>JASDDO010000016.1:263679542-268479542 GCA_030015575.1 Agapanthus africanus | reverse complement strand
TGCTTTGATCTGGTGAGAGTGTTTTGTGACCCATTCCTACCGCGACTTCTTCAAATTGACACCGATTCCTGGCCCTTTCGAATATGTCCATTTCGCGTTCTTGATCATCCTTGCTCTTTTGACGGGCTTCGTTCAGCAGCAGGTCGATCATTTCGTCAGACGGTTCTAAGGGTTTTGGCTTCGATCATGCCTCCAGCTCCTCTATGTTGTTTTCTAACGCCGAGTGAGATTCTTCATTAGTTAACGACGAATGAGAGATCATGTGGCAACTTGCCATATCATCCTCAGATTCTTCTGATGAGTCATTTCCGTCGTCATTGTCGTTATTTCCGCTTTCAAGGATATTGTTGAGAAATTCTTGGAGTGTGACTGTTTAGACTATAATATTGCATTTATCACTCCCCTATTCTTATCCTTTTTATAAATAAACAGGTACTCTTGACGCACGTTTGTTGCATATTACAGGATACAGGTTTCTGGAGCAAATACAGTGAAAAAGACACAAAACAACAGAAAAAGGGACTTTTGACCAACTATTAGACGGATCCTAGTCAAGCCTAGACGAAGAACAGTACAAGGTCCAAAATGTCATGTGAACGGTTAAAAGATCGCTACAAGTATTCACTGAAATATTTGGAAGAGAATAAGAAGCCCAACAGAGAAACTACACATACAAACAGAAAGCCAAGAAGCCCAGAAGAAAGCCCACAAAAGCTCATAGCCCAATTCCCTAGTTTGGCCGCGGATCCGCGGCCAAACCATGCTGGCGCCGCGGATCCGCGGCCGTATAAAGCCCGTGTCGGCGCAAAGATTTTGTGCTGTTGCGTCGGTGCAGGTGTTGGGATTTTTCGTGGGCAAATCAGTAATTGCGCATGTGCGAGAGTCTGTAACCCTAGATTTCCTATTTTTCTATAAATTGTAATCCTAGATCTGAAAAATGTATGCCTCTTTTCAATCAATAAAATTCAGAATTTCTGGGAGCAAAATTTCAGATCTGTTCTTCTTGTTTGGAGGGAGCCGTCAACCTAGTAAGTCTTTTATTTCTTTTAATTATAATGTCTTCTCATCCCCTAATGAGCGAGTAGTCTCCTCACTTGTTAGGGTTAGCCTTAGGGAAAAGGTTGAGAGATGAGATCTCTCACCCCTTTCAATGCCACCTTCACCTAATGAATTAGAACTTCACGCATACGAGCACAACCGCTCCCTACGGCATCCTACCCTTCGAGGTAACGATGAACCGTAGTATAAAGGGCCGGTTGCGTACGTTTTCCGTGAGGGTTAGGATAATTATCAACAAAGGAAGGGTACAAATCTAGAGGAAGAAACATCTTCCCAAAAGATTTGTATCCACTTTATTGATAATTAACTTAACATCTAATAGATCTATAAAAATGGCATTGAAAGCGGTGATGAAAAACATTAATCTCCAAAACTTCCACTAAGCCTAACCCTAGCAAGATTCTTAATTAGATTAATTAGATCCAGTAATTTAGATTTTTATAAACCAACCAAAACTACAAATAGAATCAACTCGTTAAAACACATAAAAGGAATTTACCCGTCTCTGTGGATCGACCCGTACTCACCGGCTAGCTGCGAAGCGACGCCGTTTCTGATTGCGGTAAACTTACGAATTTTTGGTATAATCAATTGGCGCCGTTGCCGGGGACGGTGTAATCTTTCTTTTTGTGAATTTTTGGGTTGATATAAATTTTAAAAATTATAAAAATCTGAAAATATAAAAAAAAAATATAAAAAATAATCAAATTTGATCTGTTTGAAGGGTGTATCTTTTGGATCTTGCAGGAACAGCGAAGAATCAAGGATCTGGAATTTTACAGAGGGCAAATCAAAATTTGGAGCATAGGAACAAAGAGAAATTGTAAGCACAGAACAGTAAAAAAATTTACAGAACCCGATCCCTCTTCTTAGCCGCGCTTCCACCGCATTAAGGGACCAGGACCGCGGTTCCGCGCTTGCATTGCCACGTCAGCATACGAAATTTTGCTGGTTTGATTTTTCTCTCTCCCCTCTGTAATCTCCCATATATCTATCTGTAAAAAGTTTTCTGCAGGATTTCTTTGCGTAAAGAGTCCTTCTCCCCCTTCTCAATAACAGATTTTCTGCAGGTTTCTTTGCGCCGCGCTAAAAAATTCTGATTGCAAGTGAAATTTTATTTGTTTTGCATAATTTAACCGGATTCTAAGGGGGCTAATTGACCAAACTCAGATTGGGTGGGGATTTCATCACCCTTCCCAGGACCCCAGAAAACACCGAAGCATTTTGCATCGACCACAATTAATTAAAAAAAAAAGATTAGACTCAGACCTAAGGACATCGAGCTCAATAGGAAAAGGACTAGTATAGGCATCGGCCGTTTATCTTAACCGACTTTGCGGTGTCTAGGCTAGTGGTTATTAATTAGGCCCACTGTAGTGGTGGTTCCTTCCCACTTACCTGGCCGTATTTGTCCGTGAAGAGGCGGTTTGAGGTCCTATCTCTAGCCCTAGTTAGGAGCTGTCTAGCAGACCTAGGCGACCCTAGATCTAGGCCTGATTGTGCATGTGTGGTTGATACTTTTGTGTCACGAGTCCGTTTTCAAAAAAAAAAACCTCTTTGCAAAACTTTCACATAAAAAAAAAGTAAAGAAAAATCTTTTCAAAACTTGCAACCTGCCGCTAAGAAAACTTGCACCTCACTTCCACCATTTCTCCTTCATTGACGTTATCTTACCCCCACATTCTGTTTTTCCATTTTTTTCTGACTGCACTACCCTTTAGTGTATGTCATCTTGGACTAGGGATACTAACGCCCGATTAGTCCGTGTTTCGTTGGTACCGACCAACGAACCCTTCGTCGACCTTCCGTCCATTTCCTTACCTCCAACCTCAAATTCTTTCACCGAAGGTATGTCGGGATTCAACCCCAACGATACCTTACAGGCGGGAATGATTCCACCTCCGCCAGGTGCGAATAACCCGAATCTTCCGCCTGTTGTAGCGCCCGCACGAGTCGCGCTCCAGGATCTCTTCTATCCCGTCCGCACTTCCTTACCTACATGTCTTTCACCCCCACCGGCGAATGGGGATAATTTTGAAATAAAACCACACTTCATCAATATGCTGCCTAAGTTTCATGGTTTGGAATCCGAAGATGCATATATTTTCATTAATAAATTCCAAAACGTTTGCAGCATGATGAAAACAACCCAATTAAGTGATGACGCAATAAGGCGAAGGGTCATTCCTTTTACCTTATGTGACCTAGCCGAGAAGTGGCTATACAGCACCGCATCACATTCCATTAGAAATTGGGACGAGTTTGTGAGAGCTTTTCTGAAAAAGTTCTATCCTCATCATAAAACTGCTAGAATCCGAAACGAGATTATACAATTTTCACAGTTTCCGTCCGAACCATTCTGGAAGTGCTTCGAGAGATTTAAAGACCTACTTGTTCAATGCCCTCATCATGGGATAGAAAATTGGCAACTTTGCCAAACATTATACGAGGGGTTGAACGCAACAACGAAGCAGTTGCTAGAAACAATTTGTCAAGGTCATTTTCTCTCCAAGTCTAGCGACGAAGCTTGGCAGTTTCTTGAGGACCTAAGTGAGCAAACAATTCAGTGGGAGAGTACCAAGACCACATCATCTTCTTCAGTTGGTCAATCTAGGGCAGGCATACATCAAATAGATATGTCGATAGCTATGAAGGCCGAGATGGCCTCACTTATGAAAAAGCTAGAAGCATTGAGACAAAAATCTCATCAACTTCTCCTGCCCCTACTCTACCCACACGAACTGTTTGTGCTTGTTGTTCTAATCCATCACATCTCACCGAAGAGTGTCCTTATAATGCACCTATTCAAGGACAGGATCAAGTCAATGCTGCATTTCAGCAACGACAAAGAAACGATCCGTACTCTTCTACATACAATCAGGGGTGGAGGAGTCACCCAAATTTCGCTTGGAACCAAAATCAACAAGGCCAAGGAAATAACAATTTTCAAAGAGCTCCTCCACAACAACAACAAGCACCCTTACAAACTCAAAACCAGCAACCTTTCCAACAACAACCTTATACAAATCAAACGAACAATTTGGTTCAATCAAATGATGATAAGGTTATCTCGCTCGAAAAAAGTTTAGATGCATTTCTTAAGCAAACTACAGAATCCGCGGCAAGATTTGAAAGTTATGTTCAATCTTTAATGAATAACAATGCCTCACACGATCAAAGTATCAAATCTATTGAGGCACAAATTGCACAATTAACTGCTGCGTTGAGCGAGAGAGAAAAGGGAAAGCTTCCATCTCAACCATTGCCCAATCCCGGTCACCCACAAAACGCATATAACAATCACAATGTGAATGCGGTGACCACGTTGAGATCCGGAAGAGAGTTGCAAAATAATGTGGGATCTAGTGATGACATCCCCGCCGGTGGTTCTTCTTCCCCTTCTTCATTTTCTTCACTACCTTCTTCACCTTTTTCTTTAGAGCCTATTCTCCACCCTTCACATGGCTCTACTTCTTCTGACTCGAACGGACCCAATTCTCACAACACGAACACATCTACACCGGGATCCGTTCCTACTCCACATTCTACTCCACAGACTTTTGACTCAACAAATTTTCAGAATGCTCCATTTCCAAACAGGTTGAGTCCTAATAAACCAAATACACAAGTGGAGAAGATTGTGGAGATATTTAAGCAGGTTAGCATAAATATACCTCTCTTGGATGCTATCCAACAAGTCCCTTCATATGCGAAAATCTTAAAGGGCTTGTGCACCTCGAAGAGAAAGGCATCTCAAGTACCTAAGAAAGTGCTAGTGGCTAGTGCAGTGAGCAATGCTATTAACCACCATCAAAGCTTACACCAAAAACGAAAGGACCCCGGCTGTCCAACTATTTCAATCACAATTGGGGATAAGAAAATTAATCGAGCACTTTTAGATCTTGGGTCTAGTGTTAACCTGATTCCTTACTCCGTGTACGAACAATTAGGGGTTGGAGAGTTGAAACACACTCGTTGCACTCTCCAAATGGCTGATCGATCAATCACCTATCCAAGGGGTCAACTAGAGGATGTGTTGATCAAAGTCGGGGAATTCATATTCCCCGTTGATTTTATCGTTATGGATACACAACCTGTTGCTAACCCAAGAAACCAAATTCCGGTGATTCTTGGTCGACCATTTTTGGCCACTTCCAATGCCTTAATAAATTGTCGCACTGGCTCCATGACTCTATCCTTCGGAAAGAGGTCTAGTGAGTTCAATATTTATAAGATGGGAAGTCTTCCCCCCGTGCCTAAAACTAGTACACGAGAAGTTTGCTCTATTCACGAAATCACGCAGGAGGACTGCGAGCTTGAAAGATTTCTATTTGATGAAAACAGTTTTGACGCCACTAGTGCGTCCCTCCTTGAGCCTACTATCATTGACACAACCGATGTTGATTATGAATGTTTCACTTTTTTGGATGATGACGACTCACAGCCCGAATATGAGTCGTTTGAATTTTTGGATGAGTCAGTCGAACCATCCGAATCGGTTGTTTGCAGTGATTTCGAACCTGTGTTGGAGTCCTTTGAGTTCGAGGTAGATTCCGCAATGGTTCTTTCGCCTCAGAAATTCGAACTCATGCCCTTGCCGTCTCACCGTAGATATGCTTACATAGGTGAGAATGAGACTTTTCCCATTATCATATCAGCCTCTCTAGCCTTCGAGCTAGAGAACGCTATTTTAAAAGTCTTACAAGATAGGCGGCAAGGTTTCAGTTGGACTGTGGCTGACATCGAGGAGATAAGTTCCCTCATAAGTGAATATCATACACAATTGATAGATGATGCCATGTCAATAGAGGACCCACAGGAACATCTTGGGGGTATTGTGGTGAGCCAACTTCGTCCCTTAGAAGTTGAAATACCCCCATTTCTTTTAATAAGGTACGAGAATGCCAACACTCCACTGATTGCTGATCATTTAAATTCTCGTTTTGATGCATCACCATCACCTGTATATTTACCTCCACACCTCCCATACCCCAACTTCTATCTTCCTAAATTCTTTGCGGACCACCACAACTTATTTTTCCACCAACCAATATTCTTTACTGATAAATTTTTCAACTGGTTGGTGTTGACTTTTGGCCGATGCAAAGTTTGGCAGTAATGTCTAACATAGTTTAAATGAAGTTTGGGGGAGGGTCTTTTTGTATATATTTTTGTTTTTCTTAACAATAAAAAAAACTATAAATAAATAAACAGGGGAGTATCGGTATTTTGACCCTCTTGGTTTAGCATGACAGTGAGGACACTGTCAAGTTCAAGTTTGTGGGTATGCTCGGTACGTCTTCTTCCTTTGCATTCATTTGTACATATTTTTGCATTTGCATACTTATTTGAAAACCCATAAAAATTTGAAAAATTATAAAAATTAATGTATTCAATTTTGGCTAATTGACTTGAGTTTGACAAATAGGTTAACTGGCTAGGAACAACTAGATCTTAGACTTAGTGAATTAAAAACCCTAAAGTTAACCTTCCTTAAAGTTTAACGGTAGAAAGTATATGCCTTGTAGTTTATTTAGAAATAGGCAAATTTTGGGTTCACTTCTTGGGCTAAGTCAAAATGAGGGTAGAGTATTGATGTTTTTATTAGAGTATAAGTTTGAAAAATAGTTCCTAGCTTAAGTCTAAATTCTGAAAATGTATACCCTACAAATTGCACATTCACGCACCTTGAAACTTGGAATAGTAGAAGAGACCTTGAAATGCTCTTGTCTAAAGTCCTTAGTATGAAAAAGTGTGAATAAAGAAAAAAAAATGGACACTGGTTTTTGTGATTATTTAAGGCTGCAAAAATAGAAAAATATTTAGCGAGGGTGCTTCGTCACCTAGTGCCTTAGACCAACTGGTTTGGGAGTCACTGCTAAAGCCTTGGGTGTTGCAAAGACTAGGAAGTACGCTTTAAAGTGCAAACGCATTTTGTAATCGGTCGTTGGTACCTCAAGAAGTATTAACGGTCGCATGAAGGATGTGTAAGCAAATTTCATTCACCAACTAATTAGTACTTTGGACAATGGACGAAAGTACGATTGCTTGATTTGAATTTCCAAGTGTAGGGGTGATATATACACACACGTAGGGATATGTGATTGGAATTTAAATAAGAGAAAGGAATGAAGAATAGAACTTGTATCTTTAGTAGAGTTGATAGAAATTCCTAAGTGGAGATGGAACCCTAGAAGGAAAACTTAGGAAATGCCGAAAGCTAAGTAGGTCTACATAACATATATAATCTTATGTTAAATAATGAGGAAGCGTGAAGAATATGGGTGGATAATTTACAAGTAGAAGATAATAGAATTCCTTGTAAGAAAACCTAATTGGAGAACAAAAGTCAATGGGCTGAGTTGATAGGATTTTGTGGGTAGTATCCGCTGAAAACCCTCAGGAGACAACACTCCTCCTACTAGGGACACCTAGAGGTTTAACGGCTTGTTGCACGTGCTCAGTGCAATCGCGTTTCCCTGCGAAAGTGCGGTTAGGTTTTTGTAGAGAATAAAAAAAATAAGTTTGCTCGAGGACGAGCAAAAGGTAAGTTTGGGGGTATTTGTTTAGACTATAATATTGCATTTATCACTCCCCTATTCTTATCCTTTTTATAAATAAACAGGTACTCTTGACGCACGTTTGTTGCATATTACAGGATACAGGTTTCTGGAGCAAATACAGTGAAAAAGACACAAAACAACAGAAAAAGGGACTTTTGACCAACTATTAGACGGATCCTAGTCAAGCCTAGACGAAGAACAGTACAAGGTCCAAAATGTCATGTGAACGGTTAAAAGATCGCTACAAGTATTCACTGAAATATCTGGAAGAGAATAAGAAGCCCAACAGAGAAACTACACATACAAACAGAAAGCCAAGAAGCCCAGAAGAAAGCCCACAAAAGCTCATAGCCCAATTCCCTAGTTTGGCCGCGGATCCGCGGCCAAACCCATGCTGGCGCCGCGGATCCGCGGCCGTATAAAGCCCGTGTTGGCGCAAAGATTTTGTGCTGTTGCGTCGGTGCAGGTGTTGGGATTTTTCGTGGGCAAATCAGTAATTGCGCATGTGCGAGAGTCTGTAACCCTAGATTTCCTATTTTTCTATAAATTGTAATCCTAGATCTGAAAAATGTATGCCTCTTTTCAATCAATAAATTTCAGAATTTCTGGGAGCAAAATTTTAGATCTGTTCTTCTTGTTTGGAGGGAGCCGTCAACCTAGTAAGTCTTTTATTTCTTTTAATTATAATGTCTTCTCATCCCCTAATGAGCGAGTAGTCTCCTCGCTTGTTAGGGTTAGCCTTAGGGAAAGGGTTGAGAGATGAGATCTCTCACCCCTTTCAATGCCACCTTCACCTAATGAATTAGAACTTCACGCATACGAGCACAACCGCCCCCTACGGCATCCTACCCTTCGAGGTAACGATGAACCGTAGTATAAAGGGCCGGTTGCCCGCGTTTTCCGTGAGGGTTAGGATAATTATCAACAAAGGAAGGGTACAAATCTAGAGGAAGAAAGATCTTCCCAAAAGATTTGTATCCACTTTATTGATAATTAACTTAACATCTAATAGATCTATAAAAATGGCATTGAAAGCGGTGATGAAAAACATTAATCTCCAAAACTTCCCCTAAGCCTAACCCTAGCAAGATTCTTAATTAGATTAATTAGATCCAGTAATTTAGATTTTTATAAACCAACCAAAACTACAAATAGAATCAACTCGTTAAAACACATAAAAGGAATTTACCCGTCTCTGTGGATCGACCCGTACTCACCGGCAAGCTGCGAAGCGACGCCGTTTCTGATTGCGGTAAACTTACGAATTTTTGGTATAATCAAATGGCGTCGTTGCCGGGGACGGTGTAA
Organism: Agapanthus africanus; assembly: GCA_030015575.1. Classification (NCBI taxonomy): domain Eukaryota; kingdom Viridiplantae; phylum Streptophyta; class Magnoliopsida; order Asparagales; family Amaryllidaceae; genus Agapanthus; species Agapanthus africanus. The sequence goes on along the minus strand of JASDDO010000016.1, from coordinate 268,470,612 downwards.
TATTTCTTTTTGTGAATTTTCGGGTTGATATAAATTTTAAAAATTATAAAAATCTGAAAATATAAAAAAAAAATATAAAAAATAATCAAATTTGATCTGTTTGAAGGGTGTATCTTTTGGATCATGCAGGAACAGCGAAGAATCAAGGATCTGGAATTTTACAGAGGGTAAATCAAAATTTGGAGCATAGGAACAGAGAGAAATTGTAAGCACAGAACAGTAAAAAAATTTACAGAACCCGATCCCTCTTCTTAGTCGCGCTTCCGCCGCATTAAGGGACCAGGACCGCGGTTCCGCGCATGCATTGCCACGTCAGCATACGAAATTTTGCTGGTTTGATTTTTCTCTCTCCCCTCTGTAATCTCCCATATATCTATCTGTAAAAAGTTTTCTGCAGGATTTCTTTGCGTAAAGAGTCTTTCTCCCCCTTCTCAATAACAGATTTTCTGCAGGTTTCTTTGCGCCGCGCTAAAAAATTCTGATTGCAAGTGAAATTTTATTTGTTTTGCATAATTTAACCGGATTCTAAGGGGCTAATTGACCAAACTCAGATTGGGTGGGGATTTCATCACCCTTCCCAGGACCCCAGAAAACACCTAAGCATTTTGCATCGACCACAATTAATTAAAAAAAAAAGATTAGACTCAGACCTAAGGACATCGAGCTCAATAGGAAAAGGACTAGTATAGGCATCGGCCGTTTATCCTAACCGACTTTGCGGTGTCTAGGCTAGTGGTTATTAATTAGGCCCACTGTAGTGGTGGTTCCTTCCCACTTACCTGGCCGTATTTGTCCGTGAAGAGGCGGTTTGAGGTCCTATCTCTAGCCCTAGTTAGGAGCTGTCTAGCAGACCTAGGCGACCCTAGATCTAGGCCTGATTGTGCATGTGTGGTTGATACTTTTGTGTCACGAGTCCGTTTTAAAAAAAAAAACCTCTTTGCAAAACTTTCACATAAAAAAAAAGTAAAGAAAAATCTTTTCAAAACTTGCAACCTGCCGCTAAGAAAACTTGCACCTCACTTCCACCATTTCTCCTTCATTGACGTTATCTTACCCCCACATTCTGTTTTTCCATTTTTTTCTGACTGAACTACCCTTTAGTGTATGTCATCTTGGACTAGGGATACTAACGCCCGATTAATCCGTGTTTCGTTGGTACCGACCAACGAACCCTTCGACGAACCCTTCGTCGACCTTCCGTCCATTTCCTTACCTCCAACCTCAAATTCTTTCACCGAAGGTATGTCGGGATTCAACTCCAACGATACCTTACAGACGGGAATGATTCCACCTCCACCAGGTGCGAATAACCCGAATCTTCCGCCTGTTGTAGCGCCCGCACGAGTCGCGCTCCAGGATCTCTTCTACCCCGTCCGCACTTCCTTACCTACATGTCTTTCACCCCCACCGGCGAATGGGGATAATTTTGAAATAAAACCACACTTCATCAATATGCTGCCTAAGTTTCATGGTTTGGAATCCGAAGATGCATATATTTTCATTAATAAATTCCAAAACGTTTGCAGCATGATGAAAACAACCCAATTAAGTGATGACGCAATAAGGCTAAGGGTCATTCCTTTTACCTTATGTGACCTAGCCGAGAAGTGGCTATACAGCACCGCATCACATTCCATTAGAAATTGGGACGAGTTTGTGAGAGCTTTTCTGAAAAAGTTCTATCCTCATCATAAAACTGCTAGAATCCGAAACGAGATTATACAATTTTCACAGTTTCCGTCCGAACCATTCTGGAAGTGCTTCGAGAGATTTAAATACCTACTTGTTCAATGCCCTCATCATGGGATAGAAAATTGGCAACTTTGCCAAACATTATACGAGGGGTTGAACGCAGCAACGAAGCAGGTGCTAGAAACAATTTGTCAAGGTCATTTTCTCTCCAAGTCTAGCGACGAAGCTTGGCAGTTTCTTGAGGACCTAAGTGAGCAAACAATTCAATGGGAGAGTACCAAGACCACATCATCTTCTTCGGTTGGTCAATCTAGGGCAGGCATACATCAAATAGATATGTCGATAGCTATGAAGGCCGAGATGGCCTCACTTATGAAAAAGCTAGAAGCCATTGAGACAAAAATCTCATCGACTTCTCCTGGCCCTACTCTACCCACACGAACTGTTTGTGCTTGTTGTTCTAATCCATCACATCTCACCGAAGAGTGTCCTTATAATGCACCTATTCAAGGACAGTATCAAGTCAATGCTGCATTTCAGCAACGACAAAGAAACGATCCGTACTCTTCTACATACAATCAGGGGTGGAGGAGTCACCCAAATTTCGCTTGGAACCAAAATCAACAAGGCCAAGGAAATAACAATTTTCAAAGAGCTCCTCCACAACAACAACAAGCACCCTTACAAACTCAAAACCAGCAACCTTTCCAACAACAACCTTATACAAATCAAACGAATAATTTGGTTCAACCAAATGATGATAAGGTTATCTCGCTCGAAAAAAGTTTAGATGCATTTCTTAAGCAAACTACAAAATCCGCAGCAAGATTTGAAAGTTATGTTCAATCTTTAATGAATAACAATGCCTCACACGATCAAAGTATCAAATCTATTGAGGCACAAATTGCACAATTAACTGCTGCGTTGAGCGAGAGAGAAAAGAGAAAGCTTCCATCTCAACCATTGCCCAATCCCGGTCACCCACAAAACGCATATAACAATCACAATGTGAATGCGGTGACCACGTTGAGATCCGGAAGAGAGTTGCAAAATAATGTGGGATCTAGTGATGACATCCCCGCCGGTGGTTCTTCTTCCCCTTCTTCATTTTCTTCACTTCCTTCTTCACCTTTTTCTTTAGAGCCTATTCTCCACCCTTCACATGGCTCTACTTCTTCTGACTCGAACGGACCCAATTCTCACAACACGAACACATCTACACCGGAATCCGTTCCTACTCCACATTCTACTCCACAGACTTTTGACTCAACAAATTTTCAGAATGCTCCATTTCCAAACAGGTTGAGTCCTAATAAACCAAATACACAAGTGGAGAAGATTGTGGAGATATTTAAGCAGGTTAGCATAAATATACCTCTCTTGGATGCTATCCAACAAGTCCCTTCATATGCGAAAATCTTAAAGGGCTTGTGCACCTCGAAGAGAAAGGCATCTCAAGTACCTAAGAAAGTGCTAGTGGCTAGTGCAGTGAGCAATGCTATTAACCACCATCAAACCTTACCCCAAAAACGAAAGGACCCCGGCTGTCCTACTATTTCAATTACAATTGGGGATAAGAAAATTAATCGAGCACTTTTAGATCTTGGGTCTAGTGTTAACCTGATTCCTTACTCCGTGTACGAACAATTAGGGGTTGGAGAGTTGAAACACACTCGTTGCACTCTCCAAATGGCTGATCGATCAATCACCTATCCAAGGGGTCAACTAGAGGATGTGTTGATCAAAGTCGGGGAATTCAAATTCCCCGTTGATTTTATCGTTATGGATACACAACCTGTTGCGAACCCAAGAAACCAAATTCCGGTGATTCTTGGTCGACCATTTTTGGCCACTTCCAATGCCGTAATAAATTGTCGCAATGGCTCCATGACTCTATCCTTCGGAAAGAGGTTTAGTGAGTTCAATATTTATAAGATGGGAAGTCTGCCCCCCGTGCCTAAAACTAGTACACGAGAAGTTTGCTCTATTCACGAAATCACGCAGGAGGACTGCGAGCTTGAAAGATTTCTATTTGATGAAAACAGTTTTGACGCCACTAGTGCGTCCCTCCTTGAGCCTACTATCATTGACACAACCGATGTTGATTATGAATGTTTCACTTTTTTGGATGATGACGACTCACAGCCCGAATATGAGTCGTTTGAATTTTTGGATGAGTCAGTCGAACCATCCGAATCGGTTGTTTGCAGTGATTTCGAACCTGTGTTGGAGTCCTTTGAGTTCGAGGTAGATTCCGCAATGGTTCTTTCGCCTCAGAAATTCGAACTCATGCCCTTGCCGTCTCACCGTAGATATGCTTACATAGGTGAGAATGAGACTATTCCCATTATCATATCAGCCTCTCTAGCCTTCGAGCAAGAGAACGCTATTTTAAAAGTCTTACAAGATAGGCGGCAAGTTTTCAGTTGGACTGCGGCTGACATCGAGGAGATAAGTTTCCTCATAAGTGAATATCATACATAATTGATGGATGATGCCATGTCAATAGAGGACCCACAGGAACATCTTGGGGGTATTGTGGTGAGCCAACTTCGTCCCTTAGAAGTTGAAATACCCCCATTTCTTTTAATAAGGTACGAGAATGCCAACACTCCACTGATTGCTGATCATTTACATTCTCGTTTCGATGCATCACCATCACCTGTATATTTACCTCCACACCTCCCATACCACTACTTCTATCTTCCCAAATTCTTTGCGGACCACCACAACTTATTTTTCCACCAACCAATATTCTTTACTGATAAATTTTTCAACTGGTTGGTGTTGACTTTTGGCCGATGCAAAGTTTGGCAGTAATGTCTAACATAGTTTAAATGAAGTTTGGGGGAGGGTCTTTTTGTATATATTTTTGTTTTTCTTAACTATAAAAAAAAACTTTAAATAAATAAACAGGGGAGTATCGGTATTTTGACCCTCTTGGTTTAGCATGACAGTGAGGACACTGTCAAGTTCAAGTTTGGGGGTATGCTCGGTACGTCTTCTTCCTTTGCATTCATTTGTACATATTTTTGCATTTGCATACTTATTTGAAAACCCATAAAAATTTGAAAAATTATAAAAATTAATGTATTCAATTTTGGCTAATTGACTTGAGTTTGACAAATAGGTTAACTGGCTAGGAACAACTAGATCTTAGACTTAGTGAATTAAAAACCCTAAAGTTAACCTTCCTTAAAGTTTAACGGTAGAAAGTATATGCCTTGTAGTTTATTTAGAAATAGGCAAATTTTGGGTTCACTTCTTGGGCTAAGTCAAAATGAGGGAAGAGTATTGATGTTTTTATTAGAGTATAAGTTTGAAAAATAGTTCCTAGCTTAAGTCTAAATTCTGAAAATGTATACCCTACAAATTGCACATTCACGCACCTTGAAACTTGGAATAGTAGAAGAGACCTTGAAATGCTCTTGTCTAAAGTCCTTAGTATGAAAAAGTGTGAATAAAGAAAAAAAAATGGACACTGGTTTTGTGATTATTTAAGGCTGCAAAAATAGAAAAATATTTAGCGAGGGTGCTTCGTCACCTAGTGCCTTAGACCAACTGGTTTGGGAGTCACTGCTAAAGCCTTGGGTGTTGCAAAGACTAGGAAGTACGCTTTAAAGTGCAAACGCATTTTGTAATCGGTCGTTGGTACCTCAAGAAGTATTAACGGTCGCATGAAGGATGTGTAAGCAAATTTCATTCACCAACTAATTAGTACTTTGGACAATGGACGAAAGTACGATTGCTTGATTTGAATTTCCAAGTGTAGGGGTGATATATACACACACGTAGGGATATGTGATTGGAATTTAGATAAGAGAAAGGAATGAAGAATAGAACTTGTATCTTTAGTAGAGTTGATAGAAATTCCTAAGTGGAGATGGAACCCTAGAAGGAAAACTTAGGAAATGCCGAAAGCTAAGTAGATCTACATAACATATATAATCTTAAGTTAAATAATGAGGAAGCGTGAAGAATATGGGTGGATAATTTACAAGTAGAAGATAATAGAATTCCTTGTTAGAAAACCTAATTGGAGAACATAAGTCAATGGGCTGAGTTGATAGGATTTTGTGGGTAGTATCCGCTGAAAACCCTCAGGAGACAACACTCCTCCTACTAGGGACACCTAGAGGTTTAACAGCTTGTTGCACGTGCTCAGTGCAATCGCGTTTCCCTGCGAAAGTGCGGTTAGGTTTTTGTAGAGAATAAAAAAAATAAGTTTGCTCGAGGACGAGCAAAAGGTAAGTTTGGGGGTATTTGTTTAGACTATAATATTGCATTTATCACTCCCCTATTCTTATCCTTTTTATAAATAAACAGGTACTCTTGACGCACGTTTGTTGCATATTACAGGATACAGGTTTCTGGAGCAAATACAGTGAAAAAGACACAAAACAACAGAAAAAGGGACTTTTGACCAACTATTAGACGGATCCTAGTCAAGCCTAGACGAAGAACAGTACAAGGTCCGAAATGTCATGTGAACGGTTAAAAGATCGCTACAAGTATTCACTGAAATATCTGGAAGAGAATAAGAAGCCCAACAGAGAAACTACACATACAAACAGAAAGCCAAGAAGCCCAGAAGAAAGCCCACAAAAGCTCATAGCCCAATTCCCTAGTTTGGCCGCGGATCCGCGGCTAAACCCATGCTGGCGCCGCGGATCCGCGGCCGAATAAAGCCCGTGTCGGCGCAAAGATTTTGTGCTGTTGCATCGGTGCAGGTGTTGGGATTTTTCGTGGGCAAATCAGTAATTGCGCATGTGCGAGAGTCTGTAACCCTACATTTCCTATTTTTCTATAAATTGTAATCCTAGATCTGAAAAATGGATGCCTCTTTTCAATCAATAAAATTCAGAATTTCTTTTAATAAGGTACGAGAATGCCAACACTCCACTGATTGCTGATCATTTACATTCTCGTTTCGATGCATCACCATCACCTGTATATTTACCTCCACACCTCCCATACCACTACTTCTATCTTCCCAAATTCTTTGCGGACCACCACAACTTATTTTTCCACCAACCAATATTCTTTACTGATAAATTTTTCAACTGGTTGGTGTTGACTTTTGGCCGATGCAAAGTTTGGCAGTAATGTCTAACATAGTTTAAATGAAGTTTGGGGGAGGGTCTTTTTGTATATATTTTTGTTTTTCTTAACAATAAAAAAAAAACTATAAATAAATAAACAGGGGAGTATCGGTATTTTGACCCTCTTGGTTTAGCATGACAGTGAGGACACTGTCAAGTTCAAGTTTGGGGGTATGCTCGGTACGTCTTCTTCCTTTGCATTCATTTGTACATATTTTTGCATTTGCATACTTATTTGAAAACCCATAAAAATTTGAAAAATTATAAAAATTAATGTATTCAATTTTGGCTAATTGACTTGAGTTTGACAAATAGGTTAACTGGCTAGGAACAACTAGATCTTAGACTTAGTGAATTAAAAACCCTAAAGTTAACCTTCCTTAAAGTTTAACGGTAGAAAGTATATGCCTTGTAGTTTATTTAGAAATAGGCAAATTTTGGGTTCACTTCTTGGGCTAAGTCAAAATGAGGGAAGAGTATTGATGTTTTTATTAGAGTATAAGTTTGAAAAATAGTCCCTAGCTTAAGTCTAAATTCTGAAAATGTATACCCTACAAATTGCACATTCACGCACCTTGAAACTTGGAATAGTAGAAGAGACCTTGAAATGCTCTTGTCTAAAGTCCTTAGTATGAAAAAGTGTGAATAAAGAAAAAAAAATGGACACTGGTTTTTGTGATTATTTAAGGCTGCAAAAATAGAAAAATATTTAGCGAGGGTGCTTCGTCACCTAGTGCCTTAGACCAACTGGTTTGGGAGTTACTGCTAAAGCCTTGGGTGTTGCAAAGACTAGGAAGTACGCTTTAAAGTGCAAACGCATTTTGTAATCGGTCGTTGGTACCTCAAGAAGTATTAACGGTCGCATGAAGGATGTGTAAGCAAATTTCATTCACCAACTAATTAGTACTTTGGACAATGGACGAAAGTACGATTGCTTGATTTGAATTTCCAAGTGTAGGGGTGATATATACACACACGTAGGGATATGTGATTGGAATTTAGATAAGAGAAAGGAATGAAGAATAGAACTTGTATCTTTAGTAGAGTTGATAGAAATTCCTAAGTGGAGATGGAACCCTAGAAGGAAAACTTAGGAAATGCCGAAAGCTAAGTAGATCTACATAACATATATAATCTTAAGTTAAATAATGAGGAAGCGTGAAGAATATGGGTGGATAATTTACAAGTAGAAGATAATAGAATTCCTTGTTAGAAAACCTAATTGGAGAACAAAAGTCAATGGGCTGAGTTGATAGGATTTTGTGGGTAGTATCCGCTGAAAACCCTCAGGAGACAACACTCCTCCTACTAGGGACACCTAGAGGTTTAACGGCTTGTTGCACGTGCTCAGTGCAATCGCGTTTCCCTGCGAAAGTGCGGTTAGGTTTTTGTAGAGAATAAAAAAAATAAGTTTGCTCGAGGACGAGCAAAAGGTAAGTTTGGGGGTATTTGTTTAGACTATAATATTGCATTTATCACTCCCCTATTCTTATCCTTTTTATAAATAAACAGGTACTCTTGACGCACGTTTGTTGCATATTACAGGATACAGGTTTCTGGAGCAAATACAGTGAAAAAGACAAAAAACAACAGAAAAAGGGACTTTTGACCAACTATTAGACGGATCCTAGTCAAGCCTAGACGAAGAACAGTACAAGGTCCAAAATGTCATGTGAACGGTTAAAAGATCGCTACAAGTATTCACTGAAATATCTGGAAGAGAATAAGAAGCCCAACAGAGAAACTACACATACAAACAGAAAGCCAAGAAGCCCAGAAGAAAGCCCACAAAAGCTCATAGCCCAATTCGCTAGTTTGGCCGCGGATCCGCGGCCAAACCCATGCTGGCGCCGCGTATCCGCGGCCGTATAAAGCCCGTGTCGGCGCAAAGATTTTGTGCTGTTGCGTCGGTGCAGGTGTTGGGATTTTTCGTGGGCAAATCAGTAATTGCGCATGTGCGAGAGTCTGTAACCCTAGATTTCCTATTTTTCTATAAATTGTAATCCTAGATCTGAAAAATGTATGCCTCTTTTCAATCAATAAAATTCAGAATTTCTGGGAGCAAAATTTTAGATCTGTTCTTCTTGTTTGGAGGGAGCCGTCAACCTAGTAAGTCTTTTATTTCTTTTAATTATAATGTCTTCTCATCCCCTAATGAGCGAGTAGTCTCCTCGCTTGTTAGGGTTAGCCTTAGGGAAAGGGTTGAGAGATGAGATCTCTCACCCCTTTCAATGCCACCTTCACCTAATGAATTAGAACTTCACGCATACGAGCACAACCGCTCCCTACGGCATCCTACCCTTCGAGGTAACGATGAACCGTAGTATAAAGGGCCGGTTGCCCGCGTTTTCCGTGAGGGTTAGGATAATTATCAACAAAGGAAGGGTACAAATCTAGAGGAAGAAACATCTTCCCAAAAGATTTGTATCCACTTTATTGATAATTAACTTGACATCTAATAGATCTATAAAAATGGCATTGAAAGCGGTGATGAAAAATATTAATCTCCAAAACTTCCCCTAAGCCTAACCCTAGCAAGATTCTTAATTAGATTAATTAGATCCAGTAATTTAGATTTTTATAAACCAACCAAAACTACAAATAGAATCAACTCGTTAAAACACATAAAAGGAATTTACCCGTCTCTGTGGATCGACCCGTACTCACCGGCTAGCTGCGAAGCGACGCCGTTTCTGATTACGGTAATTATATTTTTGATCGTAAAATCTCATCTAATCAGTGACCGGGGTTTGCGCCTTTTGGTTGTATTCTTCCAGCGCGTCAATATGTTTTTGCAGGTCCGTGTGCTTGTCATCAGGCTTCACGGGCATTTTGGTCTTCTTCTTCTTCTTCTTCTTCGAAGACTTTGACGGCCGGGCCTAAGCGTTTTGACCATCGCTACCAATTCTTAGCGTCGGGCGCAGTTTCAGCATTCCCTCAATGATCTCAGGTTCCAGCGGGCTTCTCCACCTAATCGCTGGGCATGTTTGGAGATCCTTCAGCATTCGTTTTGTTTTGGCTGAAAAAGAGACCTCCCATGGAGCTTCTTCTATAAAAGAGCATGATGTCCATGGTGTGCCTATCTTTTTAGGATCGTGTGGCCGGGGCGGGCTTACCTTCCAATTCTCAGACAGCGTGAATTTTCCCTGTTGGTATTGGTCCTCCATCCAGCCTTTGAAGACGAAGCAATCTTCGATTGGATGGCCTACTGCTCGGTGGTAGGGGCAGTAATTAGGATTGTTGGCATCGCCCGGCTGTAGTGAACGTCTTAGATCTGGTAGATTGATGAGCCTGTTGCGCACCGCCAGCTCGAACATTCTCCTCATTTTATCCCGGGGAAACGAATAAGGGCGTTTTAGCTTCTCGTTGAAGAATCGCTGTCCATCGTTTTGGCGATCAGCTGGTTTTGGACCACTGGACTGCTGCTGAGCATTGGCAACGAAGGTCGCTTTCCCTTTCCCCTTTTCATTCCGCGTCTCCGACTTTGAAGAGGAAGGCCTATGGCCCATCTGGTCCATTTGGGCCAGCTTGTCAATCAAGGCCTGGAAGGTGGTCGGCTTGAAGAACATCATGAATTGAGATATGGTCGCTTGCGGATCGAGGGTTCCTACAAACATGCCTACTGCAGGAGCCTCTTCTATGCGCTGTTCGCACTTCGACCATAGGTTTCGCCACCGTATCGCATACTGAACCCATGTTTCGCCTGGCTTCACCGTGGCATTGATCAACACCGTGATTGGGGTGCGTTCGCTGGCACTTGCGAACCTTTGTGTAAACAGTAGCTCCATTTCTGCAAATGTCTTGACAGAGTCATTCGGGAGCTCGGAATACCACTCGAATGCTGTCTCCGACAAGCTGCCAACAAACCGGCGAAGCAGCAGTTTATCCTCACCCCCAGTATTACCATACAAGGCTCTGAATTGAGCAACATGCTGGTGTGGATTACCCGTACCCTTATACACGTGGAATTTAGGGATCGTGTATCCCGGCGGTACTTTATTTGATCGTACTTACCCGGATAGGGTTGTCCAGTCTTGAGGATTTGGCCAGCCGCTTCGCTCGCCTGATGAGCTCGTATCTGTTGAGCTATATAGTCATCAAGCGCGGCTTTCGAGATCGTCTCCTCTCTGGCTGCCGATAAAGCCGGAAGAAGGTTTGATGTCTCCCCTCTGTCGTCTTCAAGGATAATCAGAGGGTCTTCAGCTGGGGGATCTGGCTGTATAATCATCCCAACCATATCTTGAAACAGAAGCGCCATTTGCTTTATGTTAGCCGCTTGTTCCGCGGCCTCTTTGTCTTTCTTCTCAAGCATTCTTCGGAGGAATTCGGCATCGGTTTCCTGCTCCTGGCGCTGCTCCGACGATATATCCGGGCTTTCTTTCGGCCCAGTGAGTGTGGCTATCTTTGTCAGCATCTCCTGGAGCTTTTGCTGTTGCTGCTCCTGAGCCTTAGCCACTGATCGTGTAAGCGGTCGATGACCCGTGGAGGTACGTCTATCCTCTTTCCCGGAAGCCATGTAGATGGTGTGCACTACCATGCCCCCAGACTTGGGGTGTTTAGGTTCAGTGCCCTTGAGATTTGTTGTAGGCATGAAGATCTTCTCTGGCCTTCTCTTTTTATGAGAGGTCGAGGTTGAGGGGGTCGTTGCAGCGGGCATCCATATAGACGATTCTTTTTGTGGTACGACGGGGTTGTCCTTTTCTTGCGGAACCTTCATTTTCTTCAGTCGGCGGGAGTAGTCTTGATTAATCACAGAGTCTTGGACCCTTCGCCAGACCCTGTGGATTTTGGAGGATAGCCGCTGAGGGGGCTGCTCTGGTTTTGCCTTTGTAAAGTTCTCCACAGGTGGAGGAGATCTTTTTAGCACGACGGTCGGAGAGTTCTTGCGCACCATCTTGAGTGGTTCAAAGCTGTTCCCAGTTGGAACAACAGTGTCAATTTCCACCATCGGAGCTAGTGGAGTCAATCCAGAAGGGGAACTGCCCCCAGCTTTCCTCACTCGGCGCCAGTGGCAACGTCGAGCATGTCGTGTGGCCGGGATCACCTCCGTTGTCGGGGTAGCTTCATCATGATTCATGCTTTGATGAGAAACTGCTGTTGGTGGCAGCCTGTCGAAGACTGACGTCCGTTGAGAAGGAACGTCCAGCCTGTCGAAGACTGACTTTTGGGCAGGGGAAGCAGCCTTGGTGACTTTACCTGAAGCGGGAGTTGGAGCGGCCAGTCTTGCAAAGACTGATCCTTTAGCAGGAGAAGCCGCTTTGACGATTTCCTCTACTTGAGTCGGAATGGCTATCCGCTTTGGGGTAACCTCTTCAGGTATTGCAGGCTTCTTCATTGGTCCATTTGAGCTTTGGCCTAGTCTGTTAAAGACCGAGACGCTGGAATTGGACGACCCGTTGAGAGGGGCCGCGGTAGTGGTGAGCCGATCAAAGACCGACTTCTTCGGAGCTTCCTGTGACGGCATTGGGACGCTGAAGCTTGCCGGTGGGATCATGGTCCCAAAGAACAGTCCAGTGGTGGCCTGAATCACCTGTTTCACTAGCATGGCGAAGATGGAGGCCCCTTGGGGCCCATAGGTCACTCCTTCGGCGAGGACGGAGTGGGAGTTGTTGCAGCTGGTGCAGTTGGAAGCCATTTTCTCTGCACGGGAGGAAGAAACCAAATCTTAGTACCTCGAATCCAGGGGCAACCATATTAAACTGCGTTTCGTTCGCGAACACGACACACGAAGTGTGGAGTGGAAAGAGGAAAAGGTCCCACCGGGCGTGCCAGAATCTGTTTACCGCCGAAAGATGCGACCGGGACGTTTAGGATGTCTGGCCTGAATTTTTGGGGCAGATGCTATTTGGGTTTATCCGTCCACCTCTCCGAAGATGCCAAGTTGATTTATGGCACCGTGTATTGGAGTTTTAGATGGATGCGGCCGTTTTAGCAGACTTAATCAGATTCCCCCTCGTGTACAAGGGGTTTTTGATTGTGGGGACGCTCTTCCCTGCAGGCACAAGCCCCTGCAGTTAATTACACTACCGCATCAAGGTAACCAATTTCTCCTTCTCCAGATGGTCACATCGTGTCATGTGTGTTTGTTTTATTTTTGGTTGGCCGTGGATTGTATACGGAGACTAATTTATGTTGTCGCCCGTAGGGCGTGGATTAGTCCAAATCCGTAATATCTTAGATTTGGGTTTGGGTTGGTTTAAGGATCGTTAATCTTGTTTTTGATTAAGATCAACTCAAACGTTTGTTAACGATATGTTAGTCTAATTTTAGACTAAGATCTACTTAACGGGGTTTTAGGATCATTTAGATCCAACAAAAGAGCATGTGGGCTCTATTGTTTTAGTTTAGGGACATTGCAGTCCATTGGGTTTAGGGACATCATAGTCCATAAAGTTTATGGACATCATAGTCCATGAGTTTAGGGTTCTGGTTTAACCAGTTTGGGGATGCGCCAAAAGTTATTGGTTATTGGGACCCTCCATCTCTCTGAAGACGTTGAAGAATTACAACGACATGTATCAGAGGTATGGAGAGATGTACCCTCGAACCAATATCCCGACTGAGGGGGAAGGGGATGAACATCATTTTAGATACCATATGTTGGGAGCTCATTAGCTATCTTTGGGACTGAGATCGTTTTTTGGGGACCCTGAGCATGAGGAGCTCAATTGATGGTCCTCGGGAAATTTGGTCTGAGTTTGGCTAACATTGGCCTTTCATTGTGTTAAACACTCGTATATGCTCAGCGCTCACGTGCTTCCACGTAAGGTTTTTGAAATAGTGCCAAACACTAAAATTTTGAGGCGCTTACGTGGGGTCATGTGAGGCGCTTGTTAAACTCTAAAAATCCGAGGCGCTGTTTCTTCGGGTTTATTCCCTTGTTCTTTTCTGAGCGCTAAGTGCTATTGGGTCACGTGAGGTCACGTGATGCACCCCAAAAGTGGAAACTGCCTTTGATTTATTCCCTCCTTGCTTTGTAAGTGCTAAGCACTACTTTGGGGTTACGTGAGCCAATCTCGGTTATCCTATTTTTTCCATCAAAGGTACTCATGTGGGAGCACGTGATCGGCTGTTATTATGTTGGGTGCCAATCCTATTACGTGCATGGAGATCCTGAGTTTCGAGACTTTCAAGCCCACTTCTTTGTAAGAATTAAATTCTTAGGTTTGGGATCTGCATGGCAGAATCTCCCTGATGAGAATTGAATCATCAACTTGTAGGGAGATCTGCTTCTGCAGATCTTTCACTATAAGGAAGAACTAAGTTCTTATATGAAGGGTTAAAACCTTGTTTTATCAGAGGAATTAAATTCCTATATACTTTTTGGGAGAATAAAATTCTCTGAACTTAGATCTTCCCCTAGGTTTTGGATCTGCATAGCAGAATCTCCCCGAGGAGAATTAAATTCTCAACTTGTGGGGAGATCTGCTTCTGCAGATCTCAACCAGAGGAAGAACTAAGTTCTTTTTTAGAAGAGTTAAACTCTTATGGAGATAAAAAGGGGATGGGATATTCTCTCTGTGTTTTTGTTCCTTCTCTTACCTAGAGTTTCTTTTTCTCTTTTTTTTCTCTGGAGAATTAAATTCTCTTTTCTTTTGCTTACGAGGGGTTTCTCTCTTTTTTTTCTTCTTCCCTTCTCTCTCTGTATCTCCCTTTTCTGTGTGTTTCTTTGCTCTTATTTATAGGAGAAAGAAGGGAATCAATTTGTTTAGAAAATCTCTCATTGAGAGATTTTGATTGATTTTCTAATCAACCAACATGATCTTTTAGATCACTCGGTGAATTTTATTCACCGTTGGATTTTTAATCCAAGGACTTCTGTTTTACAGAAGATATTTTTTTTGTTGTTCTTAACAAGTTTAGGAAGATATTTCCTTGCACAGAATTTTTTTGTAGATTGGTGATTTTTAATCACCATTGGATTTTTAATCCAACAGCGCTTTGCTTTACAGAGCGCAATCTTTCTTGTTTAGAAAGATCTAAGGAAGTATTTTCCAAATAGGGCTTTGATCCCTTTTATTTTAGAATTTAATTCTATTGGTTCAGAAGGCATAGGAGCCCATTACGTGTAGCACGTGACCCCTCAAAGCTAAGCACATCAAAGAGCGTCACGTGCTATCACGTGACTTTTTTTTGGCCAATTGTTTGTTTTAAGAATGCGCCTATATACTTTGTATATAGAAGGTCACGTGTCTGCACGTGAAGCTTAGTTTTAGCCTCAATTTCAGCTTTGCTTTCTCCAGCGCAGTGCCTATCACGTGTGGGCACGTGATGCTCCGTTTAGGGACTTTTCCCGTTGCTTTTATATTTTTTTATTCAGTTTCCGTGAGGGAACATCACCCACAAGCCGCAAGCGGTCTGCTAAACGTAATGGCCACCCGGGTATTGAGCGATCAGAAGATCAACAAGCAAGCCTGCTCATACTCCTGCGAATCCAATCAGTAACACTACTGTACAGTCCGGTCTCTTCGTCTGATATGTCGCATATCTCAGCCTGGGGGTGGTAAACGTCAGACCCCAATAGCCTTGATAAGTCATGCCGATGTGAGGCCCATAACGTTTCGAGAAACTACTGATAACACTTACCAGTAAATCTCAGCAACCCTGGCCAGGGATTTCTTGTTATGGCCAATCGAGCATAGCGCAACATCAACCCCCAATACTGGGAGAGACGAAATCCCCTCCTATCGCTCATTGCCTCCATGTGACTTGGGACTGTACCCAAAAACCACCATTTTGCATGATCTCTTGAACGTGGTAAGGTGGAAATAAAAGCATAGTGGGAATCACACAAGACTCTATGACGATCTCGGGTCGACAGACTAACCTGTACCAGTGTAACCAGAGAAGCGCTATCTGACGATAGGTATAGTACCATCTAGGATTTCTCGATGAGTCCGTCCAGTGTACCCAGTCTCCACTGAGCACCCGTATACCTTCTCTGATGTCAAACACCAATGGATATTGGATCATCCATCGCCCATCATATGGGTCGAGAAGCGTATATGCTAGTTTACTCTGGAATATCGATGCCCCGTCTCGAGACCCCCACGACTAGGAACAATTGAAGGATGTACTTACCGACTACCTTTTCCCCACTAGTATGATCTGCATCATAATCCTGGTAGTCAAGTACTCAACCTAAGGGCTTTATCAACATGTAATAGAGAGACGATAAGTGTCCATTTTAAGATAAAGAGCAACCAGATAGCATACTATCATGTCGAGCAAGAAAGTCCTCCCTATATATGTCCAACCATCTACTATAATATACATCACATGTATAATAATGGACTCTAGGGCATACATATAACTAACAATCTCCCACTTGCACTAAGGCCATTTGTTGTAGTATCTCATAATCAACACCCCATAAAAAGTCTCTCTAGGGAAAGGCTTCTGTGAGTGGATCCGCCGTGTTATCCTTCGCGTCAACTCTCCTTACCTCGATTCCTTGGACATCAACCATCTCCCTGATCAGGTGATACTGTCCTCAGAATATGTCTGGATCGCTGATGGGACCGGGGTTCCTAGGCAAATGCCACAACTCCATTGTTGTCACAATAACAGTTATTGGAAGCTCAATGCTAGGAACCATGTTCATCTCATGAACAAGAAATATCCAGACATCCACTTTGGTAGTATCGTTGGTAGCGATGTATTCAGCCTTTATTGTCTAGTTTGCCATGGTATATAGCTTGGAACTCTTCCAACATACCGTCCCTCCACTGAGGGTAAAGACAAAGCCCAAGACCGACTTTCAGTCGACCTTATCACTCTGGGAGCTAGAATTGGTAAAGGACTTCCACTGGAGTTCACCGTTACCAAACACCAAGAACATTTCTTTAGTGCTTCTCAAGTACTTAAGAATGTCCTACACAGTTATCCAGTGATTCTCTCAAGATCCGATTGATTCCTAATCACTACACCTAGTGAGTCATCTACATCTGGTCTGATACATAACATCGCATACATGATAGAGCCTACTGCCGAAGCATAGGGTATCCCTTGCGCACGAGCTCTCTCCAAATCAGTCTCGGGAGACATCTTTTTGGAGAGAGTGATTCATGAGTAAGTGGGCGAACCACCATGCTTAGAATCTTCCATACTAAACCCCTTTAGTATGGTGTTAATGTACCTGGATTTGGGACACTCCCAACATCCACTTAGATCTATCACCATAGATCATAATCCACAAGATGTAGTAGGTATCATTTAGATCTTCCATGGAGAATCCTCGTTATAAGAAAAGCTTGACTGAGTGTAGCATAGGAAACCATTTCCTATCAAGAGTATGTCATCTACATACAATACGAGGAAGACAACCTTACTCTCTACAACCTTCTTATATATACAAGGTTCATATACCTTTTTGATGAAGTCAAACTCTTTGACTGCCACATCAAAACAGATGTTCCAACTCCACGATGCCTGCTTTAATCCTGATGGACTTAAGCATAGCCACTGGAGAAAAGGTTTCATCGTAAACCACACTTGGTTGCATGACGAGAACCTTTTACTACAAGTCTAGCTTTGAAAGTCTCAACTTTTCCATTTACACTAAGAATCTTCTCAAGATCCATTTGCTCCAGATGGGTTTTACCCCTTCAGGTGCAACATTCAAAGTCATACTTTGTTGGTGTACATGGATTCCATCTCTGATTGCATAGCATCCAGCCAATTCACAGAGTCCCCACTCGTGATGGCCTGCCTGAACCTGGTTGGGTCATCATCTACCATGATGCAATCCTCGCTCCTACCGTCACCGAGGAAATCGTAGTATCTCTCAGGTGGATGAGAAACCCTGCCAGATTCGCGGAGAGGCTGAGGTTCATTGGAGACTATTGAATTCTTTGGTTTCACCAAATCATCAGCTGTTAGTTTGTCCAGCTGGAATTCCTTCCAGTTCTACCTCATGACCACTAATTTCTTCAAAAGAAATTCCTTTTCTAAATAGGTGGCATGATGAGAAACAAAACACCTTTTGATCCTCAGTGTGGTAGAAGATATACCCTCGCAAATGTTTGGGATATCCAACAAACTTACAGAACTGACATTGCCTCGAGTTTGTCCGGATTTTTCTTTTCAACATAGGCCGGACAACCTCATATCTTAACTCGCTTAAGACACGGTCTCTTCCCGTTCCATATCTCATATGGAGTGTTAGGCACTGATTTGGATGGAACCCCATTCAATAGGTATGCAGCTTCTCAAGTGCAAAACTCTAAAAGGAAACAAGCAACTCAGCAGTACTCATCATAGAGCGCACCATATCTCATAGGGCGCGATACCTCCGCCCCGATACACCGTTGTCCTGTGGTGTATACGAAGGAGTAAGCTGAGAGAGAATCCTATTCTCTGTTTAGAAAATCCAGGAACTCCATACCCAAGTATTCGCCTCCCCGATCTCATCGAAGAACTTTAATACTTCTACCCGTCTGGTTCTTAACTTCAAACTTATATTCCTTGAATTTCTCAAAAGTTTCAGACTCATGTTTCAATAGGAACACATGTCCGAATCTTGAGAGATCGTCGATGAATGTAATGAAGTACGAAGAACCAACCCTGGCATTTGAAGACTTAGGACTATATACATCATCATGTATCTGTCCCAAGAGTTCAGTAACTCTATCTCTGTTTCCAGTAAACGCGGTATTGGTTATTTTACCTTTGAGACAAGACTGTCAAGTATCATAAGATGAAAATTCGAACAGATTCTCATATTCATCCTTATGTAACTTAGCTGGTCGTGTCACATAGATATGACCTAGTCTACAATGCCACAAGAAGGATTCGTTCATTTCTGAACTACTCCTCTTGTGTGTGTTCTATATACTCTGAATTGTGGTTTGATTTAGAACGTATATGCTATTACATAACGTGCCTGATCCAATCAACTCTTGATTAGGGAAAATGTTCACAACATTATCCAGTAATACAAAATTATATCCTTCTTTAACTTAATAAAGAATCTGATGTAATGTTGTATATCAGGTTCGGTATCTAATAACATTTGTTCAGAATCAATATATTTACCATTTGGTAATACAAGGTGATATTTGCCAACTGACTTGGCTGCAACAATTGCACCATTCTCTAACACTTAGAGACATATCACCCAATCCCAGTTCTCTACCGTTCTGTAGCCCATGTAACAAATTACATATATGAGATTCTGATCCAGTATCTCATACCTAGGATGTAGAGGATACCGAGAAATAGTTCTCGGTAATAAACACACCTGAAGAAGATGCATCAACATGCACATTCCTCGATTGGGTCGCGTGGAAATCCGGATATTCCCCTATTTCCTGCTCGGACTTATAACAATTATATGATAGAGCGGAACCAACGTTCCCCAGCTCAGTATAAAAAGCAGGTTCGGTCAATACATCCATATTATTATCTTGATTAAGGCATGTTACGGTCGCTACCAGGAGAGAGAGAGAAGAAAACTGTCACGACCCGAAAGTACGGAACATGACCGGCACTTAAACTACGAACGTCTCGAGGCGTACGTAATCTAAGTAAACCGAAAAACCCAGAAATCCAAACCAAGAAAAGTAGCAGAGTGCAGGAAAAACCAACTTAAAGCAAGTAATTTCAATAGCATAAGCCGAATTATGCGGTTTTTAAAACATCAAAAATTTACTGAAAATTTCGGCAGAGTCTCCTTTGTAAATACCGGCCCCCAACGGGATACAACATGAATAGTATACGAAATCAAGAAAAAAGGCATCCCCAAGCGGGAGCTAGCTCTTCGTCAATCGACGGTCACAACCACACAAGCAATAAATATACAACGCCAACGGCGAGGATCAAAAACTCAAAAGAGAACTCAAAACCACCAGAAATATAACGAGCGACTCTAAGGTCGAAAGAATAAACAACACTGGTCTCTATCTCAATAGATACATGTTTGGTTGATGGAACTTCTAGATACAACAGAATAATGATATACAAGATATATAATGGGGGTATGATACAAGTAAACCCACCTACTAGCAAATCACCCGAATGAAACTGAGCCCGCAAGCCGTAAAGAAACCTGTACGGCAAATCTGCAAGAAACTGGGGCACAACGGGGGTGAGTTGCCAACTCGTGAATAGAAAAACATCTACGCACAGAAATCGTATAAACAACGCAACCTAGGTCAATGATCATAATATATCCTCAAATATATGTATAACAGGCAGCTATGACAATGTCTAGGGTAATATCTAACCCGAGTATAATTTCATGTGCCCGTGTCAGTGCCTCAGGTAGCAATATATCATATGAATGAGGTATGAATGCATGAAACAGAATACATGTAAATGAAGAAACTGTTTTCATAAATTAGTGAGATTTCCTTCGTATTTTTAAACTGAGGTATCATAATGAAATCAGTATCAACAGTGTCTAGCATCGACACAAAACATAAATCTCACTGTCTCGAAATATCAATGTCTCAAGCTCAATATCTAGGGCGCCGTCAGTCCGGACCGGCCCCTACCATTCATCTCAAGACCACGACGGTATCCTCCGGATATCCGACGCATCGGGTAATATCACCGGTAGGTAGTGCTCCCCAGCCAGGCTCAACGTCAACACCACATTCCTCTTGCCCCGGGGTACCATACTGGGCCCACCATGTACCCGTGACGGTTCCTCCACTCCTCGACACGGATCTCCAAAACCACAGCAAACTCATGGTGGACGACACTTTACATCACTAGAAAACCGCAACATTTTATATTTTAAAAGATCATAAGTTGTAAATTTTGCGGCTTTCCCCGAAATCCAGAAATATCATAAATCTCAAGAAATCATCACAAGTGCATATGTCAATGATAATGAACTAGGCATGAACAACTGAATAACAGTATGCATGAAGTGGTAGGTAATAACTACAATGTCTAATATGGCATATAAGGGAAGTACACTAATATCGTGTCAAAACTACCAGCTAACAATCTAAGTCAAGCAATTATATTCTCTAAAGTGTACGTGACATGGCAATTACCGATGAAGATGTGTGTGAGCCGGCAAGTAGGTGTACGTGGTACATACGCATCATCGGTAATAGTGCTGGTGTCCTAACAGCATGATATCAATAATGGAATATGCAGCAAAATAAATATACGAGGCAGAGCGAACGGCAATAATGTGCGGGAGCTGAATACTAGACACAACGATAACTAATCTGCAATAATCTAATATAAGTCCTACGAATGGTGCCTTTTGAAATAACACGAATCATGGGGTTTTGAAAATAGGGGCTACGGTGTTTTTATGAAAAGATACGTCGTTTTTTTGAAATATCCGTAGATTCCCTTGAGCTGTCTTTAAAAATGCCCACGATTCGTTAGTTTTTGAAATAGGTAAGGAGTCTAATCTAATCTAACAACTACACTAAACTATACGGCTGAACTAACAAGCTGAACTACAGGTAAGGAAACCGCCTATCATCTGAGTCGATACATATACATACCTGTATATGTATAATCGGTGATCCCGCCTCAATAATATCATATCCGATACCATATCTATAATCAGGTATCCCAAGTCAAGAGTGCGGATCAATCATCAATATAGCTCGTACGTAAATCCGTCGTACGGCATCCCAATCTGGGTACGGGTCAATATCACATTCATCATACTATTCACCTGGTATCCTCTTTATCAAATATCATGATCGGGGTACTGATCTACGTCTAGTACCATACTGATACCGCCTACGTAAGCATGGACGTGTGTGAAACACTACGTCAAGGACCCGTTACAACGTCATGTCGTATCTAAGATACGAACCCTGCTATATCACCGATCTCACGGCCTCGATCCAATCTCATCGACTCAGCTCAACCCCAAGTATCATCCTCAATCCGTATGTGAACACATAGTCCCATACCCATGTGAACACATAACTATAAAGAAGCCCATGAGCACATATCAATAGGAATGTATGTAAGTATGTATGTATGTATGTGTATGTAACACTACCCTAGGGTTCGCAACACTAAAGTAATCCAACACAACAATATCCATCCTAAGCATCGTTATTAATCCCAAATAACATATAAAAATTGTTGTTGTGTATACGCATCCGTATACACCACCACGGACTGCGGGGGTGCTATACGCCATCCACCCGACTTCTCCCCGTAGATATAAATCTACTCACCTGGTCCTCGCTAGCCGGTGCCGACGTCGCCACATGCTTGCTTGTCGTCTCGAAGTCCACATGAGGGTACCTACATATCATAACGCACCATATCTCATTAAAATCCGACTCATGATCAAAACGACGCACGAATCCCACATAGGTCAAAACTTATGGTTGCTTTCACAAATCAACCCAAAAACCCTCGACGTCGGCGTACAAATGCCAAACCATCGAGAAAAACCCAAATACACTCATTTGCACATTCACGAACACTAATTTTAATATAAACTAGGTTGAAACTCACAAAACCGCCAATTTCACTCAAAAAGTCATTTTTCCGAAAATCTAGCATGCACAATTTGCCGTTTTTGTACAAAACACGATATTTAAATGAATGTAGCGGCCAATATATTTATTAACTATCTTAAATAAGTCATAAAAACCATTTCCATAATTTAAACTCATAAATTTGCATAATTTCCAAAATCCTAGTTTGCAAAATATCAAATTTAACACCCTTTAAAGCAAAATTCACAATTCATCAATTAAGCTTCGTTTTGCATGAACCAAAGTCATTAAACCACTCATTATAATAGTTATAATGACATGAACACTTAATTATATTTTAATCTAAGCATTTGATAATTTTTCAAAAACTCTAGTTAGCAAAAACAAAACTTAATTTAGACATTTCCATGCAACAATATGAAATTTAACTACTAAATTACTTTCTACAAATTCTAAGATGGTAAGCTACCCATCACAACCATAATCCCATTACTCAAAACCCTAACTTGAAATCAACCTCATTCTTGAATTTTTCAAACATGCAATTAGAACCAATCTAAAACCTAATTAAACACTCAGTAAGCTAACATAAAGCAATTAAACAACAATTTCCCTAAAAGGTTAAAATTTATACCTCCCAATTGAGTTCTAGCATGCAAATCCTAGCCTCCAAAAGTAGCTTCCATGCTCTTAGATCCATGCTAGATAGGCAAGAAATAATGGGTAGGAGTTGGATTTGGAAAAAGCTTTGAAATTGTATGGATTTTGAAGCTTTTTCATGGATTTTTGAAGCAAAATGGTGTGGATTTTGGGGGGGGGGGGGGAAAGGGCTGCTGCTGTGGGATCATTTTCGGCCAGAAGTGGGTGAGGGGAGAGAGAGGGAGGTGAGGAAAATGCAAGGGAGGAAAGTCAAGGTCAAGGTAAGGTCAAAGTCTAACTACTTTATCTATTTTCTAATCTTTTCTTTCATTTCTTTTTCCTTTGCAAACCAAGTGGGGAAAAAGTGAGGGCTGCTGAATTTGGCTAAGGGGAGGGGTAAGTGGGGGTGTGTGGGTGTGGGCACGGGTGTGGGGTGATGAAAAATGATAAATACAATACCCCAAACATCCATTTACGCTAAAAAAAAGCCTTTTTTCTTCAATAATTTCTAAACCGTTTTGGCAAATGATTTCGTTCCAAAAACCATATGATAAAATTTTATTTAATGTTTTATGATGCACAAAATTTGTTTCAACTCATTCCAATTTGTAATTTTCCCTAATTAAATGTATTAGTGACGGCTTAAAATAATAATAAAATAATATTTTTTTCAGAAAATTTGAAATTTCACCAGCTGCTCAATAAACACCAAATAATAGCAATTACATAGCTAGAATATGTATATTTAATTTTTATAATAAGATATTTGTATTTTGACTTTTTACAGAAAACCCCCTTATTTTACCGATTTTTTTCGAAATTTCACCGAAACGATTTTCAAAACGTTACAATCTTCCCCCCTTAAAGAAATTCGGTCCCCGAATTTAAATTCAAACTTCCCCAAATACTAAAACATCTAAGAAAAACCATCAAGTCGTCGGGGCTCCGAAATTGTAACTACATAAAACAAATCGTAGCGCAGCGCATGCGCTTGAAAAATGAGCATATAACTCAAATCAAAACTCCGTCAAGCATCCCGCAATCATCGGAGTCATGGAGAAGACATCAATGCCAAATCCAAATCAAAACCAATATGATATAACTCGAAACTATAAATGTAAATATCGAATCTATATCTGTAAGTATCTGAAGGAAATGCATGCCAAATCTCTTTAAGTCGCTGTGCAACGCGTATAACACTGCACAGTGGCGGACGTCTACCATAAGAAAATAACTATATACATATATACCTTTGTTTGAAATGCACGTTCCGCCGTTTTGGAAACAATTTAGAAGGGTCTCCTTGTTTTAAACATTTCGTGTCGTATCAGACACGTAGGTAAATACTGAGGCTATAGCTCGCTTTTTGGAAATCCCTTCAATAACTATCAATGCATGCAAAATGTATTCAGGTACTGTCCTCTGACTAGTCCTGCTCAGTACGGAAACACATAGCAATATCATAAAAACGTACTGCTCTATAAGAAATCAATCCCAAAATATGCACATGAATACTACGTGCGTCCGGTGCGCACGGAAATCAAAATCCATGAATGTGCCATACATGCGCACAGAAACATCTAAGTGCATCAGGTGTGAACGAAACATCTTTCGTAGGCAACATGTGTGCCTGACAGCAAAATCAGGTGCATCTGACATGCACGAAAAATCTCGAATTAATGCATCTGGTGTGCACCAAATCGCATCTCGTAACAGGCGCCCAACAGGCGCTAAAAATCCAATCCGGTGCATAAAATGCACAAAACAAATGTCGAGTATCACCCTCGAAATCGAAATCCAGTGTATCCAAGTGCACAAAATACATGTCACTGCACTGCCAGCATATATAAACTATACAGAGTGCAGGAACCAAATCGCGTGCGTGCATACGCACAAAATCAACTCAACTGTTTAAAACCGTAAAATCACAAACATGTGAAACTAAAGCACGAAAACGATATCAAGTGCAACACTGTGCAAAGATCGTAAATCCTCAATCATAAAAATCAAATCATACGAATAAATCACCCAAAACATCGAAATCAATAATGGCGGAACAGTACCGCTCAAGTGCATCCTCTAAGAATCTCGGGCCAACTGTCGCGGTCACTAGTGGGACGTCTCGTCGATGAATATGAACTCTGGCCTGCTGGTGTGCGTAACATGACCACTCCTGGGTCCAAGTCTTCTCCGTGGATTACCAATTTCATAATCCATCGGCTCATCGGCCCTGTCAAGGCAGCATATCACTGGCGTCGGCCTCTGGCTCTCTGAATGCACGTGACACATCTGATCCTGGGTGCAAGTATCATCGCAGCAGTATCCTGGAAGGAATCCTGCTCACGGTCTCTTCCATGTCTCGTCTCTGCCAACTGTCCGGAAGTCATTGTCCTTTCCTATATCTGCATCTTGCTCTGGAACGACTGCATACTCATCGCGACTCCTTCTGGAAGGTAAGTCCAAGTACCATGCCTCGGCATGCGCATCGCCTCTCTGATGTCGGAGGAGTGGAACGTCATCTCATCTAGATCTGGTGCGAACCTCTTATTCCACTTTTCTCTAATGTCGTCTGCTTTGGACTCGTCTCGTCGCGGCTGCATGGACTGAGCTCCAACGGCTATCCTCGTATCTGGAGTCTCCCAAGAATGCATCTCACCACCTAGCATCCGAATTAAGTCGAGCCATCCAATCGATTCGTCAAAACCTCATAATCCCCCAAGAGCTCAACATCTTGGGTACAGTTTAATAGTATCGAGTACATACCACAGCATCGGTGGTCCAGCCGTAGAAGGGCAAACCCAAGCCTCCCTAATGGCGCCGCAGAACTGCCGCAAACCCTAAGGTTCAAAGGCTTTCACACGGTCATTAAGTCGAGTTAGGGTTTCATTCTTCTAGAGGGACCATAGAATTTCCTGCATGTCTTTCCGACTATCTTAAACTTGGAATAATAGGTTTCTGACATTCGATCGTCTCTGTCGACTCCCAACGTCTACACGTGAAGTCGTCTCTAGCTGGAATCCATCTATCTGATGACCTCGCATCGGGTTAGGCGAACGATCCACATGTCCTAGTCATTCATCCACGATGACTAGCGAACTTCTATCATCTCTTAGTACAACTCGTTCTGCACTAACTCCAGCATCTGGGGCAATACCTCGTCGTTCGCAGCAATAACTAGCTCGCTCGTCTGCACGCCGAACAGTGCCTCGATCATCATGAATAAGCAACACACCAACGGTCATCAAGATCTGGCTGGCCTCTATCATTAGCTCAATCCTCTAATGTCGATCAGCACATCCGAGTAACCTCATAAAGGCGATCCGCCAAACGCTCGTGGCGCGGAAACACAGTCAAAAGACACCTCTCTATAATCGGGTGTCGCCGGAATCATGCCCTGGTCAGTCCTCGTTCGTGCCGAGCTCGTGCTGACCGCAACTCTAGCCGTAGCTCTCCCTGCCCGTAATCGTGGCAGCAAAACCAAACTGGTACCGATGAGGCTAGATTAGGAAGGAATATAATACTGAACAAGGAAATGTACATCCTAAGGCTTCTTAAGTGGAGTGGCGTGTCGTAAATATGTCGCGGAACATACCAACGGTACATCACTCTACTTTAGTCACCTATTCCATCAACCAAGGGTCATCCTATGCTCCGAAGGTAAAACCTAACGCTCTGATACCAACTTTGTCACGACCCGAAAGTACGGAACATGACCGGCACTTAAACTACGAACGTCTCGAGGCGTACGTAATCTAAGTAAACCGAAAAACCCAGAAATCCAAACCAAGAAAAGTAGCAGAGTGCAGGAAAAACCAACTTAAAGCAAGTAATTTCAATAGCATAAGCCGAATTATGCGGTTTTTAAAACATCAAAAATTTACTGAAAATTTCGGCAGAGTCTCCTTTGTAAATACCGGCCCCCAACGGGATACAACATGAATAGTATACGAAATCAAGAAAAAAGGCATCCCCAAGCGGGAGCTAGCTCTTCGTCAATCGACGGTCACAACTACACAAGCAATAAATATACAACGCCAACGGCGAGGATCAAAAACTCAAAAGGGAACTCAAAACCACCAGAAATATAACGAGCGACTCTAAGGTCGAAAGAATAAACAACACTGGTCTCTATCTCAATAGATACATGTTTGGTTGATGGAACTTCTAGATACAACAGAATAATGATATACAAGATATATAATGGGGGTATGATACAAGTAAACCCACCTACTAGCAAATCACCCGAATGAAACTGAGCCCGCAAGCCGTAAAGAAACCTGTACGGCAAATCTGCAAGAAACTGGGGCACAACGGGGGTGAGTTGCCAACTCGTGAATAGAAAAACATCTACGCACAGAAATCGTATAAACAACGCAACCTAGGTCAATGATCATAATATATCCTCAAATATATGTATAACAGGCAGCTATGACAATGTCTAGGGTAATATCTAACCCGAGTATAATTTCATGTGCCCGTGTCAGTGCCTCAGGTAGCAATATATCATATGAATGAGGTATGAATGCATGAAACAGAATACATGTAAATGAAGAAACTGTTTTCATAAATTAGTGAGATTTCCTTCGTATTTTTAAACTGAGGTATCATAATGAAATCAGTATCAACAGTGTCTAGCATCGACACAAAACATAAATCTCACTGTCTCGAAATATCAATGTCTCAAGCTCAATATCTAGGGCGCCGTCAGTCCGGACCGGCCCCTACCATCCATCTCAAGACCACGACGGTATCCTCCGGATATCCGACGCGTCGGGTAATATCACCGGTAGGTAGTGCTCCCCAGCCAGGCTCAACGTCAACACCACATTCCTCTTGCCCCGGGGTACCATACTGGGCCCACCATGTACCCGTGACGGTTCCTCCACTCCTCGACACGGATCTCCAAAACCACAGCAAACTCATGGTGGACGACACTTTACATCACTAGAAAACCGCAACATTTTATATTTTAAAAGATCATAAGTTGTAAATTTTGCGGCTTTCCCCGAAATCCAGAAATATCATAAATCTCAAGAAATCATCACAAGTGCATATGTCAATGATAATGAACTAGGCATGAACAACTGAATAACAGTATGCATGAAGTGGTAGGTAATAACTACAATGTCTAATATGGCATATAAGGGAAGTACACTAATATCGTGTCAAAACTACCAGCTAACAATCTAAGTCAAGCAATTATATTCTCTAAAGTGTACGTGACATGGCAATTACCGATGAAGATGTGTGTGAGCCGGCAAGTAGGTGTACGTGGTACATACGCATCATCGGTAATAGTGCTGGTGTCCTAACAGCATGATATCAATAATGGAATATGCAGCAAAATAAATATACGAGGCAGAGCGAACGGCAATAATGTGCGGGAGCTGAATACTAGACACAACGATAACTAATCTGCAATAATCTAATATAAGTCCTACGAATGGTGCCTTTTGAAATAACACGAATCATGGGGTTTTGAAAATAGGGGCTACGGTGTTTTTATGAAAAGATACGTTGTTTTTTTGAAATATCCGTAGATTCCCTTGAGCTGTCTTTAAAAATGCCCACGATTCGTTAGTTTTTGAAATAGGTAAGGAGTCTAATCTAATCTAACAACTACACTAAACTATACGGCTGAACTAACAAGCTGAACTACAGGTAAGGAAACCGCCTATCATCTGAGTCGATACATATACATACCTGTATATGTATAATCGGTGATCCCGCCTCAATAATATCATATCCGATACCATATCTATAATCAGGTATCCCAAGTCAAGAGTGCGGATCAATCATCAATATAGCTCGTACGTAAATCCGTCGTACGGCATCCCAATCTGGGTACGGGTCAATATCACATTCATCATACTATTCACCTGGTATCCTCTTTATCAAATATCATGATCGGGGTACTGATCTACGTCTAGTACCATACTGATACCGCCTACGTAAGCATGGACGTGTGTGAAACACTACGTCAAGGACCCGTTACAACGTCATGTCGTATCTAAGATACGAACCCTGCTATATCACCGATCTCACGGCCTCGATCCAATCTCATCGACTCAGCTCAACCCCAAGTATCATCCTCAATCCGTATGTGAACACATAGTCCCATACCCATGTGAACACATAACTATAAAGAAGCCCATGAGCACATATCAATAGGAATGTATGCAAGTATGTATGTGTGTATGTGTGTGTAACACTACCCTAGGGTTCGCAACACTAAAGTAATCCAACACACCAATATCCATCCTAAGCATCGTTATTAATCCCAAATAACATATAAAAATTGTTGGTGTGTATACGCATCCGTATACACCACCACGGACTGCGGGGGTGCTATACGCCATCCACCCGACTTCTCCCCGTAGATATAAATCTACTCACCTGGTCCTCGCTAGCCGGTGCCGACGTCGCCACACGCTTGCTTGTCGTCTCGAAGTCCACATGGGGGTACCTACATATCATAACGCACCATATCTCATTAAAATCCGACTCATGATCAAAACGACGCACGAATCCCACATAGGTCAAAACTTATGGTTGCTTTCACAAATCAACCCAAAAACCCTCGACGTCGGCGTACAAACGCCAAACCATCGAGAAAAACCCAAATACACTCATTTGCACATTCACGAACACTAATTTTAATATAAACTAGGTTGAAACTCACAAAACCGCCAATTTCACTCAAAAAGTCATTTTTCCGAAAATCTAGCATGCACAATTTGCCGTTTTTGTACAAAACACGATATTTAAATGAATGTAGCGGCCAATATATTTATTAACTATCTTAAATAAGTCATAAAAACCATTTCCATAATTTAAACTCATAAATTTGCATAATTTCCAAAATCCTAGTTTGCAAAATATCAAATTTAACACCCTTTAAAGCAAAATTCACAATTCATCAATTAAGCTTCGTTTTGCATGAACCAAAGTCATTAAACCACTCATTATAATAGTTATAATGACATGAACACTTAATTATATTTTAATCTAAGCATTTGATAATTTTTCAAAAACTCTAGTTAGCAAAAACAAAACTTAATTTAGACATTTCCATGCAACAATATGAAATTTAACTTCTAAATTACTTTCTACAAATTCTAAGATGGTAAGCTACCCATCACAACCATAATCCCATTACTCAAAACCCTAACTTGAAATCAACCTCATTCTTGAATTTTTCAAACATGCAATTAGAACCAATCTAAAACCTAATTAAACACTCAGTAAGCTAACATAAAGCAATTAAACAACAATTTCCCGAAAGGGTTAAAATTTATACCTCCCAATTGAGTTCTAGCATGCAAATCCTAGCCTCCAAAAGTAGCTTCCATGCTCTTAGATCCATGCTAGATAGGCAAGAAATAATGGGTAGGAGTTGGATTTGGAAAAAGCTTTGAAATTGTATGGATTTTGAAGCTTTTTCATGGATTTTTGAAGCAAAATGGTGTGGATTTTGGGGGGGGGGGGGAAAGGGCTGCTGCTGTGGGATCATTTTCGGCCAGAAGTGGGTGAGGGGAGAGAGAGGGAGGTGAGGAAAATGCAAGGGAGGAAAGTCAAGGTCAAGGTAAGGTCAAAGTCTAACTACTTTATCTATTTTCTAATCTTTTCTTTTATTTCTTTTTCCTTTGCAAACCAAGTGGGGAAAAAGTGAGGGCTGCTGAATTTGGCTAAGGGGAGGGGTAAGTGGGGGTGTGTGGGTGTGGGCACGGGTGTGGGGTGATGAAAAATGATAAATACAATACCCCAAACATCCATTTACGCTAAAAAAAAGCCTTTTTTCTTCAATAATTTCTAAACCGTTTTGGCAAATGATTTCGTTCCAAAAACCATATGATAAAATTTTATTTAATGTTTTATGATGCACAAAATTTGTTTCAACTCATTCCAATTTGTAATTTTCCCTAATTAAATGTATTCGTGACGGCTTAAAATAATAATAAAATAATATTTTTTTCAGAAAATTTGAAATTTCACCAGCTGCTCAATAAACACCAAATAATAGCAATTACATAGCTAGAATATGTATATTTAATTTTTATAATAAGATATTTGTATTTTGACTTTTTACAGAAAACCCCCTTATTTTACCGATTTTTTTCGAAATTTCACCGAAACGATTTTCAAAACGTTACAATCTTCCCCCCTTAAAGAAATTCGGTCCCCGAATTTAAATTCAAACTTCCCTAAATACTAAAACATCTAAGAAAAACCATCAAGTCGTCGGGGCTCCGAAATTGTAACTACATAAAACAAATCGTAGCGCAGCGCATGCGCTTGAAAAATGAGCATATAACTCAAATCAAAACTCCGTCAAGCATCCCGCAATCATCGGAGTCATGGAGAAGACATCAATGCCAAATCCAAATCAAAACCAATATGATATAACTCGAAACTATAAATGTAAATATCGAATCTATATCT
Organism: Agapanthus africanus; assembly: GCA_030015575.1. Taxonomy (NCBI): domain Eukaryota; kingdom Viridiplantae; phylum Streptophyta; class Magnoliopsida; order Asparagales; family Amaryllidaceae; genus Agapanthus; species Agapanthus africanus. The sequence goes on along the minus strand of JASDDO010000016.1, from coordinate 268,439,300 downwards.
GTAAGTATCTGAAGGAAATGCATGCCAAATCTCTTTAAGTCGCTGTGCAACGCGTATAACACTGCACAGTGGCGGACGTCTACCATAAGAAAATAACTATATACATATATACCTTTGTTTGAAATGTACGTTCCGCCGTTTTGGAAACAATTTAGAAGGGTCTCCTTGTTTTAAACATTTCGTGTCGTATCAGACACGTAGGTAAATACTGAGGCTATAGCTCGCTTTTTGGAAATCCCTTCAATAACTATCAATGCATGCAAAATGTATTCAGGTACTGTCCTCTGACTAGTCCTGCTCAGTACGGAAACACATAGCAATATCATAAAAACGTACTGCTCTATAAGAAATCAATCCCAAAATATGCACATGAATACTACGTGCGTCCGGTGCGCACGGAAATCAAAATCCATGAATGTGCCATACATGCGCACAGAAACATCTAAGTGCATCAGGTGTGAACGAAACATCTTTCGTAGGCAACATGCGTGCCTGACAGCAAAATCAGGTGCATCTGACATGCACGAAAAATCTCGAATTAATGCATCTGGTGTGCACCAAATCGCATCTCGTAACAGGCGCCCAACAGGCGCTAAAAATCCAATCCGGTGCATAAAATACACAAAACAAATGTCGAGTATCACCCTCGAAATCGAAATCCAGTGTATCCAAGTGCACAAAATACATGTCACTGCACTGCCAGCATATATAAACTATACAGAGTGCAGGAACCAAATCGCGTGCGTGCATACGCACAAAATCAACTCAACTGTTTAAAACCGTAAAATCACAAACATGTGAAACTAAAGCACGAAAACGATATCAAGTGCAACACTGTGCAAAGATCGTAAATCCTCAATCATAAAAATCAAATCATACGAATAAATCACCCAAAACATCGAAATCAATAATGGCGGAACAGTACCGCTCAAGTGCATCCTCTAAGAATCTCGGGCCAACTGTCGCGGTCACTAGTGGGACGTCTCGTCGATGAATATGAACTCTGGCCTGCTGGTGTGCATAACATGACCACTCCTGGGTCCAAGTCTTCTCCGTGGATTACCAATCTCATAATCCATCGGCTCATCGGCCCTGTCAAGGCAGCATATCACTGGCGTCGGCCTCTGGCTCTCTGAATGCACGTGACACATCTGATCCTGGGTGCAAGTATCATCGCAGCAGTATCCTGGAAGGAATCCTGCTCACGGTCTCTTCCATGTCTCGTCTCTGCCAACTGTCCGGAAGTCATTGTCCTTTCCTATATCTGCATCTTGCTCTGGAACGACTGCATACTCATCGCGACTCCTTCTGGAAGGTAAGTCCAAGTACCATGCCTCGGCATGCGCATCGCCTCTCTGATGTCGGAGGAGTGGAACGTCATCTCATCTAGATCTGGTGCGAACCTCTTATTCCACTTTTCTCTAATGTCGTCTGCTTTGGACTCGTCTCGTCGCGGCTGCATGGACTGAGCTCCAACGGCTATCCTCGTATCTGGAGTCTCCCAAGAATGCATCTCACCACCTAGCATCCGAATTAAGTCGAGCCATCCAATCGATTCGTCAAAACCTCATAATCCCCCAAGAGCTCAACATCTTGGGTACAGTTTAATAGTATCGAGTACATACCACAGCATCGGTGGTCCAGCCGTAGAAGGGCAAACCCAAGCCTCACTAATGGCACCGCAGAACTGCCGCAAACCCTAAGGTTCAAAGGCTTTCACACGGTCATTAAGTCGAGTTAGGGTTTCATTCTTCTAGAGGGACCATAGAATTTCCTGCATGTCTTTCCGACTATCTTAAACTTGGAATGATAGGTTTCTGACATTCGATCGTCTCTGTCGACTCCCAACGTCTACACGTGAAGTCGTCTCTAGCTGGAATCCATCTATCTGATGACCTCGCATCGGGTTAGGCGAACGATCCACATGTCCTAGTCATTCATCCACGATGACTAGCGAACTTCTATCATCTCTTAGTACAACTCGTTCTGCACTAACTCCAGCATCTGGGGCAATACCTCGTCGTTCGCAGCAATAACTGGCTCGCTCGTCTGCACGCCGAACAGTGCCTCGATCATCATGAATAAGCAACACACCAACGGTCATCAATATCTGGCTGGCCTCTATCATTAGCTCAATCCTCTAATGTCGATCAGCACATCCGAGTAACCTCATAAAGGCGATCCGCCAAACGCTCGTGGCGCGGAAACACAGTCAAAAGACACCTCTCTATAATCGGGTGTCGCCGGAATCATGCCCTGGTCAGTCCTCGTTCGTGCCGAGCTCGTGTTGACCGCAACTCTAGCCGTAGCTCTCCCTGCCCGTAATCGTGGCAGCAAAACCAAACTGGTACCGATGAGGCTAGATTAGGAAGGAATATAATACTGAACAAGGAAATGTACATCCTAAGGCTTCTTAAGTGGAGTGGCGTGTCGTAAATATGCCGCGGAACATACCAACGGTATGTCACTCTACTTTAGTCACCTATTCCATCAACCAAGGGTCATCCTATGCTCCGAAGGTAAAACCTAACGCTCTGATACCAACTTTGTCACGACCCGAAAGTACGGAACATGACCGGCACTTAAACTACGAACGTCTCGAGGCGTACGTAATCTAAGTAAACCGAAAAACCCAGAAATCCAAACCAAGAAAAGTAGCAGAGTGCAGGAAAAACCAACTTAAAGCAAGTAATTTCAATAGCATAAGCCGAATTATGCGGTTTTTAAAACATCAAAAATTTACTGAAAATTTCGGCAGAGTCTCCTTTGTAAATACCGGCCCCCAACGGGATACAACATGAATAGTATACGAAATCAAGAAAAAAGGCATCCCCAAGCGGGAGCTAGCTCTTCGTCAATCGACGGTCACAACCACACAAGTAATAAATATACAACGCCAACGGCGAGGATCAAAAACTCAAAAGGGAACTCAAAACCACCAGAAATATAACGAGCGACTCTAAGGTCGAAAGAATAAACAACACTGGTCTCTATCTCAATAGATACATGTTTGGTTGATGGAACTTCTAGATACAACAGAATAATGATATACAAGATATATAATGGGGGTATGATACAAGTAAACCCACCTACTAGCAAATCACCCGAATGAAACTGAGCCCGCAAGCCGTAAAGAAACCTGTACGGCAAATCTGCAAGAAACTGGGGCACAACGGGGGTGAGTTGCCAACTCGTGAATAGAAAAACATCTACGCACAGAAATCGTATAAACAACGCAACCTAGGTCAATGATCATAATATATCCTCAAATATATGTATAACAGGCAGCTATGACAATGTCTAGGGTAATATCTAACCCGAGTATAATTTCATGTGCCCGTGTCAGTGCCTCAGGTAGAAATATATCATATGAATGAGGTATGAATGCATGAAACAGAATACATGTAAATGAAGAAACTGTTTTCATAAATTAGTGAGATTTCCTTCGTATTTTTAAAATGAGGTATCATAATGAAATCAGTATCAACAGTGTCTAGCATCGACACAAAACATAAATCTCACTGTCTCGAAATATCAATGTCTCAAGCTCAATATCTAGGGCGCCGTCAGTCCGGACCGGCCCCTACCATCCATCTCAAGACCACGACGGTATCCTCCGGATATCCGACGCGTCGGGTAATATCACCGGTAGGTAGTGCTCCCCAGCCAGGCTCAACGTCAACACCACATTCCTCTTGCCCCGGGGTACCATACCGGGCCCACCATGTACCCGTGACGATTCCTCCACTCCTCGACACGGATCTTCAAAACCACAGCAAACTCATGGTGGACGACACTTTACATCACTAGAAAACCGCAACATTTTATATTTTAAAAGATCATAAGTTGTAAATTTTGCGGCTTTCCCCGAAATCCAGAAATATCATAAATCTCAAGAAATCATCACAAGTGCATATGTCAATGATAATGAACTAGGCATGAACAACTGAATAACAGTATGCATGAAGTGGTTGGTAATAACTACAATGTCTAATATGGCATATAAGGGAAGTACACTAATATCGTGTCAAAACTACCAGCTAACAATCTAAGTCAAGCAATTATATTCTCTAAAGTGTACGTGACATGGCAATTACCGATGAAGATGTGTGTGAGCCGGCAAGTAGGTGTACGTGGTACATACGCATCATCGGTAATAGTGCTGGTGTCCTAACAGCATGATATCAATAATGGAATATGCAGCAGAATAAATATACGAGGCAGAGCGAACGGCAATAATGTGCGGGAGCTGAATACTAGACACAACGATAACTAATCTGCAATAATCTAATATAAGTCCTACGAATGGTGCCTTTTGAAATAACACGAATCATGGGGTTTTGAAAATAGGGGCTACGGTGTTTTTATGAAAAGATACGTCGTTTTTTTGAAATATCCGTAGATTCCCTTGAGCTGTCTTTAAAAATGCCCACGATTCGTTAGTTTTTGAAATAGGTAAGGAGTCTAATCTAATCTAACAACTACACTAAACTATACGGCTGAACTAACAAGCTGAACTACAGGTAAGGAAACCGCCTATCATCTGAGTCGATACATATACATACCTGTATATGTATAATCGGTGATCCCGCCTCAATAATATCATATCCGATACCATATCTATAATCAGGTATCCCAAGTCAAGAGTGCGGATCAATCATCAATATTTCTCGTACGTAAATCCGTCGTACGGCATCCCAATCTGGGTACGGGTCAATATCACATTCATCATACTATTCACCTGGTATCCTCTTTATCAAATATCATGATCGGGGTACTGATCTACGTCTAGTACCATACTGATACCGCCTACGTAAGCATGGACGTGTGTGAAACACTACGTCAAGGACCCGCTACAACGTCATGTCGTATCTAAGATACGAACCCTGCTATATCACCGATCTCACGGCCTCGATCCAATCTCATCGACTCAGCTCAACCCCAAGTATCATCCTCAATCCGTATGTGAACACATAGCCCCATACCCATGTGAACACATAACTATAAAGAAGCCCATGAGCACATATCAATAGGAATGTATGCAAGTATGTATGTGTGTATGTGTGTGTAACACTACCCTAGGGTTCGCAACACTAAAGTAATCCAACACACCAATATCCATCCTAAGCATCGTTATTAATCCCAAATAACATATAAAAATTGTTGGTGTGTATACGCATCCGTATACACCACCACGGACTGCGGGGGTGCTATACGCCATCCACCCGACTTCTCCCCGTAGATATAAATCTACTCACCTGGTCCTCGCTAGCCGGTGCCGACGTCGCCACACGCTTGCTTGTCGTCTCGAAGTCCACATGGGGGTACCTACATATCATAACGCACCATATCTCATTAAAATCCGACTCATGATCAAAACGACGCACGAATCCCACATAGGTCAAAACTTATGGTTGCTTTCACAAATCAACCCAAAAACCCTCGACGTCGGCTTACAAACGCCAAACCATCGAGAAAAACCCAAATACACTCATTTTCACATTCACGAACACTAATTTTAATATAAACTAGGTTGAAACTCACAAAACCGCCAATTTCACTCAAAAAGTCATTTTTCCGAAAATCTAGCATGCACAATTTGCCGTTTTTGTACAAAACACGATATTTAAATGAATGTAGCGGCCAATATATTTATTAACTATCTTAAATAAGTCATAAAAACCATTTCCATAATTTAAACTCATAAATTTGCATAATTTCCAAAATCCTAGTTTGCAAAATATCAAATTTAACACCCTTTAAAGCAAAATTCACAATTCATCAATTAAGCTTCGTTTTGCATGAACCAAAGTCATTAAACCACTCATTATAATAGTTATAATGACATGAACACTTAATTATATTTTAATCTAAGCATTTGATAATTTTTCAAAAACTCTAGTTAGCAAAAACAAAACTCAATTTAGACATTTCCATGCAACAATATGAAATTTAACTACTAAATTACTTTCTACAAATTCTAAGATGGTAAGCTACCCATCACAACCATAATCCCATTACTCAAAACCCTAACTTGAAATCAACCTCATTCTTGAATTTTTCAAACATGCAATTAGAACCAATCTAAAACCTAATTAAACACTCAATAAGCTAACATAAAGCAATTAAACAACAATTTCCCTAAAGGGTTAAAATTTATACCTCCCAATTGAGTTCTAGCATGCAAATCCTAGCCTCCAAAAGTAGCTTCCATGCTCCTAGATCCATGCTAGATAGGCAAGAAATAATGGGTAGGAGTTGGATTTGGAAAAAGCTTTGAAATTGTATGGATTTTGAAGCTTTTTCATGGATTTTTGAAGCAAAATGGTGTGGATTTTGGGGGGGGGGAAAGGGCTGCTGCTGTGGGATCATTTTCGGCCAGAAGTGGGTGAGGGGAGAGAGAGGGAGGTGAGGAAAATGCAAGGGAGGAAAGTCAAGGTCAAGGTAAGGTCAAAGTCTAACTACTTTATCTATTTTCTAATCTTTTCTTTTATTTCTTTTTCCTTTGCAAACCAAGTGGGGAAAAAGTGAGGGCTGCTGAATTTGGCTAAGGGGAGGGGTATGTGGGGGTGTGTGGGTGTGGGCACAGGTGTGGGGTGATGAAAAATGATAAATACAATACCCCAAACATCCATTTACGCTTAAAAAAGCCTTTTTTCTTTAATAATTTCTAAACCGTTTTGGCAAATGATTTCGTTCCAAAAACCATATGATAAAATTTTATTTAATGTTTTATGATGCACAAAATTTGTTTCAACTCATTCCAATTTGTAATTTTCCCTAATTAAATGTATTAGTGACGGCTTAAAATAATAATAAAATAATATTTTTTTCAGAAAATTTGAAATTTCACCAGCAGCTCAATAAACACCAAATAATAGCAATTACATAGCTAGAATATGTATATTTAATTTTTATAATAAGATATTTGTATTTTGACTTTTTACAGAAAACCCCCTTATTTTACCGATTTTTTTTCGAAATTTCACCGAAACGATTTTCAAAACGTTACAAAAACACTCAGCGTATGCTCTTGGAAGATTAGATTGGTTATTATTTTAACTAATCATGATGGCTCCCACTGTTTTTATCAAATCTTCCTTCAAACCCTAAAAGGTAAGACTAGCCGGGATTAATTACATCCTACAAGTTTGCTAATCTTTCGGCCAGGCCAGTGTCGGTACTTTGAGGGAGGTTCCCCGTGCTTTCGCACGGACCTAATTAAAATAAACCTCGTTTTCCCAGGGGCATAACCCCGTTAACACCTTTCTAGACACCTACTTGGTCGGCTAATTGTAATGTGCAAAACTCTCCCAGGAGTAACTCTTACTCGCAGCGGGTATCGGGATCCAACTATCTCATAGAAGGTATGCAATCTCATTGAAAATTTCAACACTTGAAATTCCCGATAATATTTTGCCCCTAGCAACTTATGACCTTGGCTATGGTCAACAAATCATAAGCGCTAGCCAAGTTCAACCCGTTATTTCATGATTGAATTAAAACCACCCGTACGACCCTTGGCTAAGGTCAACAAAGCCGTACGACTACCCTAACTCAATCTGATCATATGCTGCAGATAAGCACTAATTAGCTATCGCACACTACGCCTTGGCTAAGGTTAACAAATGCAGCACGAATACTAAAAAGTACTTATCTGAATGACGGAGGGCTACGACAGGTTTTAAAGAAAACCTTTTGCGTAATGAACTTGATATCGTTGTAGAATCGAGTGATTTTGAAAAGGAGTGTTTTAAGGCTTTTACTAGTTTTGCTAAAGAGGTCACTCTCGGTGAAGGGATCTCGGTTCTTTCCTCATCGAATGAGGTTCTGGATATTTCACAAATACCACTATGCAAAGTATGAACTAAAAAGGCAATCAAAAACAAAACTGAGTAGGTTGTAGCATCTGCTAGTTTCGCTAAAGAGATCACTCCCGGTGAAGGGATATCGGCTCTTTCCTTATGGAATAAGGTGCTGGATATTCTGCAAGGAATACCGCTATGCAAAGCAAGAACTAGAGCTAAAAGTTTTTAAAACAAGTTTCTACAACATCTTTAGGTTTCTTTTCTTTCATTAATCTCATTAATGAAGTCCCATCAATTATGCTTCCTAAGCATCATAGAAAAAACGAAAGAAGCAATATTTATTATATATCATATATATAATATAAGCATTCGTCTCATCATATAAAGTGATCACATCACAGAATATCAGCAGCAGAAGAACACATATGAAATATTGGATATACTAGGAATTCCGTGTTTTAATTAAGCCAGTAAAAACGCGGATTCCACGGTCGTGATGAATAGCCAAACCCACATCCCTAGACCCCTATGAGAGCGGCAAGCAACCCTACCAATTCTAGATTTAGGAGACCCGGTCTCGACTCCTCGAGATGGTCTCCCATTGGACCCTAGAACCCGGTTACTTGTGCTCTCCTCCTTGGATCTATCCTACTGCGGAAAAGTAAATAATATACATCAATGGTGACATCATCCTCAACCCGGAAGTGCCCCAATAAAAGAATATTACATACAATATTTTACATGAATGAAAATGAAAAACTCCCATCTCACATAAAAAACCCTCATCTCACATAAAAAAAACCCGGCTATTCAAAACACGAAGATCCAATATAACATATTACAGCAACACATAACATCACATGTTATCAACGTAAGTAAATATGCGTATCCCAATTGTCGTTGACATATAGCAACGAAACCGGCGATACATTACATATTACACTTACGACCGCAAAAAAAGAAAGTGAAAAACTACAACAATTGGAATCCGCAACCACCTTAGACATTATAAACCCAATATATCACATACTTTGGATTTCATACCTAACCAAATGAATTTCTTAGACATCACATGCCTAACAATTATAAACCCCGCATTTTAGTCTCGATATTGAAAACACTTTTCAATAACCAGTCGGGTAGTTCAACAAGATTCCCGACAACCTGATCGAATGCTCGTCGGAAACTTTAGTAGACGGCCGCACCCCCGATACCGTCGACGAAGTGCACTTAGGCGGAACACCGCGGCCGCGAGCACCCGAATGGATGCTTTTGGTGACGGGGTTCTCCTCCAGTCACTTAGTCGAGGCTATGGAGCGTGGCTATCTAGTAAGGTTACCCGGCGAGTATCCGCGTACTCTACGTGATTGCGACGGACTTTTGATCCACATCAGAATCCCGTGGCAACCGATCAAATGAGTCTGAATTGCTAGATTTATAAAATTCAAATTAGTTTTCATAAAACTAAATATTGTGGATTCCAAGTATTGTATCACAATCACAGATAGCTAGACGGTGTTAAACTTTTCGATCGAATCAACAAACACCCAAAATTTCCCAAAGAGCTCAACACTTGAGCACAGTTTAAAAAACACCCAGAACATGCCACAACACCTATGGACCAACCGTAGAAGGGTCAACCCTTGCCTCACCTATGGCGCCGCGGAACTACTACAAACCCTGGGGTTTGTTGGTGGTTCCGATAGTCACAGAATCGAGTTAGGGTTTCGTTCTTCTAGAGGGTCCATAGAATCACCTGCATGATATTCTGAAAATCTTAAACTTGGAAAAATCCAACTCTTGGAAAATTTCCAGCGAGGGAGAAAATGGGTTATTGATATCCGTTCGAACTTTTTAACGCCGTCTAAATAACCCGAAACGATGTTAGAATTACGACTACGAAACACTCCGAATTGCCTTTACAGAAATATAACATCACATGCAATATTAGTAAAAACAAGAAACACATGAAACACCAAAACCCAGAGACTGGAACACCACAAAAAATTTAAGCCAGAAGCCCACTAAAAAACCGGCGAGCTCGGAATTTAACTACATGCCGCTGATCAAAATCCGGTGAGGGGGGCTCAAATTTCTGCGGTGTTCATGTTACATTTCATATAATATTCTGCAACTGCTTAAAAAATTTTTAGACACTCTTAAAATTTCGACAGAAACTAGGTTATTGTTTCGAGTGTTTCGGAGTTGTTTCGGTTTCGTAATTCTATAAACATTGTCTAATTCTCTAGCTTAGCTCTGATACTACTGCAGGGTTCCCTAAGGCCACCGCTGGGTTTCGGGAGACATCGACCATACCGTTTTCAAAAAAATGGCGCGCTAAAGTACCCTAACCTAGAATCTTAACTAGAGAATTAGACGAAACAAGAATGTAAACATCTTTATATCTAAGTGAATAAGGAATATAACCTTTGTAGACCGGTCCTTCACTTCAATAGCTCCGTGTAGTAGTCCCTTCGCTCCAAGTAGTATTCTCCCGGACTCTAGAAAGGCTCCACAAGATGAAAGGAACAAGGTTGCTTGAAGTCTTCGAGGCCGAAGATGATCTACGTCGAGGAGACACCAACTCAAGCTACCTCTTCACTAATATGAAATTAGTGAAGCAAACACTCTAAACTAAATGGCTAATCTAGTAGAGGATGATGAAGTAGGAATTTTGCTCACTTTAGAAATATTTTTCTCACTCATTTTCTTCACCTCCCAAATTGCAAGAGAGCTAGAGGGAGGAGATGAAGAAAAGCAACCATGGAAAAAGTCTAGTGTAGAATGGGAACCATAGGTGAGTTAATATCATATACTAACTCATGTAGAGACTAAACCATGGCTAATCATAATGGTTGGGTTAATAAATATCTTAAGTAAAACAAAATTGGTGGACTTAGTCAATAATTCTACAAGCTTCCACTAAGCATCAACCAAGACTAATTTCTACCCAATTTTGAATTACTTTAAATAAATAAACCCTTGATTATGTTAAGCATGGTGTGAGTCTCATACACCCATGTCACATGTATCATCTAGCATGACACATAAAAAATGTACATTAATATATATCACATATATACTATATGCACAAGTGAGAAAAAGAAATGCTTAAGTGAGCAAATATTAGTTAATGTAAATTAATATATCACATATATAATTATACATCAAATTATTAAATCAACACTTGATTTAATAATCCGGCTATATCACATATAACCGACAAATATCATATGCATCAACTTATCGAATCAACACTTGGTTCGACCGCCCAGCTATATCACATATAACCGACCGATATCACATATCGCGAGAATAGAATACGGTATCACATATACGTATTAATCTCGGTCCCGCACATATTATATATGTGCTCCTACTTCGTTTCGCCTGAGCCAGGAAACCTCTGTATAGGACTCTAAAGACTTGTCAATACGCCGACAGTATGTGGTGATCATATCAGTCACCCACAAGCCGCAAGCGGTCTGCTAAATGTAACGGCCACCCGGGTATTGAGCGATCAGAATATGAACAAGTAAGCATGCTCATACTCCTGCGAATCCAATCAGTAACACTACCGTACAGTCCGGTCTCTTCGTCTGATATGTCGCATATCTCAGCCTGGGGGTGGTAAACGTCAGACCCCAATAGCCCTGATAAGTTGTGCCGATGTGAGGCCAATAACGGTTCGAGAAACTACTGATAACACTTACCAGTAAATCTCAGCAATCCTGGCCAGGGATTTCCTGTTATGGCCAATCGAGCATAGCGCAACATCAACCCCCAATACCGGGAGAGACGAAATCCCCTCCTATCGCTCATTGCCTCCATGTGACTCGGGACTGTACCTAAAAACCACCGTTTTGCACGATCTCTTGAACGTGGTAAGGTGGAAATCAAAGCACAGTGGGAATCATACAAGTCTCTATGATAATCTCGGGTCGACAGACTAACCTGTACCAGTGTCACCAGAGAACTGCTATCTGACGATAGGTATAATACCATCTAGGAGTTCTCGGTGAGTCCGTCCAGTGTACCCAGTCTCCACTGAGCTCCCGTATACCTTCTCTGATGTCAAACACCAATGGATATAGGATCATCCAACTCCCATCATATGGGTCTAGAAGTGTATACGCTAGTCTACTCTGGAATATCGATGCCCCGTCTCGATACCACCACGACTAGGAACAATTGAAGGATGTACTTACCGACTACCTTTGCCCCACTATTATGATCTGCATCATAATCCTGGTAGTCAAGTACTCATCTTAATGGCTTTATCAACATGTAATAGAGAGACAATAACTGTACATGTTAAGATAAAGAGCAACCATATAGCATACTATCATGTCGAGCAAGAAAGTCCTCCCTATATATGTCCAAGCATCCACTATAATATACATCACATGTATAATAATGGCCTCTAGGGCATACATATAACTAACAGGATGTCCAGCATCGACACCCTAAATCAGCAATCTTTCGTGCTCATCACCGATGCGCAAATCCTTAAATCCTTCGTGTCCATCACCGACACACAAATCCAGATACCGTCGACACCATCACAACATATGATCACCCCTCGATATCCTTATCCCCAATCAGTATCCCCTGGATATCCACCGTGCTCATATTTAGCTCCGGCCAGTATCCCCTGGATATCTGCCGTGCTCATCTCTTTCTCCGGTATCGAGTGTCCTCGCTAGGCTCTCCAGCCCCTCGGTTTCGACTGGGTCCACCATGTATCCGTCTGTTTACTCCCCTACTCAGCCCGGATAAGTAGCAATTTTGTAACCTTATATCTCCCCGACTCGGTTCGGAATAAAAACAATCAGAAAATATCAAGCTCATGGTGGACGTGAACTCATCGTATCCAGAAATATTAAGTAAAGAATACAGATACTTTCATAGATCATTCTGATGATATATTATATATATATACATATATAACAGTGTCCCATACCATTAATATATATCATCAAAAGTAAGACATCATGAAAACTCATATCGAATACAATTATTTATGGTACTGGTATTTGCAAAACTCAACAGATAATAAAGGTACAGTACGTAAATAAAGTCATGCATGCACAAACGTAACAGTTCTACCATGTCATGGCAATACTAATGGTGTGTAGTGTAGCACACGCGTCTGTGCTCGTGTAGCATACGCGTCTGTGCTCGTGCAGCATGTCAATCATTCGTATTTGTGCAGGTGTTCTATAAATTTTTAAAGCAGAAAGTAATTCTACCCATATCCGTATTATATAATAAAATCAGATTTTCCGGATTTAGGGAATTCATATACCTCGTATCGGCATTTACATATACATCACGTGGTATAGCAGTCCTACAGTGGCATGACAGTACCAATGAGGTATAGTGTAACATATGCGTCTGTGCTCGTGCAACATAGTACTCATTGGTAGTTGTGCAGTGTTCTATCATTGTGTTCATATAACGGAAATGTATATCGTCGATAAGTGTATCGCGAATATGTAAAGTAAATCTAAGCAAATGGCAAAAATATTAAACGTAACTACTTGCTATGAGCTATACCATTATCTTTGAAAATGGAACGAAACGTTGGTTTTGAAATAAGGAAGTTGCCTTAAGTTAAAATAGATATTCATTTTGGAAATTAGCATCGTATCCTTGTCATTTATCATTTAAAAAGGGAAACGAATCGTTGGTTTTTAAAAGAGTATAGCTCACTCAAACATAACGTCCTAAGCCAGAATATCATGACTCCACCAGTCCAAAGGAAACATGGCCGTATTCGGCACGCTAACCTCATCATCACAATTACGATATGATCCCTCGTACTATATCCATTAAAAACCAGATCCATATCGTATGGGCCTATCGTCGCGTACGTATGTCACTATAACCATGTATTAAACTATATGCACATGAATAACATACTAGATGCAAAATAACATAACAACCATTAACTTAAATTAACACTAACAACTAATTAGATAGCATAACTATCCTAGTTAAATAGTCGTGGAGGTGCTGTACTGTAACATTTCAGAAATATAAAATATTATTTTTGGAAATTTAATATTAAAATAATAAATTTCGCGAAAACTATTCGATTTGCGAATAGGGGTTTTTCGTAAAATGGTATAAGTATATACCAATATTTGGAAAATAAATGGAGATTAAAATGATTTATTCATTAAAAAAATATTTATCGGATTTTGGAATTTTTATAATTAATTATATGCAAGTTTAAATTAAAATTGATTATTTCACTACTAATCGTGATTTGGTCAAATCCGTATTTTTACATTTTTCCATGACTAGTGCACCATGTCATTTGCATGTTATGCATTGTGTTTGTGACTTGTGTATTTGTGAGTGGTGTGAATGAGAAAAGAAAAGAAAAGAAAAGAAAAGTAAAGAGTTTGAGTGTGGAAATAAAAATGAGAAGTAAACAAAAGAAGCAAATATTATTTTGGAGAGTGAGTGTAGGGAATTATTGTGAGTGAGAGAGAGAGAGAGAGAGCTTAAGAAGAGAGAGGGTTTGACTTTGCTTGCCATATTCCTTCATCCTCCCTTATTGCTTCTTCTCTTATTCATCTCCATTGTTTTCTTCATCTCCTTCAATCTCCTCTACCTCCATACATCATCTCCAAATACTTTCCAAAACCCCATGCCACCTTCATTAAGAACATGCACAAGCCTATCCTAAACCCTTTAGACCAATCAAGTGTAGATTTTGAAGACTTTGGGCAACTCAAGAATTTTCTTCAGTTTCTAATGAGGTATAAACCTACACTTTTAGTTAAGTATTGTGTTTATATATCCTAGTTTATTTTAGAAATCGATTTGGTGAGTTATGTGATCTTGGAAATTTCCAAGTTGCTGTTAAGTGGTCAATTGAGGTGTAGTGAGTGTTTACAAGACCTTAGAGAGTGTTCTATTAGCCAAGACCTGAGACTAGAACCCAAAACACGGAGTTAGAATTTCCCCGATATCGTATTTTATGGATTTTGTGAGGGAATACTGAGATCTGCTATAACCCGGAGACCCTAAGAATTATTTAGCGAACACAGAGAGACGTGTAGGCAACCAGGAACTTACCCTAGAAACCCGAGCCCATTCCAGTCTTTTCTGGCCTCAGATTTATTCCATGTGGCAGCAAATTGCGGCCACTTTGTGGTGAAATGTGATGATTTTTGGTCTGTGGCCCCCTTATCCTATTTCTAGACCAACCCTATGTGCAAAATTGGCTAATTTTACCTGAGTCAAAATCCGGGATAGATTTCCTTAGTTGCTGATTTCGTGTTATGCGATTTGTGAAACTTGGTTTCGGTATTTGATTTTGGATTCCGTCGTTGGACGTTTGTACGTCAACGGACGAGGGTTATTGGTTGATTTTGCGTGCGTAGGCTATAAGTTTTAACCTATAAGCGAATACGTGTGCCGTATCGGTTTTTCGGACTTGATTTTAATAGAATTGCATTGCGATTGTGTATTGATTGTAGGTACCTTCGCGTGTACTTCCGAGACGACGAAACACATCAACTTTAGCTAATTAAAGAGTTTAGCAGGTGAGTAGATTTATATCTACGGGGGAAATCGTGTGGATGGCGTATAGCACCCCCGCAACCATTGATATGGGAAGATCGTTTTATAAATTATAATTTTGATAAAAGTTTTAGTAAGACATGATGTGATAAAAGTTGACACTAATGGATATATTGGCTTGAGAATATGAAATGAGAAATTGAATCATGATAAGTATGAATTGAAAGAAAACAAGTATGAGTTGATAATGGTATGATATGTGTTTGAGATCGATACGACTTGAAATTTATAAGATATGACGTATATGTAAGATATCATTATATGAGATTGATACAAATGTGATTGGAGATATAGGTGTATATATATTTATGAGAATAATGAGTGATATGCCGTACGAGACTTTAGATCTGTACCCTCATTGTTGTTTAGGTCAATAGATTCCCTATTCTGTTTGATGTTAACGTACGATGGATTGCCATACGCGATATGTTTCACCGGATGATTGATCCGTGCTTGTGATTTGAGAATGATGATCGAGGATTATTGTCATATTAGATGTTATGAGGCGAGATCGCCGATATAAAGATTGCCACCTGAAGCATACCAATTTTCAAAACGACGATTTTTTAAAAGTGACCGTATGGTTCATGTGTAAATAGATATACCCATTGATTGTCCATGTTACGTAGGATATTACCCCTCGTGATGTACATACCACGTGCCGGTATTTAATGCTATATGATATCATCTGCTAGTATACCTGCACAATTACCGTTGATGCGCATGTTACACATACACAGATTTGCCGGCTCATACACATTCTTCATCGGTAATTGCCATGTCACTTACACAGTAGAATTTCCGTGCCATTTACACCGTAGAACTTCCATATTATGAGATTAATCTTAAGGGTAAAAGTACATTCATTTTTCAGAATTATCACTTGACATGCTCGTATGATATACTTAATATGCTCATACTACTACTCTATGTTGCATACGTCGTACTTTATGATTATATGCATTGAGATGCCATTTTCATGAGATCTCTGGATTTGAGAACCGTGGTTATATTTTAAAAGAAATTGCGTATTGTTTTAAAGCACGGTTTTTTTGATATGATATTTTGAGACGTCCACCATGAGTTTTCTCAGTTCTGAGCTTATTTTCGAGACCCGATTCGAGGAGTTGGCGGATGCCGTTTGCGGGTACATGGTGGATCTGGTATAGTACCCCAGGGCAAGAAATGATTTTTGTGGTGTAGACGATGAGCCTGGCAGAGGGACTACTACCTACCGGTGATTGTATAGAACTCGGCGGGTATCCGGAGGATACCGTTTTGGAGTTATGATATGAGATGGATATGAGGGCCGATCTGAGTATGCGGCGCCTGAGATATGAAGGTTTATGTGTCGATGCTGGACATGGGTTTTCATGATATTTCGAGTGTCGGTGTTGGACACTCAGGTTCCATGATTTTGATGTGTCGTTGATTGACACACGTGGTTGATACCCTCATATATATACAGGCATATATTTTCATGATGTTTCGAGTATCGGTGTTGGACACTCAGGTTCCATGATATTGTTTGTGTCGTTGATGGACACATGGATGATATCTACATGCATACAGGCATATGATGTCGGATGTTTATTTATATATGTCATTGAATTGATCGATTGTTGACATATATGCATATGTGGTCACCATAGATATCATAGTATTACCTTCAGGATATAGCGACCTAGGAAATCGTTGTTTTATTTGATATCTATTTGCTGATGTTTTCTACCCACGAGTTGGCAACCCACCCCCGTTGTGCCACAGATCTTGCAGGTTTGACCGCTTGGGATCAGTTGCGGTATTGCTGGCACACAGATTCATCCAGAGTGCTTTGCTTTGGTAGGCGGGACACACATTGGATCGTGCCCACTCTCATACTTTATATTTCATTGTATCTAGATAAAGTCCATCAGATCAAATCAAATCAAAACTAGACATTGTATATTGGTAGACCTAGTCAGACTTGGGTTTTGTGCGAGACTTAGAGTGATGGGTTTATGTTCGCTTTCTTGATTTTGATGTCTTGCTTATTTATTGCTCTTTCTGGGTTGTTTCTTCGTCGTTGGGCGTCGTATATATGCTATTGCATGGTTGTGATTCCGCCGGTTGGCGAAGAACTAGCTCCCGCTTAGGGATGCCTATATATTGTTGTATATATGGTTTTGGATCAAAATATACAAGGGAGGTGCTGCCCAAATTTTTAAAGACGAAACATGTTTCCAATTTTAGTATAATCCACTTGCATTTTCAAGTTTCATTAGTTATGCATTTAAAGAAAAACATGATTCATAATACTTTTATTTCAAAACTGCACCCCCACTGTTTTCCGCAAAAAGGTTTAGATTTTCTAGGCTTCGGCTTACTTGATTTACGTTACGTCTTTAGACGTTGCGTAATTTAAGTGCCGGTCACGTGCTAAATTACGGGTCGTGACAAAGTTGGTATCAGAGCATTAGGTTTAACCTTGGTTTGAGTCTGGGTTTGACTATGCAGAGTCTAGGGCGTATATACTTCGGAACCTAGGCTTCACCTTACGGAACTTAGACTCGACAGGGGGTATTGGACCCGAACTTTCGTTTCATAGGCTGACCTTGATTGATGGAGTAGGTAGCTTGAGTAGAGTGACGTGCCGTACGTATGTTCCGCGACATATTTACGATACGATACTCCACTTAAGAAACCTTAGGATGTACATATTTTGAGATCTGTGATACTATTCATTCCTATGATCATATATCCATTTGGGATATGTTGATTTCTTTCGTTCATTTGATCTATCATCATCGATAACTGCTTGAGGTTCCTGTCACCATGGTTTGAGCACAGATTGAGCTGCTGCTAGTGTTGCGGTCAGAGCGAGCTCGTCACGGATGAGGACTGACCATGATGTTGTTTCTGGTGACACAGGAACGTGTAGGTATAGTGTTGTGTTGTGATCTCTCGTTTGAGGCGAGTGTTCGGTTTTGCACCGGATGGTCGGGCCATTGATTGAGGCTGTCGGATTGAGAGGACTATTGATGTACATCCTATCTCAGAGATCATGATGTTGTCTACCGTGTAGAAAGATGACCCAGCTGTTGCTGAGATTGATGGGATGTCACTTCCAGAGATTATGAGCTGAAACCGCATGAGCTTTCAGGCAGAGATGTGACAGGAGATAGCTAGTCTATTTCGAGTGGAGCAACTATTATGATTCGTCAGATTTGATGTGCCGATGCAGGCTCAGTTGAGTTGAAGAATTCCAATTTAAGGATCTTACTTGGATCTAGAGTAGATCGATCAAGAGAGGACGTTGTTCGTCAGATGCTCCGATGTGAGATCGATAAGTTGACCAGTTTCAGATAGAAGGACCTCACCCAGATGCGTTGTGAGTTGATCGAGAACGGACGAATAAAGTGTATTCCTCCGATGTTTTGGACGAGTTCCCAAGGACGTGTTCGGCTAGATATCTTCTATAGAGTGATGAAGATACCGAGTTCATAATTTCGAGTCCGTGTGAGAGACTCCAGATTGACTGTAGCCGAGGACGAATTGCAATATGCAGACAGCAAGAGATGACGTCAAAGTGGATGATAATAAGGACGAGCGGAACAAGAGGTTCGTGCAAGATGTAAACGAGCGGCTGTTACTCTCCGTTGATTCCAGAGGATTGCTATGTGTGCAGAGGCGTTAAATACAGCCAATTCCAGAGGAAAGCCATGCTGAGGACACAGCTGTCCGGTTATGAGAAAAGAGTTAAGCAAGAGTGCCAACCTTCATATAGTTCGGCATAGGTGAGATCGGAAGAAGCCATGAGCAGGTTCTTTCCAGGACACCGCAGTGATAAAGACTTGCACCCAGGATCAGTTTTATCGTGCGTATTCAGAGGGCTAGATGCCGCCGTCAGTATTGTGCCATTGCGTGTGGTCATGTTGATTGGCCAAACGGTGATCAGAGGAGTTCCAGAGCAGAACTGTTCCGTTAGTACACCTGACCTGGCCAACGAGCAGAAAGATCGTGAGATTTGTAATCCACAGAGAAAACGAGGACCCTGAGACCGAGGATGCCAGAACGTGTGCAGGAGGCAAGTAGATGATCTTGCTCTGCCAGTTTGGGCGCACCAGCATATTTTTCGACATGGTAGGAGGTTTATCTCAATGTCAGTTATTGCGATTTGCGTTTTGTGATTCGAGTATCACACCTTTATCGCTTGGACTTGAGTTTCGATGATTGGGTTTCGTGATTATGTTTTTTTGTGCACCATGGCTGCACCTATTGGATATTTTCATTGTGCACAGTTATTGTACTCGATTTATGTTTTATACACCGCTACATTGGTTTATGAGCTTTGCATATCTATTGCACTTGGTATCGATTTGTGCCTTCATTGCACGTATTTATGGTTTCGTGGATTCGATACCATCGATTTTATTTCGTGCATGTTATATGCACTTGCTTTACTTATGCACTCGGTATAGCTTATATGTGCTTGCAGTGCATTTTGATGGATTTTGTGCACGCAGTTGCTCCATTTATGATTCTATACACCTTGGTATACTCGGTGTTGTTGTGTGAGCATTTGAGATATTGATGGGTTTTCATGCATTTGTTGCACCGGATTGTATTTCCTACATTTGTTGCACCAGATTTATGTTTTTGTGAGCGTCTGCACTTGATGTTCGTTATCGTGCATACTATTGCACTGGATGTTTTATGCGAACCTGACGTACTTGATTAGGATTTTTATTCGTGCATTATTGGAAGCACTTGATTGAGATTTTTATTCGTGCATATTAGATGCACTTGATATTGTTGTCGTGCACATCCGTTGCACCGGACAGATGCTTTCGTGCACACCCGTTGCACTTAGTTTTGCTTTTGTGCATATTCGTGGCACTTGTATTGGATTTGATTTCCGTGTGCACCAGACGCATGTGATGTTGGATATGCTTTTTGAGGCTGATTTATATTTATGAGTATCGCGTTTTGATGATGGATACTATATTGTATAGTAGCCGAGCAGGACTGGTCTAAGGACAGTGCCTGAGTACTTTTGCATGCATAAAATGTTACCAAAAGGTTTTCAAAAAGGAGCTATAGTCTCGTTATTTCCTACGTGTCCGCGAGTGATACGAAATTTTATAAGTGAACCTTCTGGGATATTTCAAAAAAAGGTGGGACGTATAATTTGAGCAAAAAATATATAAGTATATATTTACTACTTTACAAATGATCGTCCTCCACTTGTGCCGTGAGCTACGCATAGCACGGAGATTTGGGAAAGATTTGGCATTAGTTATTCAGTTTTTAAAATGGTTTTACAAAGATGCGTGCAATATACGTATTATGATTTGACTATAGTGCATTTGGATTCCAGTAGTGCAATTTGATATTCGTATTCCCTTTATAACCCCAGTGATTGCGTGATGCTTGACGGAGTTTTATTTTGAGTTTCGTACCCGTTTTCAGGCGCACACGATGCGCTGTGGTATTTCTGTATCTTCCGTGATTTCGGAGCCCCGTTGATTTGAGCTGATTATTGAAATGTTTTAGTATTTGAGAATTTAAATTTAAATTCGGGGACCGAATTTGATTAAGGGGGGAAGACTGTAACATTTCAGAAATAAAAAATATTATTTTTGGAAATTTAATATTAAAATAATATATTTCGCAAAAACTATTCGATTTGCGAGTAGGGGTTTTTCGTAAAATTGTATAAGTATATACCAATATTTGGAAAATAAACGGAGATTAAAATGATTTATTCATTAAAAAGATATTTATCGGAATTTGGCAATTTTATAATTAATTATATGCAAGTTTAAATTAAAATTGATTATTTCACTACTAATCGTGATTTGGTCAAATCCGTATTTTTACATTTTTCCATGACTAGTGCACCATGCCATGTGCATGTTATGCATTGTGTTTGTGACTTGTGTATTTGTGAGTGGTGTGAATGAGAAAAGAAAAGAGAAAGGAAAAGAAAAGAAAAGAAAAGAAAAGCAAAAAGTTTGAGTATGAAAATAAAAATGATAAGTAAACAAAAGAAGCAGATATTATTTTGGAGAGCGAGTGTAGGGGATTATTGTAAGTGAGAGAGTGAACTTAAGAAGAGAGAGGGTTTGACTTTGCTTGCCATATTCCTTCATCCTCCCCCATTGCTTCTTTTCTTATTCATCTCCATTGTTTTATTCATCTCCTTCAATATCCTCTACCTCCATACATCATCTCCAAATACTTTCCAAAACCCCATGCCACCTTCATTAAAAACATGCACAAGCCTATCCTAAACCCTTTAGACCAATCAATTGTGGATTTTGAAGACTTTGGGCAACTCAAGAATTTTCTTCAGTTGCTAATGAGGTATAAACTTACACTTTTAGTTAAGTATTGTGTTTATATATCTTAGTTTAGTTTAGAAATCGATTTGGTGAGTTATGTGATCTTGGAAATTTCCAAGTTGTTGTTAAGTGGTTAATTGAAGTGTAGTGAGTGTTTACAAGACCTTAGAGAGTGTTCTATTGGCCAAGACCAGAGACTAGAACCCAAAACACGGAGTTAGAATTTCCCCGATATCGTATTTTGTCGATTTTGGGAGGGGATACTGAGATCTGCTATAACCCGGAGACCCTAAGAATTATTTAGCGAACACAGAGAGACGTGCAGGCATCCAGGAACCTACCCTAGAAACCCGAGCCCATTCCAGTCTTTTCTGGTCGCAGATTTATTCCATGTTGCCGCAAATTGCGGCCACTTTGTGGTGAAATGTGATGATTTTTGGTCTGTGGCTCCCTTATCCTATATCTAGACCAACCCTGTGTGCAAAATTGGCTAATTTTACCTGAGTCAAAATATGGGATAGATTTCCTTAGTTGCTGATTTCGTGTTATGAGATTTGTGAAACTTGGTTTTGGTATTTGATTTTGGATTTCGTCGTTGGACGTTTATACGTCAACGGACGATGGTTATTGGTTGATTTTGCGTGCGTAGGCTATATGTTTTAACCTATAAGCGAATACGTGTGCCATATCGGTTTTACGGACTTGATTTTAATAGAATTGCATTGCGATTGTGTATTGATTGTAGGTAGCTTCGCGTGGACTTCCGAGACGACGAAGCACATCGACTTCATCTAAGCGAGGAGTTTTGCAGGTGAGTAGATTTATATCTACGGGGGAAGTCGGGTGGATGGCGTATAGCACCCCTATAACCATTGATATGGGAAGATCGTTTTATAAATTATAATTTTGATATAAGTTTTAGTAAGACATGATGTGATAAAAGTTTACACTAATGGATATATTGGCTTGAGAATATGAAATGAGAAAATGAATCATGATAAGTATGAATTGAAAGAGAATAAGTATGA
Source organism: Agapanthus africanus (assembly GCA_030015575.1). Classification (NCBI taxonomy): domain Eukaryota; kingdom Viridiplantae; phylum Streptophyta; class Magnoliopsida; order Asparagales; family Amaryllidaceae; genus Agapanthus; species Agapanthus africanus. The sequence continues at coordinate 268,416,539 of JASDDO010000016.1, read as the reverse complement.
GTTGATAATGGTATGATATGAGTTTGAGATCGATACGATTTGAGATTTATAAGATATGATGTATATGTAAGATATCATTATATGAGATTGATACAAATATGATTTGAGATATATGTGTATATATATTTATGAGAATAATGAGTGATATGCCGTACGAGAATTTAGATCTGTACCCTCATTGTTGTATAGCTCGATAAATTCCCTATTCTTTTTGATATTACCGTACGATGGATTGCCATACGCGATATGTTTCACCGGATGATTGATCCGTGCTTGTGATTTGAGAATGATGATCGAGGATTGTTGTCATATTAGATGTTATGAGATGGGATCGCCGATATAAAGATTGCCACCTGAAGCACACCTATTTTCAAAACGACGATGGGTATCTTTTAAAAGTGACCGTATGGTTCATGTGTAGATAGATATACCCTTTGATTGTTCATGTTACGTAGGATATTACCCCTCGTGATGTACATACCACGTGCCAGTATTTAATGCTATATGATATCATTTGTTAGTACACCTGCACAATTACCGTTGATGCGCATGTTACACAAACACAGATTTGCCGGCTCACACACATTCTTCATCGGTAATTGCCATGTCACTTACACAGTAGAATTGCCGTGCCATTTACACCGTAGAACTTCCATATTATGAGATTAATCTTAAGGGTAAAAGTATATTCATTGTTCAGAATTATCACGTGACATGCTCGTATGATATACTTGATATGCTCATACTACTACTCTATGTTGCATACGTCGTACTTTATGATTATATGCATTGAGATGTTGTTTTCATGAGATCTCTGGATTTGAGAATTGTGGTTATATTTCAAAGGAAATTGCGTATTGTTTTAAAAACACGGTTCTCTTGATATGATATTTTGAGACGTCCACCATGAGTTTTCTGTTAGTGTATATGCTCTAGAGGCCATTACTGTATCATACTAGTTTGTATATTACTTAATGGAAGCTTGGGATATTCACCTTGTATAAACAATCTTGCTCAATATAGTAGTATGCTACTTGGTTTGTTTCTACTTCAATGTGTACTTGTGTTTATTTTAGTATATCACCTATACACATTAGTGGAGCCCTTAGGATCTTTGCTTGATTACCAGCGTTGTGATGGCAGTCACACTAGTGGGGGCTGGGTAATCTATAAGCACATCCTTATACAGGTCCCTAGTCGCAGGACTATCGAGACAGGGCATCGATACTCCGGAGTAGACTAGCGTATGCGCTTCTCATCCCAGTGTGGGAGATGGTCTGTCCCACAGCCATCAGTACGTCGTACTGGAGATAGTATACGGGTGCTCGTTGGGTTACGAGTACACTGGACAGGACTCGTCGGGAACTGACAGGTTGGTATTATACCTATCGTCAGTTATCAGTTCCCAGGTGATATGAGTACAGCTTAGTCCGCTGACTTGACACTGTCACTTCGCCTCGAGTGTGTTCCCACTGTACTTTGATTACTACCCTACCACGGCTCAAAGGAGTCGTGCAAACAGGTAGTAGTTGGGTACAGTCCCGAAGCACTTGGAGGCAGTGACGGTTAGACCGGATTCGTCTCTCCCGGTATTAGGGGTTGACATCGCGCTGTGTCTAGGAGAGCCATTACACGAGTAGTCCCTGGCCAGGGCAAGCGAGATATACTGGTAGGCTTCCAGTGTTATCTCAGGGTGTTTTGGGCTTCACTCCGACACGACTTGTACCGCTATTAGGGGACTGACGTTTACCGCCCCCTAGACCCGCCATGCGATGTATCAGACGAACAGACCGGACTGTACGGAGATTGTCACATTCAGACTCAGTAGGGGTTCAGATGGGGTTCACCTCGTCAGTCTTCTTATCGGCATCTACCTGGGGACCGTTACGCACAGCTAGTGCCGCTTGCGATCTGTGGTTAAACCCACTGCCAGCGTAAGTGTCGAGTCTTTAGAGTCCCACACAGAGGGCTATTCGCCATTGGGCAAAACAGAGTAGAGGTCGCATGGTTTTGCGACAGGATTCGTTCTCATCCGCGCACTTGTGCACGTTTGGAGTCCGGACGGATATTACTGGCTGGCTCTGGTTTGAGTCAGATACTAGTATATGTTTTGGGGTTGATTTTATCTCATTGTGTTCATGTTCCTCGGAACAAGAACGCGGGTGTGTATGCACAGTTGTTTGAGGCGGAGGAAGAGGATTTTCATTAGGGTTTCGGAACGGGTGTGTATGCACAGTTGACAGTCGTCTTTTTCCAAACCCTAATGAATTTGTGATATATCAATTAACAATATTAATTAAATGAAATTATGTTATGGTTAGGTTTGTTGACTTGTTGACCAAGGTTGACTTGTTGACCATGGTTGAAAGTTTGACCATTATCATTACATATCAAAGATGCTCTTTGATTCTAGCAAAATTCATTTAATGAATGTAATGATAATGGTCATTCCAAACCATCCATCAACTATTTCATTTTTATTATTATTGTTAATTTGATAATTCTTTTCATTTTTAGTTATGGTTGTAAAATGAAAAGAATAGCTCATTCTATCATAACACTTCTCTCTCCTCTCTTCTTCTTCCTCCTCCTTTAGTTCAAGGAGCTCCCTTCTCATGTGTTGAGAATCCATCTCCTTGAGATAAAAACACCCCAAAGCCACTCTTTACTCACTCTAGGGTTAGAGGTTTAGCAAGCCAAAGATCCTAGTTCACTCAAAGTCCGAGAAAGAGCCCGAAGGTTGAACCCTCAGGTGGATCCATCTTTGACGGAAGAAGGCGACGAGGAAAGCACCATCAAACCTTACAAAGGTTTCAAGAAGAAGGAGTTCAAGTTAGGTAAAACCTTTTATCCGAGTAGCTAACTCTCTTTAGCTTTCTTGCTAGTTTAGTTTAGAAAAGATCCCGACTTTGTTAGTCCATGTTGCCCCTTGCGCTAAAAATTTGATTTTTATACCGTTTCCGCCTCCCCGCAAGAATCGGGGGTGGCAACGTGGACTTACAGTGGTATCAGAGCAAGGTTGTTTATACAAGGTGAATATCCCAAGCTTCCATTAAGTAATATACAAACTAGTATGATACAGTAATGTCCTCTAGGGCATATACACGACGGAGGGCTACGAATGGTTTTGGCGAAACCGTGAACGTAGTGAACTTGACATGTGACTTATGATTTGTTGGCCAAAGTCAAGGTCATAAGAGCATGGGGCAAAAATCTACATCGGGAGTTTCATAAGTACTGAAACTTGCTAGATTTGCATATCATTTGGAGTGTGGTGATTCTGGTAGGATTCCTTCAGTTTCGTCACGCGATGATATTTGGATCCCGATCCTACTGTGAGTATATGCTACTCCTCGGGAAATTTCTCACTAAACGATCAATGCTATAAACCTAGTAGGTGCCTAGAAAGGTGTTAGCGGGGCTACGCCCCCAGGGAAAAGAGGTTATTTAATTAAGGAACTTCGCGAAAGCGTTGGAAAACCTCCCTCGAAGTACCGACATTGTCCTGGCTGAACGGTTAAGCAAGTATTGTGCGGTGGGATTAATCCCGACTAATTCTTCCTTTATGGTTTGAGGAGGGATTCGAGGGACAGTGGGAGCCATCCTGTTTAGAAAAATTAAAAACCATTCTAAACTTGCAAGAGCATCGTGCTAAGTGTTTCTTCTCTCTCTCCTAATTGCAGCGACCAATCGACATGACTGGACTTAAGTTACTTCTAGATAAAAATATACTGACAGGGCCAAACTACAAAGATTGGCTCAGGAATGTCAAAATGGCAATCACTTACGACAAGCTGGGGTATCTTCTTACCACCAAAGCTCCCCCCGTCCCAAGTCCCACCTCCAGTGTCGCGGATAAGGAAATCCGTAAGACCTGGGAGATAGATAGCGCGAAGGCCAAATTCCTTGTGCTTGCCTCTATGGACAACGAACATCAGAGGAGGCATGAGAATATGGACCTCGAGTCCATATTTCTCCATACAAAAGAACTGTATGGAGAGCAGTCTCGTATCGCAAGATACGAAGTGTCGAAGAAGTTGTTTTCGGCAAGATTGGCCGTCGGATCATCGGTAGCGGAACACGTGCTTAAGATGATTGGCTACATTGAGGAGCTCGCTGAACTTGGGACCACGTTGGAGAATGAGCTCTATACGGACTTGATTCTTCAGTCCCTTCCTTCCACTTACGCCCGTTTATACTGAACTTCAACTTACAAGAAAAAAAGGTTGAACTTTCAGAACTCCTCAACATGCTGAGGAGCGCAGAGGGCACCCTACAGAAAAGTAGGGAAACATCCACTTTGTTTATAGGAGGATCTTCTTCTTCTAGGTCCAAGGCGAAAGCCAAGGGAAAGAAGAGGAAAGCCCCCGCCAAACCAAGGGGCGGTGTTAGTAAAGTGGATACGAAGGGAAAGGCAAAGGCAACAAAGATAGCGGGGAAGCTTGTGGATAAAGAAGAATGCTTCTATTGTCATAAGAAAGGACACTGGAAGAATGATTGCAGGGCTTGGAAAGCCAGGACACAGGAATTGAAGCAGGTTGCGGCTTCAGCTTCAGGTGTGTATGTTATTGAAAACTGTCTTTCAATAAACTCTACTTCCTGGGTATTGGATACCGGATCAGGATCTCATATCTGTAATTCTTTGCAGGCGTTGAGAAACCGTAGAGTTTTGAAGGCAGGTGACATGACCCTCAGAGTTGCAAACGGAGCTAGCATGGATGCTAAAGCCATGGGGGACTATCACCAGGGAATGTCAGATGGGCATGTTTTGGTTTTGCGTAATTGCTTTTTTGTACCCAACGCAACTTGTAATATCATTTCTGTATCTTTGGTTTCTAAAGAAGGTTATGAATTTGCGTTTGTAAGTAATGTTGTAAACATTCACCTTAATCAAGTTCTGATTGGGTCAGGTACATTGAGCAATGGTATATACGTATTAAACCAACCACAGATTTTCAATGTCCAGAATACACACAAAAGAAAGTCTCCGGAAATCAATCAGACTTTCTTATGGCATTGTAGACTGGGTCACATCAATGAGAGAAGGTTGACTAAGTTACATACAGAAGTGTATTTGGATCCGTTCGAATATCAATCGTATGCCACTTGTCAATCCTGTCTCAAAGGCAAGATGACAAAGACTCCGTTCACTGGACACGGAGTAAGAGCGAGCGAGCTCTTGGGACTCGTACACAGCGACGTGTGCGGTCCAATGTCTACACATGCGCGAAGCGGTTATTCTTACTTCATTACTTTTACGGATGATTTTTCAAGGTACGGTTATGTCTTCTTAATGAAACATAAGTCCGAAGCCTTTGAAAAGTTCCAGGAATATAAGAATGAAGTAGAAAAACAAACCGGCAAAAGTATCAAGATTCTAAGATCGGATCGAGGTGGAGAATACTTAAGTGCCGAGTTCCTGAATTACTTAAAAGAGAATGGAATTCTCTCTCAGCTTACTCCTCCATACACTCCGCAACACAACGGTGTATCGGAGAGACGGAACCGGACCCTATTGGATATGGTACGGTCTATGATGAGTAACGCTGAGTCACCGCGATCATTCTGGGGATATGCGCTAGAATCAGCTGCATATCTTTTGAACCGAGTTCCTACTAAGACTGTGCCTACCACACCATATGAAATGTGGTGTGGGAAGAGGCCCCATCTCAGTCACATTAAGACTTGGGGAAATCCAGCTTTTGTTAAAAAGCAGCATGCGGACAAGCTCGAGGCACGCTCAGTACAGTGTAAGTTCGTGGGATATCCAAAGAACTCCAAGGGATATTTCTTCTACTGTGAAGAGGAACAAAAAGTTCTTGTTTCTCGTCATGCCTACTTCTTGGAAACTGAGTTTTTGGAAAACCAGATAAGTGGGAGCACAGTAGAACTGGAAGAAATTCCAGAACCACGAGCTATTACTGAAAGCTTAGTGGAACCAGAGGGTTCAAAAGAACAGGACATTCCTATGCCGCTCCGCAGAAGTAGTAGGCAGTCTCATCCGCCCGAGAGATACTACGGTTTTCTCATAGACGGGGATAGAGAGGATTGCATCATAGATTATGATGAGCCTACTAGCTTCCAACAGGCCGTGCAGAGCGTAGACTCGGTAAAATGGCTGGATGCAATGCGGACCGAAATGGAGTCCATGTACACCAACAAAGTATGGACGTTGGACATTGCTCCAGACGGGGTAAAACCCGTAGGATGCAAGTGGATCTTCAAAAGGAAGATTGGTGTAGATGGACAGGTTGAGACCTATAAAGCTACACTTGTTGCAAAGGGTTTTCGTCAGAGACCTGGTTTGGACTATGACGAAACCTTTTCTCCAGTGGCTATGCTGAAATCCATTCGGATCCTTCTTGCCATTGCTACCTTCCACGATTTTGATATTTGGCAGATGGACGTAAAGACCGCTTTTCTAAATGGAAATTTAGAGGAATGTGTCTATATGGATCAGCCAGAGGGTTTCATTCAGAGTGGGAGCAGCGGAAAGGTGTGCAAGTTGCTTAAGTCCATCTATGGACTAAAGCAGGCATCGCGGAGTTGGAACATCTGTTTTGATGAGACGGTCAAGGAATTTGGCTTTATCAAAAATCCAGATGAACCATGCATCTATAGTAGATTTGTAGCAAGAACTGTAGTATTCCTCGTTTTATACGTGGATGACATTCTCTTAATAGGAAATGACATTCCTATGCTACAATCTGTCAAGGGGTTCTTGTCGCACAGGTTCTCCATGAAAGACCTGGGTGATGCCTCATACATTCTGGGTATCCGGATCTACCGTGACAGATCCAAGAGGATATTGGGACTTTCACAGTCCAGGTACATCGACACCATACTGAAGAGATTCAGTATGGAAGATTCCAAGCGCGGTAATTTACCGGCTTGTCACGGGATCACCCTCTCCAAAGAGATGTCTCCCAAGAATGATTTGGAGAGGGATCGCATGTCTATTATACCCTACGCTTCTGCAGTAGGCTCTATAATGTATGCGATGTTGTGTACCAAACTGGATGTGGCTTATGCACTGAGTGTGGTAAGCAGGTATCAGTCAAACCCAGGGGAGAAACATTGGATAGCAGTAAAGAACATTCTCAAGTACCTGAGAAGGACTAAGGAGATGTTCTTGGTGTATGGCGGAAAAGACCTGCAGATTGAGGCCTTTGCTGACTCCAGCTTCCAGAGTGACAAGGATGATTCCAAGTCCATGTCGGGTTTTGTCTTCACCCTCAATGGAGGGGCGGTGTGTTGGAAGAGCTCCAAACAGGAAACCGTTGCAGACTCGACGATGGAAGCGGAATACATCGCTGCATCTGATGCCGCAAAAGAAGCTGTCTGGATGAGGAAGTTCTTGAGAGAACTTCAGGTGGTTCCGTCCATTGTTGATCCAACACCTCTGTATTGCGACAACAATGGGGCTATAGCTTTAGCGAAGGAACCCAGGTCCCATCAGAGATCCAGACACATCTTGAGGCGGTATCACCTGATCAGGGAGATCGTGGATCGTAAGGAGATCGAGGTTCGGAGGGTTGCTTCAGAAGAAAACACTGCAGATCCATTCACCAAGGCCTTACCCCAGACTCAGTTCGAGCGGCTGATCGAGATGATAGGTCTTCGATACGCCAGTACATGGCCTTAGTGCAAGTAGGAGATTGTTAGTGTATATGCCCTAGAGGCCATTATTGTATCATACTAGTTTGTATATTACTTAATGAAAGCTTGGGATATTCACCTTGTATAAACAATCTTGCTCAATATAGTAGTATGCTACTTGGTTTGTTTCTACTTCAATGTGTACTTGTGTTTATTTTAGTATATCACCTATACACATTAGTGGAGCCCTTAGGATCTTTGCTTGATTACCAGCGTTGTGATGGCAGTCACACTAGTGGGGGCTGGGTAATCTATAAGCACATCCTTATACAGGTCCCTAGTCGCAGGACTATCGAGACAGGGCATCGATACTCCGGAGTAGACTAGCGTATGCGCTTCTCATCCCAGTGTGGGAGATGGTCTGTCCCACAGCCATCAGTACGTCGTACTGGAGATAGTATACGGGTGCTCGTTGGGTTACGAGTACACTGGACAGGACTCGTCGGGAACTGACAGGTTGGTATTATACCTATCGTCAGTTATCAGTTCCCAGGTGACATGAGTACAGCTTAGTCCGCTGACTTGACACTGTCACTTCGCCTCGAGTGTGTTCCCACTGTACTTTGATTACTACCCTACCACGGCTCAAAGGAGTCGTGCAAACAGGTAGTAGTTGGGTACAGTCCCGAAGCACTTGGAGGCAGTGACGGTTAGACAGGATTCGTCTCTCCCGGTATTGTGGGTTGACATCGCGCTGTGTCTAGGAGAGCCATTACACGAGTAGTCCTTGGCCAGGGCAAGCGAGATATACTGGTAGGCTTCCAGTGTTATCTCAGGGTGTTTTGGGCTTCACTCCGACACGACTTGTACCGCTATTAGGCGACTAACGTTTACCGCCCCTAGGCCCGCCATGCGATGTATCAGACGAACAGACCGGAACAAGAATGCGGAGCTTGAGCCACTCCTTCTAAAAGCTATTTTTGAAAAGAACCGAGTGGTTTTTCGAAAGTGTTCCAACGACTTTTGCTTGGTTTATTATCTTGCATTAGTTGATCTGTAATGTCTATCATTACTTTACATTTTCTCAGTTCTGAGCTTGTTTTCAAGACCCGATTCGAAGAGTTTGTGGATGCCGTTTGCGGTACATGGTGGACCCGGTATGGTACCCCGGGACAAGAAACGATTTTTGTGGTGTAGACGATGAGCCTGGCAGAGGGACTACTACCTACCGGTGATTGTATAGAACTCAGCGGATATCCGGAGGATACCGTTTTGGAGTTATGATATGAGATGGTTATGAGGGCCGATCTGAGTATGCGGCGCCTGAGATGAGATAGATATGAAGGCCGATCTGAGTATGCGGCGCTTGAGATATGAGGGTTTACGTGTCGATGCTGGACAAGGATTTTTATGATATTTCGAGTGTCGGTGTCGGACTCTCAGGTTCCATGATTTTGATGTGTCGTTGATGGACATACGTAGTTGATACCCTCATATATATATATACAGGCATATGTTTTCATGATGTTTCGAGTGTCGGTGTTGGACACTCTGGTTCCATGATATTGTTTATGTCGTTGATGGACACGTGGATGATATCCACATGCATACATGCATATGATGTCGGATGTTTATTTATATATGTCATTGCATTGATCGATTGTTGACATATATGCATATGTGGTCATCCTAGATATCATAGTATTACCTTCAGGATATAGTGACCTAGGAAATCGTTGTTTTATTCGATTTCTATTTGCTGATGTTTTCTACCCACGAGTTGGCAACTCACCCCTGTTGTGCCACAGTTCTTGCAGGTTTGACCGCTTGGGATCAGTTGCGGTATTGCTGGCACATAGCTTTATTTAGGGTGCTTTGCTTTGGTAGGTGGGACATACATTGGATCGTACCCACTCTCGTACTTTATATTCCGTTGTATCTAGAAAAAGTCCATCAGATCAAATCAAATCAAATCAGAACCATACATTGTATATTGGTAGACATAGTCAGACTTGGGTTTTGTGCGAGACTTAGAGCGATGGGTTTATGTTCGCTTTCTTGATTTTGATGTCTTGCTTATTTATTGCTCTTTCTGGGTTGTTTCTTCGCCGTTGGGCGTTTTATATATGTTATTGTGTGGTTATGATTCCGCGGGTTGGCGAAGAGCTAGCTCCCGCTTGGGGATGCCTATATATTGTTGTGTATATAGTTTTGGATCAAAATATACAAGGGAGGTGCTGCCCAAATTTTTAAAGACGAAACATGTTTCCAATTGTAGTATAATCTACTTGCATTTTCATGTTTCATTAGTTATGCATTTAAAGAAAAACATGATTCATTATACCTTTATTTCAAAACTGCACCCCCACTATTTTCCGCAAAATGGTTTACATTTTCTGGGCTTCGGCTTGATTTACATTACGCCTTTAGACGTTGCGTAATTTAAGTGCCGTTCACGTGCTAAATTACGGGTCGTGACATATACGCCATCCACCCGACTTCCTCCGTAGATATAAATTTACTCACCAATTTGTCGAGCTCGTCGAATCTATTATTGCTTTTTCCATTCTCTCTATCTCGGAAACATCCGCGATCGTACCTATAATCGAAATTATTAAAAATCGCATAAATATCATATTAAAAACCAAAACAACGAGCTAAGCCCCTATAGGTTAGAACCTGCAGCTTACTTACCCCAAAAACGACAAGATACCCTGATATTAACATACGAACGTCAACAATTCAGTTGCTGCACAGAAATATGAAAAACCGTATCGAAATGTCGGAAACTTTAATAAAACCTTACTAGAACACTCCCAGATTTATTGTATGAATACTGGAACAAATCAAACAATACTGTAGATCATAAAATATCTAAATACACCAACTGACCAAAACCAACACAAAACACCACATAAAAACTGGCGGCGCCGACCCAAATAGGAATCTCGCCGGTTGAACTTGGGAACTTGGGGCTCGGGCTTTAGGTGTAGTCTCCTAGTGGTCTCATCATACCCTATTCTTGTTAGTTTTTCTGTTGGTTATATCTAGTGGTTCCAGATTCAATTATACACTCACAAATATCACAAAAGTTCTTGTTTATGATATTGCATACTAAAAACAGATATCAAACATGATTGAATATGCAAAGAAAGAAGGAGATATACCTATGGAGATGATTCACAAAGGAACATCAGCTCAAGAAGTGCATATGGAAGTTCCTAGGTGTTATAGTGGATCAAGCTTGATAAGGTGCACAAGTTGATGAAGGGACCATGGCTTCTCTCTTTGGATAAGATGAATACTTGAGAATTTTTAGTGTTGAGAGCTTGAAGGAAATTTGTTTGTTTCAGTTTGAGAAAAGAGAAAGAGTGTGGGAATTTAGATAGAGTTAGGTAGAAAAGAGTGAGATGGAGGGTTGTAAGGTGGTGGTGTCAACCATGAAGGGTGAGGTGGAGTGTGGTAGCATGAAGTGGAAGGAGGATGGTGAGTGTGAGGGTGTGTTGAGAGTGAGGGTTTAACCTAGCTAACATATACTATACCCTCATTTTAACATTTGAAATAAAATAAAAGAAAACCCTTTATGTAACAATCTAAATCCATGTTTTTAAAAGAATGAATGTAACGTTTTAGAAATCGTTTAGGCGAATTTTCCGTTAATAGGTAAAATAAATTGTGTTTTTCCGTAAAAACCCCGAAGTGATCATTTTTCTGTTTAGACTTAACTGCACCTAGTTTAACTAGGAAATAAGTAGTTTGCGGTTTTTAGTGGTCACTTAAAAATTTTGGTTCATTTTAATATTTTTTCCTTAATTAAAATATTATTATAAGCTTTTAATTATGCACTTAATTAGTGATAATTACAAATTTGATTGTGATTACTAGTTTTGGTTAAACTTATAGATTTGAGCTAAAATGTTTAAAAGTTGCTTACTAGATTTTCTGTAACATTTCAGAAAAATAAAATAATATTTTTGGGAATTTTTATAATTAAATAATAAATATAATGAATATTTTAATATGACGGAATAATTAAATAGAAATAAATTGGGAAAAATTGGGAAAATTATAGAAATTACTGAAATGAGGGTGTTTTATTGGATTTAAGCAAATTATGAAATTTTATGTTTTATTATATTCACTTTTAGTGTTAATCGCGATTAAATATCGCTAATCGCGTATTAAGCGTGTTTTGTGCACATGACATGCACCAAGTTATTTTAACACTTGTTACATTTTATCATGGTCTTTTCTTCATTTATCATGCATGGTTGTTGACTTTAGAAAGGAAAAGGCAAAAAGAAAGGAAATGATGACTTGAGGAGAGAGGGGGACATAATGATTAAGGTAGGTATACTTTTAATAAGAGAGAGAAGTGGGAATAATTGAGAGGGAGAGAGAGGGTGTTGCCTCATTATTTCCTCCACCATTTTCTTCTTCTTCTTCTTCTTCTTCTTCCTCATCTCCCTCCATCCTCTACCCTCATGACCCCTATATGAAATAATCACCAAAACCCCATACCCATTTCATTAAAAACTTGCACAAGCTCAAGGGAAGTACATTGGACCAAGAAAATTCAGATTTTGATGATCTTGGGGATTCATGATTGTCAAATGAGGTAATCTCTTCACAAATAGAATAGTATTTCAATTGCTTTAGCGTCTATTCAAGATTAAAACAGATTTCGTGTAGTTTTGTGCACTTTGGAAAATTCTAGAGAGGGTTAGGGTTTTATTTGAGTTGGGTTAGTGTTAATTAGCCGTATTGGTGACCTTAGACCCCCATTTAATGTTAGAAAACCAGGCCAACTCGAAACGAGCCCAATTACTGAAAACAGAAAACTTCTGTGTCGATTTGTGAGCGTATAAGGCGTGCAGGGAAATCTGGAGTGACCCGCGACCAATATTAGAAAAGTAAACAATACCAGTAGCCTAGATGGACCACCACGTGACCCCCCTACCAAAACGAGACCCTAAAACCCCTGTAAAACCGGCCTGGCCATAATTTGTCTTAGTGTGGCCGGCCCCTCTGAGGAGATAGGTGCCCAAGTTGCCCCCATAGCTCATATAGACCCTATATATCATCCCAGTGTTGTTTGCTTACCTTGTTTTCACCTAAGACAAAATATGGAGCATGTTTTCTAGGTTGCTGCCATGTGTTTCATGATTTTTATGGATTTAAGTTTTGATATTTGGTTTTTTATTCGATCACTTGACGTTTGTACGTCTATATCGAGGGTTATTTGGTTGAATTGCGAGAGGTAAACCATAGGTTTTGACCTATGGGTGATTCATGCGACATTTTGGTTTTCGTGTGTCGATTTAGTTTTGAATTGGATTATAATGCGATACGATACGTGTGATATGTAGGTATACCCCTGGGGACTTCGAGAAGACAAGAAAGCGCATGGCAACGTCGACATTGGTAAGCGAAGATCAGGTGAGTAGATTTATATCTATGGGGAGAAGTCGGGTGGATGTCGTGTAGCACCCCCGCAAAGTTGTAAGGAATTATATGATGTGATTTAGATATGCTTTTATATGTTATTGAGGGATTTCAATACCTAGCAAGAAAAGCTTTAGGAGATTAGGGGTTAGTGTTAGCGAGTATGGAAGAAAGGACTCTAGTCGATTTCTTAGTCCCGAAACCCTAAGGTAAAGTTTTGCATACATACACATATTCGCATACTTTGAATTCCTTGTACGTATTGGGAACATATTTATATTTGTATTCATATGCTTGGATGGTGATAATGTTACATGATACTTGGGAATGAGTCGATCTGATCGGGCATGATGCCGTGAGATATTTAATGCGTGACCGGGATATGTCATGATGTTATAGCGGGTCATTGGACGACGATACTATGTTGATGATATATTTATGATAGTTGACGAGTTATACATCGAGATATGAGATGAGATATGTTAAGATATTTATAATGGATCACTTGGGCGATGTATACTCCTATATGATGATAAGTATTGATGACACCGGATTGTATGAGACTGTAGATCAGTAGCCAGATCATGATTATGTTGATGATATTAGTATTGTACTAGACTTAGATCAGTACCCCCTGTTCACGATATGTGATGATAAGGATATCAGATGAGTAAAGAGATAAATGTTATATTTGACCTGTACCCAGATTTGGGATGCCGTACGGTAGATGTACCGTACGAGAGATAGTTATGAGGATAGATCCGCACTCTTGACTCGAGGATGTCATATTATTTATTGTATCGTACGCGATACTATTGAGGCGAGATCACCGACTACTAGGTATATACATATATAGATCGACTCAGGCTAGGTGGATTTCCTTACCCATTTGACTGGGCTCGAGTCATGCACTTTTTCAAAAGTGGAGAATCGTGAGTATTTATATGCCAAACTGTATGACTCGTATTTTGGGTAGGTATAGTTTTCAGTGTTGCTGTTACTACATCGCTTTCTGTATATTCATGATGTTTCATCGCATTGCATGCTCGTGCATATGTTATCTGAAATTATCATGAAACCCTGCTGTCAGGACACCAGCACCATTACCGATGATGCGTATGTTCCACATACACTTACTTGCCGGCTCACACACATCATCATCGGTAATTGCCATGTCACGAACACTTTAGAGAATATTACTCATTGACATAGTTTGTTAACTGATAGTTCGACATGGTATTAGCGTACTCGTCTTTATATGCTAGATTAGACGTTGGAGTTATTACTTGCTACCGCATGTATATTATTATTCACTGTTTACTTGCTATTGATGATTGGATTTCGGATTTCCATGATATTTTCTGGATTTGGAAACCGCATGTGAAAGTTTTATAAACTGATGTGTTATTTTAAAGAGAAAAATGTGGTTTTCCTTGATATGATGTTTTCTCGGTTATGAGATGGATTTCGATACCCGATTCGAGGAGGTGCAGGAACCGTCTCGGGTACGTGGTGGACCCAGTATGGTACCCCGGGGCGAGATTGTTTATTCATGGTGGATGATGAGCCTGGCAGGGGCAGACTGCCTACCGGTGATTGCATTTGGACCTGGCGGTTATCCGGAGGATACCGACCAGAGTCACGAGATGCATATAGGCCGACCCATACTGCCGGAGCCCGAGGGCCGATTCCGCAGATGATATGGAGCCTGAGATATATGAGGATTTACGTGCCGATGCTGGGCACAGATTTATGTTTAGTGTCGATGCTTGACACAGATTTTATGTTGATTTTATTGATGATATCTCGATTTATATACATACAGAAATATCATTAAATAAAGAAAAACAGTTCTTTGATTCATGATGTACTTTGTTCTCATTGTATGCATCTGCACATCATTTTAGTGATATATTGCTACCTGACATTTGTACATCATATTAGTGGCATGTTGTTACCTGAGGCACAGACACGAGTTCTTGGTATTTCACTATATGGATAGATGTTTATCCTTACCATTAATTATGCTTCAAGCCCTATTGTTATTATTTGAGGATATTACTGATCGTATGACCTAGGACAGCGTTATGCATGCGATTTCTTCTCGTAGATGTTTTCTACTCACGAGTTGGAAACTCACCCCCGTTGTGCCACAGTTTCTTGCAGGTTTTGCCGCACAGGTTTCGTTGCGGTTTTGCTGGCACACTGTTCCTTCCGGGTGATTGCTTTGGTAGGTGGGTTCTTTTGCATCAGGACCACCATTTTATATTTGTTATTTCAGTTGTATCTAGTAAAACTCCATCAACCAGACTTGTATATTTGATAGACATAGAAGACCAGTGTTTTTTCTTTCGACCTTAGAGTCGCGCGTTGTATTATTATGTTTTTTTTGATGTTTTGAGTTTCTTTTTGTGTTTTGATTCTCGCCCTTCGGCGTTGTATATTATATTGTTTGCATGGTTGTGACCGTCGATTGACGAAGAGCTAGCTCCCGCTTGGGGATGCCTTTATTCATTATATATGTTTTATCAGGTTTTGTACCCGTTTGGGGTCTGTTTTTACAAAGGAAACTCTGCCGAATTTTTTACCAAATACTTGAGATTTTAAAAATGCATACTTCGACCTATGTTGTTAAAACTACTTGCTTTAAATTGGTTTTCCTTCACTCTACTGCTTTACTTGGTTTGGATTTCTGGGTTTTGGCTTACATAGATTACGTACGTCTCGAGATGTTTCGTAGTTTAAGTGCCGGTCATGTTCCGTACTTTTCGGGTCGTGAAAAAGTTGGTATCAGAGCGTTAGGTTTTACCTTCAGAGTGTAGGATGACCCTTGGTTGATGGAGTAGGTAGCTTGAGTAGAGTGACGTACCGTACGTATGTTCCGTGACATATTTACGATACGATACTCCACTTAAGAAGCCTTAGGATGTACATTTCCTTGCACAGTATTATATTCCTTCCTATGATCTAGCCTCATTGGTACCAATTATGGGTTTGTTACCACGATTGTACGGGCAGAGAGAGAGAGCTGCAGCTAGAGTTGCGGTCAGCACGAGCTCGTCACGGACGAGGACTGACCAGGGCGTGATTCCAGGGATACGATTGTATAGAGAGGCGTCGTTTTATTGTGTTTTCGCGCCATGAGCGTTTGATGGATCGCTTTTATGAGATTTCTCGGATGTATAGATCAGTACCAGAGGATTCGGCTACTGATAGAGGCCAGCCAGAATGTGATGACCATTGATGTATCGCTTATTCATGATGATTGAGGCACTGTCCAGCGTGCAGTTGAATGAGCCAGTTGTTGCTGCGAACGATGAGATATTGCCCCAGATGTTGGAGCTATTGCAGTACGAGTTGTACTTAGAGATATGATAGAAGGTCGCTAGTCACCCGAGGATGAATTACTAGGACATGTGGTTCGTTCGCTTACCCCGATACGAGGTCATCAGATAGATTGATTCCAGCTTGAGACGACTTCACGCAGATACGTTGATAGTTGATAGAGACGATCGAATGTCAGAAACCCATATTCCAAGTTTAAAGTATTCGGAAATACATGCAAGCAATTTTATGGACCCTCCAGAAGAATGAAACCCTAACTCGACATAATGACCATGTGAAAGCCTTTGAACCTTAGGGTCTGTGGCAGTTCCGCGGTGCCATTAGTGAGGCTTAGGTTTGCCCTTCTACGGCTGGTCCACTGATGCTGTGGTATGTACTCGATACTATTAAACCGTACCCAAGATGTTGAGCTCTTGGGGGATTAGGAGGTTTTGACGAGTCGATCGGATGGTTCGACATCTTTCGGATACTATGTGGTGGGATATATTGCTTGGGAGACTCCAGATACGAGTACGGCCGTTGGAGCACAGTCCATGCAGCCACGATGAGACGAGTCCGAAGCAGTCGACAGTAGAGAAAGGTGGAGTAAGAGGTTCGTACGAGATCTTGATGAGATGACGTTCCACTCCTCCGACATCAGAGATGTGATACACAAGCAGAGGCGTTGACTATAGGTATATCTTCCAGAAGGAGCCACGATGAATATGCAGCCGTTCCGGAACAAGAAACATATTTAATAAAGGACGATAACTTCCGGGAAGTTCGGCAGAAACGAGATTGGGGAGAGACCTTGACAGGACCTTTCTGGAAATACTACCCTGTTAGTTATGTGTATGCCCTAGAGGCCATTATTGTACATATGATGTATATTATAGTGGATGCTTGGATATATATATAGATGAATTTCTTGCTCGACATGATAGTATGCTATCTGGTTATCTTTATCTTAACATGTAGACTTGTATTGTGATACTGTCGTGCTCTCACGTGTTGATAAAGCCCTTAGGATATGTACTTGACTACCAGGACTATGATGTAGATCATACTAGTGGGGCCATGGTAGTTCACAAGTACATCCTTCAATTGTTCCTAGTCGTGGGAATATCGAGACAGGGCATCGATATTCCAGTATAGACTAGCGTATACGCTTCTTGACCCATATGATGGGCGATGGATGATCCCATATCCATTAGTGTTTGACATCAAAGATGGTATACGGGTGCTCAGTGGAAACTGAGTACACTGAACAGGACTCGCCGAGGACTCCTATGTGGTAGTATACCTATCGTCAGATAGCAGTCCTCTGGTGACACTGGTACAAGTTAGTCTATAGACCCGAGATCGTCATAGAGTCTTATGCGACTCCCACTGTACTTTGATTTTCTCCCTACCATGCTCAAGAGGAGTCGTGCAAACAGGTAGATTTTGGGTACAGTCCCAAGTCGTATGGAGGAAATGAGCGATAGGAGGGGTTTCGTCTCTCCCGGTATTGGGGGTTGATGTTGCGCTATGCTCGATTGGCAATAACTGGAAGTCCCTGGCAAGGGCTGATATGGAGATCTACTGATAAGTGTTATCAGTAGTTTCTCGACCTGTTATGAGCCTCACATCGACATGACTTATCACGTTACTGGGGTTTGAAGATTTCCACCCCTAGACATGATATGCGACATATCAGACAAAGAGACCGGACTGTACGGTAGTGTTACTGATAGGCTTCATGGAGACTGTGAATAGGCTTGCTTGTTGACCTTCATATCGCTCAATACCCGGGTAGCCGTTACGTCTAGCTAGTACCGCTGACGGCTTGTAGGTGACTGATATGATCATCACCTACTGTCGGAGTATTGACGAGTCTTTAGAGTCCCACACAGAAGTTCCCTGGTTCAAGCAAAACGAAGTAGGACATATATGTGATATGTGTGCGGGCCTCATTAAATACGAGTATGTGATACCGTATTGTAATCTAGCTGTTATCTGTTATCGGTGCAGTTATATGTGATATAACCAAATTGTCGAATCAAGCGTTGATTCGATAGTATGATATACAGATAAATGATATTAGACGGTCGTATATGATATAACCGGATTATTAGATCAAATGTTGATTTAATAATATGATATAAATTATATGTGATATAATTACATATTAACTAATATCATTAGCTCACTAATTAATCTTCATTAAATATATATTAATATATATGATATATATATATATATATATATATATATATTAAAATGAAGCATGGTATTTTCTTTTCTATTTTGTGAAAATAGAAATGAGGTGTAAAATGAAGCATGGGTTAAATACTTGTTTATTCATTCTTGACTCACTATTCAAGCATGGTTGCAATTTTATATTGCATAATTCCATACTTGAATGAGTGAGGGGTCAAGAATTATCATTCATTCTTGTTTATTCCAAAAGACTTGGCCTTTTTATTGCTCTCATGCTTCTTCTTCCTCCTCTTGCTTTTGCTTCAAGCTTCAACCCTCACATGTGATGTATATCATGAAGCTTGAGCACAAATAAGTGAGCTCTTAACATCCCCTACTTCATCATCTCACACCATTCTAGCAAACTAGTGTGATGTGTTTCATACACTAAAGAGTTTAGTGTAGTGGTAGCTTGAACTAGTAGGAGCTTCGTGGTGGATCATCTTTGGCGCGAAGGCAATGAAGGAAGCCTGTTCAAAGCCTCAAGAGATGCCTAATGGAGTCGCGGGACTACTACAAGAAGCAAGTGAAGTGAAGGACTTGATTCTACCAAGGTATAATCTTCCTACACTTATCTAGTTAACATATCATCTAAAGAAAACCCTAATAATCTAGTTAAAGATCTTGTTTGTCTAGCTTAGCACCAAGAAAAATTTAAATTTGGCATGGTAGATACTTCTATAACCTCATCATGTTGCTAAGGTAGTCCTTCATGGTATCGGAGCCGAACTAGAATAACGGGGTAGGTCGTTACGAAGTTAAAGAGTTCGATCGGTTTTCAAAACCTATATTTTTGCATGTTTCTGTCGATTTTTCCAAACGTTGGAATTTTTGAAATTAAAAATATCCAAAAAATCGTGCAGGGTTTTCTATGGACCCATAAGAAAAATGACATCCTGACTCGACCGTACGACCGCGGAACTGCGGCCAAAACTTGGTTTTGGCGGCGGTTCCGCGGTGCAGTAGATAAGTCAGGGAGCATACTTTCTTGTGTAGGTCCATAGGTGATTTGTGCACTGTCTGGGTATTTTTAACTGTGATTCTCAAGTTGTTGAGTTCTCTAGATTTTGTTAAACCGATCGATATATTTGGCGTCGTATAGATCTAGATGATATGTGATGTCATGTGCTGCTGATATGTCTTATTGGATCGTCGTGAAAGAATAGCCGGGGGTTTTATGTGAGATGAGAGTTTTCTTTTTCATTCATGTAAAATTTGTATGTAATATTCTTTTATTGGGGCACTTCCGGGATGAGGATGTTGTCACCTGTTGTATATTATTTACTTTTCCGCATTAGGATAGATCCAAGGTGGGGAGCACAAGTAACCGGGTTCTAAAGTCCAGTAGGAGACCATCTCAAGGAGTTGAGACCTGGTCTCCTAACTCTAGAATTGGCAGGGTTACTTGCCGCTCTCGTAGGGGTCTATGGGATGTGGGTTTGGCTATTCTTCACGACCGTGGAATCCGTGTTTTACATTATTGGCTAAATTTAAAACACGGACATCCTAGTATATCCAGTATTTCATATGTTTATCTTCTGCTGCTGTGTTCTGTGATGTTGATCATATAACTGTGTGAGACAAATGTAATATTATATATAAGATATATATATTAAACGTTGCTTATGTTTTGCACCCGCGCTAGTCCAGCCCCCGCTCTGCCGGTAGTTAAGTAACCTAACGGTGCATGACGCGGCCCCGTGGCAAATGCGGGCGGCATAAGCGTACGTTCTATTTTCGTTTCATTTCTTTTGTGATGTTTAGGGAAACATTAATTGATGGGACTTCATTAATGAGATTAATGAAAGAAAAGAAACCAAAATGATGTTGTAGAATCTAATTTTCAAAAAGGGTAGCTCTAGTTTTGCTTTGCATAGCGGTATTCCTTGTAGAATATCCAGCACCTTATTCGATAAGGAAAGAGACGAGATCCCTTCACCGGGAGTGACCTCTTTAGCAAAACTAGCAAATGCTACAAATCACTCGGTTTAGTTTTTGATTGCTTCTATAGTTCTTGCTTTGCATAGCGGTATTCCTTGTAGAATATCCAGCACCTTATTCGATAAGGAAAGAGCCGAGATCCCTTAACCGGGAGTGACCTCTTTAGCGAAACTAGAAAAGCCTCAAAAACACTCCTTTTCAAAATCACTAGTTTCTACAACGATATCAAGTTCATTACACTCATGGTATTTCTGAAAAACCTGCGTAGCCCTTCGTCATTTCAGATAGGTACTATTTAGTATTCGTTCTACGTTTGTTGGCTTTCGTCAAGGCGTAGTGTGTGGTAGCTAATTAGTGCTTATCTGCTAAAGTATGAGATGCGATTGGATTAGGGTAGTCGTACGACTTTGTTGGCTTTCATCAAGGGTCGTACGGGTGGGTTTAATTCAATCAAGAAATGTACGGGTTGAGCTTGACTAGCGTCCTTTGGTTTGTTGGCTTTCGTCAAGGTCATAGGATGCTGGGGGTAAAAGTATTATCGGGAATTTCAAGTGTTTAAATTTGCAAAGAGATTGCATACCTTCTATGAGATAGTTAGATCCCGATACCCACTGCGAGTAAGAGTTACTCCAGAGAGAATTTTACACATAACAATTAGCCAATCAAGTAGGTGTTTAGAAAGGTGTTAAGGGGGTTACGCCCCTGGGAAACTGAGATTTACTCTAATTAGGTCCGTGCGAAAGCACGGGGAACCTCCCTCAAAGTACCAACGCTGGCCTGGCTGAAAAATTGGCGAACTTGTAAGGTGGAATTAATCCCTGCTAATCTTACCTTTTACGGTTTCAAGGAAGATTTGATAAAAACAATGGGAGACGTCCTGATTAGATAAGATAATAACCAATCTAAATCTTGCAAAGAGCGCACGCTAAACGCGTTTCCTTCTATCTTTCTCCAGGAAGCAACAAATGGCACGCCTTAATCAAGATAATAATATGGATGTATTGACCGAACCCGCTTGTTATACTGAGCAAGAGAACGTTATTCCCGCTCCAACTTATAAGTATTATAAGTCCGAGCAGGAGATAGGAACATATACGGATTCCCACGCCACCCAAACGAAGAATAAGCATGTTGATGCAACTTCTTCAGGTGTGTTAGTTACAGAGAACTGTTTCTCAGTACACTCTACGTCCTGGGTATTAGATACCGGATCGGGATCCCATATATGCAATATGTTGCATAGGCTAAGGAAAGGCAGAGAATTTTGGATTCATGGAAATTAGATAGCCTCATTTCTCATTTTACCCGATCCAAAAGGCAACTTCATTAACCGTTCGTTCATGGCTTTGGACGTAATGAGACAAAGTGTTCTACTCATTCTCTACATCATCTTGGTCGTCTCTTTTAGCAAACATGATGACCGAGTTGCCTCGGTTCAGAGACGGGAGCCCGTTTAAAGATCCGTCGACGTGGTGCCACCTGGACGAGAAGACTGGAGATTCAGGAGATCGGAGCAGCCGCAACAAAGAGTGGGATGATGGTTGAAGACTGAAGGACTCAGATCGTTCGGTATAACATTTCAACCCACTTTGTAGTTTGTTAGTTTAGCTTTAATGGCAGATCCGGGTTATAGCACGCGATAGCGCCAGTTGTAAAAAGTTTTTGTTCCGCATTTGGCATCTGTTAGACGGCCGGGGCGCTACCTTGGACTTACAGAGAACTGGGAAAATGTGATCATTCCCTAAAAGTAGGAAATGGTGCAAATATTGCAGCCAAAGCAGTTGGTGAATATCACCTTGTATTACCAAAAGGGAATACATTGATCCTGAACGACTGTTACTACGTACCCTCTATGATATGCAATTTAATATCAATCTCTTTATTAGATAAAGAAGGATATAACTTTGTAGTAGAGAATAATGTTATGAACATTTACCTAAATCAAGTGTTGATTGGGTTTGGTGCGTTATGTAACGGATTGTACGTTCTGAATCAAAATACAGTTCTTAACGTACATAACACACACAAGAGGAAGAGTTCAGAAATGAACGAATCCTTCTTGTGGCATTGTAGACTAGGTCATATCAATGCAACACGGATAGCTAAGTTGCATAAAGATGGATATTTGAATCCGTTCGAATTTTCATCTTATGACACTTGCCAGTCATGTCTCAAAGGCAAGATGACCAAAACTCCGTTTACAAGACACGGAGAAAGAGCTATTGAACTCTTGGGACTGATACATAGTGATGTATGTGGTCCCATGTCTACACATGCCAGGAATGGTTTCTCGTACTTCATTACATTCACTGACGATCTCTCAAGATACGGACATGTGTTCCTGTTGAAACACAAATCTGAAGCTTTTAAGAAATTCAAGGAATATAAATCCGAAGTCGAGAACCAAACGGGTAGAAGTATTAAAATCCTTCGATCAGATCGGGGAGGAGAATACTTAAGCGCAGAATTCCTTGAATATCTAAAAGAGAATGAGATTCTCTCTCAGATTACTCCTCCATATACACCACAGCTGTAACACCTTAGGATGTGTTTAGTGGCTAATTATATTTT
Source organism: Agapanthus africanus (assembly GCA_030015575.1). Lineage (NCBI taxonomy): Eukaryota > Viridiplantae > Streptophyta > Magnoliopsida > Asparagales > Amaryllidaceae > Agapanthus > Agapanthus africanus. The sequence continues at coordinate 268,393,418 of JASDDO010000016.1, read as the reverse complement.
AATATATGATTTTTAATAAAAATTTTACCAAATTGATTTTCAAATATTTTATCCTATTTAATGAATATTTTATTAGATTTTTCCTAGGCTTGCATACACTTGTGCATGTAAACTAGGGTTAATTATAGGGTTAGGCCATGATTTGCAACCATGGTGGATTAACCCAATTGCCTTAAGCTAATTATAAAATTTGAATTAAGTGTTTTGGGTTGTTTTTTTTTTAAAATGAAAATGGATTATGTTAGTTTACCAAGAGAGAGAGAGAGAGTATGGCAACATGGCTTGAGCCTGCTCATTAAATGAAGAGAGAGAGGGGGGGTTGACTTGGTGCTCTCATTCTTCATTCTCACTCTCACTTCTCTCATTCTCTCACACAACACAACAGCAGCACCAACAGTCTCAGCAGCAGCAACAAACAACAACAACAACAAGCAGCAGCAGCAACACAAGCAACATCAGCATTAGCAGCATCTGGCGGCAGCAGCAGCAGCTGTAATAGGCAGCAACAGGAGCCCCAGCAGCAGTAGCAGCCCTTCTTCCTCTTCTTCTCTTTCTCCTTGTGCCTAGGGTCGTGAGTGAGGTATAAAATCTGAGCTCAATTCCTAGCTTGCTAAACTTGTGTGTTATTTAGTTTCGATTAGTGTTAAATGTGCGTTTTAGTGCTTGAAATGGTGATTAGTGTGGACTTTTGGTTAAGTGATGTTAGTGATGGTTAGACTAACTTAGTTAAGTGTTGTTAGGGCCACTTAAACCTAGTTAAACCCTAGATTTCACTAAAATACCATAGGGTTTCTGTTTGGTGTAAATTTAAGGTTTTTAAGTGAATTTTTAGCTTTTTGTGATCTGCTATAGACCCGGTGATTTCAGATAAAAACTGAGTTAACTGGAGCATAGTTGTTAGATGTTGATTACATACCCAGAGCACGAGACCCCCTACCCAAATAGTGGCCGCCGGTTTATTCTTTCTGGCCGCAAATTGCGGCCAGATGAGGGAGCTAGGTGTTAGGGTTTTGGCTAGGATAGTCTGCTGTGTTTTCCAGTGCTGTGGCATGTGCAATTTTGTATGTTTTCACCTATGTCAAAATCTGGGACGGTATATCGTTTTTCTAGTAGGTTTTGTTTGCGCGATACGTGCGATACGTGAGTGGGTTCTGTGATCCAGCGTATCGCGCCGTGTCGGGATAGTTTTAGACGCATATACACACATTTCAGCGTATCGTACACACGCGCGTTTAGTTCGCGACGCGAGTTTCTCGTTTGATTTCGATATCGCGTTTTAGCGAGATATTTGCTTATATATGGATTCCTTGTGTAAATTCCAGGTTCACAGGCGGGTACGTTGGACGCCGCAAAGAAGGGGAAGCAGGTGGTCAGCTACACTTAGCACGCGACCAGGTGAGTAGATTTAACATCTACGGGGAAATCGCCCGTATGGCGTTAAGCGTCAGGGCGTTATAGGATATTTTTGTTATATGTGTTCATATATATATACTATAGTACCATACCATCTCCTGTTGCATATAAATATGGTAATTATAGAATACTGCACTGTCACTAACGGTTTAAGCTGCACGAGCACTCAATGTATGTTACACTCACGCCGTTAGTGATTGCCATGACACCCGCACTATAGGATCACCGCATCATTGATGATTTTCATGACTTGTCGCATATTCACATATTATCAGATATATCACTACCTGCGCACATGCACCCTTTATATTCATCTTAGTGCATACATATCTTGATATATCTACACTTGTGCACATATACATCGTATATCCATATTAGTGCACATGTACATTGCGTACATATCCATTCGCACATCCATACCTATATACATACGTATGTTACATACATGGGTGATATTGACAAGATTTAAAACTTAAGGGACCGCACGAGACATTTTCAAAACTAGATCCTTTTTAAAAGAGCGGTTTTCCCTTTCTTTTACTCTTAGTGTCATACGACATATTGCATGGATTTATGCATTGAGTTTGGATTTATGTGATTTCTGGATTCAGGAACCGGGATATTATTTTAAGAAAATACGCACTGTTTTAAAAACCCGGTTTCCCTTTATTTGAGATTTCAGTGCGTCCACCATGCGTTTTCTCGGTTCTAAGACGTGTGACATGTGAACCCGAATCGAGGAGCGGGACGAGGCCGATTGCGGGTACATGGTGGACCCGGTATGGTACCCCGGGGCGAGAACGGATTGCTGTGCAGTAGACAGTGAGCTTGGCAGAGGGACTTGTTAGTGTATATGCCCTAGGGGCCATTATTGTATCATACTAGTTTGTATATTACTTAATGGAAGCTTGGGATATTGACATGTATATAACAGTCTTGCTAAACATGTTAGTATGCTACTTGGTTTTTCTATCTTAATATGTGAGTATACGTATTGATAGAGCTCTTAGGATCTTGCTTGACTACCAGCGTTGTGATGACAGTCACACTAGTGGGGGCTGGGTAGTCTACAAACACATCCTTATTCAGGTCCCTAGTCGTTGGATTATCGAGGCAGGGCATCGATACTCCGGAGTAGACTAGTGTGTACGCTTCTCATCCCAGTTGGGGAGATGGTCTGTCCCACAGCCGTCAGTACGTCGTACTGGAGATAGTATGCAGGTGCTCGTTAGGTTACGGGTACACCGGACAGGACTCACAGGGAACTGTTGGTTGGTTTTATACCAGTCGTCAGTGATCAGTTCCCAGGTGACATGAGTAAAGCATAGTCCGCAGACTTGACGCTGCTACTTCGCCTCGAGTGTGTCCCACTGTTCTTAGATTGCTACCCTACCACGGCTCAAATGAGTCGTGCAAACAGGTAGCAGTTGGGTGCAGTCCCGAGCACTTGGAGGCAGTGGCGGTTAGACAGGATTCGTCTCTCCCGGTATTGGGGGTTGATATCGCGCTGTGTCAGAGAGCCATTACGCAAAGTCCCTGGGCAGGGCAAGCGAGATTTGCTGGTAGGTTCCAGTAGTTTCTCAGGGTGTAATGGGCTTCGCTCCGACACGACTTATACCGCTATTAGGGGACTAACGCTTGCCGCCCCCCCAGGCCCGATATGCGATAGTCTTAGACGAACAGACCGGACTGTACGGAGATTGTCACATCAGACTCAGTAGGAGTTCGGATGGGTTTCCTCATCGGCCTTCTTATCGACATCTACCTGGGGGCCGTTACGTACAGCTAGTGCCACTTGCGGTCTGTGGTTAAACCCACTGCCAGCATAGTAGTCGAGTCTCTAGAGTCTCACGCAGAGAGTTTTCCTACTCCAGGCGAAACGATATAGAGGTCGTATGGTTTTACGACAAGGGTTCGGACGCATACGTGTGTTTACGCACGTACGACTTTCGGACAGATTTTACTAGTCGGCTTTGGTTTAAGCCAGTTACTAATATCCGGTTATTGGATTTATACAGTCTAAAGTTTTTTCGTGTTTTCACGGATAGGAGGGGCGTTCTCTTAATTGCGCGAGAAGCTTCTAGAAGATGGTGACTAAGGAGGTTTAGGTGGCATATACATTAAATGAGATTAGTGAGTCATATGGATGATTCATCCATGTCATTAATGCTTCATAATTGCTTAATGACTCATGGAGATGAATCACTATAAGATATTTATCAAGCATGGTTGTAAATCATTTTCTTTTCTTTTCTTGGAAAACAATAATGCTTGATATATATTATGATAACTCATTTTCTCATTTCATTATTATTCTCACCTTCTCTCTCCTCAAGCTCTCTCTCTTCAAACCCTAATCCTCCCCTCTCATGTGTTGAGTACAAGGATTAGTTAGACTACTTAATCCATAACTATACTCTATTTCATCTAGGTACTTTGATTAGCACTTAAAGATACCTAGTTGCCTCAAGTTTAGAGGCAAAGCTTGGAGTTTAGCTCTCGTGGTGGATCGTCTACTACTTGGAGAAGGCCGAGGAGGAGGTGGAGTTCGTAAAGACGAAGGACACAGTTCTTTAGGTATAATCCCTTTACATAGTAGTTGTTAACTTCTATGTTTGATGTTAGTTATCGTTTAGCTTCGATTCATGCGGTTAGTCGATGTTTAAGCAAAGAACAAGATCGTTTTTCATATTTCCGCCTTCCCGCAAGTCGTGGGGTGTTGTACATCGAATTACAGTGGTATCAGAGCCTCGCTAAACAATAAATAACTCACTTGCAAAATTGTATGAATTTCGAACGGAAAAAACAAAACCGGAAAACCCCGATATCATGGTATTCTGTCGATTTTTAAATGTGGTCCAAAAATTTTTCAGGGACCTTCAGAAAGCTCAAAATGATAGTATTAGAACACCCAAGAAATCTGGGCTCATGATTCGACTAAAGAGCCATGGAACCACAGCGGATCCCACCGATCCACCGCGATTCCGCCGCCGAGTTGCCGAGTCATCAGCCTAAATTTCCTGTGTTGGTTCTCTGTGATATTTGGAATTTTCTGGAAGTTTTTAATTTTTGCTCAGGTTTCAGATTTACAGAGAAGTATTGGAGCAAAATTAAATGTGTTTAATCGATCGAAATTATACGGTATTTGCTTGTTGGATTATATCTGTGTTTGTATAATGTGTTCGTAAACTTCCCCTAACTGCTAGTATGTCGGTTGGCAGGGGGTTGCACATTTCTGTAATGGTTTTTACTGTTTGTGGATATGAACTGTGTTGGACTGTTGTGATGTATAGCCGGGGTTATGAGATGGGTTATTATTTAATTCATTTGATGTAATTGTAATTTGTTGTAATATTATTTTGCGGGGCACATCCAGGTTGCGGTTGTAGCCACCATTGTATTATTTCATTTTACTGTTTTTTGCTCCTAGGACAGACCCAAGGTGGGGTGCACAAACTGCCGGGTGGGTAGTTTGCCGTACCCGTTGGGGTCTTAGGTGGGGTAATGGCTATTCATCACAACTGTGTAATCCGTCTTTTGTTGCAGGCTCAAAACAAACACGGATTGCTTGCAAATCCAATAAAGTTCATCTGTGATCTGGAATGCCTATTATTGCGTCTGACGAATGTACAATATCTATATATGATAGCTATTTAGACGTCACTTATATTTTTGACCCGCGCTAGCCCAGCCCCCGCTCTGTCGTTTGTTAAGTAACCTAACGGGTAATGACGGGACCCCGTGGCGAATGCGGATGGCATAAGAGGACGTTGTATTTTCGTTGTTTTCTGCAATGATAGGTTAATGATGGGACGCATTATTTATAATGCAAAGAAAATAAACCAAAAGTTTAATCGTTGGAACAATTTAAAAGAAACCACTCGGTTAATTTTAAAAACAGATATTTTTAAATGCGGAGCTTTAATTACTCCTTTTAAAAGCTATCAGGTTCCTTCGGTTATATCAAGTTCACTACGTTCACGGTTTTGCCAAAACCATTCGTAGCCCTCCGTCATTTCATTTGGGTATTCAGTAGTATTCAAGCTATGTATTTTGGCCAAAGTCAAGGCATAATGTTTGGTAGCTGCTGGGTTTTCATTTGTTGCATAAGATAGATGAGTTGGTTTGGGACAGTCGTATTATCATTTGACCAAAGTCAGGGGTATATACGGATGGGTTCAAATTGACAAGATAATGACGGGTAGAACTTGACATGTGACTTATGACATTTTGACCAAAGCCAAGGTCATAAGAGCATGGGGCAAAAACTTATATCAGGAATTTCTAAAGAAACTGAAATTTGCAAAGAGATGTATACCATTTGGAGTTTGATGAATGTTGGTAGCATTCCTTCAACATTATCATACGATGATATTTGGATCCCGATCCTACTGTGAGTATATGCTACTCATCAGGATATTCGTCACTTAACGATCAATGCTATAAACCAAGTAGGTGTCAAGAAAGGTGTCAGCGGGGTTACGCCCCCAGAGAAAAGAGGTTATTTAATTAAGGAACTTCGTGAAAGCGTTGGAAAACCTCCCTCGAAGTATCGACACCAGCCTGGCTGAACGGTTAAGCAAGTATTGTACAGTGAGAATAGTCCTGGCTAATTCTTCTTTTATGGTTTGAGGAAGGATTCGAGAAACAGTGGGAGCCATCCAGTTTAGATAAACTAAAAACCACTCTAAACTTGCAAGAGCATCATGCTAAAGAGTTTTCTTCTCTCTCTCCTAATTGCAGCGACCCTGAAAATGACTGGACTTAAGTTACTTTTAGAGAAAAATATACCGACAGGGCCAAACTATAAAGATTGGCTGCGGAATGTCAAAATGGCTTTGACCTATGACAAATTGGGGTACGTCCTCACCGCTACGGCACCTGCTGTCCCTGGTCCCAAATCCAGTAATGCGGATAAGGAAATCCGCAAAACCTGGGATTTCGATTGCGCAAAAGCCAAGTGCATCGTGCTTGCCTCGATGAACAATGAACATCAGAGGAGGCACGAGGATATGGAACTAGATGCCATATTTCTCCATACAAAAGAACTTTATGGAGAGCAATCTCGTATAGCAAGATACGAGACCTCTAAGAACTTGTTTCGAGCGAGGTTGGCTGTCGGGTCATCGGTAGGAGAACATGTCCTAAAGATGATCGGCTATATAGAAGAGCTCGCAGATCTTGGGATGACTTTGGATAATGAGCTCTATACAGACCTTATTCTCCAGTCCCTTCCTTCCACCTACGCCCAGTTTATCCTGAACTTCAACATTCAAAGAAAAGAAGTTGAACTTCCGGAACTCCTGAACATGTTAAGGAGTGCAGAGGGCACCTTGCAGAAAGCAAGGGAAACACCCGCTATGTTTGTTAGCGGTGCATCTTCTTCCGGGTCCAAGGCTAGGGCCAAAGGAAGGAAGAAGAAGGCCGCCACCAAACCTAGAGGAGGTGTTAGTAAGGTGGGAGGGAAGGGAAAGAAAAAGTTTGCGGTACCGGTAGTGGGCCAGGATGAGTGCTTCCATTATCACAGGAAAGGGCACTGGAAAAAGGATTGCAAGGCGTGGAACGCCAAGAACCAGGAACCGAAGCAAGCTGTGGCTTCGACTTCAGGTGTGTTTGTAATTGAGAATTGTCTGTCAATCAACTCTACTTCCTGGGTATTGGATACCAGATCAGGATCTCATATTTGCAATTCATTGCAGGCACTGAGAAACCGTAGAGTGCTGAAGGAAGGTGATATGACCCTGATGGTTGCTAACGGACCTAGCGTGGGAGCTGTGTCCGTAGGGGATTATCACCTGGGATTGACGAGTGGACACATTTTGGTTTTACATAACTGTTTTTGTGTACCCAGCTTAACGTGTAATATCATATCTGTTTCCTTGTTATCAAATAATGGTTATGATTTCACGTTTGGAAGTGGTGTTGTTAACATCCACCTTAATCATAGTTTGATTGGGTCCGGTACACTGGAAAACGGTATATATGTGTTAAACCAACTCCAAATTTTCAATGTCCAGAACACACTAAAAAGAAAGTCTCCAGATTTAAATAAAGCTTTCTTATGGCATTGTAGACTGGGTCACATCAATGAGAGAAGGTTGACTAAGTTGCATAGAGAAGGATATTTGGACTCGTTCGAATATCAAACTTATGACACTTGTCAATCTTGTCTCAAAGGAAAGATGACAAAGACTCCATTTACTGGACATGGAGTAAGAGCGAGCGAGCTCTTAGGACTCATACACAGCGATGTATGTGGTCCAATGTCTACACATGCAAGAGGTGGTTTTTCCTATTTCATTACTTTCACGGATGATTACTCAAGGTACGGATTCATTTATCTGATGAAACATAAATCCGAGGCTTTTGAGAAATTCCAAGAGTATAAGAATGAAGTAGAAAACCAAACCGGCAAAAGTATCAAGACACTAAGATCTGATCGAGGTGGTGAATACTTGAGTGCCGAGTTCCTAGGTTACCTGAAAGAGAAAGGAATTCTCTATCAGCTTACTCCTCCATACACTCCACAGCATAACGGTGTATTGGAGAGACGGAATCGAACCCTATTAGATATGGTACGATCCATGATGAGTAATGCTGAGTTACCGCGATCTTTTTGGGGTTATGCGCTAGATTCAGCAGCATATCTTCTGAACAGGGCTCCTACCAAGACTGTGCCTACCACCCCATATCAGATGTGGAGTGGGAAGAAACCCCATCTTCAGCATATGAAGATTTGGGGATGTCCAGCTTTTGTTAAAAAGCAGCATGTGGACAAGCTCGAGGCACGATCAGTAAAATGTAAGTTTGTGGGATATCCAAAGAACTCCAAGGGATATTATTTCTATTACGCAGAGGAACAAAAGGTTTTTGTTTCTCGTAATGCCCATTTTCTGGAACAGCAGTTTTTAGAAAAGGAAAAAAGTGGGAGCGAAATAGAACTGGAAGAAATTCCAGAACCACAAACTAATACTGAAAGTTTGGTAGAACCAGTAGTTCAAGAAGAACAAAACATTCCCGCACCCCTCCGCAGGAGTAGCAGGCCGTCTCATCCGCCTGAGAGATATTACGGTTTTCTCATAGATGGGGATAGAGAGGATTGCATCATAGATGATGATGAACCTACTGGCTTCCAGCAGGCCATCCAGAGCGGCGACTCGGTACGATGGCTAGATGCAATGCGGACCGAAATGGAGTCCATGTACACCAACAAAGTATGGACTTTGGACTTTGCTCCAGATGGGGTAAAACCCATAGGATGCAAATGGATCTTCAAGAAAAAGATTGGTGTGGATGGACAGGTGGAAACCTATAAGGCTAGACTTGTTGCAAAGGGTTTTCGTCAAAGACCTGGTTTGGACTATGACGAAACTTTTTCTCCAGTGGCTATGCTCAAATCCATTCGGGTCCTTCTTGCTATTGCTGCCTTCCATGATTATGAAATCTGGCAGATGGACGTAAATACGGCTTTTCTGAATGGAAATTTAGAAGAGTGCGTCTATATGGATCAGCCAGAGGGTTTCAATCAGAGTGGGAGCAGCGGGAAAGTATGCAAGCTGCTTAAGTCCATTTATGGACTAAAGCAGGCATCGCGGAGTTGGAACATCTGTTTTGATGAGACAGTCAAAGAATATGACTTTATCAAAAATCCAGATGAACCGTGCATATATAGTAAAGTTATAGCCAGAAGTGTCATATTCCTCGTCTTGTACGTGGATGACATTCTATTAATAGGAAATGACATTCCTATGCTACAATCTGTCAAAGGATTCTTGTCACACAGGTTCTCCATGAAAGACCTAGGTGATGCCTCTTACATTCTGGGGATCCAGATCTATCGTGATAGATCCAAGAGGATGTTGGGACTTCCGCAGTCCAGGTATATCGACACTGTACTGAAAAGATTCAGTATGGAAGATTCTAAGCGCGGTAATCTACCGGCTTGTTACGGAATCACCCTCTCCAAAGAGATGTCTCCCAAGCCTGATTTGGAAAGGTAACGCATGTCTGTTATACCCTAAGCTTCTGCGGTAGGCTCTATAATGTATGCGATGTTGTGCACCAGACCAGATGTAGCTTACGCACTGAGCGTGGTAAGCCGGTATCAGTCAGACCCAGGGGAGAAGCACTGGATAGCAGTAAAGAACATTCTCAAGTACCTGAGAAGGACTAAGGAGATGTTCTTGGTTTACGGCGGAAAAGACCTCAGGTTGGAGGCCTTTGCTGATTCCGGCTTCCAGAGTGATAAGGACGATTCCAAGTCCATGCCGGGTTATGTATTTACCCTCAATGGAGGGGCGGTGTGCTGGAAGAGCTCCAAGCAGGACACCGTTGCTGACTCGACGATGGAAGCGGAGTATATAGCTGCTTGCGATGCCGCAAAAGAAGCAGTCTGGATGAAGAAGTTCCTAACAGAACTTCAGGTGGTTCCTACCATAGTTGATCCAATACCTCTGTATTGCGACAACAACGGAGCTATAGCTTTAGCGAAGGAACCAAGGTCCCATCAGAAGTCCAGGCACATCTTAAGGCGGTATCACCTGATCAGGGAGATCATTGATCGTCGGGAGATCGAGTTTCGAAGAGTTACTTCTGAAGAGAACATCGCTGATCCATTCAAGAAGGCCCTACCTCAGATTCAGTTCGAGAGGCTACTCGAGATCATCGGTCTTCGATATGCCAGTACATGGCCCTAGTGCAAGTGGGAGATTATTAGTGTATATGCCCTAGGGGCCATTATTGTATCATACTAGTTTGTATATTACTTAATGGAAGCTTGGGATATTCACATGTATATAACAGTCTTGCTAAACATGGTAGTATGCTACTTGGTTTTTCTATCTTAATATATGAGTATACGTATTGATAGAGCTCTTAGGATCTTGCTTGACTACCAGCGTTGTGATGGCAGTCACACTAGTGGGGGCTGGGTAGTCTACAAGCACATCCTTATTCAGGTCCCTAGTCGTTGGATTATCGAGACAGGGCATCGATACTCCGGAGTAGACTAGTGTGTACGCTTCTCATCCTAGTTGGGGAGATGGTCTGTCCCACAGCCGTCAGTACGTCATACTGGAGATAGTATGCAGGTGCTCGTTAGGTTACGGGTACACCGGACAGGATTCACAGGGAACTGTTGGTTGGTTTTATACCAGTCGTCAGTGAACAGTTCCCAGGTGACATGAGTACAGCATAGTCCGCAGACTTGACACTGCTACTTCGCCTCGAGTGTGTCCCACTGTTCTTAGATTGCTACCCTACCACGGCTCAAAGGAGTCGTGCAAACAGGTAGCAGTTGGGTGCAGTCCCGAGCACTTGGAGGCAGTGGCGGTTAGACAGGATTCGTCTCTCCCGGTATTGAGGGTTGATATCGCGCTGTGTCAGAGAGCCATTACGCAAAGTCCCTGGCCAGGGCAAGCGAGATTTGCTGGTAGGTTCCAGTAGTTTCTCAGGGTGTAATGGGCTTCGCTCCGACACGACTTATACCGCTATTAGGGGACTGACGTTGCCGCCCCCCTAGGCCCGATATGCGATAGTCTTAGACGAACAGACCGGACTGTACGGAGATTGTCACATCAGACCCAGTAGGAGTTCGGATGGGTTTCCTCAACGGCCTTCTTATCGACATCTACCTGGGGACCGTTACGTACAGCTAGTGCTACTTGCGGTCTGTGGTTAAACCCACTGCCAGCGTAGTAGTCGAGTCTCTAGAGTCCCACGCAGAGAATTTCCCTACTCCAGGCGAAACGATATAGAGGTCGTATGGTTTCACGACAAGGGTTCGGACGCATACGTGTGTTTACGCACGTACGACTTTCGGACATATTTTACTAGTCGGCTTTGGTTTAAGCCAGTTACTAGTAACCGGTTATTGGATTTATACAGTCTAAAGTTTTTCCGTGTTTTCACGGATATGAGGGGCGTTCTCGTAATTGCGCGAGAAGCTTCTAGAAGATGGTGACTAAGGAGGTTTAGGTGGCATATACATTAAATGAGATTAGTGAGTCATATGGATGATTCATCCATGCCATTAATGCTTCATAATTGCTTCATGACTCATGGAGATGAATCACCATAAGATATTTATCAAGCATGGTTGTAAATCATTTTCTTTTCTTTTCTTGAAAAACAATAATGCTTGATATATATTATGATAACTCATTTTCTCATTTCATTATTATTCTCACCTTCTCTCTCTTCAAGCTCTCTCTCTTCAAACCCTAATCCTCCCCTCTCATGTGTTGAGTACAAGGATTAGTTAGACTACTTAATCCATAACCATACTCTATTTCATCTAGGTACTTTGATTAGCACTTAAAGATACCTAGTTGCCTCAAGTTTAGAGGCAAAGCTTGGAGTTTAGCTCTCGTGGTGGATCGTCTACTACTTGGAGAAGGCCGAGGAGGAGGTGGAGTTCGTAAAAACGAAGGACACGGTTCTCTAGGTATAATCCCTTTACATAGTAGTTGTTAACTTCTATGTTTGATGTTAATTATCGTTTAGCTTCGATTCATGCGGTTAGTCGATGTTTAAGCAAAGAACAAGATCGTTTTTCATATTTCTGCCTCCCCGCAAGTCATGGGGTGTTGTACATCGACATACAGGACCACTACCTACCGGTGATTGGTTGGACCTGGCGGTTATCCAGAGGATACCGACCAGAGTCGATAGATGGATACGGGACGACACGTACTGCCGGGGCCGAGGGCCGATTCCGCAGACGGATCCCGTGGGCCTATCCGGACTGACGGTGCCCGATATTTGAGGATTTGTGTGTCGATGCTGGACACGATTATTTATGATATTTCGAGTGCCGATGTTGGGCACTCACGATTCTATGAGATTTACAGGATTTGAGGGCCAATTGAGTGACGGCACCTGAGTTTTACTGGGATTTGGGTGCATTGATGGACACCAGTTATTTTTCCACGTTGACATTCCGTGTAGATGATATTTCATCCCATGCTCAGTATTCATTATTTTACATCTCATCCTGTAGTTATAGTACCTGATAGAGTACTTTTGCATGATTACTGCATACCCTGCTCATCATATATATTGATGTTTTTAAAATGCACCTGTTAGGCATGATTATTGCGTATCCAGTTCATTCATGTAGATATTATCTGTTGGCATATGTTAGAGTATCGCAGTACGTGCATACTCACGATTACCTTTATATGTTATCTACTATTCACGAGATGGCAACTCACCCCCGTTGTGCCACAGTGTTTGCAGGTTGCCACTCGGAGTAGTCGCGGCAGGCTGCTTTCTTGCATCTTTTGATACAGATACCACTACAGTTGGTGTGTGAGCTTTTGCTGATAGGTGGGTTTTGTGCGGTATCTGTTTATTTTCCAGTCGTATACATTGTTGTAACTAGTACTCTCCATCTACTAATTATGTATGGACTTAGAGACCAGTTGTGAGGACGATGTATATTATTTTGTACTCTGGTGTCGAGCTCGTTGTGAGCTGACTTTATTTACGCAGCTTTATCTTTCATGATATTAGTTTTCACTTATACTGCTCATTTCTTCGCTACGGCGTCGTATATTATACTTGTGGTGATTGTTTCCGCCGTTGGGCGTGATTGCTCCCGTTTGGAATGCTTTATTCTTATTGTATATCATTTTATTCATATATTGTCTTGTACCCGATTTCGGGGCTAGTTTTTATAAAAGAAATGCTGCCAAAATTTTTAAGATAATAACTTGAACTTTAAAGAATTTTTACTAAATTACTTAAGGTATTCTAAACGTTTTAATAAATGTTCTAATAAATGTTTTAACACTCGCTACTTCAAATGGTTTTGATTTCTTGGTTCGGCTTACTTAGTCGCATTACGCCTGCAGACGTTACGTGGTTAAGTGCCGGTCACGGGCTGAACTTTGGGTCGTGACAACAGCATAACGGTGTATCGGAGCGGAGGAATCCCATCCTATTAGATATGGTGCGCTCTATGATGAGCACAGCTGAGTTACCTGTTTCCTTTTGGGGGTATGCGCTTGAGACAGCCATACATCTATTGAATATGGTTCCTACCAAACCAGTGCCTACCACTCCATATGAGATATGGAAGGGGAAGAGACCACATCTTAACTATGTGAAGATATGGGGTTGTCCAGCCTATGTCAAAAGGCACAATCCGGACAAGCTCGAGGCAAGGTCTGTTCTATGCAAGTTTGTAGGATATCCCAAAAATTCACAAGGGTATATCTTCTACCACACTGAAGAACAAAAGATGTTTGTTTCTCGGCATGCCACCTTTTTAGAAAAGGAATTTCTTGCGAAAGAAATTAGTGGCAAGGAGGTAGAACTGGAAGATGTTCCAGCTGCACAAACTGCAATAGAAGATTTGGTGGAGCCAGAGGATTCAGTAGTTCCCGAAGAACCCCAGCCTCTCCGCCGTTCTAGTAGGGTTCCTCATCCACCTGAGAGATACTACGGTTTTCTCGTTGATGGTGGGAGCGAGGATTGCATCATGGAAGATGATGACCCAACTAGCTTCCAGCAGGCCATCACGAGTGGGGACTCTGTGAAATGGCTGGATGCGATGAGATCTGAGATGGAATCCATGTACACCAACAAAGTATGGACTTTGGAAGTTGCTCCTGAAGGGGTAAAACCCATTGGGAGAAAATGGATCTTTAAGAAGAAACTTGGTGTAGATGGAAAAGTTGAGACTTTCAAAGCTAGACTTGTTGCAAAAGGTTTTCGTCAACGACCAGGTATGGATTATGATGAAACCTTTTCTCCAGTAGCTATGCTTAAGTCCATCCGGATCCTTCTTGCCATCGCTGCATACCGTGACTATGAAATTTGGTAAATGGATGTTAAGACCGCCTTTCTAAATGGTGATTTAGAAGAGAGCGTATACATGACTCAGCCGGAGGGCTTCATAGACAGTGGGAGCTGTGGAAAGGTGTGCAAGTTGCTTAAATCCATCTACAGGTTAAAGCAGGCATCACGGAGTTGGACCATCTGTTTTGATGAGGTAGTCAAAGAGTTTGACTTCATCAAAAATATAGATGGACCTTGTATATACAAGAAGGTTGCAGAGAGAAAGGTCGTCTTCCTCATATTGTACATGGATGACATACTCTTGATAGGAAATGATGTTCCTATGCTGCACTCGGTCAAGCTCTTCTTATCATAGAGATTCTCAATGAAAGATCTAGGTGATGCCTCCTACATCTTTGGGATTAAGATCTATAGAGATAGATCTAAACAGATACTAGGATTGTCCCAATCCAGGTACATAGACACCGTACTAAAGAGGTTTAGTATGGAAGAGTCCAAGCGTGGGAATGTACCCACGATCTCTGGACTCACTCTCTCTAAAGAGATGTCTCCCAAGACTGATTTGGAGAGAACTCGCATGCAAGGGATACCCTATGCTTCGGCGGTAGGCTCTATCATGTATGCAATATTATATACCAGACCCGATGTAGCGTACTCACTAAGTGTAGTGAGTAGGTATCAAGCAGATCCAGGAGAGAATCACTGGACAGCTGTTAAGAACATTTTCAAGTACTTGAGAAGGACTAAGGAGATGTTCTTATTGTACGGTAACGGTAAACTCCAAGTGGAGTCCTTTACCGACTCGAGATTCCAAAGTGATAAGGACAACAGTAAGCCGGTCTCGGGTTTTGTCTTTACCCACAACGGAGGGGCGGTGTGCTGGAAGAGTTCTAAGCAAGGCACCGTTGCGGACTCGACGATGGAGGCTGAATACATCGCTGCCAACGATGCTGCCAAAGAGGCTGTCTGGATGAAGAAGTTCATCACTGAACTTGGTGTGGTTCCGTCCATTGAGCATCCAATACATTTGTATTGTGATAACAATGGAGCGGTGGCTTTGGCCAAGGAACCCAGGTCCCATCAGAGATCCAGACATATTCTGAGACGGTATCAGCTGATCCGGGAGATAGTAGATTGCAGGGAGATTGAGTTCAGGAGAGTTGACACGAAGGACAACTTAGCAGATCCACTCACGAAGGCCCTCCCTCAGAAGCAATTTGAGAGACTTTTTGGGATGTTGGGTATAAGATACTACAACACATGGCCTTAGTGCAAGTGGGAGATTGTTAGTTATGTGTATGCCCTAGAGGCCATTATTGTACATATGATGTATATTATAGTGGATGCTTGGATATATATATAGAGGACTTTCTTGCTCGACATGATAGTATGCTATCTGGTTATCTTTATCTTAACATGTAGACTTGTATTGTGATACTGTCGTGCTCTCACGTGTTGATAAATCCCTTAGGATATGTACTTGACTACCAGGACTATGATGTAGATCATACTAGTGGGGCCATGGTAGTTTACAAGTACATCCTTCAATTGTTCCTAGTCGAGGGAATATCGAGACAGGGCATCGATATTCCAGTGTAGACTAGCGTATACGCTTCTTGACCCATATGATGGGCGATGGATGATCCCACATCCATTAGTGTTTGACATCAAAGATGGTATACGGGTGCTCAGTGGAAACTGAGTACACTGAACATGACTCGCCGAGGACTCCTATGTGGTAGTATACCTATCGTCAGATATCAGTCCACTGGTGACACTGGTACATGTTAGTCTGTAGACCCGAGATCGTCATAGAGTCTTATGCGACTCCCACTGTGCTTTGATTTGCTCCCTACCACGCTTAAGAGAAGTCGTGCAAACAGGTGGATTTTGGGTACAGTCCCGAGTCGTATGGAGGCAATGAGTGATAGGAGGGGTTTCGTCTCTCCCGGTATTGGGGGTTAATGTTGCGCTATGCTCGATTGGCAATAACTGGAAGTCCCTGGCCATGGCTGATATGGAGATCTACTGATAAGTGTTATCAGTAGTTTCTCGACCTGTTATGAGCCTCACATCGACATGACTTATCACGTTACTGGCGTTTGACGATTTCCACCGCTAGACATGATATGCGACATATCAGACGAAGAGACCGGACTGTACGGTAGTTGTTGCGCCACGGCAGCGCCCCAGCCGTCTATCCGAGGCCATAATGCGGAATCAAAATTTTCCTTACTTGGAAACTGGCGCTACCGCGGACAATAAAACCCGGATCGTTAACCATTAACCTATACTAGCTAACAAGAGATGGGAAGAGAAGTATACCAAGTGATCCGAGTCCTCCGGTCTTCTCTTCATCGTTCCAATCTCCCGCGGAATGTCTTGTCTCCACATCGTCGCCTCCTCGCCGGAAGGGCACCACATCGCCTGCGTCTTTTACGGGCTCCCGCCTCAATACCAAAGCAACTCGAGCATGAAGCCGGCAAGTCGACATGCCCAAGAAGTGCTGTAGAATGTAGTGTAGATGATGCTTGTCTCTTTGGGGTAATGAAGTTGCCATTGGATGGAGGGAAGTGAAGAACAAAATGGAGATGAACTTTGGTGTATCCAAATGAGATGATAATTTTCCCACTCTACAAAATGAAAATCCCTCATCTCCTTCTCCCAAAAAGTGGCCGTCCTATATGTGTGGAAATGGTGGAGGAAAAAACAACTCATGAAGGGAGGTGAGTGTAGTAAAAGCAAGTGGTAACCACATCCTAAAGCAAAGCTCCCATCATAACACAAATCAATCCTAATCTTTCTAATCTCATAAAGCAAGGAAAAGACTAAGAAAGCATCTCATCATGAAAAACTATCATGATGCCACCAATATGCAAGATACCCCCTTCCACAAATGTAATTTGCAAAACTGCAAATTACCCCCTCCATCGGAAAAGTCCGGCCGGGAAGGAACAAAGGAAAAACCGGCCGGAACGGAATGCAAACTGGCAACTCCAGAAAACTGGTCCCGTAATAAATTACAGGAAAACCCCGATACTGTGCATACACACCCGCATCTGTATTCTGACCGGATACAAATGCAATGAGACAAAATCTACACTGTACTAAACTAGGACCGGCTTAAGCCAAAGCCGGCTAGTAAAATCCGTTCGATCCTGATCCGTACAATACCGCACGTATCTGATCGAACCCTGCCATATAACCATACGGCCACTAGTACTAACCGTCCGATCCTGATCCGTGCAATACCGCACGTATCTGATCGGACCCTGCCATATCTCCATACGGCCTCTACAGCGTTTCGCCCGAAAGCTTGAGTAACTGTAAGTGTGGTGGACTCTAAAGACTCGTCAATACTATGGCTGTGGATTTAACCACTAGCACGTCAGAGGTATTAGCCAATACGTGACGGGCCACCAGCTATTGACCGAAAGGGACGTCGATGAGCGAACTCATCCTGACGCCCTACTGAGCCTGTCAGTGACAATATCCGTACAGTCCGGTCCGTTCGTTTATGAGCATCGCATGTCGGGCCTAGGGGGTTGGTAAAAGTCAGACCCCCAAAAGCGGTACAAGTCGTGTCGGAGTGTAGCCCAGAACGCCCTGAGATACTACTGGAATACCTACCAGTAAATCTCCTGCCTCGGCCGAGGGCTTTGCGTAATGGCTCTCCTAGACACAGCGCGACCTCACCCCCAATACCGGGAGAGACGAACCCCTGAAGATCCGCTCACCGCCTCCATGTGGCTCGGGACTGTACCCAACTAAAACCTGTTTGCACGACTCCTTTGAGCCGTGGTAGGGTAGTAATCAAAGCACAGTGGGAACTCACACGAGACAAATGACGATCTCAGGTCGATGAACTAACCTGTACACATGTCACCAGGGAACTGCTATCTGACATCTGGTATAAGACCAACTAGCAGGTTCCCGGTGAGTCCTGTCCGGTGTACTCATAACCCTAATGAGCACCTGTATACATCTTAGGTGAACCAACTGACACCAGTGGCTTGTGAGACCGGCCACCGCCCCTCGTCGGGGTCTCGACTGTATACACTAGTCTACTCTGGAGAATCGATGCCCTGTCTCGAAACTCCCACGACTAGGGACCTTTTAAGGATGTGCTTATAGATTACCAGCTCCCACGTATATGATCGCCATCATACTGCTGGTAGTCAAGCAAGAATCCTAGGGGCTCTATCAACGTGTAATAGCGACATGTCAGGTCACCTAAAGCAGTACACGATGATAAAGATAAACCAGATAGCATACTATCATCTCGAGTAAGACTGTCCGACCGGGATAGGTCCTCCCTCAATCATTGCAATCACGTGTCTGTGATCCAATAATTGACTCTGAGGGCACTATCTCCAACAATCTCCCACTTGCACTCAAGGCTAATTATTGCGATGTCGCATACTCACAGCCCGTGTGATACCGAACACCCAACTCCTCTACTAGTCAGTCTCACAAAACCCGTTTGCGAAACTATTGCATTCGAGGAATAGCCTCAGTTAGGTGGATCCGCAGTGAAGTTTCTTTCTATCTCTCTCTATATCTCAAGTTCGCGGAGAAAGCCATCTCCCGAAAAGAGCAATACCTGTCTTGGAACGTCTGGATGTCTGATGGGACCTAGTTCATAAATGAACTCCAAATCCAAACTTCTTAGACCGTATCGTCAACTGAACTTAATCAGTATCCTGCGCCATGCCTTCCCTCAGTATCCACCTGGACCACCTGTCCAAAATACTGCCCCTCGTCAGAGGGAAAACTACAACTCTGACAGCCACTCTGCCATCCATGTCACCTTGGAAGCCTGGAATGATAACCGTCTCCTAAAAGAGGCTGTCGTTATCACATCCCTAGAACATTAACTTATGTTCTAAAACTGCTTCCGACTGTTTCTCCAGGATTGGATTAATATCAACTTATTGCATCTGCTGCAAGAACAACATCTGGTGTGGTACTTGACATCTCATGATTGACTCAATTGCCTAAGCAAGTGATCTGCCAATCATGCACATCCCTCTCCCCTTTAGTCTGTAAGACACCTTTAGAGAGGGTGACTCCATTACCTACAGGTACAGTACCATGCCAGGAGTCGTCCATTCTAAATACTCTTAGAATGCTGTCTAAGTACCCAGATTGGGAAACCACCCAAATCTAGATCTAAAACCATAGATCTAGTAACCAGTATGTCAGATATTATGTCCAAGTCCCATGTGGAGAAACCACTGTGTGACGACCAAAGTATAACCGATCGTAGTATAGGAGTTTCTTTTCCTACTATGTGTATGTCATCCAAATACCAGGATATCACACCCTACTACCTTCTCGACAGATCCATCCCCTATTCTGATGAAGTCAAACATATGACTGTCACGTCAGAAATAGATGATCTACTTCCGCTACATCTGCTTTAGTCTATAAGTAGACATAAGCTACCTGTCCACCAATGCTTCCGCTGCTCCCACTGACCACGACAACCCTCTGGCAGAGTCATATACACGTATACGTCTGAAGCTAGTTCAGAACGACGCTATACTCATCCTCCTGCCGGGTTTCGCAGCCTGGAACAACAGCAATGGCAAGTGTGGGTAAACAAGAACTTCCCTGTCACCGTCCTTGAGGCTACCGGAGTACCTCTCGGGTGCCTGAAGTTACCCACCTTATCTGCGGAGTGGCCAATGGAATGTCAAGCCAGATTGAATCTTTAGGTTCCTTATCAAATCTTCAGTAATCGTTTGCGGTTCTGGAATCACTTCCAGTTCTACCATACTCCTACTACTGTTTTTGAAAAAATCCATTTTTAATAAAACTGTGGCGAGTCTAGAACAATATTTCTATTGATATGCCAGATGGTAGAAAGTCAACCCTCGTCATAGCCTGGGTCAACCCACAAACAGCCATTACAGAAACGTGCCTTGAGTTGTCCAGTGTCTGGTTTTAATCATAAGCCGGACAACTCCCCGTACCTTAACATCGTTAAGATATGAACTGTTCTATATCCAATATAGAACCAGAGGCACTGATTTAATTGAACCAGATTCAAATCATGCAGCTATCTCCAGTGCATGTAAACTAAATGGAAGGAGGCCGATCAGCGTTACTCAACTTAGGAATGCTTCCAATTATGAGTAACCTGAAAGAGAAGCAATTTCTCTTTATCATTACTATCAACTGAATACCATACACAAGTATCTACATCTTCGATCACTTTGAAGAATCCCGATACTTGCTACACCTGGTTCTCAACTCTATTCAAATACCTATAACTCCTCAAAACTTAGACCCTGTATTTCTACGAAACACATGTCTAAGAACTAGAGAAGTTAAAAGTAAACAAAATATAGTATGAGGACCAACCTCTCTGTCCTAATGGACACTGGACAACAAACAATACTCTGTATAAGTCCGCTGAGTCTAACAACTCTTTCACTGTGTATCGTAGGTTGAAAACTGTACTTATGGCTAAGAAGAATTACACCGCTGTTTAATGCTCCTTACCTAACCATCCACTGATATAGGTAAATGTCATCGACATAATATCAAAAGGTATATCTCACTCTATGAAAATAGACGTACAGATATATCAATTTGGAATTGGTGCACAACAGCGGATATTCAAAACCAAATATTTGCCGACCGGCAAACAGCCCAGATGATCTCCTTAAATATCACCGATTACAACGAATCCTGATATAATGAGGATGATCACCCAATTCCCAATAACTTACTCCTACTCAGCATCTGTA
This sequence comes from Agapanthus africanus, assembly GCA_030015575.1. Lineage (NCBI taxonomy): Eukaryota > Viridiplantae > Streptophyta > Magnoliopsida > Asparagales > Amaryllidaceae > Agapanthus > Agapanthus africanus. Next base: position 268,372,443 of record JASDDO010000016.1, on the reverse strand, counting down.
AAACCATACAGATGTGAGAATCATACCTGGTAAATACATACCCTGGAGTGAGTGTCTAATCGGGAAATCAGTTTTTCATTAACAGTACACAGTGAAACTGAAACATCGAAATGTTTCGTTGGGGTATCCTGGTATTCCTAGTAATGCCTCTTCCATTATCCAGATTCACGACTGTAACCGTATAATTCTTTGCCACCTCTCCAAATCCCTTTATATGTCTTTAGTCATTACCTTCTGCACACCCCTTAGGCCAAATGGTTTTCTTCCTTCCCTACCGTTCGGCACCAGCCTATGGTTTGGAAGAAGACAATTCAATAAGCATAATGGGTGTACTGTCCTAGTCCTAGGAGCACTCGCAATGCGAGAGAAGGTGAAGATAAAAGACAACCGAATAAACCGTATTCCTATTTCTCCTGGACCAGAGTCCATCCCCGAACTGGAACAAGTTCCTTTCGAGTTCGTATATAACCATACGATGGAGTATCCAATAAACTGTGGATCTTCGTAGTGATACGGAGTGTCCTGGAGAAATACAAAGGTGATTTAGGATTGGCGAAGAAATACTTGGTTTGGTCGTGAATAGCAGTCGCAATTTACTTTGCCCTCTTACTAATCCCTTGCTTTGTCTTAACTTAATACCTTCTGTACACCATCGTTATGCTAATTGGTTTTCTTCATTCCCCACCGTTCGGCACCGGCCTAAGGTTTGGAAGAAGACTATCCAATTTGCGTAATAGGTGTACTATCTCCTAGACCAAGGAGTACTCGCAATGAGAGAAGGTGAAAAGAAAAGACAACTGAATAATCCTATTCGTTTTCTCCAGAACCAGAAACCATCCTCGAAGTCCTTCGAGTTCGTATATAACCATACGATGGTTTTGTCCAATGGAAGTGGACGTTCGTAGTAATACGGGGTGTCCTGGAGAAAAGGGTAAAAGTAGGAGTGGCAATGAGGTTTGCAACTCTGACAATCCAAAAGCCAGTGTTAAGAAAGTTCGGTCAACTTGGTCACTGAGTCATAGTCCAGGGTCGGGTCAATGGTCGCTGCCAGAGAGAGAGAAAAGAAACACTCAGCGTGCACTCTAACCTAGATCAGAATGGTTATCACTTTATCTAATCAGGAAACCTCCCACTGTAACTCAAATTCTCCTCCAAACCAGAAAGAAGAATTAGTCGGGGTCACCCGAGGAGTAAACTAACTCATCAGTGGGAATCGGGATCCAACTATCATCGCATGATAACTTGACGGAATCCACTCAAGTCACCACACTCCAGAAGGTATGCGCATGCCTGGCAAGTTTCAGTTCTTTTGAAACTCCCGATGTGATTTTTACCCCTAGGACCCAAGTGACCTTGACGAATAATCAACAAATCAAAAGGTCCTAGTCAAGTTCAACCCGTCATTATCTTGATTGCGTTAAACCCACCCGCACGACCCTTGACGAATAATCAACAAAGTCGTACGACTGTCCTAACCAATCCATATATCCATACGACAGAAAGCATTACAGAGCTACCGCACACTACGCCTCGGCGAATAGCAACGACAAACGTAGCGCGAATACTAAGCAATACTAATCTGAAATGACGGAGGGCTACGGCTGGTTTTTGGCGAAAAACCTTTAACGTAATGAACTTGATATCGTTGAAGGAACCGGATAACTTTTTATAAAAATATAGTGACGAAAACCTTTGCTAAAGAGGTCACTCCCGGTGAAGGGATCTCGGCTCTTTCCCCGTAAAATGAGGTGCAGGATATTCCAACTGAATACCACGATGCAAAGCAAAAGTAATCGGCTATAGTGAAGTTAATGCCCTGACGCAAACTTCTGTCCAAGGGGTCACTCCCGGTGAAGGGATCTCGGCCCTTGCCTCGTCGACTGAGGAGCAGGATATTCCAAATGAATACCACGATGCAAAACAAAAGTGAACGTCCTTGCAATAACAGCTTTTTGAAAAAGTGTTCCAACAAAATCAGAATAGGTTTGTTTATCTTGCATTGATCCGAATCAACGCAGTCCCATCAATTGATCACACCACAAAGAACGAAAATATACTGATGTACGTATATGCCATCCGCATTCGCCACTGGGTCCCATCATTACCCGTTAGGTTAGCTAACTAACGACAGAGCGGGGACTGGACTAGCGCGGATGTAAAACATATACAACATCTACTAATATATATACCAATATATTATATTTCGCTCAAGGCGTGATAAAATGCAACATCACAGAAATATACAGCATCACAGAACAATACAGATATCTGGAAGCCCCGGGTTTCACAGAGCCGCTGCTGAAACCCGACGTTCCCCTGGTCGTGTGGATAGCCTGTGCAATGAAAACCTAGACCCCTACGGGCGCGGCAAGTCACCCGCCAAAACCTGAAGCGAGGCAGCCCCCTTCAGCACCGTGAATGGACCACCCAGCACATCATGGAATCCGGTAACTTGGGCACCCTTCCTGGGTCAACCTGAACCCCCTACGAGTGCGGCGAATAGCCTGCCAATCCTAGAGTGAAGCCCCCTCCGTCTTAATGCCATGAGATGCGGGCCCGTTGCTCTCTAGAACCCGGCTATCCGTGCACTCCTCCGCGGGGTAATCCTGTAAGTGCACGGCGGCGCCCCGGTCGTCAATCCGACGGCCAAACGCGGAAACGGTGATAAACTTTAATTTTGCGGACTTAGCAAACCGGCACCACCGCGCACTAAACACCCGGATCGTAACCATTAACAAGTCTAAGCTAACTAGAAGATGGGTTAGAGATATACCGACTGATCCGAGTCCTCCGGTCTTCATCTCCTCTCCGATCTCCTCGCGGGATCTCCGGTCGTCGCCTCTTCGCCGGAAGGGCACCACGTCGCCTGCATCTTTTACGGGCTCCCGCCTCTATACCGAGGCAACTCGGGCATGAAGCCGGCAACTCGACATGCTCAAGATGTGCTGTAGGAAGTGTAGTGCTTAGTCTCTTTGGGGTTTGTTGCCTTTGGATGGAGGAATGAAGATTGAACTTTGGAGGGAAATGAAGCTATCAATCTTTGCATGAAAAATGATATGAACAAATATTTCTCCTCACCAAATGAACCCCTCTCTCACCCTCAAAAAATTGGCCGGCCACCTCAAGAGAATGGTGGAGAAATCCCAATTGCAAAACTATGAAGGGAGGTTATTGTAGGATAAAGCAAGAGGTGACCTTAAACAAACATCAACCATACTCCATTCACATCAAACCTTTCCAATCTCATTAATGCAAGAATGGTGCAACAAAAGAAAAGATGCTATCATATCAAAACTTATGCAATAAAACCCCTCCATTAAAGTTATTTGCACAATTGCAAATAACCCCCTCCATCGGAAAAGTCCGGCCGGGAAAGAACAAAGGAAAACCGGCCGGAACGGAAAGCAAACTGGCAACTCCAGAAAACTGGTCCCGTAATAAATTACAGGAAAACCCCCATACTGTGCATACACACCCGCATCTGTATTCCGTCCGGATACAAATGCAATGAGACAAAATCTACACTGTACTATACTAGGATCCGGCTTAAACCAAAGTCGGCTAGTAATATCCGTCCGATCCTGATCCGTGCAATACCGCACGTATCTGATCGAACGCTGCCATATAACCATACGTCCACTAGTACAAAACTGTCCGATCCTGATCCGTGCAATACCGCACGTATCTGATCGGACCCTGCCATATCTCCATACGTCCTCTACAGCGTTTCGCCCGAAAGCTTGAGTAACTGAAAGTGTGGTGGACTCTAAAGACTCGTCAATACTATGGCTGTGGATTTAACCACTAGCACGTTAGAGGTATAAGCCAATACGTAACGGGCCACCAGCTATTGACTAAAAGGGACGTCGATGAGCGAACTCATCCTGACACCCTACTGAGCCTGTCAGTGACAATATCCGTACAGTCCGGTCCGTTCGTCTACGAGCATCGCATGTCGGGCCTAGGGGGTTGGTAAAAAGTCAGACCCCCAAAAGCGGTACAAGTCGTGTCGGAGTGTAGCCCAGAACACCCTGAGATACTACTGGAATACCTACCAGTAAATCTCCTGCCTTGGCCAAGGACTTCGTGTAATGGCTCTCCTAGACATAGCGCGACCTCACCCCCAATACCGGGAAAGACGAACCCCTGAAGATCCGCTCACTGCCTCCATGTGGCTCGGGACTGTACCCAACTAAAACCTGTTTGCACGACTCCTTTGAGCCGTGGTAGGGTAGTAATCAAAGCACAGTGGGAACTCACACGAGACAAATGACGATCCCCAGGTCGATGAACTAACCTGTACACATGTCACCTGGGAACTGCTATCTGACGTCAGGTATAAGACCAACTAGCATGTTCCCGGCGAGTCCTGTCCGGTGTACTCATAACCCAATGAGCACCTGTATACATCTTAGGTGAACCAACTGACACCAGTGGATTGTGAGACCGGCCACCGCCCCTCGTCGGGGTATCGACTGTTTACACTAGTCTACTCTGGAGAATCGATGCCCTGTCTTGAAACTCCTACGACTAGGGACCTTTTAAGGATGCGCTTATAGACTCCAGCTCTCACTTATATGATCGCCCTCATACTGCTGGCAGTCAAGCAAGAATCCTAGGGGCTCTATCAACGTGTAATAGCGACCTGTCAGGTCACCTAAAGCTGTACACGATGATAAAGGTAAACCAGATAGCGTACTATCATTTTGAGTAAGACTGTCCTACCGGGATAGGTCCTCCCTCAATCATTGCAATCACGTGCCTGTGATCCAATAATTGACTCTGAGGGCACTATCTCCAACAATCTCCCACTTGCACTCAAGGCTAATTATTGCGATGTCGCATACTCACAGCCTGTGTGATACCGAACACCCAACTCCCCTACTAGTCAGTCTCATAAAATCCGTTTGTGAAACTATTGCGTTCGAGGAATAGCCTCAGTGAGTGGATCCGCCTAGATGTTTCTTTCTATGTCTCTCTATATCTCAAGTTCGCGGAGAAAGCCATCTCCTGAAATGAGCAATACCTGTCTTAGAATGTCTAGATGTCTGATGGGACCTAGCTCATAAGTGAACCCCAAATCCAAACTTCTTAGACTGTATCGTCAACTGAACTTAATCAGTATCCTGCGCCATGCCTCCCTCAGTATCACCTTGGACCAACTGTCTAAAATACTGCCCCTCGTCAGAAGGATAACTACAACTCTGACAACCTCCTTGTCGTCCATGTCACCTTGGAAGCCTGGAATGATAACTGCCTCCCGACTGTTCCTCCAGGATTGGATCAATATCATCTTATTGCATCTAGTGCAAGAACAACATCTGGTGTGGTACTTGACATCTCATGATTGACTCAATTGCCTAAGCAAGTGATCTGCCAATCATGAACATCTCTCTCCCCTTTAGTCTGTAAGACACCTTTAGAGAGGGTGACTCCATCACCTGTAGATACACTACCGTGCCAGGAGTCGTCCATTCTAAATACTCTTAGAATGCTGTCAAAATACCCTGATTGGGAAACCACCCAAATCTAGATCTAAAACCATAGATCTAGTAACCAGTATGTCAGATATTATGTCCAAGTCCCATGTGGAGAAACCACTGTGTGACGACCAAAGTATAACCGATCGTAGTATAGGAGTTTCCTTTCCTACTACCTTCTCAACAGATCCATCCCCTATTCTGATGACGTCAAACCTATGACTGTCACATCAGAAATAGATGATCTATCTCCGCTACATCTGCTTTAGTCTATAAATAGACATGAGCCTGATGTCCACCAATGCTTCCGCTGCTCCCACTGACTACGACAACCCTCTGCCAGAGTCATATAGACGTGCACTTCTAAAACTAGTTTAGAACGACGCTATACTCATCCTCCTGCCGGGTCTCGCAGCCTGGAACAACAACAATGGCGAGTGTGGGTAAACAAGAACGTCCCTGTCACCGTCCTTGAGGCTACTGGAGTACCTCTCGGGTGCCTGAAGTTACCCACCTTATCTGCGGAGTGGCCAATGGAATGTCAAATCAGATTGAATCTTTAGGTTCCTTATCAAATCTTCAGTAATCGTTTGCGGTTCTGGAATCACTTCCAGTTCTACCATACTCCCACTACTGTTTTTGAAAAAATCCATTTTTAATAAAACAGTGGCGAGTCTAGAACAATATTTCTATTGATCTGCCAGATGGTAGAAAATCAACCCTCGTCATAGCCTGGGTCAACCCACAAACAGCCATTACAGAAACGTGCCTTGAGTTGTCCAGTGTCTGGTTTTAATCATAAGCCGGACAACTCCCCGTACCTTAACAACGTTAAGATATGAACTGTACTATGTCCAATATAGAACTAGAGGCACTGATTTAATTGAACCAGATTCAAAGACATGCAACTGTCTCCAGTGCATGTCAACTAAATGGAGAGAGGCCGATCAGCGTTACTCAACTTAGGAATACTTCCAATTATGAGTAACCTGAAGGAGAAGCAATTTCTCTTTATCATTACTATCAACTGAATACCATACACAAGTATTTACATCTTCGATCACTTTGAAGAATCCCGATACTTGCTACACCTGGTTCTCTACTCTATTCAAATACCTATAACTCCTCAAAACTTAGACCCTGTGTTTCTACGAAACACATGTCTAAGAACTAGAGAAGTTAAAAGTAAACAGAATATAGTAAGAGGACCAACCCCTCTGTCCTAATGGACACTGGACAACATACAATACTCTGTATAAGTCCGCCGAGTCTAACAACTCTTTCACTGTGTGTCGTAGGTTGAAAACTGTACTTATGGTTAAGAAGAATTACACCGCTGTTTAATGCTCCTTACCTAACCATCCACTGATATAGGTAAATGTCATCGACATAATATCAAAAAGGTATATCTCACTCTATGAAAATAGACGTACAGATATATCAATTTGAAATTGGTGCACAACAGCGGATATTCAAAACCAAATATTTGCCGACCGGCAAACAGCCCAGGTGATCTCCTCAAATATCACCGATTACAACGAATCCCGATATAATGGGGATGATCACCCAATTCCCAATAACTTGCTCCCACTCATCATCTGTAAAACCATACAGATGTGAGAATCAAACCTGGTAAATACATACCCTGGAGTAAGTGTCTAATCGGAAAATCAGTTTTCTTTTAACCGTACACAGTTGAACTGAAACATTGAAATGTTTCGATGGGGTATCCTGGTATTCCTAGTAATGCCTTATCCATTATCCAGATTCACAACTGTAACCGTATAATTCTTTGCCACCTCTCCAAATCCCTTCATATGTCTTTAGTCATTACCTTCTGTACACCCCTTTAGGCCAAATGGTTTTCTTCCTTCCCTACCGTTCGGCACCAGCCTATGGTTTGGAAGAAGACTGTCCAAAAAGCATAAAGGGTGTACTGTCATAATCCTAGGAGCACTCGCAACGCGAGAGAAGGTGAAGATAAAAGACACCTGAATGTACTTTATTCCTATTTCTCCTGAACCAGGATCCATCCTCGAACTGGAACAAGTTCCTTTCGAGTTCGTATATAACCATACGATAGATTATCCAATAAAATGGGATCTTCGTAGTGATACGGAGTGTTCTGGAGAAATACAAAGGTGATTTAGGATTGGCGAAGAAATACTTGGTTTGGTCGTGAATAGCAGTCGCAATTTACTTTGCCCTCTTACTAATCCCTTGCTTTATCTGAACTTAATACCTTCTGTACACCGTTTAGGCTAACTGGTTTTCTTCATTCCCTACCGGTCGGCACCAGCCTATGGTTTGGAAGAAGACTATCCAATTTGCGTAATAGGTGTACTACTCCTAAACCAAGGAGTACTCGCAACCTGAGAGAGGGTGAAAAGAAAAGACAACTGAATAATCCTATCCGTTTTCTCCAGAACCGGAAACCATCCTCGAATTCCTTCGAGTTCGTATCTAACCATACGATGGATTTGTCCAATGGAAGTGGACGTTCGCAGTAATACGGGGTGTCCTGGAGAAAAAGGGTAAAAGTAGGAGTGGCAATGAGGTCTGCAACTCTGACAATCCAAAAGCCAGTGTTAAGAAGGTTCGGTCAACTTGGTCACTGAGTCATAGTCTTAGGGTCGGGTCAATGGTCGCTGCCAGAGAGAGAGAGAAAAGAAACACTCAGCGTGCACTCTAACCTAGATCAGAATGGTTACCAATTTATCTAATCAGGAAACCTCCCACTGTACCTCAAATTCTCCTCCAAACCTGAAAGAAGAATTAGTCGGGGTCACCCGAGGAGTAAACCAACTCATCAGTGGGAATCGGGATCCAACTCTCATCGCATGATAACGTGACGGAATCCGCTCACGGTATCACACTCCAGAAGGTATGCGCATATCTGGCAAGTTTCAGTTCTTTTGAAACTCCCGATGTGATTTTTGCCCCATGCTCTTATGACCTTGACGAAGGTCAACAAATCATAAGTCACATGTCAAGTTCTACCCGTCATTGTCCAGGTTAATTTGAACCCACCCGTACAAGCCCTTGACGAAGGTCAACAAGGCTATACGACTGTCCCAAACCAACACATCTATCTATGCAGCAGAAAGGCAACAAGCAGCTACCATGCACTATGCCTTGACGAAGGTCAACAAACATAGCATGAATACTACGTGCTACCCGTCTGAAACGACGGAGGGCTACGAATGGTTTCTGGCGAAAACCTTTAACATAATGAACTTGATATCGTTGAAGGAACGGATAGCTTTTTAGAAAATATAGTGACGAAAACCTTTACTAAAGAGGTCACTCCCGGTGAAGGGATCTCGGCTCTTTCCCCGTAGAATGGGGTGCAGGATATTCCAAATGAATACCACGATGCAAAGCAAAAGTAATCGGCTATAGTGAAGTTAAAGCCCTGACGCAAACTTCTGTCCAAGGGGTCACTCCCGGTGAAGGGATCTCGGCCATTGCCTTGTCGACTGAGGAGCAGGGTATTCCAAATGAATACCACGATGCAAAACAAAAGTGAACGTCCTTGCAATAACAGCTTTTTGAAAAGTGTTCCAACAACATCAGAATAGGTTTGTTTAACTTGCATTGATCCGAATCAATGCAGTCCCATCAATTGATCACACCACAAAGAACGAAAATATACTGACGTACGTATATGCCATCCGCATTCGCCACTGGGTCCCGTCATCACTCGTTAGGTTAGCTTACTAACGACAGACCGGGGACTGGACTAGCGCGGATGAAAAACATATACAACATCTACTAATATATATACCAATATATTATATTTCGCTCAAGGCGTGAAAAGAAATGCAACATCACAGAAATGTATAGCATCACAGAACAATACAGATATCTGGGATCCCCGGGTTTCACAGAGCCACTACTGAAACCCGACGTTCCCCTGGTCGTGTGGATATCCTGTGCAATGAAATCCTACACCCCTACGGGCGCGGCAAGTCACCCGCCAAAACCTGAAGCGAGGCAGCCCCCTTCAGCGCCGTGAATGGACCACCCAGCACTCCACGGAATCCGGCAACTTGGGCACCCCTCCTGGGTCAACCTGTACCCCCTACGAGTGCGGCGAATAGCCCGCCAATCCTAGAGTGAAGCCCCTTCCGTCCCAATGCCATGAGATGCGGGCTTGTTGCCCTCCAGAACCTGGCTATCCATGCACCCCACCGCGGGGTAATCCTAGTACTGAAAGTAAAATATACATACAACGGGTACATCGACCGCAACCAGGTCGTGCCCCAAAAGAATAATACAACCAGGCAGTGACGGCAGTCCACATGTCGGACACTCGCCCCGCAATATCAAATGTACATAATACAACAGCACTGTACTAGCATTGCATCCAGGCTATCCCCCACGACCGATCCGCAACATCACAGCATAAACATAGAACATCAACGTGAAAGTCACGTTCGCAAATCCGTCTAACCGGGCTATAGCAGTTAGACCGGATTTACCGATCAAGTGACATTCACGGTCGCAGATATAATGTAAATACTGTGAAAAATGTGTTTAAAATTTTCCGATTGACCAAAAATTAACAAGTGGGCCCCCAATCAAAACTGTAGCACTCACAGAAAACCTGGGCCCAATTTTAATATTCCAAAAGCCCTAAAAATAGCCAGAAGCCTACTGGGAAAAAATGATGCATTGAAGACTTCAATGTGCGGCGGAACCGCGACCCCAGGGGGGGTTTGGCCGCGGTTCCGCGCTCCAATCATTGACTGAATGCATCGAATTTCTCCAGTAGTCTTAGAACTCCCTGCACATCATTCTGAGACCACCTGAAAAATTTTGGAGCAAGGAAAAATTCAACAGAAAACTGATGTGAGGTAATATGTAGATTTTGGAATTTTGGTCGATCGGAAACGCAAAACACATCAAACGAAGCAAGACAAAGTTAATGGCGAGGCTCTGATACCACTGTAAGTGCACGGCGGCGCCCCGGTCGTCAATCCGACGACCAAACGCGGAAACGGTGATAAACTTTAATTTTGCGGACTTAGCAAACCGGCACCACCGCGCACTAAACACCCGGATCGTAACCATTAACAAGTCTAAGCTAACTAGAAGATGGGTTAGAGATATACCGACTGATCCGAGTCCTCCGGTCTTCATCTCCTCTCCGATCTCCTCGCGGGATCTCCGGTCGTCGCCTCTTCGCCGGAAGGGCACCACGTCGCCTGCATCTTTTACGGGCTCCCGCCTCTATACTGAGGCAACTCGGGCATGAAGCCGGCAACTCGACATGCTCAAGATGTGCTGTAGGAAGTGTAGTGCTTAGTCTCTTTGGGGTTTGTTGCCTTTGGATGGAGGAATGAAGATTGATCTTTGGAGGGAAATGAAGCTATCAATCTTTGCATGAAAAATGATATGAACAAATATTTCTCCTCACCAAATGAACCCCTCTCTCACCCTCAAAAAATTGGCCGGCCATCTCAAGAGAATGGTGGAGAAATCCCAATTGCAAAACTATGAAGGGAGGTTATTGTAGGATAAAGCAAGAGGTGACCTTAAACAAACATCAACCATACTCCATTCACATCAAACCTTTCCAATCTCATTAATGCAAGAATGGTGCAACAAAAGAAAAGATGCTATCATATCAAAACTTATGCAATAAAACCCCTCCACTAAAGTTATTTGCACAATTGCAAATAACCCCCTCCATCGGAAAAGTCCGGCCGGGAAAGAACAAAGGAAAACCGGCCGGAACGGAAAGCAAACTGGCAACTCCAGAAAACTGGTCCCGTAATAAATTACAGGAAAACCCCCATACTGTGCATACACACCCGCATCTGTATTCCGTCCGGATGCAAATGCAATGAGACAAAATCTACACTGTACTATACTAGGATCCGGCTTAAACCAAAGCCGGCTAGTAATATCCGTCCGATCCTGATCCGTGCAATACCGCACGTATCTGATCGAACGCTGCCATATAACCATACGGCCACTAGTACAAAACTTTCTGATCCTGATCCGTGCAATACCGCACGTATCTGATCGGACCCTGCCATATCTCCATACGGCCTCTACAGCGTTTCGCCCGAAAGCTTGAGTAACTGAAAGTGTGGTGGACTCTAAAGACTCGTCAATACTATGGCTGTGGATTTAACCACTAGCACGTCAGAGGTATAAGCCATTACGTAACGGGCCACCAGCTATTGACTAAAAGGGACGTCGATGAGCGAACTCATCCTGACACCCTACTGAGCCTGTCAGTGACAATATCCGTACAGTCCGGTCCGTTCGTCTACGAGCATCGCATGTCGGGCCTAGGGGGTTGGTAAAAAGTCAGACCCCCAAAAGCGGTACAAGTCGTGTCGGAGTGTAGCCCAGAACACCCTGAGATACTACTGGAATACCTACCAGTAAATCTCCTGCCTTGGCCAAGGACTTCGTGTAATGGCTCTCCTAGACACAGCGCGACCTCACCCCCAATACCGGGAGAGAAGAACCCCTGAAGATCCGCTCACTGCCTCCATGTGGCTCGGGACTGTACCCAACTAAAACCTGTTTGCACGACTCCTTTAAGCCGTGGTAGGGTAGTAATCAAAGCACAGTGGGAACTCACACGAGACAAATGACGATCCCCAGGTCGATGAACTAACCTGTACACATGTCACCTGGGAACTGCTATCTGACGTCAGGTATAAGACCAACTAGCATGTTCCCGGCGAGTCCTGTCCGGTGTACTCATAACCCAATGAGCACCTGTATACATCTTAGGTGAACCAACTGACACCAGTGGCTTGTGAGACCGGCCACCGCCCCTCGTCGGGGTCTCGATTGTATACACTAGTCTACTCTGGAGAATCGATGCCCTGTCTCGAAACTCCTACGACTAGGGACCTTTTAAGGATGCGCTTATAGACTCCAGCTCTCACTTATATGATCGCCCTCATACTGCTGGCAGTCAAGCAAGAATCCTAGGGGCTCTATCAACGTGTAATAGCGACCTGTCAGGTCACCTAAAGCTGTACACGATGATAAAGGTAAACCAGATAGCGTACTATCATTTCGAGTAAGACTGTCCTACCGGGATAGGTCCTCCCTCAATCATTGCAATCACGTGCCTGTGATCCAATAATTGACTCTGAGGGCACTATCTCCAACAAATCCTAGTACAGAAAGTAAAATATACATACACCGGGTACATCGACCGCAACCAGGTCGTGCCCCAAAAGAATAATACAATCAGGCAGTGACGGCAGTCCACATGTCGGACGCTCGCCCCGCAATATCAAATGTACATATAAAACAAAACTGTACTAACATTGCATCCAGGCTATCCCCCACGACCGATCCGCAACATCACAGCATAAACACAGAACATCAACGTGAAAGTCACGTTCGCAAATCCGTCTAACCGGGCTATAGCAGTTAGACGGGATTTACCGATCAAGTGACATTCACGGTCGCAGATATAATGTAAATACTGTGAACTAACATGTTTAAAATTTTCGATCGACTGAATTTTCCGAAGTGGGCCCCAAGCACAACTGTAGCACTCAAAAACATCTGGGCCCAAAAAGAATATACCAGAAGCCCTATTTTCATGTCAGTAAACCACTGTAGAAATTTGGTACGGTTTGGCCACAAAACGGCGGCGGTTCCGCGGCCAAAACGTGGTTTTGGCCGCTAAACCGCCGCACTACAGTAACATCAGCGTACCAAATTTTCACAGAATTCATAAAAAAACCTGCACGTAATTTTCCAATGTACCAAATAATTTTTAGAGCAAGGAAAAAATCGACAGAAAGTGCGACATGGAAATGTGGTTTTTGGAAAATCCGATCGATCGAACTTGTAAACACGTTAGAGCAAGCTAGACAAGGTTAATGGCGTGGCTCTGATACCATGTTGCGCCACGGCAGCGCCCCAGCCGTCTATCCGAGGCCATAATGCGGAATCAAAATTTTCCTTACTTGGAAACTGGCGCTACCGCGGACAATAAAACCCGGATCGTTAACCATTAACCTAAACTAGCTAACAAGAGATGGGAAGAGAAGTATACCAAGTGATCCGAGTCCTCCGGTCTTCTCTTCATCGTTCCAATCTCCCGCGGAATGTCTTGTCTCCACATCGTCGCCTCCTCGCCGGAAGGGCACCACATCGCCTGCGTCTTTTACTGGCTCCCGCCTCAATACCGAGGCAACTCGAGCATGAAGCCGGCAAGTCGACATGCCCAAGAAGTGCTGTAGAATGTAGTGTAGATGATGCTTGTCTCTTTGGGGTAATGAAGTTGCCATTGGATGGAGGGAAGTGAAGAACAAAATGGAGATGAACTTTGGTGTATCCAAATGAGATGATAATTTTCCCACTCTACAAAATGAAAATCCCTCATCTCCTTCTCCCAAAAAGTGGCCGGCCTATATGTGTGGAAATGGTGGAGGAAAAAACAACTCATGAAGGGAGGTGAGTGTAGTAAAAGCAAGTGGTAACCACATCCTAAAGCAAAGCTCCCATCATAACACAAATCAATCCTAATCTTTCTAATCTCATAAAGCAAGGAAAAGACTACGAAAGCATCTCATCATGAAAAACTATCATGATGCCACCAATATGCAAGATACCCCCTTCCACAAATGTAATTTGCAAAACTGCAAATTATCCCCTCCATCGGAAAAGTCCGGCCGGGAAGGAACAAAGGAAAAACCGGCCGGAACGGAATGCAAACTGGCAACTCCAGAAAACTGGTCCCGTAATAAATTACAGGAAAACCCCGATACTGTGCATACACACCCGCATCTGTATTCTGACCGGATACAAATGCAATGAGACAAAATCTACACTGTACTAAACTAGGACCGGCTTAAGCCAAAGACGGCTAGTAAAATCCGTTCGATCCTGATCCGTACAATACCGCACGTATCTGATCGAACCCTGCCATATAACCATACGGCCACTAGTACTAACCGTCCGATCCTGATCCGTGCAATACCGCACGTATCTGATCGGACCCTGCCATATCTCCATACGGCCTCTACAGCGTTTCGCCCGAAAGCTTGAGTAACTGTAAGTGTGGTGGACTCTAAAGACTCGTCAATACTATGGCTGTGGATTTAACCACTAGCACGTCAGAGGTATTAGCCAATACGTGACGGGACACCAGCTATTGACCAAAATGGACGTCGATGAGCGAACTCATCCTGACACCCTACTGAGCCTGTCAGTGACAATATCCGTACAGTCCGGTCCGTTTGTCTATGAGCATCGCATGTCGGACCTAGGGGGTTGGTAAAAGTCAGACCCCCAAAAGCGGTACAAGTCGTGTCGGAGTGTAGCCCAGAACGCTCTGAGATACTACTGGAATACCTACCAGTAAATCTCCTGCCTCGGCCGAGGGCTTTGCGTAATGGCTCTCCTAGACACAGCGCGACCTCACCCCCAATACCGGGAGAGACGAACCCCTGAAGATCCGCTCACCGCCTCCATGTGGCTCGGGACTGTACCCAACTAAAACCTGTTTGCACGACTCCTTTGAGCCGTGGTAGGGTAGTAATCAAAGCACAGTAGGAACTCACACGAGACAAATGACGATCTCAGGTCGATGAACTAACCTGTACACATGTCACCAGGGAACTGCTATCTGACATCTGGTATAAGACCAACTAGCAGGTTCCCGGCGAGTCCTGTCCGGTGTACTCATAACCCTAATGAGCACCTGTATACATCTTAGGTGAACCAACTGACACCAGTGGCTTGTGATACCGGCCACCGCCCCTCGTCGAGGTCTCGACTGTATACACTAGTCTACTCTGGAGAATCGATACCCTGTCTCGAAACTCCCACGACTAGGGACCTTTTAAGGATGTGCTTATAGACTACCAGCTCCCACGTATATGATCGCCATCATACTGCTGGTAGTCAAGCAAGAATCCTAGGGGCTCTATCAACGTGTAATAGCGACATGTCAGGTCACCTAAAGCAGCACACGATGATAAATATAAACCAGATAGCATACTATCATCTCGAGTAAGACTGTCCGATCGGGAAAGGTCCTCCCTCAATCATTGCAATCACGTGTCTGTGATCCAATAATTGACTCTGAGGGCACTATCTCCAACAGTAGTGTTACTGATAGACTTCATGGAGACTATGGACATGCTTGCTTGTTGACCTTCATATCGCTCAATACCCGGGTAGCCGTTACGTCCAGCTAGTACCGCTAACGGCTTGTAGGTGACTGATATAATCATCACCTACTGCCGGAGTATTGACGAGTCTTTAGAGTCCCACACAGAAGTTCCCTGGTTCAAGCGAAACGAAGTAGGACACATATGTGATATGTGTGCGGGCCTCATTAAATATGAGTATGTGATACCGTATTGTAATCTGGCTGTTATCTGTTATCGGTGCAGTTATATGTGATATAACCAAATTGTCGAATCAAGCGTTGATTCGATAGTATGATATACAGATAAATGATATTAGACGGTCGTATATGATATAACCGGATTATTAGATCAAATGTTGATTTAATAATATGATATAAATTATATGTGATATAATTACATATTAACTAATATCATTAGCTCACTAATTAATCTTCATTAAATATATATTAATATATATGATATATATATATCTATATATATATTAAAATGAAGCATGGTATTTTCTTTTCTATTTTGTGAAAATAGAAATGAGGTGTAAAATGAAGCATGGTTGCAAGCATGGGTTAAATACTTGTTTATTCATTCTTGACTCACTATTCAAGCATGGTTGCAATTTAATATTGCATAATTCCATGCTTGAATGAGTGAGGGGTCAAGAATTATCATTCATTCTTGTTCATTCCAAAAGACTTAGCCTTTTTCTTGCTCTCATGCTTCTTCTTCCTCCTCTTGCTTTTGCCTCAAGCTTCAATCCTCACATGTGATGTGAATCATGAAGCTTGAGCATAAATAAGTGAGCTCTTAACATCCCCTACTTCATCATCTCACACCATTCTAGCAAACTAGTGTGATGTGTTTCATACACTAAAGAGTTTAGTGTAGTGGTAGCTTGAACTAGTAGGAGCTTCGTGGTGGATCATCTTTGGCACGAAGGCAACGAAGGAAGCCCGTTCAAAGCCTCAAGAGATGCCTAGTGGAGTCGCGGGACTACTACAAGGAGCAAGTGAAGTGAAGGACTTGATTCTACCAAGGTATAATCTTCCTACACTTATCTAGTTAACATATCATCTAAAGAAAACCCTAATAATCTAGTTAAAGATCTTGTTTGTCTAGCTTAGCACCAAGAAAAATTTAAATTTGGCATGGTAGCTGCTTCTATAACTTCATCATGGTGCTAAGGTAGTCCTTCATACCCGAGAAGACTTGGACCCAGGATCAGTCATATTGCACACGCCCAGCAGGCCAGAGTTCAGCATCGTTAACGAGACATGTTATGAGTGACCATAAGAGTTGGCCAGAGATCTTTAGAGGATGTGCCAGAGGGGACTAATTTCATTATCTTTTCCATATTGGACCATTGAGCCGGGGAGCTATTTACTTAGCAATTCGCAGTGAGAGACGAGAGCCTAAGGGCACCAGGCGACAGGCCATGATCGGGAGGCAAGTAGATATCTTGCTCTGCTAGCATTGGATGCACCTGCACCTTCTCGACCTTGGGGAAGGACATATCGACGACAATATTTATGATTGGTGATTTCGTGAGTTGACTATTACGTATCAGTCATTTTGGATTTCGGTATTTTGGATGATTTATTGCACTTGAGGTTGATTTTGATTCCATGCCTGATATTTCGAGCGATTTATTTGCATGATGGAGATTTTGTGCACCACAGTTGCACCTGACTTCGTTTTGATGTCATTTGAGATATTGATCGTGATTTCATGTCTAGGTCATGCATATGATTTGACTTAGGCTTTCGGCATAGTTTTTATGCACTTTTAGTATTTTTGATTTGCTTTGTGCACGCTGATGCACATGGTTGTGAGATCATACACCATGGTATACCTGATTTGGATTCTGATTGAGATGTGTAGTATACCGTCGATTTCGATTGCGATATTCGATATTGTTTTCGTGCACTTTGTGCACCTGATTTGGATTTTTGCGCATGTTCGGCGCTTGATATTGGATTTCATGATTTCGTGCATGTTGGATGCACATGATTTAGATTTTATTCGTGCATGATGGATGCACCTGATTTGTACTTTCGCGCATGTTGGGCGCATGCCATGAGATACGATTTTGGTGTACACTAGATGCACTAAATATAGATTCTTCGTGCATATCAGATGCACCTGATATTGCTGTCTGACACACCTGTTGCCCTTGACAGATGTTTCATGCACACCCGATGCACTTAGATGTTGTTTCTGTGCACATGTATGGCACATTCATGGATTTTGATTTCCGTGCGCACCAGACGCACGTAGCATTCATATGAACATGTTGGGATTGATTTCTTATGGAGCAGTACGTTTTTATGATATTTACTATTTATTTCGTACTGAGCAGGACTAGTCAGAGGACAGTACCTGGATATATTTTTGCATGCATTGATAGTTATCGAGGGGATTTCCAAAAAGAGAGCAATAGTCTCAGTATTTACCTACGTGTCTGAGATGACACGAAACGTTTAAAACAAGGAAACCCTTCTAAATTGTTTTCAAAACGGCGGGACGCACATATTAAACAAAAGGATATATATAGATATAGTTATTTTCTTATGATAGACATCCGCCACTGTGCAGTGATACGCACATTGCAAAGAGAATTGAATGGTTTGACATGCATTTCTTCAGATGTTTCGATGCTATTTACATATATAGTTTTGAGTATATCATATTGGTTTCGTATTGGATTTGACATTTGTGTCTTCACCATGACTCCGATGATTGAGGGATGCTTGACGGAGTTTGGATTTGGAGTTATCTGCTCATTGTTCATGCGCATGCATTGCGCTATGATGCGTTTTATGTATTGATGATTTCGGAGCCTCGACGACTTGGACTTTTACTGAAATGTTTTAGTATTTAAGCGTTTGAGGGGTTTAAATTTAAATTCGGGGACTGAATTTCTTTAAGGAGGGAAGATTGTAACATTTCAGAAAAATAAAATATTATTTTTGGGAATTTTTAAAATTAAATAATAAATATAATGAATATTTTAATATGACGGAATAATTAAATACAGATAAATTGGGAAAAATTGGGAAAATTATAGAAATTACTAAAATGAGGGTGTTTTATTGGATTTAAGCAAATTATGAAATTTTATGTTTTATTATATTCACTTTTAGTGCTAATCGCGATTAAATATCGCTAATCGCGTATTAAGCGTGTTTTGTGCACATGACATGCACCAAGTTATTTTAACACTTGTTACATTTTATCATGGTCTTTTCTTCATTTATCATGCATAGTTGTTGACTTTAGAAAGGAAAAAGGCAAAAAGAAAGGAAATGATGACATGAGGAGAGAGGGGGATATAATGATTATGGTAGGTATACTTTTAGTAAGAGAGAAAAGTGAGAATAATTGAGAGGGAGAGAGAGGGTGTTGCCTCATTATTTCCTCCACCATTTTCTTCTTCTTCTTCTTCTTCTTCTTCCTCATCTCCCTCCATCCTCTACCCTCATGACCCCTATATGAAATAATCACCAAAACCCCATACCCATTTCATTAAAAACTTGCACAAGCTCAAGGGAAACACATTGGACCAAGAAAATTCATGATCTTGGGGATTCATGAGTGTCAAATGAGGTAATCTCTTCACAAATAGAATAGTATTTCAATTGCTTTAGCGTCTATTCAAGATTAAAACCGATTTCGTGTAGTTTTGTGCACTTTGGAAAATTCTAGAGAGGGTTAGGGTTTTATTTGAGTTGGGTTAGTGCTAATAAGCCTTATTGGTGACCTTAGACCCCCCTTTAATGATAGAAACCCAGGCCAACTCGAAACGAACCCAATTAATGAAAACAAAAAACTTCCGTGTCAATTTGTGAGCGTATAAGGCGTGCAGGGAAATCTAAAGTGACCCGCGACCAATATTAGAAAAGTAAACAATACCAGTAGCCTAGATGGACCACCACGAGACCCCTTACCAAAACGAGACCCTAAAACCCCTGTAAAACCGGCCTGGCCGGAATTTGTCTTAGTGTGGCCGTCCCCTCTGAGGAGATAGGTGCCCAAGTTCCCCCATAGCTCATATAGACCCTATATATCATCCCAGTGTTGTTTGCTTACCTTGTTTTCACCTAAGACAAAATCTGGAGCATGTTTTCTAGGTTGCTGCCATGTGTTTCATGATGTTTATGGATTTAAATTTTGATATTTGGTTTTGTATTCGATCACTTGACGTTTGTAGGTCTATATCGAGGGTTATTTGGTTGAATTGCGAGAGGTAAACCATAGGTTTTGACCTATGGGTGATTCATGCGACATTTTGGTTTTCGTGTGTCGATTTGGTTTTGAATTGGATTATAATGCGATACGATACGTGTGACATGTAGGTACACCCCTGGGGACTTCGAGACGACAAGAAAGCGCGTGGTGACGTCGACATCGGTAAGCGAAGATCAGGTGAGTAAATTTATATCTACGGGCAGAAGTCGGGTGGATGACGTGTAGCACCCCCGTAAAGTTTTAAGGAATTATGTGATGTGATTTAGATATGCTTTTATATGTTATTGAGGGTTTTCAATACCTAGAAAGAAAAGCTTTAGGAGATTAGGGGTTAGCGTTAGCGAGTATGGATGAAAGGACTCTAGTCGATTTCTTAGTCCCGAAACCCTAGGGTAAAGTTTTGCATACATACACATATTCGCATACTTTGACTTCCTTGTATGTATTGGGAACATATTTATATTTGTATTCATATACTTGGATGGCGATAAGTTACATGATACTTGGGAATGAGTCGATCTGATCGGGAATGATGCCGTGAGATATTTAATGCATGACCGGGATATGTCATGATGTTATAGCGGGTCATTGGACGACGATACTATGTTGATGGTATATTTATGATAGTTGACGAGTTATACATCGAGATATGAGATGAGATATGTTAAGATATTTATAATGGATCGCTTGGGCGATGTATACTCCTATATGATGATAAGTATTGATGACAACGGATTGTATGGGACTGTAGATCAGTAGCCAGATCATGATTATGTTGATGATATTAGTATTGTACTAGACTTAGATCAGTACCCCCTGTTCACGATATGTGATGATAAGGATATCAGATGAGTAATGAGATAAATGTTATATTTGACCCGTACCCAGATTTGGGATGGCGTACGATAGATGTACCGTACGAGAGATAGTTATGAGGATAGATCCGCACTCTTGACTCGAGGATGTCATATTATTTATTGTATCGTACGTGATACTATTAAGGCGAGATCACCGACTACAAGGTATATACATATATAGATCGACTTAGACTAGGTGGATTTACTTACCCTTTTGATTGGGCTCGAGTCATGCACTTTTTCAAAAGTGGAGAATCGTGAGTATTTATATGCCAAACTGTATGAATCGTATTTTGGGTAGGTATAGTTTTCAGTGTTGCTGTTACTACATCGCTTTCTATATATTCATGATGTTTCATCGCATTGCATGCTCTTGCATATGTTATCTGTAATTATCATGAAACCCTGCTGTCAGGACACCAGCACCATTACCGATGATGCGTATGTTCCACATACACTTACTTGCCGGCTTACACATATCATCATCGGTAATTACTATGTCACGAACACTTTAGAGAATCTTACTCATTGACATAGTTTGTTAACTGATAGTTCGACATGGTATTAGCGTACTCGTCTTTATATGCTAGATTAGATGTTGCAGTTATTACTTGCTACTGCATGCATATTATTATTCACTGTTTACTTGCTATTCATGATTGGATTTCGGATTTCCATGAGATTTTCTGGATTTGGAAACAGCATGTGAAAGTTTTATAAACTGATGTGTTATTTTATAAGGAAAAATATTGTTTTCCTTGATATGATGTTTTCTCGGTTATGAGATGGATTTCGATACCCGATTCGAGGAGGTGCAGGAACCGTCTCGGGTATGTGGTGGACCCGGTATGGTACCCCGGGGCGAGATTGTTTATTCATGATGGATGATGAGCCTGGCAGGGGCAAACTGCCTACCGGTGATTGCATTTGGACTTGGCGGTTATCCTGAGGATACCGACCAGAGTCACGAGATGCATATAGGCCGACCCGAACTGCCGGAGCCCGAGGGCCGTATGCACAGTAATTAGAATTTTGATCGATTAAGCTAATTGTTTTGCAACACATGCAAGTGTATGAGCTTGAGGAAGAAGGAGAGAAGAAAACCTAGGAGAGAGAATCCTTTTGTGATAATAGAAAATGAGAAGAGAGAATGGTTAAGTCTTGAGCCAATAATTCAACCATGGAATTATTAAATCATATAATCTACAACCATGCTTGAACAGTGGCTCCAAATGAAATAAACAAATACTTAGCCATTCTTTAACCCATGACTCCTAATTTCCACCTCATTAATTCTTTAATGAAAAAGAATAAAACAATAATGAGGTGTCTCCTTCCAGAAGGTCAATCTTGTGAATTTACAAGAATGCCCTTTTCCATATTTTCATACCCGTATCCGTATTCCGAAAAATACGGATACACCGAGATCAGTATAATCCAATACTACAATACTAGTATCCGGCTTAAACAAAAGCCTACCAGTATAATCCGTCCGATCCTCATTCGAGTAACCAGTACACGAATGCGATCGAAACCCTGCCGTAAGACCATACGGCGTCTACATCGTCTCGCCTGATCCAGGGAAACCCTCTGTGTGGGACTCTAAAGACTCGATAGTACGCCGGCAGTGGGTTTAACCATAAGTCCGTCAGTGGCACTAGCTGTACGTAACGGCAACCCAGGTACGTGTCGAAAAAGAGGCCGACGAACGAACTCGTCCGTAACCCCTACGGAGCCTGTCCGTGACAATATCCGTGCAGTCCGGTCTGTTCGTCTGAGAGTATCGCATGTATGATCTAAGGAGGTGGTGAACGTCAGACCCCTAACAACCATACAAGTCGTGTCGGTGTGGCTCAGGACCATCCGAGAATCTACTTGTCAGTCCACCAGTAATTCTCTATCAGCCTTGGCCAAGGACTTATGGTAATGACCAACCGATCACAGTGAGATATCGACTCCCTATACCGGGAGAGACGAATCCCTAACAGTCACTTGTAAGTCCATGCTACCTCTCCCGGTACTTTCGGGCATGCGGAATTTGGTGAAAAACAATTTTCTTAGAGGTGGTACCATGGACTCAAAACCGGATCTTTGTTAAACATCTAACTAACAACCTAACTACGAGTTGCTAACTACTCGGTTAGGGGGTTATACCTTTCTTTTTCTCGAACTCCTTCGTCTTCAAGCTTCGATGGTCGTCCGAATCGGCTTCTCCCCGTCGTCTCCTTGCGCCGAAGATAGATCCACCTGAAAGCTTCAACCTTTGGCTCCTTCTTCAAACTTTGAAGAAACTAGTTCACTCGGTTTGCTAAACCTTGTGAACTAGAGTGAGTAGAGAAGAGTTTGTATGGGATTCTATCCATGGTTCTTGGTTCTCAACTCATGAGATAAGTGAACCATAGAGCCAAGAGAGGGAGAGCAAGAGGAGGAGATGAGAGCTCAAGAACAAGAGAGAGAATGAGCATGAAAGAATGAGAGAAGACTTTTTCTCATTTGGCTCCCATAATCCAAAACAATCATAACACCTCATATCAATCAAGTATTATGTGATGGTTTAGGCAACCATAGCCATATCATTTCATGCACTCATTTTGCACAAAAGAGCAAGCAAGCAAAAGTCTTTGCCATGAAATGATAGCTATAGTTATCATGATGGTCAACTAGTCAAGCCTAGTCAACCGGTCAACAAAATCAACAAGTCAACAAAAGTCAACAAGTCAACAAAGTCAATCCGTCAACAACCATGTCACCATAATACTTAATTAATATAATTGTTAATCACATATCATATTCTCATTAGGGTTGAGCAAAAAGTCAATAGTCAACTGTCAACGGTCAACAACCCTAATGAGAATCCTCCGCCTCTGTTTCTCCGTCAACTGTGCATACACACCCGCATCCGCGTTCCGAGGAACACGAATACAAACTGGATAAATCCAATCCCAATACATACACTAGGATCTGGCTTAAACCAAAGCCCGCTATTGTCTACTGTCCGGACACTGTACGTGCACAAGTGCACGGATGTGACCGAACCCTGTCGCAAAACCATGCGACTTGCCGCAAAACCAGGCGACCTCTACTCTTTTGCCTAAAGGCGAATAGCTTTCTATGTGGGACTCTAAAGACTCGACACTACGCTGGCAGTGGGTTTAACCACAGACCGCAAGTGGCACTAGCTGTGCGTAACGGTCACCAGGTAGATGCCGACAAGAAGACTGACGAGGCGAAACCCATCTGAACTCCTACTGAGCCTGAATGTGACATTCTCCGTACAATCCGGTCTGTTCGTCTGATACATCGCATGGGGGGCTTAGGGGGCGGTAAACGTCAGTCCCCCAATAGCGGTACAAGTCGTGTCGGAGTGAAACCCAAAACACCCTGAGATAACACTGGAAGCCTACCAGTATATCTCGTTTGCCCTGGCCAGGGACTACTCGTGTAATGGCTCTCCTAGAAACAGCGCGATGTCAACCCCCAATACCGGGAAAGACGAATCCTGTCTAACCGTCACTGCCTCCAAGTGCTTCGGGACTGCACCCAACTACCACCTGTTTGCATGACTCCTTTGAGCCGTGGTAGGGTAGTAATCAAAGTACAGTGGGAACACACTCGAGGCGAAGTGACAGTGTCAAGTCAGCGGACTAAGCTGTACTCATGTCACCTGGGAACTGATAACTGATGATAGGCATAATACCAACTAGTCAGTTCCCGACGAGTCCTGTCCAGTGTACTCGTAACCCAACGAGCACCCGCATACCATCTCAAGTACGATGTACCGACGGCTATGGGACAGACCGTCTCCCACACTGGGATGAGAAGCGCATGCGCTAGTCTACTCCGGAGTATCGATGCCCTGTCTCGATAGTCCTGCGACCAGGGACCTGCATAAGGATGTGCTTATAGATTACCCAGCCCCACTAGTGTGACTGCCATCACAACGCTGGTAATCAAGCAAAGATCCTAAGGGCTCCACTAATGTGTATAGGCGATATACTAAAATAAACACATGTACACATTGAAGTAGAAACAAACCAAGTAGCATACTACTATTTTGAGCAAGATTGTATATACAAGGTGAATATCCCAAGCTTCCATTAAGTAATATACAAACTAGTATGATACAGTAATGGCCTCTAGGGCATATACACGAACAATCTCCCACTTGCACTAAGGCTATGTACTGGCGTATCGAAGACCTATCATCTCGATCAGCCGCTCGAACTGAGTCTGGGGCAAGGCCTTGGTGAATGGATCTGCAGTGTTATCTACTGAAGCGACTCTCCGAACCTCGATCTCCTGGCGATCCACGATCTCCCTGATCAGGTGATACCGCCTCAAGATGTGTCTGGATCTCTGATGGGACCTGGGTTCCTTTGCTAAAGCTATAGCCCCGTTGTTGTCGCAATACAGAGGTATTGGATCAACAATGGACGGAACCACCTGAAGCTCTTTCAAGAACTTCCTCATCCAGACAGCTTCTTTTGCGGCATCAGATGCAGCGATGTATTCCGCTTCCATCGTCGAGTCTGCAACGGTTTCCTGTTTGGAACTCTTCCAACACACCGCCCCTCCATTGAGGGTAAAGACAAAACCCGACATAGACTTGGAATCATCCTTGTCACTCTGGAAGCTGGAGTCAGCAAAGGCCTCGATCTGGAGGTCTTTTCCGCCATGCACCAAGAACATCTCCTTAGTCCTTATCAAGTACTTGAGAATGTTCTTTATCGCTATCCAGTGTTTCTCCCCAGGGTTTGACTGATACCGGCTTACTACACTCAGTGCATAAGCTACATCCAGTCTGGTACACAACATCGCATACATTATAGAGCCTACCGCAGAAGCGTAGGGTATAATAGACATGCGATCCCTCTCCAAATCAGTCTTGGGAGACATCTCTTTAGAGAGGGTGATCCCGTGACAAGCCGGTAGGTTACCGCGCTTGGAATCTTCCATACCGAATCTTTTCAGTATGGTGTCGATGTACATGGACTGTGAAATTCCTAATATCCTCTTGGATCTATCACGATGGATCCGGATCCCCAGGATGTATGAGGCATCACCCAGGTCTTTCATGGAGAACCTGTGTGACAAGAACCCCTTGACAGATTGTAGCATAGGAATGTCATTTCCTATTAATAGAATGTCATCCACGTATAAAACGAGGAATACTACAGTTCTCGCTACAAATCTACTATAGATGCATGGTTCATCTGGATTTTTGATAAAGCCAAATTCCTTGACCGTCTCATCAAAACAGATGTTCCAACTCCGCGATGCCTGCTTTAGTCCATAGATGGACTTAAGCAACTTGCACACCTTTCCGCTGCTCCCACTCTGAATGAAACCCTCTGGTTGGTCCATATAGACACACTCCTCTAAATTTCCATTTAGAAAAGCGGTCTTTACGTCCATCTGCCAGATCTTATAATCGTGGAAGGCAGCAATGGCAAAAAGGATCCGAATGGATTTCAGCATAGCTACTGGAGAAAAGGTCTCGTCATAGTCCAAACCAGGTCTTTGACGAAAACCCTTTGCAACCAGTCTAGCTTTATAGGTCTCAACCTGTCCATCTACACCAATCTTCCTTTTGAAGATCCACTTGCATCCTACGGGTTTTACCCCGTCTGGAGCAATGTCTAACGTCCATACTTTGTTGGTGTACATGGACTCCATTTCGGTCCGCATTGCATCCAGCCATTTTACCGAGTCGACGCTCTGAACGACTTGCTGGAAGCTAGTAGGCTCATCATAATCTATGATGCAATCCTCTCTATCCCCGTCTATGAGAAAACCGTAGTATCTATCGGGCGGATGAGACTGCCTACTACTTCTGCGGAGCGGCGTAGGAATGTCCTGTTCTTTTGAACCCTCTGGTTCCACAAAGCTTTCAGTAATAGTCTGTGGTTCTGGAATTTCTTCCAGTTCTATTTTGTTGGAGATAGTGCCCTCAGAGTCAATTATTGGATCACAGGCACGTGATTACAATGATTGAGGGAGGACCTATCCCGGTTGGACAGTCTTACTCGAGATGATAGTATGCTACCTGGTTTATCTTTATCATCGTGTACTGCTTTAGGTGACCTGACAGGTCGCTATAACATGTTGATAGAGCCCCTAGAATTCTTGCTTGACCACCAGCAGTATGAGGGCGATCATATAAGTGGGAGCTGGGGTCTATAAGCACATCCTTAAAAGGTCCCTAGTCGTGGGAGTTTCGAGACAGGGCATCGATACTCCAGAGTAGACTAGTGTATACAGTCGAGACCCCGACGTGGGGCGGTGGCCGGTCTCACAAGCCACTGGTGTCAGTTGGATCACCTAAGATGTATACAGGTGCTCATTGGGTTATGAGTACATCGGACAGGACTCGCCGGGAACATGCTAGTTGGTCCTATACCTGACGTCAGATAGCAGTTCCCTGGTGACATGTGTACAGGTTAGTTCATCGACCTGGGGATCGTCATTTGTCTCGTGTGAGTTCCCACTGTACTTACTACCCTACCACGCTCAAAGGAGACGTGCAAATAGGTTTTAGTTGGGTACAGTCCCGAGCCACATGGAGGCAGTGAGCGGATCTTCAGGGGTTCGTCTCTCCCGGTATTGGGGGTGAGGTCGTGCTGTGTCTAGGAGAGCCATTACACGAAGTCCTTGGCCAAGGCAGGAGATTTACTGGTATGTATTCCAGTAGTATCTCAGGGTGTTCTGGGCTACACTCCGACATGACTTGTACCACTTTTGGGGGTCTGACTTTTACCAACCCCCTAGGCCCGCTATGCGATGCTCATAGACGAACGGACCGGACTGTACGGATATTGTCACTGACAGGCTCAGTAGGGTGTCAGGATGAGTTCGCTCATCGATGTCCCTTTTTGGTCAATACCTGGTAGCCCGTTACATATTGGCTTATACCTCTGACGTGCTAGTGGTTAAATCCACAACCAAGGTGTTGACGAGTCTTTAGAGTCCCCCACATTCAGTTGCTCAAGTTTCGGGCGAAACGCTGTCGATGCAGTATGGAGATATGGCAAGGTCCGATCAGATACGTGCGGTATTGCACGGATCAGGATCGGACAGTTTGTACTACAGGCCATATGGATATATGGCAGGGTTTGATCAGATACGTGCGGTATTGCACGGATCAGGATCGAACGGATAATACTAGCCGGCTTTGGTTTAAGCCGGATCCTAGTATAGTACAGTGTAGATTTTGTCTCATTGCATTTGTATTTCGGTCAGAATACAGATGCGGGTGTGTATACACAGTATCGGGGTTTTCCTGTAATTTATTATGGGACCAGTTTTTTGGAGTTTCCAGTTTGCTTTCCGTTTCGGCCAATTTCCTTTGCATCTTTCATTGCCCGAAGTTTGGTGGAGGAGGGCTTATTTGAATTTGTGCAAATAAGCAATTTGGAAGGGGGTCTTTGCATTTCTTTGTATCATGATGATGAACCATCCCTTGACCATTTGACTTCTTCATCCATCATGGCTTGACTTTTATATGATATGGTTGTTGATGATGACATGACTTTTGGAAGTGATGATTGTTGTTTGAGTGTTGGACTTTCCTAGCTATCATTTCTTTGCATGATAACCATTCCTCTCTCTCTCTCTCATGCATTATGGTGTGGCCTCTCTCATATTTTTTGATACACTCTCCATTCTCTCCACTCCCACTAAGCCATGGCCGGCCATTACCTCATGGGGCTGCCCAATTTTTGGGTGTAGGGTTTTTGTTCATTTCATGCTCAAAAAACCCCAAGTTCCTCTACATAGTTCATGTATCATCCCTCCACCAAAATGGCACCTCCATGAACCCCAAAAATGAGACTTGAGCACTACACGTTCTACAGCAAACCTTGGGCACGTCGACTCGCCAGCTTCGTGCCCGTGTTGCCTCGGTATTGAGGCGGGAGCCAGTAAAAGATGCAGACGATGTGGTGCCCTTCCGGCGACGAGGTGGAGATCGGACACTCCGCGGGAGATCGGGACGACGGCGAGAAGACCGGAGGACTCGGATCACTCGGTATATCTCTCTTCCCTATCTTTTAGTTAGCTAGGACTAGTTTAATGACCCGATCCGGGTGTTTAGTGCGCGGTGGTGCCGGTTTGCTAAGTTCGCAAAATTAAAGTTTTTCGCTTCCGCATTTTTGGCGTCGGATTGACGGCCGGGGCGCCGCCGTGCACTTACAGTGGTATCAGAGCCTCGCCATTAACATAGTCTAGCTTTGTTTAATGTGTTTGCATTTCTGATCGACCAAAATTCCAAAAACCCGCGTTTTCTTCACATCAGTTTTCTGTCGATTTTTTTCTGGCTCAAAATTTTTTTCAGGTTGTAGAAAAGTGATGTACTGAAAGTCGTAAGAACACTGGAAAAATTTGGTGCCCTGATCCTTCCGTACGACCGCGGAACCGCGGCCATAACCCCTCTTTGGCCGTGGTTCCTCCGCAGGAATGTGGATTCATGTCATCATTTTTTTGCAATGGGCTTGTGGGCTGAAAATAGGGGTTTTGGTATACTTTGTTTGGGCCCAGAATTTCTGTGAGTGCTACAGTATTGCTTGGGGGCCCACTTGGTAAAATTCAATCTATCGGATATTTTAAAGACATTATTTCACAGTATTTACATTATATCTGCGACCGTGAATGTCACTTGATCGGTAAATCCAGTCTAACTGCTATAGCCCGGTTAGACGGATTTGCGAACGTGATTTTCACGTTGATGTTCTGTGTTATGCTGTGATGTTGCGGATTGGTCGTAGGGGATAGCCTGGATGTAATGCTAGTACGGATTTGGTTGTATTATGTACATTTGATATTGCGGGGCGAGCGTCCGACATGTGGACTGCCGTCACTGCCTGATTGTATTATTATTTTGGGGCACGACCAGGTTGCGGTCGATGTACCCGTTGTATGTATATTTTACTTTCTGTACTAGGATTACCCCAAGGTGGGGTGCACGGATAGCCGGGTTCTAGAGGGCAACGGGCCCGCATCTCATGGCATTGAGACGGAGGGGGCTTCACTCTAGGATTGGCGGGCTATTCGCCGCACTCGTAGGGGCTACAGGTTGACCCAGGAGGGGTGCCCAAGTTACCGGATTCCGTGAAGTGCTGGGTGGTCCATTCACGTTGCTGAAGGGGGCTGTCTCGCTTCAGGTTTTGGCGGGTAACTTGCCGCGCCCGTAGGGGTCTAGGATTTCATTGCACAGGCTATCCACACGACCAAGGGAACGTCGGGTTTCAGTAGCGGCTCTGTGAAACCCGGGGATCCCAGATATCTGTATTGTTCTGTGATGCTGTACATTTCTGTGATGTTGCATTTTTAATCACGCCTTTAGCGAAAATAATATATTGGTATATATATTAGTAGATGTTGTATATGTTTTACATCCGCGCTAGTCCAGTCCCCGCTCTATCGTTAGTTAGCTAACCTAACGGGTAATGACGGGACCCAGTGGCAAATGCGGATGGCATATACGTACGTCATATTATTTTCATT
Organism: Agapanthus africanus; assembly: GCA_030015575.1. Classification (NCBI taxonomy): domain Eukaryota; kingdom Viridiplantae; phylum Streptophyta; class Magnoliopsida; order Asparagales; family Amaryllidaceae; genus Agapanthus; species Agapanthus africanus. The sequence goes on along the minus strand of JASDDO010000016.1, from coordinate 268,342,212 downwards.
CTTTGTGGTGTGATCAATTGATGGGACTGCGTTGATTCGGATCAATGCAAGTTAAAAACAAACCTAATCTGATGTTGTTGGAACACTTTTCAAAAGCTGTTATTGCAAGGACGTTCACTTTTGTTTTGCATCGTGGTATTCAGTTGGAATATCCTGCTCCTTAGTCGACGAGGCAAAGGCCGAGATCCCTTCACCGGGAGTGACCCCTTGGACAAAAAGTTTGCGTCAGGGCAATAACTTCACTATAGCCGATTACTTTTGCTTTGCACCGTGGTATTCAGTTGGAATATCCTGCACCTCATTCTAAGGGGAAAGAGCCGAGATCCCTTCACCGGGAGTGACCTCTTTAGCAATGGTTTTCGTCACTATATTTTCATAAAAGCTATCCAGTTCCATCAACGATATAAAGTTCATTACGTTAAAGGTTTTCGCCAGAAACCATTCGTAGCCCTCCGTCGTTTCAGACGGGTAGCACGTAGTATTCATGCTAGGTTTGTTGACCTTCGTCAAGGCATAGTGAATGGTAGCTGCTTGTTACCTTTCTGCTGCATAGATAGATGTGTTGGTTTGGGACAGTCGTATAGCCTTGTTGACCTTCGTCAAGGTCTTGTGCGGGTGGGTTCAAATTAACCTGGACAATGACGGGTAGAACTTGACATGTGACTTATGATTTGTTGACCTTCGTCAAGGTCATAAGAGCATGGGGTAGAAATTCACATCGGGAGTTTCAAAAGAATTGAAACTTGCCAGATATGCATACCTTCTGGAGTGTGATACCGTGAGCGGATTCCGTCACGTTATCATGCGATGATAGTTGGATCCCGATTCCCACTGATAAGTTGGTTTACTCCTCGGGTGATCCCGACTATTTCTTATTTCAGGTTTGGAGGAGAATTTGACGGTACAGTGGGAGGTTTCCAGATTAGATAAATTGGTAACCATTCTGATCTAGGTTAGAGTGCATGCTGAGTGTTTCTTTTCTCTCTCTCTTCGGCAGCGACCATTGACCCGACCCTAAGACAATGACTCAGTGACCAAGTTGACCGAACCTTCTTAAACACTGGCTTTTGGATTGTCAGAGTTGCAAACATCATTGCCACTCCTACTTTTACCCTTTTCTCCAGGACACCCCGTATTACTACGAACGTCCACTTCCATTGGACAAAACCATCGTATGGTTATATACGAACTCGAAAGAATTTATTCGAGGATGGTTTCAGGTTCTGGAGAAAACAGATAGGATTATTCAGTTGTCTTTTCCTTTTTACCTTCTCTCAGGTTGCGAGTGCTCCTTGGTTTAGGAGATAGTACACCTATTACGCAAATTGGATAGTCTTCTTCCAAACCATAGGCAGGTGCCGACCGGTAGGGAATGAAGAAAACCAATTAGCCTAACAATGGTGTACAGAAGGTATTAAATTAAGACATAGCAAGGGATTAGTAAGAGGGCAAAGTAAACTGCGACTGCTATTCACGACCAAACCAAGTATTTCTTCGCCAATCCTAAAATCACCTTTGTATTTCTCCAGAACACTCCGTATCACTACGAAGATCCACAGTTTATTGGATACTCCATCGTATGGTTATATACGAACTCGAAAGGAACTTGTTCCAGTTCGGGGATGGATTCTGGTTCAGGAGAAATAGCAATAAGGTTTATTCAGTTGTCTTTTATCTTCACCTTCTCTCGCATTGCGAGTGCTCCTAGGATCAGGACAGCACACCTATTATGCTTATTGGATAGTCTTCTTCCAAACCATAGGCTGGTGCCGAACGGTAGGGAAGGAAGAAAACCATTTGGCCTAAAGGGGTGTGCAGAAGGTAATGACTAAAGACATATAAAGGGATTTAGAGAGGTGGCAAAGAATTACACGGTTAAAGTTGTGAATTTGGATAATGGAAGAGGCATTACTAAGAATACCAGGATACCCCATCGAAACATTTCAATATTTCAGTTTCACTATGTACTATTAAAGGAAAACCGATTTCCCAGTTAGACACTTGCTCCAGGGTATGTATTTACCAGGTATGATTCTCACATCTGTATGGTTTTACAGATGATGAGTGGGAGTAAGTTATTGGGAACTGGATGATCATCCTCATTATATCGGGATTCGTTGTAATCGGTGATATTTGAGGAAGTCACCTGGACTGTTTGCCAGTCGGCAAGTATTTGGTTTTGAATATCCGCTGTTATGCACCAATTTCAAATCGATACATCTGTACGTCTATTTTTTATAGAGTGAGATATATCTTTTTGAAATTATGTCTGTGACATTTACCTATATCAGTGGATGGTTAGGTAAGGAGCATTAAACAGCGGTGTAATTCTTCTTAACCATAAGTACAGTATTCAACCTACGATACACAGTGAATGAGTTATCAGACTCAAGGGACTTATACAGAGTATTGTTTGTTCTCCAGGGTCCATCAGGACAGAGGGGTTGGTCCTCATACTATATTCGGTTTACTTATGACTTCTCTAGTTTTTAGACAGGTGTTTCGTGAAACACAGGGTCCGAATTTTGAGAAGTTATAGGTATTTGAATAAAGTAGAGAACTAAGTATTGCAAGTATCGGGATTCTTCAAAGTGATCGGAGATGTAGATACTTGAGTTTGGTATTCAGTTGATAGTAATGACTAAGAGAACTTGCTTCTCTTTCAGGTTACTCAAAATTGGAAGTATTCCTAAGTTGAGTAACGCTGATCGGCCTCTTTCCATTTAGTAGACATGCACTGGAGACAGCTGCATGATTTGAATCTGGTTCAATTAAATCAGTGCCTCTGGTTCTATATTGGATATAGAACAGTTCATATCTTAACGATGTTAAGGTACGGGGAGTTGTCCGGCTTATGCTTAAAACCAGACTCTGGATAACTCAAGACACGTTTCTGTAATGGCTGTTTGTGGGTTGACCCAGGCTATGACGCGGGTTGACTTTCTACCATCTGGAAGATCAATAGTGATATTGTTCTTGACTCGCCACAGTTTTAATAAAAATGGATTCTTTCTGAAAACAGTAGTGGGAGTATGGTAGAACTGGAAGTGATTCCAGAACCACAAACGATTACTGAAGATTTCATAGGAACCTAAAGATTCAATCTGGATTGACATTCCATTGGCCACTCCGCAGATACGGTGGGTAACCTCAGGCACCCGAGAGGTACTCCGGTAGCCTTAAGGACGGTGACAGGGAGGTTCTTGTTTACCCACACTTGCCATTGCTGTTGTTCCAGGCTGCGAGACCCGGCGGGAGGATGAGTATAGCGTCGTTCTAAACTTGCTTTAGAAGTGTACGTCTATATGACCCTGCCAGAGGGTTGTCGTAGTCAGTGGGAGCAGCGAAAGCATTGGTGGACAGGTAGCTTATGTCTATTTATAGACTAAAGCAGATATAGCGGAGATAGATCATCTATTTCTGATGTGACAGTCATAGGTTTGACTTCATCAGAATTGGGGATGGATCAGTTGAGAAGGTAGTAGGGTGTGATGTCCTGGTATTTGGATGACATACACAGAGTAGGAAGTGATATTCCTATACTACAATCGGTTATATTTTGGTCGTCACACAGTGGTTTCTCCACATGGGACTTGGACATCATATCAGACATACTGGTTACTAGATCTATGGTTTTAGATCTAGATTTGGGTGGTTTCCCAATTAAGGGTACTTAAACAGCATTCTAAGGGCATTTAGAATGGACGACTCCTGGCACGGTAGTGTACCTGTGTTAGTTATATGTATGCCCTAGAGGCCATTACTATACATACGATGTATATTGTAATGGATGCTTGGACATATATAGGGAGGACTTTCTTGCTTGACATGATAGTATGCTATCTGGTTGTACTTTATCTTAACATGTACTCTGATTGTCTCTATGATACTTGTTGATAAAGCCCTTAGGATATGTACTCGAATACTGGGACTATGATGAGATCATACTAGTGGGGCAACGGTAGTCGACGAGTACATCCTATAACTGTTCCTCGTCGAGGGTGTATCGAGACAGGGCATCGATGCACCAGAGTAGACTAGCGTATACGCATCTTGACCCATATGATGGGCGATGGATGATCCCATATCCATCGGTGTTTGACATCAAGGATGGTGTACGGGTGCTCAGTGGAGACTGGGTACACTGGACGGACTTGCCGAGAACTCCCAGATGGTATTATACCTCACGTCAGATGGCAGTTCTCCGGTGACACTGGTACAGAGTAGTCTGTTGACCCGAGATCGTCATAGAGTCTTGTGTGATTCCCACTGTGCTTTGATTTCCATCATACCACGTCCAAGAGGGCGTGCAAAAAGGTGGCTTTTGGGTACAGTCCCGAATCACATGGAGGCAATGAGCGATAGGAGGGGATTCGTCTCTCCCGGTATAGGGAGTTGATGTTGTGCTGTGTTCGATTGGCTATAACCGGAAATCTCTGGCCAGGGTTGCTGAGATTTACTGGTAAGTGTTATCAGTAGTTTCTCGAACTGTTATAGACCTCATATCGACACGACTTATCGAGCTACTGGGGTCTGACGTTTACCACCCCTAGGCGAGATATGCAACATATCAGACGACGAGACCGGACTGTACGGGAGTGTTACTGTTTGGATTCACAGGAGAAGTTACAGTCTTGCTTGTTGATCTTTTGAGCGCTCAATACCTGGGTAGCTGTTATGTTTAGATGATCGCTTGCAGCTTGTGGGTGATTGATATGATCATCACCTACTGCCGGCGTATTGACGATTCTTTAGAGTCCTACACAGAGGTTTCTTGACTCAGGCAAAACGGAGTAGGAGCACATATGTGATATGTGCGGGACCGAGGATAATGCGGTATGTGATATAGTATTGTATTCTCGCGATATTTGATATTAGCCGGGTCATCGGATCAAGAGTTGATTCGATGAATCGGTACGGATAAATATTAGTCGGTTATATGTGATATAGCCGGATTGTCGGATCAAGTTTTGATTCGATAATTTAATGTATAATAATATATATGATATATTAAAAGACATTAACTAATATTAGCTCACTAAAAGATTCTTTTTCTCACTCGGATAATACATTGATATATATGTGATATATATTAATTGTATTATTTTATTTGGTTACAATAAATATTATATATGTGATATATAATATTGTAACATGATATGATAAATAATGCAACATGTTTAGTAGAGATTAAACATGATTAGGGTTTGGATTAGGGTTAAGCTTTCTAGATGTTTCTAGAAGGTTTTGGTTTTGTTTTGTGAAAGATATTTGTAAGTGACTCATGCTTTAACCCAACACAAACCCTAACCCTAGTTAATTCTCTACATGGGTTTAGTCAACCATGGTTGCATTATTCATCACATTATTCTTTTCCTATTCATCACAAAAGGATTCTCATCATGTTCATCATCTTCTTCCTTCATTCTCTTCATGAAAAAGCTTACTGGTTTTCTAAAGTGATGAATAAATATGAGAAAAAGATAAATAAAGAGAGCAAAAAATCCTACTTCATCATCCTCATCTTCCCTTGCCATTTAGATGAGGGTGTTCACATCATTTCATGAGTGTTAGCTTGTGTTAACGGGAACTTCAAGGTAGATCATCTTAGTATCGAAGATCGGAAGCAAAGGTTGCATCTTTCTCTTCGTGGAACCTCTCGAGAGTCCGGATCCCGATGATCGCAGCGAAGGGACCACAACACGGAGCATATGAAGTGAAGGACCGGATCTACAAAGGTTGTAATCCCTCTCACTTAGTGTTAAAGTGTTTAGCATGCTTGTTTTCACCTAATCTCTAGTTTAAAGATCCGTATTCGAGTTGTTCGGCACGGCTAATTTTTTAATCGGGCATGGTTGATGCCTCGTAGACCCTTGTGCGCGTGCCTAGCAACCCTACAGTGGTATCAGAGCCAAGCTAGAGCTTTAGGCAAAGTCTAGACGAAGTTTAAAGTTCGATTGAACCCGAAAAACCCGATATACCCTAGTTTCTGGAAATTTTTCAAAACTGTGTTTTTTTCCAAATTAAAAATATCCAAAAATTACAGAAGAGAATTGTAAGCAATACTGTGAAGCACGTGCGCGTGATTCCACCAAAGCGCGGCGGAACCGCGGCACAAGCATGGCTTGTGCGGCGGTTCCGCGGCTAGTTAGTCACGTGAGCATTTCAAATTTGCACAGTAATTCTTAACTTTTAGTGCTGTAATTTCTGGGAATTTTTAATATTTATTCAACTGTTGAATTATCTGGGTTGTATTGGGGACTCGTTGTTTCGATCGGATATTATAACTTTGTTTAGTTTGTCCGGATAATTTTAGAAACTGTTAAAAAGTTCGAACGGATATCAATAACTCACTTTTTCCCCTGTCGGAAAATTTTTCAAAAGTTGGATTTTTCCTCGTGTTTAAGAACGTTCTAAGTCGTGCAAGTAACGCGGTGGACCCTCTAGAAGACAACAAACCTTAACTCGATTATGTGATCGTCTTGAACTGCCTTTTGAACCTTAGGGTTTGGGGCAGTACGGCGTGCCACATGTGAGGCGTTGGCTTGACCCTTCTACGGCTGGACCATTGGTACCGTGGCACGTGATGGATGTTTTTAAACTGTTTTCAAGTGTTGAGATATATTGGGGAAATCTTGGGTGTTTGATTATTCGATCGGAAAGTTTAACTTTGTCTATTTATCTGGAATGTGATACAATATTTGGAATAACTAATTTGAATATTATAAACATAGCAGTTTAGTCTCAAATGATCGGTTGCCACGGAATTTTCATGTGATCAAAAGTCCGTCGCAATCACGTAGCGTACGCGGATACTCGCCGGGTAAACTTAATAGACAGCTACGCCCCATAGCCTCGACCAAGTGATTGTAGGAGAACTCCGTCGCCAAAAGCATCCGTTCGGGTGCTTGCGACAGCGGTGTTCCGCCTTAGTGCACTTTGTCGACGGCATCCGGGGGTGCGGCCATCTACTAAAGTTTACGATGAGCATTCGATCAAGACGTCGGGAATCTTGTTGAATTGCCCGACTTGATATTGAAAAGAGTTTTCGATAATGAGACTAAAATGCGGGGTTTATAATTGTTAGGCATGCGATGTCTAAGGAATTCATTTGGTTAGGCATGCGATGTCTAAGGAGGTTGCGGATTCCAACTGTTGTAGTTTTACACTTTCTTTTCTGTGACCGTAAGCGTAGTATGTGGTGTATCGTCGGCTTCGTTGCTATACATCAACGACAATCGGGATACGCATACTTGTTTACGTTGATGATATGAGATATTATGTGTTGCTGTGATATGTTGTATTGGATCGTCGCGTTTGAATAGCCGGGGGTTTTATGTGAGATGAGAGTTGTTTTTTCTTTTTCATTCATGTAAAATTCATTTGTATGTAATATTCTTTTATTGGGGCACTTCCAGGTAGCGGAAGATGTCACCGTTGTATATTATTTACTTTTCCGCATTAGGTAGACCCAAGGCGGGGAGCACAAGTAACCGGGTTCTAGGGTCCAGTGGGAGACCATCTAGAGTAGTCGTGACCAGGTCTCCTAACCCTAGAATTGGCAGTGTTGCTTGCCGCTCTCGTAGGGGTCTAGGGATGTGGGTTTGGCTATTCATCGCGACCGTGGAATCCGTGTTTTATACAGGCTCGTATTGAAAACACGGACGTCCTAGTATATCCAATATTTCATATATGTTCTTCTGCTGCAATGTTCTGTGATGAGATCATATTGCTGCCTATGATGAATGTTTATATTATATATATGAGATATATGTTATATTGCAGATTTCGTTTCAAAAGACATGCTTGTGAAGCATAATAAAATGGGACTTCATTAATGAGATTAATGAAATAAAAGAAACCTAAGATGTTGTAGAAACTTGTTTAAAAAATGGTAGCTACAGTTCTTGCTTTGCATCGCGGTGTTCCTTGTAGAACATCCTGCACCTTATTCCATAAGGAAAGGACCGAGATCCCTTCACCGGGAGTGACTCCTTTAGCGATAACTGGCAGATGCTACAACCCTCGGTTTGTTTTTGATTCCTTCTATAGTTTTTGCTTTGCATAGTGATATATATGATATATCCTGCACCTTATTCGATGAGGAAAGGGCCGACGATCCCTTCACCGGGAGTGTCCCCTTTAGCTAAACTAGAAAGGCCTCAAAAACACTCCATTTAAAATCACTCGATTCTACGACGATATCAAGTTCATTACGCTCAGGGTTTTCTGAAAAACCTGCGTAGCCCTCCGTCATTTCAGATAGATATTATTTAGTATTCGTGCTATGTTTGTTGACTTAGTTAAGGCATAGTGTACGGTAGCTAAGTAATGTTTATCTGCTAAAACATGAGATGTGATTGGATTAGGGTATTCGTACGGCCTTGTTGACTTAGTTAAGGGTCGTACGGGTGGGTTTAATTCAATCGGGAAATGTACGGGTTGAACTTGACTTGCGATTTATGGTTTGTTGACTTAGTTAAGGTCATAGATCGCTAGGGGCAAAATATTATTAGGAATTTCAAGTGTTGAAATTTGCAATGAGATTGCATACCTTCTATAAGATAGTTGGATCCCGATACCCACTGCGAGTAAGAGTTACTCCTGGGAGAGTTTTACACATTACAATTAGCCGATCAAGTAGGTGTCTAGAAAGGTGTTAAAGGGGTTACGCCTCTGGGAAAATGAGGTTTACTTTAATTAGGTTCGTGCGAAAGCACGGGGGACCTCCCTCAAAGTACCGACACTGGCCTGGCTGAAAGATTCGCGAACTTGTAGCGTGTAATTAATCCCGGCTAGTCTTTCCTTTTAGGGTTTGAAGGAAGATTTGATTAAAACAGTGGGAGACATCCTGATTAAATATATTAGATAACCAATCTAATCTTGCAAGAGCATACGCTGAGTGTTTTCTTCTCTCTCTCTCCAGGTAGCGACCATATCACGCCTTAATCAAGATAATAAAACAGATATATTGACCGAACCCACTTGTTATACTGAGCTAGGGAACGTTGGTCCCGCTCCAACTTATAATTTTTATAAGACAGAGCAGGAAATTAGGGAATACCAGATTTCCCGTGCCGCCCAAACGAAGAAAGTGCATGCTGATGCATCTTCTTCGGGTGTGTTCATTACATAAAACTGTTTCTCGGTATCCTTTACGTCCTGGGTATGAGATACCGGATCAGGATCCCGCATATGTAATCTGTTACACGGGCTACAGATAGGTAGAGAACTGAGAACGGGTGATAAGTTTCATGAGACAGAAAACGGTGCAAGTGTTGCAGCCAAATCTGTTGGTCACTGTCACTCTGTATTACCAGAATACATTGATTCTGAACGAATGTTATTAGATACCGAACCTGATGTACAAAATCATATCAGTCTCTTTATTAGTAAAGAAGGATATAATTTTGTATTGTTGGATAATGTTTTGAACATTTTCTATATCAAGAGTTGATCGGTTCAGGCATGTTATCTAAAAGCATTGATGTTCTAAATTAAACTACAGTTCTTAGTATACGGAACACACACAAGTGGAAGAGTTCAGAAATGAACGGATCCTTCTTGAGGTATTATAGACTAGGTCATATCAATGCGACCCGACTAGCTGAAGTTACATAAAGATGCATATTTAAATTAGTTTGAATTTACATCTTGTGAAACTTGCGGTCATGTCACAAAGATAAGATGACCATAGCTCTGTTTATTAGAAACAGAGAAAGAGTTAGTGAACTCTTGGGATTGATACATGTTGATGTGTGTAAGGTCCCCTGTCTACACATGCCGAGATCGGTTCTTTCTACTTCATTACATTCTCTGATAATCTCTCAAGATTCAGACATATGTTTCTGTTGAAACACAGGTCCGAAGCTTTTGAGATATTCACAGAATATAAATTAGAAGTAGATAACCAAAAATACGGGTAAAAGTATTATGTCCTTTGATGTGCTCAAGGAGGAGAATACTTGAGCACGGAATTCCTGGACTATTCTAAAGGAGAATGAGATTCTCTCTCAGCATTACTCCTCCGTATACACCACATCACGTCGGTGTATCGGGGTGGAGCAATAGCACGCTATGTGATATGGTGTGCTCTATGATGAGTACTACTGAGTTTCCTATTTCCTTTTGGGAGTCATGCACTTGTGAAGTTGCATACCTATTGAATAGGGTTCAAATCAAATCAGCTGCCTACCACTTCATATGTGATATGGAATGGGAAGAGCCCATATCTTAAGTTTGTTAAGATTAGGGTTGTCCGGACTATGTCTAAAAGCAAAATCCGGACAAGCTCGAGGCAAGGTCTGTTATGTAGAACTGGAATAGTTCCAGCTATACAAACTACAGCTGATGATTTGATAGAACCAAAGGATTCAATAGTTTCCAACGAACCTCAGCCTCTCCGCCGATCTAGTAGGGTTCCTCACCCACCTGAGAGATACTTCGGTTTCTCTATGACAGTGGGAGCGAAGATTGCATCATGAGATGATGACCTAACTAGTTTCGAGCAGGCTATCAGGAGTAGGACTCTGTAAGAATGACTGGATGCTTATCGATCTGAGATGGAATCCTTATACGCCAACAAAGTATGGACTTTGGTTGCTTTATCTGAAGGGTTAAATCCCCATCAGGAGCAAGTATATCTTGAGAAGATTACTTGGCGTACATGGAAAAGTTGAGACTTTCAAAGCTAGACTTGTTAAAGGTTTGCATCATTGACCAGGTATGGATTATGTTGAAACCTTTTCTAAGGATCTATGCTTAAGTCCATCCAGATCCTACTTGTCACGGCTACATACCATGACTACGATATTTGGTGGTTGGGTGTCATGACTGCTTTTCTAAGTGATGTTTTAGAAGAGAACGTCTATAAGTACACAGCCAGAGGGCTTCATAGACAGTGGGAGCAGCGGAAACGTGTGCAAGATGTTTTATGATAAAACAGGCATCGCGAATTTGGAACATCTGTTTTGATGTGGTAGTCAAAGAGTTTGACTTCATCAAAATGGTAGATGAACCTTGTATATACAAAAAGGTAGTAGGGAGTATGGTGGTGATCCTCGTAGAGTACGTGGATGACATACTTTTGATAGGGAAGGAGTTTCCTATGCTACGCTCGGTTAATCTCCGCTTATCACAAGGATTCTCCATATAGGATCAAAGTGATACCTCCTAAATCCTGGTTTCTTGGATCTATGAGATAGATCTAATTGGATGTTAGGATACTCACTAGTTGTAGTGAGATGGTATCAATCGATCCTGGGGAGAATCACTGGAAAGCTTCCAGGGTGATAAGAACGACTGAATGTCAGTCGCAGGCATTGTCTTTACCCTCAGTGGAGGGACAGTATGTTGGAAGAGTTCCAAGCTAGATACCGTGACATACTAGACGATTAAAGGCAAGATACATCGTTACCAAGGATACTACCAAAGAGGCAGTCTGGATATAAATAAGTTCATAAGATGAACTTCGTTCCTACCATTGTGTGACAATGGAGTTGTGGCTTTAGCCAAGGAACTACCGTCCCATCAGAAATCCAAATATAATACTTAGGCAGTATCACCTGATCATGGAGATGGTTGATCTCCAGGGAGATCGAGGTTAGGAGAGTAGACACAGAGGACAACAGCGCGGATCCACTCACAAAGGCCTTTTTTCCCAGTAGAGACTTTTATGGGATGGTTGAGTATGAGATACTTCAACCGCAGCTAATTGTTGGGTATGCGATACCATAATAGATGGCCCTAGTGCAAGTGGGAGATTGTTAGTTATATGTATGCCCTAGAGGCCATTACTGTACATACGATGTATATTGTAATGGATGCTTGGACATATATAGGGAGGACTTTCTTGCTCGACATGATAGTATGCTATCCGGTTGTACTTTATCTTAACTTGTACTCTGATTGTCTCTATGATACTTGTTGATAAAGCCCTTATGATATGTACTCGACTACTGGGACTATGATGAGACCATACTAGTGTGGCCACGGTAGTCGACGAGTACATCCTATAACTGTTCCTAGTCGAGGGTGTATCGAGACAGGGCATCGATGCACCAGAGTAGACTAGCGTATACGCATCTTGACCCATATGATGGGCGATGGATGATCCCATATCCATCGGTGTTTGACATCAAGGATGGTGTACGGGTGCTCAGTGGAGACTGGGTACACTGGACGGACTCGCCGAGAACTCCCAGATGGTATTATACCTCACGTCAGATGGCAGTTCTCCTATGACACTGGTACAGAGTAGTCTGTTGACCTGAGATTGTCATAGAGTCTTGTGTGATTCCCACTGTGCTTTGATTTCCATCATACCACGTCCAAGAGGGCGTGCAAAAAGGTGGCTTTTGGGTACAGTCCCGAATCACATGGAGGCAATGAGCGATAGGAGGGGATTCGTCTCTCCCGGTATAGGGAGTTGATGTTGTGCTGTGTTCGATTGGCTATAACCGGAAATCCCTGGCCAGGGTTGCTGAGATTTACTGGTAAGTGTTATCAGTAGTTTCTCGAACTGTTATAGACCTCATATCGACACGACTTATCGAGCTACTGGGGTCTGACGTTTACCACCCCTAGGCGAGATATGCAACATATCAGACGACGAGACCGGACTGTACGGGAGTGTTAATGTTTGGATTCACAGGAGAAGTTATAGGCTTGCTTGTTGATCTTCTGTGCGCTCAATACCTGGGTAACTGTTACGTTTAGCTGACCGCTTGCAGCTTGTGGGTGATTGATATGATCATCACCTACTGCCGGCGTATTGACGATTCTTTAGAGTCCTACACAGAGGTTCCTTGACTCAGAGTAGGAGCACATATGTGATATGTGCGGGACCGAGGATAATGGGGTATGTGATATCGTATTGTATTCTCGTGATATTTGATATCAGCCGGGTCATCGGATCAAGAGTTGATTCGATGAATCGGTACGGATAAATATTAGTCGGTTATATGTGATATAGCCGGATTGTCGGATCAAGTGTTGATTCGATAATTTAATGTATAATAATATATATGATATATTAAAAGACATTAACTAATATTAGCTCACTAAAAGATTCTTTTTCTCACTCGGATAATACATTGATATATATGCGATATATGTTAATTGTATTATTTTATTTGGTTACAATAAATATTATATATGTGATATATAATATTGTAACATGATATGATAAATAATGCAACATGTTTAGTAGAGATTAAACATGATTAGGGTTTGGATTAGGGTTAAGCTTTCTAGATGTTTCTAGAAGGTTTTGGTTTTGTTTTGTGAAAGATATTTGTAAGTGACTCATGCTTTAACCCAACCCAAACCCTAACCCTAGTTAATTCTCTACATGGGTTTAGTCAACCACTGTTGCATTATTCATCATATTATTCTTTTCCTATTCATCACAAAAGGATTCTCATCATGTTCATCATCTTCTTCCTTCATTCTCTTCATGAAAAATCTTACTAGTTTTTCTAAAGTGATGAATAAATATGAGAAAAAGATAAATAAAGAGAGCAAAAAATCCTACTTCATCATCCTCATCTTCCCTTGCCATTTAGATGAGGGTGTTCACATCATTTCATGAGTGTTAGCTTGTGTTAACGGGAACTTCAAGGTAGATCATCTTAGTATCGAAGATCGGAAGCAAAGGTTGCATCTTTCTCTTCGTGGAACCTCTCGAGAGTCCGGATCCTGATGATCGCAGCGAAGGGACCACAACACGGAGCATATGAAGTGAAGGACCGGATCTACAAAGGTTGTAATCCCTCTCACTTAGTGTTAAAGTGTTTAGCATGCTTGTTTTCGCCTAATCTCTAGTTTAAAGATCAGTATTCGAGTTGTTCGGCACGGCTAATTTTATAATCGGGCATGGTTGATGCCTCGTAGACCCTTGTGCGCGTGCCTAGCAACCCTACAACCTGCAGGTGATGGAGTCACCCTCTCTAAAGGTGTCTTACAGACTAAAGGGGAGAGGGATGTGCATGATTGGCAGATCACTTGCTCAGGCAATTGAGTCAATCATGAGATGTCAAGTACTACACCAGATATTGTTCTTGCACTAGATGCAATAAGTTGACATTGATCCAATCCTGGAGAAACAGTCGGAAGCAGCTTTAGAGCATAAGTGAATGTTCTAGGGATATGATAACGACAGCCTCATTCGGGAGACAGTTATCATTCCAGGCTTCCAAGGTGACCTGGACGACAAGGAGGTTTTCAGAGTTATAGTTTTTCCTTCTGACGAGGGGCAGTATTTTGGACAGGTGGTCCAAGGCAATACTGAGGGAGGCATGGCGCAGGATACTGATTAAGTTCAGTTGACGATACAGTCTAAGAAGTTTGGATTTGGAGTTCATTTATGAGCTAGGTTCCATCAGACATCCAGACACATTCTAAGACAGGTATTGCTCATTTCGGGAGATGGCTTTCTCCGCGAACATGAGATATAGAGAGACATAGTAAGAGACATCAAGGCGGATCCACTCACTAAGGCTATTCCTCGAACGCAATAGTTTCGCAAGCGAGCTTTGTGAGACTGACCAGTAGAGGAGTTGGGTGTTCGGTATCACACGGGCTGTGAGTATGCGACATCGCAATAATTAGCCTTGAGTGCAAGTGGGAGATTGTTGGAGATAGTGCCCTCAGAGTCAATTATTGGATCACAGGTACGTGATTACAATGATTGAGGAAGGACCTATCCCGGTAGGACAGTCTTACTCGAGATGATAGTATGCTATCTGGTTTATCTTTATCATCGTGTACTGCTTTAGGTGACCTGACAGGTCGCTATTACACGTTGATAGAGCCCCTAGGATTCTTGCTTGACCACCAGCAGTATGAGGGCGATCATATAAGTGGGAGCTGGGGTCTATAAGCACATCCTTAAAAGGTCCCTAGTCGTGGGAGTTTCGAGACAGGGCATCGATACTCCAGAGTAGACTAGTGTATACAGTCGAGACCCCGACGAGAGGCGGTGGCCGGTCTCACAAGCCACTGGTGTCAGTTGGATCACCTAAGATGTATACAGGTGCCCATTGGGTTATGAGTACACCGGACAGGACTCGCCGGGAACATGCTAGTTGGTCCTATACCTGACGTCAGATAGCAGTTCCCTGGTGACATGTGTACAGGTTAGTTCATCGACCTGGGGATCGTCATTTGTCTTGTGTGAGTTCCTACTATACTTTGATTACTACCCTACCACGCTCAAAGGAGACATGCAAACAGGTTTTAGTTGGGTACAGTCCCGAGCCACATGGAGGCAGTGAGCGGATCTTCAGGCGTTCGTCTCTCCCGGTATTGGGGGTGAGGTCGTGCTGTGTCTAGGAGAGCCATTACACGAAGTCCTTGGCCAAGGCAGGAGATTTACTGGTAGGTATTCCAGTAGTATCTCAGGGTGTTCTGGGCTACACTCCGACATGACTTGTACCCCTTTTGGGGGTCTGACTTTTACCAACCCCCTAGGCCCGCCATGCGATGCTCATAGACGAACGGACCGGACTGTACGAATATTGTCACTGACAGGCTCAGTAGGGTGTCAGGATGAGTTCGCTCATCGATGTCCCTTTTTGGTCGATACCTGGTAGCCCGTTACGTATTGGCTTATACCTCTGACGTGCTAGTGGTTAAATCCACAACCAAGGTGTTGACGAGTCTTTAGAGTCCCCCACATTCAGTTGCTCAAGTTTTGGGCGAAACGCTGTAGATGTCGTATGGAGATATGACAAGGTCCGATCAGATACGTGCGGTATTGCACGGATCAGGATCGGACAGTTTGTACTACAGGCCGTATGGATATATGGCAGGGTTCGATCAGATACGTGCGGTATTGAACGGATTAGGATTGAACGGATAATACTAGCCGGCTTTGGTTTAAGCCGGATCCTAGTATAGTACAGTGTAGATTTTGTCTCATTGCATTTGTATTTCGATCGGAATTCAGATGCGGGTGTGTATACACAGTATCGGGGTTTTCCTGTAATTTATTACGGGACCAGTTTTCTGGAGTTGCCAGTTTGCTTTCCGTTTCGGCCAATTTCCTTTGTATCTTTCATTGGCCGAAGTTTGGTGGAGGAGGGCTTATTTGCATTTGTGCAAATAAGCAATTTGGAAGGGGGTCTTTGCATTTCTTTGTATCATGATGATGAACCATCCCTTGACCATTTGACTTCTTCATCCATCATGGCTTGACTTTTATATGATATGGTTGTTGATGATGGCATGACTTTTGGAAGTAATGATTGTTGTTTGAGTGTTGGACTTTCCTAGCTATCATTTCTTTGCATGATAACCATTCCTCTCTCTCTCTCATGTATTATGGTGTGGCCTCTCTCATATTTTTTGATACACTCTCCATTCTCTCCACTCCCACTAAGCCATGGCCGGCCATTACCTCATGGGGCTGCCCAATTTTTGGGTGTAGGGTTTTTGTTCATTTCATGCTCTAAAAATCCCCAAGTTCCTCTACATAGTTCATGTATCATCCCTCTACCAAAATGGCACCTCCATGAACCCCAAAAATGAGACTTGAGCACTACACGTTCTACAGCAAACCTTGGGCACGTCGACTCGCCAGCTTCGTGCCCGAGTTGCCTCGGTATTGAGGCGGGAGCCCGTAAAAGATGCAGACGATGTGGTGCCCTTCCGGCGACGAGGTGGAGACCGGACACTCCGCGGGAGATCGGGACGACGGCGAGAAGACTGGAGGACTCGGATCACTCGGTATATCTCTCTTCCCTATCTTGTAGTTAGCTAGGACTAGTTTAATGGCCCGATCCGGGTGTTTAGTGCGCGGTGGTGCCGGTTTGCTAAGTTCGCAAAATTAAAGTTTTTCGCTTCCGCATTTTTGGCGTCGGATTGACGGCCGGGGCGCCGCCATGCACTTACATATTTCGCTCCCACACTGGGATGAGAAGCGCATGCGCTAGTCTACTCCGGAGTATCGATGCCCTGCCTCGATAGTCCTGCGACCAGGGACCTGCATAAGGATGTGCTTATAGATTACCCAGCCCTACTAGTGTGACTGCCATCACAGCGCTGGTAATCAAGCAAAGATCCTAAGGGCTCCACTAATGTGTATAGGCGATATACTAAAATAAACACATGTACACATTGAAGTAGAAACAAACCAAGTAGCATACTACTATTTTGAGCAAGATTGTATATACAAGGTGAATATCCCAAGCTTCCATTAAGTAATATACAAACTAGTATGATACAGTAATGGTCTCTAGGGCATATACACTAACATCACTCACTGCCTCCATGTGGCTCGGGACTGTACCCAACTAAAACCTGTTTGCACGACTCTTTTGAGCCGTGGTAGGGTAGTAATCAAAGTACAGTGGGAACTCACACAAGACAAATGACGACCTCAATTCGACAGACTATCTGCACACATGTCACCTGAGAACTGCGATCTGACGCTAGGTATAATACCATCCAGTCAGTTCTCGGCGAGTCCTGTCCGGTGTACTCACACTCAGTGGGCATCTGTATACAATCTTAGGTGCATATCACCAATGGCTGCGGGACCAATCCATCGCCCCTCGTCAGGGTCTAGATATGTATACACTAGTCTACTCTGGAGCATCGATGCCCAGTCTCGATACTCCTGCGACCAGGGACATTCAAGGATGTGCCTATTGACTATCCAGCACCCACAAGTATGACTGCTATCACAACGCCGGTAGTCAGGCAAACACCCTATGGGCTTTATCAACATGTATGTAAATACAAAGTAAATTATATCACACGTTAAGATAAAGACAAACCAAATAGCGTACTATCATATCAAGCAAGATTGTCATTTACATACATATCCCTAGCATCCTATACAATTAAGGCCTCTAGGGCATATATCCAACAATCTCCCACTTGCACTAAGGCCTGTAATTGGCGCAATGAGTACCCACTGTCTGCACTAGATCCAATTGCTCGTGTACCGCATGCCCAACATCTCAAACAGCCTCTCGAACTGGACTTGAGGGATGGCCTTGGTGAATGGATCTGCCGTGTTGTCTTTTGTGTCCACTCTCCGCACCTCGATCTCCCGGCGATCTACAATCTCCCTGATCAGGTGATAACGCCTCAAGGTATGCCTGGATTTCTGATGGGACCTTGGTTCTTTCGCTAATGCTACAGCCCCATTGTTATCACAATACAAAGGTATTGGATTGGCAATGGACGGAACCACCTGAAGTTCAGAGATGAACTTCTTCATCCAGACAGCCTCTTTCGCGGCATCGTTAGCAGCTATATACTCAGCCTCCATAGTTGAGTCTGCGACGGTATCCTGTTTGGAACTCCTCCAACATACCGCCCCTCCATTGAGGGTAAACACAAAACCCGAAACGGATTTAGAGTCATCTTTGCCACTTTGGAAGCTGGAGTCGGTAAAAGCCTCGACCTGTAGGTCCCCATTACCGTAAACCAAGAACATCTCCTTAGTCCGTCTCAGGTACTTGAGAATGTTCTTTACCGCTATCCAATGCTTCTCACCTGGGTCAGACTGATACCTGCTTACCATACTAAGTGCGTATGCTACATCTGTTCTGGTACATAACATCGCATAAATTATCGATCCTACTACCGAAGCGTAGGGTATAATGACCATGCGAGCCCTCTCTTCATCAGTCTTTGGAGACATCTCTTTGGAGAGGGTGATCCCGTGACAAGCGGGTAAATTACCGCGCTTGGAATCTTCCATACTAAATCTCTTTAGTATAGTGTCAATATACCCAGACTGTGAAAGTCCCAACATCCTTTTGGATCTATCACGATAGATCTTAATGCCCAGAATGTAGGATGCATCTCCCAAGTCTTTCATGGAGAATTTCTGTCACAAGAAGAGCTTTACTAATTGTAGCATAGGGACATCATTCCCTATCAGTAGTATGTCGTCGACGTACAAAACGAGGAAGACTACTGCTCCTGTTACAATCTTCCTATAAATGCATGGTTCATCTACATTTTTGATAAAGTCAAATTCTTTGAGCGTTTCATCAAAGCAGATGTTCCAACTCCGCGATGCATGCTTTAATCCATAAATTGATTTAAGCAACTTGCACACCTTTCCGCTGTTCCCACTGTCTAAGAAACCTTCTCGTTGTTCCATGTAAACACTTTCTTCTAAATGTCCATTTAGAAAAGCTGTTTTTACGTCCATCCACCAGATTTCATAGTCATGGAAGGCAGCAATGGCAAGCAGGATCCGAATGGATTTAAGCATAGCTACTGGGGAAAAGGTTTCATCATAGTCCAATCCTGGTCTTTGACGAAAACCTTTTGCAACGAGTCTAGCTTTGTCGGTTTCCACTTTTCCAAATGCACCAATCTTCTTTTTGAAGATCCATTTGCATCCAACTGGTTTCACCCCAGGAGGAGCAACATCTAAAGTCAATACTTTATTAGTGTACATGGATTCCATTTCGGATCTCATAGCATCCAGCCACTTCACCGAGTCTTTACTCGTGATAGCCTGCTGAAAATTAGTAGGCTCATCATTATCGATGATGCAATCCTCTCGATCCCTATCTACAAGAAACCTATAGTATCTTTCAGGAGGACGAGAAAGCCTACCAGATCTGCGGAGCGGCGTTGGTTCGTCGGGCTCTGTTGAAACCTGAGGTTCTACTAAGTCCTCGGCAGTAGTTTGAGGTTCTGGAATTTCTTCCAGCTCTACCGCGCTCCCACTAATTTCTTTTGCAAGAAATTCACTCTCTAAGAAGACAATGTGGCGAGCGACAAACACCTTTTGTTCTTCACTGTGGTAGACAATATATCCCCTTGAATGCTTGGGGTATCCCACAAACTTGCACAAAACCGATCGTGCCTCGAGTTTGTCCGGATTATTCTTTTTAACAAATGCCGGACACCCCCATATCTTGATATACTTGAGACATGGTCTCTTTCCGCTCCACATTTCATATGGAGTGGTAGGCACAGACTTAGTCGGAACTCTATTCAATAGGTATGCTGCTGATTCTAGCGCAAAACCCCAGAAGGAAAGTGGCAACTCAGCACTACTCATCATTGAACGCACCATGTCTAGTAGCGTGTGATTCCTCCTTTCTGATACACCATTATGCTGAGGTGTATATGGTGGAGTAAGCTGAGAGAGAATTCCATTCTCTTTTAAGCATTCAAGGAAACTGGTACTTAAGTATTCTCCACCTCGATCAGATCGAAGTGTCTTGATGCTTTTACCAATCTGTTTCTCTACTTCATTTTTATTCTCCTTAAATTTCTCAAAAGCCTCGGATTTATGCTTCATCAAAAACACATGTCCATACCTCGAGAAATCATCAGTAAAAGTGATCAAAATAGGAGTGACCGTTTCGTGCATGTGTAGACATCGGACCACATACATCGCTGCGTACAAGTCCCAAGAGTTCCGTGGCTCTTTCTCCGTGTCCGGTGAACGGAGATTTGGTCATCTTTCCTTTGATACATGATTGACATGTTGCATTGAATATTCAAACGGATCTAAATATCCATCTTTATGTAACTTATTCAACCTTGTTTCATTTATATGACCAAGTCTACAATGCCATAGGAAGGCTTGGTTTGAATCTGGAGCCTTCCTTTTAAGCGGGTTTTGAATATTGAAAACTTGAGGTTGATTAAGTATGTATATGCCATTTTCTAGTGTGCCAAACCCAATCATTTCATGATTTAGGAGAATGTTCATGACATTTCTTTCAAGTGCAAAATTATATCCTTCTTTAAATAACAAAGATACTGATATAATATTACACAGCATATTGGGAATACAAAAACAGCTGTACAACACCAAAATGTGCCCTCTAGTCAACCCCAGGTGATATTCCCCCATTGCAACAGCATCTACATGCATTCCATTGCCCATCGGGAGAGTCATATCACTTGTCTTCAGTGCTCTACAGGTTCTCAGAGCCTGCAAAGAATTACAGATGTGAGAACCAGAACCGGTATCAAGTACCCATGATGTAGAGTTTACTGAAAGACAATTTTCGATTATAAACACACCTGAAGCAGAAGCAGAAGCTTGCTTCGTGTCCTTGTCTTTGTAAGCCATGGAATCTTTCTTCAAGTGCCCTTGCTTGTGACAATAGTAGCATTCGTTATTATCCGCCTTCACCCTTCCTGCCTTGTTCGTTCCCTGCACCTTCTTGACCCCTCCTTTCGGTTTGGTGGCTTTCATCTTCTTCTTCCCTTTAGCTTTCGCTTTAGATTTAGAAGAGGATGATTGGCCAACATACAGAACGGGGGTCTTCTCATTTTTCAAGGAGGTCTCTGCTACCCTCAGCATGTTGAGGAGCTTTGAAAGATCAGCTTCCATTTCGTGCATATTGAAGTTCAGCACGAACTGAGAGAAGGTATGGGGAAGGGACAGCAAAATCAAGTCGATGTACAAATCATTCTCTAGCACGCATCCCAGGTTTGCGAGTTCCTCAATGGGGCTGATCATTTTCAGGACGTGCTCTCCTACAGGTGATCCTGGAGCTAACCTCATCTGGAACAGTTTCCTTGAGGTCTCGTACCTCGCGATACGGAAGTGCTCTCCATACATATCCTTGCATTGGAGAAAGATGGATATAATATCCATACTCTCGTGCTGTTTCTGGAGTTCATTGTTCATGGACGCCAGCACGATACACTTAGCTCTCTCACAGTCTAGATCCCAAGTTTTGCGAACCTCCTTGTCCGCAACTGAGGAATCTGGTCCTGGGATAGGGGGAGTAACAACGGTAGTAACATATGCAACTTTGTCATAAGTCAGTGCAATGTTGATGTTCCTTAGCCAATCTTTATAGTTTGGCCAGGTCAGTGTATTCTTTCAAGTAATAGTTTTCGTCCCGTCATGGTAGCTGCCAGAGAGAGAGAAAAGAAACACTCAGCATATGCTCTTGCAAGTTTAGATTGGTTTATTAGTTTATCTAAACAGGATGGCTTCCACTGTTTTCTCAAATCCTTCTTCAAACCCTAAAAGAAGAATTAGTCAGGATTAATCGCATGTCACAATATTTGCTTAACCTTTCAGCCAGGCCAGTGTTGGTACTTCGAGGGAGGTTTTCCAACGCTCTCGCGAAGTTCCTTAATTATGTAACCTCTTTTCCCTGGAGGCGTAGCCCTACTAACACCTTTCTGGACACCTACTTGGTTTATAGCATTGATTGTTAAGTGAGAAAATCTCCCGAGAGTAGTCCTACTCATCAGAGGGATCGGGATCCAACTATCATCGCATGATGCCCAAGATGGAAGCCACTCTAGTCACCACACTCCAGAAGGTATGCTAAATCTGCAAGTTTCCTTTATGTTTGAAATTCCCGATGTGATTTTTACCTCAAGCTCTTATGACCTTAACGTAGGCCAACAAATCATAAGATGCAAGTCAAGTTCTACCCGTCGTTGTCCTGATTAATTTAGATCCATCCGTACTCACCCTTGACGTAGGCCAACAAGGCTGTACGACTGTCCTAAATTAATGCATCTATCTATGCAACAAATAAGCAACGCATTGTTACCATACACTATGCCTTGATGTAGGCCAACAAACCTAGCATGAATACGATGTGCTGTTTATTCGAAACGACGGAGGGTTACGGCTGGTTTTTCTCAAAACCGATAACGTAGTGAACTTGATATGATCGAAGGAACCAAGATAGCTTTTAAAAGGAGTAGTTTAAGTTCCGCATTTAAAATTTGCTTTTTGAAGAAAACCGAGTGGTTTTGAAATTGTTCTAACGATTTAGTTTAAGTTTATTTTCTTTGCATTAATGAATTAATGCTGTCCCATCATTTAATCCTACCATTGCAGAAAACAACGAAAATACAACGTACGCTTATGCCATCCGCATTCGCCACGGGGCCCCATCATCACCCGTTAGGTTACTACACTAACGACAGAGCGGGGGCTGGACAAGCGCGGGTGTAAACCATAAGCAACGCCTAATAAATATCATATATAGATATATCCATTCGTCACAAGCAATAATAAGCATTCCTGATCACAGATGAACATATTGGATATACTAGGAATTCCGCACTTCGTTTAAGCTCATAACGAAGGACGGGTTCCACGGTCGTGATGAATAGCCAAAACCCCACCCTAGACCCCTACGGGTGCGGCAAACTACCCGCCAAGTACCAGAAGTGAAGCAGTGTCCTTCAACAACGTGAGTAGGCTACTTAGCACTTTAATGTACCCGGTAGTTTGTGCTCCCCATCTTGGGTCAATCCTAAGAGCAAAAAAAGTAAAAGAAATAATACAACGATGGCTACAACCTCAACCCGGATGTGCCCCGCAAAAATAATTTTACATCAATTTTACAAATTTCATTGAATGAAAGAAAAGAAAACACTCGTCTCACACCCCCCGGCTATTCATCACGACGATCCAATAAGATTCATATACACAAACTAATCATCACAGATATGTGCAACCCCCACTAATCGTCGTATAGCGATTAGCAGACGTTTCAAAACACATATAACATTACAGAAGAACCGATTAGCTAAAGCAATTAGAATTTTGATCGATTATGCAAATTTGAATCTATCCCCAGTTTAACACAGTACACAAAATATCTGGGCAGAAACAAAATATCCCAAAAATCACAATTCCAGAAAATAAGAATAACAGAAAAAGTTTGGACTGAATCGGAGTCGACTCGGCCGCGGATCGGCGGCAGAACGCATGGTTCTGCCGCGAATCCGCGGCGGTCTGACCGATTCATGAGTCCAAATTTTTTATGTGTTCTTAAAAAAGCCTGCACGAATTTTTAAGCCTTCTGAAAAAAAATTTAGACCACATTTCAAAATCGACAGAAACTTGCATTTTCGGATGTGATTTCGGGATTTTTCCGGCGATCGAATTTCTAACACTTTGCTAACAAGTTAGTTAAGGTTTAATATGGCTCTGATACCAGTGTAAGTCCATGATACACACCCCACGGCTCGCGGGGAGGCGGAATACTTTAAAAACGATTTTCTCACCTCAAAAGAAACATGTTTTAGCTTTGCATCATGAACTTGTTCCACTTTAGGATCTTGTTTAAACCTTAGCTAACATAACACTAGACTAAGAGAGAGAGCTAACTACTAAGTAAAGGAGTTATACCCTCGTTCCTAGTCCTTCGGGTCTTCAAGTTTCTCCTTGCTCCTTGGTTCAAGCTCCTTCTTCTTGATCTCCTTGCTTTGGATTTTGAACGATCTCGGTTGCCGGTCTCCTTTGTGTCGAAGATGGATCCACCCGAGGGCTATGGTCAAGCTCCAACCTCCATGAGATAACTTAGTGATCTAACTTGCTAACAGAGAAGACTAAGTAGATATAGAGTGAGTGTATTGGATTATTTGATCTCAAAGCTCATTGTTTTGCAACACATGCAAGTGTATGAGCTAGAGGAAGAGGGAGAGAAGAAAACCTAGGAGAGAGAATCCTTTTGTGATAATAGAAAATGAGAAGAGAGAATGGTTAAGTCTTGAGCCAATAATTCAACCATGGCATTATTAAATCATATAATCTACAACCATGCTTGAACAGTGGCTCCAAATGAAATAAACAAATACTTAGCCATTCTTCAACCTATGCCTCCTAATTTCCACCTCATTAATTCTTTAATGAAAAAGAATAAAACAATAATGAGGTGTCTCCTTCCAGAAGGTCAATCTTGTGAATTTACAAGAATGCCCTTTTCCGTATTTTCATACCCGTATCCGTATTCCGAAAAATACGGATACACCGAGATCTGTATAATCCAATACTACAATACTAGTATCCGTCTTAAACAAAAGCCTACCAGTATAATCCGTCCGATCGTCATTCGAGTAGCCAGTACACGAATGCGATCGAAACCCTGTCGTAAGACCATACGGCGTCTACATCGTCTCGCCTGATCCATGGAAACCCTCTGTGTGGGACTCTAAAAACTCGATAGTACGCTGGCAGTGGGTTTAACCACAAGTCCGTCAGTGGCACTAGCTGTACGTAACGGCAACCCAGGTACGTGTCGAAAAGGCGGCAGACGAGCGAACTCGTCCGTAACCCCTACTGAGCCTGTCCGTGACAATATCCGTGCAGTCCGGTCTGTTCGTCTGAGAGTATCGCATGTATGATCTAGGGAGGTGGTGAACGTCAGACCCCTAACAACCGTACAAGTCATGCCGGTGTGGCTCAAGACCATCCGAGAATTTACTTGTCAGTCCACCAGTAATTCTCTATCAGCCCTGGCCAGGGACTTATGGTAATGACCAACCGATCACATTGCGATATCGACTCCCTATACCGGGAGAGATCCTAACAGTCACTCACTGCCTCCATTTGGCTCGGGACTGTACCCAACTAAAACCTCGTTGCACGACTCCTTTGAGCCGTGGTAAGGTAGTAATCAAAGTACAGTGGGAACTCACACGAGACAAATGATGACCTCAAGTCGACAGACTATCTGCACACATGTCACCTGAGAAATGCTATCTGACGCTAGGTATAATACCATCCAGTCATTTCTCGGCAAGTCTTGTCCGGTGTACTCACACTCAGTGAGCATCTGTATACAATCTTAGGTGGACATCACCAATGGTTGCGGGACCAATCCACCACCCCTCGTCAGGGTCTAGATATGTATACACTAGTCTACTCTGGAGCATCGATGCCCAGTCTCGATACTCCTGCGACCAGGGACATTCAAGGATGTGCTTATTGACTATCCAGCTCCCATAAGTATGACTGCCATCACAACGCCGGTAGTCAGGCAAATACCCTATGGGCTTTATCAACATTTTTATAAATACAAAGTAAATTATATCACACGTTAAGATAAAGACAAACCAAATAGCGTACTATCATATCAAGCAAGATTGTCATTTACATACATATCCCTAGCATCCTATACAATTAAGGCCTCTAGGGCATATATATCCAACAATCTCCCACTTGCACTAAGGCCTGTAATTGGCGCAATGAGTACCCACTGTCTGCACTATATCCAGTTGCTGGTGTACCGCATGCCCAACATCTCAAACAGCCTCTCGAACTGGACTTGAGGGATGGCCTTGGTGAATGGATCTGCCGTGTTGTCTTTTGTGTCCACTCTCCGCACCTCGATCTCTCGGCGATCCACGATCTCCCTTATCAGGTGATACCGCCTCAAGATATGCCTGGATTTCTGATGGGACCTTGGTTTCTTCACTAATGCTACAGCCCCATTGTTATCACAATACAAAGGTATTGGATTGGCAATGGACGGAACCACCTGAAGTTCAGAGATGAACTTCTTCATCCAGACAGCCTCTTTCGCGGCATCGCTAGCAGCTATATACTCAGCCTCCATAGTTGAGTCTGCGACGGTATCCTGTTTGGAACTCCTCCAACATACCGCCCCTCCATTGAGGGTAAACACAAAACCCGAAACGGATTTAGAGTCATCTTTGTCACTTTGGAAGCTGGAGTTGGTAAAAGCCTCGACCTGTAGGTCCCCATTACCGTAAACCAAGAACATCTCCTTAGTCTTTCTCAGGTACTTGAGAATGTTCTTTACCGCTATCCAATGCTTCTCACCTGGGTCAGACTGATACCTGCTTACCACACTAAGTGCGTAAACTACATCTGGTCTGGTACATAATATCGCATACATTATGGATCCTACTGCCGAAGCGTAGGTTATAATGCCCATGCGAGCCCTCTCTTCATCAGTCTTTGGAGACATCTTTTTAGAGAGGGTGATCCCGTGACAAGCGAGTAAAATACCGCACTTGGAATCTTCCATACTAAATCTCTTTAGTATAGTGTCAATATACCCGGACTGTGAAAGTCCCAACATCCTTTTGGATCTATCACGATAGATCTTAATGCCCAGAATGTAGGATGCATCTCCCAAGTCTTTCATGGAGAATTTCTGTGACAAGAAGAGCTTTACTGATTGTAGCAAAGGGACATCATTCCCTATCAGTAGTATGTCGTCGACGTACAAAACGAGGAATACTACTGCTCCTTCTACAATCTTTCTATAAATGCATGGTTCAACTACATTTTTGATAAAGTCAAATTCTTTGACCGCTTCATCAAAGCAGATGTTCCAACTTCGCGATGCTTGCTTTAATCCATAAATGGATTTAATCAACTTGCATACCTTTCCGCTGTTCCCACTATCTAAGAAACCTTCTGGTTGATCCATGTAAACACTTTCTTCTAAATGTCCATTTAAAAAAGCTGTTTTTACGTCCATCTGCCAGATTTCATAGTCATGGAAGGCAGCAATGGCAAGCAGGATCCGAATGGATTTAACCATAGCTACTGGGAAAAAGGTTTCATCATAGTCCAATCCTGGTCTTTGACGAAAACCTTTTGCAATGAGTCTAGCTTTGTAGGTTTCGACTTTTCCAAATGCACCAATCTTCTTTTTGAAGATCCATTTGCATCCAACTGGTTTCACCCCAGAAGGAGCAACATCTAAAGTCCAAACATTATTGGTGTACATGGATTCTATTTCGGATCTCATAGCATCCAGCCACTTCACCGAGTCTTTACTCCTGATAGCCTGCTGAAAATTAGTAGGCTCATCATTATCGATGATGCAATCCTCTCGATCCCCATCTACAAGAAACCTATAGTATCTTTCAGGAGGACGAGAAAGCCTACCAGATCTGCGGAGCGGCGTTGGTTCTTCGGGCTCTATTGAAACCTGAGGTTCTACTAAGTCCTCAGCAGTAGTTTGAGGTTCTGGAATTTCTTCCAGCTCTACCGCGCTCCCACTAATTTCTTTTGCAAGAAATTCGCTCTCTAAGACGTCAATGTGGCGAGCGACAAACACCTTTTGTTCTTCAGTGTGGTAGACAATATATCCCCTTGAATGCTTGGGGTATCCCATAAACTTGTACAAAACCGATCGTGCTTCGAGTTTTTCCGGATTATGCTTTTTAACAAATGCCGGACACCCCCATATCTTGATATACTTGAGACATGATCTCTTCCCGCTCCACATTTCATATGGAGTGGTAGGCACAGACATAGTCGGAACTCTATTCAATAGGTATGCTGCTGATTCTAGCGCAAAACCCCAGAAGGAAAGTGGCAACTCAGCAAAACTCATCATTGAACGCACCATGTCTAGTAGCGTGCGATTCCTCCTTTCTGATACACCATTATGCTAAGGTGTATATGGTGGAGTAAGCTGAGAGAGAATTCCATTCTCTTTTAAGCATTCAAGGAAACTGGTACTTAAGTATTCTCCACCTCGATCAGATCGAAGTGCCTTGATGCTTTTACCAGTCTGTTTCTCCAATTCATTTTTATACTCCTTAAATTTCTCAAAAGCCTCGGATTTATGCTTCATCAAAAACACATGTCCATACCTCGAGAAATCATCAATAAAAGTGATGAAGTAGGAGTGACCGCTTCGTGCATGTGTAGACATCGAACCACATACATCACTGTGTACAAGTCCCAAGAGTTCCGTGACTCTTTCTCCGTGTCCGGTGAACGGAGATTTGGTCATCTTTCCTTTGATACATGATTGATAAGTTGCATACGATGAATATTCAAATGAATCTAAATATCCATCTTTATGTAACTTAGTCAACCTTGTTTCATTTATATGACCAAGTCTACAACGCCATAGGAAGGCTTGGTTTGAATCTGGAGCCTTCCTTTTAAGCGTGTTTTGAATATTGAAAACTTGAGGTTGATTAAGTATGTATATGCCATTTTCCAGTGTGCCAAACCCAATCATTTCTTAATTTAGGAGAATGTTCATGACATTTCTTTCAAGTGCAAAATTATATCCTTCATTAGATAACAAAGATACTGATATAATATTACACAGCATACTAGGAATACAAAAACAGCTGTACAACACCAAAATATGCCCACTAATCAACCCTAGGTGATATTCCCCCATTGCAACAGCATCTATATGCAATCCATTGTCCATCCGGAGAGTCATATCACTTGTCTTCAGTGCTCTACGGTTCACAGAGCCTGCAAAGAATTACAGATGTGAGAACCAGAACCGGTATCAAGTACCCATGATATAGAGTTTACTGAAAGACAATTTTCGATTATAAACACACCTGAAGCAGAAGCAGAAGCAGAAGCTTGCTTCGTGTCCTTGGCTTTGTAAGCCATGGAATCTTTCTTCAAGTGCCCTTGCTTGTGACAATAGTAGCATTCGTTCTTATCAGCCTTCACCCTTCCTGCCTTGTTCATTCCCTGCACCTTCTTGACCCCGCCTTTCGGTTTGGTGTCTTTCATCTTCTTCTTCCCTTTAGCTTTCGCTTTAGATATAGAAGAGAATGATTGGCCAACATACAGAACGGGGGTCTTCTCCTTTTTCAAGGAGGTCTCTGCTACCCTCAGCATGTTGAGGAGCTTTGGAAGATCAGCTTCCATTTCGTGCATATTGAAGTTCAGCACGAACTGAGAGAAGGTGTGGGGAAGGGACTGCAAAATCAAGTCGATGTACAAATCATTCTCTAGCACGCATCCCAGGTTTGCAAGTTCCTCAATGGGGCTGATCATTTTCAGGACGTGCTCTCCTACAGGTGATCCTGGAGCTAACCTCATCTGGTACAGTTTCCTTGAGGTCTCGTACCTCGCGATACGGGAGTGCTCTCCATACATATCCTTGCAATGGAGAAAGATGGATATAATATCCATACTCTCATGCTGTTTCTGGAGTTCATTGCTCATGGACGCCAGCACGATACACTTAGCTCTCTCACAGTCTAGATCCCAAGTTTTGCGAACCTCCTTGTCCGCAACTGAGGAATCTGGTCCTGGGATAGGGGGAGGAACAACGGTAGTAACATATGCAACTTTGTCATAAGTCAGTGCAATGTTGACGTTCCTTAGCCAATCTTTATAGTTTGGCCCGGTCAGTGTATTCTTTTCAAGTAATAGTTTTAGTCCCGTCATGGTAGCTGCCAGAGAGAGAGAGAAAAGAAACACTCAGCATATGCCCTTACAAGTTTAGATTGGTTTATTAGTTTATCTAAACAGGATGGCTCCCACTGTTTCCTCAAATCCTTCTTCAAACCCTAAAAGAAGAATTAGTCAGGATTAATCGCACGTCACAATACTTGCTTAACCTTTCAGCCAGGCCAGTGTTGGTACTTCGAGGGAGGTTTTCCAACGCTTTCGCGAAGTTCCTTAATTATGTAACCTCTTTTCCCTGGAGGCGTAGCCCCACTAACACCTTTCTAGACACCTACTTGGTTTATAGCATTGATTGTTAAGTGAGAAAATCTCCCGTGAGTAGTCTTACTCATCAGTGGGATCGGGATCCAACTATCATCGCATGATGCCCTAGATGGAAGCCACTCTAGTCACCACACTCCAGAAGGTATGCTAAATCTGCAAGTTTCTTTTATGTTTGAAACTCCTGATGTGATTTTTACCCCAAGCTCTTATGACCTTGACGTAGGCCAACAAATCATAAGATGCAAGTCAAGTTCTATCCGTCGTTGTCCTGATTAATTTAGATCCATCCGTACTCGTCCTTGACATAGGCCAACAAGGCTGTACGACTGTCCTAAATTAATGCATCTATCTATGCAACAAATAAGCAATACATTGCTACCATACACTATGCCTTGACGTAGGCCAACAAACATAGCATGAATACGATGTGTTGTTTATTTGAAACGGCGGAGGGTTACGGCTGGTTTTTCTCGAAACCGTTAACGTAGTGAACTTAATATGATCGAAGGAACCAAGATAGCTTTTTAAAAGGAGTGGTTTAAGCTCCGCATTTAAAATTTGCTTTTTGAAGAACACCGAGTGGTTTTGAAATTGTTCCAACGATTTAGTTTAAGTTTATTTTCTTTGCATTAATGAATTAATGCTGTCCCATCATTTAATCCTACCATTGCAGAAAACAACAAAAATACAACATACGCTTATGCCATCCGCATTCGCCACCGGGCCCCGTCATCACCCGTTAGGTTACTTAACTAACGACAGAGCGGGGGCTGGACTAGCGCGGGTGTAAAACATAAGCAACGCCTAATAAATATCATATATAGATATATCCATTCGTCGCACGCAATAATAAACATTCCAGATCACATATGAACATATTGGATATACTAGGAATTCCGCACTTCGTTTAAGCCCATAACGAAAGACGGGTACCACGGTCGTGATGAATAGCCAAAACCCCACCCTAGACCCCTACGGGTGCGGCAAACTACCCGCCAAGTACCAGAAGTGAAGCAGTCTCCCTCAACAACGTGAGTAGGCCACTTAGCACTTCAATGTACCCGGTAGTTTGTGCTCCCCACCTTGGGTCTATCTTAGGAGCAAAAACAGTAAAAGAAATAATACAACGGTGGCTACAAGCTCAACCCGGATGTGCCCCACAAAAATAATATTACATCAATTTTAAAAATTACATTGAACGAAAGAAAAGAAAACACTCGTCTCACACCCCCCAGCTATTCATCACGACGATCCAATAAGATTCATATACACAAACCAATCATCACAGATATGTGCAACCCCCACTAATCGTCGTATAGCGATTAGCAGACGTTTCAAAACACATATACCATTACAGAAGAACCGATTAGCTAAAGCAATTAGAATTTTGATCGATTAAGCTAATTTGAATCTATCCCCAGTTTAACACAGTACACAAAATATCTGGGCAGAAACAAAATATCCCAAAAATCACAATTCCAGAAAATAAGAATAACAGAAAAAGTTTGGACTGAATCGGAGTCGACTCGGCCGCGGATTGGCGGCAGAACGCATGGTTCTGCCGTGGATCCGCGGCGGTCTGACCGATTCATGAGTCCAAATTTTTTCTGTGTTCTTAAAAAAGCCTGCACGAATTTTTAAGTCTTCTGAAAAAAAATTTAGACCACATTTCAAAATCGACTGAAACATGCATTTTCGGATGTGATTTCGGGATTTTTCCGGCGATCGAATTTCTAACACTTTGCTAACAAGTTAGTTAAGGTTTAATATGGCTCTGATACCAGTGTAAGTCCATGATACACACCCCACGACTCGCGGGGAGGCAGAATACTTTAAAAACGATTTTCTCACCTCAAAAGAAACATGTTTTAGCTTTGCATCATGAACTTGTTCCACTTTAGGATCTTGTTTAAACCTTAGCTAACATAATACTAGACTAAAAGAGAGAGCTAACTACTAAGTAAAGGAGTTAGACCCTCATTCCGAGTCCTTCGGGTCTTCAAGTTGCTCCTTGCTCCTTGGTTCAAGCTCCTTCTTCTTGATCTCCTTGCTTTGGCTTTTGAATGATCTCGGTTGCCGGTCTCCTTTGTGTCGAAGATGGATCCACCCGAGGGCTATGGTCAAGCTCCAACCTCCATGAGATAACTTAGTGATCTAACTTGCTAAGAGAGAAGACTAAGTAGATGTAGAGTGAGTGTATTGGATTATTTGATCTCAAAGCACATTGTTTTGCAACACATGCAAGTGTATGAGCTTGAGGAAGAAGGAGAGAAGAAAACCTAGGAGAGAGAATCCTTTTGTGATAATAGAAAATGAGAAGAGAGAATGGTTAAGTCTTGAGCCAATAATTCAACCATGGAATTATTAAATCATATAATCTACAACCATGCTTGAACAGTGGCTCCAAATGAAATAAACAAATACTTAGCCATTCTTCAACCCATGCCTCCTAATTTCCACCTCATTAATTTTTTAATGAAAAAGAATAAAACAATAATGAGGTGTCTCCTTCCAGAAGGTCAATCTTGTGAATTTACAAAAATGCCCTTTTCCGTATTTTCATACCCGTATCCGTATTCCGAAAAATACGGATACACCGAGATCTGTATAATCCAATACTATAATACTAGTATCCGGCTTAAACCAAAGCCTACCAGTTGAATCCGTCCGATCGTCATTCGAGTAGCCAGTACACGAATGCGATCGAAACCCTGCCGTAAGACCATATGGCGTCTACATCGTCTCGCCTGATCCAGGGAAACCCTCTGTGTAGGACTCTAAAGACTCGATAGTATGCTGGCAGTGGGTTTAACCACAAGTCCATCAGTGGCACTAGCTGTACGTAACGGCAACCCAGGTACGTGTCGAAAAGGAGGCCGACGAGCGAACTCGTCCGTAACCCCTAACGAGCCTGTCCGTGACAATATCCGTGCAGTCCGGTCTGTCCGTCTGAGAGTATCGCATGTATGATCTACGGAGGTGGTGAACGTCAGACCCCTAACAACCGTACAAGTCGTGCCGGTGTGGCTCAAGACCATCCGAGAATCTACTGGTCAGTCCACCAGTAATTCTCTATCAGCCCTGGCCAGGGACTTATGGTAATGACTAGCCGATCACATGTAGCGTTACTAGGCACTAGTACAAGGTTCTACAAGGTATCAACCATGTCAAAATCAAATTTTACATGTGCCGAACAACCCTAACAAAGATCTTAGACTAGAGATTAGGCGAAACAATATGCAAGTAAACAACTTTACTTTTAAGAGAAAGGGATTACAACCTTTGTAGTCCGGTCCTTCACTTCAAATAGCTCCGTGTTGTGGTCCCTTCACTGCGATCATCAAGTACCTGGACTCTAGATAGGCTCCATGAAGAGAAAGATGTAAGCATTCTTCCGATCTTCAATAACAAAGATGATCTCCTTGAAGAAACTCAAACCCAAGCTCTTGCTTTGCTAATCAAGTATTAGCAAAGCAAACACCCTAATCTAAGCGGCTAGAATAGATGAGGATGATGAAGTAGGAATTTATCTCTCTTTTGTTTTCAATTTCTCACTCATTTTCATCACTTATGAAAAATCTAGAAAGCTTTTTCGTCAAAAAGGAAGAAGAAGAAGAAGCAAATCAATTTGTGATGCATAATGAATCTTGTGTGAGCTTAGAAATGCAACCATGGGTTAAGAAAGTAAACTTAACCATTGTAGAGATTTAACTAGGGTAAAGGGTTTGGGTTGGGTTAAGAAATATCTATGCAAAATATCACAAGTCAAAGTCAAAGCTTCAAGAAGCTTCTTGAAAGCTTCATGCAAGCTTAACCCTAATCCAAACCCTAACCACAATTAAACTCCATAAAACATGTTGCAATTGTAACCACAACATGTTACAATATTATAAATCACATATACAATATTTATTGTAACAAAATAAAATAATACAATTAACATATATCACATATATATCAATGTATTACCCGAGTGAGAAAAAGAATCTTTAAGTGAGCTTATATTAGTTAATGTAATTTAATATATCAAATATATAATTATACATTAAATTATCGAATCAACACTTGATCCGATAATCCGGCTATTTCACAAATAACCGACTAATATAATCTGTATCAGTTCATCGAATCAACACTTGATCCGATGACCCGGCTATATCACATATACCCGGCCGATATCACATATCGCGAGAATCTAATACGGTATCACATACACATATTGTTCTCGGTCCCGCACATATCACATATGTGCTCCTACTCCGTTTTGCCTGAGCCCGGAAACCTCTGTGTAGGACTCTAAAGAATCGTCAATACGCTTGCAGCAGGTGATGATCATATTAAACACCCACAAGCTGCAGGCGGTCAGCTAAACGTAACAGCCACCCAGGTATTGAGCGATCAGAAGATCAACAAGAAAGCCTGTACATTCTTTTGCGAATCCAATCAGTAACACTCCCGTACAGTCCGGTCTCTTCGTCTAATATGTTGCATATCTCGCCTAGGGGTGGTAAACGTCATACTCCAGTAGCTTGATAAGTCGTGTCGATATGAGGTCCATAACAGTTCGAGAAACTACTGATAACACTTACTAGTAAATCTCAGCAACCCTGGCCAGCGATTTCCAGTTATAGCCAATCGAACACAGCGCAACATCAACTCCCTATACCGGGAGAGACGAAACCCCACCTATCGCTCATTGCCTCCATGTGATTCGGGACGGTACCCAAAAGCCATCTTTTTGCACGCCCTTTTGGACGTGGTATGATGGAAATCAAAGCACAGTGGGAATCACACAAAACTCTATGACGATCTCGGGTCTACAGACTAACCTGTACCAGTGTCACCAGAGAACTGCCATCTGACGGGAGGTATAATACCATCTGGGAGTTCTCGGCGAGTCCGTCCAGTGTACCCAGTCTCCACTGAGCACCCGTATAACTTCTCTGATGTCAAACACCAATGGATATGGGATCATCCATCGCCCATCATATGGGTCAAGAAGCGCATACGCTAGTCTACTCTGGTATATCGATGCCCTGTCTCGATACACCTACGACTAGGAACAATTGAAGGATGTACTTAGCGACTACACTGTCCCAACTTGTATGATCTGCATCATAGTCCTGGTAGTCAAGTACTCATCCTAAGGGCTTTATCAACATGTAACATAGAGACAATCAGAGTACATGTTAAGAAAAAGAGCAACCAGATAGCATACTATCATGTCGAGCAAGAAAGTCCTACCTATATATGTCCAAGTATCCACTACAATATACATCGTATCTACAGTAGTGGCCTCTAAGGCATACATATAACTAACAATCTCCCACTTGCACTAGGGCCATCCGTTGTGGTATCACATACCCAACAATCAGCTGTGGTTGAAGTATCTCATACTCAACCATCCCATAAAAGTCTCTACTGGGAAATATGCCTTTGTGAGTGGATCCGTGCTGTTGTCCTCTGCGTCTTCTCTCCTAACCTCGATCTCCCTGGAGATTAACCATCTCCATGATCAGGCGATACTGCCTAAGAATATGTCTGGATCTCTGATGGGATGGGGGTTCCTAGGCAAAAGCCACAACTCCATTGTCACACAATGGTGGGAACGAAGTTCATCTCATGAACAAGTGTAAATCCAAACTATTTCTTTGGTAGCATCCTTGGTAGTGATTTATCTTGCCTTTAATCGTCTAGTATGTCACGGTATCTAGCTTGGAACTCTTCCAACATACCGTCCCTCCACTAAGGATAAAGACAATGCCTGTGACTGACATTCAGTCGACCTTACCACCTTGGAACCATTCCAGTGATTCTCCCCAGGATCGATTGATACCATCTCACTACAACTAGCGAGAATCCTAACATCCAATTAGATCTATCTCATAGATATAAAAACTAGGATTTAGGAGGTATCATCTTGATCCTATATAGAGAATCCTTGTGATAAGAAGAGATTGACCGAGCGTAGCATAGGAAACTCCTTCCCTATCAAGAGTATGTCATCCTCGTACTATACGAGGATCACCACCATACTCCCCACTACCTTTTTGTATATACAAGGTTCATCTACCATTTTGATGAAGTCAATCTTTTTGACTACCACATCAAAACAGACGTTCCAACTCCGCGATGCTTGATTTATCTCATAAAACATCTTGCACACTTTTCCGCTGCTCCCACTGTCTACGAAGCCCTCTAGCTGTGTACTTGTAGACGCTCTCTTCTAAATCATCATTTAGAAAAGCTGTCATGACACCCAACCGCCGGATATCGTAGTCATGGTATGTAGCAATAGCAAGTAGGATCTGGATGGACTTAAGCATAGCTTTGAAAGTCTCAACTTTTCCATGTACACCTAGTAATCTTCTCCAGATATACTTGCTCCTGATGGGGATTTAACCCTTCAGATGAAGCAACCAAAGTCCATACTTTGTTGGTGTATAAGGATTCCATGTCAGATCGCTAAGCATCCAGCCATTCTTACAGAGTCCCCACTCTTGATGGCCTGCTCGAAAATAGTTAGGTCATCATCTCATGATGCAATCCTCGCTCCCACTGTCATAGAGAAACCGAAGTATCTCTCAGGTGGGTGAGGAACCCTACTAGATCGGCGGAGAGGCTAAGGTTCGTTAGAAACTATTGAATCTTTTGGGTTTACCAAATCATCAGCTGCAGTTTGTATAGCTGGAACTTTTCCAGTTCTACCTCATGACCACTAATTTCTTCACAAGAAATTCCCTTTCACAAAGGTGGCATGCTGAGAAACAAAACACCTTTTGTTCCCCAGTTTGGTAGAAGATATTCCTTTGCAAATGCTTGGGATATCCGACAAACTTCCACAGAACTGACCTTGCTTCGAGCTTGTCCGGATCATACTTTTAGACATAGGCCAGACAACCCAAAATCATAATATCCTTAAGAGATGGGCTCTTCCCATACCATATCACATATGGAGTGGTAGGTATCTGATTTGATTGGAACCCTATTCAATAGGTATGCAGCTTCTCAAGTGCGTAACTCCCAAAAGGAAATAGGAAACTCAGTAGTACTCATCATAGAGCGCACCATATCTAATAGGGTGAGATAGTTCCGCCCCGATACACCGACGTGCTGTGGTGTATTCGGAGGAGTAGTGCTGAGAGAGAATCTCATTCTCCTTTAGAATAGTCCAGGAATCCCGTTCTCAAGTATTCTCCTCCCTGATCTCATCAAAGGACATAATACTTATACCCATTTTGGTTCTCTACTTCTGACTTATATTCATTGAATTTCTCAAAAGGTTCAGACTTGTGTTTCAACAGGAACACATGTGCGAAGCTTGAGAGACCATCAGTGAATATAATAAAGTACAAAGAACTAGTATTGGCATGTGTAGACAGGGGACCTTACATACATCATCATGTATCAATCCCAAGAGTTCACTAACTCTTTCTTTGTTTCCAAAAAACAGAGCTGTGGTCATCTTATCTTTGTGACATGACCGACAAGTTTCACAAGATGTAAATTCAAACAAATTTAAATATGCATCTCTATGTAACTTAGCTAGTCGGGTCGCATTGATATGACCTAGTCTACAATGCCTCAAGAAGGATTCGTTCATTTCTGAACTCTTCCTCTTGTGTGTATTCTGTACACTAAGAACTGTAGTTTGATTTAGAACGTATATGCTTTTAGACAACGTGCCTGAACCGATCAACTCTTGATATAGGAAATGTTCAAAATATTATCCAACAATACAAAATTATATCCTTCTTCACTAATAAAGAGACTGATATGATGTTGTATATCAGGTTCGGTATCTAATAACATTCGTTCAGAATCAATGTATTCTGGTAATACAGGGTGATAACTGCCAACAGACTTGGCTTGCAACAATTGCACTGTTTCCAACTCTTGAAACTTATCACCCGTTCTTCAGTTCTCTACCTATCTGTAGCCCATGTAACAGATTACATTTGCGGGATCCTGATCTGGTATCTCATACCCAGGACGTAAAGGATACTGAGAAACAGTTCTCTGTAATGAACATACCCGAAGAAGATGTATCAACATGCACTTTCTTCGTTTGGACGGCACGGGAATTCTGGTAATCCCTTATTTCCTGCTCGGTCTTATAACATTTATAAGTTGGAGCGGGACCAACGTTCCCTAGCGCAGTATAACAAGTGGGTTCGGTCAATACATCTGCATTATTATCTTGATTAAGGCGTGACATAGTCACTACCTGGAGAGAGAGAGAAGAAACACTCAGTGTATGCTCTTGAAAGATTAGATTGGTTATTAATATATCTAATCAGGATGTCTCCCACTGTTTTAGTCAAATCTTCCTTCAAACCCTAAAAGGAAAGACTAGCCGGGATTAATTACACCCTACAAGTTTGCCAATCTTTCAGCCAGGCCAGTGCTGGTACTTTGAGGGCGGTTCCCCGTGCTTTCGCACGGACCTAATTAAAGTAAACCTTGTTTTCCCAGGGGCGTAACCCTATTAACAACTTTCTAGACACCTACTTGATCGGTTAATTGTAATGGGTAAAACTCTCCCAGGAGTAACTCTTACTCGCAGCGGGTATCGGGATCCAACTATCTCATAGAAGGTATGCAATCTCATTGCAAATTTCAACACTTGAAATTCCCAATAATATTTTACCCCTAACCTCCTATGATCTTGACAAAGGCCAACAAACCATAGGATGCTAGTCAAGTTCAACCCGTCATTTCCTGATGGAATTAAACCCACCCGCACGACCCTTGACAAAGGCCAACAAGGTCGCACGACTACCCTAACTCAATCGCATCATATGCTTATACAGATAAGCAGTAATCAGCTACCGCACACTACGCCTTGACAAAGGCCAACAAACGCAGCACGAATACTAACTATCACTTATCTGAAATGACGGAGGGCTACGACAGGTTTTTAAGAAAACCTTTTGCGTAATGAACTTGATATCGTTGTAGAATCGAGTGATTTTAAATGGAGTGTTTTTAGGCCTTTTCTAGTTTTGCTAAAGAGGTCACACCCGGTGAAGGGATCGTCGGCTCTTTCCTTATTGAATAAGGTGCAGGATATTTTATAAATACCACTATGCAAAGCAAAAACTATAGAAGCAATCAAAAAACAAACCGAGTGTGTAGCATCTGCTAGTTTCGCTAAAGAGGCCACTCCCGGTGAAGGGATCTCGGCTCTTTCCTTATCGAATAAGGTGCTGGATATTCTACAAGGAATACCGCTATGCAAAGCAAGAACTAGAGCTACCAGTTTTAAACAAGTTTCTACAACATCTTTAGGTTTCTTTTAGTTTCATTAATTTCGTTAATGAAGTCCCATTTTATTATGCTTCACAAGCATCAGATATGAAATGAAATCAACAATATACAATGTATATCTCATTTATACAATGTAAACATTCGTCTCAAGCAGTAATATGATCTCATCACAGAACATTGAAGCAGAAGAACATATATGAAATATTTGATATATTAGGAGGTCCGTGTTTTAATACGAGCCTGTATAAAACACGGATTCCACGGTCGCGATGAATAGCCAAACCTACATCCCTAGACCCCTACGAGAGTGGCAAGTAACCCTGCCAGTTCTAGAGTTAGGAAACCCGGTCTCGACTCCTCGAGATGGTCTCCCACTGTACCCTAGAACCCGGTTACTTGTGCTCCCCGCCTTGGGTCTATCCTAATGCGGAAAAGTAAATAATATACAATGGTGACATCATCCTCAGCCCGGAAGTGCCCCAATAAAAGAATATTACATACAATGAATTTTACATCAATGAAAAAGAAAAACTCTCATCTCACATAAAACCCCCGGCTATTCAAAACACGACGATCCAATATAACATATCACAGCAACACATAATATCATATATCATCAACGTAAGTAAATATGCGTATCCCAATTATCGTTGATGTATAGCAACGAAACCGGCGATACACCACATATAACACTTACGGTCACAGAAAAGAAAGTGTAAAACTATTACAGTTGGAATCCGCAACCTCCTTAGACATCGCTTGCCTAACCAAATGAATTCCTTAGACATCTCATGCTTAACAATTATAAACCCCGCATTTTAGTCTCGATCTCGAAAAAACTTTTCGAAATCAAGTCGGGCAATTCAACAAGATTCCCGATATCCTGATCGAATGCTCGTCGAAAACTTTAGTAGACGGCCGCACCCCCGATGCCGTCGACGAAGTGCACTAAGGCGGAACACCGCTGCCGCGAGCACCCGAACGGATGCTTTTAGCAACGGGGTTCTCCTACAGTCACTTGGTCGGGGCTATGGGGCATGGCTGTCTGTTAAGTTTACCCGGCGAGTATCCGCGTACGCTACGTGATTGCGACGGACTTTTGATCGCATCAAAATCCCGTGGCAACCGATCATCTGAGACTAAACTACTAGATTTATAACATTCAAATTAGTTATCTCATAACTACTTGTGGATTCCAAATATTGTATCACATTCCAGATAAATAGACAATGTTAAACTTTCCGATCGAATAAACAAACACCCAAGATTTCCCAAATAGCTCAACACTTGAGCGGAGTTCAAAAAGTCCCAGAACATGTCACAGCCGCTATGAACCAGCCGTAGAAGGGTCAAACCAACGCCTCACATGTGGCAACGCTAAACTACCACAAACCCTAGGGTTCAAGTGGCGGTTTTGACGGTCACATAATCGAGTTAAGGTTACGTTCTTCTAGAGGGTCCACAGATACGCTTGCATGATTATGCGAAAGTTTCAAACTCCAAAAAAAAATCCAACACTTGAAAGTTTTCCGACAGGGGAAAAAGTGAGTTATTGATATCCGTTCGAACTTTTTAACACGTTCTAAATTACCCGGAAAAAACTCAAATGAAGTTAAACTTTCCAATCGAATCAACGAATACAAAAGATCTCCAGAAAACTCAACACTTGAGTAGAATTAAAAATTCCCAGAAGCATGAAAAAGTACCCAAGAATAATACCCTGAAGTATGAGCCCCTGACTCCCTAAGATGGCCGCAGAACCGCCGCCAAACGGTCCCCAGGTAGATGTCGATAAGAAGGCCGATGAGGTAAACCCATCCGAACTCCTACTGAGCCTGTATGTGACAATCTCCGTACAGTCCGGTCTGTTCGTCTGATACATCGCATGGCGGGCCTAGGGGGGCGGTGAACGTCAGTCCCCTAATAGCGGTACAAGTCGTGTCGGAGTGTAGCCCAGAACACCCTTAGATAACACTAAAAACCTACCAGTATATCTCACTTGCCCTGGCCAGGGACTACTTGCGTAATGGCTCTCCTAGACACTGCGCGAAGTCAACCCCCAATACCGGGAGAGATGAATCCTGTCTAACCGTCACTGCCTCCAAGTGCTTCGGGACTGCACCCAACTACTACCTGTTTGCACGACTTCTTTGAGCCGTGGTAGGGTAGTAATCTAAGTACAGTGGGAACACACTCGAGGCGAAGTGACAGTGTCAAGTCGGCGGACTAAGCTGTACTCATGTCACATGGGAACTGATAACTGACGATAGGTACAATACCAACCAACAGTTCCCGACGAGTCCTGTCCAGTGTACTCGTAACCTAACGAGAACCCGCATACTATCTCAAGTACGACGTACTGACGGCTGTGGGACAGACCGTCTCCCCCGCTGGGATGAGAAGCGCATACGCTAGTCTACTCCGGAGTATCGATGCCCTGTCTCGATAGTCCAACGACTAGGGACCTGTATAAGAATGTGCTTATGGATTACCCAGCCCCCACGAGTGTGAGCGCCATCACAACGCTGGTAATCAAGAAAAGATCCTAAGGGGTCTACTAATATGTATATAAGCGATATGCTAAAAGAAACACATGCACATATGGAAGTAGAGACAAACCTAGTAGCATACTACCATTTCGAGCAAGATTGTCTATACAACTGTGAATATCCAAAGCTTCCATCAAGTAATATACAAGCTAGTGTGATACAGTAATGGCCTCTAGGGCATATACACTAACAATCTCCCACTTGGCCATGTACTGGCGTATCGAAGACCTATCATCTCGATCAGCCGCTCGAACTGAGTCTGGGGTAGGGCCTTCGTGAGTGGATCTGCTGTGTTGTTCTCCGTATTTACTCTCTTCACCTCGATCTCCCGGCGATCTACGATCTCCCTGATTAGGTGGTGCCGCCTCAAAATGTGCCTGGACTTCTGATGGGACCTGGGTTCCTTCGCTAAAGCTATAGCTCCGTTGTTGTCGCAATACAGCGGTATTGGATCAACAATGGTAGGAACCACCTGAAGCTCCGTGAGGAACTTCTTCATCCAGACAGCTTCCTTTGCGGCATCGCAAGCAGCTATGTACTCCGCTTCCATAGTTGAGTCTGCAACGGTCTCCTTCTTGGAACTCTTCCAGCAAACCGTCCCTCCATTGAGGGTAAAGACATAACCTGACATAGACTTGGAGTCATCCTTGTCACTCTGGAAGCTGGAGTCAGCAAAGGCCTCGAGCTGGAGGTCTTTTCCGCCATACACCAAGAACATCTCCTTAGTCCTTCTCAGGTACTTGAGAATGTTCTTTACCGCTATCCAGTATTTCTCCCCTGGGTTTGACTGATACCGGCTTACAACGCTCAATGCGTATGCTACATCTGGTCTGGTACACAACATCGCATACATTATAGAGCCTACCGCAGAAGCGTAGGGTATAATAGACATGCGTTCCCTCTCCAAATCAGTCTTGGAAGACATCTCTTTGGAGAGGGTGATCCCGTGACAAGCCGGTAAATTACCGCGCTTGGAATCTTCCATACTGAATCTTTTCAGTATGGTGTCGATGTACCTAGACTGTGAAAGTCCCAACTTCCTCTTAGATCTATCACGATAGATCTGGATCCCCAGAATGTAGTTGGCATCGCCCAGGTCCTTCATGGAGAACCTCTGCGACAAGAATCCTTTGACTGACTGTAGCATAGGAATATCATTTCCTATTAGGAGAATGTCATCCACGTACAAGACGAGGAATACCACAGTTCTCCCTACAATCTTACTGTAAATGCATGGTTCATCTGGGTTTTTGATACAGTCGAATTCTTTGACAGTATCATCAAAGTAGATGTTCCAACTCCGCGATGCCTGCTTAAGTCCATAAATGGACTTGAGCAACTTGCACACTCTACCGCTGCTCCCACTCTGATTGAATCCCTCCGGCTGATCCATATAGACGCACTCTTCCAAATTTCCATTTAGGAAAGCCGTCTTTACGTCCATCTGCCAGATTTCATAATCATGGAAGGCAGCAATGGCAAGAAGGATCCGAATGGATTTCAGCATAGCCACTGGAGAAAAGGTCTCGTCATAGTCCAAACCAGGTCTTTGACGAAAACCCTTTGCTACAAGTCTAGCTTTATAGGTCTCAACCTGCCCATCTACACCAATCTTCTTTCTGAAGATCCATTTGCAGCCTACGGGTTTTACCCCTTCTGGAGCAAAGTCCAAAGTCCAAACTTTGTTGGTGTACATAGACTCCATCTCGGCCCGCATTGCATCCAGCCATTTTACCGAGTCACCGCTCTGAATGGCTTGCTGGAAGCTAGTAGGCTCACCATAATCCATAGTGCAGTCCTCTCTATCCCCATCAATGAGAAAACCGTAGTATCTCTCGGGCGGATGAGACTGCCTACTACTTCTGCGGAGTGGCGCTGGGATGTCCGGTTCTTTCGAACCCTCTGGTTCTACCAAGCTTTCAGTAATAGCTTGTGGTTCTGGAATTTCTTCCAGTTCTATTGCGCTCCCACTTATCTGATTTTCTAAAAACTCAGTTTCCAAGAAGCGGGCATGACGAGAAAAAAAACCTTTTGTTCCTCTGCGTAATAGAAAAGATACCCCTTGGAGTTCTTTGGGTAGCCCACAAACTTACACTGTACCGAACGTGCCTCGAGCTTGTCCGCATGCTGCTTTTTTACAAAAGCTGGACATCCCCATGTCTTAAAGTGTTTAAGACTGGGTTTCTTCCCACTCCACATATGATATGGTGTGGTAGGCACTGACTTAGTAGGAACTTGGTTCAAAAGATATGCAGCTGTTTCTAGTGCATAACTCCAGAAGGATCGCGGCAACTCAGCCTTACTCATCATGGAACGAACCATATCCAATAGGGTTCGATTCCTCCTTTCCGATACACCGTTGTGTTGTGGTGTGTATGGAGGAGTAAGCTGAGAGAGAATTCCATTCTCTTTTAAGAAGCCCAGAAACTCAGCACTTAAGTATTCGCCACCTCGATCAGATCTCAGTGTCTTGATACTTTTGCCCGTTTGTTTTTCAACTTCATTCTTGTATTCCTGAAATTTCTCAAAGGCCTCGGATTTGTGCTTCATCAAGAAGACATGCCCATACCTAGAGAAATCATCTGTGAAAGTAATGAAGTATGAATAACCACTTCGCGCATGTGTAGACATTGGACCACACACATCACTGTGTATGAGTCCCAAGAGCTCGCTCGCTCTTTCTCCGTATCCAGTGAACGGAGTCTTTGTCATCTTTCTCATGAGACAAGATTCACAAGTGGCATAAGACT
Organism: Agapanthus africanus; assembly: GCA_030015575.1. NCBI lineage: Eukaryota > Viridiplantae > Streptophyta > Magnoliopsida > Asparagales > Amaryllidaceae > Agapanthus > Agapanthus africanus. The sequence continues at coordinate 268,297,459 of JASDDO010000016.1, read as the reverse complement.
GGTGCTCGAACGGATCCAAGTATCCTTCTTTATGTAACTTTGTCAACCGTGTCGTCTCATTAATGTGACCCAGTCTACAATGCCATAAGAATGCCTGATTTAATTCCGGAGACTTTCTTTTAAGTGTGTTCTGGACACTGAAGACCTGAGCTTGATTCAAAACGTAGATACCGTATTTCAATGTACCTGACCCAATCAGTACTTGATTTAGGTGGATGTTTACTACATCGCTTACAAAAGTAAAATCATATCCTTCCTTAGAAAGTAAGGATACAGATATGATGTTACAAGTCGCACCTGGTACATAAAAACAGTCACGCAGAATCAATATCTGCCCAGTTGTCAGTCCTAGATGATATTCCCCTACGGATTCAGCATACATGCTCATTCCGTTAGCAACCCTGAGAGTCATATCATCTTTCCTGATAACCCTACGGTTTCTCAAAGCCTGTAACGAATTACAGATATGAGATCCTGATCCGGTATCCAATACCCAGGAAGTAGGGTTAACTGACATACAGTTCTCTATCATAAACACACCCGAAGCCGAAGCCACAACATGCTTCGAATTCTGGCTACTGGCTTTATAAGCCCTGCAATACTTCTGCCCATGTTCATTCCCGTAACAATAGGAACATCCCTCTTTTACTACATCTGTTCCTGAAACTTCTGCCCTTCTCTTTCTTTCTACTTCCCTAGTTTCCTTTAGGGTAGCAGGTAGAGACTGTTGAACTGAGTCAGCATCTGACCCGTTCTTCAACGTGGTCTCCAGGTCCGAGAGCTCAAAAGAGCTGGTCTCTGTAAGGATGTTGTCCCCTACAGATGACCCGATAGCCAACCTCGCAGGAAGAAATTCGTTCGAGGTCTCATATCTTGCGATACGAGATTTCTCTCCATATAAAACTTTGTTATGGAGGAAGATAAAAGCTGAGTCCATCTTCTCGTGCTTCCTCTGGTATATACCATCAACTGAGGCCGACACGAGGCACTTGGCTTTCGCACAGTCTTCTTCCGATGTCCTACGGATATCAATATCCGTGACAGGGGAAACTGGACCTGAGACGGCAGGGGTTGGATCAGTCAAGAGGTGTTCCAGCTTGTCCTGGGCAATGGACATCTGGACAGACCTTTGCCAGTCATAACAGTCAGATTCAGTCATTTTATTATCTAGATGTAACCTAGGTGCGGTCACTGGGTCGCTGCAATTAAGAGAGAGAGAAGAAAACACTTAGCATGATACTCTTGCAAGTTTAGATTGGTTTTTAATTTATCTAAACAGGATGGCTCCTACTGTCTCTCGAATCCCTCCTCAAACCACAAAGGAAGAATTAGTCGGGATCTTTCTCACCGTACAATTCTTGCTTAACCGTTCAGCCAGGCCATTGTCGGTACTTCGAGGGAGGTTTTCCAACGCTTTCGCGAAGTTCCTTAATTAAGTAACCTCTTTTCCCTGTGGGCGTAGCCCCGCTAACACCTTTCTAGAGACCTACTTAGTTTATAGCATTGATCGTTAATTGAGAAAGTCCCCGAGGAGTAGCATATACTCACAGTAGGATCGGGATCCAAATATCATCGCGTGATAAAACCGAAGGAATCCTACCAGAATCATCACACTCCAAATGGTATGCAGCGCTAGCAAGTTTCAGTACTTTTGAAACTCCCGATGTGGATTTTTTCCCCATGCTCTTATGACCTTGACTAAGGCCAACAAATCATAAGTCACATGTCAAGTTCTACCCGTTGTTATCCAGGTTAATTTAAACCCACCCGTATATACCCTTGACTATGGCCAACAAAGCAATACGACTGTCCCAAACCAACGCATTCTATCTATGCAACATATGAATACCCACCAGCTACCAAACACTGTGCCTTGACTAAGGCCAACAAACATAGCTTGAATACTGTTGAATATTCATATGAAACGACGGAGGGCTACAGATGGTTTTAGCGAAACCGTGAACGTAGTGAACTTGATATAGTCGATGGAACGAGATAGCTTTTAAAAGGAGTGGTTCAATCTCCGCGTTTAAAATGCTTGCTTTTGAAAAGAACCGAGTAGTATTCAAAGTGTTCCAACGACTTTTACTTGGTTTATTTTCTTGCATTAGTTCTTTTAATGCTTCCCATCATTTAATCCTACCATTGCAGAAAACAACCAAAATATGACGTACGCTTATGCCATTCGCATTCGCCACGGGGCCCCGTCATCACCCGTTAGGTTACTTAACTAACGACAGAGCGGGGGCTGGGCTAGCGCGGCTGTAAAACATAAACAACGCCTAAATAGTTATCATATATAAATATATAGCAATGATAGACATTGCAGATCACAGATGAACACTTTGGATATACTAGGAATCCGCGATTCGTTCGAGCCTGCAACGAAAAACGGATTACACGGTCGCGATGAATAGCCAAACCCCACCCTAGACCCCTACGGGTGCGGCAAACTACCCGCCAAGTACCCAAAGCGAAGCAACCTCCCTCAACACCGTGAGTAGGCCACTCGGCACTTCAAGATACCCGGTAGTTTGTGCACTACACCTTGGGTCTATCCTAGGAGCAAAAACAGTAAAAAGAAATTATACAATGACGACTACAACCCCGACCCGGTTGCGAGGCCAAACAAATAATATTACATCAATTTACATATTTTACAATGAATGAAAGAAAAAGAAACTCTCATCTTACACCCATTCCCGGCTATTCATCCGCGACAATCCACTGAGTTCATATACACAAACCATCAACATTACAGATCACAGATATGTATAACCCCCACTAATCGACTTATAGCGATTAGTAGACGTTCAACACATATATCACATCACAGAAAATATACATTAGCCCAAGAGTACGGAATATCGATCAAAATACGGATTTTTAACCATCCCAAAAGTCAATTTTCTTTCTGGAAAATATGGGTAGAAAAATCATGTATTAAAAATCCCAAAACATCCAAACTAAAACACTGCACCAAACCCGATCCAGTTCCGAGTCAAAACGGCGGCGGAACCGCGACAATGAGCATGTCATTGCCGCGAAACCGCGGTCGTTTGATCGAATCACTGGATAGTTTTTCTGCAGTGTTTTCACAAAACCTTGAGATGATTTTTGAAGTATGATTTTTTTTAGAGCAGAAAAAAATCAACAGAAAGTTGTGGTTTTGCGGATGTGTTTTGCGACTTTTTTTCGATCGATGTTCTTAACACTTTGCTAACTTACTAGTTTATTGTAACGCCTTGAAAAGTCGTTTTGGTGTTTTCCTGAAAATCGGTGAAAATTCGGTATTTTTCCGAAAACCGTCCTTTTTGTTATTTTACAGTTTAGGATTAGTTATACCTAAAATGGATAGGTAATTGCTTGTTTTTAGTAGCTAATGAGTTACATATTAAGTTTTGGTCATTTAAAATTTTTTCCCTATTTTTCAATTTTTTAATATTATTTTAAGCCGGTAAGAAAATACATTAAATTAGCGATAAATACAAATTTAAATGGGCTAAATTTAAGATTTAAAAACATGTTAATTAAAATCAAGTTGTAACATAAATTTTGAGTATTTTATTTTAAGTTTTAACTAATTTTTAATATGGAAAACGAAATTTATTGAATTTTAAACTAAAACTTGCAATTTTGGACTTGTAGGGGGTCTTTTTGCATAAAATTTCTTTTGTAAAACCCCTCTCTCTCTTCCCTTAGCCCTAGGCCGGCCCCACCAGCAGCAGCTCAAGAATTTTCCTTGCCTCTTTTTTACTTTAAACCATGTGAAGAAGTGTTGGTTTTAAAAGGGTTTTAAAAGGGTAAATTTGAAAGTATGCGTGCTTTGATTGGAGAGGGTTGACTTGGGCTTTTTCCCACATCACCCACACCACTCTTTCCCATCCCTTGCAGCCGAGAATTCTGCAGTTGCAGCAGCCCCATCCCCCCTCCTTGTCTCATCTCTTTTCTTCATCAAAATTCATCCAAAATTGCTCCAAAAATCAACAATTTCCTTCACAATTTCAAAGCAAAACCTTATTCTCTCTCTTCTCAAACCCAAATTGGTTCAAATCTTGGAGAAAGATGGCATCTTAGGAGGCTTTAGTAACATAGGGTTTGGGCTTGTGAGGTATAATTTGTATCTTTGGTTAAATTGTAGTTTAAAGTGTGCTAATTAGAACTTTGAAAATTGTTTTAGTGTTAATTTTAGTACTATTTGCATACTAGTTTTTTTAAAGTTTGTGGTTTGAAATTAATTTAGGGTTTAGAACACCATTAAGAGATTAATTAAGCTATTTTGTTACCTAGTTATTTTGTTAGCTTAATCTAAGTGGTTAACTTGCTAATTGGGCTAAAATCTAGTGTTAATTTAGTGTTAGTTTCTAATCTAGTTTTTTTAAGGTTATCGTTTGAGTTAAACTAGGGTTTTTAGAAACCATTATTTAGTTAATTAAATCTATTTAATTAATCTAGTTGTTTACTTAACCAATCTATAAGGTTACTTTGCTTAAGTGGCTTGATGTTATGCTAATCCAAGTTAATCTTGTGTGATATTTTCCTTGTTTTGCTATTTACCAAAAATCAAGAGAAGGGTTGGTTGTAGAAAATATGTTTTGAAGCATAGTTAATGGTTTAAAATTAGTGTAATGGCTATCTAGTGGGTTAGTTTGGATTGTTGTGTTGGATTGTGTTAACTTTGTCGCTAATTGTCGATATTTGCACCAAATTGCAAATTCTAGCTTACTAGTTTTTATTAAAATATTGTGATGATTCAATTGCGATGTCTTGGTGTCATTTTTAGCGTATCCTATGACTTTTAGGATGTGTGAGTGCGGATTTTTGAGTGTTCGGGTTTTAGTTTTTCCGGGCGACCAAATTGACATTTTAGTGAGTTTTTGCGATTTTCGCGTGTGTTCCGCGCACCTTGTGCACGTTGTACCTAGCTTGTGAACGTTAGTATTTTCGTTTAGGGTTTTGCGTCGTTCTTGATATGTAACCTTATGTTTGGTATTGATGTAAATTCCAGGTTCGGTCGCGGAGACGTCGGACGCGGCACGAAAGGGGAAAGCGGTGATTGGACGTGACTAGCTAGGGATTCCGGTGAGTAGATGTAACATCTACGGGGGACTATCGTTGGAAGGCGCAAGTCGCCCGATAGTTTTAGTAGCTTAAAAAGATTCTTAGTAATGTTAGTAATTAGGGGTGTAATACTTGTATGATTATTTGTTACATTCATGCCTTATATTGACATACATATACGAACTCATTCTATAGGACACCTGCACCATTGCCAGGGTTTTTATATGCAGCACGAGCACTATTCATGCTTACACACACACCCTGGTAATTGGCATGCCACCACACTAGATAACCTTTAAATTGAAACCTTTTACTATAATTGATACTTAAACATGTGCTATTGCCTTTAATTCCATAAAATGAAATCGTAGGATTGCTATTCATGTGCATGTACCTCATCATATTATTGGTTCATGCCTAGTCTATTAATCATACATCGCAACTTGATTATTGATACCATATGCATTCATTATCATTGACATATGCACTTATGAGGATTTCTTGAGATTTTATGATATTTCTAGATTTTGGGGGAAAGCCGCAAAATTTCTAAACTTATTACTTTTTTAAAATATGTAAATTGCGGTTTTCTAGTGATGTAAGTGTCGTCCACCATGAGTTTGCTGTGGTTTTCGAGATCCGTGTCGAGGAGTGGAGGAACCGTCACCGGTACATGGTGGGCCCGGTAAGGTACTCCGGGGCAAGAGGAATGTGTTGTTGACGTTGAGCCTGGCAGGGGATGGATTACCTACCGGTGACTGTTTTGGCATGGCGGAGATCCAGAGGATACCGACCGTGGCCGCGAGATGATGAGATATTGATATTTGAGATGGGTCAGCCGGACGGCTGAGGCCAGAGATACTTTGATATGAGATTTGAGACAGTTTTGAGGTGTCGTTGCTGGACACGGATTCTGTTTGGTTCTATTGGTATTGTGCTGATATTTCAAAGGAGATTCCTAAATGAAAAAGATGATTTCTTATACTTACATATGCGGACCACGAGTATATTTATATTGCATACATACTTGCAAGTATAGTCATATCGCATACATACCTGCTATTATATCCTGCCATACCTGTATTATAGATGCTAGGATGCTTGTGTGCATACTTACGATAGCCTGTGTAGATGTTATTTATTACTCACGAGTTGGCAACTCACCCCCGTTGTGCCACAGTCTTTTGCAGGTCCGCTCCGTCAGTACAGTAGCGGCGGGGGCACTTGGTTCTTTTGCCTCTTTTGCCTGGACTCGAGGTTTTGCTCTTAGGTGGGTTATATCATTACTTTTGTACCACCTTGTATATTCTTCGTATCTAGTGTACTCCATCTACTGTATCTACCAGTTTTGTTGTATATTGACCTAGAGATGAGACTGTGAGATTTGTGGACTTTTTATGCTGTATTTTGGGGTCGAGCTCACTTGAGTCGACATGCTGTTTTTCTCATGCTTCCTTATGATTATTTCGCATGTTGTTGCTTTACATTGCATGGGATTTGTGACCGCCTTGTGGCGAAGAGCTAGCTCCCGCTTGGGGATGCCTTATTTGTTGGATTCATATATATTCTTGTTGTACCCATTTTGGGGGCCAGTATTTACAAAGGAGAATCTGCCGAAATTTTCGGAAAAATTGATATTGTTTTTAAAAAGGTTTTATATGACTTATTTGATAAACTTGTTTTCAATTGATTGGGTTCTCTTAACTCTTTTGCTTATTTGGTTTTGGTTTCTGGGCTTTGGCTTACTTATTTTACGGACGTCTTGAGACGTTTCGTAAACTTAAGTGCCAGTCACGTTCCGTACCCTGCGGGTCGTGACAAAGTTGGTATTAGAGCGATCGGTTTTACCTTTTTGAGTGTAGGATGACCCTTGGTAGATGGAGTAAGTGACTTAAGTAGGGTAACGTAGCGTGGGTATGTCCGCGGCATACTTGCGATACGGTACTTCGCCTAAGTGACCTTAGGATATACTTGCTTGAAATTCCTTCTTCAATTCCGTGTATCCTATGATCCTATTGCACTGTTCTTATTATCCGTTTTCCTGTATCAACCATTATGCCGCCGAAGGCTACGAGGGCACAGAGGGCTGCCGCCCGAGACGAGATTCGAGCTGGCTCGTCCGAGACTAGGATTGAGCAGGGTGGTATGCCTACGCCGCAGGGACAGACCGATCCACCTTCCCCAGGCCGTATGGATAGGCTTGAGACTGGTATGGAGGAGTTGCGACAGATGATGGGGGGCATGCAGGAGCTACGTCAGATGGTAGGATCGCTAGTTGCAGCCAGTCGTACACCGAGGCCGGATGATGCACCTACTACATCCCAGAATGCTATGATACCTGCTCCTACTACTACCGCCGTGACCATCCCGGTTTCACTACAGGATTTCATGAGGCTGAGACCTCCAGAATTCACCGGCACCGAGGCAGCGGAGGACCCACAGACGTTCCTTGACAGTTTAGCCAGGATCTGTCATTCGCTGAGATGTTCGGATGATCGATGGGTAGAGCTTGCGAGTTTCTGACTAGAGGGTCTCGCGCAGACATGGTGGGAGTCAGTCTTGAGAGGTCGAGCTGCAGGTCTACCGGCTATTACGTGGGCCGAGTTTACAGCGGTCTTTCTAGCTCGTTTCCTCCCAGAGAGCGTTCGTGACGCCAGAGCTCGTAGCTTCGAGGCCTTAGTCAAGACACCTGGGATGACGGTGTCTGAGTATGACATCCAGTTTACACAGTTATCCTGATATGCTCCGTATTTGGTGGATACCGAAGAGAAGATGGTGAAGAGGTTCGTACAGGGACTCGATGCCCAGCTATATCTTGCCATTGGCGCCCAGCACTACGACACTTATTCAGCTGCTATGGATACGGCATTACGGATGGAGGCACGCATATCACAGACTTCGGCCGTTTCTGGGCCGAAGAGGATTCGCACCGATGTACCGTCTCAGAGGCAGCGTGCCAAATTCTTTCCGAGAGATAGGCCTGGCAGAGGATTTGGACGGGGACAGTTATATGGTTCATATCCCCAGGGACAGCAGCCGTCGCCAGGGTGTTTTGGGTGCGGGAGTCCACACCATCTTGTCAGAGACTGTCCGGCGAGACGACAGGGAGCAGCGACAGTTCCGCATGTGACCCTACCACCATCACCACCCCCTCCTCAGAGAGCCCTACTTCCTACCACCGGCGATGCTCCACGCCAGTTAGGTGCACCCAGAGGCCGTGGACGCAGCGGTCCTATTCAGAGAGGACGAGGAGGCAGAGGCCGAGGTCGAGGTCAGCCCGCTATCGGTGGAGGACAGGCCCGAGTATTTGCTTTGACACCGCAGGATGCGCAGGCATCCAATGCCGTTGTGACAGGTACCTTGCCAGTTTGTTCTTTCGACGCACGGGTATTATTCGACCCAGGTTCCACACATTCGTATGTCTCTACACACTTTGCACCGATGTTGGGCCGTGAGTCGTCGTCGTTAGATCATCCGCTTGTTGTTGTTACTCCGGTAGGCGAGTCATTTGTCGCTCGTTTTGTATTTTGTTTGTGTTCCGTTCGTATCGGGGAGAGGGATTCATCGGTTGATTTGATTCTCCTCGATATGTTGGACTTTGATGTGCTTCTGAGCATGGATTGGCTTGCCACCTGTTATGCTTCGGTGGACTGCCGTGAGAAGGCAGTCATATTTAGCTTTCCGGGAGAGCCAGTCCTTGTTATTCAGGGAGACCGCAGCGTCACCCTTCCCAGCTTGATTTCGTCTCTTCGCGCTGGTCAGCTCTTGCGGAAGGGATGTCAGGGATTCTTAGCGTTTATTTATGATACTCGAGCTGCAGAGGTTCCGTTGGACCGGGTCCCGGTTGTTTGTGAGTTCCCTGATGTTTTCCCTGATGAGCTACCTGGGCTACCGCCTGAGCGCGATGTTGAGTTCTGCATTGATTTGATTCCCGGCTCGGGGCCTATTTCTATACCGCCTTATCGGATGGCCCTGGCAGAGCTTCGGGAGCTGAAGGATCAGTTGCAGGATTTGTTAGATAACGGGCTTATTCGACCTAGTGTTTCTCCGTGGGGTGCTCCGGTCCTGTTTGTCAAGAAGAAGGATGGAAGTTTGCGCTTATGCATCGATTACCGCCAGCTGAACAAAGTTACCGTTCGGAACAGATATCCGTTGCCACGCATTGATGATTTGTTCGACCAGCTTCAGGGTGCGGGGTATTTTTCGAGGATCGACTTGCGATCAGGATACCATCAGCTGCGAGTTCGACAGGAGGATATACCGAAGACAGCCTTCCGTACGCGCTACGGCCACTATGAGTTTTTGGTGATGTCGTTCGGACTCACCAACGCCCCAGCAGCATTCATGGATTTGATGAACCATACATTCAGGCCGTATCTCGACTTGTTCATCATCGTGTTTATCGATGATATCTTAGTGTACTCCCGGAGCAGAGAGGAGCACGAGCAGCACTTGCGGATTACGTTACAGACTCTGAGGGAGCACCAGCTACTCGCAAAGTTCTCCAAGTGTGCATTCTGGCTGGACATCGTCGGATTCTTGGGTCACGTGGTTACGAGAGACGGCATATGTGTGGACCCGAAGAAGATTGAGGCTGTTCAACAGTGGCCCCGACCTACATCGGTTACTGAGATCCGTAGTTTTCTAGGCCTGGCGGGCTACTACAGGCGTTTTGTTCAGGACTTCTCCCGTATAGCTACACCTTTGACCGGTTTGACCCGGAAGGGGGTTCCTTTCGTTTGGACGGAGGAGTGCGAGCACAGTTTTCAGCAGCTACGGACTCGTTTGACTACGGCGCCGGTATTACTTTGCCTTCGGGATCAGGAGGATTTGTGGTCTACTGTGATGCTTCGCGAGTAGGGTTAGGATGCGTATTGATGCAGCATGGCCGGGTGATCGCATATGCTTCTCGGCAGTTGAAGAAGCATGAACAGAACTACCCCACCCACGATTTGGAGATGGCTGCAGTGGTCTTTGCACTGAAGATATGGCGACATTACCTATATGGCGAGTCGTACCAAATATTCACAGACCACAAGAGCTTAAAGTACATATTTCAGCAGCGAGACCTGAACCTCAGACAGCGTCGTTGGATGGAGTTGGTGAAAGACTACGACTGCGAGATCTTATATCACCCAGGCAAGGCGAATGTAATGGCAGATGCTTTGAGCAGGAGGCCCGGGGGTAGTCTATCCTATTTGCGCGCAGTGCAGAGGCAGTCGTCAGCAGATTGGCAGATGTTATGCGACAGCCGAGTTGAGTTCGAGTTCACTCAGACAGGGGGACAGCTCGCGCATGTTCGTGCACGCCCACAGTTGCTTGACCGTATATATGAGGCACAGCGTAGTGACGACCGTTGCTCAGAGATCATGGCACAGATGGGACATGGCAGATTTTCCGAGTTCGTGATTGACGATCAGGGGATTTTACGCTATGGATCTAGACTGTGCGTACCAGATGCTGATGGATTGCGGCGCGGCATTCTTGAGGAGGCACACCGATCAGTGTATAGTGTCCACCCCAGTTCCACCAAGATGTACCATGATATGAGAGAGACCTACTGGTGGGACGGGATGAAGAGGGACATTGCGGAGTTTGTATCGAGATGCCTGACTTGTCAGCAAGTCAAGGCCGAGCACCAGAGGCCCGCAGGAGAGCTACAGTCGTTACCCATTCCGGAGTGGAAATGGGAGCAGATTTCGATGGATTTCGTTGTGGGTCTACCCAGGACCAGTCGATGGTACGACTCCATCTGGGTGATCGTAGATCGATTGACGAAAGCGGCTCACTTCCTGCCAGTGAAGACGACTTTCATCTCGCTCAGTATGCCCAGCTTTACATCGACGAGATCGTGCGGTTGCATGGCGTACCGACTTGTATCGTGTCAGATCGAGGCACCCAGTTCACCAGCCGACTTTGGCAGAGACTTCAGGAGGTTTTGGGCACTCGTTTGAGCTTCAGCACAGCGTTTCATCTGCAGACCGACGGACAGTCAGAGCGGACCATTCAGACTCTCGAGGACATGCTCAGAGCGTGCGTTTTAGACTTCGGTGATAGCTGGGATCGTCATTTACCTCTAGTGGAGTTCTCCTACAACAACAGCTTCCAGGATACTATTCAGATGGCACCTGTCGAGGCATTGTATGGGAGGAGATGCAGATCGCCCGTCTGTTGGACAGAGCTTAGCGAGAGCAGTATTTTGGGGCTGCAGCTTGTTGAGGAGACGACAGCGAAGATACAGTTGATCCGAGACCGGATGAGAGCGGCTCAGAGCAGGCAGAAATCGTATGCGGACAGGCGCCGTCGCAGATTAGAGTTCGCAGTTGGCGACCATGTTTTTCTGAGAGTCTCTCCGATGAAGGGCGTGATGCGATTTGGGCGGAAAGGAAAGCTTAGTCCTAGATTCGTAGGTCCCTTCGAGATCCTCGAGCTTGTCGGCGCTGTTGCATATCGTTTGGCCCTTCTACCCAGCTTTTCCGATGTTCACCCCATCTTCCATGTTTCGATGCTCCGCAAGTACCTTCACGACCCTTCGCATGCGATTCAGCACCCGACAGTCCAGCTAGAGCGCGACCTTTCTTTTGCAGAGCAGCCGGTGGCCATCCTGGATCGGCAGGTGAAGAAGTTGAGATCGAAGATTATACCAACCATCAAGGTCCTTTGGCGTAGCCCGAGCAGCGAGGAGGTTACCTGGGAGACCGAGGGCGAGATGAGGAAGAAATATCCCCATCTCTTTGAAGGTACGCGTAGTTATATTTTTAAATTCGGGGACCGAATTTCTTTAAGGGGGGAAGATTGTAACACCTTGAAAAGTCGTTTTGGTGTTTTCCTGAAAATCGGAGAAAATTCGGTATTTTTCCGAAAACCGTCCTTTTTGTTATTTTGCAGTTTAGGATTAGTTATACCTAAAATGGATAGGTAATTGCTTGTTTTTAGTAGCTAATGAGTTACTTATTAAGTTTTGGTCATTTAAAAAAATTTCCCTATTTTTCAATTTTTTAATATTATTTTAAGCCGGTAAGAAAATATATTAAATTAGCGATAAATACAAATTTAAATGGGCTAAATTTAAGCTTTAAAAACATGTTAATTAAAATCTAGTTGTAACATAAATTTTTAGTATTTTATTTTAAGTTTTAACTAATTTTTAATATGGAAAACGAAATTTATTGAATTTTAAGCTAAAACTTGCAATTTTGGACTTATAGGGGGTCTTTTTGCATAAAATTTCTTTTGTAAAACCCCTCTCTCTCTTCCCTCAGCCTTAGGCCGGCCCCACCAGCAGCAGCTCAAGAATTTTCCTTGCCTCTTTTTGACTTTAAACCATGTGAAGAAGTGTTGGTTTTAAAAGGGTTTTAAAAGGGTAAATTTGGAAGTATGTGTGCTTTGATTGGAGAGGGTTGACTTGGGCTTTTTCCCACATCACCCACACCACTCTTTCCCATCCCTTGCAGCCGAGAATTTTGCAGTTGCAGCAGCCCCATCCCCCCTCCTTGTCTCATCTCTTTTCTTCATCAAAATTCATCCAAAATTGCTCCAAAAATCAACAATTTCCTTCACAATATCAAAGCAAAACCTTATTCCCTCTCTTCTCAAACCCAAATTGGTTCAAATCTTGGAGAAAGATGGCATCTTGGGAGGCTTTAGCAACATAGGGTTTGGGCTTGTGAGGTATAATTTGTATCTTTGGTTAAATTGTAGTTTAAAGTGTGCTAATTAGAACTTTGAAAATTGTTTTAGTGTTAATTTTAGTGCTATTTGCATACTAGTTTTTTTAAAGTTTGTGGTTTGAAATTAATTTAGGGTTTAGAACACCATTAAGAGATTAATTAAGCTATTTTGTTACCTAGTTATTTTGTTAGCTTAATCTAAGTGGTTAACTTGCTAATTGGGCTAAAATCTAGTGTTAATTTAGTGTTAGTTTCTAATCTAGTTTTTTAAGGTTATGGTTAGAGTTAAACTAGGGTTTTTAGAAACCATTATTTAGTTAATTAAATCTATTTAATTAATCTAGTTGTTTACTTAACCAATCTATAAGGTTACTTTGCTTAAGTGGCTTGATGTTATGCTAATCCAAGTTAATCTTGTGTGATATTTTCCTTGTTTTGCTATTTACCAAAAATCAAGAGAAGGGTTGGTTGTAGAAAATATGTTTTGAAGCATAGTTAATGGTTTAAAATTAGTGTAGTGGTTATCTAGTGGGTTAGTTTGGATTGTTGTGTTGGATTGTGTTAACTTTGTCGCTAATTGTCGATGTTTGCACCAAATTGCAAATTCAAGCTTACTAGTTTTTATTAAAATATTGTGATGATTTAATTGCGATGTCTTGATGACATTTTTAGCGTATCCTATGACTTTTAGGATGTGTGAGTGCGGATTTTTGAGTGTTCGGGTTTTAGTTTTTCCGGGCGACCAAATCGACATTTTAGTGAGTTTTTGCGATTTTCGCGTGTGTTCCGCGCACCTTGTGCACGTTGTACCTAGCTTGTGAACGTTAGTATTTTCGTTTGGGGTTTTGCGTCGTTCTTGATATGTAACCTTATGTTTGGTATTGATGTAAATTCCAGGTTCGGTCGCGGAGACGTCAGACGCGGCACGAAAGGGGAAAGCGGTGATTGGACGTGACTAGCTAGGGATTCCGGTGAGTAGATGTAACATTTACGGGGGACTATTGTTGGATGGCGCAAGTCGCCCGATAGTTTTATTAGCTTAAAAAGATTCTTAGTAATGTTAGTAATTAGGGGTGTAATACTTGTATGATTATTTGCTACATTCATGCCTTATATTGACATACATATACGAACCCATTCTATAGGACACCTGCACCATTGCCGGGGTTTTTATATGCAGCACGAGCACTATTCATGCTTACACACACACCCTGGTAATTGACATGCCACCACACTAGATAACCTTTAAATTGAAACCTTTTACTATAATTGATACTTAAACATGTGCTATTGCCTTTAATTCCTTAAAATGAAATCGTAGGATTGCTATTCATGTGCATGTACCTCATCATATTATTGGTTCATGCCTAGTCTATTAATCATACATCGCAACTTGATTATTGATACCATATGCATTCATTATCATTGACATATGCACTTATGAGGATTTCTTGAGATTTTATGATATTTCTGGATTTTGGGGGAAAGCCGCAAAATTTCTAAACTTATTACTTTTTTAAAATATGTAAATTGCGGTTTTCTAGTGATGTAAGTGTCATCCACCATGAGTTTGCTGTGGTTTTCTAGATCCGTGTCGAGGAGTGGAGGAACCGTCACGGGTACATGGTGGGCCCGGTAAGGTACCCCGGGGCAAGAGGAATGTGTTGTTGACGTTGAGCCTGGTAGGGGATGGATTACCTACCGGTGACTGTTTTGGCACGGCGGATATCCAGAGGATACCGACCGTGGCCGCGAGATGATGAGATATTGATATTTGAGATGGGTCAGCCGGACAGCTGAGGCCAAAGATACTTTGATATGAGATTTGAGACAGTTTTGAGGTGTCGTTGCTGGACACGGATTCTGTTTGGTTCTATTGGTATTGTGCTGATATTTCAAAGGAGATTCCTAAAGGAAAAAGATGATTTCTTATACTTACATATGCGGACCACGAGTATATTTATATTGCATACATACTTGCAAGTATAGTCATATCGCATACATACCTGCTATTATATCCTGCCATACCTGTATTATAGATGCTAGGATGCTTGTGTGCATACTTGCGATAGCCTGTGTAGATGTTATTTATTACTCACGAGTTGGCAACTCACCCCCGTTGTGCCACAGTCTTTTGCAGGTCCGCTCCGTCAGTACAGTAGCGGCGGGCGCACTTGTTTCTTTTGCCTCTTTTGCCTGGACTCGAGGTTTTGCTCTTAGGTGGGTTATATCATTATTTTTGTACCACCTTGTATATTCTTTGTATCTAGTGTACTCCATCTACTGTATCTACCAGTGTTGTTTTATATTGACCTAGAGATGAGACTGTGAGATTTGTGGACTTTTTATGCTGTATTTTGGGGTTGAGCTCACTTGAGTCGACATGCTGTTTTTCTCATGCTTCCTTATGATTATTTCGCATGTTGTTGCTTTACATTGCGTGGGATTTGTGACCGCCTTGTGGCGAAGAGCTAGCTCCCGCTTGGGGATGCCTTATTTGTTGGATTCATATATATTCTTGTTGTACCCATTTTGGGGGCCAGTATTTACAAAGGAGACTCTGTCGAAATTTTCGGAAAAATTGATATTGTTTTTAAAAAGGTTTTATATGACTTATTTGATAAACTCGTTTTCAATTGATTGGGTTCTCTTCACTCTTTTGCTTATTTGGTTTTGGTTTCTGGGCTTTGGCTTACTTATTTTACGGACGTCTTGAGATTTTTGTAAACTTAAGTGCCAGTCACGTTCCGTACCCTGCGGGTCGTGACATTTATGTTTAGCTAGGCTCTGATACCACTGTAAGTCCACGTTGCTCACCCCGGTTCTTACGGGGAGGCGGAAACGGCGAAAAACAATGATTTTGGCGCAAGACAACATGGACTAAAAGTCGGATCTTTACTAAACTAGAAACTAGTAAACACTTAGTGATTTAGCTACTATGCTGTAGGAAGTATACCTCACGGAACCGGTCCTTCGGGTCTTCATCCCGCTGTCCCTCTCGTCCAACCAAGCTCCAAGCGTCGATCCGGACCTTGGGCACCTCCGCGGCCTTCTTGAGTCGAAGACGATCCACCTGAGAGTTGTACACTAAGCTTCGCCTCAAGCCAAGGCAACTAGAGCAAGGAGATTGCTAATCTAAATGCCTTAGAATGTGTAGAGGAGATGTATGGATGTATTTGTCTTTGTGGATTCTTTTTCTCTCAACACATGAGATCAAAAGAAGAGATCAAGAGGAGGAAGAAGAAGGAGAAAGTTTGCAACCATGGAGCTTTTCTTTTCTTCTCACTTCATGAGAGAGAATGAGAAGAGAATAATGAAAAAGATTAAGCCCAAATGAAATGAACCATGGTTGCAATAATACACAATAATCATCATTACTAATCCTATCATGATATAAGTTGATGGCACATTGAATTGACCATTATCATAACACATAAATTAAAATAAAAATAAAAGAAGGGTGTGGATCTCTCTTGAAGGTCAATGGTCAACATGGTCAACAAGGTCAAGAGAGATCTAAGTGGTCAAATGGTCAATGCAATTAGCCATCACTAAACTATCACTAAAAGGATTAGTAAACAATGCCTCCGGCTCATAACGGTTTTGACCAAACGAACTGTCAAAACCCTAATGAGTGTGCCACATTATGGTTTTGGCCGAACCAACTGCCAAAACCCTAATGGGGCACCTTCTCCTTCATTGATCTTAAAAACTGTGCATACACACCTGCATCCGCATTCCGTAAAATGCGAATGCACAGAAGACAAATCAAATCCATCTGTGCAATACTAGGATCTGGCTTAAACCAAAGCCCACTAGTATTGCCTGCCCGAACAGCATACGCACACAAGTGCACGTAATTGATCGCAGCCCTGCCGTAAAACCATACGGCCTCTACACGTTTCGCTCAGTGCAGGGAAACTCTCAGTGTGGGACTCTAAAGACTCGACACTACGCTGGCAGTTGGTTTAACCACAGACCGCAAGCGGCACTAGCTGTACGTAACGGTCCCCAGGTAGATGTCGATAAGAAGGCCGATGAGGTAAACCCATCCGAACTCCTACTGAGCCTGTATGTGACAATCTCCGTACAGTCCGGTCTGTTCGTCTGATACATCGCATGGCGGGCCTAGGGGGCGGTGAACGTCAGTCCCCTAATAGCGGTACAAGTTGTGTCGGAGTGTAGCCCAGAACACCCTGAGATAACACTGGAAACCTACCAGTATATCTCGCTTGCCCTGGCCAGGGACTACTTGTGTAATGGCTCTCCTAAACACTGCGCGATGTCAACCCCCAATACCGGGAGAGACGAATCCTGTCTAACCGTCACTGCCTCCAAGTGCTTCGGGACTGCACCCAACTACTACCTGTTTGCACGACTCCATTGAGCCGTGGTAGGGTAGTAATCTAAGTACAGTGGGAACACACTCGAGGCGAAGTGACAGTGTCAAGTCGGCGGACTAAGCTGTACTCATGTCACCTGGGAACTGATAACCGACGATAGGTATAATACCAACCAACAGTTCCCGACGAGTCCTGTCCAGTGTACTCGTAACCTAACGAGCACCCGCATACTATCTCAAGTACGACGTACTGACGGCTGTGGGACAGACCGTCTCCCCCGCTGGGATGAGAAGCGCATACGCTAGTCTACTCCGGAGTATCGATGCCCTGTCTCGATAGTCCAATGACTAGGGACCTGTATAAGGATGTGCTTATGGATTACCCAGCCCCCACGAGTGTGAGCGCCATCACAACGCTGGTAATCAAGCAAAGATCCTAAGGGCTCTACTAATTTGTATATAAGCGATATGCTAAAAGAAACACATGCACATATTGAATTAGAGACAAACCAAGTAGCATACTACCATTTCGAGCAAGATTGTCTATACAACTGTGAATATCCCAAGCTTCCATCGAGTAATATACAAGCTAGTATGATACAGTAATGGCCTCTAGGGCATATACACTAACAACACTCAGTGAGCGTCTGTATACAATCTTAGGTGCACATCACCAATGGCTGCGAGACCAATCCATCGCCCCTCGTCAGGGTCTATATATGTATACACTAGTCTACTCTGGAGCATCGATGCCCAATCTCGATACTCCTGCGACCAGGGACATTCAAGGATGTGCCTATTGACTACCCAGCTCCCATAAGTATGACTGCCATCACAACGCCGGTAGTCAGGCAAACACCCTATGGGCTTTATCAACATGTATATAAATACAAAGTAAAATATATCACACGTTAAGATAAAGACAAACCAAATAGAGTACTATCATATCAAGCAAGATTGTCATGTACATACATATCCCTAGCATCCTATACAATTAAGGCCTCTAGGGCATATATATCCAACAGGCCGATCCCGCAGATGATACGGAGCCTGAGATATATGAGGATTTACGTGCTGATGCTAGGCATAGATTTATGTTTAGTGTCGATGCTTGACACGGATTTTATATTGATTTCATTGATGATATCTCGATTTATATACATATAGAAATCTCATTAAATAAAGAAAAACGGTTCTTTGATTCATGATGTACTTTGTTCTCATTGTATGCATCTGCACATCATTTTAGTGATATATTGCTACCTGACATTTGTACATCATATTAGTGGCATGTTTTTACCTGAGGCACTGACACGAGTTCTTGGTATTTCACTATATGGATAGATGTTTACCCTTACCATTAATTATGCTTCAAGCCCTATTGTTATTATTTGAGGATATTACTGATCGTATGACCTAGGATAGCGTTATGCATGCGATTTCTTCTCGTAGATGTTTTCTATTCACGAGTTGTTAACTCACCCTTGTTGTACCACAGTTTCTTGCAGGTTTTGCCGCACAGGTTTCGTTGCGGTTTTGCTGGCATACTGTTCCTTCCGGGTGATTGCTTTGGTAGGTGGGTTCTTTTGCATCAGGACCACCATTGTATATTTGTTATTTCAGTTGTATCTAGTAAACTCCATCAACCAGACTTGTATATTTAATAGATATAGAAGACTAGTGTTTTTTCTTTCGACCTTAGAGTTGCGCGTTGTATTATTATGGGTTTTCTTGATGTTTTGAGTTTCATTTTGTGTTTTGATCCTCGCCCTTCAGCGTTGTATATTATATTGCTTGCGTGGTTGTGATCGTCAATTGACGAAGAGCTAGCTCCCGCTTGGGGATGTCTTTATTCATTATATATGTTTTATCAGGTTTCGTACCCGTTTGGGGTCTGTTTTTACAAAGGAAACTCTGCCGAAATTTTTACCAAATACTTGAGATTTTAAAAATGCATACTTCGGCCTATGTTGTTAAAACTACTTGCTTTAAATTGGTTTTCCTTCACTCTACTGCTTTACTTGGTTTGGATTTCTGGGTTTAGGATTACTTAGATTACGTACGTCTCAAGACGTTTCGTAGTTTAAGTGCCGGTCATGTTCCGTACTTTTCGGGTCGTGACATTTTCGGTAAGTTTAGGCGTGAGTTTCTATTGACGTTGCGATTTTATATATATTAGATTCCACGATATATATTGTGTTGTGAATGCGCGATCGGTACGATCAGGGTCTAGGATTGGTGATTATGTCGTTTTGAGTTCCTAGCTAGGGTTGTGCCGATATCGTACGTGTTTTGTGCACTGAGTGCACAGTGTGTTTATCTTGTGGACGTTATCCTTTCGTTTTCGTTGTCTTTATGTCGGCGCAGGATATTTAGTCTTATGTGTTGTGTTTGGGAAATTTTAGGATCGCGAGCAGGGACTTCGGACGCTGCGAAGAAAGGGAAGCAGGTGGTCGGATTTACTTAGCTCGAGGTCATCGGTGAGTAAATTTAACATCTACAGGGGAATCACATGCATGGCGTTATGCGTCTGGGCTAGATTAAATGACATGATTATTGGTTAAAAGTATATGGAAATTGATTGTGCATATGTACCATTGTTGCATACCTCATTTACTATTGCATATGGACATAGTATTAATGAGACACAACACCATTACTGACGGTTCATGTTGCACGAGCACTAATTGTATGCTACATCCATACCGTCGGTAATTGCCATGACACGCACAACCCATATACATATGTGATATTGTATTGGATAGGGTTAATGGAGATAGTAATTCTTATTCCTTTGTGCATATGAGATACAGCTGACACATATACATATGGGATATTATATTTGGTTAGGGACATTGAGACATTGATCCTTACTTCACTGTGCATACATACTTACATGTACACCCGTATACCTTGCTATTGTTACATGTACTTCATGCACACATACTTACATGTACACCCGTATACCTTGCTATTATTACATGTACATCATGCACACATACTTACATGTACACCCGTATACCTTGCTATTGTTACATATACCTATGTGGTATTGTTTGTCATTGACATGGAGTCATTGATTCTTATGCGATTACACATATGATAGGTAGTATACCTTGCATACCTACATGCTTACACATATACCATGCTATTGTAAGTCTACGGTAGCGCCCCGACCGTCAATCCTAGGCCAAATGCGGAACAAAAACTTTTTACTAAACTGGCGCTATCGTAGTCTTTCACCCGTATCTAACCATTAACACTAAACTAACAACTACTAAAAAGATAGAAAGGCTATACCGATCGATCCGCGTCCTTCGGTCTTTAGCCACCATCCCTGGCTCCTCGCGGCATCTCCGATCTCCGGTCTCCTTATCGAAGGGGCACCATATCTAGAAGTCTTTATACGGGCTCCCGCCTATGAACCGAGGTAACTCGGACATGAAGTTTGCTAGCCGACATGTCCAAGGTTGTAGTCGAGTAAGTGTATAATGCTTTGTCTCAAGTCACCCAAGCTAATGGGTGAGGGTTAATCGAAGTTTCCAAATAAGAGTAGAGATGGAAATGAGCTTGAGAATGAGCTAAGGATTTTTGTTGCAATGAAAATGAATCAATCTCCTCACAGCAAAAAAATGGGGGGCTGTCAAAGATAGGCTCGGCCAAGGATAGATGGGGGTAAGCACAAGCCAAAAGAATAGGGTGATCATAAGGAAAAATATCTATAACAAAAATCCTCACAAAAAACATCACCATCAACACTCACCATCAATCACCACAACTCATCACAGCTCACCACAAAAAAACCCCTCCAAACATTAATTCGGAATTTGCAAAAACCCCTTCCTCAAAATTCAGCCAAGAAGAATAGAGTGATGGTTTGGCAAAAGAATGCAGCAAATTTCAGACATCAATTAAACATTAAAAACAATGTTTAATCGAGCGGAGAAAAACTGGCAACTTCAAAAAGCGATCCCGTAATAAATTACATGATAACCCCGCAACTGTATATACATACCCGTATCTGTATTCCGACTGAATACAGATACAATGAGACAAAAATATCCCTACATGATATAATACTAGGATCCGGCTTAAACCAAAGCCCACTAGTATTATCCGTCCGGAACATGACACGTGCACAAGTGCACGCGTATGTTTGAACCCTGACATAAAACCATACGGCCTCTACAATGTTTCGCCCGAACTGGGAGACTTTCTGTGGGGGACTCTAAAGACTCGTCAATACTCTGGCAGTGGGTTTAACCACAAGCCGTCAGTGGTACTAGCTGTACGTAACGGCTGCCCATGTATTTAGTGAAAGGGAGTCCGATGAGTGAACTCATCCTGGAACCCTACTGAGCCTATGTGTGACAATATCCGTACTGTCCGGTCCGTTCGTCTATGAGTATCGCATATCGGGCCTAGGGAGCTGGTAAACGTCAGACCCCCAAAAGCGGTATAAGTCGTGTCGGAGTGTAGCCCAGAACACCCTGAGATACAACTGGAATACCTACCAGTAAATATCGCTTGCCATGGCCATGGACTTTGTGTAATGGCTCTCCAGACACAGCATGATCTCACCCACAATGTTGGGAGAGACGAAACCCCTGCCGATCCGCTCACTGCCTCCATGTGGCTCGGGACTGTACCCAACTAAAACCTGTTTGCACGACTCCTTTGAGCCGTGGTAGGGTAATAATCAAAGCACAGTGGGAACTCACACGAGACAAATGATGATCTCAGGTCGATAGACTAACCTGTACACATGTCACCTGGGAATCGCTATCTGACGACGGGTTTCAAAAACCAGCTAGCATATTCCCGGCGAGTCCTGTCCGGTGTACTCATAACCTAATGAGCACCTGTAAACATCTTAGGTGAATCAATTAACACCAATGGCTTGTGAGATCGGCCATCGCCCCTCGTCGGGCCTCGACTGTATACACTAGTCTACTCCGGAGTATCGATACCCTATCTCGAAACTCCCGCGACTAGGGACCACTTTTAAGGATGTGCTTATAGACTACCCTACTCTTACGTACATGATCGCCATCATACTGTTGGTAGTCAAGCAAGAATCCTATGGGCTCTTATCAACGTGTAATAGTGATATATATAATGTCACCTAAATCAGTACACGATGATAAAGATAAACCAGATAGCATACTATCATCTCGAGTAAGATTGTTCTACCGGTATAGGTCCTCCCTTCAATCATTGCAATCACGTGCCTGTGATCCAATAATTGACTTTGAGGGCTCTATATCAAACAATCTCCCACTTGCACTTAAGGCTAATTATTGTGATATCGCATACTCACAGCCTTTGTGATACCGAACACCCAACTCCTCTACTGATCAGTCCCATAATGCTTGTTTGAAAAACTATTGTGTTTGAGAAATTGCCTCATTGAGTGGATTCGCTCTGATGTTTCCTTCTATGTCTCTCTATATCTCAAGTTCGCGGAGAAAGCCATCTCCCGAAATGAGTAATACCTGTCTTAGAATATGTCTGGATATCTGATGGGACCTAGTTCATAAATGAACTCCAAATCCAAAATCCTTAGACTGCATCGTCAACTGAATTTAATCAGTATCCTGCGCCATGCCTCCCTCAGTCTCCACTTGGACCAGCTATCCAAACTATTGACCCTCGTCGGAGGGAAAACTATAACTCTGACAGTCACTCTGCTATCCAGGTCATCTTGGAAGCATGAAATGATAACTATCTCCCGAAGGAGGCTACCGTAATCAAATCCCTAGAACATCCACTTATGTTCTAAAACTGCCTCCAAACGTTTCTCCAGGATTGGACCAATATCAACTTATTGCATCTAGTGCAAAAACAACACCTGGTATGATACTTGACATCTCATGATCGACTCAATTGCCTAAGCAAGTGATCTGCCAATCATACACATCCCTCTACACTTTAGTCTGTAAGACACCTTTAGAGAGGGTGACTCCATCACCTGCTGGTACACCACTATGGCCGGAGTCGTCTATTCTAAATACCTTTAGAATGCTGTCAAAGTACCCAGATTAGGAAACTACCCAAATCTAGATCTAAAACCATAGATCTAGTAACCAGAATGTCCGATATAATATCCATATCCTTTGTGGAGAAAACACCGTGTGACAACCACAGTATAACCGATCGTAGTATAGGAATTTTACTTTCTACTCTGTGTATGTCATCCAAATACCAGGACATCACACCCTACTACTTTCTTAACGGATCCATCCCCTATTCTGATGAAGTCAAAACCCATGACTATAACATCAAAAATAGATGATCTATCTCCGCTATATCTGCTTTAGTCTATAAATAGACACAAGCTTCTTGTCCACTATGCCTCCGCTGCTCCCATTAACTACGACAACCTTCTGGCAAAATAATATATACGTGCACTTCTAAAACTAGTTTAGAATGACGCTATACTTATCCTCCTGCCGGCTCTCATAGTCTGGAACAGCAGTAATGGAAAGTCTGGGTAAACAAGAACCTCCCTGTCATCGTCCTTGAGGCTACCGGAGTACCTCTCGGGTGCCTGAGGTTACCCACCATATATGCGGAGTGGCTAATGGAATGTCAAAACTGATTGAATCTTTAGGTCCAATTAAATTTTCTATAATCGTTTGCGGTTCTGGAATCTCTTCCAGTTCTACCATACTCCCACTACTGTTTTATGAAAAAATACATTTTACTAAAACTGTGGTGAGTCAAGAACAATATCACTATTGATCTTCCAGATGGTAGAAAGTCAACCCTCGTCAAAGCTAAGGTCAACCCACAAACTTCCATTACAGAAATGTGCCTTGAGTTATCCAGAGTCTGGTTTTAAGCATAAGCCGGACAACTCCATATACCATAACATCGTTAAGATGTGATCTATTCTATATACAAGATAGAAACATAGGCACTGATTTAATTGGAACCAGATTCAAATCATGCAGCTGTCTCCAGTGCATGTCAACTAAATGGAGAGAGACCGATCAGCATTACTCAACTTAGGAGTGCTTCCAATTATGAGTAACCTGAAAGAGAAGCAAGTTCTCTAAAAACATTTCTATCAACTGAATACCATATACAAGTATCTACATCTTCAATCACCTTGAAGAATCCCGATACTTGCAACACCTGGTTCTCTACTTTATTCTTATACTTATAACTTCTCAAACTTGGACCTTGTATTTCTACGAAACACATGTCTAAAACTAGAGAAGTCACAAGTAAATAGAATATAGTATGAGGACCTACCCCTTTGTCCTAATGGACATTGGACAATATACAATACTTTGTATAAGTCCCCTGAGTTTAATAACTCAAACCCTGTGCGTCGTAGGTTGAAAACTGTACCCAGGAGATTTCCTCAAATATCACCAATTACAACGAATTCCGATATAATGAGGATGATCACCTAATTCCCAGTAACTTACTCCCACTCATCATCTGTAAAACCATACAGATGTGAGAATCATACCTGGTAAATACATACCCTGGAGCAAGGACTAATTGGGAAATCAGTTTTCTATTTAACAATACACAGTGAAACTGAAATATGAATATGTTTCAAAAGGGTATCCGGGTATTCCTAGTAATGCCTCTTCTATTATCCAGATTCATGACTATAACCATATATTTCCTTGCCATCTCTCCAAATCCCTTTATTTGTCTTTAGTCGTTACCTTCTGTACACCATCGTTAGGCTTAATGGTTTTCTTCCTTCCCTACCGTTCGGCACCAGCCTATGGTTTGGAAGAAGACTATCCAATAAGCATAATAGGTGTACTCTCCAAATCCTAGGAGTACTCGCAACCTGAGAGACGGTGATGATAAAAGACAACTGAATAAACCTTATTCGATTTCTTCTGAACCAGAATCCATCCCTGAACTGGAACAAGTTCCATCGAGTTCGTATATAACCATACGATGGATTATCCAAATAACTGTGGATCTTCGTAGTGATACGGGGTGTTCTGGAGAAATACAAAGGTCAAGTAGGAGTGGCGATGAAATATTTTGTTTGGTCGTGAATAGCAGTCGCAATTTACTTTGCCCTCTCTCAAATCCCTTTATTTGTCTTTACTTATTATCTTCTATACACCACACTTAGGCTAATTGGTTTTCTTCATTCCCTACCTTTCGGCACCTGCCTATGGTTTGGAAGAAGACTATCCAATAAGCGCAATAGGTGTACCCTCTCCTAATCCTAGGAGCCCTCATAACCTGAGAGAAAGTAAAAGGAAAAGACAACTGAATAGTCATATTCAATCTCTCCAGAACCAGAATCCATCCTCGAATCTGGAACAAATTCCTTCGAGTTCGTATATAACCATACGATGGATTTATCCAATGGAAGTGGATGTTCGTAGTGTTACGAGGTGTTCTGGAGAAATGCAAAGGGTAAAAGAATGAGTGGCAATGATGTATGCAACCCAGACAATCCAAAAGCCAGTGTTTTAAGAAAGTTCGGTTAACTTGGTCACTGAGTTATAGTCCAGGGTCGGGTCATGATCGCTGTCAAAGAGAGAGAGAGAGAAAAGAAACACTCTGCGTGCACTCTTACATAGATCAGAATGGTTTTATCTAATCAGAAAACCTTACACTGTTTCCTCAAATTCTTCTCCAAACCTAAAAGAAGAATTAGTCGGGATCACCCCAAGAGTAAACCAACTCATCAGTGGGAATCGGGATCCAACTATCATCGCATGATAACTTGATGGAATCCACTCAAGTCACCACACTCCAGAAGGTATGCACATGCCTGGAAAGTTTCCTGTACGTTTGAAACTCCCGATGTGTTTTTACCCCAAGCGGTTTATGACCTTAACTTTGGCCAATAAGTCATAACCCGCAAGTCAAGTTCTACCCGTCATTGTCCTGATTGATTTAGACCCACCCGCACACACCCTTGACTTTGGCCAATAAAGTGGTACGACTGTCCTAAACCAATGCATATCCATGCAACGGGCAAGCAACACACAGCTACCGCACACGATGTCTTGACTTTGGCCAACAAACACCGCACGAATACTATGCGCTACTTATCCGAAATAACGGAGGGCTACGGCTGGTTTTTGGCGAAAAACCTTTAACGTAATGAACTTGATATCGTTGAAGAAACCGGATAACTTTTTACAAATATATAGCGGCGAAAACCTTTGCTAAAGAGGTCATTCCCGGTGAAGGGATCTCGGCTCTTTCCCCGTAGAATGAGGTACAGAATATTCCAACTGAATACCGCGATGCAAAGCAAAAAGTAATCGACTATATTGAAGTTATTACCCTGACGCAAACCTCTGTCTAAGGGGTCACTCCTAGTGAAGGGATCTCGGCCCTTGCCTCGTCGAATGAGGTGCAGGATATTCCAACTGAATACCACTGTGCAAAACAAAAGAAAACGTCCTTGCAATAATAGCTTTTTGAAAAAATATTCCAACAACATCGAATAGGTTTGTTTTCCTTGCATTGATCCGAATCAACGCAGTCCCATCAATTAATCACACCACAAAAGAACGAAAATAAAATGTACGTATATGCCATCCGCATTCGCCACTGGGTTCCGCCATCACCCGTTAGGTTACTTAACTAACGACAGAGCGGGGACTGGACTAGCACGGGTGTAAAACATATACAACATCTACTAGTATATATATAGCAATATACAATAATCGCTCCAGGCGTGATAAATGCAACATCACATAAAAGTAATAAGCATCACAGAACAATACAGATAATCTGGGAGCCCCGGGTTTCATTGAGCCGCAAGTGAAACTCGACGTTCCTCTGGTCGTTTGGATAGCTCGTGCAATGAAAACCTAGACCCCTACGGGTGCGGCAAGTTGCCCGCCAAAACCAAAAGCGAGGCAGCCCCCTTCATCAAGGTGAATGGACCACCCAGCATTTCACGGAATCTGGTTACTTGAGCACCCCACCATGGGTCAACCTGTACCCCATACGAGTGCGGCGAATAGCCTGCCGATTCTAGAGTGAAGCCCCCTCCGTCTCAAAGCCATGAGATGCGGGCCCGTTGCCCTATAGAACCCGGCTATCCGTGCACTCCACCGCGGGGTAATCCTTGTATAGAAAAGAAAAATATGTACAACGGGTACATCGACCTCAACCCGGTCGTGCCCTAAAAGAATAATATACAAACAGGCAGTGACGGCAGTCCACATGTGACGACCCGAAAGAGCACGTGACTGGCCCTTGAACCATATGAAGTCTATAGGACTCCATCTGATCCAAGTAAGCCAAAAGCCCAGAAATCTAAAACCATTTTAAGAGTAAATAAAGAAAACTGGTTTAAAGAAACATGTTTGAAGTCAATGTTTTTAAATAACTAAGCCGAATATGCATTTTAAAAATGTAAAGTCTTTTCTAAAATTTCGGCAGAGTTTCTTTTGTAAATACTGGCCCCGAACGGGGTACAACATAAATAATATATATGCAATGAATAAAAGGCATCCCCAAGTGGGAGCTAGCTCTTCGTCAATCGACGGTCACAACCATACAAGCAATATAATATACAACGCCGAATGGCGAGGATCAAAACTCAAAAGAAACTCACAATAACATGAAAACCGTAGTACTGCTATATGTGACTCTAAGGTCGAAATAATACATCACTAATGTATAAGTCTGAAACAATATACAAGTTTTGGTTGATGGAAGTTCTAGATACAATGAGTAATACATATATAAGGATGGTTCTGATGCAAAGAACCCACCTACCAAGCAAATCACCCGCAAAGGAAAGCAGTGTGCCAGAAGTGCCGCAATAGAACCTGCACGGCAAAACCTGCAAGAACTGTGGCACAACGGGGGTGAGTTGCCAACTCGTGAATAGAAAAAATCTACAAGCAGAAACCGAATGCATGACATAATCCTAGGTCAATACGATCAGTATAAAAAACCTCAAAGAATATGCCTGAAGCATGATAAGGTGGCAAAGTAACATCTAATCGTGTATGTAGTGCCAAGTACCCGTGCCAGTGCCTCAGGTAATAACATGTCAAAAACATAAGGTATGTCTGCATGAAGTAAATGTGATGAAGTATCAAAATGAATATCAATACACATATATTAGCGTCCCATTCCACTAATATTGGTGTAAGGGTATATATAACAGCGCCTTCATACCCTGTTATATATACAAATGAAGTATGATCAATGTAAATCCAGTCTGTATATGATCAATGTCTGTATATATGTGGATTCCGTCCACCTGTCACCCAATGACAATAAGCATCATGCATGCAAATATGAGGATATAATCAAAATCATGGAAAACATCATGAAAACCTGTGCCTGGCATCGGCACGTAAATCCTCATATATCGGGCATCCGTCAGTCCGGGTCAGCCCACTCTCTCATATATCGGGCATCCATCAGTCCGGGTCAGCCCACTCTCTCATACATCGGGCATCCGTCAGTCCGGGTCAGCCCACTATCTCATACATCAGGCATCCGTCAGTCCGGGTCAGCCCACTCTCTCATACATCGGGCCCCACCATGTACCCTCATACGGCACCCACTCCTCGTATGGGGTATAAAATCAGAACTGATAAATCTCATGGTGGCAGCGCAAATATCATATCAAGGAAACCGGGTTTTTCAAATAAGTACATACCTTCCTTTGAAATTATCCACGGTTCCCAAGTCCAGAAATATCATGAAAACGAATATCTCGATGCGTATAATCAGAAAGCATGATGTATGCGACATATTAATGATATGCAAGTATAACAGGATATCATGCAACATGGAATAATAGTATGCACATAGAAGGTCATATCCTGATGCAATAATACTACTGTGTAGTGACATGGCAATTATCGATAATAAAGTGTGTGAGCCGGCAAGCAAGTGTACGTGGAACATATGCATCATCGATAATGGTGTTGGTGTCCTAACAGCATGATTGAAATATAGAAATAAACACATGCAATGCAATGCGGAATCGAATAATCAATGCAACGGTGAAGAATCTACACCAATATGTACAAGACATGCAGTGGTGCCATTTGAAATAAGACGAATCGTGGTTTTGGTAAAATAAGGGTTACGGTGTTTTTAAGAATAGATACATCTTTTGAAAATACCCGTAGAATCCCTTTACTTGTCCTTATGATATTCCCGATTCGTTAGTTTTGAAATAGGTATGACTCGGGTCCAGTCTAACATCTACTAAACCAAGTCCATCAGGAGGGGTATAGAAACCACCTAAATCTGAGTCGATATATATATAAATAATATAATAGTCAGTGATCCCGCCTTAATAGTATCGCGTACGATACAGTATATCATCTGACATCCTCGAGTCATGAGTGCGGATCTATCGTCAATATAAAGCTCGTACGGTAAATCGTCGTACGGCATCCCAATAGCTGGGTACGGGTCAATATCACAATCAGCTCATCAATTATTTGGTATCCTCATCATCATATCACATAATCTAGGGTACTGATCTAAGTCTACTACAACTGATACCATCAATAAGACTGCGTGTGTAAACACACGTCCAAAGGCCCGCTAGAGATCGCATGTCGTATCCCAAATACGAATCATATCAAATCACCGATCTCGCGGCATAATGCCCCAATATCATCGACTCATCTCCAATGTCTTCCAATATCATCAAACACAGTACACGAATATGAATATGCAAGGGTGTGCGTGTAGGTGTAAATCTATTCTAGGGTTTGCGACTATGAACTACACTAGTTGCTTCTAACCCTAAGTTATCCATAATACACCTAACACAATATCCACGATACACTATAACTATTATAAATATATACAGTATATCAACTACGGACTGCGGGGGTGCTATACGCCATCCACCCGACTTCCCCCTGTAGATATAATCTACTCACCTTGCTTCTCGTGTGCCGATGCCGATGTCGCCATCTTTAACTTCAACGCCTCAACATCACGTAGGGTACCTACAAAGATACACAATTGCAAAAACACATGAAAATCATGTCGGAAACGAAAACGGCATACGCTACGCCCATAGGTACAAACCTATAGCCTCACATGCAAACACAACCAATAACCCTTTGCCGTTGACGTTCAAACGCCACCCGATAGAAATGAATCACCAAACACCAAAATCCATGCTAAAACAAGTCGTAAATCATGCGCCAACTCAAGAAAACTAACCAAGATTTTACCCCAAATGGAATCAGACAAAACTGCACATACCAGGGGTCAAGTTTACAGGGTACAAGGCTACAGAACAAAAACGAGGCGATTCCCTCCTGCTATGGCCGCAAATTGCGGACATGAGGAATTTATCTGCAGCCAGAACATGGTGGTTGGGGATAGGGCTTTGGGTGTTGGTTTCTATTTTCCTGCACATCTCACTGCCAACTCAAAATTATTTTTAGATGTCTCGGGTGATAGCAGATTCCCAAAAACAGTGACAGATTTGCAGTTTTCCTCGATATCGATTCCGTAAATCTGTATTCTGGGTTCATGTTCCAGGTATTGTCCAATACAACATCACAACAGGGGTTCTAAGATCACTACAAGTCTCAATTTCACCTTTGATTTCAGATTTACCCTAAACCCTAACTAGCAATCTCCAAAGTCTACAAACAACACAATATCGATATGAAACTAGCATAGATGCACAAGGAAATTGAAATACTACTCTAGGGTGCAGAAATTACCTTCTTTGGCAACTCAAGAAAATTCTTGAGTTGCTCAAAGTCCTCAAGATCCACTCTTTCTTAGTCCAATGCGATCCTTTCGAGCTTGTGAGCATGATTTTGTAAAGAGGAAATGTGGTTTCGGGGTTGGATTCAAGATGTTTTTGGGGATTGAAGAGGAGGCAAAAGAGAAGAAGAGCAGGAGCAGCAGCAGCTCTCATGGAGAAGGAGAGAGAAATGAGGTGATGAAATGATGGGAGATGCATGGTTCAATGAAAGTTGACCTATTCTACCCTCTCTCTCTCTCTCATAATCATGATACCTTTATCTTTTCTTTTCTTTTTCTTTTCCTTCTCACCCAATGGAAAACCCTAAGCAACCATACCCCAAAACATGTAACAAGTGTAACAAGTGTAACAAGTGTGGAAAAAAATGATATGTGCACATTTTTGCACAAAAAAGCCAAAAATCTAATTAGCGATTTTAATCGCGATTAGCACTAAATTAGCACATAACTACTCATAAAAACTTAAAAATGGCATAATTCCATAAAATACCCTATTTTAGAATTTTCCATAATTTTTCCCCATTTATTTGTATTTAATTATACCGGAATATTAAAATATTCATTAAAATAATATTACATTATAAAATTTCCCGAAAATAATATTTTATTATTTTGAAACGTTACACCACATGTCGGACGCTCGCCCCGTAAAATCAAATGTACAAATAAAACTAAACTGTACTAACATTACACCAAGCTATCCACCATGACAAATCCGCAACATCACAGCACAACACAGAATATCAACGTGAATGTCACGTTCGCAAACCCGTCTAAAAGAGCTATAGCAATTGGACAAGATTTACCGCTCGAGTGACATTCACAGTCATAGATAGTAATGTACGCACTGTGAACTAACTTATTTAAAATTTGGATCGACAAAATTTTCCGAAGTGGGACCCAGGTACAAATCCAGCACTCAAAAAAAATCTGGGCCAAAACTAAATATTCTAGAAACCATAATTCTATATGAAAGACACACAGAAGAAAAATGGTGCACTGAATCGACTATTCCGCCGCGCAACTGCGGCAAACACGGTGGTTCCGCTGCGGTTCCGCGGTGTGATGGTACGATCGTGCTTCCAAATTTCTTCCAGAGTCTTAAAAAACCCTGCACGATTTTCTGGCATACTCAAAATAATTTTTCGACCACTTTTAAAATTCGGCAGAAACTGGAAAAATGGAATTGCAGTTTTGGAAATTTCGTTTGATCGATGTTTTAGAACAGGCCAGTAAAGGGTTAATGGCGTAGCTCTGATACCATGTAAGCCTACGGTAGCGCTCCGGCCATCAATCCTAGGCCAAATGCGGAACAAAAACCTTTTACTAAACTGGCGCTATCGTAGTCTTTCACCCGGATCTAACCAATAACACTAAACTAACACCTACTAAAAAAATAGAAAGGCTATACCGATCGATCCATGTCCTTCGGTCTTTAGCCACCATCCCTAGCTCCTCGCGGCATTTCCGATCTCCGGTCTCCTCATCGGAGGGGCACCATATCTAGAAGTCTTTATACGGGCTCCCGCCTCTGAACCGAGGGAACTCGGACATGAAGTTTGCTAGCCGACATGTCCAAGGTTGTAGTAGAGTAAGTGTAGAATACTTTGTCTTAAGTCACCCAAGCTAATGGGTGAGGGTTAATTGAAGTTGCCAAATAAGAGTAGAGATGGAAATGAGCTTGAGAATGAGCTAAGGATTTTTGTTGCAGTGAAAATGAATCAATCTCCTCACACCAAAAAAATGGGGGGCTGTCAAAGATGGGCTCGGCCAAGGATAGATGGGGGTGAGCACAAGCCAAAAGAATGGGGTGATCATAAGGAAAAATATCTACAGCAAAAATCGTCACAAAAGACACCACCATCAATCACCACAGCTCATCATAGCTCACCACAAAAAAAACCCCTCCAAACATTAATTCGGAATTTGCAGAAAACCCCTTCCTCAAGATTCAGCGGCAACTTCAAAAAGCGATCCCGTAATAAATTACAGGATAACCCCGCAACTGTATATACATACCCGTATCTGTATTCCGACAGAATACAGATGCAATGAGACAAAAATATCCCTACATGATATAATTCTAGGATCCAGCTTAAACCAAAGCCCACTAGTATTATCTGTCCGGAACATAACACGTGCACAAGTGCATGCGTATGTTCGAACCCTGCCATAAAACCATACCGCCTCTACAACGTTTCACCCGAACTGCGAAACTTTCTGTGGGGGACTCTAAAGACTCGTCAATACTCTGGCAGTGGGTTTAACCACAAGCCTTCAGTGGTACTAGCTGTACGTAACGGCTGCCCAATATTGAGTGAAAGGAAGTCTAATGAGTGAACTCATCCTGGAACCCTACCGAGCCTATGTGTGACAATATCCGTACAGTCCGGTCCGTTCGTCTATGAGTATCGCATATCGGGCCTAGGGAGCTGGTAAACGTCATACCCCCAAAAGAGGTATAAGTCGTGTCGGAGTGTAGCCCAGAACACCCTGAGATACTACTGGAATACCTACCAGTAAATCTCGCTTTCTATGGCCATGGACTTTGTGTAATGGCTTTCCAAACACAGCACGATCTCACCCCCAATGTTGGGAGAGACGAAACCCTTGCCGATCCGCTCACTGCCTCCATGTGGCTCGGGACTGTACCCAACTAAAACCTGTTTGCACGACTCCTTTAAGCCGTGGTAGGGTAATAATCAAAGCACAGTGGGAACTCACACGAGACAAATGACGATCTCAGGTCGATAGACTAACCTGTACACATGTCACCTGGGAATCGCTATCTGACGACGGGTTTCAAAAACCAGCTAGCATATTCCCGATGAGTCCTGTCCGGTGTACTCATAACCCAATGAGCACCTGTATACATCTTAGGTGAACCAACTAACACCAATGTCTTGTGAGACCGGCCTTCGCCCCTCGTCAGGGTCTCGACTGTATACACTAGTCTACTACGGAGTATCGATGCCCTATCTCGAAACTCCCGTGACTAGGGACCACTTTTAAGCATGTGCTTATAGACTACCCTACTCTCACATACATGATCGCCATCATATTGTTGGTAGTCAAGCAAGAATCCTATAGGCTCTTATCAACATGTAATAGTGATATATATAATGTCACCTAAATCAGTACACGATGATAAAGATAAACCAGATAGCATACTATCATCTCGAGTAAGATTGTTCTACCGGTATAGGTCCTCCCTTCAATCATTGCAATCACATGCCTGCGATCCAATAATTGACTTTGAGGGCACTATATCCAACATCTATACCTACATGTTTCCATATATACATGGCTATAGCTACCTGTTCACCTGTATATGATGTTGCATTCGATTTCGGAGAAATTAGGAACCGCATGATATATTGAATAACTTGTTGAAGTTAAATAGCGGTTTTTCCTTTATATGCTTATATTACTGTTTCGTGTTGCATATATCATATTTCATGGATTTTACATTGAGATATGGATTTCATATGATGTTTTCTGGATGTTTTACTCCTGAGGGTGTATATCAGTGGTATGGGACGCTGATATATACGTATATATATATATATATATATATCAGTGGTATGGGACGCTGTTATATATGTACACATATATAATATATATCATCATAATGATCTATGCAAGTATTCTTATTCATTACTTGATATTTTCTGGATTTGAGGACCGTGGTAGTTCATGAAATTATGCATTGTTTGAAAAACCCGGTTTCTCTTGATATGATATTTCGATGCGTCCACCACGAGATTTCTTGGTTCTGAGATTTGTGATATATACATGATGCGAGGAGTGGAGTGGGCCGTGTGCGGGTACATGGTGGAGCCCGGTATGGTTCCCTGGGGCAAGAAAGGTATGTCGATGGATTAGCCGATGAGCCTGGCAGGCGGGCTAGTACCTACCGGTGATAGTATTTGGACTCGGCGGTTATCGTGGGGATACCAACTGAAGTTATGTACAGACGTGACATCAGGGCCAGTCGTGGTGACGGCGCCTGATCGATGAATATTTATGTGTCGATGCTGGACACTAGTTTTCATGATGTTTTTGAGTGTCGATGTTGGACACTCAGGTTCCATGATTTTGATGTGTCGTTAAGAGACACACACACACACACACATATATACACAGGAATAGTTTTCATGTTGTTTTCGGGTGTCGATGTTTGACACTCAGGTTCCATAAGACTTACAGTATATGAGGGCCGATCTGAGAATGCGGTGCCATTGGTATTGGGATTTGGAGTGTCATTTATGGACACTAGTTTCTCGACGACGAGGATTCCATGTTAATGTTATGTTTTATCCCATACTTAGCATTTATTTGATATGCATTGCTTCATGTATTAGTAGTACCTGATTGAGTACCTTTCATGACTGTTGTATATACATATTTCCATTTATTGCTATAAGCCCGCATGTGATAGATTATCGCAGTACGTGCATACCTGCGATTACCTGCATATGTTAATTACTATTCACGAGTTGGCAACTCACCCCCGTTGTGCTACAGTGTTTGCAGGTGTCCCTCAAAGCAGTCGCGGTAGGGCTTCTTCATCACATCGTATCATCTTTTGTAGCGGATACCGCTACGGCTGACTGTATGCAGTTTTGCTATAGGTGGGTTTTGCGGTTATCCGATGATTCTCATTTTTATATTCGTTGTATCTAGTACTCTCCATCTACTACTTCATGTATTGACTTAGAGACGAGTTGTGAGGACGATATTGTATTTTATTTGTGACTTTGGAGGTTTTTCATGCTGTTTCACTTTATATCATCTTTTTCTTCGCTACGGCGTTGTATATCTGTTGTGGTGGTTGTTTTCCTCCTTTGGACGTGGATTTTCTCCCGTTGGGGATGCTTTACTTATATCTTTTGCTGTACCATTTTGGGGCTAGTTTTTACAAAGGAGGTGCTGCCAAAATTTTAAAGAAAGTAAATTTGGACTTTAAAGATTTTTACTTGAGATTCCTAAAAGCTTTTAACAATGTTCTTATCACTTACTACTTTTGATGGTTTAGATTGCTTGGTTTTCGTCTTACTTAGATTGCGTTACGCCTGTAGACGTTACGTGGTTTAAGGGCCGTCACGTGCCAAATTTCGGGTCGTGACAAAGTTGGTATCAAAGCGCTAGGTTTTACTTTTCGGAGTGTAGGATGACCTTGGTATGATGGAGTAGGTAGCTTAAGCAGAGTGATGTAGCGTGTGTATGTCCATGGCATACTTACGACACGGTACTCCGCCAAAGTGACCTAAGTACTAATTTCTTGAAATTCCTTCCATTATGATACATCCTTGTGATTCGATTTCTGTGTTCAGATCGAATCCTATTTCCATTTCTAGCCACTATGTCGCCGAAGACTTTGAGGGCTCAGAGAAAGACAATGAGAGCCGAGGTCAGAGTTGACTCGTTTGGGACGAGGACTGACCAGGACAGTACGCTCGCTGTACAGGAGCAGATTAATCCGCCTTCGATAGATCGTGTCGCTAGGCTAGAGACAGATATGCGGGATTTGCGCCAGATGATGAGATCGTTGGTTGAGTCCAGTCGAGCGCAGCGACAGGAGGTTTCCACCCCTGTTACCCAGTTATTCCTTGTTATCGGCACATAGCTTCGTATTACGTTTACAACAGCAGTGGACGCAGCCCTACTAGATGAGGCACGTCTTCCCGAGACTTTGGAAGTTTCAGGACCGAGGAGGACTCGTACAGGTGTATCAGCCCAGAGATAGATGCTTAGACGCCGCGGCAGATTTTTTCGATTCGCAAGAGTAGCAGAGGCTTGGGACGAGGTCAGTGGTTTAGCTCTTATCCCCAGGAGGGTCAGCAGTCGTATGGATATATCCGGTGTGGGAGTTTCCATCACCTCGTTAGGAATTATTCTGTGGTACGCTAGAGGAGGGCAGCTGTACCATATGATACCTTATCACCTTCACCCCAGGGAGAGTACAGCTAGTTGCGGGTAGAGGGCAGGCATGAGTGTTTGTTTCTACTCATCGGGACGCGCAGACGTCCAATGCAGAGTTTTCTGGTAATCTTATTCGTATGTTCTTCTGATGCGCATGTGTGTTGTTTAATTCGGGATCTATGCACTCGTTTGTTTCTACACACTTCGTGCCGTGGTTGGGCCGAGAGTCATGTATGCTAGATCAGCCGTTTATTGTGTTTACTCCTGTCAGTGATTCTTTTGTTGCGCGGCACGCGTTTCGGTCAAATGCCAATCGGATAGGAGATAGAGATTCGTCTGTCGATTTGATCCTTCTAGATATATTAGACTTTGACATTCTCCTGGGCATGGACTAGTTAGCTACGTGCTATTGTGTCTGTGGACTGTCGCGAGAAAACAGTCAGGTTTTATTTTCCCGGCGAGTCAGTTCTTGTTATGCAGGGGGACTGTGGTGCCGCCTCTCATAGCTTGATTTCAGCCTGTTACGCTAGTCGGCTTTTGAGGAGAGAATGTCGAGTATTCTTAGCTTTCATTCGTGATACCGGAGCCACAGTGGATTCATTGGACCGGGTTTCTATTGGGCGAGATTTTCCGACGTTGTTCCAGATGAGTTGACGGAATTTAGGGAGCTTAAGGATCAGCTGCAGAGTTTCTAGATAGGGGGACTTGTACATCCAAGTGTTTCGCTTTGGGGAGCTCCTATTCTGTTCGTCAAGAGGAAGGACGGCAGTTTGAGGTTGTGCATTGATTGATCGTTAATTGAATCGAGTTACGGTGCGGATTAGGCATCCTATACCTCGCATTGATGATTTCTTTGATCAGCTCCAGGGTGTGAGATATTTTTTTAAGTTTGTTTTGGGATCAGGTCATCATTGGTTGCAGGTTCGGAGTGATGACATTCCAAAGACTTCTTTTGTGCGCGCTATGGGCTTTATGAGTTTTGGTGGTGTCGTTGGACTCACCAATGCCCTAGCAGCATTCATGGATGTGGTGAACCAGATTATTCAGGCCGTTCCTCGACCAGTTTATTGTTGTGTTATTGATGACATTCTGTTCTATTCCAAGAGTCGTGAGGAACATGAGCAGCACTTGGGGATTGCTTTGCGGACATTGGGAGAGTACCAGCTGTTTGCTAAATTCTTGAAGTGTTCTTTCAGGCTTGATAGTGTTGACTTCCTAGGTCATGTGGTTACAAGAGACGGTATTCGTATGGACCCGAGGAAGATCGAAACCATACAGCTTTGGCCCAGACCTTTTCAGTGACAGAGGTCCACAGCTTTTTGGGCTTAGCCTGTTTAACCGTTTCGTGCATGATTTCTTGAGTATCGCTACACCGTTGACCGTACTGACAAGGAAGGGGGTTCCTTTTCTTTAGACTGAGGCATGCGAGCTGAGTTTCAGCGGTTGAAGATTCGGTTGACGACTGCACCAGATCTATCTTTGCTTTCTGGATCGGGCGACTTTGTCGTTTATTGTGATGTTTCGCGAGTGGGGCTCGATTGTGTACTGATGTAGCATGATAGAGTTTTTGCTTATGCTTCCAGACAGTTGGAGGAAGTACGAGCAGGATTTATCCCACTCATGATCTGGAGATGGCCGCGGTGGTCTTGCGCTGGAGATTTGGGGACACTACTTGTACGGAGAGTCGTGTCAGATTTTCACGGACCACCAGAGCTTAGTGTACATCTTCCTGCAACGGGTTTTGATTGTTGAGACAGCACCATTGGATGGAGCTTGTGAAGGATTGTGATGGTGAGATCCTTTATTACCCGTGGCAAGGCGATTGTGGTAGCTGATGCTTTGAGTCGTAGGCCAGGGGGTAGCTTGTTCCAGTTGTGCGCAGTTCAGAGACAGTCTTCTGCAGATTTACAGTTCTTGTGCGACCGATGAGTACAGTTTGGTTCGCCTCTACTAAGGGGATAGCTTGCTCATGTCCGTGCCCTTCCATTTTTACTTAATCGTTTTCATGAGGCACAGCCCGCCGATGCTCGTTTGTTTGAGATTCTTGAGCATGTTCGGCTGGATAGAGATTCAGAGTTCTTGATTGGTGACCAGGGTGTGCTACATTTAGGGACTCGCTTATGTGTACCAGATACTGATGGGTTGAGACGCGAGGTCCTAGAGCAGGCACATCAGTCAGCTTTCTGTGTTCACCCTAAGTGCCACCAACATGTAACGTGACTTGAGAGTTAGTTACGGGTGGGCATGGATGAAGATTGATGTTTCAGATTTCGTTTTGAAGTGCTTGACTTGTTAGCAAGCTAAGGTTGATCATTTGAGACCGGCAGGAGAGTTGCAATTTTTAACCGTTCAAGAGTTGGGAATGGGAGCAGATCTCCATGGATTTTCGTTGTGGTGTCTACCCAGGTCTAGACAGGGTGTGACTCCACTTGGGTGATTGTTATTCAGTTATGCTCAGTATGCTCAGTTGTTCTTCGATAAGTTTGTGCGTTTGCACGGAATTCCTTCATGCGTTGTATCCAATAGAGGCACCCAATTCGCTAGCCGTCTTTGGCAGAAGTTTCAGGAAGCCTTGGGTACTGGTTGAGCTTTAGCTCCGCTTTCCATCCGTAGGCCGATGGTTAGACAGAGCGGACTATACAGACTCTGGAGGATATGCTTGTGCGTATGTACTAATTGTTTGTTGACTGTAGGGTCGTCACTTGCCATTGATGGGGTTCTCCTACGTTAACCGTTATCAGGAGACATTTCAAATGGAAACTTTCAAGCCTTGTGTGGTAGGTTGTGTCGATTGCCAGTCTGTTTTATTGACTCCGCGTGGGTAGGATTTTGGACCCCAGCTAGTCAAGAGACTTTGAAGAATATCCAGTTGGTTCAGGTCAGGATGAGAGCAGACCAGTGCAGACAGAAGTCTTATGCCGACCATCTTTGTCGCAGACTTGAGTTCGCAGTGGGAGATCATGTATTCCTACGGATTTTCCGATGAAATGGCGTGTTGAGTTTTGGGAAGCATAGTCCCAGATTGTAGGTCCTTTTGAGATCCTTTAGCGAGTTAGTTCCGTTGCCTATAAGTTGGCACTTCCGCCCAGATTTTCGAATATTCACCCTGTATTCCTTGTGTCGATACTTCGCAAATACCTTCATGACCTTTCTCATATGATTCAGCACCAGACCATTCGACTGGGACGCGATTTTTCGTTCACCAGCAGCCGATAGTGATAGTGGATCGGAAGGTGGAGAAACTTTGGTCAAAGGTCTTGCCATCTATGGAGGTTTTCTTTGGCGTAGCCCGTCTAGTGAGGAGATCACATGGGAGGCTGCGAGCGAGATGTGGGAGTTTTGCACTCATCTTTTTGAAGGTACGCATAGTAAGAATTTTAAATTCGGGGACCGAATTTCTTTAAGGGGGAAGATTGTAACGTTTTTTAGAAATCGTTTAGGCGAATTTTCCGTTAATATGTAAAATAAATTGTGTTTTTCCGTAAAAACTCCGAAGTGATCATTTTTCTGTTTAGAATTAACTGCACCTAGTTTAACTAGGAAATTGCTAGTTTGCGGTTTTTAGTGGTCACTTGAAAATTTTGGTTCATTTAAATATTTTTCCTTAATTAAAATATTATTATAAGCTTTTAATTATGCACTTAATTAGTGGTAATTACAAATTTGATTGCGATTACTAGTTTTGGTTAAATTTGATGATTTGAGCTAAAATGTTTAAAAGTTGCTTACTAGATTTTTGGTAAGTTTAGGCATTAGTTTCTATTGACGTTGCGATATTATATATATTAGATTCCACGATATATATTGTGTTGTGAATGCGGGATCAGTACGATCAGGGTCTAGGCTTGGTGATTATGTCGTTTTGAGTTCTTAGCTAGGGTTGTGCCGATATCGTACGCGTTTTGTGCACTGAGTGCACAGTGTGTTTATCTTGTGGACGTTATCCTTGCGTTTTCGTTGTCTTTGTGTCGGCACAGGATATTTAGTCTTATGTGTTGTGTTTGTGAAATTTTAGGATCACGAGCAGGGACTTCGGACGCTGCGAAGAAAGGGAAGCAGGTGGTCGGATTTACTTAGCTCGAGGTCATCAGTGAGTAGATTTAACATCAACAGGGGAATCGCCCACATGGCGTTATGCGTCTGGGCTAGATTAAATGACATGATTATTAGTTACAAGTATATGGACATTGATTGTGCATACGTACCATTGTTTCATACCTCATTTTCCTATTTCATATGGACATAGTATTAATGAGACACAACACCATTACTGACGGTTCATGTTGCACGAGCACTAATTGTATGCTACACCCATACCGTCGGTAATTGCCATGACACGCACAACCCATATACATACGTGATATTGTATTGGATAGGGATAATAGAGATAGTGATTCTTATTCCTTTGTGCATATGAGATACAGCTGACACATATACATACGGGATATTGTATTTGGTTAGGGACATTGAGACATTGATCCTTACTTCACTGTGCACACATACTTACATGTACACCTATATACCTTGCTATTGTTACATGTACTTAATGCACACATACTTACATGTACACTCGTATACCTTGCTATTGTTACATGTACATCATGCACACATACTTACAATGTACACCCGTATACCTTGCTATTGTTACATATACCCATGTGGTATTGTTTGTCATTGACATGGAGTCATTGATTCTTATACGATTGCGTATATGATAGATAGTATACCTTGCATACCTACATGCTTACACATATAGCTTACTATACCTACACGTTTCCACATATACCTGGCTATAGCTACCTGTTCACCTGTATATGATGTTGCATTTGATTTCGGAGAGGAACCACATGATATATTGAATAACTTTTTGCAGTTAAATAGCGGTTTTTCCTTTATATGCTCATATTACTGTTTCATGTTGCATATATCATATTTCATGGATTTCACATTGAGATATGGATTTCATTTGATGTTTTCTGGATGTTTTACTCCAGAGGGTATATATCAATGGTATGGGACGCTGATATATACGTATATATATATATATATCAGTGGTATGGGACGTTGTTATATATGTCCACATATATAATACATATCATCGAAATGATCTATGCAAGTATTCTTCTTCATTACTTGATATTTTTTAGATTTGAGGACCGTGGTAGTTCATGAAATTATGCATTGTTTGAAAAACCCGGTTTCTCTTGATATGATATTTCGATGAGTCCACCATGAGATTTATCGGTTCTGAGATTTGTGATATATACCCGATGCGAGGAGTGGAGTTGGCCGTGTATGGGTACATGGTGGAGCCCGGTATGGTTCCCCGGGGCAAGAAAGGTATGTCGATGGATTAGCCGATGAGCCTGACAGGCGGGCTAGTACCTATCGGTGATAGTATTTGGACTCGGCGGTTATCGTGGGGATACCGACCAGAGTTATGTATAGACATGACATCAGGGCCAGTCATGGTGACGACGCCTGATCGATGAGTATTTATGTGTCGATGCTGGACACTAGTTTTCATGATATTTACGAGTGTCGATGTTGGACACTTAGGTTCCATGATTTTGATGTGTCGTTGAGGGACACACACACACACATATATATATACATAGGAATAGTTTTCATGATGTTTTCGGGTGTTGATGTTTTCACTCAGGTTCCATGAGACTTACAGGATATGAGGGCCGATCTGAGGTTGCGGTGCCATTGGTATTGGGATTTGGAGCGTCATTGATGGACACTAGTTTCTCCACGACGAGGATTCCGTGTTGATGTTATGTTTTATCCCATACTTAGCATTTATTTGATATGCATTGCTTCATATATTAGTAGTACCTAATAGAGTACCTTTCATGACTGTTGCATATACATATTGCCTTTATTGCTATCAGCTCGCATGGGATAGATTATCGCAGTACGTGCATACCTTCGATTACCTGCATATGTTAATTACTATTCACGAGTTGGCAACTCACCCCCGTTATGCCACAGTGTTTGCAGGTGTCCCTCAGAGCAGTCGCGACAGGGCTTCTTCATCACATCGTATCATCTTTTGCAGCGGATACCGCTACGGCTGACTGTGTGCAGTTTTGCTATAGGTGGGTTTTGTGGTTATCCGATGATGCTCATTTGTATATTCATTGTATCTAGTACTCTCCATCTACTACTTCATGTATTGACTTAGATACGAGTCGTGAGGACGATATTGTATTTTATTTGTGACTTTGGAGGTTTTTCATGCTGTTTCACTTTATATCGTCTTTTTCTTCACTACGGCATCATATATCTGTTGTGGTGGTTGTTTTCCGCCTTTGGACGTGGATTTTCTCCCGTTGGGGATGCTTTACTTATATCTTTTGTTGTACCCTTTTTAGGGCTAGTTTTTATAAAGGAGGTGCTGCTAAAATTTTAAAGAAAGTAAATTTGGACTTTAAAGATTTTTACTTGAGCTTCCTAAAAGCTTTTAACAATGTTCTATCACTTACTACTTTTGATGGTTTAGATTGCTAGGTTTTCGGCTTACTTAGATTGCGTTACGCCTGTAGACGTTACGTAGTTTAAGGGCCGTCACGTGCCAAATTTCGGATCGTGATAATGAAATACTTATTATAACACTTAAATATCATTATCTTATTGTAAAATATCATGTCATGTTAAAATATCATTTTTATGATATAACCCTTTTCTCCATTTTTAACAAAATAAGTACATTTCCGCGGATATAAATCCGATACCAAAATTCATATGCGATATCATTTTTGTAAACTCATTATCTCCATATTTAAAATTATAAATTAATATTTATAATTTTCCAAAATATTACAATATCCCCTCCTTAAAGAAATTCGGTCCCCGAATTTAAATTAATCCCCCATCTTAAAACATTTTTCTTAGTCAAATCAATTCAATTCAAAACAATTTGCCGGGGTCTAAATTTTAAAACATATAGTCCGCTCAATATAACAGAACTTCGAAATCCCACACAAGCTATGACGTAAAATAACGCAATCGTGTGCGTGAAAACTCAAAAAGATATAAACTCACATAACTGTAACTCTAGCGGTTGCTATGAGATTTACGCCAGTTAAGATGCAAAATTCCAAATACAAAAACCGTTGTATATACTAAGTACACGAT
Source organism: Agapanthus africanus (assembly GCA_030015575.1). Taxonomy (NCBI): domain Eukaryota; kingdom Viridiplantae; phylum Streptophyta; class Magnoliopsida; order Asparagales; family Amaryllidaceae; genus Agapanthus; species Agapanthus africanus. The sequence goes on along the minus strand of JASDDO010000016.1, from coordinate 268,253,590 downwards.
CATTTGCATAGTCGTAGTGCAATGTCGGTAGCACACGACCAAGCGAAAATATAGAAATCAAATCTACAACATATCTTATCAAGTGCAATGCACAAAAACAAAATCAACCCTAACGGTTTTGCACGAAAATTCAAACCACATGCCATGGGTGTGCATGAAAACAAAACAGTGCCAAGTGCAACAAGTGTGCACAAAACAATATCCACTGCATCAAATGTGCAGGGTTACCTAAGACGGCCGCAAGGTTTCGGGAGGCATCTTCCATGCCAAATTCAAAAAATTGCCGTTCTAGCTAACCCTAACCATGAATCGTAAACTAAAAATCGACGGAATATCAAATGCAAACACTTTGCAATAAGAAGTGAGCAAGGAATACAACCTTTGTAGACCGGTCCTTCACTTCAATAGCTCTGTGTAGTAGTCCCCTCGCTGCGATCGTGAACTCTGGACTCTAGAGAGGTTCCCATGAAGAAACGAACAAGCTTGCTTCGATGTCTTCGAGGCCGAAGATGATCTACGTCGAGGAGACACTAACCAAAGCTATTTCTTCACTAGGTCAAGAACTTTGTAAAGAGAACACCCTATACTAAATGGCAAGTAGTAGATGATGATGAAGTAGGAAGTGGGTTCACTTTAGAATTGATTTTCTCACATTATTTCTCATACCTCCATTGAAGCTAGAACGCTTTTTGGGAAGAAGAAGAAGAAGATGATGATGAACTCATCCTATGAATTAATCCTCATCCAAATGAATTATTGCAACCATGGGTGAGTTAATCCCTCATTCCTAACCCTTGTAGAGAATTAACCAAGGGCTAAGGTTAAGGGTAGGGTTTACAAATATCTTAATGCAAAACAAAACTTGAAGACTTTAGTCAATGCAAATTCAAACTTCCATAAGCTTCTTGCCTTGACAAAAGACTTTAGTTTTGAATTACTTAATCCATTTAAAACCCTAAGATTAATCATAGAATGGTATAAGTCTCATACACCCATCTTGCATGTATCATCAAGCACGACACAAAGCATGTACACAAAAATATATCACATATATACAATGTGCACATCAAGTGAGAAAAGAAACATAAGCGAGATAATAATAGTTAATATAATGTAATATATCTAATATATAATTATACATTAAATTATTAAATCAACTCTTGATTTAATAATCCAGCTATATCATATATAACCGACTAATATCAAGTGTAACAACTTATCGAATCAACACTTGATCCGATAACCCGGTTATATCGCATATAACCGACCAATGTCATAAATTGCGAGAATACAATACGTTATCCCATACTCGTATCAATTTTGGTCCCGTACATATCACATATGTGCTCCTACTCCGTTTCGCTTGAGCCAGGAAACCCCTGTGTAGGACTCTAAAGACTCGTCAATACGCCAGCAGCAGGTGATGATTATATCAAACACCCACAAGCCGCAAGCGGCCTGCTAAATGTAACGGCCACCCGGGTATTGAGCGATCAAAAGATCAACAAGCAAGCCTGCTCATACTCCTGCGAATCCAGTCAGTAACACTACCGTACAGTCCGGTCTCTTTGTCTGATATGTCGCATATCTCGTCTAGGGGTGGTAAACGTCAGACCCCAGTAACTCGATAAGTCATGCCGATATGAGGCTCATAACGGGTCGAGAAACTACTGATAACACTTACCAGTATATCTCTGAAGCAGCCCTGGCCAGGGACTTCTTGTTATAGCCAATCGAGCACAGCGCAACATCAACCCCCAATACCGGGAGAGACGAAACCCCTCCTATCACTCATTGTCTCCATGTGACTCGGGACTGTACCCAAAAGCCACCATTTTGTACGTTCTCTTGAACGTGGTAAGGTGGAAATCAGGGTACAGTAGGAATCACACAAGACTCTATGACGATCTCGGGTCTACAGACTAACATGCACCAGTGTCACCAGAGAACTGCCATCTAACGTTTGGTATAATACCATCTGGGAGTTCTCGGCGAGTCCGTCAAGTGTACCCAGTCTCCACTGAGCACCCGTATGCTGTCTCTGATGTCAAACACCAATGGATATGGGATCATCCATCGCCCATCTGTTAGTGTATATGCCCTAGGGGCCATTATTGTATCATACTAGCTTGTATATTACTTAATGGAAGCTTGGGATATTCACAGTTATATTAACAGTCTTGCTAAACATGGTAGTGCGCTGCTTGGTTTGTATCTATCTTAATGTGTGTATATGTTAGCATATCGAGAATACATATTGATAGAGCCCTTAGGATCTTGCTTGACTACCAGCGTTGTGATGGCAGTCACACTAGTGGGGGCTGGGTAGTCTACAAGCACATCCTTTTTCAGGTCCCTAGTAGTAGGATTATCGAGATAGGGCATCGATACTCCAGAGTAGACTAGTATGTACGCTCCTCATCTCAGCAGGGGAAATGGTCTGTCCCACAGCCATCAGTACGTTGTACTGGAGATAGTATACAGGTGCTCGTTGGGTTACGGGTACACCGGACAGGACTCGTAGGGAACTGTTGGTTGGTATTATACCCGTCGTCAGTTAACAGTTCCCAGGTGACATGAGTACAGCATAGTCCGCAGACTTGACACTGCTGCTTCGTCTCGAGTGTGTTCCCACTGTTCTTAGATTGCTACCCTACCATGGCTCAAAGGAGTCGTGCAAACAGGTAGCAGTTGGGTGCAGTCCCGAAGCACTTGGAGGCAGTGGCGGTTAGACAGGATTCGTCTCTCCCGGTATTAGGAATTGATATCGCGCTGTGTTTGGAGAGCCATTACGCAAAGTCCCTGGCCAGGGAAAACGAGATTTATTGGTAGGATTTCCAGTAGCTTCTCAAGGTGTAATGGGCTTCGCTTCGATACGACTTATACCGCTTTTAGGGGACTGACGCTTGCCGCCCCCCTAGGCACGATATGCGATAGTACTAGACGAACAGACCGGACTGTACAGAGATTGTCACATCAGGCTCAGTAGGAGTTCGGATAGGTTTCCTCATCGGCCTTCTTATCGACATCTACCTGGGGACCGTTACGTACAGCTAGTGCCGCTTGCGGTTTGTGGTTAAACCCATTGCCAGCATAGTAGTCGAGTCTTTAGAGTCCCACACAGAGAGTTTCCCTGATCCGGGCGAAACGATATAGAGGTCGTATGGTTTTACGACAGGGTTCGGACACATACGTGTTTTTACGCACGTACGATGTTCGGACAGTTTATACTAGCCGGCTTTGGTTTAAGCCAGATTCTAGCATTGGATTATTGGATTTATACAGTCTCGGTATTTTCGTCTTTTCACGGATGGGAGGGGCATTCTCGTAATTAGTCGAGAAGCTTCTAGAAGATTGATGAGTTGGAGGCTTAGGTGGAATTTGCATTAAATGGATTAGTGACTCATGGTGTGATTCATCAAATGAGTTAATGAAGCATTTAATTGCTTAATGAACCATGAGATGATTCACCCAAAGAGAGTTAATGAATCATGGTTGATATTATTATTATGTTATTCATTTTAATAATTATCATGATTCATATATATTCTAAAATGAGTTATAATTCATTATCATTCTCACTCTCACCTTCTCTCTCTTCAAGCTCTCTCTCTTCAAAGAATTAACCCTAACCTCTCATGTGTTGAGATCCAAGGGTTAGAAAGACTGATAGATCCCTAATACTATTCTATATCCTCTAGGTTACTTTGATTAGCACTCATAGCAACCTAGTTATCTCAAGTGAGAGGTTAAGCTTAGAGAAGTAGCTCTCGGGTGGATCTTCTATCACAACGAGGAGGCCGACGAGGAGGTGGTCTATGAGAACAAGAAGGACTTGATTCATTAGGTATAATCATCTTTCATAGTAGCTAATGACTTCTATGTTGTTGTTAGTTAGGGTTTGGCAAAGATCCGTAAAGTTAGTCGATGTTAGTTTAAACAAAATGATTGTTTTATCTATTCCGCCTCCCCGCATCATGTGGGGTGTCTAACGTCGACTTACAGTGGTATCAGAGCTTCGCTAAACCATAACTAACTTGTTAGCAAAGTTGTTAGAAATTTGATAGCAAAACGAACCCGAAAAATCATCATTTTCACTAAGTTTCTGCCGATTTTTAAACGGGGTGTAAAAATTTTTCAGGGACCCTTAAAAATACAAGCAGGGAATTATAAGATTACTGGAGAAATTTGGGATGGTGACTCGGCCAAACCTCCGCGGAACAGCGGCCGATCCAAGCGATCCGCCGCGGATCCGCGGCCGAGTTGAAGCCGAGTCAGCCCAAATTTGCCCAGTAACTCTTCTGTGTTGATTTTGTATTTTCTGGGATATTTTGTTTCTGTTCAGGTTTTTGGTGCACAGAGAATTATTTGGAGTAGAATCATTTGTGTTTGCTTGATCGAAATTCTAAGATATTTGGCTAATTTGATTATATCTGTGTTTTGTTTAATGTGTTCGTAAACCTCCCCTAACTGCTAGTATGTCGGTTAGCAGGGGGTTGCACATTTCTGTAATGGTTTTTACTGGTTTGTGAATGTGGACTTGTTGGATTGTCGTGAATGAATAGCCGGGGATGTGAGACGAGTGTTTCTTTCATTCAAATGTAATTTGTAAATTGTTGTAGTATTCTTTTGCGGGGCACATCCGAGTTGAGGTTGTAGCCACCGTTGTATTATTTCATTTACTGTTTTCTGCTCCTAGGATAGACCCAAGGTGGGGTGCAAAAACTACCGGGTACTTTGAAGTGTTTAGTGGCCTACTCATGTTGTTGAGGGAGACCGCTTCACTTCGGGTACTTGGCAGGTAGTTTGCCGTACCCGTAGGGGTCTAGGGTGGGGTTTTGGCTATTCATCGTGACTGTGTAATCTGTCTTTCTTTGTAGGCTCAAAAGGAATGCGGATTCGTAGAAAATCCAATATGTTCATCTGTGATCTGGAATGCCTATTATTGCGTCTGACGAATGTACAATATCTATATAAGATAGCTATTAGACGACACTTATGTTTTACACCCACGCTAGCCCAGCCCCCGCTCTGTCGTTAGTTAAGTAACCTAACGGGTGAATGACGGGGCCCAATGGCGAATGCGGATGGCATAAGAGGACGTTGTATTTTCTTTGTTTTCTGCAATGATAGGTTAATTGATGGGACACATTATATTAATGCAAAGAAAATAAACCAAAGTTAAATCGTTGGAACAGTTTAAAAGAAACCACTCGGTTATTTTTAAAACAGAAGATATTTTTAATTGTGGAGCTTAACCACTCCTTTTAAAAGCTATCAGGTTCCTTCGATCATATCAAGTTCACTACGTTCACGGTTTCGCCAAAACCATTCGTAGCCCTCCGTCATTTCATTTAGATATTCAGTAGTATTCAAGCTATGTATTTTGACCAACGCCAAGGCATAGTGTTTGGTAGCTGCTGGGTATTCATTTGTTGCATAGATAGATAAGTTAGTTTGGGACAGTCGTATTATCATTTGGCCAACGTCAGGGGTACATATGGATGGGTTTAAATTAACAAGATAATGATGGGTAGAACTTGACATGTGACTTATGACATTTTGACCAACACCAAGGTCATAAGAGCATGGGGCAGAAATTTATATTGGGAATTTCTAAAGAAACTGAAATTTGCAAAGAGATGCATACCAATTGGAGTGTGATAATTTTGGTATGATTCCTTCAGCTTTATCACACGATGATATTTGGATCCCGATTCTACTGTGAGTATCCGCTACTCATCGGGAGATTCGTCACTTAACGATCAATGTTGTAAACCAACTAGGTATCGAGAAAGGTGTCAGCGGGGCTACGCCCCTAGAGAAAAGAGGTTATTTAATTAAGGAACTTCACGAAAGCGTCGTAAAACCTCCCTCGAAGTACCGACACCGGCCTGGCTGGACGGTTAAGCAAGAATTGTACTGTGAGAATAGTCCTGACTAGTTCTTTCTTTTTGGTTTGAGGAGGGATTCGAGAAACAGTAGGAGCCATCCAGTTTAGATAAACTAAAAACCACTCTAAACTTGCAAGAGCATCATGCTAAAGTGTTCCCTCTCTCTCTCAATTGCAGCGACCCAGAATATGACAGGCCTTAAGTTACTTTTACAGAAAAATATTTTGACAGGGCCAAACTATAAAGATTTGTTCCGGAATGTCAAGATGGCTTTAACTTATGACAAATTGGGGTATGTCCTTACTGCTAAGGCACCTGCTGTCCCTGGTCCAGAATCCAGTATTGCGGATAAGGAAATCCACAAGACCTGGGAGTTAGATTGCGTGAAGGCCAAATGCATCGTGCTTTCCTCTATGAACAATGAACATCAGAGGAGGCATGAGGATATGGATGTTGAATCCATATTTCTCCACACAAAGGATCTGTATGGAGAGCAATCTCGTATAGCTAGATACGAGACCTCGAAGAACTTGTTTCAGTCGAGGCTGGTCGTCGGATCATCTGTAGGAAAACATGTCCTAAAGATGATTGGCTATATAGAAGAGCTCGCGGACCTCGGGATGAATTTAGAGAACGAGCTCTATACAGACTTGGTTCTTCAGTCCCTTCCTTCCACCTACGCCCAGTTTATTCTGAATTTCAACATTCAAGGAAAAGAAGTTGAACTTCCAGAACTCCTTAACATGTTGAGGAGTGCAGAGGGCACCTTACAGAAAGCAAGGGAAACATCCACTATGTTTGTTCGCGGTGCTTCCTCTTCCGGGTCCAAAGCTAGGGCCAAAGGAAGGAAGAAGAAGGCCGCTACCAAACCAAGAGGAGGTGTTAGTAAGGTGGGAGTCAAGAGAAAAGCAAAGGTTGCGGTGCCAGTAGTGGCAAAGGACGAGTGCTTCCACTATCATAGAAAAGGCCATTGGAAGAAAGATTGCGAAGCTTGGATTGCCAAGAACCAGGAACCGAAGCAAGCTGTGGCTTCGACTTCAGGTGTGTTTGTAATTGAAAATTGTCTGTCAATCAACTCTACTTCCTGGGTATTAGATACCGGATCAGGATCTCATATATGCAATTCATTGCAGGCACTGAGAAACCGTAGAGTGCTGGAGGTTGGTGATATGACCCTCCAGGTTGCTAACGGAGCTAGCGTGGGTGCTGTGTCCGTAGGGGATTATCACCTTGGATTGACGAGTGGACATATTTTGGTTTTGCATAACTGTTTTTTTGTACCCAGTTTAACGTGTAATATCATATCAGTATCGTTGTTATCAAAAGAAGGTTATGATTTCACGTTTGTAAGCGATGTTGTTAACATCCACCTTAATCATGGTTTGATTGGGTCCGGTACACTAGATAACAGTATATATGTGTTAAACCAATTACAGATTTTCAATGTCCAGAACACACTAAAAAGAAAGTCTCCAGATTTAAATAAGGCTTTTTTATGGTATTGTAGACTAGGTCATATCAATGAGACAAGGTTAACTAAGTTACATAGAGAAGGATATTTGGATCCGTTCGAATATCAATCTTATGCCACTTGTCAATCATGTCTCAAAGGAAAGATGACAAAGACTCCATTCACTAGACATGGAGTAAGAGCGAGCGAGCTCTTAGGACTCATACACAGCGATGTATGTGGTCCAATGTCTACACATGCAAGAGGTGGTTTTTCATATTTCATTACTTTTACGGATGATTACTCTAGGTACGGATTCATTTTCTTGATGAAACATAAATCCGAGGCCTTTGAGAAATTCCAAGAATATAAGAATGAAGTAGACAAACAAGCCGGCAAAAGTATCAAGACACTGAGATCTGATCGAGGTGGTGAATACTTAAGTGCCGAGTTCCTAGGTTACCTAAAAGAGAAAGGAATTCTCTCTCAGCTTACTCCTCCATACACTCCACAGCATAACAATGTATCGGAAAGACGGAACCGAACCCTATTGGATATGGTACGTTCCATGATGAGTAATGCTGAGTTACCGCGATCTTTCTAGGGTTATGCGCTAGAATCAGCAACATATCTTTTGAACAGGGCTCCTACCAAGACTGTGCCTACCACGTCATATCAGATGTGGAGTGGGAAGAAACCCTATCTTCAGTATCTGAAGATATGAGGATGTCCAGCTTTTGTTAAAAAGCAGCATGCGGACAAACTCGAGGCACGATCAGTGCAGTGTAAGTTTGTGGGATATCCAAAGAACTCCAAGGGGTATTATTTCTATTACGCGGAGGAACAAAAGGTTTTTGTTTCTCGTAATGCCCATTTTCTAGAACAACAGTTTTTACAAAAGGAAACAAGTGGGAGCGAAATAGAACTGGAAGAAATTCCAGAACCATAAACTACTACTGAAAGTTTGGTAGAACCAGAAGTTCAAGAAGAACAAGACATTCCTGAACCCCTTCGCCAGAGTAGTAGGGCGTCTCATCCGCCTGAGAGATACTACGGTTTTCTCATAGATGGGGATAGAGAAGATTGCATTATTGATAATGATGAACCTACTAGCTTCCAGCAGGCTATCCAGAGCGGCGACTCAGTAAGATGGCTGGATGCAATGCGGACCGAGATGGAGTCCATGTACACCAACAAAGTATGGACTTTAGACTTTGCTCCAGATGGGGTAAAACCCATAGGATGCAAATGGATCTTTAAGAAAAAGATTGGTGTAGATGGACAGGTGGAAACCTATAAGGCTAGACTTGTTACAAAGGGTTTTCGTCAAAGACCTGGTTTGGACTATGACGAAACTTTTTTCCAGTGGCTATGCTCAAATCCATTTGGATCCTTCTTGCCATTGCTGCCTTCCATGATTATTTGATCTGGCAGATGGACGTAAAGACGGCTTTTCTAAATGGTAATTTAGAAGAGTGCGTCTATATGGATCAGCCAGAATGTTTCAATCAGAGTGGGAGCAGCGGGAAAGTGTGCAAGTTGCTTAAGTCCATTTATGGACTAAAGCAGGCATCGCGGAGTTGGAACATCTGTTTTGATGAAACGGTCAAAGAATATGACTTTATCAAAAATCCAGATGAACCATGTATATATAGTAAAATTGTAGCACGAACTGTCGTATTCCTCGTCTTGTACATGGATGACATTCTCTTGATAGGAAATGACATTCCTATGCTACAATCTGTCAAAGGATTCTTGTCACACAGGTTCTCCATGAAAGACCTGGGTGATGCCTCTTACATTCTGGGGATCCGGATTTATCGTGATAGATCCAAGAGGATGTTAGGACTTTCACAGTCCAGGTATATTAACACTATACTGAAAAGATTCAGTATGGAAGATTCTAAGCGCGGTAGTTTACCGGCTTGTCACGGAATCACCCTCTCCAAAGAGATGTCTCCCAAGACTGATTTAGAAAGGGATTGCATGTCTATTATACCCTACGCTTCTGCGGTAGGCTCTATAATGTATGCGATGTTGTGCACTAGACCAGATGTAGCTTACGCACTGAGCGTGATAAGCAGTATCAGTCAGAACCAGGGGAGAAGCACTGGATAGCAGTAAAGAACATTCTCAAGTACCTGAGAAGGACTAAGGAGATGTTCTTGGTTTACGGCGGAAAAGACCTCAAGATCGAGGCCTTTGCTGACTCCAGCTTCCAGAGTGACAAGGATGACTCCAAGTCCATGTCAGGTTATGTCTTTACCCTCAATGGAGGGGCGTTGTGCTGGAAGAGTTCCAAGCAGGACACCGTTGCTGACTCGACGATGGAAGCGAAGTATATCGCTGCTTGCGATGCCGCAAAAGAAGCGGTCTGGATAAAGAAGTTCCTCATAGAACTTCAGGTGGTTCCATCCATTGTTGATCCAATACGTCTTTATTGTGACAACAATGGGGCTATAGCTTTAGCAAAGGAACCCAGGTCCCATCAGAAGTCCAGACACATTTTAAGGCGGTATCACCTGATCAGGGAGATCATAGATCGCCGGGAGATCGAGGTCTAGAGAGTTACTACAGAGGAGAACACTGCAGATCCATTCACTAAGGCCTTACCTCAGATTCAGTTCGAGAGGCTACTCGAGATGATAGGTCTTCGATAGGCCAGTACATGGCCTTAGTGCAAGTGGGAGATTGTTAGTGTATATGCCCTAGAGGCCATTATTGTATCATACTAGCTTGTATATTACTTAATAGAAGCTTGGGATATTCACAGTTATATTAACAGTCTTGCTAAACATGGTAGTACGCTACTTAGTTTGTATCTATCTTAATGTGTGTATATGTTAGCATATCGAGAATACATATTGATAGAGCCCTTAGGATCTTACTTGACTACCAGTGTTGTGATGGCAATCACACTAGTGGGGGCTGGGTAGTCTACAAGCACATCCTTTTTCAGGTCCCTAGTCGTAGGATTATCGAGACAGGGAATCGATACTCCGGAGTAGACTAGTGTGTACACTTCTCATCCCAGCAGGGGAAATGGTCTGTCCCACAGCCATCAGTACGTTGTACTGGAGATATTATACAGGTGCTCGTTGGGTTACGGGTACACCGGACAGGACTCGCAGGGAACTGTTGGTTGGTATTATACCCGTCGCCAGTTAACAGTTCCCAGGTGACATGAGTACAGCATAGTCCGCAGACATGACACTGCTGCTTCGTCTCGAGTGTGTTCCCACTGTTCTTAGATTGCTACCCTACCACGGCTCAAAGGAGTCGTGCAAACAGGTAGCAGTTGGGTGCAGTCCCGAAGCACTTGGAGGCAGTGGCGGTTAGACAGGATTCGTCTCTCCCGGTATAGGGAGTTGATATCGCGCTGTGTTTGGAGAGCCATTACGCAAAGTCCCTGTCCTGCGCAAACGAGATTTAGTGGTAGGATTTCCAGTAGCTTCTCAAGGTTTAATGGGCTTCGCTTCGACACGACTTATACCGCTTTTAGGGGACTGACGCTTGCCGCCCCCGTAGGCCCGATATGCGATAGTTCTAGACGAACAAACCGGACTATATGGAGATTGTCACATCAGGCTCAGTAGGAGTTCGGATAGGTTTCCTCATCGGCCTTCTTATCGACATCTACCTGGGGACCGTTACGTACAGCTAGTGCTTCTTGCGGTCTGTGGTTAAACCCACTGCCAGCATAGTAGTCGAGTCTTTAGAGTCCCACTCAGAGAGTTTCCCTACTCCGGGAGAAACGATATAGAGGCCGTATGGTTCTACGACAGGGTTCAGACACATACGTGTTTTTACACACGTACGATGTTCGGACAGTTTATACTAGCCGGCTTTGGTTTAAGCCAGATTCTAGCATTGGATTCTTGGATTTATACAGTCTCAGTATTTCCGTGTTTTCACGGATGGGAGGGGCATTCTCGTAATTAGTCGAGAAGCTTCTAGAAGATTGATGAGTTGGAGGCTTATGTGGAATTTGCATTAAATGGATTAGTGACTCATGGTGTGATTCATCAAATGAGTTAATGAAGCATTTAATTGCTTAATCACTCATGAGATGATTCACCCAAAGAGAGTTAATGAATCATGGTTGATATTATTATTATGTTATTCATTTTAATAATTATCACGATTCATATATATTCTAATATGAGTTATAATTCATTATCATTCTCACTCTCACCTTCTCTCTCCTCAAGCTCTCTTTCTTTAAAGAACTAACCCTAACCTCTCATGTGTTGAGATCCAAGGGTTAGCAAGACTGATAGATCCCTAATCCTATTCTATATCCTCTAGGTTACTTTGATTAGCACTCATAGCAATCTAGTTACCTCAAGTGAGAGGTTAAGCTTGGAGAAGTAGCTCTCGGGTGGATCTTCTATCACAACGAGGAGGCCGACGAGGAGGTGGTCTACGAGAAGAAGAAGGACTTGATTCATTAGGTATAATCATCTTTCATAGTAGCTAATGACTTCTATGTTGTTGTTATTTAGGGTTTGGCAAAGATCCGTAAAGTTAGTCGATATTAGTTTAAAAAAAATGATTGTTTTACCTATTCCGCCTCCCCGCATCATGTGGGGTGTCTAACGTCGACTTACACCATCTACATGGGTCAAGAAGCTATACGCTAGTCTACTCTGGTATATCGATGCCCTTTCTCGATACACCCACGACTAGGAACATTTGAAAGATGTACTTAGCGACTACACTATCCCCACTAGTATGATCTACATCGTAATCTTGGTAGTCAAGTACTCATCCTAAGAGTTTTATCAACATGTAACATAGAGACAATCGGTGTACATGTTAAGATAAAGAGCAACCAGATAGCATACTATCATGTCGAGCAAGAAAGTCCTCCATATATATGTCCAAGCATCCACTAAAATATACATCGTATGTATAGTAATGGCATCTAGGGCATACATATCACTAACAATCTCCCACTAGCACTAGGGCCATCTGTTGTAGTATCTCATACCCAACAATCAGCAGTGGTTGAAGTATCTCATACTCAACCATCCCATAAAAGTCTCTCCTGGGAATAGGCATTTGTGAGTGGATCCGCCATGTTTTCCTCTGTGTCTACTCTCCTAACCTCGATCTCCCTGGAGATCATCCATCTCCATGATCAGGTGATACAGCCTAAGAATATGTCTAGATCATTGATGGGACGGGGGTTCCTAGGCCAAAGCCACAACTCCATTGTCACACAATGGTAGGAACGAAGTTCATCTCATGAACTAGTATACATCCAGATTACCTCTTTGGTAGCATCCTTGGTAGCGATGTATCCAGCCTTTATCGTCTCGTATGCCACGGTATCTACCTTGGAACTCTTCCAACATACCGTCCCTCCACTGAGGGTAAAGACAATGCCTGCGACTGACATTCAGTCGTTCTTACCACCGTGGAAACTATCCAGTGATTCTCCCCAGGATCGATTGATACCATCTCACTACACCTAGTGAGAATCCTAACTTCCATTTAGATCTATCTCATAGATCCAAAACCCAAGATTTAGGAGGTATCACCTTGATCCTATATGGAGAATCCATGTGATAAGAGGAGATTGACCGAGCGTAGCATAGGAAACTCCTTTCCTATCAAGAGTATGTCATCCACGTACAATACGAGGATTATCACCATACTCCCTACTACCTTTTTGTATATACAAGGTTCATCTACCATTTTGATGAAGTCAAACTCTTTGACTACCACATCAAAACAGATGTTCCAACTCCACGATGCCTGCTTTAACCCATAAAGCAACTTGCACACGTTTCCGCTGCTCCCACTTTCTATGAAGCCCTTTGGCTGTGTACTTATAGACGCTCTCTTCTAAATCACTATTTAGAAAAGCTGTCATGACACCCAACCGCCAGATATCGTAGTCATGGTATGTAGCAATGGCAAGTAGGATCCGGATGGACTTAAACATAGCCACTAGAAAAGGTTTCATCATTATCCAAACCTGGTCGATGACGAGAAACTTTTACAACTAGTCTTAGTTTTGAAAGTCTCGACTTTTCCATGTACACCAAGTAATCTTCTCAAGATATACGTGCTCCTGATGGGGATTTAACCCTTCAGATATAGCAACCAAAGTCCATACTTTGTTGGTGTATATGGATTCTATCTCAGATCTCTTAGCATCCATCCATTCTCACAGAGTCCCCACTCTTGATGCCCTGCTCGAAACTAGTTGGGTCATCATTTCATGATGCAATCCTCGCTCCCATTGTCATAGAGAAAACCGAAGTATCTCTCATGTGGATGAGGAACCCTACTAGATCGGCGGAGAGCTGAGGTTCATTGGGAATTATTGAATCCTTCGGTTCTACCAAATCATCAGCTGTAGTTTGTATAGCTGGAACTGTTTCCAGTTCTACCTCATAACCACTAATTTCTTCACAAGAAATTCTCTTTCCCAAAGGTGACATGCTGAGAAACAAAACACCTTTTGCTCCTCAGTGTGGTAGAAGATATTCCCTTGCTAATGCTTGGGATATCCAACAAACTTCCACAGAACTGACCTTGCCTCGAGCTTGTCCGGATTTTGCTTTAAGACTTAGGTCGGACAACCCCCAAATCTTAACATCCTTAAGAGATGGGCTCTTCCCATACCATATCAAATATGGAGTGGTAGGCACCTGATTTGGTTGGAACCCAATTCAATAGGTATGCAGCTTCCCAAGTGCATAACCCCCAAAAGGAAATAGGCAACTCAGTAGTACTCATAATAGAGCACACCTTATCATATAGGGTTTGATTGCTTCGCCCCGATATACCAACGTACTGTGGTGTCTACGGAGGATTAATGCCGAGAGAGAATCTCATTCTCCTTTAGAATAGTCCAGGAATTCCGTGCTCAAGTATTCTCCTCCCTGATCTCATCAAAGGACATAATACTTATACCTGTTTGGTTCTCTACTTATAACTTATATTCTTTGAATTTCTCAAAAGTTTCAGATTTGTGTTTCAACAGGAACACATGTGCGAATCTTGAGAGATCATCAGTGAATGTAATGAAGTACAAAGAACCGGTCCTGGAATGTGTAGACAGGGGACTTACGTGCATCATCATGTATCAATCCCAAGAGTTTACTGATTCTTTCTCTATTTGCAATAAACGGAGCTATGGTCATCTTATCTTTGTGACATGACTGGCAAGTTTCACAAGATGTAAGTTCAAACTGATTTAAATATGCATATAAATGTAACTTAGCTAGTCGGGTCGCATTGATATGACCTAGTGTACAATGCCTTAAGAAGGATTCGTTCATTTCTGAACTCTTCTTCTTGTGTGTGTTTTATACATCAAGAACTGTGGTTTGATTTAGAACGTATATGCTTTTAGATAACATGCTTGATCCGATCAACTCTTGATATAGGAAATGTTCAAAACATTATTCAACAATACAAAATTATATCCTTCTTTATCTTAATAAAGAGACTGATATGATGTTCTATATCAGGTTCGGTATCTAATAACATTCGTTCAGAATCAATATATTTGGTAATACAGGGTGATAACTGCCAACAGACTAGGTTGCAACAATTGCACCGTTTCTAACTCTTAAAACTTATCACCCATTCTCAGTTCTCTACCTATCTGTAGCCCATGTAACATATTACATATGTGGGATCCTGATCCGGTATCTCATACCCAAGACGTAAAGGATACTGAGAAACAGTTCTCGGTAATGAACACACTCGAAGAAGATGCATCATCATGCACTTTCTTCGTTTGGGTGGCACGGGAATCCTGGTAATCCCCTATTTACTGCTCGGTCTTATAACAATTATAAGTTGAAGCGGGACCAACGTTCCCTAGCTCAGTATAACAAGTGGGTTCGGTCAATACATCCGTATTATTATCTTGATTAAAGCGTGACATGGTCGCTACCTGGAGAGAGAGAGAAAATAACACTCAGCGTATGCTCTTGCAAGATTAGATTGGTTATTAATATATCTAATCAGGATGGCTCCCACTGTTTTAGTCAAATCTACCCTCAAACCCTAAAAGGAAAGACTAGCCGGGATTCATCACACCCTACAAGTTCGCCAATCTTTCAGCCAGGCCAGTGCCGGTACTTTGAGGGAGGTTCCCCATGCTTTCACACGGACCTAATTAAAATAAACCTCGTTTTCTCAGGGGCATAACCCCGTTGACACCTTTCTAGACACCTACTTGATCGGCTAATTGTGAAGTGTAAAACACTCCCATGAGTAACTCTTACTCGCAGTGGGTATTGGGATCCAACTATCTCATAGAAGGTATGAAATCTCATTGCAAATTTCAACACTTGAAATTCCTGATAGTGGTTTTTATCCCTAGCGTTCTATGACCTTGACGGAGGCCAAACAACCCATAGTCCGCTAGTCAAGTTCAACCCATCATTTCCTGATTGAATTAAACCCACCCACACGACCCTTGACGGAGGCCAAACTACGCCGTACTAATACCCTAATCCAATCGCATCATATGCTAGCAGATAAGCGCTAATCAGCTACCGTACACTACGCCTTGACAGAGGCCAAACTACCACAGCACGAATACTAAATAATACTTATCTGAAATGACGGAGGGCTACACAGGTTTTTAAGAAAACCATGAGCATAATGAACTTGATATCGTCGTAGAATCGAGTGATTTTGAAAAGGAGTGTTTTTGAGGCCATTACTATTTTTGCTAAAGAGGTCACTCCCGGTGAAGGGATCTCGGCTCTTTCCTTATCGAATAAGGTGCAGGATATTTCATAAATACCACTATGCAAAGCAAAAACTATAAAAGCAATCAAAAAACAAACCGAGTTTGTAGCATCTGCTAGTTTCGCTAAAGAGGTCACTCCCGGTGAAGGGATCTCGGCTCTTTCCTTATCGAATAAGGTGCTGGATATTCTACAAGGAATATCGCTATGCAAAGCAAGAACTAGAGCTACCAGTTTTCGAGACAAGTTTCTACAACATCTTTAGGTTTCTTTTATTTCATTAATCTCATTAATGAAGTCCCATCATTTAAGTTACCTAAACATCACAGATAAATACAACGTACGCTTATGCCATCCGCATTCGCCTCGATGTCCCCTCGTGCACCGTTAGGTCAGGTAACTAACGGCAGAGCGGGGCAGTGCTAGCGCGGGTGTAAAACATAAGCAACGTCTATAAAATATATCACATATACTATTTCCAGTATTTATCTTATCAATATATCAAATGATCACATCACAGATATCGCAGCAGAATAAAAACATATGAAATATTGGATATACTAGGATTTCCGTGTTTTAGATTAAGCCTGTATAAAACACGGATTCCACGGTCGTGATGAATATCCAAACCCACATCCCTAGACCCCTACGAGAGTGGCAAGCAACCCCACCAATTCTAGAGTTAGGAGACCCGGTCTCGACTCCTCGAGATGGTCTCCCACTGGACCCTAGAACCCGGTTACTTGCGCTCCCCGCCTTGGGTCTATCCTAATGCAGAAAAGTAAATAATATACAAAAGTGACATCATCCTCAACCCGGAAGTGCCCCAATAAAAGAATATTACATACAATGAATTTTACATGAATGAAAATAAAAACTCTCATCTCACATAAAACCCCCGGCTATTCAAACACGACGATCCAATATAACATATCAGAGAAACACATAACATCACATGTCATCAACGTAAGTAAATATGTGTATCCCAATCGTCGTTGACATATAGCACCGAAACCGGCGATACACCACATATTACACTTACGGTCGCAGAAAAGAAAGTGAAAAACTACAACAGTTGGAATCCGCAACCACCTTAGACATCACATGCCTAACCAAATGAATTCCTTCGACATCGCATGCCTAACAATTATAAACCCTGCATTTTAGTCTCGATCTCGAAAACACTTTTCAATATCTAGTCGGGCAATTCAACAAGATTCCCGACATCCTGATCGAATGCTCGTCGGAAACTTTAGTAGACGGCCGCACTCCCCGATGCCGTTGACGATGTGCACTAAGACGGAACACCGCTGCCGCGAGCACCCGAACGGATGCTTTTGACGACGGGGTTTTCCTACAGTCACTTGGTCGGGGCTATGGGGCATGGCTATCTATTAAGTTTACCCAGCGAGTATTCGCGTACGCTACGTGATTGCGACGGACTTTTGATTTCATCAAAATCCCATGGCAACCGATCAATTGAGACTAAATTGCTAGATTTATAACATTCAAACAAGTTATCTCATAACTACTTGTGGATTCCAAATATTGTATCCCATCACATGAAATCCGGACGATGTTAAAATCTTCGATTGATTCATCAAAGTCCCACAATTTCCCGATAGCTCAACTCTTGAGCACAGTTCAATTATACCCAGAATATGCCATAACACCTATGCACCAGCCGTAGAAGGGCAAACACAAGCCTCACTCATGTCGCCATGGAACTACGGCAAACCCTAGGGTTTGACCGCGGTTTCGCGATCCAAAAAGTTAAGTTTGGGTTTCATTCTTCTAGAGGTTTCATAGGACCACTTGTATGTTTTTTCGAATACGTTAAACTTGTAAAAATGGTTTTTTGACATTCGATCGAACTTTTTAACTTCGTCTAGACAACATGCGAATAACCCGAAACAATGTTAAAAATACAAATACGAAACACTCCGAATTGTTTATAGTGTAAGATTACATCACATGCAAAATTAGCAAAAACAAACAACACCTGAAACACCAAAACCAAACCACTAGAACACACCAAAATTTTCAGGGGGGGCTCGGATTTGGCCTAGATCACCATGCATGTGGCCGGCCAAAAAATTTTGAAATCCCCTGAAATTTTTATGGTGTTCATGATATATCTCATACATCACTCTGTACTTGTTTGAAACTTTTTTTGAACAACTTTTAAATTCGACAGAAACTTCATTTTTCGGTTTCAAGTTTCGGAGTATTTCTGTTTCGTAATCTTAACAAAATGCGTATTAATTTCTAGCATGGCTCTGATATCACTGCAGGGTTACCTAAGATGGCAGCAAGGTTTCGGGAGGCATCTTCCATACCAAATTCAAAAAATTGCCGTTCTAGCTAACCCTAACCATGAATCGTAAACTAGAAATTGACGGAATATCAAATGCAAACACTTTGCAATAAGGAGTGAGCAAGGAATACAACCTTTGTAAACTGGTCCTTCACTTCAATAGCTCCGTGTAGTAGTCCCTTCGCTGCGATCGTGAACTCCGGACTCTAGAGAGGCTCCCATGAAGAAACGAACAAGCTTGTTTCGATGTCTTCGAGGCCGAAGATGATCTACGTCGAGGAGACACTAACCCAGGCTATTTCTTCACTAGGTCAAGAACTTTTTGAAGAGAACACCCTATACTAAATGGCAAGTAGTAGAGGATGATGAAGTAGGAAGTGGGCTCACTTTAGAATTGATTTTCTCACATTATTTCTCATACCTCCATTGAAGCTAGAAAGCTTTTTGGGAAGTAGAAGAAGATGAACTCATCCTATGAATTAATCCTCATATAAATGAATTATTGTAACCATGGGTGAGTTAAACCCTCATGCCTAACTCTTGTAGAGAATTAACCAAGGGCTAAGGTTAAGGGTAGGGTTTACAAATATCTTAATGCAAAACAAAACTTGAAGACTTTAGTCAATGCAAATCCAAGATTCCAAAAGCTTCTTGCCTTGACAGAAGACTTTAGTTTTGAATTACTTAATCCATTAAAAACCCTAGGATTAATCATAGCATGGTATAAGTCTCATACACCCATCTTGCATGTATCATCAAGCATGACACAAAGCATGTACACAAAAATATATCACATATATACAATGTGCACATAAAGTGAGAAAAGAATCATAAGTGAGCTAATACTAGTTAATATAATGTAATATATCTAAAATATAATTATACATTAAATTATTAAATCAACACATGATTTAATAATCCGGCTATATCACATATAACCGACTAATATCAAGTGTAACAACTTATCGAATCAACACTGGATCCGATAACCCGGCTATATCGCATATAACCAACCAATGTCATAAATCGCGAGAATACAATACGGTATCTCATACTCGTATCAATCTCGGTCCCGCACATATCACATATGTGCTCCTACTCCATTCCGCTTGAGCCAGGAAACCCTTGTGTAGGACTCTAAAGACTCGTCAATACGCCGGCAGTAGGTGATGATCATATCAAACACCCACAAGCCACAAGCGGTCTGCTAAACGTAACGCCCACCCAGATATTGAGCGATCAGAAGATCAATAAGCAAGTCTGCTCATTCTCCTGCGAATCCAGTCAGTAACACTACCGTACAGTCCGTTCTCTTCGTCTGATATGTCGCATATCTCGTCTAGGGGTGGTAAATGTCAGAACCCAGAAACTCGATAAGTCGTGCCGATATGAGGCTCATAACGGGTCAAGAAACTACTGATAACACGTACCAGTATATCTCTGAAGCAAACCTGGCCAGGGACTTCCTGTTATAACCAATCGAGCACAACGCTACATCAACCCCCAATTCCGGGAGAGACGAAACCCCTCCTATCGCTCATTGCCTCCATGTGACTCGGGACTGTACCCAAAAGCCACCATTTTGCACGTTCTCTTGAATGTGGTAAGGTGGAAATCAAAGCACAGTAGGAATCACACAAGTCTCTATGACGATCTCGGGTCTACAGACTAACCTGTACCAGTGTCACCATAGAACTGCCATCTAACGTTAGGTATAATACCATCTGGGAGTTCTCGGCGTGTCCATCAAGTGTACCCAGTCTCCACTAAGAACCCGTATGCTGTCTTTGATTTCAAACACCAATGGATATGGGATCATCCATCGCCCATCTACATGGGTCAAGAAGCTATACGCTAGTCTACTCTGGTATATCGATGCCCTGTCTCGATACACCCTCGACTAGGAACATTTGAAGGATGTACTTAGCGACTACACTGTCCCCACAAGTATGATCTACATCATAATCCTGGTAGTCAAGTACTTATCCTAAGGGCTTTATCAACATGTATCATAGAGACAATCATGTACATGTTAAGATAAAGAGCAACCAGATAGCATACTATCATGTCGAGCAAGAAAGTCCTCCATATATACGTCCAAGCATCTACTACAATATACATCGTATGTACAGTAATGGCTTCTAGGGCATACATATCACTAACAAAATATTCATGGAGCAAATATCGAGTGCATCTAGAATGCACAGGATCAATATCCAGTGCATCGGGGTGCACAAAATCAACATCAAGTGCATCAAAACAAATCTCAAGTGCATCGGGGTGCACAAAACATCAAAACGTGCAACTGGTGTACACAAAAATCTTAAATAAGTCCACCTGGTGTGCACAACACTGCAATCGAGTGTAGTCACCTTGCACGGACATCTCAAACAAGTGCACCTGGTGTGCATAAAACCTTTGTGCGACCATCAAATCCTCAAAATACATAAGTCAAAATAACGGACGTCGTGTTGTTCTTTCTTCAACGTTGAAAAAGAAATATTCAGATCATAAAAACGTAAATCGAAAACAAATGACATCGAAGTATACCTTCTTCAATGTCGAAAGGTGTCTACACATCCGGAACTGGCATAGCAAGGATTACCGCTTGCCTTTTGCCCATGGTCTAGCGTTCTCTGTCTCTGAATTCTCGTTCTTCCTGCAGATCATTAACTCCATGACCTCTTTATACAATCGTCTGGTGAGGAGCAGTGACGCAAATAGTCCCATGCCGATACTTTTCAAGACACTTCCTTGCCAAGTGGTCCAGTCTCTCGCACTGCAACATATCAACGACGGCGATCTCTAACCTAGGCGTGCGTACTAAGCAACTGACCATGGGTCCAATCTCAATTATTATAGAATCCTGGAAAGAACCCAACATGTCTCCTGCTAATCTTATCTATCCCATCAGCCCGGAACTAGCACTCCTTACTGAATCCACTTCCATTTAGGAACAATTGCAATCTCCTCTAAAAGTATTGTTGTACACGCTTCTGCATACATATCAAACCTTCAGTATTGACGGTGATGAACAACTGCTCACTGAGACCTCGCACCAATCTCCTGTTCCATTACTCTCTAGTATCGGTCAAATAAGGAGCATATCGCGATAATTACCTGAATTGCAAATCTAGGTCATGCTCAAGCCCGGAGTCTTAAAAAACTCGAAATACGAATCCGGCATCTCTGACACTCTGTGGAAGAATCTGGCTAAGCTCACCTTCGTGAACTCGTCCCAATTCGTCGGACTATACGATCTCTCTCGAGCGACTCACATCAGGTCTGAGCATGACCCATCAAAAGAAGCTAATCAGCTTCACCGATCTCGCATCGGAGCGCCACAACGGATTAAATATCCTATCCATCACATATCTGAATGACTACGAATCCTCTGTTCTATCTATACTCATAACTATCGGCGACTTATAACTTCTTGAATTTTGGAAGCAACATCTCGACAATCTCAGCAACGATTGGTACCACTGTCTGAATAGTAGGTAACACAACGATCTTCAGAGTAGGATAAACATCATGCCTCTAAGTCCGGCTGGTCTCCAGCAATGACCCGACTCTCTGGTGCGGATCCCGAAGAAACTCGCTTCAACATTAGAAACCCGATCATATAAGGATAAACAACATGTTCCTATGTCACCGGAATATCACCCTGGTCATTCCTCATCCCAGATAAGTCTGCCCTGACCATATCTCTAACCGCAGCCCTCTCGGCTTGCGTAGACATAGCGACCAGAACAATCAACATGTATCGATAAGAATAGATCAACAGAACATATAGAAGAAAAGATCTCAAGATATATATCCTAAGGTAACCTAGGCGGAGTATCGTATCGTAAATATGCCGCGGAACATATGTACGGTACGTCACTCTGTGTAACATTTCAGAAAAATAAGATATTATTTTTCAGAAGTTAAATAATTAAAATAATAAATATTATGAATATTTTAATGTGTGGAAATTAGTTTTAATGATATGGTATATTTATATACCGATAAATTGGACAATATTTGGAAATTTATATCAATTATTGATTTTAAGAGAATTTATGAAAATTGGGAATTTTACAATTTAGTATACAATGATTTGTATATAAGTTAGTGTTACTAAACTCGATTAGTATTTAATCTTGCATTGATAGTGTTTTATGCATGTGACATGCACCATATCATATTTGCTAGCATTTGTTACATTTATTCTACCATGACTTTCTCTTTTTTAATGTAGCATGGCTTTGTTTTTAATTTGGAAATGCAAAGGAAATAAAAGATAAAGAAAAGAAAAAGAAAAGGATAAACAATGAGGTATGGGAAAGAGAGAGAAGAGAGGGTGAGGGGTCTTGTGTTGACCACGGCATTTTCCCCCACTTCATTTCTCTTCATCATTTTTCCTTCTCCTCATCTCCATGGCTGCCCTCTCACTCCCCCTCCTCTACCTCCTCACCACAACCTCAATCCCACATCAAAACCTTGTTTTCACTTCAAAAAAAATGTGCACATGCTCACTACAAGCATGGGGAACCAAGAAAGTTGAGATTTTGAAGACTTGGTGCAACTCAAGAAAATTATTGAGTTGCCAAATGAGGTAATTCTTTAACCATTAGTGTAGTATTTGATTTACTTTAGCATCTATATTAGTTTAGAAGTGATTAAGTGAGGTTTAGTGAGGTTTGAAAATTCCAAGATGAGGGTTAGGGCTTTCCTTGAGTTGGGATGGTGTATGTGAGTGTAATTAGTGACTACAACCCTTGTAGTGTTAGTATTTTGAAATAAACCAAAGACTAGAACCCTAAACACCAAACTTAGAAATCCTCGATATCGGGTTTGTGTAGGAATTGAGGTGTTATTGGAGATCTGCTATCACCCGGGGACCCTAGAAATTATTTAGCAAAGACTGAGAGATGTGCAGGCAACCTAGAAGCTAACCCCAAAACCCGAGACCACATAGGCAACTTTGGGCTGCAAATAATCCCTTTTTGGCCGCAAATTGCGGCCTTGGTGTGAGAAAATTGGTTCGTTCTTGGGCCATGGCTCCATTTTTGGCAAATTAGACCTACCCCATATGCAGAATTGGCTAATTTCACCTGGAAAAAAATCTGGAAGTGTTTTCTTATGTTGCTGCTTTGGTTTTGCGACTATTTGTAACTTGGATTTTAGTATTTGGGTTTTTACTCGGTGGTGTGACGTTTGCACGTCAATCTCGAGGGTTGTTTGGTTATTCTTGCATGCCTAGACCATAGGTTTTAACCTATGTGTGATTCGTGTGACGTTTTGGTTTTCGTGCGCGATTTCTGTTTACGATGCTATGTGTGTATATATGTAGGTACCCTCATATGGACTTTGAACAACGAGGATGAGCATGGCGGCATCGACTTCGGAAAGCAAGGGTCAAGGTGAGTAGATATATATCTACGGGGGAAGTCGGGTGGATGGCGTATAGCACCCCTGCAGTTTCGTAGTGTAGTATATGAATACGCTATATATATATAAATATGTGTATTGTGAGTCTAAATGATTATCAAGATAGGCTTTAGAAGTTCACGGGTTAGTTTTAGTGTAATTTCATAGTCACGAAACCCTAGGGTAAAAGTCGACACACACACACATGCACACACGTGAGATGTTTTGGGGTTTATGATATATGTATATATATATATATATATGTATGTGGATGTGTAGTGTGTGTGTGTGTGTGTATATATATACGTATACATGTATGATGAGGATAGTATATGATACTCGGAGGAGAGTCGATATGATCGGGCATGATGCCGTGAGATCGGATATGTGACTTGGGTCGTATTATGAGATACGACATGATATTATAGCGGATCGTTGGGCGATGTGTTTTCATACACACACGAATATATATGTTTGATGGTATCGGAATGTACCAGACTTTAGATCAGTATCCCTAATTCAGAATATAATGATAATGATATCAGATAAGTAATGTGTTATATGTGATAATTGACCCGTACCCCGATTTGGGATGCCGTACGATGGATTTTTCCGTACGATGTATAAATATGATGATTGATCCACACTCTCGACTCGAGTATGTCATATTATATATTTTATCGTACGTGATGCTATTGAGGCGGGATCACCGACTACTAGATATATTGACTCGGAGTTAGGTGGATTTCCTTATCCCTTTGGTTAGTCTCTTAGCTTGTACTGTAGTTTACTTAGTAGATGTTAGATTTGGGCTCGAGTCATACTTATTTCCAAAACTAACGAATCGTGAGTATTTTAAAGGCAGGCCAAGGGATACTACGGATATTTCAAAGGACGTACCTTTTCTTAAAAACACTGTAGCCCCTATTTTCTAAACACGACGATTCGTGCTATTTCAAATGCCAAAACTGTATGACTGGTATATATATTGTATATTCTTATATGTTGCGTTTACGATTCATTTTCCGTATATTCTTGCTGTTCATATCGCATTGCATGCTTGTACTTGTGATTCCTTTGCTTATTATGAACCCATGCTGTCAGGACACCAGCACCATTACCGATGATGCGTATGTCTACGAACACTTGCTTGCCAGCTCACACATATCATCATCGGTAACTACCATGACACATATACTTTAGAATTATTACTTCATTGATATGACCTGCTAGCTGGTAGTTTCAACATATTAATAGTATGCGTGCTTTCATGTGCTAAATTAGACATTTGCATTCTTTACTTAGATATCTATGCATGTGTATTTATCCATTTGTCATGCAATATTATGGGGCTTTATGCCGGTAATGCATTGTTTATTTACTCTCGAGATTTGGGATTTTGGATTTCCATGAGATTTCTGGATTTGGAGAAACCGCAAAGATTTTATTATCATTTTAAAGATAAAAAAATTGCAGTTTTCTCGTGATATGATTTGAGAGGTGTCCACCATGAGTTTTCTCAGCTCTTGAGCGATATCATACACCCGATTCGAGGAGGAGGAGGAACCGTCTGCGGGTGCATGGTGGACCTGGTGCGGTACCCAGGGGCAAGATTGTCACAGATGATGGCGTTGAGCCCGGCAGGGGAGCACTACCGACCGGTTATTGTGGCACGGCGGATATCCGGAGAATACCGACGTAGTCTTGAGATTTGTTGATATAGGGGCCAGTCCGGATTTCCGGAGCCCGAGATATTGAGATTTGATTATATGGGCCAGTCCGGATTGCCGGAGCCCGAGATATTGATGTATTGAGACATTGAGATATTCAGATATATGTTTTGTTTCGATGCTGGACACGGATTCTCTGTCGATTTCATTGATGATACTTCGGTTTTTTATACACAAATCTCACTGATATATGAAAATAGTTTTCTCATTCAAGATGCATTCTGTTTCATTCTTAATGCATTCGTAAATCATATACGTGGCATGTTACTACCTGAGGCACTGACACGAGCACTTTGTATTATACATATGATAGATGATTACCTTGCCACTATTAGATGCTTCAGGTTATATATATTATGAAGATATTATGGTATGACCTAGGATAGAGTCATACATACGATTTCTGCTCAGTGATGTTTTTTACTCATGAGTTGGCAACTCATCCCTGTTGTGCCACAGTTTCTTGCAGGTTTTTCCGTATGGGTTTCGTTGCGGTTTGCTGGCACATTGTTCCTTTCCGGATGATTGCTTTGGTAGGTGGGTTCACTCATATCGTGACCACCATTGTACTTTATTTATATTCTGTTGTATCTAGTAACTCCATCAACCAGACTTGTATTAATTTATAGACTTAGAAGACCAGTGTTTATTCTTTCGACCTTAGAGTTGCGTGATGTATTATCATGGTTTTCTTTCTGAGTTTTGATCCTCGCCCTTCGGCGTTGTATATTATATTGCTTGCGTGGTTGTGTCCGCCATTTGGCGAAGAGCTAGCTCCCGCTTGGGATGCCTTATTTCATTATGTATATTATTCATGTTTGTACCCGTTTGGGGCCAGTATTTACAAAGGAGACTCTGCCGAAATTTTTGGGAAAATATGATGTTGCTTTCAAATGTTTAATGTCACTTATTTTATTAAAACCACTGGCTTTAAAACAAGTTTTCCTTCACTTTTTCTTTAAAATGGTTTAGATTTCTGGGCTTTTGGCTTACTTGAATTAGGTGGGGTCCTATAGACATCACATGATTCAAGTGCCAGTCACGTGCTATTTTGGGCCGTGACACTCTGCTTAGTACCTACTCCATCAACCAAGGTTATCCTATGTAACGAAAGTTTGGGTATAAGACCCCCAAATTCAAGTCTAAGTTCTATAAGGTCAAGCCTAGGTAACAAAAAGTGTATGCCTAGACTCCATATAGCCAAACCTAGACTCGAACAAAGGTTAAACCAAACGCTCTGATACCAATTTTTTCACGACCCGAAAGTGGCACGTGACCGGCATTTAAATCACATGACATCTAAAGACGTCTACGCGGTCCAAGTAAACCGAAAAGCCAGAATCTAAACCCTTTTTGAAAATATTGGAGGTGAGGTTGAAAATAATCATTAGATAGAATCAGTTTTAAAATAAACATTTAAGCCTAAATAAGTATGTTTGAAAAACATCCATGACGTTTTAAAATTCGACAGCACCACTTTTGTAAATTTTGAATAAAACACGATACAAGAACAAATATATAAAGCATCCCAATGGGTGCTAGCTTCCACACCCAAACGGCGGAGCAACCAAGCAGATAATGTACGGTGTACAATGGCGAAGAAAAGAAAAGCGAAACAAGATCAACAATATAAAAAGGTCGACTCCAATGAGTGTGACGCCCACAAACACACAAACTCTAAGTCTCGCTTCTAAGTCTATAATATACACTTTCTAGGTCGATAGAGTTTTACTAGATACAAGAATATATAAATGCAAGTGTGGGTACGATACAACAGCAGCCCACCTACCAAAGCAATCACAGAAAAGAAGTGTGTGCCGCAATCCGCTGATGATCCGAACGGTATAACCCGTAAGAAACTGGGCACAACGGGGGTGAGTTGCCAACTCAGTGAATAAAAGTACATCACAAGGTAGAACTCGAAATGCAGAACGATACATAGGTCATAAGTATAGTGCTATCATATCTCGTACCAATATATCTATACGATATGCATAAGTATCATAAATCCAACACTATCCATCATGTGATCCCAAAGTAGAACATATCATATGCAAATGACCTGTATCTAGGTATAAGCCCAAAGGTAGCCGAAAATATATATGTAAAACCTCTTCTTTAAAATAGCCGTAGGATACATATGTCACGGCATAAAAGCAGACGTGATAGTATGAAATATAATAGGTATCTTATCTAAGATATACGTCTTGCTGTTTTAGTAAAGAGTGATAAGATGTTTACGGTTTAAAAGATCCTTGTGTCATTCTAGACATGTCAAAATAATGAGACTATAGCTCGTTTTAGAAATCATTTTTATATGTAACAACCGGAAAAAGGTAATCAGGTATTGTCCCCCGGATCAGTCCTGGTCGGCTACAATAATGCACTACTCTAACTGTATACCTCGTATGATAGCAACATATAAAAAATATGGATGTCCAGCATCGACACCCTAAATCATCAATCTCTCGTGCCCATCACCGACACACAAATCCTCAAATCCCTCGTGTCCATCACCGACACGCAACCAGATACCGTCGACACCATCTCAATAGATGATCGCCCCTCGATATCCCTAACCCCAGTCAGTATCCCCTGTGCTCATATCTAGATCCGGCCAGTATCCTCTGGATATCTGCCGTGCTCATATCTATCTCCGGTATCGAGTGTCCTCGCTAGGCTCCCCGCCTCAAATGTGGTTCTCCTGCCCCTCGGTCTCGACCGGGTCTACCATGTATCTATCTGTTAACTCCCCTACTCAGCCCAGATAAGTAACAAGACCGTAACCGTATATCTCCCCCACTCGGTTCGAAATTGTAGGGTTACTTAGCACAACAACAAGGTTTCGGGAGGTATCGTCCATGCCATTTTCAAAATTTTGCCATGCTACTTAACCATAACCCTAGAATCTTAACTAAAGATTTAGACAATACGATATGTAAACAGCTTTACAACTAAGTGAATGTGGAATACAACCTTTGTAGACCGGTCCTTCACTTCAAATACTCCAAGAAATGGTCCCTTCACTGCGATCAAAGAACTCCCGAACTCTTGAGAGGCTCCACAAGGCGAATGATGCATGCTTACTAGAAGTCTTAAAAATCCAAGATGATCTACGTCGAGGAAACACGGACTCAAGCTATCTCTTCACTAATATGGAACCAGTGAAGCTAACATCCTGAACTATATGGCTAGTATAGAAGAGGATGATGAAGTGGGAATTTTGTTCACTTTAGAATTTAATTTCTCACTATTTTTCTTTATCTCCTCAAAACCTAGAGAGCTCTCACTTGAGCTTGAAGAAGATTAATGAAGAAGATGAAGTGAATGAGAGTGAGGTTAGAAATACAACCATGGTGAGTATATGTCATGCACTAACCCTTGTAGAGAATAAACCATGGTAAAAGATAATGGTTAACTTTATAAATATCTATAGCAAAACAAAAATGGTGGACTAAGTCAATGGTTATCTACAAGCTTGCAACCATGATAAATTCCACACATTTTTGAATTACTTAAATAAATAAAAACCTAGATATTATCTCATATATGGTGTAAGTATCATACACCCATGTTGCATATATAACCTAGCATGTCACAATAATATATATCACATATATATTATTTATGTAACAAAAGAAAACAATACAATAAACATATATCACATATATGTTAAATGTATCAAAAGTGAGAGAAAGAAAATACTTAAGTGAGCAAATATTAGTTAATGTAATTTAATATATCAAATATATAATTATACATTAAATTATTAAATCAACACTTGATTTAATAATCCGGCTATATCACATACAACCGACTAATATCATATGTATCATTTTATCGAATCAACACTTGATTTGATAACCCGGCTATATCATATATAACCGACCGATACCAATATCACAGGAATAGAATATGGTATCACATACTCTTACTAATCTCGGTCCCGCATATATCATATATGTGCTCCTACTTCGTTTCGCCTGAGCCAGGAAACCTCTGTGTAGGAATCTAAAGACTCGTCAATACGCCGGCAGTGGGTGGTGATCATTGATCAGTTGAAAATAGTGTATTCTCAACACGTTAATTTCCCTACTCTTTATCATTCATATATAGGTGTTTATTGTAATTATAACACAGATTACGAATTCATATGGAAAATACCAAATACACCGTGTATACTTGTAATCGACATTCTAAAGGGAAATTACGTGTTTATTACTAATTGCATTGATCTGTATATATCAATCCTTGTCTCGAGATTGTGTACAGGTAATTCTCCTGGTAAAAGAGCCGGAATCATAAAAGTGCTGATAAAAATACACCAAGTCCAAGACTTGTAATCTGGCAGTGAACAAGAAAGTCTAAAAATATTCCAGACATCAGGAAATAACCATAAATCCAACACAAAGCAGCACAGGAGAAATGATGTAGTGAATCATCAACATGGCCGCGGATCCGCGGCCGAGTCGGCCGAGTTGCCACGGTTCTGCGGCCTTGTAGTTCTTCAATGGCTCAAATTCCTCAACGTGGCTTCTTGTAACGGCCAGACTCCCAAAGACCACGCGGCTTCATCCAGAAGGCTCGGCCTAACAACCTTATCCTAGAATATTCCTTATTCTAGAATATTCCCTCCAACAAACTTCTTCTAAAGACTTTCTCTAACAACCTAGCTTTGGAAGGAAGATTCAAATGAGTGGTTATAAAAAGGGCTCTAGATCTAGGGTTTGAATGTTGTTGAATTTGGAGGGAAATTAATTAGGGTTGATTGTTGTTCATAATTTGAGTGGTAAAATTCTAGTGAGATCCAAATCATTTCCAAAATAAATTGAGTGACACAATTTGATCCAAATCAAGATTCATCGAGTACCAAATCGAGCAAGCATCCAACGAGCCTTTTGAAGCAACGCCGATCTTCATCCGAGCAAGAGATCCAAGGCGATCCGCGACTCAAGAAGACGATGTGAAGCTAGTTCGATGATTTAGTTCCTCCTCAACTCTTGTAGTCTTTGAGTGTATTGTAACGAAACATCGAATAATAAAAGGTGAAGATCTTGATTCTTGCTTTCTATTCATTCTCGCATTATGATATTCTTCATTCTTGATTGCTTTATAATGATGCGTGAATAAAACTCCGCTTGCATCGGAATCGAAAGAATAGGTAGATGATGTTGATGAATTCTTGAATAATTCTTAAGTCTTATGAGTTTTGTAAACCCTAGGATATTGAATCAAAGATGACCTAGTTTTGAGCGGGATGCTTTCTTGAATGTTTTCGCTCTAAATTAGAGTTCAACAATCGATGATTGAATTTCCTAGAGGCTAGAATTTGAATGCTAATTAACGAAAGGACAAGGGATGAGGATGAAGAAACCCTAGTTTCTTCAAAAGATCCTATGACGATCGTCATAGAGTCTCTTGAACGTGGTAAGGTGGAAACCAAAGCACAGTGGGAATCACACAAGACTCTGTGACGATCTCGGGTCTATAGACTAACCTGTACCAGTGTCACCAGAGAACTGCTATCTGACGATAGGTATAATACCAACTAGGAGTTCTCGGCGAGTCCGTTCAGTGTACCCAGTCTCCACTAAGCACCCGTATACCATCTTTGATGTCAAACACCAATAGATGTGGGATCATCCATCGCCTATCATATAGGTCAAGAGGCGTATACGCTAGTCTACTCTGGAGTATCGATGCCCTGTCTCAATACACCCTCGACTAGGGACAATTATAGGATGTACTTTTGGACTACCCTGGCTCCACTAGCATGATCTCCATCATAGTCCTAGTAGTCAAGTACACATCCTAAGGGCTTTATCAACATGTGAGAGCAAGACAGTATCACAATACAAGTCTACATGTTAAGACAAAAAGCAACCAGATAGCATACTATCATGTCGAGCAAGAAAGTCCTCTCTATATATATCCAAGCATCTACTATAATATACATCATATGTACAATAATGGCCTCTAGGGCATACACATAACTAACAATCTCCTACTTGCACTAAGGCCAGCTGCTGTAGTATCTCATACCCAACATCCCGAAGGGTCTCTCAAATTGTATCTGGGGTATGGCCTTCGTGAGTGAACCCGCAGTGTTGTTCTTCGTGTCAACTCTCCTGACCTCGATCTCCCGGCGATCAACTATCTCCCGAATCAGGTGATACCGGCTCAGAATATGCCTGGATCTCTGATGGGACCTGGGTTCCTTGGCCAAAGCCAGAGCTCCATTGTTATCACAGTTCAAAGGTATTGGATGCTCAATGGACGGAACCACTCCAAGTTCGTTTATGAACTTCTTCATCCAGACAACCTCTTTGGCAGCATTGTTGGCAACGATGTATTCAGCCTCCATCGTCGAGTCTGCCACGGTTTCATGTTTGGAACTCTTCCAACAAACCGCCCCTCCATTGAGGGTAAAGACAAATCCCGAGTGCGACTTAGAGTCGTCCTTATCACTCTGGAAGCTCGAATCGGTAAAGGACTCCACCTGGAGTTCTCCGTTACCATACACCAAGAACACCTCTTTAGTCATTCTTAAGTACTTGAGAATGTTCTTCACAGCTATCCAGTGACTCTCTCCAGGATCTTCTTGATAACTACTCACTACACTTAGTGAGTATGCTACATCGGGTCTGGTACATAGCATTGCGTACATGATAGAGCCTACTGCCAAAGAATAAGGTATCCGTTGCATGCGAGCTCTCTCCAAATCAGTCTTGGGAGACATCTCTTTGGAGAGAGTGAGTCCAGAGATCGTGGGTAAATTCCCATTCTTGGATTCTTCCATACTAAACCTCTTTAGTATGGTGTCAATGTATCTGGATTGGGACAATCCCAGAATCCGTTTAGATCTATCTCTATAGATCTTAATCCCCAAGATGTAGGAGGCATCACCTAGATCTTTCATTGAGAATCTATGTGATAAGAAGGCTTGACCGAGTGCAGCATAGGAACATCATTTCCTATCAAGAGTATGTCATCCAGCCACCTTCTTGTATATACAAGGTTCATCTACGTTTTTGATGAAGTCAAACTCTTTGACTACTACATCAAAACAGATGTTCCAACTCCGCGATGCATGTTTTAACCTGTAGATGGATTTAAGCAGCTTGCACACCTTTCCGCTGCTCCCACTGTCTAAGAAGCCCTTAGGCTGAATCATGTACACGCACTCTTCTAAATCACCATTTAGAAAGGCGGTCTTAACATCCATTTGCCAAATTTCATAGTCATGGTATGCAACGATGGCAAGTAGGATCCAGATGGACTTAAGCATAGCCACTGGAGAAAAGGTTTCATCATAATCCACACCTGGTCGTTGACGAAAACCCTTTGCAACAAGTCTAGCTTTGAAAGTCTCAACTTTTCCATCTACACCAAGTTTCTTCTTAAAGATCCATTTGCTCCCAATAGGTTTTACCCCTTCAGGAGAAACTTCCAAAGTCCATACTTTGTTGGTGTACATGGATTCCATCTCAGATCGTATTGCATCCAGCCATTTCACAGAGTCCCCACTCGTGATGGCCTACTCGAAGCTAGTTGGGTCATCATCTTCCATGATGCAATCCTCGCTCCCACTATCAATGAGAAAACCGTAGTTTCTCTCAGGTGGATGAGGGACCCTACTAGATCGGCAGAGAGGCTGAGGTTCGTTGGGAACCATTGAATCCTCTGGTTCCAATAAATCATCAGTTGTAGTTTGTGCCGCTAGAACTTCTTCCAGCTCTACCTCTTCGCCACTAATTTATTTTACAAGAAATTCCTTTTCTAAAAAGGTGGCATATTGAGAAACAAACACCTTTTGTCCCTCATCGTGGTAGAAGATATATCCATAGGAATCTTTTGGATATCCCACAAACTTACATAGACTTGATCTTGCCTCGAGCTTGTCCGGATTTTGCTTTTTAACATAGGCCGGACAACCCCATATCTTAACTCGTTTAAGAGATGGTCTCTTCCTATTCCATATCTCATATGGAGTGGTAGGCACCAATTTGGTTGGAACTCTATTCAATAGGTATGCGGCCGTCTCCAACGCATAACCCCAAAAGGAAATAGGTAACTCAGCGGTGCTCATCATAGAGCGCACCATATTTAATAGGGTGCGATTCCTCCGTTCTGATACACCGTTGTGCTGTGGTATATACGGAGGAGTAAGCTGAGAGGGAATCCCATTCTCTTTTAGATAGTCACGGAATTCCGTGCTCAAGTATTCTCCTCCCCGATTAGATCGAAGGATTTTAATACTTTTACTCGTCTGGTTATCAACTTCATGCTTATATTCTTTGAATTTCTCAAAATCTTCACACTTGTGTTTCGTCAGGAACACATGTCCGTATCTTGAGAGATCGTCAGTGAATGTAATGAAGTATGAGGAACCATTCCTGGCATGTGTAGACATGGGACCACATACATCATTATGTATCAGTCCCAAGAGTTCCGTAACTCTTTCTCTGTGTCCACTAAACGGAGTTTTGGTCATTTTGCCTTTGAGACATGACTGTCAAGTGTCATAAGATGAAAATTCGAAGGGATTCAAATATCCATCCTTATGTAACATAGCTAGTCGTGTCGTATTGATATGACCTAATCTACAATGCCACAAGAAGGATTCGTTCATTTCTGAACTCTTCCTCTTGTGTGTGTTTTGTACATTAAGAACTGTGGTTTGATTTAGAACGTATATGCCATTATTTAATGAGCCTGATCCAATCAACTTTTGATTCAGGAAGATGTTCATAATATTATCCTGTACTACAAAATTATATCCTTCTTTACTTAATAAAGAAACTGATATAAGATTGCATATCAGGGTCGGAATGTTATAGCATTCGTTCAGAATCAATGTATTACCATTTGGCAACACAAGGTGATATTCACCAACTGCTTTGGCTGCAACATTTGCACTATTCCCTACTCTTACGGAATGATCATCCATTCCTAGTTCCCTACCTTTCCTTAGCCCATGTAATATATTACATATGTGGGATCCTGATCCAGTATCTAATACCCAGGACATAGAGTGAACCGAGAAACGGTTCTCGATAACTAACACACCCGAAGAAGATGCATCAACATGCTTATTCTTCGTTTGGGCAGCGTGAGAATCCGGATATGTACCTATTCCCTGCTCGGAATTATAACAATTATAAGTTGGAGCGGAACCAACGTTTCCCTGCTCAGTATAACAAGCGGGTTCAGTTAATACATCCATATTATTATCTTGATTGAGGCCTGACATGGTCGCTACTCGGAGAGAGAGAGAGAAGAAAACACATTTAACATACACTCTTGCAAGATTAGATTGGTTATTATCTTATCTAATCAGGATGGCTCTCACTATTTTTATCAAATCTTCCTTCAAACCCTAAAAGGTAAGACTAGCCGGGATTAATTACACCTTACAAGTTCGCCAATCTTTCAGGCCAGTGTTGGTACTTTGAGGGAGGTTCCCCGTGCTTTCACACGGACCTAATTAAAATAAACCTCGTTTTCCCAGAGGCATCACCCTGTTAACACCTTTCTAGACACCTACTTGATCGGGTAATTGTCATGTGTAAAACTCTCCCAGGAGTAACTCTTACCCGCAGTGGGTATCGGGATCCAACTATCTCATAGAAGGTATGCAATCTCATTGCAAATTTCAACACTTGAAATTCCCGATAATACTTTTACCCCTAATGACTTATGACCTTAACTATGGTCAATAAATCATAAGCACTAGTCAAGTTCTACCCGTCATTTCTTGATTAATTAGACCCACCCACATGACCCTTAACTATGGTCAACAAAGTCATATGACTGTCCTAATTAATCGCATCATATGCTCTGTAGGAAGACATCACTCAGCTACCGTACACTGCGCCTTAACTATGGTCAACAAACGCAGCACGAATACTAAGTACTTTACTTCCTAAAATGACGGAGGGTTACGACAGGTTTTTCAGAAAACCTTTTGCGTAATGAACTTGATATCATTGTAGAAACAAGTGATTTTGAAAAGTAGTGTTTTTTAGGCTTTTACTAGTTTCGCTAAAGAGATCACTCCCAGTGAAGGGATCGTCGGCTCTTTCCTTATCGAATAAGGTGCTGGATATTCTACAAGGAATACCTCTATGCAAAGCAAGAACTATCAAAACCGAGTGAGTTGTAGCATCTGCTAGTTTCGCTAAAGAGGTCACTCCCGGTGAAGGGATCTCGGCTCTTTCCTTATCGAATAAGGTATTGGATATTCATAAAGGAATACCGCTAAGCAAAGCAAAAACAAGAGATACCCTTTTTGAAAATTTGATTCTACAACATCTTTTAGGTTTCTTTTCTTTCATTAATTTCATTAATGAAGTCCCGTCATTTATGCTTGTAGGGTTACTAGGCACACTAACAAGGCTCTACAAGGCATCGACCATGCCAAAATTAAATTTTTATGTGCCGAACAACCCTAAGCAAGATCGTATACTAGAGTTTAGGCGAAACTAATAGTAAGTAAATAACTTTACTTCTAAGGGAACACGAAATACAATCTTTGTAGATCGGTCCTTCACTTCATTTGCTCCTTGTTGAAGTCCCTTCGCTGCGATCAAGGTTCTCCCGGGCTCTTGCATGGCTTCACGAGGCGAAAGATGCGACCTTGCTTAAAGTCTCCGAAGCCGAAGTTGATCTACATCGAGGGAATTCCGACTCAAGCTACTACTTCACTAATTTGAGAATTAGAGAAGCAAACACCCAATAATAAAGTGCTAGACTAGTAGAGAATGGAGAAATAGGAAGTGGGTTCTCTTTGGATTTTTATTTCTCAGTTTAGTTCTCACTTTAGATCAAACCCTAGCAAGCTTTTCTTTTGAATAATGAAGAAGATGAACAAAAGAAAAGAGAAGAGGATAATGATCAAGTGTGTGATCTAACCATGGTGAGTGAGTATCATATACTAACTCTTATAGAGACTTAACCCTAGGCTAATTGTTATGGTTGGGTTAATAAATATCCATAGTAAAATACAAACTCAAGTTGAATTAGTCAATGCATCCACAAGCTTCCACAAGCTTCATGCATTTTCTAATCATCCACTTGATTTTGTATTTACTTTAAATATTAAAAACCAAAACTAAAAATTAGCATAGTGTAAGTCTCATACACCCATGGATGATGTATCATCAACCATGATACAAAAAGATAACACATTTTAATATATATCATATATATAGTAAAGATGTGTACATGTGAGAAAAAACCCTAAGTGAACATGTGTTAGTAAATGTAAACTAGTATATCAAATATACAATTATACACTTAATTATTAAATCAACACTTGACTTAATAATCTGGTCATATCTCATATAACCGACTAACATCCAATGTATCGACTTATCGAATCAACACTTGATTCGATAACCCGGCTATATCATATATAACCGACTGATACATAAAGTCATGAGAATAGAATACAGTATCATATACACGCATTATTCTCGGTCCTGCACATATCACATACGTGCTCCTATTTCGTTTTGCCTGAGCCAGTAAAACCTCTATGCAGGACTCTAAAGACTCGTCAATACGCCGGCAGTAGGTGATGATCACATCAAGCACCCACAAGCCGTCAGCGGTACTAGCTGGACGTAACGGCTACCCGGGTATTGAGCGATCAGAAGATCAGCAAGCAAGCCCGCTCCAACTCCTGTAAAAGCCTACCAATAACACTTCCCGTACAGTCCGGTCTCCTCGTCTGATATGTCGCATATCAAGTCTAGGGATGGTAAACGTCAGACCCCAATAACCGATAAGTCGTGCCGATGTGAGGCTCATAACGGGTCGAGAAACTACTGGTAACAGTTATCAGTAAATCTCTAAATCAGCCCTGGCCAGGGACTTCCCTGTTATGGCCAATCGAGCACAGCGCAACATCAACTCCCAATACTGGGAGAGACGAAACCCCTCCTATCGCTCATTGCCTCCATGTGACTTGGGACTGTACCCAAAAACCACCGTTTTGCACGCCCTCATGGACGTGGTAAGGTGGAAATCAAAGCACAGTGGGAATCACACAAGACTCTATGACGATCTCGGGTCTACAGACTAACTTGCACAAGTGTCACCAGAGAACTGCCATTTGACGTGAGGTATAATACCATCTGGGAGTTCTCGGCAAGTCCGTCCAGTGTACCCAGTCTCCACTGAGCACCCGTATACCATCTATGATGTCAAACACCAATGGATATGGGATCATCCATCGCCCATCTCATGGGTCGAGAAGCGTATACGCTAGTCTACACTGGTATATCGATGCCCCGTCTCGATACACCTACGACTAGGGACCTTGAAGGATGTACTTATGGACTACCATGTCCCCACCAGTATGATCCGCAACATAGTCCACGTAGTCAAGTACACATCCTAAGGGCTTTACTAACATGTAACTATAAGACAGTATAAAGAGACAAGTATACATGTTAAAGTAAAGTGCAACCAGATAGCATACTATCATATCGAGCAAGAAATTCCTCTCTATATATGTCCAAGCATCCAATATAATATACATCATCTGTACAATACTGGCCTCTAGGGCATACATACAACTAACAATCTGCCACTTGCACTAGGGCTAGCTGCTGTAGTATCGCATACCAAGCATCCCGAAGAGTCTCTCAAACTGTATCTGGGGAATGTCCTTCGTGAGTGGATCCGCTGTGTTGTTCTTCATGTCTACCCTTCTGACCTCGATCTCCCGGCGATCAACTATCTCCCGGATCAGGTGATACCGCCTCAGAATATGCCTGGATCGCTGATGGGACCTGGGTTCCTCGGCCAAAGCCACTACTCCATTATTATCACAATACAAAGGTATTGGATGCTCAATGGATGGAACCACTCCAAGTTCAGTAATGAACTTCTTGATCCAGACATCCTCTTTGGCAGCGATGTATTCAACCTCCATCGTCGAGTCTGCCACGGTTTCCTGCTTGGAACTCTTCCAGCTAACCGCCCCTCCGTAAAGGGTAAAGACAAATCCCGACTGCGACTTAGAGTCGTCCTTATCACTCTGGAAGCTCGAATCGGTAAAGGACTCCACTTGGAGTTCTCCGTTACCATACACCAAGAGCATCTCTTTTGTCCTTCGTAAATACTTGAGAATGCTCTTCACAGCTGTCCATTGACTCTCTCCAGGATCAGCTTGATACCTACTCACTACACTTAGTGAGTATGCTACATCGGGTCTGGTACATAGCATCGCGTACATGATAGAGCCTACAGCCGAAGCATAGGGTATCCCTTGCATGCGAGCTCTCTCCAAATCAGTCTTGGGAGACATCTCTTTGGAGAGAGTGAGCCCTGAGATCATGGGTAAAAACCCACGTTTGGACTCTTCCATACTAAACCTCTTTAGTATGGTGTCAATGTACCTGGATTGGGACAATCCCAATATCCTTTTAGATCTATCTCTATAGATCATAATTCCCAATATGCAGGAGGCATCACCAAGATCTTTCATTGAGAATCTTTGTGATAAGAAGAGCTTGACCGATAGCAGCATAGGAATGTTATTTCCTATCAAGAGTATGTCGT
Organism: Agapanthus africanus; assembly: GCA_030015575.1. Classification (NCBI taxonomy): domain Eukaryota; kingdom Viridiplantae; phylum Streptophyta; class Magnoliopsida; order Asparagales; family Amaryllidaceae; genus Agapanthus; species Agapanthus africanus. The sequence goes on along the minus strand of JASDDO010000016.1, from coordinate 268,214,486 downwards.
CCACGTACAATACGAGGAAGACAACCTTACTCTTTGCCACCTTCTTGTAGATACAAGGTTCATCTACGTTTTTGATGAAATCAAACTCTTTGATAACGACGTCAAAGCAGATGTTCCAACTCCGCGATGCTTGCTTTAATCCATAAATGGATTTAAGCAGCTTGCACACCTTCCCGCTGCTCCCGCTATCTACGAAGCCCTCTGGATTAGTCATGTACACGCACACTTCTAAATCGCCGTTTAGAAAGGCGGTCTTAACATCCATTTGCCAGATTTCGTAGTCATGATATGCAGCGATGGCAAGCATGATCTGGATGGATTTAAGCATAGCCACTGGAGAAAAGGTTTCGTCATAGTCTACACCTGGTCTTTAACGAAAACCTTTTGCAACAAGTCTAGCTTTAAAAGTCTCCACTTTCCCATCTACACCAAGTTTTTTCTTGAAGATCCACTTGCTCCCAATGTGTTTTACCCCTTCAGGAGCATCTTCCAAAGTCCATACTTTGTTGGCGTACATGGATTCCATCTCGGACCGCATTGCATCCAGCCATTTCACAGAGTCACCACTCGTGATGGCCTGCTCGAAACTAGTTGGATCATCATCTTCCATGATGCAATCCTCGCTCCCACCATCCATGAGAAAACCGTAGTATCTCTCAGGTGGGTGAGGAACCCTACTAGATCGGCGGAGAGGCTGAAGTTCGTTGGGAACTACCGAATCCTCTGGTTCCATTAAATCTTCAGTTTGAGTTTGTGTATCTGGAACCTCTTCCAGCTCTACCACTTTGCCACTAATTTCTTTTACAAGAAATTCCTTTTCTAAAAAGGTGGCATGTTGAGCAACAAACACCTTTTGTTCCTCACTGTGGTAGAAAAAATATCCATATGAATTCTTTGGATATCCCACAAACTTGCAAAAAACTGACCATGCCTCGAGTTTGTCCGGATTTTGTCTTTTGACATAGGCCGGACAACCCCATATCTTAACTCGTTTAAGATATGGTCTCTTCCCACTCATATCTCATAGGGTGTGGCAGGTACAGATTTAAATGGAACTTGATTCAATAGGTATGCTGCTGTCTCCAGCGCATACCACCAGAAGGAAATAGGTAACTCAGCTGTGATCATCATAGAGCGCACCATATCTAATAGGGCGCGGTTCCTCTGTTCTGATACACCGTTGTGCTGTGGTGTATATGGAGGAGTCAGCTGAGAGAGAATCCCATTCTCTTTTAGGAAGTCCAGGGATTCATTGCTCAAGTATTCACCTCCTCGATCAGATCGTAGGATTTTAATACTTTTTCCGGTTTGGTTCTCGACTTCTTGTTTATATTCTCTAAATTTCTCAAAAGCTTCTGATTTGTGTTTCATCAGGAACACATATCCGAATCTAGAGAGATCGTCAGTGAATGTAATGAAGTACGCAGAACCATTCCTGGCATGTGTAGACATGGGGCCGCATACATCACTATGTACCAGTCCCAAGAGTTCCGTAACTCTCTCTCCGTGTCCCGTAAACGGAGTTTTGGTCATCTTGCCTTTGAGACGTGACTGGCAAGTGTCATAAGATGAAAATTCAAACGGATTCAAATATCCATCTTTATGCAACTTAGCTAGTCGTGTCGCATTGATGTGACCCAGTCTACAATGCCACAAGAAGGATTCGTTCATTTCTGAACTCTTCTTCTTGTGTGTGTTTGTTATGCTCAGAACTGTTGATTGATTTAGAACATAAATGCCATTGCACATCGTGCCTGATCCAACCAACTTTTGGTTTAGAAAAATGTTCATAACATTATCCTGTAATACAAAATTATATCCTTCTTTACTCAACAAAGATACCGATATAATGTTGCATATCAGGTTCGGCATGTAATAGCATTCGTTCAGAATCAATGTATTACCAGTTGGCAATACAAGGTGATATTCCCCGACGGTTTTAGCTGCAACAATTGCACCATTTCCAACCCTTATGTATTTATCACCTTCTCCAAGTTCTCTACCTTTCCTAAGCCCATGTAACTGATTACATATATGGGATCCTGACCCGGTATCTAATACCCAGACGTAGAGGAAATAGAGAAACGGTTCTCTGTAACGAACACACCCGAAAAAAATGCATCAACATGTACTTTCTTCATACGGGTGGCATGGGAATCCTGGTATTCCTCTATTCCTGTTCAGTCCTATAACTCTTATAAGAAAGAACGGAACCAACGTTCTCCATCACAGTATAACATGCGGGTTCGGTCAATACACCCATATTATTATCTTGATTAAGGCATGATATGGTCGCTACCTGGAGAGAGAGAGAAGAAAATACTTTAGCGTATGCTCTTGCAAGATAAGATTGGTTATTATTTTATCTAATCAGGATGGCTCCCACTGTTTTTATCAAATCTTCTATCAAACCCTAAAAGGAAAGACGAGCCGGGATTAATTACACCCTACAATTTCGCCAATCTTTCAGCCAGGCCAGTTTCGGTACTTTGAGGGAGGTTCCCCGTGCTTTCGCACGGACCTAATTAAAGTAAACCTCGTTGTCCCAGAGGCGTAACCCCGTTGACATCTTTCTAGACACCTACTTGATCGGCTAATTGTCCTGTGTAAAACTCTCCCGGGAGTAACAATTACTCGCAGTGGGTATCGGGATCCAACTATCTCATAGAAGGTATGCAATCTCATTGCAAATTTCAACACTTGAAATTCCCGATAATATTTTTCCCCAAACAATCTATGACCTTGACAAGGTCAACAAACCATAGACCGTAAGTCAAGTTCAACCCGTCATTTCTTGATTCAATTAAACCCACCCGCACGACCCTTGACAAGGTCAACAAGGCCGTACGACTACCCTAAAACAATCTGCATCATATGCATATACAGATAAATACTGGTCAGCTACCGCACACTACGCCTTGACAAGGTCAACAAACGCAACACGTATACTGAGCAGGACTTATCTGAAATGACGGAGGGCTACAACAGGTTTTTCTGAAAACCTATTGCGTAATGAATTTGATATCGTCGTAGAATCGAGTGATTTTTGAAATGGAGTGATTTTGAGGCTTTCATTAGTTTTGCTAAAGAGGTCACTCCCGGTGAAGGGATCTCGGCTCTTTCCTTATGGAATAAGGTGCAGGATATATCATATACATCACTATGCAAAGCAAAACTCCAAAAGCAATCAAAAACAAACCGAGTGTTGTAGCATCTGCCAGTTTTGCTAAAGAGGTCACTCCCGGTGAAGGGATCTCGTCTCTTTCCTCATCGAATAAGGTGCGGGATATATCATATATATCGCTATGCAAAGCAAAACTGTAGCTACCCTTTTTGAAAAATTTGATTGTACAACATCTTTTAGGTTTCTTTTGTTTCATTAATCACATTAATGAAGTCCCATCATTTAAGTCACCTAAACATCACAGATAAATACGACGTACACTTATGCCATCCGCATTCGCCTCGATGTCCCCTCGTGCACCGTTAGGTTAGGTAACTAACGGCAGAGCGGAGCAGGGCTAGCGCGGGTGTAAAACATAAGTAACGTCTATTTAATATATCATATATACTATATACAGTATTTATCACAACACATCACATGATCACATCACAGATATCGCAGCAGAAAAAACATATGAAATATTGGATATACTAGGACATCCGTGTTTTATTTTGAGCCTTTATAAAACACGGATTCCACGGTCGCGATGAATAGCCAAACCCACACCCCTAGACCCCTACGAGTGCGGCAAGCAACCCTACCAATTCTAGAGTTAGGATACCCGGACTCGACTCCTCGAGTTGGTCTCCCACTGGACTCCAGAACCCGGTTACTTGTGCTCTCCTCCTTAGGTCTATCCTAGTGCGGAAAAGTAAATAATATACAAATGGTAACATCGACCTCATCCATGAAGTGCCCCAATAAAAGAATATTACATACATTTTATTTTACATGAATGAAAATAAAAACTCTCATCTCACATAAAAACCTCCGGCTATTCAAAACGTGACGATCCAATATTACATATCCAGCAACACATAACATCACATGTCATCAACGTAAGTAAATATGCGCATCCCAATTGTCGTTGACATATAGCAACGAAACCGACGATATCACATATTACACTTACGGTCACAGAAAAGAAAGTGTAAAACTACAATATTTGGAATCCACAATCTCTTTAGACATCGTAAATGTAACGTCTTCAAAATAATAAAATATGATTTTTGGGAAATTTTATAATTTAATATTATTTTAATGAATATTTTAATATTCTGGTATAATTAAATACAGATAAATGGGGAAAAATTATGGAAAATTCTAAAATAAGGTATTTTAAGGAATTGCTTCGTTTTCTGTGCATGCCCCCATTTCCTCTAGTTTTGACCCTGAGTATGTCTAGTTTTGACTGATTCCATCTAGGGTGAAATCTGGGTTGATTTTCCTATGTTGGTGTATAATTTGGGACTTGTTTTAGCATGGATTTTGGTATTTGGTGATTCATTCCTGTCGGGTGGCGTTTGGACGTCAACGACAAGTGGATTTTGATTGTGTTTACATGCGAGTCGATAGGTTTTTACCTATGCGGGTAGCGTGTGCTATTTTGGTTTCCGATGTGATTTTCATGTGCTTTAGCATTGTGATATACTTGTAGGTACCCCGCGTGATGTTGAGGCAAAGGAGGTGAAGATAGCGACATCGGCTTTGGCACACGAGAAGCAATGTGAGTAGATTTATATCTGTGGGGAGAAGTCGGGTGGATGGCGTATAGCACCCCCGCAGTCCGTGGTGATGTATACGAATACGTATACACACGAATATTTATTATGTGTTGTTTAGGGTTATTGATGGTAATAATGATATTTTGATGATAAGAATATATTGGTTTAGTTTAGTGCGAACCCTAGAGTAGTGGTTGCACTCACACATACATTTACACACATACTTGCATTCATTCTTTCATTTATTAGAGTGCATATGATGGTGCGTATATCTACACATGGGTATGGGACTATGTGTTTATATACTGGATTTGAGGATAGTATTTGGGATTTGAGATGAGTCGATGAGATTGGGCTTGAGGCCAAGAGATCGGTGATGTGATTTGGTTCGTATTGAGATACGACACGATGCTTTAACGGGTCTTTTGACGTAGTGATTCTTACACCTGCATGCATACATAGAGGGTATCAATATTGTACTAGACGTAGATCAGTACCCCGATCATGACATTTGATAAAGAGGATACCAGATAAATAGTATGATGAATGTGATATTGACCCGTACCCAGATTTGGGATGTCGTACGACGGATTTACGTACAAGCTATATTTTGATGATTGATCCACACTCTTGACTTGGGATGTCTGATTATAGATAGGGTATCGGATATGATATTATTGAGGCGGGATCACCGACTAATATATATACATGTATGTATATGTATCGACTCAGATGTTAGGCGGTTTCCTCACCCGTAGCTCTACTTGTTAGTTCAGCCGTATAGTTTAGGATGGTTGTTAGATTAGATTAGACTCCTACCTATTTCAAAAACTAACGAATCGTGGGTATTTTAAAAGACAGCCCAAGGGATCCTACGGATATTTCAAAAGACGTATCTTTTCATAAAAACACCGTAGCCCCTATTTTCAAAACCCCATGATTCGTGTTATTTCAAAAGGCACCAATTGTAGAGGTTATTTTAGATTAATGCAGATTAGTTATAGTTGCATCTAGTATTCAGCTTCCGCTCATTATTGTGGTTCGCATCGCATCGCATGCTTATATTATGTTTCATACTCCATTATTGATGTTATGCTGTTAGGACACCAGCACCATTACCGATGATGCGTATGTACCACGTACACTTACTTGCCGGCTCACACACATCTTCATCGGTAATTGCCATGTCACGTACACCTTAGAAAATATTATTGCATCGACATAGGTTGTTAGCTAATAATTTAGACATGATATTAGTGTACTTGCCTTATATGCTAGATTAGACATTGTAATTATTAGTTGTTACATCATGCATGTTATTATTCATGGATTTGTATGCCTGTATGCACTGTTTACATGCTATTGAGGATTGGATTCGGATTTCCATGAGATTTTCTGGATTTGGGGGAAAACCGCAAAACTTATATAAACTTCTTTTCTCTCTTTAAAATAAAAAGTGCGGTTTTCCCATGATGTATGAGTCGTCCACCATGAGTTTGCTGATGGATTTGGAAACCCGATTCGAGGAGACGGATGAACCGTTTCGGGTACATGGTGGACCCGGTAAGGTACCCCGGGGCAAGAAGCGCGTGGTGATGACGATGTGAGCCTGGCAGGGGAGCACTACCTACCGGTGATTTTACCCGACGCGTCGGATATCCGGAGGATACCGTCGTGGTCTTGAGATGGATGGTAGGGGCCGGTCTGGACTGACGGCGCCCTAGATATTATGATTGAGACATTGGGATTTCGAGATTTCGAGGTACAGAGACTGTGATACAGAGATATCGAGATATTGGGATTATGTTTTGTGCCGATGCTAGGCACTGTTTTATGCTGATTTCATTATGATACCTCAACTAAAAATACAAGGGAAATCTCACTAAATTATGAAAACAGTTTCTTCATTTACATGTATTCTGCTTTCATGTATTCATACCTCATATTCATGACATACTATTACCTGAGGCACTAGCACGAGCACGAGCACTTGGCACTACATTCACGTATAGAGATTACATTGCCAGTTTAGCATGCTTCAGCTTTATTCATATTGAGGTTTCTTTATATCTGATCGTATTGACCTAGGTTGGGTCATGCATTCGATCTCTGCTTGTAGATATCTTTCTATTCACGAGTTGGCAACTCACCCCCGTTGTGCCCCAGTTCTTGCAGGTTTGCCGTACAGTTCTATAGCGGCATTTCTGGCACACTGCTTCCTTTTGGGTGATTTGCTTGGATAGGTGGGTTCTTTTGTATCAGAACCGCCGTTGTATTTATATTATTCATTGTATCTAGAATATCCATCAACCAAAACTCGTATATTGTTTCAGACCTAGACTAGTGATGTGTTATTCGACCATAGAGTCGCGCTTAGTAGTGTTGCGGTTTTCTTGTTGCTTTTGAGCTTTCTTTTGGATTTGATCCTCGCCACTTGGCGTTGTATATTATTGTTGCATGTGTGGTGGTGACCGTCGATTGACGAAGAGCTAGCTCCCGCTTGGGGATGCCTTTATCATTGCATATATTGTTATCCTTGTTATACCCCATTCGGGGCCAGTTTTACAGAAGAAACTCTGCCGAAATTTTTAGAAAAGACTGTACTGTTTTTAAAAATGCATATTCGGCTTAGTTATTTAAAAACCTTGATTTCAAACATGTTTTTCTTCACTTCTTTAAACCAGTTTCTTTACTTATTCTTAAAAATGGTTTTAGATTTCTGGGCTTTTGGCTTACTTGGATCAGATGGAGTCCTATAGACTTCATATGGTTCAAGGGCCAGTCACGTGCTCTTTCGGGTCGTGACAAAGTTCGTATCAGAGCGCTAGGTTGACCTTGGTTCGAGTTTAAGTTTGACTATGTGGAGCCTAGGGCGTTTATATATATACGGAACTTAGGCTTGACCTTACGGAACTTAGACTTGGTCGAGGGGGTATTAGACCCGAACTTTCGTCGTGTAGGATGACCCTTGGTTGATGGAATAGGTAACTAAAGTAGAGTGACGTACCGTTGGTATGTTCCGCGGCATACTTACGACACGCCACTCCGCTTAAGGAACCTTAGGATGTACATATTTTCGAGATCAGTGATCCTCTTTATATCCAGGATTATACATCCATTTAAGATCCCCGATTCTATTAGTTTCATGATCATACCTTTATTGATGCTGTTCCTTCCCATGATCATGTATCCACTTTGGATCTGTTGTTTCCTTTCTTGCCATTGATGTGCTCCCCTTGATACTCGATTGAGGTTCCTGTCACCATGTTTGAGGGCAGTTTGGGCTGCTGCTAGGGTTACGGCCGGTGTGAGCTCGTTTGGTACGAGGGCCGACCATTGTGTTTTCTGGTGATATGGGAACGTCTCGAGTTAGTGTTGGTGATTGTGACCTCTAGTGGAGGCGAGTGCTTGGTCTTGCACCGGATGATCGGGCCATTGTTAGAGCTGCCAGTTGAGAGAGGACTGTTGATGTACAGCATACCTCAGAGATTGTGATGTCGCCTACCGTGCAGACAGATGGACCAGCTGTTGCTGAGATTGACAGGATGTCGCTTCCGAAGCTTACGAGCTGAGATTGCCGTAGCTTTCATGCAGATATGAGACAGATGATAGCTAGTCTACCCGATTTGAGAGACGAAGGTGATTCGTCCGATTTTGCGCCGGAGCGGGCCCTGATGAGTTTAAGATTTCCAGTGTGGAGAGTCTTACTCAGATCTAGAGCAGACCGACTCAGAGATGACCGCCTATGTATTGCCTTTCCTGGAGGATTGAGGCGCTGTTCGGCGTACAGGCGAATAAGCCAGTTGCTGCTGCAAATGACGAGATGTCGCCCAGATGGTTGGAGCTACTGCAGCGTGAGCATATACTTAGAGAGATGATAGCGAGTCGCTAGTCACCTGAGGATGAATGACTAGGACAGGTGGTTCGTTTGTTTACCGATGCGAGGTCATCAGATAGATTGTTTCCAGCTAGAGACGACTTCACGCAGGTTCGTTGAGAGTCGATAGAGACGATCGAATGTCAGGAGCCCATTTTCCAAGTTTAAAGTATACGGAAAGACATGCAGGTGATTCTATGGACTCTCTAGAAGAATGAAACCCTAACTCGACTTAATGACCGTGTGATAGCCTTTGAACCTTCGGGTTTGCGGCGGTTCCTCGGCGCCATTAGTGAGGCTTGGGTTTGCCCTTCTACGGCTGGACCACCGACGCTGTGGCATGTACTCGATACTATTAAACTGTACCCATGATGTGATCTCTTGGGGGATTATGAGGATCTGACGAGTCGATCGGATGGTTCGACATCTTTCGGATATCGTGATGGGACACTGCTTGGGAGACTCCAGATGCGAGCGTAGCCGTCGGAGCGCAGTTCGTGTAGCCACGATGAGTTAAGTCCGAATCAGTCGACATTGAGCAAGGTGGAGTAAAGAGTTCGTACGAGATTTCGACGAGATGACGTCCCACTCCGCTGACATTAGAGATGTGATATACACCCCGAGGCGTGGTATATGGATGTATCTTCCAGAGAGAAGCGCGATAGGTTTGCAGCCGTTCCGGAATAAGCTTTAGCTTCAGCATTGGATGATGACTTCCGGGCATTTCGGCAGGATTGAGATTTGAGAAAGGAACCTCGACAGGACCTTTCTGGAGTACGTTACGAGAAGACCTAGACCAGGAGTGGTCGTATTGCGCACACCCAGCAGGACAGAGTTCGGCATTGTCGACGAGGTAGTTGACCATGTTCGGATAAAGGAACTTACCCAGATGCGTTGCAGATTGATCAGGGACAGACGAGTGATGAGTATTCCTCCGATGATTGGGACGTGTTCCCGAGGACCTGTTCGGCCTGACATCCTCTACAGAATGATGAAGCTACAGAATATGCGATTTCGAGTCCGTGCGAGAGACTTCAGATTGACCGTGGCCGAGAACAGTGCAGTGCGTAGTAGCTTGGCGTGACGTCATAGTGGACGACGATAGAGACAATTGGAACAAGAGGTTCGTGTGAGACACTGATGAGCTGTCATTGCTTCCCGTCGAGACTAGAGACCTGATATGCTTACAGAGACGTTGGAATGTGACCAGTTTCCGAGAAAATATTGTGCTGAGGACACAGGTGTTTTTGAGCGAGAAGAGGTTGTGCAGGAAGCCAGCCTCTGTACAGATCGGCATAGGCATGATCGGAAGAGACCTTGAGCAGGATTCCTTCCAGGACATTGCTGCAATGATGTTTGCACCCAGGATCAGATGTGTGACGTGCTTTCAGAGAGCCAGAGGCCGACGCCAGTGATACGCTGCCTTACGAGCGGTCGTGAGGATTGACCGAAAGGTGACCAGGAAAGTGCCAGAACGGAATCGTTCCTGTCAGTACTCCTGACCGGGCCGATGAGCCGATGGATTGCGAGATTGGTAATCTACAGGAAAGATCAGGAACCAGAGGCAGAGGACGCCAGCCGCGAGCAAGAGGCAAGTAGATATCTTGCGCAGCTAGCATCGGATGTTCCGGTACCTTCTCGACCCTGAAGGATGGTATACCGACGACGGTAATTATGATTTGTGATTTTGTGATTTGATTATCACGTATCCGTTGCTTTGGATTTCGGTATTTTGGGCGATCTATTCACATGATTTAGTCTTGATGACTGAGTTTCATGATATTTGATTTTGTGCACCATGGTTGCATCTACTGGGTATTTATACCTTGTACATAGTTATTACTCTTGAGCTGTTGATTGCGATTTCATGTCTATTTTATGCTGGTGATTTGATTTACGCTTCCAGCAGAGTTTCATGTAATTTTAGTGTTTTGATTTTGCACTCGGTATAGCTTATATGTGCTTGTAGTGTATCGATATGTGTTTTGTGCCCGCAGCTGCACACGTTTATGATTTTCTTCATATCTGGATACACTTGGTGTTGCTGCTTACGTATTTGAGTTATTGCTTGGTATTTGTGCATGGGATGCACCAGTTCTATACTTCGTGCATTTGTCGCACCAGTTTTATGTTTCTTGCGTTTATCGCATCAGATTTATATTTCGTGCCTTTGTTGCACCGGATTTATATTTTGTGCATTTCGATTGCACCTGACTTCGATTTGATGCCTTTCGGTATGTCGATTTTGATTGTGATATTGATGTGGATTCTTGCACTCCGTGCTTTTGACTGGACTTACGCATATTCGACGTTGCTATTGGATTTTGTGATTCCGTGCATATTGAGTGCGCAGGGTCTAGATTTTCATTCGTGCATGATGGATGCACCGATTTGGATTTTCGCACATGTTGGGCGCATGTTTTGAGATACGATTTTGGGGCACACCAGATGCACTAAATCGAGATTCTTCGTGCATGTCAGATGCACCTGTTTTGGCTGCCAGGCACACGTTGCCTATGACAGATGCTTCGTGCACACCCGTTGCACCTAGATGTTGTTTTGTGCACATGTTTAGCACATATATGGATTTTGATTTCCGTGCGCACCAGACGCACAGGGTGGTGTTATGTGATTTTTGTGATTTATTCCTTTTGGAGCAGTACATTTTTATGATGTTGGATATTTGCTTTCATACTGAGCAGGACTAGTCAGTGGGCAGTACCTGGATATATTTTGCATGCATCGATAGTTATCGAAGGGATTTCCGAAAAGCGAGCTATAGTCTCAGTATATACCTACGTGTCCGATATGACACGAAACGTTTTAAAAACAAGGAAACCCTTCTAAACTGTTTTCAAAACGGCGGAACGTACCTATTAAACAAAGGATATATATACACATATATAGTTATTTTCTTATGAGAAACGTCCGCCACTGTGCAGTGTTACGCGCATCGCACAGCGACTTAAAAAGATTTGGCATACATTTGCATCAGCTATTTACATGTATAGATTGGATGTCTACATGTATAGTCTTGGTCCATATCATATTGATTTTGTATTGGATTTGACATTGTGTCGTTACCATGACTCCGATGATTGGGGATGCTTGATGGAGTGTTGCTTTTGAGTTATCTGCTCAGTACTCATGCGTATGCATTGCGCTATGATGTTTTATGTATAGATGATTTCGGAGCCCCGATGACTTGGAATTTGTATTGAAATATTTTAGTATTTGGGGGTTTAAATTTAAATTCGGGGACCGAATTTCTTTAAGGGGGGTAGATTGTAACGTCTTCAAAATAATAAAATATGATTTTTGGGAAATTTTATAATTTAATATTATTTTAATGAATATTTTAATATTCTGGTATAATTAAATACAGATAAATGGGGAAAAATTATGGAAAATTCTAAAATAAGGTATTTTAAGGAATTGCTTCGTTTTCTGTGCATGCCCCCATTTCCTCTAGTTTTGACCCTGAGTATGTCTAGTTTTGACTGATTCCATCTAGGGTGAAATCTGGGTTGATTTTCCTATGTTGGTGTATAATTTGGGACTTGTTTTAGCATGGATTTTGGTATTTGGTGATTCATTCCTGTCGGGTGGCGTTTGGACGTCAACGACAAGTGGATTTTGATTGTGTTTACATGCGAGTCGATAGGTTTTTACCTATGCGGGTAGCGTGTGCTATTTTGGTTTCCGATGTGATTTTCATGTGCTTTAGCATTGTGATATACTTGTAGGTACCCCGCGTGATGTTGAGGCAAAGGAGGTGAAGATAGCGACATCGGCTTTGGCACACGAGAAGCAATGTGAGTAGATTTATATCTGTGGGGAGAAGTCGGGTGGATGGCGTATAGCACCCCCGCAGTCCGTGGTGATGTATACGAATACGTATACACACGAATATTTATTATGTGTTGTTTAGGGTTATTGATGGTAATAATGATATTTTGATGATAAGAATATATTGGTTTAGTTTAGTGCGAACCCTAGAGTAGTGGTTGCACTCACACATACATTTACACACATACTTGGATTCATTCTTTCATTTATTAGAGTGCATATGATGGTGCGTATATCTACACATGGGTATGGGACTATGTGTTTATATACTGGATTTGAGGATAGTATTTGGGATTTGAGATGAGTCGATGAGATTGGGCTTGAGGCCAAGAGATCGGTGATGTGATTTGGTTCGTATTGAGATACGACACGATGCTTTAACGGGTCTTTTGACGTAGTGATTCTTACACCTGCATGCATACATAGAGGGTATCAATATTGTACTAGACGTAGATCAGTACCCCGATCATGACATTTGATAAAGAGGATACCAGATAAATAGTATGATGAATGTGATATTGACCCGTACCCAGATTTGGGATGTCGTACGACGGATTTACGTACAAGCTATATTTTGATGATTGATCCACACTCTTGACTTGGGATGTCTGATTATAGATAGGGTATCGGATATGATATTATTGAGGCGGGATCACCGACTAATATATATACATGTATGTATATGTATCGACTCAGATGTTAGGCGGTTTCCTCACCCGTAGCTCTACTTGTTAGTTCAGCCGTATAGTTTAGGATGGTTGTTAGATTAGATTAGACTCCTACCTATTTCAAAAACTAACGAATCGTGGGTATTTTAAAAGACAGCCCAAGGGATCCTACGGATATTTCAAAAGACGTATCTTTTCATAAAAACACCGTAGCCCCTATTTTCAAAACCCCATGATTCGTGTTATTTCAAAAGGCACCAATTGTAGAGGTTATTTTAGATTAATGCAGATTAGTTATAGTTGCGTCTAGTATTCAGCTTCCGCTCATTATTGTGGTTCGCATCGCATCGCATGCTTATATTATGTTTCATACTCCATTATTGATGTTATGCTGTTAGGACACCAGCACCATTACCGATGATGCGTATGTACTACGTACACTTACTTGCCGGCTCACACACATCTTCATCGGTAATTGCCATGTCACGTACACCTTAGAAAATATTATTGCATCGACATAGGTTGTTAGCTAATAATTTAGACATGATATTAGTGTACTTGCCTTATATGCTAGATTAGACATTGTAATTATTAGTTGTTACATCATGCATGTTATTATTCATGGATTTGTATGCCTGTATGCACTGTTTACATGCTATTGAGGATTGGATTCGGATTTCCATGAGATTTTCTGGATTTGGGGGAAAACCGCAAAACTTATATAAACTTCTTTTCTCTCTTTAAAATAAAAAGTGCGGTTTTCCCATGATGTATGAGTCGTCCACCATGAGTTTGCTGATGGATTTGGAAACCCGATTCGAGGAGACGGATGAACCGTTTCGGGTACATGGTGGACCCGGTAAGGTACCCCGGGGCAAGAAGCGCGTGGTGATGACGATGTGAGCCTGGCAGGGGAGCACTACCTACCGGTGATTTTACCCGACGCGTCGGATATCCGGAGGATACCGTCGTGGTCTTGAGATGGATGGTAGGGGCCGGTCTGGACTGACGGCGCCCTAGATATTATGATTGAGACATTGGGATTTCGAGATTTCGAGGTACAGAGACTGTGATACAGAGATATCGAGATATTGGGATTATGTTTTGTGCCGATGCTAGGCACTGTTTTATGCTGATTTCATTATGATACCTCAACTAAAAATACAAGGGAAATCTCACTAAATTATGAAAACAGTTTCTTCATTTACATGTATTCTGCTTTCATGTATTCATACCTCATATTCATGACATACTATTACCTGAGGCACTAGCACGAGCACGAGCACTTGGCACTACATTCACGTATAGAGATTACATTGCCAGTTTAGCATGCTTCAGCTTTATTCATATTGAGGTTTCTTTATATCTGATCGTATTGACCTAGGTTGGGTCATGCATTCGATCTCTGCTTGTAGATATCTTTCTATTCACGAGTTGGCAACTCACCCCCGTTGTGCCCCAGTTCTTGCAGGTTTGCCGTACAGTTCTATAGCGGCATTTCTGGCACACTGCTTCCTTTTGGGTGATTTGCTTGGATAGGTGGGTTCTTTTGTATCAGAACCGCCGTTGTATTTATATTATTCATTGTATCTAGAATATCCATCAACCAAAACTCGTATATTGTTTCAGACCTAGACTAGTGATGTGTTATTCGACCATAGAGTCGCGCTTAGTAGTGTTGCGGTTTTCTTGTTGCTTTTGAGCTTTCTTTTGGATTTGATCCTCGCCACTTGGCGTTGTATATTATTGTTGCATGTGTGGTGGTGACCGTCGATTGACGAAGAGCTAGCTCCCGCTTGGGGATGCCTTTATCATTGCATATATTGTTATCCTTGTTATACCCCATTCGGGGCCAGTTTTACAGAAGAAACTCTGCCGAAATTTTTAGAAAAGACTGTACTGTTTTTAAAAATGCATATTCGGCTTAGTTATTTAAAAACCTTGATTTCAAACATGTTTTTCTTCACTTCTTTAAACCAGTTTCTTTACTTATTCTTAAAAATGGTTTTAGATTTCTGGGCTTTTGGCTTACTTGGATCAGATGGAGTCCTATAGACTTCATATGGTTCAAGGGCCAGTCACGTGCTCTTTCGGGTCGTGACAGTAAATCTGAAATATCACATACTTCGCATTTCATGCCTAACTTTGTGAATTCCACATATTGTATCACATTCCAGATAAATAGACAATATTAAACTCTCCGAACAGATAATCAAATACCCAAAATTTCCTAAATAGCTCAACACTTGAGCGGAGTTCAAAAATTCCAGAATACGTAACAGTAGCAACGGTCCAGTCGTAGAAGAGTCAAGCCAATGCCTCACATGTGGCACGCCGTACTGCCCCAAATCCTAAGGTTCAAAAGGCAGTTCAAGACGGTCACGTAATCCAGTTAAGGTTTGTTGTCTTCTAGAGGGTCCATCACATTGTTTGCACGTTTTTCCGAAAGATTTAAACTCGGTAAAAATTCAACACTTGAAATTTTTTTTCGTGCCGGGAAATATTGAGTTAATGATATCCGTTCGAACATTTTAATACTTTCTAAATTATCCGGAAAACAATAATGAATTTAAAATTCCCGATCGAATCGACGATTAAAAAATAAACCCCTGAATACTCAACACTTGAGTCAAATTTAAAATACCCATAAAAATCCAACAGCAGAATTGAACATTACTGTAGAAACAAAAAAGCCCATTGTCACTCTACTGCCGCGGTTCTGCGGCACAAGAAGGAATTTGCCGCGGAACCGCGGTGGTCCATACGATTCAGGTTCTCGTTTTGCACACTAATGCATAGAAAACCCTGCTGAATTTCTTAGGTATTTTTAATTCAGAAAAAACACAGTTTTGAAAAAATGTCCAGAAAGGGGGTTAAATTTGCGTTTCCGGGTTCGATCGGGGTTTTAACTTCGTTAACACATCGCCTAATGCTCTAGCTAGGCTCTGATAGCACTGTAGGGTTACTAGGCACACTAACAAGGCTCTACAAGGCATCGACCATGCCAAAATTAAATTTTTATGTGCCGAACAACCCTAAGCAAGATCATATACTAGAGTTTAGGCGAAAATAATAGTATGTAAACAACTTTACTTCTAAGGAAACACGAAATACAACCTTTGTAGATCGGTCCTTCACTTCATTTGCTCCTTATTGAAATCCCTTCGCTGCGATCAAGGTTCTCCCGGGCTCTTGCATGGCTTCACGAGGCGAAAGATGCGACCTTGCTTGAAGTCTCCGAGGCCGAAGATGATCTACGTCGAGGGAATTCCGACTCAAGCTACTACTTCACTAATTTGAGAATTAGTGAAGCAAACACCCTATACTAAAGTGCTAGACTAGTAGAGGATGGAGAAATAGGAAGTGGGTTCTCTTTGGATTTTTATTTCTCACTTTATTTCTCACTTTAGATCAAACCCTAGCAAGCTTTTCTTTTGAACAATGAAGAAGATGAACAAAAGAAAAGAGAAGAGGATAATGATCAAGTGTGTGATCTAACCATGGTGAGTGAGTATCATATACTAACTCTTGTAGAGACTTAACCCTAGGCTAATTGTTATGGTTGGGTTAATAAATATCCATAGTAAAATACAAACTCAAGTTGAATTAGTCAATGCATCCACAAGCTTCATTCATTTTCTAATCCTCCACTTGATTTTGTATTTACTTTAAATATTAAAAAACCAAACTAAAAATTAGCATAGTGTAAGTCTCATACACCCATGGATGATGTATCATCAACCATGATATAAAAAGATAACACATTTTAATATATATCATATATATAGTAAAGACGTGTACATGTGAGAAAAAACCCTAAGTGAACATGTGTTAGTAAATGTAAACTAGTATATCTAATATACAATTATACACTTAATTATCAAATCAACACTTGACTTAATAATTCGGTCATATCTCATATAACCGACTAACATCCAATGTATCGACTTATCGAATCAACACTTGATTCGATAACCCGGCTATATCATATATAACCGACTGATACGTAAAGTCGCGAGAATAGAATACGGTATCACATACATGCATTATTCTCGGTCCTGCACATATCACATACGTGCTCCTATTTCGTTTTACCTGAGCCAGTAAAACCTCTATGTAGGACTCTAAAGACTCGTCAATATGCCGGAAGTAGGTGATGATCACATCAAGCACCCACAAGCCGTCAACGGTACTAGCTGGACGTAACGACTACCCGGGTATTGAGCGGTCAGAAGATCAGCAAGCAAGCCCGCTCTAACTCCTGTAAAAGCCTACCGGTAACACTTCCCGTACAGTCCGATCTCCTCGTCTGATATGTCGCATATCAAGTCTCGGGGTGGTAAACGTCAGACCCCAATAACCGATAATTCGTGCCGATATGAGGCTCATAACGGGTCGAGAAACTACTGGTAACAGTTACCAGTAAATCTCTAAATCAGCCCTGGCCAGGGACTTCCCTGTTATGGCCAATCGAGCACAGCGCAATATCAACCCCCAATATCGGGAAAGACAAAACCCCTCCTATCGCTCATTGCCTCCATGTGACCCGGGACTGTACCCAAAAACCACCGTTTTGCACGCCCTCATGGACGTGGTATGGTGGAAATCAAAGCTGTCACGTCCCGAAAGTACGGAACATGACCGGCACTTAAACTACGAAACGTCTCGAGGCGTACGTAATCTAAGTAAACCGAAAACCCAGAAATCCAAACCAAGAAAAGTAGTAGAGTGAAGGAAAACCAATTTAAAACAAGTAGTTTTAATAGCATAAGCCGAATTATGCGGTTTTTAAGAACATCAAAATTTACTGAAAATTTCGGCAGAGTCTCCTTTGTAAAAACTGGCTCCCAAACGGGATACAAGATGAATAGTATACGAAATCAATAAAAAGGCATCCCCAAGCGGGAGCTAGCTCTTCGTCAATCGACGGTCACAACCACACAAGCAATATAATATACAACGCCAACGGCGAGGATCAAAACTCAAAAGGAACTCAAAACCACCAGAAATATAACGAGCGACTCTATGGTTGAAAGAATAAACAACACTGGTCTCTAACTCAATAAATACATGTTTGGTTGATGGAATTTACTAGATACAACGGAATAGTATTATACAAGGTAATATGATGGGTACGATACAAGAAAAACCCACCTACTAGCAAGTCACCCGAATGAAACTGAGCCCGCAAAGCCGTAATGAAACCTGTACGGCAAACCTGCAAGAAACTGGGGCACAACGGGGGTGAGTTGCCAACTCGGGAATAGAAAAACATCTACGCACAGAAATCGCATAAATAACGCAACCTAGGTCAATGATCATAATATATCCTCAAAAATATGTATAACATGCAGCCTATAACAATGGCTAGGGTAATATCTAACCGAGTGAAATCTCATGTGCCCGTGTCGGTGCCTCAGGTAGCAATATATCATATGAATGAGGTATGAATGCATGAAACCGAATACATGTAATGAAGAAACTGTTTTCATAAATTAGTGAGATTTCCTTCGTATTTTTAAACTGAGGTATCATAATGAAATCAGTATCAACAGTGTCTAGCATCGACACAAAACATAAATCTCACTGTCTCGAAATATCAATGTCTCAATCTCAATATCTTAGGCGTCGTCAGTCCGGACCGGCCCCTACCATCCATCTCAAGACCACGACGGTATCCTCCGGATATCCGACGCGTCGGGTAATATCACCGGTAGGTAGTGCTCCCCTGCCGGGCTCAACGTCAACACCACATTCATCTTGCCCCGGGGTACCATACCGGGCCCACCATGTACCCGTGACGGTTCCTCCACTCCTCGACACGGATCTCCAAAACCACAGCAAACTCATGGTGGACGACACTTTACATCACTAGAAAACCGCAACATTTTATATTTTAAAAGATCATAAGTTGTAAATTTTGCGGCTTTCCCCGAAATCCAGAAATATCATAAATCTCAAGAAATCATCACAAGTGCATATGTCAATGATAATGAACTAGGCATGAACAACTGAGTAACAGTATGCATGAAGTGGTAGGTAATAACTACAATGTCTAATATGGCATATAAGGGAAGTACACTAATATCATGTCAAAACTACCAGCTAACAATCTAAGTCAAGCAATTATATTCTCTAAAGTGTACGTGACATGGCAATTACCGATGAAGATGTGTGTGAGCCGGCAAGTAGGTGTACGTGGTACATACGCATCATCGGTAATGGTGCTGGTGTCCTAACAGCATGATATCAATAATGGAATATGCAGCAAAATAAATATGCGAGGCAGAGCGAACAACAATAATGTGCGGGAGCTGAATAGTAGACACAACGATAACTAATCTACAATAATCTAATATAAGTCCTACGAATGGTGCCTTTTGAAATAACACGAATCATGGGGTTTTGAAAATAGGGCTACGGTGTTTTTATGAAAGGATACGTCGTTTTTGAAATATCCGTAGATTCCCTTGAGCTGTCTTTAAAATTACCCACGATTCGTTAGTTTTTGAAATAGGTAAGAAGTCTAATCTAATCTAACAACTACACTAAACTATACGGCTGAACTAACAAGCTGAACTACAGGTAAGGAAACCGCCTATCATCTGAGTCGATACATATACATACCTGTATATGTATAGTCGGTGATCCCGCCTCAATAATATCATATCCGATACCATATCTATAATCAGGCATCCCAAGTCAAGAGTGCGGATCAATCATCAATATAGCTCGTACGTAAATCTGTCGTACGGCATCCCAAATCTGGGTACGGGTCAATATCACATTCATCATACTATTCACCTGGTATCCTCTTTATCAAATATTATGATCGGGGTACTGATCTACGTATAGTACCATACTGATACCGCCTACGTATGCATGGACGTGTGTGAAACACTACGTCAAGGACCCGCTACAACGTCATGTCGTATCTAAGATACAAACCCTGCTATATCACCGATCTCACGGCCTCAAATCGAATCTCATCGACTCAGCTCAAACCCAAGTATCATCCTCAATCCGTATGTGAACACATAGTCCCATACCCATGTGAACACATAACTATAAAGAATCCCATGAGTACATATCAATAGGAATGTATGCAAGTATGTATGTGTGTATGTGTAGTGCAACACTACCCTAGGGTTCGCAACACTAAAAATAGTCCAACACACCAATATCCATCCTAAGCATCGTTATTAATCCTAAATAACATATAATAATTGTTGGTGTGTATACGCATCTGTATACACCACCACGGACTGCGGGGGTGCTATACGCCATCCACCCGACTTCTCCCCATAGATATAAATCTACTCACCTGGTCCTCGCTAGCCGGTGCCGACGTCGCCACGCGCTTGCTTGTCGTCTCGAAGTCCACATGGGGTACCTACATATCATAACACACCATATCGCATTAAAATCCGACCCATGACCAAAACGACGCACGAATCCCACATAGGTCAAAACCTATGGTTGGTTTCACAAATCAATCCAAAAACCCTCGATGTCGGCGTACAAACGCCAAACTATCGAGAAAAACCCAAACACACCCATTTATACATTCAAAAACACTAATTATAATATGAAATAGGTTGCAAATCACAAAAACCTCAAACTCACTTTAAAAGCTATTTTTCCGAAATTCTAGCTAGCAAAATTAACCGTTTTAGTACAAAACTCGATGTTTACACAAATTTAGCGGCCACAATATCCACTAAATATCATAACTAAGTCATATAAACCATTTCTATAATTTATTCTCATAAATTTGCATAATTTCCAAAATCCTAGTTTGAAAAAATATCAATTTTTAACACCTTTTATAGCAAAATTCACAATTCATCAATTAAGCTTGGTTTTGCATGATCTAAATTGCTAAACAACAAATTAAAATGTTAATAAAGTCATCAAAACCTTAATTAGATTTTAAATCACTCATTTGGAACCAAAAGCTAAAAACTAGTTTGCTTAAATAAAGCTAAATTGGATATTTTAATATTACAATTAGCACTAAGCAACAAGATTACATTTTGCATGCCCTAAGATACAAAAATACATCACATAACCATGCACAATTGATCACCATTCAACTCCAAAACAAAACCTCACTTCAATTTCATAAACCCTAATCTTGAATTTGGACTTGAAAATTTAAAATCTAAACTAAACCCTTCATTAACATAATTTGAAGTAATAACAAACAACTCAAAAAAAGAACAAGAGTTATACCTCATTACCATCTTGAGATCAATATGAAACTTATCTCCAAAATGCAAACTTTTCCCCAAGATCCATGCTAAAGTAGCCAAGGAAAAATGGGTAGGAGGTGGATTTTGATTTTGTGGGATTTTTGTGTTGGTTTTTGGGCATTTTGTTGAATTTTTTTGATGAAAAATGAGAGAGGAATGAAGAGGGGCTGTTGTGGTGCAGGAAAATCAAGTGGGCTCGGCCAAATGGGGAGGAGAAGAGAGTGTGAGGTGATTGGAGAGAGAATGTGGTCAAAAAGTCCACCTTTAATTCTATCATTCTCTTTTCTTTTCTTTTCTTTTCTTTTCTTTTGCAAAACAAGTAGGGACAAGAGAGGGGGGGCTGCTGAATTCAGCCAAGGGGGAGGGAAAATGGGGGTGTGTGAGTGTGGGTATGGGTGTGGGGTGGTGGAAAATGATAAATACTATACCCCCAAACATCCATTAACACTAAATTCACTATTTAAGCCTTTTTCTTCGATATTTTCTAAACCGTTTTGGCAAACGATTTCGTTTCAAAAACCACATGATAAAATTTTATTTAAAGTTTTATGATGCAAAAAATTTGTTTCAACTCATCCCAATTTGTAATTTTCCCTAATTAAATGTATTAGTGACGGCTTAAAATAATAATAAAATAATTTTTTTTCAGAAAATTTGAAATTTCACCAGTGGCTCAATAAACACCAAATACTAGCAATTACATAGCTAGAATATGTATATTTAATTTTTATAATAAGATATTTGCATTTTGACTTTTTACAGAAAACCCCCTTATTTTACCGATTTTTTCGAAATTTCACCGAAACGATTTTCAAAGCGTTACAAAAGCACAGTGGGAATCACACAAGACTCTATGACGATCTCGGGTCTACAGACTAACCTGCACAAGTGTCACCAAAGAACTGCCATCTGACGTGAGGTATAATACCATCTGGGAGTTCTCGGCGAGTCCGTCCAGTGTATCCAGTCTCCACTGAGCACCCGTATACCATATCTGATGTCAAACACCAATGGATATGGGATCATCCATCGCCCATCTCATGGGTCGAGAAGCGTATACGCTAGTCTACACTAGTATATCGATGCCCCGTCTCGATACACCTACGACTAGGGACTTTGAAGGATATACTTATGGACTACCATGTCCCCACTAGTATGATCCGCATCATAGTCCACGTAGTCAAGTACACATCCTAAGGGCTTTACTAACATGTAACTATAAAACAGTATAAAGAGACAAGTATACATGTTAAAGTAAAGTGCAACCAGATAGCATACTATCATATCGAGCAAGAAAGTCCTCTTTCTATATGTCCAAGCATCCAATATAATATACATCATCTGTACAATACTGGCCTCTAGGGCATACATACAACTAACAATGCTTCCTAAGCATCACAGAAGAAGCGAAAATAAAACGTACGCTTATGCCATCCGCATTCGCCACAGTGTCCCGTTATGCACCGTTAGGTTACTTAACTAACGGCATAGCGGGGCGGGACTAGCACGGGTGCAAAATATAAGCAACGTTTATAATATATCATATATATAATAATAAAGCATTCATCTCAAACATATAAGTGATCACATCACAGAATATCAGCAGCAGAAGATAACATATGAAATATTGGATATATTAGGAGGTCCGTATTTTGTATTTAGCCAACAATAGAAAATATGGATTCCACGGTCGCAATGAATAGCCAAACCCACATCCCTAGATCCCTACGAGAGCGGAAAGCAACCCAACCAATTCTAGAGTTAGGAGACCCGGTCTCGACTCCTTGAGATGGTCTCCCACTGGACTCCAGAACCCGGTTACTTGTGCCTCCCACCTTGGGTCTATCCTAATGCGGAAAATTAAATAATATACAACAATGGTGACATCATCCTCAACCCGGAAGTGCCCCAATAAAAGAATATTACATACAATGAATTTTACATGAATGAAAATAAAAACTCTCATCTCACATAAAACCCCCGGCTATTCAAAACATGACGATCCAATATAACATATCACAGCAACACATAACATCATATGTCATCAACGTAAGTAAATATGCGTATCCCAATTGTCGTTGACATATAGCACCGAAACCGGCGATACACCACATATTACACTTACGGTCGCAGAAAAGAAAATGTCAAACTATAACATTTGGAATGCACAATCACCTTAGACATCATAAACCCGAAATATCACATACTTCGCATTTCATGCCTAACAATATGAATTCCAAATATTGTATCAAATTCCATAAATAGTTAGACGATGTTAAACATTCCGATCGAATCAACAAACATCCAAAATTTCCCAAAATGCTCAATACTTGAGCGTAGTTTAAAAGTACCCATCACATGCCACAGTACCTATGGACCAGCCGTAGAAAGGTCAACCATTGCCTCACCTATGGCACCGTAGAACTACCGCAAACCCTAGGGTTTGGTGGCGGTTCTTACGGTCACAGAATCGAGTCAGGGTTTTGTTTTTCTAGAGGGTCCATCGAATCACTTGCATGATATTTGAATGTTTCAAACATGGAAAAAATCCAACTCTTGAAAAATTCCAGCGAGGGTTAAAGTCGGTATTTGATATCCGTTCGAACTTTTTAACACCGTCTAAATAACCTGAAATACTGTTAGAATTACGATTACGAAACACTCCGAGTTGCCTTTATAGAAAAATAACATCTCATGCAATTTTAGAAAAAACTAGCAACACCTGAAACACCAAAACCCAGAGACCAGACCACAGAACAAAAACGAACCCTAACAGACACTGTTTGGCCGGCCTGCTCGGTTTTTAGGGGAAAGTGCTCGGGTGAAAACCAGCCAAAAGTGTTCGTTTTTCTTTTGTGTTCATGTTACATCTCATATAACATTCTGCAGTTGCTAAATTTTTTTTGCGACGACTTTAAAAATTTAACATAAACTGGGTTATAACGTTTCAAGTTTCGGAGTTGTTTCGGTTTCGTAATTCTACAAATATCATCTAAATCTCTAGCTTGGCTCTGATACCACTGTAGCAAGATTTCGGCTCCATGCCATTTTCAAAATTGTACCATACTACTTAACCCTAACATTAGAATCTTAACTAAAGATTTAAACAATACGATATGTAAACAACTTTACAACTAAGTGAATGCGGAATACAACCTTTGTAGACCGGTCCTTCACTTTAAATGCTCCAAGTAGTGGTCCTTTCGCTGCGATTAAAGAACTCCTGGACTCTTGAGAAGCTCCACAAGGTGAATGATGCATGCTTGCTAGAAGTCTTCAAAATCCAAGATGATCTACGTCGAGGAAACACGGACTCAAGCTATCTCTTCACTAATATGGAACAAGTGAAGCTAACACCCTAAACAATATGGCTAGTATATAAGAGGACGATGAATTAGGAATTTTTCTCACTTTAGAATTTAATTTCTCACTAATTTTCTTTATCTCCTCAAAACCTAGAGAGCTCTCACTTGAGCTTGAAGAAGATGAATGAAGAAGATGAAGTGAATGAGAGTGAGGTTAGAAATACAACCATGGTGGGTATATGTCCTGCACTAACCCTTGTAGAGAATAAACCATGGTAAAAGATAATGGTTAGGTTTATAAATATCTATAGAAAAACAAAAATAGTGGACTAAGTCAATGGTTATCCACAAGCTTGCAACCATGACAAATTCCACACATTTTTGAATTACTTAAATAAATAAAAACCTAGATATTATCTCATATATGGTGTAAGTCTCATACACCCATGTTGCATATATAACCTAGCATGTCAAAATAATATATATCACATATATATTATTTATGTAACAAAAGAAAACAATACAATAAACATATATCACATATATGTTAAATGTATCAAAAGTGAGAGAAAGAAAATACTTAAGTGAGCAAATATTAGTTAATGTAATTTAATATATCAAATATATAATTATACATTAAATTTTTAAATCAAACTTGATTTAATAATCCAGCTATATCACATACAACCGACTAATATCATATGTATCATTTTATCGAATCAACACTTGATCCGATAAACCGGTTATATCACATATAACCGACCGATACCAATATCGCGAGAATAGAATACGGTATCACATACTCGTATTAATCTCGGTCCCGCACATATCACATATGTGCTCCTACTTCATTTCGCCTAAGCCAGGAAACCTCTGTATAGGACTCTAAAGACTCGTCAATACGCCGGTAGTAGGTGGTGATCATATCATTCGTCCACAAGCCGTCAGCAGTCAGCTAAACGTAACGGCCACCCGGGTATAGAGCGATCAGATGATCAACAAGAAAGCCTGCCCATACTCCTGTAAAGCCTGTCAGTAACACTACCGTACAGTCCGGTCTCTTCGTCTGATATGTCGCATATCCAGTCTAGGGGTAGTGATCATCAGACCCCAGTAACCGATAAGTCGTGCCGATGTGAGGCTCATAATGGGTCAAGAAACTACTGATAACACTTACCAATAGATCTTCATATCAGCCCTAGCCAGGGACTTCCTGTTATAGCCAATCGAACACAGCGCAACATCAACCCCCAATACCGGGAGAGACGAAACCCCTCTTATCGCTTATTGCCTCCATGTGATTCGAGACTGTACCCAAAAGCCACTGTTTTGCACGTTCACTTGAACGTGGTAAGGTGGAAACCAAACCACAGTGGGAATCACACAAGACTCTGTGACGATCTCGTGTCTACAGACTAACCTGTACCAGTGTCACCAGAGAACTGCCATCTGACGATAGGTATAATACCGACTAGGAGTTCTCGGCGAGACCGTTCAGTGTACCAACTCTCCACTAAGCACTAGTATACCATCTTTAATGTCAAACACCAATGGATGTGGGATCATCCATCGCCCATCATATGGGTCAAGAGGCATATACTCTAGTCTACTCTGGAGTATCGATGCCCTGTCTCGATATACCCTCGACTAGGAACAATTATAGGATGTACTTGTGGACTACCCTGGCCCCACTAGCATGATCTCCATCATAGTCCTAGTAGTCAAGTACACATCCTAAGGGCTTTATCAACATGTGAGAGCAAGACAGTATCACAATACAAGTCTACATGTTAAGACAAAGAGCAACCAGATAGCATACTATCATGTCGAGCAAGAAAGTCCTCTCTATATATATCCAAGCATCCACTATAATATACATAATATGTACAATAATGGCCTCTAGGGAATATACATAACTAACAGAAATAAAAACAATCAGAAAACATCAAGCTCACGGTGGACGTCAACTCATCGTATCCAGAAATATTCAGTATAGAATACAGATACTTGCATAGACCATTCTGATGATATATTATATATATACACATATATAACAGTGTCCCATACCACTGATATATATCATCGAAAGAAAAACATCATGAAAACTCATAAGAATCGAATACAATTATCCATGGTACTGGTATTTGCAAAACTCAAAAGATAATAAAGGTACAGTACGTAAATAAAGTCATGCATGCACAAACGTAACAGTTCTTCTGTGTCATGGTGATACTGATGATGTGTAGTGTAGTATACGCGTCTGTGCTCATGCAGCATAGCAATCATTAGTATTTGTGCAGGTGTTCTATAAGTGTTTAAAGCAGAATGTAATTCAACCCATATCCTTAGAATATAATAAAATCAGTTTTTCCGGATATTGGGAATTCATATACCTCGTATCGGTATTTACATACACATCACGTGGTATAGCGGTCTTGTTAGGAATATGTATGCCTTAGAGGCCATTATTGATGATATAGTAGATGCTTGGACATATATATAGAGCACTTTCTTACTCGACATGATAGTATGCTATCAGGTTACCTTTATCTTAACATGTAGACTAGTATTTATACTGTCTGTCTCTTACATGTTGATAAAGCACTTAGGATATGAACTTGACTGCCAGGATTATGATGAGATCATACTAGTGGGGCCAGGGTGGTCCAAAAGTACATTCTTTAATCAGTTCCTAGTCGAGGGAATATCGAGATTAGGGCATCGATATTCCAGAGTAGACTAGTATGTACGTTTCTTGTCCCTTAGAGGGTGATGGTTAATCCCACAACCATTGGTGTGTGACATCAAAGATTGTACACAGGTGCTCATTGGAGAATGGATACACCGAACAGGACTCACCGAGGACTCTTATGTGGTAGTATACCTATCGTCTAGCAGTCCTCTGGTGACATTGGTGCATGTTAGTCTGTAGACCCGAGATCGTCATAGAGTCTTGTGCGGCTCCCACCGTGCTTTGATTTCCTCCCTAACATGCTCAAAGGAGATGTGCAAACAGGTGGATTTTAGGTACAGTCCCGAGTCGCATGGAGGCAATGAGCGATAGGAGGGGTTTCGCCTCTCCCGGTATCGGGGGTTGATGTTGCGCTATGCTCGATTGGCTATAACTGGAAGTCCCTGGCCAGGGCTGCTGCCGAGAATTACTGATAAGTGTTATCAGTAGTTTCTCGAACCGTTATAGGCCAGACATCGGCATGACTTATCACGTTACTGGGGACTGACGTTTACCACCCTTAGACATGATATGCGACATATCAGACGAAGAGACCGGACTGTACGGTAGTGTACTGATAGGCTTCATGGAGAGTATGGACAAGCTTGCTTGTTGATCTTCATATCGCTCAATACCCGGGTAGCCATTACGTCCAGCTAGTACCGCTGGCGGCTTGTAGGTGATTGATGTGATCATCACCTACTGCTAGCGTATTGATGAATCTTCAAAGTCCCACACAGAAGTTCACTGGTTCAAGCGAAACAAAGTAGGACATATATGTGATATGTGTGTGGGTCTGATTAAATACGTGTATATGATACCGTATTGTAATCCAGCAGTTATCTGTTGTCGGTTCGGTTATATGTGATATAACCAGATTGCCGAATCAAGTGTTGATTTGATAATGTGATATACAGATAAATGATATTAGTCGGTCATATGTGATATAACCGGATTATTGAATCAAGTGCTGATTTAATGATGTGATATATATTATAGGTGATATAATTATATCTTAACTAATATCATTAGCTCACTAAATATTTTCTTATATGTATTAATATATATATATATATAGCATGGCATGATTTCTATTTCTGAGAAAAATAGAAAAGAGGTGGAAAGTGGGAGAATGGTTTCAAGCATGGGCTTTATGTTATTTTATTCATCTTGACTCACTATTCAAGCATGGTTGCAATTTTATATTGCCAATTCCATGCTTGAATGAGTGAGGGGTCAAGAGTTGCCATTCATTCTAACTTCATTCTCAACACTTAGCCATTTTCTTGAGTTGCTCCCATGGTTGCTCTCTAGCTTCTTCATCTTCCTCATTGCCATAGTTCAAGCTTCAACCTTCATATGTGATGTGTATCATGAAGCTTGAACACAAACTTGTGAGCTTTAACATCCCCTACTTCATCATCATACACTTGACAAGATCGAGTATAGCGTGTTTCTTACGCTAAAGAGTTTAGTGTAGAGGTAGCTTGAGTTGGAGGGACTTCGCGTGGATCATCTTCGGTACGAATGTCATCGAAGGAAGCTCTTCCAAAGCCTCAAGTGGAGCCTAGTGGAGTCGCGGGACTACTACACAGAGTATGTGAAGTGAAGGACTCAAACTAAAAAAATTTTAGAGGCTCTGAAAAATTCGACAGAGAACTGGGTTTCATGGCGACTGTTTCGGAGTGTTTCGTATTCATAATTTAACATTGTTTCAGTTTTAGTTTGATATGGATGCAGTAGTGAGGATCCACAATTAATTGGTTTTGTGAAAACTAGTTAATAATTATAAATCTAGCGTTTTAGTCTCGGTAGATCGATTGCCATAAAGTTTCGATTCGGATCGAAACTCCGTCGCAATCGCGTATCGTATGCGAATACTCGCCGAATAACTTTACTGGATAGCCTCGCCCCATTGCCCCCAACCAAGTGACTGTAGGAGAACCCCGATGCCAATAGCACCCACTCGGGTGCTCGCGGCCACGGCGTTCTGCCTAAGTGCACTTGGTCGACGGCATCGGGGGTGCGGCCATCTACTATAGTTTCTGACGCGTATTCGATCGGATAGTCGGAAATCTTGTTGAATTACCCGACTAAATAATCGAAAAGAGTTTTTAATATGAGACTAAAATTCAAGATTTATAGAGTTAGGCATGAAATTCGGAATATGAAATATTCCACGTTTATGATGTCTAAGGATATGCGGATTCTAATTTTTGCAGTTTTACATTTCTTTTCTGCGGCCGTAAGTGTAATACGTGGGGTATCCCATATCTCGTTGCTATATTTCAATGGAATTTAGGATATACGTATTTACTTACGTTGATGATATGTGATATCATGTGTTGCTGGTGATATGTTTTATTGGATCGTCATGATTGAATAGCCGGGGGTTTTATGTGAGATGAGAGTTTTTCAATTTTCATTCATGTAAAATTTTTATGTGATATTCTTTTATTGGGGCACATCCGGGTTGAGGATGATGTCACCATTGATGTATATTATTTACTTTTCCGCATCAGGATAGACCCAAGGTGGGGAGCATAAGTAACCGGGTTTTAGAGTCCAGTGGGAGACCATCTCAAGGAGTTGAGACCGGGTCTCCTAACTCTAGAATTGGTAGGGTTACTTGCCGCTCTCGTAGGGGTCTAGGGATGTGGGTTTGGCTATTCTTCATGACCGTGGAATCCGTATTTTACATTACTGGCTAAATTTAAAACACGGAAATCCTAGTATATCCAATATTTCATATGTTGCTTCTGCTGCTTGGTTCTGTGATGTGATCATATAACTGTGTGAGACGGATGTGATATTATATTTATGATATATAATAAACGTTGCTTAAGTTTTGCACCCGCGCTAGTCCATCCCCCGCTCTGCCGGTAGTTAAGTAACCTAACGGTAAATGGCGGGGCCCAGTAGCGGATGCGGATGGCATAAGAGTACGTTCTATTTTCGTTTCACTTTTCTGTAATGTTTAGGAAACATTAAATGATGGGACTTCATTAATGAGATTACTGAAAAGAAAGAAACCTAAAGATGTTGTAGAATCAAATTTTCAAAAAGGATAGCTCTAGTTTTTGCTTTGAATAGTGGTATTCCTTGATGAATATCCAGCACCTCATTCGATGAGGAAAGATCCGAGATCCCTTCACCGGGAGTGACCTCTTTAGCGAAACTAGCAAAAGCCTAAAAAACACCCCTTTTCAAAATCACTAGATTCTGCAACGATATCAAGTTCATTACGCTCATGGTTTTCTTAAAAATCTGCGTAGCCCTCCGTCATTTCAGATAAGTACTATTTAGTATTCGTTCTGCGTTTGCTGGACTTTGTCAAGGCGTGGTGTGCGGTAGCTGATTAGTGCTTATCTGCAACCATATGATGCGATTGGATTAGGGTAGTCGTACGACCTTGTTGGCCTTTGTCAAGGGTCGTGCGGGTGGGTTTAATTCAATCAGGAAATGATGGGTTGAACTTGAATAGCGCCCTATGGTTTGTTGGCCTTTGTCAAGGTCATAGGACGTTAGGGGTAAAAACATTATTGGGAATTTCAAGTGTTGAAATTTGCAATGAGATTGCATACCTTCTATATGATAGTTGGATCCCGATACCCACTGTGAGTAAGAGTTACTCCTGGGAGAGTTTTGCACTACAATTAGCTAATCCAGTAGGTGTCTAGAAAAGTGTCAATGGGGTTATGCCTCTAGGGAAATGAGGTTTATTTTAATTAGGTCCGTGCGAAAGCACGGGGAACCTCCCTCAGAGTACCGATACCTACCTGGCCGAACGATTGGCGAACCTGTAGGGTGTAATTAATTCCAGTTAATCTTACCTTTTAGGGTTTGAAGGATGATTTGATAAAAATAGTGGGAGCTATCCTGATTAGATAAAATAACCAATCTAATCTTGCAAAGAGCACACGCAAAGGGATTATCCTTCTCTCTCTCCTGGTAGCGACCAATGAAATTCCTTAATTAAGATAATAATATGGATGTTTTGATCGAACCTACTTATTATACTGGGCTTGGATCCGCTATACCTTATGATTGTCATAAGTCTGAGCAAGGAATAGGGGAATATCCGGATTCCCACGCCACCCAAACGAAGAATAAGCATGTTGATACATTATCTTCGGGTGTGTTTGTAACCAAGAACTGTTTCTCAGTTACCTCT
This sequence comes from Agapanthus africanus, assembly GCA_030015575.1. Taxonomy (NCBI): domain Eukaryota; kingdom Viridiplantae; phylum Streptophyta; class Magnoliopsida; order Asparagales; family Amaryllidaceae; genus Agapanthus; species Agapanthus africanus. Next base: position 268,182,899 of record JASDDO010000016.1, on the reverse strand, counting down.
ATGTCTTGGGTATTGGATACCGGATCAGGATCCCACACATGTAATTTGTTTCATGGGCTATAGAAAAATGGAAAACCGGGAAAGGGTGATATGTCTCTAGTAGTAGAGATGGTGCAATTGTTGCAGCCAAAACAGTTGACAAATATCACCTTGTGTTACCGACTGGTAAGACAATGATTCTAAGCAACTGTTATTTCATACCAATAATATTGTGAATATTTTGCTAAATCAAGTGTTGATTGGGTAAGGTATGTTGTATAACAGTGTACACGTTCTGAATCAAACTACAATTCTAAACGTACAGAACACACACAAGAGGAACAATTCAGAAATGAACAGAGTCTTCTTGTGGAATTGTAGACTGGGTCATATCGATGAAACAAGACTAGCTAAAGTTCCATAAGGATGCATATTTGAATCCGTTCGAATTTACATCTTATGAAACTTGCCAATCATGTCTCAAAGACTAGGTGACCAAATCTCCGTTTACTGGAAGCGGAGAAAAAGCTACTGAACTCTTGGACAGATACATGGTGATGTATACAGTCATATGTCTACACATGCCAGGGATGGTTCCGCGTACTTTATTACATTCACCTATGTTCTCTCAAGATACAGACATGTGCTCTTGTTGAAACACTAAATCTGAATCTTTTGAGAATTTCAAGGAATATATGTACGAAGTTGAGAACCAGATGGGTAAAGGTATTCAAGTCCTTTGATTTGGTCAGGAAGAAGAATACTGGAGCACGGAAATCCGAGACTATTTAAAAGAGAATGAGATTCTCTCTCATCTTATTCCTCCGTATACACCACAACACAATGGTATATCGGGATGGAGGAATCGCACCCTATGAGATATGGTGCACTCTATGATGAGTACTGCTGAGTTGCCTATTTCCTTTCAGGGACATGCACTTGAGAAGATGCATACCTATTGAATAGAGTTCCGATCAAATCTGTTGCCTACCACTCTATATGAGATATGGAATGGGAAGAGACCATTTCTTAAATGAGTTAAAGATATGGGGTTGTCCGGCCTATGTTGAAAAGCAAAATCCGAACAAGCTCGAGGCAAGGTCAGTTCTGTGCAAGTTTGTAGGATATCCCAACCATTCGTGAGGGTATATCTTCTACCATACCGAGGAACAAAAGATGTTTTGTTTCTCGACATGCCACCTTTTTAGAAAAGGAATTTCTTGTCGAAGAAATTAATGGCGATGAGATAGAACTGGAAAAAGTTCCAGCAACGCAAACTATAACTGACGATTTGGTGGAACCAGAGGATTCAATAGTCCCTGACGAACCGAAGTCACTTCGCAGATCTAGTAGGGTTCCTCATCCACTTGATAGATACTATGGTTTTCTCATAGACGGTAGGATCGAGGATTGCATCATGGAGATGATGACCCAACTAGTTTCTAGCAGGCCATCACAAGTGGAGACTATGTGATATGGCTGGATGCTATGCGATCTGAGATTGAATCCATGTACACCAGCAAAGTGTTGACTTTGCATGTTGCTCCTGAAGGGGGAAAATCCATCAGGAGCAAGAGGATCATTGAGAAAGATAATTTGGTGTAAATGGAAAAGTTGAGACTTTCAAAGCTATACTTAAGTCCATCAGGATCCTACTTGCCATTGCTGCATACCATGACTACGAAATCTGGCAGACTGCACATCAAAACTGCTTTTCTAAATGATGATTTAGAAGAGAGCGTGTATATGACACAGCCAGAGGGCTTTGTAGACAGCGGAAGCAAGTGCAAGCTGCTTAAATCCATCTACGGGTTAAAGCAGGCATCGCGGAGATGGAACATCTGTTTTAATGAAGCTGTCAAAGAGTTTGACTTCATCAAAAAGGTAGATGAACCATGTATAAATAAGAAGGTTGTAGAGAGTATGGTTGTCTTTCTCGTATTGTACGCGGATAACATGCTCTTGATAGGAAAGGGTGTTCCTATGCTACACTCGGTCAAGCACCTCTTATTACACAGGTTCTCCATGAAAGATCTAACTGATATCTCCTACATCCTGGGGATATAGATCTATACAGATAGATCTAAACGGATTTGGTATTGTCCCAATCTAGGTACATTGACACCATGCTAAAGGGGTTTAGTATGGATGATTCTAAGCGTGGTAATGTACCCGCTTGTTCAGGAATCACTCTCTCCAAAGAGATGTCTCTCGAGACTGATTTGGAGAGGACTCACATACAAGAGATACCCTATGCTTTCACAGACGGGTCAATCATTTATGCGATGTTATGTACCAGACCAGATGTAGCTTACTCACTAGGTGTAGCGAATAAGTATCTAAAAGATCTTTGCGAAAACCACTGGACAGCTGAAGAACATTCTTAAGTGCATGAGAAGGACTAAAGAGATGTTCTTGGTGTATGGTAACGGTGAACTCCAGATGGAGTCCTTTACCGATTCGAGCATCCAGAGTGATAAGGACGACCGAAAGTCAGTCTCGGGTTTTGTCTTCACCCTCAGAGGAGGGTGTTAGTTATGTATATGCCCTAGAGGCCATTATTGTACATATGATATATATTATGATGGATGCTTGGATATATATAGAGAGGACTTTCTTGCTCGTCATGATAGTATGCTATTTGGTTTCACTTTATCTTAACATGTTGACTTGTATTGGTTTACTGTTTTACTCTCACATGTTGATAAAGCCCTTAGGATCTGTACTCGACTACTGGGACTATGATGAGATCATACTAGTGGGGCCATAGTAGTCGATGAGTACATCCTATAACTGTTCCTAGTCGAGGGTATATCGAGACAGGGCATCGATACACCAGAGTAGACTAGCGTATACGCATCTTGACCCATATGATGGGCGATGGATGATCCCATATCCATCGGTGTTTGACATCAGAGATGGTGTACGGGTGCTCAGTGGAGACTGGGTACACTGGACGGACTCGCCGAGAACTCCCAGATGGTGATATACCACATGTCAGATGGCAGTTCTCCGGTGACACTGGTACAGGGTAGTCTGTAGACCCGAGATAGTCATAGAGTCTTGTTTGATTCCCACTGTGCTTTGATTTCCACCTTACCACGTCTAAGAGGGCGTGTAAAACTGTGGCTTTTGGGTACAGTCCCGAATCACATGGAGGCAATGAGCGATAGGAGGGGATTCGTCTCTCCCGGTATAGGGAGTTGATGTTGTGCTGTGTTCGATTGGCTATAACTGGAAGTCCCTGGCCAGGGCTGATATAGAAATTTACTGGTAAGTGTTACCAGAAGTTTCTCGACCTGTTATGAGCCTCACATCGACACGACTTATCGGTTACTTGGGTCTGACGTATACCACCCCTAGACTTGATATGCGACATATCAGACGAACAGACCGGACTGTACGGGAGTGTTACTGATTGGATTCATAGGAGAACGGACAGGCTAGCTTGTTGATCTTCTGATCGCTCAATACCTGGATGGCTGTTACGTTTAGCTGACCGCTTGCAGTTTGTGGGTGTTTGATATGATCATCACCTGCTACCGGCGTATTGACGATTCTTTAGAGTCCTACACAGAGGTTTCTTGGCTCAGGCAAAACGGAGTAGAGGCACATATGTGATATGTGCAGGACCGAGGATAATGCGATATGAGATACCGTATTATATTCTTGTGATATTTAGATATGAATCGGGTCATCGGATCAAGTGTTGATTCGATGAATCGGTACATGATATATTAGTCGGTTATATTCGATATAGCCGGATCGTTGGATCAAGTGTTGATTCGATGATTTAATGTATAATGATATATATGATATATTGTATTACATTATCTAATATTGGCTCGCTTTATTATTTCATTTTCTCACCGGATTAATACATTGATATATATGCGATATATGTTAATTGTATTATTTTCTTTTGTTGCAAATATATAATATATATGTGATATATATTATTGTGACATGATATGATTTATTATAAAACATGTTTAAGGATGATAAAAAGGAATTAGGGTTTGATTAGGGTTAACTCTTTCTTGCACTTTCTAGAAAGATTCTCTTTTGTCTTGGTTAAGATATTATGGTTGATCCTTATCCTTAACCTAACCAAACCCTAACTCTAGTTTATTCTCTACAAAGTTTTAGCCTCTCATCCTTGACCATGGTTTGATAATCAATCATATATTCTTGACTACTATTCATCACAAAAGGATTATTCCTTTTATTCTTCATGTTCTTCTCTCTTTAGTTTTTGAGAGAGAGATCACTAGAAATTCTTTTTGTGATGATTTCTTGTGAGAAAGTGAATTAAAAAGATAGCATAAATACTACTCCATCATCCTCATCTAATCTAGACCATTAGATTAGGGTGTTCATCTCTTTAGAGTGAGAAAGCTTGGGTTATAGCAACTTCGACATAGATCATCGGAGAAGCGGAACACTTCAAGCTAGCATGGATCGTTCGAGTCGTGGAGCCTCTCTTGAGTCCGGGAGATCGTGGATCGCGGCGAAGGGACTTCTACTCAGAGCTTGTGAAGCGAAAGAGCGGACTACAAAGGTTGTAATCCCTCACACTTAGCTTTAAAGATGTTATCTTGCATGTTAAACCCTAATAATCTAGCAAAGATCCCGTCTTTGGGTTGTTCGGCATATGTAAATTTTTATTCGGGCATGTTTGATGCTTTATGAACCTTCACAAGTGTGCCTAGGAACCCTACAGTGGTATCAGAGCCTAGCTAGAGCATTAGGCGATGTGTTTACGAAGTTAAAACTCCGATCGAACCCGAACCGACAAAGTTAACCCCCTCTCTGGATATTTTTCAAAAACTGTGATTTTTCTGAATTAAAAATTCCTAAAAAATTCAGCAGGGAAATAGAAGAATTACAGTGAAATACGAGTGCATGATCCGTACAGTCCACAGTAGAACCGCGGCCGTACCACGCTTGGACCGCGGTTCCGCGGCCGTACAGATGAGACATGCACTGGTATTTGAACTATAATATATATTTCTGTATGTTATATTTTATGGGTATTTTTAAAATGACTCAAGTGTTGAGTATTCTGGGATTTATTTTGTAATCGTAGATTCGATCGGAATATTTAAATTCGTTATTTTTTTCCGGATATTTAGAAACTGTTAAAAAGTTCGAACGGATATCATTAACTCACTTTTTCCCGACACGAAAAATTTTCAAGTGTTGAATCTTTTCTCGAGTTTAAATCTTTCGGAAATGCGTGCAAGTTTTGTGGTGGACCCTCTAGAAGACAACAAACCTTAACTCGACTATGTGACCGTCTTGAACTGCCTTTTGAACCTTCGGGTTTGGGGCAGTACGGCGTGCCACATGTGAGGCGTTGGCTTGACCCTTCTACGGCTGGACCGCTACTACTGTGACACATTCCGGATTATTTGAATTCCGCTCAAGTGTTGAGCAATTTAGAAAATTTTGGGTATTTGATTATCTGTTCGAAAAGTTTAATACTGTCTATTTATCTGGAATTTGATACAATATGTGGAATTCATAGGGTTAGGCATGAAATGCGAAGTATGTGATATTTCGGATTTACGATGTCTAAAGTGATTGTGGATTCCAAATATTGTAGTTTTACACTTTCTTTTCTGTGACCGTAAGTGTAGTATGTAGTTGTATTGCCGGTTTTCGTTGCTATACATCGACGACGATCGGTGTATGCATACTTACTTACGTTGATGATATGAGATATTATGTGTTGCTGAGATATGATGTGCAGGATTGTCGCGATCGAATAGCCGGGGGTTTTATGTGAGATGAGAGTTTTATATTTTCATTCATGTAATGTAATATTCTTTTATTTGGGGCACTTCCGGGTTGAGGTTGATGCCACCAGTGTTGTATATTATTTACTTTTCCACATTAGGATGGACCCAAGGAGGGGAGCACAGGTGACCGGGTTCTGGGGTTCAGTGGGAGGCCATCTCGAGGAGTCGAGACCGGGTCTCCTAAACTCCAGAATTGGTAGGTTCGCTTGCCGCTCTCGTAGGGGTCCAGTGTGTGGGCTTGGTTATTCATCGCGACTGTGGAATCCGTATTTTCTATTGTTGGCTAAATACTAAATACGGACGTCCTAATATATCCCACATTATATCTATGTTTCTGCTGCGATATCTGTGATGTGATCATTTGATAGGTTGTGATGGATATAGTATATAGTATATATGATATATTATATAGACGTTACTTATGTTTTACACCCGCACTAGCCCTACCCTGCTCTGTCGTTAGTTACCTAACCTAACGGTGCACGAGGGGATATTATGGCGAATGCGGATGACATAAGTGTACGTCGTATTTATCTGTGATGCTTAGGAAGCATAAGCTGATGGGATTTTTTATTAATGAGATTAATAAAAAGAAAAGAAACCTAAAAGATGTTGTAGAATCAAAACTTTATAAAAAGGGTAGCTACAGTTTTTCTTTGCACAGTGGTTTATATGATATACCCTGCACCTTATTCGATGAGGAAAGAGCCGAGATCCCTTCACCGGGAGTGACCACTTTAGCGAAACTGGCAGATGCTACAAAACTCGGTTTGTCTTTTGATTGCTTTTAGAGTTTTTCTTTGCACAGTGATATATATGATATGTCCTGCACCTTATTCGATGAGGAAAGAGCCGAGATCCCTTCACCGGGAGTGACCTCTTTAGCAAAACTAATGAAAGCCTCAAAAACACTCCATTTCAAAATTTCACTTGATTCTACGACGATATCAAGTTCATTACGCAATAGGTTTTCAGAAAAACCTGCGTAGCCCTCCGTCATTTCAGATAGATATTATTTAGTATTCGTGCTATATTTGTTGACTTAGTCAAGGCGCAGTGTACGGTAGCTACGTAGTGTTTATCTGCTAAAACATGAGATGTGATTGGATTAGGGTATTCGCACGGCCTTGTTGACTCAGTCAAGGGTCGTACGGGTGGGTTTAATTCAATCGGGAAATGTACGGGTTGAACTTGACTTGCGATTTATGGTTTGTTGACTTAGTCAAGGTCATAGATCGCTAGGGGCAAAACATTATCGGGAATTTCAAGTGTTGAAATTTGCAATGTGATTGCATACCTCCTATGAGATAGTTGGATCCCGATACCCACTGCGAGTAAGTGTTACTCCTGGGAGAGTTTTACATAGGACAATTAGCTGATCAAGTAGGTGTCTAGAAAAGTGTTAACGGGGTTACGCCTCTGGGAAAATGAGGTTTACTTTAATTAGGTCCGTGCGAAAGCACGGGGAACCTCCCTCAAGTATCGACACTGATTTGGCTGAAAGATTGACGAAATTGTAGGGTGTAATTAATCTCGGCTAATCTTACCTTTTAGGGTTTGAAGGTAGATTTGATAAAAACAGTGGGAGACATCCTGATTAGATAAGATAATAACCAATCTAATCTTGAAAGAGCATACGCTAAAGTGTTTCCTTCTCTCTCTCACCAGGTAGCGACCATGTCAGGCCATAATCAAGATAATAATATGGATGTATTGACTGAACTCGCTTATTATACTGGGCAGGGGAACGTTGGACCCGTTCTTTCTTATAAGAGTTATAAGACTGAACAGGAAACAAGAAAATATCTGGATTCTCACGCAGCCCAAAAGAACATGCATGTTGATGCATCTTCTTCAGGTGTGTTAGTTATTGAGAACTGTTTCTCAGTTCACCTTACGTCCTAGGTATTAGATACCGGATAAGGATCCTACATATGTAAATTGTTACATGGGCTACGTAAAGGTAGAGAACTGGGAAAAGGTGATCATTCCGCTCAAGTAGGGAACGGTGCAAGTATTGCAGCCAAAGCAGTTGGCGAATATCACCTTGTATTGCCAAGTCGTAATACACTGATTCTAAATGAGTGCTATTATATACCGAACATGATGTGCAACATTATATCAGTTTCCTTATTAAGTAAAGAAGGATATAATTTTGTAGTAAAGGATAATGTTATGAACATATTCCTAGATCAAAAGTTGATTGCATCAGGCTCGTTACATAATGGCATATTCATTCTAAATCAGAATACAGTCCTCAATATACAAAACACACACAAGAGGAAAAGTTCAGAAATGAACGAATCCTTCTTGTGGCATTGTAGACTTGGCCATATCAATGAGACACGGCTAGCTAAGTTACATAAAAATGGATATTGGAATTCATTCGAATTTTCATCTTATGATACTTGCCATTCATGTCTCAAAGGAAAAATGACCAAAGCTCCGTTTAGTGGACACGGAGAAAAAGTTACCGAACTCTTAGGACTGGTACATAGTGATGTATGCGGTCCCATGTCTACGCATGCCAAGAACGGTTCTTCCGACTTCATTACATTCACTGATGATCTCTTTAGATACGGGCATGTGTTCCTGTTGAAACACAAGTCTGAAGCTTTTGAGAAATTCAGAGAATATAAGCACGAAGTAGAAAAACAAACGGGCAAAAGTATTAAGATCCTTCGTTCTGATCGAGGAGGAGAATACTTAAGCAATGAGTTCCTAGATTATCTAAAAGAGAATGAGATTCTTTCTCAGCTTACTCCTCCTTATACACCGCAGCACAACGGTGTATCGGAACGGAGGACAACACTGCGGATCCACTCACGAAGGCAATTCCCCAGATACAGTTTGAGAGATTATTCGGGATGCTAGGTATGAGATACTACAGCAGCTGGCCTTAGTACAAGTGAGAGATTGTTAGTTATGTATATGCCCTAGAGGCCATTGTTGTACATATGATGTATATTATGATGGATGCTTGGATATATACAGAGAGGACTTTCTTGCTCGTCATGATAGTATGCTATTTGGTTTCACTTTATCTTAACATGTTGACTTGTATTGGTTTACTGTTTTACTCTCACATGTTGATAAAACCCTTAGGATATGTACTTGACTACTGGGACTATGATGAGATCATGCTAGTGGGGCCATAGTAGTCGATGAGTACATCCAATAACTGTTCCTAGTCGAGGGTATAACGAGACAGGGTATCGATACACCAGAGTAGACTAGCGTATACGCATCTTGACCCATATGATAGGCGATGGATGATCCCATATCCATTGGTGTTTGACATCAGAGATGGTGTATGGGAGCTCAGTGGAGACTGGGTACACTGGACGGACTCGCCGAGAACTCCCAGATGGTGATATACCACACGCCAGATGGCAGTTCTCCGGTGACATTGGTACAGGGTAGTCTGTAGACCCGAGATCGTCATAGAGTCTTGTGTGATTCCCACTGTGCTTTGATTTCCACCTTACCACGTCTAAGAGGGCGTGTAAAACGGTGGCTTTTGGGTACAGTCCCGAATCACATGGAGGCAATGAACGATAGGAGGGGATTCGTCTCTCCTGGTATAGGGAGTTGATGTTGTGCTGTGTTCGATTGGCTATAACTGGAAAGTCCCTGGCCAGGGCTGATATAGAGATTTACTGGTAAGTGTTATCAGAAGTTTCTCGACCTGTTATGAGCCTCACATCGACACAACTTATCGGTTACTTGGGTCTGACGTATACCACCCCTAGACTTGATATGCGACATATCAGACGAACAGACCGGACTGTACGGGAGTGTTACTGATTGGATTCACAGGAGAACGGACATGCTAGCTTGTTGATCTTCTGATCGCTCAATACCTGGGTGGCTGTTACGTTTAGCTGACCGCTTGCAGCTTGTGGGTGTTTGATATGATCATCACTTGCTACAGGCGTATTGACGATTCTTTAGAGTCCTACACAGAGGTTTCTTGGCTCAGGCAAAAAGCAGTAGAGGCACATATGTGATATGTGCAGGACCGAGGATAATGCGATATGAGATACCGTATTATATTCTTGTGATATTTAGATATGAACCGGGTCATCGGATCAAGTGTTGATTCGATGAATCGATACATGATATATTGGTCGGTTATATTCGATATAGCCGGATCGTTGGATCAAGTGTTGATTCGATGATTTAATGTATAATGATATATATGATATATTGAATTACATTATCTAATATTGGCTCGCTTTATTATTTCATTTTCTCACCGGATTAATATATTATATATATGCGATATATGTTAATTGTATTATTTTCTTTTGTTGCAAATATATAATATATATGTGATATATATTATTGTGACATGATATGATTTATTATAAAACATGTTTAAGGATGATTAAAAGGGATTAGGGTTTGATTAGGGTTAGCTCTTTCTTGCACTTTCTAGAAAGATTCTCTTTTGTCTTGGTTAAGATATTATGGTTGATCCTTATTCCTAACCTAACCAAACCCTAACTCTAGTTTATTCTCTACAAAGTTTAAGCCTCTCATCCTTGACCATGGTTTGATAATCAATCATATATTCTTGACTACTATTCATCACAAAAGGATTTTTCCTTTTATTCTTCATCTTCTTCTCTCTTTAGTTTTTGAGAGAGAGCTCACTAGAAATTCTTTTTGTGATGATTTCTTGTGAGAAAGTGAATTAAAAAGATAGCATAAATACTACTCCATCATCCTCATCTATTCTAGCCCATTAGATTAGGGTGTTCATCTCTTTAGAGTGAGAAAGCTTGGGTTATAGCAACTTCGACGTAGATCATCGGAGAAGCGGAACACTTCAAGCTAGCATGGATCGTTCGAGTCGTGGAGCCTCTCTTGAGTCCGGGAGATCGTGGATCGCGGTGAAGGGACTTCTACTCGGAGCTTGTGAAGCGAAGGAGCGGACTACAAAGGTTGTAATCCCTCACACTTAGCTTTAAAGATGTTATCTTGCATGCTAAACCCTAATAATCTAGCAAAGATCCCGTCTTTGGGTTGTTCGGCACATGTAAATTTTTATTCGGGCATGTTGATGCTTTATGAACCTTCACAAGTGTGCCTAAGTACCCTACAGAGGGACGGTATATTGGAAGGGTTCCAACCTATATACCATAGCAGACTCGTTGATAGAGTCTAATTACATCGCTATCAACGATGCTGCCAAAGAGGTTGTCTGGATGAATAGAGTTCATGAGATGAACTAGGTTCCTACCATTGGGCATCCAATACTAGTGTATTGTGATGATAATGGAGCTGTGGCTTTGGCCTAGGAACCCCGGTCCTGTCAGCGATCCAGACATATTCTTAGACAGTATCACCTGATCAGGGAGATAATTGATCTCCGGGAGATCGAGGTCAGGAGAGTTGACATAGAGGATAACACGGCGGATCCACTCACCGAGGTCATCCTCCAGATGTTATTCGAGAGACTTCTGGGAATATTGGGTATGAGATACTACAACTGAAAGTCGATGTCGCGCACCCCACATGTTCGTGGGGAGGCGGAATTTGCAAAAAATGATTTTTACGGACTTCGCAGCTCCGACTAGAACAAAGGATCGACCAAAAACCCTAGCTAGCAAACTACATGAGATTTAACTACTCGAAAAGAATGTTATACCTCATGATACAAGTTCTCCGGTTCTTCTCCGCTGTCCTCCTCATCATCGTAGGCTCCGAGGATCGATCCGGATCGTAGCTTTCTCATTGGCTTCCTCGAGTCAAAGGCGATCCACCCGAGAGTCTATAATCCGAGCTCCAACCTCAAATCCGAGGTAACTAGGGCAACTAGCTTGCTAAACTAGATGGCCTAGGTGATGTAGAGAATGAAAATGGATTTATTTGTCTCTTGGAACCCTAGTTTACTCAACTTATGAGATCTTAAGGGTTGAAAGTTGAGAGGAAGAAGAAGAGAGCTTACTTGAGAAAAGAGAAATGGTTTTTGATAATCATCATTAAAAAATGAGATGGCTCACTTGATATGACTACAAGCATGGCAAGAAAATATCTCACCTAAAATATCTAGTGCCACAAAATATCTTACAAGAAATATCAAAGTCAAAGAGTCAAACCAAGTCAAGTGGTCAAACCAAGTCAAGTAGTCAAAACAAGTAGCCATGCCACAATTATCATTTATAAAAATAACAAACACTTTCCTCCACCTCATAATTGTTTTAATCAAGTCAATGGTCAAAACCCTAATGAGGTGTCTCCTTCTATGCCCCTCTTATCCGTATATACATACCCGCATCTGTGTTCCGAGAAACACGAATACAAGGAGACGAAACTGACCCATCAATATAATACTAGGATCCGGCTTAAACCAAAGCCCACTAGTATTATCCGCCCTAACACCATACGCGCACAAGTGCACGTACGTGATCGAAGCCCTGCCGTAAAACCATACGGCCTCTACATCTTTCGCCCGATACAGGGAAACTCTCTGTGTGGGACTCTAAAGACTCGACAGTACACTGGCAGTTGGTTTAACCACAAGCTGCAAGCGGTACTAGCTGCACGTAACGGCTACCCAGGTATCTGTCGATAAGAAGACCGATGAGGAAACCCATCCGTACTCCTACTGAGCCTTAAAGTGACAGTCTCCGTACAGTCCGGTCTATTCGTCTAAGAGTATCGCATATCGGGCCTAGGGGGTGTTAATCGTCAGACCCCTAATAGCGCAATAAGTCGTGCCGGAGTGTAGCGCAAAACACCTTGAGAAACTACTGGAATACCTACCAGTAAATCTCTCTTTCCCTGGCCAGGGACTTTGTGTAATGGCTCTCCGAACACAGGACGATATCAACCCCCAATACCGGGAGAGACGAATCCTATCTAACCGCCACTGCCTCCAAGTGCTTCTGGACTGCACCCAACTATTGCCTGTTTGCACGACTCCTTTGAGCCATGGTAGGGTAGTAATCAAAGTACAGTAGGAACACACTCAAGGCGAAGTAGCAGTGTCAAGTCGACGGACTAAGCTGTATTCATGTCACCTGGATACTGCTACCCGACGATAGGTATAATACCCACCAACAATTCCCTATGAGTCATGTCCAGTGTACTCATAACTTAATGAGCACTTGCATACTATCTCCAGTACGACGTACTAATGGCTGTGGGATAGACCATCTCCCCTGCTGGGAAGAGAAGCGTATACACCAGTCTGCTTCGGAGTATCGATGCCCCGTCTCGATAATCCTACGACTAGGGACCTGTATAAGGATGTTCTTGTAGATTACCCAGCCCCCACTAGTGTGACTGCCATCAAAATGCTGGTAATTAAACAAAGATCCTAAGGGCTCTACTGTTGGGTTTCCCTTGCACCTAATCTAGGGTTTGGAAGCATCACACATGCCACTTAAAAATTTAGAGAGGTGGAAAGGAAACTAACCATGAATCTTTAACTAGAAGTTTAGGGTAACAACAAAAGTATCACATACAATGAACCTTTTATCACTAAGTGAAAAGAATACAACCTTTGTAGTCCTCTTGTGTTGACTCCTTGGATCGTTGAGAGGTTGAAACGGCTTGCTAGTAGCATTCCTTGTCCACGATGATCCACCCGAAGTCCCTTTGACCAAACCTCCTTGCTTTACTTGGTCTTTAAAAGAAGTGTAGCAAACACCCTACACAAATGGGCTAAAGAAGTGTAGAATGATGATGTGGTTTCTTTTCTCTATTCAAAACCCTATCTTTTTATCTCACTCTCACTCTAGAAAAATCAAGAGAGCAAGAGAGAATGAGGAAGAAGATGATGGCAACTCAAGAGCTCAAGTTGTGATAAGCATTAAAATGAGAATGAATATATATATATATATATATATATTAAATCCTTCTCACTTCAAACCATGGGTTAATAAATATCTAGATATTTATTTTGGAGTAATGAGAGCCATAGAAAATTAACTCATGGTTAATGCAAGGTTAAGTGAAGAATGAAGAATAAATCTCAACCATGAATTAATTCTATTTGCATTAACTCAAAAATAATTATATAGATAAATACTTCCATGTGAGTCTTGCATTGCCACCACATGTGTATCATCAACCATAATACAATGTATGCATGTATGTGTGCATGCACATCATCATGTGCATCAACATAAACATATGCATACATGCATGCATACAAAAAGAAAAAGGGTTTAATAAAGAAATGTACTAAAAGTCAAATGTTAAATCAACACTTGATTTAACAAACCAGTCATATCACATACGACCCGACCAATAGAAAAACGCCCGATTAATATACAGTATCACATACTTGTATTTAATCGGGTCCCCGCGCATATCTCATATGCACACCACATCGTTTGGCCTGAGCTAGGAAACTCCTTTGTGGGACTCTGAGACTCGTCAATACGCCGGCAGTAGGTGATGATCATATCAAACACCTACAAGCCGCAAGCGGTCAGCTAAACATAACGGCCACCCGGGTATTGAGCGATCAGAAGAAAACCAGCGAAGCTGTCAAAACTCCCATCGAGCCAACCGGCAACACTTACCGTACAGTCCGTTCTCTTCGTCAAATATGATGCATATCGAGTGTAGGGATGGAATCGTCGACCCCAATAACTCAATAAGTCATGCCAGTGTATGGCTCATAACAGATCAAGAAACTACTGATAACACTTATCAGAAAATCTCAGCAGCGCTGGCCAGGGACTTTCTGTTATAGCCAATCGAGCATAGCACAACATCAACCCCCAATACCGGGAGAGACGAAACCCCTCCTATCGCTCATTGCCTCCATGTTCCTCAGGACTGTGCCCAAAGTCCATCTGTTTGCACGACTCAGTAGAGCCGTGGGAGGGTGGAGATCAAAGTACAGTGGGAGAACACACAAGACTCTATAACGATCTTGGGTCTACAGACTAACCTGTACCAGTGTCACCTGAGAACTGCTATCTGACGATAGATATAATACAACATAGGAGTTCTCGTCAAGTCCGTTCAGTGTACCCAGTCTCCACTAAGCACCCGTATACAATCTTTGGTGTCACCACACCAGATGGATATGTGATCATCCATCGCCCATCACATGGGACAAGAATGGTATACGCTAGTTTACTCTGGAATATCGATGCCCAATCTCGATACACCCACGACTAGGAACAGTTAAAGAATATGTTTATAAACTATACATGTCCCACTAGTATGATCTACATCATAGTCCCAGTTGTCAAGCATATATCCTATGGGCTTTATCAACATGTACCAAATGAGTAAGATGCATGATCAAATGAACATGTCAAGATAAAGTAAACCAGATAGCATACTATCATGTCGAGTAAGGAAGTCATATATATATATATATACACTTGTCCAAGCATCGACTATACATATAATGGCCACTAGGGCATACATATATCTAACAATCTCCCACTTGCACTAAGGCCAGTTATTGGCGTATCTCATACCCAATATCTCAAAAAGTCGCTCATGTTGCGGTTGTGCAAGGTCCTTGGTGAGTGGATCCGTGGTGTTATTCTTTGTATCTACTCTCCGAATCTCGATCTCGTGGCGATCTACTATCTCTCAGATCAAATGATATCGCCTTAGTATGTGTCTGGACTTCTGATAGGACCTGGGTTCTTTGGCTAACGCCATAGCCCCATTATTATCACAATACAATGGTATTGGATCAGCAATGGTTTGAACTACTCCTAGTTCCGTGATGAACTTCTTCATCCAGACGGCTTCCTTGGCAATATCATTTGCAGCAATATACTCAGCTTCCATCGTGGAGTCTACAACGATATCCTGTTTGGAACTCTTCCAACTAACCGCCCCTCCATTGAGGGTAAATACAAACCCTGAGCTAGATTTGCTGTCATCCTTATCACTTTGGAAGCTGGAATCGGTAAAGGCCTCCATTTGGAGATCCCCATTACCATACACCAAGAAGAATTCTTTAGTCCTTCGCAAGTACTTAAGAATGTTCTTCACTGCTATCCAATGTTTCTCCCCTGGGTTGGATTGATACCTGCTTACTACAGCTAGTGCATAAGCTACATCAGGGAGAGTACATAACATCGCATACATTATATATCTTACGGCTGAAGCATAGGGTATAATGCTCATGCGAACTCTCTCTTCATCAGTCTTCGGACAGAAGTCTTTGGAGAGAGTGATTCCATGACAAGCGGGCAAGGCACCACGCTTGGAATCTTCCATACTAAATATTTTTATGATGGTGTCAATGTACTTTGATTGGGACAATCCCAATAACCTCTTGGATCTATCTCTATAGATCCTTATGCCCAAAATGCATAAGGCATCACCCAGGTCCTTCATGGAGTGTTAGGTCCACGTTACCCACCCCGGTTCTTTCGGGGAGGCGGAATAGGTAAAAATCAAAGTTTTCCTAACTAAGTAATATGGAGCATTCAAGAAGGATCTTTGCTAAACAAGAACTAACAAATATACTACAAGTTTTACCTACTATATAGAATGGTTATACCTAGGTCTTGAACTCCTTCTCTTGTCTTTGTGGTTCTTCTCCTTGCTTGCTCCTTGTAGTGGCATGAACGGCTCCTCCTCCTCGTCTCCTCTTTGCCGTAGATGGATCCACCCGAGGGCCTCGAACTTGAGCTCCTATCTCAACCTAGAGATAACTAAGGTGCTTGGTTTGCTAGACCTAGGACCTTAGAATGAGTATAGAAGAGTTATGGTGGTTTTGTCTCAAAGGTTCATGATTTCCAACTCATGGAACACTTGAACCTTGAGAGAGGAAGAGGGAGAGCTTTTTTCGAAGAGAGAGAAACAAAATGATAGAATGAGCTCTCATCATCCAACCATGCTCACAAAAGCAAAAATAATAATGATAATAATAATAATTAAGAATTGTGATGGTTAGTTTCAATGACCATTATCATTTCATGCAATTATTGCATTTTGTAAAGAACAACAAGTAAACAAAAGTCATAGCAATGAAATGATGATGGTCAACAAGTCCACAATGGTCAACCGGTCAACAAAGTCAACAAGTCAACAAAAGTCAAATGTTCAACTTAACCATGACACAATAATACTTAATTAATATTATTAATCATATTTCTCATTCTCATTAGGGTTTAGAAAAATTCAACGGTCAACAAGTCAATCAAAGTCAAATGGTCAACAACCCTAATGAGAATCCTCTGCCTCTGCTTCTGTCAACTGTGCATACACACCCGCATCCGTGTTCCAAGGAACAAGAATACACTGACACAAAACCAATCCCAAAACAAGTACTAGGATCTGGCTTAAACCAAAGCCCGCTAGTAATAACTGTCCGGACACCAAACGTGCACAAGTGCGCGGATGTGAACGAACCCCGTCGCAAAACCATGCAACCTCCACTCTGTTTTGCCCAAAGGCGAGTAACCCTCTGTGTGGGACTCTAAAGGCTCGACACTACGCTGGCAATGGGTTTAACCACAGACCGCAAGCAGTACTAGCTGTACGTAACGGTCCCCAGGTAGATGACGATAAGAAGACTGATGAGGTGAACCCATCCGAACTCCTACTGAACCTGAATGTGACAATCTCCGTACAGTCCGGTCTATTCGTCTGAGAGTATCACATGGCGGGCCTAGGGGGCGGTAAACGTCAGTCCCCTAATAATGGTACAAGTCGTGTCGGAGTGTAGCCTAAAACACCCTGAGAAACTACTTGTAACAATACCAGCAAATCTCACTTGCCCTGGCCAGGGACGACTTTGTGTAATGGCTCTCCTAGATACAGCGTGATATCAACTCCTAATACCGGGAGAGACGAATCCTGTCTAACCGTCACTACCTCCAAGTGCTTCAGGACTGCACCCAATTACTTCCTGTTTGCACGACTCAGTAGAGCCGTTGTAGGGTAGTAATCTAAGAACAGTGGGAACACACTCGAGGCGAAGTGACAGTGTCAAGTCAGCGGACTATGCTGTAATCATGTCACCTGAGAACTGTTAACTGACGATAGGTATAATACCAACCAACAGTTCTCGACGAGTCTTGTCCAGTGTACTCGTAATCTAACGAGCACCTGTATACTATCTCCAGTACGATGTACAGATGGTTGTGGGACAGACCATCTCCCCTGCTGGGACGAGAAGCGTATGCACCAGTCTACTCTGGAGTATCAATGCCCTGTCTCGATAATCCTATGACCAGGGACCAAAATAAGGATGTTCTTATAGACTATCCAGCCCTCACTAGTGTGATCGCCATCACAACGCCAGTAGTCAAGCAAAGATCCTAAGGGCTCCATCAATAAGTTTTAGCGATATGTTAAAAGAAACACATACACATATTAAGATAGAAACAAACCAAGTAGCATACTACTATATCGAGCAAGACTGTCGTAAACCCATATATATATCCCAAGCCTCCAAAATGTATTATACAAACTAGTACTATACAATAATGGCCTCTAGGGCATACATATCCAATAATCTCTCACTTGCACTAAAGGCCAGTAATTGGTGTACCGCATACCCAACGTCTGCACTAAGGCCAGCTGCTTGCGTACCGCATACCCAATAGCTCAAAAAGTCGCTCGAACTGTGTTTGAGGGAGGAGGGCCTTTGTGAATGGATCCGCCGTGTTGTCTTTTGTGTCCACTCTCCGTACCTCGATCTCCCGGCGATCAATGATGTCCCTGATCAGGTGATACCGCCTTAAGATGTGTCTGGATTTCTGATGGGACCTTGGTTCCTTCGCTAAAGCTATAGCCCCATTGTTATCGCAATACAAAGGTATTGGGTCAACAATGGACGGAACCACCTGAAGTTCACTAATGAACTTCTTCATCCAGACCGCCTCTTTTGCGGCATCGCTTGCAGCAATGTATTCAGCCTCCATCGTCGAGTCTGCGACGGTATCCTGTTTGGAACTCCTCCAACACACCACCCCTCCGTTGAGGGTAAACACAAAACCCGAGATAAACTTGCTGTCATCTTTGTCATTCTGGAAGCTTGAATCGGTAAAGGACTCGACCCTGAGGTCTCCATTACCGTAAACCAGGAACATCTCCTTAGTCCTTCTCAGGTACTTGAGAATGTTCTTCACTGCCGTCCAGTGGTCCTCACCTAGGTCTGACTGATACCGGCTCACCACGCTCAGCGCGTAAGCTACATCTGGTCTTGTACATAGCATCGCATACATTATAGATCCTACCGCCGAAGCGTAGGGTATAGTGCTCATGCGAACCCTCTCCTCGTCAGTCTTAGGAGACATCTTCTTAGAGAGGGTGATTCCGTGCAATGCGGGTATGTTACCACGCTTGGAATCTTCCATACTAAATCTCTTTAGTACGGTCTCTATGTACCTGAACTGCGAAAGTTCCAGTAGTCTCTTGGATCTATCTCTGTAGATCTTGATCCCCAGAATGTACGAGGCATCACCCAGGTCCTTCATGGAGAACCGTTGTGACAAGAATAGCTTGACCGATTGTAGCATAGGAATGTCATTTCCTATCAAAAGAATGTCGTCCACGTACAAGACTAGGAACACGACAGTTCGTCCTACAATCTTCTTATAGACACAAGGTTCATCTTCATTCTTCATGAAATCAAATTCCTTGATTGCCTCATCAAAACAGATGTTTCAGCTCCACGATGCCTGCTTCAATCCATAAATGGATTTAAGCAACTTGCACTTCTTCCCGCTGCTTCCACTGTCTACGAAACCCTCTGGCTGATCCATGTAAACGCACTCTTCTAAACAGCCATTTAGAAAAGCCGTTTTAACGTCCATCTGCCAGATTTCATAGTCATGGAAGGCAGCAATGGAAAGTAGGATCCGAATGGATTTGAGCATAGCCACTGGAGAAAAAGTTTCGTCATAGTCCACACCAGGTCTTTGACGAAAATCTTTTGCAACGAGTCTAGCCTTATAGGTTTCCACCTGCCCATCTACACCAAGTTTCCTTTTGTAGATCCATTTGCATCCAACGGGTTTTACCCCAGGTGGAGCAATATCCAAGGTCCACACTTTATTGGTGTACATGGACTCCATTTCGGATTGCATTGCTTCCAGCCACTTATCAGAGTCCCTACTGATAATGGCCTGCCTGAAACTGGTAGGGTCATCTTCTTCCAAGATGCAATCCTCTCGATCCCCGTCTAGGAGAAAACTGTAATATCTCTCGGGTGGATGAGAAATCCTACCAGATCTGCGGAGTGGCTGAGGTTCGTCTGGGACTATTGAATTTTCTGGTTCTACTAAATCCTCATTTTGAATTTGTGGATCAGATATTTCATCCAGTTCTACCATGCTCCCACTTATTTCTTTTGCAAGAAATTGCCACTCTAAAATGCTGGCACGACGAGCAACGAACACCTTCTGTTCCTCAGTGTGGTAGAACAGATATCACAGAGAATTTCTAGGATATCCCACAAACTTGCACAAAACTTACCGTGCTTTAAGCTTGTCCGGATTTTGTACTTTTACATAGGCCGGACAACCCCATATCTTAATACGTTCAAGATACGGTTTTTTACCACTCCATATTTCATATGGAGTCTTAGGCACGGATTTAGAAGGAACCTGATTCAGTAAGTATGCCGCTGTTTCTAGCGCAAGTCCCCAGAATGAAAGAGGTAACTCAGCATTATACATCATGGATCGAACCATATCCAATAGGGTACGATTCCTTCTCTCCGATACACCGTTGTGCTGTGGTGTATAAGGAGGAGTAAGCTGAGAGAGAATACCATTCTCTTTAAGTAATCTCGGAATTCCGTGCTTAAGTACTCCCCTCCTCTATCAGACCGGAGGATCTTAATACTTTTGCCTGTCTGGTTCTCTACTTCGTTTCTGAATTCCTTGAATTTCTCAAAAGTTTCAGATTTGTGTTTCATCAGATACACATATCCGAACCTAGAGAGATCGTCAGTGAATGTGATGAAGTACGAGAACCCACCCCTTGCATGTATAGACATTGGACCGCATACATCACTGTGTATGAGCCCCAAGAGCTCTGCTGCCCTTTCTCCATGTCCGGTGAACGGAGATCTGGTCATCTTTCCTTTGAGAAAAGACTGACAAGTTTCATAAGATGAAAACTCGAACGTGTTCAAGAGTCCATCTTTATGCAACTTATATAGTCTTTTCTCTCCGATATGACTAAGTCTACAATGCCACAAGTAGGATTCATTCGTATCTGAATTTTTCCTCTTGCGTGTGTTTTGTATTTTGAGAAATTTATTCTGATTTAGAACGTAGATACCATTACACAGTGTACCTTCTGCAACCAGTACCTTTTGAAGGTAAATGTTCATGATATTTCTATCAAGAACAAAGTTATATCCATCTTTATCGAGTAAAGAAACTGATATGATGTTGCAAACTATGGAAGGTATATAGTAGCAATCGTTCAAAATCATAGTATTGCCATTTGGCAACACTAGGTGATATTCACCGACAGCTGCAACATTAACTTGTGCTCCGTTCGCTCCCTGAGAGACATATCACCAGGTGCAACTTTTCTACTTTTTCTTAGTCCCTGCAATAGATTACAGATATGAGATCCTGATCCAGTATCAAGTACCCAGGAGGTAGGACTGACCGTAAAGCAGTTCTCAATTACAAGAACACCTAAAGCAGATGCAAAACTATGCTTCTTCTTCAACTGGGTATCCTTGGAATCCATACAATCCTCTTTTCCTTGCTCATACTCGTGACTGTTGTCACAAGTTAGAACCAAATCGACGTTCCCCAGCCCCGAATAAGAATTCGGATCGGTCAAGCGATACATTTTATTATCTTGATTAGGGCGTGAAATGGTTGCTACCTGGAGAGAGAGAAAAGAAACACTCAGCGTGCGCTCTTGCAAGATTAGATTGGTTTATTAATTTATCTAACAAGGATGGCTCCCACTGTTTCCTCAAATTCTTCTTCAAACCCTAAAAGAAGAACTTGTCAGGATTAATCGCACGTCACAATACTTGCTTAACCTTTCAGCCAGGCTAGTGTTGGTACTTTGAGGGAGGTTTTCCAACACTTTCACGAAGTTCCTTAATTATATAACCTCTTTGTAGGGTTACTAGGCACTCTAACAAGGTTCTTCAAGGCATCAACCATGCCCGATTAAAATTTTAGCCGTGCCGAATAACCCTAAACAAGATCTTTGCTAGATAATTAGGGTTTCACATGCAAGTAAATATCATTTACCACTAAGTGAATACGAAATACAACCTTTGTAGATCGGTCCTTCACATCATAAGCTCCTTGTAGTAGTCCTTCGCTGCGATCAGAGTTCTCTCGGGCTCTTGCATGGCTTCACGAGGCGAAAGAAGCGTCTTTGCTTGAAGTCTTCGAGGCCGAAGATGATCTACGTCGAGGGAATACCAACTCAAGCTTCTACTTCACTAACTAGAGAATTAGTGAAGCAAACACCCTAAACTAAAGTGCTAGTCTAGTAGAGGATGGAGAAATAGAAAGTGGGTTCTCTTTAGAATTTGATTTCTCACAATCTTTCACTCTCTTTTTAAAACCCTAGCAAGTTTTTCTTTTGCTCAAAAGAAGAAGAAGAAGAAGATGAACAAAAGGAAAGATGAGGATAATGATCAAGTCAAGAGAGCTAACCATGGGTGAGTGAGTATCATATACTAACTCATGTAGAGACATAACTATGGCTATATTATAATGGTTAGGTTAATTAATATCTCAAGTAAAACAAAATTAGCAGACTAAGTCAATGCAACCCAAAGCTTCATGAAGCTTCATGCATGTGAGCTCATTATCCACTAATTTTAGAATTACTTTAAATATAAAAACCTAACACTATAATTAGTATGGTATAAGTCTTATACACCCATGAAAGTTGTATCAACAACCATGATACAAAATGAACACAAATAAATATATATCACATATATATTAAGTTCTGCACAAGTGAGAAAAACAAATGCTTAAGTGAACCAATGTTAATTAATGTAAATTAGTATATCACATATACAATTATACACTAAATTATTAAATCAATCACTTGACTTAATAATCCGGTTATATCACATATAACCAACTAACACATAAAGTACCAACTTATCGAATCAACACTTGATTCGATAACCCGGCTATATCACATATAACCGGCCGATACAAAAGTCGCGAGAATTGAATACGGTATCACATACATGCATTATTCTCGGTCGCGCACATATCACATATGCGCTCCTATTTCGTTTCGCTTGAGCCAGTAAAACCTCTATGTAGGACTCTAAAGACTCGTCAATACACCGGCAGTAGGTGATGATCATATCAAGCACCCACAAGCCGTCAGCGGTACTAGCTGGACGTAACGGCTACCCGGGTATTGAGCGATCAGAAGATCAACAAGAAAGCCCGCTCCAACTCCTGCAAAAAGCCTGACGGTGACACTACCGTACAGTCCGGTCTCCTCGTCTGATATGTCGCATATCAAGTCTAGGGGCGGTAAACGTCAGACCCCAATAACCGATAAGTCATGCAGATATGAGGCTCATAACGGGTCGAGAAACTACTGGTAACACTTACCAGTAAATCTCTAAACCAGCCCTGGCCAGGGACATCCCTGTTATGGACAATCGAGCATAGCGCAACATGAACCCCCAATACCGGGAGAGACGAAACCCCTCCTATCGCTCATTGCCTCCATGTGACTCGGGACTGTACCCAAAAACCACCATTTTGCACGCCCTCTTGGACGTGGTAAGGTGGAAATCAAAGCACAGTGGGAATCTTACAAGACTCTATGACGATCTCGGGTCTACAGAATAACCTGTACCAGTGTCACCAGAGAACTACCATCTGACGTGAGGTATAATACCATCTGGGAGTTCTCGGCGAGTCCGTCCAGTGTACCCAGTCTCCACTGAGCACCCGCATACCATCTCTGATGTCAAACACCAATGGATATGGGATCATCCATCGCCCATCTCATGGGTCGAGAAGCGTATACGCTAGTCTACTCTGGTATATCGATGCCCTGTCTCGATACACCCTCGACTAGGGACCTTGAAGGATGTACTTATGGACTACCATGTCCCCACTAGTATGATCTGCATCATAGTCCAGGCAGTCAAGTACACATCCTAAGGGCTTTATCAACATGTAGCCATCAGACAGTATAAAGAGACAAGTATAAATGTTAAGATAAAGAGCAACCAGATAACATACTATCATATCGAGCAAGAAAGTCCTCTCTATATATGTCCAAGCATCCAATATAATATACATCATCTGTACAATACTGGCCTCTAGGGCATACATACAACTAACAATCTCCCACTTGCACTAGGGCCAGCTGCTGTAGTATCGCATACCAAGCATCCCGTAATAGTCTCTCTCCGGGAAAAGGCCTTTGTGAGTGGATCCTCCGTGTTGTCCTCTGAGTCTACTCTCCTGACCTCGATCTCCTAGAGATCAATCATCTCCATGATCAGGTGACACTGCCTTAGAATATGTCTAGATCACTGATGGGACGGGCGTTCTTAGGCATAAGCCACAACTCCATTGTCACACAATGGTAGGAACGAAGTTCATCTCATGAACTAGTATACTCCCAGACTGCCTCTTTTTTAGCATCTTTAGTAGCAATGTATCCATCCTTTATCATCTAGTATTCCACGGTATCTATCTTGGAACTCTTCCAACAGACCGTCCCTTTACTAAGGGTAAAGACAATGCCTGTGACCGACATTTAGTCGTCCTTATCACCCTGGAACCTTTCCAGTGATTTTCCCCAGGATCGATTGATACCATCTCACTACAACTAGTGAGTATCCTAACATCCAATTAGATCTATCTCATAGATCCAAACCCAGGATTTATGAGGTATCACTTTGATCCTATATGGAGAATCCTTGTGATAAGCGGAGATTGACCGAGCGTAGCAAAGGAAACTACTTCCCTAACAAGAGTATGTCATCCACGTACTCTACGAGGATCACCACCATACTCTCTACTACCTTTTTGTATATACAAGGTTCATCTACCATTTTGATGAAGTCAAACTCTTTGACTACCACATCAAAACAGATGTTCCAACTCCGCGATGCCTGTTTTACCACATAAAACATCTTGCACACGTTTATGCTGCTCCCACTGTCTACAAATCCCTCTGGCTGTGTACTTATAGACGCTCTCCTCCAAAATATCATTTAGAAAAGCAGTCATGACACCCAACCACCAGATATCGTTGTCATGGTATGTAGCAGTGGCAAGTAGGATCTGGATGGACTTAAGTATAGCTTTGAAAGTTTCAACCTTTCCATGTACACCAAGTAATCTTCCCAAGATATACTTGCTCCTGATGGGGATTTAACCCTTCAGATAAAGCAACCAAAGTCCATACTTTGTTGGTGTATAAGGATTCCATCTCAGATCGTTAAGCATCCAGCCATTCTTACAGAGTCCCACTCCTAATGGCCTGCTCGAAACTAGTTGGGTCATCATCTCATGATGCATTCCTCGCTCCAACTGTCATAGAGAAACCGAAGTATCTCTCAGGTGGGTGAGGAACCCTACTAGATCGGCGGAGAGGCCGAGGTTCGTTGGTTGCTATTGAATCCTTTGGTTCTACCAAATCATCAACCGTAGTTTATATAGCTGGAACTCTTTCCAGTTCTACCTCATGACCACAAATTTATTTCCAAAATAAATTCCTTTTCTAAAAAAGGTGGCATGCCGAGAAACAAAACATCTTTTGTTCCTCGGTTAGGTAGAAGATATTCCCTTGCGAATGCTTGGGATATCCAACAAACATTCACATTGCTGACTTTGCCTCGATCTTGTCCGGATTTTGCTTTTAGACATAGGCCGGACAACCCCAAATCTTAACAAACTTAAGATATGGGCTCTTCCCTTTCCATATCTCATATGAAGTGGTAGGCAACTGATTTGATCGGAACCCTATTCAATAGGTATGCAACTTCTCCAGTGCATAACTCCCAAAAAGAAATAGGTAACTCAGTAGTACTCATCATAGAGCACACCTTATCACATAGGGTGTGATTGCTCCGCCCCGATACACCGACGTGCTGTGGTGTATACGGAGGAGTAATGCTGAGAGAGAATCTCATTCTCCTTTAGAATAATCCAGGAATTCCGTGCTCAAGTATTCTCCTCCTTGATCACATCAAAGGACATAATACTTATACCCGTTTTGGTTCTCTACTTTCTAACTTATATTCTATGAATGTCTTAAAAGCTTCGAACTTGTGTTTCAACAGGAACGTATGTGTGAATCTTGAGAGATCACTAGAGAATGTAATGAAGTACAAAGAACCGGTCTTGGTATGTGTAGACAGGGGACCTTCATACATCAACTTGTATTATCCTAAGAGTTCACTAACTCTTTCTCAGTTTCCTATAAACAGAGCTATGGTCATCTTATCTCTGTGACATGACCAGCAAGTTTCACAAGATGTAAATTTAAACTAATTTAAATATGCATCTATATGTAACTTCAGCTACTCGGGTCACATTGATATGACCTAGTCTACAATGCCACAAGAAGGATTCGTTCATTTCTGAACTCTTCCTCTTGTGTGTTTTTTTGTACATTAAGAACTGTAGTTTGATTTAGAACGTATATGCTTTTAGATAGCGTGCCTGAACCGATCAACTCTTGATATAGGAAATGTTCAAAAACATTATCCAACAATACAAAATTATATCCTTCTTTACTAATAAAGAGACTGATATGATGTTGTATATCAGGTTTGGTATCTAATGTCATTCGTTCAGAATCAATGTATTCTGGTAATACAGGGTGATAACTCCCAACATATTTGGCTGCAACACTTGCACCGTCTCTATCTCATGAAACTTATCACCCGTTCTCAGTTCTCTACCTTTCTGTAGCCCATGTAACAAATTACATATGTGGGATCTTAATCCGGTATCTCATACCCAGGACTTAAAGGATACTGAGAAACAGTTCTCTGTAATGAACACACCCGAAGAAGATGCATCATCATGCACTTTCTTCGTTTGGGCGGCATGGGAATCCTGGTAATCCCCTATATCCTGTTCAGTCTTATAACTTTTATAAGAAAGAACGGAACCAACGTTCCCCAGCACAGTATAACATGCGGGTTCGGTCAATACATCCATATTATTATCTTGATTAAGGCATGATATGGTCGCTACCTGGAGAGAGAGAGAAGAAAACACTTTAGCGTATGCTCTTGCAAGATCAGATTGGTTATTATTTTATCTAATCAGGATGGTTCCCACTGTTTTTATCAAATCTTCCTTCAAACCTTAAAAGGAAAGACTAGCCGGGATTAATTACACCCTACAATTTCGCCAATCTTTCAGCCAGGCCAGTGTCGGTACTTTGAGGGAGGTTCCCCGTGCTTTCGCACGGACCTAATTAAAGTAAACCTCATTTTCCCAGAGGCGTAACCCCGTTGATACCTTTCTAGACACCTACTTGATCAGCTAATTGTCCTGTGTAAAACTCTTCCAGAAGTAACAATTACTCGCAGTGGGTATCGGGATCCAACTATCTCATAAAAGGTATGCAATCTCATTGCAAATTTCAACACTTGAAATTCCCGATAATATTTTGCCCCAAGCATCCTATGACCTTGACGGAGGTCAACAAACCACAGGGTGCAAGTCAAGTTCAACCCGTCATTTGTTGATTGAATCAAACCCACCCGCACGACCCTTGACGGAGGTCAACAAGGTCGTACGACTACCCTAATCCAATCTTCATCGCATGCATAAGCAGATAAATACTAGTTAGCTACCGCACACTACGCCTTGACGGAGGTCAACAAACGTAGCACGAATACTAAGTAGGATTTATCTGAAATGACGGAGGGCTACGACAGGTTTTTCTGAAAACCTATTGCGTAATGAACTTGATATCGTTGTAGAATCGAGTGAATTTTGAAATGGAGTGATTTTGAGACTTTTATTAGTTTTGCTAAAGAGGTCACTCCCGGTGAAGGGATCTCAGCTCTTTCCTTAAGGAATAAGGTGCAGGATATATCATATATATTGCTATGCAAAGCAAAAACTCCAAAAGCAATCAAAAACTAACCGAGTGTTATAGCATCTGCCAGTTTTGCTAAAGAGGTCACTCCCGGTGAAGGGATCTCGGCTCTTTCCTCATCGAATAAGGTGCAGGATATATCATATATATCGCTATGCAAAGCAAAAACTGTAGCTACCCTTTTTTTTTGAAAATTTGATTCTACAACATCTTTTAGGTTTCTTTTCTTTCATTAATCACATTAATGAAGTCCCATCATTTAAGTCACCTAAACATCATAGATAAATACGACGTACACTTATGCCATCCGCATTCGCCTCGATGTCCCCTCGTGCACCGTTAGGTTAGGTAACTAACGGCAGAGCGGGGCAGGGCTAGCACGGGTGTAAAACATAAGTAACATCTATATAATATATCATATATACTATATACAATATCTATCACAACATATCAAATGATCATATCACAGATATCTCAGCAGAAGAAACATATGAAATATTGGATATACTAGGACGTCCGTGTTTTATTTTGAGCCTCTATAAAACACGGATTCCACGGTCGTGATGAATAGCCAAACCCACACCCCTAGACCCCTACGAGAGCGGCAAGCAACCCTACCAATTCTAGAGTTAGGAGACCCGGACTCGACTCCTCGAGTTGGTCTCCCACTGGACTCTAGAACCCGGTTACTTGTGCTCTCCTCCTTAGGTCTATCCTAGTGCGGAAAAGTAAATAATATACAATGGTGACATCATCCTCATCCCGGAAGTGCCCCAATAAAAGAATATTATATACATTTAATTTTACATGAATGAAAATAAAAACCCTCATCTCACATAAAACCCTCGGCTATTCAGAAACGCGACGATCTAATATAACATATCCAGCAACACATAACATCACATGTCATCAACGTAAGTAAATATGTGCATCCTAATTGTCGTTGACATATAGAAACGAAACCGGCGATATCATATATTACACTTACGGTCGCAGAAAAAAAAGTGTAAAACTACAACATTTGGAATCCACAATATCGTTAGACATCGTAAATCCGAAATATCACATACTTCGCATTTCATGCCTAACTATATGAATTCCAGATATTGTATCACATTCCAGATAAATAGACAGTATTAAACTTTCCGATCGAATAATCAAATATCCAAGATTTCCTAAATAGCTCAACACTTGAGCGGAGTTCAAAAATTCCAGAATACGTCACAGTACCAACGGTCCAGCCGTAGAAGGATCAAGCCAACACCTCACATGTAGCACGCCGTACCGCCCCAAACCCTAAGGTTTAGAGGCGGTTCAGACGGTCACATAATCGAGTTAAGGTTTGTGTTCTTCTAGAGGGTCCATCGCGTTACATGCACGTTTTTCCGAAAGATTTAAACTCAAGAAAAATTCAACACTTGAAAGTTTTTCGTGCCGGGAAAAAATGAGTTAATGATATCCGTTCGAACATTTTAACAGTTTCTAAATATCCGGAAAACATAACGAAATTAAATTTTCCGATCGAATCAACGAATACAAAATAAAACCCAGATTACTCAATACTTGAGTCAGATAAAAAATTACCCAGAAAATAGCACTAACAAAAATAAATATTACTGTACAAAAACAAAAGCCCATTGCTACAGTAAGGCCGCGGATCTGCGGCCCAAGAGAGGTATGGCCGCGGTTCCGCGGCGGTCCGTACGGATTAGGTGCTCGTTTTGCACAGTAATGCTTAAAATTACCTGCTGAATTTTTTAGGTATTTTAATTCAGAAAAAATCACAGTTTTAAAAAATGACCAGAGAGGGATTGATTTTGAGGTTTCGAGGTTCGTTCGGAGTTTTAACTTCGTATACACGTCGCCTAATCCTCTATCTAGGCTCTGATACCACTGTAGGGTTACTAGGCATTCTAACAAGTTTCTACAAGGCATCAACCATGCCCGATTAAAATTTTAGCCGTGCCGAATAACCCTAAAGAAGATCTTTGCTAGATAATTAGGGTTTCACATGCATGTAAATATCATTTACCACTAAGTGAATACAAAATACAACCTTTGTAGATCGGTCCTTCACATCATATGCTCCTTGTAGTAGTCCCTTCGCTGCGATCATGGTTCTCCCGGGCTCTTGCATGGCTTCACGAGGCGAAAGAAGCGTCCTTGCTTGAAGTCTTCGAGGCCGAAGATGATCTACGTCGAGGGAATACCAACTCAACCTTCTACTTCACTAACTAGAGAATTAGTGAAGCAAACACCGTAACCTAAAGTGCTAGTCTAGTAGAGGATGGAGAAATAAGAAGTGGGTTCTCTTTAGAATTTGATTTCTCACAATCTTTCACTCTCTTTTTAAAACCCTAGCAAGCTTTTCTTTTGCTCAAAAAAATAAGAAGAAGAAGATGAACAAAAGAAATGATGAGGATAATGATCAAGTCAAGAGAGCTAACCATGGGTGCGTGAGTATCATATACTAACTCATATAGAGACATAACCATGGCTATATTATAATGGTTAGGTTAATTAATATCTCAAGTAAAACAAAATTAGTAGACCAAGTCAATGCAACCCAAAGCTTCATGAAGCTTCATGCATGTGAGCTCATTATCCGCTAATTTTAGAATTACTTTAAATATAAAAACCTAACACTATAATTAGTATGGTATAAGTCTTATACACCCATGAAAGTTGTATCAACAACCATGATACAAAATGAACACAAATAAATATATATCACATATATATTAAGTTCTGCACAAGTGAGAAAAACAAATGCTTAAGTGAACCTATGTTAGTTAATGTAAATTACTATATCACATATACAATTATACACTAAATTATTAAATCAATCACTTGACTTAATAATCCGGTTATATCACATATAACCAACTAACACATAATGTACCAACTTATCGAATCAACACTTGATTCGATAATCCGGCTATATCACATTTAACCGGCCGATACAAAAGTCACGAGAATAGAATACGGTATCACATACACGCATTATTCTCGGTCCCGCACATATCACATATGCGCTCCTATTTCATTTCGCCTGAGCCAGTAAAACCTCTATGTAGGACTCTAAAGACTCGTCAATACGCCGGCAGTAGATGATGATCATATCAAGCACCCACAAGCCGTCAGCGGTACTAGCTGGACGTAACGGCTACCCGGGTATTGAGCGATCAGAAGATCAGCAAGCAAGCCCGCTCCAACTCCTGCAAAAATCCTGACAGTGACACTACCGTACAGTCCGGTCTCCTCGTCTGATATGTCGCATATCAAGTCTAGTGGTGGTAAACGTCAGACCCCAATAACCGATAAGACATGCCGATATGAGGCTCATAACGGGTCGAGAAACTAATGGTAACACTTACCAGTAAATCTCTAAACCAGCCCTGGCCAGGGACTTCCCTGTTATGGCCAATCGAGTATAGCGCAACATCAACCCCCAATACCGGGAGAGACGAAACCCCTCCTATCGCTTCTTGCCTCCATGTGACTCGGGACTGTACCCAAAAACCACCGTTTTGCACGCCCTCTTGGACGTGGTAAGGTGGAAATCAAAGCACAGTGGGAATCACACAAGACTCTATGACGATCTCGGGTGTACAGACTAACCTGTACCAGTGTCACCAGAGAACTTCCATCTGACGTGAGGTATAATACCATCTGGGAGTTCTCGGCGAGTCCGTCCAGTGTACCCAGTCTCTACTGAGCACCCATATATCTTCTCTGATGTCAAACACCAATGGATATGGGATCATCCATCACCCATCTATATGGGTCGAGAAGGTATACGCTGGTCTACTCTGGTATATCGATGCCCTGTCTCGATACACCTACGACTAGGAACATTAAAGGATGTACTTATGGACTACTCTGTCCCCACTAGTATGATCTGCATCATAGTCCAGGTAGTCAAGTACACAACCTAAGGGCTTTACCAACATGTAACTATAAGACAGCATCAAGAGACAAGTATACATGTTAAGATAAAGAGCAACCAGATAGCATACTATCATATCGAGCAAGAAAGTCCTCTCTATATATGTCCAAGCATCCAATATAATATACATCATCTGTACAATACTGGCCTCTAGGGCATGCATACAACTAATACTCTTTTCCCTAGAGGCGTAGCCCCGCCAACACCGTTCTAGACACCTACTTGGTTTATAGCATTGATTGTTAAGTGAAATAATCTCTCTAGAGTAATCGAACTCATCAGTGGGATCGGGATCCAACTATCATTGTGCGATGACCTAGATGGAATCCACTCTAGTCACAACACTCCAGAAGGTATGCTAAATCTGCAAGTTTCAGTTTGTTTAGAAACTCCCGATGTGGATTTTTGCCCCTAGGACCCAAGTGACCTTGACGGAGTCAACAAATCAAAGAGTCCTAGTCAAGTTCAACCCGTCATTATCTGGATTGCATTAAACCCACCCGCATAACCCTTGACGGAGTCAACAAGGTTATACGACTGTCCTAACCAATCCCATATACTGCTACAAACAAGCAGCACTCAGCTACCGTACACTACGCCTTGACGGAGTCAACAAACACAGCACGAATATTAAGTGTAACTTGTAAGAAATGACGGAGGGCTACGGCTGGGTTTTTGGCGAAAAACCCGTTAACGTAATAAACTTGACATCGTTGAAGGAACATGATTGCCCTTTTGAAATTATAGTGACGATGACTTTTGCTAAAGAGGTCACTCCCTGTGAAGGGATCTCGGCTCTTTCCTCGTCGAATGAGGTGCAGGATATTCCAAACTGAATACCTCGATGCAAAGCAAGAATAATCGACTATAGTGAAGTTATTACCCTGACGCAAACTTTTGTCCAAGGGGTCACTCCCGATGAAAGGATCTCGGCCCTTGCCTCGTCGAATGAGGTGCTGGGCATTCATAACCGAATACCTCTATGCAAAACAAAATTGAACGTCCTTGCAATAACAGCTTTTTGAAAATTGTTCCAAAAACGTCTTTTAGGTTTGCTGTTTCTTTGCATTAATATAACGCGTCCCATCAATTAATCCTACCATTGCAGAAAACAACGAAAATATGACGTACGCTTATGCCATCCACATTCACTATGGGGCCCCGTCATTACCCGTTAGGTTACTTAACTAACGACAGAGCGGGGGCTGGAATAGCGCGGATGCAAAACATAAGCAACGCCTACTAGATATCATATATAGATATATACATTCGTCAGATGCAATGATAGCCATTCCGGATCACAGATGAACACATTGGATATGCTAGGAATCCGTGTTTCGTTCGAGCCTGTAACGAAAAATGGATTACACGGTCACGATGAATAGCCAAACCCTACCCTAGACCCCTACGGGTGCGGTAAACTACCCGCCAAATACCCGAAGTGAAGCAGCCTCCCTCAACACCGTGAGTAGCCCACTCAGCACTTCAACGTACCCGATAGTTTATGCACCCCACCTTGGGTCTGTTGGAGATAGTGCCCTCAGAGTCAATTATTGGATCACAGGCACGTGATTGCAATGATTGAGGGGAGGACCTGTCCCAGTAGGACAGTCTTACTCAAGATGATAGTATGCTATCTGGTTTACCTTTATCATCGTGTACTGCTTTAGGTGACCTGACAGGTCGCTATTGCACGTTGATAGAGCCCCTAGGATTATTGCTTGACTGCCAGCAGTATGAGGGTGATCATATACGTGGGAGCTGGTAGTCTATAAGCACATCCTTAAAAGGTCCCTAGTCGTGGGTGTTTCGAGACAGGGCATAGATTCTCCAGAGTAGACTAGTGTATACAGTCGAGACCCCGACGAGGGGCGGTGGCCGGTCTCACAAGCCACTGGTGTCAGTTGGTTCACCTAAGATGTATACAGGTGCTCATTGGGTTATGAGTACACCGGACAGGACTCGCCGGGAACCTGCTAGTTGGGTTTTATACCAGACGTCAGATAGCAGTTCCCTGGTGACATGTGTACAGGTTAGTTCATCGACCTGGGATCGTCATTTGTCTCGTGTGAGTTCCCACTGTGCTTTGATTACTACCCTACCACGGCTCAAAGGAGTCGTGCAAACAGGTTTTAGTTGGGTACAGTCCCCAGCCACATAGAGGCAGTGAGCGGATCTTCAGGGGTTCGCCTCTCCCGGTATTGGGGGTGAGGTCGCGCTGTGTCGAGGAGAGCCAGTACATGAAAAGTCCTTGGCCAAGGCAGGAGATTTGCTGGTAGGTATTCCAGTAGTATCTCAGGGTGTTCTGGGCTGCACTCCGACACGACTTGTACCGCTTTTGGGGGTCTGACTTTTACCAACCCCCTAGGCCCGCCATGCGATGCTCATAGACGAACGGACCGGACTGTACGGATATTGTCACTGACAGGCTCAGTAGGGTGTCAGGATGAGTTCGCTCATCGACGTCCCTTTTGGTCAATACCTGGTAGCCCGTCACGTATTGGCTTATACCTCTGACGTGCTAGTGGTTAAATCCACAGCCAAGTATTGACGAGTCTTTAGAGTCCACCACACTCACTTACTCAGGTTTCGGGCGAAACGCTATAGAGGCCGTATGGAGATATGGCAGGGTTCGATCAGATACGTGCGGTATTGCACGGATCGTGATCGGACGGTTTTTACTAGCCGGCTTTGGCTTAAGCCGGATCCTAGTATTTGATAGTGTAGTTTTGTCTCTTTGCATTTGTGTTCAGTGAGAATACAAATGCGGGCATGTATTTGCAGTAGCGGGGTTTTCCTGTAATTTATTACGGGATCAGTTTTCTGAAGTTGCCAGTTTGCATTCCGTTCTGACCGGTTTTCTTTCATTCCTTCACGGCCGGACCTTTTGGTGGAAAGGGCTTAATTGCAAGTTTGCAATTAACTTACTTGTGAGGGTCTTTATTGCATTTGTGCCTTTGTCATGATGAGATTCCTTTTTAATCTCATCACTTGTTTTTCATGAGATGAGATATGGAATTGATTTGGATTTGTAATGAGGTGACCATTTTCTTATACATACATTCCCATTCTTCTCTTGATTTGGGATATCCTTTCTCCTCCACCCATTTTGTGAGAGAGGGGGAGGGGCACTTCAAGAGGAGGGAGTGAGGGGATTCATTTTGTAAGAGAAAATTGATTCATCTCATTCTATTTCTCTTGCTTGCCAAAATTCCAAAGCCCTTTTCCATGGTTCATTCTCATTCTTCACCTCCATCAAAGGCAACTTCAAGAACCCCAAAGAGACAAGAATTCTACACTATTTCTATAGAAAGCCTTGGACGCGTCTGCTAGCCAACTTCGCGCCCGAGTTGCCTCGGTCAAGAGGCGGGAGCCCATAAAAGATTCCGGCTATGTGGTGCCCTTTCCGACGAGACGATGATGGACGGAGATTCCGCAGGAGATCGGAGTGGAGACGAAGACCGAAGGACACCGATCGCTTGGTATAGCATCTCTACTCTTTTCTTTTTTTCTAGTTGCAAGGTTAATGGCCCGATCTGGATAAAAAGCGCGCGGTGGTGCTGGTTGCAAGTTTCGCAAAGTTTTTGTTTCCGCGTTTCCGGCATCGGATCGACGGTCGGGGCGCCCCCGCGGGCTTACATTGGTATCATAGCCACGCCATTAATCTTGCCTAACTTGCTCTAGTATGTTTAGAACTCGATCGAACTAAAATCCCCAAAAACCGTATTTTCTATGCATCGTGTTCTCTGTCGATTTTTTTCAAGCTCAAAAAATTTTTCAGGTGGTTTCAGAAACATGTAGAGAGAATTCTAAGAACAGGAAAAAAATTTGGTGAGCTGATTCGTTTATACGACCGCGGAACCGCGGCATTAACCATACTTTGGCCGCGGTTCCGCCGCCGTATTATTTCCTCGTTACACCAATTTTTTTCCAGTGTGTCCTAGTCTGGAAAATAGGGGTTTTGGGACATTCTTTTTGGGCCCAGATTTTCTGTAAGTGCTACAATACTCTTTGGGGCCCACTTTGATAAATTTGTTCGATCGGATTTTTTAAACATGCCAGTTCACAGTATTTACATTATATCTGCGACCGTGAATGTCACTTGATCGGTAGATCCTGTCTAACTGCTATAGCCCGGTTAGACGGATTTGCGAACGTGACATTCACGTTGATGTTCTGTGTAGTGCTGTGTTGTTGCGGATCGGTCGTGGGGATAGCCTGGATGCAATGTTAGTACAGTATTGTTGTATTATGTACATTTGATATTGTGGGGCGAGCGTCCGACATGTGGACTGCCGTCACTGCCTGTTTGTATTATTCTTTTGGGGCACGACCTGGTTGCGGTCAGTGTACCCGGTGTATGTATATTTTTACTTTCTGTACTAGGATTACCCCGCGGAGGGGTGCACGGATAGCCGGGTTCTAGAGGGCAATGGGCCCGCATCTCATGGCGTTGAGACGGAGGGGGCTTCCTGTAGGGTTCCTAGGCACACCAAGGAGGTCTCACAAGGCATCAACCATGCCAATTTCAAAAATTAGAGGTGCCGAGAAACCCTAATACGGACCGTTGGCTAGATTTCTAGGCGACAAATCAAACTAGTTAACAAATTAACTAAGTGAACGGAAATACAACCTTTGTAGATCCGGTGCTCCACCTCCATAGCTCCGCAATGATGTCTCTCCGCTGTCCAAAATGTATCCCGGGCTCAAGCGTCGGCTTCATCGGAGAAATGGCGGGCTAGGTCATCGACGACGTGCCGAAG
Source organism: Agapanthus africanus (assembly GCA_030015575.1). Classification (NCBI taxonomy): domain Eukaryota; kingdom Viridiplantae; phylum Streptophyta; class Magnoliopsida; order Asparagales; family Amaryllidaceae; genus Agapanthus; species Agapanthus africanus. The sequence goes on along the minus strand of JASDDO010000016.1, from coordinate 268,146,402 downwards.
ATGATCTACGTCGAGGCATCGCTAGATCAAGCTCCAACTTCACCAAGTCAAGAAACTTGTGAAGAAAACACACTCTACTACTTGGCAAGAGGTAGAGGATGAAGAAATAGGAAGTGGGTAGACTTTAGAATTGGATTTCTCACTTATTTCATCAATGCACCATTGATGAAGTCAAGCTTCTTCATGGAAGAAGAAGATAAAGAAGAAGAAGAAGTTATGATAAGTTAATTCAATAGAAAAGAATAATAGAATACTTATCATAAACCAACCATGGTTATGTGTAGAGAGCAAACTATAGTTAGGTGAATGGTTAGGTTAGGGATGAAACAAAAATGGTGGACTTTTTCAAAGCATCATGAAGCTTCAACAAAGAAACAAAATTTGCCACCATTTTCCTTTTGCCAAAATGATATAAACAAATCAATAAATGAATAAATAAATTAAACAATACCCTAACCATTTACTTAACCAAGGTTTAAACTTTACACAAACACAAGTAAGCATGTATCATCAAACATGATACAATCATGTGCATAAAAGTATATCACATATACAACTTGCACAATTCAAGTGAGAAAATCCATTTAAAGTGAACCAATACTAGTTAATGCAAAGTGATATATCAAATATATAATTATACATTAAATCATTAAATCAACACTTGATTCAATGATCCGGTCATATCTCATATAACCGACTAGTATCCAATGTATCAGCTTATTGAATCAACCCTCGATTCGATAACTAGGTTATATCGCATATAACCATTCGATACATACATCGCGAGAATGGAATACGGTATCACATACACGCATTATTCTCGGTCCTGCACATATCTCATATGCGCTCCTATTTCGTTTCGCTTGAGCCAGGAAACCTCTGTGTTGGACTCTAAAGACTCGTCAATACGCCGGCAGCAGGTGATGATCATATCAAACACCCACAAGCCGCAAGCGGTCTGCTAAACGTAACGGCCACCCGGGTATTGAGCGATCAGAAGATCGACGAGCAAGCCCGCTCACACTCCAGTGAATCCAACCAGTAACACTACCATACAGTTCGGTCTCGTCGTCTGATATGTCGCATATCTTGCCTAGGGTTGGTAAACGTCAGACCCCAATAGCTCGATAAGTCGTGTCGGTATGAGGTCTATAACAATTCGAGAAACTACTGGTAACACTTACCAGTAAATCTCAGCAACCCTGGCCAGGGATTTCCTGTTATAGCCAATCGAACACAGCGCAACATCAACCCCCTATACCGGGAGAGACGAATCCCCTCCTATCGCTCATTGCCTCCATGTGACTCGGGACTGTACCCAAAAACCACCATTTTGCACGCCCTCTTGGACGTGGTAAGATGGAAATCAAAGCACAGTAGGAACCACACAAGACTCTATGACGATCTCGGGTCAACAGACTACTCTGTACCAGTGTCACCAGAGAACTGCCATCTGACGTGAGGTATAATACCATCTGGGAGTTCTCGGCGAGTCCGTCCAGTGTACCCAGTCTCTACTGAGCACCCGTATATCTCCTCTGATGTCAAACACCAATGGATATGGGATCATCCATCGGCTATCTGTATGGGTCGAGAAGGTACACGCTAGTCTACTCTGGTATATCGATGCCCCGTCTCGATACACCCACGACTAGGGACTTTGAAGGATGTACTTATGGACTACCCTGTCCCCACTAGTATGATCCGCATCATAGTCCAGGTAGTCAAGTACACATCCTAAGGGCTTTACCAACATGTAATAGAGAGACAATCAGTATACACGTTGAGGTAAAGAGCAACCAGATAGCATACTATCATGTCGAGCAAGAAAGTCCTCCCTATATATGTCCTAGCATCCACTACAATATACATCCAATGTACAGTAATGGCCTCTAGGGCATACATATAACTAACAATCTCCCACTTGCACTAGGGCCATCTGTAGCAGTGGTTGTAGTATCTCATACTCAACCATCCCATAAAAGTCTCTCTGTGGGAATAGGCCTTCGTGAGTGGATCCGCCGTGTTATCCTCTGAGTCTACTCTCCTTCCCTAGATCCTCTTGAGATCAACCATCTCCACGATCAGGTGACACTGCCTTAGAATATGTCTGGATCACTGATGGGACCGGGGTTCTCGGGCCAGAGCCACACTTCCATTGTCACACAATGGTAGGAACCTAGTTCATCTCATGAACCAATATACACCCAAACAGCCTCTTTGGTAGCATCTTAAGTAGCGATGTATCCTGCCTTTATCGTCTAGTATGTCACGGCATCTAGCTTGGAACTCTTCCAACATACCGTCCCTTTACTGAGGGTAAAGACAATGCCTGCGACTGACATTCTGTCGTCTTTATCACCCAGGAATACTTCCAGTGATTCTCCCCAGGATCGATTGATACCATCTCACTACAACTAGTGAGAATCCTAACATCCAATTAAATCTATCTCATAAATCTGAAACTCAGGATTTAGGAGGTATCACTTTGATCCTATATGGAGAATCATTGTGATAAGCGGAGATTGATCGAGCGTAGCATAGGAAGCTCCTTCCCTATCAAGAGTATGTCATTCACATACTCTACGTGAATCGCCACCATACTCCCTACTACCCTTTTGTTTATACAAGGTTCATCTACCATTTTGATGATGTCAAACTCTTTGACTAATCCATCAAAACAGATGTTCCAACTCCGCGATGCCTGCTTTATCAGATAAAACATCTTGCACACGTTTCCGCTGCTCCCACTGTTTACGAAGCCCTCTGGCTGTGTACTTATAGACGCACTCTTCTAAAACATCATTTAGAAAAGCAGTCATGACACCCAACCACCAGATATCGTAGTCGTGGCAAGTAGGATCTGGATGGACTTAAGCATAGATCCTTAGAAAAGGTTTCAACATAATCCATACCTGGTCAATGATGCAAACCTTTAACAAGTCTAGCTTTGAAAGTCTCAACTTTTCCATGTACACCAAGTAATCTTCTCAAGATATACTTGCTCCTGATGGGGATTTAACCCTTCAGATATAGCAACTAAAGTCCATACTTTGTTGGTGTATAAGGATTCCATCTCAAATCGCTAAGCATCCAGCCATTCTTACAGAGTCCCACTCCTGATGGCCAGTTCAAAACTAGTTGGGTCATCATCTCATGATGCAATCCTCGCTCCCACTGTCATAGAGAAACCGAAGTATCTCTCAGGTGGGTGAGGAACCCTACTAGATCGGCAGAGAGGCTGAGGTTCGTTGGAATCTACTGAATCCTTCGGTTCTACCAAATCATCAGCTCCAGTTTGTATAGCTGGAACGTTTCCAGTTCTACATAACAGACGTTGCCTCGAACTTGTCCGGATTTTGCTTTTAGACATATGCCGGACAACCCCAAATCTTAACTAACTTAAGATATGGGCTCTTCCCTTTCCATATCACATATGAAATGGTAGGCTTTGATTTGATTCGAACCCTAATTCAATAGGTATGCAGCTTCATAAGTGCATAACTCCCAAAAGGAAATAGGTAACTCAGTAGTACTCATCATAGAGCACACCATATCGAATAGGGTGCAATTGCTCCGCCCCGATATACCATCGTGCTATGGTGTATACGGAGGAGTAATGCTGAGAGAGAATCTCATTCTCCTTATGAATAGTCCAGAATTTCCGTGCTCAAGTATTCTCCTCCTCGATCACATCAAAGGACATAATACTTATACCCGTATTGGTTCTCTACTTCTAAACTTATATTCTATGAATATCTGAAAAGGTTTGGACTTATGTTTCAACAGGAACATATGACTGAATCTAAAGAGATCATCAAAGAACGTAATGAAGTACAAAGAACCGGTCTTGGCATGTGTAGACAGGGGACCTTACATACATCAACATGTATCAACCCAAGAGGTCACTAACTCTTTCTCTGTTTCCAATAAACAGAGCTGTGGTCATCTTATCTCTATGACATGACTGGCAAGTTTTCAAAAGATGTAAATTCAAACTGATTTAAATATGCATCTAAATGTAACTTCAGCCAATCGGGTCGCATTGATATGACCTATTCTACAATGCCTCAAGAAGTATCCGTTCATTTCTGAACTCTTCCTCTTGTGTGTGTTCTGTATACTAGGAATTGTAATTTGATTTAGAACATCAATGCTTTTAGATAACGTGCCTGAACCGATCAACTTTTGATATAGGAAATGTTCAAAACATTATCCAACAATACAAAATTTTATCATTTCTTTACTAATAAAGAGACTGATATGATTTTGTATATCAGGTTTGGTATCTAATAACATTCGTTCAGAATCAATGTATTGGTAATACAGGGTGACAGTGACCGACAGACTTGGCTGCAACTCTTGCCCCGTTTTCTGCCTCATGAAACTTATCACCCGTTCTCAGTTTTTCTACTCTTTTGTAGCCCTATGTAACAGATTACATATCTGGGATCCTGATCCGGTATCATATACCAAGGATGCGGAGGATACTGAGAAACAGTTCTTTGTAATGAACACACCCGAAGATGATGCATCAGCATGCACTCTCTTCATTTGGGTGGCACGGGAAATCTGGTATTCCCCAATTTCCTGCTCTGTCTTATAACAATTACAAGTTGGGGTAGGACCAACGTTCCCCAGCTCAGTATAACAAGCGGGTTCGGTCAATTATCCGTATTATTATCTTGATTAAGGCGTGATATGGTCGCTACCTGGAGAGAGAGAGAAGAAAACACTCACCGTATGCTCTTGCAAGAATAGATTGGTTATTATTTTATCTAATCAGGATGGCTCCCACTGCTTTTTATCAAATCTTCCTTCAAACCCTAAAAGGAAAGACTAGCCGGGATTAATTACACACTACAAGTTCGCCAATCTTTCAGCCAGGCCAGTGTCGGTACTTTGAGGAAGGTCCCCCGTGCTTTCGCACGAACCTAATTAATGTAAACCTCGTTTTCCCAGAGGCGTAACCTCGTTAACACCTTTCTAGACACCTACTTGATCGGCTAATTGTAATGTGTAAAACTCTCCCAGGAGTAACAATTACTCGCAGCGGGTATCGGGATCCAACTATCTCATAGAAGGTATGCAATCTCATTGCAAATTTCAACACTTGAAATTCCCGATAATATTTTGCCCCTAACCTCCTATGACCTTGACAAAGGCCAACAAAACATAGGATGCTAGTCAAGTTCAACCCGTCATTTCCTGATTGAATTAAACCCACCCATACGGCCCTTGACAAAGGCCTACAAGGTCGCACGACTACCCTAACTCAATCTGCATCATATGCATAAGCAGATAAGCACCAGTCAGCTACCGCACACTACGCCTTGACAAAGGCCAACAAACGCAGCACGAATACTAACTACTACTTATCTGAAATGACGGAGGGCTACGATAGGTTTTTCTGAAAACCTATTGCGTAATGAACATGATATCGTTGTAGGATCGAATGAATTTTAAAATGGAGTGTCTTTGAGGCTTTTCTAGTTTTGCTAAAGGAGTCACTCCCGGTGAAGGGATCGTCGGTCCTTTCCTCGTCGAATGAGGTGCATGATATATCATATATATCACTGTGCAAAGCAAAAACTCTTAAAAGCAATCAAAAGACAAACCGAGTGTGTAGCATCTGCCAGTTATTGCTAAAGGAATCACTCCCGGTGAAGGGATCTCGGTCCTTTCCTTATCGAATAAGGTGCAGGATATATCACATATACCTCTGTGCAAAGCAAGAACTGTAGCTACCTGTTTTATTTTGAAATTCGATTCTACAACATCTTAGGTTTCTTTTATTTTATTAATCATATTAATGAAGTCCCATCATTTAAGTACCTAAACATCACAGATAAATACGACGTACACTTATGCCATCCGCATTCGCCTCGATGTCCCCTCGTGCACCGTTAGGTTAGGTAACTAACGGCAGAGCGGGGCAGGGCTAGCGCGGGTGTAAAACATAAGTAACGTCTATATAATATATCATATATAGTATATACTGTATCTATCACAGAACATCACATGATCACATCACAGATATCGCAGCAGAAGAAACATATGAAATATTGGATATACTAGGACGTCCGTGTTTTCAATACGAGCCAGTATAAAACACGGATTCCACGGTCGTGATGAATAGCCAAACCCACACCCCTAGACCTCTACGAGAGCGGCAAGCAACCCTACCAATTCTAGAGTTAGGAGACCCGGACTCGACTCCTCGAGTTGGTCTCCCACTGGACTCCAGAACCCGGTTACTTGTGCCCTCCTCCTTGGGTCTATCCTAGTGCGGAAAAGTAAATAATATACAGAAGGTGACAACTTCTGCAACCTGGAAGCGCCCCAATAAAAGAATATTACATTGAAGTTTTTACATGAATGAAAATGAAAAATGCTCATCTCACATAAAAACCCCCGGCTATTCAAACACGACGATCCAATATAACATATCCAGCAACACATAACATCACATGTCATCAGCGTAAGTAAACATGCGTATCCCAATTGTCGTTGACATATAGCAACGAAACCGGCGATATCACATATTACACTTACGGTCACAGAAAAGAAAGTGTAAAACTACAACAGTTGGAATCCGCAACCACCTCAGACATCGCATGCCTGACCAAATGAATTACTTAGACATCGCATGCCTAACAATTATAAACCCCGCATTTTATTCTCAAAATCGAAAACACTTTTCAATATCAAGTCGGGCAATTCAACAAGATTCCCGACATCCTGATCGGATACTCGTCGCAAACTTTAGTAGACGGCCGCACCCCCGACGCCGTCGACGAAATGCACCAAGGCGGAACACCGCTGCCGCGAGCACCCGAACGGATGCTTTCTGCGACGGGGTTCTCCTACAGTCACTTGGTCGGGGCTAAGGGGTGTAGCTGTCTATTAAGTTTACCGGCGAATATCCGCGTACGCTACGTGATTGCAACGGACTTTTGATCACATCAAAATTCCGTGGCAACCGATCAAGTGAGACTAAACTGCTATGTTTATAACATTCATTCAGTTATCACATAACTTTTGTGAATTCCAATTGTTGTATCACATTCCGGATAAGCAGAAAATGTTAAACTTTCAGATCGAACGGTCAAACACCCAAGTTTTCCCGATACTGATCAACACATGAAACAAGTCTAACAACATTCAGTTCGTGCCTCAGTACCAACGGTCCAGCCGTAGAAGGGTCAAGCCAACGCCTCACATGTGGCACGCCGTACTGCCCCAAACCCGAAGGTTCAAAGGGCAGTTCAAGACGGTCACATAATCGAGTTAAGGTTTGTTGTCTTCTAGAGGGTCCATCGAGTTACTTGCACTACTTAGAACATCTTTAAACTACGGAAAGATCCAACACTTGGAAATTTCCCGACAGGGGAAAAATTGGGTATTTTTATCCGGTCGAACTTTTTAACATATTCAAAAATACCCGGAAAGCCACACAGACAAAATTTGATAATCCGATCGAACATTCGAATCCCCAAAACAACCCAGAAAATTCAACTATTGAAAAAATATTAAAAATTCCCAGGAAAACCAGCACTGAAAATTAAGAATTAAGGTGCAAATTTCGATGCACAAAAAGACAAAGTGGCCGCGGAACCGCCGCATGAGCATGCTCATGCCGCGGATCCGCGGCAAGATTAAGGAATTAGGCGCTCGAATTTTGCAGTTATCCTTAGATCTTCCAGCTGATTTTTCTGAATATTTTTAATCTGGAAAAAACCACGATTTTGAAAATTGTCCAGAGAGCATGTTTGTGTTAGGGTTTCGGGTTCGTTCGGACTTCAAACTCCGTCTAGACTTCGCCTAAGGCTCTAGCTAGGCTCTGATACCACTGTAGGGTTCCTAGGCACACCAAGGAGGTCTCACAAGGCATCAACCATGCCAATTTCAAAAATTAGAGGTGCCGAGAAACCATAATACAGACCGTTGCCTAGATTTCTAGGCGACAAATCAAACTAGTTAACAAATTAACTAAGTGAACGGAAATACAACATTTGTAGATCCGGTGCTCTACCTCCATAGCTCCGCAATGATGTCTCTCTGCTGTCCAAAATGAATCCCGGGCTCAAGCGTCGGCTTCATCGGAGAAATGGCGGGCTAGGTCATCGACGACGTGCCGAAGATGATCTACGTCGAGGCATCGCTAGATCAAGCTCCAACTTCACCAAGTCAAGAAATTTGTGAAGAAAACACACTCTACTACTTGGCAAGAGGTAGAGGATGAAGAAATAGGAAGTGGGTAGACTTTAGAATTGGATTTCTCACTTGTTTCATCAATCCACCATTGATGAAGTCAAGCTTCTTCATGGAAGAAGAAGATGAAGAAGAAGAAGAAGAAGTTATGATAAGTTAATTCAATAGAAAAGAATAATAGAATACTTATCATAAACCAACCATGGTTATGTGTAGAGAGCAAACTATAGTTAGGTGAATGGTTAGGTTAGGCATGAAACAAAAATGGTGGACTTTTTCAAAGCTTCATGAAGCTTCAACAAAGAAACAAAATTTGCCACCATTTTCCTTTTGCCAAAATGATATAAACAAATCAATAAATGAATAAATAAATTAAACAATACCCTAACCATTTACTTAACCAAGGTTTAAACTTTACACAAACACAAGTAAGCATGTATCATCAAACATGATACAATCATGTGCATAAAAGTATATCACATATACAACTTGCACAATTCAAGTGAGAAAATCCATTTAAAGTGAACCAATACTAGTTAATGCAAAGTGATATATCAAATATATAATTATACATTAAATTATTAAATCAACACTTGATTCAATGATCCGGTCATATCTCATATAACCGACTAGTATCCAATGTATCGGCTTATCGAATCAACCCTCGATTCGATAACTAGGTTATATCGCATATAACCATTCGATACATACATCACGAGAATGGAATACGGTATCACATACACGCATTATTCCCGGTCCCGCACACATCTCATATGCGCTCCTATTTCGTTTCGCTTGAGCCAGGAAACCTCTGTGTAGGACTCTAAAGACTCGTTAATACGCCGGCAGCAGGTGATGATCATATCAAACACCCACAAGCCGCAACCGGTCTGCTAAACGTAACGGCCACCCGGGTATTGAGCGATCAGAAGATCGACGAGCAAGCCCGCTCACACTCCAGTGAATCCAACCAGTAACACTACCGTACAGTCCGGTCTCGTCGTCTGATATGTCGCATATCTTACCTAGGGGTGGTAAACATCAGACCCCAATAGCTCGATAAGTCGTGTCGATATGAGGTCTATACAATTCGAGAAACTACTGGTAACACTTACCAGTAAATCTCAGCAACCCTGGCCAGGGATTTCCTGTTATAGCCAATCGAACACAGCGCAACATCAACCCCCTATACCGGGAGAGACGAATCCCCTCCTATCGCTCATTGCCTCCATGTGACTCGGGACTGTACCCAAAAACCACCGTTTTGCACGCCCTCTTGGACGTGGTAAGATGGAAATCAAAGCACAGTGGGATCCACACAAGACTCTTTGACGATCTCGGGTCAACGGACTACTCTGTACCAGTGTCACCAGAGAACTGCCATCTGAAGAGGTATAATACCATCTGGGAGTTCTCGGCGAGTCCGTCCAGTGTACCCAGTCTCTACTGAGCACCCGTATATCTCCTCTGATGTAAAACACCAATGGATATGGGATCATCCATCGCCCATCTGTATGGGTCGAGAAGGTACACGCTAGTCTACTCTTGTATATCGATGCCCCGTCTCGATACACCCACGACTAGGGACTTTGAAGGATGTACTTATGGACTACCCTGTCCCCACTAGTATGATCCGCATCATAGTCCAGGTAGTCAAGTACACATCCTAAGGGCTTTACCAACATGTAATAGAGAGACAATCAGTATACACGTTGAGGTAAAGAGCAACCAGATAGCATACTATCATGTCGAGCAAGAAAGTCCTCCCTATATATGTCCTAGCATCCACTACAATATACATCCAATGTACAGTAATGGCCTCTAGGGCATACATATAACTAACACTTCACTCTAGAATTGGCGGGCTATTCGCCGCACTCGTAGGGGGTACAGGTTGACCCAGGAGGGGTGCCCAAGTTACCGGATTCCGTGAAGTGCTGGGTGGTCCATTCACGTTGCTGAAGGGGGCTGCCTCGCTTCAGGTTTTAGCGGGTAACTTGCCGCGCCCGTAGGGGTCTAGGATTTCATTGCACAGGCTATCCACACGACCAGGGGAACGTCGGGTTTCAGCAGCGGCTCTGTGAAACCCGGGGATCCCAGATATCTGTATTGATTTGTGTTGCTATACATTTCTGTGTTGCTGCATTTTTATCACGCCTTGAGCGAAAATTATATATTATATATAAACTAGTAGATGTTGTATATGTTTTTCATCCGCGCTAGTCCAGTCCCCGCTCTGTCGTTAGTTAGCTAACCTAACGGGTGATGACGGGACCCAGTGGCGAATGCGGATGGCACATACGTACGTCAGTATATTTTCGTTCTTTGTGGTGTGATCAATTGATGGGACTGCGTTGATTCGGATCAATGCAAGATAAAAAAACCTATTCTGATGTTGTTGGAACACTTTTCAAAAAGCTGTTATTGCATGGGCGTTCTCTTTTGTTTTGCATCGTGGTATTCAGTTGGAATATCCTGCTCCTCAGTCGACGAGGCAAGGGCCGAGATCCCTTCACCGGGAGTGACCCCTTGGACAAAAGTTTGCGTCAGGGCAGTAACTTCACTATAGCCGATTGCTTTTGCTTTGCACCGTGGTATTCAGTTGGAATATCCTGCACCTCATTCTACGGGGAAAGAGCTGAGATCCCTTCACCGGGAGTGACCTCTTTAGCAAAGGCTCTCGTCACTATATTTTCAAAAAGCTATCAGTTCTTTCAACGATATCAAGTTCATTACGTTAAAGGTTTTCGCCAGAAACCATTCGTAGCCCTCCATCATTTCGGTTAAATATTCGGTAGTATTCAAGCTATGTATTTTGACCTCACGCCAAGGCCTAGTGATTGGTAGCTGCCGGATATTTATCTGTTGCATAGATAGATGCGTTGGTTTGGGACAGCCGTACTACTATTTTGGCCCACGTCAAGGGTATGTACGGGTGGGTTCAAATTAACCTGGATAATGATGGGTAGAACTTGACATGTGACTTATGATATTTTGACCTCACGCCAAGGTCATAAGAGCATGGGGTAAAAATCCTCATCGGGAGTTTCAAAAGAACTGAAACTTGCCAGATATGCGCATACCTTATGGAGTATGATAGCGTGAGCGGATTCCGTCACGTTATCATACGATGATGGTTGGATCCCGATTCCCACTGATGAGTTGGTTTACTCCTCGGGTGATCCCGGCTAATTCTTCTTTCAGGTTTGGGGAAGAATTTGACGTTACAGTGGGAGGTTTCCAGATTAGATAAAGTGATAACCATTCTGATCTAGGTTAGAGTTCACGCTGAGTGTTTCTTTTCTCTCTCTCTTTGGCAGCGACCATTGACCCGACCCTAGACTATGACTCCGTGACCAAGTTGACCGAACCTTCTTAACACTGGCTTTTGGATTGTCAGAGTTGCAAACCTCATTGCCACTCCTACTTTTACCCTTTTCTCCAGGACACCCCGTATTACTACGAACGTCCACTTCCATTGGACAAAACCATCGTATGGTTATATACTAACTCGAAGGAATTCGAGGATGGTTTCTGGTTCTGGAGAAAAAGAATAGGACTATTCAGTTGTCTTTTCTTTTCACCTTCTCTCAGGTTGCGAGTACTCCTTGGTTTAGGAGTAGTACACCTATTACGCAAATTGGATAGTCTTCTTCCAAACCATAGGCTGGTGCCGACCGGTAGGGAATGAAGAAAACCAGTTAGCCTAAACGGTGTACAGAAGGTATTAAGTTCAGACAAAGCAAGGGATTAGTAAGAGGGCAAAGTAAATTGCGACTGCTATTCACGACCTAACCAAGTATTTCTTCGCCAATCCCAAATCACCTTTATATTTCTCCAGGACATTCCGTATCACTACGAAGATCCCAGTTTATTGGATAATCCATCGTATGGTTATATACGAACTCGAAAGGAACTTGTTCCAGTTCGGGGATGGATCCTGGTTCAGGAGAAATAGGAATAAAGTACATTCAGGTGTCTTTTATCTTCACCTTCTCTCGCGTTGCGAGTGCTCCTGGGATTAGGACAGTACACCCTTTATTCTTATTGGATAATCTTCTTCCAAACCATAGGCTGGTGCCGAACGGTAGGGAAGGAAGAAAACCATTTGGCCTAAAGGGGTGTACAGAAGGTAATGACTAAAGACATATAAAGGGATTTGGAGAAGTGACAAAGAATTATACGGTTATAGTTGTGAATCTGGATAATGGAAGAGGCATTACTAGGAATACCAGGAAACCCCGTCGAAACATTTCAATGTTTCAGTTTCACTGTGTACTGTTAAAAGAAAACTGATTTCCCAATTAGACACTTGCTCTAGGGTATGTATTTACCAGGTTGGATTCTCACATCTGTATGGTTTTACAGATGATGAGTGGGAGTAAGTTATTGGGAATTAGGTGACCATCCTCATTATATCGGGATTCGTTGGAATTGGTGATATTTGAGGAAGCCACCTGGGTTGTTTGCCGGTCGGCAAATATTTGGTTTTGAATATCCGTTGTTGTGCACCAATTTCAAATTGATATATCTGTACGTCTATTTTTATAGAGTGAGACATACCTTTTTGAAATTATGTCTATGACATTTACCTATACCAGATATGGTTAGGTAAGGAGCATTGAACAACGGTGTAATTCTTCTTAACCAAAAGTACAGTTTTCAACCTACGACACACAGTGAATGAGTCACTAGACTCATGGGACTTATACAGAGTATTGTATATTGTCCAGTGTCCATAAGGACAGAGGGGTTGGTCCTCGTACTGTATTCTGTTTACTTATGACTTCTCTAGTTCTTAGACAAGTGTTTCGTAGAAACACAGGGTCGAAGTTTTGAGAAGTTATAGGTATAAGAATAAAGTAGAGAACCAGGTGTTGCAAGCATCGGGATTCTTCAAAGTGATCGAAGATGTAGATACTTGTACATGGTATTCAGTTGATAGTAGTGGTTAAGAGAACATGCTTCTCTTTCAGGTTACTCATAATTGGAAGCATTCCTAAGTTGAGTAACGCTGATCGGCCTCCTTCCATTTAGTTGACATGCACTGGAGACAGCTGCATGATTTGAATCTGGTTCAGTTAAATCAGTGCCTCTGTTTCTATATTGGATATAGAACAGTTCATATCTTAACGTTGTTAAGATACGGGGAGTTGTCCAGCTTATGCTTAAAACCAGACTCTGGATAACTCAAGGCACGTTTCTGTAATGGCTGTTTGTGGGTTGACCCGGGCTATGCAGAGGGTTGATATTTTACCATCTGGAAGATCAATAGAGATATTGTTCTTGACTCGCCACAGTTTTATTAAAAATGGATTTTTTCAGAAAACAGTCGTGGGAGTATGGTAGAACTGGAAGTGATTCCAGAACCGCAAACGATTACTGAAGATTTGATAAGAACCTAAAGATTCAATCTGGTTTGACATTCCATTGGCCACTCCGCAGATAAGGTGGGTAACCTCAGGCACCCGAGAGGTACTTCGGTATACTCAAGGACGGTGGCAGAGAGGTTCTTGTTTTCCCAGACTTGCCATTGTGTTGTTCCAGACTATGAGACCCGGCAGGAGGATGAGTATAGCGTCGTTCTAAACTGGTTTTAGAAGCGTACGTGTATATGACTCTGCCAGAGGGTTGTCGTAGTCAGTGGGAGCAGCGGAAGCATTGGTGGACATCAGGCTTATGTTTATTTATAGACTAAAGCAGATATAGCGGAGATAGATCATCTAATTCTGATATGACAGTCACAGGTTTGACTTCATCAGAATAGGGGATGGATCTGTTGAGAAGGTAGTAGGATGTGATGTCCTGGTATTTGATGACATACACAGAGTAGGAAGTGATATTCCTATACTACGATCGGTTATACTTTGGTCGTCACACAGTAGTTTCTCCACATAGGATTTGGATATTATATCAGACATACTGGTTACTAGATCTATGGTTTTAGATCTAGATTTGGGTGGTTTCCCAATCTGGGTACTTTGACCGCATTCTATGAGTATTTAGAATGGACGACTCCTGGCACGGTAGTATACCTGCAGGTGATGGAGTCACCCTCTCTAAAGGTGTCTTACAGACTAAAGGGGAGAGTGATACGCATGATTGACAGATCACTTGCTTAGGCAATTGAGTCAATCATGAGATGTCAAGTACCACACCAGATGTTGTTCTTGCAGTAGATGCAATAAGTTGATATTGATCCAATCCTGGAGAAACAGTCGGAAGCAGTTTTAGAACATAAGTGGATGTTCTAGGGATATGATAACAGCATTCCCCTTTAGGAGACGGTTATCATTCCAGGCTTCCAAGGTGACCTGGATGGCAGATTGGCTGTCAGAATTATAGTTTTCGCTCCGACGAGGGGCAGTATTTTGGACAGTTGGTCCAGGTGGATACTGAGGGAAGGCATGGCGCAGGATACTGATTAAGTTCAGTTGACGATACAGTCTAAGAAGTTTGGATTTGGAGTTCATTTATGAGCTTGGTCCCATCAGACATCCAGACATTCTAAGACAGGTATTACTCATTTCGGGAGATGGCTTTCTCCGCGAACTTAAGATATAGAGGGACATAGAAAGAAACATCAAGGCGGATCCACTCAATGAGGTTATTCCTCGAACGCAATAGTTTCGCAAACGTGTTTTGTGAGACTGACAAGTAGAGGAGTTGGGTGTTCGGTATCACACGGGCTGTGAGTATGCGACATCGCAATAATTAGCCTTGTATGCAAGTGGGAGATTGTTGGAGATAGTGCCCTCAGAGTCAATTATTGGATCACAGGCACGTGATTGCAATGATTGAGGGGAGGACCTGTCCCAGTAGGACAGTCTTACTCAAGATGATAGTATGCTATCTGGTTTACCTTTATCATCGTGTACTGCTTTAGGTGACCTGACAGGTCGCTATTGCACGTTGATAGAGCCCCTAGGATTCTTGCTTGACTGCCAGCAGTATGAGGGCGATCATATACGTGGGAGCTGGTAGTCTATAAGCACATCCTTAAAAGGTCCATAGTCGTGGGAGTTTCGAGACAGGGCATCGATTCTCCAGAGTAGACTAGTGTATACAGTCGAGACCCCGACGAGGGGCGGTGGCCAGTCTCACAAGCCACTGGTGTCAGTTGGTTCACCTAAGATGTATACAAGTGCTCATTGGGTTATGAGTACACCGGACAGGACTCGCCGGGAACCTGCTAGTTGGGTTTTATACCAGACGTCAGATAGCAGTTCCCTGGTGACATGTGTACAGGTTAGTTCATCGACCTGGGATCGTCATTTGTCTCGTGTGAGTTCCCACTGTGCTTTGATTACTACCCTACCACGGCTCAAAGGAGTCGTGCAAACAGGTTTTAGTTGGGTACAATCCCGAGCCACATGGAGGCAGTGAGCGGATCTGCAGGGGTTCGTCTCTCCCGGTATTGGGGGTGAGGTCGCGCTGTGTCGAGGAGAGCCAGAACATTTAAAGTCCTTGGCCAAGGCAGGAGATTTGCTGGTAGGTATTCCAGTAGTATCTCAGGGTGTTCTGGGCTGCACTCCGACACGACTTGTACCTCTTTTGGGGGTCTGACTTTTACCAACCCCCTAGGCCCGCCATGCGATGCTCATAGACGAACGGACCAGACTGTACGGATATTGTCACTGACAGGCTCAGTAGGGTGTCAGGATGAGTTCGCTCATCGACATCCCTTTTGGTCAATACCTGGTAGCCCGTCACGTATTGGCTTATACCTCTGACGTGCTAGTGGTTAAATCCACAGCCAAGGTATTGACGAGTCTTTAGAGTCCACCACACTCACTTACTCAGGTTTCGGGCGAAACGCTATAGAGGCCGTATGGAGATATGGCAGGGTTCGATCAGATACGTGCGGTATTGCACGGATTGTGATCGGACGGTTTTTACTAGCCGGCTTTGGCTTAAGCCGGATCCTAGTATTTGATAGTGTAGTTTTGTCTCTTTGCATTTGTGTTCAGTGAGAATACAAATGCGGGCATGTATTTGCAGTAGCGGGGTTTTCCTGTAATTTATTACGGGATCAGTTTTTTGAAGTTGCCAGTTTGCATTCCGTTCCGGCCGGTTTTCTTTCATTCCTTCACGGCCGGACCTTTTGGTGGAAAGGGGTTAATTGCAAGTTTGCAATTAACTTACTTGTGAGGGTCTTTATTGCATTTGTGCCTTTGTCATGATGAGATTCCTTTTTAATCTCATCACTTGTTTTTCATGAGATGAGATATGGAATTGATTTGGATTTGTAATGAGGTGACCATTTTCTTATACATACATTCCCATTCTTCTCTTGATTTGGGATATCCTTTCTCCTCCACCCATTTTGTGAGAGAGGGGGGGGGGGGGGCGGCCACTTCAAGAGGAGGGAGTGAGGGGATTCATTTTGTTAGAGAAAATTGATTCATCTCGTTCTATTTCTCTTGCTTGCCAAAATTCCAAAGCCCTTTTCCATGGTTCATTCTCATTCTTCACCTCCATCAAAGGCAACTTCAAGAACCCCAAAGAGACAAGAATTCTACACTATTTCTATAGAAAGCCTTGGACGCGTCGGCTAGCCAACTTCGCGCCCGAGTTGCCTCGGTCAAGAGGCGGGAGCCCGTAAAAGATTCCGGCTACGTGGTGCCCTTTCCGACGAGACGATGATGGACGGAGATTCCGCAGGAGATCGGAGTGGAGACGAAGACCGAAGGACACGGATCGCTTGGTATAGCATCTCTACTCTTTTCTTTTTTGCTAGTTGCTAGGTTAATGGCCCGATCCGGTTGAAAAGTCCACGGTGGTGCCGGTTTGCAAAGTTCGCAAAGCTTTTGTTTCCGCGTTTCCGGCGTCGGATCGACGGCCGGGGCGCCCCCGCGGGCTTACAGGGTCTATCCTAGGAGCAAAAACAGTAAAAGAAATAATATACAATGGCGGCTACAATCTCATCCTGGATGTTCGGCCATAAAAATAATATTAGATCAATTTACATATTACATCAAATGAAAGATAAAGAAAACTCTCATCTCACAAAACCCCGGCTATTCATCCGCGACAATCCAACAAGTTCATATACACAATCCAACAACATTACAGATCACAGATATGCACAACCCCCACTAATCGACGTATAGTGATTAGCCAACGTTCAGTGCATATATCACATTACAGATATAA
The DNA here is from genome assembly GCA_030015575.1 of Agapanthus africanus. NCBI lineage: Eukaryota > Viridiplantae > Streptophyta > Magnoliopsida > Asparagales > Amaryllidaceae > Agapanthus > Agapanthus africanus. The sequence continues at coordinate 268,129,032 of JASDDO010000016.1, read as the reverse complement.
CCATTTAGCCAAAGTTTGTAGAACTCCGATCAAAATACCAATTTGTAACTACCCCAAAAATAACATTTTTCTCTGGATAATCTAGGAAGAAACAAAATATCTCAAAAATCCCAAAACACCAAACAGAGGAATCTGCAACAAATTGGAGCCGCGGCCGAGTCAACTCGGCCGCGGATCCGCGGCGGAACGCATGGTTCCGCCGTGCTTCCGCGGCGAATTGGCCGAGTCGTGGGCTCAAATTTCTTGACATTTCCTAAAAAACCCTGCTTGTATTTTTCATGTAATACAGAATATTTTTAGGCCTGTTTTGAAAATCGACAGAAAATACAATTTTTCGGTTTGTTTTCGGGATTTTTTCCGGATCGAAGTTCTAAACACTTTGCTAACAGTTAGTTGTTGCTTAGCTAGGCTCTGATACCACTGTTAGGTCCACGTTACCCACCCCAGTTCTTTCGGGGAGGCGGAATAGGTAAAAATCAAAGTTTTCCTAACTAGGTAACATGGACCATTCAAGAAGGAGCTTTGCTAAACAAGAACTAACAAATATACCACAAGTTTTACCTACTATGTAGAATGGTTATACCTAGGTCTTGAACTCCTTCTCTTCTCTTTGTGGTTCTCCTCCTTGCTTGCTCCTTGTAGTGGCTTGAATGGCTCCTCCTCGTCGTCTCCTCTTTGCCGTAGATGGATCCACCCGAGGGCCTCGAACTTGAGCTCCTATCTCAACCTAGAGATAACTAAGGTGCTTGGCTTGCTAGACCTAGGACCTTAGAATGAGTAGAGAAGAGTTATGGTAGTTTTGTTTCAAAGGTTCATGATTTCCAACTCATGTAACACTTGAACCTTGAGAGAGGAAGAGGGAGAGCTTTTTTCTAAGAGAGAGAAACAAAATGATAGAATGAGCTCTCATCATCCATCTATGCTCACAAAAGCAAAAATAATAATGATAATAATAATAATTAAGAATTGTGATGGTTAGTTTCAATGACCATTATCATTTCATGCAATTATTGCATTTTGTAAAGAACAAGTAAACAAAAGTCATAGCAATGAAATGATGATGGTCAACAAGTCCACAATAGTCAACCGGTCATAAAGTCAACAAGTCAACAAAAGTCAAATGTTCAACTTAACCATGACACAATAATCCTTAATTAATATTATTATTTTTATTTCTCATTCTCATTAGGATTTAGAAAAAGTCAACGGTCAACAAGTCAACCAAAGTCAAATGGTCAACAACCCTAATGAGAATCCTCTGCCTCTGTCAACTGTGCATACACACCCGCATCCGTGTTCCAAGGAACACGAATACACTGAGACAAAACCAATCCCAAAACAAGTACTAGGATCTGGCTTAAACCAAAGCCCGCTAGTAATAACTGTCCGGACACCAAACGTGCACAAATGCGCGGATGTGAACGAACCCCGTCACAAAACCATGCAACCTCCACTCTGTTTTTCCCAAAGGCGAGTAACCCTCTGTATGGGACTCTAAAGGCTCGACACTACGCTGGCAGTGGGTTTAACCACAGGCCGCAAGCGGTACTAGCTGTACGTAATGGTCCCCAGGTAGATGCCGATAAGAAGACTGATGAGGTGAACCTATCCGAACTCCTACTGAGCCTGAATGTGACAATCTCCATACAGTCCGGTCTGTTCGTCTGAGAGTATCGCATGGCGGGCCTAGGGGGCGGTAAACGACAGTCCCCTAAAGCGGTACAAGTTGTGTCGGAGTGTAGCCCAAAACACCCTGAGAAACTACTGGTAACACTACCAGCAAATCTCGCTTGCCCTGGCCAGGGACGACTTTGTGTAATGGCTCTCCTAGACACAACGCGATATCAACTCCCAATACCGGGAGAGACGAATACTGTCTAACCGTCACTGCCTCCAAGTGCTTCGGGACTGCACCCAACTACTACCTGTTTGCACGACTCAGTAGAGCCGTGGTAGGGTAGTAATCTAAGAACAGTGGGAACACACTCGAGGCGAAGTGACAGTGTCAAGTCAGCGGACTAAGCTGTACTCATGTCACCTGGGAACTGTTAACTGACGATAGGTATAATACCAACCAACAGTTCCCGACGAGTCCTGTCCAGTGTACTCGTAACCTAACGAGCACCTGTATACTATCTCCAGTACGACGTACTGATGGCTGTGGGACAGACCATCTCCCCTGCTGGGATGAGAAGCGTATGCACCAGTCTACTGTGGAGTATCGATGCTCTGTCTCGATAATCCTTCGACCAGGGACCAAAATAAGGATGTGCTTATAGACTACCCAGCCCACTAGTGTGATCGCCATCACAACGCCGGTAGTCAAGCAAAGATCCTAAGGGCTCCATCAATATGTTTTAGCGATATGTTAAAAGAAACGCATACATATATTAAGATAGAAACAAACCAAGTAGCATACTACTATATCGAGCAAGACTGTCGTAAACCCATATATATATCCCAAGCATCCAAAATGTATTATACAAACTAGTACTATACAATAATGGCCTCTAGGGCATACATATCCAACATAGAGAACCTTTGTGATAAGAATAGTTTGACCGATTGTAGAATAGGAATATCATTTCCTATCAAGAGAATGTCATCTACGTACAATACGAGGAATGCGACAGTACTCCCTACAATCTTCTTATAAATGCATGGTTCATCTATATTTTTGACAAAATCAAACTCTTTGATTATATCATCTAAGCAAATGTTCCAGCTCCGTGAGGCCTGCTTTAATCCATAAATGGATTTAAGCAACCTACATGCTTTCCCGCTGCTCCCACTGCCAATGAAGCCCTCTGGCTGATCCATAAAAATGCATTCTTCTAATCACCTTTTAGAAATGCAGTTTTTACGTCCATCTGCCAGATTTCATAATCGTAGTGAGCAGCAATAACAAGTAGGATCCGAATGGATTTATGCATTACTACTGGAGAGAAAGTTTCATCATAGTCCAATCCTGGTCTTTAATGAAAACCTTTCGCTACAAGCCTTGCTTTAAAGGTCTCTACCCGTCCATCTACACTAATCTTTCTCTTAAAGATCCATTTGCACCCTACGAGTTTTATCCCAGGAGGTGCAACGTCCAAAGTCCATACTTTGTTGGTGTACATAGACTCCATTTCAGATCTCATAGCTTCCAGCTACTTCACTGAATCACCACTTATGATAGCTTGCTGAAAACTAGTAGTGTCATCATCATTCATGATGCAATCTTCTCTATCACCATCAATGAGAAACCCATAGTATCTCTCCGGTGGGCGAGAAGTTCAACTAGATCTCCGGAGCGGCTGAGGTTCTTGAAGTTCTACTGCAACATCAGTTTCAACCAATTTGTCATGAGCAATTTGTGTCTCTAGAACCTCTTCTAGTTCTACCGCATTGCCATCAGTACTATTTGTAAAAATTTCATTTTCTAAAAATGTGGCATGTTGAGAAATAAACACCTTTTGTTCCTCCTTGTGGTAGAATAGATATCCATACGAATGTTTTGGATATCCCACAAATTTACACATGACCGATCATGTCTCGAGTTTATCCGGATTCTGCTTTTTGACAAAAGCCGGATAACCCCATATCCTAACTCTTTTAAGAGATGGTCTCTTTCCACACCATATCACATATGGAGTGGTAGACACGGTCTTTGTTAAAACCCTGTTTAACAGATATATTGTTGTCCCCAATGCATGCCCCTAAAAGGAAAGCGGTAACTCAGCATCACTCATCATGGATCGTACCATATCTAGTAGGGTATGATTCCTCCTCTCTGACACACCGTTGTGCTATGGTGTGTAAGGGGGAGTGAGCTGAGAGAGAATCCCATTCTCTTTTAAGAAGTCTGAAAACTCTGTACTCAAATACTCTCCACCTCGATCTGATCGAAGTTTCTTGATGGTCAATCCTGTTTGTTTTTCTACTTCAAGTTTGTACTCTTTGAATTTCTCGAAAGCTTCGGATTTACGCTTTAATAAAAACACGTGTCCGAATCTTGAGAAATCATCAGTAAAAGTAATGAAGTATGAAAAACCGCCTCTAGCATGTGTAGACATTGGTCCGCATACATCACTATGTATGAGGCTTAAGAGTTCCACAGCTCTTTGTCCGTGTCTAGTAAACGGAGTTTTGGTCATTTTACCTTTGATACAGGACTGACAAGTCGCATAAGATTTATATTCAAAAGGATTCAAATATCCATCTTTATGTAGCTTGTTTAGTCTTGTTTCATTAATATGACCAAGTCTACAATATCAAAGAAAAGCTTCATTTATATCTGAAAATTTTCTTTTATTAGTATGTTGTATATTGAAAACTGTGTGTTGGTTCAGGACGTAAGTACCGTTATTAAGTGTACCATACCCAATCAACTGTTGATTCAAGTTAATGTTCATAACATTATTTTGCAACACAAAATGATATCCTTCATTGTCCAACAAAGAAACGGATATTATATTACATAGCATACTTGATACAAAATAACAAGGGTTCAAAACTATAATACAACCCGAAGGCAACCCCAGATGTTACTCTCCTACAGATACAACATGCACATTGGAACCATTTCCAACCCACAGAGTATGGTCACCAGTCTTCAAAACTCTACTGTTTCTCAATCCCTGCATACAATTGCAGATGTGAGAACCAGAACTAGTATCTAATACCCAAGATGCAGAGTTTATAGAAAAACAGTTTTCAGTTACAAACACACCTGAAGCGGAAGCATCAGCATGCTTCTTCTTCTTGAGATCAGCAAGATACACAACACAGTTGCGTTTCCAATGTCCCGAATTGTGGCAGTAAAAACATTCTCCTTTTCCACTTCCCGCGGCCCTAGATTTGTCTTTCCCCTTCGCCTTTTGAACTCCACCTTTCGGTTTGATGGGTTTCTTCTTCTTCTTTCCCTTGGCCTTGGCTTTTGGGACGGAAGAGAAAGATGGCCCAGCAAGCAGAGCGGGAATTTTCGCTGTCTTAATCGTACTCTTTGCACTTCTCAACATATTGAGAAGTTCAGGCAATGATTTCTCCAAATCATTCATATTGAAATTCACAATGAACGGAGCAAAGGCAGGGGGGAAAGACTGCAGAACAATATCTGTATATTGCTCATTATCCATGGTCCATCCCAGTTCCTCGAGTTCTTCTATAAGACCAATCATCTTCAGAACATGTTCTCCCACTGATGTGCCAGGGGCCATCTGCATCTGAAACAACTTTCGAGATGCCTCGTATCATAAAGTCCGAGATTGCTCTTCATATAACTCCTTTGTATGAAGAAAGATGGATTGAACATCCATCTTCTCGTGCTGTTTCTAATGGATACTGTCTATAGAAGCAAGCGCGAGGCACTTGGCTGTGTTGCAATCAATATACCATGTTTTTCGGATCTCTTTATCCAAAATAGATGATTCAGGACCTGGGACGGGTGGGGCTTTGGTAGTGAGGACATATGATACTTTATCATATGTGAGTGCAATGTTCAAGTTCCTCAACCATTCTTTATAATTTGGTCCTATCAGTTTGTTTCTCTCTAAAAGAAGCTTAAGTCCCGTCATCGGTATCTGCCATTAGGAGAGAGAAAAGAATACACTCAGCGAAATGCTCTTGCAAAGAATTAGATTGGTTATTATCTTATCTAATCGATGTCTCCCACTGCCTTTATTAAATTTTCTTTCAAAACCTTAAGAGAAAACTAGCCAGGATTAATTACATTCTACAGTTTCGCTAACCGGTCATCCAGGCCAGTGTCGGTACTTTGAGGGAGGTTCCCCGTGCTTTCGCACGAACCTAATTAAAATAAACCTCGTTTTCCCAGAGGTCAAACCCCGTTGACACCTTTCTAGACACCTACTGGATTAGCTAATTTTAAAGTGCAAAACTCTCCTGGGAGTAACTCTTACTCACAGTGGGATCGGGATCCATCTATCATATAGAAGGTATGCAATCTCACTGCAAATTTCAACTCTTGAAACTCCCGATATTGTTTTTACCCCTAGCTACTTATGACCTTGGCTATGGTCAACATATCATAAGCACTAGTTAAGTTTTACCCGTCATTTCAAGATTAACTAGACCCACCCATATGACCCTTGACTATGATCAACATAATCACATGAATGTACTAACTGATCGCATCATATGCTTTGTAGGAAGACATCACTTAGCTACCGTACACTACGCCTTGACTATAATCAACATACGTAGCACGAATACTAAGTACTCTGCTTCCTAAAATGACGGAGGGTTGCGGATGGTTTTTACGAAAACGTTTAACGCTTTGAACTTGATCTCATTGTAGAATCAAAATAGTTTAGAAAAGGAGTGGCTTAAGCTCTGCATCTTTTGAAACTTGCATTTTTCATAAAAAGGCCGAGTGTGTTTCAAATCCGATTCTACAACATCTTTAGGATTCTTTTTCTTTACATTAATCTTATTAATGTAGTCCCATCATTTAAGGTCCTAAGCCATCACAGAAAAGAAACGAAAATATAACGTACACTTATGCCATCTGCATTCGCCACAATGTCCCGTTATGCACCGTTAGGTTACTTAATTAACGGAATAGCGGGGCGGGACTAGCGCGGGTGTAAAACATAAGTAATGTTTATTATATATCATATATATAATAATAATCTATTCGTCTTAGATATTAAGTAATCACATCACAGAATATCAACAGCAGAAGAACATATGGAAAAAAGGATATCCGGGAGGTCCGTTTTTTGTATTTAGCCAACAATAGAAAATACGGATTCCACGGTCGCGATGAATAGCCAAGCCCACACCCCTAGACCCCTACGAGAGCGGCAAGTGACCCTGCCAATTCTAAAGTTTAGGAGACCCGGTCTCGATGTTAGTTATATGTATGCCCTAGAGGCCATTACTGTACATACGATGTATATTGTAATGGATGCTTGGACATATATAGGGAGGACTTTCTTGCTCGACATGATAGTATGCTATCTGGTTACTCTTTACCTTAACGTGTATACTGATTGTCTCTCTGTTACATGTTGGTAAAGCCCTTAGGATGTGTACTTGACGACCTGGATTATGATGCGGATCATACTAGTGGGGACATGGTAGTCCATAAGTACATCCTTCAAGGTCCCTAGTCGTGGGTGTATCGAGACGGGGCATCGATATACCAGAGTAGACTAGCGTATACCTTCTCGACCCATACAGATGGGCGATGGATGATCCCATATCCATTGGTGTTTGACATCAGAGATTATATACGGGTGCTCAGTGGAGACTGGGTACACTGGACGGACTCGCCGAGAACTCCCAGATGGTATTATACCTCACGTCAGATGGCAGTTCTCTGGTGACACTGGTACAGGTTAGTCTGTAGACCCAAGATCGTCATAGAGTCTTGTGTGATTCCCACTGTGCTTTAATTTCCACCTTACCACGTCCAAGAGGGCGTGCAAAACGGTGGCTTTTGGGTACATTCCCGAATCACATGGAGGCAATGAGCGATAGGAGGGGATTCGTCTCTCCCGGTATAGGGAGTTGATGTTGCACTGTGTTCGATTGGCTATAACCGGAAATCCCTGGCCAGGGTTGCTGAGATATACTGGTAAGTGTTACCAGTAGTTTTTCGAACTGTTATAGACCTCATATCGACACGACTTATCGAGCTACTGGGGTCTGACGTTTACCACCCCTAGGCGAGATATGCGACATATCAGACGAATAGACCGGACTGTACGGTAAGTGTTACCGGTTGGATTCACAGGAGTGTGAGCGGGCTTGCTCGTCGATCTTCTGATCGCTCAATACCCGGGTGGCCGTTACGTTTAGCAGATCGCTTGCGGCTTGTGGGTGTTTGATATGATCATCACCTGCTGCCGGCGTATTGACGAGTCTTTAGAGTCCTACACAGAGGTTTCCTGGTTCAAGCGAAACGAAATAGGAGCGCATATAAGATATGTGCGGGACCGAGAATAATGCGTGTATGTGATACCGTATTCCATTCTCGTGATGAATGTATCGATTGGTTGTATGCGATATAACCTAGTTATCGATTCAAGAATTGATTCGATAAGCCGATACATTGGATATTAGTCGGTTATATGAGATATGACCGGATCGTTAAATCAAGTGTTGATTTAATGATTTAATGCATAATTATATATTTGATATATTACTTTGCATTAACTAGTATTGGTTCACTTTAAATGGATTTTCTCACTTGATGTGCACATTGTATATGTGATATACTTTTGTACATTTGATTGTATCATGTTTGATGATACATGATAGTTTGGGTGTATGTTAAGATTATACCATGGTTATGTAATGGTTAGGGTTTTGATTTTATTTACTTATTCATTTATTTATTTATTTATTCATCTTTGAAGGATAAATAGAATGGTGGCTTATTTTGTTTCTTTCATGAAGCTTCATGAAGTGTTGAAAGCTTGACCATTTTGTTTGTTGACTTAACCCTAACCATTCAACCTAACTATAGTTTATTCTCTACACCTAACTATGGTTGCCATTATGATAAGTATCATATTATTTCTTATTTTAGAAATACTTATTATATTCTTTTCTTCTTTTCTTCTTCATCAACAAGAAGAAAAGCTTGCAACCTTTAATGGCAACTTGAGAAAAAGAGTGAGAAATCCAATTCTAAAGTGAACCCACTTCCTACTTCTTCATCCTCTACCACTTGCCATGTAGTATAAGGTGTTTTCTTCACAAGTTTCTTGACTTGGTGAAGTTGGAGCTTGATCTTGTGTTGCCTCGACGTAGATCATCTTCGGCATCGAAGTCGACGACCTAGCCCGCCCATTTCTCCGATGAAGCCGACGCTAGAGCCCGAGATCCGATGATCGCAGTGAGGGGACTTCATCACGGAGCTATGGAGGTGGAGGACCGGATCTACAAAGGTTGTATTTTCGGTTTACTCTTAGTTAAGTTGTTAACTAGTTGCTTGTTTCGCCTAAATTCTAGTTAACGATCCGTATTAGGGTTTGTGGGCACAAGAAAAATTTGAATTTGGCATGGTTGATGCCTTGTGAGACCTCATTAGTGTGCCTTGGAACCCTACAGTGGTATCAGAGCCTAGCTAGAGCCTTAGGCGATGAGTAGACGATGCTAGAAATCCGAACGAACCCCGAAACCCTAACTCAAACCACTCTCTGGAAATTTTCTGAAAATTTGGATTTTTGTGAATTAAAAATTTCCAAAAAATTCAGCAGCGAATATTATGAATTACTATAAAGCACGTGCCATTGATTCGACAGAAGCGCCGCGGAACCGCGGCCCTACCCTGGCTTGCGCGGCGGTTCCGCGGCCAAAGTGCCGAATCAATGCACGTGGTTTGCACAGTAATTAGTTTCTGTATGTCCTGTATTTTATGGGAATTTTTAATATTTACTCAACAGTTGAGTTTTCTGGGGTTGTATTGGGATTTCGTAGATTCGATCGGATAGTCTAATTTTGTTTAAATGTTTTCCGGATAATTTTTGAATATGTTAAAAAGTTCGACCGGATATAAATACCCAATTTTTCCCCTGTTGGGAAATTTCCAAGTGTTGGACCTTTCCGTAGTTTAATGACGTTCTAAGTAATGCAAGTAACGCGATGGTCCCTCTAGAAGACAACAAACCTTAACTCGATTATGTGACCGTCTTGAACCGCCCTTTGAACCTTAGGGTTTGGGGTAGTACGGCGTGCCACATGTGAGACGTTGGCTTAACCCTTCTACGGCAGGACCGTTGGTACCGAGGCATGAACTGGATGTTTTTAAACTTGTTTCATGTGTTGAGCTGTTTCGGGAAAACTTGGGTGTTTGATTGTTCGATCGGAAAGTTTAACATTTTCTATTTATCTGGAATAGGATACAATAATTGGAATCCATAAGTAGTTATGAGATAACTGATATGAATGTTATAGACATAGCACTTTAGTCTCACTTGATCGGTTGCCACGGAATTTTGATGTGATCAAAAGTCCGTTGCAATCACGTAGAGCACGCGGATACTCGTCGGATAAACTTAATAGATAGCCACGCCCCATAGCCCCGACCAAGTGACTGTAGGAGAACCCCGTCGCCGAAAGCATCCTTTCGGATGCTCGCGGCAGCGGTGTTCCGCCTTAGTGCACTTCGTCGACGGCATCTGGGGGTGCGGCCGTCTACTAAAGTTTGCGACGAGCATTCGATCAGGACGTCGGGAATCTTGTTGAATTGCCCGACTTGATATTGAAAAGAGTTTTCGATAATGAGACTAAAATGCGGGGTTTATAATTGTTAGGCATGTGATGTCTAAGAAATTCATTTGGTTAGGCATGCGATGTCTGAGGAGGTTGCGGATTCCAACTGTTGTAGTTTTACACTTTCTTTTCTGTGACCGTAAGCGTAGTATGTGGTATATCGCCGGCTTCGTTGCTATACATCAACGACAATCGGGATACGCATACTTGCTTACGTTGATGATATGTGATATTATGTGTTGTTGTGATATGTTATATTGGATCGTCGCGTTTTGAATAGCCGGGGGTTTTATGTGAGATGAGAGTTTTTTCTTTTTCATTAATGTAAAATTCATTTGTATGTAATATTCTTTTATTGGGGCACTTCCAGGTTGCGGAAAATGTCACCGTTGTATATTATTTACTTTTCCTCATTAGGTAGACCCAAGGCGGGGAGCACAAGTAACCGGGTTCCAGGGTCCAGTGGGAGACCATCTCGAGGAGTCGGGACCGGGTCTCCTAACCCTAGAATTGGCTGTGTTGCTTGCCGCTCTCGTAGGGGTCTAGGGATGTGGGTTTGGCTATTCATCGCGACCGTGGAACCCGTGTTTTATACAGGTTTGTATTGAATACACGGACGTCCTAGTATATCCAATATTTCATATATGTTCTTCTGCTGCAATGTTCTGTGATGAGATCATATTACTGCCTGAGACGAATGTTTATATTATATATATATGAGATATATGTTATATTGCAGATTTCGTTTCAACTGTGATGCTTGTGAAGCATAATAAAATGGGACTTCATTAATGAGATTAATGAAATAAAAGAAACCTAAGATGTTGTGGAATCGAATTTCTTAAAAACAGGTAGCTACAGTTCTTGCTTTGCATCGCGGTGTTCCTTGTAGAACATCCTGCACCTTATTCGATAAGGAAAGGACCGAGATCCCTTCACCGGGAGTGGCTCCTTTAGCAATAACTGGCAGATGCTACAACTCTCGGTTTGTCTTTTGATTGCTTCTATAGTTTCTGCTTTGCACAGTGATATATATGATATATCCCGCACCTCATTCGACGAGGAAAAGGCCGACGATCCCTTCACCGGGAGTGACCCCTTTAGCAAAACTAGAAAAGCCTCATAAACACTCCATTTAAAATGACTCGATTCTACAACGATATCAAGTTTATTACGCTCAGGGTTTTCTGAAAAACCTGCGTAGCCCTCCGTCATTTCAGATAGATATTATTTAGTATTCGTGCTATGTTTGTTGACTTAGTTAAGGCATAGTGTACGGTAGCTAAGTAATGTTTATCTGCTAAAACATGAGATGTGATTGGATTAGGGTATTCGTACGGCTTTGTTGACTCAGTTAAGGGTCGTACGAGTGGATTTAATTCAATCGGGAAATGTACGAGTTGAACTTGACTTGCGATTTATGGTTTGTTGACTTAGTTAAGTTTATAGATCGCTAGGGGAAAAATATTATTGGGAATTTCAAGAGTTGAAATTTGCAATGAGATTGCATACCTTCTATGAGATAGTTGGATCCCGATACCCGCTGCGAGTAAGAGTTACTCTTGGGAGAGTTTTACACATTACAATTAGCCGATCAAGTAGGTTTCTAGAAAGGTGTTAACGGGGTTACGCCTCTGGGAAAACGAGGTTTACTTAATTAGGTTCGTACGAAAGCACGGGTGTAGCGTTTTGAAAATCGTTTCGGTGAAATTTCGAAAAATCGGTAAAATAAAGGGGTTTTCTGTAAAAAGTCAAAATACAAATATCTTATTATAAAAATTAAATATACATATTCTAGCTATGTAATTGCTATTATTTGGTGTTTATTGAGCCGCTGGTGAAATTTCAAATTTTCTGAAAAAAATATTATTTTATTATTATTTTAAGCCGTCACTAATACATTTAATTAGGGAAAATTACAAATTGAAATGAGTTGAAACAAATTTTGTGCATCATAAAACATTAAATAAAAATTTATCATGTGGTTTTTGGAACGAAATCATTTGCCAAAACGGTTTAGAAATTATTGAAGAAAAAAGGCTTTTTTTTAGCGTAAATGGATGTTTGGGGTATTGTATTTATCATTTTTCATCACCCCACACCCGTTCCCACACCCACACACCCCCACTTACCCCTCCCCTTAGCCAAATTCAGCAGCCCTCACTTTTTCCCCACTTGGTTTGCAAAGGAAAAAGAAATGAAATGAAATAAAAGAAAAGATTAGAAAATAGATAAAGTAGTTAGACTTTGACCTTACCTTGACCTTGACTTTCCTCCCTTGCATTTTCCTCACCTCCCTCTCTCTCCCCTCACCCATTTCTGGCCGAAATTCCCAGCCCCAAAACAGCAGCCCCTCCCTCCCTCTTCTCCTCTCATTTTCCATCAAAAAATTCACCCATTTCCATCAAAAATCAAAGCTAAAATGCAAATCCAAGCCCTACCCATTTTTCCTTAGCCTATCTAGCATGGATCTTGGTGAAAAGTTTGCATTTTGGAGACAAGTTTCATGTTGATCTCAAGATGGTTATGAGGTATAAATCTTGTTCTTTTTTATTGAGTTGTTTGTTATTCTTCAAATTATGTTAATGAAAGGTTTAGTTTAGATTATAAATTTAGGGTCCAAATTCAAGATTAGGGTTTATGAAATTGAAGTGGGGTTTTGTGTTGGAGTTGAATGGTGATCAATTGTGCATGGTTATGTGATGTATTTTGTATCTTAGGGCATGCAAAATGTAATCTTGTTGCTTAGTGCTAATTGTAACATTAAAATATCCAATTTAGCTTTATTTAAGCAAACTAGTTTTTAGCTTTTGGTTCCAAATGGGTGATTTAAAATCTAATTAAGGTTTTGATGACTTTATTAACATTATAAAATGTTGTTTAATGCTTTAAATCATGCAAATCCAAACTAGTTTGTTGTATGTGCATTTTGCTATAAAATGGTCGAAATTGGTTAAATTTGCAAACTAGTTTTTGTAAATATTGTGTTAAATCGAGAATTAAAATATGGTTAGGGTTTTTTATCATATTATTAACTTTATTAAGTGTAGTTTAACACTTTAGTTCATGGAAATCCAACCTAAATTGTAGTTTGTGCATTTTTGCTATGAAATTGTAAAAAGGGTATTTTGTAAACTAGAATATTAGGGTTTTTGGAATTTAATGAGATTAAATTCCGGAAATGGTTTTTATGACTTATGTAAGATATTTAATAAATATATTGGCCGCTACATTCATTTAAATATCGTGTTTTGTACAAAAACGGCGAATTGTGCTTGCTAGATTTTCGGAAAAATGACTTTTTGAGTGAAATTGGCGTTTTTGTGAGTTTCGACCTAGTTTATATTAAAATTAGTGTTCGTGGATGTGCAAATGAGTGTGATTTGATTTTCCTCGATGGTTTGACGTTTGTACATCGACATCGAGGGTTGGTTTGACTATTCTTGCATGCGTAGGCGATGGATTTGGACCTATGCGTGATACGCGTGCCGATTTGGTTTTCTTATGATGTTTCGATTTCGAATTTAGTTTTAATGCGATATGGTGCGTTATGATATGTAGGTACCCCCATGTGGACTTCGAGACGACAAGCAAGCGCGTGGCGACGTCGGCACCGGCGAGCGAGGTTCAGGTGAGTAGATTTATATCTACGGGGAGAAGTCGGGTGGATGGCGTATAGCACCCCCGCAGTCCGTGGTGGTGTATACGGATGCGTATACACACCAACATTTATTGTATGTTATTTGGGATTAATAACGTTGCTTAGGATGGATATTGGCGTGTTGGATTACCTTAGTGTTGTGAACCCTAGGGTAGTGTTGCACACACATACACACATACATACTTGCATACATTCCTATTGATATGTGCTCATGGGATTCTTTATAGTTATGTGTTCACATGGGTATGGGACTATGTGTTCACATACGGATTGAGGTTGATACTTGGGATTGAGCTGAGTCGATGAGATTCGATTTGAGGCCGTGAGATCGTTGATATAGCAGGGTTCGTATCTTAGATACGACATGACGTTGTAGCGGGTCCTTGACGTAGTGTTTCATACACGTCCATGCATACGTAGGCGGTATTAGTATGGTACTAGACGTAGATCAGTACCCCGATCATAATATTTGATAAAGAGTATACCAGGTGAATAGTATGATGAATGTGATATTGACCCGTACCCAGATTGGGATGCCGTACGACGGATTTACGTACGAGCTATATTGATGATTGATCCGCACTCTTGACTTGGGATGCCTGATTATAGATATGGTATCGGATATGATATTATTGAGGCGGGATCACCGACTATACATATACAGGTATGTATATGTACCGACTCAGATGATAGGCGGTTTCCTTACCTGTAGTTCAGCCGTATAGTTTAGTGTAGTTGTTAGATTAGATTAGACTGCTTACCTATTTATAAAACTAACGAATCGTGGGCATTTTTAAAGACAGCTCAAAGGAATCTACGGATATTTCAAAAACGACGTATCTTTTCATAAAAACACCGTAGCCCCTATTTTCAAAACCCCATGATTCGTGTTATTTCAAAAGGCACCATTCGTAGGACTTATATTAGATTATTGCAGATTAGTTATCGTTGTGTCTAGTTTTCAGCTCCCGCACATTATTGCTGTTCGCTCTGCCTCGCATATTTATTTTGCTGCATATTCCATTATTAATATCATGCTGTTAGGACACCAGCACCATTACCGATGATGCGTATGTACCACGTACACCTACTTGCCGGCTCACACACATCTTCATCGGTAATTGCCATGTCACGTACACTTTAGAGAATATAATTGCTTGACTTAGATTGTTAGCTGGTAGTTTTGACATGATATTAGTGTATTTCCCTTATATGCCATATTAGACATTGTAGTTATTACCTACCACTTCATGCATACTGTTATTCAGTTGTTCATGCCTAGTTCATTATCATTGACATATGCACTTGTGATGATTTCTTGAGATTTATGATATTTCTGGATTTCGGGGAAAGCCGCAAAATTTACAACTTATGATCTTTTAAAATATAAAATGTTGCGGTTTTCTAGTGATGTAAAGTGTCGTCCACCATGAGTTTGCTGTGGTTTTGGAGATCCGTGTCGAGGAGTGGAGGAACCGTCACGGGTACATGGTGGGCCCGGTATGGTACCCCGGGGCAAGAGGAATGTGGTGTTGACGTTGAGCCTGGCTGGGGAGCACTACCTACCGGTGATATTACCCGACGCGTCGGATATCCGGAGGATACCGTCGTGGTCTTGAGATGGATGGTAGGGGCCGGTCTGGACTGACGGCGCCCTAGATATTGAGATTGAGATATTGATATTTCGAGACAGTGAGATTTATGTTTTGTGTCGATGCTAGACACTGTTGATACAGATTTCATTATGATACCTCAGTTTTAAAAATACGAAGGAAATCTCACTAATTTATGAAAACAGTTTCTTCATTTACATGTATTCTGTTTCATGCATTCATACCTCATTCATATGATATATTGCTACCTGAGGCACTGACACGGGCACATGTGATTACACTCGGGTTAGATATTACCCTAGACATTGTCATAGGCTGCCTGTTATACATATATTTGAGGATATATTATGATCATTGACCTAGGATTGCGTTATTTATGCGATTTCTGTGCGTAGATATTTTCTATTCACGAGTTGGCAACTCACCCCCGTTGTGCCCCAGTTTCTTGCAGGTTTGCCGTACCGGTTTCCTTACGGCTTTGCGGGCATAGTTTCATTCGGGTGATTTGCTAGTAGGTGGGTTTACTTGTATCATACCCCCATTATTTACCTTGTATGATATTATTCAGTTGTATCTAGTAAATTCCATCAACCAAACATGTATTTATTGAGTTAGAGACCAGTGTTGTTTATTCTTTCGACCTTAGAGTCGCTCGTTATATTTCTGGTGGTTTTGAGTTCCTTTTGAGTTTTGATCCTCGCCGTTGGCGTTGTATATTATATTGCTTGTGTGGTTGTGACCGTCGATTGACGAAGAGCTAGCTCCCGTTTGGGGATGCCTTTTTATTGATTTCGTATACTATTCATGTTGTATCCCGTTTGGGAGCCAGTTTTTACAAAGGAGACTCTGCCGAAATTTTCAGTAAATTTTGATGTTCTTAAAAACCGCATAATTCGGCTTATGCTATTAAAACTACTTGTTTTAAATTGGTTTTCCTTCACTCTACATCTTTTCTTGGTTTGGATTTCTGGGTTTTCAGTTTACTTAGATTACGTACGCCTCGAGACGTTTCGTAGTTTAAGTGCCGGTCATGTTCCGTACTTTCGGGACGTGACAAAGTTGGTATCAGAGCGTTAGGTTTTACCTTCGGAGCGTAGGATGACCCTTGGTTGATGGAATAGGTGACTAAAGTAGAGTGACGTACCGTTGGTATGTTCCGCGGCATATTTACGACACGCCACTCCACTTATGAAGCCTTAGGATGTACATTTCCTTGTTCAGTATTATATTCCTTCCTGATCTAGCCTCGTCGGTACCAGTTTGGTTTTGCTGCTACGGTTACCGGCAGGGAGAGCTACGGCTAGAGGTGCGGTCAGCACAAGCTCGTCACGAACGAGGACTGACCAGGGCGAAATTCCGGCGACACACGACTGCAGAGATGTGTCTTTTTACTGTGTTTCCGCGCCACGAGCGTTTGGCGGATCGCCTTTATGAGGTTACTCGGAGGTGCTGATCGACACTAGAGGATTGAGCCACTGACAGAGGCCAGCCATATTTTGATGACCGTTGGTGTGTTGCTTATTCATGATGGTCGAGGCACTGTTCAGCGTGCTGGTGAGCGAGCTAGTTATTGCTGCGAACGACGAGATATTGCCCCAGATGATGGCGTTAGTGCAGAACGAGTTGTACTAAGAGATGATAGAAGGTCGCTAGTCATCGAGGATGAATGACTAGGACTTGTGGATCGTTCGCCTACCCCGATGCGAGGTCATCAGATAGATTGATTCCAGCTGGAGACGATTTCATGCGGAGACGTTGAGAGTCGACAGAGACGATCGAATGTCAGCAACCTATTATTCCAAGTTTTAAGTAGTTGGAAAGACATGCAGGCAATTCTATGGTCCCTCTAGAAGAATGAAACCCTAACTCGACTTAATGACCATGTGAAAGTCTTTGAACCTTCGGGTTTGCGGCAGTTCTACGGCGCCATTAGTGAGGCTTGGGTTTGCCCTTCTACGGCTGGACCACCGATGCTGTGGTATGTACTCGATACTATTAAACTGTGCCCAAGAGGTTGAGCTCTTGGGGGGATTATGAGGTTTTGACGACTCGATCGGATGACTCGACTTAATTCGGATGCTAGGTGGTGAGATGCATTCTTGGGAGACTCCAGATACGAGGATAGTCGTTGGAGCTCAGTCCATGCAGCCGCGACGAGACGAGTCCAAAGCAGACGACATTAGAGAAAAGTGAAGTAAGAGGTTCGTACCAGATCTAGATGAGATGACGTTCCACTCCGCCGACATCAGAGATGCGATGCGCATGCCGAGGCAGAGTACTGGATATACCTTCCAGAAGGAGTCGCGATGGGTATGCATCCGTTACAGAGCAAGATGCAGATATAGGAAAGGACAATGACTTCCGGACAGTTGGCAGAGACAAGACATGGAAGAGACCGTGAGCAGGATTCCTTTCAGGACACTGCTGCAATGATACTTGCACCCAGGATCAGATGTATCACGTACATTCAGAGACCCAGAGGCCGACGCCAGTAATATGCTGTCTTACGAGTGGTCGCGATGATTGACCAAGAGATGACCAGAGAAGTGCCAGAACGGAATCGTCCCCGTTAGCACACCTGACAGGACCGATGAGCCGATGGACCAAAAGATTGGTAATTCACAGTGAAGACCTTGACCCAGGAGTGGTCATGGTTACGCACGCCAGCAGGACAGAGTTCATGATCATCGAAGAGACGTCCCACTAGTGACCGTGATAGTTGGCCGAGATTCTTAGAGAATGCAATTGAGCGGTACTATTCCGCCATTATTGATTCCGATGTTTTGGGTGATTTATTCGTATGATTTGATTTTTGATGATTGAGGATTTACGATCTTTGCACAGTGTTGCACTTGATATCTTTTTCGTTCTTTAGTTTCACATGTTTGTGATTTTACGGTTTTAGACATTTGAGTTGATTTTGTACATATGCACGCACACGATTTGGTTCCTGCACTCTGTACAGTTTATATATGCTTGCAGTGCAGTGATACGCCTTTTGTGCACTTAGATGCACTGGACTTCGATTTCTATTGTGATACTCGATATTTGTTTTGTGCACCTTGTGCACCTGATTGATTTTGCGCACGTTCGGTGCTTGATATTGGATTTCATGATTTCGTGCACGCTGGATGCACCTGATATGGATTTTCGCGCATGTTGGGCGCATGTTTTGAAATGCGATTTTGGTGCACACCCGATGCACTTAGATGTTGATTCTGTGCGCATGTATGGCACATTCATGGATTTTGATTTCCGTGCGCACCAGACGCACGTAGTATTCATGTGCATATTTTGGGATTGATTTCTTATAGAGTAGTACGTTTTTATGATATTGCTATGTGTTTTCGTACTGAGCAGGACTAGTCAGAGGACAGTACCTGAATATATTTGGCATGCATTGATAGTTATTGAAGGGATTTCCAAAAAGCGAGCTATAGCCTCAGTATTTACCTACGTGTCTGATATGACACGAAATGTTTAAAACAAGGAGACCCTTCTAAATTGTTTCCAAAACGGCGGAACGTACATTTCAAACAAGGTATATATGTATATAGTTATTTTCTTATGATAGACGTCCGCCACTGTGCAGTGTTATACGCGTTGCACAGCGACTTAAAGAGATTTGGCATGCATTTCCTTCAGATACTTACAGATATAGATTCGATATTTACATGTATAGTTTCGAGTTATGTCATATTGGTTTTGATTTGGATTTGGCATTGATGTCTTCTCCATGACTCCGATGATTGCGGGATGCTTGACGGAGTTTTGATTTGAGTTATATGCTCATTTTTCAAGCGCATGCGCTGCGCAACGATTTGTTTTATGTATTTACAATTTCGGAGCCCCGACGACTTGATGGTTTTCTTAGATGTTTTAGTATTTGGGGGATTTTTAATTTAAATTCGGGGACCGAATTTCTTTAAGGGGGGAAGATTGTAGCGTTTTGAAAATCGTTTCGGTGAAATTTCGAAAAATCGGTAAAATAAAGGGGTTTTCTGTAAAAAGTCAAAATACAAATATCTTATTATAAAAATTAAATATACATATTCTAGCTATGTAATTGCTATTATTTGGTGTTTATTGAGCCGCTGGTGAAATTTCAAATTTTCTGAAAAAAATATTATTTTATTATTATTTTAAGCCGTCACTAATACATTTAATTAGGGAAAATTACAAATTGAAATGAGTTGAAACAAATTTTGTGCATCATAAAACATTAAATAAAAATTTATCATGTGGTTTTTGGAACGAAATCATTTGCCAAAACGGTTTAGAAATTATTGAAGAAAAAAGGCTTTTTTTTAGCGTAAATGGATGTTTGGGGTATTGTATTTATCATTTTTCATCACCCCACACCCGTTCCCACACCCACACACCCCCACTTACCCCTCCCCTTAGCCAAATTCAGTAGCCCTCACTTTTTCCCCACTTGGTTTGCAAAGGAAAAAGAAATGAAATGAAATAAAAGAAAAGATTAGAAAATAGATAAAGTAGTTAGACTTTGACCTTACCTTGACCTTGACTTTCCTCCCTTGCATTTTCCTCACCTCCCTCTCTCTCCCCTCACCCATTTCTGGCCGAAATTCCCAGCCCCAAAACAGCAGCCCCTCCCTCCCTCTTCTCCTCTCATTTTCCATCAAAAAATTCACCCATTTCCATCAAAAATCAAAGCTAAAATGCAAATCCAAGCCCTACCCATTTTTCCTTAGCCTATCTAGCATGGATCTTGGTGAAAAGTTTGCATTTTGGAGACAAGTTTCATGTTGATCTCAAGATGGTTATGAGGTATAAATCTTGTTCTTTTTTTTTGAGTTGTTTGTTATTCTTCAAATTATGTTAATGAAAGGTTTAGTTTAGATTATAAATTTAGGGTCCAAATTCAAGATTAGGGTTTATGAAATTGAAGTGGGGTTTTGTGTTGGAGTTGAATGGTGATCAATTGTGCATGGTTATGTGATGTATTTTGTATCTTAGGGCATGCAAAATGTAATCTTGTTGCTTAGTGCTAATTGTAACATTAAAATATCCAATTTAGCTTTATTTAAGCAAACTAGTTTTTAGCTTTTGGTTCCAAATGGGTGATTTAAAATCTAATTAAGGTTTTGATGACTTTATTAACATTATAAAATGTAGTTTAATGCTTTAAATCATGCAAATCCAAACTAGTTTGTTGTATGTGCATTTTGCTATAAAATGGTCGAAATTGGTTAAATTTGCAAACTAGTTTTTGTAAATATTGTGTTAAATCGAGAATTAAAATATGGTTAGGGTTTTTTATCATATTATTAACTTTATTAAGTGTAGTTTAACACTTTAGTTCATGGAAATCCAACCGAAATTGTAGTTTGTGCATTTTTGCTATGAAATTGTAAAAAGGGTATTTTGTAAACTAGAATATTAGGGTTTTTGGAATTTAATGAGATTAAATTCCGGAAATGGTTTTTATGACTTATGTAAGATATTTAATAAATATATTGGCCGCTACATTCATTTAAATATCGTGTTTTGTACAAAAACGGCGAATTGTGCTTGCTAGATTTTCGGAAAAATGACTTTTTGAGTGAAATTGGCGTTTTTGTGAGTTTCGACCTAGTTTATATTAAAATTAGTGTTCGTGGATGTGCAAATGAGTGTGATTGGATTTTCCTCGATGGTTTGACGTTTGTACATCGACATCGAGGGTTGGTTTGACTATTCTTGCATGCGTAGGCGATGGGTTTGGACCTATGCGTGATACGCGTGCCGATTTGGTTTTCTTATGCCGTTTCGATTTCGAATTTAGTTTTAATGCGATATGGTGCGTTATGATATGTAGGTACCCCCATGTGGACTTCGAGACGACAAGCAAGCACGTGGCGACGTCGGCACCGGCGAGCGATGTTCAGGTGAGTAGATTTATATCTACGGGGAGAAGTCGGGTGGATGGCGTATAGCACCCCCGCAGTCCATGGTGGTGTATACGGATGCGTATACACACCAACATTTATTGTATGTTATTTGGGATTAATAACGTTGCTTAGGATGGATATTGGCGTGTTGGATTACCTTAGTGTTGTGAACCCTAGGGTAGTGTTGCACACACATACACACATACATACTTGCATACATTCCTATTGATATGTGCTCATGGGATTCTTTATAGTTATGTGTTCACATGGGTATGGGACTATGTGTTCACATACGGATTGAGGTTGATACTTGGGATTGAGCTGAGTCGATGAGATTCGATTTGAGGCCGTGAGATCGTTGATATAGCAGGGTTCGTATCTTAGATACGACATGACGTTGTAGCGGGTCCTTGACGTAGTGATTCATACACGTCCATGCATACGTAGGCGGTATTAGTATGGTACTAGACGTAGATCAGTACCCCGATCATAATATTTGATAAAGAGTATACCAGGTGAATAGTATGATGAATGTGATATTGACCCGTACCCAGATTGGGATGCCGTACGACGGATTTACGTACGAGCTATATTGATGATTGATCCGCACTCTTGACTTGGGATGCCTGATTATAGATATGGTATCGGATATGATATTATTGAGGCGGGATCACCGACTATACATATACAGGTATGTATATGTACCGACTCAGATGATAGGCGGTTTCCTTACCTGTAGTTCAGCCGTATAGTTTAGTGTAGTTGTTAGATTAGATTAGACTGCTTACCTATTTATAAAACTAACGAATCGTGGGCATTTTTAAAGACAGCTCAAAGGAATCTACGGATATTTCAAAAACGACGTATCTTTTCATAAAAACACCGTAGCCCCTATTTTCAAAACCCCATGATTCGTGTTATTCCAAAAGGCACCATTCGTAGGACTTATATTAGATTATTGCAGATTAGTTATCGTTGTGTCTAGTTTTCAGCTCCCGCACATTATTGCTGTTCGCTCTGCCTCGCATATTTATTTTGCTGCATATTCCATTATTAATATCATGCTGTTAGGACACCGGCACCATTACCGATGATGCGTATGTACCACGTACACCTACTTGCCGGCTCACACACATCTTCATCGGTAATTGCCATGTCACGTACACTTTAGAGAATATAATTGCTTGACTTAGATTGTTAGCTGGTAGTTTTGACATGATATTAGTGTATTTCCCTTATATGCCATATTAGACATTGTAGTTATTACCTACCACTTCATGCATACTGTTATTCAGTTGTTCATGCCTAGTTCATTATCATTGACATATGCACTTGTGATGATTTCTTGAGATTTATGATATTTCTGGATTTCGGGGAAAGCCGCAAAATTTACAACTTATGATCTTTTAAAATATAAAATGTTGCGGTTTTCTAGTGATGTAAAGTGTCGTCCACCATGAGTTTGCTGTGGTTTTGGAGATCCGTGTCGAGGAGTGGAGGAACCGTCACGGGTACATGGTGGGCCCGGTATGGTACCCCGGGGCAAGAGGAATGTGGTGTTGACGTTGAGCCTGGCTGGGGAGCACTACCTACCGGTGATATTACCCGACGCGTCGGATATCCGGAGGATACCGTCGTGGTCTTGAGATGGATGGTAGGGGCCGGTCTGGACTGACGGCGCCCTAGATATTGAGATTGAGACATTGATATTTCGAGACAGTGAGATTTATGTTTTGTGTCGATGCTAGACACTGTTGATACAGATTTCATTATGATACCTCAGTTTTAAAAATACGAAGGAAATCTCACTAATTTATGAAAACAGTTTCTTCATTTACATGTATTCTGTTTCATGCATTCATACCTCATTCATATGATATATTGCTACCTGAGGCACTGACACGGGCACATGTGATTACACTCGGGTTAGATATTACCCTAGACATTGTCATAGGCTGCCTGTTATACATATATTTGAGGATATATTATGATCATTGACCTAGGATTGCGTTATTTATGCGATTTCTGTGCGTAGATATTTTCTATTCACGAGTTGGCAACTCACCCCCGTTGTGCCCCAGTTTCTTGCAGGTTTGCCGTACCGGTTTCCTTACGGCTTTGCGGGCATAGTTTCATTCGGGTGATTTGCTAGTAGGTGGGTTTACTTGTATCATACCCCCATTATTTACCTTGTATGATATTATTCAGTTGTATCTAGTAAATTCCATCAACCAAACATGTATTTATTGAGTTAGAGACCAGTGTTGTTTATTCTTTCGACCTTAGAGTCGCTCGTTATATTTCTGGTGGTTTTGAGTTCCTTTTGAGTTTTGATCCTCGCCGTTGGCGTTGTATATTATATTGCTTGTGTGGTTGTGACCGTCGATTGACGAAGAGCTAGCTCCCGCTTTGGGATGCCTTTTTATTGATTTCGTATACTATTCATGTTGTATCCCGTTTGGGAGCCAGTTTTTACAAAGGAGACTCTGCCGAAATTTTCAGTAAATTTTGATGTTCTTAAAAACCGCATAATTCGGCTTATGCTATTAAAACTACTTGTTTTAAATTGGTTTTCCTTCACTCTACATCTTTTCTTGGTTTGGATTTCTGGGTTTTCGGTTTACTTAGATTACGTACGCCTCGAGACGTTTCGTAGTTTAAGTGCCGGTCATGTTCCGTACTTTCGGGACGTGACAACGGGGGACCACTCTCAAAGTACCGACACTGGCCTGGCTGAAAGATTGGCGAACTTGTAGCGTGTAATTAATCCCGGCTAGTCTTTCCTTTTAGGGTTTGAAGGAAGATTTGATAAAAACAGTGGGAGCCATCCTGATTAGATAAAATAATAACCAATCTGATCTTGCAAGAGCATACGCTGAGTGTTTTCTTCTCTCTCTCTCCTGGTAGCGACCATATCACGCCTTAATCATGATAATAATATGGATATATTGACCGAACCTACTTGTTATACTGAGCTGGGGAACGTTGGTCCCGCTCTAACTTATAATTGTTATAAGACAGAGCAGGAAATTGGGGAATACCAGATTTCCCGTGCCGCCCAAACGAAGAAAGTGCATGTTGATGCATCATCTTCGGGTGTGTTCATTACAAAGAACCATTTCTCAGTATTCTTTACGTCCTGGGTATGTGATACCAGATCAGGATCCCGCATATGTAATCTGTTACAAGGGCTACAGAAAGGTAGAGAACTGAGAACGGGTGATAAGTTTCATGAGACAGAAAACGGTGCAAGTGTTGCAGCCAAGTCTGTTGGTCACTATCACCCTGTATTACCTGAATAAATTGATTCTAAACGAATGTTATTAGATACCGAACCTGATATACAACATCATATCAGTTTCTTTATTAGTAAAGAAGTGACATAATTTTGTATTGTTGGATAATGTTTTGAACATTTCCTATATCAAGAGTTGATCGGTTCAGGCACGTTATCTAAAAGCATTGATGTTCTAAATCAAACTACAGTTCTTAGTATACGGAACACACACAATAGGAAGAGTTTAGAAATGAACGGATCCTTCTTGAGGTATTGTGATTGGTTCGAAAGAGTGTTTGTTTGTAGTTGAAGTAACCGCAATCAGAACGGTGTCGCGTGTAGCTAGACCGAGGTGAGTACGGGTCGTCCTCAGGGAAACGTGGAACCTTTTACTCTTACTTTAGATATGTTGAAAGAGAGGAGGAAATAAGAATTTTATAGAATGGTTTCTAGATCTACGTTAAACAAGAATGTAAAATATAGATCTAGATTATTTTAAAGATGTAGTTAATATAATAAGAGGGCTTGTAGGGTTCGTTAGGATTTAGTAGTTATAGAAGATTAATTAAAAGTTACCCTTTTTATCCATTAATATATTTAGAACTAGAACGACGGTGATGGGTGTAGATTAGGGTTTCTGGAGGGAAAAGGAATCCCACTCTTAACCCTTATCTCGACACGGAACTCGTTCATATCTAGCCTTTACCAAAACAATCATTAATCTAATCTCTAATCGCCGTCGGAACTAGCAAAGAATTGCTAGCGCGCCCGATTAGGATGTTAATGATTCTTTTGATAAAGTTCCTAAACTTTATAGGACTTAAAAAGGGTTTAATTATTTTCATCGTCCATTAGCCTACCCTAATCCTACGAACCCTAATAAGAGGAGAATTACTCGCGCATGTTGGGAGAAGAAGATGAAAAGACAGAGAGGGAAAACATAATGTAAAATGCAAAAGAATAAAATAACTACCTTTATTAATCAACTTGAACAATCTACACTTTATTCCTTAGGAAATGATTACAAAGACTAGTTTGCTTCTCGATCTCTTCCAAGGAGGTAGACGAACAGTTGATGATCAGCCTGGATGCGTGAGTCGTCTTGGACTTCGTGATCTCTTCGGCTTGATAATTTTTCCAAGAGGCTCTCGGTCCTTATTTATAGTCACAGAGCCAGAACCCTAGTTTTCTAATATGGAAACTAGTTGTTAGGATCCTAACCACCACAATCCCATATCTCAACTCTTTAAATCCGCGGCGGAACCGCGGCCATTGGATAGGTTTGGCCGCGGATCCGCCCCCTTTTGGTGAGATCATGGCCTCTAATTTTTGTAACTTCATATCTGTAACACTTGGTAATCTTTTGAGTATCTAGACTTTGAAAATCTTTTCTACATTTCTACCAGAATTAGTTTCTTGAATATCTTTGGTAGATTTGATTTGCCAACTTTGATTTCCTTGATTTCAGCCCTGAAAATTCTACACAACAAACTCAACAAACAATATTAGTAGAGTTTGTTTTATTGAGATATTAACTTAACCATTAAGAATTGGTCAAAGGTATTAATAAGGTAAGCATATTTAAATGGGCCAAATGTTACATGTATATTATATGCTTATTTTTTCCTACAAAATGTTATTTATAATATATAAACACATGAAAATAGTATTTTACAGATAAACCCTCATATGTATCATATATTATAATAAACACCTTTTATTATATAATAATAGTAGGAAAAATGTCATATTAAATGTGCAGTTTTATCAACTGAACAAATTCCCCTAAACTTATCTTTGATCGTCCCGAGCAAACTAGTTTATTCAAGAGAAGGAGAAAAAGAAAGGAGAAAGCGAAGCACACTTTCGTAGGTAAACACGATTGCACTGAGCACGTGCAACAAGCCGTTAAACTTCTAGGTGTCCCTAGTAGGAGGAGTGTTGTCTCCTGAGGGTTTTCAGCGGATTACACCCACAAAATCCTATAACAAAAGAAAGATGGTGAAATTTACATATAAAGATAAGAACCATAAAAGAAATACTTTGAAAAGAAGAGTTTCCAACTATACTAGCTTTTCAGTTGTCATGAGCCCTATCTTAATAGTCATGAAAAAATGTTAGAAATCACATCATCCCTCAATAAAACATCGTCATTATTCTTCATTCCTACCTTTCATCCAAACATTGATCATATAACCCCACGTGTGTGTAAAGAACATCCCTACACTCGGAGAATTCAATTCAAGCTATCATACTCTTGTCCATCTGCCTTAGTACTTTTTAATTTGATGAATATTAAGATTCGCTCACACCTTTTCATGCGACCGTTAATACTTCTTGAGGTACTAACCGACCTATTAGTCATGTGCTTGCTGATTAGGTGATAATATTTTCCTCGTCTTGCACCACCTAAGGCTTAGCAGTGACTCCTAGACCAGTTGGCCTTAGGGCACTAGGTGAAGAGGCACCCACGCTATATATTTTTATTGCTGCCTTGGCGATAACAAAACCAGTGTTCATTTTTTTTTTCTTTTCACCATTTTCATTTTTTTTTCATTTCCTTCATACTTTGGCTTTTAGACAAGAGCATCTCAAGGTATCCTCTACTATCCCGAGTTTCAAGACGTGTGTATGTGCATATAGTAGGGTATCAACATTCAAATGTTTGGCTTCCAGAATAGAAACTATTTTTCAGACTTATTTTTATTCTCAGATTAGTGACTTCCTTCATTTTACTAACCATTGGGACAACAACTCATAACCACTTATTACCAGTTCGTGTAAGAAAACTTCTAATTTTCTTGGTTTTCTTAAATTATTCCTATCTTTTGGATGTAATTTTTCACTTTCTACTCTTTTGTTATAAAAGAAATTTTTTTTTTAAATTTTTTTTTTTGAAAATGTTGTGCTTATGCAAAATATGATGCAAATTGATGTGTAAATAAGCACAAACCTCCCCCAAACCTGTTTACAGCAGTGTCCTCACTGATGTCATCCGTTAAGCTTAAAAAACCTGTAGACTTGGGAGGAAATTATTAATGGGGGCAAGAATATATGAAAGTGAAAATCCTCCCCCAAACTTATTTTAGGCTCACAATTTTGTAAAAATCATTTTCTTTCAAGAGCCAAAATATACCACCCCTCTCCCAAACTTGAGTTAAAGAATTTTAATCTTTTAAAATCACATGAGGGGGTCAAGGTTATTGGTCAATGCCAAGCTTTGCAAAGACCGAAGGTCAACACCAACCATTCAAAAAATTTATCAATGAAGTACCAAGGTTGGTGGAAGAACATGTCACCTTTTGATGTGAAGAAGTGGGGAGGTGACAAGAGGTGTAATGGAAAAGGATAGCGTCTCAATTTGGAGAGACGACACAGTGATAGTGATGATGGATTACTCGCATTATCATGATTGTCCAAAAGAGGGGGTGGAGGTCCAATTTCTTCATCTTGGAGTTGATTCATCGCAACGCCCGTGTCTTGTAAAAATGCGAGTTCATCAGCGAAAATTTCCTCAAAGCTTTCATCGATACCCCGAAAAATAATGTCATCAGAAAAAATGGGGTGATCGTCAGACTCAATATAAGGTTCCTCATTAGATGTTGACCCGGACAACTTGGTGGAAGAGTAAATGTTTGGGTCAAACAACAACATATGAAAAGAGTCTGTATCATGAGGTTGATCAAATTCGCTGCTGTCGACATCCATTAATTCGACAGAACACACATGAGCATAGGGTTCGGAGGGTTCACTTCCCAACTTGTAAATGTTAAGCTCAATTGACTTCTTCCCAAAGGATAGGGTCATAGAGCCGTTTCTACAATTGATTACCGCGTTGGAAGTGGCCAAAAAGGATCGACCGAGTATCACCGGGATTTGATTGCGTGGGTTTGCCACAGGCTGTGTATCAATAACGATAAAGTCCACAGGAAATATGAATTCCCCGACTTTGATTAACACATCTTCTAGCTCACCCCTAGGTTGGGTGATAGATCGATCGGCCATCTGAAGTGTGCAATGCGCCGGCTTTAACTCTCTGATCCCTAATTGCTCATAAACAGAATACGGAAGCAAGTTAACACTAGCACCTAGATCG
This sequence comes from Agapanthus africanus, assembly GCA_030015575.1. Lineage (NCBI taxonomy): Eukaryota > Viridiplantae > Streptophyta > Magnoliopsida > Asparagales > Amaryllidaceae > Agapanthus > Agapanthus africanus. The sequence goes on along the minus strand of JASDDO010000016.1, from coordinate 268,100,261 downwards.
AGTAGAGCACGATTGATATTTTTACCCCCAATAGAAATAGAAATTGTAGGACTTCCGGGGTCCTTTCGTTTCTTGGGTAGTTGTTGTGTAAAAGCAGTGCTCACATTACTCGCAAGGAAAACTTTTTTAGGTACTTGAACTTTTCTCTTCCTAGTGCACAAGTCCTTTAAGATTTTCGCATATGACGGAACTTGTTGAATAGCATCTAGGAGAGGAATGTTTATGTTAACTTGCTTAAAAATTTCCACAATCTTCTCCATTTGTGGACTTAGTCTGTTGCTCCTTAACCAGTTTGGATAAGGTGCTTGATCAATAAGTTTTGGGTCCAACGTTTGTGGAGAAGACTGTGGCGACGGATTCGATCCCAAAATTGGAGTGGGCATCGACTTAGATAGATTTGGCGAAATGTTCGAGCCTTGGGGAAAACGGAGAATAGGCTCGGATGAAGGTGGGAGACTAGACGAATTAGGGGAAGAAGAAGAAGAAGAAGGGGTATCAAATGTGTCACTATCATCAATTTGCTCACCCACTTGGTTATTCAGCACTCTCCCCGATCTCAACGTAGTAATGGCATTCATATTATGACTTTGTGAATGGCCAGGATTCGGTAATGGTTGAGATGGGAGTTTCCCTTTCTCTCTCGCACTCATTACGGCGTTTAACTGTGCGATTTGGTTTTCTATTGATTTAATACTCTCACCATGGGAGGAGGAGTTTTTCGTTAGGGTATCAATAGAAGACCTTATCTTAGCCGAATTTTGCATGGATTGTTTCATGAACATATCCAAAGTTTGTGCAAGTGAGTTGTCAGTACTGGCCACTTGTGGTGTAGAAATGTTGGCCGGATTTTGGAAATTTTGTGACTGAAAGGGGGGCTGATTCTGTGGTTGTGGTTGCTGTGGAGGAGGTCTTTGATAATTACTTTGTTGGTTTTGATTCCAAGCAAAGTTAGGATGATTCCTCCATCCTTGATTATATGTGGAAGAATAAGGATCATTTCTAGGTCGCTGCTGAAAAGCAGCATTAGCTTGAAACGATGCATTCATAGGACATTCTTCCGTTAAGTGTGAAGGATCCGAACAGCAACCACAGACAGTCTTAGGAAGCGTGACCTGATTTAGGGAGAATGTTTAGAACTTGTTTTCAATAGCATCGAGTTTCTTCTGTATCGCTGCCATTTCGGCTTTCACTGCGATAGAAATATCGAGCTGGTGAATACCTCCCTTAGTTGAAGGTGGTCTTACGCTTTCCCACTGCAACGTGTGTTCAGCAAGGTCTTCCAGATATTTCTAAGCTTCACCGTCATCTTTAGACATGAAATTGCATTGACACATTGTTTCAAGCATCTGCTTTGTCGCTGGAATAATGCCCTCATATATAATCCGACATAAATCCCATCTTTGTATTCCGTGATGGGGGCATTGGACAAGCAGATCTTTGAAACGTTCAAAGCACTTCCAAAATGGTTCATTGGGAAGCTGGGTGAACTGGTTGATCTCGCTCCTAACATGTGCAGTCTTATGATTTGGGTAAAACTTCTTAAGAAATGCTACGACGAATTCATCCCAATTAGCGATAGAGTGTGCGACAGTATTGTAAAGCCATTTTTCTGCCAAGTCGCACAGTGTGAATGGGAGAAGACGTAAGCGCATAGCATCTAAAGTCAATTGTGAAGTACCCATCATTGCGCATACGTTCTCGAATTTGGTGATGAAAACGTGCGCGTCTTCCGATTCAAGCCCGTGAAATTTGGGCAGTAGATTGATGTGGTGGGGTTTAATTTCGAAATTATCCCCGTTAGCTGGTGGAAGAGATAGACAAGTGGGAAGAGGACCACGAATAGGATAGCATCTCTCTTGGAGAGAGATGCGTGGTGGATTCTGCGCACCTTCGGACGGTGGCAGCGTGGTGTTATACTCTGATGGAGTGGCGTCCATCACGGTTGATGTGGTGTGTGGTGGGGGAAAAGAGGATGAAGAAGTACCGACTTCGGCGTTGATAACAGGAACGCGGACAAGACGGGCACTAGGATCCCGTGTCCAGCCGAGCATGCACTAAGCGGGTTTAGTGCAAGTGGCAGCGTGTGTGTGATTTAAAATTGGCTTGTTTTGAAAAAGTGGGACTCAAGACAAATCACCCTATGATGCACAAGCAACCCTAGAACTAAGGTTACCTAGGTCAGTCTCTAGACCGCTCCTAGACTTCCAAAGGACAATCCGCAGGATAAATCCTCTACCGCCTCCGTACTACCCTTGTAGCCAGATAAGTGCCAGGTAAGTGGGAAGGAACCACGTCGTGGGCCTAATTAAAAACCACTAGCCTTTGTCACACTTGCCTAGGCACTACAAAAGTAATGCGGATAAATGATAGATTACCCACGACCTTCCTCTGTCCTTATTGAGCGCGACAGTCCTTAGAGTCTGGTCTAGATATTTTTTTTAAATTAATGAAGGGTTGATCTATATGCTCGGTTTGTGATTTGTGGGGCTTAGGAAGGGTGATGAAATCCCCACCTAATCTTGATTTGGTCTTTGCCCCTTAGAATCCGTATTAAAATATGCAAAACAAAACCAATCACAAAACTTTTGCAAAAAGATTTTTTAGCGGCGCAATTTTCGCAAAGAATCCTGCAGAAGATAGATTTTATTAGATTTGAGAGGAGAGAGAAGGAGTTGAGAATCTCACCAGAGAGTTCTGTAGCCCTAATCCCTCCAAGCAGCCGCGTTTCCGCCGCAGGAAGCACCTTAGTGCCGCGGTTCCGCCGCGAGGTGGAAGGATCGCTTGCTGAAAGAAAATTTGTGTCCCTCTGTGCTCCTCTGGATCTCGATGAATGGCTCTGTCTTCTGTTTTCCTCAATTCTGTAACTCCAGATCTCCTTGCAAAATTCACGCACAAGTCGTTAAATATGCAATTTGCAGTTTTGTGTTAATAATGATATAAGTCGTCTAAGAATTCAACACAAATAGTAAAAATAAAAAATTACGCACGTATCCCCGGCAACGGCGCCATTTGATTGGTTCGAAAGAGTGTTTGTTTGTAGTTGAAGTAACCGCAATCAGAACGGTGTCGCGTGTAGCTAGACCGAGGTGAGTACGGGTCGTCCTCAGGGAAACGTGGAACCTTTTACTCTTACTTTAGATATGTTGAAAGAGAGGAGGAAATAAGAATTTTATAGAATGGTTTCTAGATCTACGTTAAACAAGAATGTAAAATATAGATCTAGATTATTTTAAAGATGTAGTTAATATAATAAGAGGGCTTGTGGTAGATTAATTAAAAGTTACCCTTTTTATCCATTAATAGATTTAGAACTAGAACGACGGTGATGGGTGTAGATTAGGGTTTCTGGAGGGAAAAGGAATCCCACTCTTAATCCTTATCTCGACACGGAACTCCGTTCATATCTAGCCTTTACCAAAACAATCATTAATCTAATCTCTAATCGCGGTCGGAACTAGCAAAGAATTGCTAGCGCGCCCGATTAGGATGTTAATGATTCTTTTGATAAAGTTCCTAAACTTTATAGGACTTAAAAAGGGTTTAATTATTTTCATCGTCCATTAGCCTACCCTAATCCTACGAACCCTAACAAGAGGAGAATTACTCGCGCATGTTGGGAGAAGAAGATGAAAAGACAGAGAGGGAAAACATAATGTAAAATGCAAAAGAATAAAATAACTACCTTTATTAATCAACTTGAACAATCTACACTTTATTCCTTAGAAAATGATTACAAAGACTAGTTTGCTTCTCGATCTCTTCCAAGGAGGTAGACGAACAGTTGATGATCAGCCTGGATGTGTGAGTCGTCTTGGACTTCGTGATCTCTTCGGCTTGATAATTTTTCCAAGAGGCTCTCGGTCCTTATTTATAGTCACAGAGCCAGAACCCTAGTTTTCTAATATGGAAACTAGTTGTTAGGATCCTAACCACCACAATCCCATATCTCAACTCTTTAAATCCGCGGCGGAACCGCGGCCATTGGATAGGTTTGGCCGCGGATCCGCCCCCTTTTGGTGAGATCATGGCCTCTAATTTTTGTAACTTCATATCTGTAACACTTGGTAATCTTTTGAGTATCTAGACTTTGAAAATCTTTTCTACATTTCTACCAGAATTAGTTTCTTGAATATCTTTGGTAGATTTGATTTGCCAACTTTGATTTCCTTGATTTCAGCCCTGAAAATTCTGCACAACAAACTCAACAAACAATATTAGTAGAGTTTGTTTTATTGAGATATTAACTTAACCATTAAGAATTGGTCAAAGGTATTAATAAGGTAAGCATATTTAAATGGGCCAAATGTTACATGTATATTATATGCTTATTTTTTCGTACAAAATGTTATTTATAATATATAAACACATGAAAATAGTATTTTTACAGATAAACCCTCATATGTATCATATATTATAATAAACACCTTTTATTATATAATAATAGTAGGAAAAATGTCATATTAAATGTACAGTTTTATCAACTGAACATATTGTAGACTAGGTCATATCAATGCGACTCGACTAGCTAAGTTACATATAGATGCATATTTAAACTAGTTTGAATTTACATCTTGTGAAACTTGCCAGTCATGTCACAGAGATAAGATGACCATAGCTCTGTTTATTGGAAACAGAGAAAGAGTTAGTGAACTCTTGGGATTGATACATGCTGATGTATGAAAGTCTCCAGTCTACACATACCAGGACTGGTTCTTTGTACTTCATTACATTCTCTGATGATCACTCAAGATTCAGACATATGTTCCTGTCGAAACACAAGTCCGAACCTTTTGAGATATTCACAGAATATAAATTAGAAGTAGAGAACCAAAATACGGGTATAAGTATTATGTCCTTTGATGTGATCAAGGAGGAGAATACTTGAGTACGGAATTCCTGGACAATTCTAAAGGAGAATGAGATTCTCTCTCAGCATTACTCCTCCGTATACACCATAGCACGATGGTATATCGGGGCAGAGCAATCACACCCTATGTGATAAGGTGTGCTCTATGATGAGTACTACTGAGTTACCTATTTCCTTTTGGGAGTTATGCACTTATGAAGTTGCATACCTATTGAATAGGGTCCCGATCAAATCAGTTGCCTACCATTTCATATTTGATATGGAAAGGGAAAAGCCATATCTTAAGTTTGTTAAGATTTGGGGTTGTCCGGCCTATGTCTAAAACCATAATCCGGACAAGCTCGAGGCAAGGTCTGTTGTGTATAACTGGAAATGTTCCAGCTATACAAACTGCAGCTGATGATTTGGTAGAACCAAAGGATTCAATAGTTTCCAACGAACCTCAGCCTCTCCGCCGATCTAGTAGGGTTCCTCACCCACCTGAGAGATACTTCGGTTTCTCTATGACAGTGGGAGCGAGGATTGCATCATGAGATGATGACCCAACTAGTTTCGAGCTGGCCATCAGGAGTGGGACTCTGTAAGAATGGCTGGATGCTTATCGATCTGAGATGGAATCCTTATACACCAACAAAGTATGGACTTTAGTTGCCTTATCTGAAGGGTTAAATCCCCATCAGGAGCAAGTATATCTTGAGAAGATTACTTGGTGTACATGAAAAAGTTGAGACTTTCAAAGCTATGCTTAAGTCCATCCAGATCCTACTTGCCACGGCTACATACCATGACTACGATATCTGGTGGTTGGGTGTCATGACAGCTTTTCTAAATGATGTTTTAGAAAAGTGCGTCTATAAGTACACAGCCAGAGGGCTTCGTAGATAGTGGGAGCAGTGGAAACGTGTGCAAGATGTTTTATATGATAAAACAGGCATCGCGGAGTTGGGACATCTGTTTTGATGTGGTAGTCAAAGAGTTTGACTTCATCAAAATGGTAGATGAACCTTGTATATACAAAAAGGTAGTAAAGAGTATGGTGGTGATCCTCGTAGAGTACATGGATGACATACTCTTGATAGGGAAGGGGTTTCCTATGCTACGCTTGGTCAATCTCCGCTTATCACAAGGATTCTCCATATAGGATCGAAGTTGATACCTCCTAAATCCTGGGTTTTTGATCTATGAGATACATCTAATTGGATGTTAGGATACTCACTAGTTGTAGTGAGATGGTATCAATCGATCCTGGGGAGAATCACTGGAAAGGTTCCAGGGTGATAAGGACGACTGAATGTCAGTCGCAGGCATTGTCTTTACCCTCAGTGGAGGGACGGTATGTTGGAAGAGTTCCAAGCTAGATACCGTGACATACTAGACGATTAAAAGCAAGATACATCGTTACCAAGAATGCTACCAAAGAGGCAGTCTGGATAAATATAAGTTTATGAGATGAACTTCGTTCCTACCATTGTGTGACAATGGAGTTGTGGCTTTAGCCAAGGAACTACCGTCCCATCAGAAATCCAGATATAATTCTTAGGCAGTATCACCTGATCATGGAGATGGTTGATCTCCAGGGAGATCGAGGTTAGGAGAGTAGACACAGAGGACGACAGCGCGGATCCATTCACAAGGGCCTTTTTTCCAGTAGAGACTTTTATGGGATGGTTGAGTATGAGATACTTCAACCACAGCTAATTGTTGGGTATGTGATACCACAACAGATGGTCCTAGTGCAAGTGGGAGATTGTTAGTTATATGTATGCCCTAGAGGCCATTACTGTGCATACGATGTATATTGTAATAGATGCTTGGACATATATAGAGAGGACTTTCTTGCTCGACATGATAGTATGCTATCCGGTTACTCTTTACCTTAACGTGTATACTGATTGTCTCTCTGTTACATGTTGGTAAAGCCCTTAGGATGTGTACTTGACTACCTGGACTGTGATGCGGATCATACTAGTGGGGACATGGTAGTCCATAAGTCCATCCTTCAAGGTCCCTAGTCGTGGGTGTAACGAGACGGGGCATCGATATACTAGAGTAGACTAGCGTATACCTTCTCGACCCATACAGATGGGCGATGGATGATCCCATATCCATTGGTGTTTGACATCAGAGATTATATACGGGTGCTCAGTGGAAACTGGGTATACTGGACGGACTCGCCGAGAACTCCCAGATGGTATTATACCTCATGTCAGATGGCAGTTCTCTGGTGACACTGGTACAATTTAGTCTGTAGACCCAAGATCGTCATAGAGTCTTGTGTGATTCCTACTGTGCTTTGATTTCCACCTTACCACGTCCAAGAGGGCGTGCAAAACGGTGGCTTTTGGGTACAGTCCCGAATCACATGGAGGCAATGAGCGATAGGAGGGGATTCGTCTCTCCCGGTATAGGGAGTTGATGTTGCACTGTGTTCGATTGGCTATAACCGGAAATCCCTGGCCAGGGTTGCTAAGATTTACTGGTAAGTGTTACCAGTAGTTTCTCGAATTGTTATAGACCTCATATCGACACGACTTATCGAGCTACAGGGGTCTGACGTTTACCACCCCTAGACGAGATATGCGACATATCCGACGAACAGACCGGACTGTACGGTAAGTGTTACTGGTTGGATTCACAGGAGTGTGAGTGGGCTTACTCGTCGATCTTCTAATCGCTCAATACCGGGGTGGCCGTTACGTTTAGCAGACCGCTTGCGGCTTGTGGGTGTTTGATATGATCATCACCTGCTGCCGGCGTATTGACAAGTCTTTTGAGTCCTACACAGAGGTTTCCTGGCTCAAGCGAAACGAAATAAGAGCGCATATGAGATATGTGCGGGACCGAGAATAATGCGTGTATGTGATACCGTATTCCATTCTCGCGATGAATGTATCGATTGGTTGTATGCGATATAACCAAGTTATCGATTCAAGGATTGATTCGATAAGCCGATACATTGGATATTAGTCGGTTATATGAGATATGACCGGATCGTTAAATCAAGTGTTGATTTAATGATTTAATGCATAATTATATATTTGATATATTACTTTGCATTAACTAGTATTGGTTCACTTTAAATGGATTTTCTCACTTGATGTGCACATTATATATGTGATATACTTTTGTACATTTGATTGTATCATGTTTGATGATACATGATAGTTTGGGTGTATGTTAAGATTAAACCATGGTTATGTAATGGTTAGGGTTTTGATTTTATTTACTTATTCATTTATTTATTTATTTATTCATCTTTGAAGGATAAATAGAATGGTGGCTTATTTTGTTTCTTTCATGAAGCTTCATGAAGTGTTGAAAGCTTGACCATTTTGTTTGTTGACTTAACCCTAACCATTCAACCTAACTATAGTTTATTCTCTACACCTAACTATGGTTGCCATTTTGATAAGTATCATATTATTTCTTATTTTAGAAATACTTATCATATTCTTTTCTTCTTTTCTTCTTCATCAACAAGAAGAAAAGCTTGCAACCTTTAATGGCAACTTGAGAAAAAGAGTGAGAAATCCAATTCTAAAGTGAACCCACTTCCTACTTATTCATCCTCTACCACTTGCCATGTAGTATAGGGTGTTTTCTTCACAAGTTTCTTGACTTGGTGAAGTTGGAGCTTGATCTTGTGTTGCCTCGACGTAGATCATCTTCGGCATCAAAGTCGACGACCTAGCCCGTCCATTTCTCCGATGAAGCCGACGCTAGAGCCCGAGATCCGATGATCGCAGCGAGGGGACTTCATCACGGAGCTATGTAGGTGGAGGACCGGATCTACAAAGGTTGTATTTTCGGTTTACTCTTAGTTAAGTTGTTAACTAGTTGCTTGTTTCGCCTAAATTCTAGTTAACGATCCGTATTAGGGTTTGTGGGCATAAGAAAAATTTGAATTTGGCATGGTTGATGCCTTGTGAGACCTCATTAGTGTGCCTAGGAACCCTACAGTCGACTCCTCGAGATGGCCTCCCACTGAACCCTAGAGCCCGGTCACTTGTGCTCCCCTCTTTGGGTCAATCCTAATGCGGAAAAGTAAATAATATACAATATTGGTGACATCATCCTCAACCCGGTAGTGCCCCAAATAAAAGAATATTACATACATTTAATTATTACATGAATGAAAATAAATACTCTCATCTCACATAAAACCCCCGGCTATTCGATCGCGACAATCCTGCATATCATATCTCAGCAACACATAATATCACATATCATCAACGTAAGTAAGTATGCGTACCCCGATTGTCGTTGATGTATAGCAACGAAACCGGCGATACACCACATACTACACTTACGGTCGCAGAAAAGAAAGTGAAAAACAACAATTGCAATTATCACATTAACATATATTAAGACGATGTTTAACGTTCGATCGAATCAACATACAGCTACAAATTACCCCGAGAGCTCAACACTTGAGCAAAGTCAAAATACTCAAAAATGTGCCACAGTGTCTATGGACCAGCCGTAGAAGGGGTTAACCAATGCCTCACCTATGGGACCATGGAAATACGGCAAACCTTAGGGTTCGATCGCGGTTCCGTGGGCATAGAATCGAGTTAAGGTTATGTATTCTTCTAGAGGGTCCATAGGGATACTTGCACAACTATTCTATATATAATTAACTTAGGAAAATAATAACACATGAAAATTTCAGCGAGGTACAAGATGTGGTTTTGAAGTTCGTTTGAACTGCTAAACATTGTCAATGTTACCTTTACAGTGTTAAAATATACGACTACGAAACATTACGAATTAACCCCTAATCAAAATAATCATCACATGAAAATTTGAGCTAAACAAACAATACCTGAAACCCTAAATCCTACAGAACAGAGCACTGGTGAAATACGGAGCAGAACAGAGCAAGGGGGGCCGAGCAGGCCGGATTTTTGAGTGGTCTGGCCGGTTTTTTTGTGTTGGAATTGCCCCGTATTCCTTCAGTGTTCTCAATACATCTCATATAAACTTCTGCAGTTGCTTAAATAATTTTAAAAAGACTTTTTAAAAAAATTTCAGAGAGCAAAATCTAGGGTTTCAAATATCGTATTTTCGGAGTCAATTTCGTTTTCATAATAGTTATAACACCGTGTCTAAAATTCTAACTTGGCTCTGATACCACTATTGGGTTTCCCTTGTACCTAATCTAGGGTTTGGAAGCATCACACATGCCACATAAAAATTTAGAGAGGTGCAAAGGAAACTAACCATGAATCTTTAACTAGAAGTTTAGGGTAACAACAAAAGTATCACATACAATGAACCTTTTATCACTAAGTGAAAAGAATACAACCTTTGTAGTCCTCTTGTGTTGACTTCTTGGATCGTTGAGAGGTTGCAACGGCTTGTTAGTAGCCTTCCTTGTCCACGATGATCCACCCGAAGTCCTTTTACCCAAAACTCCTTGCTTTACTTGGTCTTTAAAAGAAGTGTAGCGAACACCCTACAGAAATGGGCTAAAGAAATGTAGGATGATGATGCGGTTTCTTTTCTCTATTCAAAACCCTATCTTTTTATCTCACTCTCACTCTAGAAAAACTAAGAGAGCAAGAGAGAATAAGGAAGAAGATGATGGCAACTCAAGAGCTCAAGTTGCGATAAGCATTAAAATGAGAATGAAATATATATATATATATATATATATATATATATATTAAATCCTTTTCACTTCAAACCATGGGTTAATAAATATATAGATATTTATTTTGGAGTAATGAGAGCCATAGAAAATTAACTCATAGTTAATGCAAGGTTAAGTCAAGAATGAAGAATAAATCTCAACCATGAATTAATTTTATTTGGATTAACACAAAAATAATTATATAGATAAATACTTCCATGTGAGTCTTGCATTGCCACCACATGTGTATCATCAACCAGGATACAATGTATGCATGTATGTGTGCATGCACATCATCATGTGCATCAACATAAACATATGCATACATGCATGCATACAAAAAGAAAAGGGTTTAATAAAGAAATGTACTAAAAGTCAGATGTTAAATCAACACTTGATTTAACAAACCGGTCATATCACGTACGACCCGACCAATAGAAAATCGCCCGATTAATATACAATATCACATATTTGTATTTAATCGGGTCCCCGCGCATATCTCATATGCACACCATATCGTTTCGCCTAAGCTAGGAAACTCCTTTGCGGGACTCTGAGACTCGTCAATACGCTGGAAGTAGGTGATGATCATATCAAACAACTACAAGCCGCAAGCGGTCAACTAAATATAATGGCCACCCGGGTATTGAGCGATCAGAAGAAAACCAGCGAAGTTGTCAAAACTCCCGTCGAGCCAACTGGCAACACTTATCGTCCAGTCCGGTCTCTTCGTCAAATATGCTGCATATCGAGTCTAGGGATGGAATCGTCGACCCCAATAACTCAATAAGTCTTGCCGGTGTATGGCTCATAACAGATCAAGAAACTACTGATAACACTTATCAGTAAATCTCAGCAGCCCTGGCCAGGGACTTCCTGTTATAGCCAATCGAGCATAGCACAACATCAACTCCCAATACCGGGAGAGACGAAACCCCTCCTATCGCTTATTGCCTCCATGTGCCTCGGGACTGTACCTAAAGTCCACCTGTTTGCATGACTCAGTAGAGCCGTGGTAGGGTGGAGATCAAAGTACAGTGGGAGGACACACAAGTCTCTATGACGATCTTGGGTCTACAGACTAACTTGTACTAGTATCACCTGAGAACTGCTATCCGACGATAGATATAATACCACATAGGAGTTCTCGGTGAGTCCGTTCAGTGTACCCAGTCTCTACTGAGCACCCGTATACAATCTTTGGTGTCACCACACCAGATGGATATGGGATCATCCATCGCCCATCACATGGGACAAGAATGGTATACGCTAGTCTACACTGGAATATCGATGCCCCGTCTCGATACACCCACGACTAGGAACAATTAAAGGATATTCTTATAAACTATACGTGTCCCATTAGTATGATCTACATCATAGTCCCAGTAGTCAAGCATATATCCTATGGGCTTTATAACCATGTACCAAATGAGTAAGATGCATGATCAAATGAACATGTCAAGATAAAGTAAACCAGATAGCATACTTTCATATCGAGCAAGAAAGTCATATATATATATATATATACATATCCAAGCATCCACTATACATATAATGGCCTCTAGGGCTTACATATATCCAACATCTACTAATATGTATAAGCGATATGCTAAAAGAAACACATGCACATATTGAAGTAGAAACAAACCAAGTAGTATACTACCATTTTGAGAAAGATTGTCAATACAACTGTGAATATCCCAAGCTTCCATTAAGTAATATAAAATCTAGTATGATACAATAATGACCTCTAGGGCATATATCACTAACATTCTCCCACATGCACTAGGGCCATGTATTGGCATATCGCAGACCTATCATCTCGATTAGCCTTTCTAACTGTGTCTGAGGGATGGCCTTCGTGAGTGGATCTACAGTGTTATTCTCCGTATCTACTCTCCTCACCTCGATCACCCGGCGATCTACGATCTCCCTGATCAGGTGGTACCGTCTCAAAATGTGTCTGGACTTCTGATGGGACCTGGGTTCCTTCGCTAAAGCTATAACGCCGTTGTTGTCACAATACAGAGGTATTGGATCAACAATGGTTGGAACCACCTGAAATTCTGTGAGGAACTTCTTCATCCAGACAGCTTCTTTTACTGCATCGCAGGCAGCTATGTACTCCGCTTCCATCGTTGAGTCAGCAACGGTGTCCTTCTTGGAGCTCTTCCAACAGACCGTCCTTCCATTGAGGGTAATGACATAACCCGACATGGACTTGGAGTCATTCTTGTCACTCTGGAAGCTGGAGTCATCAAAGGACTCGATCTGGAGGTCTTTTCCGCCATACACCAAGAACATCTCCTTACTCCTTCTCAGGTACTTGAGAATTTTCTTTACTGCTATCCAGTGCTTCTCCCTTGGGTTTGACTGATACCGGCTTACAACGATCAATGCATATGCCACATATGGTCTGGTACACAACATCACATACATTATAGAGCCTACCGCAGATGCGTAGGGTATAGTTGACATGCGAGCCCTTTCCAAATCAGTCTTTGGAGACATCTCTTTGGAGAGGGTGATTCCGTGACAAGCAGGTAGATTACCGTGCTTTGAATCTTCCATACTGAATCTTTTCAGTATGGTGTCGATGTACCTTGACAGTGAAAGTCCCACTATCCGTTTAGATCTATCACGATAGATCTAGATCTCCAGAATGTAGGAGGCATCACCTAGGTCCTTCATGGAGAACCTCTTTGACAAGAATCTTTTGACTGATTGTAGTATAGGAATGTCATTTCCTATCAAGAGAATGCCATCCATGTACAAGACGGGGAATACCACAGTTCTCCCTACAATGTTACTATAAATGTATGGTTCATCTGGATTTTTTTATAAAGTCGAATTCTTTGACAGTATCATCAAAAAAGATGTTCTAACTCCGCAATGCCTTCTTTAGTCCATAAATATGTAAGTCGATGCCACGCACCCCACGTGTTCGCGGGGAGGCGGAGTTTGCAAAAAATGATTTTTATTAGCTTCGTAACATCGACTAAACTCCAGGATCGATACTAAACCCTAACTAACAATCTAGCAAAGAGGTTTAACTACTATGTGTGAGTGTTATATCTCAAGTTCTCGCTGTCCTTCACCTCCTCGCTTTCCATCTCCAAGTCGTGGGCTCCTTGAACTGAGAACGGATTGCACCTCCTCATCATCTTCTCCAAATCGTAGAAGATCCACCCGAGAGATCCGACTTTGAGCTTAACCTCTAACTTGAGGCAATTAGGTCACTTGGTGTGCTAAACTTAGTAGCCTAGGATGTGTAGAGAGTGATGAGGAATCAAGTTGTCTCACTAAATCCTAGGATTCTCAACTCATGAGATGGTTAGGGTTTGAGGGGAGATGGAGAAAGGCTTGAGGAAATGAGGAGGAGAAACTATCTGTAGTTTTTTTTTAAATGAAAAAGATTAATGAAAAAAGGCTAGAGTTTTGGCTTTTAAACCAAGGGAAAATATCTCACAAATATCTAAGTCAACAACTCACAAATGAGTCCAAGATGGTCAATGCAAAACCCTAATCTCATTTCACAAAAATACCACAAAGTTTCCTCTCTCAATTCCTCCACCTCACTAAAGAATTAATCATAAAAGAGAAACCCTAATTTGAGGTGTCATTCTCCAAAAGCAATCTTGATCAAATCACAAGAATGTCTCTCTTGACCGTATATACATACCCGTATCCGTATTCCGAGAAACACGAATGCAATAAGACAAAACTAATCCAATAATCATATACTAGGATCCGGCTTAAACCAAAGCCCACTAGTAATATTTGTCCGAACATCATATGCGCACAAGTACACGTATGTGATCGAACCCTGTCGTAAAACCATACGACCTCTACACGTTCCACCCGAAGCTGGGAAACCCTCTGTGTGGGACTCTAAAGACTCGATAGTACTCTGGCAGTGGGTTTAACCACAAGCGCGTCAGTGGAACTAGCTGTACGTAACGGCTACCCAGGTATCTGTCGATAAGAAGGTCGACGAGGAAACTCATCCGTACCCCTACTGAGCTTGTCTGTGGTAATCTCCGTACAGTCTGGTCTGTTCGTCTAAGAGTGTCGCATATCGGTCCTAGGGGGCGGCAAGCGTCAGACCCCTAATAGTGCAATAAGTCATGTCGGAGTGCGGCCAAAAATACCCTGAGAAACTACTGGAATCCCTAAAAGCAAATCTCGCTTGCCCTAGCCAGGGACTTTGTGTAATGGCTTTCCGAACACAGCGCGACATCAACCCCCAATACCGGGAGAGACGAATCCTATCTAACCGCCACTGCCTCCAAGTGCTTCGGGACTGCACCCAACTACTACCTGTTTGCACGACTCAGCAGAGCCGTGGTAGGGTAGTAATCTAAGAACAGTGGGAACACACTTGAGGCGAAGTAGCAGTGTTAAGTCGACGGACTAAGCTATACTCATGTCACTTGGGAACTGCTACCTGACGATATGTATATTACCAACCAGCAGTTCCCTACGAGTCCGTCCAGTGTAACTCATAACCCAATGAGCACCTGCATACTATCTCCATTACGACGTCCTGATGGCTGTGGGACAGACCATCTCCCCTGCTGGGAACAGAAGCATATACACTAGTCTACTCTGGAGTATTGATGCCCTGTTTCAATAATCCTGCGACTAGGGACCTGTGTAAGGATGTGCTTATAGACTACCCAGCCCCCACTAGTGTGACTGCCATCACAACGCTGGTAGTCAAGTAAAGATCCTAAGGGCTCCATCAATATGTATAAGCGATACGTTTAAAGAAACATATACACATATTAAGATAGATACAAACCAAGTAGCATACTACTATATCGAGAGAGACTGTCATAAATCCGTGTATATATCCCAAGCTTCCAAAATGTAATATACAAACCAGTACTATACAATAATGGCCTCTAGGGCATATCACACTAACAATCTCCCACTTGCACTAAGGCCATGTGCTAGCATATCGCAGACCTATCATCTCGAATACGCTCTCGAACTGCATCTGAGGGATGGCCTTTGTGAATGGATCTGCAGTATTGTCCTTAGTAGCAACTCTCCGAACCTCGATCTCCCGGCGATCCACGATCTCCCTGATCAGGTGATACCGCCTCAATATGTGTCTGGACTTCTAATGGGACCTGGGTTCCTTTGCTAAAGCTATAGCCCCGTTGTCGTCACAATACAGTGGAATTGGATCAACAATGGACGGAACTATCTGAAGTTCTGTTAAGAACCTCCTCATCCAGACTGCTTCTTTTGCGGCATCTAAAGCTGCGATATACTCCGGTTCTATCGTTTAGTCAGCAACGGTGTCCTGCTTGGAACTCTTCCAACAGATCGCCCCTCCATTGAGGGTAAAGACATGACCTGACATAGACTTGGAGTCATCCTTGTCACTCTAGAAGCTGGAGTCAGCAAAAGCCTCGATCTGGAGGTCCTTTCCGTCGTAAACCAAGAACATTTCCTTAGTCCTTCTCAGGTACTTGGGAATGTTCTTTACTTCTATCCAGTGCTTCTCCGCAGGGTTTGATTGATACCGACTTACTATGCTTAGTGCATAAGCTACATCTGGTCTGGTACACAACATCACATACATTATAGAGCCTACCGCAGAAGCGTAGGGTATAATAGACATGTGATCCCTTTCCAAACTAGTCTTGGGAGACATCTCTTTGGAGAAGGTGATTCCGTGACAAGCCGGTAAATTAACGCACTTTGAATCTTCCATACTGAATCTTTTCAGTATGGTGTCGATGTACCTGGACTATGAAAGTCTCAATATCCTCTTAGATCTATCACGATAAATCTGGATCCCCAGAATGTAAGAGGCATCACCCAGGTCTTTCATGGAGAACCTTTGTGACAAGAACCATTTGACAAATTGTAGCATAAGAATGTCATTTCCTATCAATAGAATCTCATCCACGTACAAGACGAGGAATACAACAGTTCGTGCTACAATCTTACTATAAATGCATGGCTCATATGGATTTTTGATAAAGTTAAATTCTTTGACCGTCTCATCAAAACAGATGTTCCAATTCTGCGATACCTTCTTTAGTCCATAGATAGACTTAAGCAACTTGCACACTTTCCCGCTGCTCCCACTCTGAATGAAACCCTTTGGCTGGTCCATATAGACACACTCTTCCACATTTCCATTTAGAAAAGCAGTATTTACGTCCATCTGCCAAATTTCATAATCGTGGAAGGCGGCAATGGAAAGAAGGATCCGAATAGATTTGACCATAGCCACTGGAGAAAAGGTTACATCATAGTCTAAACCAGGTCTTTGATGAAATCCTTTTGCAACAAGTCTAGCCTTATATGTTTCAACCTGTCCATCTACACCAATCTTCTTTCTGAAGATCCATTTGCAGCCTACGGGTTTTACCCCTTCTGGAGCAATGTCCAAAGTCCAAACTTTGTTGGTGTACATGGAATCCATCTCGGTCCGCATTGCATCCATCTATTTTACAGAGTCAGTGCTCAGAATGGTTTGCTGGAAGTTAGTCGGCTCATCATTATCAATGATGCAATCCTCTCTATTCCCATCTACGAGAAAACCGTAGTATCTCTCAGGCGGATGAGATAGCCTACTACTCCTGCGGAGCGATGCGGGTGTCATGACCCAAATGTGGCACGTGACCGGCACTTAAATCACGTGACATCTAAAGACGTCAACGCGGTCCAAGTAAGCCGAAACCCGAAATCTAAACCCTTTTTGAAAATATTGGAGGTGGTTTAAAATAGTCATCATATGAGATCGGTTTAAAATAAAGATTCAAGTTTAACTAAGTATGTTTGAAAAGTATCTATGACGTTTTGAAATTCGACAACACCTCTTTCCTAATTTTTTATAAAACCCGATACAACATAATAATATAAATAGAATCCCAACGAGAGCTAGCTTCCACGCCCAATAGGCGGAACAACCAAGCAAACCATATACGACGCACAATGGAGAAGAAAAGAAAAGCGAAACAAAATCAACAATATAAAATGGTCGACTCCAATGAGTGCGGCATCACAACACACAAACTCTAAGACTCGCTTTAAGTCCACAATATACCTTTTCTAAGTTGATGGAGTTTTACTAGATACAAAAAGATAGGAATATACAAATGTGAGTACGATACAACAGTAACCCACCTGCCAAAGTAATCACTGAAAGGAATGTGTGCCCCAAGCCGCTGATAATCCAAGCGGTAACACATGCAAGAAACTGTAGCCCAACGGGGATAAGTTGCCAACTCAGTGAATAAAAGTACATCACAAGGTAGAAATCGAAATGCACAACGATACTTAGGTCATAAGTATAGTACTATCATATCCTGTACTAATATACTATATGATATGCAGATGTATCATAAATGCAACTCTATCTATCACATGAACCCAAAGGAAAATGCAAATGACCTGTATCTAGGTATAATCTCATAAGTAGCCGAAAATATATGTGTACAACCTCTTCTTTAAAATAGCCGCGGAATACATATGTCATGGCATAAAAGCAGACGTGATAGTATGAATTATAATAGGTATCTTATTTAAGATATACGTCCTGCTGTTTTGGTGAAGAATATTAAGAGGTTTACAATTTAAGGATCCCAGTGTCATATCAGACATGTCAAAATAATGAGACTATAGCTCGTTTTTGAATTTCTTTTTTTTATGCGAATGCCCGTAAAAATATGCAGGTACTGTCCCCCGGATCAGTTCCGGTCGGCTACAATAACTCATAACATAACCGTATACCTCATATGATAGCAATATATCAATATCTGGATGTCCAGTATCGACACCCGAAATCAGAAATCTCTCATGTCCATCACCGACACGCAAATCCTCAAATCTCTCGTGTCCATCACCGACACGCAAATGAAGATACCTTCGACACCATCTCAATAGATGATCGCCACCCGATATCCCTGGCCCCGGTCGGTATCTCCTGGATATCCGCCGTGTCCAAATCGAGCCCCGGCCCGTATCCCCTGGATATCTGCCGTACTCATCTCTATCTCCGGTATCGAGTGTCCTTGCTAGGCTCCCCGCCTCACATGCGGCTATCCTGCCCTTCATTCTCGACCGGGTCCACCATGTATCCGAATGTATATCCCCCCACTCAGTCTGGATAACGTAGTAATCCGTAACCGTATAGCCCCTCACTCGGTTCGGAGTAAAACAAAACATAAAAACGACTTATGGTGGACATCAACTCATCGTATCCAAAGATAACAAGTAAAGAAGAAGAATCCTTGCATTAATCATTCTGATGATATATTATATATATACATATATAACAGCGTCCCATACCACTGATATATATCATCAAAAGTAAAACATCCAGAAACTCATAAGAATCCAATATGAATACCCATAGTACTGGTATTCGCAATTTAACATGTAAAACATGTAAGGCACGTAAATAATATCATACAAGTAATAAACATAACCATCCTACTGTGTCATGGCAATACTAATGATGTGTAGTGTGGCATATGCGTCTGTGCTCGTGCAGCATGGCAATCATTAGTATTTCTGCTAGTGTTCTATAAGTGTAATAGAATACTCATATCAATATCCACATACGCATTACATAATATAACGGTCTTACAGTGAAATGGCAGTACCAATGAGGTGTAGTGTAACATGTGCGTACGTGCTCGTACTCATTGGTAGTTGTGCAGTGTTCTAAGAGTGTTCGTATCACGGAAATATATAACATCGATAATTATAATGCGAACATGTAAAGTACATCTAAGCGTAACTAATAAATGTAATTACTTACTATGAGCTATACCATTATCTTTGAAAATGAAACGAAACGTTGGTTTTGAACTGAGGAAGCTGCCTTGGGTTGAAAATGGATATTTGTTTTGGAAATTGGCATCGCATCCTTGTTTTTTATCATCAAAAAGGGAAACGAATCGTTAGTTTTTAAAAGAGTATAGCTCACTCAAGTATTACGTTCTAAAACGAAATAAAACATTATTTTACCAGTCTAAAGGAAACTTGGCCGTTATTCGGCATATGAATCTCATTATCACAAGTACGGTATGATTCATCTGTAAGTCCATGCTACCTCTTCCGGTACTTTCGGGAATGCGGAATTTGGTAAAAAACGATTTTTACGGAGGTGGTAACATGGACCTATAACCCGGATCTTGGTTAAACATCTATCTAACAACCTAACTATGAGTTTCTAGCTACTCGGTTAGGGGGTTATACCTTGCTTGTCTTGAACTCCTTCGTCTTCAAGCTCCGATGGTGGTCCGATTGGCTTCTTCTCGTCGTCTCCGTACTCCGAAGATAGATCCACCTGAAAGCTCCAACCTTTAGCTCCATCTTCGTTCTTTGAAGAAACTAGTTCACTTGGTTTGCTAAACCTAGTGAACTAGAATGAGTAGAGAAGAATTAGAATGGGATTTTATCTATGGTTCTTGATTCTCAACTCATGAGAGATATGAACCATAGAGTCAAGAGAGGGAGCAAGAGGATGAGGGTGAGAGCAAAGCAAGAGAGCTCAAGAACAAGAGAGAGAATGAGCAAGAAAGAATGAGCAAGTATTTTGTCTCTCACCCTCTCATAATCCAAAGTCATGATAACTCATCATATCAAAAAAGTCTTATGTGATGGTTGAAGCAACCATAACCATATCATATCATGCACTCATTTTACACAAATGAGCAAGCAAGTAAAAGTCTTTGGCATGAAATGATAGCTATGGTTATCATGATGGTCAACTAGTCAAGCCTAGTCAACCGGTCAACAAAGTCAACAAAAGTCAACAAGTCAACAAAGTCAACAAAGTCAACAAAAGTCAACAACCATGTCACCATAATACTTAATCAATATAATAGTTAATCACATATCATATTCTCATTAGGGTTGAGCAAAAAGTCAAATAGTCAACGGTCAACTGTCAACAACCCTAATGAGAATCCGCTGCCTCTGCCTCCCTGTCAACTGTGCATACACACCCGCATCCGCGTTCCGAGGAACACGAATGCAAACTGGATAAATCCAATCCCAAAAGGTACACTAGGATCTGGCTTAAACCAAAGCCCGCTAGTGTAAACTGTCCGGACACTGTACGTGCACAAGTGCACGGATGTGACCGAACCCTGTCGCAAAACCATGCGACCTGTCGCAATACAATGCGACCTCTACTCTTTTGCCTAAAGGCGAAAAGCTTTCTGTGTGGGACTCTAAAGACTCGACACTACGCTGGCAGTGGGTTTAACCACAGATCGCAAGCGGCACTAGCTGGGCGTAACGGTCCCTAGGTAATGCCGACAAGAAGACCGACGAGGCGAAACCCATCTGAACTCCAACTGAGCCTGAGTGTGACATTCTCCATACAGTCCGGTCTGTTCGTCTGATACATCGCATGGCGGGCCTAGGAGGCGGTAAACGTTAGTCCCCCAATAGCGGTACAAGTCGTGCCGGAGAGAAGACCAAAACACCCTGAGATAACACTGGAAGCCTACCAGTATATCTCGTTTGCCCTGGCCAGGGACTACTCGTGTAATGGCTCTCCTAGATACAGCACGATGTCAACCCCCAATACCGGGAGAGACGAATCCTGTCTTACCGTCACTGCCTCCAAGTGCTTCGGGACTGCACCCAACCACTACCTGTTTGCACGACTCCTTTGAGCCGTGGTAGGGTAGTGATCAAAGTACAGTGGGAACACACTCGAGGCGAAGTGACAGTGTCAAGTCAGCGGACTAAGCTATACTCATGTCACCTGGGAACTGATAACTGACGATAGGCATAATACCAACTAGTCAGTTCCCGACGAGTCCTGTCCAGTGTACCCGTAACCTAACGAGCACCCGCATACTATCTCAAGTACGACGTACTGACGGCTGTGGGACAGACCGTCTCCCACACTGGGATGAGAAGCGCATGCGCTGGTCTACTCCGGAGTATCGATGCCCTGTCTCGATAGTCCTGCGACCAGGGACCTGCATAAGGATGTGCTTATAGATTACCCAGCCCCACTAGTATGACGGCCATCACATCGCTGGTTATCAAGCAAAGATCCTAAGGGCTCCACTAATGTGTATAGGCGATATACAAAAATAAACACATATACACATTGAAGTAGAAACAAACCAAGTAGCATACTACTATTTTGAGCAAGATTGTATATACAAGGTGAATATCCCAAGCTTCCATTAAGTAATATACAAACTAGTATGATACAGTAATGGCCTCTAGGGCATATACAATAACAATCTCCCACTTGCACTAAGGCCATGTACTGGCGTATCGAAGACCTATCATCTCGATCAGCCGCTCGAACTGAGTCTGGGGCAAGGCCTTGGTGAATGGATCTGCAGTGTTGTCTTTTGAAGCGACTCTCCGAACCTCGATCTCCTGGCGATCCACGATCTCCCTGATCAGGTGATACCGCCTCAAGATGTGCCTGGATCTCTGATGGGTCCTGGGTTCCTTCGCTAAAGCTATAGCCCCGTTGTTGTCGCAATACAGAGGTATTAGATCAACAATGGACGGAACCACCTGAAGTTCTTTCAAGAACTTCCTCATCCAGACAGCTTCTTTTGCGGCATCAGATGCAGCGATGTATTCCGCTTCCATCGTCGAGTCTGCAACGGTTTCTTGTTTGGAACTCTTCCAACACACCGCCCCTCCATTGAGGGTAAAGACAAAACCCGACATGGACTTGGAATCATCCTTGTCACTCTGGAAGCTGGAGTCAGCAAAGGCCTCGATCTGGAGGTCTTTTCCGCCATACACCAAGAACATCTCCTTAGTCCTTCTCAGGTACTTGAGAATGTTCTTTACCGCTATCCAGTGTTTCTCCCCAGGGTTTGACTGATACCGGCTTACCACACTTAGTGCATAAGCTACATCCGGTCTGGTACACAGCATCGCATACATTATAGAGCCTACCGCAGAAGCGTAGGGTATAATAGACATGCGATCCCTCTCCAAATCAGTCTTGGGAGACATCTCTTTAGAGAGGGTGATCCCGTGACAAGCCGGTAGGTTACCGCGCTTGGAATCTTCCATACTGAATCTCTTCAGTATGGTGTCGATGTACCTGGACTGTGAAAGTCCTAATATCCTCTTGGATCTGTCACGGTAGATCCGGATACCCAGAATGTACGAGGCATCACCCAGGTCTTTCATGGAGAACCTGTGTGACAAGAACCCCTTGACAGATTGTAGCATAGGAATGTCATTTCCTATTAAGAGAATGTCATCCACGTATAAAACGAGGAATACTACAGTTCTCGCTACAAATCTACTATAGATGCATGGTTCATCTGGATTTTTGATAAAGCCAAATTCTTTGACCGTCTCATCAAAACAGATGTTCCAACTCCGCGATGCCTGCTTTAGTCCATAGATGGACTTAAGCAACTTGCACACCTTTCCGCTGCTCCCACTCTGAATGAAACCCTCTGGCTGGTCCATATAGACACACTCCTCTAAATTTCCATTTAGAAAAGCTGTCTTTACGTCCATCTGCCAAATCTCATAATCGTGGAAGGCAGCAATGGCAAGAAGGATCCGAATGGATTTCAGCATGGCTACTGGAGAAAAGGTTTCGTCATAGTCTAAGCCAGGTCTTTGACGAAAACCCTTTGCTACCAGCCTAGCTTTATAGGTCTCAACCTGTCCATCTACACCAATCTTCCTTTTGAAGATCCACTTGCATCCTACGGGTTTTACCCCGTCTGGAGCAATGTCCAACGTCCATACCTTGTTGGTGTACATGGACTCCATTTCGGTCCGCATTGCATCCAGCCATTTCACCGAGTCAACGCTCTGAACGGCCTGCTGGAAGCTAGTAGGCTCATCATAATCTATGATGCAATCCTCTCTATTCCCGTCTATGAGAAAACCGTAGTATCTCTCGGGCGGATGAGTCTGCCTACTACTCCTGCGGAGCGGCGTAGGAATGTCCTGTTCTGTTGAACCCTCTGGTTCCACTAAGCTTTCAGTAACAGTCTGTGGTTCTGGAACTTCTTCCAGTTCTATTGTGCTCCCACTTATCTGGGTTTCCAAAAACTCAGTTTCCAAGAAGCGGGCATGCTGAGAAACAAAAACCTTTTGTTCCTCAGCGGAATAGAAAAGATACCCCCTGGAGTTCCTTGGGTATCCCACAAACTTACACTGTACTAAACGTGCCTCAAGTTTGTCCGCATGTTGCTTTTTTACAAAAGCTGGACATCCCCATACCTTGAGATACTTAAGATAGGGTTTCTTCCCAGTCCACATCTCATATGGGGTGGTAGGCACAGTCTTGGTGGGAGCCTTGTTCAAGAGATACGCAGCTGCTTCTAGCGCATATCCCCAGAATGATCGCGGTAACTCAGCGTTACTCATCATGGACCGAACCATATCCAATAGGGTTCGGTTCCGTCTCTCCGATACACCGTTATGTTGCGGAGTGTATGGAGGAGTAAGCTGAGAGAGAATACCATTCTCTTTTAAGTAATTCAGGAATTCGGCACTTAAGTATTCTCCACCTCGATCCGATCTTAGAATCT
Organism: Agapanthus africanus; assembly: GCA_030015575.1. Taxonomy (NCBI): domain Eukaryota; kingdom Viridiplantae; phylum Streptophyta; class Magnoliopsida; order Asparagales; family Amaryllidaceae; genus Agapanthus; species Agapanthus africanus. The sequence continues at coordinate 268,076,227 of JASDDO010000016.1, read as the reverse complement.
TAATACTTTTGCCGGTCTGTTTCTCTACTTCATTCTTATACTCCTGGAATTTTCCAAAGGCTTCGGACTTATGTTTCATTAAGAAGACATAACCGTACCTTGAGAAGTCATCCGTAAAAGTAATGAAGTAAGAATATCCGCTTCTCGCATGTGTAGACATTGGACCGCACACGTCACTGTGTACGAGTCCCAAGAGCTCGCTCGCTCTTACTCCATGTCCAGTAAACGGAGTCTTTGTCATCTTTCCTTTGAGACAGGATTGACAAGTGGCATACGATTGATATTCGAACGCATTCAAATACCCTTCTGTATGTAACTTCGTCAACCTTCTCTCATTGATGTGACCCAGTCTACAATGCCACAAGAAAGTCTGATTCATTTCCGGAGACTTTCTTTTGTGTGTATTCTGGATAGTGAAAATCTGTGGTTGGTTCAATACGTATATACCATTACTCAATGTACCTGACCCAATCAGAACTTGATTAAGGTGAATGTTTACAACATTACTTACAAACGCAAATTCATAACCTTCTTTAGAAACTAAAGATACAGAAATGATATTACAAGTTGCGTTGGGTACAAAAAAGCAATTACGCAAAACCAAAACATGTCCATCTGACATTCCCAGGTGATAGTCCCCCACGGCTTTAGCATCCATGCTAGCTCCGTTCGCAACTCTGAGGGTCATGTCACCTGCTTTCAAAACACTACGGTTTCTCAACGCCTGCAAAGAATTACTGATATGAGATCCTGATCCGGTATCCAATACCCAGGAAGTAGAGTTTATTGAAAGACAGTTTTCAATAACATACACACCTGAAGCTGAAGCTGCAACCTGCTTCAATTCCTGTGTTCTGGCCTTCCAGGCCCTGCAATCATTCTTCCAGTGACCTTTCTTATGACAAAAGAAGCATTCTTCCTTATCCACAAGCTTCCCCGCTATCTTTGTTGCTTTGGCTTTTCCCTTCGTATCCACTTTACTAACACTGCCCATTGGTTTGGCGGGGGCTTTCTTCTTCTTTCCCTTGGCTTTCGCCTTGGACCTAGAAGAAGATGATCCTCCTACAAACAAAGTGGGTGTTTCCCTACCTTTCTGTTGGGTGCCCTCTGCGCTCCTCAGCATGTTGAGGAGCTCTGAAAGTTCAACCTCCTTTTCTTGTAAGTTGAAGTTCAGTATGAACTGGGCGTAAGTGGAAGGAAGGGACTGGAGAACTATATCCGTATAGAGTTCACCCTCCAATATGGTCCCTAGGTCCGCGAGCTCCTCAATGTAGCAGATCATATTTAGCACGTGCTCGGCTACTGATGATCCGACGGCCATCTTTGCCGAAAATAACTTTTTCGACGCTTCGTATCTTGCGATACGTGATTGCTCTCCATACAGTTCCTTTGTATGGAGAAATATGGATTCAAGGTCTATATTCTCGTGCCTCCTCTGATGTTCGTTGTCCATCGAGACAAGTACGAGGCACTTGGCCTTCGCGCTATCAATCTCCCAAGTCTTGCGGATTTCCTTATCCGCATGCTGGAAGTGGGACCAGGGGCAGGGGGAGCTTTGGTGGTAAGAAGATACCCCAGCTTGTCGTAAGTGATTGCCATCTTGACATTCCTGAGCCAATCTTTGTAGTTTGGCCCTGTCAGTATATTTTTATCTAGGAGTAACTTAAGTCCAGTCATGTTGATTTGGTTGCTGCAATTAGGAGAGAGAAGAAGAAACACTCAGCATGATGCTCTTGCAAGTTTAGAATGGTTTTTAGTTTGTCTAAACAGGATGGCTCCCACTGTTTCTCGAATCCCTCCTCAAACCATAAAGGAAGAATTAGCCGAGATCAATCCCACCGCACAATACTTGCTTAACCGTTCAGCCAGGCCGGTGTCGGTACTTCGAGGGACGTTTTCCAACGCTTTCGCGAAGTTCCTTAATTAAAGAACCACTTTTCCCTTGGGGCGTAGCCCCGCTAACACCATTCTAGGCACCTACTAGGTTTATAGCATTGATCGCTTAGTGAGAAATTTCCCGAGGAGTAGCATATACTCACAGTAGGATCGGGATCCAAATATCATCGCGTGACGAAACTGAAGGAATCCTACCAGAATCATCACACTCCAAATGGTATGAAAATCTAGCAAGTTTCAGTACTTATGAAACTCCCGATGTGGATTTTTGCCCCATGCTCTTATGACCTTGACGAAGGTCAACAAATCATAAGTCACATATCAAGTTCTGCCCGTCATTATCCAGGTTAATTTGAATCCACCCGCATATACCCTTGACGAAGGTCAACAAGGTAATGCGAATGTCCCAAACCAACGCATCTATCTATGCTATATATGAATACCCAACAGCTACCAATCACTATGCCTTGACGAAGGTCAACAAACACAGCTTGAATACTATTGAATATTCATTCGAAACGACGGAGGGCTACGAATGGTTTTGGCAAAACCGTGAACGTAGTGAACTTGATTTGGTCGATGGAACGAGATAGCTTTTAAAAGGAGTGGCTCAAGCTCCGCATTTAAAAGTTGGTTTTGAAAAGAACCGAGTGGTTTTTCGAAAGTGTTCCAACGACTTTAACTTGGTTTATTATCTTGCATTAGTTCTTTTAATGCGTGATATTCTTGCATTAGTTCTTTTAATGCGTCCCATCATTTAATCCTACCATTGCAGAAAACAACCAAAATATGACGTACGTTTATGCCATTCGCATTCGCCACTGGGCCCCGTCATTACCCGTTAGGTTACTTAACTAACGACAGAGCGGGGGCTGGGCTAGCGTGTCTGTAAAACATAAGCAACGCCTAAATAGTATCATATATAGATATACTGCAATGATAAACATTTCAGATCACAGATGAATACATTGGATATACTAGGAATCTGTAATTCGTACGAGCCTGTAACGAAAGACAGATTACACGGTCGCGGTGAATAGCCAATACCCCACCCAAGACCCCTACGGGTGCGGCAAACTACCCGCCAAGTACCCGAAGCGTAGCAACCTCCCTCATCTCCATGAGTAGGCCACTCGACACTTCGGCATACCCGGTAGTTTGTGCACCCCCTCCATGGGTCTATCCTAGGAGCAAAAATAGTAAAAAGAAATTATACAATGACGGCTACAACCCCGACCCGGTTGTGCGGCCATACAAATAATTATTACATAAATTTACAATTTTACATGAATTGAAAGAAAAGAAAACTCTCGTCTCACAACCCCCGGCTATTCACCCGCGACAATCCAACATATTCATATACACATTCCAGCACATTATAGATCACAGATTTGTATAACCCCCACTAATCGACATATAGCGATTAGTAGATGTTCAATACAAATATCACATTCCAGAAAAAAAAACCGTTAGCTTAAGTCTTTTAGAAGTTCGATCAAAAATACGGATTTTCGGGACCCCAAAATAAAATTTTCGTTCTGGAAAATCTGGGTTGAAAATACATGTACCAAAATTCCCAAAATACCCCCAGATGCATACTGTAGCAAAGAAACACCAGAGAGGCGCCAAGGAGGCCGCGGAACAGCGGCAATAGCAAGCTATTGCCGCGTTTCCGCGGTCGTTTAGAGGGATCACTTGGTGATTTTTCTACAGTGGCTTCAAAAAACCCTGAGCCGATTTTAGGTGTTAAAATAATCAACTTTTGAACAGTAAAAAAATCGACAGAAACTCGAATTTTTGGGGTTCGTTTTGGGACATTTTCTTTGATCGATCTTCTAGTTACTTGCTAACATATTAGATAGAGTTTAACTAGGCTCTGATACCTCTGTAAGTCTATGCTACCTCTCCCGGTACTTTCGGGAATGCGGAATTTGGTAAAAAACGATTTTTACGGAGGTGGTAACATGGACCTATAACCCGGATCTTGGTTAAACATCTATCTAACAACCTAACTATGAGAATCTAGCTACTCGGTTAGGGGGTTATACCTTGCTTGTCTTGAACTCCTTCGTCTTCAAGCTCCGATGGTGGTCCGATTGGCTTCTTCTCGTCGTCTCCGTACGCCGAAGATAGATCCACCTAAAAGCTCCAACCTTTAGCTCCTTCTTCGTTCTTTGAAGAAACTAGTTCACTTGGTTTGCTAAACCTAGTGAACTAGAATGAGTAGAGAAGAATTAGAATGGGATTTTATCTATGGTTCTTGATTCTCAACTCATGAGAGATATGAACCATAGAGTCAAGAGAGGGAGCAAGAGGATGAGGGTGAGAGCAAAGCAAGAGAGCTCAAGAACAAGAGAGAGAATGAGCAAGAAAGAATGAGCAAGTATTTTGTCTCTCACCCTCTCATAATCCAAAGTCATGATAACTCATCATATCAAAAAAGTCTTATGTGATGGTTGAAGCAACCATAACCATATCATATCATGCACTCATTTAACACAAATGAGCAAGCAAGTAAAAGTCTTTGGCATGAAATGATATCTATGGTTATCATGATGGTCAACTAGTCAAGCCTAGTCAACCGGTCAACAAAGTCAACAAGTCAACAAAAGTCAACAAGTCAACAAAGTCAACAAAAGTCAACAACCATGTCACCATAATACTTAATCAATATAATAGTTAATCACATATCATATTCTCATTAGGGTTGAGCAAAAAGTCAAATAGTCAACTGTCAACTGTCAACAACCCTAATGAGAATCCGCTGTCTCTGCCTCCCTGTCAACTGTGCATACACACCCGCATCCGCGTTCCGAGGAACACGAATGCAAACTGGATAAATCCAATCCCAAAAGGTACACTAGGATCTGGCTTAAACCAAAGCCCGCTAGTGTAAACTGTCCGGACACTGTACGTGCGCAAGTGCACGGATGTGACCGAACCCTGTCGCAAAACCATGCGACCTGTCGCAATACCATGCGACCTCTACTCTTTTGCCTAAAGGCGAAAAGCTTTCTGTGTGGGACTCTAAAGACTCGACACTACGCTGGCAGTGGGTTTAACCACAGACCGCAAGCGGCACTAGCTGTGCGTAACGGTCCCCAGGTAATGCCGACAAGAAGACCGACGAGGCGAAACCCATCTGAACTCCTACTGAGCCTGAGTGTGACATTCTCCGTACAGTCCGGTCTGTTCGTCTGATACATCGCATGGCGGGCCTAGGGGGCGGTAAACGTCAGTCCCCCAATAGCGGTACAAGTCGTGCCGGAGCGAAGCCCAAAACACCCTGAGATAACACTGGAAGCCTACCAGTATATCTCGTTTGCCCTGGCCAGGGACTACTCGTGTAATGGCTCTCCTAGACACAGCGCGATGTCAACCCCCAATACCGGGAGAGACGAATCCTGTCTAACCGTCACTGCCTCCAAGTGCTTCAGGACTGCACCCAACCACTACCTGTTTCCACGACTCCTTTGAGCCGTGGTAGGGTAGTGATCAAAGTACAGTGGGAACACACTCAAGGCGAAGTGACAGTGTCAAGTCAGCGGACTAAGCTGTACTCATGTCACCTGGGAACTGATAACTGACGATAGGCATAATACCAACTAGTCAGTTCCCGACGAGTCCTGTCCAGTGTACCCGTAACCTAACGAGCACCCGCATACTATCTCAAGTACGACGTACTGACGGCTGTGGGACAGACCGTCTCCCACACTGGGATGAGAAGCGCATGCGCTGGTCTACTCCGGAGTATCGATGCCCTGTCTCGATAGTCCTGCGACCAGGGACCTGCATAAGGATGTGCTTATAGATTACCCAGCCCCACTAGTGTGATGGCCATCACATCGCTGGTAATCAAGCAAAGATCCTAAGGGCTCCACTAATGTGTATAGGCGATATACAAAAATAAACACATGTACACATTGAAGTAGAAACAAACTAAGTAGCATACTACTATTTTGAGCAAGATTGTATATACAAGGTAAATATCCCAAGCTTCCATTAAGTAATATACAAACTAGTATGATACAGTAATGGCCTCTATGGCATATACACTAACATCCTCATACCAATCCACCAAACCATCAATAACACATTATGCACATGAATATACACAAAATACAACATGATTTCAATATCATTAACTTAAATAAACATAAAAGAACTAACTATATATCATAGTATCATATGTATAAGGTTGCGGGGGTGCTATACGCCATCCGCCCGACTTCCCCCGTAGATGTAAATCTACTCACCAACTTATTGAGCTCGCTGAAATCCACGCTGCTATGTCCGCCAACTCCGTCTTAAAAACCTTCGCGATCGTACCTATAATCGTAGTTATGAAATATCGGCGTAAATATCATATCAAAATCAAAATAACGAGCTAAGCAACCATAGGTTAGAACCTATAGCTTACTTACTCCAGAAACGATCAATTGCCCCTGAATTTAACGTACGAACGTCAACGTTTCAGTTGCAGTACAAAAATACGTAAACCCGTATCGGAATATCAGAAACTTAAATAACAACCAAACTAAAAATTCCCAGATTTCTCTGTATGCATATTGGGACAAATCAAACAATACTATAGATTATAAAATGTTGGAGATAGTGCCCTCAGAGTCAATTATTGTATCACAGGCACGTGATTGCAATGATTGAGGGAGGACCTATGCCGGTAGGACAGTCTTACTCAAGATGATAGTATGCTATCTGGTTTATCTTTATCATCGTGTACTGCTTTAGTTGACCTTACAGGTCACTATTGCGCGTTGATAGAGCCCTTAGGATTCTTGCTTGACGGCTAGCAGTATGATGGCGATCATATACGTGGGAGCTGGGGTCCATAAGCACATCCTTAAAAGGTCCCATGTTGTGGGAGTTTTCGAGACAGGGCATCGATACTCCAGAGTAGACTAGTGTATACAGTCGAGACCCCGACGAGGGGTGGTGGCCGGTCTCACAAGCCACTGGTGTCAGTTGGTTCACCTAAGATGTATACAGGTGCTCATTGGGTGATGAGTACACCGGACAGGACTCGCTGGGAACATGCTAGTTGGTCTTATACCTGACGTCAGATAGCAGTTCCCTGGTGACATGTGTACGGGTTTGTTCATCGACCTGAGATCGTCATTTGTCTCGTGTGAGTTCCCACTGTACTTTGATTACTACCCTACCACGGCTCAAAGGAGTCGTGTAAACAGGTTTTAGTTGGGTACAGTCCCGAGCCACATGGAGGCAGTGAGCGGATCTGCAGGGGTTCGTCTCTCCCAGTATTGGGGGTAAGGTCGCGCTGTGTCTAGGAAAGCCATTACACGAAGTCCTTGGCCAAGGAAGGAGATTTACTGGTAGGTATTCCAGTAGTATCTCAGGGTGTTCTGGGCTACACTCCGACACGACTTGTACCGCTTTTCGGGGTCTGACTTTTACCAACCCCCTAGGCCCGCCATGCGATGCTCATAGACGAACGGACCGGACTGTACGGATATTGTCACTGACAGGCTCAGTAGGGTGTCAGGATGAGTTCGCTCATCGACGTCCCTTTTGGTCAATACCTGGTAGCCCGTTACGTATGGCTAATACCTCTGCCGTGCTAGTGGTTAAATCCACAACCAAAGTATTGACGAGTCTTTATAGTCCCCCACAGACCGTTCCTCAAGTTTCGGGGGAAACGCTGTAGAGGCCGTATGGAGATATGGCAGGGTTCGATCATATACGTGCGGTATTGCATGGATCATGATCGGACGGATAATACTGGCGAGCTTTGGTTTAAGCCGGATCCTAGTATTGTACAATGTAGATTTTGTCTCATTGCATTTGTATTCGGTCGGAATACAAATGCGGGTATGTATATAAAGTTGCGGGGTTTTCCTATAATTTATTACGGGATAGTTTTTCTGAAGTTGCCAGTCTGCTTTCCGTTTCGGCCATTTTCCTTTGTTTCTTTCATTGGCTGAAAATTGGTGTGGAGGGGCTTATTTGCAAATATGCAAATTAGCAATTTGGAGGGTGTTTCTTGTTAATGGTTGGTTCATGATGGTTCTTACTTCCTTTGACTTCTTCAGTTCATCATTTCTTGACTTTTGGAGATATGATGGTTGATGGAGATGGGTTATTGTTTTTGACTTGTGTGGTGATCATTGTTCATGATCATCACCCTTTCTCTTTCATGCATTATTATTGGCTCACTCCCTCTCTCATTCTAAAGGGAATGGCCGGCCACACTTTGGGAGGGCTGTCCCAATTTTTGGAAGGGGGTTTTTCATCTCTTTTGCTTGCACAAAATCCCCTTAGCTCATCTCCAAAAGCATATCTCCCTCCACCTTCACAAATGGCAACTTCTCCATAACCCCCATGAGACATATAGTTCTACACTATCCTACAGCATTCTTGGACACGTCGACTCGCTAACTTCATGCCCGAGTTGCCTCGGTCCAGAGGTGGGAGCCCGTAAAAGAACCCGGCGATGTGGTGCCCTTTGAATGAGGAGATGGAGACCGAAGATTCCGCGGGGAGATCGGGATGACGACAAGAAGACCGAAGGACATGGATCGCTCGGTATAGCTCTCTACCCTTTCTCTAGTTAGCTAGCATTAGGTTAATGGTCCGATCCGGGTTTATAGTCCCCGGTAGCGCCGGTTTCCAGTTAAAGAAAAGATTTTTTTTACGCATTTTGGCCTCGGGATGACGGCTGGGGCGTTGCCGTGGTCCTACATGGTATCAGAGCCACGCCAGTAACCTAGTCTAGCTTGCTCTAACGTGTTTACAAGTTCCATCGAACGGATTTTCCAAAAACCGCGTTTCCATGCATCAGTTTCTGTCGCATTTTTGCAGTGGTCAAAAAATTATTTAGTGCATTGCAAAAATACGTGCAGGGTTATATAAGAATTCTGCGAAAATTTGGTCGGCTGATATTACTGTAGCGCGGCTGATCAGCAGCTAAAACCACGTTTTGGCTGTGGATCCGCCACCGTTTTGTGGCCAAACTGCACCAAATTTCTACAGTGGTTTTCTGACATGGAAATACGGTTTCTGGTATATTCTTTTTGGGCCCAGATTTATTTTGAGTGCTACAGTAGTGCTTGGGGCCCACCTCGGGAAATTTAGTCGATCGAAAATTTTAAACATGTTAGTTCACAGTATTTACATTATATCTGCGACCGTGAATGTCACTTGATCGATAAATCCTGTCTAACTGCTATAGCCCTTTTAGACGGATTTGCGAACGTGACATTCACGTTGATGTTCTGTGTTGTGCTGTGGTGTTGCGGATTTGTCGTGGTGGATAGCCTGGGTGCAATGTTAGTACAGTTTGGTTGTATATGTACATTTGATATTGCGGGACGAGCGTCCGACATGTGGACTGCCGTCACTGCCTGTTTGTATATTATTCTTTTGGGGCACGACCGGGCTGAGGTCGATGTACCCGTTGTATAATTTACTTTCTATACTAGGATTACCCCGCGGTGGGGTGCACGGATAGCCGAGTTCTAGAGGGCAACGGGCCCGCATCTCATGGATTTGAGACGGAAGGGGCTTCACTCTAGAATTGGCGGGCTATTCGCCGCACTCGTAAGGGGTACAGGTTGACCCAAGGAGGGGTGCCCAAGTTACCGGATTCCGTGAAGTGCTGGGTGGTCCATTCACGTTGTTGAAGGGGGCTGCCTCGCTTCAGGTTTTGGCGGGTAACTTGCCGCACCCATAGGGGTCCAGGATTTCATTTCACTGGCTATCCACACGACCATGGGAACGTCGGGTTTCAGTAGCGGCTCTATGAAACCCGGGGATCCCAGATATCCGTATTGTTCTGTGATGCTTATTAAATTACTGTGATGTTGCATTTTATCATGCCTTGAGCGAATATTATATATTGATATATATACTAGTAGATGTTGTATATGTTTTGCATCCGCGCTAGTCCAGTCCCCGCTCTGTCGTTAGTTAAGTAACCTAACGGGTAATGACGGGACCCAGTGGCGAATGCGGATGGCATATACGTACATCGTATTTTTGTTCTTTATTGGTGTGATCAATTGATGGGACTGCATTGATTCAGATCAATGCAAGCTAAAACAAACCTATTCTGATGTTGTTGGAACATTTTTCAAAAAGCTGTTATTGCAAGGACGTTCTCTTTTGTTTTGCACAGTGGTATTCGGTTATGAATATCCAGCACCTCAGTCGACGAGGCAAGGGCCGAGATCCCTTCACCGGGAGTGACCCCTTGGACAGAAGTTTCCGTCAGGGCAATAACTTCACTATAGTCGATTACTTTTGCTTTGCATCGTGGTATTCAGTTGGAATATCCTGCACCTCATTCTACGGGGAAAGAGCCGAGATCCCTTCACCGGGAGTGACCTCTTTAGCAAAGGTTTTCGCCACTATATTTTTATAAAAAGCTATGCAGTTCCTTCAACAATATCAAGTTCATTACGTTAAAAGTTTTTCGCCAAAAACTAGACGTAGCCCTCCGTCATTTCTTACAAATATTGCTTAGTATTCGTACTGCGTTTGTTGACTGTGTCAAGAAGTAGTGTACGGTAGCTAAGTAGTGTTCGTTTGTGGCATATTAATAGGATTGGTTAGGACAATCGTGCGGCCTTGTTGACTATTTCAAGGGCTTGTACGGGTGGGTTTAATGCAATCCAGGATAATGACGGGTTGAACTTGACTAGGACTCTTTGATTTGTTGACTGTGTCAAGGTCACTTGGGTCCTAGGGGTAAAAATCACATCGGGAGTTTCTAAAGAAACTGAAACTTGCCAGATATGCGCATACCTTCTGGAGTGTGATAACGTGAGCGGATTCCGTCACGTTATCATGTGATGATAGTTGGATCCCGATTCCCACTGATGAGTTGGTTTACTCCTCGGGTGATCCTGACTAATTCTTCTTTCAGGTTTGGAGGAGAATTTGACGGTACAGTGGGAGGTTTCCTGATTAGATAAAGTGATAACCATTCCGATCTAGATTAGAGTGCACGCTGAGTGTTTTTTCTCTCTCTCTTTGGCAGCGACCATGACCCGACCCTTGACTATGACTCAGTGACCAAGTTGACCGAACCTTCTTATAACACTGGCTTTTGGATTGTCAGAGTTGCATACCTCATTGCCACTACTACTTTTACCCTTTTTCTCCAGAACACCCCATATTAGTACGAACTTCCACTTCCATTGGATAAAACCATCGTATGGTTATATACGAACTCGAAGGAACTTCTTCCAGATTCGAGGATGGTTTTGGTTCTGGAGGAAACGAATAAGACTATTCAGTTATCTTTTCCTTTTACCTTCTCTCAGGTTGCGAGTACTCCTTGGATTAGGGCAGTACACCCATTACGCAAATTGGATAGTCTTCTTCCAAACCATAGGCAGGTGCCGAACAGTAGGGAATGAAAAAAACCATTTAGCCTAAAAGGTGTACAGAAGGTATTAAGTAAAGACAAATAAAGGGATTAGTAAGAGGGCAAAGTAAACTGCGACTGCTATTCACGACCAAACCAAGTATTTCTTCGCCAATCCTACATCACCTTTATATTTCTCCAGAACACTCCGTATCACTATGAAGATCCACAGTTTATTGGATACTCCATCGTATGGTTATATACGAACTCGAAGGAACTTGTTCCAGTTCGGGGATGGATTCTGGTTCAGGAGAAATAGGAATAAGGTTTATTCGGCTGTCTTTTATCTTTACCTTCTCTCGGGTTGCGAGTGCTCCTAGGATTAGGACAGTACACCCATTATGCTTATTGGATAGTCTTCTTCCAAACCATAGGCTGGTGCCAAAAGGTAGGGAAGGAAGAAAACTATTTAGCCTAAGAGGGTGTACAGAAGGTAATGACTAAAGACATATGAAGGGATTTGGAGAGACGGTAAAGAAATATACGATTACAGTTGTGAATCTGGATAATGGAAGAGGCATTACTAGGAATACCAGGATACCCCTTCGAAACATTTACATGTTTCAGTTTCACTGTGTACTGTTAAAAGAAAACCGATTTCCTAATTAGACACTTGCTTCAGGGTATGTATTTACCAGGTATGACTCTCACATCCGTATGGTTTTACAGATGATGAGTGGGAGTAAGTTATTGGAAATTGGGTGATCATCCTCATAATATCGGGATTCGTTGTAATTGGTGATATTTGAGGAAATCGCCTGGGTTGTTTGCCGGACGGCAAATATTTGGTTTTGAATATCCGTTGCTATGCACCAATTTCAAATTGATATATGTGTACGTCTATTTTTATAGAGTGAGATATACCTTTTTGAAATTATGTCTATGACGTTTACCTATATCAGTGGATGGTTAGGTAAGGAGCATTAAAACAACGGTGTAATTCTTCTTAACCATAAGTACAGTTTTCAACCTACGACACACAGCGAATGAGTTATTAGACTCAAGGGACTTATACAGAGTATTGTATGTTTTCCAGTGTCTATTAGGACAGAGGGGTTGGTACTCGTACTATATTCTGTTTACTTATGACTTCTCTAGTTCTTAGACAAGTGTTTCGTAGAAACACAAGATCCAAGTTTTGAGAAGTTATAGGTATATGAGTAAAGTAGAGAACCAGGTGTTGCAAGTATCAGGATTCTTCAAGGTAATCGAAGATGTAGATATTTGTTCATGGTATTCAGTTGATAGTAATGATTAAGAGAACTTGCTTCTCTTTCAGGTTACTCATAATTGGAAGCATTCCTAAGTTGAATAACGCTGATCGGCCTCCTTCCATTTAGTTGACACTGGAGACAGCTGCATGATTTGAATCTGGTTCCAACTAAATCAGTGCCTCTGTTTCTATATTGGATATAGAACGGTTCATATCTTAACGATGTTAAGGTACGGGGAGTTGTCCGGCTTATGCTTAAAACCAGACTCTGGATAACTCAAGGCACGTTTCCGTAATGGCTGTTTGTGTTAGTGTATATGCCCTAGAGGCCATTACTGTATCATACTAGTTTGTATATTACTTAATGGAAGCTTGGGATATTCACCTTGTATAAACAATCTTGCTCAATATAGTAGTATGCTACTTGGTTTGTTTCTACTTCAATGTGTACTTGTGTTTATTTTACTATATCACTTATACGCATTAGTGGAGCCCTTAGGATCTTTTGCTTGATTACCAGCGTTGTGATGGCAGTCACACTAGTGGGGGCTGGGTAATCTATAAGCTCATCCTTATACAGGTCCCTAGTCGCAGGACTATCGAGACAGGGCATCGATACTCCGGAGTAGACTAGCGTATGCGCTTCTCATCCCAGTGTGGGAGATGGCCTGTCCCACAGCCATCAGTACGTCGTACTGGAGATAGTATACGGGTGCTCGTTGGGTTACGAGTACACAGGACAGGACTCGTCGGGAACTGACAGGTTGGTATTATACCTATCGTCAGTTATCAGTTCCCAGGTGACATGAGTACAGCTTAGTCCGCTGACTTGACACTGGCACTTCGCCTCAAGTGTGTTCCCACTGCACTTTGATCACTACCCTACCACGGCTCAAAGGAGTCGTGTAAACAGGTGGTGGTTGGGTGCAGTCCCGAAGCACTTGGAGGCAGTGATGGTTAGACAGGATTCGTCTCTCCCGGTATTGGGGGTTGACATCGCACTGTGTCTAGGAGAGCCATTACACGAGTAGTCCTTGGCCAGGGCAAGCGAGATATACTGGTAGGTTCCAGTGTTATCTCAGGGTGTTTTGGGCTTCACTCCGGCACGACTTGTACCGCTATTAGGGGACTGACGTTTTACCGCCCCCTAGGCCCGACATGCGATGTATTAGACGAACAGACCGGACTGTACGGAGACTGTCACATTCAGACTCAGTAGGAGTTCCGATGGGGTTTCACCTCGTCAGCCTTCTTGTCGACATCTACCTGGGGACCGTTACGCACAGCTAGTGCCGCTTGCGGTCTGTGGTTAAACCCACTGCCAGCGTAGTGTCGAGTCTTTAGAGTCCCACACAGAGGGTATTCGCCTCTGGGAAAAACAGAGTAGAGGTCGCATGGTTTTGCGACAGGGTTCGTTCTCATCCGCGCACTTGTGCACGTTTGGAGTCCGGACGGATATTACTGGCTGGCTCTGGTTTGAGTCAGATACCGGTATATGTTTTGGGGTTGCTTTTATCTCTCAGTATTCGTGTCCCTCGGAACAAGAATGCAGGTGTGTATGCACAGTTATTTGAGGAGGAGGAAGATGACTTTCATTAGGGTTTCGGAACGGGTGCGTATGCACAGTTGACAGTCGTCTTTTTCCAAACCCTAATGGATTTATGTTTTATCAATTAATAATATTAATAAAATGAAAAGTGTCATGGTTGGTTTTTTGTTGACTTGTTGACCATGGTTGACTTGTTGACCATGGTTGAAGATTTGACCATCATCATTACAAAAGCAAGATGCTTTTTGATTCTTGCAAAACCATTTAATGTTTGAAATGATAATGGTCATTCTAAAACTTTCCATCAACCTTTTCATTTTCATCATTATTATTATTTGATAATTCTTTTTCTTTTGCATTATAGTTGCAAGAAAGAAAAAGAGAGCTCATTATCTCATTTAGCTTCTCTCTCTTCACATCTTCTTCTTCTTCCTCTAGCAAAAGAGAACCCTTCTCATGTGTTGAGAATCCTTCTCTTTAAAAAGAAAAGCCCCCCTTAGACACTCTCTACTCACTCTAGGATCAAGGGTTTAGCAAGCCGGAGATTCTAGTTCACTCCAAGTTCGAGAAAGAGCCCAAAGGTCGAACCCTCGAGGTGGATCCATCTTCGACGGAAGAAGGCGACAAGAAGAGAACCATCAACCTCTACAAAAGTTTGAAGAAGAAGGAGTTCAAGTTTAGGTATAACCATCTTCATCCGAGTAGCTAAATCTCTTTAGCAAGTTTGCTAGTTTAGTTTAGACACGATCCCGACCCTGTTTAGTCCATGTTGCCTCTTGCGATAAATTTTTTTTTTATACCGTTTCCGCCTCCCCGTAAGCACCGGGGGTCGCAACGTGGACTTACAGTTTGTGGGTTGACTCGGGCTATGACGTGGGTTGACTTTCTACCATCTGGAAGATCAATAGTGATATTGTTCTAGACTCGCCACAGTTTTAACAAAAATGGATTTTTTTTTTCAGAAAACACTAGTGGGAGTATGCTAGAACTGGAAGTGATTCCAGAACCGGAAACGATTACTGAAAATTTGATAAGAACCTAAAGATTCAATCTGGTTTCACATTCCATTGGCCACTCCGCAGATAAGGTGGGTAACCTCAGGCACCCGAGAGGTACTCTGGTAGCCTCAAGGACAGTAGCAGGGAGGTTCTTGTTTACCCAGACTTGCCATTGCTGTTGTTCCAGACTTTGAGACCCGGCGGGAAGATGAATATAGCGTCGTTCTAAACTGGCTTTAGAAGTGCACGGGTATATGTTTCTGCCAGAGGGTTGTCGTAGTCAGTTGGAGCAGCGGAAGCATAGTGGACAAGTAGCTTATGTTTATTTATAGACTAAAGCAGATATAACGGAGATAGATCATCTATTTCTGATGTCACAGTCATAGGTTTGACTTCATCAGAATAGGGGATGGATCTGTTAAGAAGGTAGTAGGGTGTTATGTCCTGGTATTTGGATGACATACACAGAGTAGGAAGTGAAATTCCTATACTACGGTCGGTTATACTTTGGTTGTCACGCAGTGGTTTCTCCACATAAGGATATAGATATAATATCTGACATTCTGGTTTCTAGATCTATGGTTTTAGATCTAGATTTGGGTAGTTTCCCAATCTGGGTACTTAGACAAAATTCTAAAGGTGTTTTAGAATGGACGACTCCTGGCATGGTGGTGTACCTGCAGGTGATGGAGTCACCCTCTCTAAAGGTGTCTTATAGACTAAAGGGGAGAGGGATGTGCATGATTGGCAGATCACTTGCTTAGGCAATTGGGTCAATCATGAGATGTCAAGTACCACGCCAGATATTGTTTTTGTAGGGTTGCTAGGCACGCACACAAGGGTCTACGAGGCATCAACCATGCCCGATTTAAAATTTAGCCGTGCCGAACAACCCGAATACGGAACTTTAAACTAGAGATTAGGCGAAAACAAGCATGCTAAACATTTTAACACTAAGTGAGAGGGATTACAACCTTCGTAGATCCGGTCCTTCACTTCATATGCTCCGTGTTGTGGTCCCTTCGTTGCGATCATCGCGATCCGGACTCTCGAGAGGTTCCACGAAGAGAATGACGCAACCTTTGCTTCCGATCTTCGATACTACGATGATCTACCTTGAAGTTTCTTTAACACAAGCTAACACTCATGAAATGATGTGAACACCCTCATCTAAATGGCAAGGGAAGATGAGGATGATGAAGTAGGAATTTTTCTCTATTTATTTATCTTTTTCTCACTATTATTCATCACTTGGAAAAATCAAGAAAGCTTTTTCCATGAAGAAGTTGAAGGAAGAAGATGAACAATATTAGTTATCCTTTTGTGATGAATAGGAAATGAAATAATATGATAGATAATGCAACCATGGTCAAGCTAACTCATGTAGAGAATTAACTAGGGTTAGGGTTTGGGTTTGGTTAAAGCATGAGTCACACACAAATATCTTTCACAAAACAAAAAGAAAACCTTCTAGAAACATCTAGAAAGTTTAACCCTAATCCAAACCCTAATCATGTTTAAACTCCACTAAACATGTTGCATTATTTATCATATCATGTTACAATATTATATATCACATATACAATATTTATTGTAACCAAATAAAATAATACATTTAACATATATCGCATATATATCAATGTATTACCCGAGTGAGAAAAAGAATCTTTTAGTGAGCAAATATTAGTTAATGTCATTTAATATATCATATATATTATTATACATTAAATTATCGAATCAACACTTGATCCGACAATCCGGCTATATCGCATATAACTGACTAATATTTATCCGTACCGATTCATCGAATCAATACTTGATCCGATGACCCGGCTGATATCAAATATCGCGAGAATATAATACGGTATCACATATCGCATTATCCTCGGTCCCGCACATATCACATATGTGCTCCTACTCCGTTTTGCCTGAGTCAAGAAACCTCTGTGTAGGACTCTAAAGAATCGTCAATACGCCGGCAGTAGGTGATGATCATATCAAACACCCACAAGCTGCAAGCGGTCAGCTAAACGTAACAGCTACCCAGGTATTGAGCGCTCAGAAGATCAACAAGCAAGCCTGTAGATTCTCCTGTGAATCCAAACAGTAACACTCCCGTACAGTCCGGTCTCGTCGTCTGATATGTCGCATATCTCGCCTAGGAGTGGTAAACGTCAGACCCCAGTAGCTCGATAAGTCGTGTCGATATGAGGTCTATAACAGTTCGAGAAACTACTGATAACACTTACCAGTAAATCTCAGCAACCCTGGCCAGGGATTTCCGGTTATAGCCAATCGAACACAGCACAACATCAACTCCCTATACCGGGAGAGACGAATCCCCTCCTATCGCTCATTGCCTCCATGTGATTCGGGACTATACCCAAAAGCCACCTTTTTGCACGCCCTCTTGGACGTGGTATGATGGAAATCAAAGCATAGTAGGAATCACACAAGACTCTATGACGATCTCGGGTCAACAGACTACTCTGTACCAGTGTCACCGGAGAACTGCCATCTGACGTATGGTATAATACCATCTGGGAGTTCTCGGCGAGTCCGTCCAGTGTACCCAGTCTCCACTGAGCACCCGTACACCATCCTTGATGTCAAACACCGATGGATATGGGATCATCCATCGCCCATCATATGGGTCAAGATGCGTATACGCTAGTCTACTCTGGTGCATCGATGCCCTGTCTCGATACACCCACGACTAGGAACAATTATAGGATGTACTCGTCGACTACCGTGGCCCCACTAGTATGATCTCATCATAGTCCCAGTAGTCGAGTACATGTCCTAAGGGCTTTATCAACATGTAATATTGAGACAATCAGAGTACATGTTAAGATAAAGTACAACCAGATAGCCTACTATCATGTCGAGCAAGAAAGTCTTCCCTATATATGTCCTAGCATCCACTACAATATACATCGTATGTACAGTAATGGCCTCTAGGGCATACATATAACTAACAATCTCCCACTTGCACTAGGGCCATTTGTTATGGTATCGCATACCCAACAATTAGCTGCGGTTGAAGTATCTCATACTCAACCATCCCATAAAAGTCTCTACTGGGAAAAAGGCCTTTGTGAGTGGATTCGCGCTGTTGTCCTCTGTGTCTACTCTCCTAAGCTCGATCTCCCTGGAGATCAACCATTTCCATGATCAGGTGATACTGCCTAAGAATTATATCTGGATTTCTGATGGGACGGTAGTTCCTTGGCTAAAGCCACAACTCCATTGTCACACAATGGTAGGAACGAAGTTCATCTTATGAACTTATATATATCCAGACTGCCTCTTTGGTAGTATCCTTGGTAACGATGTATCTTGCCTTCAATCTTCTAGTATGTCACGGTATCTAGCTTGGAACTCTTCCAACATACCGTCCCTCCACTGAGGGTATAGACAATGCCTGCGACTGACATTCAGTCGTCCTTATCACTCTGGAACCTTTCCAGTGATTCTCCCCAGGATCGATTGATACCATCTCACTACAACTAGTGAGTATCCTGACATCCAATTAGATCTATCTCATAGATCCAAGAACCCAGGATATAGGAGGTATCACTTTGATCCTATATGGAGAATCCTTGTGATAAGCGGAGATTAACCGAGCGTAGCATAGGAAACTCCTTCCCTATCAAGAGTATGTCATCCACGTACTCTACGAGGATCACCACCATTCTCTTTACTACCTTTTTGTATATACAAGGTTCATCTACCATTTTGATGAAGTCAAACTCTTTGATTACCACATCAAAACAGATGTTCCAACTCCGCGATGCCTGTTTTATCATATAAAACATCTTGCACACGTTTCCGCTGCTCCCACTGTCTATGAAGCCCTCTGGCTGTGTACTTATAGACGCTCTTTTCTAAAACATCATTTAGAAAAGCAGTCATGACACCCAACCACCAGATATCGTAGTCATGGTATGTAGCCGTGGCAAGGAGGATCTGGATGGACTTAAGCATAGATCCTTTAGAAAAGGTTTCAACATAATCCATACCTGGTCTATGATGCAAACCTTTAACAAGTCTAGCTTTGAAAGTCTCAACTTTTCCATGTACAACAAGTAATCTTCTCAAGATATACTTGCTCCTGATGGGGATTTAACCCTTCAGATAAAGCAACCAAAGTCCATACTTTATTGGTGTATAAGGATTCCATCTCAGATCGATAAGCACCCAGCCATTCTTATAGAGTCCCACTCCTGATGGCTAGCTCGAAACTAGTTGGGTCATCATCTCATGATGCAATCCTCGCTCCCACTGTCATAAAGAAACCGAAGTATCTCTCAGGTGGATGGGGAACCCTACTAGATCGGCGGAGAGGCTGAGGTTCGTTGGAAACTATTGAATCCTTTGGTTCTACCAAATCATCAGCTGTTTTTGTATAGCTGGAACCTTTCCAGTTGTACATAACAGACCTTGCCTCGAGCTTGTCCGGATTTTTCTTTTAGACATAGGCCGGACAACCCCAAATCTTAACAAACTTAAGATATGGGCTCTTCCCTTTCCATATCATATATGAAGTGGTAGGCAACTGATTTGATTTGAACCCTATTCAATAGGTATGCAACTTCACAAGTGCATAACTCCCTAAAGGAAATAGGAAACTCAGTAGTACTCATCATAGAGCACACCATATCACATAGGGTGCGATCGCTCCGCCCCGATATACCATCGTGCTATGGTGTATACGGAGGAGTAATGCTGCGAGAGAATCTCATTCTCCTTTAGAATAGTCCAGGAATCCCGTGCTCAAGTATTCTCCTCCTTGATCTCATCAAAGGACATAATACTTATACCCTTATTTTGGTTCTCTACTTCTAACTTATATTCTGTGAATATCTCAAAAGGTTCGGACTTGTGTTTCAACTGGAACACATGTCTGAATCTTGAGAGATTATCAGAGAACGTAATGAAGTACAAAGAACCGATCTTGGCATGTGTAGATAGGGGACTTTCATACATCAGCATGTATCAATCCCAAAAGTTCACTAACTCTTTCTCTGTTTCCAATAAACAGAGCTGTGGTCATCTTATCTCTGTGACATGACTGGCAAGTTTCACAAGATGTAAATTCAAACTAGTTTAAATATGCATCTAGATATAACTTAGCTAGTCGGGTCGCATTGATATGACCTAGTCTACAATACCTCAAGAAGGATCCGTTCATTTCTGAACTCTTCCTCTTGTGTTTGTTCTGTATACTAAGAACTGTAGTTTGATTTAGAACGTCAATGCTTTTAGATAACGTGCCTGAACCGATCAACTCTTGATATAGAAAATGTTCAAAACATTATCCAACAATACAAAATTGTATCCTTTCTTTACTAATAAAGAGACTGATATGATTTTGTATATCAGGTTCAGTATCTAATAACATTTGTTCAGAATCAATGTATTTTGGTAATACAGGGTGATAGTGACCAACAGACTTGGCTGCAACACTTGCACCGTTTTCTGTCTCATGAAACTTATCACCCGTTCTCAGTTCTTTACCTATCTGTAGCCTATGTAACAGATTACATATGCGGGATCCTGATCCGGTATCACATACCCAGGATGTAAAGGATACTGAGAAACAGTTCTGTGTAATGAACACACCCGAAGATGATGCATCAGCATGCACTTTCTTCGTTTGGGCGGCACGGGAAATCTGGTATTCCCCAATTTCCTGCTCTGTCTTATAACAATTATAAGTTGGTGCGGGACCAACATTCCCCAGCTCAGTATAACAAGCGGGTTCAGTCAATATATCTGTATTATTATCTTGATTAAGGCGTGATATGTTCGCTACCTGGAGAGAGAGAGAAGAAAACACTCAGCGTATGCTCTTGCAAGATTAGATTGGTTATCTAATATATCTAATCAGGATGTCTCCCACTGTTTTAGTCAAATCTTCCTTCAAACCCTAAAAGGAAAGACTAGCCGGGATTAATTACACGCTACAAGTTCGCCAATCTTTCAGCCAGGCCAGTGTCGGTACTTTGAGGGAGGTCCCCCGTGCTTTCGCACGAACCTAATTAAAGTAAACCTCGTTTTCCCAGAGGCGTAACCCCGTTAACACCTTTTTAGACACCTACTTGATCGGCTAATTGAAATGTATAAAACTCTCCCAGGAGTAACTCTTACTCGCAGCGGGTATCGGGATCCAACTATCTCATAGAAGGTATGCAATCTCATTGCAAATTTCAACACTTGAAATTCCCGATAATATTTTTACCCCTAGCGTCCTATGACCTTGACGGAGGTCAACAAACCATAGGCTACTAGTCAAGTTCAACCCGTCATTTACTGATTGAATTAAACCCACCCGCACGACCCTTGACGGAGGTCAACAAGGCCGCACGACTACCCTAATCCAATCTGCATCATATGCATAAGCAGATAAATACTAGTCAGCTACCGCACACTACGCCTTGACGGAGGCCAACAAACGTAGCACGAATACTAAGTAGGACTTATCTGAAATGACGGAGGGCTATGACAGGTTTTTCAGAAAACCTATTGCGTAATGAACTTGATATCGTTGTAGAATCGAGTGATTTTAAATGGAATGTTTTTGAGGTTTTTCTAGTTTTGCTAAAGGGGTCACTCCCGGTGAAGGGATCGTCGGCCCTTTCCTCATCGAATAAGGTGCAGGATATATCATATATACCGCTGTGCAAAGCAGAAACTATAGAAGCAATCAAAAGACAAACCGAGGGTTGTAGCATCTGTCAGTTATTGCTAAAGGAGTCACTCCCGGTGAAGGGATCTCGGTCCTTTCCTTATCGAATAAGGTGCTGGATGTTCTACAAGGAACACCGCTATGCAAAGCAAGAACTATAGCTACCAGTTTTTAAACAAGTTTCTACAACATCTTAGGTTTCTTTTATTTCATTAATCTAATTAATGAAGTCCCATTTATTATGCTTCACAAGCATCTCTTTTGAAACGAAATCTGCAATATAACATATATCTCATATATATAATATAAACATTCATCTCAGGCAGTTATATGATCTCATCACAGAACATTGCAGCAGAAGAAACATATATGAAATATTGGATATACTAGGACGTCCGTGTTTTCAATACGAGCCTGTATAAAACACGGATTCCACGGTCGCGATGAATAGCCAAACCCACATCCCTAGACCCCTACGAGAGCGGCAAGTAACACTGCCAATTCTAGGGTTAGGAGACCCGGTCTCGACTCCTCGAGATGGTCTCCCACTGGACCCTAGAACCCGGTTACTTGTGCTCCCCTCCTTGGGTCTACCTAATACGGAAAAGTAAATAATATACAACGGTAATATCTTCCGCTACCTGAAAGTGCCCCAATAAAAGAATATTACATACAAATGAATTTTATATGAATGAAAAAGAAAAAACTCTCATCTCACATAAAACCCCAGGCTATTCAAACGCGACGATCCAATACAACATATCACAGCAACACATAATATCTCATATCATCAACGTAAGCAAGTATGCGTATCCCGATTGTCGTTGATGTATAGCAACGAAGCCGGCGATACACCACATACTACGCTTACGGTCACAGAAAAGAAAGTGTAAAACTACAACAGTTGGAATCCGCAACCTCTTTAGACATCGCATGCCTAACCAAATGAATTTCTTAGACATCGCATGCCTAACAATTATAAACCCCTCATTTTAGTCTCATTTATCGAAAACTCTTTTCAATACCAAGTCGGCCAATTCAACAAGATTCCCGACGTCCTGATCGAATGCTCGTCGCAAACTTTAGTAGACGGCCGCACCCCCAGATGCCGTCGACGAAGTGCACTAAGGCGGAACACCGCTACCGGGAGCACCCGAACAGATGCTTTCGGCGACGGGGTTCTCCTACAGTCACTTGGTCGGGACTATGGAGTGAGGCTGTCTATTAAGTTTACCCGGCGAGTATCCGCGTACGCTACGTGATTGCGACGGACTTTTGATCGCATCAAAATTCTGTGGCAACCGATCATCTGAGACTAAACTGCTATGTCTATAATATTCAAATCAGTTATCTCATAACTACCTGTGGATTCCAATTATTGTATCACATTCCAGATAAATAGAAAAAGTTAAACTTTCCGATCGAATCATCAAGCACCCAAGATTTCCCCAATATATCTCAACACTTGAAATCAGTTTAAAAACATCCATTACATGCCACAGTACCAATGGTCCAGCCGTAGAAGGGTCAAGCCAACGCCTCACATGTGGCACGCCGTACTGCCCCAAACCCTAAGGTTCAAAAGGCAGTTCAAAACGGTCACATAATCGAGTTAAGGTTTGTTGTCTTCTAGAGGGTCCATCGAGTTACTTGCACGACTTAGAACATTCTTAAACACGAGAAAAAATCCAGCTTTTGAAAAATTTTCCGATAGGGGAAAAATTGAGTTATTGATATCCGTTCAAACTTTTTAACAGTTTCTAAAAATTATCCGGAAAAAACTAAACAAAGTTAAAATATTCGATCGAATCTTTAAGTCCCCAATACAACCCAGATAATTCAACAGTTGAATAAATATTAAACATTCCCAGAAAATACAACATTAAAAAATAGGAGTTACTCTGAAACGCACGTGCCAAGAATCGACCACGTGGCCGCGGAACCGCCGCGCAAGCTGGGGGGCCGCGGTTCCGCGGCTCTTTGGTCGAATTGTGTTCACGTGCTTCACAGTAATTCTTGTAATTACCTGCAGTAATTTTTGGATATTTTTAATATGGAAAAATCACAGTTTTGAAAAAATTTCCAGAAAGTGGGTTTTATCGGGTTTTCCGGGTTCGATCGGACTTTAAACTTCGTCTAGACTTCGCCTAAAACTCTAGCTTGGCTCTGATACCACTGTAGGGTTGCTAGGCATGCACACAAGGGTCTACGAGGCATCAACCATGCCCGATTTAAAATTTAGCCGTGCCGAACAGCCCGAATACGGAACTTTAAACTAGAGATTAGGCGAAAACAAGCATGCTAAACATTTTAACACTAAGTGAGAGGGATTACAACCTTTGTAGATCTGGTCCTTCACTTCATATGCTCCGTGTTGTGGTCCCTTCGCTGCGATCATCGCGATCCGGACTCTCGAGAGGTTCCACGAAGAGAATGACGCAACCTTTGCTTCCGATCTTCGATACTACGATGATCTACCTTGAAGTTTCTTTAACACAAGCTAACACTCATGAAATGATGTGAACACCCTCATCTAAATGGAAAGGGAAGATGAGTATGATGAAGTAGGAATTTTTCTCTATTTATTTATCTTTTTCTCACTATTATTCATCACTTGGAAAAATCAAGAAAGCTTTTTCCATGAAGAAGTTGAAGGAAGAAGATGAACAATATTAGTTATCCTTTAGTGATGAATAGGAAATGAAATAATATGATAGATAATGCAACCATGGTCAAGCTAACTCATGTAGAGAATTAACTAGGGTTAGGGTTTGGGTTTGGTTAAAGCATGAGTCACACACAAATATCTTTCACAAAACAAAAAGAAAACATTCTAGAAATATCTAGAAAGTTTAACCCTAATCCAAACCCTAATCATGTTTAAACTCCACTAAACATGTTGCATTATTTATCATATCATGTTACAATATTATATATCACATATACAATATTTATTGTAACCAAATAAAATAATACATTTAACATATATCGCATATATATCAATGTATTACCCGAGTGAGAAAAAGAATCTTTTAGTGAGCAAATATTAGTTAATGTCATTTAATATATCATATATATTATTATACATTAAATTATCGAATCAACACTTGATCCGACAATCCGGCTATATCGCATATAACCGACTAATATTTATCCGTACCGATTCATCGAATCAACACTTGATCCGATGACCCGGCTGATATCAAATATCGCGAGAATATAATACGGTATCACATATCGCATTATCCTCGGTCCCGCACATATCACATATGTGCTCCTACTCCGTTTTGCCTGAGTCAAGAAACCTCTGTGTATGACTCTAAAGAATTGTCAATACGCCGGCAGTAGGTGATGATCATATCAAACACCCACAAGCTGCAAGCGGTCAGCTAAACGTAACAGCTACCCAGGTATTGAGCGCTCAGAAGATCAACAAGCAAGCCTGTAGATTCTCCTGTGAATCCAAACAGTAACACTCCCGTACAGTCCGGTCTCGTCGTCTGATATGTCGCATATCTCGCCTAGGGGTGGTAAACGTCAGACCCCAGTAGCTCGATAAGTCGTGTCGATATGAGGTCTATAACAGTTCGAGAAACTACTGATAACACTTACCAGTAAATCTCAGCAATCCTGGCCAGGGATTTCCGGTTATAGCCAATCGAACACAGCACAACATCAACTCCCTATACCGGGAGAGACGAATCCCCTCCTATCGCTCATTGCCTCCATGTGATTCGGGACTATACCCAAAAGCCACCTTTTTGCACGCCCTCTTGGACGTGGTATGATGGAAATCAAAGCATAGTGGGAATCACACAAGACTCTATGACGATCTCGGGTCAACAGACTACTCTGTACCAGTGTCACCGGAGAACTGCCATCTGACGTATGGTATAATACCATCTGGGAGTTCTCGGCGAGTCCGTCCAGTGTACCCAGTCTCCACTGAGCACCCGTACACCATCCTTGATGTCAAACACCGATGGATATGGGATCATCCATCGCCCATTATATGGGTCAAGATGCGTATACGCTAGTCTACTCTGGTGCATCGATGCCCTGTCTCGATACACCCACGACTAGGAACAATTATAGGATGTACTCGTCGACTACCGTGGCCCCACTAGTATGATCTCATCATAGTCCCAGTAGTCGAGTACATGTCCTAAGGGCTTTATCAACATGTAATATTGAGATAATCAGAGTACATGTTAAGATAAAGTACAACCAGATAGCATACTATCATGTCGAGCAAGAAAGTCTTCCCTATATATGTCCTAGCATCCACTACAATATACATCGTATGTACAGTAATGGCCTCTAGGGCATACATATAACTAACAGTTTTTGCACGAGATGCAGTAAGTTGATATTGATCCAATTCTGGAGAAACATTCGGATGCAGTTTTAGAACATAAGTGGATGTTCTAGGAATATGATAACAACAGCCTTTTTTAGGAGACAGTTATCATTCCAGGCTTCCAAGGTGACATGGATGACAGAGTGACTGTCAGAGTTACGAGGGGCAGTATTCTGGACAGGTGGTCCAGGCGGACACTAAGGGAGGCATGGCGCAGGATACTGATTAAGTTCAGTTGACGATACAGTCTAAGAAGTTTGGATTTGGAGTTCATTTATGAACTAGGTCCCATCAGATATCCAGACATATTCTAAGACATGTATTGCTCATTTCGGGAGATGGTTTTCTCCACGAACTTGAGATAAAGAGAGACATAGAAAGAAACATAAGGGCGGATCCACTCACTGAGGCTATTCCTCGAACGCAAAAGTTTCACAAACGGGTTTGTGAAACTGATTAGTAGAGGAGTTGGGCGTTCAGTATCACACGGGCTGTGAGTATGCGATATCGAAATAATTAGCCTTGAGTGCAAGTAGGAGATTGTTGGAGATAGTGCCCTTGGAGTCAATTATTGTATCACAGGCACGTGATTGCAATGATTGAGGGGGGACCTATGCTGGTAGGACAGTCTTACTCAAGATGATGGTATGATATCTGGTTTATCTTTATCATCGTGTACTGCTTTAGGTGACCTTACAGGTCACTATTGCGTGTTGATAGAGCCCTTAGGATTCTTGCTTGACGGCCTGCAGTAGGATGGCGATCATATACGTGGGAGCTGGGGTCCATAAGAACATCCTTAAAAGGTCCCTAGTCGTGGGAGTTTTCGAGACAGGGCATCGATACTCCAGAGTAGACTAGTGTATACAGTCGAGACCCCGACGAGGGGTGGTGGCCGGTCTCACAAGCCACTGGTGTCAGTTGGTTCACCTAAGATGTATACAGGTGCTCATTGGGATATGAGTACACCGGACATGACTCGCCAGGAACATGTTAGTTGGTCTTATACCTGACGTCAGATAGCAGTTCCCTGGTGACATGTATACAGGTTAGTTCATCGACCTGAGATCGTCATTTGTCTCGTGTGAGTTCCCACTGTACTTTGATTACTACCCTACCACAGCTCAAAGGAGTCGTGCAAACAGGTTTTAGTTGGGTACTGTCCCGAGCCACATGGAGGCAGTGAGCGGATCTGCAGGGGTTCGCCTCTCCCGGTATTGGGGGTGAGGTCGCGCTGTGTCTAGGAGAGCCATTACACGAAGTCCTTGGCCAAGGCAGGAGATTTACTGGTAGGTATTCCAGTAGTATCTCAGGGTGTTCTGGGCTACACTCCGACACGACTTGTACCGCTTTTAGGGGTCTGACTTTTACCAACCCCCTAGGCCCGACATGCGATGCTCATAGACGAACGGAGCGGACTGTACGGATATTGTCACTGACAGGCTCAGTAGGGTGTCAGGATGAGTTCGCTCATCGACGTCCCTTTTGGTCAATACCTGGTAGCCCGTTACGTATGGCTAATACCTCTGACATGCTAGTGGTTAAATCCATAACCAAAGTATTGACGAGTCTTTATAGTCCCCCATAGACCGTTTCTCAAGTTTCGGGCGAAACGCTGTAGAGGCCGTATGGAGATATGGCAGGGTTCGATCATATACGTGCGGTATTGCACGGATCATGATCGGACGGATAATACTAGCGGGCTTTGGTTTAAGCCGGATCCTAGTATTGCACAGTTTAGATTTTGTCTCATTGCATTTTTATTCGGTCGGAATACAAATGCGGGTATGTATATACAGTCGCGGGGTTTTCCTGTAATTTATTACGGGATAGTTTTTCTGAAGTTGCCTGTTTGCTTTCCGTTTCGGCCATTTTACTTTGTTTCTTTCATTGGCTGAAAATTGGTGTGGAGGGGCTTATTTGCAAATGTGCAAATTAGCAATTTGGAGGGTGTTTCTTGTTAATGGTTGGTTCATGATGGTTCTTACTTCCTTTGACTTCTTTAGTTCATCATTGCTTGACTTTTGGAGATATAATGGTTGATGGAGATGTGTTATTATTTTTGACTTGTGTGGTGATCATTGTTCATGATCATCACCCTATTCATGCATTATTATTGGCTCACTCCCTCTCTCATTCAAAAGGGAATGGCCGGCCACACTTTGGGTGGGTTGTCCCAATTTTTGGAAGGGGGTTTTTCATCTCTTTTTCTTGCACAAAAACCCCTTAGCTCGTCTCCAAAAGCATATCTCCCTCCACCTTCACAAATGGCAACTTCTCCATAACCCCCATGAGACATATAGTTCTACACTATCCTACAGCATTCTTGGACACGTCGACTCACCATCTTCGTGCCCGAGTTGCCTCGGTCCAGAGGTGGGAGCCCTTAAAAGAACCCGGCGATATGGTACCCTTCCGACGAGGAGATGGAGACCGGAGATTCCGCGGGGAGACCGGGATGACGACGAGAAGACCGAAGGACACGGATCGCTCGGTATAGCTCTCTACCCTTTCTCTAGTTAGCTAGCATTAGGTTAATGGTCCGATCCGGGTTTATAGTCTTCGGTAGCGCCGGTTTCCAGTTAAAGAAAAGTTTTTTTTTCCGCATTTTGGCCTCGGGATGACGGCCGGGGCGCTGCCGTGGTCCTACATAAAATACCCAAACAAAGCCACAGAAGAAAAACCAACACCAAAATACCCAAAGGGGCCCGGCGACGCCGGAAAAATATGGAATGTTGTCGGTCGATCTTTTGAGATAGGATCTCGGGCTTTAGGTGAAGTTTTCTAGTGGTCTCATGATGCTTATGGTATTGTTAGATTTTCTAATGGTTATACCTAGTGGTCCCAAATTCAAGTTCGGTAGGCTAAATATCACAAAACAAACTGTTTTTATATTACTGCACATCAAAATAGATTATAAACATAATTGATATTTGAAAAGAAGAAAAGAAGTATACCTATGGAGATGATTCACAAGAGAGCATCAGCTCAAGAATTGCTTATGGAAGCATCTAGGATTTGTAGTGGATCAAGCATGATGAGGTGCACAAGTTGATGAAGGGGTTAAGATTTTCTTCATTTGGATTGATGAACACTTAGGAATTTTTCTTGTTTTGGAGCTGAAGAAATTAGTTGTGTTCAGTTTAGAAAAGCTAAAAGAATTTTCTAAGTATTGTGATAAGATAAGGTGAGAGATGTTAGGTTTGTTTAGAGAAAGCATGAGGTGGAGGGTGGTGAGATGAAGGTGGCATGGTGGAAGGAGGAGATGTAAAATATGAAGGAGGAGGTGGAGGGATGTGAGCAAGGGTGAGGGTGAGTTATGTGAAGGTTTAGCATAGAATATCATATACCAACCATGATTATATGAATGCAAAAAATAAAGAAAAACTTTCATATTAAAATCTAAATCCATGATAAAAATGAAATACTTATCATAACACTTAAATACCATTATCTTAATATCTAATTTCATATCATGTTAAAATAATTAATATATCATTTTTATGATATCGCACACTTTTCTTTGTATTTAACAAAATACTTATATTTTTACGGATATAATTTTGATACCCAATTTCATAAGCGACATCATTTTTGTAATCTTATTAAATTCATATTTAAAATTATAAATTAATATTTGTAATTTTCCAAAATGTTACAGCGGGAATGTCCTGTTCTTTTGAAACTTCTGGTTCAACCAAGCTTTCAGTAAAACTTGTGGTTCTGGAATTTCTTCCAGTTCTATTGCACTCCCACTAGTCTCTTTTTCCAAAAATTGATGTTCCAAAAAGCGGGTATGACGAGAAACAAGAACCTTTTATTCCTCTACGTAATAGAAAAGATATCCCCTGGAGTTCTTTGGGTATCCTACAAACTTACACAGTACTGAGCGTGCCTCGAGTTTGTGCGCATGCTTCTTTTTAACAAAAGCTGGACATTCCCATATCTTCAGATATTGAAGATAGGGTTTCTTCCCACTCCACATTTGATATGGTGTGGTAGGCACAGTCTTGGTAGGAACCTTGTTCAAAAGATATGCGGCCGATTCTAGTGCATAGCCCCAGAATGATCGCGGTAACTCAACGTTACTCATCATGAAACGTACCATATCCAATAGGGTTCAGTTCCGTCTCTCCGATACACCGTTCTGTTCTGGTGTGTATGGAGGAGTAAGCCGAGAGAGAATTCCATTCTATTTTAGGTAATCCAGGAACTCGGCACTCAAGTATTCACCACCTCGATCAGATCTTAGTGTCTTGATACTTTTTCTGGTTTGTTTTTCCACTTCATTCTTATATTTTCGGAATTTCTCAATGGCCTCGGATTTATGTTTCATCAAGAAAATATGTCCATACCGAGAGAAATCATCCGTAAAAGTAATGAAATAGGAATAACCACTTCTTGCATGTGTAGACATTGGACCACACACGTCGCTGTGTATTAGTCCCAAGAGCTCGCTCGCTTTTACTCCGTGTCCAGTGAACGGAGTCTTTGTCATCTTTCCTTTGAGACATTATTGACAAGTTGCATAAGATTGATATTCGAACGGATCCAAATATCCTTCTTTATGTAACTTGGTCAACCTTGTTTCGTTGATATGACCTAGTCTTCAATGCCATAAGAAAGCATGATTTATTTCTGGAGTCTTTCTTTTATGTGTGTTCTGGACATTGAAAATTTGTAGTTGGTTTAATACGTATATACCGTTGTTTAGAGTATCTGACCCTATCAAACCATGATTAAGGTGGATGCTTACGACATCGCTTACAAATGTAAAATCATAACCTTCTTTTGATAACAAAGATACGGAAATGATATTAAAAGTCAAACTAGGTACACAAAAACAGTTGCGCAAAACCAAAATATGTCCACTCGTCAATCCAAGGTGATATTCCCCTACGGACACAGCATCTACGCTCGCTCCGTTAGCAACCCTGGGGGTCATATCACTGGTCTTCAGAACCCTACGGCTTCTCAGTGCCTGCAAAGAATTACAGATATGAGATCCTGATCCTGTATCCAATACCCAGGAAGTAGAGTTGATTGACAGACAGTTTTCAATTACAAACACACCTGAAGCCGAAGCCACAACTTGCTTCGGGTCCTGGTTCTTGGCCTTCCAAGCCCTACAATCTTTCTTCCAGTGTCCCTTCTTATGACAGTAGAAGCATTCTTCCTTTCCTACTGTCGGCCTCGTTACTCTTTCCTTGCCCTTCACTTCCACCTTACTAACACCGCCTCTCGGCTTGGTGGGTGCCTTCTTCTTCTTTTATTTTGCTTTCGCCTTGGATCTAAAAGAGGAAGCTCCACCAACAAATAGAGCGGGTGTTTCCCTGGCTTTCTGCAGGGTGCCCTTAGCACTCTTTAACATGTTAAGGAGTTCCGGAAGTTCAACTTCTTTACCTTGAAAATTAAAATTCAAGATAAACTGGGCGTAGGTGGGAGGGCAGGACTGCAGAATTAAGTCTGTATATAGCTCATTCTCTAACGTGGTCCCGAGGTCCACGAGCACTTCAATATAGCCGATCATCTTAAGGACGTGTTCCCCTACAGATGATTTGACGGCCAACCTCGCATGAAAAAGCTTCTTCGAGGTCTCGTATCTTGCGATACGAGATTGCTTTCCATATAATTCTTTGGTATGGAGGAATATGGATTCAAGATCCATATTCTTGTGCTGCCTCTGGTGCTCGTTGTCCATAGAGGCCAGCACGAGGCACTTGGCCTTCGCACAGTCAATCTCCCAGGTCTTACGGATTTCCTTATCCGCGACACTGGATTCTGGACCTGGGATGGCGGGGGCTTTAGTAGTAAGGACATACCCCAACTTGTCATAAGTTATTGCCATCTTGACATTCCTGAACCAATCTTTGTAGTTTGGCCCTATCAATCTAATAGTAACTTAAGACACGTCATCTTTGGTTACTGCAATTAGGAGAGAGAGAAGAAACACTTTAGCATGATACTCTTGAAAGTTTAGATTGGTTTTTAGTTTATCTAAACAGGATGGCTCCCACTGTTTCACGAATCCTTCCTCAAACAAGAAAAGAAGAATTAGTCAGGATTAATCTCACCATACAATACTTGCTTAACCGTTCAGCCAGGCTAGTGTCGGTACTTTGAGGGAGGTTTTACGACGCTTTGGCGAAGTTCCTTAATTAAATAACCTCTTTTCCCTGGAGGCGTAGCCCCGCTAACATTGTTCTAGACACCTACTTGGTTTATAGCACACTGATCGTTAAGTGAAAAAATCTCCCAAAGAGAAGCATATACTCACAGTAGGATCGGGATCCAAATATCATCATGTGATAAAGTCGAAGGAATCCTACCAAAATTATCACACTCCGAATGGTATGCAACTCTAGCAAGTTTCAGTTTCTTTAGAAACTCCCGATGTGGATTTTTTCCCCATGCTCTTATGACCATGACGAAGGTCAACATATCATAAGCCACATGTCAAATTCTACCCGTCATTATCCAGGTTAATTTGAACCCACCCGTACATACCCTTGACGAAGAACAAAATAGCAATATGACTGTGCCAAACCAACGCATCTATCTATGCTACAGATGAATATTCAGCAGCTACTAATCACTATGCCTTGGCAATGGTCAAAATACATAGCTTGAATACTACTGAATATCCAACTGAAATGACGGAGGGCTACGATTGGTTTTGGCGAAACCGTGAACGTAGTGAACTTGATATAATCGAAGGAACCTGATAGCTTTTAAAAGGAGTGGTTTTAAGCTCCGCATTTTAAAAGTTTTATTGTTTTTTGAAAAAACCGAGTGGTTTTAAAATTGTTCCAACGATTCAGCTTTGGTTTGTTTGCTTTGCATTAATGTAATGCAGTCCGATCAATTAACCTACCATTGCAGAAAAAGACGAAAATACAACGTACGCTTATGTCATTCGCATTCGCCATGGGGCCCCGTCTTACACCGTTAGGTTAGATAACTAACGCCAGAGCTGGTGGATGGACTAGCGTGAATTCAAAACATAAGCAACGTCTATTATATAATATATATATATATATAAATAATATCCATTAGTCAGACACAATAATAAGCATTCGAGATCACAGATGAACACATTGGATATATTAGGAATTCCGCGTTTCGTTTAAGCATGTAACGAAAGACGGATTCCACGGTCGAGATGAATAGCCAAACCCCACCCCAGACCCCTACGGGTGCGACAAACTACCCGCCAAATACCCGAAGCGAAGCAACCTCCCTTAACAATGTGAGTTGGCCACTCGGCACTTCAAAGTACCCGGTAGTTTGTGCACCCCACCTTGGGTCTATCCTACGAGCAATAAACAGTAAATGAAATAATACAACAGTGGATACAACCTCAACTCGGATGTGCCCCATGAAAAAAATATTACAACAATTTACAATTTACATTTGAATGAAACAATATAACACCTCACAACCCGGGCTATTCATTCACAACAATCCAATAAGTCCATACACACAAACAAACATCACAGAAATGTGCAACCCCCAACTAACCGACATATAACAATTAGCAGAAGTTTACGAACACATATATCACAACTTGAAACATTAAACGGCGTTAAACTGTGACTTCGAAACACCCCGTAATGCCACAGTGAAGAATTGACAGCATATTCAAAATAGGCAAAAATAAACAACTCCTGAAACACTAGATCCAAGCAACAAAGCCATAGACCAAACCACGAAGCATTTCCCCATGGTAAAACCGGTGAGGCCGGACATTAGGGCAATGTGTCCGGTCCAGGTTAAAGGAAAATATCTCGTTTTTGGTCTATGTTCACTTTACAAGTGAAGGAGTACTCTGCAGTTGCTAAAATAATTTTTAGAGCCTCGGAAAAATTCAACAGAAACTAGGATCTACGTTTCGATGTTTATGGGTTATTTCGGTTTCTTAGTTTTAGTTGTCGTTTAATCTGTTAGCTATGGTTTAGTCGGCTCTGATACCACTGTAAGTCGATGCCATGCACCCCACGTGTTCACGGGGAGGCCGAGTTTGAAAAAAACGATTTTTATTAGCTTCGTAACACTGACTAAACTCCAGGATCGATACTAAACCCTAACTAACAATCCAACAAAAAGGTTTAACTACTTTGTGTGAGTGTTATACTTCATCTGCTCGCTGTCCTTCTCCAAGTCGTGAGCTCCTTAAACTGTGAACGGATTGCACCTCCTCGTCGTCTTCTCCAAATCGTAGAAGATCCACCCGAGAGATCCGACTTTGAGCTTAACCTCTAACTTGAGGCAACTAGATCACTTGGTGTGCTAAACTTAGTAGCCTAGGATGTGTAGAGAGTGATGAGGGATCAAGTTGTCTCATTAAACCCTAGGATTCTCAACTCATGAGATGGTTAGGATTTGAGGGGAGATGGAGAAAGGCTTGAGGAAATGAGGAGGAGAAACTATCTGTAGTTTTTTTAAGTGAAAAAGATTAATGAAAAAAGGCTAGAGTTTTCGCTTTTAAACCAAGAGAAAACATCTCACAAATATCTAACAAATATCTAAGTCAATAACCACAAATGAGTCCAAGATGGTCAATGCAAAACCCTAATCTCATTTCACAAAAATACCACAAAGTTTCCTCTCTCAATTCCTCCACCTCACTAAAGAATTAATCATAAAAGAGAAACCGTAATTTGAGGTGTCATTCTCCAAAAGCAATCTTGATCAAATCACAAGAATGCCCCTCTCGACCGTATATACATACCCGTATCCGTATTACGAGAAACACGAATACAATGAGACAAAACTAATCCAATAATCATATACTAGGATCCGGCTTAAACCAAAGCCTACTAGTAATATCTGCCCGAACATCATATGCGCACAAGTACACGTATGTGATCAAACCCTATCTTAAAACCATACGACCTCTAAACGTTTCGCCCGAAGCCGGGAAACCCTCTATGTGGGACTCTAAAGACTCGATAGTACTCTGGCAATGGGTTTAACCACAAGCGCGTCAGTGGAACTTGATGTACGTAACGGCTACCCAGGTATCTGTCGACAAGAAGGTCGATGAGGAAACTCATCCGTACCCGTACTGAGCCTGTCTGTGGCAATCTCCGTACAGTCCGGTCTGTTCGTCTAAGAGTGTCGCATATCGGTCCTAGGGGGCGGAAAGCGTCAGACCCCTAATAGTGCAATAAGCCATGTCAGAGTGTGGCCAAAAACACCCTGAGAAACTACAGAAATCCCTACCAGCAAATCTCGCTTGCCCTGGCCAGGGACTTTGTGCAATGGCTTTCCGAACACAGCGCGACATCAACCCCCAATACTGGGAGAGATGAATCCTATCTACTTGCCACTGCCTCCAAGTTCTTCGGGACTGCACCCAACTACTACCTGTTTGTTAGTTATGTATATGCCCTAGAGGCCATTGTTGTACATATGATGTATATTATGATGGATGCTTAGATATATACAGAGAGGACTTTCTTGCTCGTCATGATAGTATGCTATTTGGTTTCTCTTTATCTTAACATGTTGACTTGTATTGGTTTACTGTTTTACTCTCACATGTTGATAAAGCCCTTAGGATCTGTACTCGACTACTGGGACTATGATGAGATCATACTAGTGGGGCCACGGCAGTCGATGAGTACATCCTATAACGGTTCCTAGTCGAGGGTATATCGAGACATGGCATCGATACACCAGAGGTAGACTAGAGTATACGCATCTTGACCCGTATGATGGGCGATGGATGATCCCATATCCATCGGTGTTGGACATCAAGGATGGTGTACGGGTGCTCAGTGGAGACTGGGTACACTGTACGGACTCGCCGAGAACTCCCAGATGGTGATATACCACACGTCAGATGGCAGTTCTCTGGTGACACTGGTACAGGGTAGTCTGTAGTCCCGAGATCGTCATAGAGTCTTGTGTGATTCCCATTGTGCTTTGATTTCCACCTTACCACGTCCAAGCGGGCGTGCAAAACGGTGTCTTTTGGGTACAGTCCCGAATCACATGGAGGCAATGAGCGATAGGAGGGGATTCGTCTCTCCCGGTATAGGGAGTTGATGTTGTGCTTTGTTCGATTGGCTATAACTGGAAGTCCCTGGCCAGGGCTGATATAGAGATTTACTGGTAAGTGTTACTAGTAGTTTCTCGACCCGTTATGAGCCATACATCGACACGAATTATCGGTTACTGGGGTCTGACGTATACCACCCCTAGACTTGATATGCGACATATCAGACGAACAGACCGGACTGTACGGGAGTGTTACTGATCGGATTCACAGGAGAACGCACAGGCTAGCTTGTTGATCTTCTGATCGCTCAATACCTGGGTGGCTGTTACGTTTAGCTGACCGCTTGCAGCTTGTGGGTGTTTGATATGATCATCACCTGCTACCGGCGTATTGACGATTCTTTAGAGTCCTACACAGAGGTTTCTTAGCTCAGGCGAAACGGAGTATAGGCACATATGTGATTTGTGCAGGACCGAGAATAATACGATATGAGATACCGTATTATATTCTCGCGATATTTAGATATGAACTGAGACATCGGATCAAGTGTTGATTCGATGAATCGGTACATGAAATATTAGTCGGTAATATTCGATATAGCCGGATCGTCGGATCAAGTGTTGATTCGATGATTTAATGTATAATAATATATATGATATATTATTACATTATCTAATATTGGCTCGCTTTATTATTTCATTTTCTCATTGGATGATACATTGATATATATGCGATATATGTTAATTGTATTATTTTCTT
Organism: Agapanthus africanus; assembly: GCA_030015575.1. NCBI lineage: Eukaryota > Viridiplantae > Streptophyta > Magnoliopsida > Asparagales > Amaryllidaceae > Agapanthus > Agapanthus africanus. The sequence continues at coordinate 268,039,349 of JASDDO010000016.1, read as the reverse complement.
TTGTTGCAAATATATAATATATATGTGATATATATTATTGTGACATGATATGATTAATTGTTAAACATGTTTAAGGATGATTAATTGAGGTTAGGGTTTGATTAGGGTTAGATGCTTCATGCACCTTCTAGAAGCTTTTTTTTTTGTCATTCTTAAGATATTTTTGGATGACACATTCTTAACCCAACCAAACCCTAACTCTAGTTTATTCTCTACACATTCTTATCCACTCATCCTTGACCATGGTTTATATATCAATCATATACTTTTATTTCTATTCATCACAAAAGGATTATTATGATCATTATCTTTTTCCATTATAATCTTCTTCTCTCTTGAAAAAGCTTACTTGATTTTCTTTATGTGATGAATAAATATGAGAAAATGATTTAAAAAGAAAGCAAAATTACTACTCTCTCATCCTCATCTCATCTAACCCATGAGATTAGTGTGTTCATCTCTTTAGAGTGAGAAAGCTTGAGTCTTTGCAACTTCGACGTAGATCATCGGAGATTTGGAACACTTCAAGCTAGCATGGATCGTTCGAGTCGTGGAGCCTCTCATGAGTCCGGGAGATCGTGGATCGCAGAAAAAGGACTTCTACTCGGAGCTTGTGAAGCGAAGGAGTGGACTACAAAGGTTGTAATCCCTCACACTTAGATAAAAGTTATCATCTTGCATGTTTAAACCTAATAACTAGCAAAAATCCCGGCTTTGGGTTGTTCGGCACGTCTAAATTTTTATCCGGGCATGTTTGAAGCCTTTTGAACCGTCACAAGTGTGCCTAGGAACCCTGGAGTGGTATCAGAGCCTAGCTAGAGCATTAGGCGACGTGTTTACGAAGTTAAAACTCCGATCGAACCCGAACCGACGGAAAAATCCCCCTCTCTGGAAATTTTTCAAAATTTGGGATTTTTCTGAATTAAAAATATGTAAAAAAATCAGCAGGGAATTCTAAGAATTACCATGAAACACGGGCCCACAATTCCTCAAAACGGCGGCGGAACCTCGGCGAAAACATGCTTTTCGCGGCGGTTCCGCGGCGGATTTGTAGGATTGTGACACGTGGCTTCATGGTAATATCCGTAGGTGCTTGTTGATGCTTCTGGATATTTTTAAAAGTGATTTCAGTGTTGTTTAAATCTGGGGTTTATTTTGTAATCGTAGATTCGATCGGAATATTTAAATTCGTATTTCTTTCCGGATATTTAGAAACTGTTAAACTAGTTGAACGGATATCATTAACCCACTTTATCCCGGCACGGCAAACTTTCAAGTGTTGAATTTTTATTGGGTTTAAATCTTTCGGAAAAATTGTACAAGTTAAGCGGTGGACCCTCTAGAAGACAACAAACCTTAACTCGATTATGTGACCATCTTGAACTGTCTTTTGAACCTTCGGGTTTGGGGCAGTACGGCGTGCCACATGTGAGGCGTTGGCTTGACCCTTCTACGGCTGGATCACCGGTACTGTGACATATTCTGGGATCATTTGAACTCCGCTCAAGAGTTGAGCACTTTGGGAAATTTTGGGTGTTTGATTATCTGTTCGAAAAGTTTAATACTGTCTATTTATCTGGAATGTGATACTATATGTGGAATTCATAGAGTTAGGCATGAAATGCGGAGTATGTGATATTTCGGATTTACGATGTCTAAAGTGATTGTGGATTCCAAATATTGTAGTTTTACACTTTCTTATCTGTGACCGTAAGTGTAATATGTGAAATCGCCGGTTTTGTTTCTATATGTCAACGACAATTGGGATGCGCATATTTACTTACGTTGATGATATGTGATATTATGTGTTGCTGTGATATGTGATATGTTAGTGTATATGCCCTAGAGGCCATTACTGTATCATACTGGCTTGTATATTACTTAATGGAAGCGTGGGATATTCACCTTGTATAAACAATCTTGCTCAATATAGTAGTATGCTACTTGGTTTGTTTCTACTTCAATGTGTACTTGTGTTTATTTTAGTATATCACTTATAGGCATTAGTGGAGCCCTTAGGATCTTTGCTTGATTACCAGCGTTGTGATGGCAGTCACACTAGTGGGGGCTGGGTAATCTAAGCACATCCTTATACAGGTCCCTAGTCGCAGGACTATCGAGACAGGGCATCGATACTCCGGAGTAGACTAGCGTATGCGCTTCTCATCCCATTGTGGGAGATGGTCTGTCCCACAGCCATCAGTACGTCGTACTGGAGATAGTATACGGGTGCTCGTTGGGTTACGAGTACACTGGACAGGACTCGTCGGGAACTGACAGGTTGGTATTATACCTATCGTCAGTTATCAGTTCCCAGGTGACATGAGTACAGCTTAGTCCGCTGACTTGACACTGGCACTTCGCCTCAAGTGTGTTCCCACTGCACTTTGATCACTACCCTACCACGGCTCATAGGAGTCGTGCAAACAGGTGGTGGTTGGGTGCAGTCCCGAAGCACTTGGAGGCAGTGACGGTTAGATAGGATTAGTCTCTCCCGGTATTGGGGGTTGACATCGCGCTGTGTCTAGGAGAGCCATTACACGAGTAATCCCTGGCCAGGGCAAGCGAGATATACTGGTAGGTTCCAGTGTTATCTCAGGGTGTTTTGGGCTTCACTCCGGCACGACTTGTACCGCTATTAGGGGACTGACGTTTTACCGCCCCCTAGGCCCGACATGCGATGTATTAGACGAACAGACCGGACTGTACGGAGACTGTCACATTCAGACTCAGTAGGAGTTCCGATGGGGTTTCACCTCGTCAGCCTTCTTGTCGACATCTACCTGGGGACCGTTACGCACAGCTAGTGCCGCTTGTGGTCTGTGGTTAAACCCACTGCCAGCGTAGTGTCGAGTCTTTAGAGTCCCACAAAGAGGGTATTCGCCTCTGGGAAAAACAGAGTAGAGGTCGCATGGTTTTGCGACAGGGTTCGTTCTCATCCGCGCACTTGTGCACGTTTGGAGTCCGGACGGATATTACTGGCTGGCTCTGGTTTGAGTCAGATACCGGTATATGTTTTGGGGTTGCTTTTATCTCTCAGTATTCATGTTCCTCGGAACAAGAATGCAGGTGTGTATGCAAAGTTATTTGAGGAGGAGGAAGATGACTTTCATTAGGGTTTCGGAACGGGTGCGTATGCACAGATTGACAGTCGTCTTTTTCCAAACCCTAATGGATTTGTTTTATATCAATTAATAATATATAATAAAATGAAATTGTGTCATGGTTGGTTTTTATGTTGACTTGTTGACCATGGTTGACTTGTTGACCATGGTTGAAGTTTTGACCATCATCATTACAAAAGCAAGATGCTTTTTGATTCTTGCAAAACCATTTAATGTTTGAAATGATAATGGTCATTCTAAAACTTTCCATCAACCTTTTCATTTTCATTATTATTATTATTTGATAATTCTTTTTCTTTTGCATTATGGTTGCAAGAAAGAAAAAGAGAGCTCATTATCTCATTTAGCTTCTCTCTCCTCACTTCATCTTCTTCTTCCTCTAGTAAAAGAGAACCCTTCTCATGTGTTGAGAATCCCTCTCTTTAAAAAGAAAAGCACCCCTTAGACACTCTCTACTCACTCTAGGATCAAGGGTTTAGCAAGCCGGAGATTCTAGTTCACTCCAAGTTCGAGAAAGAGCCCGAAGGTTGAACCCTCGAGGTGGATGCATTTTCGACAGAAGAAGGCGACAAGGAGAGTACCATCAACCTCTACAAAAGTTTGAAGAAGGAGTTTAAGTTTAGGTATAACCATCTTCATCCGAGTAGCTAAACCTCTTTAGCAAGTTTGCTAGTTTTAGTTTAGGAAAAGATCCCGACTTTGTTTAGTCCATGTTTCCCCTTGCGCTAAAAAATTTGATTTTTATACCGTTTCCGCCTCCCCGTAAGAACCGGGGGTCGCAACATGGACTTACAGTGGTATCAGAGCCTAACTAAACTTAAACTAGCTTGGTAGTGAAGTGTAACGAAGTTCGGAACCGAAAAAAAAAATCCAAAAACCAAACTTTTTCAAAATCCTAGTTTCTGTTAAAAAATTTTCTGGTCAAAACAAGATTTGTTATACACCTAAATTCGGCTCAGGGTTTTGTGTGAACACCCAAGAAAAACGATCCCCTAATTCGTTCAAACCGCCGCGGATCCGCGGCCTCACCTATTCATTGAGCCGCGGATCCGCCGCCGTTTAGAGTCTTCTGGTGATCGTCTTTCGTGCAGTGTGTCTCTGTATTGGTTTTGGGATTTTTAAAATATGTTATATGTGCCCAGATTTCCAGAACAGAAATTTACTTTTGGGGTCCTATAATTTCGTATTTTTTCCGAACATCACTACACTTTGACTATGATGGTTATATCTGTGATGTTTGCATGTATTGAACGTCGGCTAATCGCTATAAGTCGATTAGTCGGGGTTATACATGATCTGTGTTTGATATTGGAATGTGTATATGAATGTGTTGGACTGTCGCGGGTGAATAGCCGGGGTGGATGTGAGATGAGCTTTTGTTTTTCTTTCATTCATTTGTAAATGTAAATTGATGTAATATTATTATTTGTTTGGCCGCACAACCGGGTCGGGGTTGTAGCCGTCATTGTATAATTCTTTTTACTGTTTTTGCTCCTAGGATAGACCCATGGAGGGGTGCACAAACTGCCGAGCACTTGGCGGGTAGTTTGCCGCACCCGTAGGGGTCTTGGGTGGGGTATTTGGCTATTCACCGCGACCGTGTAATCCGCTTTTCGTTACAGGCTCGAACGGATTGCGGATTCCTAGTATATCCAATGCATTCATCTGTGATCTGTAATGTCTACTATTGCTATATCTATAACTATTTAGGCGTTGCTTATGTTTTACAGCCGCGCTAGCCCAGCCCCCGCTCTGTCGTTAGTTAAGTAACCTAACGGGTGATGACGGGGCCCCGTGGCGAATGCATATGGCATAAGCGTACGTCATATTTTGGTTGTTTTCTGCAATGGTAGGATTAATTGATGGGACGCATTAAAAGAACTAATGCAAGAATATCACGCATTAAAAGAACTAATGCAAGATAATAAACCAAGTTGAAGTCGTTGGAACACTTTCGAAAAACCACTCGGTTCTTTTCAAAACTAACTTTTAAATGCGGAGATTGAGCCACTCCTTCTAAAAGCTATCTCGTTCCATCGATTAAATCAAGTTCACTACGTTCACGGTTTCGCCCAAACCATTCGTAGCCCTCCGTCGTTTCGTATGAATATTCAATAGTATTCAAGCTATGTTTGTTGACCTTCGTCAAGACATATAGATTGGTAGCTGTTGGGTGTTCATATGTAGCATAGATAGATGCGTTGGTTTGGGACAGTCGTATTGCCTTGTTGACCTTCGTCAAGGGTATATACGGGTGGGTTCAAATTAACCTGGATAATGACGGGCAGAACTTGACATGTGACTTATGATTTGTTGACCTTCGTCAAGGTCATAAGAGCACGGGGCAAAAATCCACATCGGGAGTTTCATAAGTACTGAAACTTGCTAGATTTGCTTACCATTTGGAGTGTGATGATTATGGTAGGATTCCTTCATTTTCGTCACGCGATGATATTTGGATCCCGATCCTACTGTGAGTATATGCTACTCCTTGGGAAATTTCTCACTAAACGATCAATGCTATAAACCTAGTAGGTGCCTAGAAAGGTGTTAGCGGGGCTACGCCCCCAGGGAAAAGAGGTTATTTAATTAAGGAACTTCGCGAAAGCGTTGGAAAACCTCCCTCGAAGTACCGACACTGGCCTGGCTGAACGGTTAAGCAAGTATTGTGCGGTGGGATTGATCCCGACTAATTCTTCCTTTATGGTTTGAGGAGGGATTCGAGAGACAGTGGGAGCCATCCTGTTTAGAAAAACTAAAAACCATTCTAAAATTGCAAGAGCATCGTGCTAAAGTGTTTCTTCTCTCTCCCCCTGCAGCGACCAAATCGAAATGACTGGACTTAAGTTACTTCTAGATAAAAATATACTGACAGGGCCAAACTACAAAGATTGGCTCAGGAATGTCAAAATGGCAATCACTTACGACAAGCTGGGGTATCTTCTTACCACCAAAGCTCCCCCCGTCCCAGGTCCCACCTCCAGCGTCGCGGATAAGGAAATCCGTAAGACTTGGGAGATTGATTGCGCGAAGGCCAAATGCCTCGTGCTTGCCTCTATGGACAACGAACACCAGAGGAGGCACGAGAATATGGATTTGGAATCCATATTTCTTCATACAAAAGAACTGTATGGAGAGCAGTCTCGTATCGCAAGATACGAATTGTCGAAGAAGTTATTTTCGGCAAGGTTGGCCGTCGGATCATCGGTAGCGGACCACGTGCTTAAGATTATTGGCTACATTGAGGAGGTCGCGGAACTTGGGACCACGTTGGAAAGTGAACTCTATACGGATTTAATCCTCCAGTCCCTTCCATCCACTTACGCCCAGTTTATACTGAACTTCAACTTACAAGAAAAGGAAGTTGAACTTTCAGAACTCCTCAACTTGCTGAAAAGCGCAGAGGGCACCCTACAGAAAGGTAGGGAAACACCCGCTTTGTTTGTAGGAGGATCTTCTTCCTCTAGGTCCAAGGCGAAAGCCAAGGGAAAGAGGAAGAAAGCCCCCGCCAAACCAAGAGGCGGTGTTAGTAAAGTGGGTACGAAGGGAAAGGAAAAGGCAACAAAGATTGCGGGGAAGCTTATAGGGAAAGAGGAATGCTTCTATTGTCATAAGAGTGGACACTAGAAGAAAGATTGCAGGGCTTGGAAGGCCAGGACACAGGAACTGAAGCAGGTTGCGGCTTCAGCTTCGGGTGTGTATGTTATTGAAAACTGTCTTTCTATAAACTCTACTTCCTGGGTATTGGATACCGGATCAGGATCTCATATCTGTAATTCTTTGCAGGCGTTGAGAAACCGTAGGTTTTTGAAGGCAGGTGACATGACCCTCAGAGTTGCGAACGGAGCTAGCATGGATGCTAAAGCCGTGGGGGACTATCACCTGAGAATGACAGATGGGCATGTTTTGGTTTTGCGTAATTGCTTTTTTGTACCCAACGCAACTTGTAATATCATTTCTGTATCTTTGGTTTCTAAAGAAGGTTATGAATTTGCGTTTGTAAGTAATGTTGTAAACATTCACCTTAATCAAGTTCTGATTGGGTCAGGTACACTGAGCAATGGTATATACGTGTTAAACCAACCACAGATTTTCAATGTCCAGAATACACACAAAAGAAAGTCTCCAGATATCAATCAAGCTTTCTTATGGCATTGTAGATTGGGTCACATCAATGAGACACGGTTGACTAAGTTACATAAAGAAGGATACTTGGATCCGTTCGAGTATCAGTCTTATGCCACTTATGAATCTTGTCTCATGGGAAAGATGACAAAGACTCCGTTCACTGGACACGGAGTAAGAGCGAGCGAGCTCTTGGGACTTATACACAGTGACGTGTGTGGTCCAATGTCTACACATGCGTGAAGCGGTTATTCATACTTCATTACTTTCACAGACGATTTCTCTAGGTATGGACATGTCTTCTTAATGAAGCACAAATCCGAGGCCTTTTGAGAAATTTCGGGATTACAAGAATGAAGTTGAAAAACAAACAGGCAAAAGTATTAAGATTCTAAGATCGGATCGAGGTGGTGAATACTTGAGTGCCGAGTTCCTGGACTATTTAAAAGAGAATGGAATTCTCTCTCAGCGTACTCCTCCATACACTCCGCAACATAACGGTGTATCGGAAAGGAGGAATCGAACCCTATTGGATATGGTTCGTTCCATGATGAGTAAGGCTGAGTTACCGCGATCTTTCTGGGGCTATGCACTAGAAGCAGCTGCATATCTCTTGAACAAGGCTCCCACCAAGACTGTGCCTACCACTCCATATCAGATGTGGAGTGGGAAGAAACCCTGTCTTAAGTACCTTAAGATATGGGGATGTCCAGCTTTTGTAAAAAAGCAGCATGCGGACAAGCTCGAGGCACGCTCAGTACAGTGCAAGTTTGTAGGATACCCAAAGAACTCCAGGTGGTATCTGTTCTATTCCGCTGAGGAACAAAAGGTTTTTGTTTCTCAACATGCCCGCTTCTTGGAAACTGAGTTTTTGGAAACTCAGATAAGTGGGAACGCAATAGAACTGGAAGAAATTCCAGAACCACAAGCTATTGCTGAAAGCTTGGAAGAGCCAGAAAGTTCAAAAGAACAGGACATTCCTATGCCGCTCCGCAGGAGTAGTAGGCAGTCTCATCCGCCCGAGAGATACTACGGTTTTCTCATAGACGGGGATAGAGAGGATTGCATCATAGATTATGATGAGCCTACTAGCTTCCAGCAGGCCGTTCAGAGCATTGACTCGGTAAAATGGCTGGATGCAATGCGGACCGAAATGGAGTCCATGTACACCAACAAAGTATGGACGTTGGACATTGCTCCAGACGGGGTAAAACCCGTAGGATGCAAGTGGATCTTCAAAAGGAAGATTGGTGTAGATGGACAGGTTGAGACCTATAAAGCTAGACTTGTAGCAAAGGGTTTCCGTCAAAGACCTGGCTTGGACTATGACGAAACCTTTTCTCCAGTGGCTATGCTGAAATCCATTCGGATCCTTCTTTCCATTGCTGCCTTCCACGATTATGAGATTTGGCAGATGGACGTAAAGACCGCTTTTCTAAATGGAAATTTAGAGGAGTGTGTCTATATGGATCAGCCAGAGGGTTTCATTCAGAGTGGGAGCAGCGGAAAGGTGTGCAAGTTGCTTAAGTCCATCTATGGACTAAAGCAGGCATCGCGGAGTTGGAACATCTGTTTTGATGAGACGGTCAAAGAATTTGGCTTTATCAAAAATCCAGATGAACCATGCATCTATAGTAGATTTGTAGCGAGAACTGTAGTATTCCTCATTTTATACGTGGATGACATTCTCTTAATAGGAAATGACATTCCTATGCTACAATCTGTCAAGGGGTTCTTGTCGCACAGGTTCTCCATGAAAGACCTGGGTGATGCCTCATACATCCTGGGGATCCGGATCCATCGTGATAGATCCAAGAGGATATTAGGACTTTCTCAGTCCAGGTACATCGACACCATAGTGAAGAGATTCAGTATGGAAGATTCCAAGCGCGGTAACCTACCGGCTTGTCACGGGATCATCCTCTCTAAAGAGATGTCTCCCAAGACTGATTTGGAGAGGGATCGCATGTCTATTATACCCTACGCTTCTGCGGTAGGCTCTATAATGTATGCGATGTTGTGTACCAGACCGGATGTAGCTTATGCACTGAGTGTGGTAAGCCGGTATCAGTCAAACCCTGGGGAGAAACACTGGATAGCGGTAAAGAACATTCTCAAGTACCTGAGAAAGACTAAGGAGATGTTCTTGGTGTATGGCGGAAAAGACCTCCAGATCGAGGCCTTTGCTGACTCCAGCTTCCAGAGTGACAAGGATGATTCCAAGTCCATGTCGGGTTTCGTCTTTACCCTCAATGGAGGGGCGGTGTGTTGGAAAAGCTCCAAACAGGAAACCGTTGCAGACTCGACTATGGAAGCGGAATATATCGCTGCATCTGATGCTGCAAAAGAAGCTGTCTGGATGAGGAAGTTCTTGAAAGAACTTCAGGTGGTTCCGTCCATTGTTGACCCAATACCTCTGTATTGCGACAACAACGGGGCTATAGCTTTAGCGAAGGAACCCAGGTCCCATCAGAGATCCAGGCATATCTTAAGGCGGTATCACCTGATCAGGGAGATCGTGGATCGCAAGGAGATCGAGGTTCGGAGGGTTGCCTCAGAAGAGAACACTGCAGATCCATTCACCAAGGCCCTACCCCAGACTCAGTTCGAGCGGCTGATCGAGATGATAGGTCTTCGATACGCCAGTACATGGCCTTAGTGCAAGTGGGAGATTGTTAGTGTATATGCCCTAGAGGCCATTACTGTATCATACTGGCTTGTATATTACTTAATGGAAGCTTGGGATATTCACCTTGTATAAACAATCTTGCTCAATATAGTAGTATGCTACTTGGTTTGTTTCTACTTCAATGTGTACTTGTGTTTATTTTAGTATATCACTTATACGCATTAGTGGAGCCCTTAGGATCTTTGCTTGATTACCAGCGTTGTGATGGCAGTCACACTAGTGGGGGATGGGTAATCTATAAGCACATCCTTATACAGGTCCCTAGTCGCAGGACTATCGAGACAGGGCATCGATACTCCGGAGTAGACTAGCGTATGCGCTTCTCATCCCAGTATGGGAGATGGTCTGTCCCACAGCCATCAGTACGTCGTACTTGAGATAGTATACGGGTGCTCGTTGGGTTACGAGTACACTGGATAGGACTCGTCGGGAACTGACAGGTTGGTATTATACCTATCGTCAGTTATCAGTTCCCAGGTGACATGAGTACAGCTTAGTCCGCTGACTTGACACTGGCACTTCGCCTCAAGTGTGTTCCCACTGCACTTTGATCACTACCCTACCACGGCTCAAAGGAGTCGTGCAAACAGGTGGTGGTTGGGTGCAGTCTCGAAGCATTTGGAGGCAGTGACGGTTAGACAGGATTCGTCTCTCCCAGTATTGGGGGTTGACATCGCGCTGTGTCTAGGAGAGCCATTACACGAGTAGTCCCTGGCCAGGGCAAGCGAGATATACTGCTAGGTTCCAGTGTTATCTCAGGGTGTTTTGGGCTTCACTCCGGCACGACTTGTACCGCTATTAGGGGACTGACGTTTTACCGCCCCCTAGGCCCGACATGCGATGTATTAGACGAACAGACCGGACTGTACGGAGACTGTCACATTCAGACTCAGTAGGAGTTCCGATGGGGTTTCACCTCGTCAGCCTTCTTGTCGACATCTACCTGGGGACCGTTACGCACAGCTAGTGCCGCTTGCGGTCTGTGGTTAAACCCACTGCCAGCGTAGTGTCGAGTCTTTAGAGTCCCACACAGAGGGTATTCGCCTCTGGGCAAAACAGAGTAGAGGTCGCATGGTTTTGCGACAGGGTTCGTTCTCATCCGCGCACTTGTGCACGTTTGGAGTCCGGACGGATATTACTGGCTGGCTCTGGTTTGAGTCAGATACCGGTATATGTTTTGGGGTTGCTTTTATCTCTCAGTATTCATGTTCCTCGGAACAAGAATGCAGGTGTGTATGCACAGTTATTTGAGGAGGAGGAAGATGACTTTCATTAGGGTTTCGGAACGGGTGCGTATGCACAGATTGACAGTCGTCTTTTTCCAAACCCTAATGGATTTGTTTTATATCAATTAATAATATATAATAAAATGAAATTGTGTCATGGTTGGTTTTTATGTTGACTTGTTGACCATGGTTGACTTGTTGACCATGGTTGAAGTTTTGACCATCATCATTACAAAAGCAAGATGCTTTTTGATTCTTGCAAAACCATTTGATGTTTGAAATGATAATGGTCATTCTAAAACTTTCCATCAACCTTTTCATTTTCAATATTATTATTATTTGATAATTCTTTTTCTTTTGCATTATGGTTGCAAGAAAGAAAAAGAGAGCTCATTATCTCATTTAGCTTCTCTCTCCTCACTTCATCTTCTTCTTCCTCTAGAAAAAGAGAACCCTTCTCATGTGTTGAGAATCCCTCTCTTTAAAAAGAAAAGCACCCCTTAGACACTCTCTACTCACTCTAGGATCAAGGGTTTAGCAAGCCGGAGATTCTAGTTCACTCCAAGTTCGAGAAAGAGCCCGAAGGTTGAACCCTCAAGGTGGATGCATCTTTGACAGAAGAAGGCGACAAGGAGAGTACTATCAACCTCTACAAAAGTTTGAAGAAGAAGGAGTTCAAGTTTAGGTATAACCATCTTCATCCGAGTAGCTAAACTTCTTTAGCAAGTTTGCTAGTTTTAGTTTAGGAAAAGATCCCGACTTTGTTTAGTCCATGTTGCCCCTTGCGCTAAAAATTTTGATTTTTATACCGTTTCCGCCTCCCCGTAAGAACCGGGGGTCGCAACGTGGACTTACATGATATTGGATCGTCGCGTTCTGAATAGCCAGGGGTTTTATGTGAGATGAGGGTTTTTATTTTCATTCATGTAAAATTCATTTGTAATGTAATATTATTTTATTTGGGGCACTTCCAGGTTGCGGTTGATGTCACCAGTGTATATTATTTACTTTTCCGCATTAGGTAGACCCAAGGAGGGGAGCACAAGTAACCGGGTTCTAGGGTCCAGTGGGAGGCCATCTCGAGGAGTCGAGACCGGGTCTCCTAACCCTAGAATTGGCAGAGTTACTTGCCGCTCTCGTAGGGGTCTTGGGATGTGGGTTTGGCTATTCGTCGCGACCGTGGAATCCGTGTTTTATACAGGCTCGTATTGAAAACACGGACGTCCTAGTATAACCAATATTTCATATATGTTCTTCTGCTGCAATGTTCTGTGATGAGATCATATTACTGCCTGAGACGAATGCTTATACTATATATATGCTGATATATAAATATTACTGCTTTCGTTTCTTCTGTGATGCTTAGGAAGCATAAGCTGATGGGATTTTTATTAATGAGATTAATAAAAAGAAAAGAAACCTAAAGATGTTGTAGAATCAAAACTTTATAAAAAGGGTAGCTACGGTTTTGCTTTGCACAGTGATATATATGATATGTCCTGCACCTTATTCGATGAGGAAAGGACCGAGATCTCTTCACCGGGAGTGACTCCTTTAGCAAAACTGGCAGATGCTACAAAACTCGGATTGTCTTTTGATTGCTTTTAGTGTTTTTCTTTGCACAGCGGTATATATGATATATCCTGCACCTTATTCGATGAGGAAAGGGCCGACGATCCCTTCACCGGGAGTGACCCCTTTAGCGAAACTAAGAAAAGCCTCAAAAACACTCCTTTTCAAAAACACTCGATTCTACGACGATATCAAGTTCATTACGCTCGGGGTTTTCTGAAAAACCTGCGTAACCCTCCGTCATTTTAGGAAAATAGAGTACTTAGTATTCGTGCTGCGTTTGTTGACCATAGTTAAGGCGCAGTGTACGGTAGCTAAGTGATGTTTTCCTATATAACATAAGATGTGATTAATTAGGACAGTCATATGACTTTGTTGACCATAGTTAAGGGTCATGTGGGTGGGTCTAAATTAATCAAGAAATGACGGCGGGTAGAACTTGACTAGTGCTTGTGATTTGTTGACCATAGTTACGGTCATAAGACACTAGGGGTAAAAATATTATCGGGAATTTCAAGTGTTGAAATTTGCAATGAGATTGCATACCTCCTATGAGATAGTTGGATCCCGATACCCACTGCGAGTAAGAGTTACTCCTGGGAGAGTTTTACACAGGACAATTAGTCATTCAAGTAGGTGTCTAGAAAAGTGTTAACGGGGTTACGCCTCTGGGAAAACGAGGTTTACTTTAATTAGGTCCGTGCGAATGTACGGGGAACCTCCCTCAAAGTACCGACACTGATCTGGCTGAAAGATTGACGAAATTGTAGGGTGTAATTAATCCCGGCTAATCTTACCTTTTTAGGGTTTGAAGGTAGATTTGATAAAAACAGTGGGAGATATCCTGATTAGATAAGATAATAACCAATCTAATCTTGCAAGAGCATAAGCTAAAGTGTTTTCTTCTCTCTCTCTCCAGGTAGCGACCATGTCAGGCCATAATCAAGATAATAATATGGATGTATTGACTGAACCCGTTTATTATACTGAGCAGGGGAACGTTGGACCCGTTCTTTCTTATAAGAGTTATCAGACTGAACAAGGAATAGAAGAATATCTAGATTCTCAAGCCGCCCTAAAGAACATGCATATTGATGCATCTTCTTCGGGTGTGTTAGTTATTGAGAACTATTTCTCAGTTCACCCTACATCCTGGTATTAGATACCGAATCAGGATCCCACATATGTAAACAGTTATATGGGCTACGTAAAGGTAGAGAACTGAGAAAAGGTGATCATTCCGTTCAAGTAGGGAACGGTGCAAGTATTGTAGCCAAAGCAGTTGGCGAATATCACCTTGTATTGCCGAGTCGTAATACACTGATTCTAAATGAGTGCTATTATATGCCGAACATGATGTGCAATATTATATCAGTTTCTTTATTAAGTAAAGAAGGATATAATTTTGTAGTAAAGGATAATGTTATGAACATATTCCTAAATCAAAAGTTGATTGCATCAGGCTCGTTACATAATGGCATATTCATTCTGAATCAGAATACAATCCTCAATATACAAAACACACACAAGAGGAAAAGTTCAGATATGAACGAATCCTTCTTGTGGCATTGTAAACTTGGTCATATCAATGCGACACGACTGGCTAAGTTACATAAGGATGGTTATTTGAATCCGTTCGAATTATCATCTTATGATACTTGCCATTCATGTCTCAAAGGAAAAATGACCAAAGCTCCGTTTAGTGGACACGGAGAAAGAGTTACTGAACTCTTAGGACTAATACATAGTGATGTATGCGGTCCCATGTCTACGCATGCCAGGAACGGTTCTTCCTACTTCATTACATTCACTGACGATCTCTCTAGATTCGGACATGTGTTCCTGATGAAACACAAGTTTGAAGCTTTTGAGAAATTCAGAGAATATAAGCACGAAGTAGAGAATCAAACGGGAAAAAGTATTAAGATTCTTCGATCTGATCGAGGAGGTGAATACTTAAGTAATGAGTTTCGGGATTATCTAAAAGAGAATGGGATTCTCTCTCAGCTTACTCCTCCTTATACACCACAGCACAACGGTGTATCGGAGCGGAGGAATCGCACCCTATTAGGTATGGTGCGCTCTATGATGAGCACTGCTGAGTTACATATCTCCTTTTGGGGTTATGCGCTGGAGACAGCCACATATCTATTGAATAGAGTTCCAACTAAATCGGTGTCTACCACTCCATATGAGATATGGAATGGGAAGAGACCATCTCTTAAACGAGTTAAGAAATGGGGTTGTCCGGCCTATGTTAAAAAGCAAAATCCGGACAAACTCAAGGCAAGATCAGGTATATGTAAGTTTGTAGGATATCCAAAAGATTCTTATGGATATATATTCTATCACGCTGAGGAACAAAAAGTGTTTGTTTCTTAATATGCCACCTTTATAGAAAAGGAATTTCTTGCAAAAGAAATTGATGCAATGAGGTAGAACTGGAAGAGGTTCCAGCGACACAAACTACAACAGATGATTTAGTGGAACCAGAGGATTCAGTAGTACCCGACGAACCCCAGCCTCTCCGCCGATCTAGTAGGGTTTCTCGTCCACCTGAGAGATACTACGGTTTTCTCATTGATGGTGGAAGCGAGGATTGCATCATGGATGATGATGAACCGACTAGTTTCGAGCAGGCCATCACGAGTGGTGACTCTGTGAAATGGCTGGATGCAATGCGATCTGAGATGGAATCCATGTACACCAACAAAGTATGGACTTTGGAAAATGCTCTTGAAGGGGTAAAACCCATTGGGAGCAAGTGGATCTTTAAAAAGAAATTTGGTGTAGATGGAAAAGTTGAGACTTTCAAAGCTAGACTTGTAGCAAAAGGTTTTCGTCAATGACCAGGTGTGGATTATGACGAAACCTTTTCTCCAGTGGCTATGCTTAAGTCCATCCGGATCTTACTTGCCATTGCTGCATACCATGACTACGAAATCTGGCAAATGGATGTTAAGACCGCATTTCTAAACGTTGATTTAGAAGAGAGCGTGTACATGACTCAGCCAGAGGGCTTCGTAGATAGTGGGAGCAGCGGAAAGGTGTGCAAGCTGCTTAAATCCATTTATGGGTTAAAACAAGCATCGCGGAGTTGGAACATCTGTTTTGATGTTGTAGTCAAAGAGTTTGACTTCATCAAAAATATAGATGAACCTTGTATCTATAAGAAGGTAGCAGAGGGTAGGGTTGTCTTCCTCGTATTATACGTGGATGACATACTCTTGATAGGAAATGATATTCCTATGCTGCAATCAGTCAAGCTCTTCTTATCACAGAGATTCTCAATGAAAGATCTAGGTGATGCCTCCTGCATATTGGGAATCATGATCTATAGAGATAGATCTAAACGGATACTGGGATTGTCCCAATTCAGGTACATTGACACCATACTAAAGAGGTTTAGTATGGAAGAATCCAAGCGTAGGAACCAACCCACGATCTCTGGACTCACTCTCTCCAAAGAGATGTCTCCCAAGACTGATTTGGAGAGAGCTCGCATGCAAGGGATACCCTATGCTTCGGCAGTAGGCTCTATCATGTATGCAATGCTATGTACCAGACCCGATGTAGCATACTCACTAAGTGTAGTGAGTCGGTATCAAGCAGATCCTGGAGAGAGTCATTGGACAGCTGTGAAGAACATTCTCAAGTACTTACGAAGGACTAAGGAGATATTCTTGGTGTATGGTAACGGAGAACTCCAGGTGGAGTCCTTTACCGATTCCAGCTTCCAAAGTGATAAGGACGACTCTAAGTCGCATTCGGGTTTTTTCTTTACCCTCAATGGAGGGGCGGTATGTTGGAAGAGTTCCAAACAGGATACCGTTGCAGACTCGACGATGGAGGCTGAATACATCGCTGCCAACGATGCTGCCAAAAAGGCTGTCTGGATCAAGAAGTTCATTAGTGAACTTGGTGTGGTTCCATCCATTGAGCATCCAATACCTCTGTATTGCGATAACAATGGAGCTGTGGCTTTGGCCAAGGAACCCAGATCCCATCAAAAGTCCAGACATATTCTGAGGCGATATCACCTGATCAGGGAGATAGTTGATCGCCGGGAGATCGAGGTCAGGAGAGTAGATACGAAGGATGCACTGCGGATCCATTCACGAAGGCTATTCCCCAGATACAGTTTGAGAGATTATTCGGGATGCTAGGTATGAGATACTACAGCAGCTGGCCTTAGTGCAAGTGGGAGATTGTTAGTTATGTATATGCCCTAGAGGCCATTGTTGTACATATGATGTATATTATGATGGATGCTTAGATATATACAGAGAGGACTTTCTTGCTCGTCATGATAGTATGCTATTTGGTTTCTCTTTATCTTAACATGTTGACTTGTATTTGTTTACTGTTTTACTCTCACATGTTGATAAAGCCCTTAGGATCTGTACTCGACTACTGGGACTATGATGAGATCATACTAGTGGGGCCACGGTAGTCGATGAGTACATCCTATAACGGTTCCTAGTCGAGGGTATATCGAGACAGGGCATCGATACACCAGAGGTAGACTAGCGTATACGCATCTTGACCCATATGATGGGCGATGGCTGATCCCATATCCATCGGTGTTGGACATCAAGGACGGTGTACGGGTGCTCAGTGGAGACTGGGTACACTGGACGGACTCGCCGAGAACTCCCAGATGGTGATATACCACACGTCAGATGGCAGTTCTCTGGTCACACTGGTACAGGGTAGTCTGTAGACCCGAGATCGTCATAGAGTCTTGTGTGATTCCCACTGTGCTTTGATTTCCACCTTACCACGTCCAAGAGGGCGTGCAAAACGGTGGCTTTTGGGTACAGTCCCGAATCATATGGAGGCAATGAGCGATAGGAGGGGATTCGTCTCTCCCGGTATAGGGAGTTGATGTTGTGTTGTGTTCGATTGGCTATAACTGGAAGTCCCTGGCTAGGGCTGATATAGAGATTTACTGGTAAGTGTTACTAGTAGTTTCTCGACCCGTTATGAGCCATACATCGACACGACTTATCGGTTACTGGGGTCTGACGTATACCACCCCTAGACTTGATATGCGACATATCAGACGAACAGACCGGACTGTACAGGAGTGTTACTGATCGGATTCACAGGAGAACGCACAGGCTAGCTTGTTGATCTTCTGATCGCTCAATACCTGGGTGGTTGTTACGTTTAGCTGACCGCTTGCAGCTTGTAGGTGTTTGATATGATCATCACCTGCTACCGGCGTATTGACGATTCTTTAGAGTCCTACACAGAGGTTTCTTGGCTCAGGCGAAACGAAGTAGAGGCACATATGTGATATGTGCAGGACCGAGAATAATGCGATATGAGATACCGTATTATATTCTCGCGATATTTAGATATGAACTGAGACATCGGATCAAGTGTTGATTCGATGAATCGGTACATGAAATATTTGTCGGTAATATTCGATATAGCCGGATCGTCGGATCAAGTGTTGATTCGATGATTTAATGTATAATAATATATATGATATATTATTACATTATCTAATATTGGCTCGCTTTATTATTTCATTTTCTCATTGGATGATACATTGATATATATGCGATATATGTTAATTGTATTATTTTCTTTTGTTGCAAATATATAATATATATGTGATATATATTATTGTGATATGATATGATTAATTGTTAAACATGTTTAAGGATGATTAATTGAGGTTAGGGTTTGATTAGGGTTAGATGCTTCATGCACCTTCTAGAAGCTTTTTCTTTTGTCCTTCTTAAGATATTTTTGGATGACACATTCTTAACCCAACCAAACCCTAACTCTAGTTTATTCTCTACACATTCTTATCTACTCATCCTTGACCATGGTTTATATATCAATCATATACTTTTATTTCTATTCATCACAAAAGGATTATTATGATCATTATCTTTTTCCATTATAATCTTCTTCTCTCTTGAAAAAGCTTACTTGATTTTCTTTATGTGATGAATAAATATGAGAAAATGATTTAAAAAGAAAGCAAAATTACTACTCTCTCATCCTCATCTCATCTAGCCCATGAGATTAGTGTGTTCATCTCTTTAGAGTGAGAAAGCTTGAGTCTTTGCAACTTCGACGTAGATCATCGGAGATTTGGAACACTTCAAGCTAGCATGGATCGTTCGAGTCGTGGAGCCTCTCATGAGTCCGGGAGATCGTGGATCGCGGCAAAGGGACTTCTACTCGGAGCTTGTGAAGCGAAGGAGCGGACTACAAAGGTTGTAATCCCTCACACTTAGATAAAAGTTATCATCTTGCATGTTTAAACCTAATAATCTAGCAAAGATCCCGGCTTTGGGTTGTTCGGCACGTCTAAATTTTTATCCGGGCATGTTTGATGCCTTTTGAACCTTCATAAGTGTGCCTAGGAACCCTACACTGTTTGCATGACTCAGCAGGTAGTAATCTGTCATGACCCGAAAGAGCACGTGACTGGCCCTTGAACCATATGAAATCTATAGGACCCCATCTGATCCAAGTAAGCCAAAAGCCCAGAAATCTTAAACCATTTTAAGGAGTAAATAAAGGAACTGGTTTTTAATAAGTAAAGAAAGCATGTTTGAAATCAAAGCTATCAAATAACTAAGCTGAAATGCATTTTAAAAATGTGTAGTCTTTTCTGAAAATTTCGGCAGAATTTCCTTTGTAAAAATTGGCCCCGAACGGGGTACGACAAGAATGATATATATATGGAATGATAAAAGGCATCCCCAAGCGGGAGCTAGCTCTTCGTCAATCGACGGTCACAACCACGCAAGCAATAATAATATACAACACCAAAGGGCAAGGATCAAAGCTCAAAAAGAAACTCAAAACAGCCTAAAAACCGTAATACTACAAGCGCGACTCTAAGGTCGAAATAATACATCACTGTGTCTAAGTCTGAAACAATATACAAGTTTTGGTTTATGGAATTTCTAGATACAATGAATAATACAGGAACAATGGCGGTTCTGATACAAGAGAACCCACTGTTAGTTGTATGTATGCCCTAGAGGCCAGTATTGTACAGATGATGTATATTATATTGGATGCTTGGACATATATAGAGATGACTTTCTTGCTCAATATGATAGTATGCTATCTGGTTACTCTTTATCTTAACATGTACACTTGTCTCTTTAAACTGTCTTATAATTACATGTTGATAAAGCCCTTAGGATGTGTACTTGACTACCTGGACTATGATGCAGATCATACTAGTGGGGACATGGTAGTCCATAAGTACATCCTTCAAGGTCCCTAGTCGTGGGTGTATCGAGACGGGGCATCGATATACCAGAGTAGACTAGCGTATACGCTTCTCGACCCATGAGATGGGCGATGGATGATCCCATATCCATTGGTGTTTGACATCAGAGATGGTGTACGGGTGCTCAGTGGAGACTGGGTACACTGGACGGACTCGCCGAGAACTCCCGGATGGTATTATACCTCACGTCAGATGGCAGTTCTCAGGTGACACTTGTGCAGGTTAGTCTGTAGACCCGAGATCGTCATAGAGTCTTGTGTGATTCCCACTGTGCTTTGATCTCCACCTTACCACGTCCATGAGGGCGTGAAAAACGGTAGTCTTTGGGTACAGTCCCGAGTCACATGGAGGCAATGAGCGATAGGAGGGGTTTCGTCTCTCCCGGTATTGGGGGTTGATGTTGCGCTGTGCTCGATTGGCCGTAACAGGGAAGTCCCTGGCCAGGGCTGATCAGAGATTTGCTGGTAAGTGTTACCAGTAGTTTCTCGACCCGTTATGAGCCTCACATCGGCATGACTTATCGAGTATTGGGGTCTGACGTATACCACCCCTAGACTTGATATGCGACATATCAGACGAAGAGACCGGACTGTATGGTAAGTGTTACTGGTCGGATTCGCAGGAGTGTGAGCGGGCTAGCTCGTCGATCTTCTGATCGCTCAATACCCGGGTGGCCGTTACGTTTAGCAGACCACTTGCAGCTTGTGGATGCTTGATATGATCATCATCTGCTACCAGCGTATTGACGAGTCTTTAGAGTCCTACACAGAGGTTTCCTAGCTCAAGCGAAACGAAATAGGAGTGCATATGAGATATGTGCGGGACCGAGAATAATGCGTGTATGTGATACCGTATTTGATTCTCGCGATAAATGTTTCGATTGGTTGTATGAGATATGATCTAGTTATCGAATCATTGATTCGATAAATCGATGCATTGAATACTAGTCGGTCGTGTGCGACATGACCGGATCATTGAATCAAGTGTTGATTTAATGATTTAATGTATAATTATATATTTGATATATTACTTTGCATTAACTAGTATCGGTTCACTTTAAACGGATTTTTCTCACTTGGATTGCACATTGTATATGTGATATACTTTTGTGCACTTTTTTGTATCATGTTTGATGATACTTGATCATATGGTTAAGTGAATAGAATTAAACCATGGTTATTATGATAATTAGGGTTTTGCATATTTATTTATTCATTTATCTGTTTATTCATTTATTTGGATAAGTTTAAAATAGAATGGTGGCTTTCTTTGTCTTTTAGTTGAAGCTTCATGAAGCTTTGACTTCTTAACCTTTCATGTCATCATGCTTCACCCTAACCCATCCATTAACCATGGTCTATTCTCTACACTTGACCCTAGTAAGAATTATGATAAGTATTCCTTTTTCTTTTAATTTTAAAAAGACTTATCATATTTCTTGCTCATCTTCTTCTTCTTCTTCAAGTGAGAAACCTAGATGCCATTAATGGCAACTTGAGATCTAGTGAGAGAAATCCAAATCTAAAGTGAACCCACCTCCTATTTCTTCATCCTCTACCTCTTGCCAAGTGGTTTTGGGTGTTTTCTTCACAAGTTTCACTACTTGGTGAAGTCGAAGCTTGAACTAGTGCAACCTCGACGTAGATCGTCTTTGACACGAAGTCGACGACCCAGCTCGCCCGTTTTCCCGATGAAGCCGACGAATGAGTCTAGGATTCATGATGTACAGCGAGAAGACTTCGTTACGGAGCCGAGGAGGTGGATATCCGGATCTACAAAGGTTGTAATTTCCATATCCAAGTAGTTAAGTGTTAACTAGTTTACTTTTCGCCTAGATTTCTAGCAACGATCCGTAGTCTAGGGTTTCCCGGCACCATTTTTTTTTGAAATTGGCATGTTCGATGCCTTGTGAGACCTCTATAGGGTGCCTAGGAACCTTTCACTGGTATCAGAGCCAAGCTAGAGCCTTAGGCGAAGTCTAGACGGAGTTTGAAGTCCGAACGAACCCGAAACCATAATTCCAAGGTGCTCTCTGGAAAATTTCTGAAATTTTGGATTTTTGTCAATTAAAAATTTGCAGAAAATCTTGCAGGGTCTTATATGAAATACTGCGAAATTCGAGGGCCTGATTCAACTTTTCCACCGCGGAACCGCGTCACGAGCTATGCATACGCGGCGGTTCCGCGGCCGTACTGTCCCCTTGTCTGGTAATTTTTTCACAGTAATTCATGAATTTGGATATTATATTTTCTGGGTATTTTTATTGTGACTCTACAGAAGAGTATTTTAGGGTTGCTTTGGGGATTCAATTATTCGTTCGGGTTATCAAATTTCGTCTTTGTGTATTTCCGGATAATTTTTAGAATATGTTAAAAAGTTCGACCGGATATAAATACCCAATTTTTCCCCTGTCGGGAAATTTCCATGTGTTGGATTTTTCCGTAGTTTAACGACATTCTAAGTAGTGCAAGTAACGCGATGGACCCTCTTGAAGACAACAAACCTTAACTCGATTATGTGACCGTCTTGAACTGCCCTTTGAACCTTCGGGTTTGGGGCAGTACGGCGTGCCACATGTGAGGCGTTGGCTTGACCCTTCTACGGCTGGACCGTTGGTACTGAGGCACGAACTGAATATTGTTAGACTTATTTCATGTGTTGGACTGTATCGGGAAAACTTGAGTATTCGACTGTTCGATCGGAAAGTTTAATATTTTCTGTTTATCTGGAATGTGATACAATAATTGGAATTCACAAACAGTTATGAGATAACTGAATGAATGTTATAAATTTAGCAGTTTAGTCCCATATGATATTGAAAAGAGTTTTCGATAATGAGACTAAAATGCGGGATTTATATCTGTTAGGCATGTGATGTCTAAGTATTTCATTTGATTAGGCATGCGATGTCTAAAGAAGTTGCGGATTCCAATTGTTGTAGTTTTACACTTTCTTTTCTGTGACCGTAAGTGTAGTATGATCATATCGCCGGTTTCGTTGCTATACGTCAACGACAATTGGGGTATGCATACTTACTTACGTTGATGACATGTGATGTTATGTGTTGCTGGATATGTTATATTGGATCGTCGTGTTCGAATAGCCGGGGGTTTTTATGTGAGATGAGTGTTTTTCATTTTCATTCATGTAAAAACTTGTATGTAATATTCTTTCATTTGGGGCACTTCCAGGTAGCGGAAGTTGTCACCCTTTGTATATTATTTACTTTTCCGCATTAGGATAGACCCAAGGAGGGGAGCACAAGTAACCGGGTTCTGGGGTCCAGTGGGAGACCAACTCGAGGAGTCGAGTCCGGGTCTCCTAACCCTAGAATTGGCAGGGTTGCTTGCCGCTCTCGTAGGGGTCTAGGGGTGTGGGATTGGCTATTCATCACGACCGTGGAATCCGTGTTTTATACTGGCTCGTATTGAAAACACGGACGTCCTACTATATCCAATATTTCATATGTTTATTCTGCTGCGATATCTGTGTTGTGACTCTGTGATGGATATAGTATATAGTATATATGATATATTATATAGACGTTACTTATGTTTTACACCCGCGCTAGCCCTGCCCTGCTCTGTCGTTAGTTACCTAACCTAACGGTGCACGAGGGGACATCGAGGCGAATGCGGATGGCATAAGTGTACGTCATATCTATCTGTGATGTTTAGGTATTTAAATGATGGGACTTCATTAATGTGATTAATGAAAGATAAGAAACCTAAGATGTTGTGGAATCGAATTTTAAAATAAAACAGGTAGCTACAGTTCTTGCTTTGCACAGCGGTATATATGATATACCCTGCACCTTATTCGATGAGGAAAGGACCGAGATCCCTTCACCGGGAGTGACTCCTTTAGCAATAACTGGCAGATGCTACACACTCGGTTTGCTTTTGACTGCTTTTGGGTTTTTGCTTTGCACAGCGATATATATGATATATCCCGCACCTCATTCGACGAGGAAAGGACCGAGATCCCTTCACCGGGAGTGACTCCTTTAGCAAGACTAGAAAAGCCTCAAAATCACTCCATTTTAAAACTTCATTTGATTCTACAACGATATCAAGTTCATTACGCTCATGGTTTTCAGAAAAACCTGGCGTAGCCCTCCGTCATTTCAGATGAGTAGTAGTTAGTATTCGTGCTACGTTTGTTGGCCTGGGTCAAGGCGTAGTGTGCGGTAGCTAACTAGTATTTATCTGCTTATGCATATGATGCAGATTGGATTAGGGTAGTCGTGCAACTTTGTTGGCCTGCGTCAAGGGTCGTACGGGTGGGTTCAATTCGATCAGGAAATGACGGGTGGAATTTGACTAGCGCACTATAGTTTGTTGGCCTGCGTCAAGGTCATAGGACGCTAGGGGCAAAAGAATTATCGGGAATTTCAAGTGTTGAAATTTGCAATGAGATTGCATACCTTCTATGAGATAGTTGGATCCCGATACCCACTGCGAGTAAGAGTTACTCCTGGGAAAGTTTTACACATTGCAATTAGCTGATCAAGTAGGTGTTTAGAAAGGTGTCAACGGGGTTACGCCTCTGGGAAAACAAGGTTTACATTAATTAGGTTCGTGCGAAAGCACGGGGGACCTCCCTCAAAGTACCGACACTGGCCTGGCTGAAAGATTGGCGAACTTGTAGTGTGTAATTAATCCCGGCTAGTCTTTCCTTTTAGGGTTTGAAGGAAGATTTGATAAAAAGCAGTGGGAGCCATCCTGATTAGATAAGATAATAACAAATCTGATCTTGCACGAGCATACGCTAAAGTGTTTTCTTCTCTCTCTCTCCAGGTAGCGACCATTTCATGCCCTAATGAAGATAATAATATGGATGTATTGACCGAACCCGTATGTTATACTGTGCTGGGGAACGTTGGTTCCGTTCTTTCTTATAAAAGTTATAGGAATGAACAGGATATAGGGGAATACCAGGATTCCCATGCCACCCGAATGAAGAAAGTACATGTTGATGCATTTTCTTCGGGTGTGTTCGTTACTGAGAACTGTTTCTCCATTTGCTCTACGTCCTGGGTATTGGATACCGGGTCAGGATCCCATATATGTAATCAGTTACATAGACTTAGGAAAGGTAGAGAACTTGGAGAAGGTGATAAAGACATTAGAGTTGGAAATGGTGCAATTGTTGCAGCTAAGACTGTCGGGGAATATCACCTTGTATTACCAACTGGAAATACATTGGTTTTGAATGAATGCTATTACATGCCGAACCTGATATGCAACATTATAACGGTTTCTTTATTAAGTAAAGAGGGATATAATTTTGTATTACGGGACAATGTTATGAACATTTTCCGTAACCAAAAGTTGGTTGGATCAGGCACGTTGTGCAATGGCATTTATGTTCTAAATCAATCAACAGTTCTGAGCATAACAAACACACACAAGAGGAAGAGTTCTGAACTCAATGAATCCTTCTTGTGGCATTGTAGACCGGGTCACATCAATGCGACACGACTAGCTAAGTTGCATAAAGATGGATATTTAAATCCGTTTGAATTTTCATCTTATGACACTTGCCAGTCATGTCTCAAAGGCAAGATGACCAAGACTCCGTTTACGGGACACGGAGAAAGAGTTATCGAACTCTTGGGACTGATACATAGTGATGTATGCGGTCCCATGTCTACACATGCCAGGGATGGTTCTTCATACTTCATTACATTCACTGACGATCTCTCTAGGTTTGGGTATGTGTTCCTGATGAAACACAAATCAGAAGCTTTTGAGAAATTTAGGGAATATAAACAAGAAGTTGAGAACCAAACCGGAAAAAGTATTAAATTCCTACGATCTGATCGAGGAGGAGAATACTTAAGCAATGAATTCTTGGACTTCCTAAAAGAGAATGAGATTCTCTCTTAGCTGACTCCTCCATATACACCACAGCACAACGGTGTATCAGAACGGAGGAACCGCACCCTATTAGATATGGTGCGCTCTATGATGAGCACAGCTGAGTTACCTATTTCCTTCTGGGGATTTGCACTAGAAACAGCTGCAGACCTATTGAATATGGTTCCCACCAAAACCGTGCCGACCACTCCATATGAGATATGGAAAGGAAAGCGACCATGTCTTAATTATGTTAAGATATGGGGTTGTCCGGCCTATGTAAAAACGCAAAATCCAGACAAACTCGCGGCAAGGTCCTTTCTGTGTAAGTTTATTGGATATCCCAAACATTCGCCAGGGTATATCTTCTACCACCCTGAGGAACAAAGAGTGCTTGTTTCTCGGCATGCCACCTTTTTAGAAAAGGAATTTCTTGAAAAAGAGATTAGTGGTCATGAGGTAGAACTGGAAGAGGTTCCAGCTGCAGAAGCTACAACAGAAGATCTGGTGGAACCAGAGGATTCCGTAGTTCCCGATGAACCCCAGCCACTCCGCCGATCTAGTAGGGTTCCTCGCTAACCTGAGAGATACTACGGTTTTCTCATGGACGGTGGGAGCGAGGATTGCATCATGGAGGATGATGACCCAACTAGCTTCGAGCAGGCCATCACGAGTGGGGACTCAGTGAAATGGCTGGATGCTATGCGGTCCGAGATGGAATCCATGTACACCAACAAAGTATGGACTTTGGACGTTGCTCCTGAAGGGGTAAAACCCATTGGGAGCAAGTGGATCTTCAAGAAGAAACTTGGTGTAGATGGGAAAGTGGAGACTTTCAAAGCTAGACTTGTAGTAAAGGGTTTTCGTCAAAGACCAGGTGTGGACTATGACGAGACCTTTTCTCCAGTGGCTATGCTTAAATCCATCCGGATCATGCTTGCTATCGCTGCATATCATGATTACGAAATCTGGCAAATGGATGTTAAGACCGCCTTTCTAAATGGTGATTTAGAAGAGTGCGTGTACATGACTCAGCCAGAGGGCTTCGTAGATAGTGGGAGCAGCGGGAAGGTGTGCAAGCTGCTTAAATCCATTTATGGATTAAAGAAATCATCGCGGAGTTGGAACATCTGCTTTGACGTCGTTATCAAAGAGTTTGATTTCGTCAAAAATCCAGATGAACCTTGTATCTACAAGAAGGTGGCAGAGAGTATGGTGGTCTTCCTCGTATTGTACGTGGACGACATACTCTTGATAGGAAATGATATTCCTTTGCTGCAATCGGTCAAGCTCTTCTTATCACAAAGATTCTCAATGAAAGATCTTGGTGATGCCTCCTGCATATTGGGAATCAGGATCTATAGAGATAGATCCAAACGGATTTTGGGATTGTCCCAATCCAGGTACATTGACACCATACTAAAGAGGTTTAGTATGGAAGAGTCCAAGCGTGGGAACTTATCCACGATCTCTGGAGTCACTCTCTCCAAAGAGATGTCTCCCAAGACTGATTTGGAGAGAGCTCGCATGCAAGAGATACCCTATGCTTCGGCAGTAGGGTCTATCATGTATGCGATGCAATGTACCAGACCCGATGTAGCATACTCATTAAGTATAGTGAGCAGGTATCAAGCTGATCCTGGAGAGAGTCACTGGACAGCTGTGAAGAGCATTCTCAAGTACTTGCGAAGGACTAGAGATATGTTCTTGGTGTATGGTAACGGGGAGCTCCAAGTGGAGTCCTTTACCGATTCGAGCTTCCAGAGTGATAAGGACGACTCTAAGTCGCAGTCGGGCTTTGTCTTTACCCTTTACGGAGGGGCGGTTAGCTGGAAGAGTTCCAAGCAGGAAACCGTGGCAGACTCGACAATGGAGGCTGAATACATCGCTGCCAACGATGCTGCCAAAGAGGCTGTCTGGATCAAGAAGTTCATTAATGAACTTGGAGTGGTTCCATCCGTTGAGCGTCCAATACCTTTGTATTGCGATAACAATGGAGCAGTGGCTTTGGCCAAGGAACCCAGGTCCCATCAGCGATCCAGGCATATTCTGAGGCGGTATCACCTGATTCGGGAGATAGTTGATCGCCGGGAGATCGAGGTCAGGAGGGTTGACACGAAGAACAACACGGCGGATCCACTCACGAAGGCCATTCCCCAGACACAGTTTGAGAGACTCTTCGGGATGCTCGGTATGCGATACTACAGCAGCTGGCCTTAGTGCAAGTGGGAGATTGTTAGTTGTATGTATGCCCTAGAGGCCAGTATTATACAGATAATGTATATTATATTGGATGCTTGGACATATATAGAGATGACTTTCTTGCTCAATATGATAGTATGCTATCTGGTTACTCTTTATCTTAACATGTACACTTGTCTCTTTAAACTGTCTTATAGTTACATGTTGATAAAGCCCTTAGGATGTGTACTTGACTACCTGGACTATGATGCAGATCATACTAGTGGGGACATGGTAGTCCATAATTACATCCTTCAAGGTCCCTAGTCGTGGGTGTATCGAGACGAGGCATCGATATACCAGAGTAGACTAGCGTATACGCTTCTCGACCCATGAGATGGGCGATGGATGATCCCATATCCATTGGTGTTTGACATCAGAGATGGTGTACGGGTGCTCAGTGGAGACTGGGTACACTGGACGGACTCGCCGAGAAATCCCAGATGGTATTATACCTCACGTCAGATGGCAGTTCTCAGGTGACACTTGTGCAGGTTAGTCTGTAGACCCGAGATCGTCATAGAGTCTTGTGTGATTCCCACTGTGCTTTGATCTCCACCTTACCACGTCCATGAGGGCGTGCAAAACGGTGGTCTTTGGGTACAGTCCCGAGTCACATGGAGGCAATGAGCGATAGGAGGGGTTTCGTCTCTCCCGGTATTGGGGGTTGATGTTGCGCTGTGCTCGATTGGCCGTAACAGGGAAGTCCCTGGCCAGGGCTGATCAGAGATTTGCTGGTAAGTGTTACCAGTAGTTTCTCGACCCGTTATGAGCCTCACATCGGCACGACTTATCGAGTATTGGGGTCTGACGTATACCACCCCTAGACTTGATATGCGACATATCAGACGAAGAGACCGGACTGTATGGTAAGTGTTACTGGTCGGATTCGCAGGAGTGTGAGCGGGCTAGCTCGTCGATCTTCTGATCGCTCAATACCCGGGTGGCCGTTATGTTTAGCAGACCGCTTGCGGCTTGTGGATGCTTGATATGATCATCATCTGCTACTGGCGTATTGACGAGTCTTTAGAGTCCTACACAGAGGTTTCCTAGCTCAAGCAAAACGAAATAGGAGTGCATATGAGATATGTGCGGGACCGAGAATAATGCGTGTATGTGATACCGTATTTGATTCTCGCGATAAATGTTTCGATTGGTTGTATGAGATATGGCCTAGTTATCGAATCATTGATTCGATAAATCGATGCATTGAATACTAGTCGGTCGTGTGCGACATGACCGGATCATTGAATCAAGTGTTGATTTAATGATTTAATGTATAATTATATATTTGATATATTACTTTGCATTAACTAGTATCGGTTCACTTTAAACGGATTTTTCTCACTTGGATTGCACATTGTATATGTGATATACTTTTGTGCACTTTTTTGTATCATGTTTGATGATACTTGATCATATGGTTAAGTGAATAGAATTAAACCATGGTTATTATGATAATTAGGGTTTTGCATATTTATTTATTCATTTATTTGTTTATTCATTTATTTGGATAAGTTTAAAATAGAATGGTGGCTTTCTTTGTCTTTTAGTTGAAGCTTCATGAAGCTTTGACTTCTTAACCTTTCATGTCATCATGCTTAACCCTAACCCATCCATTAACCATGGTCTATTCTCTACACTTGACCCTAGTAAGAATTATGATAAGTATTCCTTTTTCTTTTAATTTTAAAAAGACTTATCATATTTCTTGCTCATCTTCTTCTTCTTCTTCAAGTGAGAAACCTAGATGCCATTAATGGCAACTTGAAATCTAATGAGAGAAATCCAAATCTAAAGTGAACCCACCTCCTATTTCTTCATCCTCTACCTCTTGCCAAGTGGTTTTTGGTGTTTTCTTCACAAGTTTCACTACTTGGTGAAGTCGAAGCTTGAACTAGTGCAACCTCGACGTAGATCGTCTTTGACACGAAGCCGACTACCCAGCTCGCCCGTTTTCCCAATGAAGCCGACGAATGAGTCTAGGATTCATGATGTACAGCGAGAAGACTTCGTTGCGGAGCCGAGGAGGTGAATATCCGGATCTACAAAGGTTGTAATTTCCATATCCAAGTAGTTAAGTGTTAACTAGTTTACTTTTCGCCTAGATTTCTAGCAACGATCCGTAGTCTAGGGTTTCCCGGCACCATTTTTTTTTGAAATTGGCATGTTCGATGCCTTGTGAGACCTCTATAGGGTGCCTAGGAACCTTTCACCCACCTACCCAAGCAAGTCACCCATATGTAAGCAGTGTGCCAGAAATGCCGCTATGGAATCTGTACGGCAAAAACCTGCAAGAACTGTGGCACAACGGGGGTGAGTTGCCAACTCGTGAATAGAAAATATCTACAAGCAGAGATCGAATGTATGACCCATCCTAGGTCAATACGATCAGATATATATAAAGCTCAATATGGATAAGTCTGAAGCATGCTAAACTGGCAATGTAATCTCTATACATGAGTGTAGAGCCAAGTGCTCATGCCAATGCCTCAGGTAATAGCATATCATAAATGTGAGGTATGATCAATGTAATCAAATCTGCATTTACGTGGATCTCGTCCACTCGTCACCCAATGACAATAACCATCATGCATGTAAATATCATCAGCATATGCATGGAAATATGAGGATATAAACCACCTGTGTCCCTCGCGACACGTCAAAATCATGGAACCGGAGTGTCCAGCATCGACACTCGAAAACATCATGAAAATTGTGCCCAGCATCGTCACATAAATCCTCATATAATGGGCTCCGTCAGTCCGGACCAGCCCACGGGCTCCATTTGCGGAATCGGCCCTCGGCCCCAGCAGTACGCCCATATACATCTATCGACTCTGGTCGGTATCCTCCGGATAACCGCCAGGTCCAACCAATCACCGGTAGGTACTCGCCTGCCTCCAGGCTCAATCGGCAAAGTCCATCGATCATCTTGCCGAGGGGAACCATACCGGGTCCACCATGTACCCGCAATCGGCTCGTCCGCTCCTCGAATCGGGTTTCACATGTCGCTCTCAGCACCGAGAAAACACATGGTGGACGCACTGAAATATCATATCAAGGGTAACCGGGTTTTTAAAGCAATGACATATTCTCTTTTGGAACACCCACGGTTCCCAAAATCCAGAAATATCATGGAAACATCAACTCTCAATGCGTATAATCAGTAAGCATGATGTATGTGACATGTAAAAGAAATGTAAGCATATCAGTCTATCATGCAAGAATCATATCTTGAATGCAACAGTACTACAGTGTAGTGACATGGCAATTATCGATGATGAAGTGTGTGAGCCGGCAAACAGTGTACGTGGAACATACGCATCATCGATAATGGTGCTGATGTCCTAGCAGCATGACTGTAATATATCAATAAACACAAGCAATGCAATGCAAATAGCATGAGTATGCGGAATTGAATAACCAACGCAACAGTAAAGAATCTATCTCAATAAATATATCATGCAGCCTTGCCTTTTGAAATAAGACGAATCAGGGTTTTTGGTAAAATAAGGGCTACGGTGTTTTAAGAAAAGATGTTTCGTTTGAAAATATCCGTAGAATCCCTTCTGCCTACCTTTAAAATATCCCCGATTCGTTAGTTTGAAATAGGTATGACTCGGGTCTAGTCTAACGCCTACTATGCGAACTACAGACCCAACTATCAAGTCAATCGGGAGAGGTATGGAAACCACCTAAATCTGAGTCGATATACATATATATATACACAATAGTCGGTGATCTCGCCTCAATAGTATCACGTACGATACAGTATATCATATAACATCCTCGAGTCGTAAGTGCGGATCTAACATCAATATAAAGCTCGTGCAGTAAATCGTCGTACGACATCCCAATAACTGGGTACGGGTCAATATCACATTCATCTCATCACATATCAGGTATCACTACCATCATATCATATATTCTAGGGTACAAGTCTAATTCTAGTACCATCGATACCATCTATATAAATATGAATGCGGGGTAAAACACATGCCCAAAGGCCCGCTAAAACCATCATGTCGCATCTCAAATACGAACTCGGTCATATCACCGAATCTCATGGCCTCAGATCAAATCTCATCGACTCATCGTAATCCCACGTATCATCCTCAAATCCCGTATATGAACGCATAGTCCCAAACCCATGTGCAGATATACACACCTCCAAATGCGCACAGATAAAAGAAAGAATGTATGCAAGTATATGTGTACGTGTATGTGTGGGTGTGCAACCCCTACTCCAGGGTTTCGCACTATACTAAACCAATACATCCTTATCATCAATAATCTATCATTACCATCAATAATCTTAAACAACACATAATAAATATACGTGTGTATACGTATTCGTATACATCACCACGGACTGCGGTGGTGCTATACGCCATCCACCCGACTTCTCCCCATAGATATAAATCTACTCACCTTGCGTCTTTATCTGTCGACGTCGCCACGCGTTTGCTTGTCATCCCGAAGTCTTCATGGGGTACCTACACATTAACGTATCGTAAAAACGTATCAAAACCAATTCAAAACTAAAACGGCATACGAAACCCCAAAACGATACGCTATGTTCTATAGGTTAGAACCTATGGACAATGCCTTCCAAAACCATCAACAACTCTCGATATCGTCGTATAAACGCCAAGTAGTCGAGGTAAAACACCATACGCAAATTCAGAATTAGAAATACGGAAACACGAATCCAAAACATCAACTAAGGAAATAGGCTCCAGATTTCACCCTAGGTCAAATTAGACAAATCTATACATGCCAGGGGCCTAATCTACACATGTAGGAGCTGCAGAACCAAAACGACCCAATTTGGTGCTGGTCTGGCCGCAATTTGTGGCCAGAGGGAATTAATTTATGGCCGGGAAAGGGAATTAGGGGCTTGGGTCTTGTGTGGTGGTTCTAGGGTGCCTGACATCTCACTGTCCAATCAATTTTATTTTCAAGTGTCTCGGGTGAAAGAAGATTCAATAAAACCCTCACAGATTCACAGTTTTTCCCCGACATCGTCTCATAAATCCGTATTCTGTGTTCTAGTCTCTAGTTTGGTCTAAAATAACATCACACCAGGGGTTCTAAAGTCACCACAATCCTTAATTTCATCTTTAATTTCAGATCTCACCTAAACCCTAACTTGAATTTCCCAAAGTTCCTCAAAACACACAATATCGACAAGAAACTAGTATGGATGCATAAGAAATCGAAATATTATACTAATGGTGCAGAATTTACCTCCTTTGGCAACTCAAGAATTTTCTTGGGTTGCTCAAAGTCCTCAAGATCCACTCTTCCTTGGTCCATAGCATTCTCCATGAGCTTGTGCACACTTTTTGTAAAATGTGTCTTGGGTTTTGAGTGGATTTTTGTGGGGTTTCGGGGGATTGAAGGTGAGGGAGGGAAAGGGAAGAGCAGGAGCAACAGCTGCTCTAGAGAGGAGGGAGAGAGAAATGTGATGAAGAAATGAGAGGAAATGGCTAGGTCAACACCCTCACCTACCCTCTCTCTCACCATACCTATTTCTTTATTCAAAATCCTTTTCTTTTCTTTTCCAAAACCTTCTCATTCAAATAGTAGACACAAAATAAAAGCCATGGTAAGAATAATGTAACACAAGTCCAAAATGATATGTGCATGTTTTGCAAAAAAATGCCAAAAATCCGATTAGCGATTTTTAATCGTGATTAGCACTAAATTAGTGTCAAACTAATCATAAAAACTTAAAAATGGCATAATTCCATAAAATACCCTATTTTAGAATTTTCCATAATTTTTTTTCAACTTTTTCTCCATTTATCGATATTTAATTATACCGAAATATTAAAATATTCATTAAAATAATATTAAATTATAAAAATTGCCAAAAATAATATTTGATTATTTGGAAATGTTACATAATCTAAGAACAGTGGGAACACACTTGAGGCGAAGTAGCAGTGTCAAGTTGACAGACTAAGCTGTACTCACGTCACCTGGGAACTTCTACCTGAGGATAAATATATTGCCAACCGGAAGTTCTCTATGAGTCCATCCAGTGTAACTCATAACCCAATGAGCACCTGCATACTATCTCCAGTACGACGTACTGATGGCTGTGGGACAGACCATCTCCCCTGATAGGAAGAGAAGCGTATACACTAGTCTACTCTGGAGTATCGATGTCTTGTCTTGATAATCCTGCTACTTGGGACCTGTGTAAGGATGTGCTTGTAGACTACCCAGCCCCCACTAGTGTGACTTCCATCACAACGCTGGTAGTCAAGCAAAGATCCTAAGGGCACCATCAATATGTATAAGCGATACGTTAAAAGAAACATATACACATATTAAGATAGATACAAACCAAGTAGCATACTACTATATCGAGCAAGACTGTCATAAATCCGTGTATATATCCCAAGCTTCCAAAATGTAATATACAAACTAGTACTATACAATAATGGCCTCTAGGGCATATCACACTAACAAAATGGACTTAAGCAACTTGCACACTAACCCGCTGCTCCCACTCTGATTGAAACCCTCTGGCTGATTCATATAGACGCACTCTTCCAAATTTCCATTTAGAAAAGCCGTCTTTACGTCCATCTGCCAGATCTCATAATCGTGGAAGGCAGCAATAGTAAGAAGGATCCGAATAGATTTGAGCATATCCACTGGAGAAAAGGTTTCGTCATAGTCTAAACCAGGTCTTTAACGAAAACCTTTTGCAACAAGTCTAGCCTTATAGGTTTCAACCTGTCC
Organism: Agapanthus africanus; assembly: GCA_030015575.1. Lineage (NCBI taxonomy): Eukaryota > Viridiplantae > Streptophyta > Magnoliopsida > Asparagales > Amaryllidaceae > Agapanthus > Agapanthus africanus. The sequence continues at coordinate 268,004,475 of JASDDO010000016.1, read as the reverse complement.
ATCTACACCAATCTTCTTTCTGAAGATCCATTTGCAGCCTACGGGTTTTACCCCTTTTGGAGCAATGTCCAAAGTCCATACTTTGTTGGTGTACATGGACTCCATCTCGGTCCGCATTGCATCCAACAATTTTACCGAGTCTTTGCTCTGAATGGATTGCTGGAAGCTAGTTGGCTCATCACCTTCGATGATGCAATCCTTTCAATTCTCGTCTATGAGAAAACCGTAGTATCTCTCAGACGGTTGAGACAACCTACTAGTTCTGTGAAGTGGCGCGGGGACGTCCGGTTCTTTTGAAACCTCTGGTTCTACCATGCTTTCAGTAATAGCTTGTAGTTCTGGAACTTCTTCCAGTTTTATTGCGCTCCCACTTATCTGATTTTCTAAAAATTCAGTTTCCAAGAAGCGGGCATGACGAGAAACAAAGACCTTTTCCTCCTCTGCGTAATAGAAAAGATACCCCTTGGAGTTCTTTGGGTATCCCACAAATTTACACTGTACCGAGCGTGCCTCGAGCTTGTCCGCATGCTGCTTTTTGACAAAAGATGGACATCCCCATGTCTTAAAGTGTTTAAGACAGGGTTTTTTCCCACTCTACATCTGATATGGTGTGGTAGGCACTGACTCAGTAGGAACCTGGTTCAAAAGATATGCAGCTGATTCTAGTGCATAACCCCAGAAGGATCGCGGCAACTCAGCCTTACTCATCATTGAACGAACCATATCCAATAGGGTTTTGTTCCGCCTTTCCGATACACCATTGTGTTGTGGTGTGTATGGAGGAGTAAGCTAAGAGAGAATTCCATTCTCTTTTAGGTAATCCAGAAACTCAGCACTTAAGTATTCACCACCTCGATCAGATCTTAGTGTCTTGATATTTTTTCCTGTTTGTTCTTCCACTTCATTCTTATATTTCCGGAATTTCTCAAAGGCCTCGGATTTGTGATTCATCAAGAAGACATGTCCATACCGAGAGAAATCATCCGTAAAAGTAATGAAATAGGAATAACCACTTCGCGCATGTGTAGACATTGAACCACACACATCGCTGTGTATGAGTCCCAAGAGCTCGCTCGCTCTTACTCCGTGTCCACTGAATGGAGTTTTTGTCATCTTTCCCATGAGACAGAACCGACAAGTTGCATAAGACTGATATTCGAACGGATCCAAATATCACTCTCTATGTAACTTCATCAAACGTGTTTCATTGATGTGACCCAGTATACAATGCCATAAGAAAGCCTGATTTAACTCCGGAGACATTCTTTTAAGTGTGTTCTGGACACTAAAAACCTGAGCTTGATTTAATATGTATATACCGTTATCTAATATACCTGACCCAATCAAAGCTTGATTTAGGTGGATGTAGACCACATCGCTTACAAATGTAAAATCATATCCTTCCATAGAAAGTATGGATACAGATATGATGTTAAAAGCTAGACTAGGTACATAGAAACAGTTACGTAGAATCAATATCTGCCCACTTGTCAATCCAAGATGATATTCCCCTACGGATTCAGCGTCCACGCTCATTCCATTCGCAAGTCTGAGAGTCATATCACCTGCCCTGATAACTCTACTGTTTCTCAAAGCCTGTAATGAATTACAGATATGAGATCCGGTATCTAGTACCCAGGAAGTAGAGTTAATTGACATGCAGATTTCGATTACAAACACACCTGAAGTCGAAGCCACAACATGTTTGGGATCCTGGATTCTGGCTTTCAAAGCCCTGCAATCCGTCTGCCAATGCCCGTTCCCGTGACAATAGGAACATCCACGTTCCCTACTGTAAGCCAAGAAACTTTTGCCCTTCCCTGTCCTTCTACCTTACTAACACCGCATATCAGCTTTGTGGAGGTCTTCATCTTCTCACTCTTGGCATTCGCCTTAGATCCAGAAGAGGACGATTCCCCAATAAGCAGAGCGGGTGTCTCCCTGGTTTCCTTCAGGGTGCTCTCAACTGGAAATATAACTTTCTTCCCCTGGGCGTGAGTAGGAGGTAGGGTCTGTAGAATCAAGTCAGCATATGACTCGTTCTCCAACCTAGTCTCCAGGTCCGTAAGCTTTTTAATATAGCTAGTCATCATAAGGACGTTGGCCCCTATAGATGACCCGACAACCAACCTCGCCTGAAGCAATTCCTTCGAGATCTCATATCTTGTGAAACGAGATTGCTCTCCATATAAATTTTTGTTATGGAGGAAGATGGAAGCTAAGTCCATCTTCTCATGCTGCCTCTGGTTTACACCATCTACTGAGGCCAACACGAGGCACTTGACATTCACACTGTCCTTTTCCGATGTCTTACGGATATCAATATCCGCGATGGTGGAAACTGGACCTGAGACGGCGGGGGCTTGAGTAGTAATGAGGTGGTCCAGCTTGTCACAGGCAATGGACATCTGGACAAACCCTTGCCGGTCAATATAGTCAGATTCAGTCATTTTATTATCTAGATGTCACCTAGTCTTGGTCACTGGGTCGCTGCAATTAAGAGAGAGAGAAGAAAACACTTACCATGATGCTCTTGCAAGTTTAGAATGGTTTTTAATTTATCTAAACAGGATGGCTCCCACTGTCTCTCGAATCCTTCCTCAAACCATAAAAGAAGAATTAGTCAGGATAGATCTCACCGTACAATTCTTGCTTAACCGTTCGGCCAGGCTAGTGTCGGTACTTCGAGGGAGGTTTTACGACGTTTTCACGAAGTTCCTTAATTAAATAAGCTCTTTTCCCTGGAGGCGTAGCCCCATTAACACTGTTCTAGACACTTACTTGGTTTATAGCATTGATCGTTAAGTGAAAATTCTCCCGAAGAGTAGCGGATACTCTCAGTAGGATCGGGACCCAAATATCATTGTGTGATAATGCTGAAGGAATCCTACCAACATTATCAAACTCCAAATGGTATGCAGCACTAGCAAGTTTCAGTTTTTTTAGAAACTCCCGATGTGGATTTTTGCACCATGCTCTTATGACCTTGACTAAGGCCAACAAATCATAAGTCACATGTCAAGTTCTACCCTTCATTGTCCAGGTTAATTTGAACCCACCCGTACATACCCTTGACTAAGGCCAACAAAGTAGTACGACTGTTCCAAACCAACACATGTATCTATACAACATATGAATATCCGGCAGCTACCAATCACTATGCCTTGACTAAGGCCAACAAACATAGCTTGAATACTATTGAACATTCATATGAAATGATGGAGGGCTACGAATGGTTTTGGCGAAACTGTGAACATAGTGAACTTGATATAATCGATGGAACCTGATAGCTTTTAAAAGGAGTGGTTTAAGCTCCGCATTTTAAAAGTTTTGCTGTTTTGAAAAAACTGAGTGGTTTTAAAATGGTTCCAACGATTCATCTTTGGTTTGTTTGCTTTGCATTAATTTAATGCAGTCCCATCAATTAACCTACCATTGCAGAAAACAACGAAAATACAACGTACGGTTATGCCATCCGCATTCGCCACGGGGCCCCGTCATCACCCGATAGGTTACTTAACTAACGACAGAGCAGGGGTTGGACTAGTGTTCAGTTGATAAAACTGCACATTTGTATTACATTTTTCCTAACATTTTCATATTAAAAAAGGACTTTATTATAATATATTATACATATGAGGGTTTATGTGTAAAAACACTATTTTCCATGTGTTAATATATTTTAATTAGCATTTGGTAGGAAAATGTATACAAATAATTTCATTGACCAAATCCTGGTAGAACAAAGTCTACTAAAATATTATTGGAGTTGTTGTACAGAAATTTTCCAAGTTGTGCAGAATTTTTCAAGACTATAATCAAGCAAATCAAGTTGTTGAAGAAGACTTGCCTAATTAAGAATCAAAACTTGGAGACCAAGTCTGACAGCAACCGCGAGAAGATTTCCAAATTCTGAAGATTCCTAGGATCGCCAAATGTCAAAGAAAGCCATCCTCTAAAAATTGATCAACGGCGGAGATAAGAATGCCGCGGATCCGCGGCATTAGCTCCTTGATGCCGCGGATCCGCCGCGGTTAAGGAGAGATGGAGGCTTAGGATTTTTGGGGTGAATCTATGATGAATTTTACCTAATTTTGAAGCAAATGATTCTGGCTTTGCACTATAAAAAGGCACCGAGAGCCTCTTGGAAAATTCATCAAGCCGACGCGATCACGAAGCCCCAGACGCTCACGCATCCAGGCTGATCATCAACTGTTCGTCTACCTCCTTAGGAAAGATCGAGAAGCAACTAGTTTGTAATCATTTTCCACAGAATAAAGTGTAGATTGTTCAAGTGATTAATAAAGGTAGTTATTTTGCATTTTACATTATGTTTTCCCTCTCTGTCTTTTCATCTTCTTCTCCCAACATGCGCGAGTAATTCTCCGCTTGTTAGGGTTCGTAGGATTAGGGTAGGCTAATGGATGATGAACATCCCTAAACCCTTTTTATGTCCTATAAAGTTTATGAACTTTATCAAAAGAATCATTAACATCCTAATCGGGCGCGCTAGCAATTCTTTGCTAGTTCCGACCACGATTAGAGATTAGATTAATGATTTTTTTGGTAAAGGCTAGATTTGAACGGAGTTCCGTGTCGAGATAAAGGTTAAGAGTGGGATTCCTTTTCCCTCCAGAAACCCTAATCTACACGCATCACCGTCATTCTAGTTTTAAATCTATTAATGGATAAAAAGGGTAACTTTTAATTAATCGTCCATGACTACTAAATCCTAACGAACCCTGCAAGCCCTCTTATTATATTATCTAAATCTCTAAAATAATCTAGATCTATATTTTTGCATTCTTGCTTAACGTAGATCTAGAAACTTTTCACAAAATTCTTATTTCCTCCTCTCTTTCAACACATCTAAAGTAAGAGTAAAAGGTTCCACGTTTCCCTGAGGACGACCCGTACTCACTTCAGTCTAGCTACACGCGACACCATTCTGATTGCGGTTAACTACAAACACAATTTTCGACAACAATCAAATGGCGCCGCTGCCGGGGATACATGCGTAATTTTTTATTTTTACTATTTGTGTTGGATTCTTAGACGAGTCATATAATTATTAACACAAAACTGCAAATTGCATATTTAACGATTTGTGCGTGAATTTTGCAAGGAGATCTGGAGTCACGTAATTAAGGAAAACAGAAGACAGAGACATTCATCGAGATCCAGAGGGGCACAGAGGGCCACAGAATAATTTTCACCAACTGTTCTCTCCACCTCGCGGCAGAACCGCGGCACAAAGGTGCTTCCGGCGGCGGAATCGCGGCAGGTTAGAGGGATTAGGGCTACATAACTTTCTGGTAAGATTCTCAACTCCTTCTCCCTCCTCTCAAATCCAATAAAATCTATCTTCTGCATGATTCTTTGCAAAATAGCGCCGCTCAAAAATCTTTTTGCAAAAGTTTTGTGATTGGTTTTGTTTTGCATATTTTAATACGGACTTTAAGGGGCAAAGACCAAATCAAGATTAGGTGGGGATTTCATCATCCTTCCTAAGCCCCACAAATCACAAACCGAGCATATAGATCAACCCTTCATTAATTAAAAAATATCTAGACCAGACTCTAAGGACTGTCACGCTCATTAAGGACAGAGGAAGGTCGTGGGTAATCTATCGTTTATCCGCATTACTTTTGTAGTGCCTAGGCAAGTGTGTCAAAGCCTAGTGGTTTTTAATTAGGCCCTCTACTGTGGTTCCTTCCCACTTACCTGGCACTTACCTGGTACAAGGGTAGTACGGAGGCGGTAGAGGATTGATCCTGCGGCTTGTCCTTTAGAAGTTTAGGAGCGGTCTAGAGACTGGACCTAAGTGACCTTAGTTCTAGGGTTGCTTGTGCATCTTAGGGAGATTTGTCTTGAGTCCCACTTTTTCAAAACAAGCCAATTTTAAATCACACACACGCTGCCACTTGCACTAAACCCGCTTAGTGCATGCTCGGCTGGACACGGGATCCTAGTGCCCGTCTTGTCCGCGTTCCTGCTATCGACGCCGAAGTCGGTACTTCTTCATCTTCTTTTTCCCCACCACACACCACGACCGAGACGGACGGCACTCCATCAGAGTATAACACCACGCTGCCACCGCCCGTACGTGCGCAGAATCCACCGCGCATCTCTCTCCAAGAGAGATGCTATCCTATCCGTGGTCCTCTTCCCACTTGTCTATCTCTTCCACCACCTAACGGGGATAATTTCGAAATTAAACCCCACTACATCAATCTGCTACCCAAATTTCACGGGCTTGAGTCGGAAGACGCATACGTTTTCATCACCAAATTCGAAAACGTATGCGCAATGATGGGTACTTCACAATTGACTTTAGATGCTATGCGCTTACGTCTTCTCCCATTCACACTGTGCGACTTGGCAGAAAAATGGCTTTACAATACTGCCGCACACTCTATCACTAATTGAGATGAATTCGTCATAGCATTTCTTAAGAAGTTTTACCCAAACCATAAGACTGCACGTGTTAGGAGCGAGATCAACCAGTTCACCCAGCTTCCCAATGAACCCTTTTGGAAGTGCTTTGAACGTTTCAAAGATCTGCTTGTCCAATGTCCTCATCATTGAATCAATAGATGGGATTTATGTCGGATTATATATGAGGGCATTAATCCAGCGACAAAGCAGATGCTTGAAACAAATTGTCAATGCAATTTCATGTCTAAAGACGACGGTGAAGCTTGGAATTATCTGGAAGACCTTGCTGAACACACGTTGCAGTGGGAAAGCGTAAGACCACCTTCAACTAAGGGAGGTATTCACCAGCTCGATGTTTCTATCGCAGTAAAAACCGAAATGGCAGCGATGCAGAAGAAACTCGACGCTATTGAGAACAGATTCTCATCAGTCTCCCTAAATCAGGTTACGCTTCCTAAGACCGTCTGTGGTTGCTGTTCAGATCCTTCACACTTAACGGAAGAATGTCCTATGAATGCATCGTTTCAAGCTAATGCTGCTTTTCAGCAGCGACCTAGAAACGACCCTTATTCTTCCACGTACAATCAAGGATGGAGGAATCATCCTAACTTTGCTTGGAACCAAAACCAACAAAGAAATTATCAAAGACCTCCTCCACAGCAACCACAACCACATAATATGCCCCCCTTTCAGTCACAGAATTTCCAAAATCCGGCCAACATTTCTACACCACAAGTGGCCGGTACTGACAACTCACTTGCACAAACTTTGGATATGTTCATGAAACAATCCATGCAATTTTCGGCTGACATGAAGTCTTCTATTGATACCATAACGAAAAACTCCGCCTCCCATGGTGAGAGTATTAAATCATTAGAAAACCAAATCGCACAGTTAAACGCCACAATGAGTGCGAGAGAGAAGGGAAACTCCCATCTCAACCCCTACCTAATCCTGGCCATTCACAAAATCATAATGTGAATGCCATTACTACGTTGAGATCGGGGAGAGTGCTGAATAACAGAGTGGGTGAGCAATTTGATGTTAGTGACACATTTGATACCCCATCTTCATCTTCTTCTTCCCCTAATTCGTCTAGTCTTCCACCTTCATCCGAGCCTATTCTCCGTTTTCCCAAAGGCTCGAACATTTCGCCAAATCTATCTAAGTCGATTCCCACTCCAATTTTGGGATCGAATCCGTCGCCACGGTCTTCTCCACAAACGTTGGACCCAAAACTTATTGATCGAGCTCCATTTCCAAACCGATTAAGGGCCAACAGACCTAACCAGCAAATGGAGAAGATTGTGGAAATGTTTAAGTAAGTTAGCGTGAATATTCCTCTCCTAGATGCTATTCAACAAGTCCCATCTTATGTAAGAATCCTTAAAGACTTGTGCACTAGGAAGAGAAAAACTCAAGTGCCTAAGAAGGTTTTCATGACGAGTAATGTTAGCACAGCTTTTACCCAACAAATACCAAAGAAACGTAAGGACCCCGGCTGTCCTACAATCTCTATTTCTATTGGGGGTAAAAATATTAATCGTGCTTTGCTCGATCTAGGCGCTAGCGTTAACTTGCTTCCTTATTCAGTATACGAGCAGTTAGGAATTGGAGAGTTAAAACCCGCCCATTGTACTATCCAGATGGCAGACCGATCTATCACCAAACCTCGGGGCGAACTAGAGGATGTGTTAATTAAAGTCGGGGAATTCATATTTCCCGTGGACTTTATTGTTTTAGATACACAACCTGTGGCAAACCCACGCAATCAAATCCCGGTGATACTTGGTCGACCCTTCCTAGCAACTTCTAACGCTGTAATTAATTGTCGTAACGGTTCTATGAACTTATCCTTCGGGAAAATGACAATTGAGCTTAATATTTACAAGCTAGGAAGTCAGCCATCAGAACCTTCTGCTCATTTGCTGGATGTTTGTTCCATCCACGAGATAGCTTCCGAAAGCTGCATGGATGAGGAGCTTTGCTTTGATGTTCTCGACAACACTAATGAGACATCGTTTGATCTTGCACCACTTCACAGTGAGGATATGTTCAATGAGTCCGACCTTGAGATTGAACCCGTTGACTCGTTGCAAAAGTCAGCAGCACTTTCCGAGTCAATATCTTATGCAAGTTTTGAACCTCTTAAGGAGTCCGAATATCATTTCGTTACCCCACCTTCTATTGTCTCTCCGCCAATTCTTGATCTCAAACCGCTACCTTCTCATCTTAAATATGCATATTTAGGAGAGAATGAGACTTTGCCAGTGATCCGCTTCTCTAGCCTTAGAGCAAGAGAATGCACTTTTGGCAGTGTTGAGATCGAATCGGCAAGCATTTGGTTGGACAATGGCCGACATCAAAGGGATTAGTCCCTTAATTGTTGAACATAACATACATCTGATGGATGAAGCCAAACCAACCCGAGACCCACAAAGACGGTTAAATCCCGTTATGAAGGAGGCGATAAAGAAAGAAATCGTCAAGTGCCTTGATAGTGGAATAAATTACCCCATATCTGATAGCCGAATAATTTACCCCATATATGATAGCCAATGGGTAAGTCCAATTCATGTGGTCCCTAAAAAGTCTGGCATCACGGTCATCACTAATGAGGCTAATGAGTTAATCCAAACACGCACCAAAACTGGGTGGCGCGTATGTATTGATTACAGGAAACTCAATGCCGCGGCGAGGAAAGATCACTTCCCTCTACCTTTCATTGACCAGATGTTGGAACGATTAGCGGGACACGATTACTACTGTTTCTTGGACGGATACTCTGGCTACAACCAGGTCCCCATCGCCGAAAAGGATCAAGATAAAACCACTTTTACTTGTCCTTTCAGAACTTTTGCTTATAGACGCATGCCCTTTGGGTTATGCAACGCTCCCGCTACATTTCAGCGGTGCATGATGGGGATATTTTCAGATATGGTGGAAAATTTTCTAGAAATTTTATGGACGATTTCTCCATTTTTGGGGACTCCTTTGAGGACTGCCTTCGTAATCTTGATGCGGTTCTTACCCGCTGTAAGGATAAGAACTTGACTTTGAATTGGGAAAAATGTCATTTTATGGTCCAAGAAGGTATTATACTTGGACACATAATTTCACGAAAAGGCATTGAGGTTGACAGAGCTAAAATAGATGTCATTCATAACCTCCCTCGTCCCAACTGCGTCAAAGATATACGATCCTTCCTTGGCCATGCAGGATTTTATAGGAGATTTATTAAGGACTTTAGAAAAATTGCTAGACCCTTAACCCTTCTATTGGCTAAGGACACTACTTTTCACTTCAATTCGGATTGTGAGGCTGCTTTTGAATCGCTTAAAGAATCACTCACTACAGCCCCCGTTCTATCATCTCCGGATTGGAACCACCCGTTCGAGCTTATGTGTGACGCATCAGATTTTGCTATTGGTGCTGTCTTGGGACAGCATATTGATAAGATGCCACATGTAATTTACTATGAAAGTAGGACCTTGAATGATGCACAAATAAATTAAACAACTACCGAGAAAGAACTCTTGGCAGTTGTATTTGCATTAGAGAAATTCATGCCCTACTTGATTGGCTCGCCTATTGTGGTTTACACAGCTCACTCCGCCCTACGACATCTTTTAACGAAGAAGGATGCAAAGGACAGGCTAATACGTTGGATCCTATTGTTACAAGAATTTGATCTTGTCATCAAAGACAAGAGTGGATGTGAAAACGTTGTAGCCGACCATCTTTCACGCATCACTTCTTCGCCAACAGTGACCGTGCCGATAAATGACTCATTTCCTGATGAACAGCTCTTGAATATATCCTACGAACCTTGGTTCGTGGATATCGTGAACTATCTTGCTACGGGACATATTCCTAGTGATTGGTCGAAACAAGACAAACTTCGATTTCTATCCCAAGTAAAATATTTTTACTGGGACGAACCTTATCTATTCAAGTATTGTTCCGATCAAATCATTCGCAGGTGTGTCCCTAACGATGAATTCAAGAGCGTGTTATCATTTTGTCATGATCAGGCATGCGGCGGTCACTTTAGACCTCGAAAAACGGCGGAGAAAGTTTTGCAATGTGGCTTTTATTGGCCAACATTATTTAAAGATGCATTTGAACATTGCAAAACTTGTCCGCGATGTCAGCATTTGGGTCCGATTTCACGAAGGAACGAGATGCCGCTCCAACCTATATTGGTTGTGGAAATATTTGATGTTTGGGGTATTGATTTTATGGGCCCTTTTCCCAACTCCTTTGGGAATCTATATATCTTGTTAGCGGTTGATTATGTCTCGAAGTGGGTGGAAGCTATACCGTGTCGCACTAATGACAACAAAGTTGTCATTAAGTTCCTTAAAGAAAATATCTTTTCACGATTCGGACACCCTCGCGCTATCATTAGCGACAACGGGACACATTTCTGCAATAAGTCTTTCGAGGCCTTGATGCGGAAATATTCAATCACTCACAAGCTTTCTACGCCCTATCATCCCCAAACAAGCGGGCAGGCTGAGATCTCAAATAGGCAGATCAAACAGATATTGGAGATGACGGTTTCTAAGAACCGTAAAGATTGGTAAACCAAATTGACGGATGCTCTTTGGGCATTCCGCACTGCTTATAAGACCGATCTTGGTATGTATCCATACCGCCTTGTGTTTGGGAAGGCATGCCACCTTCCTGTCGAGATCGAACATAAAGCAATGTGGGCTATTAAAGAGCTTAATTTTGATCTTGATCATGCAGGCAGCTATCGGAAGCTGCAGTTAAATGAGCTAAGAGAACTCCGCGATGAAGCTTACGATAATGCGGTGATAGTAAAGAACAGGACTAAAGTGTTCCACGATAAAATTCTTTCCAGAAAAACCTTCACTTCGGGGAAACAAGTCCTTCTTTACGATTCCCGTCTCCATCTTCATCCGGGTAAGCTTAAATCTCTTTGGAAAGGACCTTTTGTGGTGTGGTATGTACACCCGCATGGGGCAGTTGAAATTGAAAATTTGAAAAACGGTTCAATTTTTAAAGTAAATAGGCATAGATTAAAACCATATTTTTCTGCTGACCCCGCGGAGGAGCTCCTGTTTTTACAGGAGCTCTTTATCAAAACTAAAATTCCTCCGCCTCACCTCCATGTTTTTATAACATTTTCTCATTTTAAGAATGGAGGTGAGTAAAAATGGATTTGATTGAATATCTGTGCGTGTCAAAGAATAAGTTTGGGGGAATTTTTCATTTAACTATTATTTTACCCCTTGTATCTCTCCCTTAGTATACAGGTCCATGTTCTCAAAAGGCTACATCAGTGAGGACACTGCTGAAAACAGGTTTGGGGGGGAGGTTTGTATTCACTGAATTATCTTTGATACTGGGCATTAAATTTTTATTTTTTTTAACAAACGAGTAGAAAGTGAAAAAAAAATTACATCCAAAAGATAGAAATAGTTTAAGAAAACCAAGAAAATTAGAAGTTTTCTTAAACGAACTGGTAATAAGTAGTTATGAGCCGTTGTCCCAAGGGTTAGTAAGATGAAGGAAGTCACTAATCTGAGGATAAAAATAAGTCTGAAAAATAATTTCTATTCTGGAAGCCAAACATTTGAATGTTGATACCCTACTATATGCACTTACACACGTCTTGAAACTCGGGATAGTAGAGGATACCTTGAAATGCTCTTGTCTAAAAGCCAAAGTATGAAGGAAATGAAAAAAAATGAAGAAAATATAAAAATGGTGAAAAGGAAAAAAATGAACACTGGTTTTGTTATCGCCAAGGCAGCACTAAAAAAATATAGCGAGGGTGCCTCTTCACCTAGTGCCCTAAGGCCAACTGGTCTGAGAGTCACTGCTAAGCCTTAGGTGGTGTAAGACGAGGAAAATATTATCACCTAATCAGCAAGCACATGAGTAATTGGTCGGTTAGTACCTCAAGAAGTATTAACGGTCGCATGAAAAGGTGTGAGCAAACCTAAGTATTCAAGTTAAAAAGTACTAAGGTAGATGGACAAGAGTATGATAGCTTGAATTGAATTCTCCGAGTGTAGGGACGTCCATTTCACACACGTAGGGGTATATGATCAATGTTTGGATGAAAGGTAGGAATGAAGAATAAAGACGATGTTTTATTGAGGGATGATGTGATTTCTAATATTTTTTCATGACTATTAAGATAGGGCTCATGACAACTGAAAAGCTAGTGTAGTTGGAAACTCTTATTTTCAAAGTCTTTCTTTATGGTTCTTATCTTTATATGTAAATTTCACCATCTCTCTTTTGTTATAGGATTTTGTGGGTGTAATCCGCTGAAAACCCTCAGGAGACAACACTTCTCCTACTAGGGACACCTAGAGGTTTAACGGCTTGTTGCACATGCTCAGTGCAATCTTGTCAGCCTACGAAAGTGTGCTTAGTTTTCTCCTTTCTTTTTCTCCACTTGAATAAACTAGTTTACTCGGGACGATCAAAGATAAGTTTGGGGGTATTTGTTCTGTTGATAAAACTGCACATTTGTATTACATTTTTCCTACCATTTTCATATTAAAAAAGGACTTTATTATAATATATTATACATATGAGGGTTTATGTGTAAAAACACTATTTTCCATGTGTTAATATATTTTAATTAGCATTTGGTAGGAAAATGTATGCAAATAATTTTATTGACCAAATCCTGGTAGAACAAAGTCTACTAAAATATTATTGGAGTTGTTGTGCAGAAATTTTCCAAGTTGTGCAGAATTTTTCAAGACTAGAATCAAGCAAATCAAGTTGTTGAAGAAGACTTGCCTAATTAAGAATCAAAACTTGGGGACCAAGTCTGACAACAACCGCGAGAAGATTTCCAAATTCTGAAGATTCCTAGGATCGCCAAATGTCAAAGAGAGCCATCCTCTAAAAATTGATCAACGGTGGAGATAAGAATGCCGCGGATCCGCGGCATTAGCTCCTTGATGCCGCGGATCCGCCGCGGTTAAGGAGAGATGGAGGCTGAGGATTTTTGGGGTGAATCTATGATGAATTTTACCTAATTTTGAAGCAAATGATTCTGGCTTTGCACTATAAAAAGGCATCGAGAGCCTCTTGCAAAATTCATCAAGCCGACGCGATTACGAAGCCCCAGACGCTCACGCATCCAGGCTGATCATCAATTGTTCGTCTACCTCCTAAGGAAAGATCGAGAAGCAACTAGTTTGTAATCATTTTCTACGGAATAAAGTGTAGATTGTTCAAGTGATTAATAATGGTAGTTATTTTGCATTTTACATTATGTTTTCCCTCTCTGTCTTTTCATCTTCTTCTCCCAACATGCGCGAGTAATTCTCCGCTTGTTAGGGTTTGTAGGATTAGGGTAGGCTAATGGATGATGAACATCCCTAAACCCTTTTTAAGTCCTATAAAGTTTATGAACTTTATCAAAAGAATCATTAACATCCTAATCGGGCGCGCTAGCAATTCTTTGCTAGTTCCGACCGCGATTAGAGATTAGATTAATGATTGTTTTGGTAAAGGCTAGATTTGAACGGAGTTCCGTGTCGAGATAAGGGTTAAGAGTGGGATTCCTTTTCCCTCAAGAAACCCTAATCTACACGCATCACCGTCATTCTAGTTTTAAATCTATTAATGGATAAAAAGGGTAACTTTTAATTAATCGTCCATGACTACTAAATCCTAACGAACCCTACAAGCCCTCTTATTATATTATCTAAATCTCTAAAATAATCAAGATCTATATTTTTGCATTCTTGCTTAACGTAGATCTAGAAACTTTTCACAAAATTCTTATTTCCTCCTCTCTTTCAACACATCTAAAGTAAGAGTAAAAGATTCCACGTTTCCCTGAGGACGACCCGTACTCACCTCGGTCTAGCTACACGCGACACCGTTCTGATTGCGGTTAACTACAAACACAATTTTCGACAACAATCAACTAGCGTGGATGCAAAACATAAGCAACGTCTATTATATAATATATATATATATATATAATAATAATAATATCCATTCGTCAGACGCAATGATAGGCAACCAGATCACAGATGAACACATTGGATATACTAGGAATTTCGTGTTTCGTTTGAGCCTGTAACGAAAGACGGATTCCACGGTCGTGAAGAATAGCCAAACCCTACTCCAGACCCCTATGGGTGGGGCAAACTACCCGCCAAATTCCCTAAATGAAGCAATCTCCCTCAACAAAGTGAGTAGGCCACTCGGCACTTCAAGAATCCGGTAGTTTGTGCACCCTACCTTGAGTCTATCCTAGGAGCAGAAAACTGTAAAAGAAATAATACAACGGTGACTACAACCTCAACCCGGATGTGCCCCGCAAAAATAATATTACATCACTTTACAAATTTACATCGAATTAAAGAATGAAAACCCTCATCTCACATCCCCGGCTATTCATCCACGACGATCCAACAAGTTGATATACACAAACCATCATAACAACATCACAGATATGTGCAACCCCGACTAATCGACATATAGCAATTAGTCGACGTTTCCAAACACATATATACATCACAAAGATTGTAAAGTAACCGCGACATTAGAATTCCGCATGCAATTAGGAAACTTAACCAATTTTCTAAAACTTGAAAATCCAGTGAGCTAAAGTTCCAAAAACAATCGTTTTAAGCCAATCCGGGAGTCGAAATGAACTCGAAACCTGCCCGAATCTTCACGGAGGCGAAGAAACATAAATAACTGTCGAACTGGGGGCCTCGGGGGGGTACCCACCCCCGGGGGGCACCTCGAGGTGGCCCCAAAGGGGAGGCAGACCCGAGAGCACCAATCCTTGGTGCTCTCGGGTCACCAGCCCCTAAGGCCACCTTATGGTGGTCTTGGAGGGTGGTCCCGGCCATTGGCCCCCCGTGCACACTCTTCACCCCATGGCTTCTCGGTTCAAACCGTGAGCCCGCGGGGTGTGCAAACAACTCAAAACATCATTTTTGGAAACTGTTTTTTCGGCAGTTTTTGCGCGACAAAAACGGCGGATTTCTAATGTCGCTACAAGCTATCTAAAGTTTATGAGAGGCTCTGATACCACTGTAAGTCGATGTCATGCACCCCACGTGTTCGTGGGGAGGCGGAATTAGCAAAACATGATTTTTACGGGCTTCGGAACACTGACTAGAACCAAGGATCGACCATAAACCCTAGCTAGCAAACTACATGAGATTTAACTACTCGGAAAGAATGTTATACCTCATGATACAAGTCCTTCGGGTCTTCTCCGATGTCTTCCTCATCATCGTAGGCTCCGTGGATCGATCCGAATCGTAGCTTCCTCGTCGTCTTCCTCGAGTCAAAGACGATCCACCCGAGAGTCTATAGTCCGAGCTCCAACCTAAAATCCGAGGTAACGAGGGCAACTATCTTGGTAAACTAGATGGCCTAGGTGATTTAGAGAATGAATATGGATTTATCTGTCTCTTAGAACCATAGTTTACTCAACTGATGTGACCTTAAGGGTTGAAAGTTGAGAGGAAGAAGAAGAGAGCTTACTTGAGGAAAGAGAAATAGTATTTGATAATCATCATTAAAAAATGAGATGGCTCACTTGATATGACTACAAGTATGTCAATAAAATATCTCACCCAAATTATCTAGTGCCACAAAATATCTCACAAGAAATATCTAAGTCAAAGAGTCAAACCAAGTCAAGTGGTCAAACCAAGTCAAGTAGTCAAAACAAGTAGCCATGACACAATTATCATTTATAAAAATAACAAATACTTTCCTCCAACTCATAATTGTTTTAATCAAGTCAATGGTCAAAACCCAAATGAGGTGTCTCCTTCTATGCCCCTCTCATCCGTATATACATACCTGCATCCGTGTTCCGAGAAACACGAATACAAAGAGACGAAATTGATCAATCAATATAATACTAGGATCCGGCTTAAACCAAAACCCACTAGTATTATCCGCCCGAACATCATTCGCGCACAAGTGCACGTACGTGATCGAAGCCCTGCCGTAAAACTATACGGCCTCTACATCTTTCGCCCGATGTAGGGAAACTCTCTTTGTGGGACTCTAAAGACTCGACAGTACGCTGGCAGTGGGTTTAACCAGAAGCTGCAAGCGGTATTAGTTGCAAGTAACGGATACCCAGGTATCTGTCGATAAGAAGGACGATGAGGAAACCCATCCGAACTCCTACTGAGCCTGAATGTGACAATCTCCATACAGTCTGGTCTGTTCGTCTAAGAGTATCGCATATCGGGCCTAGGGGGCGGTAATCATCAGACCCCTAACGCAATAAGTCATGCCGGAGTGTAGCCCAAAACACCCTGAGAAACTACTGGAATACCTACCAGTAAATCTCGCTTTCCCTGGCCAGGGACTTTGTGTAATGGCTCTCCGAACACAGCACGATATCAACCCCCAATACTGGGAGAGATGAATCTTATCTAACTGCCACTGCCTCCAAGTGCTTCGGGACTGCACCCAACTACTACCTGTTTGCACGACTCCTTTGAGTCGTGGTAGGGTAGTAATCAAAGTACTGTGGGAACACACTCGAGGGGAAGTAGCAGTGTCAAGTCGACGGACTAAACTGTACTCATGTCACCTGGGAACTGCTACCCGACAATAGGTATAATACCCACCAACAGTTCCCTACGAGTCCTATCCAGTGCACTCATAACCTAATGAGCACTAGCATACTATCTCTAGTACGACGTACTAATGGCTGTGGGACAGACCATCTCCCCTGCTGGGATAAGAAGCGTATACACTAGTCTACTCCGGAGTATTTGTTAGTTATATGTATGCCCTAGAGGCCATTACTGTACATAGGATGTATATTGTAGTGGATGTTGGGACATATATAGGGAGGACTTTCTTGCTCGACATGATAGTATGCTATCTGGTTACACTTTACCTTAACGTGTATACTGATTGCCTCTCTGTTACATGTTGGTAAAGCCCTTAGGATGTGTACTTGACTACCTGGACTATGATGCGGATCATACTAGTGGGGACATGGTAGTCTATAAGTACATCCTTCATGGTCCCTAGTCGTGGGTGTATCGAGACGGGGCATCGATATACCAGAGTAGACTAGCGTATACCTTCTCGACCCATACAGATGGGCGATGGATGATCCAATATCCATTGGTGTTTGACATCAGAGATGATATACGGGTGCTCAGTGGAGACTGGGTACACTGGACGGACTCGCCGAGAACTCCCAGATGGTATTATAACTCACGCCAGATGGCAGTTCTCTGGTGACACTGGTACGGGTTAGTCTGTTGACCCGAGATCGTCATAGAGTCTTGTGTGATACCCACTGTGCTTTGATTTCCACTTTACCACGTCCAAGAGGGCGTGCAAAATGGTGGTTTTTGGGTACAGTCCCGAATCACATGGAGGCAATGAGCGATATGAGGGGATTTGTCTCTCCCGGTATATGGAGTTGATGTTGCGCTGTGTTCGATTGGCTATAACCGGAAATCCCTGGCCAGGGTTGCTGAGATTTACTGGTAAGTGTTACCAGTAGTTTCTCGAACTGTTATAGACCTCACATCGACACGACTTATCGAGCTATTGGGGTCTGACGTTTACCACCCCTAGGCAAGATATGCGACATATCAGACGACGAGACCGGACTGTATGGTAAGTGTTACTGGTTGGATTCACAGAAGTGTGAGCGGGCTTGCTCGTCGATCTTCTGATCGCTCAATACCCGGGTGGCCGTTACGTTTAGCAGACCGCTTGCGGCTTATGGGTGTTTGATATGATCATCACCTGCTGCCGGCGTATTGACGAGTCATTAGAGTCCTACACAGAGGTTTCCTGGCTCAAGCGAAACGAAATAGGAGCGCATATGAGATATGTGCGGGACCGAGAAAAATGCGTGTATGTGATACCGTATTTCATTCTCGCGATGAATGTTTCGATTGGTTGTATGCGATATAACCTAGTTGTCGAGTCGAAGATTGATTCGATAAGTCGATACATTGTATACTAGTCGGTTATGTGCGACATGACCGGATCATTGAATCAAGTGTTGATTTAATGATTTAATGTATAATTATATATTTGATATATTACTTTGCATTAACTAGTATTGGTTCATTTTAAATGGATTTTCTCACTTCAAGTTCACAAGTTGTATATGTGATATACTTTTGTGCACTTGTTTGTATCATGTTTGATGATGCATGCTCACTTGGGTTTGTGTAAAGATTAAACCATGGTTATGTAATGGTTAGGGTTTTCATTTTCTTATCTATTTATTTATTTATTTATTTTGGCAAAAGATAAAAGAGAAAATTGTGGCTTTCTTTGTTTGTTGTTGAAGCTTCATGAAGCTTTGACTATGTGACCATTTTGTCTTCATGCTTAACCCTAACCGTTCAAATTATCCATGATTTATTCTCTACACTTGACCATGGTTGCTTTATGATAAGTATTCCTATTATTTTCTATTTTGAAAATAACTTATCATAATATTCTATCATCTTCTTCTTGTTCTTCAAAAAGAAGAAAATCTAGCTTTCATCAATGGTGATTTGACGAAAAGAGTGAGAAATCCAATTCTAAAGTGAACCCACCTCCTATTTATTCATCCTCTACCTCTTGCCAAGTAGTATAGGGTGTTTTCTTCACAAGTTTCATGACTTGGTGAAGTTGGAGCTTGATCTTGTGTTGCCTCGACGTAGATCATCTTCGGCATCGAAGCCGACGACCTAGCCCGCCCATTTCTCCGATGAAGCCGATGCTAGAGTCCGGGATTCGATATGGACAGCGAGGAGACTTCATTACGGAGCTATGGAGGTGGAGGACCGGATCTACAAAGGTTGTATTTTCCGTTCACTTAGTTAAGTTGTTAACTAGTTGCATATTTCGCCTAATCTCTAGTCAACGATCCGTATTAGGGTTTCTCAGCACTTGTAATTTTTGAAAATGGCATGGTTGATGCCTTGTGAGACCTCATTAGCGTGCCTAGGAACCCTACAGTGGTATCAGAGCCTAGCTAGAGCCTTAGGCGATGCTTAGACGATGTTTGAAACCTGATCGAACCCGAAACCCTATTTTTTTCACGCTCTCTGGACTTTTTCTAAAAACTGGGTTTTTTCCAGATTAAAAATGCTTAAAAAATTCAGCAGGGAATTCTAAGAATTAAGGTGCAAAATTTACCTCATGAAGCCTCTATAGCGCGGCGGAACCGCGGCATAAGCCTGGCTTCTGCGGCGGTTCCGCGGCCACTTGATAGGATTTGCCTCCAAACTTTGCACAGTAATTCCTATTTAACGATGCTGATTTTTATGGGAATTTTTAATTTGACTCAATAGTTGAGTGTTCTGGGGTTGCATTGGGAATCGTAGATTCGATCGGATTATCAAGCTTTGTCTATGTGGTTTTCCGGATATTTTAGAATATGTTAAAAAGTTCGACCGGATGTAAATACCCAATTTTTCCCCTGCCGGGAAATTTCCAATTGTTGGACTTTTCCGTAGTTTAATGACGTTCTAAGTAGTGCAAGTAACGCGATGGTCCCTCTAGAAGACAACAAACCTTAACTCGATTATGTGACCGTCTTGAACTGCCCTTTGAACCTTAGGGTTTGGGGCAGTACGGCGCGCCACATGTAAGGCGTTGGCTTGACCCTTCTACGGCTGGACCGTTGGTACTGAGGCATGAAGTGAATGTCTTTGAACTTATTTCATGTGTTGATCGGTTTCGGGAAAACTTGGGTGTTTGAATGTTCGATCGGAAAGTTTAATATTTTCTATTTATCTGGAATGGGATACAATAATTGGAATTCACAAACAGTTATGAGATAACTGAATGAATGTTATAAACATTGCACTTTAGTCTCATTTGATCGGTTGCCACGGAATTTTGATGTGATCAAAAGTCCGTCGCAATCACGTAGCGTACGCGGATACTCGCCGGATAAACTTAATAGACAGCTACACCCCATAGCCCCGACCAAGTGACTGAAGGAGAACCCCGTCACCGAAAGCATCCATTCGGGTGCTCGCGGCAGCGGTGTTCCGCCTTGGTGCACTTCGTCGACGGTATCGTGGGTGCGGCCGCCTACTAAAGTTTACGATGAGCATTCGATCAGGATGTCGGGAATCTTGTTGAATTGCTCGACTTGATGTTGAAAAGAGTTTTCGATTTTGAGACTAAAATGCGGGGTTTATAATTGTTAGGCATGCGATGTCTAAGAAATTCATTTGATTAGGCATGCGATGTCTAATGAATTTGCGGATTCCAACTGTTGTAGTTTTACACTTTCTTTTCTGTGACCGTAAGTGTAATATATGATATCGCCGGTTTCGTTGCTATATGCCAACGACAATTGGGATACGCATGTTTACTTACGTTGATGACATGTGATGTTATGTGTTGCTGGATATGTTATATTGGATCGTCGCGTTTGAATAGCCGGGTTTTTTTTTATGTGAGATGAGTGTTTTTCATTTTAATTCATGTAAAAAAAAAATGTATGTAATATTCTTTTATTGGGGCACTTCCAGGTTGCGGAAGTTGTCACCGTTGATGTATATTATTTACTTTTCCGCACTAGGATAGACCCAAGGAGGAGGGCACAGGTAACCGGGTTCTGGAGTCCAGTGGGAGACCAACTCGAGGAGTCGAGTCCGGGTCTCCTAACTCTAGAATTGGTAGGGTTGCTTGCCGCTCTCGTAGGGGTCTAGGGGTGTGGGTTTTGGCTATTCATCGCGACCGTGGAATCCGTGTTTTATACTGGCTCGTATTGAAAACACGGACGTCCTAGTATATCTAATATTTCATATGTTTCTTCTGCTGCGATATCTGTGATGTGATCATGTGATGTTCTGTGATAGATACAGTATATAGTTGTCACGACCCGAAAGTACGGAACATGACCGGCACTTAGACTACGAACGTCTCAAGGAGTACGTATGCTAAGTAAGCCGAAACCCAGAAATCCAAACCAAGAGAAGTAGTAGAGAATAGGAAGAACCATATCAAATCAACCTGTATGCAACATAATATACAACGCCTAAAGGCGAGGATCACAACAGAAATGGAACTCAACCAGCAAGAAACTCAAGAAATAAAACATGCTACTCTATGGTCGAAAGAATAACATTACTGGTCTCTATCTCAAACAAATACAAGTTTGGTTGATGGAACTTCTAGATACAACTGAAATATAATATACAAGGTATAATGATGGGTAAGATACAATAAACCCACCTACTAGCAAGTCACCCGAAAAGAAACCGTGCCCGCAAAGCCGTAATGAAATACGTACGGCAACACCTGCAAGAAACTGGGGCACAACGGGGGTGAGTTGCCAACTCGTGAGTAGAAAAAGATCTACGAACAGAAAATCGCATGAATAACGCAACCTAGGTCAATGATCATAATATATCCTCAAATATATGAATAACATGCAGCCTATAACAATGGCTAGGGTGATATCTAACCCGAGTGTGATCTCATGTGCCCGTGTCAGTGCCTCAGGTAGCAATATATCATATGAATGAGGTATAAATGCATGAAAACAGAATACATGTAAATGAAGAAACTGTTTTCATAAATTAGTGAGATTTCCTTTGTATTTTTAAAATGAGGTATCATAAATGAAATCAGCATCAACAGTCTCTAGCATCGACACAAAACATAAATCTCAATGTCTCAAAACCTCAGGCTCCGGCCATCCGGACTGGCATGTATCATCAAATCTCAGTACCTCAATATCTCGAAATCTCAATGTCTCAATCTCAATATCTAGGGCGCCGTCAGTCCAGACCGGCCCCTACCATCCATCTCAAGACCACGACGGTATCCTCCGGATATCCGACGCGTCGGGTAAAATCACCGGTAGGTAGTCTCCCCCTGCCAGGCTCATCGTCATCACCACGAGCTTCTTGCCCCGGGTACCTTACCGGGTCTACCATGTACCCGAAACGGTTCATCCAACTCCTCGAATCGGGTCTCCAAATCTATCAGCAAACTCATGGTGGATGACTCATACATCATGGGAAAAACCGCGCTTTTTATTTAAAAAGAGAAAGAAGAAGTTTGTATATGTTTTGCGGTTTTCCCCAAATCCAGAAAATCTCATGGAAATCCAAATCCAAAACCTCAATAGCACGTAAAAAGTGAATATATGCATGAGAATCCATGAATGCGGCATAACAATGAATAACAGTATGCATGAGGTAGCAGGTAATAACTATAATGTCTAAACTAACATATAAGGCAAGTACACTAATATCATGTCTAAACTATTAGCTAACAGGCTATGTCAAGCCATAATATTTTCTAAGGTGTACGTGACATGGCAATTACCGATGAAGATGTGTGTGAGCCGGCAAGTAAGTGTACGTGGTACATACGCATCATCGGTAATGGTGCTGGTGTCCTAACCACAAGATATCAACAGTAGAATATGAAGCATAATATAAGCATGTGATGCGGAGCAAACAACAATAATGAGCGGGAGCTGAATACTAGACGCAACGATAATTAATCTGTTTTAACCTAATATAAGTCCTACAATGGTGCCTTTTGAAATAACACGAATCGTGGGGTTTTGAAAATAGGGGCTACGGTGTTTTTAAGAAAAGATACGTTTTTTGAAATATCCGTATGATCCCTTAGGCTGTCTTTAAAAATACGCACGATTCGTAAGCTTTGAAATAGGTAGGAACCGAATCTAATCTAACAACTAACTAAACTAAAGGGCTACGCTATAAGCTAGACTACAGGTAAGGAAACTGCCTAACATCTGAGTCGATACATATACATACCTGTATATATATTAGTCGGTGATCCCGCCTCAATAATATCATATCCGATACCATATCTATAATCAGACATCCCAAGTCAAGAGTGCGGATCAATCATCAAGATATAGCTCGTACGTAAATCCGTCGTACGGCATCCCCAAATCTGGGTGCGGGTCAATATCATATTCCTCACACTATTCCTCTGGTATCCTCTTTATCCAAGATCATAGTCTAGGGTACTGACCTATGTCTAGTACAATACTAATATCCTCAATATACTCATGATCTGACTACTGATCGACAATCTCGTACAAACCGATATCGTCAGCACATATCATCATCAAGGGGTATACATCGCCCGATACGGCCTAATATCAATATCCTAGCATATTATGCCTCATATCACGATCACATGTCGACCATTTATTTATAACACTATTCACCCGTATCGCCGCCGCAAGATCCACTATAACACCAGGACGTACCTTAAGTACGAATCCTGCCATATCACCGAGATCACAACCACAAATAAATCTCATCGACTCAGCTCAATCCCAAGTATCCTCCTCAAATCCGTATGTGAACACATAGTCCCATACCCATGTGAACATATAAATATATTCCCATACACGCACATATGAAATAAGGAATGTATGCAAGTATGTATATGTGTGTATGTGTAAGTGTAGTGCACCCACTACCTAAGGTTTCGTAACCATGCACCAATCCAACACCAATATCCATCTAAAATCATCAATAATAAATCCTAACAACATATCATAAATTGTTGGTGTGTATACGCATCCGTATACATCACCACGGACTGCGGGGGTGCTATACGCCATCCACCCGACTTCTCCCCGTAGATATAAATCTACTCACCTGGTCCTCGCAGCCGGTACCGACGTCGCCACGCGCTTGCTTGTCATCTCGAAGTCCACATGGGGGTACCTACATATCATAACGCACCATATCGCATTAAAACTAAATTCGAAATCGAAACGGCATATGAAAATCAAATCGGCACGCGTATCACGCATAGGTCCAAACCTATCGCCTACGCATGCAAGAATAGTCAAACCAACCCTCGATGTCGATGTACAAACGTCAAACCATCGAGAAAAATCCAATCACACTCATTTGCACATTCACGAACACTAATTTTAATATAAACTAGGTTAAAACTCACAAAAACCTCAATTTTGCTTAAAAAGTCATTTTTCCGAAAATCTAGCAAGCACAATTCGCCGTTTTTGTACAAAACAGGATGTTTAAATGAATGTAGCGGCCAATATATTTATTAAATATCTTAAATAAGTCATATAAACAAATTTCCGGAATTTAATCTCATTAAATTCCAAAAATCCTAATATTCTAGTTTATAAAATACCCTTTTTAACAATTTCATAGCAAAAATGCACAAACTACAATTTAGGTTGGATTTCCATGAACTAAAGTGTTAAACTACACTTAATAAAGTTAATAATATGATAAAAACCCTAACCATATTTTTAATCTCATATTTCGAATTAAATCAAAAAAACTAGTTTGCAACAAAAAGCTTAATTTGGACATTTTTCAAGTAACAACTTGTAATTAACAACTAGATTAGTTTTCTACAAAACTAAATATATTAATCCACCTCACTAAACCATACACAATCAAACACAACTCATTTCCACAACAAACCCTAACTTAGTAATCAAAACCTTTTCTTTAAATTTCAAAACTTGAAATTTAAAACCCTAATTTAACACCTAATAGCTAGATTCAAGTAATTTAACAACAAATTAAGCATAAGGTTATGATTATACCTCACAAGCTTGAGATCAAACTTACAAAAATCTTAGCCTCCAACAATGATTTCAGGCTCCAAGATCCATGCTTGAATAGCTAAAGAATAATGGGTAAAGCTTGGATTTAGAATTAGCTTTGAATTTTTGAGAAAAAGGGTGAATTTTTGTTAGAAATTTTGGGGATTTTGATGGAAAAATGAGATGAAGTATTTGGGGCTGTTTTGGTTCAGGTTTCGGCCAGAAATCTTGGGGGATTGGGTGAGGGAGGAGAGAGAGTGAGGTGGGGAAAGTTAGTTCAAGTCAAAGTCAACTCAAATTATACCATTTTCTACTCTTTTTTCTTTTCTTTTCTTTCATTTCTTTTCTTTAAAATCCAAGTGGGGACAAAAGAGGGGGCTGCTGAATTCTTCAAGGGGATAAGTGAATGGGGGTGTGTGGGTGTGGGTACGGGTGTGGGGTGATGAAAAATGATAAATACAATACCCCAAACATCCATTTACGCTAAAAAAAAGCCTTTTTTTCTTCAATAATTTCTAAACCATTTTGGCAAATGATTTCGTTCCAAAAACCACATGATAAATTTTTATTTAATGTTTTATGATGCACAAAATTTGTTTCAACTCATTCCAATTTGTAATTTTCCCTAATTAAATGTATTAGTGACGGCTTAAAATAATAATAAAATAATATTTTTTTCAGAAAATTTGAAATTTCACCAGCGGCTCAATAAACATCAAATAATAGCAATTACATAGCTAGAATATGTATATTTAATTTTTATAATAAGATATTTGTATTTTGACTTTTTACAGAAAACCCCCTCATTTTACCGATTTTCCGAAATTTCACCGAAACGATTTTCAAAACGCTATAATAGTATATATGATATATTATATAGATGTTACTTATGTTTTACACCCGCGCTAGCCCTGTCCTGCTCTGCCGTTAGTTACCTAACCTAACTGTGCACGAGAGGACATCGAGGCGAATGCGGATGGCATAAGTGTACGTCGTATTTATCTGTGATGTTTAGATACATAAATGATGGGACTTCATTAATATGATTAATGAAATAAAAGAAACTTAAGATGTTATGGAATCGAATTTTCAAAATAAAACAGGTAGCTACAGTTCGTGCTTTGCACAGCGGTATATATGATATATTCTGCACATTATTCGATAAGGAAAGGACCGAGATCCCTTCACCGGGAGTAACTTCTTTAGCAATAACTGGCAGATGCAACAACTCTCGGTTTGCCTTTTGATTGCTTCTATAGTTTCTGCTTTGCACAGTGATATATATGATATATCCCGCACCTCATTCGACGAGGAAAGGGCCGACGATCCCTTCACCGGGAGTGACCCCTTTAGCAAAACTAGAAAAGCCTCAAAAACACTCTATTTTAAAATCATTTGATTCTACAACGATATCAAGTTCATTACGCAATAGGTTTTCAGAAAAACCTGTCGTAGCCCTCCGTCATTTCAGATAAGTTGTATATAGTATTCGTGCTGCATTTGTTGGCTTTCGTCAAGGTGCAGTGTGCGGTAGCTATATGCTGCTTATCTGCTGCATACGATGCGATTGGATTAGGGTAGTCGTGCGGCTTTGTTGGCTTTCGTCAAGGGTCATGCGGGTGGGTTTAATTCAATCAGGAAATGACGGGTTGAACTTGACTAGCGGGCTATGGTTTGTTGGCTTTCGTCAAGGTCATAGCACGTTAGGGGCAAAATATTATCGGGAATTTCAAGTGTTGAAATTTGCAATGAGATTGCATACCTTCTATGAGATAGTTGGATCCCGATACCCGCTGCGAGTAAGAGTTACTCCTGGGAGAGTTTTACACATTACAATTAGCCGATCAAGTAGGTGTCTAGAAAGGTGTTAACGAGGTTACGCCTCTGGGAAAACGAGGTTTACATTAATTAGGTTCGTGCGAAAGCACGGGGCACCTCCCTCAAAGTACCGACACTGGCCTGGCTGAAAGATTGGCGAACTTGTAGAGTGTAATTAATCCCAGCTAGTCTTTCCTTTTAGGGTTTGAAGGAAGATTTGATAAAAACAGTGGGAGCCATCCTGATTAGATAAAATAATAACCAATCTATTCTTGCAAGAGCGCACGCTGAGTGTTTTCTTCTCTCTCTCTCCAGGTAGCGACCATGTCATGCCTTAATCAAGATAATAAAACGGATATATTGACCGAACCCGCTTGTTATACTGAGCTGGGGAACGTTGGTCCCGCTCCAACTTATAATTGTTATAAGACAGAGCAGGAAATTGGGGAATACCAGATTTCCCGTGCCGCCCAAACGAAGAAAGTGCATATGATGCATCATCTTCGGGTGTGTTCGTTACAAAGAACTGTTTCTCAGTATCCTCTGCGTCCTGGGTATTTGATATCGGATGAGGATCCCAGATATGTAATCTGTTACATAGGGCTACATAGAGGTAGAGAACTGAGAATGGGTGATAAGTTTCATGAGGCAGAAAAACGGGGCAAGTGTTGCATCCAAGTCTGTCGGTCACTGTCACCCTGTATTACAAATACATTGATTCTGAACGAATGTTATTAGATACCGAACCTGATATACAAAATCATATCAGTCTCTTTATTAGTAAAGAAATGATAAAATTTTGTATTGTTTGATAATGTTTTGAACATTTCCTATATCAAAAGTTGATCGGTTCAGGCACGTTATCTAAGAGCATTGATGTTCTAAATCAAACTACAGTTCTTAGTATACGGAACACACACAAGAGGAAGAGTTCAGAAATAAACGGATCCTTCTTGAGGTATTGTAGACTAGGTCATATCAATGCGACCCGACTAGCGAAAGTTACATTTAGATGTATATTTAAATCAGTTTGAATTTACATCTTGTGAAACTTGCCAGTCATGTCACAAAGATTAGATGACCGTAGCTCTGTTTACTGGAAACAGAGAAAGAGTTAGTGAACTCTTGGGATGATACATGTTGATGTATGTAGGTCCGTAGTCTACACATGCCAAGACCGGTTCTTTGTACTTCATTACATTCTCTGATAATCTCTCGAGATTCAGACATATGTTCCTGTTGAAACACAAGTCCGAACCTTTTGAGATATTCACAGAATATAAGTTAGAAGTAGAGAACCAAAATACGGGTATAAGTATTATGTCCTTTGATGTGATCGAGGAGGAGAATACTTATGCATGGAAATCCTGGACTATTCTAAAGGAGAATGAGATTCTCTCTCAGCATTACTCCTCCGAATACACCATAGCACGATGGTATATCGGGGCGGAGCAATCACACCCTATATGATAAGGTATGCTCTATGATGAGTAGTACTTAGTTACCTATTTCCTTTAGGGAGTTACGCACTTATGAAGTTGCATACCTATTGAATAGGGTTCCAACCAAATCAGTTGCCTACCGCTTCATATTTGATATGGAAAGGGAAGAGCCCATATCTTAAGTTAGTTAAGATTTGGGGTTGTCCGGCCTATGTCTAAAAGCAAAATCCGGACAAGCTCGAGGCAAGATTTGTTATGTAGAACTGGAAATGTTCCAGCTATACAAACAGCAGCTGATGATTTGGTAGAACCGAAGGATTCAATAGTAACCAACGAACCTCAGCCTCTCCGCCGATCTAGTAGGGTTCCTCACCCACCTGAGAGATACTTTGGTTTCTCTATGATAGTGGGAGCGAGGAATACATCATGAGATAATGACCCAACTAGTTTCGAGCTGGCCATCAGGAGTGAGACTCTGTAAGAATGGCTGGATGCTTAGCGATCTGAGATGGAATCCTTATACACCAACAAAGTATGGACTTTAGTTGCTATATCTGAAGGGTTAAATCCCCATCAGGAGCAAGTATATCTTGAGAAGATTACTTGGTGTAGATGGAAAAGTTGAGACTTTCAAAGCTAGACTTGTTAAAAGTTTGCATCATTGACCAAGCGTGGATTATGATGAAACATTTTTCAAGTAGCTATGCTTAAGTCCATCCAGATCCTACTTGCCACGGCTACATACCATGACTACGATATCTGGCGGTTGGGTGCCATGACTGCTTTTTTGAATGATGTTTTAGAAGAGTGCGTCTATAAGTACACAGGCAGAGGGCCTCGTAGACAGTGGGAGCAGCGGAAACGTGTGCAAGATGTTTTATGTGATAAAGCAGGCATCGCGGAGTTGGAACATCTATTTTGATGAGTTAGTCAAACAGTTTGACATCATCAAAATGGTAGATGAACCTTGTATATACAAAAAGGTTGTAGGGAGTATGGTAGTGATCCTCGTAGAGTACGTGGATGACATACTCTTGATAGGGAAGGAGTTTCCTATACTACGCTCGGTCAATCTCCGCTTATGACAAGGATTCTCCATATAGGATCAAAGTGATACCTCCTAAATCCTGGGTTTTGGATCTATGAGATAGATCTAATTGGATAATAGGATACTCACTAGTTGTAGTGAGATGGTATCAATCGATCCTGGGGAGAATCACTGGAAAGGTTCTAGGGTGATAAAGACGACTGAATGTCAGTCACAGGCATTGTCTTTACCCTCAGTAAAGGGACGGTATGTTGGAAGAGTTCCAAGCTAGATACCGTGGCATTCTAGACGATAAAGGCTGGATACATCGCTACTTAAGATGCTAGCAAAGAGGCAGTTTGGGTGTATATTTGTTCATGAGATGAACTTGGTTCATACCATTGTGTGACAATGGACGTGTGGCTTTGGCCCAGGAACCCCGGTCCCATCAGTGACCCAGATGTATTCTGAGGCAGCATCACCTGATCATGGAGATAATTGATCTCCAGGGTGATCGAGGCTAGGAGAGCAGACTCAGAGGATAACACGGCGAATCCACTCACGAAAGCCTATTCCCAAAGAGAGACTATTATGGGACGGTTGAGTATGAGATACTGCAACCACTGCTACAGATGGCCCTAGTGCAAGTGGGAGATTGTTAGTTATAAGTATGCCCTAGAGGCCATTACTGTACATAGGATGTATATTGTAGTGAATGCTGGGACATATATAGGGAGGACTTTCTTGCTCGACATGATAGTATGCTATCTGGTTACACTTTACCTTAACGTGTATACTGATTGCCTCTCTGTTACATGTTGGTAAAGACCTTAGGATGTGTACTTGACTACCTGGACTATGATGCGGATCATACTAGTGGGGACATGGTAGTCTATAAGTACATCCTTCATGGTCCCTAGTCGTGGGTGTATCGAGACGGGGCATCGATATACCAGAGTAGACTAGCGTATACCTTCTCGACCCATACAGATGGGCGATGGATGATCCCATATCCATCGGTGTTTGACATCAAGGATGGTGTACGGGTGCTCAGTGGAGACTGGGTACACTTGACGGACTCGCCGAGAACTCCCAGATGGTATTATACCTCACGTCAGATGGCAGTTCTCTGGTGACACTGGTACGGGTTAGTCTGTTGACCCGAGATCGTCATAGAGTCTTGTATGATACCCACTGTGCTTTGATTTCCACCTTACCACGTCCAAGAGGGCGTGCAAAACGGTGGTTTTCGGGTACAGTACCGAATCACATGGAGGCAATGAGCGATAGGAGGGGATTCGTCTCTCCCGGTATAGGGAGTTGATGTTGCGCTGTGTTCGATTGGCTATAACCGGAAATCCCTGGCCAGGGTTGCTGAGATTTACTAGTAAGTGTTACCAGTAGTTTCTCGAACTGTTATAGACCTCACATCGACACGACTTATCGAGCTATTGGGGTCTGACGTTTACCACCCCTAGGCAAGATATGCGACATATCAGACGACGAGACTGGACTGTACGGTAAGTGTTACTGGTTGGATTCACAGGAGTGTGAGCGGGCTTGCTCGTCGATCTTCTGATCGCTCAATACCCGGGTGGCCGTTACGTTTAGCAGACCGCTTGCGGCTTGTGGGTGTTTGATATGATCATCACCTGCTGCCGGCGTATTGATGAGTCATTAGAGTCCTACACAGAGGTTTCCTGGCTCAAGCAAAACGAAATAGGAGCGCATATGAGATATGTGAGGGACCGAGAAAAATGCGTGTATGTGATACCGTATTTCATTCTCGCGATGAATGTTTTAATTGGTTGTATGCGATATAACCTAGTTGTCGAGTCGAAGATTGATTCGATAAGTCGATACATTGTATACTAGTCAGTTATGTGCGACATGACCGGATCATTGAATCAAGTGTTGATTTAATGATTTAATGTATAATTATATATTTGATATATTACTTTGCATTAACTAGTATTGGTTCATTTTAAATGGATTTTCTCACTTCAAGTTCACAAGTTGTATATGTGATATACTTTTGTGCACTTGTTTGTATCATGTTTGATGATACATGCTCACTTGGGTTTGTGTAAAGATTAAAACATGGTTATGTAATGGTTAGGGTTTTCATTTTCTTATCTATTTATTTATTTATTTATTTTGGCAAAAGATAAAAAAGAAAATTGTGGATTTCTTTGTTTGTTGTTGAAGCTTCATGAAGCTTTGACTATGCGACCATTTTGTCTTCATGCTTAACCCTAACCATTCAAATTAACCATGATTTATTCTCTACACTTGACCATGGTTGCTTTATGATAAGTATTCCTATTATTTTCTATTTTGAAAATAACTTATCATAATATTCTATCATCTTCTTCTTGTTCTTCAAAAAGAAGAAAACCTAGCTTTCATCAATGGTGATTTGACGAAAAGAGTGAGAAATCCAATTCTAAAGTGAACCCACCTCCTATTTCTTCATCCTCTACCTCTTGCCAAGTAGTATAGGGTGTTTTCTTCACAAGTTTTATGACTTGGTGAAGTTGGAGCTTGATCTTGTGTTGCCTCGACGTAGATCATCTTCGGCATCGAAGCCGATGACCTAGCCCGCCCATTTCTCTGATGAAGCCGATACTAGAGTCCGGGATTCGATATGGACAGCGAGGAGACTTCATTACGGAGCTATGGAGGTGGAGGAACGGATCTACAAAGGTTGTATTTTCCGTTCACTTAGTTAAGTTGTTAACTAGTTGCATATTTCGCCTAATCTCTTGTCAACGATCCGTATTAGGGTTTCTCGGCACTTGTAATTTTTGAAAATGGCATGGTTGATGCCTTGTGAGACCTCATTAGCGTGCCTAGGAACCCTACAGTATGGATGCCCCGTCTTGATAATCCAACGACTAGGGACCTGTATAAGTATGTGCTTGTAGATTACCCAGCCCCCACTAGTGTAATTGCCATCACAACGCTGGTAATCAAGCTAAGATCCTAAGGGCTCTACTAATATGTGTTAGTGTATATGCCCTAGAGGCCATTACTGTATCATACTAGTATGTATATTACTTGATGGAAGCTTGGGATATTCACAGTTGTATAGACAATCTTGCTCGAAATGGTAGTATGCTACTTGGTTTGTCTCTGCTTTAATGTGTACATGTGTTTCTTTAATGTATCATCTATACGCATTAGTGGAGCCCTTAGGATCTTTGCTTGATTACCAGCGTTGTGATGGCAGTCACACTCATGGGAGCTGGGTAATCTACAAGCACATCCTTATATACACGTCCCTAGTCGTGGGATTATCGAGACAGGGCATCGATAATCCGAAGTAGACTAGCGTATGCGCTTCTCATCCCAGTGCGGGAGGCGGTCTGTCCCACAGTCGTCAGTACGTCATGCTTGAGATAGTATGCGGGTGCTCGTTAGGTTACGAGTATACTGGACAGGACTCGTCGGGAACTGTTGGTTGGTATTATACCTATCGTCAGTTATCAGTTCCCAGGTGACATGAGTACAGCTTAGTCCGCTGACTTGACACTGTCACTTCGCCTTAAGTGTGTTCCCACTGTACTTTGATTACTACCCTACCACGGCTCAAAGGAGTCGTGCAAACAGGTAGTAGTTGGGTGCAGTCCCGAAGCACTTGGAGGCAGTGACGGTTAGACAGGATTCGTCTCTCCCAGTATTGGGGGTTGGCATCGCGCTGTGTCTAAGAGAGCTATTACACAAGTAGTCCCTGGCCAGGGCAAGCGAGATATACTGGTAGGTTTCCAGTGTTATCTCAGGATGTTCTGGGCTACACTCCGATACGACTTGTACCGCTGTTAGGGGACTGACGTTTACCGCCCCCTAGGCCCGCCATGCGATGTTATCAGACGAACAGACCGGACTGTACGTAGATTGTCACATACAGACTCAGTAGGAGTTCAGATGGGTTTCACCTCGTCGGTCTTCTTATCGGCATCTACCTGGGGACCGTTACGCACAGCTAGTGCCGCTTGCGGTCTGTGGTTAAACCTACTGCCAGAGTAGTGTCGAGTCTTTAGAGTCCCACACAGAGGGAAATTCGCCTTTGGGCAAAACAGAGTAGAGGACGCATGGTTTTGCGACAGGGTTCGTTCTCATCCGCGCACTTGTGCACGTTTGGCGTCCGGACGGATATTACTAGCGGGCTCTGGTTTGAGCCAGATCCTAGTATATGTTTGGGGTTAGTTTTATCTCTTAGTATTCATGTTCCTCGGAACACGAATGCGGGTGTGTATGCACAGTTGATTGAGGCGGAGGAAGAGGATTTTCATTAGGGTTTCGGAACGAGTGTGTATGCACAGTTGACAGTCGTCTTTTTCCAAACCCTAATGAATTTGTGATATATCAATTAATGATATTAATTAAATGAAATTATGTCATGGTTGGGTTTGTTGACTTGTTGACCAAGGTTGACTAGTTGACCATGGTTGAAACATTGACTATCATCATTACACATCAAAGATGCTCTTTGATTCTAGCAAAACCATTTAATGTGATATGATAATAGTCTCATCAAACAATCCATCACCTTTTTCATTTTTGGATTAATATTATTATTAGATAATTCACTTATTATGTTATGGTTGTAAAAAAACCATCTCATTCTATCATAACCATTCTCTCTCCTCTATTCTTCTTCTTCCTCCTCTAGTTCAAGGAGAACAATTCTCATGTGTTGAGAAACATCTCCTTGAAGATAAAACACCCAAAGCTACTCTCTACTCTCTCTAAGGTTGAAGGTCTAGCAAGCCAAAGATCTTAGTTCTCTCAAAGTTCGAGAAAGAAGCTCAAGGAAGATACCCTCAGGTGGATCCATCTTTGATAAGAGTAGGCGACGAGGAAAGCACCATCCAACCACTACAAAGAGTTCAAGAAGAAGGAGTTCAAGTGAGGTATAACCCCTAACCGAGTAGATAAATCTCTAGTTAGGTTGCTAGTGTGTAGTTTAGCCAAGATCCGTTTTTGTAGTCCATGTTACCCAAACCCTAAAAATCGTTTTTCACCATTTCCGCTAGCCCGAAAGAACCGGGAGTGGTAACGTGGACTTACAGTGGTATCAGAGCCTAACTAAACACACCCTAGCATGTTAGCAAAGTATTTAGAATATCGACCGAACGAAAAAACCGCAAAGCACCCCCGAAAACCCTAGTTGCTGCCGATTTTTTTTTCTGCTCTAAAAATAAAAATTCATGTCTTAAAAATCGGCTCAGGCTTTTCTATAAACAGGCAAGAAAAATGATCGCACGAGCCGACCAAAGCGCCGCGGTTCCGCGGAAGAAGCTTGCTTCTGCCGCGGATCCGCGGCCGAGTTGACTCGGCCGTGGATCGTTTCTCCTGCAGTTTGTTTCTGGGGGTATTTTGTGATTTTTGTGATGGTTTGTTTTTGCCCAGATTTTCCAGAGAACAAGTTTGTTTTTGGGGTGGTTACAAATCCGTATTTTGGTCGATTTTCTGTAGACTTTGGCTAATGGTTATATCTGGAATGTTTTATATATATTGAACGTCTACTAATCGCTATACGTCGATTAGTGGGGGTTATACATATCTGTGATCTGTAATGTTGATGGTATGTGTATATGAATTCATTGGATTGTCGCGGATGAATAGCCGGGGGGTTGTGAGATGAGTGTTTTCTTTTATCTTTCAATTCATGTAATATGTAAATTGATGTAATATTATTTTTGGCCGCACAACCGGGTCGGGGTTGTAGCCGTCATTGTATAATTTCTTTTTACTGTTTTTGCTCCTAGGATAGACCCAAGGTGCGGTGCACAAACTACCGGGTATCTCGAAGTGCCGAGTGGCCTACTCACGTCGTTGAGGGAGGTTGCTCCACTTCGGATATTTGGCGGGTAGTTTGCCGCACCCGTAGGGGTCTAGGGTGGGGTATTGGCTATTCATCGCGACCGTGTAATCCGCTTTTCGTTACAGGCTCGTACAAATTGCGGATTCCTAGTATATCCAATGTATTCATCTGTGATCTAAAATGGCTATCATTGCAATATATATCTATATGATATCTATTTAGGCGTTGCTTATGTTTTGCATCCGCGCTAGTCCAGCCCCCGCTCTGTCGTTAGTTAAGTAACCTAACGGGTCATGACGGGACCCCGTGGCGAATGCGGATGGCATAAGCGTACGTTATATTTTGGTTGTTTTCTGCAATGGTAGGTTTAAATGATGGGACGCATTAAAAGAACTAATGCAAGAAAAATAAACCAAGTAAAATTCGTTGGAACACTTTCAAAAACCACTCGGTTTCTTTTCAAAAGAACTTTTAAACGCGGAGCTTAAGCCACTCCTTTTAAAAGCTATCTCGTTCCATCGATCATATCAAGTTCACTACGTTCAAGGTTTTTCCAAAACCATCCGTAGCCCTCCATCATTTCAGTTAAATATTTGGTAGTATTCAATCTATGTATTTTGACCTCACGTCAAGGCATAGTGATTGGTAGCTGCCAGATATTTATCTGTTGCATAGATAGAATGCGTTGGTTTGAGACAGTCGTACTGCCATTTTGGCCTACGTCAAGGGTAGGTACGGGTGGGTTCAAATTAACCTGGATAATGATGGGAAGAACTTGACATGTGACTTATGACATTTTGACCTCACGCCAAGGTCATAAGAGCATGGGGCAAAAATCCACATCGGGAGTTTCAAAAGAACTGAAACTTGCTAGCGCTGCATACCATTTGGAGTGTGATGATTCTGGTAGGATTCCTTCAGTTTTGTCACGCGATGATATTTGGATCCCGATCCTACTGTGAGTATATGCTACTCCTCGGGAAATTTCTCACTAAACGATCAATGCTATAAACCTAGTAGGTGTCTAGAAAGGTGTTAGCGGGGCTACGCCCCAAGGGAAAAGAGGTTCTTAAATTAAGGAACTTCGCGAAGGCGTTGGAAAACCTCCCTCGAAGTACCGACACCAGCCTGGCCGAACGGTTAAGCAAGTATTGTACGGTAAGATTGATCCTGACTAATTCTTCCTTTTTGGTTTGAGGAGGGATTCGAGAGACAGTGGGAGCCATCTTGTTTAGACAAATTAAAAACCACTCTAAACTTGCAAGAGCGTCATGCTAAAGTGTTTCTTCTCTCTCTCCTAATTGCAGCGACCAACATCATGACTGGACTTAAGTTACTACTAGATAAAAACATACTGACAGGGCCAAACTACAAAGATTGGCTCAGGAATGTCAAAATGGCAATCACTTATGACAAGTTGGGGTATCTCCTTACCACCAAAGCTCCCCCTGTCCCAGGTCCCACCTCCAGCGTCGCGGATATAGAAATCCGTAAGACATGGGAGATTGATTGCGCGAAGGCCAAGTGCATCATGCTTTCCTCTATGGACAACGAACATCAAAGGAGACATGAGAATATAGACCTCGAATCCATATTTCTCCATACAAAAGAACTGTATGGAGAGCAATCTCGTATCGCCAGATACGAAGTGTCGAAGAAGTTGTTTTCGGAAAGATTGGCCGTCGGATCATCGGTAGCGGAACACGTGCTTAAGATGATTGGCTACATAGAGGAGCTCGCGGACCTTGGGACCACGTTGGAGAATGAGCTCTATACGGACTTGATTCTTCAGTCCCTTCCTTCCACTTACGCCCAGTTCATCTTGAATTTCAACTTACAAGAAAAGGAAGTTGAACTTTCAGAACTCCTCAACATGCTGAGGAGTGCAGAGGGCACCCTACAGAATGGTAGGGAAACATCCACTTTGTTTGTAGGAGGATCTTCCTCTTCTAAGTCCAGGGCGAAAGCCAAGGGAAAGAAGAAGAAAGCCCCCGCCAAACCAAGGGGGCGGTGTTAGTAAAGTGGATACGAAGGGAAAGGCAAAAGCAACAAAGGTAGCGGGAAAACTTGTGGATAAGGAAGAATGCTTTTACTGTCACAAGAGTGGACACTGGAAGAAAGATTGCAGGGCCTGGAAGGCCAGAACACAGGATCTGAAGCAAGTTGCGGCTTCAGCTTCAGGTGTGTATGTTATAGAAAACTGTCTATCAATAAACTCTACTTCCTGGGTATTGGATACTGGATCAGGATCTCATATCTGTAATTCTTTGCAGGGGTTGAGAAAGCGTAGGTTTTTGAAGGCAGGTGACATGACCCTCAAAGTTGCAAACGGAGCTAGCATGGATGCTGAGGCCGTGGGGGACTATCACCTGGGAATGTCAGATGGACATGTTTTGGTTTTACGCAATTGCTTTTTTGTACCCAATGCAACTTGTAATATCATTTATTCATCTTTAGTTTCTAAAGAAGGTTATGAATTTGCGTTTGTAAGTAATGTTGTTAACATTCACCTTAATCAAGTTCTGATTGAGTCAGGTACATTGAGCAATGGTATATACGTATTAAACCAACCACAGATTTTCAATATCCAGAATACACACAAAAGAAAGTCTCCAGAAATCAATCAGGCTTTCATATGGCATTGTAGACTCGGTCACATCAATGAGAGAAGGTTGACGAAGTTACATACAGAAGGATATTTGGATCCGTTCGAATATCAATCATATGCAACTTGTGAATCCTGTCTCAAAGGGAAGATGACAAAAACTCCGTTTACTGGACATGGAGTAAGAGCGAGCGAGCTCTTGGGACTCGTACACAGCGACGTGTGCGGTCCAATGTCTACACATGTGCGAAGCGGTTATTCTTACTTCATTACTTTTACGGATGATTTTTCAAGGTTCGGACATGTCTTCTTAATGAAGCATAAATCCGAAGCCTTTGGAATATTCCAGGAATATAAGAATGAAGTAGAAAAACACACAGGTAAAAGTATCAAGACACTAAGATCTAATCGAGGTGGTGAATACTTGAGTGTCGAGTTCCTGGACTACTTAAAAGAGAATGGAATTCTCTCTCAGCTTACTCCTCCCTACACTCCGCAACATAACGGTGTATCGGAGAGACGGAACCGAACCCTATTGGATATGGTACGGTCCATGATGAGTAACGCTGAGTTACCGCGATCATTCTGGGGATATACGCTAGAATCAGCCGCATACCTTTTGAATCGAGTTCCCACTAAGACTGTGCCTACCACACCATATGAGTTATGGAGTGGGAAGAAACCCTATCTTCAATACCTGAAGATTTTGGGATGTCCAGCTTTTGTCAAAAAGCAGCATGCGGACAAACTCGAGGCACGCTCAGTACTGTGCAAGTTTGTGGGATACCCAAAGAACTCCAGGGGGTATCTTTTCTATTACGCAGAGGAACAAAAGATCATTGTTTCTCGCAATGCCCACTTTCTGGAACACCAGTTCTTAGAAAAGGAAATAAGTGGGAGCGAAATAGAACTGGAAGAAATTCCAGAACAACAAGCTATTACTGAAAGCTTAGTAGAACCAGAGGGTTCAAAAGATCAGGACATTCCTACACCGCTCCGCAGGAGTAGTAGGCAGTCTCATCTGCCCGAGAGATACTACGGTTTTCTCATAGACGGGGATAGAGAAGATTGCATCATTGATAGTGATGAGCCGACTGGCTTCCAGCAGGCCATTCAGAGCGTTGACTCGGTAAAATGGCTGGATGCAATGCGGACCGAAATGGAGTCCATGTACACCAACAAAGTTTGGACTTTGGACGTTGCTCCAGATGGGGTAAAACCCGTAGGATGCAAGTGGATCTTCAAAAAGAAGATTGGTGTAGATGGACAGGTCGAGACCTATAAAGCTAGACTTGTTGCAAAGGGTTTTCGTCAAAGACCTGGTTTGGACTATGACGAAACCTTTTCTCCAGTGGCTATGCTGAAATCCATTCGGATCCTTCTTTCCATTGCTTCCTTCCATGATTATGAGATTTGGCAGATGGACGTAAAGACCGCTTTTCTAAATGGAAATTTAGAGGAGTGTGTCTATATGGACTAGCCAGAGGGTTTCATTCAGAGTGGGAGCAGCGGACAGGTGTGCAAGTTGCTTAAGTCCATCTATGGACTAAAGCAGGCATCGCGGAGTTGGAACATCTGTTTTGATGAGACGGTCAAGGAATTTGGCTTTATCAAAAATACAGATGAACCATGCATCTATAGTAGATTTGTAGCGAGAACTGTTGTATTCCTCGTTTTATACGTGGATGGCATTCTCTTGATAGGAAATGACATTCTTATGCTACAATCTGTCAAAGGGTTCTTGTCACACAGGTTCTCCATGAAAGACCTGGGTGATGCCTCCTACATTCTGGGGATCCGGATCTATCATGATAGATCCAAGAGGATATTAGGACTTTCGCAGTCCAGGTACATCGACACCATACTGAAAAGATTCAGCATGGAAGATTCCAAGCGCGGTAATCTACCGGCTTGTCACGGGATCACCCTCTCCAAAGAGATGTCTCCCAAGACTGATTTGGAAAGGGATCGCATGTCTATTATACCCTACGCTTCTGCGGTAGGCTCTATAATGTATGCGATGTTGTGTACCAGACCAGATGTGGCTTATGCACTGAGTGTGGTAAGCAGGTATCAGTCAAACCCTGGGGAGAAACACTGGATAGCAGTAAAGAACATTCTCAAGTACCTGAGAAGGACTAAGGATGTGTTCTTGGTGTTTGGCGGAAAAGACCTCCAGATTGAGTCCTTTGCTGACTCCAACTTCCAGAGTGACAAGGATGATTCCAAGTCCATACCGGGCTTTGTCTTTACCCTCAATAGAGGGGCGGTGTGTTGGAAGAGTTCCAAACAGGAAACCGTTGCTGACTCGACTATGGAAGCGGAATATATCGCTGCATCTGATGCCGTAAAAGAAGCCGTCTGGATAAGGAAGTTCTTGAAAGAACTTTAGGTGGTTCCGTCCATTGTTGACCCAATACCTCTGTATTGCGACAACAACGGGGCTATAGCTTTAGCAAAGGAACCCAGGTCCCATCAGAAATCCAGACACATCTTAAGGCGGTATCACCTGATCAGAAAGATCGTGGATCGCAAGGAGATCGAGGTTCGGAGGGTTGCTTCAGAAAATAACACTGCAGATCCATTCACAAAGGCCTGACCCCAGACTCAGTTCGAGCAGCTGATCGAGATGATAGGTCTTCGATACGCCAGTACATGGCCTTAGTACAAGTGGGAGATTGTTAGTGTATATGCCCTAGAGGCCATTACTGTATCATACTAGTATGTATATTACTTGATGGAAGCTTGGGATATTCATAGTTGTATAGACAATCTTGTTCGAAATGGTAGTTTGCTACTTGGTTTGTCTCTGCTTTAATGTGTACATGTGTTTCTTTATTGTATCATCTATACGCATTAGTGGAGCCCTTAGGATCTTTGCTTGATTACCAGCGTTGTGATGGCAGTCACACTCGTGGGAGCTGGGTAATCTATAAGCACATCCTTATACACACGTCCCTAGTCGTGGGATTATCGAGATAGGGCATCGATAATCCGGAGCAGACTAGCGTATGCGCTTCTCATCCCAGTGTGGGAGGCGGTCTATCCCACAGTCGTCAGTACGTCGTGCTTGAGATAGTATGCGAGTGCTCGTTAGGTTACGAGTACACTGGACAGGACTCGTCGGGAACTGTTGGTTGGTATTATACCTATCGTCGGTTATCAGTTCCCAGGTGACATGAGTATAGCTTAGTCCGCTGACTTGACACTGTCACTTCGCCTCAAGTGTGTTCCCACTGTACTTTGATTACTACCCTACCACGGCTCAAAGGAGTCATGCAAACAGGTAGTAGTTGGGTACAGTCCCGAAGCACTTGGAGGCAGTGACGGTTAGACAGGATTCGTCTCTCCCAGTATTGGGGGTTGGCATCACGCTGTGTCTAAGAGAGCCATTACACAAGTAGACCCTGGCCAGGGCAAGCGAGATATACTGGTAGGTTTCCAGTGTTATCTCAGGGTGTTCTGGGCTACACTCCGACACGACTTGTACCGCTGTTAGGGGACTGACGTTTACCGCCCCCTAGGCCCGCCATGCGATGTTATTAGACGAACAGACCTGACTGTACGGATATTGTCACATACAGACTCAGTAGGAGTCCAGATGGGTTTCACCTCGTCCATCTTCTTATCGGCATCTACCTTGGGACCGTTACGCACAGCTAGTGCCGCTTGCGGTCTGTGGTTAAACCCACTGCCAGCGTAGTGTCGAGTCTTTAGAGTCCCACACAGAGGGCTATTCGCCTTTGGGCAAAACAGAGTAGAGGTCGCATGGTTTTGCGACTGGGTTCGTTCTCATCCGCGCAATTGTGCATGTTTGGCGTCCGGACGGATATTACTAGCGGGCTCTGGTTTGAGCCAGATCCTAGTATATGTTTTGGGGTTAGTTTTATCTCTTAGTATTCATGTTCCTCGGAACACGAATGCGGGAGTGTATGCACAGTTGATTGAGGCGGAGGAAGAGGATTTTCATTAGGGTTTCAGAACGGGTGTGTATGCACAGTTGACAGTCGTCTTTTTCCAAACCCTAATGAATTTGTGATATATCAATTAATAATATTAATTAAATGAAATTATGTCATGGTTGGGTTTGTTGACTTGTTGACCATGGTTGACTAGTTGACCATGGTTAAAACATTGACTATCATCATTACACATCAAAGATGCTCTTTGATTCTAGCAAAACCATTTAATGTGATATGATAATAGTCTCATCAAACCATCCATCACCTTTTTCATTTTTGGATTAATATTATTATTAGATAATTCACTTATTTTGTTATGGTTGTAAAAACCATCTCATTCTATCATTACCATTCTCTCCCCTCTATTCTTCTTCTTCCTCCTCTAGTTCAAGGAGAACAATTCTCATGTGTTGAGAAACATCTCTTTGAAGATAAAACACCCAAAGCTACTCTCTACTCTCTCTAAGGTTGAAGGTCTAGCAAGCCAAAGATCTTAGTTCTCTCAAAGTTTGAGAAAGAAGCTCAAGGAAGATACCCTCAGGTGGATCCATCTTTGACAAGAGTAGGCGACGAGGAAAGCACCATCCAACCACTACAAAGTGTTCAAGAAGAAGGAGTTCAAGTGAGGTATAACCCCTAACCGAGTAGATAAATCTCTAATTAGGTTGCTAGTGTGTAGTTTAGCCAAGATCCGTTTTTGTAGTCCATGTTACCCAAACCCTAAAAATCGTTTTTCACCATTTCCGCCAGCCCGAAAGAACCGGGAGAGGTAACTTGGACTTACAATATGTATAAGAGATATGCTAAAAGAAACACATGCACATATTGAAGTAGAAACAAACCAAGTAGCATACTACCATTTTGAGTAAGACTGTCAATACAACTGTGAATATCCCAAGCATCTATTAAGTAATATACAATCCGGTATGATATAATAATGGCCTCTAGGGCATATATCACTAACAACAACAACTGGCCTTAGTGCAAGTGGGAGATTGTTAGGAATATGTATGCCCTAGAGGCCATTATTGATGATATAGCGGATGCTTGGACATATATATAGAGCAATTTCTTGCTCGACATGATAGTATGCTATCAGGTTACCTTTATCTTAACATGTAGACTAGTATTTATACTGTCTGTCTCTTACAAGTTGATAAAGCCCTTAGGATATGTACTTGACTGCTAGGATTATGATGAGATCATACTAGTGGGGCCAGGGTGGTCCAAAAGTACAACCTTTAATCAGTTCATAGTCGAGGGAATATCGAGACTAAGGCATCGATATTCCAGAGTAGACTAGTGTGTACATTTCTTTTCCCTTATAGGGCGATGGTTGATCCTACAACCATTGGTGTGTGACATCAAAGATTGTACACAGGTGCTCATTGGAGAATGGGTACACCGAACTGCCATGACCCAAAATTTGGCACGTGACCGTCACTTAAACCACATGACGTCAACAGGCATAACGCAATTTAAGTAAGCCGAAAACCCAGAAATCTAAACCATCAAATGTAGTAAGTGATAAAAACATTGTTAAAAAAATTTCGAAATATCAAGTAAAAATCTTTAAACTTAAATTTATTTTCTTAAAAATTTCGGCGGCACCTCCATTGTAAAAACTAGCCCCGAAACGGGTACAAACATATAATATAAGTAAGGCAACATATGATATAAATAAAGTATCCCCAAACGGGAGCAAATCATGCCCAAAGGCGGAAACAACCACCATAAGCATATATACGACGCCGTGGTGAAGAAATGAACAATATAAGTGAAAAACAGCATAAAAGATAAAACTGCATAATAAAAGCCGGCTCATACGAGCTCGACACTCAAAGTCACAAAATATACGTCCCCACAACTCGTCTCTAAGTAAATACATGAAATGGTAGATGGAGAGTACTAGATACAATGAGAGATATACAATGAATGTAAACGGATAACCATAAAACCCTGCAATAGCAAAACGGCTCACAGCCAACCGTAGCGGTATCCGCTGCAAAAAGATACAATAAGATAGCCCTGCCGCGACTACTCTGAGGGTTAACCTGCAAAACACTGTGGCACAACGGGGGAGAGTTGCCAACTCGTGAATAGTAAGTAACATCATATAGGTAATCGCAGGTATACACGTACTGCGATACTCTATCACATGCAATCTGATAGTATCAATATACTAATATGGATATGCAGCAATCATGAAAAGTACTCTATCAGGTACTACAAATACATGAAGCAATGCGTATCAATGAATGCTGAGTATGGGATAAAACATGTCATCATCAATGAACCATCATCGTGGAATAATAGGTGTCCATCAACGACACCCCAAATCCCAATACCTCAGGCGCCGTCACTCTGATCGGCCCTCATATCCTGTAAATATAATTGAACCTGAGTGCCCAACATTGGCACTCGAAAACATCATGAAATACTCGTGTCCAACATCGACACGCAAATCCATATATATCGCGCTTCGTCGGTCCGGATCGGCCCACGGGCTCCGTCATTCCAGATTGGCCCATATCCATCTCTCGACTCCGGTCGGTATCCTCCGGATAACCACCAGGTCCAACCAATCACCGGTAGGTAGTACTCCTTCCGCCGGGCTCACCGCCTTTCTATACGAGTCTACTTGCCCCGGGATACCT
The DNA here is from genome assembly GCA_030015575.1 of Agapanthus africanus. Taxonomy (NCBI): domain Eukaryota; kingdom Viridiplantae; phylum Streptophyta; class Magnoliopsida; order Asparagales; family Amaryllidaceae; genus Agapanthus; species Agapanthus africanus. The sequence continues at coordinate 267,960,122 of JASDDO010000016.1, read as the reverse complement.
CACTGGATCCACCATGTACCCGCAGACGGTGCCTACCGCTCCTCGAATCGGGTATCTAACATAAGTCTCAGAACCGAGAAAACTCATGGTGGACGCACTGAAATATCATATCAAGAGAAACCGGGTTTTCAAAACAATGCATACTTTCTTGAAATAATACCATGGTTCTCAAATCCATAAATCACATGAAATCCGTATATTAATGCGTAAATCCATGAAATATGATATATGCAACATAAAACCGTAATATGAGCATATCAAGGGAAAATCACTCTTTTAAATGAATCCAGTTTTTAAATATATCATGTGGTTCCCAATTCCTCCAAAATCAAATCCAACATCATATAAAGGTGTATATATAGCTATAGCAAGTATGGGTGTTTACATGTAAGTATGTATGCACGATGTATTTCATATGCACAATAGAACAAGAATCAATGTGTCAATATCAATAACAATACAATACTGCATATGTGTATAGGTTGTGCGTGTCATGGCAATTATCGACGGTGTGGGTGTAGCATATAATTTAGTGCTCGTGCAACATGAACCGTCAGTAATGGTGCAGTGTCCACTAGGTACTAAGTCAAGGCACAACAAGTAATGGTATGCAATGATGCTCATGCACAATCAACATATATGAATATAATCATGCGGCTATAATATCACATCTAGCCCTGACTCATAACGCCATACGGGCGATTTTCCCGTAGATGTTAAATCTATTCACCGGTGATCTCAAGCTAAATAAATCCGACCACCAGCTTCCTTTTCTTCGCAGCGTCCGAAGTCCCCGCCTGTGATCCTATTAACACAAAACACAATAACGTGTGGATTTAGCAAACTACGCAATAATAACGAACACAACGCCAGTTTAACGAATCGGTCCCCTCAAGCAACAAAAGGGTTCTTTTAGCGGCTAACGTGTGTGGCGACATCGCCAAAACAAACCCACGACAGCAAGCTACCCGAAACACTAAAACTGCGTCGGATCAATCGTAACGCGTGTCATCGAAACACTAAAAACTAGCTAATTGCTCCTAGATTTTACCCACTGTCAAAACATCAAAATCTAGCAGTACCAAATACCCTAAATCAACTGCAGACAGCTACCCTAAAAATTACAACACCCCAGTCCCCTGTACGGCCGAGCTTGCCGGAATTCCCTCAAGTGTCGCCGGCCAAAACCGGTCAGGTGGGGTTCGTGATTCAGGTGAACAATCAGGGTCTTTAGTACAACACTACTACACTGCTAGTTTTCCCAGTAAACACTCGTAGTCACAGCAGATCACAGACATCCAAAAATGACACTAAAAATACGATATTGCACCAAAACTATAACTTTATCGTTCTAAACAGCGACTACTAAGCTACACAACAATAAAAGAACCTAATTAACAGTTTAGAGGTCGTTGCCTATCCACACTTGCTCAAAATCCTAGCTTTCCATGCTCCAAGAGATCCTCGTAGCTTGATCTTGACTTGTGAAGGGTTTTGGTGGGGTTAAATGAAGATTTTGTTTGAGTTTGTGAGGATTGGGTTAGGGTTTCAGTTGAGGGGTGTGAGGGTGATGAAAAATGAGGAGGAGAAAATGATAAGTGAATGAGAGTTTTGAATGAGAGAGTGAGGGAAATGAGAGTGTATGTGTGAGTGAGGGATGAGAGAATAAGGGGGTGAGATTAGGGAGAGCCATGCCCTTCTCTCTCTTCATTTAATGCATAGCATGCCTGCCCCATGCCTCATGATGCATGCCACCCCCCCTCTCTCTCTCTCAAGTCAACCCCAAAAATTCAAACATCTTTTTAAAACTAAATTATTTAGATAAATACATATTACAACTTAATGGAATGGGGTTAGGTGCCATGGCTACTTAAGCATGGTTAACCCCCTAATTAACCCTAAATTAACATGCACAAGTGTGTGCAAGCCCGAAATAAATATTAATAAAATATTAATTAATTTTTATAAAATATTTGAAAACTATTTTGATAAATTTTTTATCAAAAATCCGTATTATCGCTTAATTAACACTAATCGCATTCTAAGGTGTTACAATCTTCCCCCCTTAGAGAATTTCGTCCCCGAATTTAGAAAATCTTACTGGGCGTACCTTCAAAGAGATGAGGGAATTTCTTCCGCATCTAGCTCTCGGCTTCTCAAGTGACCTCTTCACTATTCGCGCTGCACCAAAGAACCTTCACAGATGGCAAGACCTTTGACCGAAGATTCTTCATATGCCGATCCAATATAACTACCGGCTGCTCGGTGAACGAAAGATCGCGCTCAAGCTCAACGGTCTGGTGCTGAATCATGTGAGAAGGGTCATGAAGGTATTTTCGAAGCATCGATACATGGAATACGGGGTGAACATCCGGAAAACTGGGTGGAAGTGCCAAACGATAGGCAATGGTACCAACTCGCTCAAGGATCTCAAAATGACCTACAAATCTGGGACTAAGCTTCCCTTTCTTCCCAAATCTCATCACACCCTTCATCGGAGAAATCCGTAGGAACACATGATCTCCCACTGCGAACTCGAGCCTGCGATGACGATGGCCGGCATAAGACTTCTATCTGCACTGGGCTGCTCTCATCCTATCCTGAATCAACTGGATCTTCTCCGTAGTCTCTTGAACTAGCTGGGGTCCTAAAATCTTACTCTCGCTATGTTCGGTCCAACAGACTGGCGATCGACACTTTCTACCAAACAAAGCCTCAAAAGGTGCCATCTGAATCGTCTCCTGATAACTATTATTATAGGAGAACTCTATCAACTACCACCAAAATCAAGCACGCATGCACGAAGCATAATCTCCAGAGTCTGTATAGTACGCTCTGACTGACCATCGATCTGCGGATGGAAAGCGGTGCTAAATCTCAAACGGGTACCCAAGGCTTCCTGAAGCTTCTGCCAAAGACGACTAGTGAACTGGGTGCCCCTGTCGGATATGATTCATGTGGGAACGCCGTGCAAACGCACAATCTCATCAATGTACAACTGAGCATACTAAGCATAACCGAAAGTGGTCTTCACTGGAATGAAGTGAGCCACTTTCATCAACCGGTCAACAATCACCCAAATGGAGTCATACCCTCGACTGGACCTGGGTAGACCCACAACGAAATCCATGGAGATCTGTTCCCATTTCCACTCTGGAATGGGTAAAGGCTGCAACTCTCCTGCCGGTCTCAGATTCTCAGCCTTGATTTGCTGACAAGTCAGGCACCTCGAAAAAAAATCCGAAACATCACTCTTCATCCCTGCCCACCAGTAGATATCTCTCAAGTCACGATACATCTTGGTGGAACCTGGGTGAACACTAAAAGTAGACTGATGTGCCTGCTCTAGGATCTCGCGTCTCAACCCATCGGTATCAGGTACATACAAACGAGTCCCAAAACGTAGCACACCCTGGTCATAAATCTCAAACTCCGAATCTCGACACTGCTGAACTGTTAGTGTATATGCCCTAGAGGCCATTACTGTATCATATTAGTTTGTATATTACTTAATAGAGGCTTGGGATATTCACAGTTGTATAGACAATCTTGCTCAAAATGGTAGTATGCAACTTGGTTTGTTTCTACTTTAATGTGTGCATGTGTTTCTTTTAGCATATCGCCTATACACATTAGTGGAGCCCTTAGGATATTTGCTTGATTACCAGCGTTGTGATGGCAGTCACACTAGTGGGGGCTGGGTAATCTACAAGAACATCCTTATACAGGTCCCTGGTCGTTGGATTATCGAGACGGGGCATCGATACTCCGGAGTAGACTAGCGTATGCGCTTTTCATCCTAGCAGGGGAGATGGTCTGTCCCACAGTCGTCAGTACGTCGTACTTGAGATAGTATGTGGGTGCTCGTTAGGTTACGAGTACATTGGACAGGACTCATCGGGAACTGTTGGTTGGTACTATACCTATCGTCAGCTATCAGTTCCCAGGTGACATGAGTACAGCTTAGTCCGCTGACTTGACACTGTCACTTCGCCTCGAGTGTGTTCCCACTGTTCTTAGATTGCTACCCTACCATGGCTCAAATAAGTCGTGCAAACAGGTAGCAGTTGGGTGCAGTCCCGAAGCACTTGGAGGCAGTGACGGTTAGACAGGATTCGTCTCTCCCGGTATTGGGGGTTGATATCGCGCCGTGTCTAGGAGAGCCATTACCCATAGATGTCCCTGGCCAGGGCAAGCGAGATATACTGGTAGGTTTTCCAGTGTTATCTCAGGGGGTTCTGGGCTACACTCTGACATGAATTGTACCGCTATTAGGGGACTGACGTTTACCGCCCCCTAGGCCCGCCATGCGATATTCCCAGACGAACAGACCGGACTGTACAGAGATTGTCACATTCAGGCTCAGTAGGAGTTAGGATGGGTTCACCTCATCAGTCTTCTTATCGGCATCTACCTGGGGACTGTTACGTACAGCTAGTACCGCTTGCGGCCTATGGTTAAACCCACTGCCAGCGTAGTGTCGAGTCTTTAGAGTCCCACACAGAGGGCTATTCGCCTTTGGGCAAAACAGAGTAGAGGTCGCATGGTTTTGCGACAGGGTTCGTTCACATCCGCGCACTTGTGCACGTTTGGTGTACGGGTAGTTATTACTAGCGGGCTTTGGTTTAAGCCAGATCCTAGTATGTGTTGTGGGATTGGTTTTATTTCATTTTATTCATGTTCCTCGGAACACGGATGCGGATGTGTATGCACAGTTGACGGAGGCAGAGGCAGAGGATTCTCATTAGGGTTGTTGACCGTTGACTTTTTCTAAACCCTAATGAGAATAAGAAATATGATTAATAATATTAATTAATAATTATTGTGCCATGGTTGAGTTGAACATTTGACTTTTGTTGACTTGTTGACTTTGTTGACCGGTTGACCATTGTGGACTTGTTGACCATCATCATTTCATTTCAATGATGCCTCTTGTTCTTTGCAAAATGCATTAAATGCATGAAATGATAATGGTCATTGAAACTAACCTTCACAATTCTTAATTATTATTATTATCATCATTATTCTTACTTTTGTGAGCGTGGTTGTAAATTATTATCTCATTCTCACTTGCTCACTCTCTCTCTCTCTCTCATCTAAAGCTCATTCTCTTCCTCTCTCTCAAAGCTCTCATGTCTCATATGTTGAGAACCATGAGCTATTGAGATAAAACCACTAAAACTCCATTCTGCTCACTCTAGATTTCTAGGTTTAGCAAGCCAAGCACTTTACTTACCTCTAGGTTGAGGTAGGAGCTCAAGGTAGAGGCTTTCGGGTGGATCCTTCTTCGACAAAGAGAAGACTACGAGGTGGAGTCGTTCAAATCACTACAAGGAGCAAGAAGAGAAGGAGTTCAAGACTTAGGTATAACCCTATAACCGAGTAGTTAAACTTGTAGTTAGTTTGCTAGGTTTCTGTTTAGCAAAGATCCTCTTTTCTAGTCCATGTTGCCTTGTGTCAAAAAAAAATCGTTTTTTACCGTTTCCGCCTTCCCGTAAGAACCGGGGTGGGCAACGTGGACTTACACTAGTATCAGAGCCTGGCTAAACAACAACTAGCATGTTAGCAAAGTATTTAGAATTTCGATCCGAGAAAAAATCGCAAAACACGTCCGAAAACTTAACTTTCTGCCGATTTTTAAAACCGCTCAAAAAATAATTCCACATACCTTAAAAATCGGCTCAGGGTTTTCTAAGAACATGCAGTAAAAACGAGCCCCTGAATTGGTCAACTCACCGCAGAACCGCGGCGAAACCATTCGTTTCGCCGCGGATCCGCGGCCGAGTTGACTCGTCCACGACTCGTCTTTGCTGCAGTTTACTCAGTGTTCTGTTTTGGGATTTTTAGGATATTTTGTTTCTGCCCAGAATTTCCAGAGAACAAAGTTGTGTTTCGGGTAGTTACAAATCCGTATTTTTGATCGAAGTTCTGTAGACTTTAGCTAATGGGTTATATCTGTGATGTGCACTGAACGTCAACTAATCGCTATACGTCGATTAGTGGGAGTTGGGCATATCTGTGATCTGTAATGTTGTTGGATTGTGTATATGAACTTGTTGGATTGTCGCGATTGAATAGCCGGGGGTTGTGAGATGAGAGTTTTCTTTATCTTTCATTTGATGTAATATGTAAATTGATGTAATATTATTTTATGGCCGCACATCCAGGATGAGGTTGTAGCCGCCATTGTATATTATTTCTTTTACTGTTTTTACTCCTAGGATTGACCCAAGGTGGGGTGCACAAACTACCGGGTACCTCGAAGTGCCGAGTGACCTACTCACGTTGTTGAGGGAGGTTGCTTCACTTCGGGTACTTGGCGGGTAGTTTGCCACACCCGTAGGGGTCTAAGGTGGGGTTTGGCTATTCATCGTGACCGTGTAATCCGTCTTTCGTTGCAGGCTCGAACGAAACGAGGATTCCTAGCATATCCAATATGTTCATCTGTGATCTGGAATGGCTATCATTGCATCTGACGAATGTATATATCTATATATGATATCTAGTAGGCGTTGCTTATGTTTTGCATCCGCGCTAGTCCAGCCCCCGCTCTGTCATCGGTTAAGTAACCTAACGGGTAATGACAGGGCCCCGTAGAGAATGCGGATGACATAAGTGTACGTCATATTTTCGTTGTTTTCTGCAATGGTAGGATTAATTGATGGGACGCATTAAATTAATGCAAGAAAAAAAAACCAAAGTTAAAGTCGTTGGAACAATTTCAAAACTACTCGGTTTCTTTTTCAAAACAGAAAACTTTTAAAAATGCGGAGCTTAAACCACTCCTTTTAAAAGCTATCAAGGTTCCTTCGATTATATTAAGTTCACTACGTTCACGGTTTCGCCAAAACCATTCGTAGCCCTCTGTCATTTCATATGAATATTCAATAGTATTCAAGCTATGTTTGTTGACCTTCGTCAAGGCATAGTGATTGGTAGCTGTTGGGTGTTCATATGTAGCATAGATAGATGCGTTGGTTTGGGACAGTCATATTACCTTGTTGACCTTCGTCAAGGGTATATACGGGTGGGTTCAAATTAACCTGGACAATGAAGGGTAGAACTTGACATGTGACTTATGATTTGTTGACCTTCGTCAAGGTCATAAGAGCATGGGGCAAAAATCCACATCGGGAGTTTCTAAAGAAACTGAAACTTGCTAGCGCTGCATACCATTTGGAGTGTGATGATTCTGGTAGGATTCCTTCAGTTTTATCACACGATGATATTTGGATCCCGATCCTACTGTGAGTATATGCTACTCCTCGGGAACTTTCTCACTTAACGATCAAAGCTATAAACCAAGTAGGTGTCTAGAAAGGTGTTAGTGGGGCTACGCCCACAAGGAAAAGAGGTTATTTAATTAAGGAACTTCGCGAAAGCATTGGAAAACCTCCCTCGAAGTACCAACACTGGCCTGGCTTAATGGTTAAGCAAGTATTGTACGGTGAGATTGATCCCGACTAATTCTCCCTTTTTGGTTTGAGGAAGGATTCGAGAAACAGTGGGAGCCATCCTGTTTAGATAAACTAAAAACCAATCTAAACTTGCAAGAGCATCATGCTGTGTGTTTTCTTCTCTCTCTATCTCTCTTAATTGCAGCGACCCAGTGACCACACACAGGTTACATCTAGATAATAAAATGACTGAATTTGACTGTTATGACTGGCAAAGGTCTGTCCAGATGTCCATTGCCTATAACGAGCTGGGACACCTCTTAACTAATCAAACCCCTGCCGTCTCAGGACCAGTTTTCCCTGTCACGGATATTGATATCCATAAGACATCGGAAAAAGACTGTGCGAATGCCAAGCGCCTCGTGTTGGCCTCAGTTGATGGTGCAAACCAGAGGCAGCACGAGAAGATGGACTTAGTTTCTATCTTCCTCCATAACAATGATTTATATGGAGAGAAATCTCGTATCGCAAGATATGAGACCTCGAACGAATTGCTTCAAGCGAGGTTGGCTATCGGGTCATCTGTAGGGGGCAACGTCCTTACAGAGACCAGCTATTTTGATGAGCTCACGGACTTGAAGACCACGTTGAAGAATGGGTCAAGTACTGACTTGATTCTACAGTCTCTACCCTCTACTTATACCCTGAAGGAAACCGGGGTAGTAGAAGGAAAGGGAAGGGCAAAATTTCTGGACTGGATGTAGTAAAGGAGGGACGTTCCTATTGTTACGGAAATGAACATTTGCAGAAGGATTGCAGGGCTAGCAAAGCCAGTAGCCAGGATTCGAAGCATGTTGTGGCTTCGGCTTCGGGTGTGTTCGTAGTAGAAAACTGTATATCAGTTAACCCTACTTCCTGGGTATTGGATACCGGATCAGGATCTCATATCTGTAATTCATTACAGGCTCTGAGAAACCATAGAGTTATCAGGATAGGTGATATGACTCTCAGGGTTGCGAACGGAATGAGCATGGACGCTGAATCCGTAGGGGAATATCATCTTGGACTGACAACTGGGCAGATATTGATTCTGCGTAACTGTTTGTATGTACCTAGTGCAACTTGTAATATCATATCTGTATCCTTACTTTCTAAGGAAGGATATGATTTTACTTTTGTAAGCGACGTGGTCCACATCCACCTAAATCAAGTTCTGATAGGGTCAGGTACATTAGAAAACGGGATATACGTATTGAATCAAGCTCAGATTTTCAGTGTCCAGAACACACTTAAAAGAAAGTCTCTGGAAACAAATCAGGCTTTCTTATGGCATCGTAGACTGGGTCACATTAATGAGACATGGTTAACAAAGTTACATAAAGAGGGATACTTGAATCCGTTCGAGTATCAGTCTTATGCTACTTGTGAATCTTGTCTCATGGGAAAGATGACAAAGACTCCGTTCACTGGACACGGAGTAAGAGCGAGTGAACTCTTAGGACTCATACACAGTGACGTGTGTGGTCCAATGTCTACACATGCGCGAAGTGGTTATTCATACTTCATTAATTTTACGGATGATTTCTATAGGTATGGACATGTCTTCCTGATGAAGCATAAATCCGAGGCCTTTGAGAAATTTCAGGAATACAAGAATGAAGTTGAAAAACAAACAGGCAAGAGTATAAAGACACTGAGATCTAATCGAGGTAGTGAATACTTGAGTGCCGAGTATCTGGACTACTTAAAAGAGAATGGGATTCTCTCTCCGCTTACTCCTCCATACACACCACAACATAACGGTGTATCTGAAAGGAGGAATCGAACCCTATTGGATATGGTTCGTTCCATGATGAGTAAGGCTGAGTTACCGCGATCTTTCTGGGGCTATGCACTAGAAACAGCTGCATATCTTTTGAACAAGGCTCCAACCAAGACTGTGCCTACCACCCCATATCAGATGTGGAGTGGGAAGAAACCCTGTTTTATGTATCTTAAGACATGAGGATGTCCAGCTTTTGTAAAGAAGCGACATGCGGACAAGCTCGAGGCACGCTCAGTACTGTGTAAGTTTGTGGGATACCCCAAGAACTCTAGGGGGTATCTTTTCTATTCCGCAGAGGAACAAAAGGTTTTTGTTTCTCAGCATGCCCACTTCTTGGAAACTGAATTTTTAGAAAGTCAGATAAGTGGGAGCGCAATAGAACTGGAAGAAATTCCAGAACCATAAGCTATTACTGAAAGTTTGGAAGAACCAGAAGTTTCAGGAGAACCGGACATCCCAGCGCCACTCCGCAGGAGTAGTAGGCAGTCTCATCCGCCCGAAAGATACTACAGTTTTCTCGTAGACGGGGATCGAGAGGATTGCGTCATTGAAAATGATGAGCCTACTAGCTTCCAGCAAGCCATTTAGAGCGGTGACTCAGTAAAATGGCTGGATGCAATGCGGACCGAGATGGAGTCCATGTACACCAACAAAGTTTGGACTTTGGACTTTGCTCCAGAAGGGGTAAAGCCCGTGGGCTGCAAATGGATCTTCAGAAAGAAGATTGGTGTAGATGGGCAGGTTGAAACCTATAAAGCTAGACTTGTTGTAAAGGGTTTTCGTCAAAGACCTGGTTTGGACTATGACGAGACCTTTTCTCCAGTGGCTATGCTCAAATCCATTCGGATCCTTCTTTCCATTGCTGCCTTCCACGATTATGAGATCTGGCAGATGGACGTAAAGACGGCTTTTCTAAATGGAAATTTAGAAGAGTGCGTCTATATGGATCAGCCGGAGGGATTCATCCAGAGTGGGAGCAGCGGTAAAGTGTGCAAGTTGCTTAAGTCCATCTATGGACTGAAGCAGGCATCGCAGAGTTGGAACATCTTTTTTGATGATACTGTCAAAGAATTCGACTTTATCAAAAACCCAGATGAACCATGCATTTACAGTAAGATTGTAAGGAGAACTGTGGTATTCCTCGTCTTGTACGTGGATGACATTCTCCTAATAGGAAATGATATTCCTATGCTAAAGTAAGTCAAAGGATTCTTGTCACAGAGGTTCTCCATGAAGGACCTGGGCGATGCCAACTACATTCTGGGGATCCAGATCTATCGTGATAGATCTAAGAGGATGTTGGGACTTTCGCAGTCCAGGTACATCAACACCATACTGAAACAATTCAGTATGGAAGATTCAAAGCGCGATAATCTACCGGCTTGTCACGGAATCACCCTCTCCAAAGATATGTCTCCCAAGACTGATTTGGAAAGGGCTCGCATGTCATCTATATCCAACGCATCAGCGGTAGGCTCTATAATGTATGCGTTGTGTACCAGACCAGATGTAGCATACGCATTGAGCGTTGTAAGCTGGTATCAGTCGGACCCAGGGGTGAAACACAGGATAGCAGTAAAGAACATTCTCAAGTACCTGAGAAGGGCTAAGGAGATGTTCTTGGTGTATGACGGAAAAGACCTCCAGATCGAGGCCTTTGCTGACTCCAGCTTCCAGAGTGACAAGGATGAATCCAAGTCCATGTCGGGTTATGTCTTTACCCTCAATGGAAGGGCGGTTTGCTGGAAGAGTTCCAAGCAGGAGACCGTTGCTGACTCAACTATGGAAGCGGAGTACATAGCTGCTTGCGATGCCACAAAGGAAGCTGTCTGGATGAAGAAGTTCCTCACGGAGCTTCAGGTGGTTCCTACCATTGTTGATCCAATACCGCTGTATTGTGACAACAACGGCGCTATAGCTTTAACGAAGGAACCCAGGTCCCATCAGAAGTCCAGGCACATTTTGAGGCGGTACCAACTGATCAGGGAGATCGTAGATCGCCGGGAGATCGAGGTGAAGAGAGTAAATTCGTAGAATAACACTGTAGATCCACTCACGAAGGCCATACCCCAGACTCAGATCGAGCGGCTGATCGAGATGATAGGTCTTCGATACGCCAGTACATGGCCTTAGTACAAGTGGGAGATTGTTAGTGTATATGCCCTAGAGGCCATTACTGTATCATACTAGTATGTATATTACTTAATGGAAGCTTGGAATATTCACAGCTGTATAGACAATCTTGCTCAAAATGGTAGTATGCTACTTGGCTTGTTTCTACTTTAATGTGTGCATGTGTTTCTTTTAGCATATCTCCTATACACATTAGTGGAGCCCTTAGGATCTTTGCTTGATTACCAGCGTTGTGATGGCAGTCACACTAATGGGGGCTGGGTAATCTACAAGCACATCCTTATACAGGTCTCTAGTCGTTGGATTATCGAGACGGGGCATCGATACTCCGGAGTAGACTAGTGTATGTGCTTCTCATCCCAGCAGGGGAGATGGTCTGTCCCACAGCTGTCAGTACGTCGTACTTGAGATAGTATGTGGGTGCTCGTTAGGTTACGAGTACACTGGATAGGACTCGTCGGGAACTATTGGTTGGTGCTATACCTATCGTCAGTTATCAGTTCCCAGGTGACATGAGTACAGCTTAGTCTGCTGACTTGACACTGTCACTTCGCCTCGAGTGTGTTCCCGCTGTTCTTAGATTGCTACCCTACCACGGCTCAAATGAGTCGTGCAAACATGTAGCAGTTGGGTGCAGTCCCGAAGCACTTGGAGGCAATGACGGTTAGACAGGATTCGTCTCTCCCGGTATTAGGGGTTGATATCACGCTGTATCTAGGAGAGCCATTACACGTAGTCATCCCTGGCCAGGGCAAGCGAGATATACTGGTAGGTTTTCCAGTGTTATCTCAGGGTGTTCTGGGCTACAGTCCGACACGACTTATACCGCTATTAGGGGACTGACGTTTACCGCCCCCTAGGCCCGCCATGCGATATTCTCAGATGAACAGACCGGGCTGTACGGAGATTGTCACATTCAGGCTTAGTAGGAGTTCGGATGGGTTCACCTCATCAGTATTCTTATCGGCATCTACCTGGAGACCGTTACGTATAGCTAGTACCGCTTGCGGCCTATGGTTAAACCCACTGCCAGCGTAGTGTCGAGTCTTTAGAGTCACACATAGAGGGCTATTCGCTTTTGGGCACAACAGAGTAGAGGTCGCATGGTTTTGCGACAGGGTTCGTTCACATCCGCGCACTTGTGCACGTTTGGTGTCCGGGCAGTTATTTCTAGCGGGCTTTGTTTTAAGCCAGATACTAGTATATGTTTTGGGATTGGTTTTATCTCATTGTATTCGTGTTCCTCGGAACACGGATGCGGATGTGTATGCACAGTTGACAGAGGCAGAGGCAGAGGATTCTCATTAGGGTTGTTGACCGTTGACTTTTTCTAAACCCTAATGAGAATAAGAAATATGATTAATAATATTAATTAATGATTATTGTGCCATGGTTGAGTGTAACATTTGACTTTTGTTGACATGTTGACTTTGTGGACCGGTTAACCATTGTGGACTTGTTGACCATAATCATTTCATTTCAATGATGCTTCTTGTTCTTTGCAAAATGCATTAAATGCATGAAATGATAATGGTCATTGAAACTAACCATCATAATTCTTAATTATTATTATTATCATCATTATTCTTACTTTTGTGAGCATGGTTGTAAATTATTATCTCATTCTCACTTCCGCACTCTCTCTCTCTCATCCAAAGCTCATCCTCTTCCTCTCTCTCAAAGCTCTCATGTCTCATGTGTTGAGAACCATGAGCTATTCAGTTAAAACCACTAAAACTCCACTCTACTCACTCTAGAGTTCTAGGTTTAGCAAGCCAAGCACTTTAGTTACCTCTAGGTTGAGGTAGGAGCTCAAGGTAGAGGCCTTCGGGTGGATCTTTCTTCGACAAAGAGAAGACTACGAGGTGGAGCCGTTCAAATCACTGCAAGGAGTAAGAAGAGAAGGAGTTCAAGATTTAGGTATAACCCTCTAACCGAGTAGTTAATCTTGTAGTTAGTTTGCTAGGTTTTTGCTTAGCAAAGATCCTCTTTTCTAGTCCATGTTGCCTTGTGTCAAAAAAAAAACGTTTTTTACCGTTTCTGCCTCCCCGTAAGAACCGGGATGGGCAACGTGGACTTACACGAACATGTTCCGGAATCTCATACAAATGGGCATTGGCGGGCTGTGCCTTACGAATACGATCAAGTAGAAGTGGACGAGCGCGGACATGAGCAAGCTGTCCCTCAGTGGTAGTGAACTCAAACTGTACTCTGCTATCACACAAGATCTGCCAGTCTGCAGAAGACTGTCTCTGAACTGCGCTCAACTGGAACAAGCTACCCCCGAGCCTACGACTCAAAGCATCGTCTACCACATTTGCCTTGCCTGGGTGATAAACGAACTCACAATCATAATCCTTCACAAGCTCCATCCAACGGCACTGTCTTAAATTCAGATCCCGCTGCTGGAAGATGTACTTCATGCTCTGGTGGTCCGTGAAAATCTGATACGACTCTCCGTAAAAGTAGTTTCTCCAAATCTTAAGCACAAAGACCACTGCGGACATCTCAAGATCATGAGTGGGATAATTCTGCCCGTGCTTCTTCAACTTTCGGAAAGCATAAGCGATAACTCTATCATGCTGCATCAATACACAACCGAGCCCCACTCGGGAAGCATCACAGTAAACGACAAAGCCACCCGATCCAGAAGGCAAAATAAAACTGGTGCAATCGTCAACCGAGTCTTCAACTGCTGAAAACTCTGCTCGCATGCCTCAGTCTAAAGAAAAGAAACTCCCTTCCTGGTCAGTCCGGTCAGCGGTGCAGCAATACTCGAGAAGTCCTTCATGAAACGGCGGTAATAACCGGCTAAGCCCAAAAAGCTGCGGACATCTGTCACTGATATAGGTCTGGGCCAAAGCTGTACGGACTCGATCTTCCTCGGGTCCACACGAATACCGTCTCCCGTAACCATACAGCCTAGGAAGTAAACACTATCAAGCCAGAATGCACACTTCGAGAATTTAGCAAACAGCTGGTGCTCTCTCAATGTCTGCAAAGCAACCATCAAGTGCTGCTCATGCTCCTCTCGACTCTTGGAATAAAACCAGAATGTCATCAATAAATACAATAATAAACTGGTCGAGGAACGACCTGAAAATCTGGTTCATCAAATCCATGAACGCTGCTGGGGCATTGGTGAGTCCGAACGACATCACCAAAAACTCATAATGCCCGTAGCGCGTATGAAAAGCAGTCTTCAGAATGTCATCATTCCGAACCCACAATTGATGATAACCTGATCTCAAATCAATCTTAGAAAAGTTTCCCGCACCCTGGAGCTGATCAAACAAATCGTCAATGCCAGGTAAAGGATACCTATTCCGTACCGTAACTTGGTTCAATTGACGATAATCAATGCACAACCTCAAACCGCCGTCCTTCTTCTTAACGAACAGAACATGAGCTCCCCAAGGCAAAACACTCGGACGTACAAGTCCCCTATCAAGCAACTTTTACAGCTAATCCTTAAGCTCCGCCGGGGCCATCCAGTAAGGCGGTATAGAAATAGGCCCCGTGCCGGGGATCAGACCAATGCAAAACTCAATCTCACGCTCTGGCGGCAATCCAGGTAGCTCATCGGGAAAAATGCCGGGAAACTCTCACACGATAGGAAACCGGTCCAACGAATCTACTGTGGCTCTAGTATCACGAATGAAAGCTAAGAATCCCCGAAATCCTCTCCTCAAAAGCCGGCAGCGCAAAGGGCTGAAATCAAACTGTGGGGGGAGGCACCACGATCCCCCTGCACAACAAGAAACGACTCTCTGGGAAAACAAAATCTGACCGTCTTCTCGCGGCAGTCCACAGACGCATAGCACGTAGCATACGAGTCCATGCCCAGGAGAACGTCAAAGTCCAACATCTCAAGAAGGATCAAGTCGTCGGACGACTCTCTATCTCCAATACGGACGACACACGACCAAAACACGTGTCGTGCAACAAACGACTCACCAACAGGAGTAGTCACGACAAGCGGCTGATCTAGCAAACACGACTCTCGTCCCAATCTCGGCAAGAAGTGTGTAAAAACATACGAGTGCGTAGATGCTGGATCAAACAAAACGTGTGCATCAAAAGAACATACTGAAAGAGTACCTGAAACTACTGCATTGGACGTCTGCACGTCCTGATGAGTCAAAGCAAATACTCAAGCCTTCCCTCTACCTGCAACTGGCTGTCCTCCGCCTCTGCCACCCCGTCCTCTCTAAACAAACCCTCCGCGACAATGACTTCTCTGAGCATAAGTCTAACGCAGAGCAACAACAGGCGCAAGAGGCAACGCTCTCTGAGGTGGAGAAGGTGGTAAGGTAACATGCAATACGGCTGCCTCGTCCTTACGTGGCTCAGTACAATCTCGAACACGATGATAGAAACTCCTGCACCGGAAACATCCAAACGATGACTGCTGACCCTCCTAGGGATAAGAGCTAAACAACCGGCCTCATCCCAAGCCTCTGCTACTCCCACGACCTGAACGAAATCTATCGCGGTATCTAAATATCTGTCTCCGTGCTGATATACCAGCACGAACCCTCTTCGGTTCCGAAACTACCGAAGTCTCGGAAAGATGCTCCTCAACTAGTAGGGTAGCATCCACTGCGGCTGTATATGTGTCAAAATGCTGGGCGCTGATAGCGAGGAACAACTGGGTAAGCAAGCCCCGCACAAATCTCTTGATCCGCGTCTCCTCAGTGTCCACCAAATATGGAGCATACACAGATAGCTGGGTAAACTGCACATCGTACTCTGCCACCGTCATATCCGGAGTCTGGCGTAACGACTCGAAACTACGCACTCGAGCATCCCTGACGCTCTACGCTCTACTGGCCTCAACTAATGATCCTATCATCTAGCACAAATCCTGTATATCGACCTCTAGCCTAGTAATGCGAGCTAGCGAAGGTGGATCAACTTGCTCCTGTACAACGGGTGTACCGCCCTGGTCAGTCCTCGTCTCCGACGAGCCACTCTGACCTCGGCTCTCGCGGCCGCTCTCTGCGCCCTCGTAGTCTTCGGCGGCATAATAGCTGGAAATGGAAATAGGATTCGATAAGAACACGGAAATCGAATCATAAGGATGTATATAATCACAGAAGGAATTTCAACCAACAAGTCCTAAGGTCACTTAGGCGGAGTACCGTGTCGTAAGTATGTCGCGGAACATACACAAGCTACATCATTGTGCTTAAGCTACCTACTCCATCATACCAAGGCCATCCTACACTCCGAAAGGTAAAACCTAGCGCTTTGACACCAACTTTGTCACGACCCAAAATTTGGCACGTGGCCGGCACATAAACTATGTGACGTCAACAGGCATAACGCAATTTAAGTAAGCCAAAAACCCAGAAATCTAAACCATCAAAAGTAGTAAGTGATAAAAACATTGTTAAAAACATTTGGAAATCTCAAGTTAAAATCTTTAAAGTTAAGTTTATTTTCTTAAAAATTTCGGCAGCACCTCCTTTGTAAAAACTAGCTCCGAAACGGGTACAAACATATAATATAAGTAAGGCAACATATGATATAAATAAAGCATCCCCAAACAGGAGAAAATCACGCCTAAAGGCGGAAACAACCACCACAAGCATATATATGATGCTGTAGTGAAGAAATGGACAATATAAGTGAAAAACATCATAAAAGATAAAACTGCATAATAAAAGCCGGCTTACACGAGCTCGACACTTAAAGTCACAAAATATACAATATCGTCCTCACAACTCGTCTCTAAGTCAATACATGAAATGGTAGATGGAGAGTACTAGATACAATGAGAGATATACAATGAATGTAAACGGATAACCGCAAAACCCGCCTATAGCAAAACGGCTCACAGCTTACCGTAGCGGTATCCGCTGCAAAAAGATACAATAAGATAGCCCTGCCGCGACTATTCTGAGGGTCAACCTGCAAAACACTGTGGCACAACGGGGGTGAGTTTCCAACTCATGAATAGTAAGTAACATCATACAGGTAATCGCAGGTATGCACGTACTGCGATACTCTATCACATGCAATCTGATAGTATCAATATACTAATATGGATATGCAACAATCATGAAAGGTACTCTATCAGGTACTACAAATACATGAAGCAATGCATATCAATGAATGCTGAGTATGGGATAAAACATGTCATCATCAATGAATCATCATCGTGGAAAAACCGGTGTCCATCAACGACACCCCAAATCCCAATACCTCAGGCGTCGTCACTCTGATCGGCCCTCATATCCTGTAAATCTCATGGAACCTGAGTGCCCAACATCGGCACTCGAAAACATCATGAAATACTCGTGTCCAACATCGACACGCAAATCCACATATATCGGGCCCCGTGAGTCCGGATCAGCCCACGGGCTCCATCAGTCTGGATCGGCCCATATCCATCTCTCGACTCTGGTCGGTATCCTCCGGATAACCGCCAGGTCCAACCAATCACCGGTAGGTAGTACTCCTTCCGCCGGGCTCACCGCCTTTATATACGAGTCTTCTTGCCCCGGAGTACCTCACCACCATGTACCCGCAGACGGTGCCTGCCGCTCCTCGAATCGGGTATCTAACATAAGTCTCAGAACCGAGAAAAATCATGGTGGACGCACTGAAATATCATATCAAGAGAAACCGGGTTTTCAAAACAATGCATACTTTCTTGAAAGAATACCACGGATCTCAAATCCATAAATCACATGAAATCCGTATCTCAATGCTTAAATCCATGAAATATGATATATGCAACATAAAACCGTAATATGAGCATATCAAGGGAAAACCGCTCTTTTAAATGAATCCAGTTTTTAAATATTTCATGCGGTTCCCAATTCCTCCAAAATCAAATCCAACATCATATAATGGTGTATATGTAGCTATTGCAAGTATGGGTGTATACATGTAAGTATGTATGCACGATGTATTTCATGTGCACAATAGAACAAGAATCAATGTGTCGATATCAATAACAATACAATACTGCATATGTGTATAGGTTGTGCGTGTCATGGCAATTACCGACGGTGTGGGTGTAGCATAAAATTTAGTGCTCGTGCAACATGAACCGTCAGTAATGGTGCAGTGTCCACTAGGTACTAAGTCAAGGCACAACAAATAATGGTATGCAATGATGCACATGCACAATCAACATATATGAATATAATCATGCGGCTATAATATCACATCTAGCCCTGATTCATAACGCCATACGGGCGATTTCCACGTAGATGTTAAATCTACTCACCGGTGATCTCGAGCTAAGTAAATTCGACCACCTGCTTCCCTTTCTTCGCAGCGACCGAAGTCCCCGCCTGCGATCCTATTAACACAAAACACAATAACGCGTGGATTTAGCAAACTACGCAATAATAACGAACACAACGCCACTTTAACGAATCGGTCCCCTCAAGCTACAAAAGGGTTCGCTTAGCGGCTAACATGTGTGGCGACATCACCAAAACAAACCCACGACAGCAAGCTACCCGAAACACTAAAGCTACGTTGGATCAATCGTAACGCGCGTCGTCGAAACACTAAAAACTAGCTAATTTCTCCCAGATTTTACCCACTGTCAAAACATCAAAATCTAGCAGTACCAAATACCCTAAATCAACTGCAGACAGCTACCTTAAAAATTACTACACCCCAGTCCCCTGTACGGCTGAGCTCGCCGGAATTCCCTCAAGTGTCGCCGGCCAAAACCGGTCAGGTGGGGTTCGTGATTTAGGTGAAAATCAGGGTCTCTAGTACAACACTACTACACTGCTAGTTTTTCCAATAAACACTCACAGTCACAGCAGATCACAGACGTCCCAAAATGACAATAAAAATACGATATTGCACCAAAACTATAACTTTATCATTCTAAACATCGACTACTAAGCTACACAACAATAAAAGAACCTAATTTACAGTTTAGAGGTCGTTACCTATCCACAACTACTCAAAATCCTATCTTTCCATGCTCCAATTGATCCTAATGGCTTGATCTTGACTGGTGAAGGGTTTTGGTGGGGTTAAATGAAGATTTAGTTTGAGTTTGTGAGGATTGGGTTAAGGTTTCAGTTGAGGGGTGTGAGGGTGATGAAAAATGATGAGGAGAAAATGATAAGTGAATGAGAGTTGTGAATGAGAGTGTATGAGTGAGTGAGGGATGAGAGAATGAGGGGGTGAGATTAGGGAGAGCCATGCCCTTCTCTCTCTTCATTTAATGCATGGCATGCCTGTCCCATGCCTCATGATGCATGCCACCCACCCTCTCTCTCTCTCTCTCAAGTCAACCCCAAAAATTCAAACCTCTTTTTAAAACTAAATTATTTAGATAAATACATATTACAACTTAATGGAATGGGGTTAGGTGCCATAGCTACTTAAGCATGGTTAACCCCTTAATTAACCCTAGATTAACATGCACAAGTGTGTGCAAGCGCGAAAAAAATATTAATAAAATATCAATTAATTTTTATAAAATATTTGAAAACTATTTTGGTAAAATTTTTATCAAAAATCCGTATTATCGCTTAATTAAAACTAATCGCATTCTAAGGTGTTACACGAACAGGACTCGCCGAGGAATCCTATGTGGTAGTATACCTATCGTCAAATAGCAGTCCTCTGGTGACACTGGTACATGTTAGTCTGTAGACCCGAGATCGTCATAGAGTCTTGTGCGGCTCCCACTGTGCTTTGATTTCCTCCTTACCACGCTCAAAGGAGACGTGCAAACAGGTGGATTTTGGGTAAAGTCCCGGGTCGCATGGAGGAAATGAGCGATAGGAGGGGTTTCGTCTCTCCCGGTATTAGGGGTTGATGTTGCGCTATGCTCGATTGGCTATAACTGGAAGTCCCTGGCTAGGGCTGCTGCCGAGAATTACTGATAAGTGTTATCAGTAGTTTCTCGAACCGTTATAGGCCAGACATCGGCATGAATTATCACGTTACTGGGGACTGACTTTTACCACCCGTAGACATGATACGCGACATATCTTACAAAGAGACCGCACTGTATGGTAGTGTTACTTATAGGCTTCATGGAGAGTATGGACATGATTGCTTTTTGATCCTCATATCGCTAAATACCCGGGTAGTTGTTCCGTACAACTAGTACCGCTGACGGTTTGTAGGTGATTGATGTGATCATTACCTACTGCTGGCGTATTAATGAGTCTTTAGAGTCCCACATAGAAGTGTTGGATATATGTATGCCCTAGAGGCTATTATTTGATAGTGGATGTATTTATACATGTATATATATTCATAGGACATTCTTGCTCGACATGATAGTATGCTATCTGGTTACTCTTTATCTTGACATGTTCACTTGATCATGCTTTTATTCATTTGGTACATGTTGACAAAGCCCTGAGGATATTTGCTTGACTACTTTAATTATGATGCAGATCATACTTGTGGGACATGTGTAGTTTATAAGCATATCCTGAAATGTCCCTAGTCGTAGGTGTATCGAGATGGGGCATCGATATTCCAGAGTATACTAGCGTATGCGATTCTTGACCCTTGTGATGGGCGATGGATGATCCCATATCCATTGGTGTTTGACACCAAGATTGTATACGGCTGCTCTGTGGAGACTGGGTACACTGGACGGACTCACCGAGAACTCCTATGTGGTATTATATCTATCGTCGGATAGGAGTTCTCAGGTGACACTGCTATAGATTAGTCTGTAGACCCGAGACCGCCATAGAGTCTTGTGTGTTCTCCCACTATGCTTTGATTTCCACCCCACCACGGCTCTATTGAGTCGTGCAAACAGGTGGATTTTGGGTAAAATCCCGAGACACATGGAGGCAATGAGCGATAGGAGGGGTTTTGTCTCTCCCGGTATTGGGGGTTGATGTTGCGCTGTGCTCGATTGGCTATATCAGCAAGTCCCTGGCCAGGGCTGATGAGATTTACTAATAAGTGTTATCAGCAGTTTCTCGATCTGTTATAGGCCATACATCGGCATGACTTATTGAGTTATTGGGGTCGATGATGCCATCCTTAGACTCGATATGCAGCATATTTGACGAAGAGACCGGACTATACGGTAAGTGTTATCGGTTGGCTCGACAGGAGTTTTGACAGGTTCGCTTGTTTTTCTTCTGCTCGCTCAATACCCGGGTGGCCGTTACGTTTAGCTGACCGCTTGCGGCTTGTGGGTGTTTGATATGATCATCGCCTACTGCCGGCGTATTGGCGAGTCTTAGAGTCCCACAAAGGGGTTACCTTGCTCAGGCGAAAAGATGTGGGGTGCATATGGTGATATGCGCGAATGCTTGATTAAATGCGTGTATATGATACCGCATTGTAATATGGCGTTTTCTATTGGTCGGGTCATATGCGATATGACCGGTTTATTAAATCAATTGTTGATTTGATATTGTGACCATTAGATTTCACTTGAAACCTTTTCTATTTGGATGTATGCATGATTGGGTGTATGTGCACATAGTGATGTGTATGCACACATATATGCATACATACTTATCATGGTTGTTGATACATTGGAGGTGGGAATGCAAGACTCACATGGTATAAAATATCCATATATTTTTATTATTTGAGAAAAGAAAATGGATTAATTCATGGTTAATATTTATCTACACTTGACCACACTTCACCTAATTATTAACCATGGATTAATTTTCATTTGGCTTCTTTACTCAATGATAAAATATCTAGATATTTGTTTACCATGGTTGGGTGAGAGTATGACTCTCATATATATTTTTCATTTCTCATTTCTTTTTAGAATTAACACAAATAGAGCTCAAGAATTTCCATCTCCTTCTTCTTCCTTGCTCTCTTGACTTTTCTATAGAGTGAGGAACACAAAATGAAAGGGTTTTTAAATGAGCATACAAACCACATCATCATTCTACTTTAGTTTAGCCCATTACATTAGAGTGTTTACTTCATCTTCATCCTTGATCGAGTGAAGCTAGGAGCTTGAGAAAAGATGCCCCGGGTGGATCGTCGTGGACAACGAAGCATTCTAGCGAACCATTTCAAACTCAAGTTGTGCCAAGGAGTCTAGCAAGGAGGTTTACAAAGGTTGTATTTTTCTCTACTTTGTGTTAGACACTTGTTATAGTATGTGATACTATGTTGTTACCCTAAACTTCTAGTTAGATTCATGTTTAGTTTGCTTAGCACCTCCATAAAATTTTAAAGTTGCTTGTGTGATGCTTCAAAACCCTAAGCATGGTGCTAAGGAAACCTAACAGTGGTATCAGAGCCAAGCTAGAAACTTAGACGATGTTAAATATATTATGAAACCGAAACAACTCCGAATTTTCACAAATCTGGAACCTTGAAATCTGCTTTCTGTTGTTTTTAAAACGGCTCGAAAAAATTATTTAAACAACTGCAGAATCTTGTATGTGCTACACTGAGAACACCAGAGAAAAACGGGGGAGTTCTACCGGTTTTCAACTGTCCATCAAGCAAAAATTTCCGGCCTGGTCGGCCCCCCTTGCATAGAATTGTCCCGTTTTGCTTTGGTGCTCTGGTCTGTAGGTTTTGGGGTTTCAGGTGTTGTTTGTTTAGGCCAAATTTTCATATGATACTAATTTTGCTTAGGGGCTTATTCAGAGTGTTTCGTAGTCGTATGTTTTAATATTGTATTGGTAACTTGGACGGCATTTAACTGTTCGAACGAATATTACACACTACCTTATTACTCTCGCTGAAATTTTCCAAATGTTGGAATTTTCCAAGTTAAAAATATTCGAATAGTTGTGCAAGTATTCCTATGGACCCTCTAGACGAACAAAACCCTAACTCGATTTTATGACCATAGAACCGTGGCTAATCCTTAGGGTTTGCCGTAGTCCTGTGGCGCCATAAGTGAGGCAAGGGTTGACCCTTCTACGGCTGGTCTATAGACACTGTGGCACATTTTTTGGGTATTTTAACTTTGCTCAAGTGTTGAGCTCTTTCGGGGTAATTTGTGGGTGTTTGTTGATTCGATCGAAAGGTTTAACATCGTCTAGCTGTATATGATACTTTTTTCTGCGACCGTAAGTGTAGTATATGGTGTATCGCCGGTTTTGTTTCTATATGTCAACGACAATTGGGGTACGCATACTTGCTTACGTTGATGACATGTGGTGTTATGTGTTGCTGTGATATGATGTATAGGATTGTCGTGAATGAATGATCGGGGTTTTTATGTGAGATGAGAGTTTTCTTTTTCATTCATTTAAAATTCATTGTATATAATATTCTTTTATTGGGGCACATCCGGGTTGAGGATGATGTTACCTATGATGTATATTATTTACTATTCCGCATTAGGATAGACCCAAGGTGGGGAGCGCAAGTGATCGGGTTCTAGAGTCCAGTGGGAGGCCATCTCGAGGAGTCGAGACCGGGTCTCCTAACTCTAGAATTGGTATGGTCACTTGCCGCTCTCGTAGGGGTCTAGGGTTTGGGATTGGCTATTCATCGCGACCGTGGAACCCGTATTTTCCGTCGTTGGCTAAATACAAAATACGAAATTCCTAGTATATCTTATATATTCATTTATGTGCTTCTGTTGTTGATATTCTGTGATGAGATCACTTTATATGATGAGACGAATAGTATTGTTATATATATGATATATAATAAGCGTTGCTTATGTTTTACATCCGCGCTAGTCCCGCCCCGCTATGCCGTTAGTTAAGTAACCTAACGGTGCATAACGAGACACTATGGCGAATGCGAATGGCATAAGCGTACGTTCTATTTTCGTTTCTTTTCTGTGATGGCTTAAGGACTTAAATGATGGGACTGCATTAATGTGATTAATGTAAAGGAAAATAAACCTAAAAGATGTTGTAGAATCGAATTTGAAACCCACTCGGCTTTCTACGAAAAAGCTACATTTCAAAATTGCGGAGATTAAGCCACTCCTTTTGAAAACCATTTATTTCTACAACGATATCAAGTTCAAAGCGTTAAAGGTTTTCTTAAAAACCATCAGCAGCCCTCCGTCATTTTAGGAAGTAGAGTACTTAGTATCCGTGCTACGTTTGTTGACCTTAGCCAAGGCGTAGTGTACGGTAACTAAGTGATGTCTTTCTATACAGCATATGATGTGATTAATTAGAACAGGCATGTGACTTTGTTGACCTTATCCAAGGGTCATGTGAATGGGTCTAATTAATCACGAAATGACGGGTAGAACTTGACTAGTGCTTGTGATTTGTTGACCATAGCCAAGATCATGAGTGATAGGGGTAAAAACCATATCGGGAATTTCAAGAGTTTGCAATGAGATTGCAAACCTTCCATATGATGGTTGGATCCCGATCCCACTGTGAGCAAGAGTTGCTCCCAGGAGAGTTTTCCACTTTACAATTAGCTAACTCATTAGGTGTCTAGAAAGGTGTCTACGAGGCTACACCTCTGGGAAAACGAGGTTTATTTTAATTAGGTCCGTGCAAAAGTACGGGGAACCTCCCTCAAAGTAGCGACACTGGCCTGGCTGAACGTTTAGCGAAGTTGTAGAATGTAATTAATCCTGGCTAGTTTTCTTTGTAAGGTTTGAAGGAAAATTTAATAAAATCAGTCGGAGACATCGATTAGATAAAATAATAACCAATCTGATCTTTGCAAAAGCTTTTGCTAAGTGTATTCTTTTCTCTCTCTTAATGGAAGGTACCAATGACAGGACTTAAGCTTCTACTAGAGAAAAATAAACTGAATGGGACCAATTATAAAGACTAGCTAAGGAACATTAACATTGCCATAACTTATGATAAGGTATCATATGTCCTCACAGCCCTAGCCCCACCATTCCCAGGTCCTAAATCTTCAGTTACGGATAAGGAGATCCGCAAGACATAAGAAATTGACTGTGCCACGGCCAAATTCCCCGCGCTTGCATCGATGGATAACACACATCAAAAGCAGCACGAGTAGATGGATGTTCAATCCATCTTTCTCCATACAAAAGAGTTGTATGGGGAGCAATCTCGTGTCCTACGATACGAAGCATCGCGAAAGTTGTTTCAGAAGCAGATGGCCCCTGGCACACCAGTAGGTGACCACGTCTTGAAGATGATAGCTCTTATAGAAGAGCTTGAGGACTTCGGATGGACAATGGAGAACGAACAATATGTTGATATTATTCTACAGTCTTTCCCCCTGCCTTTGCTCAATTTGTAGTAAATTTCTAAAGATGGATATTTGAATCCCTTTGAATATAAATCTTATGCGATTTGTCAGTCTTGTATTAAGGGTAAAATGACCAAAACTCCGTTTACATGACACGGAGAAAGAGCTAATGAGATCTTAGGCCTCATACATAGTGATGTATGTGGGCCAATGTCTACAAAGGCTAGAGGCGGTTTTTCTTACTTCATAACTTTTACTGATGATTTCTCAAGATTTGGTCATGTGTTTTAATAAAGCATAAGGTTGAAGGTTTCGAGAAATTCACCGAGTACAAACTTGAAGAAGAAAAACAAACCGGATTGAGCATCAAGGTACTTCGATTGGATCGAGGTGGAGAGTATCTCAGTACAGAGTTTTCAGATTTTTTAAAAGAGAATGAGATTCTCTCTCAGCTCACTCCTTCTTACACACCACAGCACAACGGTGTGTCAGAACGACGGAATAGGACCATATTAGATATGGTACGTTCCATGATGAGTGATGCTGAGTTACCTGTTTCATTTTGGGGGCATGCATTGGAGACTGCAGCGTTTTTATTGAACAGGGTTCCAACAAAAACCGTGTCTACCACACCATTTGAGATATGGCATGGGAAGAGACCATCTCTTAAACGAGTTAAGATTTGGGGTTTTCCGGCCTATGTCAAAAAGCAGAATCCGGACAAACTCGAGACACGGTCAGTCATGTGTAAGTTTGTGGGATATCCAAAGAATTAATATGGATATCTATTCTACCACAAGGAGGAACAAAAGGTGTTTGTCTCTCAGCATGCCACATTTTTAGAAAAAGAATTTTTTACAAATGATACAGATGTCAATGTGGTAGACCAAGAAGAGATTCTAGAAACACAAGTTACAAATGATGATTTGGTTAAGCCTGATGTTGCAACAGAGACTAATGAACCTCAGCCACTCCGTAGATCTAGTAGGACTTCTCGCCCACCGGAAAGGTACTACGGTTTCCACATTGATGGTGATAGAGAAGATTGCATCATGGAGGAGGATGATCCTACTAGTTTTCAGCAAGCTATTACAAGTGGTGACTCTGTGAAGTGGCTGGATGCCATGAGATCCGAAATGGAGTCTATGTACACCAACAAAGTATGGACTTTGGACGTTGTATCCCTTAGGGTAAAACCTGTGGGGTGCAAATGGAACTTTAAAAGAAAGATTAGTGTAGATGGGCAGGTGGAGACCTATAAGGCAAGACTTGTGGCGAAAGGATTTCGTCAAAGACCAGGTCTGGACTATGACGAAACTTTTTCTCCCGTAGACATGCTTAAATCCATTTGGATCCTACTTGCTATTGCAGCTCAGTACGACTATGAAATCTGGCAGATAGACGTTAAAACTGCATTTCTAAATGGTGATTTAGAAGAATGTGTTTATATGGATCAGCCAGAGGGCTTCGTTGACAGTGGGAGCAGCGGGAAAGCATGTAGATTGCTCAAATCCATTTATGGATTAAAGCAGGCATCTCGGAGTTGGAATATCTGCTTTGATGATGTTATCAAAGAGATTGATTTCATCAAAAATCCAGATGAATTTTGTGTTTATAAGAAGATTGTAGGGAGTACTGTCACATTCCTCGTATTGTACGTGGATGGCATTCTTCTTATAGGAAACGATGTTCCTATGCTACAATCGGTCAAATCATTCTTATCACAAAGGTTCTCCATGAATGACCTGGGTGATTCCACGTACATATTGGGCATTCAGATCTATAGGGATAGATCCAAAAGGTTATTGGGATTGTCCCAAACCTGGTACATCAACACCATCCTAAAGAGGTTTAGTATGGAAGACTTCAAGCGGGGTGCCTTGCCCGCTTGCCATGGAGTCACTCTCTTCAAGGACTTTTGCCCAAAGACTGATGAAGAGAGAGCTCGTATGAGCATTATTCCCTACGCTTCAGCCGTAGGATCTATAATGTATGCGATGTTGTGTACACACTCTGATGTAGCTTATGCACTAGGTGTAGTAAGCATGTATCAGTCCAACCCAGGGGAGAATCACTGGACAGCTGTGAAGAACATTCTTAAGTATTTGCTAAGGATTAAAGAATTGTTCTTGGTGTATGGTAATGGGGATCTCCAAATGGAGGTCTTTACCGATTCGAGCTTACAGAGTGATAAGGACGACAACAAATCTATCTCTGGGTTTGTATTTACCCTCAATGGTGGGGCGGTGTGTTGGAAGAGTTCCAAACAGGATACCGTTCCAGACTCTACGATGGAAGCTGAGTACATTGCTGCAAATGAAGCCGCCAAGGAAGCTGTTTGGATGAGGAAGTTTGTCTCGTAGCTAGGAGTAGTTCCAACCATTATTGATCCAATACCATTGTATTGTGATAATAATGGGGCAATGGCGTTAGCCAAGGAGCCCAAATCCCATCAGCGATCCAGACACATCTTGAGGCGATTTCATATGATCCGGGATATAGTTGATCGCCGTGAGATCGAGATTTGGAGAGTAGATACAAAGAATAACACCGCGGATCCACTTACTAAGGCCCCCCCTCAACCGCAGCATGAGCGACTTTTTGAGACTTTTTGAGATATTGGATATGAGATACGCCAATAATTGGCCTTAGTGCAAGTGGAAGATTGTTGGATATATGTATGCCCTAGATACCATTATTTGATAGTGGATGTATTTATACATGTATATATATTCAGAGGACATTCTTGTTCGACATGATAGTATGCTATCTGGTTACTCTTTATCTTAACATGTTCACTTGATCATGCTTTTATTCATTTGGTACATGTTGATAAAAACCTGAGGATATTTGCTTGACTACTTTGATTATGTTGCAGATCATACTAGTGGGACATGTGTAGTTTATAAGCATATCCCGAAATGTCCCTAGTCGTAGGTGTATCGAGACAGGGCATCGATATTTCGGAGTAGACTAGCATATGCGATTCTTGACCCATGTGATGGGCGATGGATGATCTCATGTCCATTGGTGTTTGACACCAAGATTGTATACGGGTGCTCAGTGGAGACTGGGTATACTGGAAAGACTCACCGAGAACTCCTATGTGGTTTTATATCTATCGTCGGATAGCAGTTCTCAGGTGACACTGGTACAGGTTAGTCTGTAGACCCGAGATCGTCATAGAGTCTTGTGTGTTCTACCACTGTGCTTTGATTTCCACCTTACCACGGCTCTACTGAGTCGTGCAAATAGGTGGCCTTTGGGTACAGTCCCGAGACACATGGAGGCAATGAGCGATAGGAGGGGTTTCGTCTCTCCCGGTATTAGGGGTTGATGTTGCGCTGTGCTCGATTGGCTATATCAGCAAGTCCCTGGTCAGGGCTGATGATATTTACTAATAAGTGTTATCAGTAGTTTCTCGATCTGTTATAGGCCATACATCGGCATGACTTATTGAGTTATTGGGGTCGACGATGCCATCCCTAGACTCGATATGCAGCATATCTGATGAAGAGACCGAACTGTACGGTAAGTGTTACCGGTTGGCTCGACAGAAGTTTTGACAGGTTCGCTTCTTTTTCTTCTGCTCGCTCAATACCCGGGTGACCGTTACGTTTAGCTGGCCGCTTGCGGCTTGTAGGTGTTTGATATGATCATCGCCTACTACCGGCATATTGACGAGTCTTAGAGTCCCATAAAGGGGTTACCTTGCTCAGGCGAAAAGATGTGGGGTGCATATGGTGATATGCGCGGATGCTTGATTAAATGCGTGTTTATGATACCGCATTGTAATCTGGCATTTTCTATTGGTCGGGTCATATGCGATATGACCGGTTTTTTAAATCAATTGTTGATTTGATATTGTGACCATTCGATTTCACTTGAAACCTTTTCTATTTGGATGTATGCATGATTGGGTGTATGTGCACATAGTAATGTGTATGCACACATACATGCATACATACTTATCATGGTTGTTGATACATTGGAGATGGGAATGCAAGACTCACATGGTATAAAATATCCATATATTTTTATTATTTGAGAAAAGAAAATGGATTAATTCATGGTTGATATTTATCTACACTTGACCACACTTCACCAAATTATTAACCATGGATTAATTTTCATTTGGCTTCTTTACTCAATGATAAAATATCTAGATACTTGTTTACCATGGTTGGGTGAGAGTATGACTCTCATATATATTTTTCATTTCTCATTTCTTTTTAGAATTAACACAAATAGAGCTCAAGCATTTCCATCTCCTTCTTCTTGCTTGCTCTCTTGACTTTTCAATAGAGTGAGGAACACAAAATGAAAGGGTTTTTAAGTGAGCATGCAAACCACATCACCATTCTACTTTAGTTTATCCCACTAGATTAGAGTGTTTGCTTCATCTTCATCCTTGATCGAGTGAAGCTAGGAGCTTGAGAAAAGGGGCCCCGGGTGGATCGTCGTGGACAACGAAGGATTCTAGCGAACCAGTTTAAACTCAAGTTGTGCCAAGGAGTCTAGCAAGAAGGTCTACAAAGGTTGTATTTTTCTCTACTTTGTGTTAGACACTTGTTATAGTATGTGATACTATGTTGTTACCCTAAACTTATAGTTAGATTCAAGGTTAGTTTGCTTAGCACCTCCCTAAAATTTTAAAGTTGCATGTATGATATGCTTCCAAACCCTAGGCATGGTGCTAAGGAAACCTAACAAGAAGTTCCTTGGTTCAAGCGAAACGATGTAGGACACATATGTGATATGTGTGTGGGCTTGATTAAATACGTGTCTGTGATACCGTATTGTAATTAGGCAGTTATCTGTTGTTGGTTCGGTTATATGTGATATAACCAGATTGTCGAATCAAGTGTTGATTTGATAATGTGATATACAGATAAATGATATTAGTCGGTCATATGTGATATAACCGGATTATTGAATCAAGTGTTGATTTAATGATGTGATATATATTATATGTGATATAATTATATCTTAACTAATATCATTAGCTCACTAAATATTTTCTTATATGTATTAATATATATATATATGATATATATATATATATATATATATAGCATGACATGATTTCTATTTTTGAGAAAAATAGAAAATAGGTGGAAAATGCGAGCATGGGCTTTATGTTATTTTATTCATCTTGACTCACTATTCAAGCATGGTTGCAATTTTATATTGCTAATTCCATGCTTGAATGAGTGAGGGGTCAAGAGTTTCCATTCATTCTAACTTCATTCTCAACACTTAGCCGTTTTCTTGAGTTGCTACCATGGTTGCTTTCTAACTTCTTCATCTTCCTCATTGCCATGGTTCAAGCTTCAACCCTCACATGTGATGTGAATCATGAAGCTTGAACACAAACTTGTGAGCTTTAACATCCCCTACTTCATCATCCTACACTTGACTAGCGATCGAGTGTAGCATGTTTCCTACGCTAAAGTGTTTAGTGTAGAGGTAGCTTGAGTTGGAGGGACTTCGCGTGGATCATCTTTGGCATGAAGGTCGTCGGAGGAAGCTCGTCCAAAGCCTCAAGTGGAGCCTAATGGAGTCGTGGGACTACTACACGGAGCATGTGAAGTGAAGGACTCGAACTAAAAAAAATTTAGAGGCTCTGAAAAATTCGACAGAGAACAAGGTTTCATGGCGACTGTTTCGTATTCGTAATTTAACATTGTTTCGGTTTTAGTTTGATATGGATGCAGTAGTGAGGATCCACATTTAATTGGTTTTGTGAAAACTAGTTAATAATTATAAATCTAGCGTTTTAGTCTCGGTAGATCGATTGCCATGAAGTTTTGATTCGGATCGAAACTCCGTCGCAATCGCGTATCGTACGCGAATACTTGTCGAATAACTTTACTGGATAGCCTCGCCCCATTGCCCCTAACCAAGTGATTGTAGGAGAACCCCGATGCCAATAGCACCCACTCGGGTGCTTACGGCCACGGTGTTCCGCTTAAGTGCACTTGGTCGATGGCATCGGGGGTGCGGCCATCTACTATAGTTTCCGACGCGTATTCGATCGGTTAGTCGGGAATCTTGTTGAATTACCCGACTAAATTATTGAAAAGAGTTTTTAATATGAGACTAAAATTAAAGGTTTATAAAGTTAAGCATGAAATTCGGAATATGAGATATTCCGGGTTTATGATGTCTAAGGATATACAGATTCTAATTATTGCAGTTTTACATTTCTTTTCTGCGACCGTAAGTGTAATACGTGGGGTATCCCAAAACTCGTTGCTATATGTCAACGGAATTTGGGATACGCGTATTTACTTATGTTGATAATATGTGATATCATGTGTTGTTGGTGATATGTTTTATTGGATCGTCATGATTGAATAACCGGGGTTTTTATGTGAGATGAGAGTTTTTCAATTTTCATTCATGTAAAATTTTTATGTAATATTCTTTTATTGGGGCACATCCTGGTTGAGGATGATGTCACCATTGATGTATATTATTTACTTTTCCGCATTAGGATAGGCGTAAGGTGGGTAGCACAATTAACCGGGTTCTAGAGTCCAGTGGGAGACCATCTTAAGGAGTTGAGACCGGGTCTCCTACCTCTAGAATTAGTAGGGTTACTTGTCGCTCTCGTAGGGGTCTAGGGATATGCGTTTGGCTATTCTTCACAATCGTGGAATCCGTGTTTTACATTACTGGCTAAATTTAAAACACGGAAATCCTAGTATATCCAATATTTCATATGTTGCTTCTGCTGCTTAGTTCTGTGATGTGATCATATAACTGCGTGAGACGAATGTGATATTATATATATGATATATAATAAACGTTGCTTATGTTTTGCACGTGTGCTAGTCCAGCCCCCGCTCTGCCGGTAGTTAAGTAACCTAACGGTAAATGACGGGGCCCAGTAGCGAATTCGGATGGCATAAGCGTACGTTCTATTTTCGTTTCGCTTTTCTGTAATGTTTAGGAAACATTAAATAATGCGACTTCATTAATGAGATTACTGGAAAGAAAGAAACCTAAAGATGTTGTAGAATTAAATTTTCAAAAAGGGTAGCTCTAGTTTTTGCTTTGCATAGTGGTATTCCTTGATGAATATTCAGCACTTCATTCGATGAGGAAAGAGCCGAGATCCATTCACCGGGAGTGACCTCTTTAGCGAAACTAGCAAATGCTACAACCCACTCAATTTTGTCATTTGATTGCTTCTCTAGTTCTTGCTTTGCATAGTGGTATTCATGAGTATCCAGCACCTCATTCGATAAGGAAAGAGCCGAGATCCCTTCACCGGGAGTGACCTCTTTAGCGAAACTAGCAAAAGCCTAAAAAACACTCATTTTCAAAATCACTAGATTCTACAACGATATCAAGTTCATTACGCTCATGATTTTCTTAAAAATCTGCGTAGCCCTCCATCATTTCAGATAAGTACTATTTAGTATCCGTGCTGCGTTTGTTGGCCTTTGTCAAGCATAGTGTGCATTAGCTGATTAGTGCATATCTGCAACCATATAATGCGATTGGATTAGGGTAGTCGTACGACCTTGTTGGCCTTTGTCAAGGGTCGTGCAGGTAGGTTTAATTCAATCAGGGAATGACGGGTTGATCTTGAATAGCGCCCTATGGTTTTTTGGCCTTTGTCAAGGTCATAGGACGTTAGGGGTAAAAACATTATCGGGAATTTCAAGTGTTGAAATTTACAATGAGATTGCATACGTTCTATATGATAGTTGGATCCCGATACCCACTGCGAGTAAGAGTTACTCTTGGGAGAGTTTTGCACTTTACAATTAGCTAATCCAGTAGGTGTCTAGAAAGGTGTCAACGGGTTATGCCTCTAGGGAACCGAGGTTTATTTTAATTAAGTTTGTGCTAAAGCACGGGGAACCTCACTCGGAGTACCGATACCTGCCTGGCCGAACGATTGGCGAACCAGTAGGATGTAATTAATCCCGGCTAATCTTACCTTTTAGGGTTTGAAGGAAGATTTGATAAAAACAGTGGGAGCCATCCTAATTAGATAAAATAACCAATCTAATCTTGCAAAGAGCGCACGCAAAGTGATTATCCTTCTCTCTCTCCTGGTAGCGACCAATGAAATGCTTTAATCAAGATAATAATATGGATGTTTTGATCGAACCTACTTAATATACTGGGCTTGGTTCCGCTATACCTTATGATTGTCATAAGTCTGAGCAAGGAATATGGGAATATCCGGATTCCCACGCCACCCAAACGAAGAATAAGCATGTTGATGCATTGTCTTCGGGTGTGTTCGTAACCAAGAACTGTTTCTCAGTTACCTCTACGTCCTGGGTATTGGATACCGGATCAGGATCCCACACATGTAATTTGTTACATGGGCTATAGAAAGATAGAGAACTGGGAAAGGGTGATATGTTTCTAGTAGTAGAGATGGTGCAATTGTTGCAGCCAAAACAGTTGGCAAATATCACCTTGTGTTACCAACTGGTAATACAATGATTCTGAGCGACTGTTATTTCGTACCAATAATATTGTGAATACCAACATGAGTTGTGAAACCTTGAGCTTGTGAGAACCCTAGTGAGCAAACAACATCTATACTTCACCATCTTACACTAGATTAGCACTTTGGTGTAGTGTGTTTCCTTCATTAAAGAGTTTAGTGAAGAGGTAGCTTGGATTAGCGGAGTTTCGGGTGGATCATTTTCGGCACGAAGATCGCAAAGGAAGCTTGATCCAACTTCAAGTGGAGCCTAGTGGAGTGATGTGGACTACTACACGGAGCTTGAGAAGAGAAGGACACGGTCTACAAAGGTTGTGGCCTCTTTCTCTTAGTATAATATTTTGTTATATCATAGTTAAACCCTAATCATCTAGTTTCGATTCTTGTTTAGTGTTAATTAGCACCCCAATTTTTTTTAAATGGCATGCTTGATGCTAGTAAAACCCAGTGGTAGTGCTAACAAACACTTTCATGGTATCAGAGCCAGGATAGAAGATTAGACGATATTTGTAAAACTACAAAACAGAAACAACTCCAAAACAGTTAACCGAAATCCCAAGTTTCAGTCGATTTTTTGAAGGCCTCTGAAATTTTTTTAAATAGTTGCAGAAGCTTACATTTGTTGTAACTAGAAGACCAAAAAAACTTGAGACACTAAATCTCACCGGCCAGATGGTGTTTTTGGCCTGCCAGGCCGGTCCCCCAATGCTCCAAATTGTCTCGTGTTTCTTTGGTGCTCTGGTACGTATATTTTAGGGTTTCAGGTTATGTTTGATTAGCCCAAAATTGCATGTGATGTTAATTTTGATAAGGGGCTAATACGGTGTCACGACCCGAAATATTAGCTCGTGACCAGCACTTAAATCACGCAACGTCTAAAGGCATAACGTAATTCAAGTAAGCTGAAACCCAGAAATCTAAACCTTTTTAAGAAATAAAAGAGGTGAAACTTTGAAATAAAGGTATAAAAAAATCATGTTTTGTCTTTTAAAAATTTGGGCAGCACCTCCTTTGTATATTTTGATCCGAAACCATAAATACATGATAATAGAAAAGGCATCCCCAAGCGGGAGCTAGCTCTTCGCCAACCGACGGATTCATAACCACGCAAGTCATAAACAAGTATACGATGCCCAACGACGAAGATCAACACAAGGAAATAATGTAAAGCAAGACATCAAACCCACCGAGTGAACATAAAAACCCATCGCTCTAAGTCTCGCAACCACAAGTCTTTCTAAGTCTTCTACATATACAATTACCAGTTTCTGATTTGATGGAGTTAACTAGATACAACAGGAATAATAATACAAGAGGGGTACGATCCAACATGTACCACCTACCAAAAGAAAAATCACCCGAAAGCAGCTGTGTGCCAACGATGCCGCTACTGATCCGTGCGGTCAACC
The DNA here is from genome assembly GCA_030015575.1 of Agapanthus africanus. Classification (NCBI taxonomy): domain Eukaryota; kingdom Viridiplantae; phylum Streptophyta; class Magnoliopsida; order Asparagales; family Amaryllidaceae; genus Agapanthus; species Agapanthus africanus. The sequence continues at coordinate 267,924,770 of JASDDO010000016.1, read as the reverse complement.
TGCAAGAACTGTGGCACAACGGGGGTGAGTTGCTAACTCGTAAGTAGAAAACATCATCAGGTAGAAATCGAAATAAACAACGATTCCTAGGTCAACTATATCATAAAGGTAATACTATGATATTTAGGGTGACCGTATCTGCATATGTGCCAACACGTAATCAATGCCTATCAGCAAGTGGATCTCATCCAACAATATAAAATCAATGCTAGTATGCATGTGGATCTCGTCCACGTGTCAACCAATGACACAACAACATCATGCATGTAAATAACATAAAGCATATGCATGTAAGAATATGAGGATATCAAAGAATGTGTGTCCATCAATGACACATCAAATCATGGGACCTGAGTGTCCAACACCGACACTCGAAACATCATGAAACCCGTGTCCAGTATCGACACGTAAATCCTCATATCTAGGGCTCCGTCAGTCCGGATCGGCCCACGGGCTTCGTAAGTCCGGATCGGCCTGTATCATCTCACGACTCCGGTCGGTATCCCCCAGATAACCGCCGAGTCTAAATACTATCACCGGTAGGTACTAGCCCGCCTGCCAGGCTCATCGTCTATACCACGAAAATCATCTCTTGCCCCGGGGAACCATACTGGGTCCACCATGTACCTACAGACGGTGCCTACCGCTCCTCGAATCGGGTATCTAACACAAGTCCTAGAGCCGAGAAAACTCATGGTGGACGCACTGAAATATCATATCAAGAGAAACCGGGTTTTCCAACAGTACATAATTTCTTGAAATACCCCCATGGTTCTCAAATCCATAAATCACATGAAATCCATATCTCAATACGTAAATCCATGAAAAATTGATGTATACAACATAAAACAGCAATATGAGCATATTAAGCGAAAACCGCTCTTTTAAATGAATCCAGTTTTAAAATATATCATGTGGTTCCCAATTATCCAAAATCCAACGCAACATCATATAAAGTGAACATGTAGCTATAGCAGGGTATATGTGTAAACATGTAAGTATGCAACATATAACAGAATGTAAGCATATCCGTATATCTCATGCAACGTGGAACAGTGATATGAACATAGCAAGTATATCATGCAACATAGCATAGTGATGTGAGCATAGCAACTATATCATGGCATGATGTAGCAATTCTACTGTGTAGTGACATAGCAATTATCGATGGTGAAAGTGTGTGAGCCGGCAATCTGTGTAATTGTAACATACGCATCATCGATAATGGTGTAGGTGTACTAGCACAGGTACAAATATAATGCAATGGGAATATTATAAACGTAGCATAAGGTACATCGTACGCGAAATGCTATCAGGTATACGTATCTACAATATATCCGAGTCGGTGAATTTATCAATCAGCATCTAGCCTCACAACACCACGTACGGTATAATCTATCGTACGACATCTTCTAATCAAGGGTATAGATCAATCAACAGATAAAACTCATCGCGTACGGTAATCCATCGTACGACAGCATTAAACAATTAGGGATTCTATCAACCTATAAAACAACGGGGGTACAGATCTAAGTTTCGTACGGCATATCACTCATTATGCACATCAATATCCATCTATATATACCTATCTCTCAGGTCACATCCGTATCAATCTCGTGTCAGGGGACCGGCAAGGTATCAACTATTTCTTATCGACTCGCATCTATATAACGACATATCAACCAAGTCATCATATCTCATCGTATACTCTTTTCATCGCATCAATCTCTCACATCATGTCATTTTACATATGCATTGTATCATATAAATCTCCAAGAGTTATGTCCCTATAGATTTCATCTCATATCTCGATATATATACTAAATCATTAATATCGCCTTTAACTATCTTCTTAACCATATCTATTATTTTCAAAAGTAGGTTTCTCCTACTGTATTCTATGTATATATATCGGTCTCCATTCATAAATTTGTGGGGGTGCTATACGCCATCCATCCGACTTCCCTCGTAGATATAAATCTACTCACCTGTGGAACTCCTCGTCCAGGCGTAGTCGATGAGCTTCGTCGTCTCGAAATCCGCGCGAATGTACCTACAATCAATATGAAATCGCAAAGCTATTCACATCAAGTTCCGAAATCCAAATACGGCACGCGGTGCGCTTATAGGTTAGAACCTATAGCCTACTGATTGATAGAGATTTTGCGTGCGTATTTAAATTTATAATTACCACAATCAAGACGGTGTCGCTTGGTAGCTAGCCGATTGAATACGGGTCGATCCACAGGGAGAAGGAATTATTTTCTTTATGTTCTAACGAGTTAAGTCCCAACTTTGGTCAGTTTGGTTTTAAGATCTAAGAATGAGAATAAATTGATATAAAGGCTTGCTAGGGTTAGGATTAGGTTAGTTCGAAATAGGGATTCTTCTTACTTCTTTCAATGCCCTAATTAAGAATATACGTGTTAGGGTAATAGTCAACAACGGGGATTAGCACGACTAGGAAGAAACTTAGTTTCTTCCTTTTGGTCCTTGTCCGTCCGTTCTTGGCTCTTAGCCCTAACCTCCGGTTAATTCAACCACAACCGGTCTAACTAAGGAATCATTGCTATCAAGTAGGATAGGGTGCCGTAGTGAGCGGATTATGGTTGACTTAAAGAGAGTCCTTAATTAAAATTATTTGGGGGAAAAGAAAGGAGTGAGAGTGATTTCCTTCTCTCAAACCTTCGCTCTTCTATCCCTAACAAGTGAGGAATTACTCACTCATTAGGCAGATAACAATAAAATTCATTTTTTTATTTTAATAGATGAACTAAATTGCAAATAATAAAAGAACAGATAAAAATTGCAGGAATTAAAATTCAGATAAAAAGAATGTGAGATAAAAAATAAAACTTACTTTATTGATGACCTCTCAACAATGCATTACAATTAGAATTAAAATTTAGATCTAAGAATTAAAAAGAGGCATAAAATCTAAAGAGAGGCATGCCTAATTAGGCTTTTGGCTTTCCTATTTATAGATATAATAAACCCTAGGTTATATTCTGATCCATACATGAATTTACCAAACTACCCTAAGAAAACCGGGTCAAAGCACCGACACCTCCACCGACACGTGCACCGACACGTGCACCATACGGCCGCGGTTCCGCGGAAGAAAATCCTGTTTGGCCGCGGTTCCGCGGCCATTTGGTGGGAACTTGGGCTCAACTCTTCAGGGTTGCTTCATGTTGCTTTTACCTTCTGTTTTCTTCACTTGGTTCCTCAGAATCTCTTCTATTTTCTTCCAGATTTCCAACAGTGCAGAATGATGTGGACTTTTGCTTTGAGCTTCGTGTTGAAGTCTTGAATCTTGTGCTGCCCTTGTGCTTTGTGCATTGAATTGTCTAATGATTTTCATTTGTTCCTTGAACTGGTAGGCGACATTATACAGATTCATCTATTGTTGGTCGTAGTCTCACATTTATAGCGATTTTTCATGAATTTCACTGTAACGATCTGAGAACCTGTAACCTGCAACTATTTAGTAGACATGGATCAAAAGCACCTATTTATATGTAATGTGATTAAGAATGGGCGATATAATAATGCCAAATTCTGATATGAACACCTACGCATGCAAAACAACCAAAAGCTTGCCGATTGCTTTGCAAGACCATCAAAAGGGCTTTCTCTTGCTCTGATGCTAGAGAAGCCGAGATGATAACAGGGAGGGTCTCATTATCACCTAAGTAAGCGTATTTAAGGTGAGATGGCAATAGCTTGAGTTTGAGTGTTGGAGGTGAAACAATTGAAGGTAAAATCGGTGAAATTGTCTCAAACTCAAAGGATTCCAACAGAGGTTCAAAACGAGTGTAAGCAACCGAGTCGAATAGTTCGACTAACTCATCCAAAAATTCAAAGGATTCAAACTCGGGTGGTGATTGGTCGAGATCGTTTGAGAAAGTGAAACACTCATAGTCATTATCGGGCGTGAAAGCAGTATCAGATTCAAGGAGGAACGCACTAGTGGCATTAAGATTGCTGTGATCGAACAAATTTTTTTCTAATTCACAGTCCTCCGGGGTGATCTCTTGGATCGAGCAAACGTCTAGTATATTAGCATTAGGTTCAGAGGGCTGATTCCCTAACTTAAAAATGTTGAGTTCAATCGTCATGTTTCCAAAAGATAGGTTCATCGAACCATTGCGACAATTGATCACAACATTCGAAGTTGCAAGGAATGGTCGACCGAGTATCACCGGAATTTAACTCCGGGGGTTAGCTACAGGTTGTGTATCGAGAACAATAAAATCAACGGGGAATATGAAGTCCCCTACTTTGATCAATACATCCTCTAACTCTCCCTATGATGGGTGATAGATCGGTTGGCCATTTGGAGAGTACAATATGTAGGTTTCAGCTCTCCTACACCTAATGGCTCATATACCGAATAAGGAAGTAGGTTAACACTGGCACTAAGATCCAAAAGTGCGCGGTTGATGTTCTTATCCCCAATAGTTATTGAAATCATAGGACAGCCAGGGTCCTTTTGTTTTTGGGGTAAGTGTTGGGTAAGAGCATCACTCACGGCACTAGCTTAGAAAACCTTTTTAGGTACCTGAGATTTCCTCTTCTTAGTGCATAAGTCCTTCAAGATTTTTACGTAAGAAGGGACTTGTTAGATTTCATCCAAGAGGGGAATGTTAATGCTAACCTGTTTAAATAACTCCACAATCTTCTCCATTTGTGGATTTTGTATATTGGATCTCAATCGGTTTGGAAATGGAATATTCTGAAAATTGGTTGAGTCTAATGCTTGTGGAGGAGATTGCGGAGTTGGAACGGATCCTAATGCTGGTGTTTTCGTGGAGTGAGATGTGGGTCCGTTCGGAGTAGCAGAAGAAGTAGAGCCTTGTGAAGAATGGAGAGCAGGCTCTGAAGACGAAGAAGAAGAAGAAGAAGAAGAAGCGGCTACCGGGGTGTCATCATCAGTGCCAATATTGTTGTGCAACATCCTTCCAGATCTCGATGTAGTCACGGCACTCATATTATGGTTTTGTTGTTCAAGAGAAACATGTGCATTTTGTGGGTGACCAGGATTTGGGAGTGGTTGAGATGGAAGCTTCCCTTTCTCACGCTCGCTTAAAGCCACATTCAGTTGTGCAATCTGAGCTTCAATGGTTTTGACGCTTTGCCCATGTGACGCAGTATGTTGCACCAAAGACTGAATGGAAGACTGGATGTTGGCGGATGATTGAGTTGATTGTTTTAAAAATGCCTTCAGACTTCGTTCTAACGAGGAAACCTTATCGTTATATGGCAGAACAAAATTGTTTTGAGGAAAAGAATTATTGGGTGAAAAATTGTTCGTTTGATTTTGGTAAGGTTGGGGTTGGAAAGGTTGCTGATATTGAGTTTGTTGAAGAGCTTGTTGTTGAGGAGGAGGCCTCTGGAAGTTGTTGTTGCCTTGGAATTGTTGATTTTGATTCCATGCGAAATTGGTGTGGTTCCTCCAACCAGGATTGTAAGTTGAAAAGTATGGATCATTTCTTTGTCTTTGCTGAAAGGCAGCATTGACTTGATCCTGTCCTTGACCAGGTTGATTGTAAGGACACTCTTCGGTCAAATGGGATGGATCCGAACAACAAGCGCATATAGTGCGAGGGGGTAAAACAGGGGCAGGAGAAGGCGATGAGAATTTGCTCTCAATTGCTTATAGTTTTCGTGTAATCGATGTCATTTCGGCTTTCATTGCAATTGACATATCAAATTGATGAACGCCCGCCCTAGACGGATCGGAAGAAGTAGATGAAGTGGATGAAGTGGTCGGTCTAGTGCTCTCCTACTAAAGCGTTTGTTCTGCAAGATTGTCGAGAAATTGCCAAGCTTCTTCGTCAGATTCGGATAGGAAGTGGCCTTGACAAATGGTTTCCGGAAACTGCTTAGTTGCTGGGTTCAGTCCTTCGTATAAAGTTTGGCAGAGTTGCCATCTCTCAATACCGTGATGAGGACACTGAACAAGAAGGTCTTTGTATCGTTCGAAACACTTCCAAAAAGGTTCGGAAGGAAGCTGGGAAGATTGGTTAATTTCATTACGTATTCTCGCGGTCTTGTGATTTGGGTAAAACTTTTTAAGAAACGCTTTAACAAACTCTTCCCAATTGTTTATGGAATGCGATGCGGTACTATATAGCCACTTTCAGCTTGGTCACATAGAGTGAAGGGAATGACTCGTAGCCTTATAGCATCTTCGGATTCCAGTCCGTGAAATTTAGGCAACATGTTGATGAAGTGGGGCTTAATTTCGAAATTGTCCCCATTTGCCGGCGGTAGTGAAAAACAGGTAGAAAGTGCGGAGCGGGTAGGATAGAAACGATCCTAGGGCGCGATTCGCTGTGGCGCTTCAACAGGAGGTTGTTGCAGGTTATTCGCACCCAGTTGAGGTAGAATTAGTCCCGAGGCAGGTAAAGGGTTGTTAGGATTGAATCCTGACATCTCTTTAGAAGATGATGAATGTGAGAATGAAGGTGAATGGACAGAATTCCGGTCAACGTTGGAGTTGGTCGGCAAAGGTAAGGATGAAAAATGTGTGGAGGGAGTTTCGACTTCGGAGTTGATCGCGTATTCAGTAGCGACTAACGAAACACGGACTAAACGGGCACTAGTGTCCCGAGTCCAACCGGACATACACTAAACGAGTGTAGTGCAATCAAAGCCTAGAATGTGAGGGTAAGAAAACGTCGATGGAGAAACGTGATGAAAGGTGGGTGAAATGGGATTCTAGCGACAAAAGGCAAGTTTTTATAAAAATTTTGTTTTGTTGTTTTCTATGTTTTTTTATTTCTTTTCTTTTTATAAAGATTTTTTATAAAGATTTTTGCAAAAATTTGTACGGAATTACGGCACAATTTCAATCAACCACAGTGTAAACATGCACAATCAATCCTAGAGCTAGGGTCTCCTAAGTCAACTAGACTGCTCATAACTGTTCCAATGCGACAAATTGTGAGATATCCCTCAAATCGCCTCTTCACCGCCAATTGTGGCCAGGTAAGCACAAATGAAGAAAGGAGGGTTTCGCTCACGAATCACCGTGAGACGGGCCTTTTAAATTTACCTTTCTCACTTGTCTAGCCCAGGCACCACAAAGTCAGGTTTAGATAAACGACTGAATGCCCACAACCTTCCTTTGTCCTAATGAGCGCGACAGTCCTTAATTAGCTGAGTCTATATATTTTTTAATTAACTCAAGGGTGATGCATATGCTTTTAGTGATTTCTGAGGTCTTAGGAAGGGTAATGAAATCCCCACCCAATCTTAGTTGGTGTTATAGCCCCTTAGATTCCGTTTAAATATGCAAAGCAGTAACACACCAAAATCTAAAACACTTGCCAATTTTTTATTTTTTTTATTTGCGGCGCAAAGAATCCTGCATAAAATGATTTATTGGATAGGAGAAAGATTCTGTGCAAAGAAACCTGCAAGAAATTTTTTTCAGTGGAGCTTAGGGGGTGGAAGAGAAGAAAAAAATACTTACAGAGATTTTCAGTTGCTCACGTCACCTTTTTTACCGCGGTTCCACGGTCAAATGCCTACTTCTGCCGTGGTTCCGTGGTGGATCAGTTGGTTCAGATCTTCAAAAATTTTCTCTGCGCTGATTTGGTTCTCCTCTGTCTGTTCAGATCCTCTGTTTCTGGATTTGTTCACTGAGCTTGCTCCAGATCTGAATCAGTCCGTCTTCCTTTCCAGCACAATTCGCACAAAAGCCAATCAAAAATAACAATATGATTTTTTTTATGTTTTTATTTCTTTTTAATTTTTTATATTTTTATATTTTCCAAATTAACCCGAAATTACACAAAGAATTAAACTACCGTCTCCCCGACAACGGCGCCATTTGATTGATAGAGATTTTGCGTGCGTGTTTAAATTTATAATTACCGCAATGAAGATGGTGTCGCTTGGTAGCTAGCCAGTTGAATACGGGTCGATTCATAGGGAGAAGGAATTTTTTTCTTTATGTTCTAACGAGTTAAGTCCTAACTTTGGTAGGTTTGGTTTTAAGATCTAAGAATGAGAATAAATTAATATAAAGTCTTGCTAGGGTTAGGATTAGCTTATTTCGAAATAGGGATTCTTCTTACTTCTTTCAATGCCCTAGTTAAGAATATATGTGTTAGGGTAATAGTCAACAACGGGGATTACCACGACTAGGAAGAAACTTAGTTTCTTCCTTTTGGTCCTTGACCGTCCGTTCTTGGCTCTTAGCCCTAACCTCCGGTTAATTCAACCACAACCGGTCTAACTAGAGAATCACCGCTATCATGTAGGATAGGGTACCGTAGTGAGCAGATTATGGTTGACTTAAAGAGATTCCTTAATTAAAATTATTTGGGGTAAAGAAAGGAGTGAGAGAGATTTCCTTCTCTCAAACCATCCCTCTCCTATCCCTAACAAGTGAGGAATTACTCACTCATTAGGCAGATCACAATAAAATTCAATTTTTTATTTTAATAGATGAACTAAATTGCAAATAATAAAAGAACATATAAAAATTCAGATAAAAAGAATGCGAGATAAAAAAAATAAAACTTACTTTATTGATGTCCTCTCAACAATGCATTATAATTGGAATTAAAATTTAGATCTAAGAATTAAAAAGAGACATAAAAAATAAAGAGAGGCATGACTAATTAGGCTTTTGGCTTTCCTATTTATAGATAGAAAAAACCCTAGGTTACATTCTGATCCATACATGAATTTACCAAACTACCCTAAGAAAACCGGGTCAAAGCACTGACACCTCCACCGGCACGTGCACCATACGGCCGCGGTTCCGCGGCAGAAAGGCCTGTTTGGCCGCGGTTCCGCAGCCATTTGGTAGGATCTTGGGCTCAATTCTTTAGGGTTGCTTCATGTTGCTTTTACCTTCTGTTTTCTTCACTTGGTTCCTCAGAATCACTTCTATTTTCTTCCAGATTTCCAACATTGCAGAATGATGTGGACTTTTGCCTTGAGCTTCGTGTTGAAGTCTTAAATCTTATGCTGCCCTTGTGCTTTGTGCATTGAACTGTCTAATGATTTTCATTTGTTCCTTGAACTGGTAGGCGGCATCATACGGATTCATCTATTGTTGGTCGTAGTCTCACATTTGTAGCGATTTTTCATGAATTTCACTGTAACGATTTGAGAACCTGTAACCTGCAACTATTTAGCAGACATGGATCAAAAGCACCTATTTATATGTAATGTGATTAAGAATGGGCGATATAATAATGCAAAATTCTGATATGAACACCTACGCATGCAAAACAACCAAACAATCCTCGTCGTTGACCTACAAACGTCCAACGACCAAATACAATATCAAGTCTCAAAACTAAGAATCCCAATACCGGAAAACATAGCCAAAACCCTAACTAGGGTCTCTATTCATGAAAACCACCAAGCCTAAAACCCCAATTGTACCAATAACCATATACTAGTAAACTGTAAAGTGGTTTAAGAAATTATACCGATCGATCCGTGTCCTTTGGTCTTCAATCTCAGTCCTTAGCAAGTTGCGGCTGCCTTGACAAAGTTCGCTCTCCGGTCATGCTCGTCGAAGAGGACACACGTCGAGAATTCTTTATATGGGCTCCCGCTTCTAAACCGAAGAAACTCGGGCATTCAGTTTGCTAGCCTAGATACCCAAGACGAAGTAGAGATAGTGTATGAATATTTTGTCTCAAGGCACCCAAGGATTTGAGTGAAGGTGAATGAAGTTGCCAATGGAGAAATTGTGAAGGAGCATTAGAATTTTGCATGGAGGAAAATTAAGCATGCTTGAATAAAATGGCTCGGCCAATAATTAGATGGAAGTGGCTTTCTGTGGATTTATTTCACCAAGTGGTGAGGGTGAGTGTGATTAATGAAGCCAACCCAAAAATTCCCCAGCACACTCACAAAATAATATGCCACCTCACCCCTCACAAAATATTTAAACCAAATATCCTACACAAATACAAAACCATTAAAGCACAAGATGAGTCATGAAATAGCCCATGCCCAAATTAATGCAAAAACCGATGACTCGCCAAAGCCCAAATAAATGCTCACTGCCCACAAAAATCTTGCTGGAAAATGCCAGCACAACCAATATTCATGACTCACAAAAATCTCACCAGTTCCACACAAGAATTTTGGCCATAAACAAGAACTCACATTTCAATAAATTATATTTTTAAATGAATAAATCATTTTAATCTCCAAATTATTTCACAAATATTGGTATATATTTATACCATTTTACGAAAACCCCAAATTCGCAATTCGGTAGTTTTCGCGAAATATATTATTTTAATATTAAATTTCAAAAATAATATTTTATATTTTCTGAAATGTTACAATCTTCCCCCCTTAAATAAATTCGGTCCCCGAAATTAAATTTAACTCCCCACATATTAAAACATTTCAATAATCAGCTCAAATCAACATGGCTCCGAAATGACGGAAGATACACAAATACCACAGCGCATCCTATGCGCCGAAAAATGAGTACGAAACTCAAAACCGAACTCCGTCAAGCGTCACGCAAATCATCGGATTGCACACATATCATCGGAATCACGATGGAGATATAGATCTCGAAATCCACTACTGAAATCCAATATACACCTATCAAATACTATAATATATATATAGTACACATCCTCTTTGAAAAATCTTCAAAAACTGAGTAAAACATATGCAAAATCTTTTCTGAATCACCGTGTGATGCGTAACTCACGGCACAAGTGACGGACGCTCATTTGTAAAGTAATAATATACTTTCATATATATTTTGCTCAAATATACGTTCCGCCTTTTTGAAATATCCCAAAAGGTTTTCTTTTGTAAACGTTCGTGTCACTCGCGGACACGTAAGAAATAGCGAGACTATAGCTCCTTTTTGAAAACCTCTTGGTAAACTTTTTTTGCATGCAAAGTACTCAGGCACTGTCCTCGGATCAGTCCTGTTCGGCTATTACATAGTATAGTATCTATCATGAAAACAAAGGGCTCAAGAGCAAAATCAGCCTCAAAAGGCGTATCCAACAATCAGGTGCGTTTGGTGCGCACGGAAATCAAATCCAAATACAAGTGCCACAATATGCACAAAAGTAAAAAATAAGTGCAACGGATGTGCACGAAAGCATCTGTCCAACGCAATTGATGTGCACGACAACAACAACTAGTGCATCTATAGTGCACGAAAATCTCGATCCAGTGCAACTAACATGAACGAACGAAAACCCCAATCGAGTGCATCAGGTGTGCACAAAATCATATCAAGTCCAAATCAAGTGCATCCGTCATGCACGAATGAAATCGAAATCAAGTGCATCCCACATGCACGAATAAAATCGCATCTAATATGCACGGATAAAATCTAAATCAATGGCATCCAACATGCACGAGTAAAATCTCACTCAAGTGCATCCGATTCGCACAAAATCCAATACCAAGCGCGTCGGGTTCGTAAAAAGCATCAAATGCAGTAGCATGCACGAAAACACAAATCTGGTAAACGAATGCTCAAAGACATAAATCGGGTGCACCCAATGTACGAAGTATAAATCTAGTGCAACCATTGCACGAAATACCCACCTGGTGCAACAAATACATGAAATGTAAATCTAGTGCAACCAATCCACGAAATACGCATCCGGTGCAACAAATGCACAAAATACAAATCGGGTGCATTCGGTGCACGAAATATCAAATCCGGTGCATCCAGTGCACGAAATATCAAATTCTGTGCATCGAGTGCACGAAATATCAAATCATGTGCATCGAGTGCACGAAATATCAAATCCGGTGCATCGAGTGCACGAAATATCAAATCCGGTGCATCAAGTGCACGAAATATCAAATCTTGTCCATCCAGTGCATGAAATATTAAATCCTGTACATCGAGTGCAAGAATTATCAAATCATGTGCATCGAGTGCACGAAATATCAAATCCGGTGCATCGAGTGCACGAAATATCAAATCCGGTGCATCAAGTGCACGAAATATCAAATCTTGTGCATCCAGTGCATGAAATATCAAATCCTGTACATCGAGTGCACGAAATATCAAATCATGTGTATCCAGTGCGCGAAATATCAAATCATGTGCATCCAGGGCACGAAATATCAAATCATGTGCATCCAGCGCACGAAATATCAAATCATGTGCATCCAGTTCACGAAATATCAAATCCTGTTCATCGAGTGCACGAAATATCAAATCATGTGCATCCAGTGCACAAAATATCAAATCAGGTGCACAACTACACGGAAACTCATTAATAACTCAAATGTGTATGAAAAATACACTGAGTGTACCAATGTGTAAAAAACTCATAAACGTGTGCAACTGCGTGCAAAAAACACGTATCAATGCACTGCAAGCATATGTGAGCTATACCGAGTGCAAAAAAAAATCAAATCGAGTATGTACCACATGCACAAAATCAAATCAACCGTACGAAATCCACGAAATCATAACCACGTGCAGCCAACGCACAAAACCGATATCAAGTGCAATAAATGTGCACAATTCATAGACCAACACAACGGTGTGTAAAACGTATCTCAAGTGTAATAACTGTGCACGAAATATAAATACCCAATAGGTGCAGCCAAGGTGCATGAAAACCATATCATGAAACTCAAATCCAAGCGATATAAGCGTGATACTCGGATCACAAACGCTAATCGCAACAAATGACATTGAGGTACGCCTCCTACAATGTTGAAAAATGTCGGTGCGCCCAAAACTGTCAGAGCAAGAACATATACTTGCCTCCTGCTCACGGTCTGGCGTCCTCTGTATCTAGGTCTTTATTTCTCTGTGGATTACCAATCTTGCAATCCATCGACTCATCTGCACGGTCAGGTGTGCTAACGGAAATGATTCCGCTCTGGCACTCCTCAGGTCATCTCTCGGCCAATTAGTATGATCACTCATAAATCAGCACGTCACTGGCGTCGGCCTCTGGCCCTCTGAATACACGTGACACAACTGATCCTCGGTGCAATCTCATCGCAGCAGTGTCCTGGAAGGAACCTGCTCAAGGTCTCTTCCGATCTCGCTTATGCCGAACTATACGGAGGCTGGTACTCTTGCAAAATCTCTTCTCGTTTTCTAGACATCTGCATTCCGAGCACAGCATTTCCTCGCAAACAGGCTGTATCCCAACTCCTCTGTATACATATCAGATCTCTAATCTCAACGGGGAGTAACAACAGCTCGTCAGCATCTCGCACGGACCTCTTGTTCCACTCATCTTTATTATCGCCCACTTCGACGTCACGTCGTGCTATCTGCGTATTGCAAATGTTCTCGGCTACAGTCAATCCGGAATCTCTCACACGGACTCGAAATCACGAACTCGGTATCTTCATCACTCTCTAGAAGATATCTAGCCGAACACGTCCTCGGGAACTCGTTCCAATCATCGGAGGAATACTCAATACTCGTCCGTTCTCGATCAACTCACAACTCATCTGGGTGAGGTCCTCTATTTGAAGCTGGTCCACTTTACTGATATCTTATCAGAGCATCCAACGAACAACGTCATTTCTGGATCGATCTTCTCTCGATCTGAGTAAGATCCTCCACATTGGAAATCTTCAACTCGACTGGGCCTGTATCAGCGCATCAAATCTGACGAATCACTTCATCTCTCAACTCAAGATAGACTAGCTATCACCTGTCGCATCTTTGCCTGGAAGCTCCAACGATCTCAGCTCGTAAGCTCTGGAAGCGACATCTCATCATTCTCAGCAATAGATGGGTCATCTGTCTGCACAGTAGATGACATCACAATCTCCGAGGTATGCTGTACATCAACAGTCCTCTAACAACAGGTAGCCTCTAACCATGGCCCGATCATCCGGTACAAAACCGCACACTCATCTCAAACGAGAGGTCACAACAAAACCACTAAATCGATACGTTCCCATGTCACCAGAAAACCCGATGGTCAGTCCTCGTCCACGACGAGCTCGCCCTGATCGCATCACTAGCAGCAGCTCAAACTGCGCTCAAACCATGGTGACAGGAACCTCAATCAAGTATAGACGAAAATTAATCCAAGGGATGAAATGAATCAACAGATCCATAATGGATACATGATCATAAGGAGGAACTGAATCGGTGAGGGTATGATCATGGAAACGAATAGAATCAAGGATCTCAAATAGATGTATAATCATGGGGACGAAGAGAATCATCGATCTCAACATATGTTCATCCTAAGGTTTCTTAAGTGGAGTATCGTATCGTAAATATGCCGCGGAACATACGTACGGTACATCACCCTACTCAAGCTACCTACTCCATCAATCTGGGTCTGCCTATGAAACGAAAGTTCGGGTCTAATACCCCTGTTCAAGACTAAGTTCCGTAAGGTCAAGCCTAGGTTCCGAAATAGAATACGCCCCAGACTCCACATAGTCAAACCTAGACTCGAACCAAGTTTAAACTTAGCGCTTTGATACCAACTTTGTCACGACCCGAAATATTAGCTCGTGACCAGCAATTAAATAACGCAACGTCTAAAGGCGTAACATAATTCAAGTAAGCTGAAACCCAGAAATCTAAACCTTTTTAAGAAATAAAAGAGGTGAAACTTTGAAATAAAGGTATAAAAAATCATGTTTTGTCTTTTAAAAATTGGGGCAGCACCTCATTTATATATTTTGATCCAAAACCACAAATACATGATAATAGAAAAGGCATCCCCAAGCGGGAGCGAGCTCTTCTCCAACCGGCGGATTCATAACCACGCAAGTCAAAAACAAGTATACGACGCCCAATGGCGAAGATCAACACAAGGAAATAATGTAAAGCAAGACATTAAACCCACCAAGCGAACATAAAACCCATCGCTCTAAGTCTCGCAACCACAAGTCTTTCTAAGTCTTCTACATATACAATTACCAGTTTTTGATTTGATGGAGTTAACTAGATACAACAGGAATAATAATACAAGAGGGGTACGATCCAACATGTACCACCTACCAAAAGCAAATCACCCGAAAGCAACTGCGTGCCAGCGATGCCGCTACTGATCCGTGCGGTCAACCTGCAAGAACTGTGGCACAACAGGGGTGAGTTGCCAACTCGTGAGTAGAAAATATCATCAGGTAGAAATCGAAATAAACAACGATTCCTAGGTCAACTATATCATAATGGTAATACTAACATATCTAGGGTGACCATATCTGCATATGTGCCAATACGTAATCAATGCCTATCAGCAAGTGGATCTCATCCAACAATATAAAATCAATGCTAGTATGCATGTGGATCTCGTCCATGTGTCAACCAATGACACAGCAATATCATGCATGTAAATAACATAAAGCATATGCATGTAAAAATATGAGGATATCAAAGAATGTGTGTCCATCAATGACACATCAAATCATGGAACCTGAGTGTCCAACACCGACACTCGAAATATCATGAAACCATTGTCCAACATTGACACGTAAATCCTCATATCTAGGGCTCCGTCAGTCCGGATCGGCCCACGGTCTCCGTCAGTCTGGATCGGCCTGTATCATCTCACGACTCCGGTCGGTACCCCCAGATAACCGCCGAGTCCAAATACTATCACCGGTAGGTACTAGCCCGCCTGCCAGGCTTATCGTCTATACCACGAAAATCATCTCTTGTCCCGAGGAACCATACCGGGTCCACCATGTACCCGCAGACGGTGCCTACCGCTCATCGAATCGGGTATCTAAGACAAGTCTCAGAACCGAGAAAACTCATGGTGGACGCACTGAAATATCATATCAAGAGAAACCGGGTTTTCAAACAATACATAATTTCTTGAAATACCCCCATGGTTCTCAAATCTATAAATCACATGAAATCCATATCTCAATGCGTAAATCCAAGAAAAACTTATGTATGCTACATAAAACAGCAATATGAGCATATTAAGGGAAAACCGCTCTTTTAAATGAATCCAGTTTTAAAATATATCTTGCAGTTCCCAATTATCCAAAATCCAACGCAACATCATATAAAGTGAACATGTAGCTATAGCAGGGTATATGTGTAAGCATGTAGGTATGCAACATATAACAGAATGCAAGCATATCCGTATATCTCATGCAACGTGGAACAGTGATATGAACATAGCAAGTATATCATGCAACATAGCATAGTGATGTGAGCATAGCAAGTATATCATGGCATGATGTAGCAATTCTACTGTGTAGTGACATAGCAATTATTGATGATGAAAGTGTGTGAGCCGGCAATCTGTGTAAGTGTACATACGCATCATCGATAATGGTGTAGGTGTACTAGCACAGGTACAAATATAATGCAATGGGAATATTATAAACGTAGCATAAGGTATATCGTACGCGAAATGCTATCAGGTATACGTATATACAATATATCCGAGTCGGTGAATCTATCAATCGTCATCTAGCTCACAACACCACGTACGGTATAATCTATCGTACGGCATCCTCTAATCAAGGGTATAGATCAATCAACAGGTAAAACTCATCACGTACGGTAATCCATCGTACGGCGGCATTAAACAATTAGGGATTCTATCAACATATACAACAACGGGGGTATGGATCTAAGTCTCGTACAGCATATCACTCATTATGCACATCATTATCCATCTATATATACCTACCTCTCAGGTCACATCCGTATCAATCTAGTATCAGGGGATCAGCAAGGTATCAACTATTTCTTATCGACTCGCATCCATATAACGACATATCAACCAAGTCATCATATCTCATCGTATACTCTTTTCATCGCATCAATCTCTCACATCAAGTCATTTTACATATACATTCTATCATATAAATCTCGAAGAGTTATGTCCCTATAGCTTTCATCTCATATCTCGAAATATATACTAAATCATTAATATCGCCTCTAACTATCTTTTTAACCACATCTATAGTTTTCAAAAGTAGGTTTCTCCTACTGTATTCTATGTATATATATCAGTCTCCATTCATAAATTTGCGGGGGTGCTATACGCCATCCGCCCGACTTCCCCCGTAGATATAAATCTACTCATCTATGGAACTCCTTGTCCAGGCGTAGTCGATGTGCTTCATCGTCTCAGAATCCGCGCGAATGTACCTACAATCAATATGAAATCGCAAAGCTATTAACATCAAGTTCCGAAATCCAAATACGGCACGCGGTGCGCTCATAGGTTAGAACCTATAGCCTACACATTCAAAACAACCAAACAACCCTCGTCGTTGACGTACAAACGTCCAACGACCAAATACAATATCAAGTCTCAAAACCAAAAATCCCAATACCGGAAAATATAGCCAAAACCCTAACTAGGATCACTATTCATTAAAACCACCAAGCCTAAAAGCCCAATCGTACCAATAACCCTATACTAGTAAACTGTAAAGTGGTTTAAGAAATTATACCGATCGATCTGTGTCCTTCGGTCTTCAAATCTCAGTCCTTAGCATGTTGCGGCTTCCTCGACGAAGTTCGCTCTCCGGTCACGCTCGTCGAAGAGGACACACGTCGAGGATTCTTTATACGGGCTCCCGCTTCTAAACCGAAGCAACTCGGGCATCCAGTTTGCTACCCTAGATATCCAAGACGAAGTAGAGATAGTGTGTGAATATTTTGTCTCAAGGCACCCTAGGATTTGGGTGGAGGTGAATGAAGTTGCCAATGAAGAAATTGTGAAGAAGTAAGCATTAGAATTTTGCATGGAGGAAAATTAAGCATTCTTGAAAAAAATGGCTCGGCCAATTTTTAGAAGGAAGTGGCTCTCTGTGGATTTATTTCACCAAGTGGTGAGGGTGAGTGTGATTAATGTAGCCAACCCGAAAATTCCCCAGCACACTCACAAAATAACATGCCACCTCACCCCTCACAAAATATCTAAACCAAATATCCTACACAAATACAAAGCCATTAAATGCATAAGATGAGTCATGAAATAGCCCATGCCCAAATTAATACAAAAACCAATGCCTCACCAAAGCCCAAATAAATCCTCACTGCCCACAAAAATCTTGCTGGAAAATGCCAGCACAACCAAAATTCATGACTCACAAAAATCTCACCAATTCCACACAAGAATTTTAGCCATAAATAAGAACTCACATTTCAATAAATTATATTTTTAAATAAATAAATTATTTTAATCTCGAAATTATTTCACAAATATTGGTATATATTTATACCATTTTACGAAAACCCCAAATTCGCAATTCGGTAGTTTTCGCGAAATATATTATTTTAATATTAAATTTCAAAAATAATATTTTATATTTTCTGAAATGTTACATACGGAGTGTTACGTAGTCGTAAGTTTAACATCATTTCGGGTTTACGTTTGATATGTGATACAGTAGTTAGAATCCACATTAAATTAGTTTTGTGAAAACTAGTTTGTTTGTAAATCTAGCATGTTAGTCTCTATTGATTGATTGCCACGAAGTTTCGATTCGGATCGAAACTCCATCGCAATCGCGTATCGTACGCGAATACTCGTCAGATAACTTTACTAGATAGCCACGTCCCATAGCCCCGACTAAGTGACTTTAGGAGAACCCCGTTGCCAAAAGCATCCACTCGGGTGCTCGTGGCCACAGTGTTCCGCCTAAGTGCACATGTTAGTGTATATGCCCTAGGGGCCATTATTTTATCATACTAGCTTGTATATTACTTATTGGAAGCTTGGGATATTCACAGTTGTATTAACTGTCTTGCTCAACATAATAGTATGCTACTTGGTTTATATCTATCTTAATATGCGTATATGTTTCTTTTAGCATATCGCGAATATATATTGATAGGGCCCATAGGATCTTGCTTGACTATCAGCGTTGTGATGGCAGTCACACTAGTGGGGGATAGTCTACAAACACATCCTTTTTCAGGTCCCTAGTCGTAGGATTATCGAGACAGGGCATCGATATTCCGGAGTAGACCAGTGTATACGCTTCTCATCCCAGCAGGGGAAATTGTTTGTCCCACAGCCATTAGTATGTAGTACTGGAGATAGTATGCAGGTGCTCGTTGGGTTACGGGTACACCGGACATGACTCGCAGGGAACAGTTGGTTGGTATTATACCCATCGTCAGTTAACAGTTCCCAGGTGACATGCGTACAGCATAGTCTGTAGACTTGACACTGCTGCTTCGCCTCGAGTGTGTTCCAACTGTTCTTAGATTGCTACCCTACCACGGCTCGACTGAGTCGTGCAAACAGGTAGCAGTTGGGTGCAGTCCCGAAGCACTTGGAGGCAGTGGCGGTTAGATAGGATTCGTCTCTCCCGGTGTTGGGGGTTGATATCGCGCTGTTTTTGGAGAGCCATTACGCAAGGTCCCTGGCCAGGGAAAACGAGATTCACTGGTAGGTTTTCCAGTAATTTCTCAAGGTGTAATGGGCTTCACTCCAACACGACTTATACCGCTTTTAGGGGACTGACGCTTTCCTCCCCCTAGGCCCGATATGCGATAGTCTTAAACGAACAGACCAGACTGTACAGAGATTGTCACATCAGGCTCAGTAGGAGTTCGGATGGGTTTCCTCATCGACCTTCTTATCGACATCTACCTGGGGACCGTTACGTACAGCTAGTACCGCTTGTGGCCTGTGGTTAAACCTACTGCCAGCGTAGTGTCGAGTCTTTAGAGTCCCACACAGAAAGTTTCCCTGCTTCAGGCGAAACGATATAGAGGTCGTATGGTTTTACGACAGGGTTCGGACATATACATGTACTTGTGCATGTATGATGTTCGGACAGATTATACTAACAGGCTTTGGTTTAAGCCAGATTCTAGTATTGGATTATTGTATTTATGCAGTCTCAGTATATCCGTGTTTTTCGTAAATACGGATAGGAGGGGCATTCTTGTAATTAGTCGAGAAGCTTCTAGAAGAAAGGTGACTCATTTAGTTTTAATTCATTTGTGAATTAAACTTAATGAGGTGGAGAGGTGATGTGTAATTTTCATTAATTGCATCATGAGTCATGAGGTGATTCACCTCAAGGTATATTAATTGCACAATGAGTCATTATTTATCCAAATGACTTAAGATTCAATTCATTATCACATACACATTCTCTCTCCTCAAGCTCTCATCTTCTTCATCCTAACCCTAATCCTCTCATGTGTTGAAAACCCTAGGGTTAGAAAGACTAATAGATCCTTAATCTATCTCTATATCCTCTAGGTCACTTGGATTAGCAATCCTAGCCACTTAGTTACCTCAAGTTAGAGGTTAAAGCTTGAAGAAGGAACTCTCGGGTGGATCTTCTATTACATCGAGGAGGCCGACGAGGATGTGAACAACAAGAACAAGAAGGACTGGTATCTTGAGGTATAATCATCTATCATAGTAGTTAACCATTTCTAGATAGTTTGTTAGTTAGGGTTTAGCAAAGATCCGTTTGAAAGTCGATGTTACTTTGAAAAAAATGATTGTTTTTCCTATTCCGCCTCCCCGCATCTTGTAGGGTGTGTAATGTTGACTTACAGTGGTATCAGAGCCTAGCTAAACCATAACTAACATATTAGCAAAGTCTTTAGAAAATCGATCGCAATTTAATCCCGAAAAAACGACATTTTCACCAAGTTTTTGCCGTTTTAAATTGGGGTCTAAAAACTTTTTCAGGGGCCTTAAAAATACAAGCAGGGTTTTTAAAGAATTGTGAAGAAATTTGGGATCGTGACTCGGCCAAACCGCCGTCGAACCGCGGCTGATCCAAGCGATCTGCCGTGGATCCGCGTGTAAGTCTACGGTAGCGCCCCGGCCGTCAATCCGAGGCCAAAATGAGGAACAAAAACTTTTATGAAACTAGCGCTATCGTAGTCTTTCACCCGGATCGAACCATTAACGCTAAACTAGCAACTAGAGAAGGGTTAGAAAAGGTATACCGATCGATCCGTGTCCTTCGGTCTTTAGCCACCATCCCTAGCTCCTCGCGGCATCTCCGATCTCCGGTCTCCTCGTCGGAAGGGCACCACATCAATGAGTCTTTTTACGGGCTCCTGCTTCATCCGAAGCAACTCGGACACGAAGTTCGCTAGCCGACGTGTCCAAGGTGAAGTAGAGAATGTGTATGATAACTTTGTCTCAAGCATCCATTTATTCTCAACGCATGAGAGTGTATGGATGGAGGTTGAAGATGATGCCATTAATGGAGATAGTGAGCTCAAGAAGGAAGTGGAAGAAGAAGAGCTTTCTTTTTCTTTTGTGTTGCAATGATAAAAAGAGAGTGAGATAGAATTATCAACACAAGTGCAACCTCAAGCCATATGGCTGCCCTCTCTCTCTCTTCTTATCATTTCAACACCTAAATCAATCCAAAATGTGACATATGCACAAATAAAGAGACCATGAGTCATCACTTGTGCATGTGTCACAATTAATGCTCCTAAACATGACTTTGAGCTCATTATTTCCATTTGTAAATATTAATCCGAATGTTTGCAACAATAAAAAGAGAATGACATCTACTAAAGTAAACTCGTGACGGATCACAAGGATACCCCTCACCTGTATATACATACCTTCATCCGCATTCCGACCGAATACGAATGCGATGAGACTAAAGTAATCCAACAAATCTAATACTAGGATCCGGCTTAAACCAAAGCCTACTAGTATGATCCGTTCGATCATGATCCATGCACGAATGAACGTATATGATCAAACCCTGCCATAATACCATACGGCCTATACAACGTTTCGCCCGAAACTTGAGAAACTATTTGTGGGGGACTCTAAAGACTCGTCAATACACTGGTTATGGATTTAACCACTAGCACGTCAGTGGTACTAGCTGTACGTAACGGGCTTCTGGGTATTGACCAAAAGGGAGGTCGATGAGCGAACTCATCCTGACACCCTACTGAGCCTGTCGGTGACAATAACTATACAGTCCGGTCCGTTCGTCTATGAGCATCGCATGTCGGGCCTAGGGGTTGGTAAAAGTCAGACCCCCAAAAGCGGTACAAGTCGTGTCAGAGTGTAGCCCAGAACACCCTGAGATACTACTGGAATACCTACCAGTAAATCTCCTGTCTTGGCCAAAGACTTTGTGTAATGGCTCTCCTAGACACAGCGCGATCTCACCCCCAAAACCGGGAGAGACGAAACCCCTGCCGATCCACTCACTGCTTCCATATGGCTCGGGACTATACCAAACTAAAACCTGTTTGCACGACCCCTTTGAGCCATGGTAGGGTAGTAATCAAAGCACAGTGAGAACTCACACGAGACAAATGACGATTTCAGGTCGATGAACTAACCTGTACACATGTCACCAGGGAACTGCTATCTGACGTCGGGTATAACACCAACTAGCATGTTCCCGGCGAGTCCTGTCCGGTGTACTCATAACCCAATGAGCACCTGTATACATCGTAGGTGAACCAACCGACACCAATGGCTTGTGAGACCGGCCACCGCCCCTCGTCGGGGTCTCGACTGTATACACTAGTCTACTAATGGAGTATCGATGCCCAGTCTCAAAACTCCCACGACTAGGGACCACTTTAAGGATGTGCTTATAGACCCCAGCTCCCACGTATATGATCGCCATCATACTGCTGGCCATCAAGCAAGAATCATAAGGGCTCTGTCAATGTGTAATAGTAATCTGTAATATCACCTAAAGCATGTACACGATGATAAAGATAAACCAGATAGCATACTATCATCTTGAGTAAGACTGTCCAACCGGCATAGGTCCTCCCTCAATCATTGCAATCACGTGCCTGCGATCCAATAATTGACTTTGAGGGCACTATATCCAACAATCTCCCACTTGCACTCAAGGCTAATTATTGCGATGTCGCATACTCACAGCCCGTATGATACCGAACACCCAACTCCTCTACTGATCAGTCTCACAAAGCCCGTTTGTGAAACTATTGCGTTCGAGGAATAACCTCAGTGAGTGGACCTACTCTGATGTTTCTTTCTATGTCTCTCTTTATCTCATGTTCGCGGAGAAAGTCATCTCCCGAAATGAGAAATACCCGTCTTAGAATATGTCTGGTTATCTGATGGGATCTAGTTCATAAATGAACTCCAAATCCAAAATTCTTAGACAGTATCATCAACTGAATTTAATCAGTATCCTGCGCCATGCCTCCCTCAGTATCCGCTTGGATCACCTGTCCAAGCTACTGCCCCTCGTCGAGAGGGAAAACTATAGCTCTGACAGTCACTCTGTCATCCAGGTCACCTTGGAAGCCTGGAATGATAACCGTCTCCCGAAGGAGGATGTCGTTATCATATCCCTAGAACATCCACTTATGTTCTAAAGCTGCTTCCGAACGTTTCTCCAGGATTGGATTAATATCTGAACTTATTGCAGTTAGTGCAAAAAACAACATCTGGTGTGGTACTTGACATCTCATGATCGACTCAATTGCCTAAGCAAGTGATATGCCAACCATGCATATCCCTCTCCTCTTTAGTCTGTAAGACACATTTAGATAGGGTGACTCTATCACCTGCAGGTACACTACCATGCCAGAAGTCGTCCATTCTAAAATACTTTTAGAATGATGTCTAAGTACCCAGATTGGGATACTTCCCAAATCTAGATCTAAAACCATAGATCTAGTAATCAGAATGTTTGATATTAAATCCAAGCACTATGTGGAGAAACCACTGTGTGACGACCCAAGTATAACCGATCGTAGCATAGGAATTTCACTTCTTACTATGTGTATGTTATCCAAATACCAGGACATCACACCCTACTTCTTTTTTAACAGATCCATCTTTTATTCTGATGAAGTCAAAGCCCATGACTATCACATCAAAAATAGATGATCTGTCTCCGCTATATCTGCTCTAGTCTATAAATAGACATAAGCTACTTGTCCACTATGTTTCCGCTGCTCCTACTGACTACGACAACCCTCTGGCAAAGTCATATACACGTGCACTTCTAAAGCTAGTTTAGAACGACGCTATACTCATCCTCCTGCCGGGTCTCATAGTCTGGAACAACAGCAGTGTCAAGTCTGGGTAAACAAGAACCTCCTTGTCACTGTCCTTGAGGCTACTGAAGTACCTCTCGAGTTCCTGAGGTTACCCACCATATCTGCGGAGTGGCCAATGGAATGTCAATTCAGATTGAATGTTTAGGTCTTATTAAATTTTCAGTAATCGTTTGCGGTTCTGAAATCACTTCCAGTTCTACCATACTCCCACTACTGTTTTCTGAAAAAAAATCCATTTTTATTAAAACCGTGGCGAGTCAAGAACAATATCACTATTGATCTTCCAGATGGTAGAAAGTCAACCCTCGTCATAGCCCGGGTCAACCCACAAACAGCCATTACAGAAACGTGCTTTGAGTTATCCAGAGTCTGGTTTTAAGCATAAGCCGGACAACTCCTCGTACCTTAACATCGTTAAGATATGAACCGTTCTATATCCAATATAAAACATAGGCACTGATTTAATTGGAACCAGATTCAAATCATGCAGCTATCTCCAGTGCATGTCAACTAAATGGAGAGATGCCGATCAACATTACTCAACTTAGTACTGCATCCAATTATGAGTAACCTGAAAGAGAAACAAGTTTCTCAAAGCCATTACTATTAACTGAATACCATACACAAGTATCTACATCTTCGATTACCTTGAAGAATACCGATACTTGCGACACCTGGTTCTCTACTTTATTCTTATACCTATAACTTCTCAAAACTTTAGACCTTGTATTTCTACGAAACACTTGTCTAAAAGCTAGAGAAGTCACAAGTAAACAGAATATAGTACGAGGACCAACCCCTCTGTCCTAATGGACACTGGACAATATACAATGCTTTGTATAAGTCCTCTGAGTTGAATAACTCAAACCCTGTGCGTCGTAGGTTGAAAACTGTACTTATGGCTAAGAAGAATTACACCGCTGTTTAATGCTCTTTACCTAACCATCAGGTGATATAGGTAAATGTCATGGACATAATTTCAAAAGGTTATATCCCACTTTATAAAAATAAACATACAGATATATCAATTTGAAATTGGTGCATAACAACGGATATTCAAAACCAAATATTTGCCGTCCGGCAAACAACCTAGACGATTTCCTCAAATATCATAAATTACAATGAATCCCAATATAATGAGGATGATCACCTAATTCCCAATAACTTACTCCCACTCATCATCTGTAAAACCATACAGATGTGAGAATCATACCTGGTAAATACATACCCTGGAGCAAGGGTCAAATTGGGAAATTATTTTTCTTTTAACAATACACAGTGAAACTGAAACATGTAAATGTTTCGAAGGGGTATCCGGGTATTCCTAGTAATGCCTCTTCCATTATCAGATTCACAACTACAACCGTATATCTCTTTGCCATCTCTCCAAATCCCTTTATATGTCTTTAGTCATTACCTTCTGTACACCCCCTTAGGCTAAATGGTTTTCTTCCTTCCCTACCGTTCGGCACCAGCCTATGGTTTGGAAGAAGACTATCCAATAAGCGTAATGGGTGTACTCTCCTAATCCTAGGAGTACTCGCAACCTGAGAGAAGGTGAAGATAAAAGACAACTGAATAAACCTGTTCCCGCCAAAATTTTGGCTCAAAACCCGCTCCTTATAAAATAATAACAATAAAAATAAATAAATAAATAAATAAATAATAATAAAGGAGAAAATCTCCCTTTCAGAGCAAGGCTCTGTTCAAATTCCAAGGCGGGAAACGAAGCAATGCTTCTGTTTCCCCCAATCAGAGCAAAGCTCTGTTTAAAATTCAAATAATAATAAAAGAAGCAACGCTTCAGCTGTGCTGCGCTCTGCGCTGCACGACACGTGGCAGCGCAGTCGCTCTAGCGCAATTGCGCTGCGCTTTGCGCTGCGCGACACGTGTCAAGAGCAGGTGCGCTTGCGCCAAGCAGAATTAAAATTCTGAAAGATCTTTCTCAATCTTGTTAAAAACAAGAAGATTGCCTCCTGTAAAACAGAAGCCCTTGGATCAAAGATCCAACGGGGAGGGGGGAATCGCCAAATCACTCAGAGAAAGATCTCTCTAACCAATTTAACAAACTAATTGGCACTATATAAAGGCCCCTAGACTTCAAGTCTAAAGGGCACACATCAACACATAGAGAACTCCTCTAAAGAAAATTTTGAGAAGAACTCAAAAAGAGAAGAAGGTAAACCCTTTGAATAAAAAAAGAAGAATTTCTTCTGAAAAGATCATTGATCTAAGAACAAGATCAAAGATCTTCAATAAAAATATAATAATAATAAAGGAATTACCTTTTGATGAACCACTGGTTCTGGAATCTTAAAAGATTCTTTTCTTGAATCCATAAATTAGATCAAGATATTAAAACAGTGCCTTACACTTGTAAATCTGCACTGTTGCGCTCTGGGGTTGGCGCAAGCCACCAGAGAGCGCTATGTGTCAGCTCCAGAACACTTTACGCTATGCGCTTTTAAAACAGAGCATTGCTCTCATGAGTTGGCGCAAGCCACCAGAGAGCGCCACGTGTCATCTCCAGAACAGCTTGCGCTATGCGCATTTAAAACAGAGCATTACTCTCATGAGTTGGCGCAAGCCACCAGAGAGCGCCACGTGTCAGCTCCAGAACAGCTTGCGCTATGCGTTTTTAAAACAGAGCATCGCTCTCATGAATTTGCGCAACTCACCAGAGCGCGCCACGTGTCAGCAGCGCAACAGAGAAGCGCACTGGCGTAGCGCACTGCGCTTGTGCTCACCGGAGCGTGACAAGTGTCACCTCTACATGGACTTGCGCCTTGCGCTCCTCAATTGGCGCAAAGCGCCTGACAAACCATGTGGCGCTCTGTCAGAATAATTAAAGCAGCGCATTATTAAAGGGCAGAGCCCAATTAAGAGGCCCAATGGACCAAAATAAATGCTCTACATTATAAAAAGAGGACAGAGCCCAACTTAAAAGGCCTAACAGGCCAGAATAAAATGCAGTGCATTATTAACAGGGGCAGAGCCCTAATAAAGGCCTACTAGGCTAAATATAAATAAAAATGTTGAACATTATCAATTGGACTTAGCCCAACTCTGGCCGTAAGTCCTTAAGTTAAGTTGACTGAGCATGGCTGCTCTCTTAAATCAATTTACACCTGGTTCAAGGGTACATCTCTGAACTCCTCTGACACCTGTCGTTGTAATCCTTCAACGTCGTCAGAGAGGTGACGGGTCCCGACGGCCATATATTAAATGGACCACTACGTCCCTAAACTGGAACAATAGAGCACCCGAATGCTCTTTACGTTAAGTTGATCTTAGTCTCAAATCAGACTATTGTATCATTAACGAACGTTTAAGTTGATCTTAGCCATAAATAGGGCTAACGTATCCTTAAACCAAAATCTCAAACCCAAATCTAAGAAATTACAGATTTTGACTAATCCACGTCCTACGGGCGATGACATAAATTAGTCTCCATATACAATCCACGGGAAACCACAAACAAAACAAACACACACGACACGAAGTGAAATTTTGGAGAAGGAGAAAGTTGTTACCGCGATGCGGTAACGTAATTAACTGCAGGGGCTTGCGCCTGCAGGGAAGAGCGTGCCCACAATCAAAAACCCCTCAAGCGAGGGGGAATCTGACGAAGTCTGCTACATCCGCCACATCCGTCCAAACCTCCGATACACGGTGCCATAAATCAACTTGGCATCTTCGGAGAGGTGGACGGATAAAACCAAATAGCATCTGCCCCGAATCTCAGGCGAGACGTCCATGTCTTGGCCGCCGTTCGGAGGGGAACAGATTCTGGCACGCCCGGTGGGACCTCTTCCTCTTTCCACTCCACACTTCGTGTGTCGTGTTCGTGAAAGAATCGCGGTTTGCTATGGTTGCCTGTGGATTCGAGGTACTTAGATTTGTTGTCTTGCTCCGTGCAGAAAACGGAAGATCAATGGCTTCAAACTGCACTACCTGCAACTGCAACTCTCGCTCCGTCCTTGCTGGAAGAGTGACATATGGGCCAAAAGCGGTCTCCCTTTTCATGATGCCAGTGGAGCAGGTAACTCAAGCCACCGCTGGACTATTCTTCGGGACCATGCTCCCACCGATGAGCTTCAATGCCACAATGACGTTGCGAGAAGACCCAGTGAAGTCGGTCTTTGATCAGCTTACCACTGCCGCGACCCCTCTCAACGGGTCGCCCAACATCAATACCTCAGTTTTCAACAGACTGGGCCAGAACGTCTACAAGCCCGCGAAACCCAAAGCTGCCATCCCAAAGCGGATAGCCATCCCGGCTCAAGCGGACGAAATCATTGAAAAGACTCCTCCTTCCAAGAAGTCAGTTTTCACAAGGCTGGCCATTCCGGTTGCTGCTCCAGGAAAGGTCCTCAAAGTTGTTTCCCCCGCCCAGAGGTCTGTCTTTGACAGATTAGACATTGCTTCTCAATGGGTGTCAGTCTTCGACAGGCTAGCACCAATAACAGTCTCTACTCAAAGCAAGGGGCATGATGAAGTCACCCTTATAGCTGAAACGGCTCCATCTGCACGACATGCTCGACGCCGCCACTGGCGCCAAGTGAGGAAAGCTGGGGGCAATTCCCCTTCTGTACTGACTCCGCCAGCTCCGTTGATGGAAATTAATGCTGCTATTCCAACCGGGAACAACTTTGAATTGCTGAACACGGTGTGCAGAAACTCTCCTACTGCAGTGCTGAAGAGAATTCCTTCACCCGTGGAGAATGCTCCAGAGAAGAAGCTGGAGCGGCCCCCTCAATGGCCGTCCTCTAAAATTTATAAGGTCTGGCGTCAAGTCCAAGACTCCATAGTGGAGCAAGACTATCTCCGCCGACAGAAAAAGATAAAGGTTCGGCAGGAGAAGGACTACTCTGTCAAACCAGAAAAAGAAACGGCTACTTGGGTGCCCACTACAACGGCCCCCTCAACTTCAACCACTCAAAAGAAAAGGAGGCCGCAAAAAGCCCCTGTGAATATGGCGAACCGTAAACGCGCTGAGCACAAACACCCCAAGTCTGGGGGCATGGTGGTGCACACTGTTTATATGGCTTCCGGAAAGGAGGAAAGCCGTGCTTCGACGGGTCACCGACCGCTCACCGGATCCGTGACGAAAGCCCAGGAGTAGCAACAGAAGCTTCAAGAGATGATGACTGCAATGGCCGCACTTACTGGGCCAAAAGAAAGCCCGGAGGCATCATCAGAGCAGCGTCACGAACAAGAAACTGACGTTGACGTCCTACGTAGAGTCCTCGAAAAGAAGGACAAAGAAGCCGCAGAGCAAGCGGCTAACATAAAAAAAATGGCACTCCTCTTCCAAGACATGGTAGGGATGATGTTACAGCCGGACCCTCCAGCTGAAGACCCTCCAATCATTGTCGGAAACGACGGAGGGGAAACATCTGATCATCCTCCGGCCTTTTCAGCAGCCAAGGAGGAAACCATTTCCAAGGCCGCACTAGACGACTATATAGCTCAGCAAATACGAGTTCATCAAGCGAATGAATCGGCTGCGCGAATTGTTAGAACCGAACAACCCTATCCAAGCTGGTATGACCAAATCAGTTACCCGCCGGGATATACGATCCCTAAGTTCCGCGTATATAAAGGGACAGGGAATCCGCATCAGCATGTCGCTCAATTCAGGGCCTTATGCGACAATACTGGAGGCGATGACAAATTGTTGCTTCGCCAATTCGTCGGCAGCTTAGCAGAAACAGCCTTTGAATGGTATTCAGAGCTACCTAACGACTCTGTCAAAACATTTGCGGAGATGGAGCTACTGTTTACACAAAGATTCGTGAGTGCTAATGAACGCACCCCGATAACAGCACTGATAAATGCCAGGATAAGGCCAGGCGAAACGTGGGTCCAATACGCAACACGATGGCGGAACCTATGGTCAAAATGCGAACAACGCATGGAAGAAGCTCCCGCAGTAGGCATGTTCGTGGGAACCCTTGATCCGCAGGCGACCATATCCCAATTCATGATGTTCTTCAGGCCGACCACCTTCCAAGCCTTGATTGACAAGTTGGCCCAAATGGATCAAATGGGTCATAGACCATCTCCTCCAAATCCAGACTCTCGAAATGAGAAGGGGAAAGGAAAAGCGATCGTCGTCGTCAATACTCATCAACAGCCGAGCAAATCAAAGCCGGTTGCTCGCCAAAACAACATGCGTCCACGCCCATCCCTCAAGGAGAGACTGGGACGTCCTTACTCATTTCCTCAGAATAAAACAAGGAAACTGTTCGAGCTGGCCACGCGCAACGGACTCATCAATCTGCTGAGTCCAAAACTTCTGTTGCAGCCAGGCGATCTCAATAATCCCGATTATTGCCCTTACCACCACACGGTAAGTCACCCAATCGAGGACTGTTTCGTCTTTAAGGGATGGATCGAGGATCAGTACCTACAAGGCAAGTTCGCGCTGTCTGAAAAGTGGAAAGTAAACCCACCACAGCCGCACACTTCAAAGAAGATGGACACGCCGGGGGCAGCTTGTTCATTTGTTAAGGACGAAAACGATAGAGAAGACTCATCATACGAATCCGAAGACTACGTAGCGAGTTGTCATGTGATCTCTCACTCATTGATAGATGATGAAGAGGCTCCTTGCGCCGAGAAACCGAGGGCGGACCCTGAACCAGAAATTCTGCGGCCGTCAGACGAGATGATCGATGCCTTCCTGAATGAGATTCGTCTGAATGTTAAAGCCAATCAAGAGCGTGAGATGGCCATACGGGAAGGAGCCAAACACCGCCGACCAGACGAAAGAGTCGAGGCACTCCCGTCAAATCAAAAGACATCCACTGCCGATAAAAACAAATTCAAGACGAGGAAAAGGTTTTCTAAGGCCGTATCAATGGGAATGAAGCTACCACGCTCTTGTTAGTTATATGTATGCCCTAGAGGCCATTACTGTACATAGGATGTATATTGTAGTGGATGCTGGGACATATATAGGGAGGACTTTCTTGCTCGACATGATAGTATGCGATCTGGTTACGCTTTACCTTAACGTGTATACTGATTGTCTTTCTGTTACATGTTGGTAAAGCCCTTAGGATGTGTACTTGACTATCTGGACTATGATGCGGATCATACTAGTGGGGACATGGTAGTCCATAAGTACATCCTTCAAAGTCCCTAGTCGTGGGTGTATCGAGACGGGGCATCGATATACCAGTGTAGACTAGCGTATACCTTCTCGACCCATACAGATGAGCGATGGATGATCCCATATCCATTGGTGTTTGACATCAGAGATGATATACGGGTGCTCAGTGGAGACTGGGTACACTGGACGGACTCGCCGAGAACTCCCAGATGGTATTATACCTCACGTCAGATGGCAGTTCTCTGGTGACACTGGTACAGGTTAGTCTGTAGACCCGAGATCGTCATAGAGTCTTGTGTGATTCCCACTGTGCTTTGATTTCCATCTTACCACGTCCAAGAGGGCGTGCAAAACGGTGGTTTTTGGGTACAGTCCCGAGTCACATGGAGGCAATGAGCGATAGGAGGGGATTCATCTCTCCCGGTATAGGGAGTTGATGTTGCACTGTGTTCGATTGGCTATAACAGGAAGTCCCTGGCCAGGGCTGATCAGAGAATTGCTGGTAAGTGTTACCAGTAGTTTCTCGACCGGTTATGAGCCTCATATCGACACGACTTATCGAGCTATTGGGGTCTGACGTTTACCACCCCTAGGCAAGATATGCGACATATCAGACGAACAGACCGGACTGTACGGTAGTGTAACTGGTTGGATTCACTGGAGTGTGAGCGGGCTTCCTCGTCGATCTTCTGATCGCTCAATACCCGGGTGGCCGTTACGTTTAGCAGACCGCTTGCGGCTTGTGGGTGTTTGATATGATCATCACCTACTGCCGGCGTATTGACGAGTCTTTAGAGTCCTACACAGAGGTTTCCTGGCTCAAGCGAAACGAAATAGGAGCGCATATGAGATATGTGCGGGACCGAGAATAATGCGTGTATGTGATACCGTATTTCATTCTCGCAATGTATGTATCGATTGGTTGTATGCGATATAACCTAGTTATCGAATCAAGGGTTAATTCGATAAGCCGATACATAGGATACTAGTCGGTTATATGCGATATGACCGGATCGTTAAATCAAGTGTTGATTTAATGATTTAATGTATAATTATATACATGATATATTACTTTGCATTAACTAGTATCGGTTCACTTTAAAAGGATTTTCTCACTTGGTTGTACAAGTTGTATATGTGATATACTTTTTGTGCAAATGATTGTATCATGTTTGATGATACATGTTAACTTGGTTAAGTGTAAAGATTAAACCATGGTTAAATTGATGATTAGGGTTTTCTTTTTCTTAATCATTTATTTATTTATTTATTTGGAAAAGATATGAAATGAAATGGTTGCAAGTTTTGTTTTTTCTTTGAAGCTTCATGAAGCTTTGACTTTGTGACCATTTTGTCTCATGCTTAACCCTAACCACTTCACTTAACCTTGGTTCATTCTCTACACTTAACCATGGTATCTATTATGATAAGAATGAATGGGATTATCTTTTCAAGTTAATCTTTTTTATTCTATCATATGATAATATTCATCTTCTTCTTCTTCTTCATCACTTGAAGAAAGCTTGCTTCATCAATGGTGATTGATGAAAAAGAGTGAGAAATCCAATTCTAAAGTGAACCCACTTCCTATTTCTTCATCCTCTACCTCTTGCCTAGTAGTATAGGGTGTTTCCTTCACAAGTTTTCATGGCTTGGTGAAGGTGGAGCTTGATCTAGTGATGCCTCGACGTAGATCATCTTCGGCATCGTCGTCGATGACCTAGCCCGCTTTTTCTCCGATGAAGCCGACGCAAGAGCCCAAGATCCCATTTGGACAGCGGAGATGACTTCATCACGGAGCCGTGGAGGTGGAGGACCGGATTTACAAAGGTTGTATTTCCGTTCACTTAGTTAATTTGTTAACTAGTTTCATTTGTCGCCTAAAATTCTAGCCAACGATCTTGTTAGGGTTTCTCGGCACCTTTAAAATTCGAAATTGGCATGGTTGATGCCTTGTGAGACCTCAAGAGAGTGAATAGGAACCCTACACCTCTGAAGGAAACACTCTCGACGGAATAGAGATACATCCTAACTACTGCTTGTATCATCAGAAGATCATACATCCTACCGAAGACTACGACTCCTTTAAGTGTTGGTGGCAAGGGTATGTCGCTTAAAAGCAACACTTCAACAGGACAAAGCGTGAAGCTCGTAGACATCAGAAAAATGCGATAGATGAGCGCAAAACAGCCGACGACGACTGTCATATAACCGACTCCAAGGGATCGCAAATTATCACCTTTGGAAGCAACTCTGACGAAGAAGCTGCCCTCAGCCCTCTCCTCAAGGAATCCATTTCAGAAATGAAAGAATTGAGGAGTTGCGAGAACGTTCAGCCGTGCAATCGCACGCTACTCGAAAAAAATCTCAGCCCCGCAAACAAAGAATCGAGCAGAAAGGATAAAGGGAAGGAAAAAACAGCCCTCGTAGCCAACACTCAACAACAATCGAGTGGCCCTAGACCGGTTGTTTGCCGAAACAACAAGCGACAACCCCTCCATGAAAAGTTGAAACGTCCTTACTCGTTTCCTCAAGATAAAACAAGGAGATTGTTCGAGCTGGCAGTGCACGACAAACTCATCAATCTGCCGAGTCCAAAACGTCCTTTCCGGCCAGGCGATGTTAACGATCTCAATTATTGCCCTTACCACCAAACGGTAAGTCACCTGATCGAGGAGTGCTACGTCTTCAAAAACTGGATTGAAGACCAATACCAACAGGGCAAGTTCGTCATCTCCGAAAACTGGAAGGTGAGCCCACCACAACCATATGCTCCGAGAAAGACGGATACGCCGGGGGCATCATGCTCATTCATAGGGAAAGTCCTATAGACCGAAAAGTCAGTAAACTAGAGGTTCTCCTCAAATACGGCGACGACGGACCGAAACGTCCTTAAACTAACGACGGACCGAAACGTCCTTAAACTAACGACGGACCACTACGTCCTAAAACTAGCTGAAGACCGAAACGTCCTTAAACTACTACCGCGGCATCCTCAGGCTGACGTGATAAAAAAAAATTTAAAAAAAATTAAAAAAAAAGATAAAAAGTAAAAAAAATAAAAACGGTATTTCCATTAGCAAAATAGGCACGGATGAAAACCCGAAAGGGCTCCGTGAGTAAAAACAGCAGGGCTACCGGCGAGTGTTCGTGAAAACCCGAAAGGGCACGACCTCGTTAGAAAAAAAAAGAAGAATAAAAAAAAATAAAAAATAAAAAATAAAAAAAATAAAAACGGTATGTCTATAAGCAAAATGGGCACAGATGTAAACCCGAAAGGGCTCCGTGAGTAAAAACAGCAGGGCTACCGGCGAATGTTTGTGAAAACCCGAAAGGGCGCAACCTCGTTAAAAGACACTTACAGGGTCCTCTCGACCTTGTAAGGAGAAACCACCCGCGTGAGATCCTTACAACTCACAGGGAAGCAACACACTTAGGGATCCTCACGATGCCTAAGGAGAAATTACACTTGCGAGATCCTCACGACTCGTTAGGAGAACTCTCTTATGGGACCCTCATGGCTCGTAAGATTTGAAAGTCTTAAGTTACAGAGACCTGAACCTGTTCTTAAGCAACTCCCACAACCTTCGATATTGCCCTACAAGTGGCTCAGCACTGACCCTTGTATACAATCCACGGGCGCGAATAAACATTTCCCTAACCAAGTCCCACCCGTGGCTAGGGATATGTCCATATGGTGAACAACCCTTATAATTCCTCTCGACTGATAAGGAGAAAACCCTTTTGTAAGATCCTTACGACTTACAGAGGAACATACACTTAGGAATCCTCACGATCCCTAAGGAGAAGACACACCTACGAGATCCTCACGACTTGTAGGGAGAAATACCTTTATTAGACCCTTACGGCTCATGAAGTCAAAAGCCTTAGCCGACGAGATCCTAACCCTGTTTGCTAAGACACCTTTGTTCGACATCGACAGAGGCAAATGATGATTCTCTCCTGGCAATATCCCAGTTGTAGTGATGCTGATGCCTAAATCGGTATCAAATTCCAAGTCCTTTCATGGTAAATGATGATTCGCTCCTGGCTATATTCCAGTCGCAGCGATGCTGATGCTAAGATTGGCACCAGATTCCAAGTTTCGTACTCGCAATAAAAAGCAGCGAGTAAATAAAACAAATAGCCGAAATGATGGGGCAACTCGCAATAAAAGCAGCGAGTAAATTAAACAAATAGCCTAAATGATGGGGCAACTCGCAATAAAAAGCAGCGAGTAAATAAAACAAATAGCCGAAATGATGGGGCAACTCGTAAGAAAAAGCAGCGAGTAAATCAAACAAATAGCCGAAATGATTGGGCACCGCGAAAAAAATAGCCGAAATGATTGGGCAATCGTGACCTTCGCGATATAAAAAGCTGAAATGATAGAGCATCGCGGAAAGAATTTAAAAAAATTAAAGAATGAAACTTTTTGCCCTGCAGGTGAGATCACATCGATCCCTGTATACAATCCAGAGGCACAAACAAAGAGGGAACCATACCTCCCCACCAGGCTCCATCAGAAAGCGAAGCCAAATCTCGACGGTTCATAAACAACCCAGAGACAACCTCTCGCAATATTGCAGACACAATGTCAACAAATGAAGTAAAGGAAGATCCGTAGCTTCAGGATCTCGGCGTCAACATCGACAACATAGAGATCACCAACGACGTTTCTCCTCACTCCAACTAGATGCAGATGTGACGTCAACAACTGACCTCAGAGTCGCAATGAAACGGAACCATGGCAAAGTCCCTAGTTCCAAATCTCATTGGCCACATTTACAGCCTGGAGACCAACAATGGTGGGCCTCCTCATTCCAGCAGGACACAGATGTTATACAATCAAACGGAGCCACGGCATAGTCCCTAGTTCCAAATCTCGACGGTTCACAGATAACCTAGAAACCATCTCAGCATTCGTCTCGATACAGCAGACGAGATGTCAACAATGGCGTTCCTTCGCAGTCCAGCAGGATATAGATGCAACGTCAACAGAAGACCCCATGGTCAGTAAAGCGGAGTGACGGCAAAATTCTAGCTCCATCTCAGCATTCGTCTCGTTACAGCAGACGCAATGTCAACAACAGTGCCCTTCCTCCAACAGGATTCAGACAAGACAAAGCGAACGAAGCGAAGGCCAAATTCTTAGCTTCAAGGTCTTAACGGCGAGTCATATAAAGCCTGAAAGACAACCGGTGATCGTCTCACACCAGTGCGGAATGGTCACCACCTCGATGTTCGTCTCGATACAGCAGACGCAACACCATCAAACAAGAGGAGTAACGGCAAAATCCCAGCTCCACCGCGACGTTCGTCTCGATCAGCGTTCTTCCTCCGGCAGGGTTCAGACGCAACAATCAAACAAATGGAGCCACGACAAAATTCCCAGTTCCAAGCCTCGACGGTTCACCAACAACCAAGAGACAACCGCGACATTCGTCTCGATATAGCAGACGCAGTGCCAGCAAACGAAGAAAAGGCCAAATTCCTAACTTCAGGGTCTCGACGGCAACTCACATAAAACCTGAAAGACTATCGGAGATCATCTCACACCAGTGCAGAGTGGTTATGACTCATTGGGGCTCTCCAAAATGAGCCTAACCTCAAGTAAAAAGTGGCATGGCAAAATTCCTAACGCTTTCTCTTCCGACGGTCAAACTGCCAAGGAGGATTGCTTGAAGACGTCTTGTCCAGCCTCCGAAGGGATCAGAGGCACGGCAGTCGCAGGGCTACTCGAACAGCACGATTGCCTATCGAGGAATATATCAGCTGATGCGACGGTACGACGGCCAAAACCCTAAGTACCACAGACCCTAACGGACTTCTATCGTAAAGAGCAGAGGTTAACTGTGACGTTAGGATATTCTTGCGAGAAATGCTCGATTCGTCTCAACTCGTGAGGAAATTGATGTCTTTGCGAGAACTGCTCGATTCGTCTCGACTCGTGAGGAAAAGCCTTAGGCAGTAGGGATTAAGAATCTTGTTTCCTAAGCACTGGGACCCTGCAAGTCGGCCTAAAACGATCTCTTGCATACTATCCACGGGTCTCACTCTCCAAAGTCGAATCTTGACAAGGAGGGAAACAACCGCTTACGGGTCCTCTCGACTCATAAGAGGGAAAATTCTCTTATAGGATCCTTACGACTTATAAGAGAAAACACACTTAGGAATCCTCACGATTCCTAAGGAGAAAATACACCTATGAGATCCTCTCGATCCGTAGGAAGAAAAGTCTTTGTGAGACCCTGACGGCTCATAAAGTTGAAAAGTCTTAGTCTACAAGGACCCTAAACTTGTCTCCCAAGCCCTTAATTCCATGGGTACTCATAACTTTGCACTACTTCACCCACGTACATACTTACGTGGGCAAAGTAGTGGGGGGCATTTGTTCCCGCCAAAATTTTGGCTCAAAACCCGCTCCTAATAAAATATTAACAATAAAAATAAATAAATAAATAAATAATAATAAAGGAGAAAATCTCCCTTTCAGAGCAAAGCTCTGTTCAAATTCCAAGGCGGGAAATGAAGCAATGCTTCTGTTTCCCCCAATCAGAGCAAAGCTCTGTTTAAAATTCAAATAATAATAAAAGAAGCAACGCTTCAGCTGACCTGCGCTCTACGCTGCGCGACACATGGCAGCGCAGTCGCACTAGCGCAGTTGCGCTGCGCTCTACGCTGCGCAACACGTGGCAGCACAGTTGCGCTGCGCTCTGCGCTGCACGACACGTGTCAAGCGCAGTTGCGGTAGCGCAGTTGAGCTGCACTTTGCGCTGCGCGACACGTGTCAAGAGCAGGTGTGCTTGCGCCAAACAGAATTAAAATTCCGAAAGATCTTTCTTAATCTTGTTAAAACCAAGAAGATTGCCTCCTGTAAAACAGAATCCCTTGGATCAAAGATCCAATGGTGGGGAAAAATCCCCAAATCACTCAGAGAAAGATCTCTCTAACCAATTTAACAAACTAATTGGCACTATATAAAGGCCCATAGACTTCAAGTCTAAAGGACACACATCAACACAGAGAGAACTCCTCTAAAGAAAATTTTGAGAAGAACTCAAAAAGAGAAGAAGGTAAACCCTTTGAATAAAAAAAGAAGAATTTCTTCTGAAAAGATCATTGATCTAAGAACAAGATCAAAGATCTTCAATAAAAATATAATAATAATAAAGGCATCGCCTTTTGATGAACCACTGGTTCTGGAATCTTAAAAGATTCTTTTCTTGAATCCAAAAATTGGATCAAGATATTAAAACAGTGCCTTACACTTGTAAATCTACACTGTTGCGCTCCGGGGTTGGCGCAAGCCACCAGAGAGCGCCACGTGTCAGCTCCAGAACAGCTTACGCTATGCGCTTTTAAAACAGAGCATTGCTCTCATGAGTTGGCGCAAGCCACCAAAGAGCGCCACGTGTTAGCTCCAGAACAGCTTGCGCTATGCACTTTTAAAACAGAGCATTGCTCTCATGAGTTGGCGCAAGCCACTAGAGAGCGCCACGTGTCAGCTCCAGAACAGCTTGCGCTATGCGTTTTTAAAACAGAGCATCGCTCTCATGAATTTGCGTAACTCACCAGAGCGCGCCACGTGTCAGCAGCGCAACAGCGCAGCGCAGTGGCGTAGCGCACTGCGCTTGTGCTCATTGGAGCGTGACAAGTGTCACCTCTACATGGACTTGCGCCTTGCGCTCCTCAATTGGCGCAAAGCGCCTGACAAGCCACGTGGCGCTTTGTCAGACTAATTAATGCAGCGCATTATTAAAGGGCAGAGCCCAATTAAGAGGCCTAATGGACCAAAATAAATGCTCTGCATTATAAAAAGGGGACAGAGCCCAACTTAAAAGGCCTAACAGGCCAGAATAAAATGCAGTGCATTATTAACCGGGGCAGAGCCCTAATAAAGGCCTACTAGGCTAAATATAAATAAAAATGTTGAACATTATCAATTGGACTTAGCCCAACTCTTGCCGTAAGTCCTCAAGTTAAGTTGACTGAGTATGGCTGCTCTCTTAAATCAATTTACACCTGGTTCAAGGGTACATCTCTGAACTCCTCTGACACCTGTCGTTGTAATCCTTCAACGTTGTCAGAGATGTGACGGGTCCCGACGGCCATATATTAAATGGACCACTACATCCCTAAACTGGAACAATAGAGCACCTGAATGCACTTTCCGTTAAGTTGATCTTAGTCTCAAATCAGACTAATGTATCCTTAACGAACGTTTAAGTTGATCTTAGCCTTAAATAGGGATAACGTATCCTTAAACCAAAATCTCAAATCCAAATCTAAGAAAATACGGATTTGGACTAATCCACGTCCTACAGGCGACAACATAAATTAGTCTCCGTATACAATCCATGGGCAACCACAAATAAAACAAACACACACGACACGAAGTGAAATTCTAGAGAAGGAGAAAGTTGTTACTGCGATGCGGTAACGTAATTAACTGCAGCGGCTTGCGCTTGCAGGGAAGAGCGTCCCTACAATCAAAAACCCCTCAAGCGAGGGGGAATCTGGCGAAGTCTTCTATATCGTCCGCATCCATCCAAACCTCCGATACACGGTGCCATAAATCAACTTGGCATCTTCGGAGAGGTGGACGGATAAAACCAAATAGCATCTGCCCCGAATCTCAGGCGAGACTTCCATGTCTTGGCCGCCGTTCGGAGGGGAACAAAACCTTATTCCTATTTCTCCTGAACCAGAATCCATCCCCGAACTGGAACAAGTTCCTTCGAGTTCGTATATAACCATACGATAGAATATCCAATAACTGTGGATCTTCGTAGTGATACAGAGTGTTCAGGAGAAATACAAAGGTGAAGTAGGAGTGGTGATGAAATACTTGGTTTGGTCGTGAATAGCAGTCGCAATTTACTTTGCCCTCTTTCTAATCCCTTTATTTGTCTTTACTTATTACCTTCTGTACACCATACTTAGGCTAATCGGTTTTCTTCATTCCCTACCGTTCGGCACCTGCCTATGGTTTGGATGAAGACTATCCAATTAGCGTAATAGGTGTACCGTCCTAATCCAAGGAGCACTCGCAACCTGAGAGAAGGTAAAAGGAAAAGACAACTGAATAGTCCTATTCATTTTCTCCAGAACCGGAACCATCCTCGAATCTGGAACAAGTTCCTTCGAGTTCGTATATAACCATACGATGGTTTTATCCAATGGAAGTGGATGTTCGTAGTAATACGGGGTGTTCTGGAGAAAAGGGTAAAAGTAGGAGTGGCAATGAGGTATGCAACTTTGACAATCCAAAAGCCAGTGTTTTAAGAAGGTTCGGTTAACTTAGTCACTGTTTCATAGTCTAGGGTCGGGCCATGGTCGCTGCCAAACATAGAGAGAAAAGAAACACTCTGCGTGTGCTCTAACCTATATCAGAATGGTTATCACTTTATCTAATCAGGAAACCTCCCACTGTAACCTCAAATTCTCCTCCAAACCTGAAAGAAGAATTAGTCGGGATCACCCGAGGAGTAAACCAACTCATCAGTGGGAATCAGGATCCAACTATCATCGCATGATAACGTGATGGAATCCACTCACGTTATCACACTCCAGAAGGTATGCGCATGCCTGGCAAGTTTCAGTTTCTTTAGAAACTCCCGATGTGATTTTTACCCCAAACGGCTTATGACCTTGACTAGGTCAACAAACTATAAACCGCTAGTCAAGTTCAACCCGTCACTATTCTGGACTGCATTAAACACACCCGTACGTGCCCTTGACTAGGTTAACAAGGCCGCACGACTGTCCTAACCAATCCCATTTATGCAACAAACAAGCACCACTTAGCTACCGAACACTACGTCTTGACTAGGTCAACAAACGCAGCACGAATACTAAATAATACCCGTAAGAAATGACGGAGGGCTACGGCTGGTTTTTGGCGAAAAACCTTTAACGTAATGAACTTGATATTATTGAAGGAACTGCATAGCTTTTTATAAATATAGTGGCGAAAACCTTTGCTAAAGAGGTCACTCCGGATGAAGGGATCTCGGCTCTTTCCCCGTAGAATGAGGTGTAGGATATTCCAACTGAATACCACGATGCAAAGTAAAAGGCAATCGGCTATAGTGAAGTTATTACCCTGACGAAAACTTCTTTCCAAGGGGTCACTCCCGGTGAAGGGATCTCGGACCTTACCTCGTCGACTGAGGTGCTGGATATTCATAACCGAATACCACTGTGCAAAACAAAAGAGAACGTCCTTGTAATAACAGCTTTTTGAAAAATTATTCCAACAACATCAAACAGGTTTGTTTAGCTTGTATTGATCCGAATCAATGCAGTCCCATCAATTGATCACACTAATAAAGAACGAAAATATGATGTACGTATATGCCATCCACATTCGCCATTGGGTCCCGTCATCACCCGTTTGGTTACTTAACTAACGACAGAGTGGGGACTGGACTAGCGCGGGTGTAAAACATATACAACATCTACTAGTATATATATCAATATATAATAATCGCTCCAGGCATGATAAAATGCAACATCACAGAAATGTAATAAGCATCACAGAACAATATAGATAATCTGGGATCCCCGGGTTCCTTTGAGCCGCAACTGAAATCCGACGTTCCCCTGGTCGTGTGGATAGCCTGTGCAATGAAATCCTAGACCCCTACGGGTGCGGCAAGTTACCCGCCAAAACCAGAAGAGAAGCATCCCCCTTCAGCAAAGTGAATGGACCACCCAGCACTTCACAGAATCCGGTAACTTGAGCACCCCTCCTTGGGTCAGCCTATACCCCCTACGAGTGCGGCGAATAGCCCGCCTATTCTAGAGTAAATCCCCCTACGTCTCACAGCCATGAGATGCAGGCCCGTTGCCCTCTAGAACCCGGCTATCCGTGCACTCCACCACGGGGTAATCCTAGTACAGAAAATAAAATATGTACAACGGGTACATCAATCTCAACCCGGTCGTGTCCCAAAAGAATAATATACAAACAGGCAGTGACGGCAGTCCACATGTCGGACGCTCGCCCCGCAATATCAAATGTACAAATAAAACTAAACTGTACTAACATTGCACCAAGCTATCCACCACGACAAATCCGCAACATCACAACACAATATAGAACATCGACGTGAATGTCACATTCGCAAATCCGTCTAAAAGGGCTATAGCAATTAGATGAGATTTACCGCTCGAGTGACATTCACAGTCGCAGATATAAAGTAAGCACTGTGAACTGACTTATTTAAAATTTTCGATCAACAAAATTTCCCGAAGTGGGCCCCACCCAGTACTCAAAATAATCTGGGCCAAAACTAAATTTTCCAGAAACCACAATTCCAAGAGAAAGACCACCAGAAGAAAAATGAAGCTTTGAGCACACATTCCCGCCGCGGATCCGCGGCAACATGCCAGTTATGCCGCGGTTCCGCGGCGTAATGATTGGATCGTGCGTTCAAATTTCTACAGGGGTCTTAGAAAAGCCTGCATGATTTTCTGACATACTCAAAATAACTTTTTGACGACAAAAAAATTTCGACAGAAACTGCATAAATTGGAATCGCGGTTTTGGAAATTTTGATCGATCGATGTTTTAAATATGTTAGAACAAGCTAGTAAAGGTTAATGGCTTGGCTCTGATACCATGTAAGTCTACGGTAGCGTTCCGGCCGTCAATCCGAGGCCAAAATGCGGAACAAAAACTTTTATGAAACTGGCGCTATCGCCCCGGCAGTTTTCACCCGGATCGAACCATTAACGCTAAACTAGCAACTAGAGAAGGGTTAGAAAAGCTATACCGATTGATCCGTGTCCTTCGGTCTTTATCCACCATCCCTAGCTCCTCGCGGCATTGTAACATTTCAGAAAATATAAAATAATATTTTTGGGAATTTAATATTAAAATAATATTTTTCCCGAAAACTGCCGATTTGCGAAATTGGGGTTTTCGAAAAAGGGTATAAATATATACCAATAATTGTGAAATAAATAGAAATTAAAATTATTTATTCATTTTATTATATAATTAAAGGATTTGGCATTTTTAAAATTTATTTTGTGCAGTTTCGATAAAAACCCGATTAGTGCACTGCTAATCGCGATTAAGCCAAATCCGCGTTTTTACAGTTTCCATGGTTAGTGCACCATGACATGCTCATTTTGTTACATGTTTCATTTTTATTTGGGCTTTATATTAGGGTTTATTGGTGGAAAGAAAAGAGAAATGATTAAAGGAAAAGTCAAGGGGGACATAATGAGTGGTTAGGGTACTTTGGAGAGAGAAGAGAGAGTGTGTATTAGTGAGAGAGAGGGGGGCTGCTGCCTCATCTCATATCCCCACCATTTTTCATATCCCTCCTCATCTTTTCAACCCTACAACCTTCCTCAAAGAACCCTAGATCTACCTCCAATAAATTCTCAAAACCCTACACACCCTTCACAAATATTAATCCCCTCTTCAACATCTACACATGGGACTAAGAAAAATTCAGTTTTGATGATCTTGGGGGAGTCATGGATGCTATATGAGGTAATCCCATCACTAATTAGGGTAGTTTTTCA
The DNA here is from genome assembly GCA_030015575.1 of Agapanthus africanus. NCBI lineage: Eukaryota > Viridiplantae > Streptophyta > Magnoliopsida > Asparagales > Amaryllidaceae > Agapanthus > Agapanthus africanus. The sequence goes on along the minus strand of JASDDO010000016.1, from coordinate 267,881,136 downwards.
TTTACTTTAGTGCTCATATGTGTTTAGATGTGATATTGTGAAGATTAGTGGGATATTGGGAAACCCTAGAAAAGGGTTGAGTGTTTGTTGAAATTGGTGATGTGTAGTGGCTGCCTACAAAGCCTTAGTGGTGTTTTACTGACCTGGAACGGGGGATGAAACACAAAATACGGATTTGGGATTTGAGTTCATGTCGATTTGTGTGATTTTAGAGGGTATTTTGAAATCTGGAGCAACCCGGGGACACTAGAAATGATTTTGGGCTTACTGAGAGTCGTGCAGGCACCTAGGAAGCTACCACCAAGACCTGAGCCCCAAACCCCAACCCATGGCCGCAGATTTAATCATTCTGGCCGCAATTTGCGGCCAGAGTAGGGTAGAATGGTTCCAGATTTGGTCCATGGCTCCTTTTGCACTAAATTAGACCCCTCCTATATGCAGTTTTGGCTAATTGTCACCTGGGGAAAATCTGGAAGCATTTTAGTGTGTTTTAGGCGATGTTTTCCGTATTTTGAAATGCACTTTCTTGATATTTGGATTTTTATTTGGTTGTCGGGTGTTCGTACATCGACAACAGGGGTTGTTTGTTTGATTTGCACGTTTAGGCCATAGGTTCTAACCTGTGAGCACACTGTACGCTGTATCAGTTTTCTGCATCGATTTTAATAGGTATTGCGATTGGTTATTATTGTAGGTACCCTCGCAAGGATTCTGAGGTGAAGAAGCGTGGCGTCATCGATTTGGACGAGCGAAGACCAGGTGAGTAGATCTATATCTACCGGGAAAGTCGGGTGGATGGCGTATAGCACCCCCGCAAACTTTTGATGGGAAACCGATTTATAGAGTATGGTTTGGAAACCTAGATTAGGAAACTAGGGTTAGAATATAGATTGCTATGTAGTCATATTAGAAACTAGAGGATAGTTAAGTGTGATATGCTACTACTACTACCCTAGGATGATATTTAGCGATATTACCGCTTAGGGTACTGTAGGACTAGATAGCCGATGTAGATGCGTCTTCCGAACCATACCTTTTTCTAAACTAAAGAATCGTATGTACCTTTTAAATGTATATCTTGAGGGATGTTACGGATTTTCAAATGATATCTTTTCCTTAAAAACACCGTAACCCCTGTTTTCAAAACTACGATTCACTTCTTTAAAAATCTGATTGTATGGTTCGGGTGTGTTTGTTAGATTAGATACTTATACTTAGTAGAGATAGCATGTTTATGTAAAATCGACATGATATGAGACATAAGTGCGATGAAAGAATATAAGACTGATATGAAGATATGATATGATGGTATATGGATGTGAGTCGATCGAGATGATTTATACCCTGCCGGTGCCGGTCCCCTGATATGAGATTATTGCAGATGCAACCTGGGACATAGGTATATAGGGTTATATATATATATATATATATATATATATACAGAATGTTGTGAATCATGGATGATAGGACGTATGTGATATTAGGCCGTACCCTCATTTGTCTTATAGGATGATAGGATCCCTATTAGCTTAATGCCGCCGCACGATGATATTCCGTATGTGATGAGTTAACTTGATGATTGATCCTTACCCTTGACTAGAGGTTACAGTACGATGGATTATACCCTACGCGGTGTTATTGGGCTAGATGCCGATTGATAGATTCATCGACTCGGACATAAGATAGTTACGTATACCTTATAGCTGTTAGCTGATGATTTACCTTGTGCCGCATTCATGATATTATTATTGCATCGCATATACCTCTCATAATACACCTGCACCATTATCGATAATGCGTATGTTACACGTACACTTATTTGCCGGCTCACACACTTCATCATCGATAATTGCTATGTCACCACACAGTAGGGTTGCTGCATCATGACATATACATTGATACACCCATACTTGTGCACATACACATTGAATATTCATATTTGTGCACACATACATGGTACATCTATACTTGCACATACACATATTGTACCTACATAGATAGCTGGTTTAATTGTAAATTTGGGAACTGCATGCTATACTTTAAAAACTGGAATCATTTTAAAAGAGCGGTTTTCCCCTTAATATGTCATATCACTGTTTCATGTTACATGATACACGGATATGCTCACCTTTCTTTTTATATGTCGCATACATCATGCTCTATTACTTTACGCATTGAGATATGCTGTTTTTATGAGATTTCTGGATTTGAGAACCGTGGTAATTTTAAAAGAAAGCATGCACTATTTTAAAAACCCGGTTTCTCTTGATATGATATTTCAGTGCGTCCACCATGCGTTTTCTCGGTTCTGAGACATGTGACATGTGGAACCCGATTCGAGGAGTGGACGAGGCCGATTGCGGGTACATGGTGGACCCGGTATGGTACCCCGGGGCGAGAACGGATCTGCTGTGTAGTTAGACGGTGAGCCTGGTAGAGGGACCATTACCTACCGGTGATTGGTTGGACCTGGCGGTTATCTGGAGGATAATGACCAGAGTCGATAGATGGATACGGGATGACCCGTACTGCCGGGGCCGAGGGCCGATTCCGCAGACGGAGCCCGTGGGACGATCCGGACTGACGGAGCCCGATATATGAGGATTTACGTGCCGATGCTGGGCATGGTTTTCTTGTTGTTTTCGGGTGTCGATGCTAGGCACCCAGGTTCCATGATTTTGATGTGTCAGGAGGGACACCGTTGATATATATATATCCCCATACTTTCATGCACGCCCTTTTATGACATTTACGTGCATACAGACATTGATATTATGGTTGGACGGGATCCACCGGCATACATACACTGATTACATGGGTGGACGAGATCCACATGCATACATGCATTGATTATTATTGTTGGATGTTATCCGCATGTATTTAGGTAGTGACTACCTTGTTGGCACATATACGCCCCGGTCACCCTAGACATCATAGTATTTCCATATGATATAGTTGACCTAGGAGTTATTGTTTATTCGATTTCTACTTGTAGATATATTTCTATTCACGAGTTGGCAACTCATCCCTGTTGTGCCACAGTTCTTGCAGGTTGACCGCTTGGATCAGTGGCGGCTTCACTGGCACACAGTTGCATTCTGGTGTTTTGCATTGGTAGGTGGGGCCTTTGGATCATACCCACTCTTGTATTATATTTCATATTATATCTAGTTAACTCCATCAATCAATCAAAAGTTGTAATTGTATAAGTGATGAGACTTAGTGAGACTTTTAGTTGCGAGATTTGAGCGATGGGTTTTATATTCATTTTTGGGGTAATATTTTGCTCATTTCTTTATCTTTTGTGGTGAACTTCGCCATGGGGCGTCGTATACTTATTTATACTGTATTGCGTGGTTGTGATCCGCCGTTTGGCGAAGAGCTAGCTCCCGCTTGGGGATGCCTTTATTCTTGTTATGTATTTGTGATTTTGGATTAAAGTATACAAAGGAGGTGCTGCCAAAATTTTTCAAAAGACGAAACATGTTTTCAAACTAGAAAATTTCATTGCATCATTCATGTTTCTTTATATGCATTAAGCACGCTTGATTTTATTATACCTTTATTTTAAAAACTCCACCTCCTTTATTTTCTTAAAAAGGTTTAGATTTCTGGGGTTCAGCTTACTTGAATTCCGTTACGCCTTTAGACGTTGCGTAATTCAAGTGCTGGTCACGAGCTAATATTTTGGGTCGTGACAAAGTTGGTATCAGAGCGCTAGGTTTAACCTTGTTTCGAGTCTATGTTTGACTATGCGGAGTCTAGGGCGGGAGTGTATTTCGGAACCTAGGCTTGACCTTACGGAACTTAGACTTGAACGGGGGGGTATTAGACCCGAACTTTCGTTTCATAGGCTGACCCTGATTGATGGAGTAGGTAGCTTGAGTAGAGTGACGTACCGTACGTATGTTCCGCGGCATATTTACGATACGATACTCCACTTAAGAAACCTTAGGATGTACATAATATTTTTGAGACCAGTGATCCTCTTGTACCCATGATTATACATCCATTGGAGATCCTCGATTCTATTACTTCCATGATCATACTTCATTGATGCTGTTCCTTCTTATGATCATGTATCCACTCTGGATCTGTCGTTTCCTCTCATGCCGTTGATCTGTTTTATTCGATACTCGATTGAGGTTCCTGTCACCATAGCTTGAGCACAGTTTGAGCTGCTACTGATGTTACGGTCACGGCGAGCTCGTCTTGTACGAAGGCCGACCATTGTGTTTTCTGGTGACATGGGAACGTCTCGAGTTAGTATTGATGATTATGACCTCCTATGGAGGCGAGTGCTTAGTTTTACACCGGATGATCGGGCCAGTGTTAGAGCTGCCAGTTGCGAGAGGACTGTTGATGTATAGCATACCTTATAGATTATGATGTCGCCTACCGCACAGACAGGTGGCCCAGCTGTTGCTGAGATAATGGGATGTCGCTTCCGGAGCTTACGAGCTGATATTGCCGGAGCTTCTAGGAAGATATGAGACAGATGATAGCTAGTCTACCCCGATTTGAGAGACGAAGGCGATTCGTCCTATTTATGCACCGGAGCAGGCCCAGTTGAGTTAAAGATTTCCAGTGTGGAGAGTCTTACTCAGATCTAGAGCAGACCGATCCAGAGATGATCGCCGATGTATCGCCTTTCCTGGAGGATTGAGGCATTGCTTAGCATGAGAGCGGAGAATAGTCACATGTGGTATTGGCGAAGATAAAAGGTTCGAACGAGTGCCAGGACACCATTTTCCCAAGTTTAAAGTGTTCGGAGGAACATGCAGGTAATTCTGTGGACCCTCTAGAAGAATGAAACCCTAACTCGACATGATGACTATGGAACCACTTTGAACCTTAGGGTTTATGGCAGTTTAGCGGTGCCATCATTGAGGCTTAGGTTTGCCCATCTACGGCTGGTCCAGAGGTGCTGTCGTATGTACCAGATATTTTTAGACTGCGCTCAGGTGTTGAGCCTTCGGGAAATTTTGGGACCTTGCTGACTCGATCGAAAAGTTTGACGTCATCCGGATATCATATGATAAGAGACCAGTAGCTGACCAGTTTTGGATAGAGGACCTCACCCAGATGCGTACTGAGTTGATCGAGGACGGACGAGTAGTGTGTATTCCTCCGATAGACGGGACGAGCTCCCAATGACGTGTTCGGCCAGACATCTTCTACAGAGTTATGAAGATACCGAGTTCGTGACTTCGAGTCCGTGCGAGAGACTTCGGATTGACCGTGGTCGAGAACAGTTGCAGTGCGCAGATAGCATGGCGTGACGTCATAGTGGACGATGATACAGGCGAATGGAACCAGAGGTTCGTGCGAGACGCTGACGAGCTATTGTTACTCCCCGTCGAGATCAGAGACCCGATATGCTTACAGAGGCGCTGGGATAAGGCCAGTTTCCGAGGAACGGTGTGCGGAACACGCAGATGTCCAGAAAATGAGAAAGGATTATGTAAGAGTACCAGCCTCCGTACAGTTCGGCATAGGCGAGATTGGAAGAGACCTTGAGCAGGATTCCTTCCGGGACACTGCTGTAATGGGATTTGCACCCAGGATCAGATGTGTCGCGTGGATTCAGAGAGCCAGAGGCCGACGCCAGTGACATACTGCCTTACGAGTGGCCGTGATGATTGATCGGGAGATGACCAGAGAAGTGCCAGAGTGGAATCGTTCCCGTTAGCACACCTGACAGGGACGATGAGCCGATGGATTGCGGGATTGGTAATCCGAGGAGAAGATGAGTACCCAGAGACAGAGGATGCCAGGCCGCGAGCAGGAGGCGAGCGGATGTTCTTGTTCTGCCATTTATTAGGCGCACCGATTTATTTTTCGACATTGTAGGAGGTGTACATCGATGTCCTTTATTGCGATTTGCGTTGTGATCCGAGTATCACGCTTATATCGCTTGGATTTGAGTTTTGATGACGAGTTTCCTGATATTGATTTCGTGCACCTTGGTTGCACCTACTGGGTATTTACATTTTTGCGCATAGTTATCGCACCATGTATATATTTTATACACCGTTGTGTTGATTTGCGATTTGTGCCTATCCATTGCATTTGATGTTGATTTTGTACCTCCGTAGCATGTGTTTATGATTTCATGGATTTCATACGGATGATTTGATTTTTGCACTCGGTATAGCTTATATGTGCTTGTAGTGCATTGATAGGCGTTTTGTGCACGTAGTTGGACACGTTTACGATTTTATACACCTTGGTGTACTCGGTGTTGCTGTTTATGCATTTGAGTTACTGATCGGTATTTTGTTCACAGGATGCACCGTATTTGTATTTTATGCACTAGATTGCATTCTGCTTTTGATGTACCGGACGGGTATTTATGCGTTGTCGCACTGGATTTATACCCCGTACCTTGGTTGCACTCGATTTATATCCTTGAGCATTCATTTTACCAGATTTGTATTTTTCGTACGCGTTGGCACTTGCCATTCGTTTTCATGCATGTTACTGCACTATATGCTTTTACGGACCCGACGCATTTTGGTTGGATTTTGCGCATATTAGGCGCTTGATTTTGGATTTTGTGCGCACCGGATGCACTTGAGTGAGATTTTACTCGTGCATGTGGGATGCTCTTGAATTGGATTTTCTTCCATGCATATTGGATGCGATTTCATTCGTGCGGGACATATGCACTTGAGTTGGATTTTCGCGCATGTTGGGCGCATGATATGAGATGTGATTCTGTGCACACCGGATGCATGGGATTGAGATTTTAGTGCACTTTAGATGCGCTTTGTATTGTTGTCGTGCACACCCGTTGCACTGGACAGATGCTTTCGTGCACACCCGTTGCACCTAGATTTGCTTTGTGCTTATTGTGGCACCTTTATTTGGATTTGGTTTCCATGCGCACAGACGCATGTGATTATTGGATACGCCTTTTGTGGCTGATTTTGCTTTTGAGCACATTGTTTTCATGTTGGGCACTATATTGTGTAGTAGCCAGACAGGACTGATCTGAGGACAGTACCTGAGTACTCTGCAAGCATTAAAAGTTTACCAAGAGGTTTTCGAAAAAGAGGAGCTATAGTCTCGCTATTTCCTACGTGTACGTGAGCGACACGAACGTTTATAAAGGAAAACTTTTTGGGATATTTTGAAAACGACGGAACGTGTATTTAAGAAAACATATATGGACATATATTATTATTTTAAAATGAGCGTCTGTCAGTTATGCCGTGAGTTACGCATTCCCGCGGCGATTTATAAAAGATTTTGCATGTGTTTTATTCTGATTTTGGAGTTTTCAAGGATGCGTACTATACACGTATTATAGTAATTGACTAGTGTATATTGGATTTCAGTAGTGTATTTCGAGATCTGCATCTCTATTGTAACTCCGAGGATATGCGTGCAAATCCGATAATTTGCGTGACGCTTGACGGAGTTCGATTTTGAGTTTTTACTCGTTTTTATGCGCACTGGACGCGCTGTATTATTTCTGCGTTTTCCAAGATTTCGGATCCCCGTTGTTTTGAGCCGATTATTGTAATGTTTTAGATTTTGGGGGTTAAATTTAAATTCGGGGACCGAATTTATTTAAGGGGGGGAGATTGTAACATTTCAGAAAATATAAAATATTATTTTGGGGAATTTAATATTAAAATAATATTTTTCCCGAAAACTGCCGATTTGCGAAATTGGTGATTGATGCGAAAAATTGTGTTTGTAGTTTAACCGCAATCAGAACGGTGTCGCGCGTAGCTAGAACGAGATGAGTACGGGTCGTCCTCAGGGAAACGTGGAACCTTTTACTTTTACTTTAGATGTGTTGAGAAAGAGAGGAGGGAAAAAGAATTTTATAGAATGGTTTCTAGATCTACGTTAAACAAGAATGTAAAATATAGATCTAGATTATTTGAAAGATGTAATTAATATAATAAGAGGGCTTGTAGGGTTCGTTAGGATTTAGTAGTTATGGATGATTAATTAAAAGTTACTCTTTTTATCCATTAATAGATTTAGAACTAGAACGACGGTGATGCGTGTAGATTAAGGTTTTTGGAGGGAAAAGGGAATCCCACTCTTAACCCTTATCTCGACACGGAACTCCGTTCATATCTAGCCTTCACCAAACAATCATTAATCTAATCTCTAATCGCGGTCGGAACTAACAAAGAATTGCTAGCGCGCCCGATTAGGATGTTACTGATTCTTTTGATAAAGTTCCTAAACTTTATAGGACTTAAAAAGGGTTTAGTTATTTTCATCGTCCATTAGCCTACCCTAATCCTACGAACCCTAAGAAGCGGAGAATTACTCGCGCATGTTGGGAGAAGAAGATGAAAAGAAAGAGAGGGAAAACATAATGTAAAATGCAAAAAGAATTAAATAAAACAACTACCTTTATTAATCAACTTGAACAATCTACACTTTGATTCCTTATAAAATGATTACAAAGACTAGTTTGCTTCTCGATCTCTTCCGAAGGAGGTAGATGAACAGTTGATGATCAGCCTGGATGCGTGAGCCGTCTTGGACTTCGTGATCTCTTCGGCTTGATGATTTTTCCAAGAGGCTCTCGGTGCTCTTTTATAGTGCAAAGCCAGAATCTTTTAGTTGGAAACTTGGTAAAATTCAGCATAGATTTATGCCAAAAAAGCTTGCCTCCCAATTCCCTAGAAGTGCGGCGGATCCGCGGCAAATGGGGGCTAGGGCCGCGGATCCGCGGCCTGTTAATCTCCACCGTTGATAATTTTTCTGGGGCTGGCTCTATGTGACATTTGGCGATCCTTGGCACCTTTAGAATTTGGAAATCTTTTCTCGGTTGCTTCCAGACTTGGTCTCCAAGTTTTGCTTCTTAATTTGGCAAGATTTCTTCAACAGCTTGATTTCTTTGATATATTCTGCATAACAACTTGGAAAATTCTGCACAATAATCTTTAAATAATATTTAGTAGACTTAGTTCTACTAGGATTTGGTCAATGAATTTATTAGCATACATTTTTCTACCAAATGCTAATTAAAATATATTAACACATGGAAAATGGTATTTTCACACATAAACCCTCATATATATAATATATTATAATAAAGTCCTTTTTTAATATGAAAATGGTAGGAAAAATGGAATACAAATGTGCAGTTTTATCAACTGAACATTGGGGTTATAGAAAAAGAGTATAAATATATACCAATAATTATGAAATAAATAGAAATTAAAATGATTTATTCATTTAAATATATAATTAAAGGATTTGGCATTTTTAAAATTTATTTTGTGCAGTTTCGATAAAAACCCGATCAGTGCACTGCTAATCGCGATTAAGCCAAATCCGCGTTTTTACAGTTTCCATGGTTAGTGCACCATGACATGCTCATTTTGTTACATGTTTCATTTTTATTTGGGCTTTATATTAGGGTTTATTGGTGGAAAGAAAAGAGAAATGATTAAAGGAAAAGTCAAGGGGGACATAATGAGTGGTTAGGGTACTTTGGAGAGAGAAGAGAGAGTGTGTATTAGTGAGAGAGGGGCGGGGCTGCCTCATCTCATATCCCCACCATTTTTCATCTCCCTCCTCATCTTTTCAACCCCACAGCCCTCCTCAAAGAATCCTAGATCTACCTCCAATAAATCCTCAAAACCCTACACACCCTTCACAAATATTAATCCCCTCTTCAACCTCTACACATGGGACAAAGAAAAATTCTGTTTTGATGATCTTGGGGGAGTCATGGATGCTATATGAGGTAATCTCTTCACTAATTAGGGTATTTTTTCATTTACTTTAGTGTTCATATGTGATATTGTGAAGATTAGTGAGATATTGGGAAACCCTTGAAAAGGGTTGAGTGTTTGTTGAAATTGGTGATGTGTAGTGGCTGCCTACAAGCCTTAATGATGTTTTACTGACCTGGAACGGGGGATGAAACACAAAATACGGATTTGGGATTTGAGTTCATGTCGATTTGGGTGATTTTAGAGGGTATTTTGAAATCTGGAGCAACCCGGGGACACTAGAAATGATTTTGGGCTTAATAAGAGTCGTTCAGGCACCTAGGAAGCTACCACCAAGACCTGAGCCCCAAACCCCAACCCATGGCCGCAGATTTAATCATTCTGGCAGCAATTTACGGCCAGAGTAGGGTAGAATGTTTCTAGATATGGTCCATGGCTCCTTTTGCACTAAATTAGACCCCTCCTATATGCAGTTTTGGCTAATTGTCACCTGGGGAAAATCTGGAAGCATTTTGGTGTGTTTTAGGCGATGTTTTCCGTATTTTTAAATGCACTTTATTGATATTTGGATTTGTATTTGGTTGTCGGGTATTCGTACATCGACAACAGGGGTTGTTTGTTTGATTTGCACGTTTAGGCCATAGGTTCTAACCTGTGAGCACACTGTGCGCTGTATCGGTTTTCTGCATCGATTTTAATACGTATTGCGATTGGTTATTATTGTAGGTACCCTCGCATGGATTTCGAGACGAAGAAGCGTGGCGTCATCGATTTGGGCGAGCGAAGACCAGGTGAGTAGATCTATATCTACCGGGGAAGTCGGGTGGATGGTGTATAGCACCCCCGCAAACTTTTGATGGGAAACCGATTTATAGAGTATGGTTAGGAAACCAAGATTAGGAAACTAGGGTTAGAATATAGATAGCTATGTAGTCATATTAGAAATTAGAGGATAGTTAAGTGTGATATGCTACTACTACTACCCTAAGATGATATTTAGCGATATTACCGCTTAGGGTACTGTAGGACTAGATAGCCGATGTAGATGCGTCATCCGAACTATACCTTTTTCTAAACTAAAGAATCGTATGTACCTTTTAAATGTATATCATGAGGGATGTTACGGATTTTCAAATGATATCTTTTCCTTAAAAACACCGTAACCCCTGTTTTCAAAACTACGATTCACTTCTTTAAAAATCTGATTGTATGGTTCGGGTGTGTTTGTTAGATTAAATACTTATACTTAGTAGAGATAGCATGTTTATGTAAACTCGACATGATATGAGACATAAGTGCGATGAAAGAATATAAGACTGATATGATGATATGATAAGATGGTATACGGATGTGAGTCGATCAAGATGATTTATACCCTGCCGGTCCCCTGATATGAGATTATTGCAGATGCGACCTGGGATATAGGTATATAGGGTTATATATATATATAGAATGTTGTGAATCATGGATGATAGGCCGTATGTGATATTAGGCCGTACCCTCTTTTGTCTTATAGGATGATAGGATCCCTATTAGCTTAATGCCGCCGCACGATGATATTCCGTGTCTGATGAGTTAACTTGATGATTGATCCTTACCCTTGACTAGAGATTGTCGTACGATGGATTATACCGTACGCGGTGTTATTGGGCTAGATGCCGATTGATAGATTCACCAACTCGGACATATGATAGTTACGTATACCTTATAGCTGTTAGCTGATGATTTACCTTGTGCCGCATTCATGATATTATTATTGCATCACATATACCTCTGATAGTACACCTGCACAATTATCGATGATGCGTATGTTACACGTACACATATTTGCCGGCTCACACACTTCATCATCGATAATTGCCATGTCACCATACAGTAGGGTTGCTGCGTCATGACATATACATTGATACACCCATACTTGTGCACATACACATTGAATATTCATATTTGTGCACACATACATGGTACATCTATACTTGCACATATACATATTGTACCTACATAGATAGCTGGTTTAATTGTAAATTTGGGAACCGCATGCTATACTTTAAAAACTGGAATTATTTTAAAAGAGCGGTTTTCCCCTTAATATGTCATATCACTGTTCCATATTGCATGATACACGGATATGCTCACCTTTCTTTTTATATGTCGCATACATCATGCTACACATTGAGATATGCTGTTTTTATGAGATTTCTCGATTTGAGAACCGTAGTCATTTTAAAAGATAGCATATACTGTTTTAAAAACCCGTTTTCTCTTGATATGATATTTCAGTGCGTCCACCATGCGTTTTCTCGGTTCTGAGACGTGTGACATGTGGAACCCGATTCGAGGAGTGGACGAGGCCGATTGCGGGTACATGGTGGACCCGGTATGGTACACCGGGGCGAGAACGGATCTGCTGTGTAGCTAGACGGTGAGCCTGGCAGAGGGACCATTACCTACCGGTGATTAGTTGGACCTGGCGGGTATCCGGAGGATACTGAGCAGAGTCGATAGATGGATACGGGATGACCCGTACTGCCGGGGCCAAGGGCCGATTCCGCAGACGGAGCCCGTGGGCTGATCCGGACTGACGGAGCCTGATATATGAGGATTTACGTGTCGATGCTGGGCATGGTTTTCATGTTGTTTTCGGGTGTCGATGCTAGGCACCTAGGTTCCATGATTTTGATGTGTCGGGAGGGACACCGTTAATATATATATATATATATATATATATATATATATAATATATATATATATATATATGTTGGAGATAGTGCCCTCAGAGTCAATTATTGGATCACAGGCACGTGATTGCAATGATTGAGGGAGGACCTGTCCCAGTAGGACAGTCTTAATCAAGATGATAGTATGCTATCTGGTTTATCTTTATCATCGTGTACTTCTTTAGGTGACCTGATAGGTCACTATTGCATGTTGATAGAGCCCCTAGGATTCTTGCTTGACTGCCAGCAGTAAGAGGGCAATCATATACGTGGGAGCTGGGGTCTATAAGCACATCCTTAAAAGGTCCCTAGTCGTGGGTGTTTCGAGACAGGGCATCGATACTCCAGAGTAGACTAATGTATACAGTCGAGACCCAGACGAGGGGCGGTGGCCGGTCTCACAAGCCACTGGTGTCAGTTGGTTCACCTAAGATGTATACAGGTGCTCATTGGGTTATGAGTACACCGGACAGGACTCGCCGGGAACCTGCTAGTTGGTATTATACCTGACGTCAGATAGCAGTTCCCTGGTGACATGTGTACAGGTTAGTTCATCGACCTGAGATCGTCATTTGTCTCGTGTGAGTTCCCACTGTGCTTTGATTACTACCCTACCACGCTCAAAGGAGACGTGCAAACAGGTTTTAGTTGGGTACAGTCCCGAGCCACATGGAGGCAGTGAGCGGATCTGCAGGGGTTCGTCTCTCCCGGTATTGGGGGTGAGGTCGCGCTGTGTCTAGGAGAGCCAGTACATGAAAAGTCCTTGGCCAAGGCAGGAGATTTACTGGTAGGTATTCCAGTAGTATCTCAGGGTGTTCTGGGCTGCACTCCGACACGACTTGTACCGTTTTTGGGGGTCTGACTTTTACCAACCCCCTAGGCCCGCCATGCGATGCTCATAGACGAACGGACCGGACTGTACGGATATTGTCACTGACAGGCTCAGTAGGGTGTCAGGATGAGTTTGCTCATCGACATCCCTTTTGGTCAATAGCTGGTAGCCCGACACGTATGGCTAATACCTCTGACGTGCTAGTGGTTAAATCCACAGCCATAGTATTGACGAGTCTTTAGAGTCCACCACACACAGTTACTCAAGTTTTGGGCGAAACGCTGTAGAGGCCGTATGGAGATATGGCAAGTTTCGATCAGATACGTGCGGTATTGCACGGATCAGGATCGGACGGTTAATACTAGAGGCCGTATGGATATATGGCAGGGTTCGATCAGATACGTGCGGTATTGCACGGATCGTGATCGGACGGATTTTACTTGCCGGCTTTGGCTTAAGCCGGATCCTAGTATTAGAAAGTGTAGACTTTGTCTCTTTGCATTTGTGTTCAGTGGGAATACAAATGCAGGCATGTATTTGCAGTCGCGGGGTTTTCCTGTATTTTATTACGGGATCAATTTTCTGAAGTTGCCAGTGTGCATTCCGTTTCGGCCGGTTTTCCTTTGTTCTTTCGCGGCAGGACTTTCCAATGGAAGGGGGTTATTTGCAAGTGTGCAAATAACATTTGTGGAGGAGTTATTTGTTTATGTGGCTTCATAATCATGAGATTCCATTTTAATCTCATCTTTTGCATTTATTGTGATGAGAGTTGATTTGCATTTTGATGTGAGGTTTGCTTTGGATATGGTCACCACTTTCCTTTCCTACACCCACCTCCCTTTTTGATTCCCTCCTCATTCCAATTAGGGGCCGGCCACATTTGAGAGGAGAGAATGAGAGGTTTCATTTTGGATGAGGGAAATTTGATTATCTCATTTGGCTTGCTCACAAAATCCTTCTCACCTTTCCAAAGTTCATATTGATTCCTCCATCAATGGCAACTACATAAACCCCAAGAGACAAAGTTTCTACACTAGTCTACAGCACTCCTTGGATGCGTCGGCTAGCCAACTTCGCTCCCGAGTTGCCTCGGTCCAGAGGTGGGAGCCCGTAAAAGAAATTGGCTACGTGGTGCCCTTCCGGCGACTTGGTGGAGACCGGAGATTCCGCAGGGAGATCGGGACGACGACGAGAAGACCAAAGGACACGGATCGTTCGGTATATCTCTCTACCCCATCTTTTAGTTTGATAGTAGCTAGGTTAATGGCCCAATCCGGGATAAAAGTGCGCGGTGGTGCCGGTTTGCTAGTTTGCAAAGTTTTTCGTTTCCGCGTTTCCGGCGTCGGATCGACGGCCGGGGCGCCGTCGTGCACTTACAATATATATATATATATATATATATATCCTAATACTTTCATGCACGCCCTTTTATGACATTTACGTGCATACAGACATTGATATTATGGTTGGACGGGATCCACCGGCATACATACACTGATTACATGGGTGGACGAGATCCACATGCATTGATTATTATTGTTGGATGTTATCCGCATGTATTTAGGTAGTGACTACCTTGTTGGCACATATACGACCCGGTCACCTTAGACATCATAGTATTACCTTATGATATAGTTGACCTAGGAGTCGTTGTTTATTCGATTTCTACTTGTAGATATATTTCTATTCACGAGTTGGCAACTCACCCCCGTTGTGCCACAGTTCTTGCAGGTTGACTGCTTGGATCAGTGGCGGCTTCGCTGGCACACAGTTGCATTCGGATGTTTTGCATTGGTAGGTGGGGCATTTGGATCGTACCCACTCTTGTATTATATTTCATATTGTATCTAGTTAACTCCATCAATCAATCAAAAGTTGTAATTGTATAAGTGATGAGACTTAGTGAGACTTGTAGTTGCGAGATTTGAGCGATGGGTTTTATATTCACTTTTGGGGTAATATTTTGCTCATTTCTTTATCTTTTGTGGTGAACTTTGTCGTGGGGCGTCGTATACTTATTTATACTGTATTGCATGGTTGTGATCCGCCGTTTGGTGAAGAGCTAGCTCCCGCTTGGGGATGCCTTTATTCTTGTTATCTATTTGTGATTTTGGATCAAAGTATACAAAGGAGGTGCTGCCAAAATTTTTCAAAAGACGAAACATGTTTTCAAACTAGAAAATTTCATTGCATCATTCATGTTTCTTTCTATGCATTAAGCACGCTTGATTTTATTATACCTTTATTTTAAAAACTCCACCTCCTTTATTTTCTTAAAAAGGTTTAGATTTCTGGGGTTCAGCTTACTTGAATTCCGTTACGCCTTTAGACGTTGCATGATTCAAGTGATGGTTACGAGCTAATATTTTGGGTCGTTACAGGCATCTCCGATCTCCGGTCTCCTCGTCGGAAGGGCACCACATCAACGAGTCTTTTTACGGGCTCCCGCTTCATCCGAAGCAACTTGGACACGAAGTTCGTTAGCCGACGTGTCCAAGGTGAAGTAGAGAATGTGTGTGATAATTTTGTCTCAAGCATCCATTGATTCTCAACGCATGAGACTGTATGGATGGAAGTTGAAGATGATGCCATTAATGGAGATAGTGAGCTCAAGAAGAAAGAGGAGGAAGAAGAGCTTTCTTTTTCTTTTGTGTTGCAATGATAAAAAGAGAGTGATAGAATTATCAACATAAGTGCAACCTCAAGCCATATGGCTTCCCTCTCTCTCTCCTCTTATCATTTCAACACCTAAATCAATCCAAAATGTGACATATGCACAAATAAAGAGACCATGAGTCATCACTTGTGCATGTGTCACAATTAATGCTCCTAATCATGACTTTGAGCTCATTATTTCCATTTGTAAATATTAATCCGAATGTTTGCAACAATAAAAAGAGAATGGCATCTACTAAAGTAAACTCGTGATGGATCACAAGGATACCCCTCACCTGTATATACATACCTTCATCCGCATTCCGACTGAATGCGAATGCGATGAGACTAAAGTAATCCAACAAATCTAATACTAAGATCCGGCTTAAACCAAAGCCCACTAGTATGATCCGTACGATCATGATCCGTGCACGAATGCACGTATATGATCGAACCCTGCCATAATATCATACAGCCTCTACAACGTTTCGCCCAAAACTTGAGAAACTGTCTGTAGGGGACTCTTAAGACTCGTCAATACACTGGCTGTGGATTTAACCACTAGCACGTCAGTGGTACTAGCTGTACGTAACAGGCTACCAGGTATTGACCAAAAGGGAGGTCGATGAGCGAACTCATCCTGACACCCTACTGAGCCTGTCAGTGACAATATCCGTACAGTCCGGTCCGTTCTTTTATGAGCATCGCATGTCGGGCCTAGGGTGTTGGTAAAAGTCAGACCCCCAAAAGCGGTACAAGTCGTGTCGGAGTGTAGCCCAGAACACCTTGAGATACTACGGGAATACCTACCAGTAAATCTCGTGCCTTGGCCAAGGACTTCGTGTAATGGCTCTACTAGACACAGCACGATCTCACCCCTAAAACCGGGAGAGACGAAACCCCTGCGGATCCGCTCACTGCCTCCATGTGGCTCGGGACTGTACCCAACTAAAACCTGTTTGCATGACCCCTTTGATCCATAGTAGGGTAGTAATCAAAGCACAGTGGGAACTCACACGAGACAAATGATGATCTCAGGTCGATGAACTAACCTGTACACATGTCACTAGGGAACTGCTATCTAACGTTAGGTATAATACCAACTAGCATGTTCCCGGCGAGTCCTGTCCGGTGTACTCATAACCCAATGAGCACCTGTATACATCTTAGGTGAACCAACTAACACCAATGGCTTGTGAGACCGGCCACCGCCCCTCGTCGGGGTCTCGACTGTATACACTAGTCTACTAATAGAGTATCGATGCCCAGTTTCGAAACTCCCACGACTAGGGAGCACTTTAAGGATGTGCTTATAGACCCCAGCTCCCACGTATATGATCGCCATCATACTGCTGGCCGTCAAGCAAGAATCCTAAGGGCTCTGTCAACGTGTAATAGTAATCTTTAATATTACCTAAAGCATATACACGATGATAAAGATAAACCAGATAGCATACTATCATCTTGAGTAAGACTGTCCTACCGGCATATGTCCTCCCTCAATCATTGCAATCACGTGCCTGCAATCCAATAACTGACTTTGAGGGCACTATATCCAACACCGCGGCCAAGTTGATACCGAGTCAACCCAAATTTGCTCAGTTATTCTTCTTTGTTGATGTTGTATTTTCTGGGATGTTTTGTTTCTGCTCAGGTTTTATGTGCACAGAGAATTAGTTGGAGTAGATTCATATGTGGTGCTTGATCAAAATTCAAAGAACTTTGGCTAACTGGATTATATCTGTGTTGTGTTTAATGTGTTCGTAAACCTCCCTAGTATGTCGGTTAGCAGGGGGTTGCACATTTCTGTAATGCTTACTTTATGTTTGTGAATATGAACTTGTTGGATTGTCGTGAATGGATAGCCGGGGATGTGAGACGAGTGTTTCTTTCATTCAACTATAAATTGTAATTTGTTGTAATATTCTTTTGCGGGGCACATCCGGGTTGAGATTGTAGCCACCGTTGTATTATTTCATTTACTATTTTCTGCTCCTAAGATAGACCCAAGATGGGGTGCACAAACTACCGGGTACTTTGAAGTGCTTAGTGGCCTACTCACGTCGTTGAGGGAGACCGCTTCACTTCAGGTACTTGACGGGTAGTTTGCCGGGTCTAGGGTGGGGTTGGCTATTCATCACGACTATGTAATCCGTCTTTCATTGCAGGCTCAAAGGAAATGTGGATTCCTAGAATATCCAATATGTTCATCTGTGATCTAGAATGCTTATTATTGTATCTGACGAATGTACAATATCAATATATGATATCTAGTAGGCATTGCTTATGTTTTGCATCCGCGCTAGCCCAACCCCACTCTGTCGTTAGTTAAGTAACCTAACGGGTGAATGACGGGGCCCAGTAGGGAATGTGGATGGCATAAGCGGACGTTGTATTTTCGTTGTTTTCTGCAATGATAGGTTAATTGATGGGACGCATTATATTAATGCAAAGAAAATAAACAAAAGTTGAATCGTTGGAAAAATTTAAAAGAAACCACTCGGTTAATTTTAAAACAGCAGATTTTTAATTGCGGAGCTTAAACCACTCCTTTTAAAAGCTATCAGATTCCTTCGATCATATCAAGTTCACTTCGTTCACGGTTTCGCCAAAACCATTCGTAGCCCTCCGTCATTTCATTTGGGTATTCAGTAGTATTCAAGCAATGTATTTTGACCAACGCCAAGGCATAGTGTTTGGTAGCTGCTGGGTATTCATCTGTTGCATAGATAGATGAGTTGGTTTGGGACAGTCGTACTGCCATTGGCCAACGTCAGGGGTATGTACGGATGGGTTAAAATTAACAAGATAATGATGGGTAGAACTTTACATGTGACTTATGACATTTTGGCCAACGTCAAGGTCATAAGAGCATGGGGCAAAAATCCACATCGGGAGTTTCTAAAGAAACTAAAATTTGCTAGAGTTGCATACCATTTGGAGTGTGATAATTTTGGTAGGATTCCTTCATCTTTATCATGCGATGATATTTGGATCCCGATCCTACTGTGAGTATATGCTACTCATCAGGAGATTCTTTCAGTTAACGATCAATGCTATAAACCAAGTAGGTGTCGAGAAAGGTGTCAGCGGGGCTACGCCCCCAGGGAAAAGAGGTTATTTAAGTAAGGAACTTCGTGAAAGCGTCGTAAAACCTCCCTCGAAGTACCGACACTTGCCTGGCTGAACGGTTAAGCAAGAATTATACGGTGAGTATAGTCCTGACTAGTTCTTCTTTTATGGTTTGAGGAAGGATTCAAGAAACAGTGGGAGCCATCCTGTTTAGATAAACTAAAAATCACTCTAAACTTGCAAGAGCATCATGCTAAAGTGTTTTCTTCTCTCTCTCCTAATTGCAGCGACCAAGTACATGACGGGCCTTAAGTTATTATTAGATAAAAATATTTTGACAGGGCCAAACTATAAAGATTCGTTCAGGAATGTCAAGATGGCAATCACTTATGACAAATTAGGGTATGTACTTACTAATAAAGCCCCTTCCGTCCCAGGTCCAGAATCTAGTGTCGCGGATAAGAAAATCCGCAAGACCTGGGAGTTAGACTGCGCGAAGGCCAAATGCATCATGCTTGCCTCTATGGATAATGAACATCAAAGGAGGCATGAGAATATGGATCTCGAAGCCATATTTCTCCACACCAAGGAACTGTATGGAGAGCAATCTCGTATAGCTATATACGAGACCTCGAAGAACTTGTTTCAGTCGAGGCTGGCCGTCGGGTCATTTGTAGGGGAACATGTCCTTAAGATGATTGGCTATATTGAGGAGCTCGCAGACCTCAGGACAATATTAGAGAACGAGCTGTATACAGACTTGGTTCTCCAGTCCCTTCCTTCCACCTACGCCTAGTTTATCTTGAATTTCAATATTCAAGGTAAAGAAGTTGAACTTCTAGAACTCCTTAACATGTTGAGGAGTGCAGAGGGCACCTTGCAGAAAGCAAGGGAAACACCCGCTATGTTTGTTCGTGGTACTTCCTCTTCCAGGTCCAAGGCAAGGACCAAAGGAAGGAAGAAGAAAGACGCTACCAAACCAAGAGGTGGTATTGGTAAGGTGGGAGTCAAGGGAAAGGCAAAGGTTGCGGTGCCGGTAGTAGCAAAGGACGAGTGCTTCCACTATCGTAGGAAAGGCCATTGGAAGAAGGATTGCAAAGCTTGGAATGCCAAGAACCAGGACCCGAGGCAAGTTGTGGCTTCGACTTCAGGTGTGTTTGTAATTGAAAATTGTCTGTTAATCAACTCTACTTCCTGGGTATTGGATACCGGATCAGGATCTCATATATGCAATTCATTGCAGGCACAGAGAAGCCGTAAAGTACTGAAGGCTGGTGATATGACCCTCCAGGTTTCTAACAGAGCGAGCGTGGATGCTGTGTCTGTAAGTCGACGTTAGACACCCCACGAGTTACGGCGAGGCGGAAATAGGAAAACAATCTTTTTCTTTAAACTAACTTTGACTAACTTACGGATCTTTGCCAAACCCTAACTAACAACATCATAGGAGGGATTAGCTACTATGAAAGAAGATTATACCTAATGAACCAAGTCCTTCTTGTTCTCGTTGACCACCTCCTCGTCGGCCTCCTTTTTGTGATAGAAGATCAACCCGAGAGCTACTACTCCAAGCTTGACCTCTAACTTGAGGTAACTAGGTTACTAAAGGTGCTAATCAAAGCAACCTGGAGAATATAGAATAGGATTAGGGATCAATTAGCCTTGCTAACCCTTGATCTCAACACATGAGAGGTTAGGGTTAGGGTTTGGAGAGAGAGAGAGCTTGAGGAAAGAGAAGGTGAGAGTGAGAATCCTTTTGGAAAAATAACGCATGTGTGAATATATGAAGCATAAGATATTATTAAATGAATAACAAATAATAATATCATCATGCTTCATTAACTCACCATGTGATTCATCTCATGAGTCATTTAAACAATAAATGCATCATTAACTCTATGGATGAATCACACCATGAGTCATTAAACCAATTAATGCAAATGCCACCTAAGCCTCCAACTCATCAATCTTCTAGAAGCTTCTCGACAAATTACGAGAACGCCCCTCCTATCCGTGAAAACATGGAAATACTGAGACTGTATAAATCCAATAATCCAATGGTAGAATCTGGCTTAAACCAAAGCCTGTTAGTATAAACTGTCCGAACATCGTACGTGCATAAATGCACGTGCGTGTCCGAACCCTGTCGTAAAGCCATACGACCTCTATATCGTTTCGCCCGAAGCATGGAAACTCTCTGTGTGGGACACTAAAGACTCGACTACTACGCTGGCAGTGGGTTTAACCACAGACCGCAAGCGGCACTAGCTGTACGTAACGGTCCCCAAGTAGATGTCGATAAGAAGGCTGATGAGGAAACCCATCCGAACTCCTACTGAGCCTGATGTGACAATCTCCGTACAGTCCGGTCTGTTCGTCTAGGACTATCGCATATCGGGCCTAGGGGGCGGCAAGCGTCAGTCCCCTAAAAGCGGTATAAGTCGAGTCGGAGCGAAGCCCATTACACCTTGAGAAACTACTGAAAAACCTACCAGTAAATCTCGCTTGCCCTCGCCAGGGACTTTGCGTAATGGCTCTCCAGACACAGCGCGATATCAACTCCCAATACCGGGAGAGACGAATCCTGTCTAACCGCCACTGCCTCCAAGTGCTTCGGGACTGCACCCAACTGCTACCTATTTGCACGACTCCTTTGAGCCGTGGTAGGGCAGCAATCTAAGAACAGTGGGAACACACTCGAGGCGAAGCAGCAGTGTCAAGTCTGCGGACTATGCTGTACTCATGTCACCTGGAAACTGTTAACTGATGACGTGTATAATACCAACCAACAGTTCCCTGTGAGTCCTGTCCGGTGTACCCGTAACCCAACGAGCACCTGTATACTATCTCCAGTACGACGTACTAATGGCTGTGGGACAGACCATCTCTCCAATTGGAATGAGAAGCGTACACACTAGTCTACTCCGGAGTATCGATGCCCTGTCTCGATAATCCTACGACTAGGGAACTAAAAAAGGATGTGCTTGTAGACTACCCAGCCCCCACTAGTGTGACTGCCATCACAACGCTGGTAGTCAAGCAAGATCCTAAGGGCTCTATCAATACGTACACACATATTAAGATAGATATAAACCAAGTAGCATACTACCATGTTTAGTAAGACTGTTAATATAACTATGAATATCCCAAGCTTCCATTAAGTAATATGCAAGCTAGTATGATACAATAATGGCCCCTAGGGCATATACACTAACAATCTCCCACTTGCACTGGGGCCATGTACTGGCGTATCGAAGACCGATCATCTCGAGTAGCCTCTCGAACTGAATCTGAGGTAAGGCTCAAGTGAATGGATCAACAGTGTTCTCCCCTGTAGCAACTCTCCGGACTTCGATCTCTTGGCGATCTATAATCTTCCTGATCAGGTGATACCACCTTAAGATGTGTCTGGACTTCTGATGGGACCTGGGTTCCTTCGCTAAAGCTATAGCTCCGTTGTTGTCGCAATACAGCGGTATTGGATCAACAATGGTAGGAACCTCCTGAAGTTCTGTGAGGAACTTCTTCATCCATACCGCTTCTTTTGCGGCATCGCAAGCAGCGATATACTCCGCTTCCATCGTCGAGTCAGCAACGGTGTCCTGCTTGGAACTCTTCCAGCACACCGCCCCTCCATTGAGCATAAAGACATAACCTGACATGGACTTGGAGTCATCCTTGTCACTCTGGAAGCTGGAATCAGCAAAGGCATCGATCTTGAGGTCTTTTCCTCCATAAACCAAGAACATCTCCATAATCCTTCTCAGGTACTTGAGAATGTTCTTTACTGCTATCCAGTGCTTCTCCCCTGGGTCTGACTGATACCTGCTTACCACGCTCAGTGCGTAAGCTACATCTGGTCTGGTGCACAACATCACATACATTATAGAGCCTACTGCAGAAGCGTAGGGTATAATAGACATGCGATCCCTTTCCAAATCAGTCTTGGGAGACATCTCTTTGGAGAGGGTGATTCTGTGACAAGCCGGTAAACTACCGCGCTTAGAATCTTCCATACTGAATCTTTTCAGTATAGTGTTGATATACCTGGACTGCGAAAGTCCCAACATCCTCTTGGATCTATCACGATAGATCCGGATCTCCAGAATGTAAAAGGCATCACCCAGGTCTTTCTTGGAGAAACTGTGTGACAAGAATCTTTTGACAGATTGTAGCATAGGAATGTCATTTCCTATCAATAGAATGTCATCCACGTACAAGACGAGGAATACGACAGTTCTTGGTACAATTTTACTATATATACATGGTTAATCTGGATTTTTGATAAAGTCATATTCTTTGACCGTTTCATCAAAACAGATGTTCCAACTCCGCGATGCCTGCTTTAGTCCATAAATGAACTTAAGCAACTTGCATACTTTCCCATTGCTCCCACTCTGATTGAAGCCTTCTGGCCGATCCATATAGACGCACTCTTCCAAATTTCCATTTAGAAAAGTTGTCTTTACGTACATCTGCCAGATCTCATAATCGTGGAAGGCGACAATGGCAAGAAGGATCCGAATGGATTTGAGCATAGCCACTGGAGAAAAAGTTTCGTCATAGTTCAAACCAGGTCATTGACGAAAACCCTTTGCAACAAGTCTAGCCTTATAGGTTTCTACCAATCCATCTACACCAATATTTTTCTTGAAGATCCATTTGCATCCTATGGGTTTTACCCTACCTGGAGCAAAGTCCAAAGTCCATACTTTGTTGGTGTACATGGACTCCATCTCGGTCCGCATTGTATTTAGCCATCTTACCGAGTCACCGCTCTGGATGACCTGCTGGAAGCTAGTAGGTTCATCATCATCAATGATCCAATCCTCTCTATCCCCATCTATGAGAAAACCGTAGTATCTCTAAGGCGGATGAGACGGCCTACTACTCCTGCGGAGGGGTGCGAGAATGTCCTATTCTTCTTGAACTACTGGTTCTACCAAACTTTCAGTAGTAGTTTGTGTTTCTGGAATTTCTTCCAGTTCTATTGCGCTCCCACTTGTTTCCTTTTCTAAAATCAGCTGTTCTAGAAAATGGGCATTACGAGAAACAAAAACCTTTTGTTCCTCTGCGTTATAGAAGAAATACCCCTTGGAGTTCTTTGGATATCCCACAAACTTACACTGTACTGATTGTGCCTCGAGTTTGTCCGCATGCTGCTTTTTAACGAAAGCTGGACATTCCCATATCTTCAGATACCGAAGATAAGGTTTCTTCCCACTCCACATCTGATATGGCGTGGTAGGAACAGTTTTGGTAGGAGCCCTGTTTAGAAGATATGCAGCTGATTCTAGCGCATAACCCCAGAAAGATCGCGGTAATTCAGCATTACTCATCATGGAACGTACCATATCCAATAGGGTTCGATTCTGTCTCTTCGATACACCGTTATGTTGTGGAGTAAGCTGAGAGAGAATTCCTTTCTCTTTTAGGTAACCTAGGAACTCGGCACTTAAGTATTCACCACCTCGATCAGATCTCAGTGTCTTGATACTTTTGCCGGTTTGGTTTTCTACTTCATTCTTATATTCTTGGAATTTCTTAAAAGCCTTGGATTTATGTTTCATCAAGAAAATGAATCCGTACCTAGAGTAATCATCCGTAAAAGTAATGAAATATGAAAAATCACCTCTTGCATGTGTAGACATTGGACCACATACATCGCTGTGTATGAGTCCTAAGAGCTCGCTCGCTCTTACTCCATATCCAGTGAATGGAGTCTTTGTCATCTTTCCTTTGAGACATGATTGACAAGTGGCATAAGATTGATATTCGAACGGATCCAAATATCCTTCTCTATGTAACTTAGTTAACCTTGTCTCATTGATGTGACCCAGTCTACAATGCCATAAGAAAGCCTTATTTATATCTGGAGACTTTCTTTTTAGTGTGTTCTGGACATTGTAAATCTGTAATTGGTTTAAGACATATATACCGTTATCTAGTGTACAGGACCCAATCAAACTATGATTAAGGTAGATGTTAACAACATCGCTTACAAACGTGAAATCATAACCTTCTTTTGATAACAACGAAACCGATATGATATTACACGTTAAACTGGGTACACAAAAACAGTTATGTAAAACCAAAATATGTCCACTCGTCAATCCAAGGTGATAATCCCCTACGGATACAGCACCCACACTAGCTCCGTTAGCAACCTGTAGGGTCATATCACCAACCTTCAGCACTCTACGGTTTCTCAGTGCCTTCAATGAATTGCATATATGAGATCCTGATCCGGTATCCAATACCCAGGAAGTCGAGTTGATTGACAGACAATTTTCAATTACAAACACACCTGAAGTCGAAGCCACAGCTTGCTTCGGTTCCTGGTTCTTGGCATTCCAAGCTTTGCAATCTTTCTTCCAGTGCCCTTTCCTACGACAGTGGAAGCACTCGTCCTTTGCCACTACTGGCACCGCAGCCTTTGCTTTTCCTTTGACTCCCACCTTACCAACACCACCTCTTGGTTTGGTGGCGGCCTTCTTCTTCCTTCCTTTGGCCCTAGCCTTGGACCCGGAAGAAGAAGCACCGCGAACAAACATAGCGGGTGTTTCCCTTGCCTTCTGCAAGGTGCCCTCTTCACTCCTCAACATGTTAAGGAGTTCTGGAAGTTCAACTTCTTTTCTTTGAATGTTGAAATTCAGAATAAACTGGGCGTAGGTGGAAGGAAGGGACTGAAGAATCAAGTTTGTATAGAGCTCGTTCTCCAAAGTCGTCCCGAGGTCCGCGAGCTTTTCTATATAGCCAATCATTTTTAGGACATGTTCTCCTACAGATGATCCGACGGCCAGCCTCGACTGAAACAAGTTCTTCGAGGTCTCGTATCTAGCTATACGAGATTGTTCTCAAGACAGATCCTTTGTATGGAGAAATATGGATTCAAGATCCATATCCTCGTGCCTCCTATGATGTTCATTATTCATAGAGGCAAGTACGATGCATTTGGCCTTCGCGCAATCTAACTCCCAGGTCTTATGGATTTCCTTATCCGCAATACTGGATTTTGGACCAGGGACAGCAGGTGCCTTAGTAGTAAGGACATACCCCAATTTGTCATAAGTCAAAGCCATCTTGACATTCCGCAGCCAATCATTATAGTTTGGCCCTGTCAATATATTTTTTTCTAATAGTAACTTAAGGCCTGTCATGTTCTGGGTCGCTGCAATTAGGAGAGAGAGGGAACACTTTAGCATGATGATCTGCAAGATTAGAGTGGTTTTTAGTTTATCTAAACTGGATGGCTCCCACTGTTTCTCGAATCCCTCCTCAAACCAAAAAGGAAGAACTAGCCAGGACTATTCTCACCGTACAATACTTGCTTAACCGTTCAGCAAGGCCGGTGTCGGTACTTCGAGGGAGGTTTTCCAACGCTTTCGTGAAGTTCCTTAATTAAATAACCTCTTTTCTCTGGGGGCGTAGCCCCGCTGACACCTTTCTCGTCACCTACTTGGTTTATACCATTGATCGTTAAGTGACGAATCTCCTGATGAGTAGCGGATACTCACAGGAGGATCGGGATCCAAATATCATCGTGTGATAAAGCTGAAGGAATCCTACCAAAATTATCACACTCCAAATGGTATGCATCTCTTTGCAAATTTCAGTTTCTTTAGAAATTCCCGATATAAATTTTTTCCCCATGCTCTTATGACCTTGGCGTTGGTCAAAATGTCATAAGTCACTTGTCAAGTTCTACCCATCATTATCTTGTTAATTTGAACTCATCCATACATACCCCTGACGTTGGTCAAATGATAATACGACTTTCCCAAACCAACTCATCTATCTATGCAACAAATGAATACCCAGCAGCTACCAAATACTATGCCTTGGCGTTGGTCAAAATATATAGCTTGAATACTACTGAATACCCAAATGAAATGAAGGAGGGCTACGAATAGTTTTGGAGAAACCGTGAACGTAGTGAACTTGATATGATCGAAGGAACCTGATAGCTTTTAAAAGGAGTGGTTAAAGCTCCGCAATTAAAAATATCTTTTGTTTTAAAAATAACCGAGTGGTTTATTTTAAACTGTTCCAACGATTCAACTTTGGTTTATTTTCTTTGCATTAATATAATGCGTCCCATCATTAACCTATCATTGCAGAAAACAACGAAAATACAACATCCTCTTATGCCATCCGCATTCGCCACTGGGCTCCATCATTCACCCGTTAGGTTACTTAACTAACGACAGCGCGGGGGCTGGGCTAGCGCGGGGGCTGGGCTAGTGCGGGTGTAAAACTTAAGTGACGTCTAATATCTATCATATATAGATATTGTACATTCGTCAGACGCAATAATAGGCATTCCAGATCACAGATGAACATATTGGATTTTCTACGAATCCGCATTTCTTTTGAGCCTGCAAAGAAAGACGGATTACACAGTCGCGATGAATAGCCAAAACCCCACCCTAGACCCCTACGGGTACGGCAAAACTACCCGCCAAGTACCCGAAGTGAAGCGGTCTCCCTCAACAACGTGAGTAGACCACTAAACACTTCAAAGTACCCGGTAGTTTGTGCACCCTATCTTGGGTCTATCCTAGGAGCAGAAAACAGTAAATGAAATAATACAACGGTGGCTACAACCGCAACCTAGATGTGCCCCGCAAAAGAATATTACAACAATTTACAAATTACATCTGAATGAAAGAAACACTCGTCTCACATCCCCGGCTATCCATACACGACAATCCAACAAGTCCATATTCACAAACAGTAAAAACCATTACAGAAATGTGCAACCCCCTGCTAAGCGACATACTAGCAGTTAGGGGAGGTTTACGAACACATTAAACAAATCACAGATATAATCAAATTAGCCAAACATCGTAGAATTTCGATCAAGAAAACACAAATGATTCTACTCCCAATACTTCACTGTGCACCTGAAACTTGAGCAGAAACAAAACATCCCAGAAAAACTAAAATCATCACAAAAGAGTTACTGGGGAGATTTGGGCCGACTCGGCTCCAACTCGGCGGTGGATCTGCGGCGGATCGCTTGGATCGGCCGCGGATCCGCGGCGGTTTGGCCAAGTTGGGAACCCAAATTTCTCCAGTAATCTTATATTTCCCTGCATGTATTTTTAAGGGTCCCTGAAAAAGTTTTAGACCCCGTTTTAAAAACGACAGAAACTATGTGAAAATTAAGTTTTTTCCAGTTCGTTTTGCGATCGAATTTCTAACGACTTTGCTAACAAGTTAGTTATGGTTTAGCAAGGCTTTGATACCACTGTAAGTCGACGTTAGACACCCCACGAGTTGCGGGGAGGCGGAAATAGGAAAAATAATCTTTTTCTTTAAACTAACATCGACTAACTTATGGATCTTTGCCAAACCCTAACTAACAACATCATAGGAGGGATTAGCTACTATGAAAGAAGATTATACCTAATGAACCAAGTCCTTCTTTTTCTCGTTGACCACCTCCTCGTCGGCCTCCTCTTTGTGATAGAAGATCCACCCGAGAGCTACTACTCCAAACTTGACCTCTAACTTGAGGTAACTAGGTTACTAAAGGTGCTAATCAAAGCAACCTAGAGGATATAGAATAGGATTAGAGATCAATTAGTCTTGCTAATCCTTGATCTCAACACATGAGAGGTTAGGGTTAGGGTTTGAAGAGAGAGAGCTTGGAGAGAGAGAAGGTGAGAGTGAGAATCCTTTTGGAAAAATAACGCATGTGTGAATATATGAAGCATAAGATATTATTAAATGAATAACAAATAATAATATCATCATGCTTCATTAACTCACCTTGTGATTCATCTCATGAGTCATTTAAACAATAAATGCATCATTAACTCTATGGATGAATCACACCCTGAGTCATTAAACCAATTAATGCAAATGCCACCTAAGCCTCCAACTCATCAATCTTCTAGAAGCTTCTCGACAAATTACGATAACGCCCCTCCTATCCGTGAAAACACGGAAATACTGAGACTGTATAAATCCAATAATCCAATACTAGAATCTGTCTTAAACCAAAGCCTGCTAGTATAAACTGTCCAAAGATCGTACGTGCATAAATGCAAGTGCGTGTCCGAACCCTGTCGTAAAACCATACGACCTCTATATCGTTTAGCCCGAAGCAGGAAAACTCTCTGTGTGGGACTCTAAAGACTCGACTACTACGCTGGCAGTGGGTTTAACCACAGACCGCAAGCGGCACTAGCTGTACGTAACGGTCCCCAGGTATATGTCGACAAGAAGGCCGATGAGGAAACCAATCCAAACTCCTACTGAGCCTGATGTGACAATCTCCGTACAGTCCGGTCTGTTCGTCTAGGACTATCGCATATCGGGCCTATGGGGCGGCAAGCGTCAGTCCTCTAAAAGCGGTATAAGTCGTGTCGGAGCGAAGCCCATTACACCTTGAGAAACTACTGGAAAACCTACCAGTAAATCTCGCTTGCCCTGGCCAGGGACTTTGCGTAATGGCTCTCCAGAAACAACACGATATCAACTCCCAATACCAGGAGAGACGAATCCTGTCTAACCGCCACTGCCTCGAAGTGCTTCGGGACTGCACCCAACTGCTACCTGTTTGCATGACTCCTTTGAGCCGTGGTAGGGTAGCAATCTAAGAACAGTGGGAACACACTCGAGACGAAGCAGCAGTGTCAAGTCTGCGGACTATGCTGTACTCATGTCACCTGGGAACTGTTAACTGACGATAGGCATAATACCAACCAACAGTTCCCTGCGAGTCCTGTTCGGTGTACCCGTAACCCAACGAGCACTTGTATACTATCTCCAGTACGACGTATTGATGGCTGTGGGACAGACCATCTCCCCAAATGGGATGAGAAGCGTACACACAAGTCTACTCCGGAGTATCGATGCCATGTCTCAAAAATCCTATGACTAAGGACCTGAAAAAGGATGTGCTTGTAGACTACCCAGCCCCCACTAGTGTGACTGCCATCACAACGCTGGTAGTCAAGCAAGATCCTAAGGGCTCTATCAATACGTACACACATATTAAGATAGATATAAACCTAGTAGCATACTACCATGTTTAGTAAGACTGTTAATATAACTGTGAATATCCCAAGCTTCCATTAAGTAATATGTTAGTTATGTATATGCCCTAGAGGCCATTGTTGTACATATGATGTATATTATAATGGATGCTTGGATATATACAGAGAGGACTTTCTTGCTCGTCATGATAGTATGCTATTTGGTTTCACTTTATCTTAACATGTTGACTTGTATAGGTTTACTGTTTTTCTCTCACATGTTGATAAAGCCCTTAGGATCTGTACTCGACTACTGGGATTATGATGAGATCATACTAGTGGGTCCATAGTGGTCGATGAGTACATCCTATAACTGTTCCTAGTCGAGGGTATATCGAGATAGGGCATCGATACACCAGAGTAGACTAGCGTATACGCATCTTGACCCATTTGATGGGCGATGGATGATCCCATATCCATCGGTGTTTGACATCATAGATGGTGTACGGGTGCTCAGTGGAGACTGGGTACACTGGATGGACTCGCCGAGAACTCCCAGATGGTGATATACCACACGTAAGATGGCAGTTCTCTGGTGACACTGGTACAGGGTAGTCTGTAGACCCGAGATCGTCATAGAGTCTTGTGTGATTCCCACTGTGCTTTGATTTCCACCTTACCACGTCCAAGAGGGCGTGCAAAACGGTGGCTTTTGGGTACAGTCCTGAATCACATGGAGGCAATGAGCGATAGGAGGGGATTCTTCTCTCTCGGTATAGGTAGTTGATGTTGTGCTGTGTTCGATTGGCTATAACTGGAAGTCCCTGGCCAGGGCTGATATAGAGATTTACTGGTAAGTGTTACTAGTAGTTTCTCGACCCGTTATGAGCCACACATCGACACGACTTATCGGTTACTGGGTCTGACGTTTACCACCCCTAGACTTGATATGCGATATATCAGACGAACAAACCGGACTGTACGGGAGTGTTACTGATTTGATTCACAGGAGAACGCACAGGCTACCTTGTTGATCTTCTGATCGCTCAATACCTGGGTGGCTGTTACGTTTAGCTGACCGCTTGCAGCTTGTGGGTGTTTGATATGATCATCACCTGCTACCGGCGTATTGACGATTCTTTAGAGTCCTACACAGAGGTTTCTTGGCTCAGGCGAAACGGAGTAGAGGCGCATATGTGATATGTGCAGGACCAAGAATAATGCGATATGAGATACCGTATTATATTCTCGCGATATTTAGATATGAACCGGGTCATCGGATCAAGTGTTGATTCGATGAATCGGTACATGATATATTAGTCGGTAATATTCGATATAACCGGATCGTCGGATCAAATGTTGATTCGATGATTTAATGTATAATAATATATATGATATATTGTATTACATTATCTAATATTGGCTCGCTTTAATATTTCATTTTCTCATTGGATGATACATTAATATATATGCGATATATGTTAATTGTATTATTTTCTTTTGTTGCAAATATATAATATATATGTGATATATATTATTGTGACATGATAAGATTTATTATTAAACATGTTTAAGGATGATTAAATGGGATTAGGGTTTGATTAGGATTAGCTTCTTCTTGCACCTTCTAGAAGCTTTGCTTTTGTCTTGGTTAAGATATTATGGTTGATATTTTTCCATGACTCATAACTTAACCTAACCAAACCCTAACTCTAGTTTATTCTCTACAAACTCTTAGCCACTCATCCTTGACCATGGTTGATATATCAATCATATAGTTTTCTTTTCTATTCATCACAAAAGGAATTATCATTATCTTTTTCCATTATCATCTTCTTCTCTCTTGATTTTGAGCTCACTAGAAATTCCATTTGTGATGATAAATTGTGAGAAAGTGAATTAAAAAGAAAGCATAAATACTACTCCTTCATCCTCATCTCATCTAGCCCATGAGATTAGTGTGTTCATCTCTATAGAGTGAGAGAGCTTGAGTTATTGAAACTTCGACGTAGATCATCGGAGATTTGGAACACTTCAAGCTAGCATGGATCGTTCGAGTCGTGGAGCTTCTCTTGAGTCCGGGAGATCGAGGATCGCGGCGAAGGGACTTCTACTCGGAGCTTGTGAAGCGAAGGAGCGGACTACAAAGGTTGTAATCCCTCACACATAGATAAAAAGTTGTTATCTTGCATGCTTAACCCTAATAATCTAGCAAAGATCCTGTCTTTGGGTTGTTCGGCACATCTAAAATTTTATTCGTGCATGTTTGATGCGTTATGAACCTTCACAAGTGTGCCTAGGAACCCTACAGTGGTATCAGAGCCTAGCTAGAGCATTAGGCGTCGTGTTTACGAAGTTAAAACTCCGATCAAACCCGAACCGACAAAATTTACCCCCTCTCTGGAAATTTTTCAAAATCTGGGATTTTTCTGAATTAAAAATACGTAAAAAAATCAGCTGGGCATTCTAAGAATTACCATGAAACACGGGCCCACAAATCCACTAAACCGCGGCGGAACCGCGGCGGGAACCTGCTTCCCGCGCCGGTTCTGCGGCGGAATTGTGGAATTGTGACACGTGGTTTTCATGGTAATATCCGTAGGTTCTTGTTGATGCTTCTGTGTATTTTTAAAAGTGATTCAAGTGTTGTTTAATCTGGGGTTTTTTTTTTTAATCTTAGATTCGATCGGAAAATTTAAATTCGTTATTATTTCCAGATATTTAGAAATTTTTAAAAAGTTCGAACGGATATCATTAACTCACTTTTTCCCGGCACGTAAAACTTTCAAGTGTTGAATTTTTATCGGGTTTAAATCTTTCGGAAAAATTGTACAAGTTAAGCGGTGGACCCTCTAGAAGACAACAAACCTTAACTCGATTATGTGACCGTCTTAAACTTCCTTTTGAACCTTCAGGTTTGGGGCAGTACGGCGTGCCACATGTGAGGCGTTGGCTTGACCCTTCTACGGCTGGATCACCGATACTGTGACATATTCTGGGATTATTTGAACTCCACTCAAGTGTTGAGCAATTTAGGAAATTTTGGGTATTTGATTATCTGTTCGGAAAGTTTAATACTGTCTATTTATCTGGAATGTGATACAATATGTGGAATTCATAGAGTTGGGCATGAAATGCGAAGTATGTGTTATTTCGGATTTACGATGTCTAAAGTGATTATGGATTCCAAATGTTATAGTTTTACACTTTCTTTTCTGTAACCGTAAGTGTAATATGCGGCATCGCCGGTTTCGTTGCTATATGTCAACGACAATTGGGATGCGCATATTTACTTACGTTGATGATATGTAATATTATGTGTTGCTGTGATATGTTATATTGGATCGTCGTGTTCTGAATAGCCGGGGGTTTTATGTGAGATGAGGGTTTTTATTTTCATTCATGTAAAATTCATTTGTAATGTAATATTCTTTTATTTGGAGCACTTCCAGGTTGAGGTTGATGTCACCCTTGTATATTATTTACTTTTCCGCATTAGGTAGACCCAAGGTGGGGAGCACAAGTAACCGGGTTCTAGGGTCCAGTGGGAGGCCATCTCGAGGAGTCGAGACCGGGTCTCCTAACCCTAGAATTGGCAGTGTTACTTGCCGCTCTCGTAGGGGTCTTAGGATGTGGGTTTGGTTATTCGTCGCGACCGTGGAATCCGTGTTTTATACAGGCTCGTATTGAAAACACGGACGTCCTAGTATATCCAATATTTCATATATGTTCTTCTGCTGCAATGTTCTGTGATGAGATCATATTACTGCCTGAGACGAATGCTTATACTATATATATATATCCTGATATATAAATAATACTGCTTTCGTTTATTCTGTGATGCTTAGGAAGCATAAGCTGATAGGATTTTTATTAATGAGATTAATAAAAAGAAAAGAAACCTAAAGATGTTGTAGAATCAAAACTTTATAAAAGGGGTAGCTACAGTTTTGCTTTGCACAGTGATATATATGATATATCTTGCATCTTATTCGATGAGGAAAGAGCCGACGATCCCTTCACCGGGAGTGACCTCTTTAACGAAACTGGCAGATGCTACAAAACTCGGTTTGTCTTTTGATTGCTTTTAGTGTTTTGCTTTGTACAGCGGTATATATGATATATCCTGAACCTTATTCGATGAGGAAAGGGCCGACGATCCCTTCACCGGGAGTGACCCCTTTAGCGAAACTAAGAAAAGCCTCAAAAACACTCCTTTTCAAAAATTACTCGATTCTACGACGATATCAAGTTCATTACGCTCAGGGTTTTTCTGAAAACCTGCGTAGCCCTCCGTCATTTCAGATAAAGACTATTTAGTATTCGTGCTGCGTTTGTTGGCCTTTGTCAAGGCGTAGTGTGCGGTAGTTAACTGGTACTTATCTGTTTAAACATATGATGTGATTGGATTAGGGTATTCATACGACCTTGTTGGCCTTTGTCAAGGGTCGTGCGGGTGGGTTTAATTTCAATCAAGAAATGATGGGTTGAACTTGACTAGCTTCCTATGGTTTGTTGGCCTTTGTCAAGGTCATAGGGGATTGGAGCAAAAGCATTATAGGGAATTTCAAGTGTTGAAATTTGCAATGAGATTGCATACCTCCTATGAGATAGTTGGATCCCGATACCCACTGCGAGTAAGTGTTACTCCTGGGAGAGTTTTACACAGGACAATTAGCCGATCAAGTAGGTGTCTAGAAAAGTGTTAACGGGGTTACGCCTCTGGGAAAACGAGGTTTACTTTAATTAGGTCCGTGTGAAAGCACGGGGAACCTCCCTCAAAGTACCGACACTGATCTGGCTGAAAGATTGACGAAATTGTAGGGTGTAATTAATCCCGGCTAATCTTACCTTTTAGGGTTTGAAGGTAGATTTGATAAAAACAGTGGGAGACATCCTGATTAGATAAGATAATAACCAATCTAATCTTGCAAGAGCATACGCTAAAGTGTTTTCTTCTCTCTCTCTCCAGGTAACGACCATGACAGGCCATAATCAAGATAATAATATGGATGTATTAACTGAACCCGATTATTATACTGTGCAAGGGAACGTTGGACCCGTTCTTTCTTATAAGAGTTATAAGACTGAACAGGAAACAGGAGAATATCTGGATTCTCAAGCCGCCCAAAAGAACATGCATGTTGATGCATCTTCTTCGGGTGTGTTAGTTATTGAGAACTGTTTCTCAGTTCAGCCTACGTCCTGGGTATTAGATACCGGATCAGGATCCCACATATGTAAATTGTTACATGGGCTACGAAAATGTAGAGAACTGGGAAAAGGTGATCATTCCGTTCAAGTAGGGAACGGTGCAAGTATTGTAGCCAAAGCAGTTGGCGAATATCACCTCGTACTGCCAAGTCGTAATATACTGATTCTAAATGAGTGCTATTATATACCGAACATGATGTGCAACATTATATCAGTCTCTTTATTAAGTAAAGAAGGGTATAATTTTGTAGTAAAGGATAATGTTATGAACATATTCCTAGATCAAAAGTTGATTGCATCAGGCTCGTTACATAATGGCATATTCATTCTAAATCAGAATACAGTCCTCAATATACAAAACACACACAAAAGGAAAAGTTCAGAAATGAACGAATCCTTCTTGTGGCATTGTAGACTTGGTCATATCAATTCGACACGACTGGCTAAGTTACATAAGGATGGTTATTTGAATCCGTTCGAATTATCATCTTATGATACTTGCCATTCATGTCTCAAAGGAAAAATGACCAAAGCTCCGTTTAGTGGACACGGACAAAGAGTTAATGAACTCTTAGGACTAATACATAGTGATGTATGCGGTCCCATGTCTACGCATGCCAGGAACGGTTCTTCCTACTTCATTGCATTCACTGACGATCTCTCTAGATTCGGACATGTGTTCCTGATGAAACACAAGTGTGAAGCTTTTGAGAAATTCAGAGAATATAAGCACGAAGTAGAGAATCAAACGGGCAAAAGTATTAAGATTCTTCGATCTGATCGAGGAGGTGAATACTTAAGCAATGAGTTCCTAGATTATCTAAAAGAGAATGGGATTCTCTTTCAGCTTACTCCTCCTTATACGCCATAGCACAATGGTGTATCGGAGCGGAGGAATCGCACCCTATTAGATATGGTGCGCTCTATGATGAGTACAGCTGAGTTACCTATTTCCTTCTGGGGGTATGCACTGGAGACAGCAGCATACCTATTGAATCAAGTTCCAACTAAATCTGTACCTACCACACCATATGAGATATGGAGTGGGAAGAGACCATGTCTTAAACGAGTTAAGATATGGGGTTGCCTGGCCTATGTGAAAAGGCAAAATCCAGACAAACTCGAGGCACGGTCAGTTCTATGCAAGTTTGTGGGATATCCCAAACATTCACATGGATATCTTTTCTACCATCGCGAGGAACAAAAGGTGTTTGTTTCTCGACATGCCACCTTTTTAGAAAAGGAATTTCTTGCAAAAGAAATTAGTGGCGAAGAGGTAGAACTGGAAGAAATTCCAGCTACACAAACTCAAACTGAAACTGAAGATTTGGTAGAACCGAAGGATTCAATAGTTCCCAACGAACCCCAGCCTCTCCGCCGATCTAGTAGGGTTTCTCGTCCACCTGAGAGATACTACGGTTTTCTCATTGATGGTGGAAGCGAGGATTGCATCATGGATGATGATGACCCGACTAGTTTCGAGCAGGCCATCACGAGTAGTGACTCTGTGAAATGGCTGGATGCAATGCGATCTGAGATGGAATCTATGTACACCAACAAAGTATGGACTTTGGAAAATGCTCCTGAAGGGGTAAAACCCATTGGGAGCAAGTGGATCTTTAAAAAGAAATTTGGTGTAGATGGAAAAGTTGAGACTTTCAAAGCTAGACTTGTAGCAAAGGGTTTTCGTCAACGACCAGGTATGGATTATGACGAAACCTTTTCTCCAGTGGCTATGCGTAAGTCCATCCGGATCTTACTTGCCATTGCTGCATACCATGACTACGAAATCTGGCAAATGGATGTTAAGACCACCTTTCTAAACTGTGATTTAGAAGAGTGCATGTACATGACTCAGCCAGAGGGCTTCGTAGATAGTGGGAGCAGCGGAAAGGTGTGCAAGCTGCTTAAATCCATTTATGGGTTAAAGCAAGTATCGCAGAGTTGGAACATCTATTTTGATGTTGTAGTCAAAGAGTTTGACTTCATCAAAAATATAGATGAACCTTGTATCTATAAGAAGGTAGCAGAGGGTAAGGTAGTCTTCCTCGTATTGTACGTGGATGACATACTCTTGATAGGAAATGACATTCCTATGCTGCAATCAGTCAAGCTCTTCTTATCACAGAGATTCTCAATGAAAGATCTAGGTGATGCCTCCTGCATATTGGGAATCATGATCTATAGAGATAGATCTAAACGGATATTGGAATTGTCCCAATCCAGGTACATTGACACCATACTAAAG
This sequence comes from Agapanthus africanus, assembly GCA_030015575.1. Classification (NCBI taxonomy): domain Eukaryota; kingdom Viridiplantae; phylum Streptophyta; class Magnoliopsida; order Asparagales; family Amaryllidaceae; genus Agapanthus; species Agapanthus africanus. The sequence continues at coordinate 267,843,691 of JASDDO010000016.1, read as the reverse complement.
AGGTTTAGTATGGAAGAATCCAAGCGTGGGAATCAGCCCACGATCTCTGGACTCACTCTCTCTAAAGAAATGTCTCCCAAGACTGATTTGGAGAGAGCTCGCATGCAAGGGATACCCTATGCTTCGGCAGTAGGCTCTATCATGTATGCGATGCTATGTACCAGACTCGATGTAGCATACTCACTAAGTGTAGTGAGTCGGTATCAAGCAGATCCTGGAGAGAGTCACTGGACAGCTGTGAAAAACATTCTCAAGTACTTGCGAAGGACTAAGGAGATGTTCTTGGTGTATGGTAATGGAGAACTCCAGGTGGAGTCCTTTACCGATTCCAGCTTCCAAAGTGATAAGGACGACTCTAAGTCGCACTCGGGATTTGTCTTTACCCTCAATGGAGGGGCGGTATGTTGGAAGAGATCCAAACAGGATACCGTTGCAGACTCGACGATGGAGGCTGAATACATCGCTGCCAACGATGCTGCCAAAGAGGCTGTCTGGATAAAGAAGTTCATTAGTGAACATGGTGTGGTTCCATCCATTGAGCATCCAATACCTCTGTATTGCGATAACAATGGAGCTGTGGCTTTGGCCAAGGAACCCAGGTCCCATCAAAAGTCCAGACATATTCTGAGGCGGTATCACCTGATCAGGGAGATAGTAGATCGCCGAGAGATCGAGGTCAGGAGAGTAGATATGAAGGACAACACTGCGGATCCATTCACAAAGGCTATACCCCAGATGCAGTTTGAGAGATTATTCAGGATGCTAGGTATGAGATACTACAGCAGCTGGCCTTAGTGCAAGTGGGAGATTGTTAGTTATGTATATGCTCTAGAGGCCATTGTTGTACATATGATGTATATTATAATGGATGCTTGGATATATACAGAGAGGACTTTCTTGCTCGTCATGATAGTATGCTATTTGGTTTCACTTTATCTTAACATGTTGACTTGTATTGGTTTACTGTTTTTCTCTCACATGTTGATAAAGCCCTTAGGATCTGTACTCGGCTACTGGGATTATGATGAGATCATACTAGTGGGTCCATAGTGGTCGATGAGTACATCCTATAACTGTTCCTAGTCGAGGGTATATCGAGACAGGGCATCGATACACCAGAGTAGACTAGCGTATACGTATCTTGACCCATTTGATGGGCGATGGATGATCCCATATCCATCGGTGTTTGACATCAGAGATGGTGTACGGGTGCTCAGTGGAGACTGGGTACACTGGACGGACTCGCCGAGAACTCCCAGATGGTGATATACCACACGTCAGATGGCAGTTCTCTGGTGACACTGGTACAGGGTAGTCTGTAGACCCGAGATCGTCATAGAGTCTTGTGTGATTCCCACTGTGCTTTGATTTCCACCTTACCACGTCCAAGAGGGCGTGCAAAACGGTGGCTTTTGGGTACAGTCCCGAATCATATGGAGGCAATGAGCGATAGGAGGGATAACTGATTGGATTCACAGGAGAACGCACAGGCTAGCTTGTTGATCTTCTGATCGCTCAATACCTGGGTGGCTGTTACGTTTAGCTGACCGCTTACAACTTGTGGGTGTTTGATATGATCATCACCTGCTACCGGCGTATTGACGATTCTTTAGAGTCCTACACAGAGGTTTCTTGGCTCAGGCGAAACGGAGTAGAGGCGCATATGTGATATGTGCAGGACCGAGAATAATGCGATATGAGATACCGCATTATATTCTCGCGATATTTAGATATGAACCGGGTCATCGGATCAAGTGTTGATTCGATGAATCGGTACATGGTATATTAGTCGGTAATATTCGATATAGCCGGATCGTCGGATCAAATGTTGATTCGATGATTTAATGTATAATAATATATATGATATATTGTATTACATTATCTAATATTGGCTCGCTTTATTATTTCATTTTCTCACTGGATGATACATTAATATATATGCGATATATGTTAATTGTATTATTTTCTTTTGTTGCAAATATATAATATATATGTGATATATATTATTGTGACATGATATGATTTATTATTAAACATGTTTAAGGATGATTAAATGGGATTAGGGTTTGATTAGGATTAGCTTCTTTTTGCACCTTCTAGAAGCTTTGCTTTTGTCTTGGTTAAGATATTATGGTTGATATTTTTCCATGACTCATAACTTAACCTAACCAAACCCTAACTCTAGTTTATTCTCTACAAACTCTTAGCCACTCATCCTTGACCATGGTTGATATATCAATCACATAGTTTTCTTTTCTATTCATCACAAAATGAATTATCATTATCTTTTTCCATTATTATCTTCTTCTCTCTTGATTTTGAGCTCACTAGAAATTCCATTTGTGATGATAAATTGTGAGAAAGTGAATTAAAAAGAAAGCATAAATACTACTCCTTCATCCTCATCTCATCTAGCCCATGAGATTAGTGTGTTCATCTCTATAGAGTGAGAGAGCTTGAGTTATTGAAACTTCGACGTAGATCATCGGAGATTTGGAACACTTCAAGCTAGCATGGATCGTTCGAGTCGTGGAGCCTCTCTTGAGTCCGGAAGATCGAGGATCGCGGCGAAGGGACTTCTACTCGGAGCTTGTGAAGCGAAGGAGCGGACTACAAAGGTTGTAATCTCTCACACTTAGATAAAAAGTTGTTATCTTGCATGCTTAACCCTAATAATCTAGCAAAGATCCTGTCTTTGGGTTGTTCGGCACATCTAAAATTTTATTCGTGCATGTTTGATGCGTTATGAACCTTCACAAGTGTGCCTAGGAACCCTACATAATATACAAGCTAGTATGATACAATAATGGCCCCTAGGGCATATACACTAATAGTGTCCGTAGGGGATTATCACCTTGGATTGACGAGTGGACATATTTTGGTTTTGCGCAACTATTTTTGTGTACCTAGTTTAACGTGTAATATCATATCAGTATCGTTGTTATCAAAAGAAGGTTATGATTTCACGTTTGTAAGCGATATTTTTAACATCCACCTTATCATGGTTTGATTGGGTCTGGTGCACTAGATAACGGTATATACGCGTTAAACCAATTACAGATTTTCAATGTCCAGAACACACTAAAAAGAAAGTCTCCAGATATAAATCATGCTTTCTTATGGCATTGTAGACTGGGTCACATCAATGAAACAAGGTAAACTAAGTTACATAAAGAAGGATATTTGGATCCGTTTGAATATCAATCTTATGCCACTTGTCAATCATGTCTCAATGGAAAGATGACAAAGACTCCGTACACTGGACACGGAGTAAGAGCGAGCGAGCTCTTAGGACTCATACACAGCGATGTATGTGGTCCAATGTCTACACATGCAAGAAGCGGGTTTTTCATATTTCATTACTTTTACGGATGATTACTCTAGGTATGGATTCATTTTCTTGATGAAACATAAATCCGAGGCCTTTGAGAAATTCCGAGAATATAAGAATGAAGAAGAAAACTAAACCGGCAAAAGTATCAAGACACTGAGATCTGATCGAGGTGGTGAATACTTAAGTGCCGAGTTCCTGGGTTACCTAAAAGAGAATAGAATTCTCTCTCAGCTTACTCCTCCATACACTCCACAACATAACAGTGTATCGGAAAGAAGGAACCGAACCCTATTGGATATGGTACATTCCATGATGAGTAATGCTGAGTTACCGCGATCTTTCTGGGGTTATGCACTAGAATCAGCTGCATATCTTTTGAACAGGGTTCCTACCAAGACTGTGCCTACCACACCATATCAGATGTGGAGTGGGAAAAACCCTATCTTCAGTATCTTAAGATGTGGGGATATCCGGCTTTTGTTAAAAAGCAGCATGCGGACAAACTCGAGGCACGCTCAGTACAGTGTAAGTTTGTGGGATATCCAAAGAACTCTAAGGGGTATTTTTTCTATTACGCAGAGGAACAAAAGAATTTTGTTTCTCGTAATGCCCATTTTCTAGAACAGCAATTTTTAGAAAAGGAAACAAGTGGGAGCTCAATAGAACTGGAAGAAATTTCAGAACCACAAGCTACTACTGAAAGCTTGGTAGAACCAGAAGTTCTAGAAGAACAGGACATTCCCGCACCCCTCCGCAGGAGTAGTAGGCCATCTCATCCGCCTGAGAGATACTATGATTTTCTCATAGACGAGGATAGAGAGGATTGCATTATTGATAATGATGAACCTACTAACTTCCAGCAGGTCATCCAGAGCGGCGACTCAGTCAGATGGCTGGATGCAATGCGGACTGAGATGGAGTCCATGTACACCATCAAAGTGTGGACTTTGGACGTTGCTCCAGATGGGGTAAAACCCATAGGATGCAAGTGGATCTTCAGAAAGAAGATTGGTGTAGATGGACAAGAGGAAACCTATAAGGCTAGACTTGTTGCAAAGGGTTTTCGTCAAAGGCCTGGCTTGGACTATGACGAAACTTTTTCTCCAGTAGCTATGCTCAAATCCATTCGGATCCTTCATGCCATTGCTGCCTTCCATGATTATGAGATCTGGCAGATGGGCGTAAAGAAGGATTTTCTAAATGGAAATTTAGACGAGTGCGTCTATATGGATCAGCCAGAAGGTTTCAATCAGAGTGGGAGCAACGGGAAAGTGTGCACGTTGCTTAAGTCCATTTATGGACTAAAGTAGGCATCACGGAGTTGGAACATCTGTTTTGATGAAACGGTCAAAAAATATGACTTTATCAAAAATCCAGATGAACCATGTATATATAGTAAGATTGTAGCACAAACTGTCGTATTTCTCGCCTTGTACGTGGATGGCATTCTATTGATAGGAAATGGCATTCCTATGCTACAATCTGTGAAAGGATTCTTGTCACACAGGTTCTCCATGAAAGACCTGGGTGATGCCTCTTACATTCTGGGGATCCAGATCTATCGTGATAGACCTAAGAGAATGTTGGGACTTTCGCAGTCCAGGTATATCAACACTATACTAAAAAGATTCAGTATGGAAGATTCTAAGCACGATAATTTACCGGCTTGTCACAGAATCACCCTATCCAAAGAGATGTCTCCCAAGACTGATTTGGAAAGGGATCGCATGTCAGTTATACCCTACGCTTCTGCGGTAGGCTCTATAATGTATGCGATGTTGTGTACCAGACCAGATGTAGCTTACGCACTAAGCGTGGTAAGCAGTTATCAGTCAGACCCAGGGGAGAAGCACTGGATAGCAGTAAAGAACATTCTCAAGTACCTGAGAAGGACTAAGGATATGTTCTTGGTTTACGGCTGAAAAGACCTCCAGATCGAGGATTTTGCTGACTCCAGCTTCAAGAGTGACAAGGATGACTCCAAGTCCATGTCAGGTTATGTCTTTACCCTCAATAGAGGGGCGGTGTGCTGGAAGAGTTCCAAGCAGGACACCGTTGCTGACTCGACGATGGAAGCAGAGTATATCGCAGCTTCTGATGCCGCAAAAGAAGCAGTCTGGGTAAAGAAGTTCTTAACAGAACTTCATGTGGTTCCATCTATTGTTGATCCAATACCTCTGTATTGTGACAACAACGGGGCTATAGCTTTAGCAAAGGAACCCAGGTCCCATCAAAAGTCAAGACACATCTTAAGGTGGTATCACCTGATTAGGCAGATCATAGATCGCTGGGAGATCGAGGTCCAGTACATGGCCCTAGTGCAAGTGGGAGATTGTTAGTGTATATGCCCTAGGGGCCATTTTTGTATCATACTAGCTTGTATATTACTTAATGGAAGCTTGGGATATTCACAGTTTTATTAACAGTCTTGCTCAACATAGTACTATGCTACTTGGTTTATATCTATCGTAATATGTGTATATGTTTGTTTTAGCATATCGCGAATACATATTGATAGAGCCCATAGGATCTTGCTTGACTATCAGCGTTGTGATGGCAGTCACACTAGTGGGGGCTGGGTAGTCTACAAGCACATCCTTTTTCAGGTCCATAGTCGTAGGATTATCAAGACAGGGTATCGATACTCCAGAGTAAACTAGTGTATACGCTTCTCATCCCAGCAGGGGAAATGGTCTATCCTACAGCCATTAGTACGTAGTACTGGAGATAGTATGCAGGTGCTCATTGGGTTACAGGTACACCGAATAGGACTCGCAGGGAACTGTTGGTTGGTATTATACCCGTCGTCAGTTAATAGTTCCCAGGTGACATGAGTACAGCATAGTCTGTAGACTTGACACTGCAGCTTTGCCTCGAGTGTGTTCCCACTGTTCTTAGATTGCTACCCTACCATGTCTCGACTGAGTCGTGCATACAGGTAGCAGTTGGGTGCAGTCCCTAAGTACTTGGAGGCAGTGGAGGTTAGATAAGATTCGTCTCTCCTGGTGTTGGGGGTTGATATCGCGTTGTGTTTGGAGAGCCATTACGCAAGGTCCCTGGCCAGAGCAAACGAGATTCACTGGTAGGTTTTCCAGTAGTTTCTCAAGGTGTAATGGGCCTCACTCCTACATGACCTATACCGCTTTTAGGGGACTGACGCTTGCCGCCACCCTAGGCCCGATATGCGATAGTCTTAGACGAACAGACCGGACTGTACAAAGATTGTCACATCAGGCTCAGTAGGAGTTCGGATGGGTTTCCTCATCGACTTTCTTATCGACATCTACCTGGGGACCGTTAGGTACAGCTAGTACCGCTTGCGGCCTATGGTTAAACCAACTGCCAGTGTAGAGTCGAGTCTTTATAGTCCCACACAGAGAGTTTCCCTGCTTCAGGCAAAACGATATAGAGGTCGTATGGTTTTACGACAGGGTTCGGACATATACGTGTACTTGTGCACGTATGATGTTCGGACATATTATACTATCAGGCTTTGTTTTAAGCCAGATTCTAGTATTGGATTATTGGATTTATGCAGTCTCAGTATATCCGTGTTTTTCGTAAATACCGATGGGAGGGGCATTCTCATAATTAGTCAAGAAGCTTCTAGAAGAAAGGTGACTCATTTAGTTTTAATTTATTTGTGAATTAAACTTAATGAGGTGGAGAGGTGATGTGTAATTTTCATTAATTGCACCATGAGTCATGAGGTGATTCACCTCAAGGTAGTTAATGAAGCAAGGTTGTTGATTTTATATATTATTGTTTAGATATTTTTTATGCTTCATTATTTATCCAAATGACTTAAGATTCAATTCATTATCACATACACATTCTCTCTCCTCAAGCTCTCATCTTCTTCATCCTAACCCTAATCCTCTCATGTGTTGAGAACCCTAGGGTTAGCAAGACTAATAGATCCTTAATCTATCTATATATCCTCTAGGTCACTTTGATTAGCAATCCTAGCCACTTAGTTACCTCAAGTTAGAGGTTAAAGCTTGAAGAAGGAACTCTCGGGTGGATCTTCTATTACATCGAGGAGGCCGACGAGGAGGTGAACAACAAGAACAAGAAGGACTAGTATCTTGAGGTATAATCATCTATCATAGTAGTTAACCACTTCTAAATAGTTTGTTAGTTAGGGTTTAGCAAAGATCCGTTTGATAGTCGATATTACTTTGAACAAAATGATTGTTTTTCCTATTCCGCCTCCCCGCATCTTGTGGGGTGTGTAACGTTGACTTACAGCACTTGGTCGAAGGTATCGGGGGTGCGGCCATCTACTTATGTTCCCGACGAGTATTCAATCGGGTAGTCAGGAATCTTGTTGAATTACCCTACTAAGTTATTGAAAAGTGTTTTCGATATGAGACTAAAATGCAAGGTTTATAGGTTAGGCATGAAATTCGGCATATGAGATATTCCGGGTTTATGATGTCTAAGAAAATGCGGATTCTAATTATTGTAGTTTTTCATTTCTTTTCTGCGTCCGTAAGTGTAATATATGCTGTATCTCCGATCTCGTTGGTATATGTGAACGGAATTTTGGATACGCATATTTACTTACATTGATGACATGCGATGTCATGTATTGCTGTGATATGTTATATTGGATCGTTGTGAATGAATAGCCGGGGTTTTTTTGCATGAGATGAGAGTTTTTCAATTTTCATTCATGTAAAATTTGTATGTAATATTTTTTTATTGGGACACTTCCGGGTTGAGGATGATGTCACCATTGATATATATTATTTACTTTTCCGCATTAGGATAGACCTAAGGCGGGGAGCACAAGTAACCGGGTTCTAGAGTCCAGTGGGAGACCATCTGGAGGAGTCAAGACCGGGTCTCGTAACTCTAGAATTGGCAGGGTTGCTTGCTGCTCTCGTATGAGTCTTGGGGGGTTTGTCTATTCATCACGACCGTGGAATCCGTGTTTTTCATTATTGGCTTAATTTAAAATACGGACCTCCTAGTATATCCAATATTTCATATGTTGACTTCTGCTGCTATGTTCTGTGATGCTGATCATATAACTGCCTGAGACGAATGCTATATTATATATATGATATATAATAAACGTTGCTTATATTTTGCACCCGCACTAGTCCAGCCACCGTTCTGTCGTTAGTTAAGTAAACTAACGGTGTATGACGGGGCCCTGTGGCGAATGCGGGTGGCATAAGCGTACATTTTATTTTCGTTTCTTTTTCTGTGATGTTTAGGGAAACATAAATGATGGGACTTCATTAATAAGATTAATGAAGAGAAAAGAAACCTAAAGATGTTGTAGAATCAAAATTTTAAAAAGGTAGCTTTAGTTCTTGCTTTGTATAGTGGTAATCCTTGATGAATATCCAGCACCTCATTCGATGAGGAAAGAGCCAAGATCCCTTCACCGGGAGTGACCTCTTTAGCAAAACTAGCAAAAGCTACAAAAAACACTCCTTTTCAAATCACTAAATTCTACAATGATATCAAGTTCATTACGTTAAAGGTTTTCTTCAAAACCAGTCGTAGCCTTCCGTCATTTCAGATAAGTACTATTTAGTATTCGTGCTACGTTTGTTAGCCTCCGTCAAGTCGTAGTGTGCGGTAGCTGATTAGTGCTTATCTGCAGCATGTGATGCGATTGGATTAGGGTATTCGTGCGACTTTGTTGGCTTCCGTAAAGGGTCGTGAGGGTGGGTTTAATTCAATCAAGAAATGAACGGGTTGAACTTGACTAGCGGCGTATGGTTTGTTGGCCTCCGTCAAAGTCATAGGAAGCAAGGGGTAAAAACAGATATCGAGAATTTTAAGTGTTGAAATTTACAATGAGATTGCATACCTTCTATATGATAGTTGGATCCCGATACCCACTATGAGTAAGTGTTACTCCTGAGAGAGTTTTCCACCTTACAATTAGCCGATCCATTAGGTGTCTAAGAAAGGTGTTAATGGGGTGATGCTCCTGCAGAAACGAGGTTATTTAATTAGTTCCATACGATAGCATAGGGAGACTCCCTCGGAATACCAATACCTTCCTGAACGAACTATTGGCGAACTTGTAGGGTGTAATTAATCCCGGCTAATCTTACCTTTTAGGGTTTGAATGAAGATTTGATAAAAACAGTGGGAGCCATCCTGATTAGATAAAATAATAACCAATTTAATCTTACAAAGAGCGCATGTAAAAGTGATTATCCTTCTCTCTCTCTTGGTAGCGACCAATGACACGCCTTAATCAAGATAATAATATGGATGTATTGACCGAACTCACTTATTATACTAGGCTAGGTTCTGCTCTATCTTATGACTGTCATAAGTCTGAGCAAGGAATAGTAGAATACCCGAATTCCCTTGCCACCCAAAATGAAGAAGGAGCATGCTGATGCATCTTCTTCGGGTGTGTTTGTTACCGAGAACTATTTCTCAGTTTGCTCTACATCCTAGGTATTGGATACCAGATCAGGATCTCACGTATGTAATTTGTTACATGCGTCAAGTAGAGGTAGAGAACTGGGAAAAGGTGATATGTGAAAGTGTATACTAGGACCACGACGGGGTTTAAACGGGCATCACACATGCAATTTTAAAAATTTCGGGTGCTAACGAACACTAACCAAGATCTTCACTAGAATATTAGGGTTAACTATGTGATGATATGAAAAACTACAAGAAGGGAAAGGGGAAACATCCTTTGTAGACCTTGTCCTTCTCTTCTAAAGCTCCGGGTTGTAGTCCATGCGACTCCACTAGGCTCCACTTGAATAATGAACAAGGTTCCTCCGATGATCTTCGTGCCGAAGATCATCTACCCGAAGTCCGCCGATCCAAGCTACATCTTCTCTAAACTCTTTAGTGAAAGAAACACACTACACTAGAGTGCTAATGAAGTGTAGGATGGTGAAGTAGGGTTTTATTTGCTCACTGGGGTTTCAAGCTCTATGGTTCACATCACATGTGAAGGTTTAGAGCTTGAAGTATGAGGTGAAGAAAATGGAGAATGCTAGAACCCATCTCATGAGCTCAAGAATGAGCTAAAGAAAAATAACTCAAGTCAAGAATGAGTTGTGGAATGGCAACCCCCTTGACCTCACTTATTCAAGCATGGAATAAATTGCAATAAGAAATTGCAACCATGCTTGAATAGTGAGTCGAGAGCAATAAACAAATGATAAAGCCCATGCTTGCCCATTCCACAAATATCTCCATATATTACACCTCATTTTCTATTTTCTAAAAAATAGTAAATCCATACCATGCTTCATATAATATATATATATATATATCATATATATATAATGAAGAATAATTAGCGAGCTAATAATATTAGTTAATATATATTTATATCAAATATAATATATATCAAATTATTAAATCAACACTTGATTTAATAATCCGGTTATATCACATATAACCAACTAATATCATTTATCTGTATATCACATTATCAAATCAACACTTGATTCGATAATCTGGTCATAACACATATAACCTAACCGATAACAAATAATTGCCAGAATACAATACGGTATCACATAGTCGTATTTAATCTGGCCCATGCACAATACAATCTTTGCGCTTAAGATTTGGAGGCACTACTTGTACGGGGAGTCATGCAAGATTTTTACGGACCACAAGAGCTTAAAGTACATCTTCCAGCAGTGGGATCTTAATTTGAGACAGCGCCGTTGGATGGAGCTTGTGAAGGATTATGATTGTGAGATTCTTTATCACCCGGGCAAGGCGAATGTAGTAGCTGATGCTTTGAGTCGTAGGCCCGGAGGTAGCTTGTCCTAGTTGAGTGTTGTTCAGAGACAGTCTTCTGCAGATTTGAAGATCTTGTGCGACAGTAGAGTACAGTTTGAGTTCAGTTCCACCGGGGGACAGTTTGCTCATGTCCGTGCTCGTCCACTTCTACTTGATCGTATCCATGAGGCGCAGTCCGACGGTGCCCATTTGTCTCAGATTTTTTAGCATGTTCGGTAGGGTAGAGATTCGGAGTTCATGATTGATGACCGGGGTGCGCTACGTTTTGGGACTCGTTTATGTATACCAGATACTGAGGGGCTGAGGCGTGGGATCCTAGAGCAGGAACATAAGTCAGCTTATAGTGTTCATTCAGGTTCCACCAAGATGTATCGTGACTTGAGAGATATATACTGGTGGGAAGGGATGAAGAGGGATGATTCAGACTTCGTTTCGAGGTGCCTGATTTGTCAGCAAGTCAAGGCTGAGCATCAGAGACTGGCAGGAGAGTTGCAGGCTTTACCCATTCCGGAGTGGAAATGGGAGCAGATCTCCATGGATTTCGTTGTGGGTCTACCCAGGTCCAGTCGAGGATATGACTCCATTTGGGTGATTGTTGACCGGTTGACGAAAGAGGCTCACTTCCTTTCAGTGAAGAACACTTTCGGATATAATGAGATTGTGCATTTGTACGGCGTTCCTACATGTATCGTATCCGACAGAGGCACCCAGTTTACCAGCCGTTTGGCAGAAACTTCAGGAAGCTTTAGGTACCCGGTTGAGTTTTAGCACCTCTTTCCATCCGCAGACCGATGGTCAGTCAGAGAGGACTATACAGACTCTTAAGGATATGCTTCATGCGTGCGTTCTTGATTTTGGTGGCAGTTGGGATCGTCACTTGCCGTTGATATAGTTCTCCTACAATAACAGTTATCAGGAGACGATTCAGATGGCACATTTTGAGGCTTTGCATGGTAGAAAGTGTCGATCGCCTGTCTGTTGGACCGAACTCAGCGAGAGCAGAATTTTGGGACCCCGACTAGTTCAGGAGACTACAGAGAAGATCCAGTTGATTCAGGACAGGATGAGAGCAGCCCAGTGAAGGAAGAAGTCTTATGCCGACCGTCGTCGTCGCAGACTTGAGTTCGTAGTAGGTGATAATGTATTCTTACGGATTTCTCCGATGAAGGGGATGATGAGATTTGGAAAAAAGGGGAAGCTTGGTCCCAGATTTGTGGGTCCTTTTGAGATCCTTGAGCGAGTTGGTACCGTTGCCTATCGTTTGGCACTTCCGCCCAGTTTTCCGGATGTTCACCCCATATTTCATGTATCGATGCAACGAAAGTACCTTCATGACCCTTCCAACATGATTCAGCACAAGACTATCCAGCTGGAGCACGATATTTAGTCCACCGAGCAGCCGGTAGTTATATTGGATCGGCAGGTGAAGAAACTTCGGTCAAAGGTCTTGCCGTCAATAAAGGCTCTTTGGCGTGGGTTGAATAGTGAAGAGGTCACATGGGAAGCCAAGAGTGAGATGAGGAAGAAATTCTCTCATCTCTTCGAAGGTACGCATTGTAAGATTTTTTAAATTCGGGGATCGAATTTCTTTAATGGGGAAGATTGTAACACCTTACAATGCGATTAGTGTTAATTAAACGATAATGCTGGTTTTTAATAAAAAGTTTACCAAAATAGTTTTCATATATTTTATTAAAATTAATTAATATTTTATTATATTATTTTTAAGCTTGCACACACTTGTGCATGTTAACCTAGGGTTAATGTGTGTTAACCATAAATTGTAGCATGGCAGCTTAACCCTCATGTTATTATGTTATATGTATTTATTTATTTAGTTTTTAAACAAAAAGGTTTTTTTTGTTTTAATTGTTGAAGGAAAGAGGAGAGTTGAATTTTGAGGGAATGATGAGGCATGGCAAGCATGAGTAGCATTTATTGAAGAGAGAGAAAGGGCATGGCTACTCTCACCCTCGCACTCTCTCATTCATCACCTCACACTCCCAATTCTTTTCCTCACTCTCTCATTCTCAATTATTTTCTCCTTCTCCTTTTCTTCAACTGAAAGTATACTTCTCCATCACAAAAACTCAAGCCCAATCTTCTTCAAACCTCATTAAACCCCTCACAAAGTCAAGTTAAGTCTCTTGAAATGACTTGGAGCTTGGAAAGCTAGCGTTTTCGAGCAAGATTGGTGAGGTAGTGATATCTAACTGTTAACTCGGCTTTAAAGATGTTGTGTTGCTTATTAGTTTCTGTTTAAACCGTAAAGTTTTTAGTTTTAAGCGAAATATCGTATTTTGGTTAAGTTTTGTGTCTCGGGTGAATCTGCTATCGAACAAGATTTTTGTTTGAGAAGTTTCCATCACAGAGACCTAATTTGGAGACCTAGAAGCTACCCAAAAAACCTGAGCCTTCCCCCTTCCTACTTGGCCGCAAATAAATTGGTTCTGGCCGCAAATTGCGGCCAAATTGGGGACTGGGGTCTCGCGTCTTGGTCGTGGGGTCTCTGGGGTTGATTGTAATCTCGTGGAACTTGCAACTTTCACTAATTCTTTGTGTGGAAAAATCTGGGACCGTTTAGCTAGAATTCAAGCGTTTCAGCAACATGCGATGCGGATTTATCCGATATTCGTTTAAGTGTTTCGTACATTGAGTAGCCGTAGGGTTGGTCTAGGATGTTGCTGCACGCGTTTAGCCCGCTCTACGAACACTTGGGAGCTTGTAGGGGTCGGTTTGTTTGTTTCCGTTGTCTGCGTGTGTTACCGGAAGGTTTCTAATTTGCACTTGTCATGTTGTCGTGTGATATAGGATCGATTGCGGGGACTTCAGACGCTACAAGGAAAGGAAAGCAGGTGGTTGGATTTACCTAGCTCGAGATCATCGGTGAGTAGATTTATTATCTACGGGGGAATCGTCCGTATGACATTATGCGTCGAGGGATAGATTCAATGATATAACTATTGTTTATATGTATATCGATTGTGCATGAGTACCATTGTTGCACATCCCATTACCTGTTGTATATGGGCATAGTATTAATGAGACACAACACTATTACTAATGGTTCATGTCACACGAGTACCAAACTGTATGCCACGCACACCGTTAGAAATTTCCATGACACGCACACTATAGAAATTACCATGGATAACTTATTGTACTGCTTTCTTTATCACTAATAGTTAGATGTTAAATCTTGTTCTTTTGCTCATTTGACTTGCATCATACATACATGCATACATACATACATTGCTATAGTCACCTGTTACTTTCATAAGATGTTGCATTTCGATTTCGTAGATTTGGAAAACCACAAGATTCCTTTGAAAACTTGATATATTTAAAAGAGCGGTTTTCCCTTGATATACTCACATTACCATTCCGTGGTTGCATATATCGTGTTTCATGGATATATGCATTGAGGTACCGATTTCATGCGATTTCTGGATTTGAGAATATATTTTAAAAGGAAATGATATGTTACTTTAAAAACGCGGTTTCTCTTGATATGATATTTAGAGGCGTCCACCATGAATTTTCTCGGTTCTGAGCTATGAGTATACCCGATTCGAGGAGCGGTAAGCACCGTCTGTGTTGGGTTTCCCTAGCACCTAATCTAGGGTTTGGAAGCATCACACATGCCACTTTAAAATTTAGAGAGGTGCTAAGAAAACTAACCATGAATCTTTAACTAGAATGTTTAGGGTAACAACATAAGTATCACATACAATGAACTTTTTATCACTAAGTGAAAAGAATACAACCTATGTAGTCCTCCTGTGTTAACTCCTTGGATCGTTGAGAGTTTGAAATGGCTTGCTAGCAACCTTCCTTATCCACGATGATCCACCCGAAGTCCACTTTGTCCAAGCTCCTAGCTCCCCATGATCAAGGATGAAGATGAAGCTAACACTCTAAACTAATTGGCTACACTATGTTAGTGTATATGCCCTAGAGGCCATTACTGTATCATACTAGTTTGTATATTACTTAATGGAAGCTTGGGATATTCACCTTGTATAAACAATCTTGCTCAATATAGTAGTATGCTACTTGGTTTGTTTATACTTCAATGTGTACATGTGTTTATTTTAGTATATCACCTATACACATTAGTGGAGCCCTTAGGATCTTTGCTTGATTACCAGCGTTGTGATGGCAGTCACACTAGTGGGGGCTGGGTAATCTATAAGCACATCCTTATACAGGTCCCTAGTCGCAGGACTATCGAGACAGGGCATCGATACTCCGGAGTAGACTAGCGTATGCGCTTCTCATCCCAGTGTGGAAGGTGGTCTGTCCCACAGCCATCAGTACGTCGTACTGGAGATAGTATACGGGTGCTCGTTAGGTTACGAGTACACTGGACAGGACTCATCGGGAACTGACCGGTTGGTACTATACCTATCGTCAGTTATCAGTTCCCAGGTGACATGAGTACAGCTTATTCCGCTGACTTGACACTGTCACTTCGCCTTGAGTGTGTTCCGACTGTACTTTGATTGCTACCCTACCACGGCTCAAAAGAGTCGTGTAAACAGGTAGTAGTTGGGTGCAGTCCCGAAGCACTTGGAGGCAGTGACGGTTAGACAGGATTCGTCTCTCCCGGTATTGGGGGTTGACATCGCGCTGTGTCTAGGAGAGCCATTACACGAGTAGTCCCTGGCCAGGGCAATCGAGATATACTGGTAGGCTTCCAGTGTTATCTCAGGGTGTTTTGGGCTTCACTCCGACATGACTTATACCGCTATTAGGGGACTGACGTTTACCGCCCCCCTAGGACCGCCATGCGATGTATCAGACGAACAGACCGGACTGTACGGAGATTGTCACATTCAGGCTCAGTAGGAGTTCAGATGGGTTTCACCTCGTCAGTCTTTTTGTCGGCATCTACCTAGGGACCGTTACGCACAGCTTGTGCCGCTTGCGGTCTGTGGTTAAACCCACTGCCAGCGTAGTGTCGAGTCTTTAAAGTCCAACACAGAAAGCTATTCGCCTTTAGGTAAAAGAGTAGAGGTCGCATGGTTTTGCAACAGGTCGCATGGTTTTGCGACAGGGTTCGGTCACATCCGTGCACTTATGCACGTACAGTGTCCGGACAGTTAACACTAGCGGGCTTTGGTTTAAGCCAGATCCTAGTGTACGTTTTGGGATTGGATTTATCCAGTATGTATTCGTGTTCCTCGGAACGCGGATGCGGGTGTGTATGCATAGTTGACAGAGAGACAGAGGCAGAGGATTCTCATTAGGGTTGTTGACTGTTGACTGTTGACCATTGACTTTTTGCTCAACTCTAATGAGAATATGATTTGTAATTAACAATAATATTAATTAAGTATTATACTGACATGGTTGTTGAGGGGTTGACTTTGTTGACTTGTTGACTTTGTTGACCGGTTGACTAGGTTAGACTAGTTGACCATCATGATGACAATGACTATCATTTCATGGCAAAGACTTTTGCTTGCTTGCTCTCTTATGCAAAATGAGTGCATGAAATGATATGGCTATTGTAGCTTAAACCATCACTAATACTTGATTGCTATTATGGGTTATGATGGCTTTGGATTATGAGAGCCAAGAGAGAAAAGTCTTTCTCATTCTTTCATTTCCTTTTTCTCTCTTGTGTTCTTGAGCTCTCATCTTCTTCCTCTTGCTCTCCCTCTCTTTAGTCTATGGTTCACTTGTCTCATGTGTTGAGAACCAAGAACCATAGAGAAAATCCCAACACACTTTCCTCTACTCACTCTAGTTCACAAGGTTTAGCAAACCAAGTGAACAAGTTTCTTCAAAGATCGAAGAAGAAGCCAAAGGTAGAAGCTTTCAGGTGGATCGATCTTCGACGCAAGGAGACGACGGGGTGAAGCCGATCCGGACAACCATCGAGGCTTGAAGACGAAGGAGTTCAAGAAAGAAAGGTATAACCACCTAACCGAGTAGTTAACAACTCCTAGTTAGGTTGTTAGTTAGATGTTTAACAAAGATCCGGTTTTGAGTCCATGTTACCACCTCTAGAAAATTGTTTTCGTCAAATTCCGCATGCCAGAAAGTACCGGGAGAGGTAGCATGGACTTACAGTGGTATCAGAGCCTAGTTAAACTCTATCTAACATGTTAGCATAGTAGCTAGAAATTCGATTGGAGAAAAAGTCCCGAAATAAACCCGAAATTCAAAGTTGCTGTCGATTTTTAAAGTTCTGTAAAAATGATAAATTTCATCTTAAAAATTGGCTCAGGGTTTTTATTAAACACCCACGAAATTTGGTCCCACGA
This sequence comes from Agapanthus africanus, assembly GCA_030015575.1. Taxonomy (NCBI): domain Eukaryota; kingdom Viridiplantae; phylum Streptophyta; class Magnoliopsida; order Asparagales; family Amaryllidaceae; genus Agapanthus; species Agapanthus africanus. The sequence goes on along the minus strand of JASDDO010000016.1, from coordinate 267,826,324 downwards.
ACCGGTCAAAGCGCCGCGGAAACGCGGCGGGAGAACTCTCCCGCCGCGGTTCCGCGGCCGAGTTGACTCGGCCGAGGTCCAAATTTTGTGCAGTGTTTTTCTGGGGTTGTTTTGGGATTTCTGGAATATGTATTTTCTGCCCAGATTTTCCAGAACGAAAATTTTGTGTTTGGGGCCTAAAAATCCGTATTTTTGATCGAACTTCTAAAGACTTAAGCTGACTGGTTTTTCTGTGATGTGATATTTGTATTGAACGTCTGCTAATCGCTATATGTCGATTAGTGGGGGTTATACAAATCTGTGATCTGTAATGACATTGGAATGTGTATATGAATTCATTGGATTGTCGCGGGTGAATAGCCGGGGTTTGTGAGACGAGAGTTTTCTTTTCTTTCAATTCATGTAAATTTGTAAATTGATGTAATAATTATTTGTATGACCGCACAACCGGGTCGGGGTTGTAGCCGTCATTGTATAATTTCTTTTTACTGTTTTTGCTCCTAGGATAGACCCATGGAGGGGGTGCACAAACTACCGGGTATGCCGAAGTGCCGAGTGGCCTACTCACGGGGTTGAGGGAGGTTGCTTCGCTTCGGGTACTTGGCGGGTAGTTTGCCGCACCCGTAGGGGTCTTGGGTGGGGTTTTGGCTATTCACCGCGACCGTGTAATCTGCTTTTCGTTACAGGCTCGTACGAATTGCGGGTTCCTAGTATATCCAATGTATTCATCTGTGATCTGAAATGGCTATCATTGCAATGTATATCTATATATGATATTATTTAGGCGTTGCTTATGTTTTACAGCCGCGCTAGCCCAACCCCCGCTCTGTCGTTAGTTAAGTAACCTGACGGGTAATGACGGGGCCCCGTGGCAAATGCGAATGGCATAAGCGTACGTCATATTTTGGTTGTTTTCTGCAATGGTAGGATTAAATGATGGGACGCATTAAAAGAACTAATGCAAGAATATCACGCATTAAAAGAACTAATGCAAGAAAATAAACCAAGTAAAAGTCGTTGGAACACTTTCGAAAAACCACTCGGTTCTTTTCAAAACCAACTTTTAAAATGCGAAGTTTGAGCCACTCTTTTTAAAAGCTATCTCGTTCCATCGACTATATCAAGTTCACTACGTTCACGGTTTCGCCAAAACCATTCGTAGCCCTCCGTCGTTTCATATAAATAGTCAATAGTATTCAAGCTATGTATGTTGGCCAAAGTCAAGGCATAGTGATTGGTAGCTATTGGGTATTCATGTGTAGCATAGATAGATGCGTTGGTTTGGGACAGTCGTACTGCCATTTTGGCCAAAGTCAAGGGTAGGTACGGGTGGATCCAAATTAACCTGGAGAATGACGGGTAGAACTTGGCATGTGACTTATGATATTTTGGCCAAAGTCAAGGTCATAAGACCATGGGGCAAAAATCCACATCGGGAGTTTCAGAAGAATTGAAACTTGCTAGTGTTGCATACCATTTGGAGTGTGATGATTCTGGTAGGATACCTTCAGTTTCCTCATGCGATGATATTTGGATCCCGATCCTACTGTGAGTATATGCTACTCCTCGGGAAATTTCTCACTTAACGATCAATGCTATAAACCAAGTAGGTGTCTAGAAAGGTGTTAGCGGGGCTACGCCCCCAGCGAAAAGAGGTTCTTAAATTAAGGAACTTCGCGAAAGCGTTGGAAAACCTCCCTCGAAGTACCGACACCAGCCTGGCCGAACAGTTAAGCAAGTATTGTACGGTGAGATTGATCCTGACTAATTCTTCCATTTTGGTTTGAGGAGGGATTCGAGAAACAGTGGGAGCCATCCTGTTTAGACAAACTAAAAACCACTCTAAACTTGCAAGAGCATCATGCTGAGTGTTTCTTCTTCTCTCTCCTAATTGCAGCGACCAATCGACATGACTGGACTTAAGTTACTTCTAGATAAAAACATACTGACAGGGCCAAACTACAAAGATTGGCTCAGGAATGTCAAAATGGTAATCACTACGACAAGCTGGGGTATCTTCTTACCACCAAAGCTCCCCCTGTCCCAGGTCCCACCTCCAGCGTCGCGGATAAGGAAATCCGTAAGACTTGGGAGATTGATAGCGCGAAGGCCAAGTGCCTCGTACTTGCCTCTATGGACAACGAACATCAGAGGAGGCACGAGAATATGGACCTCGAATCCATATTTCTCCATACAAAAGAACTGTATGGAGAGTAATCTCGTATCGCAAGATACGAAGTGTCGAAGAAGTTATTTTCGGCAAGGTTGGCCATGGGATCATCGGTAGCGGAACACGTGCTTAAGATGATTGGCTTCATTGAGGAGCTCGCGGAACTTGGGACCACGTTAGAGAACGAGCTCTATACGGACTTGATTCTCCAGTCCCTTCCTTCCACTTACGCCCAGTTTATCCTGAACTTCAACTTACAAGAAAAAGAAGTTGAACTTTCAGAACTCCTCAACATGCTGAGGAGTGCAGAGGGCACCCTAAAGAAAGGTAGGGAAACATCCACTTTGTTTGTAGGAGGATCTTCCTCTTCTAGGTCCAAGGCGAAAGCCAAGGGAAAGAAGAAGAAAGCCCCCGCCAAACCAAGGGGCGGTGTTGGTAAAGTGGATACGAAGGGAAAGGCAAAAGCAACAAAGAAAGCGGGGCAGCTTGTGGATAAAGAAGAATGCTTCTATTGTCATAAGAAGGGACACTGGAAGAATGATTGCAGGGCTTGGAAAGCCAGGACACAGGAATTGAAGCAGGTTGCAGCTTCAGCTTCAGATGTGTATGTTATTGAAAACTGTGTTTCAATAAACTCTACTTCCTGGGTATTGGATACCGGATCAGGATCTCATATCTGTAATTCTTTGCAGGCGTTGAGAAACCGTAGGGTTTTGAAGGCAGGTGACATGACCCTCAAAGTTGCAAACGGAGCTAGCATGGATGCTAAGGCCGTGGGGGACTATCACCTGGGAATGTCAGATGGACATGTTTTTGTTTTACGTAATTGCTTTTTTGTACCCAACGCAACTTGTAATATCATTTCTGTATCTTTGGTTTCTAAAGAAGGTTATGAATTTGCGTTTGTAAGCAATGTTGTAAACATTCACCTTAATCAAGTTCTGATTGGGTCAGGTACATTAAGCAATGGTATATACGTATTAAACCAACCACAGATTTTCAATGTCCAGAATACACACAAAAGAAAGTCTCCGGAAATAAATCAGACTTTCTTATGGCATTGTAGACTGGGTCACATCAATGAGAGAAGGTTGACGAAGTTGCATACAGAAGGATATTTGAATCCGTTCGAATATCAATCATATGCCACTTGTCAATCTTGTCTCAAAGGAAAGATGACAAAGACTCCGTTCACTGGACACGGAGTAAGAGCGAGCGAGCTCTTGGGACTCGTACACAGCGACGTGTGCGGTCCAATATCTACACATGCGCGAAGCGGTTATTCTTACTTCATTACTTTTACGGATGACTTTTCAAGGTACGGTTATGTCTTCTTAATGAAACATAAGTCCGAAGCCTTTGGAAAATTCCAGGAATATAAGAATGAAGTAGAAAAACAAACCGGCAAAAGTATCAAGATTCTAAGATCGGATCGAGGTGGTGAATACTTGAGTGCCGAGTTCCTGGACTATTTAAAAGAGAACGGAATTCTCTCTCAGCTTACTCCTCCATACACTCCGCAACATAACAGTGTATCGGAGAGACAGAACCGAACCCTATTGGATATGGTACGGTCCATGATGAGTAACGCTGAGTTACCGCGATCATTCTGGGGGTATGCGCTAGAATCAGCTGCATACCTTTTGAACCGAGTTCCAACTAAAACTGTGCCTACTACACCATATGAGATGTGGTGTGGGAAGAGACCCTATCTTAAGCACATTAAGACATGGGGATGTCCAGCTTTTGTTAAAAAGCAGCATGCGGACAAGCTCGAGGCACGCTCAGTACAGTGCAAGTTCGTGGGATATCCAAAGAACTCCAAGGGATATTTCTTCTACTGCGAAGAGGAAAAAAAGGTTTTTGTTTCTCGTCATGCCCACTTTCTAGAACACCAGTTCTTAGAAAAGGAAATTAGTGGGAGCGCGGTAGAACTGGAAGAAATTCCAGAACCACGAGCTATTACTGAAAGTTGAGTGGAACCAGAGGGTTCAAAAGAACAGGACATTCCTACGCCGCTCCGCAAGAGTAGTAGGCAGTCTCATCCGCCCGAGAGATACTACAATTTTCTCATAGACGGGGATAGAGAGGATTGCGTCATAGATTATGATGAGCCTACTAGCTTCCAGCAGGCCGTTCAGAGCATTGACTCGGTAAAATGGTTGGATGCAATGCGGACCGAAATGGAGTCCATGTACACCAACAAAGTATGGACGTTGGACATTGCTCCAGACGGGGTAAAACCCGTAGGATGCAAGTGGATCTTCAAAAGGAAGATTGGTGTAGATGGACAGGTTGAGACCTATAAATCTAGACATGTTGCAAAGGGTTTTCGTCAAAGACCTGGTTTGGACTATGACGAAACCTTTTCTCCAGTGGCTATGCTGAAATCCATTCGGATCTTCTTGCCATTGCTGCCTTCCACGATTATGAGATTTGGCAGATGGACGTAAAGACCGCTTTTCTAAATGGAAATTTAGAGTAGTGTGTCTATATGGACCAGCCATAGGGTTTCATTCAGAATGGGAGAAGCGGAAAGGTGTGCAAGTTGCTTAAGTCTATTTACGGACTAAAGCAGGCATCGCGGAGTTGGAACATCTGTTTTGATGAGACGGTCAAGGAATTTGGCTTTATCAAAAATCCAGATGAACCATGCATCTATAGTAGATTTATAGCGAGAACTGTAGTATTCCTCGTTTTATACATGGATGACATTCTCTTAATAGGAAATGACATTCCTATGCTACAATCTGTCAAGGGGTTCTTGTCACATAGGTTCTCCATGAAAGACCTGGGTGATGCCTCATACATCCTGGGGATCCGGATCCATCGTGATAGATCCAAGAGGATATTAGGACTTTCACAGTCCAGGTACATCGACAACATACTGAAAAGATTCAGTATGGAAGATTCCAAGCGCGGTAACCTACCGGCTTGTCACGGGATCACCCTCTCTAAAGAGATGTCTCCCAAGACTGATTTGGAGAGGGATCGCATGTCTATTATACCCTACGCTTCTGCGGTAGGCTCTATAATGTATGAGATGTTGTGTACCAGACCGGATGTAGCTTATGCACTGAGTGTGGTAAGCCGGTATCAGTCAAACCCTGGGGAGAAACACTGGATAGCGGTAAAGAACATTCCCAAGTACCTGAGAAGGACCGAGGAGATGTTCTTGGTGTATGGCGGAAAAGACCTCTAGATCGAGGCCTTTGCTGAGTCCAGCTTCCAGAGTGACAAGGATGATTCCAAGTCCATGTCGGGTTTTGTCTTTACCCTCAATGGAGGGGCGGTGTGTTAGAAGAGTTCCAAACAGGAAACCGTTGCAGACTCGACGATGGAAGCGGAATATATCGCTGCATCTGATGCCGCAAAAGAAGCTGTCTGGATGAGGAAGTTCTTAAAATAACTTCAGGTGATTCCGTCCATTGTTGATCCAATACCTCTGTATTGCGACAACAACGGGGCTATAGCTTTAGCGAAGGAACCCAGGTCCCATCAGAGATCGAGACACATCTTGAGGCGGTATCACCTGATCAGGGAGATCGTGGATCGCCAGGAGATCGAGGTTCGGAGGGTCGCTTCAGAAGATAACACTACAGATCCATTCACCAAGGCCTTGCCCCAGACTCAGTTCGAGCGGCTGATCGAGATGATAGGTCTTCGATACGCCAGTATATGGCCTTAGTGCAAGTGGGAGATTGTTAGTGTATATGCCCTAGAGGCCATTACTGTATCATAATACTTTGTATATTACTTAATGGAAGCTTGGGATATTCACCTTGTATAAACAATCTTGCTCAATATAGTAGTATGCTACTTGGTTTGTTTCTACTTCAATGTGTACATGTGTTTATTTTAATATATCACATATACACATTAGTGGAGCCCTTAGGATCTTTGCTTGATTACCAGCGTTGTGATGGCAGTCACACTAGTGGGGGCTGGGTAATCTATAAGCACATCCTTATACAGGTCCCTAGTCGCAGGACTATCGAGACAGGGCATCGATACTCCGGAGTAGACTAGCGTATGCGCTTCTCATCCCAGTGTGGGAGGTGGTCTGTCCCACAGCCATCAGTACGTCGTACTGGAGATAGTATACGGGTGCTCGTTAGGTTACGAGTACACTGGATAGGACTCGTCGGGAACTGACCGGTTGGTACTATACCTATCGTCAGTTATCAGTTCCCAGGTGACATGAGTACAGCTTAGTCCGCTGACTTGACACTGTCACTTCGCCTCGAGTGTGTTCCCACTATACTTTGATTGCTACCCTACCACGGCTCAAAGGAGTCGTGTAAACAGGTAGTAGTTTGGTGCAGTCCCGAAGCACTTGGAGGCAGTGACGGTTAGACAGGATTCGTCTCTCCCGGTATTGGGGGTTGACATCGCGCTGTGTCTAGGAGAGCCATTACACGAGTAGTCCCTGGCCAGGGCAATCGAGATATACTGGTAGGCTTCCAGTGTTATCTCAGGGTGTTTTGGGCTTCACTCCGACACGACTTGTACCGCTATTAGGGGACTGACGTTTACCGCCCCCCTAGGACCGCCATGCGATGTATCAGACGAACAGACCGGACTGTACGGAGATTGTCACATTCAGGCTCAGTAGGAGTTCAGATGGGTTTCACCTCGTCAGTCTTCTTGTCGGCATCTACCTGGGGACCGTTACGTACAGCTGGTGCTGCTTGCGGTCTGTGGTTAAACCCACTGCCAGCGTAGTGTCGAGTCTTTAGAGTCCCACACAGAAAGCTATTCGCCTTTAGGCAAAAGAGTAGAGGTCGCATGGTTTTGCGACAGGGTTCGGTCACATCCGTGCACTTATGCACGTACAGTGTTCGGACAGTTAACACTAGCGGGCTTTGGTTTAAGCCAGATCCTAGTGTACGTTTTGGGATTGGATTTATCCAGTATGTATTCGTGTTCCTCGGAACGCGGATGCGGGTGTGTACGCACAGTTGACAGAGAGACGGAGGCAGAGGATTCTCATTAGGGTTGTTGACTGTTGACTGTTGACCATTGACTTTTTGCTCAACCCTAATGAGAATATGATTTGTAATTAACAGTAATATTAATTAAGTATTATAGTGACATGGTTGTTGAGGGGTTGACTTTGTTGACTTGTTGACTTTGTTGACTAGGTTGGACTAGTTGACCATCATGATGACAATGGCTATCATTTCATGGCAAAGACTTTTGCTTGCTTGCTCTCTTGTGCAAAATGAGTGCATGAAATGATATGGCTATTGTAGCTTAAACCATCACTAATACTTGATTGCTATTATGGGTTATGATGGCTCTGGATTATGAGAGCCAAGAGAGAAAAGTCTTTCTCATTCTTTCATTTCCTTTCTCTCTCTTGTGTTCTTGAGCTCTCATATTCTTCCTCTTGCTCTCCTTCTCTTTAGTTTATGGTTCACTTGTCTCATGTGTTGAGAACCAAGAACCATAGAGAAAATCCCAACACACTCTCCTCTACTCACTCTAGTTCACAAGGTTTAGCAAACCAAGTGAACTAGTTTCTTCAAAGATCGAAGAAGAAGCCAAAGGTAGAAGCTTTCAGGTGGATCGATCTTCGGCGCAAGGAGACGACGGGGTGAAGCCGATCCGGACAACCATCGAGGCTTGAAGACGAAGGAGTTCAAGAAAGAAAGGTATAACCCCTAACCGAGTAGTTATCAACTCCTAGTTAGGTTGTTAGTTAGATGTTTAACAATGATCCGGTTTTGAGTCCATGTTACCACCTCTAGAAAATTGTTTTTCGTCAAATTCCACATGCCCGAAAGTACCGGGAGAGGTAGCATGGACTTACACACTAGTATAGAATGATGATGTGGTTTGTTTTCTCACTTGAAAACCCTATCTTTTTATCTCACTCTGTCTAGAAAAATCAAGGGGCAAGAGAAATGACGAAGAAGATGATGGCAAACTCAAGAGTTCAACGTTGTGTTAAGCATAAAAGAAAAATGAGAATGAAATAATATATTAAATCATTCTCACCATAAACCATGGGTTAATAAATATCTAGATATTTTTTTTGGAGTAATAAAAACCATAGAAAAATAACTCATGGTTAAAGGTAAGGTTAAGTGAAGAGATATGAGCAATTTTCAACCATGAATTTATTTTCTTTTTGTTTAACTCAAAAATAAATATGTAGATAATTATTTCCATATGAGTCTTGCATTGCCACCACTTGTGTATCAACAACCATGACACACAAGAATGTATGCATGCATGCGTGCATGCACATCATCATGTGCATCAACATAAACATATGCATACATGCATGCATACAACAAAGAAAAAGGTATAAAAGAAGTGAGCTAAAAGTCAATGTTAAACCAACAATTGATTTTACAAACCAGTCATATCACATACGACCCGACCAATAGTAAAATGCCCGATTAATATACGGTATCATATACACGCATTTAATCGGGTCCCCGCGCATATTTCATATGCACACCACATCGTTTCGCCTGGGCTAGGAAACTCCTCTGTGGTACTGTAAGACTCGTCAATACGCCGGCAGTAGGTGATGATCATATCAAACACCCACAAGCTGCAAGCGGTCAGCTAAACGTAACGGCCACCCGGATAATGAGCGATCAGAAGAAAACCAGCGAAGCTGTCAAAACTCCCGTCGAGCCAACTGGCAACACTTACCGTACAGTCCGGTCTCTTCGTCAGATATGCTGCATATCGAGTCTAGGGATGGTATCGTCAACCCCAATAACTCAATAAGTCATGCCGGTGTATAGATCATAACAGACCGAGAAACTACTGATAACACTTATCAGTAAATCTCAGCAGCCATGGCCAGGGACTTCCTGTTATGGCCAATCGAGCATAGCACAACATCAACCCCCAATACCGGGAGAGACGAAACCCCTCCTATCGCTCATTGCCTCCATGTGCCTCGGGACTGTACCCAAAATCCACCTGTTTGCACGACTCAGTAGAGCCGTGGTAGGGTGGAGATCAAAGTACAGTGGGAGGACACATAAGACTCTATGACAATCTTGGGTCTACAGACTAACCTGTACCAGTGTCACCTAAGAATTGCTATCCGACGATAGATATAATACCACATAGGAGTTCTCGGTGAGTCCGTTCAGTGTACCCAGTCTCCACTGAGCACCCCCATACAATCTTTGGTGTCACCACACCGGATGGATATGGGATCATCTATCGCCCATCATATGGGACAAGAATAGTATACGCTAGTCTACTCTGGAATATCAATGCCCCGTCTCGATACACCCACGACTAGGAACAATTCAAGGATATGCTCATAAACTACACTTGTCCCACTAGTATGATCCGCATCATAGTCACAGTAGTCAAGCAAATATCCTGAGGGCTTTATCAACATGTACCAAATGAGTAAGACGCATGATCAAATGAACATGTCAAGATAAAGTAAACCAGATAGAATACTATCATGTCGAGAAAGAAAGTCATCTATATACATATATACTGTTGGATATAGTGCCCTCAGAGTCAATTATTGGATCACAGGCACGTGATTGCAATGATTGAGGGAGAACCTATGCCGGTAGGACAGTCTTACTCAAGATGATAGTATGCTATTTGGTTTATCTTTATCATCGTGTACTGCTTTAAGTGACCTTACAGGTCGCTATTACACGTTGATAGAGCCATTAGGATTCTTGCTTGACTGCCAGCAGTATGATGGCGATCATATACGTGGGAGCTGGAGTCTATAAGCACATCCTTAAAGTGGTCCCTAGTCGTGGGAGTTTCGAGACTAGGCATCGATACTCCATTAGTAGACTAGTGTATACAGTCGAGACCCCGACGAGGAGCGGTGGCCGGTCTCACAATCCATTGGTGTCAGTTGGTTCACCTAAGATGTATACAGGTGCTCATTGGGTTATGAGTACACCGGACAGGACTCGCCGGGAACATGCTAGTTGGTATTATACCTGACGTCAGATAGCAGTTCCCTGGTGACATGTGTACAGGTTAGTTCATCGACCTGAGATCGTCATTTGTCTCGTGTGAGTTCCAACAGTGCTTTGATTACTACCCTACCACGGCTCAAAGGAGTCGTGCAAACGGGTTTTAGTTGGGTACAGTCCCGAGCCATATGGAGGCAGTGAGCGGATCGGCAGGGGTTTCGTCTCTCCGGTTATTGGGGGTGAGATCGCGCTGTGTCTAGGAGAGCCATTACACGAAGTCCTTGGCCAAGGCAGGAGATTTACTGGTAGGTATTCCAGTAGTATCTCAGGGTGTTCTGGGCTATACTCCGACACGAGTTGTACCGCTTTTGGGGGTCTGACTTTTACCAACCCCCTAGGTCCACCATGCGATGCTCATAGACGAACGGACCGGACTGTACGGATATTGTCACTGACAGGCTCAGTAGGGTGTCAGGATGAGTTCGCTCATCGACCTCCCTTTTGGTCAATACCTGGTAGCCCGTTACGTACGGCTAGTACCTCTGACTTGCTAGTGGTTAAATCCACAGCCAAAATATTGACGAGTCTTTAGAGACCCCTATAGACAGTTTCTCAAGTTTCGGGCGAAACGTTGTAGAGGCCGTATGACATATGGCAGGGTTCGATCATATACGTGCAGTAGTGCGCGGATCATGATCGGACGGATCATACTAGTGGGCTTTGGTTTAAGCTGGATCCTAGTATTAGATTTGTTGGATTACTTTAGTCTCATCGTATTCGCATTCAGTCGGAATGCGGATACATGTAAGTATATACAGGTGAGGGGTATCCTTATGATCCGTCACGAGTTTACTTTAGATGTTGCCGTATGTTTTTATTGTTGTAAACATTTGGATTAATGTTTACAGATGGAAATTGTGAGCTTAAGTCATCATTTTGTGCATTAAATGAGACATGTACCTCATGGGTGACTCATGGTCTCATTTCTTGTGCAAATGTCATATTATTTGATGGATTTGTGAGTTGAAATGATAAGGAGAGAGAGAGGGGCTGCTATATGATAGAGTTTGGTCTTGTATTTTTGATCACACTCTTTCACTCTCATTATCATCACAACACATAAGAAAAAGAAAAAGAAAACTTCTTCTTCTTCCTCTTTTTCTTCTTGCTCTAGCTCACAACCTCCATTGATGGCTTCATCTTCAACCTCCATCCATACAATGGATGCAAGAGACAAAGTTGTCACACACATTCTCTACTTCATCTTAGACACGTCGGCTAGCGAACTTCGTGCCCGAGTTGCTTCGGACGAAGCGGGAGCCCGTAAAAAGACTCGAAGATGTGGTGCCCTTTCCGACGAAAAGATCGAGATCGGAGATGCCGCGATGAGCTTGGGATGGTGGCCAAAGACCGAAGGACATGGATCGATCGGTATAGCTTTTCCAACCCTTTCTCTATTTGCTAGTTGATTGTAATGAATTCTTGTTTGTGTTTATCAAATGATCCCCGGCAACGGCGCCATTTGATTGTTAAAGAATTCTTGTTTGTGTAGTTGGAAATTGTAAAGAAATCACAACCAAAAATTATTTGACCGCAATCAACTACGGTGTCGGATGTAGATTGTAAGTGAGTGCGGATCGTCCATAGGGACAGTGTAATAGTTCGTCTTTTGAATTAGATGAGTCGAAACGTTAAAGAAAAGAAAACAAAACAATTCATAATTTATAGTTGAAGTTCAAGAATTAGAAAATTTAGATCTAATAACAAGAAAAAAGATAGAATCAAGAATTGATAATTTGATGATTTTTCCAACCAAATATCAAGAATCGAAATGAGGCTCGTAGGAATCGATCGAATCTATAGACGTGATGCAATCTCAAGATGACGTATTCTCATCCTTCGATGGATTGATACTAGATCGATGATGATCGACGAGAATTAGGGATTTCTAGTGAAACTAGGGTTTCCTCATTTATCCCTTGTTCATTCGTCGATATCATTCACATTCTAGCCTCTAGTAAATTGAAGAAACAATCGTAGAACCCTAATTTCGAGCGATCACAATCAAGAAAGCATCGCAACGAAACTAGGTCATCGATTCTTGAACTTGCTAGGGTTTACAAAACCCGTAGGACTTAAGAATCGTTTAAAGATTTGTTACATCATCATTCTATTGATCGTCTCGACTCCTTAACGAGCAGAGTTTTACTCAAACATCACAAAAAGAACTACAATTACAAATTGAGATCGAATCATGATGCAAGAATTTAAAGAAAACAAGATTAAAGAATTTCACCTTTTATTTATATCAACAATTTCATTACATTCGCTCAAGAACTACAAGAGGAAGAACTCGATCGTCGAATTGGCTTCGCTCGGCTCCGTGAGTCACGGATCGACTTGGATCACTTGATCGATTGGAGATCGGCTCCGCTCCAAAAAGGTTGTAGGGCTTCTTGCTTGATTTGGTACTCGGGATCTTGACTATTGATTGGAATTAGGGTTAGGGTTTCGCACAAGTCTTGTCACTAGACTTGTGGAAGAAGATGAAGAGAGTAGAGGTAAAGAATGAACAACTAAAGAACAACCTCAACCCTTAGATCTAGGTTCCTATTTATAGCCATCAAAACCCTAGATCTAGGATTTGAATTTTAAGTTTCCCTCCAAAAGTTTGTTGAGGAGATTTGAATTTCCCTCCAAAAGTTAGTTAGAGGAGAAGCTTCTAGATGTGATTAGTTAGGAGCTTGATTAGCATAATCAAGATTAGATTGCTTAATGATCTTTGCTGATCTGGCAGTAGCTTCGAGATCCTTATAGAATTTGAAGTATCAGAAAGGAATGTGGGCCCAGAGATACAAATTATGCACTGAAAATTTAGCGCTGACATGGCAATACCGCCGCGGAACCGCGGCGCAAGCCAGCTCCCGCCGCGGTTCCGCGGCTCTTTTGGGGCTTCAAGGCTTGGGACTTCTGGTGCTGATTTGGGATGACTTGTGGGCCATTCTTTGATATGTTGATTTTTATATTTCCTTTTGAATTGCTTCCAGATCTGAAATCATTGAGTTGGCGTATTTTTGATCAGCTCTTTTGGCTTTGTTCCTGCAATTTCCTGCACAAATCTCGACACAAGTGTTGCGCAATACAGGGATGATGCGATGCCATGATAAACACACAATTTCCTCAGAAATGTCGGTTTTAGAGTCTAACACATGCAATATGATATTTCAGGACTGTTTTGCTAATATGTGAAATATGGATACCGAACACTTCTAGATGAGTGCAAATGATAGGGAAAATGCCGTGTTAAAAATACATTATTTTCGACTGATCAAATTCCCCCAAACTTATTTTCGATCGTCTCGAGCGAACTGTTTTATTAAAAAGAGAAGGAGAAAATAAAGAAAGAGAAAAACTAACTAGCACACTTTCGTAGGCAACACGATTGCACTGAGCATGTGCAACAAGCCTTTAAACCTCTAGGTGTCCCTAGTAGGAGGAGTGTTGTCTCTTGAGGGTTTTCAGCGGATTGCACCCACAAATTCCAATAATAAAAGGAAGATCATGAATATTACATTTAAAGAGAAGAATTGTAAAAGAAAGACTTTGAAAATTAGGTTTTCCAACTAAGCTAGCTTTTCGGTTGTCATGAGCCCAATCTTAATGGTCATGAAAAGATGTCAGAAATCACGTCCTCCCTCAATAAAACATCGTCTTAATCTTCATTCCTATCTTTTTTCCAAACATCGATCATATCACCCTGCGTGTGTGTAAAGGACATCCCTACACCCGGAGAATTCAATTCAAGCTATCATACTCTTGCCCATTTGCCTCAGTACTTTTTAATTAATGAATATTTAGATGAGATTGCTCACACACTTTCATGCGACCGTTAATACTTCTTGAGGTACTAACCGACCGATTACTCCTGTGCTTGCTTATTTGGTGTATTTTCCTCGTCTTGCACTAGCTCAGGCATAGCAGTGACTCCCAGACCAGTTGACCTTAGGGCACTAGGTGAAGAAGCACCCTCGCTATATATTTTTTATTGCCCTCAGTGATAACAAAACCAGTGTCCATTTTTCTCACCACTTTATATTTTCTTCATTTTTTTTATTTCCTTCATACATCGGCTTTAAGACGAGTATTTCAAGGCATCCTTTACTATCCCAGGCTTCAAGACGTGTGTAAGTGCGAATAGCAGGGTATCAACGTTCAAAATATTTGGCTTCCAGACTAGAAACTATTTTTTAGACTTATTTTTATCCTCAGATTAGTCTTTCATCTTACTAACCCTTGGTACAACGACTCATAACTACTTATTACTAGTTCGTTTAAGAAAACTTCTAATTTTCTTGGTTTTCTTAAATTTTTCTAATCTCATGGATGTAATTTTTCACTATCTAATCTTTTATTATCTTATTTATATACAAAAATATTTTTATCTTTTTGAATTTTTTTAAATTTTTATAGGTTTTGAAAAAAAATGTTTTGTGCTTATGCAGAGTATGAGGCAAATGATGCGAAAATAAGCACAAACCTCCCCCAAACTTGTTTTCAACAGTGTCCTCACTGTTTCCATCTGCTAAATCTGAAAAACCTGTAAGCTTGGGAGGAATTTATTAGTGGGGGGAAAATATTTAAGTGAAGATCCTCCCCAAAACTTACTTTTGGCTCATCATTTTGTAAAAATTTTTCTTTTCAAGAGGCAAAAAAAATGCCCCCCCCCCCCAAACTTGAGTTATGCAATGTTAATCTTTTGAAAATCATATGAGGGGGTCAAAAATCAGTGGTCGATACCAAGCTTTCCAAAGACCGAATGTTAACACCAACCATTCAAATTTTTTATCAATGCAGTGCTCTGGTTGGTGGAAGAAGAAGTGGGGAAAGGTTAAGTGGTGGAATAGAATGTGTGTGCGTCTCATTTTGGAGAGACGATGCAGTGTATGTGATGGATTACTCGCATTTTTTTTACAATTCAGAAGAAGGGGTGGAGGTTCAATTTCATTGATTGGGAGATGATTCATCTCAACACCCGTGTCATTCAAAAATACGAGTTCATCAGCGAAGATCTCCTCAAAAGTTACATCTATACCTCGATGAATAATGTCATCACAAAGTGCGGGGTGATCTTCAGACTCTAAAAGCAGTTCATAATCCGTGTTAGTTGTTGACCCGGACATCTCGGTGGTAGAGTCCGTATGTGTAAGATACATAGTTGGGTCAAACAATAACATATGAAAAGAGTCAAGATCAGTATAAAGAGGATCATCAAATTCGCTGCTGTCGACATCCATTAAGTCGACAGAACAGACCTGAGCAGTAGGTTCGGAGGGTACACTTCCCAACTTGTAAATGTTTAGCTCAATTGACCTATTCCCGAAGGATAGGGTCATAGAACCGCTATGACAGTTGATGATAGCATTAGAAGTGGCCAAAAAGGGGCGACCTAAAATCACCGGAATTTGATTCCGTGGGTTCGCTACAGGCTGTGTATCAATTACAATAAAGTCTACAAGGAAGATAAATTCCCCGATTTTTATTAACACATCCTCTAGTTCACCCCTAGGTTTGGTGATTGATCGGTCAGCCATCTGAAAAGTTATGCTCGAAGGCTTCAACTCTCCGATCCCTAGTTGCTCATAGATTGAGTATGGAAGCAAGTTAACACTAGCGTCAAGGTCTAGTAGAGCACGGTTAATGAGTTTTTCCCCAATAGAAATGGAAATAGTAGGATATCCCGGATCCTTACGTTTCCTCGGTAATTGTTGGGGGAAAGCCGTATCTACTGTTTTTTCCATGAAAATCTTCTTGGACACTTGAGTCTTCCTCTTCCTAGTGCACAAGTTCTTAAGAGTTTTCGCATAGGACGGAACTTGTTGGATGGCATCTAGGAGAGGGATGTTGGTGTTAACTTGCTTAAAAATGTTCATAATCTTCTCCATATGTAGAATCGATGTGTTAGCCCTTAACCGATTAGGATAAGGCGCTTTAGCAATAAGCGCTGGGTCCATCATAGGAGAAGGAAGTGTGTATGGAATCGATCCCAGAATAGAAGTGGGGATCGTCCGTGGAGGAGTAAAAGAGGTGGACTGAATTGGCGAGCCTTTTAGGAAATGAAGAATAGGCTCGCAAGAAGGTGGTGGGGTAGAAGAACTGGGGTCAGAATTAGAAGGGTGAGTGGAAGGAAAGGTCTCAGCCGGGGTGTTATTGATTGATTTTTCTGTATCATCAAACTCTTCCCTAACGTGATGGTCAAGCACTCTTCCAGATCTCAACGTGATTGCATCCACATGATGTGAATTGCCAGGATTGGGTAAAGGTTGAGCTGGAAGTTTCCCTTTTCTCTCGTGCACTCATTTCGGCTTTTAGTTGTGCAATTTGTTCTTCCATCGATTTGATATTCTCATTTTGAGAGACAATGATCTTCATTACATTCTCGACGGAAGATTGCATACTTGCCGTCCCTTCGATTGATTGTTTCATGAAAGTATCCAAGGTTTGTTCTACTGCATAGGTATTATCTGTACCGGTCAATTGCAAAGGACTAGACGGTGCAAAAGTGTTGGCCGGATTTTAGAAGTTTTGTGCTTGGAAGGGGTGCTGACTCAATTGAAGTGGCGGCTGCTGTTGTGGTGGAGGGACCCTTTGGAAATTGTTATGGGTTGGAACCGTGTTTTGAGATTGTGATTGGTTCCAAGCAAAGTTAGGGTGATTCCTCCAACCCTGATTAGATGTGGAAGAAAATGGGTCGTTTCTAGGTCCTTGTTGGTAAGCAGAACTGATATGCTCGTGACCTTGAAACGGAGAATTTTTTGGACATTCTTCCATGAGGTGTGATGGATCAGAACAACAACCACATACAGTTTTGGAGAGTGACATTTGATTTAGGGTGGCGGCTAAAAATTTGTTTTCCATAGTCTCGAGTTTCTTGTGTATAGCTGCAATGTCAGCTCTAACTCCTATGGAAATATCATTGTCATCCCTAGACGATTGACTCACACCCTCCCACTGTAAAGATTTTTCAACGAAATTTTCTAGGAATTCCTAGGCTTCCCCATCATCCTTAGTCATAAAGTTGCCTTGACACATGGATTCAAGGGTCTGTCTCGTGTTAGGATTAATGCCTTCAAAAATGATTCGGCACAGTTCCCATCTCGGGATGCCGTGATGTGGACATTGGACTAACAGATCCTTGAAACGTTCAAGACATTTTGAAAATGTTTCATTTGGAAGCTGGGTGAATTGATAGATTTCGCTACGAGCTCGAGCTGTCTTTTGAAGTGGATAGAATTTCTTAAGGAATGCTTTGACGAATTCTTCCCAATTTCAAATGGAATGTGCGGTAGTGTTATATAGCCACTTCTCGGCTAAATCGCACAAGGTGAATGGGAGAAGACGAAGACGTAAAGCATCCACAGAAAGCTGTGAAGTACCCATCATTGCGCATACATTTTCAAATTTCGTGATAAACACGTATGCGTCCTAAGACTCGAGACCGTGAAATTTTGGTAGAAGGTTGATGTATTGGGGTTTAATCTGAAAATTTTCCCCGTTGGCTGGTGGAATGGAAAGACAGGTGGAAAGTGGGACTCGTTTTGGATAGCACCTCTCTTGGAGAGAAATGCGAGGTGGAATCTGCGCACCAACGGACGGCGGCAGATTAGTGGAAAAGAAGTTCGATGGAGGTGGATCCATCGATGTGGGTGTGGTGGTGGGTAAAAGAAAGGGTAAATGTAGAAATACCGACTTTTGGGTCGATCGAAGGGATGCAGACTACCAGGCACTAGAATCCTGTTGTCCAGCCTATCTTGCACTAAAAAGGGTTAGTACAAGTGGCAGCGTGAATTTATAATTAGGGGAATGATAAAAGAATGCGGTGTTTGTTTTGAAAATTGGACGGATTTTTGAAAAAAATGATGCAACAAAATAAATGCAAAACACAAAACCCTAATATCTAGTGGTCACCTAGGTCAAACTCTAGACCGCTCCTAACTGCCAAAAGACAAGTCGCTGGATAGAATCCTCCACTGCCTCTTTGTCCCCCTGTGGCCAGGTAAGTGCCAGGTAAGTTGGAAGGTACTCCACTACGTAAGTAGTGGGCCTAATTAATAACCACTAGCCTTAGACACACTTGCCTTAGACACCACAAGAAAACGCGGATAAGCAATGAATTACCCACGGCCTTCTTCTGTCCTAAGTGAGCCCGACGGTCCTTAGAGTCATCTCTAGATATTTTTTAGTTAATGAGGGTCAATGCGGATGCAAATTTTGCGATTTTCGGGGCTTAGGAAGGGTAATGAACTCCCCACCTAATCTGGATTTGGTCTTTGCCCCTTAATTTCCGTATTAATATGCAAACAACCACAGAAATCAAAAACACGCACAATTTATTTTGCTTTTTGTGGCGCTGCGATTTATTTGCAAAGAAACCTGCACAAAATGTTAATTGGAGTAGATGAGGAAGTAGATAAGAAAGTCAAGAGAGTTACCAAAAATTTTTGAACGGTGATTCCACTGTAGCACCGCGGTTCCGCCGCGGGAGTCGCCTAATGGCGCGGTTCCACGGTGGAAATATTAGATCACTGCACGAAATTTTGCGGCTCTGTTTCTGATCACCTTCTAAGATCTCTTGAATGATCAGAAAATTTTTTCCATAGCTCCAATGATTCCAGATTTTCTCGCAAAAAATCACAACAACACGTTTAAGGTTTGTGCGAATTTAGATCTAAAAATATAGATGGAATAAACTTTTCAACTCAAATTTCAAAATAACGAACAATTAGCGCACTATCCCCGGCAACGGCGCCATTTGATTGTAATGAATTCTTGTTTGTGTTTATCAAATGATCCCCGGCAACGGCGCCATTTGATTGTTAAAGAATTCTTGTTTGTGTAGTTGGAAATTGTAAAGAAATCACAACCAAAAATTATTTGACCGCAATCAACTACGGTGTCGGATGTAGATTGTAAGTGAGTGCGGATCGTCCACAGGGACAGTGTAATAGTTCGTCTTTTGAATTAGATGAGTCGAAACGTTAAAGAAAAGAAAACAAAACAATTCATAATTTATAGTTGAAGTTCAAGAATTAGAAAATTTAGATCTAATAACAAGAAAAAAGATAGAATCAAGAATTGATAATTTGATGATTTTTCCAACCAAATATCAAGAATCGAAATGAGGCTCGTAGGAATCGATCGAATCTATAGACGTGATGCAATCTCAAGATGACGTATTCTCATCCTTCGATGGATTGATACTAGATCGATGATGATCGACGAGAATTAGGGATTTCTAGTGAAACTAGGGTTTCCTCATTTATCCCTTGTTCATTCGTCGATATCATTCACATTCTAGCCTCTAGTAAATTGAAGAAACAATCGTAGAACCCTAATTTCGAGCGATCACAATCAAGAAAGCATCGCAACGAAACTAGGTCATCGATTCTTGAACTTGCTAGGGTTTACAAAACCCGTAGGACTTAAGAATCGTTTAAAGATTTGTTACATCATCATTCTATTGATCGTCTCGACTCCTTAACGAGCAGAGTTTTACTCAAACATCACAAAAAGAACTACAATTACAAATTGAGATCGAATCATGATGAAAGAATTTAAAGAAAACAAGATTAAAGAATTTCACCTTTTATTTATATCAACAATTTCATTACATTTGCTCAAGAACTACAAGAGGATGAAATCGATCGTCGAATTGGCTTCGCTCGGTTCCGTGAGTCACGGATCGGCTTGGATCACTTGCTCGATTGGAGATCGGCTCCGCTCCTAAAAGGTTGAAGGGCTTCTTGCTTGATTTGGTACTCGGGATCTTGACTATTGATTGGAATTAGGGTTAGGGTTTCGCACAAGTCTTGTCACTAGACTTGTGGAAGAAGATGAAGAGAGTAGAGGTAAAAAATGAACAACTAAAGAACAACCTCAACCCTTAGATCTAGGTTCCTATTTATAGCCATCAAAACCCTAGATCTAGGATTTGAATTTTAAGTTTCCCTCCAAAAGTTTGTTGAGGAGATTTGAATTTCCCTCCAAAAGTTAGTTAGAGGAGAAGCTTCTAGATGTGATTAGTTAGGAGCTTGATTAGCATAATCAAGATTAGGTTGCTTAATGATCTTTGCTGATCTGGCAGTAGCTTCGAGATCCTTAAGGAATTTGAAGTATCAGAAAGGAATGTGGGCCCAGAGATACAAATTGTGCACTGAAAATTTAGCGCTGACGTGGCTATACCGCCGCGGAACCGCGGCGCAAGCCAGCTCCCGCCGCGGTTCCGCGGCTCTTTTGGGGCTTCAAGGCTTGGGACTTCTGGTGCTGATTTGGGATGACTTGTGGGCCTTTCTTTGATATGTTGATTTTTATATTTCCTTTTGAATTGCTACCAGATCTGAAATCATTGAGTTGGCGTATTTTTTATCAGCTCTTTTGGCTTTGCTCCTGCAATTTCCTGCACAAATCTCGACACAAGTGTTGCGCAATACAGGGATGATGCGATGCCATGATAAACACACAATTTCCTCAGAAATGTCGGTTTTAGAGTCTAACACATGCAATCTGATATTTTAGGACTGTTTTGCTAATATGTGAAATATGGATACCGAACACTTCTAGATGAGTGCAAATGATAGGGAAATTGCCGTGTTAAAAATACATTATTTTCGACTGATCACTAGTTATTGGTTAATGGTTCGATTCGGGTTTATAGTGTACCATAGCACCGGTTTCAAGTTTTGAAAAAGTTTTAGTTTCCGCATTTTGGCCTCGGACAGACGGCCGGGGCGCTACCGTAGACTTATATTGTATTAGAGACACGTCATTAACCTTTACTAGCTTGTTCTAATGCGTTTAAAACACGATCGATCAAAATTTCCGAATCGTATTTCCATTTCAGTGTGCTTGCTGTCGATTTTCAAAGTTGGTCAAAAAAATATTTTAGGAATCTTAAAAATACATGCAGGCATAACTAATGCTACATAAAAAGTTTAGAGCCCTAACTCCAAAATTCCACTGCGGAACCGTCGCGAAATGTCGCATTTGGCGGCCTTTCCGCGGCCCCTTTTGGGCTACAGTAACCCAAATATTTTCTGGGGCTTTATTTCATGGAAATATGATTTTTTTGATATATAGTTTTGGCCCAGATTATTTTGAGTGCTGGATTTGTACTTGGGGCCCACTTCGGTATGTTTTGTCGATCGGAATTTTAAACATGTTAGTTCACAATGCTTACATTATATCTGTGACTGTGAATGTCATTTGAGCTGTAAATCTTGTCTAATTTCTATAGTTCTTTTAGACGGATTTGCGAACGTGACATTCACGTTGATGTTATGTGTTGTGCTGTGATGTTGCGGATTTGTCATGGTGGATAGCCTGGATGCAATGGTAGTATAGTTTGATTGTATTTGTACATTTGATATTGCGGGGCGAGCGTCCGACATGTGGACTGCCGTCTCTTCCTGTTTGTATATTATTCTTTTGGGGCACGACCGGGCTGAGGTCGATGTACCCGTTGTATATATTTTACTTTCTATACTTGGATTACCCCGCGGTAGGGTGCACGTATAGCCGGGTTCTAGAGGGCAACGAGCCCGCATCTTATGGCTTTGAGACGGAGGGGGCTTTATGTTAGTGTATATGCCCTAGAGGCATTTACTGTATCATACTAGTTTGTATATTACTTAATGGAAGCTTGGGATATTCACCTTGTATTGACAATCTTGCTCAAAATGGTAGTATGCTACTTGGTTTGTTTCTACTTTAATATGTGCATGTGTTTCTTTTAGTATATTGCTTATACATATTAGTAGAGCCCTTAGGATCTTTGCTTGATTACCAGCGTTGTGATGGCAGTCACACTCATGGGGGCTGGGTAATCCATAAGAACATCCTTATTCAGGTCCCTAGTCGTAGGACTATTGAGACAGGGCATCGATACTCCGGAGTAGACTAGCGTATGCGCTTCTCATCCCAGCAGGGGAGACGGTCTGTCCCACAGCCGTCAGTACGTCGTACTTGAGATAGTATGCGGGTGCTCGTTAGGTTACGAGTACACTGGACAGGACTCGTCGGGAACTGATTGGTTGGTACTATACCTATCGTCAGTTATCAGTTCCCAGGTGACATGAGTATAGCTTAGTCCGCTGACTTGACACTGTCACTTCGCCTCAAGTGTGTTCCCACTGTACTTTGATTACTACCCTACCACGGCTCAAAGGAGTCGTGCAAACAGGTAGTAGTTGGGTGCAGTCCCAAAGCACTTGGAGGCAGTGACGGTTAGACAGGATTCGTCTCTCCGGGTATTGGGGGTTGACATCGCGCTGTGTCTAGGAGAGCCATTACACAAGTAGTCCCTGACCAGGGCAAGCGAGATATACCGGTAGGTTTCCATTGTTATCTCAGGGTGTTCTGGGCTACACTCCGACACGACTTGTACCGCTATTAGGGGAAAGACGTTTACCGCCCCCCTAGGCCCGCCATGCGATGTATCAGACGAACAGACCGGACTGTACGGAGATTGTCACAATCAGGCTCAGTAGGAGTTCAGATAGGTTTCACCTCGTCCGTCTTCTTATCGGCATCTACCTGGGGTCCGTTACGCACAGCTAGTGCCGCTTGCAGTCTGTTGTTAAACCCACCGCCAGCGTAGTGTCGATTCTTTAGAGTCCCACACAGAGAGCTATTCGCCTTTAGGCAAAAGAGTAGAGATCGCATGGTTTTGCGACAGGTCGCATGGTTTTGCGACAGGGTTCGGTCACATCCGTGCACTTGTGCACGTTTAGTGTCCGGACAGTTAACACTAGTGGTCTTTGGTTTAAGCCAGATCCTAGTGTACGTTTTGGGATTGGTTTTATCTCGTTTGTATTCGTGTTCCCCGGAACGCGGATACGGGTGTGTATGCACAGTTGACAGAGACAGAGGCAGAGGATTCTCATTAGGGTTGCTGACTGTTGACTTTTGTCAAACCCTAATGAGATTAAGAAACATGATTAACAATAATATTAGTTGAGTATTATAGTGACATGGTTAGGGTTGAAAGGTTGACCTAGTTGACTTGTTGACTTTTGTTGACTAGGTTGTACTTGTTGACCATCTTCATGACAATGGCCATCATTTGGTTGCATTGACTTGTGCTTCCTTGTTTTGTTCACCATTTGCATTTAATACAAGAAATGATAGTGTCATTTGTCATGATAATAACCATTACAATATACTCAATTATCATTACTTGTTATGATGATTTTGGATTATGAGAGCAAGGATGGCAAAAGGTTCACTCATTCTCTCATTTCATTTCTCTCTCTTGCCATCACTTGCTTAAGCTCTCCCTCTTCCTATTGCTCTCTCTAGCTCAAGGAAAACCCTTCTCATGTATTGAGATTCATTGCCTTAGAGATAAAAGCACCAAAACAATCCTCTACTCATCCTAGTTCACAAGGCCTAGCAAGCCAAGTGTTCTAGTTTCTTCAAGTTCGAAGGAGAAGCCAAAGGTAGAAGCTTTCGGGTGGATCGATCTTCGGCGTGAGGAGACGACGGGGTGAAGCCGATCCGTACACCACAAGAGTTGAAGACGAGGCGTTCAAGAAAGGTATAACCCCCTAACCGAGTAGTTATACAACTCCTAGTTAGGTTGTTAGGTAGATTGTTTAACAAAGATCCGTATTTGTAGTCCATGTTACCACCCTAGCAAAAATCTTTTTTCACCAATTCCACAACCCCGTAAGTACCGGGGAAGGGTAGCATGGACTTACACTTTACTCTAGAATTGGCGGGCTATTCGCCGAACTCGTAGGGGGTATAGGTTGACCCAAGCAGGGGTGCTCAAGTTACCGGATTCCGTGAAGTGCTGGGTGGTCCATTCACTTTGTTGAAGGGGGCTGCCTCACTTCAGGTTTTGGTAGGTAACTTGCCGCACCTGTAGGGGTCTAGGATTTCATTGCACAGGCTATCCACACGACCAAGGGAACGTCGATTTTCAGTAGCGGCTCTATGAAACCCGGGGATCCCAGATTATCTGTATTGTTCTGTGATGTTTATTAATCTCTGTGATGTTGCATTTTATCATGCCTTGAGCGATTATTATATATTGATATATATACTAGTAGATGTTGTATATGTTTTACACCCGCGCTAGTCCAGTCCCCGCTCTGTCGTTTGTTAAGTAACCTAACGGGTGATGATGGGACCCAGTGGTGAATGCGGATGGCATATACGTACATCATATTTTCGTTCTTTTGTGGTGTAATCAATTGATGGGACTGCATTGATTCGGATCAATGCAAGCTAAACAAACCTATTCTGATGTTGTTGGAACATTTTTCAAAAATCTGTTATTGCAAGAACGTTCTCTTTTGTTTTGCACAGTGGTATTCAGTTGGAATATCCTGCACCTCAGTCGACAAGGCAAGGGCCGAGATCCCTTCACCGGGAGTGACCCCTTGGACAGAAGTTTGCGTCAGGGTAATAACTTCACTACAGCCGATTGCCTTTTTGCATTGCATCATGGTATTCAGTTGGAATATCCTGCACCTCATTTTACGGGGAAAGAGCCGAGATCCCTTCACCGGGAGTGACCTCTTTAGCAAAGGTTTTCGCCACTATATTTTCATAAAAAGCTATCCGGTTCCTTCAACGATATCAAGTTCATTACGTTAAAGGTTTTTCGCTAAAAACCATTCATAGCCCTCCGTCATTTCAGACGGGTAGCACTTAGTATTCATGCTATATTTGTTGGCCAAAGTCAAGGCATAGTGTATGGTAGCTATTTGTTATCTTTCTGCTGCATAGATAAATGCGTTGGTTTGGGACAGTCATACTGCTTTGTTGGCCAAAGTCAAGGGTAGGTACGTGTGGGTTCAAATTAACCTGGATAATGACGGGTAGAACTTGACATGCGACTTATGATTTGTTGGCCAAAGTCAAGGTCATAAGAGCATGGGGTAAAAATTACATCGGGAGTTTCTAAAGAAACTGAAACTTGCCAGGTATGCGCATACCTTCTGGAGTGTGATAGAGTGAGTGGATTCCATCACGTTATCATGGGATGATAGTTGGATCCCGATTCCCACTGATGAGATGGTTTACTCCTCGGGTGATCCTGACTAATTCTTCTTTCAGGTTTGGAGGAGAATTTGAGATTACTGTGGGAGGTTTTCTGATTAGATAAAGTGATAACCATTCTAATCTAGGTTAGAGTGCACGCTGAGTATTTCTTTTCTCTCTCTCTTTGGCAGCGACCATAGCCCAACCCTTGACTATGACTCAATGACCTAGTTAACCGAACCTTCTTAAAACACTAGCTTTTGGATTGTCTAAGTTGCATACCTCATTGCCACTCCTTATTTTACCCTTTTCTCCAGAACACCCCGTATTACTACGAACATCCACTTCCATTGGATAAAACCATCGTATGGTTATATACGAACTCGAAGGAACTAATTCGAAGATGGTTTCCGGTTCTGGAGAAAATGAATAGGACTATTCAGTTGTCTTTTCATTTTACCTTCTCTCAGGTTGCGAGTGCTCCTTAGATTAGGACGGTACACCTATTACGTTTATTGGATAGTCTTCTTCCAAACCATAGGCAGGTGCCGAACGGTGGGGAATGAAGAAAACCAATTAGCCTAACGATGGTGTACAGAAGGTAATAAGTTAAGACAAATAAAGGGATTAGAAAGAGGGCAAAGTAAACCGTGACTACTATTCACGACCAAACCAAGTATTTCATCGCCACTCCTACTTCACCTTTTTATTTCTCCAAAACACTTCGTATCACTACAAAGATCCACAGTTATTTGGATACTCTATCGTATGGTTATATACGAACTCGAAGGAACTTGTTCCAGTTCGGGGATGGATTCTGGTTCAGGAGAAATAGGAATAAGGTTTATTCAGTTGTCTTTTACCTTTACCTTCTCTCGCGTTGCGAGTGCTCCTGGGATTAGGACAGTACACCTATTATGCTTATTGGATAGTCTTCTTCCAAACCATAGGCTGGTGCCGAACGGTAGGGAAGGAAGAAAACCATTTGGCCTAAAGGTGGTGTACAGAAGGTAATGACTAAAGACATATAAAGGGATTTGGAGAGATGGCAAAGAAGTATACGGTTACAGTCATGAATCTGGATAATGGAAGAGGCATTACTAGGAATACCCGGATACCCCTTCGAAACATTTATATGTTTCAGTTTCACTGTGTATTGTTAAAGGAAAACTGATTTCCCAATTAGTCCTTGCTCCAGGGTATGTATTTACCAGGTTTGATTCTCACATCTGTATGGTGTTACAGATGATGAGTGGGAGTAAGTTATTGGGAATTGGGTGATCATCCTCATTATATTGGGATTCGTTGTAATTGGTGATATTTGAGGAAATCGCCTGGGTTGTTTGCCGGACGGCAAATATTTGGTTTTGAATATCCGTTGTTATGCACCAGTTTCAAATTGATATACTTGTACGTTTATTTTTATAAAGTGAGATATAACTTTTTGAAATTATGTCCATGACATTTACCTATATCAGTGGATGGTTAGGTAAGGAGCATTAAACAGCGGTGTAATTCTTCTTAGCCATAAGTACAGTTTTCAACCTACGACACATAGGGAATGAGTTATTAGACTCAGGGGACTTATACAGAGTATTGTATGTTGTCCAGTGTCCATGAGGACAGAGGGATTGGTACTCATACTATATTCTGTTTACTTATGACTTCTCTAGTTCTTAGACAAGTGTTTCGTAGAAACACGAGGTCCAAGTTTTGAGAAGTTATAGGTATATGAATAAAGTAGAGAACCAGGTGTTGCAAGTATCGGGATTCTTCAAGGTGATCAAAGATGTAGATACTTGTGTATGGTATTCAGTTGATAGTAATGGTTTTGAGAAACTTGTTTCTCTTTCAGGTTACTCATATTTGGATGCACTCCTGAGTTGAGTAATGCTGATCGGCCTCCTTCCATTTAGTTAACATGCACTGGAAACAGCTGCATGATTTGAATCTGGTTCCAATCAAATCAGTGCCTCTGTTTCTATATTGGATATAGAACGGTTCATGTCTTAACGATATTAAGGTACGGGGAGTTGTCCGGCTTATGCTTAAAACCAGACTCTGGATAACTCAAGGCACGTTTCTGTAATGGCTGTTTGTGGGTTGACCCGGGCTATGACGAGGGTTAACTTTCTACCATCTGGAAGATCAATAGTGATATTGTTCTTGACTCGCCACAGTTTTAGTAAAATGGACTTTTTCAGAAAACAGTAGTGGGAGTATGGTAGAACTGGAAGTGATTCCAGAACCGCAAACGATTACTGAAAATTTGATAAGAACCTAAACATTCAATCTGGTTTGACATTCCATTGGCCACTCCGTAGATAAGGTAGGTAACCTCAGGCACTCGAGAGGTACTTCGGTATGCTCAAAGACGGTGACAGGGAGGTTCTTGTTTACCCAGACTTGCCATTGCTGTTGTTCCAGACTGTGAGACCCGGAAGGAGGATGAGTATAGCGTCGTTCTAAATTAGCTTTAGAAGTGTACGTATATATGACTCTGCCAGAGGGTTGTCGTAGTCAGTGGGAGCAGCGGATGCATTGGTGGACAAGTAGCTTATGTCTATTTATGGACTAAAGCAGATATAGCGGAGATAGATCATCTATTTCTGATGTGACAGTCATAGGTTTGACTTCATTAGAATAGGGGATGGATCTGTTAAGAAGGTAGTAGGGTGTGATGTCCTGATATTTGGATGACATACACAGAGTAGAAAGTGATATTCCTATACTACGATCGGTTATACTTTGGTTGTCACACAATGGTTTCTCCGCATAGGAATTGGATATTATATCAGACATTCTGGTTACTAGATCTATGGTTTTAGATCTGGATTTGGGTAGTATCCCAATCTGGGTACTTAGACAGCATTCTAAAGGTGTTTTAGAATGGATGACTCCTGGCACGGTAGTGTACCTGCAGGTGATGGAGTCACCCTCTCTAAAGGTGTCTTACAGACTAAAGGGGAGAGGGATGTGCATGATTGGCAGATCACTTGCTTAGGCAATTGACTCAAACATAAGATGTCAAGTACCATACCAGACGTTGTTTTTGCACTAGATGCAATAGATTGATATTAATCCTATCCAGGAGAAACGTTCGGAAGTAGTTTTAGAACATAAGTGGATGTTCTAGGGATATGATAACGACAGCCTCTTTCAGGAGACGGTTATCATTCCAGGCTTCCAAGGTGACCTGGATGACAGAGTGACTGTCAGAGTTATAGTTTTTCCCTCTGACGAGGTGAAGTATTTTGGACAGATGGTCCAAGAGGATACTGTGGGAGGTGTGGCGCAGGATACTGATTAAGTTCAGTTGTCGATACAGTCTAAGAAGTTTGGATTTGGAGTTCAATTATAAACTAGGTCTCATCAGATATCCATACATATTCTAAGACAGGTATTGCTCATTTCGGGAGGTGGCTTTCTCCGCAAACTTGAGATAAAGAGATACATAGAAAGAAACATCAGGGCGGATCCACTCACTGAGGTTATTCCTCGAACGCAATAGGTTTATAAACGGGCTTTGTGAGACTGATTAGTAGAGGAGTTAGGTGTTCGGTATCACACGGGATGTGAGTATGCGACATCGCAATAATTAGCCTTAAGTGCAAGTGGGAGATTGTTGGATATAGTGCCCTTAGAGTCAATTATTGGATCACAGGCACGTGATTGTAATGATTGAGGGAGGACCTATGCCGGTAGGACAGTCTTACTCAAGATGATAGTATGTTATCTGGTTTATCTTTATCATCGTGTACAGCTTTAGGTGACCTTACAGGTCGCTATTACACGTTGATAGAGCCCTTAGGATTCTTGCTTGACTGCCAGCAGTATGATGGCGATCATATACGTGGGAGCTGGGGTCTATAAGCACATCCTTAAAGTGGTCCCTAGTCGTGGGAGTTTCGAGACTGGGCATCGATACTCCATTAGTAGACTAGTGTATACAGTCGAGACCCCGACGAGGGGCGGTGGCCGGTCTCACAAGCCATTGGTGTCAGTTGGTTCACCAAAGATGTATACAGGTGCTCATTGGGTTATGAGTACACCGGACAGGACTCGCCGGGAATATGCTAGTTGGTATTATACCTGACGTTAGATAGAAGTTCCCTGGTGACATGTGTACAGGTTAGTTCATCGACCTGAGATCGCCATTTTTCTCGTGTGAGTTCCCACTGTGCTTTGATTACTACCCTACCATGGCTCAAAGGAGTCGTGCAAACAGGTTTTAGTTGGGTACAGTCCCGAGCCACATGGAGGCAGTGCGCGGATCGGCAGAGGTTTCTTCTCTCCCAGTATTGGGGGTGAGATCGCGCTGTGTCTAGGAGAGCCATTACACGAAGTCCATGGCCAAGGCAGGAGATTTACTGGTAGGTATTCCAGTAGTATCTCAGGGTGTTCTGGGCTATACTCCGACACGACTTGTACCGCTTTTAAGGGTATGACTTTTACCAACCCCTTAGGTCCGCCATACGATGCTCATAGACGAACGGACCGGACTGTACGGATATTGTCACTGACAGGCTCAGTAGGGTGTCAGGATGAGTTCGCTCATCGACCTCCCTTTTGTTCAATACCTGGTAACCCGTTACGTACGGCTGTCACGACCCACAGGGTACGGAATGTGACTGGCACTTAAGTTTACGAAACGTCTCAAGACGTCCGTAAAATAAGTAAGCCAAAGCCCAGAAAACAAAACCAAATAAGCAAAAGAGTGAAGAGAACCCAATCAATTGAAAACGAGTTTATCAAATAAGTCATATAAAACCTTTTTTTTAAAAACAATATCAATTTTTCCGAAAATTTCGGCAGAGTCTCCTTTGTAAATACTGGCCCCCAAAATGGGTACAACAAAAATATATATGAATCCAACAAATAAGAATCCCCAAGCGGGAGCTAGCTCTTCGCCACAAGGCGGTCACAAATCCCACGCAATGTAAAGCAACAACATGCGAAATAATCATAAGGAAGCATAAGAAAAACAGCATATCGACTCAAGTGAGCTCGACCCCAAAATACAGCATAAAAGTCCACAAACCACACAGTCTCATCTCTAGGCCAATATACAATAATACTGGTAGATACAGTAGATGGAGTACTCTAGATACAAGAATATACAAGGTGGTGCAAAAATAATAATATAACCCACCTAAGAGCAAAACCTCGAGTCCAGGCAAAAGAAGCAAGTGCGCCCGCCGCTACTGTACTGACGGAGCGAACCTGAAAAAAGCCGTGGCACAACGGGGGTGAGTTGCCAACTCGTGAGTAATAAATAACATCTACACAGGCTATCGTATGCACGCACACAAGCATCCTAGCTTCTAAATACAGGTAAGGCAGGACATAATGGCAAGTATGTACGCAATATGAATATACTAGCAGGTATGAATGCAATGCGAATCAACTCGTGATCTGAATGTGTAAGTATAAGAAATCATGTTTTCTCCCTTTAAGAATCTCTTTTGAAATACCAGCACAATACCAATAGAATCAACAAGAACCTGTGTCCAGCAACGACACCTCAAAACTATCACAAATCTCATATATCCATGTCATAGTATCTCTGGCCTCAGCCATCCGGCTGACCCAGCTCAATATCAAAATCTCATCATCTCGCGGCCCCGGTCGGTATCCTCTGGATATCCGCCGTGCCAAAACAGTCACCGGTAGGTAATCCATCCCCTGCCAGGCTCAACGTCAACAACACATTCCTCTTGCCCCGGGGTACCTTACCGGGCCCACCATGTACCCGTGACGGTTCCTCCACTCCTCGACACGGATCTCGAAAACCACAGCAAACTCATGGTGGACGACACTTACATCACTAGAAAACCGCAATTTACATATTTTAAAAAGTAATAAGTTTAGAAATTTTGCGGCTTTCTCCCAAAATCCAGAAATATCATAAAACCTCAAGAAGTCCTCATAAGTGCATATGTCAATGATAATGAATGCATATGGTAGCAATAATCAAGTTGCGATGGATGATTAATAGACTAGGCATGAACAAATAATATGATGAGGTACATGCACATGAATAGTAATCCTATGATTTCATTTTAAGGAATTAAAGGCAATAGCACATGTTTAAGTGTCAATTATAGTAAAAGGTTTCAATTTAAAGGTTATCTAGTGTGGTGGCATGGCAATTACCAGGGTGTGTGTGTAAGCATGAATAGTGCTCGTGCTGCATATTAAAACCCTGGCAATGGTGCAGGTGTCCTATAGAATGGGTTCGTATATGTATGGCAATATAAGGCATGAATGTAGCAAATAATCATACAAGTATTACACCCCTAATTACTAACATTACTAAGAATCTTTTTAAGCTACTAAAACTATCGGACGACTTGCGCCATCCAACGATAGTCCCCCGTAGATGTTACATCTACTCACCGGAATCCCTAGCTAGTCACGTCCAATTACCGCTTTCCCCTTTCGTGCCGCGTCTGACGTCTCCGCGACCGAACCTGGAATTACATCAACACCAAACATAAGTTTACATATCAAGAACGACGCAAAACCCAAACGAAGATACTAACGTTCACAAGCTAGGTACAACGTGCACAGGTGCGCGGAACGCACGCGAAAATCGCAAAACTAACTAGAATCGTCGATTAGGTCGCCAGGAAAAACTGAAACCCGAACACTCAAAATCCGCACTCACACATCCTAAAAGTCATAGGATACGCTAAAAATGTCATCAAGACATCGCAATTAATTCATCACAATATTTTAATAAAAACTAGTAAGCTAGAATTTGCAATTTGGTGCAAACATCGACAATTAGCGACAAAGTTAACACAATCCAACACAACCATCTAACCACACAACTAGTTAGCCACAATAACACAATTTTAACTCATTAACTATGCTTCAAAACATATTTTCCACAACCAACCCTTCTCTTGATTTTTGGTAATTAGCAAAACAAGGAAAATATCACACAAGATTAACTTGGATTAGCATAACATCAAGCCACTTAAGCAAAGTAACCTTATAGATTGGTTAAGTAAACAACTAGATAGCTAATTAGCTTTAATTAACTAAATAATGGTTTCTAAAACCCTAGTTTAACCCTAACCATAAACCTTTAAAAACTAGATTAGAAACTAACACTAAATTTTTGCCCGATTAGCAAGTTAACCACTTAGATTAAGCTAACAAAATAACTAGATAACAAAATAGCTTAATTAACCTCTTAATGGTGTTCTAAACCCTAAATTAATTTCAAACCACAAACTTTAAAAAAAAACTAGTATGCAAATAGCACTAAAATTAACACTAAAACAATCTTCAAAGTTCAAATAGCACACTTTAAACTACAATTTAACCAAAGATTGAAATTATACCTCACAATCTATGGATCTAGCATGATCATTTGCCTCTAAAATTGCCTCCTTTCCACAAGATTTAAACCAATTTGGGCTTGAAAAGAGATAGAATAAGGTTTTGTGTTGGATTTGTGAAGAAAATTAGGGGTTTCGGTGGATTTTTTTGATGAAATTGAAGCAAAAGTAGATGGGGGAAAATGGGGACCTGCACATTCTTGAGGCTCGGCCAGGGAAAAGGGTGGGGGGAAAGTGAGGAATTGGAGTTGGAAAAACCAAGGTCAAAGCTCTCACATGTCACTCAAAACCCATACCTAAATTACTATATTTTAATCCTATTCAAAACAATTCATTCACAATTATTAAAGTCAAATGGAGGGGGATGGGGCTGTTACAGCAGTGGTGGGGCAGGCCTTGGGGTGTGGGGGTTAGTGGGAGAGGTTACAAAAAGAATCCCATGCAAAAAGACCCCCCCACATGTCCAAAATTGCAAGTTTTAGCTTAAAATTCAATAAATTTCGATTTCCATAATAAAAATTAGTTAAAATTTAAAATAAAATACTAAAAATTTATATTACAACTAGATTTTAATTAACATGATTTTAAAGCTTAAATTTAGCCCATTTAAATTTGTATTTATTGCTAATTTAATGTATTTTCTTACCGGCTTAAAATAATATTAAAAATTGAAAAATTAGGGAAAATTTTTAAACGACCAGAATTTCATAATTAACTCATTTGCTACTAAAAACTAGCAATTACCTATCCAAATTAGGTATAATTAGTCCTAAACTGCAAAATAACAAAAAGGACGGTTTTCGGAAAAATACCGAATTTTCACCGATTTTCAGGAAAACACCAAAACGACTTTTCAAGGCGTTACAATCTTCCCCATTAAAGAAATTCGGTCCCCGAATTTAAAAATATAACTACGCGTACCTTCAAAGAGATGGGGATATTTCTTCCTCATCTCGCCTTCGGTCTCCCAGGTAACCTCCTCGCTGCTCGGGCTACGCCAAAGGACCTTGACGGTTGGTATAATCTTCGATCTCAACTTCTTCACCTGCCGATCCAGGATGGCCACCGGCTGCTCTGCAAAAGAAAGGTCGCGCTCTAGCTGGACTGTCGGGTGCTGAATCGCATGCGAAGGGTCGTGAAGGTACTTGCGGAGCATCGAAACATGGAAGACGGGGTGAACATCGGGAAAGCTGGGTGGAAGGGCCAAACGATACGCAACAGCGCCAACACGCTCGAGGATCTCGAAGGGACCTACGAATCTAGGGCTAAGCTTCCCCTTTCGCCCAAAACGCATCATGCCCTTCATCGGAGAGACCCTCAGAAAAACATGGTCGCCAACTGCGAACTCTAACCTGCGACGGCGCCTGTCTGCATATGATTTATGCCTGCTCTGAACCGCTCTCATCCGGTCTCGGATCAACTGTATCTTCGCTGTCATCTCCTCAACAAGCTGCGGCCCAAAAAAGCTTCTCTCGCTGAGCTCTGTCCAACAGACGGGCGATCTGCATCTCCTCCCATACAATGCCTCGAAAGGTGCCATCTGAATAGTATCCTGGAAGCTGTTGTTGTAGGAGAACTCCACTAGAGGTAAATGACGATCCCAGCTACCGCCGAAGTCTAAAACGCACGCTCTGAGCATGTCCTCGAGAGTCTGAATGGTCCGCTCTGACTGTCCGTCGGTCTGCGGATGAAACGCTGTGCTGAAGCTCAAAAGAGTGCCCAAAGCTTCCTGAAGTCTCTGCCAAAGTCGGCTGGTGAACTGGGTGCCTCGATCTGACACGATACAAGTCGGTACGCCATGCAACCGCACGATCTTGTCGATGTAAAGCTGGGCATACTGAGCGAAGCTGAAAGTCGTCTTCACTGGCAGGAATTGAGCCGCTTTCGTTAATCGATCTACGATCACCCAGATGGAGTCATACCCTCGAATGGTCCTGGGTAGACCCACAACGAAATCCATCGAAATCTGCTACCATTTCCACTCCGGAATGGGTAACGGCTGTAGCTCTCCTGCGGACCTCTGGTGCTCGGCCTTGACTTGCTGACAAGTCAGGCATCTCGATACGAACTCCGCAATGTCCCTCTTCATCCCGTCCCACCAGTAGGTCTCTCTCATATCATGGTACATCTTGGTGGAACCGGGGTGGACACTATACACTGATCGGTGTGCCTCCTCAAGAATGTCGCACCGCAATCCATCAGCATCTGGTACGCACAGTCTAGATCCATATCGTAAAATCCCCTGATCATCAATCACGAACTCAGAAAATCTGCCCTGTCCCATCTGTGCCATGATCTCTGAGCAACGGTCGTCACTGCGCTGTGCCTCATATATACAGTCAAGCAACTGTGGGCGTGCACGAACATGCGCGAGCTGTCCCCCTGTCTGAGTGAACTCGAACTCAACTCGGCTGTCGCATAACATCTGTCAATCTGCTGACGACTGCCTCTGCACTGCGCGCAAAAAGGATAGACTACCCCCGGGCCTCCTACTCAACGCATCTGCCACCACATTCGCCTTGCCTGGGTGATATAAGATCTCGCAGTCATAGTCTTTCACCAACTCCATCCAACGACGCTGTCTGAGGTTCAGGTCTCGCTGCTGAAATATGTATTTGAAGCTCTTGTGGTCTGTGAATATTTGGCACGACTCGCCATATAGGTAATGTCGCCAAATCTTCAATGCAAAGACCACTGCAGCCATCTCCAAATCATGAGTGGGGTAGTTCTGTTCATGCTTCTTCAACTGTCGAGAAGCATATGCGATCACCCGGCCATGCTGCATCAATACGCATCCTAACCCCACTCGCGAAGCATCACAGTAGACCACAAATCCGCCTGATCCTGAAGGCAAAGATAATACCGGCGCCGTAGTCAAACGAGTCCATAGCTGCTGAAAACTGTGCTCGCACTCCTCTGTCCAAACGAAAGAAACTCCCTTCCGGGTCAAACCGGTCAAAGGTGCAGCTATACGGGAGAAGTCCTGAACAAAACGCCTGTAGTAGCCCGCCAGGCCTAGAAAACTACGGATCTCAGTAACCGATGTAGGTCGGGGCCACTGCTGAACAGCCTCAATCTTCTTCGGGTCCACACATATGCCATCTCTCGTAACCACGTGACCCAAGAATCCGATGCTGTCCAGCCAGAATGCATACTTGGAGAACTTTGCGAACAGCTGGTGCTCCCTCAGAGTCTGTAACGTAATCCGCAAGTTCTGCTCGTGCTCCTCTCTGCTCCGGGAGTACACCAAGATATCGTCGATAAACACGATGATGAACAAGTCAAGATACGGCCTGAATATACGGTTCATCAAATCCATGAATGCTGCTGGGGCGTTGGTGAGTCCGAACGACATCACCAAAAACTCATAGTGGCCGTAGCGCGTGCGGAAAGCTGTCCTCGGTATATCCTCCTGTCGAACTCGCAGCTGATGGTATCCTGATCGCAAGTCGATCCTCTAAAAATATCCCGCACCCTGAAGCTGGTCGAACAAATCATCAATGCGTGGCAGCGGATATCTGTTCCGAACGGTAACTTTGTTTAGCTGGCGGTAGTCGATACATAAGCGCAAACTTCCATCCTTCTTCTTGACAAACAGGACCGGAGCACTCCACGGAGAAACACTAGGTCGAATAAGCCCCTTATCTAACAATTCCTGCAACTGATCCTTCAGCTCTCGAAGCTCTGCCGGGGCCATCCGATAAGGCGGTATAGAAATAGGCCCCGAGTCGGGAATCAAATCAATGCAGAACTCAACATCACGCTCAGGTGGTATCCCAGGTAGCTCATCAGGGAAAACATCAGGGAACTCACAAACAACCGGGACCCGGTCCAACGGAACCTCTGCAGCTCGAGTATCACAAATATACGATAAGAATCCCTGATATCCCTTCTGCAAGAGCTGACCAGCGCGAAGAGACGAAATCAAGCTGGGAAGGGTGACGCTGCGGTCTCCCTGAATAACAAGGACTGGCTCTCCCGGAAAGCTAAATCTGACTGCCTTCTCACGGCAGTCCACCGAAGCATAACAAGTGGCTAGCCAATCCATGCCCAGAAGCACATCAAAGTCCAACATATCGAGGAGAATCAAATCAACCGATGAATCCCTCTCCCCGATACGAACGGAACACAAACGAAATACAAAACGAGCGACAAATGACTCGCCTACCGGAGTAACAACAACAAGCGGGTGATCTAACGACGACGACTCACGGCCCAACATCGGTGCAAAGTCTGTAGAGACGAGCGAATGTGTGGAACCTGGGTCGAATAATACCCGTGTGTCGAAAGAACAAACTGGCAAGGTACCTGTCGCAACGGCATTGGATGCCTGCGCATCCTGCGGTGTCAAAGCGAACACTCGGGCCTGTCCTCCACCGATAGCGGGCTGACCTCAACCTCGGCCTCTGCCTCCTCGTCCTCTCTGAACAGGACCGCCGCGTCCACGGCCTTTGGGTGCACCTAACTGGCGTGGAGCATCGCCGGTGGTAGGAAGTAGGGCTCTCTGAGGAGGAAACGAGCTAGAAAGACCGCTGTAAACTCGGCCCAAGTCATAGGCGGTAGACCTGCAGCTCGACCTCTTAAGACTGACTCCCACCATGTCAGCGCGAGACCCTCTAGTCGGAAACTCGCAAGCTCCACCCATCGATCATCCGAACATCTCAGCGAACGGCAGATCCTGGCTAAACTGTTAAGGAACGTCTGTGGGTCCTCCGCTGCCTCGGTGCCGGTGAATACTGGAGGTCTCAGCCTCATGAAATCCTGTAGTGAAACCGGGATGGTCACGGCGGTAGTAGTAGGAGCAGGTATCATAGCAGTCTGGGATGTGGTAGGTGCGTCATCCGGCCTCGGTGTACGACTGGCTGCAACTAGGGATCCAACCATCTGACGTAGCTCCTGCATGCCCCCATCATCTGTCGCAACTCCTCCATACCAGTCTCGAGCCTATCCATACGGCATGGGGAAGGTGGATCGGTCTGTCCCTGCGGCGTAGGCATACCACCCTGCTCAGTCCTAGTCTCGGACGAGCCAGCTCGAATCTTGTCTCGGGCGGCAGCCCTCTGTGCCCTCGTAGCCTTCGGCGGCATAGTGGCTGTTACAAGAACAGGACGATAAGAACAGTGCAATAGAATCATTGGATACCCGGAATTGAAGAAGGAAGTTCAAGCAAGTATATCCTAAAGTCACTTAGGCGGAGTACCGTATCGCAAGTATGCCGCGGACATACACACGCTACGTTACCCTACTTAAGTCACTTACTCCATCTACCAAGGGTCATCCTACACTCAAAAAGGTAAAACCTATCGCTTTGATACCAACTTTGTCACGACCCGCAGGGTACGGAACGTAACTGGCACTTAAGTTTACGAAACGTCTCAAGACGTCCGTAAAATAAGTAAGCCAAAGCCCAGAAAACAAAACCAAATAAGCAAAAGAGTGAAGAGAACCCAATCAATTGAAAACGAGTTTATCAAATAAGTCATATAAAACCTTTTTTTTAAAAACAATATCAATTTTTCCGAAAATTTCGGCAGAGACTCCTTTGTAAATACTGGCCCCCAAAATGGGTACAACAAAAATATATATGAATCCAACAAATAAGGCATCCCCAAGCGGGAGCTAGCTCTTCGCCACAAGGCGGTCACAAATCCCACGCAATGTAAAGCAACAACATGCGAAATAATCATAAGGAAGCATAAGAAAAACAGCATGTCGACTCAAGTGAGCTCGACCCCAAAATACAGCATAAAAGTCCACAAAGCTCACAGTCTCATCTCTAGGTCAATATACAATAATACTGGTAGATACAGTAGATGGAGTACTCTAGATACAAGAATATGCAAGGTGGTGCAAAAATAATAATATAACCCACCTAAGAGCAAAACCTTGAGTCCAGGCAAAAGAAGCAAGTGCGCCCGCCGCTACTGTACTGACGGAGCGGACCTGAAAAAGGCTGTGGCACAACGGGGGTGAGTTGCCAACTGTGAGTAATAAATAACATCTACACAGGCTATCGTATGCACGCACACAAGCATCCTAGCATCTAAATACAGGTAAGGCAGGACATAATGGCAAGTATGTATGCAATATGAATATACTAGCAGGTATGAATGCAATGTGAATCAACTCGTGATCTGAATGTGTAAGTATAAGAAATCATGTTTTCTCCCTTTAAGAATCTCTTTTGAAATACCAGCACAATATCAATAGAATCAACAAGAACCTGTGTCCAGCAACGACACCTCAAAACTATCACAAATCTCATATATCCATGTCATAGTATCTCTGGCCTCAGCCATCCGGCTGACCCAGCTCAATATCAAAATCTCATCATCTCGCGGCCCCGGTCGGTATCCTCTGGATATCCGCCGTGCCAAAACAGTCACCGGTAGGTAATCCATCCCCTGCCAGGCTCAACGTCAACAACACATTCCTCTTGCCCCGGGGTACCTTACCGGGCCCACCATGTACCCGTGACGGTTCCTCCACTCCTCGACACGGATCTCGAAAACCAAAGCAAACTCATGGTGGACGACACTTACATCACTAGAAAACCGCAATTTACATATTTTAAAAAGTAATAAGTTTAGAAATATTGCGGCTTTCCCCCAAAATCCAGAAATATCATAAAATCTCAAGAAGTCCTCATAAGTGCATATGTCAATGATAATGAATGCATATGGTAGCAATAATCAAGTTGCGATGGATGATTAATAGACTAGGCATGAACAAATAATATGATGAGGTACATGCACATGAATAGTAATCCTACGATTTCATTTTAAGGAATTAAAGGCAATAGCACATGTTTAAGTGTCAATTATAGTAAAAGGTTTCAATTTAAAGGTTATCTAGTGTGGTGGCGTGGCAATTACCAGGGTGTGTGTGTAAGCATGAATAGTGCTCGTGCTGCATATAAAAACCCTGGCAATGGTGCAGCTGTCCTATAGAATGGGTTCGTATATGTATGGCAATATAAGGCATGAATGTAGCAAATAATCATACAAGTATTACACCCCTAATTACTAACATTACTAAGAATCTTTTTAAGCTACTAAAACTATCGGGCGACTTGCGCCATCCAACGATAGTCCCCCGTAGATGTTACATCTACTCACCGGAATCCCTAGCTAGTCACGTCCAATTACCGCTTTCCTCTTTCGTGCCGCGTCTGACGTCTCCGTGACCGAACCTGGAATTACATCAATACCAAACATAAGGTTACATATCAAGAACGACGCAAAACCCAAACGAAGATACTAACGTTCACAAGCTAGGTACAACGTGCACAGGTGCGCGGAACGCACGCGAAAATCGCAAAACTAACTAGAATCGTCGATTAGGTCGCCCGGAAAAACTGAAACCCGAACACTCAAAATCCGCACTCACACATCCTAAAAGTCATAGGATACGCTAAAAATGTCATCAAGACATCGCAATTAATTCATCACAATATTTTAATAAAAACTAGTAAGCTAGAATTTGCAATTTGGTGCAAACATCGACAATTAGCGACAAAGTTAACACAATCCAACACAACCATCCAACCACACAACTAGTTAGCCACAATAACACAATTTTAACTCATTAACTATGCTTCAAAACATATTTTCCACAACCAACCCTTCTCTTGATTTTTGGTAATTAGCAAAACAAGGAAAATATCACACAAGATTAACTTGGATTAGCATAACATCAAGCCACTTAAGCAAAGTAACCTTATAGATTGGTTAAGTAAACAACTAGATAGCTAATTAGCTTTAATTAACTAAATAATGGTTTCTAAAAACCCTAGTTTAACCCTAACCATAAACCTTTAAAAACTAGATTAGAAACTAACACTAAATTTTTGCCCGATTAGCAAGTTAACCACTTAGATTAAACTAACAAAATAACTAGATAACAAAATAGCTTAATTAACCTCTTAATGGTGTTCTAAACCCTAAATTAATTTCAAACCACAAACTTTAAAAAAAAACTAGTATGCAAATAGCACTAAAATTAACACTAAAACAATCTTCAAAGTTCAAATAGCACACTTTAAACTACAATTTAACCAAAGATTGAAATTATACCTCACAATCTATGGATCTAGCATGATCATTTGCCTCTAAAATTGCCTCCTTTCCACAAGATTTAAACCAATTTGGGCTTGAAAAGAGATAGAATAAGGTTTTGTGTTGGATTTGTGAAGAAAATTAGGGATTTCGGTGGATTTTTTTGATGAAATTGAAGCAAAAGGAGATGGGGGAAAATGGGGACCTGCACATTCTTGAGGCTCTGCCAGGGAAAAGGGTGGGGGGAAAGTGAGGAATTGGAGTTGGAAAAACCAAGGTCAAAGCTCTCACATGTCACTCAAAACCCATACCTAAATTACTATATTTTAATCCTATTCAAAACAATTCATTCACAATTGTTAAAGTCAAATGGAGGGGGATGGGGCTGTTGCAACAGTGGTGGGGCTGGCCTTGGGGTGTGGGGGTGAGTGGGAGAGGTTACAAAAACAATCCCATGCAAAAAGACCCCGCCACAAGTCCAAAATTGCAAGTTTTAGCTTAAAATTCAATAAATTTCGATTTCCATAATAAAAATTAGTTAAAATTTAAAATAAAATACTAAAAATTTATATTACAACTAGATTTTAATTAAAATGATTTTAAAGCTTAAATTTAGCCCATTTAAATTTGTATTTATCGCTAATTTAATGTATTTTCTTACCGGCTTGAAATAATATTAAAAATTGAAAAATTAGGGAAAATTTTTAAACGACCAGAATTTCATAATTAACTCATTTTCTACTAAAAACTAGCAATTACATATCCAAATTAGGTATAATTATTCCTAAACTGCAAAATAACAAAAAGGACGGTTTTCGGAAAAATACCGAATATTCACCGATTTTCAGGAAAACACCAAACCGACTTTTCAAGGCGTTACAACGGCTAGTACCTCTAACGTGCTAGTGGTTAAATCCACAGCCAAAGTATTGA
Organism: Agapanthus africanus; assembly: GCA_030015575.1. Classification (NCBI taxonomy): domain Eukaryota; kingdom Viridiplantae; phylum Streptophyta; class Magnoliopsida; order Asparagales; family Amaryllidaceae; genus Agapanthus; species Agapanthus africanus. Next base: position 267,784,836 of record JASDDO010000016.1, on the reverse strand, counting down.
CGAGTCTTTAGAGTCCCCCACAGACAGTTTCTCAAGTTTCGGGCGAAACGTTGTAGAGGCCGTATGATATATGGCAGGGTTCGATCATATACGTGCAGTAGTGCGTAGATCATGATCGGACAGATCATACTAGTGGTCTTTTGTTTAAGTCGGATCCTAGTATTAGATTTGTTGGATTGCTTTAGTCTCATCGTATTCGCATTCAGTCGGAATGCGGATGCAGGTATGTATATACAGGTGAGGGGTATCCATGTGATCCGTCATGAGTTTACTTTAGATGTTGCCGTATCTTTTTATTGTTATAAACATTTGGTTTAATGTTTACAAATGGAAATTGTGAGCTTAAGTCATCATTTTGTGCATTAAATGAAACATGTACCTCATGGGTGACTCATGGTCTCATTTCTTGTACAAATGTCACATTATTTGATGGATTTGTGATTTGAAATGATAAGGAGAGAGAGAGGGGCTGCCATATGATAGAGTTTGGTCTTGTATTTTTGATCACACCCTCTCACTCTCATTATCATCACAACACATAAGAAAAAGAAAAAGAAAACTTCTTCTTCCTCCTCTTCTTCTTCTTGCTCTAGCTCACAACCTCCATTGATGGCTTCATCTTCAACCTCCATCCATACAATGGATGCAAGAGACAAAGTTGTCACACACATTCTCTAATTCACCTTGGACACGTCGGCTAGCGAACTTCGTGCCCGAGTTGCTTCGGACGAAGCGGGAGCCCGTAAAAAGACTCGAAGGTGTGGTGCCCTTTCCGACGAGGAGATCGAGATCGGAGATGCCGCGAGGAGCTTGGGATGGTGGCCAAAGACCGAAGGACACTGATCGATCGGTATAGCTTTTCCAACCATTTCTCTATTTGCTAGTTATAGGTTAATGGTTCGATCCGGGTTTATAGTGTACGATAGCGCCGGTTTCAAGTTTTGAAAAAGTTTTCGTTTCCGTATTTTGGCATCGGACAGACGGCCGGGGTGCTACCGTAGACTTACATATACATGTCCAAGCATCCACTATACATATAATGGCCTTTAGGGCATACATATATTCAACAATCTCCCACTTGCACGAAGGCCAATTATTGGCGTATCTCATACCCAACATCTCAAAAAGTCGCTCATGCTGCGGCTGTGGAAGGGCCTTAGTGTGTGGATCCGCGGTATTATTCTTTGTATCTACTCTCCGAATCTCGATCTCGTGGTGATCTACTATCTCCCGGATCAAATGATATCACCTTAGGATGTGTCTGGACTTCTGATGGGACCTGGGTTCTTTAGCTAATGCCATAGCCCTATTATTATCACAATACAATGGTATTGGATCAACAATGGTTGGAACTACTCCTAGTTCTGCGACGAACTTCTTTATCCAGACGGCTTCCTTGGCAGTATCATTTGCAGCAATATACTCAGCTTCCATCGTGGAGTCTGCAACGGTATCCTGTTTGGAACTCTTCCAACTAACCGCCCCTCCATTAAGGGTAAATATAAACCCTGAGATAGATTTGTTGTCATCCTTATCACTTTGGAAGCTGGAATCGGTAAAGGCCTCCATTTGGAGATCCCCATTACTATACACCAAGAACAATTCTTTAGTCCTTCGCAAGTACTTAAGAATGTTCTTCACTGTTATCTAATGTTTCTCTCCTGTGTTCGATTGATACCTGCTTACTACAGCTAGTGCATAAGCTACATCAGGGCGAGTACATAACATCGCATACATTATAGATCCTAAGGCTGAAGCGTAGGGTATAATGCTCATGCGAGCTCTCTCTTCATCAGTCTTTGGACAGAAGTCCTTAGAGAGAGTGATTCCATGGCAAGCGGGCAAGGCACCTCGCTTGGAATCTTCCATACTAAACCTTTTTAGGATGGTGTCTATGTACTTTGATTGGGACAATCCCAGTAACCTCTTGGATCTATCTCTATAGATCCTTATGCCCAAAATGTACGAGGCATCACCCAGGTCCTTCATGGAGAACCTTTGTGATAAGAATAGTTTGACCGATTGTAGCATAGGAATATCATTTCCTATCAAGAGAATGCCATCCACGTACAATACGAGGAATGTGACAGTATTCCCTACAATCTTCTTATAAATGCTTGGTTCATCTATATTTTTGACAAAATCAAACTCTTTGATTGTATTATCAAAGCAGATGTTCCTGCTCCGTGAGGCCCGCTTTAATCCATAAATGTATTTAAGCAACCTACATGCCTTCCCGCTGCTCCCACTGTCAATGAAGCCCTCTGGATGATCCATATAAACGCATTCTTCTATATCACCATTTAGAAATGCAGTTTTAACGTCCATCTGCCAGATTTCATAGTCGAAGTGAGAAGCAATAGCAAGTAGGATCCAAATGGATTTAAGCATTGCTACTGGAGAGAAAGTTTCATTATAGTCCAATCCCGGTCTTTGACGAAAACCTTTTGCTACAAACCTTGCTTTAAAGGTCTCTACCTGTCCATCTACACCAATCTTTCTCTTAAAGATCCATTTGCACCCTACAGGTTTTATCCCAGGAGGTGCAACGTCCAAAGTCCATACTTTGTTGGTTTACATGGACTCCATTTCGGATCTCATGGCTTCCAGCCACTTCACTGAGTCACCACTCGTGATAGCTTACTGAAAACTAGTAGGGTCATCATCATCCATGATGCAATCTTCTCTATCACCATCAATGAGAAACCCATAGTATCTCTCTGGTGGGCGAGAAGTTCTACTAGATCTCCGGAGCGGCTGAGGTTCCTGAAGTTCCACTGCAACATCTGTTTCAACCAATTCGTCACGAGCAATTTGTGTCTCTAGAACCTCTTCTAGTTCTACCGCATTGCCATCAGTACTATTTGTAAAAAATTCATTTTCCAAAAATGTGGCCTGTTGAGAAGCAAACACCTTTTGTTCCTCCTTGTGATAGAATAGATATCCATATGAATGTTTTGGATATCCCACAAATTTACACATGACCGATCGTGTCTCGAGTTTATCCGGATTCTGCTTTTTGATAAAAGCCGGACAACCCCATATCCTAACTCTTTTAAGAGATGGTCTCTTTCCACACCATATCTCATATGGAGTGGTAGACACGTCTTGGTTGGAACCCTATTTAACAGATACATTGCTGTCTCCAATGCATATCCCCAAAAGGAAAGCGGTAACTCAACATCACTCATCATGGATCGTACCATATCTAATATGGTACGATTTCTCCTTTCTGACAAACCATTGTGCCGTGGTGTGTAAGGGGGAGTGAGCTGAGAGAGAATCCCATTCTCTTTTAAGAAGTCTGAAAACTTTGTACTCAAATACTCTCCACCTCGATCCGATCGAAGTTTCTTGATGCTCAAGCCTGTTTGTTTTTCTACTTCAAGTTTATACTCTTTGAATTTCTCGAAAGCTACGGATTTGTGCTTTAATAAAAACATGTGTCCGAATCTTGAGAAATCATCAATAAAAGTAATGAAGTATGAAAAACCACCTCTATCATGTGTAGACATTGGTCCGCATACATCATCATATATGAGGCTTAAGAGTTCCACAGCTCTTTCTACGTGTCCAATAAACGGAGTTTTGGTCATTTTACCTTTGATACAGGACTGACAAGTCGCATAAGATTTATATTCAAAAGGATTCAAATATCCATCTTTATGTAGCTTGTTTTGTCTTGTTTCATTAATATGACCAAGTCTACAATGCCAAAGAAAAGCTTCATTTATATCTGAATTTTTTTTTATTAGTACGTTGTATATTGAAAACTGTGTGTTGGTTCATGACGCAAATATCGTTATTTAGTGTACCATACTCAATCAACTGTTGATTCAAGTTAATGTTCATAACATTATTTTGCAACACAAAATGATATCTTTCATTGTCCAACAAAGAAACGGGTATTATATTATATAGCATACTAGGTACAAAATAACAAGGGTTCAAAACCAAAATACAACCCGAAGGCAACCCCAGATGATACTCTCCTACGGATACAACATGTACATTGGAACCATTACCAAACAGCAGAGTATGGTCACCAGTCTTTAAAACTCTATTGTTTCTCAATCCCTGCATACAATTGCAGATGTGAGAACCAGAACAGGTATTTAATACCCAAGATGCAGAGTTTATAGAAAAACAGTTTTCAGTTACAAACACACCTGAAGCGGAAGCATCAGTATGCTTCTTCTTCTTGAGATCAGCAAGATACTGAGCACAGTTGCGTTTCCAATGTCCCGACTTGTGGGAGTAAAAACATTCTCCTTTTCCACTTCCCGCGGCCCAGGATTTGTCTTTCCCCTTCGCCTTTTGAACTCCACCTCTCGGTTTGGTGGGTTTCTTCTTCTTCTTTCCCTTGGCCTTGGATTTTGGAACGGAAGGGGAAGATGGCCCAGCAAGCAGAGCGGGAGTTTTCGCTGTCTTAAGCGTGCTCTCTGCACTTCTCAACATATTGAGAAGTTCAGGCTTATGATTTCTCCAAATCGTTCATATTGAAATTCACAATGAACGAAGCAAAGGCAGGGGGAGAGACTGTAGAACAATATTTGAATATTGCTCATTATCTATGGTCCATCCTAGTTCCTCAAGTTCTTCTATAAGACCAATCATCTTCAGAACATGTTCTTCTACTGGTGTGCCAGGGGCCATCCGCATCTGAAACAACTTTCGAGATGCCTCGTATCGTAAAGTCTGAGATTGCTCTTCATACAACTCCTTGTATGAAGAAAGATGGATTGAACATCCATCTTCTCATACTGCTTATGATGTATACGGACCATAGAAGCAAGCGCGAGGCACATGGCCATGTTACAATCAATATCCCATGTTTTTCGTATCTCTCTATCCGAAACAGATGATTCAGGACCTGAGACGGGTGGGGCTTTGGTAGTGAGGACATATGATACTTTATCATATGTGAGTGCAATGTTCAAGTTCCTCAACCATTCTTTATAATTCGGTCCTGTCAGTTTGTTTTTCTCTAAAAGAAGCTTAAGTCCCGTCATCAGGTATCTGCCATTAGGAGAGAGAAAAGAACACACTCAGCGAAATGCTCTTGCAAAGAATTAGATTGGTTATTATCTTATCTAATCGATGTCTCCCACTGCTGTTATCAAATTTTCTTTCAAAACCTTCAAAGAAAACTAGCCAAGATTAATTACATTCTACAGTTTTGCTAATCGGTCAGCCAGGCCAGTGTCGGTACTTTGAGGGAGGTTCCCCGTGCTTTCGCACGGACCTAATTAAAATAAACCTCATTTTCCCAGAGGTGAAACCCCGTTGACACCTTTCTAGACACCTACTGGATTAGCTAATTGTAAAGTGCAAAGCTCTCCTGGGAGTAACTCTTACTCATAATGGGATCGGGATCCATCTATCATATAGAAGGTATGCAATCTCATTGCAAATTTCAACTCTTGAAACTCCCGATATGGTTTTTACCCCTAACTACTTATGACCTTGGCTATGGTCAACATATCATAAGTACTAGTCAAGTTCTACCCGTAATTTCGAGATTAACTAGACCCACCCATATGACCCTTGACTATGATCAACATAATCACATGAATGTCCTAACTGATCGCATCATATGTTTTGTAGGAAGACATTACTTAGCTACCGTACACTATGCCTTGACTATAATCAACATACGTAGCACGAATACTAAGTACTTTGCTTCCTAAAATGACGGAGGGTTGCGGATGGTTATTATGAAAACCGTTAACTCTTTGAACTTGATCTCGTTGTAGAATCAAAATAGTTTAGAAAATGAGTGGCTTAAGCTCCGCATCTTTTTGAAACTTGCGTTTTTCATGAAAAAAGCCGAGTGTGTTTCAAATCTGATTCTACTACATCTTTAGGTTTCGTTTTCTTTACATTAATCTTATTAATGTATTACCATCATTTAAGTTCCTAAGCCATCACAAAAAACAAACGAAAATAGAACGTACACTTATGTCATCCGCATTCGCCACAGTGTCCCATTATGCACCGTTAGGGTACTTAACTAACGGCATAGTGGGGTGGGACTAGCGCGGGTGTAAAACATAAGCAACGTTTATTATATATCATATATATAATAATAATCCATTCGTCTCAGATACTAAGTAATCACATCACAGAATATCAACAGCAGAAGCACATATGAAAATAAAGGATATCTAGGAGGTCCGCATTTTGTATTCAGCAAACAATAGAAAATACGGATTCCACGGTCGCGATGAATAGCGAAGCCCGCACCCCTAGACCCCTACGAGAGCGGAAAGTGACCCTGCCAATTCTAGAGTTTAGGAGACCCGGTCTCGACTCCTCGAGATGGCCTCCCACTGAACCCTAGAACCCGGTCACTTGTGCTCCCCTCCTTGGGTCTATCCAAATGCGGAAAAGTAAATAATATACAATAATGGTGACATCATACTCAACCCGGAAGTGCCCCAAATAAAAGAATATTACATACAATTGATTATTATATGAATGAAAATAAAGACTCTCATCTCACATAAAACCCCCGGCTATTCAATCGCGACAATCCTGCACATCATATCTCAGCAACACATAATATCAAATATCATCAACGTAAGTAAGTATGCGTACCCCGATTATCGTTGATGTATAGCAACGAAACCGGCAATACACCACATACTACACTTACGGTCGCAGAAAAGAAAGTGAAAAACAACAATTGCAATTATCACATTCACATATATCAAGACGTTGTTTAACGTTTCGATTGAAACAACATACACCCACAAATTACCCCGAGAGCTCAATACTTGAGCAAGTCAAAATACTAAAAAACGTGCCACGGTGTCTATGGACCAGCCGTAGAAGGGGTTAACCAATGCCTCACCTATGGCACCACGGAACTATGGCAAACCCTAGGGTTCGATCGCGGTTCCGTGGGCATAGAATCGAGTTAAGGTTATGTATTCTTCTAGAGGGTCCATAGGGATACTTGCACGACTATTGGATATATAATTAACTTGGGAAAATTACAACACTTGAAAATTTCACCGGGGACGAGATGTGGGGTTCGATGTTCGTTCGAACTGTTAAACATTGTCTAGGTTACCAATACAGTATTAAAATATACGACTACGAAACACTACGAATTAGCCCCTAATCAAAATAATCATAACATGAAAATTTGAGCTAAACAAACAATACGTGAAACCCCAAATCCTACAGAACAGAGCACTGGTGAAATACGAAGTCAAACAGGGGCAGGGGGCCGGCCAGGCCGGAATTCTAGGCTTGGTGCTCGGCCAAATTCCGAGCAAAAGTCCCCGTATTTCACCTGTGTTCATAATGTATCCCATACAGTCTTCTGCAGCTGTTTAAATAATTTTAAAGGACTTTTTTCAAAATTTCCAGATTGCAAATTTAGGGTTTCAAACATCGTATTTTTCGGAGTTGATTTCGTTTTCGTAATTGTTTTAACACCGTGTCTAAAATTCTAATTTGGCTCTGATACCACTGTTGGGTTTCCCTAGCACCTAATGTAGGGTTTAGAAGCATCACACATGCCACTTTAAAATTTAGAGTGGTGCTAAGCAAACTAACCATGAATCTTTAACTAGAATGTTTAGGGTAACAACATAAGTATCACATACAATGAACTTTTTATCACTAAGTGAAAAGAATACAACCTTTGTAGTCCTCTCGTGTTGACTCCTTGGATCGTTGAGAGTTTGAAACGGCTTGCTAGCAGCCTTCCTTGTCCACGATGACTGTTCAGACCAGAATATTGCATTTTAATACCGCTCATTCATTTTCTATTTTTTGTATTTATCGGTACTATTAACCAGTGTCTGCTCAGTATTACAGATTGCAGGTATCCGTGACAAAATACTGGAAATACACTTAAAATCACGGATATTACAATTGTGAGCTGACACTGCAACCAGAACCGCAAACCGACCGATAATTCTTGGGTTTCTTTGTGCAACATACTTGTGTACACAATTTTTATCTAAATGGACCAACACAATACAAGTGTGTAAATGGGGCTGCCATGGCACACTCATGATGGCTAGAGCAAGTGGGCATGGTGTGATGTACATTTGTTGCATAAAGTGTTGATGTGATTCATATCTACTTGTTTCCCTCCAAAACCAGGGTGCAGACCAAGTCTAATTTGAGAAATCCAGCAGCACCAATATGATATATGGGAGAACACAAGACCACACACCAAGTTCGAGACCCTGTGCTCGGAATTGTCCCAAGCACTTAGCCACTCTAGCCGAGCTCGCCGGCCTCACCTCCTCTTTTGGGCCCCAAACTTCCACAGTGCCTCCCATGCTGCCACTTGGTCTTGATTTTATTGTTTGTTTAATCTCCTTTTTTTTTATATAAAAGCAGACCATGGGGCAATGGAGAAAGGGTCCAAGTTTTGTTAAACATTCCATACACTTTGTATTCTCTTTTGTTTCTCTTTTCTCTTCTCTTGTACATAGCTTTCCCTTGAGTTCATGCCTTTTTCTTGATCTTGCAACCTCTTTAGTCAGCTTGCAAGTTTAAGTTTAGGGTATTGATCTCATGGTTGTATCTTGGACATAATAGAACTTTCATTTTTGCACATTTGGGTTCCTAGTATTCTTGCTCTTTTCATTACTTGCAATTTATTATCATGCTCTTTACTTACTTGCACTTTAAATTCCATGCACTTTCTTTATTGTAATGTCTTTTCTTTTCTTAGCTTATCTTTTATTTTGCTCTCTTTGTTGTTTTGTGGATGGTTGTGAATATGTGTTGTTAGGAATCGATAACGATATTGTAAGTTAAGGTTTCGTTTCCCATTTCCTTTTCCCGTATTTTTCCATTTGAAACTCCACCCAAATCTTACGCAAGCGCTCCGTTAGGCACCCTACCCTACCAAGGTAACAGTGATTCCTAACCGTGACCAGTTGCGTTCGGTTTGGCCGGAGGTGAAAGCAAGAGACAAGAACGGAAGAATAAGGGTCAATAACCCGGATTCCATGAATATCGTGCTTAAGCACCCTAATCCACGTTGTTGCCGATTGCTCTAGCTTCATTGGTTGAGTTCGGCTCAAAGGACTTGAATACGGATTTCCTTAACTTACACCATCCTATCTAATACTAACAAACGGTTACCTTGCATATACACATAGGATAGATACGAACAATCCGCCCACGCGCATTAACTCGTCAAAACAAGAACTTAAAACGCTCCATCCCCCGGTGGATCGACCCGTGCTCAACCGGCTAGATGGAAAACGACACCGTCCTTGATCGTGGTTAAACTTTAGAACTTAAAACCCGACACGCCGAAAGCATGCGATCAAATGGCGCCGTTGTCCATCGCCGAACGTATTGAACAATCACGTAGCTGATCATTCACTCCCTTCACCACTGCAAATTCTTTTGATCAACAATTCCATTCACCTTCATATCCGAATGTTGATCCTACTCCTGTCCAACCATTCAATTCCTACCAGTCCTACCCAACTTTTTCACCTTCCCTAGACATTGCTTCTGAACAGCCTTTTGGGAGTTTTCGGTATCCAACAAACTTTCAATCTTTTACTGAAACCCCTTCACAACCCATGTCTAGTCTGGAACAATCGTTGGAAGACTTTCGGGTAGCGTCATGCCAACAGATGATGGATTTGAATGCGTCCATGGCCGCCCTCATACAACCTACTGAACAGGTAACTAGTTTCCAACTAGCTCCACATTTTCCAATGTATGATAAGGCGGTAGGACAGGCTGAGAATTTGAGCGGAGAGAGTGAGCTGTACACCCTTCCAAATCAAACCTACCCATTCCAAATTGAATCTCACAACTCCGGTTTTGAATGTCTATCGAGTGTCCCAAATGAATTATCAATTGTAGATAGAATGTTTAATGAGTTGTGCGACTTTGTAGTGTTTGATTTACCCGATTGTGAATGGTCCCTTTCGAGTGAAACCGCATCCAACTCTTTTGACCTCTACACCTCCATCTTAGAACCAAAATTGATTGATATCCATGCTTTTGATGAGGTGTCTGAGAAATTTAATTTTCACTTGATCGAGGATATTGACGCTTGGGATATTTTGGATGATGAACCCGCAGATTTGGATGAGTTTTTCTCTCCAATTCATCATCCCCACTACTACAAATAGGGGTTGCCCCTACGGATAAAGGAATCCGTAGGGGCAACTTTTTATAGCCCCTACGGATTAATCCGTAGGTGCCCACTGTTGTCCCTACGGTTTTCTATATTTTAATTTAAAAATATTTAATCATAATTTGTTGTTTGGCCCTTTGGAGGCGCAAACAAAAAACCTACGGGTAAGTCCGTAGGGGCATGTATACGGGTTAATAATAAAAAAAAGGCACAGAAAATCCCTCACCGTTCCCAAAATTTTCTTCTCTCTTATTCTTCCGCGCCTCGCGACGACCGTTCCCGCGTCTCGATCCCGATCTCGTCGGCCATCGACGTCCTCATCCTGACCTCGCCACCGCAACCGTGCTTGACTCGTCGACTTCCACGTCGCAACCGTGCTTGACTCGTCGCCGATCGCATCGTCGACTACTGGCCTCCTCCGTCGTCTCCTCCACCGCGGTTAGTAAATTTCCAATTTTTACTTCTAATTTAATACTTTTATTTCCCTCTTTTGATGATGTTAGGGGTAGGGTTCAGGGATCAGGGTTCGGGTAGGGGTGGCATCGGGTCAGTTAGGGTTAGGGTTCGATTGGGGTTGGGGTTGGGGTTGGGGTTAGGGTAAGGGTTTGGTTGGGGCCGGTTGGGGTTGGGGTTGGGACTAGGGTTCGGTTGGGGTTGGGATTGGTGTTGGCCGGGTTGTGGTTAGGGTTAATCAGTTAGGGTTAGGGTTATGGTATTTAGGGTTAGGGTTAGTGTTAGGGTTAGGGTCATGTTTAGGGTTAGAGGCTATGGTTAATTTGGGTTAATTGCAGTGTAGGGTTAATTTGGGTTAATTAGTGATAATTTGAAAAGGTTAGGGTGTTGATTAGGCTTAATTTGGTTAATTTGGGTAAATTTAGTTAAGTTTGGGTTGATTAGGGTTAATTAGGTTAATTTGGGTAAATTGGGTTAATTAGTGATAATTTGTGTTAGGGTAACAATTATGGTTAATTGTGGTTAATTAGGTTAATTTGGGTTATTTAGGTTTATGGTGCACTAATTTATTTAGTAGGATACACTAGTTCATTACAATAGGATACTCGATGACAACATAAACGTACAACTTTACCACAAACGCAAGAAAAATTTACCCTAAACATGAAATTTCGAACTCTTAATAACGAAACGTAAACGTAAAACTTATTCACGTTAAATGTTCAACTTAAAACCAATATATGATACTCGATGATGATATGAAACCTTCATATTCCCATCGATACCCGTATATGAAACTAAAAGCGCCACTTAGTCCCCGTCTATCGGTTAACATACGTGCGATGCTCGTCGTGACCTAGAACTATACGAAGGTTGTTAAATATCGGACAGTATAGCTCGATACTAACAACCGTCGTATAGTCTACGCGACGAGAAAATTCAATCGTATGGTAACCCATCGATTTGTCCCGTGTGGACAAGTTAAGAATGTATAAAGCAAACACCTTCATTCACTTGTGTTTTCATCTGTTTCGAGATATTTCGTCGGTACCTTTCCGCTGGTTCTCCGTGTACAAAGATAGATTAGATGTTCATTTCAACGTTGTTTCACAGCTTTGAAATGATTATCTATTCTATTACAGTGTACTCGGAGAACAGCGGGGAGGTGCTGCCGAAATTTACTCGAAACGGTTGAAAGCAAAAGTGATGGGCGTTCGCTCTATACATTCTTAATGGGATAGAAGCCTACCCCCGACAGCCGGAACACATACATACAAACGCATAATCAGAGAGCGACTCGAGATGTTCGGGTTAAAACCAATATATGATACTCGATGATGATATGAAACCTTCATATTCCCATCGATACCCGTATATGAAACTAAAAGCGCCACTTAGTCCCCGTCTATCGGTTAACATACGTTCGATGCTCATCGTGACCTAGAACTATACGAAGGTTGTTAAATATCGGACAGTATAGCTCGATACTAACAACCGTCGTATAGTCTACGCGACGAGAAAATTCAATCGTATGGTAACCCATAGATTTGTCCCGTGTGGACAAGTTAAGAATGTATAAAGCAAACGCCTTCATTCACTTGTGTTTTCATCCGTTTCGAGATATTTCGTCGGTACCTTTCCGCTGGTTCTCCGTGTACAAAGATAGATTAGATGTTCATTTCAATGTTGTTTCACAGCTTTGAAATGATTATCTATTCTATTACAGTGTACTCGGAGAACAGCGGGGAGGTGCTGCCGAAATTTACTCGAAACGGTTGAAAGCACAAGTGATGGGCGTTCGCTCTATACATTCTTAATGGGATAGAAGCCTACCCCCGACAGCCGGAACACATACATACAAACGCATAATCAGAGAGCGACTCGAGATGTTCGGGTTAAAACCAATATATGATAATATGAAACCTTCATATTCCCATCGATACCCATATATGAAACTAAAAGCGCCACTTAGTCCCCGTCTATCGGTCAACATAACGTGCGATAATTTATTCTTTTCAACAACAAACGCACACACAAAGCATATACATGAATTTTCTTCTTTGTCAGTAACTATCCCGTTCTTATATTTCTCAATATAGTCCGCATAACCTACAATTTATATGTTATTCAGTCTAACATGGCCCATGAGTACGTCAGAGTTAAGGACTGGATGTATGTGGATTGGAAACAACGTATGCAACCTAAGTTTGTCGCAGGAGTTGCTGCTTTCCTTGAATTTGCACGAGCACATAATAAGATCATAATAGAGAAGATTCTCTGTCCGTGTGATAGATGTGGCAATAAGTACTGGCGGAAGGTAGAATTGGCAGAGCTTCATATTGTAAAATATGGGTTTACTAGACTTTATTCAATTTGGAAATATCACGGGGAAGGAGAAGAATGCAGTACTGCGGTAGAAGAAGGAGAACACGATAATGCGGCAGGAGAAGAAGAAGAATTCGGTAATACGGCAGGATACGGAAATTTATTTCCATCAGAAGAAATGGAGGATATGGTAGAGGCTGCCCTAGGTGAATCTATTCGTACCGAAGATGACATTCCTTCCGGTCAAGGACCGCGTGCGGATAAATATGAAAATTTCATGAATGATGCTAGGAAACCAATTTATGAGAATGCGAAGTATTCCACCCTCTCATGGTTCGTCCAACTTTTCCAAATTAAGTGCCTAAATGGATGGAGCAACAAGTCATTCACAATGCTTCTTTCGTTCTTGAAAGATTCTATGCCTCCGGGAAATAATGTGCCCGAAAGCTGGTACGAAGCCCAGAAAATGATGTCTGATTTGGGTCTAAAGTGCGAGAAGATTCAAGCATGTTCTAAAAATTACGTGTTGTACCGGAAAGAGAATTCAGATTTGAAAGAGTGTCCAACATGCGGAGAGGCCCGGTATAAGCCGAAAGATTCTGATAAGAAGCCTGATATACCTGTGAAGATAGCACGATATTTTCCCATAACACAGAGGCTACAGCCGAGGCAATGATTTGGTATCACCGTGCTCCTCCAAGCGAAAATGGAAAAATGAGCCATCCAAGAGATTCACCGGCATGGAAGGATTTCGATAGGAGGCACGCAATATTCAGTAGCGATCCTCGCAATGTCCGGCTCGGACTGGCTGCCGATGGCTTCTGCCCATTCAACTATATGGCTGGAAGTCACAGTACATGGCCCGTTGTAATGATAATTTATAATCTGTCGCCTTGGTTGGCTATGGACCAATCATACTTTATGATGCCTCTTCTTATCGACGGACCAAACTCACCGGGGAACAATATCGACGTCTATCTCCGACCTCTGATTGAGGAGCTGCAAACTTTGTTCATTGATGGTGTAGAGACATATGATTCAAACACAAATACAACCTTCATACTGCGTGCGGCTTTAATGTGGACAATTAATGACTTTCCTGCGTATGGAATGCTTTCAGGTTGGTCCGTACATGGTCACAAAGCATGTCCTCATTGCCATGAACACACAACATCAAAATTTTTGAATTTTAGCAGGAAGGTTTGTTATTGCGGCCATCGACGTTTTCTGCCTCCAGACCACCCCTATAGGTTAGACACGGTTCACTTTGATGGTCATCAGGAGCTTCTTGGGCCTCCATTCCCATTGTCCGGAGAGGACGTGACTGCTAAATGGGATGGTTACAATAACGTGACCTTCGGGATGGATCCGACGAGACAGGTCAAACCACAATATTGGAACAAGTTAAGCATTTTCTTCGAGCTTCCGTACTGGTCTACAAATTCAGTGCGTCATTGTCTGGATGTCATGCATATAGAGAAGGGAGTATCAGAGCACATACTTAACTTGCTTCTGTGTAAAGACGGGAAATCGAAAGACAACATGAATGCCCGGATGGATCTACAAGAGTGGGGAATAAGAAGTGAACTGCACCCTAAACCGGTAGCGGGTAAACCGGGCAAGTTTGTACTTCCCAATGCCGCTTATCATATGTCACAACCGGAGAAGAAAAGATTCCTGCAGGTGTTGCATGATTTGAAAGTCCCCACAGGTTTCTCAGGATCATTCAGCAAGAAAATAAAAATTGTGAAGGGCAAGATCGATGGGCTGAAAAGTCATGACCACCATGTTATCGTGGAGCACCTTCTTCCATTAGCCCTCAGGACTTCTCTCCCCGACTCGGTTGGTCTGGTAATCAACGACCTATGTTGTTTTTTCAGGGAGTTGTGTGCTAAAACGCTGGAGGTTGCGACGCTGGATAAACTAGAAAATTCTATTGCGTTGATACTTTGCAAGTTTGAGCGTATTTTCCCACCGTCATTCTTCGATATCATAATACACTTGACGGATCATCTTGCAACTGAGGCGAAATTAGCCGGACCGGTACAATATCGATGGATGTATCCCGTCGAGAGGTACGTTAAATTTTTCGTTTCGCGCAATTTATAAATTTATTTTTGTCATGTATGCCCGTGTTTATTTATTCAACATATTCTCATTAGGTACCTTTACACTCTTAAGAAGTATATACGCAATAAAAATCGACCAGAGGGTTCTATCATGCAAGGTTATCTTCTTGATGAAGCAACCACATTTTGTTCCCGCTATCTGGATGAGAACATTGAGACAAGGCTTAACCGACCACGAAGAATTCAAGACGGGCCATATGGTAAAGCCGAGTATAAGAGGGTAGACACTATGTTTATCAACAAGATATATCGGTTTATCTTGCTTAATTGCGTATGTCTTGAACAAATTAGAGAGTAAGTTCTTTTGAATTAATTGTTATATCTGTGTTTGTGTGTATGAAATGACATAATATTAATGTCACAATTATTTGTCGAAAACAGAACTCATTTTAACGAGGTACGTGAGGGGCATCCTGATTGGAACGAAGAGCGTTTGGAAAAATACCATCAGGATAATTTTTGTGATTGGGTCACAGAGCATGTAAGTTATTTGAATTATATTTTATTGCTATCGGTTTTAATCTAAACTTGTATCGTTATGTATTTATCGTAAAATTTGTTTTGTTAGATCTACGATCCGAACTTGTCTGCATCATTTGAGAGTGATTCAAGATGTTTAGCTCAATTTCCTAGTATGGAGGTTGCACATTACAAAGGATTTGGTGTCCTTGGATACAAATTCGAAGTTAAGGACATAGAAACATCTAGAATCACTCAGAATAGTGGGATTGCGACGGTAGGATCGGACGGTGTGATTTACTATGGGTACTTAAATTGTATACTCGGCATCCACTATCCCGGACGATCAGAACCCTCTAATATATTCCACTGTACTTGGTACGATCCGCGAACCGATACAGACAGGTGGAGAAGCAGTCTTGGGACCTGGAAAGATGAATATGGATTGACCAGTGTGAACACACTTCGATTTTACGGTCAGGACGATCCGTTTATCTTTCCGAACCAAGCGTTCCAAGTATACTACTCACAGTGTTTGAAGCATCCGGGGTGGAGTGTTGTATGCCGATGGAAACCTAGAGATGTCTACGATGTCCCAGAATACGAGGACAGTGATGAGGACGAAGAAGAGAGAAGGCTTAAAGTGCTTCGACCGTCTGTTTCGAAGGACGGGTTGTTTTCGACCGATCATGAAGTTACGTGGGTTAGAAATGACATCGACGATGAAATCCAAGTAGATATGTATGATGCGCCCACGAAACGAAAAAGGTTATCAGTAATGTTATATTATTACTTCACATTTTACGCTCTAGATCATATATAGTCAATACTTTTAATGATTGTCTAATGCGTCCACGAACCGTTTATCTAGATTTGATGACGATGTCGGGAGCAGCGAGGGGCGGCAGGAGCTCCAGCCGCGGCAGAGGCAGAGGCAGAGGCAGAGCGGTTCTGCCGCCCGGAGAGCTCCGTAGGGAGCTTCAGAGGGCCGGTCTTGCACGCAGATCGGAGACCCCTTCGGATGCCTCCTTCCGTGTTGATTTGGCCACACCTCCAGGTATACTGCACGCATATCCATTTTGAATGTAATATTACAGATATTCATGCATGTTTATGTCAAAATTACTTATATTGTCAATGTTTGATTATCTAGTTGTTGGTGATGCGTCCACATCTGGGACAGAGGCCACCCCCGCTTCTCCAGGTATGTTTATATATCATATAGTGTATGTATATTGATTTAGAATGCTATATCATAAATATACACATTCCTTTTGCTCTTACTTAGCAATTTTTATTATTGTCTAGCTGTAGGTGGTGACACCACCGCACCTGCGGGTATGTTTATATGTCCTATAGTGCATGCATATTGATTTAGAACGTTATATTATTGATCTACACATTCTTTTTGCAATTACTTATAAAATCTATTTTTAATTGTCTAATTATAGGTGGTGCGTCCACACCTTCCACAGGGGCCACTCCTGCCGCTTCCATACCCTCCGCATCGTCTGCAGGTTAGTATGAATAAATTTAAAATATTTATTTATTTTACATATGCTCTATAGAATAAATATGAACTTCATGGAGATTTAGCGTCGATGTTTATTTTACAGTTGGAGGGGATGCGTCCGGGACCCCGGTTGTTCCTCACCGGAGGAACTATCGTCCCGCTCGTGCTGCTGCTCGGGCCCAGGCTCGTGCGCTATTCACCGGAGGTATATATCACACTTGAATTCTTAATACAACTTTGTCTTATTATTGATTGTCTTGATATTTCGTGCAGACGCAGGGCCTCTCCACCCCCAGAGGGGGACTCGAGGCCCGAATCAGTCCCATAGGCTGAGGCCTGATAGAGCTAGGGGGGAGGCAGCATTCCCCCTATTTTTTACCCTTGACTATCGCTATACCGGTCCTCATGCCGAGAGGTTCGGCCGGTATTTGGGGGACGAGAGCCGGATCGTGAAGAACTATCCACTTCACGTTGAGTGGGGCGAGCAGCACCAGCGCTCATTTGCCCTCTTCTTTGAACAGGCTCAGGTATGTATTAATATATATTTTCATTTGATCTATCCAATATATTTATTATTAACACTTGCAATCTAATAACAATGTTTTTTTTGTATTTTCAGTTGGATTACGATTTTCAGCCTGTAGCCGACCCTGATCACCCGGGGAGGGTGCTCGACCTTCATGCTCTGTACAATGGCCTGATGAAGAACATGCAGGCCAAGGTCCGATACAACAGGAATGAGCTGAAGGCCGACTGCTACTCCCTGTGGATAGCGACCCCCGAGGCAGAGAGAGCGGCCCTCCTATCTACTCCGGCGTTTGCGAGAGTCGACGTAGAGACATGGCCTATATTGTGCGCTTATTTCGACTCCGAACGCAAACGAGTATGTATTTTAAATTTAATTCATTATTTATGATATAATTTATTTCTTTGTGTTTCTTAATTAGAAAACTAAATGTTAATGCGTTGTGCAGAAACAGGCCGCTCAGAATACGGAGAACAGGAAGTCGGCGAAGAGGGGTCGCCCCACTTACACAGGTGGCTCGAGGAACATTACTCGAGCCATGGAGTTATCGGTAAATTAAGAGTTATTCTCTAATATTCTGCAATATTAAGAGTTATTATCTAATATTTCTAATATTAAGAGTTACTTTCTAATATTGCAGACATCTCGGACCGTGGCGTCAGGTGGTACACCGAGCGTGCTGTCCGCATATCTTGCCATCCACGGCACCTCGACAGATCCCGCCACGGGCGAGCTTCGATGTCCCGACGTCGCTACCCAGGAGTACTGCGTAAGTGTTAATATTTTTTCTACCCAAATTTGAAATTTTAGTTTTGGAAGGTTCAAGTTTAAATTTTATACTTATACTTTACTGCTTAATGTGGGTGTAGGAGCGGGTGGTTGAGCAGGCCCAGGCCTCGGGGATCGATTTTACCGGATAGAACGATCCGAGGCTGCTGACCCCAGTTCTGGACGCCGCACACGGAGGGCACCACGGAGGTTGGGAGAGAGGCCGGGGATTGGGCCCTAGCAGGGCCCATATGAGGTTGGACTCCACCCCGGCGGTTACTTCCTCCGTCTCCAGTGGCCGGCATGTCCATCAGGAACTGGATAGCTTGAGGGCCACCGTTCAGGAGTTGAAGGAGATGTTGGTATGTATACTACTTTATAGTAAAATATCATTTCACATTATATACATATCAACATATCCATAATTAGTACGTAGCTTGAGCTTATTTGGTTTTAGAATTAAGTTTGATTAATCATACATACATATGTAATTAAAATAAACAACGCTTTTCCAAACTAGATATCCAAACAGGGTTTCGAAATAACTTAATAATGAAACGAATTCGAATAATACACAGTTCTTACACGTTTCTTACACACGTTATGTCCAGACGCGACAGGGTAGATCGGCCGAGCCTCCACATGCATCTCCTTCGGCTGCGGCTCCGCAAGCCACTACATCGGCTGCGGTTCCGCAGACAGCTCCTGTAGCTCCACCGCCCACTCAGACTCCCGCAGCCGCGGCTCCGCAAGCGACTACCTCGACGGCGGCTGCGCAGACGACAACGCCAGCTCCACATGCCGCTCAGACTCCCTTATCTGTAGCATTGGAGAGTGTATTTACCGAGGAGCAGGCGCGCGTTATTTTAACGTTATTCGGAGGTGGAGCTGGACCGAACTAGGGTAGCTTTTTGGTTCTTATTTTTTGAAACATGTATTTATTTATATCACATTGTACTACATTTTGAAACGATATTGATATTGGTTTGTATTTATATCATATTCAGTTTTTGGGTTTCTTTTGTATATTATATATATGCGTGGGATGTGATTATGAATACTGCAATATATGATTTGATTGATGTATATAGTATTGTGCACAGGGCGGGAAAAAATCTAGCAGCCCTTTTTTTAAAAAAAATACAGACAATATGTACCTACGGATTAATCCGTAGGTATATATGTTGCCCCTACGGCGTTCTCCGTAGGGGCAAACTATCAGGAAACCTGATATTTTCCCACCTGATATCAGTGCAGGGTGTTGGGGGTGCCCCTACGGATATGTCCGTAGGGGCCACTGTTTATCCCCTACGTATTTATCCGTAGGGGCAAAATATCAGGTTTCCTGATATTTTCCCCCAGATCTCAGTGCAGTGTGTTGGGAGTGGCCCCTACGGATTAATCCGTAGGGGCTACTTTATATCCCCTACGGCTGTATCCGTAGGGGACTAAATAGGACCTACGGGTATATCCGTAGGTATATACAATATATTCAAAAAAAAAAATTAAATATATGATTTTATTACCCCTACGGGGTACTCCGTAGGGGCTATTGCACCTACTGAGTTATCCGTAGGGGCATAAATTTATCCGTAGGGGCAAGTTCAGGACCTCAACTTGCACCTACGGGGTCTTTTTTCGCCCCTACGTGTATATCCGTAGGGGCAGTGGGTTGCCCCTACGGATAAATCCGTAGGGGCAAACCATATTTGTAGTAGTGCCCGAGTCATTAACTGTTTTTCTCGAACTTCATATGCGACTAGATATTAATGATAATTGCGTAGATAAGCTGAATTTTGAGGAGAATATTGAGGATATTTTTTAGGATGAACCAGTTTTGCTTGATGAGTCGGATTTTCCAATTCATCCTATCCCTTTCATTGACTGTGTACACCCTCATGAACCTTTAACCGATAACCTTCCTCAATCACTCCCCTACATCATTTCCATCGTTCCGACCTTGTAAGACACCATATCACTTTCATTTCTTATGTCTGGTTTACCAAGTTTGGCGTACCCATATTTTCTCACGAATCTTGAGGGATTTGATCCCATTTCTCGACGGGTTGATAGATTAGCACAATCACTTTTTACACATCAGTCATCAGAAATTGTGCTAATTTATTCACTCCATTTTCACCCTCAAGTTCGTATTCCACTTCTTTCTCCCCTCCGCCATTCTTCTTCTCATATACCGAGACTGTATTCTGCTTCTATCCCCATATGGTCTCGCGTATTCTCCATTTCTTTCCTCACCATATTCTTTCACCAACCCGGGCCTTATCCCGATAAAAATTTTGAATGGTTGGTGCTCACTTTTGGCCTGTGTAAGGCCTTGTATAGATTGATAATGTTCTTTCCCCCCTAATCCTGAACTTCAATGCTTAACAGTGGAAACATTGTTTCACTCAAGTTTGGGGGGATCCTTTTGGTGTATATATATTTTTTGGTTTTCTTTTTGCTTCTTATATATTTCTTTTAGTAAGCGTCGGCAATTTTGACCCTCTTGGTGTGGCATGACAGTGAGGGCACTGTCAAGTTTAAGTTTGGTGGTGTGCTCGGTAAGCTTTCTTTCCTTCGCATTCATTTGTATATTTTGCATTTTCATACCTATTTTAAAAACCCACAAAAATCGGAAATTTTTCCAAAAATATAAAAACTTTGTCGTCAAGTTAGCTAATAGGGTAACTTAGATTTTTATTCCGAAAGTTTAGTGGATACGTTAGAAATAACTAAATCCTAGGCATAGAAATTGAAAACCCTAAAAATAACCCTCATTCTGTTTAAACTTGGTAAATATACGTCCTTACAGTTTTTTTGAGATATAGGTAATCTTGAGTTCAGTTCTTGAGTTAAGTCAAAATGAGGGGAAAGAATTGAAGCTTTACTGAAAGATAAGTATGAAAAATAGTTTCTATTCTTGAATCCAAATTTAGAAAGTATATACCCTACAAACTGCACATACACGCACCTTGAAACTTGGGATAGTAGAAGATACCTAGAAATACTCTTGCCTAAAAACCTAGTATGAAAGAAAAAACGGTAATTAAAGCTAAACTCCAAAGAGCATCATTGAAAAATATATCCGGTCTTGAAAATGAAAAGAAAATAAAATAAAAGAAAAGAAAACGATAAAAGAAATAAAGTCAAGACCTGGAATCTGCTATTTACGCTTTAAGCTCACACATTCAGTAATCGGCCGTTAGTGCCTCATGAAGCATTAATAGTCGCATGAAAGGTGTGTGAGCAACACCGTCCATCATTTAATGAAAAGAAGTAGTATTAGGTATTAGGACACGGGTACTATAGCTTGAATTGAATTCTTAAGTGTAGGGGTGAATAATTTACATACACGTAGGGGTATACGATCGATATTTGGAGGAAAGATAGAAATAAAGAATAAGACTTATGTTTTTCGAAAAACTGATAAAAATTCCTGATTTGAGACTGCGCTTTAGAAGGAAAACTCAGGAGATACCAATATCTTTCTAAACGTTTTTGGAATGTATAGGATCTGAGGTTAAATAGATAGGAGGTGTGAAACATAAGGGTAGGATATTTCTAACTTAGGATAATAGAGTTTCTAACGTAGATACTAAACTGTAGGAGTAGAATCAATGTTAACTTATGAACTAACCTGACGAGATTTTGTGGGTAGTATTCGCTGAAAACCCTCAGGTGACAACACTCCTCCTACTAGGGACACCTAGAGGTTTAACGGCTTGTTGCACGCACTCAGTGCAATCGCGTTCCCTGCGAAAGTGAGTCTAGGATTTTGTTTTGCTCGGGACGAGCAAAAGATAAGTTTCGGGGTATTTGTTCAGACCAGAATATTGCATTTTAATACCGCTCATTCATTATCTATTTTTTGTATTAATCGATACTATTAACCAGTGTCTGCTCAGTATTACAGATTACAGGTATCCGTGACAAAATACAGGAAATACACTTAAAATCACGGATATTACAGTTGTGAGCTGACACTGCAACCAGAACCGCAAACCGACCGATATTTCATGGGTTTCTTTGTGCAACATGCTTGTGTACTGTTCATATCAGATTTTTGCATTTTTAAACCGCCCAATTTTTCTCACATTGCATATCGGTAGGTACTCTTGAGACGTGTTTGCTAGTCAATTACAGGATACAGGCTCTCGGCTCTAAAATGGCGAAATTCATGGGAAAACACGATAAAATCCGGGTTCCTGCCAACCACAGATAAAACACGGGTCTCCGCTCTTTATCCGTCTGTTGCCACACACCAGTTTAAGAGATAAAATGGCAAAACAATGTCATTTTCATGCACAAGGCTCCATGACAACACAAGATCCAAGAAATCTACGCGGAGCTCAAGAAAATCATGGCAAAAAGAACCACATCCAATCACCTTTTGGTCTACTAAAATTCTGGAAGAAATGCGGAAAGATTATCAGAAAAAACATGTACCAGACAAAAGGGGACAGCAGACCAGGGAAGCACGAGAAACCGGAGGGCCCAACTCCTCTATTAGGCCGCGGAACCGCGGCCTAAGCATGCTTAGGCCGCGGAACCGCGGCCGTACGGCCTTGTCGGCTGAAGATCTTTCAGGGGCAGTTTGGTCTTTTTATGAGGGTTCTGAATGTTGCTCTAGGTTTTCCTTTTCCTGCCTATAAATAGCCCAGAACCTTGTGAAGCCAAGTGTGCTTAATCTTGTATTTTTCTAGGTTTTAGAATACTTGTTCTTCTTCCTCTTCTCATCTCTTCTCTATTCAAAAACTTGTAGTGAGCTTTTGTGAGTGAAGAATGATGAATAAAGAAGTTCCTTTTTGTTATATTACTTGTCTTGTTCTTTAGTTAAATTATTATTGCTTGTAATTTTCATTTGTTAACTTAGTTGTTGTTATTTGTGTTTGTTTCTTTCTTTTCTCTTTTTTCTTTATCCTTAAACAACCATGATGCTTACGCTTGATCCTTGCCAAGGTGAGGTCGCAAATAGCTAGTTGTTATCTTCTAACCTCTTTCTTTCTATCTTCCTCTTTTGTTTTATTTTCTTTTCGTTATGATGTGTGAGTAGTTTCCATACTTGTTAGGGTAGGATAAGGGAAGTTTGAGAGAAGGAAATCTCTCTCACTCTTTCCTTGCCCAACATCATAAATCAACTCCCGTTAATTGAACCACAATCCGCTCCTTACGGCACCCTATCCTGCATGATAGCGGTGATTCCGTAGTGAGACCGGTTGTGGTTGAATTAACCGGAGGTTATGGCTAAGAGCCAAGAACGAACGGGCAAGCACCAAAAGGAAGAACTTTTGCAATGGAAAGCCTACCTTATACTCGCAAGTTCCTTCCTAGTCGTGCTAATCCCCGTTGTTGCCGATTACCGTAACACCGATATTAAGAGCAACGAAAGAGGTGAGCGACTCCTAACTCAAACTAACCTAATCCTAACCCTAACAAGCTCTCTTTACATATCATTTTAACACTTAATTAATCACAACAAAATCTGGAAAACTGGACTTAACTCGTTAAAGCACTTAGAAAAAGATTCGCATCTCCATGCGGACGACCCGTACTCAACCGGCTAGCTACAAGCGAAACCGTCTTGATTGCGGTAATTAACTAAACTTGAACACGCAGAATCTCTACCAATCAAATGGCGCCGTTGCCGGAGAGACGGTAGTTTATTTCTTTGTGTAATTTCGGGTTAACTTGTGAATATAACCGAAAAACAAAACAAAAAAAATATACTTTGTAAAAAAATCATCTTGTTATTTTTGATTAGTTTTTGTGCAAGTGTGCAGGATAATACGAAGTTTGAGTTCAGTGCCAAAGACGTGGGAAGTTAGACCCACATCTCACGGCTACACCGTGACGGATCAAAACGAAGCAAATGGTCTACTATAAAAATCTGGAGCAGATACAGTGAGCAAATCAAGATTCAGCAAATCCAGACAAGCAGAGGACTCCTAGAACAACACACCCAAAAATTTTAGAAGCATGATCCCTCCACATATCCGCGGAACCGCGGCCTAAGCAGGTGTTTGGCCGCGGAACCGCGGCCATTTAGTGCCTTCAGGGTGCTAAATTTTTTAGGTGAGTTTCTCTCTTCCTCCCCACTCCTCTGGACTCCAATAAATTGTGTTTTCTGCAGCATTCTTTGCGCAAACTCTCTTCCCCCTTCCAATAAACTGTTTTTGTGCAGGATTCTTTGCGCCACGCTAAAATAAAAATTGTTTGCAGTTGATTTGTTACTGCTTTGCATTCATTAATACGGACTTAAGGGGCTTGAAACCAATTCAGATTGGGTGGGGATTTCATCACCCTTCCTAGGACCCCAGAAATCACAAAAAGCATATGCATTGACCATTGTTAAAATTAAAAAATACTAGACTCAGCCCTAAGGACTTCGCGCTCAATAGGACAGAGGACTAGTTACAGGCATCGACCGTTTATCCTATCTGACTTTTGCGGTGTCTAGGCAAGTGTGTCGAAGGCAAGTGGTTATTTAATTAAGGAACTTCGCGAAAGCGTTGGATAACCTCCCACTTACCTGGCACTTATCTGGCCGCATTTGACGGAGAAGAGGCGGTTTGAGGTCCTATTTCTAGCCCTCTGGAACAGTTAGGAGCTGTCTAGCAGACCTAGGTGACCCTAGATCTAGGTGAGATTGTGCATATCTTGTTTGTGATTGCTTAAAGCCGTAAGTCCGTACATATTTCTGTAGGAGATAGTGCCCTCAGAGTCAATTATTGGATCACAGGCACGTGATTGCAATGATTGAGGGGGGACCTATCCCGGTAGGACAGTCTTACTCGAGATGATAGTATGCTATCTGGTTTATCTTTATCATCGTGTACTGCTTTAGGTGACCTGACATGTCGCTATTACACATTGATAGAGCCCCTAGGATTCTTGCTTGACTACCAGCGTATGATGGCGATCATATACGTGGGAGCTGGTAGTCTATAAGCGCATCCTTAAAAGGTCCCTAGTCGTAGGAGTTTCGAGACAGGGCATCGATACTCCATTAGTAGACTAGTGTATACAGTCGAGACCCCGACGAGGGACGGTGGCCGGTCTCACAAGCCACTGGTGTCAGTTGGTTCACCTAAGATGTATACAGGTGCTCATTGGGTTATGAGTACACCGGACAGGACTCGCCGGGAACCTGCTAGTTGGTCTTATACCAGATGTCAGATAGCAGTTCCCTGGTGACATGTGTACAGGTTAGTTCATCGACCTGAGATCGTCATTTGTCTCGTGTGAGTTCCCACTGTGCTTTGATTACTACCCTACCACGGCTCAAAGGAGTCGTGCAAACAGGTTTTAGTTGGGTACAGTCCCGAGCCACATGGAGGCAGTGAGCGGATCTGCAGGGGTTCGTCTCTCCCGGTATTGGGGGTGAGGCTGCGCTGTGTCTAGGAGAGCCATTACACAAAGCCCTCGGCCAAGGCAGGAGATTTACTGGTAGGTATTCCAGTAGTATCTCAGGGTGTTCTGGGCTACGCTCCGACACGACTTGTACCGCTTTTGGGGGTCTGACTTTTACCAACCCCCTAGGCCCGCCATGCGATACTCATAGACGAACGGACCAGACTGTACGGATATTGTCACTGACAGGCTCAGTAGGGTGTCAGGATGGGTTCGCTCATCGACGTCCCTTTTAGTCAATAACTGGTGGCCCGTCACGTATTGGCTTATACCTCTGACGTGCTAGTGGTTAAATCCACAGCCATAGTATTGACGAGTCTTTAGAGTCCACCACACTTTCAGTTACTCAAGCTTTCGGGCGAAGCACTGTAAAGGCCGTATGGAGATATGGCAGGGTTCGATCAGATACGTGCGGTATTGCTTAAGCCGGATCCTAGTATTAGATAGTGTAGTTTTGTCTCTTTGCATTTGTATTCAGTGGGAATACAAATGCGGGCATGTATTTGCAGTAGCGGGGTTTTCCTGTAATTTATCACGGGACCAGTTTTCTGGAGTTGCCAGTTTGCATTCCGTTCTGGCCGGTTTTCCTTTGTTCTTTCCCGGCCGGACTTTCCGATGGAGGGGGGTTATTTGCAAGTTTGCAAATAACATTTGTGGAGGGGTATCTTGCATATTGGTGGCATCATGATAGCTTTTCATGATGAGATTCTTTTTCCTTCTCATCACTTGCTTTATGAGATTAGAAGTGATTAGAATGGTTGATGTGAGCTTTGCTTTATGATGTGGTCACCTTTTCCTTTCTCCTACACTCACCTCCCTTCATGAGTTTTGATTTTTTCTCCACCATTTTGGAATAAGGGGGGCCGGCCACTTCATGGGAATGAGAGAATGGTTCATTTGATTTTGTGTGTGGAAAATGTATCATTCACATCTCTTTTTCCATGCTTGCTAAATTCTCTAAAACCCTCTCCAAAGTTCATGATTCTCTTCTCCCTCCATGGCAACTTCACCACCCCAAAAGAGACTATGATTCTACACTACATTCTATAGCAAATCTTGGGCACGTCGACTTGCCAGCTTCGTGCCCGAGTTGCCTCGGTATTGAGGTGGGAGCCCGTAAAAGATGCAGACTGTGGTGCCCTTCCGGCAAGGATGCGATGACCGGAGTTTCCGCGGGAGATCGGGACGACGACGAGAAGACCGGAGGACTCGGATCACTCGGTATATCTCTCACCCTTTCTCTTGTTAGCTAGTATCGGTTAATGGTTACGATCCGGGTATATTGTCCGCGGTAGCGCCAGTTTAAAAGTTAAGAATATTTTGATTCCGCATTTTGGCCTCGGATAGACGGCCGGGGCGCTGCCGTGGCGCAACATGGTATCAGAGCCTGGCCATTAACCTTGTCTAGCTTTGTCTAATTTGTTTTACATTTCCGATCGACCAAAATTCCAAAAATACGCGTTTTCTTTACATCAGTTTTCTGTTGATTTTTTTCTTGCTCAAAAAATTTTTCAGGTTGCAGAAAAGTGATGTACTGGAAAATTTAAGGCTACTGTAGAAATTCGACAGAGTGATTCCTTAGTGGGAGCGCGGAACCGCGGCCAAACCCCCCTTTGGGCCGCGGTTCCGCCGCACTATGGTCAGATCACTGGGTCGTTTTTCTTCAGTTGCTTTCTGGGCTTTTTATAGGGGTTTTGGAATATTAATATTGGGCCCAGAATTTCTTGATGTGCTACAGTAGTACTTGGGGCCCACTTGTTAAATTTTGATCGATCGGATATTTTAAACACATTATTTCACAGTATTTACATTATATCTGCGACCGTGAATGTCACTTGATCGGTAAATCCAGTCTAACTGCTATAGCCCGGTTAGAAGGATTTGCGAACGTGACTTTCACGTTGATGTTCTGTGTTTATGCTGTGATGTTGCGGATCGGTCGTGGGGATAGCCTGGTTGCAGTGGTAGTACAGTTTTGTTTTATATGTACATTTGATATTGCGGGGCGAGCGTCCGACATGTGGACTGCCGTCACTGCCTGATTGTATTATTCTTTTGGGGCACGACCTGGTTGCGGTCGATGTACTCGGTGTATGTATATTTTACTTTCTGTACTAGGATTACCCCGCGGAGGGGTGCACGGATAGTCGGGTTCTAGAGGGCAACGGGCCCGCATCTCATAGCATTGAGACGGAGGGGGCTTCACTCTAGGATTGGCGGGCTATTCGCCGCACTCGTAGGGGGTACAGTTTGACCCAGGAGGGGTGTCCAAGTTACCGGATTCCGTGAAGTGCTGGGTGGTCCATTCACGTTGCTGAAGGGGGCTGCCTCGCTTCAGGTTTTAGCGGGTGACTTGCCGCGTCCGTAGGGGTCTAGGATTTCATTGCACAGGCTATCCACACGACCAGGGGAACGTCGGGTTTCAGCAGCGGCTCTGTGAAACCCGGGGCTTCCAGATATCTGTATTGTTCTGTGATGCTGTACATTTCTGTGATGTTGCATTCTTATCACGCCTTGAGCGAATATAATATATTGGTATATATATTAGTAGATGTTGTATATGTTTTGCATCCGCGCTAGTCCAGTCCCCGCTCTGTCGTTAGTTAAGTAACCTAACGGGTGATGACGGGACCCAGTGGCGAATGCGGATGGCATATACGTACATCATTATTTTCATTCTTTATTGGTGTGATCGTATGATGGAACTGCGTTGATTCGGATCAATGCAAGATAAACAAACCTATTCTGATTTTGTTGGAACAATTTTTCAAAAAGCTGTTATTGCAAGGGCGTTCTCTTTTGTTTTGCATAGTGGTATTCAGTTAGAATATCCTGCTCCTCAGTCGACGAGGCAAGGGCCGAGATCCCTTCACCGGGAGTGACCCCTTGGACAGAAGTTTGCGTCAGGGTAATAACATCACTATAGCCGATTACTTTTTGCTTTGCATCGTGGTATTCATTTGGAATATCCTGCACCTCATTCTACGGGGAAAGAGCCGAGATCCCTTCACCGGGAGTGACCTCTTTAGCAAAGGTTTTCGTCACTATATTTTTATAAAAAGTTATCCAGTTCCTTCAACGATATCAAGTTCATTACGGTAAAAGGTTTTTCGCCAAAAACCATTCGTAGCCCTCCGTCATTTCGGATTAGTATTGCATAGTATTCGCGCTACGTTTGTCGTTGCTATTTGCCGAGGCGTAGTGTGCGGTAGCTCTGTAATGCTTTCTGTCGCATGGATATGTGGATTGGTTAGGACAGTTGTGCGACTTTGTTGATTATTCGTCAAGGGTCGTGCGGGTGGGTTTAACGCAATCAAGATAATGACGGGTTGAACTTGACTAGGACCTTTTGATTTGTTGATTATTCGTCAAGGTCACTTGGGTCCTAGGGGTAAAAATCACATAGGGAGTTTCAAAAGAACTGAAACTTGCCAGATATGCGCATACCTTCTGGAGTGTGATGACGTGAGCGGATTCCGTCACGTTATCATGCAATGATAGTTGGATCCCGATTCCCACTGATGAGTTGGTTTACTCCTCGGGTGATCCCGACTAATTCTTCTTTCAGGTTTGGAGGAGAATTTGAGGTGACAGTGGGAGGTTTCCAGATTAGACAAAGTGATAACCATTCTGATCTAGGCTAGAGTGCACGCTGAGTGTTTCTTTTCTCTCTCTCTTTGGCAGCGACCATTGACCCGACCCTAAGACTATAACTCAGTGACCAAAATTAACCGAACATTCTTAACACTGGCTTTTGGATTATCAGAGTTGCAAACCTCTTTGCCACTCCTGCTTTTACCCTTTTCTTCGGGACACCCCGTATTATTACGAACGTCCACTTCCATTGGACAAAACCATCGTATGGTTATATACGAACTCGAAGGACTTCGAGGATGGTTTCTGGTTCTGGAGAAAACGGATAGGACTATTCAGTTGTCTTTTCTTTTCACCTTCTCTCTGGTTGCGAGTACTCCTTGGTTTAGGAGTAGTACACCTATTACGCAAATTGGATAGTCTTCTTCCAAACCATAGGCTGGTGCCGACCGGTAGGGAATGAAGAAAACCAGTTAGCCTAAACGGTGTACAGAAGGTATTAAGTTAAGAAAAAGAAAGGGATTAGTAAGAGGGCAAAGTAAAGTGCGACTACTATTCACGAACAAACCGAGTATTTCTTCGCCAATCCTAAATCACCTTTGTATTTCTCCAGGACACTCCGTATTACTACGAAGATCCCGGTTTATTGGATAATCCATCGTATGGTTATATACGAACTCGAAAGGAACTTGTTCCAGTTCGGGGATGGATCCTGGTTCAGGAGAAATAGGAATAAAGTACATTCGGTTGTCTTTTATCTTCACCTTCTCTCGCATTGCGAGTGCTCCTAGGATTAGGACAGTACACCCTTTATGCTTATTGGATAGTCTTCTTCCAAACCATAGGCTGGTGCCGAACGGTAGGGAAGGAAGAAAACCATTTGGCCTAAAGGGGTGTACAGAAGGTAATGACTAAAGACATAGAAAGGGATTTAGAAAGATGGCAAAGAATTACAAGGTTACAGTTGTGAATCTGGAAAATGGAAGAGGCATTACTAGGAATACCAGGATACCCCATCGAGACATTTCAATGTTTCAGTTTCACTGTGTAATGTTAAAAGAAAACTGATTTCCCGATTAGATACTTACTCCAGGGTATGTATTTACCAGGTATGATTCTCACATCTGTATGGTTTTACAGATGATGAGTGGGAGTAAGTTATTGGGAATTTGGGTGATCATCCTCATTATATCGGGATTCGTTGTAATCGGTGATATTTGAGGAAATCACCTGGGCTGTTTGCCGGTCGGCAAATATTTGGTTTTGAATATCCGCTGTTATGCACCAATTTCAAATCGATATATCTGTACGTCTATTTTCATAGAGTGAGATATACTTTTTGAAATTATGTCAGTGACATTTACCTATATCAGTGGATGGTTAGGTAAGGAACATTAAACAGCGGTGTAA
This sequence comes from Agapanthus africanus, assembly GCA_030015575.1. Classification (NCBI taxonomy): domain Eukaryota; kingdom Viridiplantae; phylum Streptophyta; class Magnoliopsida; order Asparagales; family Amaryllidaceae; genus Agapanthus; species Agapanthus africanus. Next base: position 267,754,111 of record JASDDO010000016.1, on the reverse strand, counting down.
TTCTTCTTAACCATAAGTACAGTTTTCAACCTACGACACACAGTGAATGAGTCACTAGACTCAAGGGACTTATACAGAGTATTGTATGTTGTCCAGCGTCCATCAGGACAGAGGGGTTGGTCCTCGTACTATATTCAGTTTACTTATGACTTCTCTAGTTTTTAGACAGGTGTTTCGTTGAAACACAGGGTCTGAATTTTGAGAAGTTATAGGTATTTGAATAAAGCAGAGAACCAGGTATTGCATGTATCGGGATTCTTCAAAGTGATCGAAGATGTAGATGCTTGTGTATGGTATTCAGTTGATAGTAATGGTTAAGAGAACTTGTTTCTCTTTCAGGTTACTCATAATTGGAAGCATTCCTAAGTTGAGTAACGCTGATCGATCTCCTTCCATTTAGTTGACATGCACTGGAGACAGCTGCATGATTTGAATCTGGTTCAATTAAATCAGTGCCTCTGTTTCTGTATTGGATATAGAACAGTTCATATCTTGACATTGTTAAGGTACGGGGAGTTGTCCGGCTTATGATTAAAACCAGACACTGGACAACTCAAGGCACGTTTCTGTAATGGCTGTTTGTGGGTTGACCCAGGCTATGACGAGGGTTGACTTTCTACCATCTGGAAGATCAATAGTGATATTGTTCTAGACTCGCCACAGTTTTATTAAAAATGGATTTTTTCAGAAAACAGTAGTGGGAGTATGGTAGAACTGGAAGTGATTCCAGAACCGCAAACGATTACTGAAGATTTGATAAGAACCTAAAGATTCAATCTGGTTTGACATTCCATTGGCCACTCCGCAGATATGGTGGGTAACCTCAAGCACTCGAGAGATACTTCGGTATGCTCAAGGACGGTGGCAGGGAGGTTCTTGTTTACCCAGACTTACCATTGCTGTTGTTCCAGACTGTGAGACCCGGCAGGAGGATGAGTAAAGCGTCGTTCTAAACTAGCTTTAGAAGTGTACGTCTATATGACTCTGCCAGAGGGTTGTCGTAGTCAGTGGGAGCAGCAGAAGCATTGGTGGACATGTGGCTTATGTCTATTTATAGACTAAAGCAGATACAGCGGAGATGGATCATCTATTTCTGATGTGACAGTCATAGGTTTGACTTCATCAGAATAGAGGATGGATCTGTTGAGAAGGTAGTAGGATGTGATGTCATGGTATTTGGATGACATACACAGAGTAGGAAGTGATATTCCTATACTACGATCGGTTATACTTTGGTTGTCACACAGTAGTTTCTCCACACAGGACTTGGATATTATATAAGACATTCTGGTTACTGGATCTATGGTTTTAGATCTAGATTTGGATGGTTTCCCAATCAGGGTACTTAGACAGCATTCTAAGAGTATTTAGAATGGACGACTCCTGGCACGGTAGTGTACCTGCAGGTGATGGAGTCACCCTCTCTAAAGGTGTCTTACAGACTAAAGGGGAGAGGGATACGCATGATTGACAGATCAATTGCTTTGGCAATTGAGTCAATCATGAGATGTCAAGTACCACACCAGATGTTGTTCTTGCAGTAGATGCAATAAGTTGATATTAATCCAATCCTGGAGAAACAGTCGGAAGCAGTTTTAGAACATAAGTTGATGTTCTAGGGATATGATAACGGCAGCCTCCTTTAGGAGACGGTTATCATTCCAGGCTTCCAAGGTGACCTGGACGACAAGGAGGTTGTCAGAGTTATAGTTTTCCCTCTGACGAGGGGCAGTATATTGGACATGTGGTCCAGGTGGATACTGAGGGAAGGCATGGCGCAGGATACTGATTAAGTTCAGTTGACGATACAGTCTAAGAAGTCTGGATTTGTAGTTCATTTATGAACTAGGTCCCATCAGACATCCAGACGTTCCAAGACAGGTATTGCTCATTTCGGGAGATGGCTTTCTCCGCGAACTTGAGATATAGAGAGACATAGAAAGAAACTTCACTGCGGATCCACTCACTGAGGCTATTCCTCGAACGCAATAGTTTCGCAAACGGGTTTTGTGAGACTGACTAGTAGAGGAGTTGGGTGTTCGGTATCACACGGGCTGTGAGTATGCGACATCGCAATAATTAGCCTTGAGTGCAAGTGGGAGATTTTTTGAGATAGTGCCCTCAGAGTCAATTATTGGATCACAGGCACGTGATTGCAATGATTGAGGGAGGACCTATCCCGGTAGGACAGTCTTACTCGAGATGATAGTATGCTATCTGGTTTATCTTTATCATCGTGTACTGCTTTAGGTGACTGATTGTTAGGATACGTGCGTGTTCAAGTTCTAGTTTAAATACCGCAATCAAGACGGTTTCGCTTGTAGCTAGCCGGTTGAGTACGGGTCGTCCGCAGGGAGATGGGAGTCTTTTTCAATGTGTTTTAACGAGTTAAGTCCTGTTTTCAGATTTTGTTGGATTATCTAAGTGTTGAGTTGATATTTAAAGAGAGCTTGTTAGGGTTGGGATTAGGTTAGTTTTAGTTAGGAGTCTCCACATCTTTCGTTGCCCCTCTTAATATCGGTGTTACGGTAATCGGCAACAACGGGGATTAGCACGACTAGGAAGGAACTTGCGAGTATAAGCTAGGCTTTCCAACGCATAAGTCCTTCCTTTTGGTGCTTGTCCGTCCGTTCTTGGCTCTTATCCATAACCTCCGGTTAATTCAACCACAACCGATCTCACTACGGAATCACCGCTATCATGTAGGATAGGGTGCCGTAAGGAGCGGATTGTGGTTCAATTAACGGGAGTCGATTTAAGTTGTTCGGCAAGGAAAGAGTGAGAGAGATTTCCTTCTCTCAAACTTCCCTTATCCTACCCTAACAAGTAAAAAACTACTCACACTTCATGATAAGGAAAAACAAAACAACACAAAAGAGGAAGATAGAAAGAAGGAGATTAGAAGAATACGACTAACTATTTGCGACCTCACCTTGGCGAGGATCGAGCGTAAGTATCATTGTCGTATGAATGATAAAGAAAAAGAGAGAAGAAAGAAACAACAAGAAAATAACAACAACTACTTAACGAATTGAAATTACAACAAGCATAAAGATAAGGAGATAAGCATGATAATAAAATGGTCTTCTTTATTCATCACTCTTCACTCAAAAGCTCACTACAAGTTTAATGGAGAAGAGGTGAGAAGAGGAAGAAGAAAAACACTAAACCTAGGCAAAAATGAAAATACAAGAATGGACCCTCTCCTTCACAAAGTTCTGGGCTATTTATAGGCCAAAAAATGAAAACCTAGGGCAACCACCAGAACCCAACCAAAAATACCAGAATACCCCCCACAGCTCTGCAAATTTGGCGCCTAAACGGCCGCGGATCCGCGGCCTAGACCGCCCTTTGGCCGCGGATCCGCGGCCTTATGGTTGAATTGGGCTTTCTGGTTTTTTGGGCTTCCTTGGTCTTCTGCCTACTTTATTCTGGTATATGTATTTTTTCATAATTTCTTCATGAATTTTCCAGAATTTCTGTTGAGGGAAAGGTGGACTTTTTGTCAAGATTTTGTCTTGATTGCCTCGAGCTCCTCGTAGATTTCTTGGAACTTGTTGTTGCCATTGAGCCTTGTGCATGAAGGTGACATTGATTTGACATTTTGTCTTCCTAAACTTGTATCTGGCAACATACGGATGACGAGCGGAGACCGTGTTTTCAAAGTGGTTGGCAGGAACCCGGATTTTGTTTTGTTTTCCATGAATTTCACCGTTTTAGAACCGAGAACCTGTATCCTGCAATTGACTAGTAAACACGGCTCAAGAGTATCTACCGATATGCAATGTGACAAAAATTGGGCGGTATGAAAATGCAAAAATCTGATATGAACAAATACCCCCAAACTTATCATTTGCTCGTCCCGAGCAAAGCCCATTTATTCACAAAAAATTTCCTAACCTCACTTTCGCAGGGAACGCGATTGCACTGAGCATGTGCAACAAGCCGTTAAACCTCTAGGTGTCCCTAGTAGGAGGAGTGTTGTCTCCTGAGGGTTTTCAGCGGATACTACCCACAAAATCCGGTCAAGTTGGTTGTGTGGAATAACTAAGATTCAAACCCAAAAGTTTTGTTTTTAGAAAATAACAATTCTATAATCCTAAGTCTAGACCATCGAACCTTTATTTTTCACACCTCGCTTCTTATTTAACTACAGATTTTATATGTCTTTACGTGCAGTGCAAATAGTGTCGTTAAGTTCCCGAAAGGTCGAATAAAGTCATCATGTCGCACAATAAAGCCCAGATAACAATTTTAAAAGGATCACTTAAGTTTTATAAAGAGTTAAGCATTTTTCAAGTTTCGTTTTCCAGTAAGGTTTCAACTTCAGAATTTCTATCTTCCATAACAGGAAACTAAGTCGTATTTTTCACACCACCTTTTTCTTGTTTTCATTTCATACACACCTCTGTGAACGTGCAATAGTCTTTATCATAGAATAAAACCTTCATATCTCCGTTAAAATTTTTATAAAAGCCTGTCTTTTATCAAGATTATTCTCACACAAAGAACCGTTAGGAATTTTAACTCGGAGAGAACACTTGCTTGACTTTGTTTTAAACTGGACTTTCTAGGCTTCTTAGCGAGCTTTGGGCCAATGCACCCAAACCAGTTGGTTTTAGGGCATTAGGTGTAGAAACACCCCAGCGGACTTAATTACTCAAGTTACCTAGGTCCAAAAACAAAAGACAGTTTGGCGTGAAAATCAGATGATTTAATACTAACGGAGATATAACCGGCAGTTCAATTATTTTTTGGATAAAAGACGTGTTTAGTGGGTTTGGTGTGTAATCATTCCAATCAAGTTTCAGATGGGTTATTTTTCAGACTTAGCTCTAATTACGGCATCAATAACATTCCTTCATATTCGCTTTACTTCATAAACTATTCTTGACATTACTTATTTCAGAACAAACTTATTTGATCCTTAGAAAATCATTTATCTGTTTAAAAGTTTAAACATGAAAGACTTGTCATCTAATTCCCAAAATTCACGACACGTGTAGTGTGATGTAAAGACGTATATCATCTATAGTTAACTTCAAAGGAGAGTTATCTTTCAGGTTTTCAAAATCCAAACATAAGATTTAGTTATTCCTATTTTTTCAAACAAAAACCGTCGAATGTTGAATCAGAGTTCTTTCACAAGCTAACTTGACAAAAAAGTTTTTATATTTTTAGAAAATTTTCAGATTTTTATGGATTTTATGGATTTAATATGCAGATGCAAAATATACATATGAATGCGAAGGTAAGAAATGTGTACCGAGCGTACCCCCAAACTTAAACTGGACAGTGTCCTCACTGTCGTTGCATGAAGAGATCATTTGAAGGGTCAAAATTGTCGGTTAGTGATACAAAAAAATTTTATTTGTTTTTTTTTTTTTAAAGAAACGAAAAAGAATATACACAAATATATACAAAATGGTTTGTACATACCCCCAAACTTATTTGGAACAGTGTCTACTGTTCTTGGCTGGATAACCGAAGTTTGGAGGTAGGCAGAGGAAGATCATTCAGGGTAAACCGGCTCCTGTAAGAACAGGAGCTCCTCTGTTGGTTCGGCGCTAAGGTACGGTTTGCATCGGTGTCCATTTACCTTGAAGAGTGAACCGTCCTTTGGATTTTCCAAATCCACAGCGCCCTGCGGATACACATTCCGCACAAAATACGGCCCTTTCCAGCGAGATCTGAGCTTTCCAGGATGGAAGTGAAGTCGGGTGTCGTAAAGCAGTACCTGCTGACCAGGTACGAAGGTTTTGCGCAAAAGGTGTTTATCGTGAAACACCTTCGTTCGATTATTAATGACAACCGCGTTATCGTAAGCCTCATCCCTAAGCTCGTTCAGTTCGTTCAACTGCAGCTTCCGATGGCTGCCCGCATCCTCAAGAGACAGATTCAGCTCCTTTATCGCCCAAAATGCGCGATGCTCGATTTCGACAGGAAGGTGGCAGGCTTTTCCGTACACAAGCCGATAGGGAGACATGCCAAGGTCGGTCTTATAAGCGGTTCGAAATGCCCAAAGGGCATCAGTGAGTTTCAGCGACTAATCCTTACGGTTCTTGGAAACCGTCTTCTCCAGTATCTGCTTGATTTGCCGATTTGAAACTTCGGCCTGCCCGCAGGTTTGGGGGTGGTAGGGCGTAGAGAGCTTATGATTTATGGAGTATTTCCGCATCAAGGCTTCGAAAGTTTTATTGCAGAAATGACTTCCATTGTCGCTAATGATCGCTCGGGGGTGCCCAAACCGTGAGAAAATGTTTTCTTTAAGGAACCTAACGACGACCTTGTTGTCGTTAGTTCGGCTGGGCACAGCCTCGACCCATTTAGAGACGTAATCAACAGCTAGAAGGATGTACAAGTTCCCGAAAGAGCTGGGAAACGGCCCCATGAAATCTATCTCCCAAACATCGAAAATCTCCACAACCAAGATCGGTTGGAGCGGCATCTCGTTCCTCCGGGATATCCGGCCCATGTGTTGGCACCGGGAGCAAGTCTTGCAATAGTCGTAAGCGTCTTTGAAAAGTTGTGGCCAGTAGAAACCACATTGCAAGATCTTCTCAGCTGTCTTTCTGGGCCCAAAATGCCCGCCACACGTTTGATCGTGGCAAAATGACAGCACACTCTTGAATTCCTCATCAGGGACACACCGACGAATAATCTGGTCGGGACAGTACTAGAACAAGTAGGGTTCGTCCCAGTAAAAGTGTTTTACTTGGGATAAGAAGCGAAGTCTGTCCTGACTTGACCATTCGGTCGGTAATAATCCCGTGGCCAAATAGTTCACAATATCTGCGAACCAGGGTTCGCACGATACTGTCAAGAGCTGTTCATCCGGGAAAACGTCGTTGATCGGAATTGGGAGCGAAGGCGAAGAAGGAAGTCGTGAGAGATGGTCGGCAACTACGTTTTCACATCCTCGTTTGTCCTTAATGACAAGGTCAAACTCTTGAAGCAAGAGGATCCAACGTATTAACCGAGATTTGGCATCTTTCTTCGCAAAAAGATGGCGCAGAGCTGAATGGTCCGTGTAGACAATGACCAGAGAGCCGATGAGGTAGGGCCTGAACTTTTCTAGAGAAAATACAACAGCTAAGACTTCCTTCTCAGTTGTTGTATAGTTAAGTTGGGCGTCGTTCAGGGTCCGGCTCGCGTAATAGATTACGTGCGGCATCTTGTTGATGTGCTGTCCAAGGACAGCACCGATGGCAAAGTCGGATGCATCGCACATAATCTCGAATGGGTGCGTCCAGTCAGGTGAAGAAAGAACGGGAGCAGAAGTGAGTGAGCGTTTCAGCGACTCGAAGGCAGTCAGACAGCTCGAGTTGAAGTCGAATGGTGTGTCCTTGGCCAGCAAAAGAGTCAAGGGCCTAGCAATCTTGCTAAAGTCCTTGATGAACCGTCTATAAAAACCGGCATGGCCAAGGAAGGCTCGGATATCTCTGACGCATCGGGGAGGAGGCAGATTGGAAATGACCTCAATCTTTGCTTTGTCAACCTCTATGCCATTTTGCGAGATGATATGTCCTAAGACAATACCTTCGTGCACCATGAAGTGGCATTTCTCCCAGTTCAAAGTGAGATTCTTGTCCTTACATCGGGTAAGGACAGCGTCAAGATGCGGCAAACACTCGTCGAAGGAGTCGCCGAAGATGGAGAAGTCATCCATGAAAATCTCTAGAAATTTTCCCACCATGTCTGAGAAAATTCCCATCATACACCGCTGGAAGGTAGCGGGAGCATTGCATAACCCAAAGGGCATGCGTCGATATGCAAACGTGCCGAAAGGACAAGTGAAAGTGGTCTTGTCCTGGTCTTTTTCGGCGATGGGAATTTGATTATAGCCGGAGTAGCCATCAAGAAAGCAGTAGTACTCGTGTCCGGCCAATCGTTCAAGCATCTGGTCAATGAAAGGTAGCAGAAAGTGGTCTTTCCGCGTTGCGGCGTTGAGTTTTCTGTAATCAATGCAAACTCGCCACCCAGTTTGGGTGCGAGTAGGGATTAACTCATTCGCCTCGTTGGTTATGACCGTGATGCCCGACTTCTTGGGGACAACGTGAATGGGGCTAACCCACTGGCTATCAGAGATAGGGTAAATGATACAACTATCTAGACATTTGACGATCTCCTTCTTCACAGCCTCCTTCATGACTGGATTAAGACGTCTTTGTGGATCCCGGGCTGGTTTGGCATCATCCATCAGATGAATGTGATGCTCAACGATTAGGGGACTAATCCCCTTGATGTCCGCCATAGACCAGCCAAAAGCTTTCCTGTTGCTGTGCAAGACCGCGAGAAGGGCTTTCTCTTGCTCGGGAGCTAGAGAAGCCGAGATGATGACAGGGAGGGTCTCGTTCTCACCTAAGTAAGCGTACTTCAGGTGAGACGGCAAAGGCTTGAGTTCGAGCGTTGGAGGTGAAACGATAGAAGGCAAGATTGGTGCAAAGGTTTCGAACTCAAAGGACTCCAGCAAAAGTTCAAAGCGAGTGTAAGCAACCGAGTTGGATGGTTCAGGTAACTCATCCGAAAAGTCGAAAGATTCAAACTCGGGTTGTGCGCGGCTAAGATCGTTCGAGAACGTGAAACACTCGTAGTCGTTGTCGGGCGCAGAAACAACAGCAGGTTCGAAGAGAAACGCACTAGTGGCATCAAGATTATCGTGATCAAACAGAAACTCCTCGAATTCACACTCTTCTGGGGTGATCTCCTGGATCGAGCAGACGTCCAGTATATGAGCATTAGGTTCGGCGGGCTGATTCCCCAACCTAAAAATGTTGAGTTCAATCGTCATATTTCCAAAAGAGAGGTTCATCGAACCATTGCGACAATTGATCACAGCATTTGAGGTTGCGAGAAATGGGCGACCGAGTATCACCGGAATTTGATTCCGAGGGTTAGCTACAGGCTGTGTATTTAATACAATGAAGTCAACGGGGAATATGAAGTCCCCGACTTTGATTAACACATCCTCTAGCTCACCCCTAGGATGGGTGATCGATCGGTCGGCCATTTGGAGAGTGCAGTGTGTGGGTTTCAGCTCTCCGACGCCTAATTGCTCGTATACTGAATACGGAAGCAGGTTAACACTGGCACCAAGATCTAATAGTGCGCGGTTGATGTTCTTATCCCCAATAGTAATTGAAATCGTAGGACAGCCAGGGTCCTTCCATTTTTGTGGTAAAGATTGGGTAAGGGCATCACTCACAGCACTAGCCAAGAAAACTTTCTTGGGTACCTAAGACTTCCTCTTTTTCGTGCACAAGTCCTTTAAGATTTTCGCGTAGGACGGGACTTGTTGGACAGCATCTAAAAGAGGAATGTTAATGTTAACCTGCTTGAATAACTCCAGAATCTTCTCCATTTGAGGATTTTGTTTGTTAGACCTCAACCGGTTTGGAAATGGAACATTTTGAAAATTGGTTGAGTCTAATGCTGGAGGAGGAGATTTTGGAGTTGGAACGGATCCCAGAATATGTGTTTTCGTGGAGTGAGAAGTGGGTCCGTTCAGAGCAGAAGAAGAGGAAGGAGAGCCTGTTGAAGAACGGAGAATAGGCTCGGAAGACGAAGAAGAAGGAGAAGAAGAAAGAGAAGAAGAAGAAGAAGCGGCGGCCGGGGTGTCATCGTTGATCCGTTTGCCAATGTTGTTTTGCAGCATCCTCCCCGATCTCAGTGTGGTCACGGCACTCACATTATGGTTCTGTTGTTGAAGAGCAACATGTGCATTATGTGGGTGACCGGGATTTGGAAGTGGCTGGGACGGGAGCTTCCCCTTCTCTCGCTCGCTTAAGGCCGCGTTCAGCTGTGCAATCTGGGCCTCGATGGTCTTGATGCTTTGCCCGTGTGCGGCAGTGTGTTGCACTAAAGATTGAATGGAAGACTGGATGTTGGCGGTGGATTGAGTCGATTGTTTAACAAACGCCTCCGGACTTCGCTCGAGCGAGGAAACCATATCGTTGTTTGACGGAACAAAGTTGTTTGGTGGAAAAGAGTTGTTGGGTGCAAAGTTGTTCGTCTGGTTTTGGAAAGGTTGGGGTTGGAAGGGCTGCTGATACTGAGTTTGTTGTTGCGCTTGTTGTTGCGGTGGAGGGGCCCTTTGGAAATTGTTGCCCTGGAATTGATTCTGATTCTGATTCCAGGCGAAATTGGGGTGGTTCCTCCAACCGGGATTGTAGGTGGAAGAGTATGGATCATTCCTCGGTCTTTGCTGGAAGGCAGCATGAACCTGATCCTGTCCTTGCGAGGGTGGATTGTAAGGACACTCTTCGGTCAAGTGGGAAGGATCGGAACAACAAGCGCAGATGGTACGAAGGGGGAGAACAGGGGTGGGGGCAGGAGCAGAAAATTTGCTTTCTATCGCTTCAAGCTTTTTTGTTATTGCAGCCATTTCAGCTTTTATTGCAATAGAGATGTCAAGTTGGTGGATTCCTACCCTAGACTGACCGGTAGAAGTGGAGGTAGAAGAAGAAGAAGTCGGTCTGGTGCTCTCCCACTGTAGCGTTTGCTCCGCAAGGTCGTCAAAGAACTGCCACGCTTCCTCGTCAGATTTTGATAGGAAATGGCCCTGACAGATGGTTTCCAGCAAATGCTTCGTTGCTGGGTTCAGTCCCTCGTATAAGGTTTGGCAGAGTTGCCATTTCTCTATACCGTGGTGAGGACACTGAACAAGAAGGTCTTTGTACCGGTCAAAGCACTTCCAGAAGGGTTCAGAAGGAAGCTGGGAGAATTGGTTGATTTCATTTCGAATCCTTGCGGTCTTATGATTCGGATAGAATTTTTTCAGAAACGCTTTAACAAACTCGTCCCAGCTGGTGATTGAGTGGGAAGCGGTGCTATACAGCCATTTTTCAGCGAGATCGCATAAAGTGAACGGAATGACCCGTAGACGTATAGCATCGTCCGACAGCTGGGTGGTTTTCATCATGGCACAGACGTTTTGAAATTTATTGATGAAGATATAGGCATCTTCAGATTCAAGCCCATGAAAACGTGGAAGCATGTTGATGAAATGGGGTTTAATTTCAAAGTTGTCCCCATTGGCCGGAGGAAGAGAAAGGCAGGTGGGAAGTGCAGAACGGGTGGGGTAGAAACGATCCTGGAGCGCAATTCGCTGCGGCGCTACAACAGGCGGAGGTGGTGGGATATTGGTCTCCGTAGGAGGTGGAGCCAATCCAGCGGTGGTCAAAGAGATGTTCGGATTAAATCCCGACATCGCGGAAGAAGAGGTTGGTGAAGGTGAAGGTGAAGGTGAAGATGTATGAACAGAATTCCGGTCAACGTCGGAGTTGGCCGGCAAAGGAAGGGGTGAAAGAGGAGTGGACGGAGTATCGTCTTCGGAGTCGATCGCGTAGTCGGTCGCGACTAACGTAACGCGGACTAGACGGGCGCTAGTGTCCCGAGTCCAAGCGGACATACACTAAACGAGTTTAGTATAGTCAAACAGAAGGTGATGGTAAGAAAACGTCAATGGAGAAAGGCGATGGGTGGTGGGTGAAAATGGATTTAGCGACAAAAGGCTAGTTTTTATAAAAGTTTTTGATTTTTTTCTTTTTTTTAGAAAGATTTTTACAGAAATATGTACGGAAATACGGCTTAAGCAATCACAAACAAGATATGCACAATCACACCTAGATCTAGGGTAACCTAGGTCTACTAGACCTGCTCCTGAACTTGATTGTCGAAGTTAAACAGTGTCGAGAAACGGGCTTAAAAATACACTGATCACGAGGCCAGGTAACTGCAGAGATAAGGGGAGGTTGTCCAACGCTTTCGCGAAATTCCTTAATTAAATAACCCTTTCTCTTTCGGCGGTTGCGCCTTTAACACTTTCCTAGACACCCCGTAAACAATATACAGTTAAGCGAGGTTCTAAACACGGTTTATCTTCTCCTAATGAGCGCGAAGTCCTTAGGGCTGAAGTCTAGTATTTTTAATTTACAATGGACAATACATATGCTTTAGTGATTTTTGGGGTCCTGGGAAGGGTGATGAAATCCCCACCCAATCTGGATTGGTTTCAAGCCCCTTAAGTCCGTATTAAAGAAATGCAAAGCAGTAACAAATCAACTGCAAACAATTTTTATTTTGCGGCGCAAAGAATCCTGCACAAGAACAGTTTATTGGAAGGGGGAAAAGAATTTGCGCAAAGAAATCTGCAGAAAACACAGTTCAGTGGAGTTCAGAGGAGTGGAGAGAGGAGAGAGACTCACCAGAGAAAAAATTGCACCCTGAAGGCACTAAATGGCCGCGAATCCGCGGCTAAGCTGCGGAATTAGGGCTCTGAAAAATTTGGGTGTCCTCTGTTGTGTGTCCTCTGCTTTTCTGGATGTGCTGAATCTTGATTTCCTCACTGTATATGCTCCAGATTTGTTCAGTAGACCGTTTGTTCCGTTTTGATCCGTCGCGGTGTAGCCGCGAAAATGTGGGTCTATCTTCCCACGTCTTTGGCACTGTACTTGAACTCCGTATTTCTACGTCTTGGCCACTGAACTCGAACTTCGTATTTTCCTGCACACTGGCACAAAAGCTAATCAAAAACAACAAAATGGTTTTTTTACAATGTATATTTTTTTTTCGTTTTTTTTATACTTACAAATTAACCCGAAATTACACAAAGAAATAAACTACCGTCTCCCCGGCAACGGCGCCATTTGATTGTTAGGATACGTGCGTGTTCAAGTTCTAGTTTAAATACCGCAATCAAGACGGTTTCGCTTGTAGCTAGCCGGTTGAGTACGGGTCGTCCGCAGGGAGATGGGAGTCTTTTTCAATGTGTTTTAACGAGTTAAGTCCTGTTTTCAGATTTTGTTGGATTATCTAAGTGTTGAGTTGATATTTAAAGAGAGCTTGTTAGGGTTAGGATTAGGTTAGTTTGAGTTAGGAGTCTCCACATCTTTCGTTGCCCCTCTTAATATCGGTGTTACGGTAATCGGCAACAACGGGGATTAGCACGACTAGGAAGGAACTTGCGAGTATAAGCTAGGCTTTCCAACGCATAAGTCCTTCCTTTTGGTGCTTGTCCGTCCGTTCTTGGCTCTTATCCATAACCTCCGGTTAATTCAACCACAACCGGTCTCACTACGGAATCACCGCTATCATGTAGGATAGGGTGCCGTAAGGAGCGGATTGTGGTTCAATTAACGGGAGTCGATTTAAGTTGTTGGGCAAGGAAAGAGTGAGAGAGATTTACTTCTCTCAAACTTCCCTTATCCTACCCTAACAAGTAAAAAACTACTCACACTTCATGATAAGGAAAAACAAAACAACACAAAAGAGGAAGATAGAAAGAAGGAGATTAGAAGAATAAGACTAACTATTTGCGACCTCACTTTGGCGAGGATCGAGCGTAAGTATCATTGTCGTATGAATGATAAAGAAAAAGAGAGAATAAAGAAACAACAAGAAAATAACAACAACTACTTAACGAATTAAAATTACAACAAGCATAAAGATAAGGAGACAAGCATGATAATAAAATAGTCTTCTTTATTCATCACTCTTCACTCAAAAGCTCACTACAAGTTTAATAGAGAAGAGGTGAGAAGAGGAAGAAGAAAAACACTAAACCTAGGCAAAAATGAAAATACAAGAATGGACCCTCTCCTTCACAAAGTTCTGGGCTATTTATAGGCCAAAAAATGAAAACCTAGGGCAACCACCAGAACCCAACCAAAAATACCAGAATACCCCCCACAGTTCTGCAAATTTGGCGCCTAAACGGCCGCGGATCCGCGGCCTAGACCCCCCTTTGGCCGCGGATCCGCGGCCTTATGGTTGAATTGGGCTTTCTGGTTTTTTGGGTTTCCCTGGTCTTCTGCCTACTTTATTCTGGTATATGTATTTTTTCATAATTTCTTCACGAATTTTCCAGAATTTCTGTTGAGGGAAAGGTGGACTTTTGGTCAAGATTTTGTCATGATTGCCTCGATCTCAGCGTAGATTTCTTGGAACTTGTTGTTGCCATTGAGCCTTATGCATGAAGGTGACATTGATTTGACATTTTGTCTTCCTAAACTGGTATCAGGCAACATACGGATGACGAGCGGAGACCGTGTTTTTTCAGTGGTTCGCAGGAACCCGGATTTTGTTGTGTTTTCCATGAATTTCACCGTTTTAGAACAGAGAACCTGTATCCTGCAATTGACTAGCAAACACGGCTCAAGAGTATCTACCGATATGCAATGTGACAAAAATTGGGCGGTATGAAAATGCAAAAATCTGATATGAACAGTGACCTGACATGTCGCTATTACACGTTGATAGAGCCCCTAGGATTCTTGCTTGACTACCAGCAGTATGATGGCGATCATATACGTGGGAGCTGGTAGTATATAAGCACATCCTTAAAAGGTCCCTAGTCGTAGGAGTTTCGAGACAGGGCATCGATACTCTATTAGTATACTAGTGTATACAGTCGAGACCCCGACAAGGGGCGGTGGCCGGTCTCACAAGCCACTGGTGTCAGTTGGTTCACCTAAGATGTATACAGGTGCTCATTGGGTTATGAGTACACCGGACAGGACTCGCCGGGAACCTGCTAGTTGGTCTTATACCAGATGTCAGATAGCAGTTCCCTGGTGACATGTGTACAGGTTAGTTCATCGACCTGAGATCGTCATTTGTCTCGTGTGAGTTCCCACTGTGCTTTGATTACTACCCTACCACGGCTCAAAGGAGTCGTGCAAACAGGTTTTAGTTGGGTACAGTCCCGAGCAACATGGAGGCAGTGAGCGGATCTGCAGGGGTTCGTCTCTCCCGGTATTAGGGGTGAGGTCGCGTTGTGTCTAGGAGAGCCATTACACAAAGCCCTCAGCCGAGGCAGGAGATTTACTGGTAGGTATTCCAGTAGTATCTCTGGGTGTTGTGGGATACGCTCCGACACGACTTGTACCGCTTTTGGGGGTCTGACTTTTACCAACCCCCTAGGCCCGCCATGCGATACTCATAGACGAACGGACCGGACTGTACGGATATTGTCACTGACAGGCTCAGTAGGGTGTCAGGATGGGTTCGCTCATCGACGTCCCTTTTAGTCAATAGCTGGTGGCCCGTCACGTATTGGATTATACCTCTGACGTGCTAGTGGTTAAATCCACAGCCATAATATTGACGAGTCTTTAGAGTCCACCACACTTTCAGTTACTCAAGATTTCGGGAGAAACGCTATACAGGCCGTATGGAGATATGGCAGGGTTCGATCAGATACGTGCGGTATTGCACGGATCGTGATCGGACGGATTTTACTAGCCGGCTTTGGCTTAAGCCGGATCCTAGTATTAGATAGTGTAGTTTTGTCTCTTTGCATTTGTGTTCAGTGGGAATACAAGTGCGGGCATGTATTTGCAGTAGCGAGGTTTTCCTGTAATTTATCACGGGACCAGTTTTCTGGAGTTGCCAGTTTGCATTCCGTTCCGGCCGGTTTTCCTTTGTTCTTTCCCGGCCGGACTTTCCGATGGAAGGGGGTTATTTGCAAGTTTGCAAATAACATTTGTGGAGTGGGTATCTTGCATATTGGTGGCATCATGATAGCTTTTCATGATGAGATTCTTTTTCCTTCTCATCACTTGCTTTATGAGATTAGAAGTGATTAGAATGGTTGATGTGAGCTTTGCTTTATGATGTGGTCACCTTTTCCTTTCTCCTACACTCACCTCCCTTCATGAGTTTTGATTTTTTCTCCACCATTTGGGAATAAGGGGGGCCGGCCACTTCATGGGAATGAGAGAATGGTTCATTTGATTTTGTGTGTGGAAAATGTATCATTCACATCTCTTTTTCCATGCTTGCTAAATTCTCTAAAACCCTCTCCAAAGTTCATGATTCTCTTCTCCCTCCATGGCAACTTCACCACCCCAAAAGAGACTATGATTCTACACTACATTCTACAGCAAATCTTGGGCACGTCGACTTGCCAGCTTCGTGCCCGAGTTGCCTCGGTATTGAGGTGGGAGCCCGTAAAAGATGCAGACGATGTTGTGCCCTTCCGGCAAGGATGCGACGACCGGAGTTTCCGCGGGAGATCGGGACGACGACGAGAAGACCGGAGGACTCGGATCACTCGGTATATCTCTCACCCTTTCTCTTGTTAGCTAGTATCGGTTAATGGTTACGATCCGGGTATATTGTCCGCGGTAGCGCCAGTTTAAAAGTTAAGAAAATTTTGATTCCGCATTTTGGCCTCGGATAGACGGCCGGGGCGCTGCCGTGGCGCAACAATTTCTGTAAAGCTCTTTCTAAAAGAAAAAAAAGGAAAAAAAAATCAAAAACTTTTATAAAAACTTGCCCTTTATCGCCAAATCCATTTTTCACCCACCACCCATCGTTTTTCTCCATTGACGTTTTCTTACCCTCACCTTCTCCGCTTTGACTATACTAAACTCATTTAGTGTATGTCCGCTTGGACTCGGGACACTAGCGCCCGCCTAGTCCGCGTTACGTTAGTCGCTACCGACTACGCGATCGACTCAGACGTCGAAACTCCGTCCACTCCTCTTTCACCCCTTCCTTTGCCGGCCAACTCCGACGTTGACCGAAATTCTGTTCATACATCTTCACCTTCACCATCACCAACCTCTTCTTCCGCGATGTCAGGATTTAATCCAAACATCTCTTTGACTACCCCTGGATTGGCTCCACCTCCTACGGAGACCAATAACCCAGCTCCTCCGCCTGTTGTAGCGCCGCAGCGAATCGCGCTCCAGGATCGTTTCTATCCCACCCGTTCTGCACTTTCCACCTGTCTTTCTCTTCCACCGGCCAATGGGGATAATTTTGAAATTAAGCCCCACTTCATCAACATGCTTCCGCGATTTCATGGGCTTGAATCTGAAGATGCCTATATCTTCATCAATAAATTTCAAAACGTTTGTGCCATGATGAAAACTACCCAACTGTCGGACGATGCTATACGTCTATGGGTCATTCCGTTCACTTTATGCGATCTTGCTGAAAAATGGCTGTATAGCACCGCTTCCCACTTCATAACCAGTTGGGACGAGTTTGTTAAAGCGTTTCTAAAGAAATTTTATCCGAATCATAAAACCGCAAGGATCCGCAATGAAATCAACCAATTCTCTCAGCTTCCTACTGAACCCTTCTGGAAGTGCTTTGACCGGTACAAAGACCTTCTTGTTCAGTGTCCTCACCATGGTATCGAGAGATGGCAACTTTGCCAAACCTTATACGAGGGCCTGAACCCAGCAACGAAGCAGTTGTTGGAAACCATCTGTCAGGGCCACTTCCTATCGAAATCTGACGAGGAAGCGTGGCAATTCTTTGACGACCTTGCGGAGCAAATGCTACAATGGGAGAGCACCAGACCGACTTCTTCTTCTTCTACCTCCACTTCTACCGGTCAGTCTAGGGTAGGAATTCACCAACTTGATGTCTCTATTGCGATGAAAGCTGAAATGGCTGCAATAACAAGAAAGCTTGAAGCAATAGAGAGCAAATTCTCTTCTCCTGCTCCTACCCCTGTTCTTCCCCTTCGTACCATTTGCGCTTGTTGTTCCGATCCTTCTCACTTAACCGAAGAGTGTCCTTACAATCCACCATCGCAAGGACAAGATCAGGTTAATGCTGCATTCCAGCAAAGACCGAGGAATGATCCATACTCTTCCACCTACAATCCCGGTTGGAGGAACCATCCCAATTTCTCCTGGAATCAGAATCAGAATCAATTCCAAGGCAACAATTTCCAGAGGCCCCCTCCACCGCAACAACAAGTGCAACAACAAACTCAACATCAATTTCAGCAGCCCTTCCAACCCCAACCCTTTCAAAATCTGACGAACAACTTTGCACCCAACAATTCTTTTCCACCAAACAACTTTGTTCCGTCAAACAACGATAAGGTTTCCTCGCTCGAACGAAGTCTGGAGGCGTTCGTCAAACAATCAACTCAGTCCACCGCCAACATCCAGTCTTCCATTCAGTCCTTAGTGCAACACACTGCCGGTCACGGGCAAAGCATCAAGACCATCGAGGCCCAGATTGCACAGCTGAATGCGGCCTTAAGCGAGCGAGAAAAGGGGAAGCTCCCGTCCCAACCACTCCCAAATCCCGGTCACCCACATAATGTACATGTTGCTCTTGAACAACAGAACCATAATGTGAGTGTCGTGACCACATTGAGATCGGGAAGGATGCTGCAAAACAACATTGGCACACGAATCAACGATGACACCCCGGCCGCTTCTTCTTCTTCTTCTTCTTCTTCTTCTTCTGCTTCTCCGTCTTCTGAGCCTATTCTCCGCTTTTCAACAGGCTCTCCTTCCTCTTCTTCTACTCTGAACGGACCCACTTCTCACTCCACGAAAACATCTGTTCTGGGATCCGTTCCAACTCCACAATCTCCTCCTCCAGCATTGGACTCAACCAATTTTCAAAATGTTCCATTTCCAAACCGGTTGAAGTCCAATAAACAAAATCCACAAATGGAGAAGATTCTGGAGTTATTTAAGCAGGTTAACATTAACATTCCTCTTTTAGATGCTGTCCAACAAGTCCCGTCCTACGCAAAAATCTTAAAGGACTTGTGCATGAAAAAGAGGAAATCTCAGGTACCAAAGAAAGTTTTCTTGGCTAGTGCTGTGAGTGATGCTCTTACCCAATCTTTACCACAAAAACGGAAGAACCCTGGCTGTCCTACGATTTCTATTACCATTGGGGATAAGAACATCAACCGCGCACTATTAGATCTTGGTGCCAGTGTTAACCTGCTTCCGTACTCGGTATACGAGCAATTAGGCGTAGGAGAGCTGAAACCCACACACTGCACTCTCCAAATGGCCGACCGATCGATCACCCATCCTAGAGGTGATCTAGAGGATGTGTTAATAAAAGTCGGGGACTTCATATTCCCCGTTGACTTCATTGTATTAGACACACAGCCTGTAGCTAACCCCCGGAATCAAATTCTGGTGATACTCGGTCGCCCATTCCTTGCAACCTCAAATGCTATGATCAATTGTCGCAATGGTTCGATGAACCTCTCTTTTGGAAACATGACGATTGAACTCAACATTTTTAGGTTGGGGAATCAGCCCGCCGAACCTAATGCTCATATACTGGACGTTTGCTCAATCCAGGAGATCACCCCTGAAGAGTGTGAATTCGAGGAGTTTCTATTCGATCACGATAACCTTAACGCCACTAGTGCATTCCTCCTCGAACCTGCTGTTGTTTCTGCGCCCGACAATGACTACGAGTGTTTCACATTCTCGAACGATCTTAGCCGCGCACAACCCGAGTTTGAATCTTTCGAATTTCCGGATGAGTTACCTGAACCATCCAACTCGGTCGCGTACACTCGTTTTGAACCTTTGCTGGAGTCCTTTGAGTTCGAGACCTCTGCACCAATCTTGCCTTCAATCGTTTCACCTCCATCGCTCGAACTCAAGCCTTTGCCGTCTCACCTTAAGTATGCTTACTTAGGTGAAAACGAGACCCTCCCTGTCATCATTTCGGCTTCTCTAGCTCCAGAGCAAGAGAAAGCCCTTCTTGCGGTCTTGCACAGCAACAGGCAAGCTTTTGGCTGGTACATGGCGGACATCAAGGGGATTAGTCCCCTGATCGTTGAACATCACATTCATCTGATGGATGATGCCAAACCAGCCCGGGATCCACAAAGACGTCTCAATCCAATCATGAAATAGGCTGTGAAGAAGGAGATCGTAAAATGTCTAGATAGTGGTATCATTTACCCTATCTTTGATAGCCAGTGGGTTAGCCCCATTCACGTTGCCCCCAAGAAATCAGGCATAACGGTCATCACTAACGAGGCGAACGAGTTAATCCCTACTCGCACCCAAACTGGGTGGCGAGTGTGCATTGATTACAGAAAACTCAACGCCGCAACGCGGAAAGACCACTTTCCGCTACCTTTCATTGACCAAATGCTTGAACGATTGGCCAGACACGAGTACTACTGCTTTTTTGATGGTTACTCCGGCTATAATCAAATTCCCATCGCCGAAAAAGACCAGGACAAGACCACATTCACTTGTCCCTTCGGCACGTTCGCATATCGTCGCATGCCCTTTGGGTTATGTAATGCGCCCGCTACCTTCCAGCGGTGTATGATTGGAATCTTCTCAGACATGGTGGAAAAATTTCTGGAGATTTTCATGGATGATTTCTCCATCTTCGGCGATTCCTTCAACGAGTGTTTGCTGCATCTTGACGCTGTCCTTACCCGATGTAAGGACAAGAATCTCACTTTGAATTGGGAGAAGTGCCACTTCATGGTGCGCGAAGGTATTGTCTTAGGACATATCATCTTGCGAAATGGCATAGAGGTTGACAAAGCGAAGATTGAGGTCATTTCCAATCTCCGTCCTCCCCGATGCGTCAGAGATATCCGAGCCTTCCTTGGCCATGCCAGTTTCTATAGAAGGTTCATCAAGGACTTTAGCAAGATTGCTAGGCCCTTGACTCTTTTGCTGGCCAAGAATACGCCATTCGACTTTAACTCGAGCTGTGTGACTGCATTCGAGTCATTGAAAACCTCACTCACTTCTGCTCCCGTTCTTTCTTCACCTGACTGAACGCACCCATTTGAGATTATGTGTGATACATCCGACTTTGCCATTGGTTCTGTCCTTGGACAGCACATTAACAAGATGCCGCACGTAATCTATTATGCGAGCCGAACCCTGAACGACGCCCAACTCAATTATACAACAACTGAGAAAGAATTCTTGGCTGTTGTATTTGCTTTAGAAAAGTTCAGGCCCTACCTCATCGGCTCTCCAGTCATTGTCTACACTGACCATTCTGCTCTGCGCCATCTTTTTGCGAAGAAAGATGCAAAATCTCGGTTAATACGTTGGATCCTCTTGCTTCAAGAGTTTGACCTTGTCATTAAGGACAAACGAGGATGTGAAAACGTAGTTGCCGACCATCTCTCACGACTTCCTTCTTCGCCTTCGCTTCCAATTCCGATCAACGACGTTTTCCCGGATGAACAGCTCTTGACAGTATCTTGCGAACCCTGGTTCGCAGATATTGTGAACTATTTGGCCACAGGATTACTACCGACTGAATGGTCAAGTCAGGACAGACTTCGCTTCTTATCCTAAGTAAAACACTTTTACTGGGACGAACCCTATCTGTTCAAGTACTGTCCCGACCAGATTATTCGTCGGTGTGTCCCTGACGAGGAATTCAAGAGTGTGCTGTCATTTTGCCACGATCAAGCGTGTGGCGGGCATTTTGGCCCCAGAAAGTCAGCTGAGAAGATCTTGCAATGTGGTTTCTACTGGCCACAACTCTTCAAAGATGCTCATGACTATTGCAAGACTTGCTCCCGGTGCCAACACTTGGGCCGGATATCCCGGAGGAATGAGATGCCGCTCCAACCGATCTTGGTTGTGGAGATTTTCGATGTTTGGGGGATAGATTTCATGGGGCCGTTTCCCAGCTCTTTTGGGAACTTGTACATCCTTCTCGCTGTTGATTACGTCTCTAAATGGGTCGAGGCTGTGCCCAGCTGGACTAACGACAACAAGGTTGTCGTTAGGTTCCTTAAAGAAAACATTTTCTCCCGGTTTGGGCACCCCCGAGCGATCATTAGCAACAATGGAAGTCATTTCTGCAACAAGACTTTCGAGGCCTTGATGCGGAAATATTCCATTAATCATAAGCTATCCACGCCCTACCACCCCCAAACCTGCGGGCAGGCAGAAGTTTCAAATCGGCAAATCAAGCAGATACTGGAGAAGACGGTTTTCAAGAACCGTAAGGATTGGTCGCTGAAACTCACTGATGCCCTTTGGGCATTTCGAACCGCTTATAAGACCGATCTTGGCATGTCTCCCTATCGGCTTGTGTACGGAAAGGCTTGCCACCTACCTGTCGAAATAGAGCATCGCGCATTTTGGGCGATAAAGGAGCTGAATCTGTCTCTCGAAGAAGCAGGCAGCCATCGGAAGCTGCAGTTGAACGGACTGAGCGAGCTTAGGGATGAGGCTTACGATAACGCGGTTGTCGTTAAGAATCGAACGAAGGTGTTTCACGATAAACACCTTTTGCGCAAAACCTTCATACCTGGTCAGCAGGTACTGCTTTACGACACCAGACTTCACTTCCATCCAGGAAAGCTCAGATCTCGCTGGAAAGGGCCGTATTTTGTGCGGAATATATATCCGCAGGGCGCTGTGGATTTGGAAAATCCGAAGGACGGTTCATTTTTCAAAGTGAACGGACACCGACTAAAACCGTACCTTAGAGCCAAACCAACATAGGAGCTCCTGGTCTTACAGGAGCCGGTTTACCCTGCATAATCTTCCTCTGCCTACCACCAAATTTCGGTTATCCAGCCAAGAACAGTGGACACTGTTCCAAATAAGTTTGGGGGTATGTTTATACCATTTTGTATATATTTGTGGATATTCTTTTCCATTCTTTTTCTTTTTCTTTTCAATAAAAACAAAAACAAAAAAATTATTGTGTATCGCTAACCGACAATTTTGACCCTTCAAATGATCTCTTCATGCAATGACAGTGAGGACACTGTCCAGTTTAAGTTTGGGGGTCCGCTCGGTACGCATTTCTAACCTTCGCATTCATATGTATATTTTGCATCTGCATACTAAATCCATAAAATCCATAAAAATCTGAAAATTTTCTAAAAACATAAAAACTTTTCTGTCAAGTTAGCTAGTGGGAGGACTCTGATTCAACATTTCGACGGTTTTGTTTGATAAAATAAGAATAACTAAACCATATGTTTAGATTTTGAAAACCTGAAAGATAACTCTCCTTTGAAGTTAACTATAGCTGATATACGTCTTTACATCACACTACACGTGTCGTGAGTTTTGGAAATTAGATGACAAGTCTTTTATGTTTAAAAACTTTTAAATAGATAAATGATTTTCTGAGGATCAAATAGGTTTGTTCTGAAATAAGTAATATCAAGAATAGTTTATGAAGTGAGTGAATATGAAGGAATGTTATTGATGCCTTAATTGGAACTAGGTCTGAAAAATAACCCATCTAAAACTTGATTGGAATGATTACACACCGAACCCACTAAACACGTCTTTTATCCAAAAAATAATTGAACTGCCGGTTATATCTCCGTTCGTATTAAATCATCATGATTTTCATGCCAAACAGTCTTTTGTTTTTGGACCTAGGTAACTTGAGTAATTAAGTCCGCTGAGGTGTTTCTACACCTAATGCCCTAAAACCAACTGCTTTGGGTGCATTGGCCCAAAGCTCGCTAAGAAGCCTAGAAAGTCCAGATTAAAACAAAATCAAGCAAGTGTTCTCTCCGAGTTAAAATTCCTAACGGTTCTTTGTGTGAGAATAATCTTGATAAAAGACAGGCTTTTATAAAAAAAAATTAGCGGAGATATGAAGGTTTTATTCTATGATAAAGACTATTGCACGTCCAAAGAGGTGTGTATGAAATGAAAACAAGAAAAAGGTGGAGTGAAAAATAAGACCTAGTTTCCTGTTAGGGAAGATAGAAATTCTGAAGTTAAAACTTTACTGGAAAACGAAAATTGAAAAAATGCTTAACTCTTTATAAAACTTCTGTGATCCTTTCAAAATTTTTATCTGGGCTTTATTGTTTGACATGATGACGTAAATCGATCCTTTCAGAAACTTAACGACACTATTTGCACTGCACGTAAAGACATATAAAATCTGTAGTTAAATAAGAAGCGAGGTGTGAAAAATAAAGGTTCGATAGTCTAGACTTAGGATAATAAAATTGTTATTTTCTGAAACAAAACTTTAGGGTTTGAATCTTAGTTATTTTACAAAACCAACTTAACCGGATTTTGTGGGTAGTATCCGCTGAAAACCCTCAGGAGACAACACTCCTCCTACTAGGGACACCTAGAGGTTTAACGGCTTGTTGCACATGCTTAGTGCAATCGCGTTCCCTGCGAAAGTGAGGTTAGGAAATTTTTTATGAATAAATTGGCTTTGCTCGGGACGAGCAAATGATAAGTTTGGGGGTATTTGTTTATATCAGATTTTTGCATTTTTATACCGCCCAATTTTTATCACATTGCATATCGGTAGGTACTCTTGAGACGTGTTTGCTAGTCAATTGCAGGATACAGGCTCTCGGCTCTAAAACGGCGAAATTCATGGAAAAACACGACAAAATCCGGGTTCCTGCCAACCACAGATAAAACACGGGTCTCCGCTCTTTATCCGTCTGTTGCCACACACCAGTTTAAGAGACAAAATGGCAAAACAATGTCATTTTCATGCACAAGGCTCCATGACAACACAAGATCCAAGAAATCTACGCGGAGCTCAAGAAAATCATGGCAAAAAGATCCACATCCAATCACCTTTTGGTCTACTAAAATTCTGGAAGAAATGTGGAAAGATTATCAGAAAAAACATGTACCAGACAAATGGGGACAGCAGACCAGGGAAGCACGAGAAACCGGAGGGCCCAACTCCTCTATTAGGCCGCGGAACCGCGGCCTAAGCATGCTTAGGCCGCGGAACCGCGGCCGTACGGCCTTGTCGGCTGAAGATCTTTCAGGGGCAGTTTGGTCTTTTTATTAGGGTTCTGAATGTTGCCCTAGGTTTTCCTTTTCCTGCCTATAAATAGCCCATAACCTTGTGAATCCAAGTGTGCTTAATCTTGTATTTTTCTAGGTTTTAGAATACTTGTTTTTCTTCCTCTTCTCATCTCTTCTCCATTGAAAAACTTGTAGTGAGCTTTTGTGAGTGAAGAATGATGAATAAAGAAGTTCCTTTTTGTTATATTACTTGTCTTGTTCTTTAGTTAAATTATTATTGCTTGTAATTTTCATTTGTTAACTTAGTTGTTTTTATTTGTGTTTGTTTCTTTCTTTTCTCTTTTTTCTTTATCCTTAAACAACCATGATGCTTACGCTTGATCCTTGCCAAGGTGAGGTCGCAAATAGCTAGTTGTTATCTTCTAATCTCTTTCTTTCTATCTTCCTCTTTTGTTTTATTTTCTTTTCGTTATGATGTGTGAGTAGTTTCCATACTTGTTAGGGTAGGATAAGGGAAGTTTGAGAGAAGGAAATCTCTCTCACTCTTTCCTTGCCCAACATCTTAAATCGACTCCCGTTAATTGAACCACAATCCGCTCCTTACGGCACCCTATCCTACATGATAGCGGTGATTCCGTAGTGAGACCGGTTGTGGTTGAATTAACCGGAGGTTATGGCTAAGAGCCAAGAACGGACGGACAAGCACCAAAAGGAAGAACTTATGCGTTGGAAAGCCTAGCTTATACTCGCAAGTTCCTTCCTAGTCGTGCTAATCCCCGTTGTTGCTGATTACCGTAACACCGATATTAAGAGTGGCAACGAAAGAGGTGAGCGACTCCTAACTCAAACTAACCTAATCCTAACCCTAACAAGCTCTCTTTACATATCATTTTAACACTTAATTAATCACAACAAAATCTGGAAAACTGGACTTAACTCGTTAAAGCACTTAGAAAAAGATTCCCATCTCCCTACGGACGACCCGTACTCAACCGGCTAGCTATAAGCGAAACCGTCTTGATTGCGGTAATTAACTAAACTTGAACACGCAGAATCTCTACCAATCATGTACATATTTTTTTATCTAAATGGACCAACACAATACAAGTGTGTACACAAGTTGCACTAGGAACTAGGGGGCTGCCATGGCACACTCATGATGGCTAGAGAAAGTGGGCATGGTCTGATGTGCATTTATTGCATAAAGTGTTTATATGATTCATATCTACTTGTTCCCCTCCAAAACCTGGGTGCAGACCAAGTCTAATTTGAGAAATCCAGCAGCTCCAATATGATATATGGGAGAAAACAATGTAAGTACACGGTAGCGCCCCAGCCGTCTAACAGACGCCAAATACGGAACAAAAACTTTTTAGCTGGCGCTATCGCATACTATAACCCGGATCTGCCATTAAAGCTAAACTAACAAACTACAAAGTGGGTAGAAATGTTATACCGAACGATCCGAGTCCTTCGGTTTTCAACCATCATCCCACGCTTTGTTGTGGCTGCTCTGAACTCGTTCGATCTCCGGTCTCGTCGTCCAGGTGGCACCACGTCGACAGATCTTTAAACGGGCTCCCACCTCTGAACCGAGGTAACTGGATCACCAAGTTTGCTAAAAGAGATGACCAAGATTGATGTAGAGAATGAGTAGAATACTTTGTCTCGTTACGTCCAAAGCTATGGACGAACGGTAATGAAGTTGCCATTTGGAATCGGGTAAATGGGAAATTGAGCCATATGAAATTTCTATGAACTAAACTATCATAATCTTTTCCCAAAAATCAATTCACCCAACCCACAAAATGTGGCCGGCCAATATATGAAGCAAAGGGGGTGAGTGTGGGAGCTTGGGTTTGGTGACCATAAGCATAAACCTTATCACAACACTTAAAGAAAAGAATGACTCACTAGAAACCATTAAATGCAATTCATGAATCATTAACCTAGTCACCAAAACATTAAATGCACTAATTAATGAACTAATGACTCATGAATCTAGTCACCATTTCTAGAACCTTCTAGAACTCTGACTCACCCAAGAAAAGATAAATCCGTATTAAACCGAATGTTTAATACGGGTGATAGAAAACAGGAAACTGACAACTTCCAAAAGCGATCCCGAAATAAATTTCAGGATAACCCCGTAACAGTATAAACATACCCGCATTTGTATTACGACCGAATACAAATGCAACTGAGACAAAGATATTATATCTACACAGTATAATACTTGGATCCGGCATAAACCAAAGCCTACCAGTATTATCTGTCAGAAATATGACACGTGCGTAAACGCACGTGCATTTTCCGAACCCTACCATAAAATCATACGGCCTCTACAACGTTTCGTCCGAACTTGGGAAACTGTCTGTGGGGGACTCTAATGACTCATCAACACACTGGCACGTCAGAGGTACAAGCTGTATGTAACGGTTGCCTATGTATTGATCGGAAGGGAAGCTGACGAGCGAACTCATCCAGAAACCCTACTGAGTCTGACAGTGACAATATCCGTACAGTCCGGTTCGTTCGTCTATGAGTATCGCATATAAGGCCTAGGGGGCTGGTAAACGTCAGACCCCAATAGCTGTATAAGTCGTGTCAGAGAGCAGCCCAGAACACCCTGAGATACTACTGGAATACCTTCCAGTAAATCTCGATTACCCTGGACAGGGATTTCGTGTAATGGCTCTCCTGAACACAGCGCGATCTCACCCCTAATACCGGGAGAGACGAATCCCCGACGATCCACTCACTGCCTCCATGTGGCCCGGGACTGTACCCAACTAAAACCTATTTGCACGACTCCTTTGAGCCGTAGTAGGGTAGTAATCAAAGCACAGTGGGAACTCACACGAGACAAATGACGATCTCAGGTCGACAAACTAACCTGTACACATGTCACCAGGGAACTGCTATCTGACGATATGTATAATACCAACTAGCATGTTCCCGCGAGTCCTGTCCGGTGTACTCATAACCCAATGAGCACCTGTATACATCTTTGGTGATCCAACTGACACCAGTGTCTTGTGAGACCGGCCACCGCCCCTCGTCGGGGTCTCGACTGTATACACTAGTCTACTCCGGAGTATCGATGCCCTATCTCGAAACTCCCACGACTAGGGATACTTTAAGGATGTGCTTATAGACCCCAGCTCCCACATATATGATCGCCATCATACTGCTGGTAGTTAAGCAAAAATCCTATAGGCTCTATCAACATCTACATGATGATAAAGACAGACCAGATAGCATACTATCATCTCGAGTAAGACTGTTATATCGGCATAGGTCCTCCGCAATCATTGCAATCACGTGCCTGCGATCCAATAATTTACTTTGAGGGCACTATATCTAACAATCTCCCACTTGCACATAAGACTAATTATTGCGATGTCGCATACTCACAACCCGTGTGATACCGAACATCCAACTCCTCTACTAATCAGTTTCACAAAGCCCGTTTGTAAAACTATTGTGTTCGAGAAATAGCCTCAGTGAGTGGATCCGCCCCGATGTTTCTTTCTAAGTCTCTCTTAATCTCAAATTCGCGGAGAAAGCCATCTCCCGAATTGAGTAATACCTGTCTTAGAATATGTCTGGATATCTGATGGGACCTAGTTCATAAATGAACTCCAAATCCAAACTTCTTAGACTGTATCGATCACTGAAACTAATCAGTGTCCAGCACTATGCCTCCCACAGTATCCTCTTGGACCACCTGTCCATAATACTGTCCCTCGTCTGAGGGAAAAACTATAACTCTGACAATCACTCTGTCATCCATGTCACTTTTGAAGCCTGGAATGATAACCGTCTCCCGAAGGAGGCCGCCGTCATCAAGTCCGTAGAACATTTACTTATGTTCTAAAATTGCTTCCTTATGTTTCTTCAGGATTGGATTAATATAAACTTATCGCATCTAGTGCAAAAACAACATCTGGTGTGGTACTTGACATTTCACGATTGACTCAATTGCCTAAGCAAGTGATCTGCCAATCATGCGCGTCCCTTTCCCCTTTAGTCTGTAAGACACCTTTAGAGAGGGTGACTCCATCACCTGCAGGTACACCACCATGCCAGGAGTCAACTATTCTAAAATACTATTAGAATACTGTCAAAGTACCCACATTGGGAAACTACCCAAATCTAGATCTAAAACCATAGATCTAGTAACCAGAATTTCATATATTATATCCATATCCTTTGTGGAGAACCAATTCTGTGACGACCACAGTACAACCGATCGTAGTATAGGAATTTTACTTCCTACTCTGTGTATGTCATCCAAATACCAGGACATCACACCCTACTACCTTCTTAACAGATCCATCCCCTATTCTGATGAAGACAAACCCATGACTGTCACATCAAAAATAGATGATCTTATCTCCGCTATATGTGCTCAAGCCTATAAATAGACATAAGCTACTTGCCCACTATGCTTCCGCTACTCCCACTGACTACGACAACCCTCTGGCAGAATAATATATACGTACACTTCTAAAACTAATTTAGAACGATGCTATACTTATCCTCCTGCCGGGTCTCATAGTCTGGAACAACAGTAGTGTCAAGTCTGTGTAAACAAGAACCTCCTGTCACCGTCCTTGAGGCTACCGGAGTACCTCTCGGGTGTCTGAGGTTACCCACCATATCTGCGGAGTAGCTAATGGAATGTCAAACCTGATTAAATATATAGGTCCTATTAAATTTTCCGTAATCGTTTGCGGTTCTGGAATCACTTCCAGTTCTACCATACTCCCACTACTGTTTTCTGAAAAAAATCCATTTTACTAAAACTGTGGCGAGTCAAGAACAATATCACTATTGATCTTCCAGATTGTAGAAAATCAACCCTCGTCAAAGCTAGGGTCAACACGCAAACTGCCATTACAGAAACGTGCCTTGAGTTATCCAGTGTCAAGTTTTAAGCATAAGCTGGACAACTCCCCTTACCTTAACATCGTTAAGATATGAAGCATTATATATCCAATATAGAAAATTTGGCACATATTTAATTGGAACCAGATTCTAATCTTGCAACTGTCTCCAGTGCATATCAACTCAATGGAGAAAGGCTAATCAGCATTACTCAACTTAGGAATCCATCCAATTATGAGTAACCTGAAAGAGAAACAAGTTTCTCAACACCATTAACTAAATACCAGTCACAAGTATCTACATCTTCGATCTCTTTGAAGAATCCCGATACTTGCGACATCTGGTTCTCTACTGTATTCTTATACCCACAACTTCTCAAAACTTAGAAATTGTATTTCTATGAAACACTTGTCTAAAAACTAGAGAAGTTACAAGTAAACAGAACAGAGTACGAGGACCAACCCCTTTGTCCTGATGGACACTGGACAACATACAATACTCTGTATAAGTCCGCTGAGTTGAATAACTCAAAACCTGTGCATCGTAGGTTGAAAACTGTACCCAGGCGATTTCCTCAAATATCACCAATTACAAAGAATTTCGATATAATGAGGATGGTCACCTGATTCCCAATAGCTTACTCATGCTCATCATCTATAAAACCATACAGATGTGAGAATCATACCTGGTAAATACATACCTTGGAGTAAGCATCTAATCGGGAAATCAGTTTTCCATTAACAATGCACTGAAACAAAAAAAATGTTTCGTAGAGGTATCCTGGTATTCCTAGTAATGCCTCTTCCATAATCCAATTCATGATTTTAACCGTATATTTGTTTGCCATCTCCCTAAATCCCTTTATTTGTCTTTATTCATTACCTTCTGTACACCATCATTAGGCTAAGTGGTTTTCTTCCTTCCCTACCGTTCGGCACCAGCCTATGGTTTGGAAAAAGACTATCCGATAAGCATAATAGGTGTACTCTCCTAATCCTAGGAGTACTCACAACTTGAGAGAAGGTGATGATAAAAGACAACTGAATAAACCTTATTCCTATTTCTCCTGAATCAGAATCCATCCTCGAAAAAATATCCTTCGAGTTCGTATATAACCACACGATGGATTTATCCAATGGAATTGGATGTTCGTAGTGATACGGGTTGCTCTGGAGAAATGAAAGGTGAAGTAGGAGTGGCGATGAAATACGTGGTTTGGTCATGAATGTTAGTAGTCGCAATTTACTTTGTCCTCTTTCTAATTCCTTTATCTTGTCTTTACATGTTACCTTCTGCACACCCTACTTAGACTAATTGGTTTTCTTCATTCCCTACCTTTCGGCACATGCCTATGGTTTGGAAGAAGACTATCCAATAAGCGTAATAGGTGTACTCTCCTAAACCAAGGAGCCCTCGCAACCTGAGAGAAGGTGATAATAAAAGACAACTGAATAAACTAATTCTATTTCTCCTGAACCTGGATCCATCCTCGAAGAAGTCCCTTCGAGTTCGTATATAACCATACGATGGATCTATCCAATGGAAGTGGATGTCCGTAGTAATACGGGGTGTTCTGAGAAATACAAAGGGTAAAAGATGGAGCGGCAAGGACTTATGCAATTCGGACAATCCAAAAGCCAGTATTTTAAGAAGGTTCGGTCAACTTGGTCATTGAGTCATAGTCTAGGGTCGGTCAAAGGTCGCTGCTAAAGAGAGAGAGAAAAGAAACACTCTGCGTGCACTCTAACCTAGATCAAAATGGTTAACACTTTATCTAATCAGGAAACCTCCCACTGTTATCTCAAATTCTCCTCCAAACCTGAAAGAAGAATTAGTCGGGATCACCCGAAGAGTAAACTAACTCATCAGTGGGAATCGGGATCCAACTCTCATCGCATGATAACGTGACGGTATCCACTCACGTTATCACATTCCAGAAGGTATGCCCAAGTCTGGCAAGTTTCCTGTATGTTTGAAACTCCCGATGTAATTTTTATCCCATGCTCTTATGACCATGACGTATGCCAACAAATCATAAGCCACATGTCAAGTTCTACCCGTCGTTGTCCTGATTAATTTAGGTCATCGTACATGCCCTTGACGTAGACCAATAAGGCTGTACGTATGTCCTAAACTAATGTATCTATCTATGCTACAAATGAATACCCAGCAGCTACCAAACACTATGTCTTGACGTAGGCCAACAAACATAGCTTGAATACTACTGACCATCCATAAGAAATGACGGAGGGTTACGGCTGGTTTTTGGCGAAAAACCTTGAACGTAATGAACTTGATCTCGTTGAAGGAACCTGATAGCTTTTTTATAAAAATACAGTGGCGAAAACCTTAGCTAAAGAGGTCACATCCGGTGAAGGGATCTCGGCTCTTTCCTCATGGAATGAGGAGCAGGATATTCTTGTAAGTGCACGACGGCGCCCCGGCCTCCATCCCGAGGCCAAATGCGGAAGCGATGGTTAACTTTAATTTTTCTTGAACCGGCACCACCGCGCACTATAAACCCGGATCGGGCCATTAACTAGTCCTAGCTATCTAGAGAGGGGGTAGAGAGATATACCGAGCGATCCGTGTCCTTCGGTCTTCTCGTCGTCGTCCCGATCTCCCCACGGAATCTCCGGTCTCCACCAAGTCGCCGGAAGGGCACCACGTCGCCTGCTTCTTTTACAGGCTCCCACCTCTATACCGAGGCAACTCGGGCACGAAGTTGGCGAGCCGACGTGCCCAAACTTTGCTGTAGAATATAGTATAGAACCATGTCTCATTTTAGGGTTGAGGTAGTTGCCATATGGTGGAGGTAATGATATAAGCTTTTGGAGATGGTGTTGTGGGATTTTTCCAAAGCCAAAAGAGAACAAAATCCCACATCTCAAATTTTGGACAGCCCCATGAGCTTTGGCCGGCCATGCATATGGTGGTGGTGTGAGAAAAGAATGAGGGAGAGAGTGTAACAAAGCAATGAGGGTCTCTCATAATCCAAGAGAGAGAAAAACAACATGATAAGAAGAAATCATCACAAGGAATAACCAACACTCAACCAACCAATCATTCCAAAAGGTCAAGCCACCATCATCAAGCATGATGACTTCAAAAAGTCAAGCCATCATGAAGAAGTCAAGAAGTCAAGGTCATGGTTCAACCATCATGACACCACAATGTGCAAAGACAACCCTCCAAAATGCTTATTTGCACAAATGCAAATAAGCCCTCCTCCACCAATCTTCGGCCATTGAAAGATACAAATGAAAATGGCCGACACGGAAAGCAAACTGGCAACTCCAGAAAACTGGTCCCGTAATAAATTACAGGAAAACCCCAATACTGTGTATACACACCCGCATTTGTATTTCGACCGAAATACAAATATAATGAGACAACATCTACACTGTACTATACTAGGATCCGGCTTAAACCAAAGCCGGCTAGTATTATCCGTTCGATCCTGATCCGTGCAATACTGCACGTATCTGATCGAACCCTGCCATATATCCATACGGCCTCTAGTACATACCGTCCGATCCTGATCCATGCAATACCGCATGTATCTGATCGAACCGTGTCATATCTCCATACGGCCTCTACAACGTTTCGCCCGAAACTTGAGTAACTGTATGTGTGGTGGACTCTAAAGACTCCTCAATACTATGGCTGTGGATTTAACCACTAGCACGTCAGAGGTATAAGCCAATACGTAACAGGCTACCAGGTATTGACCAAAAGGGACGTCGATGAGCGAACTCATCCTGACACCCTACTGAGCCTGTCAGTGACAATATCCGTACAGTCCGGTCCATTCGTCTATGAGCATCGCATAGCGGGCCTAGGGGGTTGGTAAAAGTCAGACCCCCAAAAGCGGTACAAGTCGTGTCGGAGTGTAGCCCAGAACACCCTGAGATACTACTGGAATACCTACCAGTAAATCTCCTGCCTCGGCCGAGGGCTTCGTGTAATGGCTCTCCTAGACACAGCGCGACCTCACCCCCAATACAGGGAGAGACGAACCCCTGAAGATCCGCTCACTGCCTCCATGTGGCTCGGGACTGTACCAAACTAAAACCTGTTTGCACGTCTCCTTTGAGCGTGGTAGGGTAGTAATCAAAGTACAGTGGGAACTCACACGAGACAAATGAAGATCCCCAGGTCGATGAACTAACCTGTACACATGTCACCAGGGAACTGCTATCTGACGTCAGGTATAAGACCAACTAGCATGTTCCCGGCGAGTCCTGTCCGGTGTACTCATAACCCAATGAGCACCTGTATACATCTTAGGTGATCCAACTGACACCAATGGCTTGTGAGACCGGCCACCGCCCCTCGTCGGGGTCTCGACTGTATACACTAGTCTACTCTGGAGTATCGATGCCCTGTCTCGAAACTCCCACGACTAGGGACCTTTTAAGGATGTGCTTATAGACCACCAGCTCTCACGTATATGATCGCCCTCATACTACTGGCAGTCAAGCAAGAATCCTAGGGGCTCTACCAATGTGTAATAGCGACCTGTCAGGTCACCTAAAGCAGTACACGATGATAAAGATAAACAAGATAGCATACTATCATCTCGAGTAAGACTGTCCTACCAGGATAGGTCCTCCCTCAATCATTGCAATCACATGCCTGTGATCCAATATTGACTCTGAGGGCACTATCTCCAACAATCTCCCACTTGCACTCAAGGCTAATTATTTGCGAAACTATTGCGTTCGAGGAATAGCCTGTGTGAGTGGATCCGCTTTGATGTTTCTTTCTATGTCTCTTTATATCTCAAGTTCGCGGAGAAACCCATCTCCCGAAATGAGCAACACCTGTCTTAGAATATGTCTGGATGTTTGATGGGACCTAGCTCATAAATGAAGTCCAAATCCAAACTTCTTAGACTGTATTGTCAACTGAACTTAATCAGTATGCTGCGCCATCCCTCCCACGGTATTGCCTTGGACCACCTGTCCAAAATACTGCCCCTCGTCAGAAGGAAAAACTATAACTCTGACAACCTCCCTGTCGTCCAGGTCACCTTGGAAGCCTGGAATGATAACTGTCTCCTGAATAAGGCTGTCGTTATCATATCCCTAGAACATTCACTTATGTTCTAAAACTGCTTCCCACTGTTTCTCTAGGATTGGATCAATGTCAACTTATTGCATCTAGTGCAAGAACAACACCTGGTGTGGTACTTGACATCTCATGATTTACTTAATTGCCTGAGCAAGTTATCTGTCAATCATGCACATCCCTCTCCCCTTTAGTCTGTAAGACACCATTAGAGAGGGTGACTCCATCACCTGCAGGTACACTACCGTGCCAGGAGTCGTCCATTCTAAATACTCTTAGAATGCTGTCTAAGTACCCTGATTGGGAAACCACCCAAATCTAGATCTAAAACCATAGATCTAGTAACCAGTATGTCTGATATGATGTCCAAGTCCCATGTGGAGAAACTACTGTGTGACGACCAAAGTATAACCGATCGTAGTATAGGAGTTTCTTTTCCTATTCTGTGTATGTCATCCAAATACCATGACATCACACCCTACTACCTTCTCAACAGATCCATTCCCTATTCTGATGAAGTCAAACCTATGACTGTCACATCAGAAATTGATGATCTATCTCCGCTACATCTGCTTTAGTCTATAAATAGACATAAGCTACCTGTCCACCAATGCTTCCGCTGCTCCCACTGACTACGACGACCCTCTGGCAGAGTCATATACACGTACACTTCTAAAGCTAGTTTAGAACGACGCTATACTCATCCTCCTGCCGGGTCTCACAGCCTGGAACAACAGCAATGGCAAGTCTGGGCAAACAAGAACTTCCCTGTCACCGTCCTTGAGGTTACCGGAGTACCTCTCGGGTGCCTGAAGTTACCCACCTTATCTGCGGAGTGGCCAAAAGAATGCCAAACCAGATTGAATCTTTAGGTTCCTATGAAATCTTCAGTAATCTTTTGTGGTTCTGGAATCACTTCCAGTTCTACCATACTCCCACAACTGTTTCCTAAAAAAATCCATTTTTAATAAAACTGTGGCGAGTCTAGAACAATATCGCTATTGATCTTTCAGATGGTAGGAAGTCAACCCTCGTCATAGCCTGGGTCAACCTGATTGGATGATTTTCCGATTGTGTCGTATTAGAAAATAGATTTTAGAAATCACAACAAAAAGAATTATTTTGACCGCAATCAATAACGGTGTCGGATGTAGCGCGTTAGTAAGTGCGGATCGTCCACAGGGAAAGTGAGTTCCGTTCAATTCTTGAATTAGATGAGTTGAAAATTTAGGGCAAAGAAAAGAAAACAATTCATGATTTGTAATTGTAGATCAAAAAGTAAGAAAAAACTAGATCTAAAAGAAACATTAAAGAGCAAGAATAGGGATGAGAGATAATTTCCAACCAACAATCAAGACTAGAAGTAAGGCTCGTAGGAGTAGATCGGATCTATAGATGTGATGAGATCTAAAGATTACTAATTCTTATCCATTAATGAATTGATACTAAATCGATGCAAATTCATCGAGGGTTAAGGATCTTTGCGAGAAAACTAGGGATTCCGCAACTCATCCTTTGTCCTTTCGATGGATCGCATTCAAATTCTAGCTTCTAGTCAATCAAATGTTTAATAGTTGTTCCCTAGTTTCGAGTGAACACGATTAAGAAAGCATCATCTCGAAGCTAGGTTATTAATCATTTGATTAACTAGAATTTCCAAACATTATAGGATTTAAGAATTGTTAAAATATCTAAATCATCATCATCTAAAGATCGTCACAACTCCTACACGAGCGGAGATTACTCAAACATCATGATCACAAACACAATCACAAATTGAGATCTAATCATTATGCTTGAATTAAAAGAGAAGCAAGAATATAGAAAATTCACCTTTATTTATCGACAAATTTCGTTACAACTCTCTTGAATTTACAAAAGGAAGGAACTAGATCGTCGATTTCGGCTTCGCTCGGCTCCTTGAGTCGCGGATCGGCGTGGATCTCTTGCTCCGTTGGAAATCCGGCGTCGCTTGCTAAAGGTTGAAGGCTCTCTTACTCAAATTGATCTCGGGATCTTGATCTTGATTTTGAATTGGAGATGGGAATTTGAATTTGGCACAAGCTTTTGTCACTAAACTTGTGGGTAGAAGATGGTGATAATTCTTGAACAATTTCCCCTCTAGATTTAGGGTCCCTTTTATAGAATTTCCAAATTTTAAATCTAGAATTGAAATTTGAATTCCCCCCACAAGTTAGTTATCCAATAATTTAAATTTCCCTCCAAAAAGTTAGTTAAGCTTTAAATTTGAATTTCCCTCCTAAAAGTTTGTTGAGCCGAGCCTTCTAGATGTGCCACGTGGAGCTTCTGGGGTCTTCTGGAAGCTTTGGCTGTTAAAATTTAACATGTGATGAATTTTGATGGCATGATCTCTTCAATTGGCCGCGGATCCGCCGCGCCAAGGGGGCTTGGGCCGCGGATCCGCGGCCCTTTGGTAGCCTTGGTTCTTTATCTTTTGGGATAATTCTTGGGCTTTCTGGTGGGCTTTTATCCAATATGTGGAATCTCATTTAGCCTTCTGTATTGCTCCAGATCTTTAGCCTTTGAATTGGTGTGTCTTTTATTAGTTCATTTCCCAATTAGGCCCTGCTTCTGGAATTTCCTGCACAATTTCACCGAGACAAGAGTTGCGCAATACAAGGATGATGCGATGCCATGAAACACACACAATTTCCCTAAAAGTGCTGGTTTTAGTGTACAGTACAAGTAATCCAATATTTTACATGTGTTTTGCAAATATGAGTGATATGAATACCGGATAGCTTTACTTGACTGCAAAATGTAGGGAAATTGCTGTGTTAGAAATGCAGTATTTTCGACTGATCAAATTCCCCCAAACTTATTTTCGATCGTCTCGATCGAACAGTTTTATTAAAAAGAGAAGGAGAAAATAAAGAAAGAGAAAAACTAACTAGCACACTTTCGTAGGCAACACGATTGCACTGAGCACGTGCAACAAGCCTTTAAACCTCTAGGTGTCCCTAGTAGGAGGAGTGTTGTCTCCTGAGGGTTTTCAGCGGATTACACCCACAAAATCCAATAATAAAAGGAAGATCGTGAATATTACATTTAAAGACAAGAATTGTAAAAGAAAAGCCTTGAACATTAGGGTTTCCAACTAAGCTAGCTTTTCGGTTGTCATGAGCCCTATCTTAATGGTCATGAAAAGATGTTAGAAATCACGTCCTCCTTCAATAAAACATCGTCTTATTCTTCATTCCTATCTGTCTTCCAAACATCGATCATATAACCCTGCGTGTGTGTAAAGACATCCCTACACCCGGAGAATTCAATTCAAGCTATCATACTCTTGCCCATCAACCTCAGTACTTTTTGATAAACGAGATTGCTCACACACTTTTATGCGACCGTTAATACTTCTTGAGATACTAACCGACCGATTACTCCTGTGCTTGCATGCTTGGTGTATTTTCCTCGTCTTGCACCACCTCAGGCATAGCAGTGACTCCCAGACCAGTTGGCCTTAGGGCACTAGGTGAAGAAGCACCCTTTTGCTATATATTTTTTTATTGCCCTCGGTGATAACAAAACCAGTATCCATTTTTCTCACCACTTTAAAACAATTTTTTTTTTATACTTTTGGCTTTAAGACAAGAGCATTTCAAGGTATCCTCTACTATCCCAGGCTTTAAGATGTGTGTAAGTGCGAATAGCAGGGTATCAACGTTCAAAATGTTTGGCTTCCAGAATAGAAACTATCTTTCAGACTTATTTTTATCCTCAGATTAGTGACGTCCTTCATCTTACTAACCCTTGGGACAACGGCTCATAACTACTTATTACTAGTTCGTATAAGAAAACTTCTAATTTTCTTACTTTTCTTAAATTTTTCTAATCTCATGGATGTAATTTTTCACTATCTAATCTTTTATTATCATAAATTTTTATATTTTGAAAAATTTTAAATTTTTATGAGTTTTGAAATTTTTTTTTTAAATTTTTATAGATTTTCAAAGAAATGGGTTTTGAAAAGCTATTTACAAAAAAATTGATGAACCAAAAGAAAAATATTTACACAAAAATTTTTATGAGTTTTGAAATTTTTTCAATTTTTATGGTTTTTTTTTAAAGAAATGTTTTGTGCTTATGCAAATGATATGCACATGATGCAAAACTAAGCACAAACCTCCCCCAAACTTGTTTTCAACAGTGTCCTCACTGTTGCCATCCGCTATATCTACAAAAACCTGTAAGCCTGGGAGTAATTTATTAGTGGGGGCAAAATATATAAGTGAAGACCCTCCCCCAAACTTATTCTTTTCACTCACCTCCATTAAAAAAGATGATGCAGTAATATACATGACATGGAGGTGAGACGGAGGAATTTTAATCATGATAAACTGGCTCCTGTAAGAACAGGAGCTCCTCCGTGGGGTCAGTGGAAAAATACGGCTTTAGTCTATGTCCATTCACTTTGAAAAATGTGCCGTTTTTAACATTTTCTACCTCTACTGCCCCGTGCGGGTATACAGACCGCACAACAAAAGGTCCCTTCCACCGAGATCGAAGCTTACCCGCATGAAGGTGTAGTCGTGAATCATAAAGAAGGACTTGTTGACCAGGTGAAAATGTTTTCCTCAAAATGTTTTTATCGTGAAAAACCTTGGTCCTATTCTTTATGATTACAGCGTTATCATAAGCTTCATCGCGGAGTTCGCTTAGCTCATTAAGTTGCAGCTTCCGAAAGTTGCAGGCTTGTTTTAGGTCAAAATTGATTTCCTTAATAGCCCACAATGCTTTATGCTCTATCTCGACGGGTAAATGACATGCCTTCCCAAATACTATCCTATATGGAGACATCCCTAGGTCGGTTTTAAATGCAGTTCGGAATGCCCAAAGAGCATCCGTCAGTTTGGTAGACCAGTCTTTTCTATTTTTAGCAACAGTCTTCTCCAGGATTAGTTTGATCTGTCTATTTGAGATCTCAGCCTGCCCGCTAGTTTGGGGATGATAAGGTGTAGAAAGTCGGTGGTTGATTCCGTATTTCCGCATCAGAGTCTCGAAAGACCTGTTGCAGAAATGTGTCCCATTATCGCTAATGATAGCACGTGGGTGTCCAAATCGTGAAAAGATATTCTCTTTCAAAAACTTAATGACAACTTTCCTGTCATTAGTGCGACATGGACTGGCTTCTACCCACTTTGAGACATAATCAACCGCCAGTAGTATGTACAAATTCCCAAAGGAATTGGGAAAAGGACCCATAAAATCAATGCCCCAAACATCGAAAATTTCAACAACCAAAATGGGTTGCTGAGGCATTTCATTTCTCCTGGAGATCCTACCCGTGTACTGGCATTGTGTACAGGTTTTGCAATAGTCAAATGCGTCCTTGAATAAGGTCGGCCAATAAAATCCACATTGCAAAACCTTCTCCGCCGTCTTTTTAGGACCGAAGTGACCCCCACAGGCCTGATCATGACAAAAAGAAAGAACACTCTTGAACTCTTCTTTCGGGACACACCGGCGAATGATCTGATCAGGACAATACTTAAACAAATATGGATCATCCCAGTAAAAGTGTTTTACTTGGGATAGGAAACGGTATTTGTCCTG
This sequence comes from Agapanthus africanus, assembly GCA_030015575.1. Classification (NCBI taxonomy): domain Eukaryota; kingdom Viridiplantae; phylum Streptophyta; class Magnoliopsida; order Asparagales; family Amaryllidaceae; genus Agapanthus; species Agapanthus africanus. The sequence continues at coordinate 267,714,071 of JASDDO010000016.1, read as the reverse complement.
TTTTGACCAATCGCTGGGTGTAAGTTCCGTGACAAGATAGTTCACAATATCCCTGAACCATGGTTCATTGGATACGCTCAAGAGTTGTTCATCAGGAAACGAGTCATTGACCGGCAGGGTCACAGGGGAAGAAGAGATGCGTGAAAGATGGTCGGCTACTACGTTTTCACATCCTTTATTATCTTTGATAACAAGATCAAACTCTTGTAACAGAAGGATCCAACGTATCAGCCGACCTTTTGCATCTCTCTTCGCCAGAAGATGTTTCAAGGCGGAATGGTCTGTGTACACAATTATTGGAGAGCCGATTAAGTAAGGCCTGAATTTTTCTAATGCAAATACAACCGCTAAAAGTTCTTTCTCGGTGGTTGTATAATTGATTTGTGCATCATTCAGGGTCTTACTTGCATAGTATATCACGTGTGGCATCTTTTCAATGTGCTGTCCTAAGACAGCACCTACTGCAAAGTCGGATGCGTCACACATCAGCTCAAAGGGGTAGTCCCAATTTGGAGACGATAGAACGGGGGATGAAGTGAGTGAGTGTTTAAGTGAGTCGAAAGCTGCCTCACAGTCCGAGTTGAAGTGGAAGGTCGTATCCTTGGCCAGGAGAAGAGTTAAAGGTCTAGCAATTTTGCTAAAGTCCTTAATGAATCTCCTATAGAAACCCGCATGGCCAAGGAAAGATCGAATGTCTTTGACGCTTTTGGGATGAGGGAGGTTTTGAATGACATCTATCTTAGCTCTGTCAACCTCAATGCCTTTCTGTGAAATGACATGTCCAAGAACAATTCCTTCTCGGACCATGAAATGGCATTTCTCCCAGTTCAAAGTCAAGTTTTTCTCTTTGCAACGAGTAAGAACAGCGTCAAGATTCGATAGGCAATCGGAAAAAGAGTCTCCAAAAATCGAGAAATCGTCCATAAAGATCTCCAGAAAATTCTCTACCATGTCAGAGAATATCCCCATCATACACCGCTGAAAGGTAGCGGGAGCATTGCATAACCCAAAGGGCATGCGACTGTAAGCGAAGGTACCAAAAGGACAAGTAAAAGTGGTTTTATCTTGATCCTTTTTGGCTATGGGGACCTGATTATAGCCAGAGTATCCGTCCATAAAGCAATAATACGCACGTCCAGCTAAGCGTTCCAGCATCTGATCAATGAATGGTAGAGGAAAGTGGTCTTTCCTCGTGGCGGCATTGAGTTTTCGATAATCAATGCATACACGCCACCCAGTTTGGGCGCGTGTCTGAATCAACTCATTTTCCTCATTGACAACAACAGTGATGCCGGATTTCTTAGAGACGACATGTATAGGACTAACCCATTGGCTATCGGAGATTGGGTATATGATACCACTATCAAGGCATTTGACGATCTCTTTCATCACCGCTTCCTTCATGACGGGGTTCAACCGTCTCTGTGGTTCTCGGGTTGGTCTGGCATCATCCATCAAGTGTATATGATGTTCGACAATCAAGGGACTGATCCCTTTGATGTCCGCCATGGTCCAACCAAACGCCTCCTTATTAGATCTCAACACCGATAAAAGTGCATTCTCTTGCTCTGATGCTAGAGAAGCGGAAATGATAACCGGTAAAGATTCATTCTCACCTAAATATGCATATTTAAGGTGAGAAGGTAAAGTTTTGAGATCTAATTCGGGCGGAGAAATAATAGAAGGTGGGATCATTGAATGATTTTCGGAGTCGCGGAGAAGCTCATAGCCTGTAAAAGGTACAGACTCGAATGGTGGTGAGTCAGGAGTGGCAGACTCAAGCGTGGAAATGGTGTCCTCACTAAGATCATGTGTCAGGTCAAACAGTGATGTGGCAGTGTCGTCGAGATCTGTAAAGCAAAGTTCCTCAACTCCGCAACTTTCGGGAGCAATCTCGTGGACAGAGCACACATCGAGGATATGAGCAGAGGGTTCTGATGGCTGACTTCCAATTCTGTAAATGTTTAGTTCAATGGTCATATTTCCAAATGATAAGTTCATTGAACCATTTCTACAGTTGATGACAGCATTGGAAGTGGCAAGGAATGGCCGACCCAGAATCACCGGAATTTGGCTCCGGGGGTTTGCTACAGGCTGTGTATCGAGAACAATGAAGTCTACAGGGAATACGAATTCCCCGACCTTTATCAACACATCCTCTAGTTCACCCCTAGGTTTGGTGATAGATCGGTCTGCCATTTGGAGAGTACAGTGAGCAGGTTTCAACTCTCCAATCCCTAGCTGCTCATAGACAGAGTATGGAAGTAGGTTAACACTTGCGCCAAGGTCTAAAAGAGCACGATTGATGTTTTTACCCCCAATAGAAATTGATATCGTAGGACATCCTGGGTCCTTACGTTTCTTTGGTAGCTGGGGGATAAAAGAAGTGCTAATGTTATTGGACATGCAGACCTTCTTTGGCACTTGAGTCTTCCTCTTCCTAGTGCACAAGTCCTTGAGAATTTTCGCATAAGCGGGGACTTGTTGAATTGCATCTAGGAGAGGGATGTTGATGTTAACCTGCTTGAACATTTCCATAATTTTCTCCATATGAGGACTCGATTTGTTAGCCCTTAACCGGTTCGGGTAAGGTGCTTTAGCAATGAGTGCTGGGTCCATCATAGGAGAAGGAAGAGGGGATAGACAAGATCCCGAAAGAGGAGTAGGGATCGTCTGTGGAGGGATAGAAGAGGTGGGCTAAGGTGTCGAGCCTAGAGGGAAATGGAGAATAGGCTCGCGAGAAGGTGGTGGGGTAGGAGAACAAGAGTCAGACGTAGAAGTGGGTGTGTGAGGAAAGATCTCAGCCGGGGCGTTGATAGAATTTTCAGTATCATCAACTTCTTCCCCAACATGGTTATCCAGCATTCTTCCCGATCTCAACGTTGTGATGGCATTTACATTGTAATGCCCAGGATTCGGTAGGGGTTGAGACGGAAGTTTCCCTTTTTCTCTCGCACTTAATTCGGCCTTAAGTCGTGCAATCTCAGCTTCCATCGTTTTGATACTCTCAGCTTGGGACGCTGAGTTTTTCTTTATCTCACCGACGGAAGACTTAACCTCGGCCGACACTTCCATGAAATTTGACATGAGTGATTTCATGGTTTGAGCGAATTGAGAGAAGTCGTCAGAACAGGTCATCTGCATAGGATTAGAAGGTGCAGGAGTGTTGACCTGGTTTTGGAAATTTTGTGACTGGTAGGGGTGCTGGGTGAGGTGAAGTGGTTGCTGTTGTGGAGGAAGAGCCCGTTGGAATTGATTAGGGTTTGGAATCGTGTTTTGGGATTGGTTCCAGGCAAAATTCGGGTGATTCCTCCAACCCTGATTGTATGTAGAAGAAAAAGGGTCGTTTCTAGGTCGTTGGAATGCAGCATTGGTATGCTCGAGACCTTGAAACTGGGAGTTCAATGCACATTCTTCTGTTAAGTGAGAAGGGTCTGAACAGCACCCACAAACGGTTTTGGGGAGTGACATTGGGTTTAGGGAGGCTGCTAGGAATTTGTGTTCCATAGCGTCGAGCTTCTTTTGCATTGCTGCCATCTCAGCTCGAACACCTATGGACACATCTATTTGGTGTACGCCACCCCTACTCGATGGCTGGGTTCCAGTCTCCCACTGCAGTGATTTTTCAGCAAACTCTTCTAAAAATTTCCATGCTTCCCCATCATCCTTGGTCATAAAGGTTCCTTGACACATGTTTTCAAGGTTTTGTTTAGTGGTAGGGTTACTGCCCTCATATATGATTCGGCAAAGTTCCCATCTCGGGATGCCGTGATGTGGGCATTGAACCAAAAGATCCTTGAATCGGTCAAAGTATTTTGAAAATGGTTCAGCCGGAAGCTGGGAGAATTGATAGAGTTCACTACGGATTCGAGCTGTCTTTTGCATAGGGTAGAATTTCTTAAGGAATGCAGCAACGAATTCTTCCCAATTCGTGATGGAATGTGCGGTGGTGTTATATAGCCACTTCTCGGCTAAATCGCACAAGGTAAATGGAAGAAGTCGTAGACGCATGGCATCCAAAGAAAGTTGTGATGTACCCATCATTGCGCATACGTTTTCAAATTTGGTAATAAAAACGTACGCGTCTTCAGTCTCGAGACCGTGGAATTTGGGTAGAAGGTTGATGTACTGGGGCTTAATCTCAAAGTTATCCCCGTTGGCTGGTGGAATGGATAAGCAGGTCGAGAGAGGACCTCGCAAAGGGTAACACCTCTCTTGGAGAGAGATGCGGGGTGGAATCTGCGCACCAACGGACGGCGGCAGAGTAGCGGTAAAGAGGTTTGATGGAGACTGATCTATCAGTGTGGGTGTGGTGGGGGGTAAAAGAAAGGTAAATGGAGAAATACCGACTTCGGAGTCGATCGAAGGGACGCGGACAAGACGGGCACTAGAATCCCGTGTCCAGCCTATCTTGCACTAAAAGGGGTTAGTACAAGTGGCAGCGTGATTTATAATTAGGGGAATGAAGTGAGTGCGGTGTTTGTTTTGATAAATGATACGGATTTTGAAAATATGATGCAACAAGCAATACCCTAAAAATCTATGGTCACCTAGGTCCAATCTCTAGACCGCTCCTAACTGCCAGAAGACAAGACGCAGGATAGAATCCTCCACTGCCTCTTTGTCCCTCCTGTGGCCAGGTAAGTTCCAGGTAAGTGGGAGGTTCTCCACTACGTAAGTAGTGGGCCTAATTAAGTAACCACTAGCCTTCGACACACTTGCCTAGGCACCACAAGAGAAACGCGGATAAGCAATGAATTACCCACGGCCTTCTTCTATCCTAAGTGAGCGCGACGGTCCTTAGAGTCATCTCTAGATATTTTTTAATTAATGAGGGTAATGCGGATGCAGGTTTGTGATTTTTGGGGCCTAGGAAGGGTAATGAACTCCCCACCTAATCTGGATTTGGCCGTGCCCCTTAATTTCCGTATTAGTTATGCAAACAACCACAAAATCAAAAACAAGCACAAATTTTATTTTGCTTTATGCACGCTGCGAATATTTGCAAAGAAATTTGCAACAAATTGTTAGTTAGAGCAGATTTCAGAGAGGAGATAAGAAAGTTAGAAATTACCAGATAAAATTTTTCCAGAGAACCCCCTGAAGCGCCGCGCTTCCGCCGCAACTAGCTCCTAATGCCGCGGTTCCGCGCTTCCCCAAGCTCTTCTCTGTACTAAAAAATTTGGTAATGCTCCTGTTCTCTTCCTCAGTCCTCTGGAATTCACCAAATAATTTTCCAATTTTCCAGCAAGCTCCAGATCTCCTTGCAATTAACCACAACAACACGTAATAGTATTTCGTGCAAGTTTTGATCTAAAAAAAAATATTGATGGAATAAACTTTTCAACTCAAATTTCAAAAACCGAACAAATAGCACACGATCCCCGGCAACGGTGCCATTTTGATTGTTAAATTTCTTGATTGGTAAATCAAATCAAATAGTCCCCGGCAACGGCGCCATTTGATTTAAAAGATTTTCCGATTGTGTCGTATTAGAAAATAGATTTTAGAAATCACAACCAAAAGAATTATTTTGACCGCAATTAATAACGGTGTCGGATGTAGCGCGTTAGTAAGTGCGGATTGTCCACAGGGAAAGTGAGTTCCGTTCAATTCTTGAATTAGATGAGTTGAAAATTTAGGGCAAAGAAAAGAAAACAATTCATGATTTGTAATTGTAGATCAAAAAGTAAGAAAAAACTAGATCTAAAAGAAATATTAAAGAGCAAGAATAGGGATGAGAGATAATTTCCAACCAACAATCAAGACAAGAAGTAAGGCTCGTAGGAGTAGATCGGATCTATAGATGTGATGAGATCTAAAGATTACTAATTCTTATCCATTAATGAATTGATACTAAATCGATGCAAATTCATCGAGGGTTAAGGATCTTTGCGAGAAAACTAGGGATTCCGCAACTCATCCTTTGTCCTTTCGATGGATCGCATTCAAATTCTAGCTTCTAGTCAATCAAATGTTTAATAGTTGTTCCCTAGTTTCGAGTGAACACGATCAAGAAAGCATCATCTCGAAGCTAGGTTATTAATCATTTGATTAACTAGAATTTCCAAACATTATAGGATTTAAGAATTGTTAAAATATCTAAATCATCATCATCTAAAGATCGTCACAACTCCTACACGAGCGGAGATTACTCAAACATCATGATCACAAACACAATCACAAATTGAGATCTAATCATTATGCTTGAATTAAAAGAGAAGCAAGAATATAGAAAATTCACCTTTATTTATCGACAAATTTCGTTACAACTCTCTTGAATTTACAAAAGGAAGGAACTAGATCGTCGATTTCGGCTTCGCTCGGCTCCTTGAGTCGCGGATCGGCGTGGATCTCTTGCTCCGTTGGAAATCCGGCGTCGCTTGCTAAAGGTTGAAGGCTCTCTTGCTCAAATTGATCTCGGGATCTTGATCTTGATTTTGAATTGGAGATGGGAATTTGAATTTGGCACAAGCTTTTGTCACTAAACTAGTGGGTAGAAGATGGTGATAATTCTTGAACAATTTCCCCTCTAGATTTAGGGTCCCTTTTATAGACTTTCCAAATTTTAAATCTAGAATTGAAATTTGAATTCCCCCCACAAGTTAGTTATCCAATAATTTAAATTTCCCTCCAAAAAGTTAGTTAAGCTTTAAATTTGAATTTCCCTCCTAAAAGTTTGTTGAGCCGAGCCTTCTAGATGTACCACGTGGAGCTTCTGGGGTCTTCTGGAAGCTTTGGCCGTTACAATTTAACATGTGATGAATTTTGATGGCATGATCTCTTCAATTGGCCGCGGATCCGCCGCGCCAAGGGGGCTTGGGCCGCGGATCCGCGGCCCTTTGGTAGCCTTGGTGCTTTATCTTTTGGGATAATTCTTGGGCTTTCTGGTGGGCTTTTATCCAATATGTGGAATCTCATTTAGCCTTCTGTATTGCTCCAGATCTTTAGCCTTTGAATTGGTGTGTCTTTTATTAGTTCATTTCCCAATTAGGCCCTGCTTCTGGAATTTCCTGCACAATTTCACCGAGACAAGTGTTGCGCAATACAAGAATGATGCGATGCCATGAAACACACACAATTTCCCTAAAAGTGCTGGTTTTAGTGTACAGTACAAGTAATCCAATATTTTACATGTGTTTTGCAAATATGAGTGATATGAATACCGGATAGCTTTACTTGACTACAAAATGTAGGGAAATTGCTGTGTTAGAAATGCAGTTTTTTCGACTGATCACAACCCACAAACAGCCATTACAAAAACGTGCCTTGAGTTATCCAGAGTCTGGTTTTAAGCATAGGCCGGAAAACTCCCCGTACCTTAACATCGTTAAGATATGAACTGTTCTATATCCAATATAGAACCAGAGGCACTGATTTATTTGAACCAGATTCAAATCATGCAGCTGTCTCCAGTGCATGTCAACTAAATAGAAGAAGGCCGATCAGCGTTACTCAACTTAGGAATGCTTCCAATTATGAGTAACCTGAAAGAGAAGCAAGTTCTCTTAATCACTACTATCAACTGAATACCATACACAAGTATCTACATCTTCGATCACTTTGAAGAATCCAGATACTTGCATTACCTGGTTCTCTACTTTATTCAAATACCTATAACTTCTCAAAATTCGGACCCTGTGTTTCCACGAAACACCTGTCTAAAAACTAGAGAAGTCATAAGTAAACCGAATATAGTACGAGGACCAACCCCTCTGTCCTGATGGACCCTGGACAACATACAATACTCTGTATAAGTCCCTTGAGTCTGATAACTCATTCACTGTGTGTCGTAGGTTGAAAACTGTACTTATGGTTAAGAAGAATTACACTGCCGTTTAATGCTCCTTACCTAACCATCTACTGATATAGGTAAATGTCACAGACATAATTTCAAAAAGATATATCTCACTCTATAAAAATAGACGTACAGATATATCAATTTGAAATTGGTGCATAACAGCGGATATTCAAAATCAAATATTTGCCGTCCGGCAACCAACCCAGGTGACTTCCTCAAATATCACCGATTACAACGAATCCCGATATAATGAGGATGATCACCTAATTCCCAATAACTTACTCGCACTCATCATCTGTAAAACCATACAGATGTGAGAATCATACCTGGTAAATACATACCCTGGAGCAAGTGTCTAATTGGGAAATCAGTTTTCCTTTAACAGTACACAGCGAAACTGAAACATTGAATTGTTTCGATGGGGTATCCCGGTATTCCTAGTAATGTCTCTTCCATTATCCATATTCACAACTGTAACCGTGTAATTCTTTGCCATCTTTCCAAATCCCTTTCTATGTATTTAGTAATTACCTTATGTACACCCCTTTAGGCCAAATGGTTTTCTTCCTTCCCTACCGTTCGGCACCAGCCTATGGTTTGGAAGAAGACTATCCAATAAGCATAATGGGTGTACTGTCCTTATCCTAGGAGCACTCACAATGCGAGAGAAGGTGAAGATAAAAGACAACCGAATAAACCTTATTCCTATTTCTCCTGAACCAGAATCCATCCCCGAACTGGAACAAGTTCCTTTCGAGTTCGTATATAACCATACGATGGAGTATCCAATAAACTGTGGATCTTCGTAGTGATACGGAGTGTCCTGGAGAAATACAAAGGTGATTTAGGATCGGCGAAGAAATACTTGGTTCGGTCGTGAATAGCAGTCGCACTTTACTTTGCCCTCTTACTAATCCCTTGCTTTGTCTTAACTTAATACCTTCTGTACACCATCGTTAGGCTAATTGGTTTTCTTCATTCTCCACCGTTCGGCACCAGCCTAAGGTTTGGAAGAAGACTATCCAATTTGCGTAATAGGTGTACTATCTCCTAATCCAAGGAGTACTCGCAACCTGAGAGAAGGTAAAAGGAAAAGACAACTGAATAGTCCTATCCGTTTTCTCCAGAATTGGAAACCATCCTCGAATAAATTCCTTCGAGTTCGTATATAACCATACGATGGTTTTGTCCAATGGAAGTGGACGTTCGTAGTAATACGGGGTGTCCTGGAGAAAAGGGTAAAAGTAGGAGTGGCAATGAGGTTTGCAACTCTGACAATCCAAAAGCCAGTGTTAAGAAGGTTCGGTCAATTTTGGTCACTGAGTCATAGTCTTAGGGTCGGGTCAATGGTCGCTGCCAAAGAGAGAGAGAAAAGAAACACTCAGCGTGCACTCTATCCTAGATCAGAATGGTTACCAATTTATCTAATCTGGAAACCTCCCACTGTCACCTCAAATTCTCCTCCAAACCTGAAAAAAGAATTAGTCGGGGTCACCCGAGGAGTAAACTAACTCATCAGTGGGAATCGGGATCCAACTATCATCGCATGATAACGTGACGGAATCCGCTCACGTCATCACACTCCAGAAGGTATGCGCATATCTGGCAAGTTTCAGTTTCTTTAGAAACTCCCGATGTGATTTCTGCCCCATGCTCTTATGACCTTGACGAAGGTCAACAAAACATAAGTCACATGTCAAGTTCTACCCGTCATTGTCCAGGTTAATTTGAACCCACCCGTACAAGCCCTTGACGAAGGTCAACAAGGCTATACGACTGTCCCAAACCAACGCATCTATCTATGCAGCAGAAAGGTAACAAGCAGCTACTATACACTATGCCTTGACGGAGGTCAACAAACATAGCATGAATACTACGTGCTACCCGTCTGAAACGACGGAGGGCTACGAATGGTTTCTGGCAAAAACCTTTAACGTAATGAACTTGATATCGTTGAAGGAACTGGATAGCTTTTATGAAAATATAGTGACGAAAACCTTTGCTAAAGAGGTCACTCCCGGTGAAGGGATCTCGGCTCTTTCCCCGTAGAATGAGGTGCAGGATATTCCAACTGAATACCATGATGCAAAGCAAAAGTAATCGGCTATAGTGAAGTTATTGCCCTGACGCAAACCTTTTGTCCAAGGGGTCACTCCCGATGAAGGGATCTCGGCCCTTGCCTCGTCGACTGAGGAGCAGGATATTCCAACTGAATACCACGATGCAAAACAAAAGAGAACGTCCTTGCAATAACAGCTTTTTGAAAAGTGTTCCAACAACATCAGAATAGGTGTGTTTTTAACTTGCATTGATCCGAATCAACGCAGTCCCATCAATTGATCACACCACAAAGAACGAAAATAATATGACGTACGTATATGCCATCCGCATTCGCCACTGGGTCCCGTCATTACCCGTTAGGTTAGCTAACTAACGACAGAGCGGGGACTGGACTAGCGCGGATGCAAAACATATACAACATCTACTAATATATATACCAATATATTATATTCCGTTCAAGGCGTGATAAAAATGCATCATCACAGAAATGTACAACATCACAGAACAATACAGATATCTGGGATCCCCGGGTTTCACAGAGCCACTACTGAAACCCGACGTTCCCCTGGTCGTGTGGATAGCCTGTGCAATGAAATCCTAGACCCCTACCGGCGCGGCAAGTTACCCGCCAAAACCTGAAGCGAGGCAGCCCCCTTCAGCAACGTGAATGGACCACCCGACACTTCACGAAATCTGGTAACTTGGGCACCCCTCCAGGGTCAACCTATACCCCCTACGAGTGCGGCGAATAGCCCACCAATTCTAGAGTGAAGCCCCCTCCGTCTCAATGCCATGAGATGCGGGCTTGTTGCCCTCTAGAACCCGGCTATCCGTGCACCCCACCTTGGGGTAATCCTAGTACAGAAAGTAAAATATACATACAACGGGTACATCGACCGCAACCTGGTCGTGCCCCAAAAGAATAATATACAACAGGCAGTGACGGCAGTCCACATGTCGGACGCTCGCCCCGCAATATCAAATGTACATAATACAACAAAACTGTACTAGCATTGCATCCAGGCTATCCCCCACGACCAATCCGCTACATCACAGCACAATCACAGAACATCAACGTGAATGTCACGTTCGCAAATCCGTCTAACCGGGCTATAGCAGTTAGACGGGATTTACCGATCAAGTGACATTCACGGTCGCAGATATAATGTAAATACTGTGAACTAAAGTGTTTAAAATATCCGATCGATCAAATTTTACCAAGTGGGCCCCAAGCATTACTGTAGCATTCATAGAAATTCTGGGCCCAAACAAAGTATACCAAAACCCCTATTTTCAGTCCAGAGACCCTCTGTAAAAAATTTATCCATTGAACTGCAAATACTGCGGCGGAACCGCGGCCCAAGCATGGGTTTGGCCGCCGTTCCGCGGTCATATAGAGCGATCACGTGATCAAATTTCTACAGAAATCTTATAATTCCCTGCACATCATTCTGCAATGTACAGAAAAAATTTTCGAGCCAGAAAAAATTCGACAGAAACTGATGCTAGGAAAAATACGGGTTTTGGAATTTTGTTCGATCGGAAACGTAAAACACATTAGACCAAGCTAGACAATGTTAATGGCGAGGCTCTGATACCATTGTAAGTGCACGGCGGTGCCCCGGCCTCCATCCCGAGGCCAAATGCGGAAGCGATGGTTAACTTTAATTTTTCTTGAACCGGCACCACCGCGCATTATAAACCCGGATCGGGCCATTAACTAGTCCTAGCTATCTAGAGAGGGGGTAGAGAGATATACCGAGCGATCCGTGTCCTTCGGTCTTCTCGTCGTCGTCCCGATCTCCCCGCGGAATCTCCGGTCTCCACCAAGTCGCCGGAAGGGCACCACGTCGCCTACTTCTTTTACGGGCTCCCACCTCTATACCGAGGCAACTCGGGCACAAAGTTGGCGAGCCGACGTGCCCAAGGTTTGCTGTAGAATATAGTGTAGAACCATGTCTCATTTTGGGGTTGAGGTAGTTGCCATATGGTGGAGGTAATGATATAAGCTTTTGGAGATGGTGTTGTGGGATCTTTCCAAAGCCAAAAGAGAACAAAATCCCACATCTCAAATTTTGGACAGCCCCATGAGCTTTGGCCGGCCATGCATATGGTGGTGGTGTGAGAAGAGAATGAGGGAGAGAGTGTAACAAAGCAATGAGGGTCTCTCATAATCCAAGAGAGAGAAAAACAACATGATGAGAAGAAATCATCACAAGGAATAACCAACACTCAACCAACCAATCATTCCAAAAGGTCAACCCACCATCATCAAGCATGATGAATTCAAAATGTCATGCCATCATGAAGAAGTCAAGAAGTCAAGGTCATGGTTCAACCATCATGACACCACAATGTGCAAAGACAACCCTCCAAAATGCTTATTTGCACAAATGCAAATAAGCCCTCCTCCAGCAATCTTCGGCCATTGAAAGATACAAATGAAAATGGCCGACACGGAAAGAAAACTGGCAACTCCAGAAAACTGGTCCCGTAATAAATTACAGGAAAACCTCGATACTGTGTATACACACCCGCATTTGTATTTCGACCGAAATACAAATGTAATGAGACAACATCTACACTGTACTATACTAGGATCCGGCTTAAACCAAAGCCGGCTAGTATTATCCGTTCGATCCTGATCCGTGCAATACCGCACGTATCTGATCAAACCCTGCCATATATCCATACGGCCTCTAGTACATACCGTCCGATCCTGATCCATGCAATACCGCATGTATCTGATCGAACCGTGCCATATCTCCATACAGCCTCTACAACGTTTCGCCCGAAACTTGAATAACTGTTTGTGTGGTGGACTCTAAAGACTCGTCAATACTATGGCTATGGATTTAACCACTAGCACGTCAGAGGTATAAGCCAATACGTAACGGGCTACCAGGTATTGACCAAAAGGGACGTCGATGAGCGAACTCATCCTGACACCCTACTGAGCCTGTCAGTGACAATATCCGTACAGTCCGGTCCGTTCGTCTATGAGCATCGCATGGCGGGCCTAGGGGGTTGGTAAAAGTCAGACCCCCAAAAGCGGTACAAGTCGTGTCGGAGTGTAGCCCAGAACACCCTGAGATACTACTGGAATACCTACCAGTAAATCTCCTGCCTCGGCCGAGGGCTTCGTGTAATGGCTCTCCTAGACACAGCGCGACCTCACCCCCAATACCGGGAGAGACGAACCCCTGAAGATCCGCTCACTGCCTCCATATGGCTCGGGACTGTACCCAACTAAAACCTGTTTGCACGTCTCCTTTGAGCGTGGTAGGGTAGTAATCAAAGTACAGTGGGAACTCACACGAGACAAATGACAATCCCCAGGTCGATGAACTAACCTGTACAGATGTCACCAGGGAACTGCTATCTGACGTCAGGTATAAGACCAACTAGCATGTTCCCGGCGAGTCCTGTCCGGTGTACTCATAACCCAATGAGCACCTGTATACATCTTAGGTGATCCAACTGACACCAATGGCTTGTGAGACCGGCCACCGCCCCTCGTCGGGGTCTCGACTGTATACACTAGTCTACTCTGGAGTATCGATGCCCTGTCTCGAAACTCCCACGACTAGGGACCTTTTTAAGGATGTGCTTATAGACCACCAGCTCTCACGTATATGATCGCCCTCATACTGCTGGCAGTCAAGCAAGAATCCTAGGGGCTCTACCAACGTGTAATAGCGACCTGTCAGGTCACCTAAAGCAGTACACGATGATAAAGATAAACCAGATAGAATACTATCATCTCGAGTAAGACTGTCCTACCGGGATAGGTCCTCCCTCAATCATTGCAATCACGTGCCTGTGATCCAATAATTGACTCTGAGGGCACTATCTCCAACAATTCTAACTGAATACCGCGATGCAAAGCAACTTGTAATCGACTATATTGAAGTTATTACCCTGACGTAAACTTCTACCCAAGGGGTCACTCCCGGTGAAGGGATCTCGGCCCTTGCCTCGTCGAATGAGGTGCAAGATATTCTAACTGAATACCGCTATGCATAACAAAAGGAAACGTCTTTGTAATAACTCCTTTTAAAATTGTTCCAACAACATCAAATATAAGTTTGTTTTATCCTTGCATTGATAAGAATCAATGCAGTCCCATCAATCAATCACACCAGAAAAGAACGAAAATAAAATGTATGTATATGCCATCCGCATTCGTCACTGGGTCCCGTCATCACTCGTTAGGTTACTTAACTAACGACAGAGCGGGGACTGGGCTAGCGCGAGTGCAAAACATATACAACATCTACTAGTATATATACCAATATATAATAATCGCTCCAGGTATGATAAATGCAACATTACAGGAAAGTAATAAGCATCACAGAATAATACAGATAAACTGGGATCCCCGGGTTTCACAGAGCCGCTACTGAAACCCGACGTTCCCCTGGTCGTGTGGATAACCTGTTCAATGAAACCTAGATCCCTACGGGTGCGGCAAGTTACCCGCCAAAACCTGAAGCGAGGCAGCCCCCTACAGCAAAGTGAATGGACCACCCAGCACTTCACGGAATCCGGTAACTTGAACACCCCTCCTTGGGTCAACCTGTACCCCCTACGAGCGCGACGAATAGTCTGCCAATTCTAGAGTGAGGCCCCTCTGCCTCTTAAAGCCATGAGATACGGACCCGTTGCCCTCCAGAACCCGGCTATCCGTGCACCCCACCGCGGGGTAATCTTAGTACAGAAAAGAAAATATATACAACGGGTACATCGACCTCATCCCGGTCGTGCCCCAAAAGAATAATATACAAACCGGCAGTGACGGCAGTCCATAAGTCGGACGCTCGCCCCGCAATATCAAATGTACAAATAAATCCAAACAGCACTACCATTGCACACTGCTATCCACCACGACATATCCGCAATATCACAGCACAACACAGAACATCAACGCGAATGTCACGTTCGCAAATCCGTCTAAAAGGACTATAGCAATTAGATGCAATTTACCGCTCGAATGACATTCACGGTCGGAGATATAATGTAAAAACTGCATACTAACAAGTTTAAAATTTCAACTTCCCGAAGTGGGCCCCACGTACATCTGGTGTACAGTAATAAAATCTGGGCCCAAAAGAAATATACCAAAAACCACAATTTCCCATGAAAAGCTTACTGGAAAAAATTGATGCACTGTTCCCACATACTGGCCGCGGTTCCGCGGTCAAACCCTAGGTTTGACCGCGGATCCACGGCAGTACTGTAGGATCACGTGCTCAAATTTTCCAAGTTAGCTTAGAAAATCCTGCTCTGTTTTCTGTGATATGTAAAATAATTTTTAGGCTTGATTTAAAATCGACAGAAACTTTCTACAGAAAAAATGTAGTTTTCGAAAATCCGTTCGATCGATATTTTAAACGCGTTAGCACTACTTAGTAAAGCTTAATGGAGAGGCTCTGGTACCACTGTAAGTACACGGTAGCGCCCCGGCCGTCTAACAGACGCCAAATACGGAACAAAAACCTTTTAGCTGGCGCTATCGCATACTATAACCCGGATCTGCCATTAAAGCTAAACTAATGATTGAAACGATTTCGGATGTGTCGGTTTGGAAAATTGTATAGAAATCACAACCAAAAATATTTTGACGGCAATCAATAACGGTGTCGAATGTAGCGCGTTAGTAAGTGCGGATCGTCCACAGGGAAAGTGTAATCGTTCGTGTTTCGATTTAGATGAGTTGAAGCTTTAAAGAAAAGAAAATAAACAATTCATGATTTGTAATTGAAGTTCAAGAATTAGAAAAATCTAGATCTAAGAAAACATTAAAATCAAGAATTGAGAATTTGATGATTTTCCAACCAAATATCAAGAATCGAAGTGAGGCTCGTAGGAATCGATCGGATCTATAGATGTGATGCAATCTAGATATTATGTATCCTTATCCTTCGATGAATTGATACTAGATCGATGATGATCGACGAGAATTAGGGATTTCTTGTGAAACTAGGGTTTCATCATCTATCCCCTGTTCCTTCGTCGATATCATTCATATCCTAGCCTCTAGTAAATTCAAGAATTGATCGTGGATCCCTAATTTCGAGCGATCACAATCAAGAAAGCATCGCAACGAAACTAGGTCGTCGATTCTTCAATTTGCTAGGGTTTACAAAACTCGTAGAACTTAAGAATCGGTTTTAGATTTGTTACATCATCCTTCTATTGATCGTCTCGACTCCGTTACGAGCGGAGTTTTACTCAAACATCACAACAAGAACCACAATTACAAATTGAGATCGAATCATGATGCAAGAATTTAAAGAAAGCAAGAGTAAAGAATTTCACCTTTTATTTATATCAACAATTAGTTACAAATCACTCAAGAACTACAAGAGGAAGAACTCGATCGTCGATTTGGCTTCGCTCGTCTCCTTGAGTCGCGGATCGGCGTGGATCACTTGCTCGGTTGAAGATCGGCTCCGCTACTAAAAGGTTGAAGGCTTCTTGCTTGATTTGGTACTCGGGATCTTGAATTTGGATTGGAATTAGGGTTAGGGTTTCGCACAAGTTGTGTCACTCAACTTGTGGATGGAAGATGAAGAGAGAATGATGAGAATTTGAACCCCCTCAACCCTAGATCTAGGCTCCTTTTTATAGACCATCAAAACCCTAGATCTAGGATTTCAAATTTGAATTTCCCTCCAAAGGTTTGTTAAAGATATTTGAATTTCCCTCCAAAAGTTTGTTAAGGAGAGCCTTCTAGATGAGCCACGTAGAGAATCGGGAGTCTTCTAGAAGCTTCGACCGTTTGAGATATGTACATGGCAAAATTTTAGCAATTGGCGCCACCAAGCCGCCGCGGTTCCGCGGCGCAAGCGGGCTCCCGCCGCGGAACCGCGGCGCTTTTGAAGCCTTAGGGCTTGGGCTCTCTGTTACTCATTTGGGCTGACACTTGGGCTTTTTCCTGATATGTTGAATTGTATTTTTTCCTCTAAATTGCTACCAGATCTCAAAACTTGGAGTTGGTGTATTTTTGATCAGCTCTTTTCCCAATTTTGGCTTTGCTCCTGCAATTTCCTGCACAATTTCTCGAGACAAGAGTTGCGCTATACAAGAATGATGCGATGCCATGATAAACACACAATTCCTTCAGAAATGTCGGTTTTAGAGTATAACACATGCAATCTGGTATTTCAGGACTGTTCTGCTAATATGTGCACTATGAATACCGAACACCTCTAGATGAATGCAAATGATAGGGAAATTGCCGTGTTAAAAATACAGTATTTTCGACTGATCAAATTACCCCAAACTTATTTTCGGTCGTCTCGAGCGAACTGTTTTATTAAAAAAAGAAGGAGAAAATAAAGAAAGAGAAAAACTAACTAGCACACTTTCGTAGGCAACACGATTGCACTGAGCACGTGCAACAAGCCTTTAAACCTCTAGGTGTCCCCAGTAGGAGGAGTGTTGTCTCCTGAGGGTTTTCAGCGGATTGCACCCACAAAATCCAGTAATAAAAGAAAGATCATGAATATTACATTTAAAGAAAAGAATTGTAAAAGAAAAGCCTTGAAAATTAGGGTTTCCAACTAAGCTAGCTTTTCGGTTGTCATGAGCCCTATCTTAATAGTTATGAAAAAATGTCAGAAATCACGTCCTCCCTCAATAAAACATCGTCTTATTCTTCATTCCTATCTTTCATCCAAACATCGATCATATACCCCTGCGTGTGTGTAAAAACATCCCTACACCCGGATAATTCAATTCAAGCTATCATACTCTCGTCCATCAGCCTCAGTACTTTTTAATTAATGAATATTAGGATTGCTCACACACTTTCATGCGACCGTTAATACTTCTTGAGATACTAACCGACCGATTACTCATGTGCTTGCTTATTTGGTGTATTTTCCTCGTCTTGCACCACCTAAGGCATAGCAGTGACTCCCAGACCAGTTGGCCTTAGGGGCACTAGATGAAGAGGCACCCTCGCTATATATTTTTTTATTGCCCTTGGTGATAACAAAACCAGTGTCCATTTTTCTCACCACTCTATATTTTCTTCAATTTTTTTTTATTTCCTTCATACATCGGCTTTAAGACAAGAGCATTTCAAGGTATCCTCTACTATCCCGGGCTTCAAGACGTGTGTAAGTGCGAATAGCAGGGTATCAACGTTCAAAATGTTTGGCTTCCAGAATAGGAACTATTTTTCAGACTTATTTTTATCCTCAGATTAGTGACTTCTTTCATCTTACTAACCCTTGGGACAACGGCTCATAACTACTTATTACTAGTTCGTATAAGAAAACTTCTAATTTTCTTGGTTTTCTTAAATTTTTCTAATCTCATGGATGTAATTTTTCACTATATAATCTTTTATTATCTTATTTATGTAAAAAAATATTTTTATTTTTTTTTGAAAATTTTTAAATTTTTATAGGTTTTCAAAAATGTTTTGTGCTTATGCAAAGTATGATGCAAATGATGCAAAAATAAGCACAAACCTCCCCCAAACTTGTTTTCAACAGTGTCCTCACTGTTGCCATCTGCTAAATCTCGAAAAACCTGTAAGCTTGGGAGGAATTTATTAGTGGGGGCAAAATATTTAAGTGAAGACCCTCCCCCAAACTTATTTTTGGCTCAAAATTTTGTAAAATTTTTCTTTTCAAGAGCCCGATTATACCCCCCAAACTTGAGTTAAACAATGTTAAGCTTTGAAAATCACATGAGGAGGTCAAAAATCAGTGGTCGATGCCAAGCTTTGCAAAGATCGAAAGTTAACGCCAACCATTCAAAATTTTTATCAATGCAGTGCTCTGGTTGGTGGAAGAAGAAGTGGGGAAAGGGTAAGTGGTGGAATAGAATGTGTGTGCGTCTCATTTTGGAGAGACGAAGCAGTGAATGTGATGGATTACTCGCATTCTTTTTACAGTTCAGAAGAAGGGGTGGAGGTTCAATTTCATTGATTGGGACATGATTCATCTCAACACCCGTGTCATTCAAAAATGCGAGTTCATCAGCGAAAATCTCCTTAAAAGTTTCATCAATACCCCGATGAATAATGTCATCAAAAAGTACGGGGTGATCTTCAGACTCTAAAAGCATTTCATAATCGGTGTTAGTTGTTGATCCGGACATCTCGGTGGAAGAGTTCGTATGTGTATGATACATAGTTGGGTCAAACAATAACGTATGAAAAGAGTCAAGATCGGTATCATGAGGATCATCAAATTCGCTGTTGTCGACATCCATTAAGTCGACAGAACAGACCTGAGCAGTAGGTTCGGAGGGTACACTTCCCAACTTGTAAATGTTCAGCTCAATTGACCTATTCCCGAAGGATAGGGTCATAGAACCATTACGACAGTTGATGATAGCGTTGGAAGTGGCCAAAAAGGGGCGACCTAAAATCACCGGTATTTGATTCCGTGGGTTCGCTACAGGCTGTGTATCAATTACAATAAAGTCCACAGGGAATATGAATTCCCCGATTTTTATTAACACATCCTCCAGTTCATCCCTAGGTTTGGTGATTAATCGGTCAGCCATCTGGAGAGTTATGCTCGAAGGCTTTAACACTCCGATACCTAGTTGCTCATAAACCGAATATGCAAGCAAGTTAACACTAGCGCCAAGGTCAAGTAGAGCACGGTTGATGTGTTTTTCCCTAATAGAAATAGAAATAGTAGGACAGCCAGGGTCCTTACATTTCCGTGGTATTTGTTGGGGGAAAGCCGTGTCTACAGTCTTTGCCATAAAAATCTTCTTGGGCACTTGAGTCTTCCTCTTCCTAGTGCACAAGTTCTTAAGAGTTTTCGCATAGGACGGAACTTGTTGGATGGCATCTAGGAGAGAGATGTTGATGTTAACTTGCTTAAACATGTCCATAATCTTCTCCATATATGGACTCGATTTGTTAGCCCTTAATCGATTAGGATAAGGTGCTTTAGCAATAAGCGCTGGGTACATCATAGGAGAAGGAAGTGTGTGTGGACCTGATCCTAAAATAGAAGTGGGGATCGTCCGTGGAGAACTAGAAGAGGTGGGCTGAGGTGGCGAGCTTTGTGGGAAATGAAGAATAGGCTCGCAAGAAGGTGGTGGGGTAGAAGAACTGGGGTTAGAATTAGAAGTAGAAGTGGAAGGAAAGGTCTCAGTCGGGGTGTTATTGATTGATTTTTCTGTGTCATCAATCTCTTCCCTAATGTGATTGTCAAGCACTCTTCCAGATCTCAACGTGATTGCATTCACATGATGTGAATAGCCAGGATTGGGTAAAGGTTGAGCTGGAAGTTTCCAATTTCTCTCTTGCACTCATTTCGGCTTTTAGTTGTGCAATTTGTGCTTCCATCGATTTGATATTCTCATTTTGAGAGACAATGATCTTCATCACATTCTCGACGGAAGATTGCAAACTTGCCGTCCCTTGGATGGATTGTTTCATGAAAGTATCCAAGGTTTGTGCTAGTGCAGAGGTATTATCTGTACCGGTCAATTGCAAAGAGTTTTCATGTGGTGCAAAAGTGTTGGCCGGATTTTGGAAGTTTTGTGATTGGAAGGGGTGCTGACTCAATTGAAGTGGTTGCTGTTGTGGTGGAGGGACCCTTTGGAAATTGTGTTGGGTTGGAACAGTGTTTTGAGATTGTGATTGGTTCCAAGCAAAGTTAGGGTCATTCCTCCAACCCTGATTATATGTGGAAGAAAATGGATCGTTTATAGGTCTTTGAAATGCGGCATTGGTATGCTCGTGACCTTGAAACGGAGAATTTCGTGAACATTCTTCCGTCAAATGAGAAGGATCAGATCAACATTCACATACAGTTTTGGAGAGTGACATTTGATTTAGGGCGGCGGTTAAAAATTTGTTTTCCATAGTCTCGAGTTTCTTGTGTATAGCTGAAATGTCAGCTCTAACTCTTATGGAAATATCAATGCCATCCCTAGACGATTGACTCACACCCTCCCACTGTAAAGATTTTTCAGCGAAATCTTCTAGAAATTTCCAGGCTTCCCCATCATCTTTGGTCATGAAGTTGCCATGACACATGGATTCAAGGGTCTGTCGTGTGTTAGGATTAATGCCCTCATATATGATTCTACACAGATCCCATCTGGGGATTCCGAGATGTAGACATTGAACTAACAGATCCTTGAAGCGTTCAAGACATTTTGAAAATGGTTCATTTGGAAACTGGGTGAATTGATTTATTTCGCTACGGACTCGAGCTGTCTCATGATGTGGGTAGAATTTCTTAAGGAATGCTTTTACGAATTTTCCCCAGTTTGAAATGGAATGTGCGGTAGTGTTATACAGCCACTTCTCGGCTTTATCGTACAAAGTGAATGGGAGAAGACGTAGACGCATAGCATCCATAGAAAGCTGTGAGGTACCCATCATTGCGCATACATTTTCAAATTTGGTGATAAAGGCATATGCGTCTTCAGACTCGAGACCATGAAATTTTGGTAGAAGGTTGATGTATTAGGGTTTAATTTCAAAATTTTCCCCGTTGGCTTGTGGAATGGAAAGACAGGTGGAAAGTGGACCTCGTGTAGGATAGCACCTCTCTTGGAGAGAGATGCGGGGTGGATTCTGCGCACCAACGGACGGCGGCAGAGTAGTGGTAAAGAAATTCGATGGAGACGGATCCATCGATGTGGGTGTGGTGGTGGGTAAAGAAGAGGTAAACGTAGAAATACCGACTTTTGGGTCGATCAAGGGAACGCGGACTAAACGGGCACTAGAATCCCGTATCCAGCCTATCTTGCACTAAAAAGGGTTAGTACAAGTGGCAGCGTAGATTTTGTAACATTTCGAAATAATAAAAATATTATTTTTTAGGAAATTATAATTTAATATTATTTTATTGAATATTTTAATAATTCGGTATAATTAAATACAAATAAATGGGGGAAATTTTTGGAAAATTATGGAAAATTCTAAAATAGGGTAAATTAGAGAATTATGCCATTTCTAAGTTTAATTGATTAGTTATATGCTAATTAAGTGCTAATCGCGATTAAAAATCGCTAATCGGTTTTTTTAGCAATTTGTGCAAAACATGCACATATCTTTTATTTTCCTACACTTGTGCATTTTCTACCATGGTTTCTCATTTGGGTTTAGTATTTGAGTGAGAAGGAATTTAGAGAAAAGAACAGAAATGGAAAAGGGGTTTATATTAAAGAAATTAGTAGTTGGCGAGAGAGAGAGAGGTATGGGCTTCTTTGACTAAAGACTTAGCCACTTTCCCTTCAACCTTCACTCATTTTTCTCCCTCTCCCTCTTGTTGTTGCTGCTACTCCTGCTCCTCACCTCCCTCCCCTCTTCAACTCCTCAAATCACCTCTAAAACAACTCCAAAACCCCACTCTCATTTCATTAAAAGTGTGCACAAGCTCAAGATCTACACTTGGAGCTAAAGAAGCAAGGATTTTGGCCACTAGGGGCAACTCAAGAAAATTCTTGAGTTGCCAAATGAGGTATTTTCTGGATCATTAACTTAGTTTTAGCATTTCCTTTACCCCCATGTTATGATTGAACCGATATTGTGTGATTTTGGTGACTTGAGGAAAAACCTAGTTAGGGTTGTGAAGAATTTTGTGTTGTATTGTGAAACTAAGCTCAGTAGAGGTTATACTATCATCCTAGTGCATGAATTTAGACCCTAACCTGAGAGTTGAAACCCGAAATACGGATTAAGAAACCGATATCGGAGAAATTGTGGAATCTGTGAAGGGTATATTGAATCTGCTATCACCCGAGACATCCTAAATTAAAATTGATTGGACAGTGACATGTGCAGGCACCCAGGAAGCTACCACCAAGACCCTAACCCCTAACTCCATGAACAGGCCGCAGATTTATTCTGTTTGGCCGCAATTTGCGGCCTGGACCCCACCAAACTTGCTCGTTTTGTTTTTGGTGTTCCCTTATCTATAGATTAGGCCCTTGGTATGTATAGATTTGTCTAATTTGACCTAGGGTGAAATCTGGAGCATATTTCCTAAGTTGCTGTTTTGGATTCGTGTTTCCGTATTCCGTATTCTTAATTCTGAATTTGTGTCTTGTGTTTTACCTCGACTATTTGACGTTTATACGACGATATATAGGATTTATTGATGGTTTTGAAGGCGTGCCGTAGGTTCTAACCTATAGGCCCCTTATCGTATCGTTTTGGGTTTCGTATGCCGTTTTAGCTTTGATTTGGTTTTTAATGCGCATATACGATATTTTGATATGTAGGTACCCATGAAGACTTCGGGACAACAAGCAAGCGCGTGGCGACGTCCACAAATGAAGACGCAAGGTGAGTAGATTATATCTACTGGGGGAAGTCGGGTGGATGGCGTATAGCACCCCCGCAGTCCGTAGTTGGTATACTATATATTATGCTTGATAGCTATAGTGTGTCGTGGATATGGTGTTAGGTGTATTATGGATGGTGTAGGGTTAGAAGTGACTAGTGTAGTTCATAGTCGCCAACCCTAGAATAAATTTACACCTACACGCACACCCTTGCATATTCATTATACTTACACTGTGTTGAGGATGATATTGGATGACATTAAAGATGAGTCGATGATTTTGGGCTCTATGCCGTGAGATTGGTAATGTGATGTGATTCGTACTTACGATACGACATATGATCTTAGCGGGCCGTTGGGCATGTGTTTTACCCCCGCTTCCATACTTTTATAGATGGTATTGATTTGTACTAGACTTAGATGTGTACCCTAGATTATATGATATGATGATAATGATACCTGATATTTGATGAGAGGAATGTGATACTGACCCGTACCCGGCTATTGGGATGCCGTACGACGATTTGCTTTATATTGATGATAGATCCGCACTCATGACTTGAGGATGTCATATGATACGTTGTATCGTACGCGATACTATTGAGGCGGGATCACCGACTATTATATCTATATATCGACTCAGATTTAGGTGGTTTCCATACCCCTCCCGATTGACTTGATACTTAGATCTGTAGTTTGCATAGTAGATGTTAGACTAGACCCGAGTCATTCTTATTTCAAATGGCATAACTGCATGACATATACTTTTGGGTGTAGATTCTTTACTGTTACGTTGATTATTCGATTTCCGCAAATTCATGTTATTCACGTTGCTTTGCATATGTTTATTGCTATATTATTATCATGATGTTAGGACACCAACACCATTATCGATGATGCGTATGTTCCACGTACACTATTTGCCGGCTCACACACTTCATCATCGATTATTGCCATGCCACTACACTGTAGTACTGTTGCATCATGATATGATTCTTGCATGGCATATTGTACACTTATACCTGTACACAAACATCGATGATTCTGACTTGATTTGAGATTTGGGAACCGCAAGATGTTCTTCAAAACTGATTCGTTTTAATAGAGCGGTTTCCCTCGACATGTGCACATTACTATTCCATGCTGCATGACTCCTGATATGCTTACCTTTCTTTACATGTCGCATACATCATGTTTTGATTATACGCATTGAGATATGTTGTTTCCATGATATTTCTGGATTTGGGAACCGTGGGTATTTCAAAAGAGAATATATAATTGTGTTAAAAACCCGTTTACCCTTGATATGATATTTCAGTGCGTCCACCATGTGTTTTCTCGGTGCTGAGGGCGACATGTGAAACCCGATTTGAGGAGGCGGATGAGGCCGATTGCGGGTACATGGTGGACCCGGTATGGTACCCCGGGACGAGAACGGTTTCGCTGTGTAGTAGACGGTGAGCCTGGAAGAGGGACTACTACCTACCGGTGATTGGTTGGACCTGGCGGTTATCCAGAGGATACCGACCAGAGTCGATAAATGGATATGGGCGTACTGCCGGGGCCGAGGGCCGATTCTGCAGACATAGCCCGTGGGCTGATACGGACTGACGGAGCCTGATAGATGAGGATTTACGTGTCGATGCTAGGCACGGGTTTCATGATGTTTTCCATGATTTGATTATATCCTCATATTTGCATACATGATGTTTATTGTCATTAGGTGACGGGTGGACGGGTGGACGGGTTCCACGTTTATTGTCATTGGGTGACGGGTGGACGGGTTCCACGTTTATACAGACTTGATCACATACAGACTGGATTTACATTGATCATACTTCATGCAGACATACCTTATACTGATGACATGTTATTACCTGAGTACTTGGCACTACATACATGCTTAGATGTTACTTTGCCACTTTATCATGCTTCAGACGTACTCTTGTGGTTTATTTTACTGATTGTTTGACCTAGGTTTATGTCTTGCATTCGGTTTCTGCTTGTAGATATTTCTATTCACGAGTTGGCAACTTACCCCCGTTGTGCCACAGTTCTTGCAGGTTTTGCCGTACAGGTTCCATTGCGGCATTTCTGGCACACTGCTTCCTTGCAGGTGAATTGCATTTGGTAGGTGGATTCTTTTGCATCAAGAATCACCATTGTACTTGTATTATTCATTGTATCTAGAATTTCCATCAACCAAAACTTGTATATTGTTTCAGACTCTGACACTAGTGATGTATTATTTCGACCCTAGAGTCGCGCTTAGTAGTGTTACAGTTTTCATGCTTATCTGGGTTTCTTTTGAATTTTGATCCTCGCCAGTCGGCATTGTATAGTATATTGCTTGTTGTTTATTTATCCTTAAAATGGTTTTTGATTTCTGGGTTTTTGGCTTACTTGGATCAGATGGAGTCCTATAGACTTCATATGGTTCAAGGGCCAGTCACGTGCTCTTTCGGGTCGTGACAAAGTTGGTATCAGAGCGCTAGGTTGACCTTGGTTCGAGTCTAAGTTTGACTATGTGGAGCCTAGGGCGTCTATATATATACGGAACTTAGGCTTGACCTTACGGAACTTAGACTTTGTCGAGGGTGTATTAGACCCGAACTTTTGTCGCGTAGGATGACCCTTGGTTGATGGAATAGGTGACTAAAGTAGAGTGACGTACCGTGGGTATGTTCCGCCGCATAATTACGACACGCCACTCCGCTTAAGGAAACTTAGGATGTACATATTTACGAGATCAGTGATTCTCTTCATATCCATGACAATACATCCATTTGAGATCCTCGATTCTATTAGTTTCATGATCATACCTTCATTGATGATGTTCCTTCTTATGATCATGTATCCACTCTGGATCTGTTGTTCTCTTTCTTGCCATTGATCTGCTCTCTTCGATACTCGATTGAGGTTCCTGTCGCCATGTTGAGTGCAGTTTGGACTGCTGCTAGGGTTACGGTCAGTGCGAGCTCGTCTGGTACGAGGGCCGACCATTGTGTTTTCTGGTGACATAGGAACGTCTTGAGTTAGTATTGGTGACTGTGACCTCTAGTGGAGGCGAGTGCTTGGTTTTGCACCGGATGATCGGGCCATTGTTAGAGCTGCCAGTTGAGAGAGGACTGTTGATGTACAGCATACCTCAGAGATTATGATGTCGCCTACCGTGCAGACGGATGGACCAGCTGTTGCTGAGATTGACAGGATGTCGCTTCCGGAGCTTATGAGCTGAGATTGCAGTAGCTTCCAGGCAGATATGAGACAGATGATAGCTAGTCTACCCGATTTGAGAGACGAAGGTGATTCGTCCGATTTATGCGCCGGAGCTGGCCCAGTTGAGTTGAAGATTTCCAGTATGGAGAGTCTTACTCAGATCTAGAGTAGACCGATTCAGAGATGAACGCCAATGTGTCGCCTTTCCTGAAGGATAGAGGCGATGTTCGGCGTACAGGCGAATGAGCCAGTTGTTGCTGCAAATGACGAGATATCGCCCAGATGGCTGGAGCTACTGCAGCATGAATATATACTTAGAGATATGATGGACGGTCGCTAGTCACCTAAGGATGAATGACTAGGACATGTGGTTCGTTCGTTTACCAATGCGAGGTTATCGGATAGATTGTTTCTAGCTAGAGACGACTTCATGCAGGTTCGTTGAGAGTCGATAGAGGCGATCGAATGTCAGGAGCCTATTTTCCAAGTTTAAAGTATACGGAAAAACATGCAGGTGATTCTATGGACCCTCTAGAAGAATGAAACCCTAACTCGATTTAATGACCGTGTGAAAGCCTTTGAACCTTAGGGTTTGCGGCAGTTCCGCGGCGCCATTAGTGAGGCTTGGGTTTGCCCTTCTACGGCTGGAACACCGACGCTGTGGCATGTACTCGATACTATTAAACTGTACTCAAGATGT
Organism: Agapanthus africanus; assembly: GCA_030015575.1. Lineage (NCBI taxonomy): Eukaryota > Viridiplantae > Streptophyta > Magnoliopsida > Asparagales > Amaryllidaceae > Agapanthus > Agapanthus africanus. The sequence continues at coordinate 267,687,004 of JASDDO010000016.1, read as the reverse complement.
TGATCTCTTAGGGGATTATAAGGCTCTGACGAGTCGATCGAATGATTCGACATCATTCGGATATCATGTGATGGGATGCATTGCTTGGGAGACTCCAGATATGGGTATAGCCGTTGGAGCACAGTCCATGCAGCCATGATGAGACGAGTCCGAATCAGTCGACATTGAAGCAGAGTGAAGAAAAGAGTTCGCAAGAGATTTCGACGAGATGACGTCCCACTCCGCTGACATCAGAGATGTGATACGCACCCAGAGGCGTTGTATATGGATATATCTTCCAGAAAGAAGCGCGATAAGTATGCAGTCGTTCCGGAATAAGAATTAGCTTCAGCAATGGATGATGACTTCCGAGCAATTCGGCAGGAACGAGATTTGAGAGAGAAACCTCGACGGGACCTTTCTGGAATACGATACGAGAAGACCTAGACCCAGGAGTGGTCATATTGCGCACACCCAGCAGGTCAGAGTTCGGCATCGTCGACGAGGTAGTTGACCAGGTTCGGATAAAGGAACTTACCCAGATGCGTTGCGAATTGATCAAGGACGGACGAGTATTGAGTATTCCTCCGATGGTTGGGACGCGTTCCCGAAGACCTGTTCGGCCAGACATCTTCTATAGAATGATGAAGCTACCGAGTACGCGATTTCGAATCCGTGCGAGAGACTTCGGATCGACCGTGGCCGAGAACAGTGCAGTGCGTAGATAGCATGGCGTGACGTCGAAGTGGTTGGAAATACAGACAAGCGGATAAGAGGTTCGTGCGAGACGCTGACGAGCTGTCATTACTTCCCGTCGAGACCAGAGGTCAGATATGCTTACAGAGACGTTAGGATGCAACCAGATTCCAAGAAATGTTGTGCTGAGGACACAGATGTCCATTGAGCGAGAAGAGATTATGCAAGAGTACCAGCCTCCGTACAGATCGGCATAGGCATGATGGGGAGAGACCCTGAGCAGGATTCCTTCCAGGACGCTGCTGCAACGATGCTTGCACCCAGGATCAGATGTGTGACGTGCATTCAGAGAGCCAGAGGCTGACGCCAGTAATATGCAGCTTTATGAGTGGTCGTGAGGATTGACCGAGAGATGACCAGAGAAGTGCCAGAACGGAATCGTCCCCGTTAGCACACCTGACAGGGCCGATGAGCCGATTGACTGCGAGATAGGTAATCCGAAGAGAAGATAAGGACCCAAAGTCAGAGGACGCCAGACCGTGAGCAAGAGGCAAGTAGATATCTTGCGCTACTAGCATTGGATGCACCGACTCCTTCTCGACCTTGAAGGAGGAACTACCGACGACAATATTTATGATTTGTGATTTTATGATTCGATTATCACATATCCGTCATCTTGGAATTTTGGTATTTTGGGCGTTCTATTGCATGATTTAGTTTTGATGACTGAGTTTCATGATATTGTTTCATGCACCCACTGGATATTTATATTTTGTGCATAAGTTATTACATTTGAGCTATTGATTGTGATTTCAGGCCTATCTTATGCAGTGATTTGATTTACACTTCCAGCATAGTTTTCATGCACCTTTAGTGTTTTGTTATACGATTTTGGTGCACGCCAGATGCACTAAATCGGGATTCTTCGTGCATATCACATGCACCTGATTTTGCTGTCAGGCACATACGTTGCCTATGACAGATGTTTCGTGCACACCAGTTGCACATAGATGTTGTTTTGTACACCTGTGTGACACATATATGGATTTTGATTCCGTGCGCACCAGACGCACCGGATATTCTTATATATATTTTTGGGGATTGATTACTTATAGAGCAGTACATTTTTATGATATTCGCTACGTATTGATGTTTTCGGAACCCCGACAATTTGGATTTTGCTGAAATGTTTTAGTATTGGGGGTTTAAATTTAAATTCGGGGACCGAATTTATTTAAGGGGGGTAGATTGTAACATTTCAAAAAAATAAAAATATTATTTTTGGGGAAATCATAATTTAATATTATTTTATTGAATATTTTAATAATTCGGTATAATTAAATACAAATAAATGGGGAAATTTTTGAAAAATTATGGAAAATTCTAAAATAGGGTAAATTAGAGAATTATGCCATTTCTAAGTTTAATTGATTAGTTATATTCTAATTTAGTGCTAATCGCGATTAAAAATCGCTAATCGGTTTTTTTAGCAATTTGTGCAAAACATGCACATATCTTTTATTTTCCTACACTTGTGCATTTTCTACCATGGTTTCTCATTTGGGTTTACTATTTGAGTGAGAAGGAATTTAGAGAAAAGAAAAGAAATGGAAAAAGGGTTTATATTAAAGAAATTAATAGTTGGTGAGAGAGAGAGAGGTATGGGCTTCTTTGACTAAAGACTTAGCCACTTTCCCTTCAACCTTCACTCATTTTTCTCCCTCTCCCTCTTGTTGCTGCTGCTACTCCTGCTCCTCACCTCCCTCCCCTCTTTAACTCCTCAAATCACCTCTAAAACAACTCCAAAACCCCACTCTCATTTCATTAAAAGTGTGCAAAAGCTCAAGATCTACACTTGGAGCTAAAGAAGCAAAGGATTTTGGCCACTAGGGGCAACTCAAGAAAATTCTTGAGTTGCCAAATGAGGTATTTTCTGGATCATTAACTTAGTTTTAGCATTTCCTTTACCCCCATGTTATGATTGAACCGATATTGTGTGATTTTGGTGACTTGAGGAAAAACCTAGTTAGGGTTGTAAAGAATTTTGTGTTGTATTATGAAACTAAGCTCAGTAGAGGTTATACTATCATCCTAGTGCATGAATTGAGACCCTAACCTGAGAGTTGAAACCCGAAATATGTATTTAGAAACCGATATCGGAGAAATTGTGGAATCTGTGAAGGGTATATTGAATCTGCTATCACCCGAGACATCCTAAATTAAAATTGATTGGACAGTAACATGTGCAGGCACCCAGGAAGCTACCACCAAGACCCCAACCCCTAACTCCATGAACCGGCGGCAAATTTATTCTGTTTGGCCGCAATTGGCTGCCTGGACCCCACCAAACTGTAAGTGCACGGCGGCGCCCCGGCCTCCATCCCGAGGGCAAATGCGGAAGCGATGGTTAACTTTGATTTTCTTGAACCGGCACCACCGCGCACTAAAACCCGGATCGGGCCATTAACTAGTCCTAGCTAACTACAAGATGGGGAAGAGAGATATACCGAGTGATCCGAGTCCTCCGGTCTTCTCACCGTCGTCCCGATCTCCCGCGGAATGTCCGGTCTCCACCTCCTTGCCGGAAGGGCACCACGTCGCCTGCATCTTTTACGGGCTCCCACCTCTATACCGAGGCAACTCGGGCACGAAGTTGGCGAGCCGACGTGCCCAAGCTTTGCTGTAGAATGTGTAGTGCTCAAGTCTCATTTGGGGTAGAGGATGTTGCCTTTGTGGTGGAGAATGAACTATACTTTGGAGGTGGAACTATGGGATTTTTGTGAAGCTAAAAGACCAAAATTCCCCACATGAAATATTGGGACAGCCCCTACCATATGATGGCCGGCCAAGGTAATAGGAGAGGAGAGAATGAGAGAGAGTGTGTTTTTTATGGATGATAGAACCTCACTCATAATGCAAGAGAGAAAAGGTCATCATAAGAAACAATCATCACAAACAAATCCATACTCCATCAACTAATCAACAACCATGATTGCTACAAAAAGTCAAGCAATCATGAAAGAAGAAGTCAAATGGTCAAGGGATGGTGCAACCATCATGATCCAACAAAATGCAAAGAACACCCTCCACAAATACTTATTTGCACAAATGCAAATAAGCCCTCCTCCACCAATCTTCGGCCAATGAACGATACAAAGGAATTGGCCGAAACGGAAAGCAAACTGGCAACTCCAGAAAACTGGTCCCGTAATAAATTACAGGAAAACCCCGGTAGTGTGTATACACACCCGTATTTGTATTCCGACCGAAATACAAATGCAATGAGACAAAATCTATACAGTACTATACTAGGATCAGGCTTAAACCAAAGCCGGCTAGTATAATCCGTCCGATCCTGATCCGTGCAATACCGCACGGATCTGATCGAACCCTGTCATATATCCATACGACCTCTAGTACAAACCGTTCGATCCTGATCCGTGCAATACCGCACGTATCTGATCGAACCCTTCCATATCTCCATACGGCCTCTAGTACTAACCGTCCGATCCTGATCCGTACAATACCGCACGTATCTGATCGAACCGTGCCATATCTCCATACGGCCTCTACAGCGTTTCGCCCGAAAGCTTGAGTAACTGAATGTGTGGTGGACTCTAAAGACTCGTCAATACTATGGCTGTGGATTTAACCACTAGCACGTCAGAGGTATTAGCCATACATGACGGGCCACCGGCTATTGACAAAAAGGGACGTCTGTGAGTGAACTCATCCTGACACCCTACCGAGCCTGTCAGTGACAATATCCGTACAGTCCAGTCCGTTCGGCTATGAGCATCGCATGGCGGGCCTAGGGGGTTGGTAAAAGTCAGACCCCCAAAAGCGGTACAAGTCGTGTCGGAGTGTAGCCCAGAACACCCTGAGATACTACTAGAATACCTACCAGTAAATCTCCTTCCTCGGCCGAGGGCTTCGTGTAATTGCTCTCCTAGACACAGCGCGACCTCACCCCCAATACCGGGAGAGACGAACCCCCGAAGATCCGCTCACTGCCTCCATGTGGCTCGGGACTGTACCCAACTAAAACCTGTTTGCACGTCTCCTTTGAGCGTGGTAGGGTCGTAATCAAAGTGCAGTGGGAACTCACACGAGACAAATGACGATCCCGAGGTCGATGAACTAACCTGTTCACATGTCACCAGGGAACTGCTATCTGACGTCAGGTATAAGACCAACTAGCATGTTCCCGGCGAGTCTTGTCCGGTGTACTCATAACCCAATGAGCACCTGTATACATCTTAGGTGATCCAACTAACACCAATGGCTTGTGAGACCGGCCACCGCCCCTCGTCGGGGTCTTGACTGTATACACTAGTCTACTCTGGAGTATTGATGCCCTGTCTCGAAACTCCCACGACTAGGGACCTTTTAAGGATGTGCTTATAGACCACCAGCTCTCACGTATATGATCGCCCTCATACTACTGGCAGTCAAGCAAGAATCCTAGGGGCTCTACCAACGTGTAATAGCGACCTGTCAGGTCACCTAAAGCAGTACACGATGATAAAGATAAACCAGATAGCATACTATCATCTCGAGTAAGACTGTCCTCCTGGGATAGGTCCTCCCTCAATCATTGCAATCACGTGCCTGTGATCCAATAATTGACTCTGAGGGCACTATCTCCAACAATCTCCCACTTGCACTCAAGGCCAATTATTGCTATATCGCATACTCACAGCCCGTGTGATACCGAACACCTAACTCCTCTACTGGTCAGTCTCACAAAGCTCGCTTGCGAAACTATTGCGTTCGAAGAATAGCCTTAGTGAGTGGATCCGCCTTGATGTCTCTTTCTATGTCTCTCTATATCTGAAGTTCACGGAGAAACCATCTCCCGAAATGAGCAATACCTGTCTTAGAATGTGTCTGGATGTCTGATGGGACTTAGCTCATAAATGAACTCCAAATCCAAACTTCTTTGACTGTATCGTCAACTGAACTTAATCAGTATCCAGCGCCATGCCTCCCCCAGTATTGCCTTGGATCACCTGTCCAAAATATTGTCCCTCGTCAAAAGGAAAAACTATAGCTTTGACAACCTCCTTGTCGTCCATGTCACCTTGGAAGCCTGGAATGATAACTGTCTCCCGAATGAGGCTGTCGTTATCATATCCCTAGAACATTCACTTATGTTCTAAAACTTCTTCCGACTGTTTCTCTAGGATAGGATCAATGTCAACTTATTGCATCTAGTGCAAGAACAACATCTGGTGTAGTACTTGACATCTCATGATTGACTCAATTGCCTGAGCAAGTGATCTGCCAATCATGCACATCCCTCTCCCCTTTGGTCTGTAAGACACCTTTAGAGAGGGTGACTCCATTACCTGCAGGTACACTACCGTGCCAGGAGTCGTCCATTCTAAATACTCTTAGAATGCTGTCTGAGTACCAAGATTGGGAAACCACCCAAATCTAGATCTAAAACCATAGATCTAGTAACCAGTATGTCTGATATAATGTCCAAGTCCCATGTGGAGAAACTACTGTGTGACGACCATAGTGTAACCGATCGTAGTATAGGAATGTCACTTCCTACTCTGTGTATGTCATCCAAATACCATGACAACACACCCAACTACCTTCTCAACAGATCCATCCCCTATTCTGATGAATTCAAACCTATGACTGTCACATCAGAAATGGATGATCTATCTCCGCTACATCTGCTTTAGTCTATAAATAGACATAAGCCACCTGTCCACCAATGCTTCCGCTACTCCCTGTAAGTCCACGCTAGCGCCCCGGCAGTCTACAGACTCCAAATGCGGAACAAAAACTTTTAACTTGGCGCTATCGTATACTTTAACCCGGATCAGCCATTATTGCTAAACTAACAAACTGTAAAGAGTGTAGAATGGTTATACCGAACGATCCGAGTCCTTCGTTCTTCAACCATCATCCCACGCTCCGTTGCGGCTGCTCCGATCTCGTCGATCGCCGATCTCCTCGTCGAGGTGGCACCACATGATCGGTTCATTAAACGGGCTCCCGCCTCTGACTCGAGGCAACTCGATCGTCAAGTTTGCTGAAAGAGACGACCAAGATTGATGTAGAGATTGAGTAGATGACTTTGTCTCACTTCGTCCAAGTCCGAGGACGATCGGTTAATGAAGTTGCCGTGGAAATCGGGTGATGGAATGAAATGAACTGTGAATTCCATACACCCCAAAACTATCATATCTTTTCTAACCGAATGAAAACTCAAGTGAGTGTGTGAGGAGAGAGAGGGGGCCGGCCTCATATAGGAAGAGGGGGGTGATCGTAGGAGAGGGGGGTGACCACAAGCAAAAGATATTATCATAACAAATATCCTAAGGAAAACAAAACAAAGCATGAGTCATTAGGCTAGTCATCAAAAACAATAATGACACCATTAATGCCTAATGAGTCATGAAGCCACTTCATCACTTCTAGAAGCTTCTAGAATGATGACTCACTCCATCTGAAGAAAAGATAAATCCGTCTTTAACAGAATGTTAAAAGACGGCTGATAGAAAACTGGAAACTGGCAACTTCCAAAAGTGATCCTGAAACGACTTTCAGGAAAACCCCGAAACTGTATAAATATACCCGCATTTGTATTACGACCGAATACAAATGCAACTGAGACAAAGATATTATACCTACTCAATATAATACTCAGATCCGGCTTAAACTAAAGCCGACCAGTATCATCTGTCCGAAAATCGACACGTGCGTAAACGCACGTGCATTTTCCGAACCCTGCCATAAAACCATACGGCCTCTACAACGTTTCGCCCGAACTTGGGAAACTGTCTGTGGGGGACTCTAATGACTCGTCAGCACCCTGGCAGTGGGTTTAACCACAAACCGTCAGCGGCACTAGCTATACGTAACGGCTGCCCACGGACTGACCTCAAGGGTGGCCGAGGAGCGAACTCAAGGGAGACCGATGAGCGAACTCCTCCGAAAACCCTACTGAGCCTAACAGTGACAATGTATATACAGTCCGGTCCGTTCGTTAATGAGTATCGCATATCTGCCTAGGGGGCTAGCAAGGTCAGACCCCCAATAGCAGTATAAGTCGCGTCGGAGTGAAGCCCAATAACACCCTGAGATACTACTGGAGTACCTACCAGTAAATCTCCTGTCACGGCCGTGGGCTTTGTGTAATGGCTCTCCTAGACACAGCACGATCTCGCCCCCAATACCGGGAGAGACGAATCCCCTGCTGATCCGCTCACGTGCCTCCATATGGCTCGGGACTGTACCCAAAAGCTACCTGTTTGCACGACTCCTTTGAGCCGTGGTAGGGTAGAAATCAAAGCACAGTGGGAACTCACACGAGACAAATGACGACCTCAGGTCGATGAACTAACCTGTACACATGTCACCAGGGAACTGCTATCTGACGGTAGATATAATACTAACTAGCAGATTCCCAGCGAGTCCTGTCCGGTGTACTCATAACCCAATGAGCATCTGTATACATCTTAGGTGATCCAACTACACCAGTGGCTTGTGAGACCGGCCACCGCCCCTCGTCGGGGTCTCGACTGTATACACTAGTCTACTCCGGAGTATCGATGCCCTGTCTCGAAACTCCCACGACTAGGGACCACAATTAAGGATATGCATATAAACTACCCAACTCTCACGTATATGATCGCCATCATACTGTTGGTAGTAAAGCAAGATCCTAAGGGCTCTATCAAAGTGTAACATGCAATCAGTCACCTGAACATGTACACGACTGATAAAGGCAAACCAGATAGCATACTATCATCTTGAGTAAGACTGTCCTACCGGGATAGGTCCTCCGCAATCATTGCAATCACGTACTTGCGATCCAATAATTGACTATGAGGGCACTATCTCCAACAATCTCCCACTTGCACTCAAGGCTAATATTGCGATGTCGACTACTCACAGCCCGTGTGAAACCGAACATCCAACTCCTCTACTAATCAGTTTCACAAAGCCCGTTCGTAAAACTATTGTGTTCGAGAAATAGCCTCAGTGAGTGGATCCGCCTAGAAGTTTCTTTCTGCATCTCTCATAATCTCAAGTTCGCGGAGAAAGCCATCTCCCGAATTGAGTAGTACCTGTCTTAGAATATGTCTGGATATCTGATGGGACCTTAGTTCATAAATGAACTCCATATCCAAACTTCTTAGACTGTAAGGATCACTGAACCTAATCAGTATCCTGCACCATGCCACCCACAGTATCCTCTGGAACCACCTGTCCATAATACTGTCCCTCGTCAGAGGGAAAACTAAAACTCTGACAATCACTCTGTCATCCATGTCACCTTTGAAGCCTGGAATGATAACCGTCTCCCGAAAGAGGCTGCCGTTATCAAATCCGTAGAACATGTACCAATGTTCTAAAACTGCTTCCTTATGTTTCTCCAGGATTGGATTAATACAAACTTATTGCATCTAGTGCAAAAACAACATTTGGTGCGGTACTTGACATCTCATGATTGACTCAATTGCCTAAGCAAGTGATTTGCCAATCATGCACATCCCTCTCCCCTTTAGTCTATACGACACCTTTAGAGAGGGTGACTCCATCATCTGCAGGTACACCACCATGCTAGGAGTCAACTATTCCAAAAACCATTAGAATATCTGTCAAAGTACCCACATTGGGAAACTACCCAAATCCAGATCTAAAACCATAGATCCAGAAACCAGAATGTCAAATATTATATCCATATCCTATCTGGAGAAACAACTGTGTGACGACCACAGTCCAACCGATCGTAGTATAGGAATTTTACTTCCTACTCTGTGTATGTCATCAAGATACCATGACATCACACCCTACTACCTCCTTAACTGATTCATCCTCTATTCTGATTGAAGTCAAACCCATGACTGTCACATCAAAATTAGATGATCTATCTCCGCTATAACTGCTCAAGTCTATAAATAGATATAAGCATCTTGCCCACTATGCTTCCGCTGCTCCCACTGATTTCGACAACCCTCCTACCGGGTCTCATATCCTGGAACAACAGTAGTGTCAAGTCTTGGTAGATAATAACCTCCCTGTCACCGTCCTTGAGGCTGCCGAAGTACCTCTCGGGTGTCTGAGGTAACCTACCACACCTGCGGAGTGGCAATTGGAATGTCAAATCTGATTGAATGTATAGGTCCTATTAAATTTTCCGTAATCGTTCGTGGTTCTGGAATCACTTCCAGTTCTACCATACTCCCATTACTGTTTTCTGAAAAATATCCATTTTACTAAAACTGTGGCGAGTCAAGAACAATATCACTATTGATCTTCCAAATGGTAGAGTATCAACCCTCGTCATAGCCAGGGTCAACCCACAAACAGCCATTACAGAAATGTGCCCTGAGTTATCCAGAGTCTGGTTTTAAGCATAAGCTGGACAACTCCCCATACCTTAATTTCTTTTAAGGTACGATCCATTCTATATCCAATACAGAAACTTTGGCACTTATTTAATTGGAACTATATTCAAATCATGCAGCTGTCTCCAGTGCATATCAACTTAATGGAAAAAGGCTAATCAGCATTACTCAACTTAGGAAACCATCCAATTATGAGTAACCTGAAAGAGAAACACGTTTCTCAAAACCATCACTATCATCTGAATACCAATCACAAGAATCTACATCTTCGATCTCTTTGAAGAATCCCGATACTTGTGATACCTGGTTCTCTACTTTATTCTTATACCCACAACTTCTCAAAACTTAGACTTTGTATTTCTACGAAACACTTGTCCAAAAACTAGAGAAGTTATAAGTAAACAGAACATAGTACGAGGACCTACTCCTTTGTCCTGATGGACACTTGGACAACATACAATACTCTGTATAAGTCCGCTGAGTTAAACAACTCAAAACCTGTGCGTCGTAGGTAGAAAACTGTACCCTGGCGATTTCCTCAAATATCACCAATTGCAACGAATTCCGATATAATGAGGATGATCACCTAATTCCCAATATATTACTCCCACTCATCATCTGTAAAACCATACAGATATGAGAATGAAACCTGGTAAATACATACCCTTGGAGTAAGTGTCTAATCGGGAAAACAGTTTTTCTTTAACAATGCACTGAAACATGAAAATGTTTCGTAGGGGTATCCTGGTATTCATAGCAATGCCTCTTCCATAATCCAATTCATGACTTCAACCGTATATTTTATTGCCCTTTCTCCAAATCCCTTTATTTGTCTTTAGTCATTACCTTCTGTACACCATCGTTAGGCTAAATGGTTTTCTTCCTTCCCTACCGTTCGGCACCAGCCTATGGTTTGGAAGAAGACTATCCAGTAAGCATAATAGGTGTACCCTCCTAAACCAAGGAGTACTCGCATCTCGAGAGAAGGTGATGATAAAAGACAACTGAATAATACCTTATTCTTTTTAAAGGTGAAATAGGAGCGGCGATGACGTACGCGGTTTTGGTCGTGAATGATATCAGTCGCAATTTACTTTGCCCTCTTTCTAATCCCTTTATTTTGTCTTTACATATTACCTTCTGCACACCCTACTTAGGCTAATTGGTTTTCTTCATTCCCTACCTTTCGGCACCAGCCTATGGTTTGGAATAAGACTATCCAATAGGCGTAATAGGTGTACTCTCCTAAACCAAGGAGCTCTCGCAACCTGAGAGAAGGTGATAATAAAAGACAACTGAATAAACCAATTCTATTTCTCCTGAACCTGGATCCATCCTCGAAGAAGTCCCTTCGAGTTCGTATATAACCATACGATGGCTCTATCCAATGGAAGTGGATATCCGTAGTATTACGGGTGTTCTGAGAAATACAAAGGGTAAAAGAAGAAGTGGCAATGACTTATGCAACTCAGACAATCCAAAAGTCAGTATTTTAAGAAGGTTCGGTCAATCTGGTCACTGAGTCATAGTCTAGGGTCGGTCAAAGGTCGCTGCCAAAGAGAGAGAGAGAAAAGAAACACTCTGCGTGCACTCTAACCTAGATCAGAATGGTCATTATTTTATCTAATCCGGAAAACTCCCACTGTCCTGTCAAATTCTCCTCCAAACCTAAAGAAGAATCAATCGGGATCACCCGAAGAGTAAACCAACTCATCAGTGGGAATCAGGATCCAACTCTCATCGCATGATAACGTGATGGAATGCATCCACGTTACTCATACTCCAGAAGGTATGCGCATACTCGGCAAGTTTCAGTTTCTTTAGAAACTCCTGATATCAATTTTGCCCCATGCTCTTATAACCTTGGCGTTGGTCAAAATGTCATAAGTCACATGCCAAGTTCTACCCATCACTATCTTGTCAATTTGAACCCACCCGCACATGCCCCTGATGTTGGCCAATCGGCAGAACGACTGTCCCAAACTAACTCATCTATCTATGCAACAATTGAATACCCAGCAGCTACCAAACACTATGCCTTGGCGTTGGTCAAAATGCGTAGCTTGAATACTACTGAATACCCAAAAGAAGTGACGGAGGGCTACGGCTGGTTTTTAGCGAAAAACCTTTAGCGTAGTGAACTTGATATCGCTGAAGGAACCTGATAGCTTTTTAAAATATAGTGGCGAAAACCTTTTGCTAAAGAGGTCACTCCCGGCAAAGGGATCTCGGCTCTTTCCTCGTGGAATGAGGTGCAGGATATTCCACTGAATACCGCTATGCAAAGCAACTTGTAATCGACTATAGTAAAGTTATTACCCTGACGCAAACTTCTGTCCAAGGGGTCTTTCCCGGTGAAGGGATATCAGCCCTTGCCTCGTCGAATGAGGTGCTGGATATTCACACCGAATACCGCTATGCATAACAAAAGGAAACGTCTTTGCAATAACACTTTTTAAATTGTTCCAACAACTGTAAACAGGTTTGTTTTACTTTGCGTTGATCAGAATCAACGCAGTCCCATCAATCAATCACACCAGAAAAGAACGAAAATAAAATGTACGTATATGCCATCCGCATTCGTCACTGGGTCCCGTCATCACCCGTTAGGTTACTTAACTAACGACAGAGCGGGGACTGGACTAGCGCGGGTGTAAAACATATACAACATCTAATAGTATATAAACCAATATACATAATCGCTCCAGGCGTGATAATATGCAACATTACAGAAAAGTAATAAGCATCACAGAACAATACAGATAATCTGGGATCCCCGAGTTTCACAGAGCCGCTGCTGAAACTCGACGTTCCCCTGTCGTGTGGATAGCCTGTGCAATGAAACCTAGACCCCTACGGGTGCGGCAAGTTACCCGCCAAGACCTGAAGCGAGGCAGCCCCCTACAGCATAGTGAATGGACCACCCAGCACTCCACGGAATCTGGTAAGCTTGGGCACCCCTCCTTGGGTCAACCTGTACCCCCTACGAGTGCGGCGAATAGTCTGCCAATTCTGAAGTGGGACCCCTCTGCCTCTCAAAGCCATGAGCTGCGGACCCGTTGCCCCCCAGAACCCGGCTATCCGTGCACTCCGTCTCGGGGCAAAACCTAGTACAGTAATGAAAAATAGTACAATAGGTACATCGACCGCAACCTGGTCGTGCCCCCAAAAAGAATATTATACAACAGGCAGTGACGGCAGTCCACAAGTTGGACGCTCTTCCCGCAATATCAAATGTACAAATAAACTCAAACTGTACTATCATTGCACACTGCTATCCACCACGACAAATCCGCAACATTACAGCACAACACAGAACATCAACGCGAATGTCACGTTCGCAAACCCGTCTAAAAGAGCTATAGCAATCGGACGCGGTTTACCGATCAAATGACATTCCCGGTCGGAGATATAATGTAAGCACTGTAAACTAACGTGTTTAAATTTCGATCGACCAAAGACCAAATATTGAAAAGTGGGCCCCACAGCTTACTGGTGAACAGTAACAAAATCTGGGCCAAAACTTTATATACCAAAAACCACAAAATCCCACCAAGAACCCACTGGAAAAATTTGGGGCCACGAGCTCAATGTTTGGCCGCGGAAGCGCGGTCAAACCAATGGTTTGACCGCCTTTCCGCGGCGGTATCATTGAGTCACGTGCCCAAATTTCTTCGTCGTTCTTAGAATTCCCTGCACGGATTTTTAAGACATCCAGAAATTAATTTCGACACCATTTAAAATCAACAGAAACTGTCGTGCAAGAATTTTGTCGTTTTTGATTTTCGGTCGGATCGATGTTTTGAACGCGTTAGCACAAGTTAGTATAGCAAAATGGTTAGGCTCTGATACCACTGTAAGTCCACGCTAGCGCCCCGACAGTCTACAGACGCCAAATGCGGAACAAAAACTTTTAACTTGGCGCTATCGTATACTTTAACCCGGATCAGCCATTATTGCTAAACTAACAAACTGTAAAGAGTGTAGAATGGTTATACCGAACGATCCGAGTCCTTCGTTCTTCAACCATCATCCCACGCTCCGTTGCGGCTGCTCCGATCTCGTCGATCGCCGATCTCCTCGTCGAGGTGGCACCACATGATCGGTTCTTTAAACGGGCTCCCGCCTCTGACTCGAGGCAACTCGATCGTCAAGTTTGCTGAAAGAGACGACCAAGATTGATGTAGAGATTGAGTAGATGACTTTGTCTCACTTCGTCCAAGTCCGAGGACGATCGGTTAATGAAGTTGCCGTGGAAATCGGGTGATGGAATGAAATGAACTGTGAATTCCATACACCCCAAAACTATCATATCTTTTCTAACCGAATGAAAACTCAAGTGAGTGTGTGAGGAGAGAGAGGGGGCCGGCCTCATATAGGAAGAGGGGGGTGACCGTAGGAGAGGGGGGTGACCACAAGCAAAAGATATTATCATAACAAATATCCTAAGGAAAACAAAACAAAGCATGAGTCATTAGGCTAGTCATCAAAAACAATAATGACACCATTAATGCCTAATGAGTCATGAAGCCACTTCATCACTTCTAGAAGCTTCTAGAATGATGACTCACTCCATCTGAAGAAAAGATAAATCCGTCTTTAACAGAATGTTAAAAGACGGCTGATAGAAAACTGGAAACTGGCAACTTCCAAAAGTGATCCTGAAACGACTTTCAGGAAAACCCCGAAACTGTATAAATATACCCGCATTTGTATTACGACCGAATACAAATGCAACTGAGACAAAGATATTATACCTACTCAATATAATACTCAGATCCGGCTTAAACTAAAGCCGACCAGTATCATCTGTCCGAAAATCGACACGTGCGTAAACGCACGTGCATTTTCCGAACCCTGCCATAAAACCATACGGCCTCTACAACGTTTCGCCCGAACTTGGGAAACTGTCTGTGGGGGACTCTAATGACTCGTCAGCACCCTGGCAGTGGGTTTAACCACAAACCGTCAGCGGCACTAGCTATGCGTAACGGCTGCCCACGGACTGACCTCAAGGGTGGCCGAGGAGCGAACTCAAGGGAGACCGATGAGCGAACTCCTCCGAAAACCCTACTGAGCCTAACAGTGACAATGTATATACAGTCCGGTCCGTTCGTCAATGAGTATCGCATATCTGCCTAGGGGGCTAGCAAGGTCAGACCCCCAATAGCAGTATAAGTCGCGTCGGAGTGAAGCCCAATAACACCCTGAGATACTACTGGAGTACCTACCAGTAAATCTCCTGCCACGGCCGTGGGCTTTGTGTAATAGCTCTCCTAGACACAGCACGATCTCGCCCCCAATACCGGGAGAGACGAATCCCCTGCTGATCCGCTCACGTGCCTCCATATGGCTCGGGACTGTACCCAAAAGCTACCTGTTTGCACGACTCCTTTGAGCCGTGGTAGGGTAGAAATCAAAGCACAGTGGGAACTCACACGAGACAAATGACGACCTCAGGTCGATGAACTAACCTGTACACATGTCACCAGGGAACTGCTATCTGACGGTAGATATAATACTAACTAGCAGATTCCCAGCGAGTCCTGTCCGGTGTACTCATAACCCAATGAGCATCTGTATACATCTTAGGTGATCCAACTACACCAGTGGCTTGTGAGACCGGCCACCGCCCCTCGTCGGGGTCTCGACTGTATACACTAGTCTACTCCGGAGTATCGATGCCCTGTCTCGAAACTCCCACGACTAGGGACCACAATTAAGGATATGCATATAAACTACCCAACTCTCACGTATATGATCGCCATCATACTGTTGGTAGTAAAGCAAGATCCTAAGGGCTCTATCAAAGTGTAACATGCAATCAGTCACCTGAACATGTACACGACTGATAAAGGCAAACCAGATAGCATACTATCATCTTGAGTAAGACTGTCCTACCGGGATAGGTCCTCCGCAATCATTGCAATCACGTACTTGCGATCCAATAATTGACTATGAGGGCACTATCTCCAACACTCCCACTGACTACGACAACCCTCTGGAAGAGTCATATACACGTACACTTCTGAAGCCAGTTCAGAACGACGCTATACTCATCCTCCCGCCGGGTCTCACAGCCTGGAACAACAGCAATGGCAAGTGTGGGTAAACAAGAACTTCCCTGTCACCGTCCTTGAGGCTACCGGAGTACCTCTCGTGTGCCTGAAGTTACCCACCTTATCTGCGGAGTGGCCAATGGAATGTCAAGCCAGATTGAATCTTTAGGTTCCTATGAAATCTTCTGTAATCGTTTGTGGTTCTGGAATCACTTCCAGTTCTACTATACTCCCACTACTGTTTTTCTGAAAAAATCCATTTTTAATAAAACTGTGGCGAGTCAAGAACAATATCACTATTGATCTTCCAGATGGTAGAAAGTCAACCATCGTCATAGCCTGGGTCAACCCACAAACAACCATTACAGAAAACGTGCCTTGAGTTATCCAGAGTCTGGTTTTAAGCATAAGCCGGACAACTCCCCGTACCTTAACATCGTTAAGATATGAACTGTTCTATATACAATATAGAACCAGAGGCACTGATTTAATTGAACCAGATTCAAATCATGCAGCTGTCTTCAGTGCATGTCAGCTAAATGGAAGGAGGCCGATCAGCGTTACTCAACTTAGGAATGCTTCCAATTATGAGTAACCTGAAAGAGAAGCAAGTTCTCTTAATCATTACTATCAACTGAATACCACACACAAGTATCTACATCTTTGATCACTTTGAAGAATCCCGATACTTGCAATACCTGGTTCTCTACTTTATTCAAATACCTATAACTTCTCAAAATTCGGACCGTGTGTTTTCACGAAACACCTGTCTAAAAACTAGAGAAGTCATAAGTAAACCGAATATAGTACGAGGACCAACCCCTCTGTCCTGATGGACCCTGGACAACATACAATACTCTGTATAAGTCCTTGAGTCTGATAACTCATTCACTGTGTGTCGTAGGTTGAAAACTGTACTTATGGTTAAGAAGAATTACACCGCTGTTTAATGCTCCTTACCTAACCATCCACTGATATAGGTAAATGTCACAGACATAATTTCAAAAAGGTATATCTCACTCTATGAAAATAGACGTACAGATATATCGATTTGAAATTGGTGCATAACAGCGGATATTCAAAACCAAATATTTGCCGTCCGGCAAACCTCCCGAGTGACTTCCTCAAATATCACCGATTACAACGAATCCCGATATAATGAGGATGATCACCCAATTCCCAATAGCTTACTCCCACTCATCATCTGTAAAACCATACAGATGTGAGAATCATATCTGGTAAATACATACCCTGGAGCAAGTGTCTAATCATGAAATCAGTTTTCCTTTAACAGTACACAGTGAAACTGAAACATTGAAATGTTCCGATGGGGTATCCCGGTATTCCTAGTAATGCCTCTTCCATTATCCAGATTCACAACTGTAACCGTGTAATTATTTGTCACCTCTCCAAATCCCTTTATATGTCTTTAGTCATTACCTTCTGCACACCCCTTTAGGCCAAATGGTTTTCTTCCTTCCCTACCGTTCGGCACCAGCTATGGTTTGGAAGAAGACTATCCAATAAGCATAATGGGTGTACTGTCCTAATCCTAGGAACACTCGCAAAGCGAGAGAAGGTGAAGATAAAAGACAACCGAATAAACCTTATTCCTATTTCTCCTGAACCAGAATCCATCCCCGAACTGGAACAAGTTCCTTTCGAGTTCGTATATAACCATACGATGGAGTATCCAATAAACTGTGGATCTTCGTAGTGATACGGAGTGTTCTGGAGAAATACAAAGGTGATTTAGGATTGGCAAATAAATACTTGGTTTGGTCGTGAACAGCAGTCGCAATTTACTTTGCCCTCTTACTAATCCCTTTCTTTGTCATAACTTAATACCTTCTGTACACCATTGTTAGGCTAATTGGTTTTCTTCATTCCCCACCGTTCGGCACCAGCCTAAGGTTTGGAAGAAGACTATCCAATTTGCGTAATAGGTGTACTAGCTCCTAAACCAAGGAGTACTCGCAACCTGAGAGAAGGTAAAAGGAAAAGACAACTGAATAGTCCTATCCGTTTTCTCCAGAACCGGAAACCATCCTCGAATTCCTTCGAGTTCGTATCTAACCATACGATGGTTTTGTCCAATGGAAGTGGACGTTCGTAGTAATACGGGGTGTCCTGGAGAAAAGGGTAAAAGTAGGAGTGGCAATGAGGTTCGTAACTCTGACAATCCAAAAGCCAGTGATAAGAAGGTTCGGTTAATTTTGGTCACTGAGTCATAGTCTTAGGGTCGGGTCAATGGTCGCTGCCAGAGAGAGAGAAAAGAAACACTCAGCGTGCACTCTAACCTAGATCAGAATGGTTACAAATTTATCTAATCTGGAAACCTCCCACTGTACCGTCAAATTCTCCTCCAAACCTGAAAGAAGAACTAGTCTTGGTCACCCGAGGAGTAAACTAACTCATAAGTGGGAATCGGGATCCAACTATCATCGCATAATAACGTGATGGAATCCGCTCACGTCATCACACTCCAGAAGGTATGCGCATATCTGGCAAGTTTCAGTTTCTTTAGAAACTCCCGATGTGGATTTTTACCCCATGCTCTTATGACCTTGACGAAGGTCAACAAATCATAAGTCACATGTCAAGTTCTACCCGTCATTGTCCAGGTTAATTTGAACCCACCCGTACAAGCCCTTGACGAAGGTCAACAAGGCTATACGACTGTCCCAAACCAACACATCTATCTATGCAGTAGAAAGGTAACAAGCAGCTACCATTCACTATGCCTTGACGAAGGTCAACAAACATAGCATGAATACTACGTGCTACCCGTCTGAAACGACGGAGGGCTACGAATGGTTTCTGGAGAAAACTTTTAACGTAATGAACTTGATATCGTTGAAGGAACTGGATAGCTTTTTGAAAATATAGTGACGAAAACCATTGCTAAAGAGGTCACTCCCGGTGAAGGGATCTCGGCTCTTTCCTCGTAAAATGAGGTGCAGGATATTCCAACTGAATACCACGATGCAAAGCAAAAGTAATCGGCTATTGTGAAATTATTGCCCTGACGCAAACTTTTGTCCAAGGGGTCACTCCCGGTGAAGGGATCTCGGCCCTTGCCTCGTCGACTGAGGAGCAGGATATTCCAACTGAATATCACGATGCAAAACAAAAGAGAACGTCCTTGCTATAACAGCTTTTTGAAAAGTGTTCCAACAACATCAGATTAGGTTTGTTTTTAACTTGCATTGATCCGAATCAACGCAGTCCCATCAATTGATCACACCACAAAGAACGAAAATAATATGACGTACGTATATGCCATCCGCATTCGCCACTGGGTCCCGTCATTACCCGTTAGGTTAGCTAACTAACGACAGAGCGGGGACTGGACTAGCGCGGATGTAAAACATATACAACATCCACTAATATATATACCAATATATTATATTTTGCTCAAGGCATGATAAAATGCAACATCACAGAAATGTACAGCATCACAGAACAATATAGATATCTGGGATCCCCGGGTTTCACAGAGCCACTACTGAAACCCGACGTTTCCCTGGTCGTGTGGATAGCCTGTGCAATGAAATCCTAGACCCCTATGGGCGCGGAAAGTTACCCGCCAAAACCTGAAGCGACGCAGCCCCCTTCAGCAACGTGAATGGACCACCCGGCACTTCACCGAATCCGGTAACTTGGGCACCCCTCCTGGGTCAACCTGTACCCCCTACGAGTGCGGCGAATAGCCCGCCAATCATAGAGTGAGGCCCCCTCCGTCTCAATGCCATGAGATGCGGGCCCGTTGCCCTCTGGAACCCGGCTATCCGTGCACCCCACCTTGGGGTAATCCTAGTACAGAAAGTAAGATATACATACAACGGGTACATCGACCGCAACCTGGTCATGCCCCAAAATAATAATACAATCAGGCAGTGACGGAAGTCCACATGTCGGACGCTCGTCCCGCAATATCAAATGTACATAATACAACCAAATCTGTACTACCATTGCATCCAGGCTATCCCCCACGACCGATCCGCAACATCACAGCATAACACAGAACATCAACGTGAAAGTCACGTTCGTAAATCCGTCTAACCGGGCTATAGCAGTTAGACTGGATTTACTGATCAAGTGATATTCACGGTCGCAGATATAATGTAAATACTGTGAACTAATGTGTTTAAAATATCCGATCGATCAAATTTTAACAAGTGGGCCCCAAGTACTACTGTAGCACATCAAGAAATTCTGGGCCCAAAATTAATATTCTAAAAACCCTATTTTCAACCCAGAAAGCAACTGCAGAAATTTGATACGGCAAGGACATTAATTTGCGGCGGAACCGCGGCCCAAGGGGGGGTTTGGCCGCGGTTCCGCGCTCCCATTGTCGAATTACTGTATCGAATTTCTACAGAATGCTTAGAACTTCCAGTACATCACTATTCAACAACCTGAAAAAAATTTCGAGCCAGAAAAAAATCAACAGAAAACCGATGCATGTGTTATTGGGTTTTCGGAACATTTGTTTGATCGGAAGTGTAAAACACATTAGACAAAGCTAGACTATGTTAATGGCGAGGCTCTGATACCACTGTAAGTGCACGGCGGCGCCCCGGCCTCCATCTCGAGGCCAAATGCGGAAGCGATGGTTAACTT
This sequence comes from Agapanthus africanus, assembly GCA_030015575.1. Lineage (NCBI taxonomy): Eukaryota > Viridiplantae > Streptophyta > Magnoliopsida > Asparagales > Amaryllidaceae > Agapanthus > Agapanthus africanus. The sequence goes on along the minus strand of JASDDO010000016.1, from coordinate 267,666,267 downwards.
TGATTTTCTTGAACCGGCACCACCGCGCACTAAAACCCGGATCGGGCCATTAACTAGTCCTAGCTAACTACAAGATAGGGAAGAGAGATATCCGAGTGATCCGAGTCCTCCGGTCTTCTCGCCGTCGTCCCGATCTCCCGCGGAATGTCCGGTCTCCACCTCCTCGCTAGAAGGGCACCACGTCACCTGCATCTTTTACGGGCTCCCACATCTATATCGAGGCAACTCGGGCACGAAGTTGGCGAGCCGACGTGCCCAAGGTTTGTTGTAGAATGTGTAGTGCATAAGTCTCATTTGGGGTAGAGGATGTTGCCTTTGTGGTGGAGAATGAACTATACTTTGGAGGTGGAACTATAGGATTTTTGTGAAGCTAAAAGACCAAAATTCCCCACATGAAATATTGGGACAACCCCTTCCATATGATGGCCGGCCAAGGTAATAGGAGAGGAGAGAATGAGAGAGAGAGTGTTTTTTATGGATGATGGAACCTCACTCATAATGCAAGAGAGAAAAGGTCATCATAAGAAACAATCATCACAAATAAATCCATACTCCATCAACTAATCAACAACAATGATTGCTACAAAAAGTCAAGCAATTATGAAAGAAGAAGTCAAATGGTCAAGGGATGGTGCAACCATCATGATCCAACAAAATGCAAAGAACACCCTCCACAAATACTTATTTGCACAAATGCAAATAAGCCCTCCTCCACCAATCTTCGGCCAATGAACGATACAAAGGAAATTGGCCGAAACAGAAAGCAAACTGGCAACTCCAGAAAACTGGTCCCGTAATAAATTACAGGAAAACCCCGGTACTGTGTATACACACCCGCATTTGTATTCCGACCGAAATACAAATACAATGAGACAAAATCTACACTGTACTATACTAGGATCCGGCTTAAACCAAAGCCGGCTAGTATAATCCGTCCGATCCTGATCCGTGCAATACCGCACGTATCTGATCGAACCCTGTCATATATCCATACGACCTCTAGTACAAACCGTTCGATCCTGATCCGTGCAATACCGCACGTATCTGATCGAACCCTGCCATATCTTCATACGGCCTCTAGTACTAACCGTCCGATCCCGATCCGTGCAATACCGCACGTATCTGATCGAACTGTGCCATATCTCCATACGGCCTCTACAGCGTTTCACCCGAAAGCTTGAGTAACTGAATGTGTGGTGGACTCTAAAGACTCGTCAATACTATGGCTGTGGATTTAACCACTAGCACGTCAGAGGTATTAGCCATACATGACGGGCCACCGGCTATTGACAAAAAGGGACGTCTGTGAGTGAACTCATCCTGACACCCTACTGAGCCTGTCAGTGACAATATCCGTACAGTCCGGTCCGTTCGTCTATGAGCATCGCATGGCTGGCCTAGGGGGTTGGTAAAAGTCAGACCCCCAAAAGCGATACAAGTCGTGTCGGAGTGTAGCCCAGAACACCCTGAGATACTACTGGAATACCTACCAGTAAATCTCCTGCCTCGGCCGAGGGCTTCGTGTAATGGCTCTCCTAGACACAGCGCGACCTCACCCCCAATACCGGGAGAGACGAACCCCCGAAGATCCGCTCACTGCCTCCATGTGGCTCGGGACTGTACCCAACTAAAACCTGTTTGCACGTCTCCTTTGAGCGTGGTAGGGTAGTAATCAATGTACAGTGGGAACTCACACGAGACAAATGATGATCCCCAGGTCGATGAACTAACCTGTACACATGTCACCAGGGAACTGCTATCTGACGTCAGGTATAAGACCAACTAGCATGTTCTCGGCGAGTCCTGTCCGGTGTACTCATAACCCAATGAGCACCTGTATACATCTTAGGTGATCCAACTGACACCAATGGCTTGTGAGACCGGCCACCGCCCCTCGTCGGGGTCTTGACTGTATACACTAGTCTACTCTGAAGTATCGATGCCATGTCTCGAAACTCCCACGACTAGGGACCTTTTAAGGATGTGCTTATAGACCACCAGCTCTCACGTATATGATCGCCCTCATACTGCTAGCAGTTAAGCAAGAATCCTAGGGGCTCTACTAACGTGTAATAGCGACCTGTCAGGTCACCTAAAGTAGTACACGATGATAAAGATAAACCAGATAGCATACTATCATCTCGAGTAAGACTGTCCTCCTGGGATAGGTCCTCCCTCAATCATTGCAATCACGTGCCTGTGATCCAATAATTGACTCTGAGGGCACTATCTCCAACACAAACTTGCTCGTTTTGGTTTTGGTGTTCCCTTATCTGTAGATTAGGCCCTTGGTATGTATAGATTTGTCTAATTTGACCTAGGGTGAAATCTGGTGCATATTTCCTAAGTTGCTGTTTTGGATTCGTGTTTCCGTAATCCGTATTCTTAATTCTGAATTTGTGTCTTGTGTTTTACCTCGACTATTTGGCGTTTATACGGCGATATAGAGGATTTATTGATGGTTTTGAAGGCGTGCCGTAGGTTCTAACCTATAGGCCACTTATCGTATCGTTTTGGGTTTCATATGCCGTTTTAGCTTTGATTTGGTTTTTAATGCGCATATACGATATTTTGATATGTAGGTACCCATGAAGACTTCGCGACGACAAGCAAGCGCGTGGCGACGTCCACAAATGAAGACGCAAGGTGAGTAGATTATATCTACTGGGGGAAGTCGGGTGGATGGCGTATAGCACCCCCGCAGTCCGTAGTTGGTATACTATATATTATGCTTGATAGCTATAGTGTGTCGTGGATATGGTGTTAGGTGTATTATGGATGGTGTAGGGTTAGAAGTGACTAGTGTAGTTCATAGTCGCGAACCCAAGAATAGATTTACACCTACACGCACACCCTTGTATATTCATTATACTTACACTGTGTTGAGGATGATATTGGATAACATTGAAGATGAGTCGATGATTTTGGGCTTTTTGCCGTGAGATCGGTAATGTGATGTGATTCGTACTTGCGATACGACATGTGATCGTAGCGGGCCTTTGGGCATGTGTTTTACCCCCGCTTCCATACTTTTATAGATGGTATTGATTTGTACTAGACTTAGATATGTACCCTAGATTATATGATATGATGATAATGATACCTGATATTTGATGAGAGGAGCGTGATATTGACCCGTACACAGATATTGGGATGCCGTACGACGATTTACCGTATGAGCTTTATATTGATGATAGATCCGCACTCATGACTTGAGGATGTCATATGATATGTTGTATCGTACGCGATACTATTGAGGCGGGATCACCGAATATTATATCTATATATCGACTCAGATTTAGATGGTTTCCATACCCTTCCCGATTGACTTGATACTTAGATCTGTAGTTTGCATAGTAGATGTTAGACTAGACCCGAGTCATTCTTATTTCAATTGGCATAACAGCATGACATATACTTTTGGGTGTAGATTCTTTGCTTTTACGTTGATTATTCGATTTCCGCATATTCATGCTATTCACGTTGCTTTGCATATGTTTATTGCTATATTATTATCATGCTGTTAGGACACCGGCACCATTATCGATGATGCGTATGTTCCACGTACACTATTTGCCAGCTCACACACTTCATCATCGATAATTGCCATGCCACTACACTGTAGTACTGTTGCATCATGATATGATTCTTGCATGGCATATTGTACACTTATACCTGTACACAAACATAGATGATTCTGACTTGATTAGAGATTTGGGAACCGCAAGATGTTCTTCAAAACTGATTCGTTTTAATAGAGAGGTTTCCCTCGACATGTGCAAATTACTATTCAATGTTGCATGATTCCTAATATGCTTACCTTTCTTTACATGTCGCATACATCATGTTTTGATTATACGCATTGAGATATGTTGTTTCCATGATATTTCTGGATTTGGGAACCATGGGTATTTCAAAAGAGAATATATAATTGTGTTAAAAACCCGGTTACCCTTGATATGATATTTCTGTGCGTCCACCATGTATTTTCTCGGTGCTGAGGGCGACATGTGAAACCCGATTCGAGGAGGCGGATGAGGCCGATTGCGGGTACATGGTGGACCCGGTATGGTACCCCGGGGCGAGAACAGTTTCACTGTGTAGTAGACGGTGAGCCTGGCAGAGGGACTACTACCTACCGGTGATTGGTTGGACCTGGAGGTTATCCAGAGGATACCGACCAGAGTCGATAGATGGATATGGGCGTACTGCCGGGGCCAAGGGCCGATTCCGCAGACATAGCCCGTGGGCTGATCCAGACTGACGGAGCCCGATAGATGAGGATTTACGTGTCGATGCTAGGCACGAGTTTCATGATGTTTTCCATGATTTGATTATATCCTCATATTTGCATACATGATGTTTATTGTCATTGGGTGACGGGTGGACGGGTTCCACGTTTATTGTCATTGGGTGACGGGTGGACAGGTTCCACGTTTATACAGACTTGATCACATAAAGACTGGATTTACATTGATCATACTTCATGCAGACATACCTTATACTGATGACATGTTATTACCTGAGTACTTGGCACTACATACATGCTTAGATGTTACTTTGCCACTTTATCATGCTTCAGACGTACTCTTGTGGTTTATATTACTGATTGTTTGACCTAAGTTTATGTCTTGCATTCGGTTTCTGCTTGTAGATATTTCTATTCACGAGTTGGCAACTCACCCCCGTTGTGCCACAGTTCTTGCAGGTTTTGCCGTACAGGTTCCATTGCGGCATTTCTGGCACGCTGCTTCCTTGCGGGTGAATTGCATTTGGTAGGTGGATTCTTTTGCATCAAGAATCACCATTGTACTTGTATTATTCATTGTATCTAGAATTTCCATCAACCAAAACTTGTATATTGTTTCAGACTCTGACACTAGTGATGTATTATTTCGACCCTAGAGTCGCGCTTAGTAGTGTTACAGTTTTCATGCTTATCTGGGTTTCTTTTGAATTTTGATCCTCGCCAGTCGGTGTTGTATAGTATATTGCTTGTTGTTTATTTATCCTTAAAATGGTTTTAGATTTCTGGGTTTTTGGCTTACTTGGATCAGATGGAGTCCTATAGACTTCATATGGTTCAAGGGCCAGTCACGTGCTCTTTCGGGTCGTGATAGATTTATAATTAGGGGAATGAATGAATGCGGTGTTTGTTCTGAAAAATATACGGATTTTTGAAAAAAAGATGCGATCACAACAGATGCAACAAGCAAAACCCTAATTCTAGTGGTCACCTAGGTCAAAGCTTTAGACCGCTCCTAACTGCCAAAAGAAAAGTCACAGGATCAATCCTCCACTGCCTCTTTGTCTCTCCTGTGGCCAGGTACGTGCCAGGTAAGTAGGAGGTTCTCCACTACGTAAGTAGTGGGCCTAATTAAGTAACCACTAGCCTTCGACACACTTGCCTTAGACACCACAAAAGAAACGCGGATAAGCAATGAATTACCCACGGCCTTCTCTTGTCCTAGGTGAGCGCGACGGTCCTTAGAGTCATCTCTAGATATTTTTTAGTTAATGAGGGTAATGCGGATGCAAGTTTGTGATTTTTGGGGCTTAGGAAGGATAATGAACTCCCCACCTAATCTGGATTTGGTCTTTACCCCTTAATTTCCGTATTAATATGCAAAAAACCAAAAATCAAAAACACGCACAATTTATTTTGCTTTTTGCGGCGCTGCGATTTATTTGCAAAGAAACCTGCAGCAAATTGTTATTTGGAGCAGACAGAGGAGGAGATAAGAAAGTAAGAAGAATACCTGCAAAATTTTGTACAGAGATCAAATCAACTTGCGGCGGATCCGCCGCAATAGCGCCCTAATGCCGCGGAATCGCTGTCTATTGTGATGTTCACTGCACAAAAATTCTTCAGCAAGCTCTTATTCAATTCCTCAGCACTGTGGAATTCTCTAAAAAAAATTTCCTCAGCTCCAATGATTCCAGATTTCCTCGCACAAATCACAACAACTCGTATTAGTGTTTGCGCGAATTTTGATCGAAAAATTATAATGGAATAAACTTTTCAACTCAAATTTCAAAATACAAACAATTAGCGCACTATCCCCGGCAACGGCGCCATTTGATTGAAACGATTTTGGATGTGTCGGTTTGGAAAATTGTATAGAAATCACAACCAAAAATATTTTAACCGCAATCAATAACGGTGTCGAATGTAGAGCGTTAGTAAGTGAGGATCGCCCACAGGGAAAGTGTAATTGTTCGTGTTTCGATTTAGATGAGTTAAAACTTTAAAGAAAAGAAAAGAAACAATTCATGATCTGTAATTGAAGTTCAAGAATTAGAAAAATCTAGATCTAAGAAAACATTAAAATCAAGAATTGAGAATTTGATGATTTTCCAACCAAATATCAAGAATCGAAGTGAGGCTCGTAGGAATCGATCGAATCTATAGATGTGATGCAATCTAGCGATTACGTATCCTTATCCTTCGATGAATTGATACTAGATCGATGATGATCGACGAGAATTAGGGATTTCTTGTGAAACTAGGGTTTCATCATCTATCCCTTGTTCCTTCGTCGATATCATTCATATCCTAGACTCTAGTAAATTCAAGAATTGATCGTGGATCCTTAATTTCGAGCGATCACAATCAAGAAAGTATCGCAACAAAACTAGGTCGTCGATTCTTCAATTTGCTAGGGTTTACAAAACTCGTAGGACTTAAGAATCGTTTTTAGATTTGTTACATCATCCTTCTACTGATCGTCTCGACTCCGTTACGAGCGGAGTTTTACTCAAACATCACAACAAGAACCACAATTACAAATTAAGATCGAATCATGATGCAAGAATTTAAAGAAAGCAAGATTAAAGAATTTCACCTTTTATTTATATCAACAATTAGTTACAAATCGCTCAAGAACTACAAGAGGAAGAACTCGATCGTCGATTTGGCTTCGCTCGTCTCCTTGAGTCGCGGATCGGCGTGGATCACTTGCTCGGTTGAAGATCGGCTCCGCTCCTAAAAGGTTGAAGGCTTCTTGCTTGATTTGGTACTCGGGATCTTGAATTTGGATTGGAATTAGGTTTAGGGTTTCGCACAAGTTGTGTCACTCAACTTGTGGATGGAAGATGAAGAGGGAATGATGAGAATTTGAACCCCCTCAACCCTAGATCTAGGCTCCTTTTTATAGACCATCAAAACCTTAGATCTAGGATTTCAAATTTGAATTTCCCTCCAAAAGTTTGTTAAAGAGATTTGAATTTCCCTCCAAAAGTTTGTTAAGGAGAGCCTTCTAGATGAGCCACATGGAGAATCGGGAGTCTTCTAGAAGCTTGGACCGTTAGAGATAGGTACGTGGCAAAATTTTAGCAATTGGCGCCACCAAGCCGCCGCGGTTCCGCGGCGCAAGCGGGCTCCCGCCGCGGAACCGCGGCGCTTTTGAAGCCTTAGGGATTGGACTCTCTGTTACTCATTTGGGCTGACACTTGGGCCTTTTCCTGATATGTTGAATTGTATTTTCCCTCTAAATTGCTACCAGATCTCAAAACTTGGAGTTAGTGTATTTTTGATCAGCTCTTTTCCAAATTTTGGCATTGCTCCTGCAATTTCCTGCATAATTTCTCGAGACAAGAGTTGCACTATACAAGAATGATGCGATGCCATGATAAACACACAATTCCTTCAGAAACGTCGGTTTTAGAGTATAACACAAGCAATCTGGTATTTCAGGACTGTTCTGCTAATATGTGCAATATGAATACCGAACACCTCTAGATGAATGCAAATGATAGGGAAATTGCCGTGTTAAAAATACAGTATTTTCGACTGATCAACTAACAAACTACAAAGTGGGTAGAAATGTTATACCGAACGATCCGAGTCCTTCGGTCTTCAACCATCATCCCACGCTTTGTTGCGGATGCTCCGAACTCGTTCGATCTCCGGTCTCGTCGTCCAGGTGGCACCACGTCGACGGATCATTAAACAGGCTCCCGCCTCAGAACTGAGGCAACTCGATCATCAAGTTTGCTAAAAGAGATGACCAAGATTGATGTAGAGAATGAGTAGAACACTTTGTCTCGTTACGTCTAAAGTTATGGACGGACGGTTAATGAAGTTGCCATTTGGAATCGGGTAAAAGGGAAATTGAGCTATATGAAATTTCCATGAACTAAACTATCATAATCTTTTCCCAAAAATCAATTCACCCAACCCACAAAATGTGGCCGGCCAATATATGAAGCAAAGAGGGTGAGTGTAGGAGCTTGGGTTTGGTGACCATAAGCATAAACCTTATCACAACACTTAAAGAAAAGAATGACTCACTAGAAACCATTAAATGCAATTCATGAATCATTAACCTAGTCACCAAAACATTAAATGCACTAATTAATGAACTAATGACTCATGAATCTAGTCACCATTTCTAGAACCTTCTAGAACTCTGACTCACCCAAGAAAAGATAAATCCGTATTAAACCGAATGTTTAATACGGGTGATAGAAAACAGGAAACTGGCAACTTCCAAAAGCGACCCTGAAACGGATTTCAGGATAACCCCGTAACAGTATAAACATACCCGCATTTGTATTACGACCGAATATAAATGCAACTTAGACAAAGATATTATATCTACACAGTATAATACTTGGATCCGGCTTAAACCAAAGCCTACCAGTATTATCTGCCCGAAATATGACACGTGCGTAAACGCACGTGCATTTTCCGAACCCTGCCATAAAATCATACGGCCTCTACAACGTTTCGCCCGAACTTGGGAAACTGTCTGTGGGGGACTCTAATGACTCATCAACACACTGGCACTGGGTATAACCACTAGCACGTCAGTGGTACAAGCTGTACGTAACGGTTGCCTATGTATTGATCGGAAGGGAAGCTGACGAGCGAACTCATCCAGAAACCCTACTGAGTCTGACAGTGACAATATCCGTACAGTCCGGTTCGTTCATCTATGAGTATCGCATATAAGGCCTAGGGGGCTGGTAAACGTCAGACCCCCAATAGCTGTATAATTCGTGTCATAGAGTAGCCCAAAACACCCTGAGATACTACTGGAATACTTTCCAGAAAATCTAGATTACCCTGGCCAGGGATTTCATGTAATGGCTCTCCTGAACACAGCGCGATCTCATTCCCAATACCGGGAGAGACGAATCCCCGACGATTCGCTCACTGCCTCCATGTAGCTCGGGACTATACCCAACTAAAATCTATTTGCACGACTCCTTTGAGCCGTGGTAGGGTAGTAATCAAAGCACAGTGGGAACTCACACGAGACAAATGACGATCTCTGGTCGACAAACTAACATGTACACATGTCACCAGGGAACTGCTATCTGACGATATGTATAATACCAACTAGCATGTTCCCGGCGAGTCCTGTCCGGTGTACTCATAACCTAATGAGCACCTGTATACATCTTAGGTGATCCAACTGACACCGGTGGCTTGTGAGAACGGCCACCGCCCCTCGTCGGGGTCTCGACTGTATACACTAGTCTACTCCGGAGTATCGATGCCCTGTCTCGAAACTCCCACGTTTAGGGACACTTTAAGGATGTGCTTATAGACCCCAGCTCCAACATATATGATCGCCATCATACTGCTGGTAGTCAAGAAAGAATCCTATGGGCTCTATTAACATCTACATGATGATAAAGACAGACCAGATAGCATACTATCATCTCGAGTAAGACTGTTATATCGGTATAGGTCCTCCGCAATCATTGCAATCACGTGCCTGCGATCCAATAATTGATTTTGAGGGAACTATATCCAACACATAAGACCACACACTAAGTTCGAGACCCTATGCTCGGAATTGGCCCGAGCACTTAGCCACTCTAGCCGAGCTCACCGTCCCCACCTCCTCTTGTGGGCCCCAAACTTCCACAGTGCCTCCCATGCTGCCACTTGGTCTTGATTTTATTGTTTATTTAATCTCCTTTTTTGCCTATAAAAGCAGACCATGGGGCAATGGAAAAAGGTTCCAAGTTTTGTTAAACATTCCATACACTTTGTATTCTCTTTTGTTTCTCTTTTCTCTTCTTTTGTACATAGCTTTCCCTTGAGTTCATGCCCTTCTCTTGATCTTGCAACCTCTTTAGTGAGCTTGCAAGTTTAAGTTTAGGGTATTGATCTCAAGGTTGTATCTTGGACATAATAGAACTTTCATTTTTGCATACTTGGGTTCCTAGTATTCTTGCTCTTTTCATTACTTGCAATTTATTATCATGCTCTTTACTTACTTGCACTTTAAATTCCATGCACTTTCTTTCTTGTAATGTCTTTTCTTTTCTTAGCTTATCTTTTCTTTTGCTCTCTTTGTTGTTTTGTGGATGGTTGTGAATATGTGTTGTTAGGAATCGATAACGATATTGTAAGTTAAGGTTTCATTTCCCATTTCCTTTTCCCGTATTTTTCCATTTGAAACTCCGCCCAAACCTTACATAAGCCTCCGTTAGGCACCCTACCCTACCAAGGTAACAGTGATTCCTAACCGCGACCGGTTGCGTTCGGTTTGGCCGGAGGCGAAAGCAAGAGACAAGAACGGAAGGACAGGGGTCAATAAGCCGGATTCCACGAATACCGTGCTTAAGCACCCTAATCCACATTGTTGCCGATTGCTCTAGCTTCATTGGTTGTGTTCGGCTCAAAGGACTTGAATACGGATTTCCGTAACATACACCATCCTATCTAATCCTAAAAAACGGTTACCTTGTGTAACATTTCAGAAAATATAAAATATTATTTTTGGAATTTAATATTAAAATAATATATTTCCCGAAAACTACCCGAGTTGCGAAATTGGGGTTTTCGAAAAAGGGTATAAATATATAGCAATAATTGTGAAATAATTGGAAATTAAAAAGATTTATTCATTTAAAAATATATTTAATGGGTTTGGCATTTTTAAAATTTATTATAGGCAGTTTTGATAAAAACCCGATTAGTGCACTGCTAATCGCGATTAAGCCAAATCCGTATTTTTACAGTTTTCCGTGGTTAGTGCACCATGTCATGTTGCATTTGGTGACATGTTGTCGCATTTGTATCATTTTATGGGTATTATTGTTCTTTGGTTTTAAAAGAGAAAAGAAAAGAAAAGAGGAAGGGCAAAAGGGTAATTATTGAGAGAGTGGGTGAGAATAAGAGAGGAGAGAGAGAGAGGGCCGCCACCATAACCCTTCCCCATTTATTTTCTCATCTCCTTCTTCCTCAAGTTCTCCCTCCACCATCACCCCAAGAAACTATCTCCAAATCTCCATCAATACCCTAAACCCCTTTCATTAAAAGTGTCCCCCTCTTCACCCTCTACACATTGGACCAAGAAAAGTGGAATTTTGACGACATTGGCAAACTAGGGTTTTTCTTGGTTGCCCAAATGAGGTAATTTCTACACCAATTGTATTGTATTCCATTTACCTTAGCACCTATACATATTTAGCATCGATATAGCGTTGTTTAGAGAGCTTTGAAAATTTGTAGTTAGGGTTTTGTGGAATTCTTGAGTTGTGTTGGGAAATTGAGCTTAGTAGAGACCACACAAACCCCCTAATGCTAGAATTCAGACCCAAACCTGAGACTTAACCCTGGAACACGAACTTTGAATTTCTGCCGACATTGAAATTGTGAGAATTGGGATAGGAAAACTGAATCTGCTAACACCAGGGTGACCTGAAAATTTAATTGCAAGTACAGTGAGTAGTGCAGGCAACATAGATGATAATCCCAAGACCCCAGACCCTTTGCCCTCACCCAGGCCGCAAATAAACTCCCTCTGGCCACAATTTGCGGCCAAACCTGATGCATTTTGTCTCGTTCTTGTTCTGTAGCTCCATTGTCTGTAATCTAGATCTTGGCATATGCAGAATTGACTAATTTCAATTAGGGTAAAATCTAGGACCATTTCCATGAGTTGATGCATTGTTTTACGACTTCGTTTTGACTTGATTTTGGTATTTGATAGTGTGTTTCCGTCGTGTGGCGTTTGAACGTCAACGACTAGGATTATTGGTCGTGTTTTATGTGCAAGGCTATAGGATTTTACCTATGAGCGTAGCGTGTGCCGTTTTGGTTTTCCGATTGGATTTTAACACGTATTTCGATTGGATTATATGTGTAGATACCCCCACATGGATATCGAGACGTTGAAGAATAAGAAGGAGACATCGGCATCGGCACGTAAGAAGCAAGGTGAGTAGATATATATCTACGGGGAGAAGTCGGGTGGATGGCGTATAGCACCCCCGCAAAGTCGTAAGAAATGATGTGATATGATATAGATATGCATTTATATGTTATAGAGAGATTGAACCCTTAGCAAGAAAAGGTCAGGAGATTATGAGTTAGTGTTAACGAGATTAGAGGAAAGTGATTTAGTTGGTTTCATAGTCACGAAACCTAGAGTAAGGTTGTTACACATACGCATACACGCACGGGATATGGGTTTGGGTGTATATGTTATATGTACATAGATGGATGTGGATGCATGGGTTTATACATATATACATATATGTATACACGGATGATTGAGGATAGTATATGGTATTTGGAGATGAGTCGATGAGATTTGATATTGTGCCATGAGATCGGTGATGTAATTTGGTTCGTTTTAGGAGATACGACATGATGTTATAGCGGATCTTTAGGCGATGTGTTTCAGACACACGCACACATATGTTGATAATATTAGTATTGTACTAGACTTAGATCAGTACCCCCAGTTCACGATATGTGATGATAAGGATATCAGATGAGTAATGAGATAAATATGATATTTGACCAGTACCCAGATTTGGGATGCCGTACGATAGATTTACCGTACGAGATATAATAATGATTTTAGATCCGCGCTCTTGACTCGAGGATGCCATATGTGTATATTGTATTGTACGTGATACTATTGAGGCGAGATCACCGACTACTAAATATATATAGATCGACTCAGACTAGGTGGATTTCCTTACCCTTTTGACTGGGCTCGAGTCATACCTGTTTTTAAATGTAGTGAATCATGAGTACTTTAAAGTACCAAACTGTATGACTCGTATATCGGGTAGGTTTATTCTTCAGTGTTGCTGTTACTATATCACTTTCTGTATATTCATGATGTTTCATCGCATTACATGCTTAGACATATGTTATCTGTAATTATTATGAAACCATGCTGTCAGGACACCAGCACCATTACCGATGATGAGTATGCTCCACATACACTTGCTTGCCGGCTCACACACATCATCATCGGTAATTGCCATGTCACGTACACTTTAGAGAATACTATTTCATTGATATAGCCTGCTAGCTGATAGTTGTAATATGTTATAGCTTTCATATGCTAGTTTAACTATTGCATTCATTGCATGATATCAGATGCATTCATATGTTCATTGGTTATGCAGTATTATAGAGATTTATGCCGGTTTTCACTTTTATTGACATGGTGATTTGATATTTTCGGATCCTTCTTGTGATTTTTTGGATTTGGAAACCGCATATGAAAGTTTTATAAACTGATGATGTGTTTTAAAGAGAAAAATGCGGTTTTTTCTTGATATGATGAGTCTTGTCCACCATGATGTTTTCTCGGTTCTGGGATGGTTTTTGAGACCCGATTCGAGGAGTTGGATGAACCGTCTGCGGGTACTTGGTGGACCCGGTATGGTACCCCGGGGCAAGAAGCTCGAGTTGTAGACGATGAGCCCTGCAGGGGCAGACTGCCTACCGGTAATTGTCTGGCCCGGCGGATATCCGGAGGATACCGTTCGTGGTCGTGTGATTGATAATATGGGCCGATCCAGATAGCCGGAGCCTGAGATATTGAGATTTATGTTTTGTGTCGATGCTTGACATGGATTCTATGTTGAATTCATTGATGATATCTCGATTTATATACATACCGAAATGTCATTAAGTTAAGAAAAACAGTTCTTTGATTCATGATGTACTCTGTTCTCATTATATGCATTTGCACATCATTTTAGTGACATATTGCAACATGACATTTGTACATCATATTAGTGACATGTTGTTACCGGAGGCACTGACACGAGTACTTAGTATCACACTTAGGGATAGATGTTTACCCTTACCATTATATTATGCTTCCGGCCATATTATCATTTGAGGATATTACTGATCGTATGACCTAGGATTACGTTATACATGCGATTTCTGCTCTGTGATGTTTTCTACTGACGAGTTGACAACTTACCCCCGTTGTGCCACAGTTCCTTGCAGGTTTTGCCGTACAGGTTTCGTTGCGGCTTTGCTGGCACATTGCTCCTTCCGGGTGATTGCCTTGGTATGTGGTTTCTTTTGCATCAGGACCACCATTGTGTATTTATTATTTTAGTTGTATCTAGTAAAACTCCATCAACCAGATTTGTATATTTGTTAGAATTAGAAGACCAGTGTATTATTCTTTCGACCTTAGATTCGCGTGTTGTATTATTATGGGTTTTCTTGTTGTTATTGAGTTTCCTTTTGAGTTTTGATCCTCGCCCGTGGTGTTGTATATTATATTGCTTGCGTGGTTGTGACCGTCAATTGACGAAGAGCTGGCTCCCGCTTGGGGATGCCTTTATATATATTATGCATGTTGTACCCTTTTGGGGCCTGTATTTTCAAAGGAAACTCTGCCGAAATTTTTACAAAAGACTTGAGGTTTTAAAGATGCAATACTTCGGCTTATGTTGTTAAACTACTTGCTTTAAATTTGTTTTCCCTTCACTTTACCGCTCTTTTGGTTTTGATTTCTGGGTTTTGGCTTACTTAGATTACGTACGCCTCGAGACGTTTCATAATTTAAGTGTCAGTCACGCTTCGTACTTTTCGGGTCGTGACAAAGTTGGTATCAGAGCGTTAGGTTTTACTTCCTGAGTGTAGGATGACCCTTGGTTGATGGAGTAGGTGACTCAAGTAGAGTGACTGATCGCACGCCAAAAGCATGTCGGATAATTAAAAGTTCTAAAGTTTAACCGCGATCAGGACGGTGTCGCTTTGCAGCTAGCTGCGATGAGCACGGGTCGATCCACAGGGAGATGGTAAGTTTTTAGGCTTGTTTTAACGAGTTAACAACGTGGCGGATTTATTCGTTATCTAACCTATGTGTTATATTCAAGTATAAGGCTTGTTAGGAAACGATAGGATAGTGTAAGTTAATGGATTCCGTATTCAAGTACTTTGAGCCGAACTTAACCAATGAAGCTAGAACAATCGGCAACAACGTGGATTAGGGGACTTAAGCACGGTATTCATGGAATCCGGCTTATTAACCCTTGTCCGTCCGTTCTTGTCTCTTGCTTTCACCTCCGGCCAAACCGAATGCAACCGGTCACGGTTAGGAATCACCTTTATCTTGGTAGGGTAAGGTGCCTAACGGAGCATTTGCGTAAGGTTTGGGCGGAGTTTCAAATGGAAATGACGGAAAAATGAAATGAAAAACGAAACGTTAACTTACAATATCTTTCTCTTTTCCTAACAACAATATTCACACCATTCACAAAACAAACCACAAAGAGATAACAAACGAGAAGAACAAAGAAAAGAAAAGATTACAAGCAAGTAATTAAAGTGCATGGAATTTAAGTGCGAGAATTAAAAGAGCAAGAATAAAATGCAAGTAAAAGATTAGGAACCAAAGAACATATTGCAAGACATGGGTTCAATAACCCAAACTTAAATTTGCAAGCTCAATAAAGAGGTTGCAAGATCAAGAGAGGGCAGAGAACTCATGGTGAAGGAAGCACAAAAGAACACTTTATTAAACTCCAAGAATGATACAACCCCTTGAGATCAATAACCAACCCTTAAACTTTCAAGCTCAATGAAGAGGTTGACGGATCAAGAGAAGGTTAAGAACTCAAGGGGACTAAGCTATTTACAAGAAAGGAGAATAGAAAACTTGGACAAAGAATGACAATCCAAGACTAAAGAATGATCCCTTGAACCTTTGCCCACTTCCTGCTTTTATAGGCAGAAAAGAAAAGAAAATAAATAATAAAATTCGGGCTATGTGGCAGCAAGGAAGTCACTGTGAGGAGCTGGGGCCCACATGAGGAGGTGGGGCCGGCCAGGCCTGTCCAGGAGGTGATGTGGCCGGCCAAAACTTGTTGGAACCGTCGCATGCTTCGTGTGATGGTTTGTTTGTCCCCTCACATCACTTTGGCGCAGTTTATTTTCTCTGATTTGGCTTGGTCTGCACCCAGATTTTGGAGGGAATTTTGAACCTTCATTTCAACACATAATCTTTACCATTAAATTCTCATTACTCCATTCCCACATGTGGCTTGATTCATGGCTGCCGCATTATGGCTCATGCTGATTTGTTTAATTGACTTTGATTTGATTTCAGTTTTGGAAGGAAAAAATCAACACATGATGTTTAGCCTTGAATGCATATTCACATGTGCCTAAAAGTCTTGTGTACACATTTGTTGTGTTGGACCATTTAGATAGAAAAATGTGTACACAAACTTGTTGCAAAAAGGGACTCCTGAAGTATCGGTCGGATTGCGGTTCTGCTTGCAGTGTCGGCTCTCAATTGATATATCCGTGCTTTTAAATGTATTTTCAGTATTTTGTCACGGATACCTGTAATCTGTATTACTAAGCAGACACTGGTTAATAGTACAGATAAATACAACAAATAGATAATGAATGGGCGGTATTAAAATGCAGTTTTCTGATATGAACAAATACCCCCAAACTTATCTTTTGCTCGTCCCGAGCAAAAGATTTATTCACAAAAGAAAATCCTAACCGCACTTTCGCAGGGAACGCGATTGCACTGAGCATGTGCAACAAGCCGTTAAACCTCTAGGTGTCCCTAGTAGGAGGAGTGTTGTCTCCTGAGGGTTTTCAGCGGATTCCACTCACAAAATCCTGTCAAGCTAGTTTTGCGAAATAACTATGATTCAAACCGTAAGGTTTTTGTTTTTAAAAAATAGTAATTCTATTATCCTAAATTTAGAACTATCGAACCTTTATTTTTCACGCCTC
Source organism: Agapanthus africanus (assembly GCA_030015575.1). Taxonomy (NCBI): domain Eukaryota; kingdom Viridiplantae; phylum Streptophyta; class Magnoliopsida; order Asparagales; family Amaryllidaceae; genus Agapanthus; species Agapanthus africanus. The sequence continues at coordinate 267,649,274 of JASDDO010000016.1, read as the reverse complement.
GCTTCTCATTTAACTTAAGATTTTATATGTCTTTACATGCAGTGCAAATAGTGTCGTTAAGTTTCAAAAGGATCGATTAAAGTCGTCATGTCACAAAATAAAGCCCAGATAAAAATTTAAAAAGGATCACATAAGTTTTATAAAGAGTTAAGTATTTCTCAAGTTTCGTTTTCCAGTAAGGTTTCAAATTCAGAATTTCTATCTTCCTTAACAGGAAACTAGGTCTTATTTTTCACTCCACCTTTTTCTTGTTTTCGTTTCATACACACCTCTGTGAACGTGCAATAGTCTTTATCATAGAATAAAACCTTTCATATCTCCGCTAGAAATATTTTTATAAAAACTTGTCTTTTGTCAAGATTATTCTCACACAAAGAACCGTTAGGAATTTTAACACGGAGAGAACACTTGCTTGACTTTCTTTTAATCTGGACTTTCTAGGCTTCTTAGCGAGCTTTAAGCCAATGCTCCCAAACCAGTTGGCTTTAGGGCATTAGGTGTAGAGACACCCCAGCGGACTTAATTACTCAAGTTACCTAGGCCCAAAAACAAAAGACAATTTTAGCATGAAAATCATGACGATTTAATGCGAACGGAAATATGACCGGTAGTTCAATTTTTTTTTTGATAAAAGACGTGTTTAGTGGGTTAGGTGTGTAATCATTCCAATCAAGTTCCAGATGGGTTATTTTTCAGAATTAGTTCCAATTAAGGCATCAATAACATCCCTTCATATCCGCTTCTCTTTATAAACTATTCTAGATATTACTTATTTCAGAACAAACCTATTTGAACCTCAGAAAATAGTTTATCCATTAAAAAGTTTCCAGACATAATAAACTTGTCATCTAATTTTCAAAACTCACGACACGTGTTGTGTGATGTAAAGACGTATATTAGCTATAGTTAACTTCAAAGGAGAGTTATCTTTCAGATTTTCAAAATCTAAAAATAAGATTCAGTTATTCCTATCTTGTCAAACAAAACCGTCAAAATATTGAATCTAAGTTCTCCCACTAGCTAACTTGACGACAAAGTTTTTATGTTTTTAGAAAATTTTCTGATTTTTATAGGTTTTTAAATATGTATGCAAATGCAGAATATACAAATGAATGCGAAGGTAGAAAGCTTACCGAGCACACCCCCAAACTTGCACTTGACAATGCCCTCACTATCAGGCTACACCAAGAGGGTCAAAATTGTCGGCGCTCCCCAAAAACAAATTATATACAAAAATAAAAACCAAAAAAAAAAGTACACCAAAAGGTTCCCCCCCAAACTTAAGTAAAACAGTGTTTCCACTGTTAAGCGTTGAAGTTCAGGATTATGAGGGAAAGAGAACAGTATCAAGCTATACAAGACCTTACAAAGGCCAAAAGTGAGCACCGACCATTCAAAAATTCTATCATGATAAGGCCCGGGCTGGTGAAAGAATGCGGAAAGGAAAGAAATGGAGAAAACGCGAGACCGTATGTGAATAGAAGCCGGATACGATCTCGGTATATGAGAAGAAGAATGGCAAAAGGGAAAAAGAAATGGTGTACGAACTTGAGGGTGAAAATGGAGTGAATAAATTAGCGCAATTTGTAATTACCGATGTGTAAAAAGCGATTGTGCTAATTTATCAACCCATCGAGAGATTGGGTCAAATCCTTCAAGATTCGTCAGAAAACATGGGTACGCCGAACTCGGTAAACCAGACATAGCAAATGAAAGTGATATGGTTTCTTGCGAGGTCGGAATAATGGAAAGAATGGAGGGAAGTGATTGAGGAAGGGTCAAAATTAACGGTTCAGGAGGGTGTACACAGTCAATGAAAGGGATAGGATGAATTGGAAAATCCGAATCATCAAGCAAAACTGGTTCATCCTCAAAAATATCCTCAAAACTTTCCTCAATATTCAGCACATCCATGCATTTATCCTCAAAATTCAGACGCATATGGAGTTCGGGAAAAACAGTCAATGACTCGGGATGATGAATTGGAGAGAAAAACACATCCAAATCTACAGGTTCATCATCCAAAATATTCCCAGTGTCAATATCCTTAATCAAGTGAAAATCAATATTCTCAGACACCTCATCAAAAGCATGGATTTCAATCGATTCTGGTTCTAAGATGGAGGTGTAAAGGTCAAAAGGTTTAGGACTGGTTTCACTTGGAAGGGACCCTTCACAATCGGATAAATCAAATACTACAAAGTCGCACAACTCATTAACCCTTCTATCTTCAATTGGTGAATCGCTTAGAACATTAGATAGACATTCAAAACCGGAGTTATGTGATTCAAGTTGAAACGGGTAGGTTCAATTAGGAAGGGTGTACAACTCACTCTCTCCACTCGAATTCTCAACCTGTCCAACCGCCTCTTCATACATTTGAAAATTTGGAGCTAGTTGGAAACTAGCTACCGGGTCACTAGGTTGTATGAGGACGGCCATGGACGCATTCAAATCCATCATCTGTTGGCATGATGCTACCCTAAAGTCTTCTAACGACTGTTCTAGACTAGACATAGGCTGTGAAGGGGTTTCAGTAAAAGATTCAAAGTTGTTTGGATATTGAAAATTCCCAAATGGCGGTTTAGAAGCAGTGTCTAGGGAAGGCGCAAACGTTGGGTAGGACTGGTAGGAATTGAATGGTTGGACAGGGGTAGGATAATCATACGAATAAGAAGGTGAATGAAATTGTTGATCCAAAGAATTTGTAGTGGTGAAATGATTGAAAGATCGGCTACGGGATTGTTCAATATGTTCAGCGATGGACAAAGGACGACTTGCAAAAGGGGTATCAACATAAGAGGGTGGTGAAGGTTGAAACGGTTGATACAAAGTGGATTGCGGAGTGCAAGTGTTTGTCCTAGATGCGTCTATGCGAACTTTCAATGAAATTTTGGGCATGGAGGGGTCGTTCGAAATTCGACCAAAGCAAGAACCGTAAGAAGTTATGTCTGGTTGTGGGTACCAAAGTTCGGCAAGGGTTTTTCGAGGTGGGGTACCCATGATATGAAGAGAGAAAGAAAGAAAGGAAGAGAAAAGGAGGGGAAAAAGAATGTGATTTTTTTGTTAGTTATTAACAAAAGAATGAAATATACACACAAAAAGAATCTAGACCAAAACCAATCACGACACAAAAATACCACACACCTAATCGTTCTAGGGTTCACCTAGGTCAACTAGACTTGCTCAAGAACTTGATTGGCGAAGTAAAACTGAGTCGAGAAACAGGCTCAAGATACACTGATCACGAGGCCAGATAAGTGCAGAGATAAGGGGAGGTTTTCCGACACTTTCGCGAAGGTCCTTAATTAAATAACCCTTTCTCTTTTGGCGGTTTCGCCGTGAACACTTTCCTAGACACCTCGTAAACAATACACCGTTAAGCGGTGTTCTAAACACAGTTAACTTCTCCTAGTGAGCGCAAAGTCCATAAGGCTTAAAGTCTAATTTCTTTTAAAATTTGTGCGGGTAAACGTTATGCCCAAGTTGGTGATTTGTGGGCCACGGGAAAGATGATCAAATCCTTTACCGTATGTTGTGGGGTTCGCTTACCCTTAAGTCCGTATTAATGTATGCAATGCTCAATTCAATGAAAAAATTTATTCAAAGAATTAAACAATCGTTTTTTAGTTTAATCTCGGCACTGCAACAAATACGGGTTAGTCAATTTTTTTTTTTTGCCGTTTGCTAGCGAACTTGCAAAGAATCCTGCAAAGATATTATATTGGAAGCGTCGGATTTAAGAAGAAGGTGTTAGTAAAGTACGTACCGTTAAGTTGTGGGTTAAGAAACCCACGTTGAATCGAATCCAAGTAGCTTGAAAAGTTCGCTTGCGCGGGTCAAACTACGCGGATCTTTGGCACTGTACTTCGTAATCACCCTAGCTTTGAACGTACACTTTGCTCCCCATAATCGCCGTTCGCAATTCCACAAAATCTATAAATGTCCGAAAAATGGATATTAGTGCGGAAAAACGATACGAATGCCCAAATACCTGCACACTAATAATTATAAAAAATAAACAATACAAATAGGACAAAACCAGAACACTTGAGCCCAGAGGAAAAATTGGAGGCAGAAGGAGGTGGTAGGGCCGGCGACGCCGGATTTGGGGATGATGTCGCCGGCCAACTTGATGAGGTAGGGCTCCAAATTTCAACAGTAGTCTCAGTGTTCCACTAATGCCACACTGGTATTGTTTATCTTTTCTATTGAGATCCAAAGTGCTTGCAGGTCCAATTTCCAGAGAACAAAAATGGTTAGTTTTGTTAGTTTTTGTTTTGGTTTTGGTTTTTGGTTTTGAAATTTTTATTTTGTTTTGAAAAATAGGGTTAGATGGGTATTAACAAGATTAACCCGAAATAACAAAAACAAAAACTTTACCGTTTCCCCGGCAACGGCGCCATTTGATCGCACGCCAAAAGCGTGACGGATAATTAAAAGTTCTAAAGTTTAACCGCGATCAGGACGGTGTCGCTTTGCAGCTAGCCGCGATGAGCATGGGTCGATCCACAGGGAGATGGTAAGTTTTTAGGCTTGTTTTAACGAGTTAACAACTTGGCGGATTTGTTCGTTATCTAACCTATGTGTTATATTCAAGTATAAGGCTTGTTAGGAAACGATAGGATAGTGTAAGTTAATGGATTCCGTATTCAAGTACTTTGAGCCGAACTTAACCAATGAAGCTAGAACAATCGGCAACAACGTGGATTAGGGGACTTAAGCACGGTATTCATGGAATCCGGCTTATTAACCCTTGTCCGTCCGTTCTTGTCTCTTGCTTTCGCCTCCGGCCAAACCGAATGCAACCGGTCACGGTTAGGAACCACCTTTACCTTGGTAGGGTAGGGTGCCTAACGGAGCGCTTGCGTAAGGTTTGGGCGGAGTTTCAAATGGAAAAGACGGGAAAAGGAAATGAAAAACGAAACGTTAACTTACAATATCTTTCTCTTTTCCTAACAACAATATTCACACCATTCACAAAACAAACCACAAAGAGATAAAAAAAAGAGAAGAACAAAGAAAAGAAAAGATTACAAGCAAGTAATTAAAGTGCATGGAATTTAAGTGCGAGAATTAAAAGAGCAAGAATAAAATGCAAGTAAAAGATTAGGAACCAAATAGCATATTCCAAGACATGGGTTCAATAATCCAAACTTAAATTTGCAAGCTCAATAAAAAGGTTGCAAGATCAAGAGAGGGCAGAGAACTCATGGTGAAGGAAGCACAAAAGAACACTTTATTAAACTTCAAGAATGATACAACCTCTTGAGATCAATAACCAACTCTTAAACTTTCAAACTCAATGAAGAGGTTGAAGGATCAAGAGAAGGTTAAGAACTCAAGGGAACTAAGCTATTTACAAGAAAGGAGAATAGAAAACTTGGACAAAGAATGACAATCCAAGACTAAAGAATGACCCCTTGAACCTTTGCCCACTTCCTGCTTTTATAGGCAGAAAAGAAAAGAAAATAAACAATAAAATTAGGGCTACGTGGCAGTAAGGAAGTCACTGTGAGGAGCTGGGGCCCACATAAGGAGGTGGGGCCGGCCAGGCCGGTCCAGGAGGTGATGTGGCCGGCCAAAACTTGTTGGAACCGTCTCATGCTTCGTGTGATGGTTTGTTTGTCCCCTCACATCACTTTGGCGCAGTTTATTTTCTCTGATTTGGCTTGGTCTGCACCCAGATTTTGGAGGGAATTTTGAACCTTCATTTCAACACATAATCTTTACCATTAAATGCTCATTACTCCATTCCCACATGTGCCTTGATTCATGGCTGCCCCATTATATCTCATGCTGATTTGTTTAATTGACTTTGATTTTATTTCAGTTTTGGAAGGAAAAAATCAACACATGATGTTTAGCCTTGAATGCATATAATTCTAACCCTTCGAAAATCGTTTAGGCAGTTTTTCGGTAATCGGTTAATTTTTCGGCTTTTTCCGTAAAAAGTCAAAATAGGTATTTTTCAATGTAGACCTAATTATACACTTTGTCATGACCCGAAAGTACGGAACGTGACTTGCACTTAGATTACGAGACGTCTAAAGACGTACCGTAACCTAAGTCAGCCAAAGCCCAGAAAAATCTAAACCAAAATCAAATGAGAGTGAAGGAAAACCTTACATGAAAACGATTTTTAAATCAATTAAGTTGCATTGAACCCCATTAAAAAAACATCAAAAATTTCCGAAAATTTCGGCAGAGTCTCCCTTGTAAATTCTATCCCCCAAAATAGGTACAACAAGATATATATAACCTGTAATCATAAAATGGCATCCCCAAGCGGGAGCTAGCTCTTCGCCCAAGGCGGATCACAACCACATGCAATATATAAGTGACATCAAGAAAAGAGCATAAAAGAAACGCAAAATATCAGAAAACACAACGCCGGCTCAAGTGAGCTCGACCCAAAAGAAACCACAAATATACAAATCTCTCAGTCTCATCACTAGGTCGCATATACAATATAAAGTGGTAGATGGAGAATACTAGATACAATGATAAAGCAAAAGAGATAAAGTGTGCTCGCAACCCACCTACGGGCGATGTCGCGAGTCTGAACAAAAGGAGCTGATGATAAGATAGCCGCCGCTACAAGACTGATGAGTCCGACCTGCAAGACACTGTGGCACAACGGGGGTGAGTTGCCAGCTCGTAAGTAAATATAACATCTAATAAGGCAATCGTAAGAATGCACGCAATGCACCACAACATGCATGTCCATATGTGATATAATATCTCTAGTATGCATGCACAGGTATGCAATGTCATTATTAAGTCTTTAAGTGTTTTAAATGCTAAGGGTATTGAATTCTTAACTTTAGAAAATGAATATCTGTATAATAGCTAAGTACCATCAAGAAATCATCTGAAAACCCGTGTCAAGCATCGACACCAAATAGGAATCATATCTGTCTCAAAATCGGGCTCCGTCAGTCCGGATCGGCCCATATCATAAATCTCACGACAACGGTCGGTATCCTCCGGATATCCACCGCGCCAGACATCACCGGTAGGTAGTCTTCCCCTGCCAGGCTCATCGTCTACAACTCGATCTTCTTTCCCCGGGGTACCATACCGGGCCCACCATGTACCCGAGACGGTTCATCCACTCCTCGAATCGGGTCTCGAAATCCAACAGAAAACATGAAAACTCATGGTGGACGACACATACATCCCGAGAAAACCGCAACTTTGTTTTAAAAAAAAATGATAAATACAAATTTTTGTTAAATTCTTGCGGTTTTCCCCAAAAATCCAGAAATCACAGAATAACTGAAATCCTCAAGAAAATCATAGTGTTCGCATGTTATATATGATAAATGTCTATGATCTCAATGTATATGATGTGAGTTTTGGCTAGAAATCTATGTAGATATGATGGTAATGCGAGGTATATGCATGCTATGCAATTCTATATATCATGTATGAATGCAAATAGCGATATTAAGATAAACAGGTTCTATAGTGCACGTGGCATGGTAATTACCAAAGGCGTGTGTGTCACATGAATAGTGCGCGTGCAACAGATACCAATGGTAATGGTGTTCGTGTCCTACGAAGTGATATCGCATAAGTGTAGATGAATGTCCATGCAATCTAATATACGGTTAGCTATAAGGGTATGCAATGTACATAAAGGGATAAGCTAACTAACAATATAAATCTTGTAAGAAGTAGGGTAATCCTAACTAGGGGGCGCCTCGCACCATCCATACGATTCCCCCATAGATGAATACATCTACTCACCTGAAATCCCCGCTAATCCGATCCGACCACCGCCTTGCCTTTACGCGCCGTGTCCGACGTTTCCCCGACCGATCCTATATTTGCACAATACCAAGCATAAGATTACAAAACCTAAAACGATGCAAGTCACAATATACAATTATCGACGCTCTCGAATTAAACATAGCATGCACTCGGTGCGCGGGAAAACGCACGAAAATCGCTAACCTTTAACTAGAATCGTCATTTCGGGGAAATCGACAAAACTACAACCCGACTAGACGAAACCCCGCGTTCGCGCACTCTAATAGTCCTATACGAAGCTAATTATATCGCTAACATAACGCAATTTGATCGCATTCTAATTTTTGTAAAAATCTAGTAAGCAAATTCAATACCGATTCGATGCAAACATCGAAATTTAACGATTTAGCGAGCGCATCATTACACAATTAACCACTCTAATCAATTAGGTAACCAAAGCCCTAACTTAACTCTAACAACCATGCTTCAAACCCTAGTTCAACATCAAATCCCATTCTTGATTTTCATGAACAAGAATTTAAACCTAAATTAATACTTCAAAATTGAATTTTTTGCACAATTAACTACAAGTTAGCAAACTAGTTTAGGATTTTACCTCACAAGTGGAAACTTAGCATGATCAAGTCACCAAGAAGCCTCCTTTCTCCTAGTTTTGAACTAAATTTGGTTGAGGAGAGAGTGGATTAGGGTTTGGCTTTGAATTGGAGAACAAAATGGTGAATTTTTATGGATTTTTCATGATTTTTCATGATTTTTGAAGCAAGAATTGAGGTGAAAAGAGGGGGGAGCAGCTGTTATTTTCGGCCAGAGGTGAAGAGGAGGAGGGTGTGGGGTTTTTGGAGAAGTTTCTAGATCAAAAAAGATCCCTCACATCTCATTTAATGCATTTCACATCAACTTTTTACAAAAAAACCCCTTTTTACTTCATTTTTTTCATAATTTTCACACCATAAAACTAAAATGTTGCAAGTCATGATACAATTTTATTAACACCATATTTTAGCTTATAAAGACTCCTAACTATGAAATTTACCTAATTAAATTTGTATTTATCACTAATTTAATGTATTTAAAAAGGCTTAAAATAATAATAAAAAAATAATTAATTACGAAATTTTTTTATTTAACTAGAAAATTATAAGTGACATTTTAGTGACAAAATTATAGTAATATCTTATCTAAATTTTGTATAATTAGGTCTACAATGAAAAATACCTATTTTGACTTTTTACGGAAAAAGCCGAAAAATTAACCGATTACCGAAAAACTGCCTAAACGATTTTCGAAGGGTTACAATCTTCCCCTCTTAAAGAAATTCGGTCCCCGAATTTAGAATTTAACTACGCGTACCTTCAAAAAGATGGGGATATCTCTTCTTCATCTCGACCTCGGTCTCCCAGGTGACCTCCTCGCTGTTCGGGCCACGCCAAAGGACCTTGACGGACGGTATAACCTTCGACCTCAATTTCTTCACCTGCCGATCCAAAATGACCACCGGCTGCTCGGTGAAAGAAAGATCACGCTCTAGCTGGATCGTCTGGTGCTGAATCGCCTGGGAACGATCATGAAGGTACTTGCAGAGCATCGAGACATGGAATACGGGGTGAAGATCGGGGAAGCTGGGCGGAAGAGCTAACCGATAAGCAATTGTACCAACACGCTCTAGGATCTCGAAAGGACCAACATATCTAGGACTCAGCTTCCCTTTCCGCCCAAATCTCATCACACCTTTCATCGGAGAGACCTTCAGGAAAACATGATCGCCAACAGCGAACTCGAGTCGGCGACGGCGCCTGTCAGCATAAGATTTCTGCCTGCTCTGTGCCGCTCTCATCCTCTCCCGAATCAGCTGTATCTTCTCGGTCGTCTCCTGTACTATCTGAGGCCCCAAAATACTGCTCTCCCTATGCTCTGTCCAACATACAGGCGATCGACATCTCCTCCTATATAAAGCCTCAAAAGGTGCCATCTGAATCGTCTCCTGGAAGCTATTATTGTAGGAAAACTCGATCAAAGGCAAATGACGATCCCAGCTACCACCGAAATCTAAAACACAAGCTCTGAGCATGTCCTTAAGAGTCTGAATAGTACGCTCCGACTGACTGTCAGTCTGAGGATGAAAGGCTGTGCTAAAACTCAATCGGGTGCCCAATGCTTCCTGAAGTTTCTGCCATAATTGGCTGGTAAACTGGGTGCCCCGGTCGGACACGATGCAAGTCGGAACACCATGCAGTCGCACTATCTCATCAGTATAAACCTAGGCGTACTGAGAAAATCCAAAAGTGGTCTTCACTGGCAGGAAGTGAGCCGCTTTCGTCAGTCGATCCACAATCACCCAAATAGAGTCATACCCTCGACTGGTCCTGGGTAGACCCACAATGAAGTCCATGGAGACCTGCTCCCACTTCCACTCAGGGATGGGCAAAGGCTGTAACTCGCCGGCTGGCCTCTGGTGCTCGGCCTTGACTTGCTGACAAGTCAGGCATCTCGACACAAAATCTGTAATATCCTTCTTCATCCCGTCCCACCAGTAAACCTCTTTCAAATCACGGTACATCTTGGTGGAACCTGGATGCACACTGTATACTGATCTATGTGCCTCCTCAAGAATATCACGCCTCAGTCCTTCTGAATCTGGCACGCACAGTCGAGTCCCAAATCGAAGTATCCCCTGATCATCAATCACAAACTCAGAAACTCTGCCCTGTCGAATCTGCTCAATAATCTCTAAGATACGGGCATCGCCGGACTGTGCCTCGCGGATACGGTCAAGTAACTGTGGGCGTGCTCTGAAATGGGCCAGCTGTCCCCCTGTAGGAGTAAACTCGAACTGCACTCTGCTATCACATAAAACCTGCCAATCCGCCGTCGACTGCATCTGTACTGCGCTCAAACAAGATAAGCTACCTCCGGGCCTCCTACTCAAAGCATCTGCCACCACATTCGCCTTGCCCGGATGGTATAAAATCTCGCAGTCATAATCCTTCAGCAGCTCCATCCATCGGCGCTGTCTCAGATTCAGATCTCGCTGCTGGAAGATATACTTCAAACTCTTGTGGTCAGTGAATATCTGGCACGACTCACCGTATAGGTAATGTCTCCAGATCTTATGTGCAAATACCACTGCAGCCATCTCTAAATCATGGGTGGGGTAGTTCTGTTCGTGTTTCCTCAGCTGCCGAGAAGCATACGTGATAACTCTGTCGTGCTGCATCAATACACATCCCAGCCCCACTCTAGAAGCATCACAATATACCACGAACCCGCCTGATCCTGAAGGCAATGCTAACACTGGTGCAGTAGTCAGACGAGTCTTCAACTGCTGGAAACTATCCTCACATGCCTGGGTCCAATCAAAAGGAACCCCCTTCCGGGTCAACCCGGTCAAAGGTTCAGCAATGCGGGAGAAATCCTGGACGAAACGTCGATAGTAGCCGGCCAGACCTAGAAAACTGCGAACCTCTGTAACTGATACTGGCCTAGGCCAACGCTGAACTGCCTCGATCTTCTTCGGGTCCACACAAATACCATCTCTCGTCACCACATGACCCAAGAAATCGACACTGTCTAGCCAGAATGCGCACTTGGAGAATTTGGCGAACAGCTGATGCTCCCTCAAAGTCTGTAATATGATACGTAAGTGCTGCTCATGTTCCTCCTGGCTCCGAGAATAAACCAAGATGTCGTCAATGAACACAATAATGAACTGATCGAGATACGGCCTGAATACACGGTTCATCAAGTCCATAAATGTTGCCGAGGCATTGGTGAGCCCGAAAGACATCACCAAGAACTCATAATGACCATAACGAGTACAGAAAGCGGTCTTCGGAATATCCTCCTTCCGAACCCGCAACTGGTGATAACCTGATCGTAAATCAACCTTCGAGAAAAACCCTGCACCCTGGAGCTGATCAAATAAGTCATCAATGCGGGGTAGGGGATATCTGTTCCGCACAGTAACCCGGTTCAACTGACGATAATCAATGCATAAACGCATACTTCCGTCCTTCTTCTTAACAAACAGGACGGGAGCACCCCAAGGTGACACACTCGGTCGGATAAGCCCTTTGTCCAGCAAGTCCTGTAACTGATCCTTTAGCTCTCTCAGCTCCGCCGGGGCCATCCGATAAGGCGGTATAGAGATAGGCCCCTTGCCAGGGATCAAGTCAATACAGAACTCAATCTCGCGCTCTGGTGGCAGACCAGGCAGCTCGTCAGGGAATACATCAGGAAACTCTCTCACAACAGGGACCTGGTCCAACGGAACCTCTGTGGAGCTAGTATCACAAACATTGGCTAAGAATCCCTGGCACCCTTTCCTTAAGAGCTGACCAGCGCGAAGAGAAGAAATCAAGCTGGGAAGAGTAGCACTGCGATCTCCCTGAATAATAAGAACCGGCTCACCAGGAAAACTGAATCTGACTGCTTTTTCACGGCAGTCTACAGATGCATAACAGGTGGCTATCCAGTCCATACCAAGAAGAACGTCAAAGTCTAGCATATCGAGGAGAATCAAATCAGCTGAAGAATCTCTCTCCCCGATACGAACGGAACATGATCGGTACACAAAACGGGCAACAAAAGGCTCGCCTACCGGGGTAATAACGACAAGCGGGTAATCTAACGGAGAAGACTCTCGGCCCAACCTCGGTGCAAAGTACGTGGATACATAGGAATGTGTGGAGCCTGGATCAAATAATACCCGTGTATCAAAAGAACATACTGGCAGAGTACCTGTCACGACGGCATTGGATGCCTGTGCATCCTGAGGAGTCAACGCGAACACTCGGGCCTGTCCACCACTAATAGCTGGCTGTCCTCTGCCTCTACCTTGGCCTCTGCCTCTGCCTCTGTCTCCTCGTCCTCTCTGAACCGGACCGCCACGCCCACGGCCTCTAGAAGCATCTGGATGGCGTGGAGCATCATCAGGAGTAGGAAGTAGAGCTCTCTGAGGAGGTGGTGAGGGTGGTAAGGTCACATGTGGAACTGTCGCCGCGCCCTGACGTCCCATGGTACAGTCTCTGACATGGTGGTACTGACTCCCACACAGAAAACATCCTGGAGACGACTGCTGGGTCTGTGGATATGAACCAAATAACTGACCTCGTCTCAATTCTCTACCTCCACCATCTCCCGGAAATAATCTATCATGATGTCTGCCCATCTGCCGCTGAGCTGGCGTATCAGTACGGATCCTCTTCGGCCCAGAAATGACCGGAGTCTCAGAAATACGCTCCTCCAAAAGTAAGGCTGCATCCATCGCGGCTGCGTATGTATCAAAGTGCTGGGTGCCGATGGCAAGGAATAGCTGTGTATCAAGCCCTCGTACAAACCTCTTTATTCTCTTCTCTTCTGTGTCTACTAGGTACGGAGCATATCGAGACAACTGGGTAAACTGTATATCATACTCCGACACTGTCATCCCAGGAGTCTTGCGCAAAGACTCAAAGCTACGGGCTCGAGCATCTCGGACACTCTCCGGAAGAAAACGGGCAAGAAATGCAGATGTAAACTCATCCCAGGTCATAGAAGGTAGACCTGCAGCTCGGCCTTTCTCTACTGAATCGTACCATGTCTGGGCAAGACCCTCCAGACGAAAACTCGCAAACTCCACCAATCTATCATCAGAACACCTCAACGAACGGCAAATCCGAGCCATCCTATCAAGAAATGCCTGTGGGTTCTCTGTCGCATCTGTACCGGTAAAAGCTGGAGGTCTCAATCTCATGAACTCCTGTAGTGAAACAGGAATAGTCTCCGTAGTAGCAGCAGGAGTGACCATCTGTGTAGCAGGTACGATCGTGGTCTGTGCGGTGGAAGGAACGTCCTCGGATCTCTGTGCCCGGCTGGACTCAACTAAAGATCCCATCATCTGCCGTAACTCTTGCATGCCGGCCTCTAATCTGGCAATACGGTCAGGATAAGGCAGATCAGTATGACCCTGAGGGGTAGGCGTATCCTCCCGCTCGATCCTCGCCTCAGACGGGCCCGCCCGAATCTCATCCCTAGCGGCAGCCCACTGAGCTCTCGTAGTCTTTGGCGACATCGAAGCTGGAATAGGAAACAAGACTGATAAGAACATTGCAATTGAATCAAGGAATGCAAGGAATCAAGAAAGGAAATACAAGCAATTATGTCCTCAGGTCACTTAGGCGGAGTACCGTATCGTAAGTATGCCGCGGATCAAACCCACGCTACGCCACTCTGCTTAAGTCACCTACTCCATCTACCAAGGTCATCCTACACTCAGAAAGGTAAAACCTACGCTCTGATACCAACTTTGTCATGACCCGAAAGTACGGAACGTGACTGGCACTTAGATTACGAGACGTCTAAAGGCGTACCGTAACCTAAGTCAGCCAAAGCCCAGAAAAATCTAAACCAAAATCAAAAGAGAGTGAAGGAAAACCTTACATGAAAACGATTTTTAAATCAATTAAGTTGCATTGAACCCCTTTAAAAAAAACATCAAAAATTTCCGAAAATTTCGGCAGAGTCTCCCTTGTAAATTCTATCCCCCAAAATGGGTACAACAAGATATATATAACCTGTAATCATAAAATGGCATCCCCAAGCGGGAGCTAGCTCTTCGCCCAAGGCGGATCACAACCACATGCAATATATAAGTGATATCAAGAAAAGAGCATAAAAGAAACGCAAAATATCAGAAAACACAACGCCGGCTTAAGTAAGCTCGACCCAAAAGAAACCACAAATATACAAATCTCTCAGTCTCATCACTAGGTCGCATATACAATATAAAGTGGTAGATGGAGAATACTAGATACAATGATAAAGCAAAAGAGATAAAGTGTGCTCGCAACCCACCTACGGGCGATGTCGCGAGTCTGAACAAAAGTAGCTGATGATAAGATAGCCGCCGCTACAAGACTGAGGAGTCCGACCTGCAAGACACTGTGGCACAACGGGGGTGAGTTGCCAGCTCGTGAGTAAATATAACATCTAATAAGGCAATCGTAAGAATGCACGCAATGCACCACAGCATGCATGTCCATATGTGATATAATATCTCTAGTATGCATGCACAGGTATGCAATGTCATTATTAAGTCTTTAAGTGTTTTAAATGCTAAGGGTATTGAATTCTTAAATTTAGAAAATGAATATCTGTATAATAGCTAAGTACCATCAAGAAATCATCTGAAAACCCGTGTCAAGCATCGACACCAAATAGGAATCATATCTGTCTCAATATCGGGCTCCGTCAGTCCGGATCGGCCCATATCATAAATCTCACGACAACGGTCGGTATCCTCCGGATATCCGCCGTGCCAGACATCACCGGTAGGTAGTCTTCCCCTGCCAGGCTCATCGTCTACAACTCGATCTTCTTGTCCCGGGGTACCATACCGGGCCCACCATGTACCCGAGACGGTTCATCCACTCCACGAATCGGGTCTCGAAATCCAACAGAAAACATGAAAACTCATGGTGGACGACACATACATCACGAGAAAACCGCAACTTTGTTTTTAAAAAAAAATGATAAATACAAGCTTTTGTTAAATTCTTGCGGTTTTCCCCAAAAATCCAGAAATCACAGAAAAACTGAAATCCTCAAGAAAATCATAGTGTTCGCATGTTATATATGATAAATGTCTATGATCTCAATGTATATGATGTGAGTTTTGGCTAGAAATATATGTAGATATGATGGTAATGCGAGGTATATGCATGCTATGCAATTCCATATATCATGTATGAATGCAAATGGCGATATTAAGTTAAACAGGTTCTATAGTGCACGTGGCATGGTAATTACCAAAGGCGTGTGTGTCACATGAATAGTGCGCGTGCAACAGATGCCAATGGTAATGGTGTTCGTGTCCTACGAAGTGATATCGCATAAGTGTAAATGAATGTCCATGCAATCTAATATACGGTTAGCTATAAGGGTATGCAATGTACATAAAGGGATAAGCTAACTAACAATATAAATCTTGCAAGAAGTAGGGTAATCCTAACTAGGGGGGCACCTCGCACCATCCAGACGATTCCCCCATAGATGAATACATCTACTCACCTGAAATCCCCGCTAATCCGATCCGACCACCGCCTTGCCTTTACGCGCCGTGTCCGACGTTTCCCCGACCGATCCTATATTTGCACAATACCAAGCATAAGATTACAAAACCTAAAACGATGCAAGTCACAATATACAATTATCGACGCTCTCGAATTAAACATAGCATGCACTCGGTACGCGGGAAAACGCACGAAAATCGCTAACCTTTAACTAGAATCGTCATTTCGGGGAAATCGACAAAACTACAACCCGACTAGACGAAACCCCGCGTTCGCGCACTCTAATAGTACTATACGAAGCTAATTATATCGCTAACATAACGCAATTTGATCGCATTCTAATTTTTGTAAAAATCTAGTAAGCAAATTCAATACCGATTCAATGCAAACATCGAAATTTAACGATTTAGCGAGCGCATCATTACACAATTAACCACTCTAATCAATTAGGTAACCAAAGCCCTAAATTAACTCTAACAACCATGCTTCAAACCCTAGTTCAACATCAAATCCCATTCTTGATTTTCATGAACAAGAATTTAAACCTAAATTAATACTTCAAAATTGAATTTTTTTCACAATTAACTACAAGTTAGCAAACTAGTTTAGGATTTTACCTCACAAGTGGAAACCTAGCATGATCAAGTCACCAAGAAGCCTTCTTTCTCCTAGTTTTGAACTAAATTTGGTTGAGGAGAGAGTGGATTAGGGTTTGGCTTTCAATTGGAGAACAAAATGGTGAATTTTTATGGATTTTTCATGATTTTTCATGATTTTTGAAGCAAGAATTGAGGTGAAAAGAGGGGGGAGCTGCCATATTCCAAGTTTAAAGTATTCAGAAAGACATGCAAGCAATTCTATGGACCCTCTAGAAGAATGAAAACCCTAACTCGACATAATGACCATGTGAAAGCCTTTGAACCTTAGGGTTTGTGGCAGTTTCGCGGTGCCATTAGTGAGGCTTGGGTTTGCCCTTCTACGGCTGGTCCACCGGTGCTGTGGTATGTACTCGATACTATTAAACTATACTCAAGATGTTGAGCTTTTAGGGTAATTATGAGGTTTTGACGAATCGATTGGATAGTTCGACTTCATTCGGATATCTTGTGATGGAATGCATTTCTTGGGAGACTCCAGATACGAGTGTAGTCGTTGGAGCGCAGTCCATGCAGCCATGAAAAGACGAGTCCGAAGCAGTCAACATTAGAGGAAAGTGGAGTAAGAGGTTCGTACGAGATCTTGATGAGATGATGTTCCACTCTGCCAACATCAGAGATGTGACACGCATACAGAGGCCTTATATATGGATATACCTTCCAGAAAGAGTCGTGATGAGTATGCAGCCGTTTCGGAGCAAGAGGTAGATTTAGTAAAAGATGACGACTTCCGGGCAGTTCGGCAGAAACAAGATTTGGGAGAGACCTCGACAGGACCTTTCTGGAATACTGCATGAGAAGACTTGGACCAAGAAGTGGTCATTTTACGCACACCCAGCAGGCTAGAGTTCGGCATCGTCGGCAAGACATGTTATGAGTGACCACGACAGTTGGCCAGAGATTCTTAGAGGATGTGTTTGAGCGGGACTATTCGGCCATACTTGATTCGGTATTTTGGGCGATCTATTCGCATGATTGAGTTTTGATGACTGAGTTTCATGATATTTGTTTTCGTGCACCATGGTTGCACCTACTGGGTATTTATGATTTGTGCACAGTTATCGCATTTGATATCGTTTTGTGCCTTGGCTGCACATGTTTATGATTTCATGGATTTCATACAGTTGGGTTGATTTTGTGCATATGGTACGCACACGATTTGGTTTTCGCACTCGGTATAGTTCATATATGCTTGCAGTGCATTGATACGTATTTAGTGCACGCGGTTGCACAGGGTTATGAGATTTTATACCATGGTATACTGGATTTGGATTTGAGATGTGTTGTATACCGTCGATTTTGATTGTGATACTCGATATTTGTTTTGTGCACCTTGTGCACCTGATTGGATTCTTGTGCATATTTGACGCGCTTGGATTGGATTTTGCGTATGTTCGGCGCTTGATATTGGATTTCATGATTTCGTGCATGTTGGATGCACATGATTTAGATTTTATTCATGTATGATGGATGCACCTAATTTGGATTTTCGCGCATGTTGGGCGCATGATATGAGATGCGATTTTGGTGCACACCTGATGCACTAAATCGGGATTCCTTGTGCTTGTCAGATGCACCTGATGTTGCTGTCAAGCACACCCGTTGCCTATGACCGGTGTTTCGTGCACGCCCGTTGCACTTAGATTTTGTTTCTGTGCCCATGTATGGCACATTTATGGATTTCAATTTTTCCGTACGCACCAGACGCGCGCGGCATTCTTATGCACATTTTGGATTTGATTTCTTATGGAGCAGTATGTTTCGATGATATTTACTATTTGTTTCGTACTGAGAAGGACTAGTCCTAGGACAGTACCTGGATATATTTTTCATGCAGTGATAGTTATCGAAGGGATTTCCAAAAAGAGAGCTATAGTCTCGGTATTTACCTACGTGTCTGATATGACACGAAACGTTTAAAACAAGAAAACCCTTCTAAATTGTTTTCAAAACGCCGGTACGTGCATATTAAACAAAGGATATATATATAGAGAGTTATTTTCTTATAATAGATGTCCGCCACAGTGCCGAGATACGTGCATCGCACAGCAACATGAAAAAGTTTGGCGTGCATATCTTTCCGATGTTTTAATGATGTTTACTTGTATAGTTTTGATGCATATTATGTTGGTTTTCTTATTGGATTTGAAATTTATGTCTTCACCATGACTCCGATAATTGCAGGATGCTTGACAGAGTTTTTATTTTGAGTTATCTGCTCATTCTTCATGCGCATGCATTGCGCTACGATGCGTTTTATGTATTGCTGATTTCGGAGCCCCGACGACTTGGTTTTTTTAATGAAATGTTTTAGTATTGAGGGGTTTAAATTTAAATTCGAAACCGAATTTCTTTAAAGGGGGAAGATTGTAACATTTCCGAAAATATAAAATATTATTTTTGGAATTTAATATTAAAATAATATATTTCCCGAAAACTGCCCGAGTTGCGAAATTGAGGTTTTCGAAAAAGGGTATAGATATATACCAATAATTGTGAAATAATTGGAAATTAAAATGATTTATTCATCTAAAAATATATTTAATGGGTTTGGCATTTTTAAAATTTATTATAGGCAGTTTTGATAAAAACCCGATTAGTGCACTGCTAATCGCGATTAAGCCATATCAGTGTTTTTACAGTTTTCCGTGGCTAGTGCACCATGTCATGTTGCACTTGGTGACATGTTGTCGCATTTGTGTCGTTTTATGGGTATTATTGTGCTTTAGTCTTAAAAGAGAAAAGAAAAGAAAAGAGGAAGGGCAAAAGGGTAATTAGTGAGAGAGTGGGTGAGAATAAGAGAGGAGAGAGAGAGAGAGGGCTGCCACCATAACCCTTCCCCATTTATTTTCTCATCTCCTTCTTCCTCAAGTTCTCCCTCCACCTTCACCCCAAGAAACCATCTCCAAATCTCCATCAAAACCCTAAACTCCTTTCATTAAAAGTGTTCCCCTCTTCATCATCTACACATTCGACCAAGAAAAGTGGAATTAGTACGACATTGGAAAACTAGGGTTTTTCTTGGTTGCCTAAATGAGATAATTTCTGCACCAATTGTATTGTATTCCATTTACCTTTGCACCTATACACGTTTAGCATCGATATATCGTTGTTCAATGAGCTTTGAAAATTTGTAGTTAGGGTTTTATGGAATTCTTGAGTTGTGTTGGGAAATTGAGCTTAGTAGAGGCCACACAAACCCTCGAGTGCTATAATTCAGACCCAAACCTGAGACTTAACCCCGGAACACAAACTTTGAATTTATGCCGACATTGAAATTGTGAGAATTGTGATAGGAAAACTAAGTTTGCTAACACCCGGGTGACCTGAAAATTTAATTGCAAGTACATTGAGTAGTGCAGGCAACATAGATGATAATACCAAGACCCCAGATCGTCTGCCCTCACCCAGGCCGCAAATAAACTCCCTCTGGCCACAATTTGCGGCCAAACCTGATGCATTTTGTCTCGTTCTTGTTCTGTAGCTCCATTGTCTGTAATCTAGATCCTTGGCATATGCAGAATTGACTAATTTCAATTAGGGTAAAATCTGGGACCATTTCCATGAGTTGATGCATTGTTTTATGACTTCGTTTTGACTTGATTTTGGTATTTGATAGTGTGTTTTCGTCATGTGGCGTTTGAACGTCAACGACTATGATTATTGGTCGTGTTTTACGTGCGAGGCTATAGGTTTTTACCTATGAGCGTAGCGTGTTCCGTTTTGGTTTTCTGATTGGATTTTAACACGTATTTCGATTGGATTATATGTGTAGGTACCCCCACGTGGATATCGAGACATTGAAGAAGAAGATGGCGACATCGGTATCGGCACGCAAGAAGCAAGGTGAGTAGATATATATCTACGGGGAGAAGTCGGGTGGATGGCGTATAGCACCCCCGCAAAGTCGTAAGAAATGATGTGATATGATATAGATATGCATTTATATGTTATGGAGAGATTGAACCCTTAGCAAGAAAAGGTTAGGAGATTATGAGTTAGTGTTAGCGAGATTAGAGGAAAGTGGTTTAGTTGGTTTCATAGTCGTGAAACCTAGAGTAAGGTTGTTACACATACGCATACACGCACGGGATATGGGTTTGGGTGTATATGTTATATGTATATAGATAGATGTGGATGCGTGGGTTTATATATATATATATATATATATAT
Source organism: Agapanthus africanus (assembly GCA_030015575.1). Taxonomy (NCBI): domain Eukaryota; kingdom Viridiplantae; phylum Streptophyta; class Magnoliopsida; order Asparagales; family Amaryllidaceae; genus Agapanthus; species Agapanthus africanus. Next base: position 267,628,618 of record JASDDO010000016.1, on the reverse strand, counting down.
ATATATATTTACATACATACATACATACATACATATACGTATACACGGATGATTGAGGATAGTATATGGTATTTGGAGATGAGTCGATGAGATTTGATATGGTGCCATGAGATCGGTGATGTGATTTGGTTCGTATTAGGAGATACGACATGATGTTATAGCGGATCTTTAGGCGATGTGTTTCATACACACGTACACATATGTGTAAGTCAACGGTACACACCCCACAAGATGCGGGGAGGCGGAATAGGAAAAACAATCATTTTGTTCAATGTAACATCGACTATCAAACGGATCTTTGCTAAACCCTAATTAACAAACTATCTAGAAGTGCTAAACTACTATGATAGACGATTAGACTTCAAGATACTATTCCTTCTTGTTCTTGTTGTTCACCACCTCGTCGGACTCCTCGATGTAATAGAAGATCCACCCGAGAGTTCCTTCTTCAAGTTTTAACCTCTAACTTGAGATAATTAAGTGGCTAGGATTGCTAATCCAAGTGACCTAGAGAATATAGAGATAGATTAAGGATCTATTAGTCTTGCTAACCCTAGGGTTCTCAACACATGAGAGGATTAAGGTTAGGATGAAGAAGATGAGAGCATGAGGAGAGAGAATGTGTATGTGATAATGAATTAAATCTTGAGTCTCTTAGATAATTATGAATCATGAAAAATATCTAAACAATAATAAATATAATCAACAACCATGCTTCATTAATTACCTTGAGGTGAATCACCTCATGACTTATGGTGTAATTAATGAAAATTACACATCATCTCTCCACCTCATTAAGTTTAATTCACAAATGAATTAAAATTAAATGAGTCACCTTTCTTCTAGAAGCTTCTCGACTAATTACGAGAATGCCTCTCCCATCCGTATTTACGAAAAACACGGATATACTGAGACTGTATAAATCAAATAATCCAATACTAGAAACTGGCTTAAACCAAAGCCCGCTAGTATAATCTGTCCGAACATCATACGTGCACAAGTACACGTATATGTCCGAACCCTGTCTTAAAACCATACGACCTCTATATCGTTTCACCCAAAGTAGGGAAACTCTCTGTGTGGGACTCTAAAGACTCGACATTACGCTGGCAGTGGGTTTAACCACAGGCCGCAAGCGGTACTAGCTGTACGTAACGGTCCCCAGGTAGATGTCGATAAGAAGGTCGATGAGAAAACCCATCCGAACTCCTACTGAGCCTGATGTGACAATCTCCGTACAGTCCGGTCTTTTCGTCTAAGACTATCGCATATCGGGCCTAAGGGGGCGGCAAGCGTCAGTCCCCTATAAGTGGAATAAGTCGTGTCGGAGTGAAGCCCATTACACCTTGAGAAGTTACTGGAAAACCTACCAGTAAATCTCGCTTGCCCTGGCCAGGGACCTTGCATAATGGCTCTCCAAACACAGTGTGATATCAACCCCCAACACCGGGAGAGACGAATCCTATCTAACCGCCACTGCCTCCAAGTGCTTCGGGACTGCACCCAATTGCTACTTGTTTGCACGACTCAGTCGAGTCATGGTAGGGTAGCAATCTAAGAACAGTGGGAACATACTCGAGGCAAAGCAGCAGTGTCAAGTCTATGGACTATGCTGTACACATGTCACCTAGGAACTATTAACTGACGACGGGTATAATACCAACCAACAGTTCCTTGCGATTCCTGTCCGGTGTACTCGTAACCCAACTAGCACCAGCATACTATCTCCAGTACAACATACTAATAGCTGTGGGACAGACCATTTCCCCTGCTGGGACGAGAAGCGTACGCACTAGTCTACTCTGGAGTATCGATGCCCTGTCTCGATAATCCTAAGACTAGGGACCTGAAAAAGGATGTGCTTGTAGACTACCCATCCCCCACTAGTGTGACTGCCATCACAAAGCTGGTAGTCAAGCAAGATCCTATAGGCTCTATCAATATGTATTCGCGATATTCTAAAAGAAACATATACACATATTAAGATAGATATAAACCAAGTAGCATACTACTATGTTGAGAAAGACTGTTAATTCAACTGTGAATATCCCAAGCTTCCATTAAGTAATATACAAACTAGTATGATACAATAATGGCCCCTAGGGCATATACACTAACAATCTCCCACTTGCACTAGGGCCATATACTGGCGTATCGCAGACCCATTATCTCGAATAGCCTCTCTAACTATGTCTGTGGTAAGGCCTTTGTGAATTGATCTGCAGTGTTCTCCTCTGTAGCAACTCTCCGGAACTCGATCTCCCGGCGATCTATGATCTCCCTGATCCGGTGATACCACCTCAAGACATGTCTGGACTTTTGATGGGACCTGGGTTTCCTTGCTAAAGCTATAGCCCCGTTGTTGTCACAATACAGAGGTATTGGATCAACAATGGATGGAACCACCTGATGTTTTGTTAAGAACTTCTTTACCCAGACTGCTTCTTTTGCGGCATCAGAAGCTGCGATATACTCCGCTTCCATAGTCGAGTCAGCAACGGTGTCCTGCTTGGAACTCTTCCAGCACACCGCCCCTCTATTGAGGGTAAAGACATAACCTGACATGGACTTGGAGTCATCCTTGTCACTCTGGAAGCTGGAGTCAGCAAAAGCCTTGATCTGGAGGTCTTTTCCGTCGTAAACCAAGAACATATCCTTAGTCCTTCTCGCGTACTTGAGAATGTTCTTTACTGCTATCCAGTGCTTCTCCCCTGGGTTTGACTGATACCGGCTTACCACGCTTAGTGCGTAAGCTACATCTGGTCTAGTACACAACATCACATACATTATAGAGCCTACCGCAGAAGCGTAGGGTGTAATTGACATGCGATCCCTTTCCAAATCAGTCTTGGGAGACATCTCTTTGGAGAGGGTGATTCCGTGACAAGCCGGTAAATTACCGCACTTTGAATCTTCCATACCGAATCTTTTCAGTATAGTGTCGATATACCTGGACTAAGAAAGTCCCAACATCCTCTTAGATCTATCACGATAGATCTGGATCCCCTGAATGTTCGAGGCATCACCCAGGTCTTTCATGGAGAACCTGTGTGACAAGAATCCTTTGACAGATTGTAGCATAGGAATGTCATTTCCTATCAAGAGAATGTCATCCACGTACACGATGAGGAATACGACAGTTCGTGTTACAATCTTACTATATATACATGGTTCATCTGGATTTTTGATAAAGTCATATTCTTTGACCATTTCATCAAAACAGATGTTCCAATTCCGCGATGCCTGCTTTAGTCCATAAATGGACTTAAGCAACTTGCACGCTTTCCCGCTGCTCCCACTCTGATTGAAACCTTCTGGCTGATCCATATAGACGAACTCGTCCAAATTTCCATTTAGAAAAGCCGTCTTTACGTCCATCTGCCAGATCTCATAATCGTGGATGGCGGCAATGGAAAGAAGGATCCGAATGGATTTGAGCATAGCCACTGGAGAAAAAGTTTCGTCATAGTCCAAGCCAGGCCTTTGACGAAAACCCTTTGCAACAAGTCTAGACTTATAGGTTTCCACTTGTCCATCTACACCAATCTTCTTTCTGAAGATCCACTTGCATCCTATGGATTTTACCCCATCTGGAGCAAAGTCCAAAGTCCATACTTTGTTGGTGTACATGGACTCCATCTCGGTCTGCATTGCATCCAGCCATCTTACTGAGTCGCCGCTCTGGATGGCCTGCTGGAAGCTAGTAGGTTCATCATTATCAATGACGCAATCCTCTCTATCCTCGTCTATGAGAAAACCGTAGTATCTCTTAGGCGGATAAGACGGCCAACTACTCTTGCAGAAGGGTGCGGGAATGTCCTGTTCTTCTGGAACTTCTGGTTCTACCAAGCTTTCAGTAGTAGCTTGTGGTTCTGGAATTTCTTCCAGTTCTATTGCGCTCCCACTTGTTTCCTTTTCTAAAAACTGCTGTTCTAGAAAATGGGCATTACGAGAAACAAAAAACCTTTTCTTCCTCTGCGTAATAGAAAAAACACCCCTTGGAGTTCTTTGGATATCCCACAAACTTACACTGTACTGAGCATGCCTCGAGTTTGTCCGCATGCTGCTTTTTAACATAAGCTGGACATCCCCATATCTTGAGATACTGAAGATAGGGTTTCTTCCCACTCCACATATGATATGGTGTGGTAGGCACAGTCTTGGTACGAACCCTGTTCAAAATATATGCAGCTGATTCTAGTGCATAACCCCAGATGATCGCGGTAACTCAGCATTACTCATCATGGAACGAAACATATCCAACAGGGTTCGGTTCCGTTTTTCTGATACACCGTTATGTTGTGGAGTGTATGGAGGAGTAAGCTGAGAGAGAATTCCATTCTCTTTTAGGTAACCCAGGAACTCGGCACTTAAGTATTCACCACCTCGATCAGATCTCAGTGTCTTGATACTTTTGCCGGTTTGGTTTTCTACTTCATTCTTATATTCTCAGAATTTCTCAAAGGCCTCGAATTTATGTTTCATCAAGAAAATGAATCCATACCTAGAGTAATTATCCGTAAAAGTAATGAAATATGAAAAACCACTTCTTGCATGTGTAGACATTGGACCACATACATCACTGTGTATGAGTCCTAAGAGCTCACTTGCTCTTACTCCGTGTCCAGTGAACGGAGTCTTTGTCATCTTTCCTTTGAGACATGATTGACAAGTGGCATAAGATTGATATTCGAACGGATCCAAATATCCTTCTTTATGTAACTTAGTTAACCTTGTCTCATTGATGTGTCCTAGTCTACAATGCCATAAGAAGGCCCGATTTATTTCTGGAGACGTTCTTTTTAGTGTGTTTTGGACAATGAAAATCTGCAATTGGTTTAACACATATATACCGTTATCTAGTGTACCGGACCCAATAAAACCATGATTAAGGTGGATGTTAACAACATCGCTTAAAAACGTGAAATCATAACCTTCTTTTGATAACAACGATACTGATATGATATTACACGTTAAACTAGGTACACAAAAACAGTTGCGCAAAACCAAAATATGTCCACTCGTCAATACAAGGTGATAATCCCCTATGGATACAGCATCCACGCTCGCTCCGTTAGCAACCTGGAGGGTCATATCACCAGCCTTCAGTACTCTATGGCTTCTTAGTGCCTGCAATGAATTACATATATGAGATCCTGATCCGGTATCCAATACCCAGGAAGTAGAGTTGATTGACAGACAATTTTCAATTACAAACACACCTGAAGCCGAAGCCACAACTTGCCTTGGGTCCTGGTTCTTGGCATTCCAAGCTTTGCAATCCTTCTTCCAATGGCCTTTCCTACGACAGTAGAAGCACTCGTCTTTTGCTACTACCGGCACCGTAACCTTTGCCTTTCCCTTGACTCCCACCTTACCAACGCCACCTCTTGGTTTGGTAGCGGCCTTCTTCTTCCTTCATTTGGTCCTTGCCTTGGACCTGGAAGAGGAAGCACCACGAACAAACATAGCGGGTGTTTCCCTTGCTTTTTGCAAGGTGCCCTCTGCACTCCTCAACATGTTAAGGAGTTCTGGAAGTTCAACTTCTTTACCTTGAATATTGAAATTCAAGATAAACTGGGCGTAGGTGGAAGGAAGGGACTGGAGAACCAAGTCTGTATACAGCTCATTCTCTAATTTTGTTCCGAGGTCTGCGAGCTCCTCAATATAGCCAATCATCTTAAGGAACATGTTCCCCTACAGATGATCCGACGGCCAGCCTCGACTGAAACAAGTTCTTCGAGGTCTCGTATCTAGCTATACGAGATTTCTCTCCATACGGTTCCTTGGTGAGGAGAAATATTTTTGGGTTAGCCTAGCACCTCATGAAGGGTTTGGAAGCATCACATGAACCAAAAGTGGAGTCTTTAGGGTGCTAAGCTAACAAGCATCGGATCGTTCCTAGAAAAATTAGGGTTTTATAAACTACACATCATCACATGAAAGAAATGCTAGGGTTTTTGAGAGTACAACCTTTGTAGCTCCCTATGATAGACTCCTTGGCCACTTGAGGGTTGGAGGAAGGTTCACTTGAAGTCTCCTAGTGTCCACGACGATCCACCCGAAGCTCCTAGTCCAAGCTTGCAACTTCACTTTTCAAAAGAACGAATGAAGATAACACTCTAAACAAGTTGGCTAAACTTGTGTAGAATGATGTTGTGGTTCTTATTCTCACTTCAAAATCCAATCTTGATGAGTATATTGCTCACTACAAAAAACTAGAGAGCAAAATGAGAGAGGAAGAAGAAGATGATGGCAATTTGAGAAGAAGATAAGTTCAACCCTTTAAAAGAAAATAGAAAATATATCAATATATATTTTCCTTTTCTCATATCAAACCATGGTTAGGATATTATTGAATTTGAGTTAAAAACACAAAAGGAAAAGTAATCCATGGTCAAATGGTGGGTGAGAATGGTTACGTCAAGAAGGATGTAGAAACTAGTCATGAATTATCTTTTCCTTTTTCCATTTTGTTTTAACCAAAAATCAAATAATAATCCAAATGAAAACCCATGGTGTGAGTCTTGTATTGCCACCATTTTCTTTGTATAAGCAACCATTAAGGATGTATGTATGTATGTATGTGTATATGTACATCCATATGTGCATGAATCAAAAAGAAGGCATACATGCATGCATACATCTATCAAACTCAAGAAAGGATTTCAAGTGAGAAACTAATGGTTAATTAATAAATCAACACTTGATTTATCAATCCGGTCATTGTAGGGTTCCTAGGCACACACTAAAGGTCTCACAAGGCATCAACCATGCCAATTTCAAAATTTACGGTGCCGAGAAACCCTAGACTATGGATCGTTGGCTAGAAGTTTAGGCGAAAAATGCAACTAGTTAACAATATAACTAAAAGAACGGAAATACAACCTTTGTAAATCCGGTCCTCCACCTCCATAGCTCCGCAATGAAGTCTCCTCGCTGTCCAAATGGAATCCCGGGCTCTAGCGTCGGCTTCATCGGAGAAATGGGCGGGCAAGGTCGTCGGCTTCGTGCCGAATATGATCTACGTGGAGGCATCACTAGATCAAGCTCCACCTTCACCAAGCCATGAAAACTTGTGAAGGAAACACCCTATACTACTTGTCAAGAGGTAGAGGATGAAGAAATAGGAAGTGGGTTCACTTTAGAATTGGATTTCTCACTCAATTTCACTAGTTGCCATTGATGAGGCAAGCTATCTTCATCTTGAAGAAGAAGAAGAAGAAGATGATAATAATATGATAAGAATAATAGAAAAGAAAAGAAAAATAAATTCTTATCATAATTTTAACTATAGTTATGTGTAGAGAATTGACCAAGGTTAAAGGAATGGTTAGGGTTAAGGAGATGAAGACAAAATGGTCACTTTGGTCAAAGTGGCATGAAGCTTCAAGAAGCATCATGAATGAAAGCAACCATTATCTTTTCATTTCTCATTTCTTTTAATCCAAATTATAAAGATAAATGAATGAATAAATAAGTAATGGATAAACAAATAAAAAACCTAACCATTTATTTAACCAAGGTTTAATTCTTTACACAAACCCTAGCAATCATATATCATCAAACATGATACAATCAAGTGCACAAAATATATCACATATACAATGTGCACATCCGAGTGAGAAAATCCATTTAAAGTGAACCAATACTAGTTAATGTAAATTAATATATCATATATATAATTATACATTAAATCATTAAATCAACACTTGATTTAACGATCCGGTCATATCGCATATAACCGACTAGTATCCTATGTATCGGCTTACCGAATCAATCCTTGATTCGATAACTAGGTTATATCGCATACAACCAGTCGATACATTCATCGCGAGAATGGAATACGGTATCACATACACGCATTATTCTCGGTCCCGCACATATCTCATATGCGCTCCTATTTCGTTTCGCTTTAGCCAGGAAACCTCTGTGTAGGACTCTAAAGACTCGTCAATACGCCGGCAGTAGGTGATGATCATATCAAGCACCCACAAGCCGCAAGCGGTCTGCTAAACGTAACGGCCACCCGGGTATTGAGCGATCAGAAGATCTACGAGCAAGCCCGCTCACACTCCAGTGAATCCAACCTGTAACACTTACCGTACAGTCCGGTCTCGTTGTCTGATATGTCGCATATCTTGCCTAGGGGTGGTAAACGTCAGACCCCAATAGCTCGATAAGTCGTGTCGATATGAGGTCTATAACAGTTCGAGAAACTACAGGTAACACTTAACAGTAAATCTCAGCAACCCTGGCCAGGGATTTCCGGTTATAGCCAATCGAACACAGCGCAACATCAACTCCCTATACCGGAAGAGACGAGTCCCCTCCTATCGCTCATTGCCTCCATGTGATTCGGGACTGTACCCAAAAGCCACCGTTTTGCACGCCCTCTTGGACGTTGTAAGGTGGAAATCAAAGCACAGTGGGAACCACACAAGACTCTATGACTATCTCGGGTCAACTGACTACTCTGTACCAGTGTCACCAGAGAACTGCCATCTGACGTAAGGTATAATACCATCTGGGAGTTCTCACGCGAGTCCGTCCAGTATACCCAGTCTCTACTGAGCACCCGTATATCATCTCCGATGTCAAACACCAATGGATATGAGATCATCCATCGCCCATCTGTATGGGTCGAGAAGGTATACGCTAGTCTACTCTGGTATATCGATGCCCCGTCTCGATACACCCACGACTAGGGACCTTGAAGGATGTACTTATGGACTACCATGTCCCCACTAGTATGATCCACATCATAGTCCAGGTAGTCAAGTACACATCCTAAGGGCTTTACCAACATGTAACAGAGAGACAATCAGTATACACGTTAAGGTAAAGAGTAACCAGATAGCATACTATCATGTCGAGCAAGAAAGTCCTCCCTATATATGTCCCAGCATCCACTACTATATACATCCTATGTACAGTAATGGCCTCTAGGGCATACATATAACTAACAATCTCCCACTTGCACTAGGGCCATCTGTAGCAGTGGTTGCAGTATCTCATACTCAACCATCCCATAAAAAGTCTCTCTCTGGGAATAAGCCTTTGTGAGTGGATCCGCTGTGTTGTCCTCTGAGTCTACTCTCCTATCCTCGATCACCTAGGAGATCAGTCATCTCCATGATCAGGTGATACTGCCTTAGAATATGTCTGGGTCACTGATGGGACCAGGGTTCCTTGGCTAAAGCCACAACTCCATTGTCACACAATGGGAGGAACTAAGTTCATCTCATGAACTAATATACACCCAGACTTCCTCTTTGGTAGCATCTTGAGTAGCGATGTATCCAGCCTTTATCGTCTAGTATGCCACGGTATCTAGCTTGGAACTCTTCCAACATACCGTCCCTTTACTGAGGGTAAAGACAATGCCTGCGACTGACATTCAGTCGTCTTTATCACCCTGGAACACTTCCAGTGATTTTCCCCAGGATCAATTGATACCGTCTCACTACATCTAGTGAGTATCCTAATATCCAATTACATCTATCTCATAGATGAAAACTCAGAATTTAGGCGGTATCACATTGATCCTTTATGGAGAATCCTTGTGATAAGCGGATATTGACCGAGTGTAGCATAGGAAACTCCTTCTCTATCAAGAGTATGTCATCCACGTACTCTACGAGGATCATCACCATACTCCCTACTACCTCTTTGTATATACAAGGTTCATCTACCATTTTGATGATGTCAAACTGTTTGACTAACTCATCAAAACAGATGTTCCAACTCCGCGATGCCTGCTTTATCCTATAAAGCATCTTGCACACGTTTCCGCTGCTCCCACTGTCTACGATGCCCTCTAGCTGTGTACTTATAGACTCCCTCTTCTAAAACATCATTTAGAAAAGCTGTCATGACACCCAACCACCAGATATCGTAGTCATGGTATGTAGCCGTGACAAGTAGGATCTGGATGGACTTAAGCATAGGCACTGGAAAAAGTTTCATCATTATCCACGCCTGGTCGATGACGAAAACCTTTAACAAGTCTTGCTTTGAAAGTCTCAACTTTTCCAAGTACACCAAGTAATCTTCTCAAGATATACTTGCTCCTGATGGGGATTTAACCCTTCAGATATAGCAACCAAAGTCCATACTTTGTTGGTGTATAAGGATTCCATCTCAGATCACTAAGCATCCAGCCATTCTTACAGAGTCTTACTCCTGATGGCCAGCTCGAAACTAGTTGGGTCATCATCTCATGATGCAATCCTCGCTCCCACTGTCATAGAGAAACCGAGGTATCTCTCAGGTGGGTGAGGAACCCTACTAGATCGGCGGAGAGGCTGAGGTTCGTTGGAATCTACTGAATCCTTTGGTTCTATCAAATCATCAGCTGCAGTCTGTATAGCTGGAACATTTCCAGTTCTACATAACAGATCTTGCCTCGAGCTTGTCCGGATTTTGTTTTTCAGACATAGGCCGGTCAACCCCAAATCTTAACTAGCTTAAGACATGGGCTCTTCCCATTCCATATCACATATGAAGCGGTAGGTAACTGATTTGATTGGAACCCTATTCAATAGGTATGCAACTTCATAAGTGCATAACTCCCAAAAGGAAACATGTAACTTAGTAGTACTCATCATAGAGCACACCATATCAAATAGGGTGTATCTGCTCCGCCCCGATATACCATCGTGCTATGGTGTATACAGAGGAGTAATGCTGAGAGAGAATCTCATTCTCCTTTAGAATAGTCCAGGATTTCCGTGCTCAAGTATTCTCCTCCTTGATCACATCAAAGGACATAATACTTATACCCATATTTTGGTTCTCTACTTCTAACTTATATTCTGTGAATATCTCAAAAGGTTCGGACTTGTGTTTCAACAGGAACATAGGTCTGAATCTCGAAAGATCATCAGAGAATGTAATGAAGTATAAAGAACCAGTCCTGGCATGTGTAGACAGGAGACCTTGCATACATCATCATGTATCAGTCCCAAGAGTTCACTAACTCTTTCTCTGTTTCCAATAAACAGAGCTATGGTCATCCTATCTTTGTGACATGACTGGCGAGTTTCACAAGATGTAAATTCAAACTGATTTAAATATGCATCTATATGTAACTTCAGCTAGTCGGGTCGCATTGATATGACCTAGTCTACAATACCTCAAGAAGGATCCGTCCATTTCTGAACTCTTCCTCTTGTGTGTGTTCTATATACTAAGAACTGTAGTTTGATTTAGAACGTTAATGCTTTTAGATAACGTGCCTGAACCGATCAACTTTTGATATAGGAAATGTTCAAAACATTATCCAACAATACAAAATTTTATCATTTCTTTACTAAATTAAGAGAGTGATATGATTTTGTATATCAGGTTCGGTATCTAATAACATTCGTTCAGAATCAATGTATTGGTAATACAGGGTGACAGTGACCGACAGACTTGGCTGCAACTCTTGGCCCGTTTTTTGCCTCATGAAACTTATCACCCGCTCTCAGTTCTTTACCTATCTGTAGCCCATGTAACAGATTACATATCTGGGATCCTGATCCGGTATCATATACCTAGGACGTAAAGGATATTGAGAAACAGTTCTGTATAATGAACACACCTGAAGATGATGCATCAGCATGCACTCTCTTCGTTTGGGCGGCATAGGAATCTTGGCATTCCCCTATTTCCTGCTCTGTCTTATAACAATTATAAGTTGGAGCGGGACCAACGTTCCCCAGCGCAGTATAACAAGCGGGTTCGGTCAATTTATCCGTTTTATTATCTTGATTAAGGCGTGATATGGTCGCTACCTGGAGAGAGAGAGAAGAAAACACTCAGCGTGCGCTCTTGCAAGAATAGATTGGTTATTATTTTATCTAATCAGGATGGCTCCCACTGTTTTTATCAAATCTTCCTTTAAACCCTAAAAGGAAAGACTACCCGGGATTAATTACACACTACAAGTTCGCCAATCTTTCAGCCAAGCCAGTGTCGGTACTTTGAGGGAGGTCCCCCGTGCTTCCGCACGAACCTAATTATTGTTAAACCTCGTTTTCCCAGAGGCGTAACCCCGTTGACACCTTTCTAGACACCTACTTGATCGGCTAATTGTAATGTGTAAAACTCTCCCAGGAGTAACAATTACTCGCAGCGGGTATCGGGATCCAACTATCTCATAGAAGGTATGCAATCTCATTGCAAATTTCAACACTTGAAATTCCCGATAATATTTTGCCCCAGGCGATCTATGACCTTGACTGAGTCAACAAACCATAGACCGCAAGTAAAGTTCAACCCGTCATTTCCTGATTGAATTAAACCCACCCGCACGAACGTTGACTGAGTCAACAAGGCCGCACGACTACCCTAATCCAATCTGCATCATATGCATAAGCAGATAAATAGTAATCAGCTACCGCACACTACGCCTTGACTGAGTCAACAAACGCAGCACGAATACTAACTATTACTTATCTGAAATGAGGATGCTACGTCAGGTTTTTTTAAGAAAACCCTTTGCGTAAGGAACTTTATATCGTTGTAGAATCAAATGTTTTTGAAATGGAGTGCTTTTGAGGCTTTTCTAGTTTTGCTAAAGGAGTCACTCCCGGTGAAGGGATCGTCGGTCCTTTCCTCGTCGAATGAGGTGCGGGATATATCATATATATCACTGTGCAAAGCAAAAACTCTTAAAAGCAATCAAAAGACAAACCGAGTGTGTAGCATCTGCCAGTTATTGCTAAAGGAGTCACTCCCGGTGAAGGGATCTCGGTCCTTTCCTTATCGAATAAGGTGCAGGATATATCATATATACCGCTGTGCAAAGCAAGAACTGTAGCTACCTGTTTTATTTTGAAATTCGATTCTACAACATCTTTAGGTTTCTTTTACTTCATTAATCTCATTAATGAAGTCCCATCATTTAAGTTACCTAAACATCACAGATAAATACGACGTACACTTATGCCATCCGCATTCGCCTAGATGTCCCCTCGTGCACCGTTAGGTTAGGTAACTAACGACAGAGCGGGGCAGGGCTAGCGCGGGTGTAAAACATAAGTAACGTCTATATAATATATCATATATACTATATACTGTATCTATCACAGAACATCACATGATCACATCATAGATATCTCAGCAGAAGAATCATATGAAATATTGGATATACTAGGACGTCCGTGTTTTCAATACGAGCCAGTATAAAACACGGATTCCACAGTCGCGATGAATAGCCAAACCCGTACCCCTAGACCCCTACGAGAGCGGCAAGCAACCCTACCAATTCTAGAGTTAGGAGACCCGAATTCGACTCCTCGAGTTGGTCTCCCACTGGACTCCAGAACCCGGTTACTTGTGCCCTCCTCCTTGGGTCTATCCTAGTGCGGAAAAGTAAATAATATACAAATGGTGACAACATCCGCTACCTGGAAGTGCCCCAATAAAAGAATATTACATACAAGTTTTTACATGAATGAAAATGAAAAACACTCATCTCACAAAAAAACCCCCGGCTATTCAAACACGACGATCCAATATAATATATCCAGCAACACATAACATCACATGTCATCAACGTAAGTAAACATGCGTATCCCAATTGTCGTTGACATATAGCAACGAAACCGGCGATATCACATATTACACTTACGGTCATAGAAAAGAAAGTGTAAAACTACAACAGTTGGAATCCGCAACCACCTCAGACATCGCATGCCTGACCAAATGAATTTCTTAGACATCGCATGCCTAACAATTATAAACCCCGCATTTTAGTCTCATTATCGAAAACACTTTTCAATATAAAGTCGGGAAATTCAACAAGATTCCCGAAAATTTGATCGAATGCTCGTCGCAAACTTTAGTAGGCGGCCGCACCCCCGATACCGTCGATGAAGTGCACCAAGGCGGAACACCGCTGCCGCGAGCACCCGTACGGATGCTTTCGGCGACGGGGTTCTCCTACAGTCACTTGGTCGGGGCTAAGGAATGTAGCTGTCTAATAAGTTTATCCGGCGAGTATCCGCGTACGCTACGTGATTGCGACGGACTTTTGATCACATCAAAATTCCGTAGCAACCGATCAAGTGAGACTAAACCGCTAGATTTATAACATTCATTCAGTTATCTCATAACTCTTTGTGAATTCCAATTATTGTATCACATTCCAGATAATTAGAAAATGTTAAACTTTCCGATCGAACAGTCGAACACCCAAGTTTTCCCGAAACAGATCAACACATGAAACAAGTTTAAAAACGTCCAGTTCATGCCTCAATACCAACGGTCCAGCCGTAGAAGGGTCAAGCCAACGCCTCACATGTGGCACGCCGTACTGCCCCAAACCCGAAGGTTCAAAGGGCAGTTCAAGACGATCACATAATCGAGTTAAGGTTTGTTGTCTTCTATAGGGTCCATCGCGTTACTTGCACTACTTAGAACGTCGTTAAACTTCGGAAAGATCCAACACTTGGAAATTTCCCGACAGGGGAAAATGTGGGTATTTATATCCGGTCGAACTTTTTAACATATTCAAAAATATCCGGAAAGCCACATAGACAAAATCTGATACTCCGATCGAAACACCGAATCCCCAAAACAACCCCAAAAAATTCAACTCTTGAATAATATTTAAAAATACCCAGAGAACTCAGCACTGAATAAAAGAAGTTACTGTGCAAAATTGGGAGTGTGACGTCACACTATTGCCGCGGAACCGCCGCAGAAGCCAGGATTCTGCCGCGGTTCCGCCGCCGTTTACACTGTTCATGAATTAATTTTTGCGCCGTAATTCTTAGAATTCCCTGCTGAATTTTTTAAGCATTTTTAATCTGGAAAAAACCCAGTTTTTAGAAAAAGTCCAGAGAGCATGGTTTGTGTTAGGGTTTCGGTTCGTTCGGGTTTCAAACTTCGTCTACGCATCACCTAAGGCTCTAGCTAGGCTCTGATACCACTGTAGGGTTCCTAGGCACACACTAGAGGTCTCACAAGGCATCAACCATGCCAATTTCAAAATTTACGGTGCCGAGAAACCCTAGACTACGGATCGTTGGCTAGAAGTTTAGGCGAAAGATGCAACTAGTTAACAATATAACTAAAAGAACGGAAATACAACCTTTGTAGATCCGGTCCTCCACCTCCATAGCTCCGCAATGAAGTCTCCTCGCTGTCCAAATGGAATCCCGGGCTCTAGCGTCGGCTTCATCGGAGAAATGGCCGGGCAACGTCGTCGGCTTCGTGTCGAAGATGATCTACGTCGAGGCATCACTAGATCAAGCTCCACCTTCACCAAGCCATGAAAACTTATGAAGGAAACACCCTATACTACTTTTCAAGAGGTAGAGGATGAAGAAATAGGAAGTGGGTTCACTTTAGAATTGGATTTCTCACTCAATTTCACTAGTTGTCATTGATGAGGCAAGCTATCTTCATCTTGAAGAAGAAGAAGAAGAAGATGATAATAATATGATAAGAAAAATAGAATAGAAAAGAAAAATTAATTCTTATCATAATTTTAACTATAGTTATGTGTAGAGAATTGACCAAGGTTAAAAGAATGGTTAGGGTTAAGGAGATGAAGACAAAATGGTCACTTTGGTCAAAGTGGCATGAAGCTTCAAGAAGCATCATGAATGAAAGCAACCATTATCTTTTCATTTCTCATTTCTTTTAATCCAAATTATAAAGATAAATGAATGAATAAATAAGTAATGGATAAAGAAATAAAAACCCTAACCATTTATTTAACCAAGGTTTAATTCTTTACACAAACCCTAGCAATCATATATCATCAAACATGATACAATCAAGTGCACAAAATATATCACATATACAATGTGCACATCCGAGTGAGAAAATCCATTTAAAGTGAACCAATACTAGTTGATTTAAATTAATATATCATATATATAATTATACATTAAATCATTAAATCAACACTTGATTTAACGATCCGGTCATATCGCATATAACCGACTAGTATCCTATGTATCGGCTTACCGAATCAATCCTTGATTCGATAACTAGGTTATATCGCATACAACCAGTCGATACATTCATCACGAGAATGGAATACGGTATCACATACACGCATTATTCTCGGTCCCGCACATATCTCATATGCGCTCCAATTTCGTTTCGCTTGAGCCAGGAAACCTCTGTGTAGGACTCTAAAGACTCGTCAATACGCCGGTAGCAGGTGATGATCATATCAAGCACCCACAAGCCGCAAGCGGTCTGCCAAACGTAACGGCCACCCGGGTATTGAGCGATCAGAAGATCGACGAGCAAGCCCGCTCACACTCCAGTGAATCCAACCAGTAACACTTACCGTACAGTCCGGTCTTGTCGTCTGATATGTCGCATATCTTGCCTAGGGGTGGTAAACGTCAGACCCCAATAGCTCGATAAGTCGTGTCGATATGAGGTCTATAACAGTTCAAGAAACTACAGGTAACACTTACCAGTAAATCTCAGCAACCCTGGCCAGGGATTTCCGGTTATAGCCAATCGAACACAGCGCAACATCAACTCCCTATACCGGGAGAGACGAATCCCCTCCTATCGCTCATTGCCTCCATGTGATTCGGGACTGTACCCAAAAGCCACCGTTTTGCACGCCCTCTTGGACGTGGTAAGGTGGAAATCAAAGCACAGTGGGGACCACACAAGACTCTATGACGATCTCGGGTCAACAGACTACTCTGTACCAGTGTCACCAGAGAACTGCCATCTGACGTAAGGTATAATACCATCTGGGAGTTCTCACGCGAGTCCGTCCAGTGTACCCAGTCTCTACTGAGCACCCGTATATCATCTCCGATGTCAAACACCAATGGATATGGGATCATCCATCGCCCATCTATATAGGTCGAGAAGGTATACGCTAGTCTACTCTGGTATATCGATGCCCCATCTCGATACACCCATGACTAGGGACCTTGAAGGATGTACTTATGGACTACCATGTCCCCACTAGTATGATCCGCATCATAGTCCAGGTAGTCAAGTACACATCCTAAGGGCTTTACCAACATGTAACAGAGAGACAATCAGTATACACGTTAAGGTAAAGAGTAACCAGATAGCATACTATCATGTCGAGCAAGAAAGTCCTCCCTATATATGTCCCAGCATCCACTACTATATACATCCTATGTACAGTAATGGCCTCTAGGGCATACATATAACTAACAGTCATATCATATATGACCCCACCAAAAGCAAGCCGTCCGATCAATATACGGTATCCTATACGCGCATTTCAATCGGGTCCATGCGCATATCGCATACGCGCACTACAACGTTTCGCCTGGACTAGGAAACTCCATTGTGGGACTCTAAGACTCGTCAATACTCCGGCAGTGGGTGTTGATCATATCAAGCACCCCCAAGCCGCAAGCGGTCAGCTAAACATAACGGCCACCCGGGTATTAAGCGATCAGAAGAGAACAAGCGAACCTGCTACAACTCCCGTCAAGCCAACCGGCAACACTTCCCGTACAGTCCGGTCTCCTCGTCTGATATGTCGCATATTAAGTCTAGGGGTGGTAAACGTCAGACCCCAATAACTGATAATTCGTGCCGATGTGAGGCTCATAACGGGTCGAGAAACTACTGGTAACACTTACCAGCAAATCTCTGAATCGGCCCTGGCCAGGGACTTCCCTGTTACGGCCAATCGAGCACAGCGCAACATCAACCCCCAATACCGGGAGAGACGAAACCCCTCCTATCGCTCATTGCCTCCATGTGACTCGGGACTGTACCTAAAAACCATCGTTTTGCACGCCCTCATGGACGTGGTAAGGTGGAAATCAAAGTACAGTGGGAATCACACAAGACTCTATGACGATCTCGGGTCTACAGACTAACCTGCACAAGTGTCACCTGAGAACTACCATCTGACGTGAGGTATAATACCATCTGGGAGTTCTCGGCGAGTCCGTCCAGTGTACCCAGTCTCCACTCAGCACCCGTATACCATCTCTGATGTCAAACACCAATGGATATGGGATCATCCATCGCCCATCTCATGGGTCGAGAAGCGTATACGCTAGTCTACACTGGTATATCGATGCCCCGTCTCGATACACCCACGACTAGGGACCTTGAAGGATGTACTTATGTACTACCATGTCCCCACTAGTATGATCTGCATCATAATCCAGGTAGTCAAGTACACATCCTAAGGGCTTTACCAACATGTAACTATAAGACAATTTAAAGAGACTAGTATACATGTTAAGATAAAGAGCAACCAGATAGCATACTATCATATCGAGCAAGAAAGTCATATCTATATATGTCCAAGCATCCAATATAATATACATCATCTGTACAATACTGGCCTCTAGGGCATACATACAACTAACAAATATGGCTTCAAGATCCATATTTCTTGTGCCTCCTCTGATGTTCATTATCCATAGAGGCAAGCACGATGCGTTTGGCCTTCGCGCAATCTAACTCCCAGGTCTTGCGGATTTTCTTATCCGCGACACTGGAATCTGGACTTGGGACGGCAAGGGCCTCAGTAGTAAGGACATACCCTAATTTGTCATAGGTGATTGCCATCTTGACATTCCTGAACCAATCTTTATAGTTTGACCCTGTCAAAATATTTTTATCTAATAATAACTTAAGGCCTGTCATGTACTTGGTCGCTACAATTAGGAGAGAGATAAGAAAACACTTTAGCATGATGCTCTTGCAAGTTTAAAGTGGTTTTTAGTTTATCTAAACAGGATGGCTCCCGCTGTTTCTCGAATCCTTCCTCAAACCAAAAAGGAAGAACTAGTCAGGACTATGCTCACCGTACAATTCTTGCTTAACCATTCAGCCAGGCAAGTGTCGGTACTTCGAGGGAGGTTTTACGACGCTTTCGCGAAGTTCCTTAATTAAATCCCTGGGGCGTAGCCCCGCTGACACCTTTCCCGACACCTACTTTGTTTATAGCACTGATCGTTAAGTGAAAGAATCTCCTGATGAGTAGCATATACTCACAGTAGGATCGGGATCCAAATATCATCGTGTAATAAAGCTGAAGGAATCCTACCAAAATTATCACACTCCAAATGGTATGCAACTCTAGCAAGTTTCAGTTTCTTTAGAAACTCCCGATGTGTATTTTTGCCCCATGCTCTTATGACCTTGGCGTTGGTCAAAATGTCATAAGTCACATGTCAAGTTCTACCCATCATTATCTTGTTAATTTGAACCCACCCGTACATACCCCTGACGTTGGCCAAATGGCAGTACGACTGTCCCAAACCAACTCATCTATCTATGCAACAGATGAATACCTAACAGCTACCAAACACTATGCCTTGGCGTTGGTCAAAATACATAGCTTGAATACTACTTAATACCCAAATGAAACGACGGAGGTCTACGAATGGTTTTGGCGAAACCGTGAACGTAGTGAACTTGATATGATCGAAGGAACCTGATAGCTTTTAAAAGGAGTGGTTTAAGCTCCGCAATTAAAAATCTGCTGTTTTAAAATTAACCGAGTGGTTTCTTTTAAATTGTTCCAACGATTCAACTTTTGGTTTATTTTCTTTGCATTAATATAATGCGTCCCATCATTGCATAAAACAACGAAAATACAACGTCCGCTTATGCCATCCGCATTCGCCAATGGGCCCCGTCATTCACCCGTTAGGTTACTTAACTAACGACAGAGCGGGGGCTGGGCTAACGTGGATGCAAAACATAAGCAACGCCTACTAGATATCATATATAGATATTGTACATTCGTCAGACGCAATAATAGGCGTTCCAGATCACAGATGAACATATTGGATATTCTAGGAATCCGCATTTCCTTTGAGCCTGCAATGAAAGACGGATTACATAGTCGTGATGAATAGCCAACCCCACCCTAGACCCCTACGGGTACGGCAAACTACCCGCCAAGTACCCGAGGTGAAGCGGTCTCCCTCAACGACGTGAGTAGGCCACTAAGCACTTCAAAGTACCCGGTAGTTTGTGCACCCCACCTTGGGTCTATCCTAGGAGCAGAAAACAGTAAATGAAATAATACAGCGGTTGCTACAACCTCAACCCAGATGTGCCCCGCAAAAGAATATTACAATAAATTACAATTTACATTTCAATGAAAGAAACACTCGTCTCACATCCCCGACTATCCATTCACGACAATCCAACAAGTTCATATTCACAAACATAAAGTAACCATTACAGAAATGTGCAACCCCCTGCTAACCGACATACTAGCAATTAGGAGAGGTTTACGAACACATTAAACACAACACAGATATAATCCTGTTAGCCAAAGTTCTTAGAATTTCGATCAAGCATCACATATGAATCTACTCCAAATAATTCTCTATGCACAAAAACCCTGAGCGGAAACAAAACATCCCAGAAAACACAATATCAACAAAGAAGAATAACTGAGAAAATTTGGGTTGACTCGGTGTCAACACGGCCGCGGGTCCGCGGCGGATCGTTTGGATCGGCCGCGGTTCTGCGGCGGTTTGGACGAGTCACGATCCTAAATTTCTTCACAATTCTTAAAAAACCCTGCTTGTATTTTTAAGGTCCATGAAAAAAATTTTAGACCCCAATTTAAAATCAGCAGAAACTTGGTGAAAATGTCATTTTTTCGGGATTAAATTGCGATCGAATTTCTAAAGACTTTGCTAACATGTTAGTTATGGTTTAGCTAGGCTCTGATACCACTGTAAGTCAACGTTACACACCCCACAAGATGAGCGGAGGAGGAATAGGAAAAACAATCATTTTGTTCAAAGTAATATCGACTATCAAACGGATCTTTGCTAAACCCTAACTAACAAACTATCTAGAAGTGGTTAACTACTATGATAGATAATTATACCTCAAGATACTAGTCCTTCTTATTCTTGTTGTTCACCACCTCGTCGGCCTCCTCGATATAATAGAAGATCCACCCGAGAGTTCCTTCTTCAAGCTTTAACCTCTAACTTGAGGTAACTAAGTGGCTAGGATTGCTAATCCAAGTGACCTAGAGGATATAGAGATAGATTAAAGATCTATTAGTCTTGCTAACCCTAGGGTTCTCAACACATGAGAGGATTAGGGTTAGGATGAAGAAGATGAGAGCTTGAGGAGAGAGAATGTTTATGTGATAATGAATTAAATCTTGAGTCTCTTAGATAATTATGAAGTATGAAAAATATCTAAACAATAATAAATATAATCAACAACCATGCTTCATTAATTACCTTGAGGTGAATCACCTCATGACTCATGTTGTAATTAATGAAAATTACACATCACCTCTCCACCTCATTAAGTTTAATTCACAAATGAATTAAAACTAAATGGGTCACCTTTCTTCTAGAAGCTTCTCGACTAATTACGAGAGTGCCCCTCCCATCCGTATTTACGAAAAACACGGATATACTGAGACTGTAAAAATCCAATAATCCAATACTAGAAACTGGATTAAACCAAAGCCCGCTAGTATAATCTGTCCGAACATCATACGTGCACAAGTACACGTATATGTCCGAACCCTGTCGTAAAACCATACGACCTCTATATTGTTTTGCCCGAAGTAGGGAAACTCTCTGTGTGGGACTCTAAAGACTCGACACTACACTGGCAGTGGGTTTAACCACAGGCCGCAAGCGGTACTAGCTGTACGTAACGGTCCCAAGGTAGATGTCGATAAGAAGGTCGACGAGGAAACCCATCCGAACTCCTACTTAGTCTGATGCGACAATCTCCGTACAGTCCGGTCTGTTCGTCGAAGACTATTGCATATCGGGCCTAAGGGGGGCGGCAAGCGTCAATCCCCTATAAGCGGAATAAGTCGTGTCGGAGTGAAGCCCATTACACCTTGAGAAGTTACTGGAAAACCTACCAGTAAATCTCGCATGCCCTGGCCAGGGACCTTGCATAATGGCTCTCCAAACACAGCGCGATATCAACCCCCAACACCGGAAGAGACGAATCCTATCTAACCACCACTGCCTCCAAGTGATTCGGGACTGCACCCAACTGTTACCTGTTTGCACGACTCAGTCGAGCCGTGGTAGGGTAGCAATCTAAGAACAGTGGGAACACACTCGAGGCGAAGCAGCAGTGTCAAGTCTATGTACTATGCTGTATTCATGTCACCTGGGAACTGTTAACTGACGACAGGTATAATACCAACCAACAGTTCTTTGCGAGTCCTTTCCGGTGTACCCGTAACCCAACGAGCACCTGCATACTATCACCAGTACAACGTACTAATAGCTGTGGGACAGACCATTTCCCTTGCTGGGACGAGAAGCGTACACACTAGTCTACTCCGGAGTATCGATGCCCTGTTTCAATAATCCTACGACTAGGGACCTGAAAAAGGATGTGCTTGTAGACTACCCAGCCCCTACTAGTGTGACTACGATCACAACGCTGGTAGTCAAGCAAGATCTTATGGGCTCTATCAATATATATTCGCGATATGCTAAAAGAAACATATACACATATTAAGATAGATATAAACCAAGTAGCATACTACTATGTTGAGCAAGACTGTTAATTCAACTGTGAATATCCCAAGCTTCCATTACGTAATATACAAACTAGTATGATACAATAATGGCCCCTAGGGCATATACACTAACAATATGTTGATGATATTAGTATTGTACTAGACTTAGATCAGTACCCCCGGTTCACGATATGTGATGATAAGGATATCAGATGAGTAATGAGATAAATATGATATTTGACCCGTACCCGGATTTAGAATGTCGTACGATAGATTTACCGTACGAGATATAATTATGATGTTAGATCCGCACTCTTGACTCGAGGATGCTCTATGTGTATATTGTATTGTACGTGATACTATTGAGGCGAGATCACCGACAACTAGATATATATATATCGACTCAAACTAGGTGGATTTCCTTACCCTTTTGACTGGGCTCGAGTCATACCTGTTTTCAAATGTATTGAATCGTGAGTACTTTAAAGTACCAAACTGTATGACTCGTATATCGGGTAGGTTTATTCTTCAGTGTTGCTGTTACTATATCAATTTCTGTATATTCATGATGTTTCATCGCATTACATGCTTAGACATATGTTATCTGTAATTTTTTTGAAACCATGCTATCAGGACACCAGCACCATTTCCGATGATGAGTATGCTCTACATACACTTTCTTTCCGGCTCACACACATCATCATCGGTAATTGCCATGTCACGTACACTTTAGAGAATACTATTTCATTGACATAGCCTGCTAGCTGATAGTTGCAATATGTTATAGCTTTCATATGCTAGTTTAACTATTTCATTCATTGCATGATATCAGATGCATTCATATGTTCATTGGTTATGCAGTATTATGGAGTTTTATGCCGGTTTTCACTTTTATTGACATGGTGATTTGATGTTTTCGGATCCTTCTTAAGCTTTTCCGGATTTGGAAACCGCATGTGAAAGTTTTATAAACTGATGATGTGTTTTAAAGAGAAAAATGCGGTTTTTCTTTGATATGATGAGTCTTGTCCACCATGATGTTTTCTCGGTTCTGAGATGGTTTTTGAGACCCGATTCAAGGAGTTGGATGAACCGTCTGCCGGTACATGGTGGACCCGGTATGGTACCCCGGGGCAAGAAGCTCGGGTTGTAGACGATGAGCCCGGCATGGGCAGACTGCCTACCGGTGATTGTCTGGCTCGGCGGATATCCGGAGGATACCGTTCGTGGTCGTGTGATTGATGATATGGGCCAATCCGGATAGCCGGAGCTTGAGATATTGAGATTTATGTTTTGTGTCGATGCTTGACACGGATTCTATGTTGAATTCATTGATGATATCTCGATTTATATACATACAGAAATCTCATTAAGTTAAGAAAAACAGTTCTTTGATTCATGATGTACTCTGTTCTCATTATATGCATTTGCACATCATTTTATTGACATATTGCTACATGACATTTGTACATCATATTAGTGACATGTTGTTACCTGAGGCACTGACACGAGTACTTAGTATCACACTTAGGAATAGATGTTTACCCTTACCATTATATTATGCTTCCGGCCATATTATCATTTGAGGATATTACTGATCGTATGACTTAGGATTGTGTTATACATGCGATTTCTGCTCTATGATGTTTTCTACTCACGAGTTGGCAACTCACTCCCGTTGTGCCACAGTTCCTTGCAGGTTTTGCCGTACAGGTTTCGTTGCGGATTTGCTGGCACATTGTTCCTTCCGGATGATTAGCTTGGTAGGCGGTTTCTTTTGCATTAGGACCACCATTGTGTATTTATTATTTCAGTTGTATCTAGTAAAACTCCATCAACCAGATTTGTATATTTGTTAGAATTAGAAGACCAGTTTATTATTCTTTCGACCTTAGAGTCGCACATTGTATTATTATTGGTTTTCATGTTGTTATTGAGTTTCCTTTTGAGTTTTGATTCTCGCCCGTGGCGTTGTATATTATATTGCTTGCGTGGTTGTGACCGTCAGTTGACGAAGAGCTAGCTTCCGCTTGGGGATGCCTTTATATATATTATGCATGTTGTACCCTTTTGGGGCCTGTATTTTCAAAGGAAACTCTGCCGAAATTTTTACAAAAGACTTGAGGTTTTAAAGATGCAATACTTTAGGTTATGTTGTTAAACTACTTGCTTTAAATTGGTTTTGCCTTCACTCTACTGCTCTTTTGGTTTTAATTTCTGGGTTTTCGCTTACTTAGATTACGTACGCCTCGAGACGTTTCGTAATTTAAGTGTCAGTCATGCTTCGTACTTTTCGGGTCGTGACACCTTGCATATACATATAGGATAGATATGAACAATCCTCCCACGTGCATTAACTCGTCAAAACAAGAACTTCAAACGCTCCATCTCCCTGTGGATCGACCCGTGCTCAACCGGCTAGTTGCAAAGCGACACCGTCCTTGATCGCGGTTAAACTTTAGAACTTAAAACTCGACACGCCGAAAGCGTGCAATCAATGATCCACCCAGAGTCCACTTTGTCCAAGCTCTTAGCTCCACTTTATCAAGGATGAAAATGAAGCTAACACTCTAAACTAATTGGCTAGACTAGTGCAGAATGATGATGTCGTTTGTTTTCTCACTTCAAAACCCTATCTTTTTATCTCACTCTCACTCTAGAAAAATCAAGAGGGCAAGAGAAATGAGGAAGAAGATGATGGCAAACTCAAGAGCTCAACGTTGTGTTAAGCATAAAAGAAAAATGAGAATGAAATAATATATTAAATCATTCTCACCATAAACCATGGGTTAATAAATATCTAGATATTTTTTTTGGAGTAATAAAAACCATAGAAAAATAACTCATGGTTAAAGGTAAGGCTAAGTGAAGAGATATGAGCAATTTTCAACCATGAATTTATTTTCTATTTGTTTAACTCAAAAATAAATATGTAGATAATTATTTCCATATGAGTCTTGCATTGCCACCACTTGTGTATCAACAACCATGACACACAATAATGTATGCATGCATGCGTGCATGCACATCATCATGTGCATCAACATAAACATATGCATACATGCATGCATACAACAAAGAAAAGGGTATAAAAGAAGTGAGCTAAAAGTCAATGTTAAACTAACACTTGATTTAACAAACCGGTCATATCACATACGACCCGACCAATAGTAAAACGCTCGATTAATATACGGTATCATATACACGCATTTAATCGGGTCCCGCGCATATCTCATATGCACACCACATCGTTTCGCCTGGGCTAGGAAACTCCTCTGTGGGACTCTAAGACTCGTCAATACGCCGGCAGTAGGTGATGATCATATCAAACACCCACAAGCCGCAAGCGGTTAGCTAAACGTAATGGCCACCCGGGTATTGAGCGATCAGAAGAAAACCAGCGAAGCTGTCAAAACTCCCGTCGAGCCAACTGCCAACACTTACCGTACAGTCCGGTCTCTTCGTCAGATATGCTGCATATCGAGTCTAGGGATGGTATCATCGACCCCAATAACTCTTTAACTCATGCCAGTGTATAGCTCAAAACAGATCGAGAAACTACTGATAACACTTATCAGTAAATCTCAGCAGCCCTGACCAGGGACTTACTGTTATATCCAATCGAGCATAGCACAACATCAACCCCCAATACTGGGAGAGACAAAGCCCCTCCTATCGCTCATTGCCTCCATGTGCCTCGAAACTGTACCCAAAATCCACCTGTTTGCACGACTCAGTAGAGCCGTGGTAAGGTGGAGATCAAAGTACAGTGGGAGGACACACAAGACTCTATGACGATTTTGGGTCTACAGACTAACCTGTACCAGTGTCACCTAAGAACTGCTATCCGACGATAGATATAATACCATATAGGAGTTCTCGGCGAGTCCATTCAGTGTACCCAGTCTCCACTGAGCACCCGCATACAATCTTTGGTGTCACCACACCAGATGGATATGGGATCATCCATCGCCCATCATATGGGACAAGAATGGTATAGGCTAGTCTACTCTGGAATATCAATGCCCCGTCTCGATACACCCACGACTAGGAACGGTTCAACGATATGCTCATAAACTACACGTGTCCCACTAGTATGATCCGCATCATAGTCACAGTAGTCAATCAAATATCCTGAGGGCTTTATCAACAAGCACCAAATGATTAAGATGCATGATCAAATAAACATGTCAAGATAAAGTAAACCAGATAGAATACTATCGTGTCGAGAAAGAAAGTCATCTATATACATATATACATGTCCAAGCATCCACTATACATATAATGGCCTCTAGGGCATACATATATCCAACAGTCTGCGGGTACATGGTGGACACGGTGAGGTATCCCGGGGCAAGAAGACTCATATAGATAGGCGGTGAGCCCGGCAGAGAGAGTACTGCCTACCAGTGATTGGATAGAACTCGACGGATATCCAAAGGATACCGTTTTGGAGTTATGATTGATATATATATATATATATATATATATATATATATATATATATATATATATATGAGGGCCGATTTGAGTATGCGGCGCCTGAGATATGAGTATTTACGTGTCGATGCTGGATACGGGTTCTCATGATGTTTTGAGTTTCGATGTTGGACACTCAGGTTGCATGAGACTGATGGATATGAGGGTCGATTTGAGTGACGGCGCCTGAGATATTGGTATTTAGGGTGTCGTTGATGGACACCGGTTTTCCGTAAGGATGATTCATACATGAGGTTTTATGTGTTATCCCATACTCAGGATTTATTAGACATGCACTGTTTTATATAGTTGTTGTACCCTAGTGGTGTACCTTGATCATGAATTGCTGCGTATCCATACTGTTATATTTATGTCGTCAGATTACATATTTCAGACTATCGCTTTTGTGCATACTTGCGATTATCTGTATGATATTATTTACTATTCACGAGTTGGAAACTCACCCCCGTTGTGCCACAGTGTTTTGCAGGCTTGACCCTCAGTATAGTCGCGGCAGGGCTTCTCATTACATCTACTTCTACGGATACCGCTACTGTTGGTTATGATTTAGGATAGGTGGGTGGTTTTGCGGGTATCTGTAACAACTTCAATTTCAGTGTACATAAATTTCATTTAAAGTTAATGTACAATTGGGGTATTTACAATTCCTGTGAAAGCTATAAGTATTTGTTTTGATTTAGAACAGCAAGAAAACACTTGTAGCTCATTGGTAAAGCCTTGCACTGCTGAGACAAAGCACCAGAGTTCAAATCCCATTAGCCACATTATCCTTTTGTTTTATTTTCTTTTAATCTTTTAGAAGCCCAAGAGTCTTCACGTGCAACACACGTAATAAGGTAAGTTACAGAATAATCAAACATGTTAAATAGGCTAATTGAAGCGTCAGAGACACGTGGCCCCAATTCGAGCCCCCGCCCCTTGAATCCGACCGGCGAGAGTCACTGTTCGGTCGGCGCCGCCGGTCCAACTTGGCCCAAACCCTAATTTTTTCTTTTTCCCTAGACCCTTGGACTCCCCCTATAACTCCAGTATTATTTGTTTACTCTGCACATTTACAGAGCACAATAAAATTCACAGCTAAACCTATTTTATTACAAATTTTAATACACTCATTCACTACACTAAACCCTAACTTTTTCTATAAATACCACCCTCATTTCACCCCTCCTCACTCACAATTCCCTGCTAAAACTCTTAAGAAATTTTCAAGTTCCTATAGTGTGCAAGTGGAGCTAACGAAGGGCGAAGCTCCGACGAACTTCCGAGGAGTTTCCGGCAACGAATCGACGTCCTGAAGCTTTCTTTAGGACCCCCTCTCTCTCCTTTAGTCCAACAAACCAGTAAGTCCCATTTCACCTCTCATCTTCATCTTTAAAAAGTTTCATTTTTAAAACCTGACGGAAGCAGAGTTAGTCCGACTACCGATTCGGTTTTCTTTAAGAACCACACTTTTCATTAACAAGATAAAACCATATTCTTATATGTTGATTAATAAACATTAAAAAACTCAATAAAATAAGTTTCACATCAAAATAATCATTTTTACGACATTTATCGCATTTTTACATAAAAATACCATAAACTATTCATTTCGACATTATAACCTTTATTCCTTGCTATACCTTTAGATAGTCTATGAGGTAATGAACTCCTCACAACACACATATCTATCATAGCACGATGAATCTTGGGACAATAGAATACCGGAAATACGAATTTACAAATAAATCCCTTTAACTTATAAAACCGTTTTCTTTAAAACGTGTATTTAACTTTCCATGCAATTGAGCCTCTACAACCCATTTTGGGGACCTCATTTGGGATGGTGCGGATTATCGCACATCCTCGGGCTTAGTAGAGCGAGATGCAGACCTCCGCAAGGAGCATTCGATCTCGATGGAATTTTTGTACATTTTTCTTTAGAAAATGAGATTTTTACAAGAAAATAAATAAAATTATTTTCATTAATTATGTATATATAATTATTGCCAAAATACTTATTTTAAATATATATATTATTCCATATTTCGAAAACTCAAGAAAAGAATTCAGATATTACATGAAACTACTATGATAATTCAAAACAATATTCATATTACAAATAAATACCATATATTATGAAATTAGATTTTATCCACTAGAAATATCACATTTATAAAATATGCATCATTGAAAACCTTAAAAATGATAATTAAATGCTTGAGATGTATTTTGAAATTATACCCAAACTATTTTTACATAAAACCCCCTCAAGTTATACTAAATTACAATAAGGACCCTATTAAACATAGGTTTAAGCGGGACCAGTCTCTTGAGCCTCAGGGAGCCGGAGATATGGGTGCTTGCCTATTTAAGGTAGACAACTTAACAAACGGTGTTATCAACACGGTAATTGTCTTCGAAAAATACACAAATCTTGTCGTCCATGTGCAGCAGTTACCGATAACACCAAAACAATCAGGACTTCAAGTTCATTTAAAAGTGTCTGACTCAGACCGAGTCTCAATCTAATCAATCTGACTTGAATGTGATTCAAGTACAAACTACAATACAACAAGATTCAATATGAATCCATCTATTCAATCTATATCAATATGTATTGACCGAACTAAACCATGGATATATTCCATTTACATGTTCTTCCATTATATCCGTTTCATTACTGATATCATGGTTTCAGCAAGTCATCCATCTATACAATTTACAAGACAATACAATACAATACAATCAAGACATCACAGGGTTTATAAGGGATAGATTGGTACGGAAGGTGTTAAAAGTAGCACGAGACTGCAACCATAAGACACTTAACCTGAATCTCCATTGCCGTTGTACCGTGGCTGAACGGTTCCTTGTACTCAGTATACCTTAGTCTCCGGGATAGTGAGACTCCTCTTGTATACACTGGCCTCTTCTGTACCAAGCTACAAACAACAGCGTAAACACTAAATAACAATATTAAACAGCTATACACTATTCTGTCTATTCTATTCTTATCTATCTTCGAGACTTACCGAGTGACTTGTTCGCTGACGATATTCTCTTTCTTCTGCTTTGGAATGTCGTCAGGTGTTTCGGACTCACTGGAGATCGAACCCAGCAGCGAAGACTTGGATCAGTTTACTGAAGACCCGGAGTTTTAGATTCACTTGTACATTACATTTCATTTTCATTTTTTTTATGCCATTGTTTAGGCATTGCTTTCATTCCATGTATTTTCATTTCAGTTGTATTGTAAAAAGAATGTTTAATAAATAAAATTGGTGTTTATATACATCTTGTCTCTTGTGTACATTTTATTTTATATTGCTTAGAGACGCTTAGCATGTTTACTTCTGAGTAAATAGGTAGCGGCCTCGTCTCGTTCTCTGCCCGTATACTGGAAAGCGGGGCGTGACAGTATCCGTATGATCTTATTGTATATCTTATTATATCTAGTACTCTCCATCTACCAATTTCATGTATTTGACCTAAAGACGAGATTGTGAGGATCGATATTGTATTATTTGTGACTCTGGATGTCAAGCTCGTGTGAGCCGGCTATTTTATTTATATTGTGATGTTGTTTTCACTTCTTTCTTGCTTATTCCTTCGCTACGGCGTCGTATATACTTGTTTTGGTTGTGTTCCGCCTTTTTGGCGTGAGTTACTCCCGTTGGGGATGCTTTGTATTTATTCTATGCTTGTACCCGTTTGGGGCTAGTTTTTACAAAGGAGATGCTGCCGAAATTTTAAAGAAAATAAATTAAATTGAGATTTCATAACTTGAGATTTTTAAATGTTTTAACAAATATTTTAAATGTTTTCCCATTCTATCTTTTTATGGTTTAGATTTCTGGATTTTTGGCTTACATGAATTTCGTTACGCCTTTCGACGTTGTGTGATTTAAGTGCCGGTCGCGTTCCTAAATTGGGCCGTGACAAAGTTGGCATCAGAGCGCTAAGTTTTACCTCTCGGAGTATAGGATGACCTTGGTATGATGGAGTAGGTAGCTTAAGCAGAGTGACGTAGCGTGTGTATGTTCCACGGCATACTTACGACGTGGTACTCCGCCTAAGTGACCTTAGGAAATATTGCTTGTAATTCCTTCCTTAATTCCATGTATCTTTATGATTCGATTTCTATGTTCTTATCGAATCCTGTTTTCATTTCCAGCCATTATGCCGCCGAAGACTACGAGGGCGCAGAGAGCTCCCGCGAGAGCTGAGGTCAGAGCAGGCTCGTCAGAGACGAGGACTGACCAGGGCGGTACGCCTATTTTATAGTACCAGATTGATCCACCTTCGCCAGATCGTATTACTAGGCTAGAGGCCGGTGTGCAGGATTTACGCCAGATGATGGGGTCGTTGGTTGAGGCCAGCCGAGCGCAGAGATCGGAGATTGTCCCACCTGTTACGGGGACCGTGATGGTGCCTACTGTTCAGGAAGTCGTACCTACAACTATGGAGGTTATCACCGTATCATTATTTGAGTTCATAAGGCTGAATCCTCCGGTTTTCACCGGCACCGACGCAGCTGAGGATCCACAGTCGTTCATTGATCGGATGGCCAGGATCTGTCGTTCGTTGAGATGCTCCGATGCGAGATGGATAGAGTTCACTAGTTTTCGTCTGGAGGATCTTGCCGAGACTTGGTGCGAGTCTTTGGAGAGAGGCCAAGCCGCAGGTCTTCCTCCTATGACCTCGGATGAGTTCATGAAGTTTTTTCTTGCCCGTTTTCTTCCGCAGAGCGTCAGGGATGCCTGAGCTTGCAGTTTTGAGTCTTTGTGCCAGACTCCGAATATGACAGTGGCGGAGTATGACATTCAGTTTACCCAGCTATCGGTATATGCTCCGTATTTGGTGGATACTGAAAAGAGGCGGGTCAAGAGATTTTTACGAGGCCTGATTACCCAGTTGTTCCTTTCTATCGGCGCCCAGCATTTTGACACATATGCAGCCGCGGTGGACGCGGCCCTACTGGTTGAGGAGCGTCTTTCTAAGACTTCGGTCATTTCGGGACCGAAGAGGATTCATATGGATGTATCAGCTCAGAGGCAGTTTGGCATAGGCCGCGGCGGATTCGCTATAGGCCGTGCGGGTACCCGGAGCGTGAGACAGGGCCAGACATATAGCTTATACCCACAGAGCCAGCACCTGTTAGGATGTTTTGGGTGTGGGAGTCCACATCATCGCGTCAGAGATTGTACTGAGGTATGCCAGCGGTTCCACACGTTACCTTACCGCCTTCTACACCTCAGAGAGCGTTGCCTCTTAGTTGTTGCTTCGCGTCAAAATTATTCTCAGAGAGGTCGTGGTCGTGGAGGTTTTGTTCAGAGAGGACAGGGTGGCAGAGGCGGAGGACAGCCAGTCGCCGGTAGAAGGCAGGCTCGAGTATTTGATTTGACTCATCAGGATGCGCAGGCGTCGAATGCAGTCGTGTCAGGTACTCTTTCAGTATGTTCTTTCGATGCGCACGTTTTATTTGATCCATGATCTACGCACTCGTATGTTTCTACACACTTCGTGTCGAGGTTGGGCTGAGAGTCGTCTTTATTAGATCAGCCGCTTGTCGTGATTACTCCCGTTGGTGAGTCCTTATTGCGCGACATGTCTTTCGGTCGTGTACCATTCGTATTGGAGATAGAGATTCGTCCGTCGACTTGATCCTTCTTGATATGTTGGACTTCCACGTTCTTCTAGGCATAGACTGGTTAGCTACTTGCTATGCGTCTGTGGACTGCCGTGAGAAGGCGGCCAGGTTTTGTTTTTCGGGCGAGTCAGTTCTTGTTGTGTAGGGGGACCGTAGTGCCGCCCCTCACAGTTTGATTTCCGCCCTTCACGCTAGTCAGCTCTTGAAGAGAGGATGTCGAGGATTCTTAGCTTTTATTCATGATACCGGTGCCACGGTAGATTTGTTGGACCGGTTTCCTATTATGAGAGAGTTTCCCGACGTATTTCCCGATGAGTTACCTGGATTGCCGCCAGAGTGCGATATTGAGTTTTGCATTGATTTGATCCCCGGCATGGGGCTTATTTCTATACCGCCTTATCGGATGGCCCCGGCGGAGCTTAAGAATCAGTTGCAAGAATTGCTCGATCGGGGACTTGTGCGTCCGAGTGTTTCACCTTGGGGAGCTCCTATTCTGTTCGTCAAGAAGAAGGACGGAAGTTTGAGGTTGTGCATTGATTATCGTCAATTGAACCGAGTTATGGTGCGGATTAGTTATCCATTACCTCGCATTGACGATTTGTTTGATCAGCTCTAGGGTGTGGGGCATTTTTCCAAGATTGATATGAGATCGGGTTATCATCAGTTGCGGGTTCGGAATGATGACATTCCGAAGACAGCTTTTCATACGCGCTACGGGCATTATGAGTTTTTAGTGATGTCGTTCCGACTCACCAATGCCCCAGAAGCGTTCATGGATTTGATGAACCGGATTTTCAGGCCGTTCCTCGACCAGTTCATTATTGTGTTTATTGATGACATCCTGGTCTATTCCAGAAGTCGAGAGGAGCATGAGCAGCACTTGAGGATTGCTTTGGAGACATTGAGAGAGCACCGGCTGTTTGCTAAATTCTCGAAGTGCGCATTCTGGCTTGATAGTGTCGACTTCTTGGGTCATGTGGTTATGGGTGACGGTATTCGTGTGGACCCAAAGAAGATGGAGGCCGTACAGCTTTGGCCCAGACCTGTATCAGTGACTGGGGTCTGCAACTTCTTGGGCTTGGCCGGTTATTACCGCCGTTTCGTGTAGGATTTCTCGAGTATTGCTGCACCGCTGACCGGACTGACTCGGAAGGGGGATCCTTTTCTTTGGACTGAGGCATGCGAGCAGTGTTTTCAACAGTTGAAAACTCGGTTGACGACTGCACCAGTTTTATCTTTGCCTTCTGGATCGGGCGGCTATGTCATTTACTATGATGCTTCTCGAGTTGGACTCGGTTGTGTACTGATGCAGCGTGATTGAGTTATCGCTTATGCTTCTCGGCAGCTGAAGAATAACGAGCAGAACTAACCCACTCATGATCTTGAGATGGCCGCGGTGGTCTTTGTGCTTAAGATTTGGAGACACTACTTGTACGGGGAGTCGTGTCAGATTTTCACGGACCACAAGAGCTTAAAGTATATCTTACACAGCAACGGGATCTGAATTTGAGACATCGCCATTGGATAGAGCTTGTGAAGGATTATGATTGTGAGATTCTTTATCACCTGAGCAAGGCGAATGTGGTAGCTGATGCTTTGAGTTGTAGGCCCGGATGTATCTTGTCCCAGTTGGGTGCTGTTCAGAGATAGTCTTCAGCAGATTGGCAGATATTGTGCGACAGTAGAGTACAGTTCGAGTTAACTTCCACTAGGGGACAACTTTCTCATGTCCACGCCCGTCCACTTCTACTTGATCGTATCCGTGAGGCGCAGCCCGACGATGCCCGTTTGTCTGAGATTTTTGAGCATGTTCGGTAGGGTAGAGATTCGGAGTTCATGATTGATGACTAGGTGTGCTACATTTTGGGACTCGTTTATGTGTACCAGATACCTAGGGGCTGAGGCGCGGGATCCTAGAGCAGGCACATCAGTCAGCTTATAGTGTTCATCCAGGTTCCACCAAGATGTGTCGTGACTTGAGAGATATATACTGGTGGGAAGGGATGAAGACAGATGTTTCGGACTTCGTTTCGAGGTGCCTGACTTGTCAGCAAGTCAAGGATGAGCATCAGAGACCGGCGGGAGAGTTGCATCCTTTACCCATTCCGGAGTGGAAATGGGAGCAGATCTCCATGGATTTCGTTGTGGGTCTACCCAGGTCAAGTCGAGGGTATGACTCCATTTGGGTGATTGTTGACTGGTTGACGAAAGCGGCTCACTTCCTTTCAGTGAAGACTACTTTCAGATATGCTCAGTATGCTCAGTTGTACATTGATGAGATTTTGCGTTTGCACGGCGTTCCTACATGCATCGTATCCGACAGAGGCACCCAGTTTACCAGCCGTCTCTGGCAGAAACTTCAGGAAGCTTTGGGTACCCGGTTGAGTTTTAGCACCGCTTTCCATCCGTAGACGATGGTCAGTCAGAGCGGACTATACAGACTCTTGAGGATATGCTTTGTGCGTGCGTGCTTGATTTTGGTGGCAGTCGGGATCGTCACTTGCCGTTAATAAAGTTCTCCTACAATAACAGTTATCAGGAGACGATTCAGATGGCACCTTTTGAGGCTTTACATGGTAGAAAGTGTCAATCGCCTGTCTGTTGGACCGAACTCAGTGAGAGCAGGATTTTGGGTCCCTGGCTAGTTCAGGAGACTACGGAGAAGATCCAGTTGATTCAGGACAGGATGAGAGCAGCTCAGTGCAGGCAGAAGTCTTATACCGACCGTCGTCGTCGCAGACTTGAGTTCGCAGTGGGTGATGTATTCCTACGGATTTCTTCGATGAAGGGGGTGATGAGATTTGGGAAGAAAGGGAAGCTCAGTCCCAGATTTGTGGGTCATTTTGAGATCTTTGAATGAGTTGGTACCGTTACCTATCGTTTGGCACTTCCGCCCAGTTTTCCGGATGTTCACCCCGTATTTCATGTATCGATGTTTCTCAAGTACCTTCATGACCCTTCCCACATGATTCAGCACCAGACTATCCAGCTGCAGCGTGATATTTCGTTCACCGAGCAGCCGGTAGTTATATGTAACACCTTAGGATGTGATTAGTGGATAATTATATTTTAATATATGGTTTTTAATAAAAAGTTTACCAAAACGATTTTCAAATAATTTATCAAATTTAATGAATATTTTATTAGAATTTTTCTAAGCTTGCACACACATGTGCATGTAAACTAGGGCTTAATTGGGGTTAGACCATGATTAGCAACCATGGTGGACTAACCATTTTGTTAAGACATTTGAAATTTTTATTAAGTGTTTTGGGGTTAATTGTTTTTTCTTTTAAATGGAAATGATTTGAATTTTAGTTGACTTGGTGAGAGAGAGAGAGAGAATGGGCATGATGGGCATCATGGCTTGAGCCATGCCTTCATTAAATGAAGAGAGAGAAAGAGAGAGGGGTTGACTAGCATGGCTCTCATTCCTTTCTTTTGTTAACTCTCATTTTCTCACCACTCTCTCACTCACTCACACACAAACACAACCACAGCAGCAGCAGATGAAGAAGCAGCAGCTCCAACAGCACCAGCATAAGCAACAGCTCCAGCAGCATCAGCAGCAGCACCAGCATCAGCAGCAGCTTCAGGCATCAGCAGCAGCAGCAACATGCAGCACCTGCAGTAGCAAGCAGCCGCAGCAACACAGCTTCTTCTCCCCCTTCTCCTGCTTCCTAGGATCTAGTGGGGTATATTTCTTAAACCCAACTCCTTTTTGCTAAGCTTGTGTGTTAAATAGCTTCAGTTAGTGTTAATTATGGGTTTTAGTGCTAGAAATGGTGTTTTGTGTGAAGTTGTGGCCAAGTGATGATTTTATTGGTTAGACTAACTTAATTAAGTGTTGTTAGGCCCACATAAACCTAGTTTAAACCCAGATTTCACTAAAATACCATAGGGTTTCAATTAGTGCAAAACTTAGCGTTTTAAAGCAAACTTAGACCTTTTTGTGATCTGCTGTAGACCCGGTTGCTTCAGAGAAAAATTGAGAAAACTGGAGCATGTACACTAGGTCTAGACTACACACACCAAGAACGAACCCCTAACCCCACACCCAGGCCGTCGATTTATTCCTTCTGGCTGCAATTTTCGGCCAAATGAGGGAGTTAGGTGTTAGGATTGGGTGGGTAGGAGTCTGCTGTATTTTTAGGGCGTTTGGTATGTACAACTTTCTAAGTTTTCACCTGGGTAAAAATCTGGGACCATATATCGTTTTTCCTATACGTTTAGTTTGCGCGATACGTGAGTGGGTTCTGTGTTCCATCATGTCGCGACGTGCCGGGGTAGTTTTAGACGCGTATACACACGTTTTAGCGTATCAGACACACGCGCGTTTAGTTCGCGACGCGAGTTCCTCGTTTGATTTCGATATCGCGTTTTGCGAGATATTTGCTTATATATGGATTCTTTGTGTAAATTCTAGGTTCGCGGGCGGGTATGTCGGACGCCACAAAGAAAGGGAAGCAAGTGGTCGGCTACATGTAGCACGCGACCAGGTGAGTAGATTTAACATCTACGGGGAAATCGCCCGTATGGTGTTAAGCGCCAAGGCATGATAGGATATTTAGTCGTAGATGTTTAGATATACTATTGTAGCATATCCATTCCTTGTTGCATTTAGAAATAGTAATTATATGACACTGCACTATCACTAATGGTTTAAGCAGCACGAGCACTATTTGTATGTTACACTCACACCGTTAGTGATTGCCATGACACTCGCACTATATGATTGCTACGAATTATATATCGCCTTGATTACCGTATCATTGATGATTGTCATGACTTGTCGCATATTCACATATATTGATATTTTCATACTTGCGCACATGCACACTGTATATTTATACCAGTGCACACATATATTGATATCTTCATACTTGCTCACATGCACACTGTATATTCACACCAGTGCACACATATATTGATATCTTCATACTTGCGCACATGCACACTGTATATTATACCAGCGCACACGTATATTGATATCTTCATACTTGCGCACATGCACACTGTATATTCATACCAGCGCACACGTATATTGATATCTTCATACTTGCGCACATACACACTATATATTCATACCAGTGCACACCTATATTGATATCATCCTACTTGCGCACATGCACACTGTATATTCATACCAGCGCACACGTATATTGATATCTTCATACTTGTGCACATGCACACTGTATATTCATACCAGTGCACACCTATATTGATATCATCCTACTTGCGCACATGCACACTGTATATTCATACCGGTGCACACATATATTGATATCTTCATACTTGCGCACATGCACACTGTATATTCATACCGGTGCACACATATATTGATATCTTCATACTTGCGCACATGCACACTGTATATTCATACAGGTGCACACATATATTGATATCTTCATACTTGCGCACATGCACACTGTATATTCATACCAGTGCACACATATATTGATATCATCATACTTGCGCACATGCACCCTGTATATTCATACCAGTGCACACATATATTGATATCTTCATATTCACGTATATATCCATTTGCACATCAATACCTACCTACATACATATGTTACATACATAGATGATATTGACTTGATTTCAAGAAAATAGGGACCGCATGAGATATTTTCAAAACTGGATTCTTTTAAAAGAGCGGTTTTCCCTTTTTACTCTTAGTGTCATACGACACATTGCATGGATTTATGCATTGAGTTTGGATTTATGGGATTTCTGGATTTGAGAACCGTGGTATTATTTTAAGAAAATACGCACTGTTTTAAAAACCCGGTTTCTCTTGATATGATATTTCAGTGCATCCACCATGAGTTTTCTCGGTTCCAGAGAGCTTGTGTGAGTATACCCGATTCGAGGAGTGGTAGGAACCGATTGCGGGTACATGGTGGACCCGGTATGGTACCCCGGGGCAAGAAGACTCGTATTGTTAGACGGTGGGCCCGGCGGAGGGACTGCTACCTACCGGTGATTGGTTGGACCTGGCGATTATCCGGAGGATACCGACCAGAGTCGATAGATGGATAAGGGACGATACGTACTGCCGGGGCCGAGGGCCTATTCCGCAGACGGAGCCCGTGGGCCGATCCGGACTGACGGAGCCCGATACTTGAGGATTTGTTTGTCGATGCTAGACACAATTATTTTATGATATTTCGAGTGCCGATGTTGGGCACTGTTCATACCAGAATTTTGCATTTTATACCGCCCATTCTTACGCTTGTTTGGTTATAGGCAGGTGCTTTTAATCAGTGTTTGCTACATATTTACAGGATACTGGTTCTCAGCTCTAGACAGTGAAATTCATAGAAAAGTACGTCAAATTCCGGATTATTGCCAACAACATATAAAACACGGGTCTCCGCTCTCTATCCGTATGTTGTCACACACCAGTTTAAGGGACAAAATGGCAAGTCGATGTCATTTTCATGCATAAAGCTCAATGTCAACACAAGATCCAACATATCTATGCGGAGCTCGAGAAAATCTTGGCAAAAGATCCACGTCACATCACCTTTTGATCTACTGAAATTCTGGAAGAAATGGGAAGAGTTTCTGAGAAAAAGTTATATACCACACTGAAGAGTACTAAAAACTAGGGAAAACTACCAAATTTCATGGCCTAACTCCTTTAAACGGCCGCGGTTCCATGGCATAAGCACGCTTAGGCCGCGGTTCCGCGGCCGTATAGGCTCCTCACTTGGTCAAATTTCAGGGGCAGTTTTGGAATTTCATATACTGTCAGAATGTTGCCCTAGGTTCTCTGTTTCCAGCCTATAAATACCCCGGTTTTGTTCCAAGCCAAGCCTCCTTCAAGTCTTGATTTCCATTCACTCTTTTAGTGTAGTTTAGTCTTCTTCTTCTTCTTCTTCATTCTTTCCTCCATGAAAATTGTAGTGAGAGCTTTTTGAGTGGATGATGAAATGAAGATGAGGGTTTTTGTATCATTCTTTTGTTTTAGCTTCCCCTTGAGATCCTTGCTTTAGTGCTTCATTTCACATGAGTTCTTTACCCTTCTCTTGATCTTGCAACCTCTTGATTGAGCTTGCAAGTTTAAGGGTTGGCTATTGATCCCATGCTTGTCTTGAGTTCTATGTTCATGTAATTACTTTCTTGCTTATTTCTTTCTTGCTTTTTATTACTTGCTTTACATTCATGATTTACTTTTTTGCACTTAAATTCCATGCACTTACTTACTTGTAATCTTTTCTTTTGCTCTTTTTGGTTCGTTTTTGTGAATGGTTGTAATTATCGTTGTTAAGAATAAATACGGTATTGTAAGTTAATATTTCTTTGCTCATTTCCTTTTCCCGTTATTTTCCATTGAACTCCGCCCAAACGTTACGCAAGCGCTCCGTTAGGCACCCTACCCTACCAAGGTAACGGTGATTCCTAACCGCGACCGGTTGCGTTCGGTTTGGCCGGAGGTGAAAGCAAGAGACAAGAACGGACGGACAAGGGTAAATAAGCCGGATTCCACGAATACCGTGCTTAAATCCCCTAATCCACATTGTTGCCGATTGCTCTAGCTTCAATTGGTCAAGACTCGGCTCAAAGGTTTTGAGTACGGATT
The DNA here is from genome assembly GCA_030015575.1 of Agapanthus africanus. Classification (NCBI taxonomy): domain Eukaryota; kingdom Viridiplantae; phylum Streptophyta; class Magnoliopsida; order Asparagales; family Amaryllidaceae; genus Agapanthus; species Agapanthus africanus. The sequence continues at coordinate 267,588,430 of JASDDO010000016.1, read as the reverse complement.
TCTTTAGCTTACAATTTCTTATCTTTTTCTTAACAACTTTATACTTGCATATAATACACATAGGTTAGTCTGAACAAACATATACATATTCTTTATTGACTCGTCTAAAACTCGAACGGACATACAACCATCTCCCTGTGGATTGACCCGTGCTCAACCGGTTTGCTGCGAAGCGACACCATCCTGATCGCGTTTATAACTTTAGAATTTTGAACATCCGACACGCTTTTGGCGTGCGATCAAATGGCGCCGTTGCCGGGGAGACGGTAGCGTATTTTCTTTCTTGTTATTCGGGTTAATATTGTTTTTGTATATATTTATAAAAAAAATAAAAATCTTTTTGTTATTTTTGATAATTTTTGTGGGCAAGTGTGCAGATTTTTGCGTATTTGCAAACTGCGATTGTGGGGAGCAAAGTGTACGTTCAAGGTTAAGGTGATTACGAAGTACAGTGCCAAAGATCCGGGTAGTTTGACCCGTGCAAGCGAACTTTCAAGCTTACCGGATTTGATTCAACGGGGTTTTCCTAACCCAAAAACTTAACGGTACGTACTTTACTAACACCTTCTTCTCAAATCCGACGCATCCAATATACTATTCTTTGCAGGATTCTTTGCAAGTTCGCTAGCAAACGCTAAAAATTGACTAACCCGTATTTGTTGCAGTGCCGTGCTTAAAATAAAAAACGATTGTTTGATTATTTATAGAATTATTGAATTGCGCATTGCATATATTAATACGGACTTAAGGGCAAGCGAACCCCACAACATACGGTAAAGGATTTCATCACCTTTTCCGTGGCCCACAAATCACGAACTTGAGCATAACGTTTACCCGCACAAACTTTAAAGAAACTAGACTTTAAGCCTTAAGGATTTCGCGCTCATTAGGAGAAGTTAACCGTGTTTAGAACCTCGCTTAACGGTATATTGTTTACGGGGTGTCTAGGAAAGTGTTAACGGCGAAACCGCCAAAAGAGAAAGGGTTATTTAATTAAGGAACTTCGCGAAAGCGTTGGAAAACCTCCCCTTATCTCTGCACTTACCTGGCCTCGTGATCAGTGTATCTTGAGCCCGTTTCTCGACACAGTTTTACTTCGACAATCAAGTTCTGGAGCAGGTCTAGTTGACCTAGGTGAACCCTAGAACGATTAGGTGTGTGGTATTTTTGTGTCATGATTGTTTTTGTCCATATTCTTTTTTGTGTGTATATTTCATTCTTTTGTTAATAGATACCTAAAATAAAAAAAAATATCACATTCTTTTTCCCCTCCTTTTCTCTGCCTTTCTTTCTTTCTCTCTTCATATAATGGGTACACCACCTCGTAAAACTCTTGCCGAACTTTGGTACCCACAACCAGACATTACTTCTTACGGTTCTTGCTTTGGCCGAACGTCGAACAATCCCTCCATGCCCAAAATCTCTTTGAAAGATTGCATAGACGCGTCTAGGACAAACACTTGCCCTCCGCAATCCACTTTGTATCAACCTTTTCAACCTCCCGCACCCGCTTATGCTGATACCCCTTTTGCAAGTCGTCCTTTGTCCATCGCTGAACGTATTGAACAATCTCATAGCCGATCTTTCACTCCTTTCACCACTTCAAATTCTTGGGATCAACAATTCCATTCACCTTCGTATTCAAATGTTGATCCTACCCCTGTCCAGCCATCCAATTCCTACTAGTCCTACCCGACTTTTACACATTCCCTAGACATTGCTTCTGAACCGTCATTTGGGAGTTTCCAGTACCAAAACAACTTTGAATCTTTTACTGAAACCCCTTCACAACCCATGTCTAGTCTGGAACAGTCTTTGGAAGACTTTAGGGTAGCGTCGTACCAACAGATGATGGATTTGAATGCGTCCATGGCCGCCCTCATACAACCTAGTGACCCGGTAGCTAGTTTTCAACTAGCTCCAAATTTTCCAATGTATGAAGAGGCGGTAGGACATGTTGAGAATTTGAGTGGAGAGAGTGAGCTGTACCCCCTTCCGAATCAAGCCTACCCGTTTCAACTTGCATCCCATAACTCCGGTTTTTAATGTCTATTTAGTGTTCCAAACGATTCATTGATTAAAGATAGAACAGATAATGAGTTGTGTGACTTTGTAGTGTTTTATTTGCCCGATTGTGAAGGGTCCCTTTCGAGTGAAACCACACCCAATCCTTTTGACCTCTACACCTCCACTCTAGAACCTGAATTGATTAATATCCATGCTTTTGTTGAGGTGTCTGAGAATATTGATTTTCACTTGATTGAGAATTTTGACGCCGGGAATATTTTGGATGATGAACCTGTAGATTTGGCAAAGTTTTTCTCTCCAAGTCATCATCCCGAGTCATTAAATGTTTTTCCCGAACTTCATCCGCGTCTTGATATTGATGATAAATGCATGGATGAGCTAAATTTTGAGGAAAACATTGAGGATAGTTTTGAGGATGAACCAGTTTTAATTGATGAGTCGGATTTTCCCATTCATCCTGTCCCTTTCATTGACTGTGTACATCCTCCTGAACCATTAACCGATAACCTTCCTCAACCACTTACCTCCATCGTTCCCATCGTTCCGACCTGGCAAGAAACCGTATCATTTTCACTTCCTGTGTCTGGTTTACCAAGTTCGGCTTACCCATGGTTTCTTACGAATCTTGAGGGATTTGACCCCATTTCTCGATGGGTTAATCGATTAGCACAAACGCTTCTTACACATCAGTCATCACAAATTGTGCTAATCTATTCACTCCATTTCCACCCTCAAGTTCGTATTCCACTTCTTTCTCCCTTCCGCCATTCTTCTTCTCATATACCGAGACCGTATCCCGCTTCTATCTCAATACGGTCTCGCGTAGTCTCCATTTCTTACCTCTCCACATTCTTTCACCAACCAGCACATTATAACGATAAAATCTTTGAATGGTTGGTGTTAACTTTTGGCCTTTGTAAGGCCTTGTATAGCTTGATACTATTCTCTTTCCCCCTAATCCTGAACTTCAATACTTAACAGTGGAAACACTGTTTTACTTAAGTTTGGGGGGGACTCATTTTTTGTATATATTTTTTGTTTTCCTTTTTGTTTTGTATATAATTTGTTTCTAGGGAGCGCCGACAATTTTGACCCTCTTGGTGTAGCCTGACAGTGAGGGCACTATCAAGTTTAAGTTTGGGGGTGTGCTCGGTAAGCTTTCTTCCTTCGCATTCATTTGTATATTTTGCATTTGCATACCTTATTAAAAACCCACAAAAAATTGAAAATTTTCCAAAAAATATAAAAACTTTGTCGTCAAGTTAGCTAATAGGGTAACTTAGATTTTTATTCTGAAAGTTTAGTTGATATGTTAGAAATAACTAAATTCTAGACATAGGAATTGAAAATCCTTAAAATAACCCTCATTCTGTCTAACTTTGGTATGTATATGTCCTTACAGTTTTTTGAGTTCAGTTCTTGAGTTAAGTCAAGATGAAGGAAAAGTATTGAAGCTTTACTAGAGGATAAATCTGAAAAATAGTTTCTTTCCTTGAGTTCAAATTTAGAAAGTATATATCCTACAAACTGCACTTACACGCACCTTGAAACTTGGGATAGTAGAGGATACCTAGAAATACTCTTGCCTGAAAGCCTAGTATGAAAGAAAAAACGGTATTTAAAGCTAAACACCAAAAGAGCATATTGAAAAATATATCCGGTCTTGAAAAAGAAAAAGAAAAAGAAAAAGAAAAAGAAAAAAAAAATAGAATAAAGTCAAGATCTGGAAACTGCTATTTACGCTTTAAAGTTCACACATTCAGTAATCGGTCGTTAGTGCCTCAAGAAGCATTAATAGTCGCATGAAAGGTGTGTGAGCAAATCCGTCCATCCTTAATGAAAAGTGTCACGACCCGAAAGAGCACGTGACTGGCCCTTGAAACATATGAAGCCTATAGGACTCCATCTGATCCAAGTAAGCCAAAAGCCCAGAAATCTAAAACCATTTTGAAGAATAAGTAAAGAAAACTGGTTTAAAGAAGTGAAGAAAAACATGTTTGAAATCAAGGTTTTTAAATAACTAAGCCGAATGTGCATTTGAAAACAGTACAGTCTTTTCTAAAAAATTTCGGTAGAGTTTCTTTTGTAAAACGGGCCCCGAATGGGGTACAACATGGATACAATATAAATGCAATGATAAGGCATCCCCAAGCGGGAGCTAGCTCTTCGTCAATCGACGGTCACAACCACACAATGATATGATAATATACAACGCCAAGTGGCGAGGATCAAATACAAAAGAAAGCTCAAAAGCAACAAGAAAACCGCCATACTACTAAGCGCGACTCTAAGGTCGAAATAATACAATACTGTCTCTAAGTCTAGGTCTGAAACAATATACAAGTTTTGGTTGATGGGAATTCTAGATACAAAGAAATAAAATAAATACAATGATGGTTCTTGATACGAAAGAACCCACCTACCAAAGCAAATCACCCGCAAGAAGGTAGTGTGCCAGAAATGCCGCAATAGAACCTGTACGGCAAAACCTGCAAGAACTGTGGCACAACGGGGGTGAGTTGCCAACTCGTGAATAGAAACATCTACAAGCAGAAACCGAATGCAAGACATAAACCAAAGTCAACGATCAGTAATACAATCCACAAGAGTGCATCTGAGTGTAATAAGGTGGCAAGGTAACATCTAAACATGTATGTAGTGCCAGGTACTCAGGTAATAACATGTCATCAGTATAAGGTATGTCTGCATAAGGTAGATATGATGAAATATCAAAGATATCAATACACATATATTAGCGTCCCATACCACTAATATTGGTGTAAGATAAGTGTAAATCCAGTCTGTATATGATCCATGTCTGTATAACTGTGGAACCCGTCCACCTGTCACCCACTGACAGCAAGCATCATGTATGCAATGTGAGGATATAAATAAAATCATGGAAAACCCATCATGAAACCCGTGCCAAGCATCGACACGTAAATCCTCATCCATATGGGGCTCCGTCTGCGGTATCGGCCCTCGGCCCCCGGCAGTACGAGTCAACCCATGTCCATCTCTGGGCTCCGTCTGCGGTATCGGCCCGTCGGCCCCCGGCAGTACGCCCATCTCTCAGCTCCAGGCGGTATCCCCCGGACATCCGCCGAGCTCAAATACAATCACCGGTAGGTACTCGCCCGCCTCCAGGCTCAATCGGCATAACCCATCGATCATCTCGCCGAGGGGAACCATACCGGGCCCACCACGAACCCGCAAACGGTACATCACCTCCTCGAATCGGGTTTCAAGCACACGTCTCAGCACCGAGAAAACGCGTGGTGGACGCACCAAATATTATATCACGAGGTACCGGGTTTTTCATAAAAGAACATCTTTTCTTAAATAATCCCACGGTCCTCAAAATCAGAAATCGCATATGAATCCATATCAAGAAGTAAATCCAATGCAATGTGCTATGTAATCAATCCATGATGTATGCGACATGCAAGGAAGGGTAATCATATCGGAAATCATGTAACATGGAATATCATGAATGTAACAATACTACAGTGTAATTGCATGGCAATTATCGATGATGAAGTGTGTGAGCCGGCAAATAGTGTACGTGAAACATACGCATCATCGATAATGGTGCTGGTGTCCTAACAACATGATAATAATATAATAATGAACATATGCCAGCAATGCGAACAGAAGGAAAATGCAGATATCTAGTAGTCAACACCACAGTGAAGTATCTACTATGCACACTACATCTAAGTATCCGGTCAATCAGGAGGGGTAGGTGTTGAAACCACCTAAATCTGAGTCAATGTATACATATATATGTGCAGTCGGTGATCTCGCCTCAATGTCATATCGTAAGATATCCTCGAGTTATGAGTGCGGATCTATCATCAATATCGGCTCGTACGGTAAATCGTCGTACGACATCCCCAATAGCTGGGTAGGGTCAACATCTCACTGTCTCATCACATAACAGATATCACCATCATCAGATCGTATAGTCTGGAGTACTACTCTATGTCTAGTACAAAACGGTAACATCAGTAAGTATGCATGCGGGGGTAAACACATATCCCAAGCCCGCGAGAATCACAAGTCATATCCCACATATGAATCGTATCAAATCACCGATCCCAGGGCACCAAGCCCACATCATCGACTCATCTCCAAGTCATCACATATGATCAAACACAGTGTAAGTATAAGTGATATACAAGGGTATGTGTGTATAGGTGTAATTCTATCCTAGGGTTCGCGACTATGACTACACTAGTCACTGCTAACCCTAAACTATCCATAATACACCTATCATCACAATAAACTGCATAATAATCTATCTACGGACTGCGGGGGTGCTATACGCCATCCACCCGACTTCCCCCTGTAGATATAATCTACTCACCTGAATCCTGTGTGTCGGTGTCGATGTCTCCGTCATCTTCCGCATCGCCTCGGATCGTCGCGGTGTACCTACACGAATCACACGTATCGCATCGCATCAAGACCAATTCAATACTCGAAACGACACACAACACACCAATACGATACGCTAAAACCGACACGATACGAAAAAGGTCTTATAGGTTAGAACCTACGGTTAGCCTCCGCAAAACAACTCGAAATCACTCGATATAGACGTACAAACGTCACATAATCGAGATAACACACAAATACAAATATCTGAAATTCAAAACACGCAAAACCAAACCCAAATCCAAAGCTGCAACTTGAGAAAATGATCCCAGATTTTGTCTCAGGCCAAATCAGGGTAAATAAACAACTCCAGGGTGCTATGCAGGATGCAAGGGGGGTACTGAAGCAAAATGGGGGAATTCCATCACAGTGGGGCCGGCCACATACACTGTTTGGCCAGCCTGGCCGGCCCACCTGAGGAATTGGGGGGTCGTATTCCTAGGGTGGTCTCCTGGGGTCTCATATGGGTCCCTGGTACTGCTTATTTTGTTTAAAAATGTCCCAGCATGTTCCAGATTTTCCTGCACACACAAACCGACATAAAGTCCTGAAATTCCGTATTTTTGGTTTCTAATGGGATTGGGCTGGGTTTCTGGCTCTAGGGTGCTCATACGATCTCCATTGAACTCAAATTACCCATCACAACTCACAATTCCATCAAACCCTAACTAGTTTTCACCAAGTCCCCAATTTCACCCGATATCGATTCTAAACTTGCATAGGGGTATAGGAAATGCTAAAACTAAGATTATGGTTCAGAAATTACCTTAATTGGCAACTCAAGAATTTTCTTGAGTTGCCCCAAGTGGTCACAATCCAAGCTTTCTAGGTCCATCTTGTAGATCTCGAGCTTGCGCATCTTTTTTGTGAAACCGACATAGGATTTTGGGGTAGTTTTAGAGGTGATTTCATGGCTTGAAGAGAGGGGGAGAATGGAGGAGAGGAGGCAGCAGCAAGACGAAGAAGAGGGAGGGGAAAATGAAAGGAAACAAATGGTTAAGTCTCATGGTCAATGACCCATACCCCTCTTCTCACCAACCCTCCATTTTCTATTCTTTTTCTTTCCTTTTTCCCTTTTTCATTAAACCAAAACCTTCTCATGAGAATAGTAACCCCAAAAGAAATCCATGGCAAGAAAATACACAAGTGTAGAAAATGTGATATGTGCAAGTTTTGCACAAAATTGCCAAAAAACCCGATTAGCGATTTTAATCGCGATTAGCACTAAATTAGTGTCAAAATGATCACAACAACTTAAAAATGTCATAATTCACTAATTTATCCTATTTTAGAATTTTCCAAAATTTTCCGTAATTTTTCTCCATTTATTTGCATTTAAAAATAGATTTAATATTAAAATAATCAATAAAATAATATTAAATTATAAAAATTCCCAAAATTAATATTTTATATTTTTGAAAATGTTACAATCTACCCCCCTTAAAGAAATTCGGTCCCCGAATTTAAATTTAAACCCCCACTACTAAAACAATCTCAGTAATAAACCAAAGTCGTCGGGGCTCCGAAATCATCAACACATAGAACGTCACAGCGCAATGCATGCGCAAGGGTACTGAGCAGATAACTCAAAAACAAAACTCCGTCAAGCATCTCGCAATCATCGGATTCGAGGTAAAAACACAATGTCAAATCCAATACAAAACCGATATAATATGGATCGGATCTACACATAGAGAATATCATAAAAATATACTGCTCTACTAGAAATCAATCCCCAAAATGCATATATAAGAATATCCTATGCGTCTGGTGCGCAAGGAATCAAAACCTATAAATGTGTCAAACAGGTATACAAAACAACATCTAGGTGCAACGGGCGTGCACGAAACATCTGTCGTAGGCAACGTGTGTGCCTGATAGAAAAAATCAGGTGCATGTGACATGCACGAAGAATCCCGATTTAGTGCATCTGGCGTGCACCAAAATCGTATATCAAAACACTAAGGGTGCATGAAAACCACGCTGGAAGTGCAAATCAAATCACTGCATACTGTAGGCATGAAATCTCAATCAATATCTCAAATGTAATAACTCTGCACAAAATATATAAATATCCAGTGGGTGCATGAAACCAATATCATGAAACTCAGTCATCAAAACTAAATCATGCAAACAGAACGCCCAAAATACCGAAATCCAAAATGACGGATACGTGATAATCGAATCACAAAATCACAAATCATAGATACCGTCTTCGGTAGTTCCTCTTTCAAAGTCGAGAAGGAGTCGGTGCAGTCCACTGCTAGCAGCGCAGGATATCTACCTGCCTCTTGCTCACGATCTGGCGTCCTCTGTCTCTGGATTCTTTTCTTCTCTGCGGATTACCTATCACGCGGTCAATCGGCTCATCGGCCCTGTCAGGGGTGCTAACGGGGACGATTCCGTTCTGGCACTTCTCTGGTCACCTCTCGGTCAAACCTCACGACCACTCGTAAGGCAGCAAATCACTGACGTCAGCCTCTGGCTCTCTGAATGCACGTCACACATCTGATCCTGGGTGCAAACATCGTTGCAGCAATGTCCTGGAAGGAATCCTGCTCAAGATCTCTTCCAATCATGCCTATGCCGAACCAAACGGAGGCTGGCTCTCCTGCACAACCTCTTCTCGCTCAAAAGACACCTGTGTCCTCATAACAATATTCCCTCGGAAACTGGTCACATCCCAACATCTCTGTAAGCATGTCAGGTCTCTAGTCTCGACGGGAAGCAATGACAGCTCGTCAGTGTCTCACACGAACCTCTTGTTCCGACTGTCTCCATCGTTGTCCACTATGACGTCATGCCAAGCTACTATGCACTGCACTGTTCTCGGCCACGGTCAATCTGAAGTCTCTCACACGGACTCGAATCACGTATTCTGTAGCTTCATCACTCTATAGCAGATGTCAGGTCGAACTGGTCCTCGGGAACACGTCCCAACCATCGAAGGAATACCCATCACTCGTCCGTCCTTGATCAATTCGCAACGCGTCTGGGTAGGTTCCTTTATCCGAACCTGGCCAACTACCTCGTCGACAATGCCGAACTCGGGTCTGCTGGGTGTGCGCAAAACGACCGCTCCTGGTCTAAGTCTTCTCGTATCGTCCTCCAGAAAGGTCCTGTCGAGGTTCCTTTCTCAATCTCAATCCTGCCGAAATGCCCGGAAGTCATCATCCAATGCTGAAGCTAAAGCTTATTCCGGAACGGCTGCATACTTATCGCGCTTCTTTCTGGAAGTTATATCCATATACCACGCCTCGGGGTGCATATCACATCTCTAATGTCAGCGGAGTGGGACGTCATCTCGTCGAAATCTCGTACGAACTCTTTTCTTCACTCTGCTCAAGTGTCGACTGATCCGGACTCGTCTCATCATGGCTGCATGTACTGTGCTCCAACGGCTATGCTCGCATCTGGAGTCTCCCAAGCAGTGTCCCATCACGATATCCGAAAGATGTCGAACCATCCGATCGACTCGTCAGATCCTCATAATCCCCCAAGAGCTCACATCTCGGGTACAGTTTAATAGTATCGAGTACATGCCACAGCGTCGGTGGTCCAGCCGTAGAAGGGCAAACCCAAGCCTCACTAATGGCGCCGCGGAACCGCCGTAAACCCTAAGGTTCAAAGGCTGTCACACGGTCATTAAGTCGAGTTAGGGTTTCATTCTTCTAGAGGGTCCATAGAATCACCTGCATGTCTTTCCGCATACTTTAAACTTGGAAAATGGCTCCTGACATTCGATCGTCTCTATCGACTCTCAACGAACCTGCGTGAAGTCGTCTCTAGCTGGAAACAATCCACCTGATGACCTCGCATCGGGGTAAGCGAATTCACCACACGTCCTAGTCATTTATCCTCGGTGACTAGCAACTCGCTATCATCTCTCTAAGAACATGCTCATGCTGCAGTAGCTCCAATCATCTGGGCGATATCTCATCATTTGCAGCAGCAACTGGCTCATATGCCTGTACGCCGAACAACGCCTCAATCCTCCAGGAAAGGCAATACAGAAGCGGTCATCTCTGAATCAGCCTGCTCTAGATCTGAGTAAGACTCTCCACACTGGAAATCTTCAACTCAACTGGGCCCGCTCTGGCGCAAAATCGGAAGAATCACCTTCGTCTCTCAAATCGGGTAGACTAGCTATCATCTGTCGCATATCTGCCTGAAAGCTCCGGCAAACTCAGCTCGTAAGCTCCGAAAGAAACATCCTATCAATCTCAGCAACAGCTGGTCCATCTGTCTGCACGGTAGGCGACATCACAATCTCTGAGGTATGCTGTACATCAACAGTCCTCTCTCAACTGGCAGCTCTAACAATGGCCCGATCATCCGGTGCAAGACCAAGCACTCGCCTCCACTAGAGGTCACAATCACCAACACTAACTCGAGGCGTTCCCATATCACCAGAAAACACAAGGGTCGGCTCTCGTACCAAACGAACTCACACCGGCCGTAACCCTAGCAGCAGCCCAAACTGCGCTCAAACATGGTGACAGGAACCTCAATCGAGTATCAAAAGAGTACACCAGTGGCAAGAAGGGAAACAACAGATCCCAAAGTGGATACATGATCATAGGAAGGAACAGCATCAATGAAGGTATGATCATGAAACTAATAAAATCGGGAATCTCAAATGGATGTATAATCCAGGATATGAAGAGAATCACTGATCTCGAAAGTATGTACATCCTAAGGTTCCTTAAGCGGAGTGGCGTGTCGTAAGTATGCCGCGGAACATACCAACGGTACGTCACTCTACTTTAGTCACCTAATCCATCAACCAAGGGTCATCCTAGTACGACGAAAGTTCGGGTCTAATACCCCCTCGACCCAGTCTAAGTTCCGTAAGGTCAAGCCTAAGTTCCGTATATAAACAACGCCTTAGGCTCCACATAGTCAAACTCAGACTCGAACCAAGGTCAACCTAGCGCTCTGATACCAACTTTGTCACGACCCGAAAGAGCACGTGACTGGCCCTTGAAACATATGAAGCCTATAGGACTCCATCTGATCCAAGTAAGCCAAAAGCCCAGAAATCTAAAACCATTTTGAAGAATAAGTAAAGAAAACTGGTTTAAAGAAGTGAAGAAAAACATGTTTGAAATCAAGGTTTTTAAATAACTAAGCCGAATGTGCATTTGAAAACAGTACAGTCTTTTCTAAAAAATTTCGGTAGAGTTTCTTTTGTAAAACGGGCCCCGAATGGGGTACAACATGGATACAATATAAATGCAATGATAAGGCATCCCCAAGCGGGAGCTAGCTCTTCGTCAATCGACGGTCACAACCACACAATGATATGATAATATACAACGCCAAGTGGCGAGGATCAAATACAAAAGAAAGCTCAAAAGCAACAAGAAAACCGCCATACTACTAAGCGCGACTCTAAGGTCGAAATAATACAATACTGTCTCTAAGTCTAGGTCTGAAACAATATACAAGTTTTGGTTGATGGGAATTCTAGATACAAAGAAATAAAATAAATACAATGATGGTTCTTGATACGAAAGAACCCACCTACCAAAGCAAATCACCCGCAAGAAGGTAGTGTGCCAGAAATGCCGCAATAGAACCTGTACGGCAAAACCTGCAAGAACTGTGGCACAACGGGGGTGAGTTGCCAACTCGTGAATAGAAACATCTACAAGCAGAAACCGAATGCAAGACATAAACCAAAGTCAACGATCAGTAATACAATCCACAAGAGTGCATCTGAGTGTAATAAGGTGGCAAGGTAACATCTAAACATGTATGTAGTGCCAGGTACTCAGGTAATAACATGTCATCAGTATAAGGTATGTCTGCATAAGGTAGATATGATGAAATATCAAAGATATCAATACACATATATTAGCGTCCCATACCACTAATATTGGTGTAAGATAAGTGTAAATCCAGTCTGTATATGATCCATGTCTGTATAACTGTAGAACCCGTCCACCTGTCACCCACTGACAGCAAGCATCATGTATGCAATGTGAGGATATAAATAAAATCATGGAAAACCCATCATGAAACCCATGCCAAGCATCGACACGTAAATCCTCATCCATATGGGGCTCCGTCTGCGGTATCGGCCCTCGGCCCCCGGCAGTACGAGTCAACCCATGTCCATCTCTGGGCTCCGTCTGCGGTATCGGCCCGTCGGCCCCCGGCAGTACGCCCATCTCTCAGCTCCAGGCGGTATCCCCCGGACATCCGCCGAGCTCAAATACAATCACCGGTAGGTACTCGCCCGCCTCCAGGCTCAATCGGCATAACCCATCGATCATCTAGCCGAGGGGAACCATACCGGGCCCACCACGAACCCGCAAACGGTACATCACCTCCTCGAATCGGGTTTCAAGCACACGTCTCAGCACCGAGAAAACGCGTGGTGGACGCACCAAATATCATATCACGAGGTACCGGGTTTTTCATAAAAGAACATCTTTTCTTAAATAATCCCACGGTCCTCAAAATCAGAAATCGCATAAGAATCCATATCAAGAAGTAAATCCAATGCAATGTGCTATGTGATCAATCCATGATGTATGCGACATGCAAGGAAGGGTAATCATATCGGAAATCATGTAACATGGAATATCATGAATGTAACAATACTACAGTGTAGTTGCATGGCAATTATCGATGATGAAGTGTGTGAGCCGGCAAATAGTGTACGTGAAACATACGCATCATCGATAATGGTGCTGGTGTCCTAACAGCATGATAATAATATAATAATGAACATATGCCAGCAATGCGAACAGCAGGAAAATGCAGATATCTAGTAGTCAACACCACAGTGAAGTATCTACTATGCACACTACATCTAAGTATCCGGTCAATCAGGAGGGGTAGGTGTAGAAACCACCTAAATCTGAGTCAATGTATATATATATATGTGTAGTCGGTGATCTCGCCTCAATGTCATATCGTAAGATATCCTCGAGTTATGAGTGCGGATCTATCATCAATATCGGCTCGTACGGTAAATCGTCGTACGGCATCCCCAATAGCTGGGTAGGGTCAACATCTCACTGTCTCATCACATAACAGATATCACCATCATCAGATCGTATAGTCTGGAGTACTACTCTATGTCTAGTACAAAACGGTAACATCAGTAAGTATGCATGCGGGGGTAAACACATATCCCAAGCCCGCGAGAATCACAAGTCATATCCCACATATGAATCGTATCAAATCACCGATCCCAGGGCACCAAGCCCACATCATCGACTCATCTCCAAGTCATCACATATGATCAAACACAGTGCAAGTATAAGTGATATACAAGGGTATGTGTGTATAGGTGTAATTCTATCCTAGGGTTCGCGACTATGACTACACTAGTCACTGCTAACCCTAAACTATCCATAATACACCTATCATCACAATAAACTGCATAATAATCTATCTACGGACTGCGGGGGTGCTATACGCCATCCACCCGACTTCCCCCTGTAGATATAATCTACTCACCTGAATCCTGTGTGTCGGTGTCGATGTCTCCGTCATCTTCCGCATCGCCTCGGATCGTCGCGGTGTACCTACACGAATCACACGTATCGCATCGTATCAAGACCAATTCAATACTCGAAATGACACACAACACACCAATACGATACGCTAAAACCGACACGATACGAAAAAGGGCTTATAGGTTAGAACCTACGGTTAGCCTCCGCAAAACAACTCGAAATCACTCGATATAGACGTACAAACGTCACATAATCGAGATAACACACAAATACAAATATCTGAAATTCAAAACACGCAAAACCAAACCCAAATCCAAAGCTGCAACTTGAGAAAATGATCCCAGATTTTGTCTCAGGCCAAATCAGGGCAAATAAACAACTCCAGGGTGCTATGCAGGATGCAAGGGGGGTACTGAAGCAAAATGGGGGAATTCCATCACAGTGGGGCCGGCCACATACACTGTTTGGCCGGCCTGGCCGGCCCACCTGAGGAATTGGGGGGTCGTATTCCTAGGGTGGTCTCCTGGGGTCTCATATGGGTCCCTGGTACTGCTTATTTTGTCTAAAAATGTCCCAGCATGTTCCAGATTTTCCTGCACACACAAACCGACATAAAGTCCCGAAATTCCGTATTTTTGGTTTCTAATGGGATTGGGCTGGGTTTCTGGCTCTAGGGTGCTCATACGATCTCCATTGAACTCAAATTACCCATCACAACTCACAATTCCATCAAACCCTAACTAGTTTTCACCAATTCCCCAATTTCACCCGATATCGATTCTAAACTTGCATAGGGGTATAGGAAATGCTAAAACTAAGATTATGGTTCAGAAATTACCTTAATTGGCAACTCAAGAATTTTCTTGAGTTGCCCCAAGTGGTCACAATCCAAGCTTTCTAGGTCCATCTTGTAGATCTCGAGCTTGCGCATCTTTTTTGTGAAACCGACATAGGATTTTGGGTTAGTTTTAGAGGTGATTTCATGGCTTGAAGAGAGGGGGAGAATGGAGGAGAGGAGGCAGCAGCAAGAGGAAGAAGAGGGAGGGGAAAATGAAAGGAAACAAATGGTTAAGTCTCATGGTCAATGACCCATACCCCTCTTCTCACCAACCCTCCATTTTCTATTCTTTTTCTTTCCTTTTTCCCTTTTTCATTAAACCAAAACCTTCTCATGAGAATAGTAACCCCAAAAGAAATCCATGGCAAGAAAATACACAAGTGTAGAAAATGTGATATGTGCAAGTTTTGCACAAAATTGCCAAAAAACCCGATTAGCGATTTTAATCGCGATTAGCACTAAATTAGTGTCAAAATGATCACAACAACTTAAAAATGTCATAATTCACTAATTTATCCTATTTTAGAATTTTCCAAAATTTTCCGTAATTTTTCTCCATTTATTTGCATTTAAAAATAGATTTAATATTAAAATAATCAATAAAATAATATTAAATTATAAAAATTCCCAAAATTAATATTTTATATTTTTGAAAATGTTACAAAAAGAAGTAGTATTAGGTATTAGGGCAAGGGTATTATAGCTTGAATTGAATTCTTGAGTGTAGGGGTGTAAATATACACACACGTAGGGGTATACAATCGATGTTTGGATAAAAGATAGAAATAAGGAATAAAACTTGTGTTTTCTGTATAGTTGATAAAAATCCCTGATTTGAGGCCGCACTTTAGAAGGAAAACTCAGGAGATCCAAGGTTAAATAGATAGGAGGTGTGAAAAATAAGAGTTGGATATTTCTAACTTAGGATGATAGAATTTCTAACGTAAATACTAAACTGTAGGAGTAGAATCAACATTAACTTATGATACTAGCTTGACGGGATTTTGTGGGTGTAATCCGCTGAAAACCCTCAGGAGACAACACTCCTCCTACTAGGGACACCTAGAGGTTTAACGGCTTGTTGCACGTGCTCAGTGCAATCACATTCGTTGCGAAAGTGCGGTTAGGACTTTTTTGTGAATAATTGGTTTTTCTCGGGACAAGCAAAAGTTAAGTTTGGGGGTATTTGTTCATACCAGAATATTGCATTTTATACCGCCCATTCTTACGCTCGTTTGGTTATAGGCAGGTGCTTTTAATCAGTGTTTGCTACATATTTACAGGATACTGGTTCTCAGCTCTAGACAGTGAAATTCATAGAAAAGTACGTCAAATTCCGGATTACTGCCAACAACAGATAAAACACGGGTCTCCGCTCTCTATCCGTATGTTGTCACACACCAGTTTAAGGGACAAAATGGCAAGTCGATGTCATTTTCGTGCACAAAGCTCAATGTCAACACAAGATCCAACATATCTACGCGGAGCTCGAGGAAATCTTGGCAAAAGATCCACATCACATCACCTTTTGATCTACTGAAATTCTGGAAGAAATGGGAAGAGTTTCTGAGAAAAAGTCATATACCACACTGAAGAGTACTAAAAACTAGGGAAAACCACCAAATTTCATGGCCTAACTCCTCTAAACGGCCGCGGTTCCGCGGCATAAGCACGCTTAGGCCGCGGTTCCGCGGCCGTATAGGCTCCTCACTTGGTCAAATTTCAGGGGCAGTTTTGGAATTTCATATACTGTCAGAATGTTGCCCTAGGTTCTCTGTTTCCAGCCTATAAATACCCCGGTTTTGTTCCAAGCCAAGCCTCCTTCATGTCTTGATTTCCATTCTCTCTTTTAGTGTAGTTTAGTCTTCTTCTTCTTCTTCATTCTTTCCTCCATGAAAATTGTTGTGAGAGCTTTTTGAGTGGATGATGAAATGAAGATGAGGGTTTTTGTATCATTCTTTTGTTTTAGCTTCCCCTTGAGATCCTTGCTTTCTCTTGATCTTTCAACCTCTTCGTTGAGCTTGAAAGTTTAAGGGTTTGTTATTGATTTCAAGGGTTGTATCTTCTTATGGAATTAGTGCTTCATTTCACATGAGTTCTTTACCCTTCTCTTGATCTTGCAACCTCTTGATTGAGCTTGCAAGTTTAAGGGTTGGCTATTGATCCCATGCTTGTCTTGAGTTCTATGTTCTTGTAATTACTTTCTTGCTTATTTCTTTCTTGCTTTTTATTACTTGCTTTACATTCATGCTTTACTTTCTTGCACTTAAATTCCATGCACTTACTTACTTGTAATCTTTTCTTTTCTTTTGCTCTTTTTGGTTCGTTTTTGTGAATGGTTGTAATTATCGTTGTTAAGAATAAATACGGTATTGTAAGTTAATATTTCTTTGCTCATTTCCTTTTCCCATTATTTTCCATTGAACTCCGCCCAAACGTTACGCAAGTGCTCCGTTAGGCACCCTACCGTACCAAGGTAACGGTGATTCCTAACCGCGACCGGTTACGTTCGGTTTGGCCGGAGGCGAAAGCAAGAGACAAGAACGGACGGACAAGGGTAAATAAGCCGGATTCCACGAATACCGTGCTTAAATCCCCTAATCCACGTTGTTGCCGATTGCTCTAGCTTCAATTGGTCAAGACTCGGCTCAAAGGTTTTGAGTACGGATTTCTTTAGCTTACAATTTCTTATCTTTTTCTTAACAACTTTATACTTGCATATAATACACATAGGTTAGTCTGAACAAACATATACATATTCTTTATTGACTCGTCTAAAACTCGAACGGACATACAACCATCTCCCTGTGGATTGACCCGTGCTCAACCGGCTAGCTGCGAAGCGACACCGTCCTGATCGCGGTTATAACTTTAGAATTTTGAACATCCGACACGCTTTTGGCGTGCGATCAAGCACTCACGATTTTATGAGATTTACAGGATTTGAGGGCCGATTAGAGTGACGGCGCCTGAGTTGTTATTGGGATTTGGGTGTATTGATGGACACCGGTTATTTTCCACGTTAACATTCCGTGTAGATGTTATTTATTCCCATGCTCTGCATTCATTATTATACATCTCATCCTGTATCTGTAGTACTTGATAGAGTACACATGCTATGCACGATTATTGCATACCATGCTCATCCTATATAGATGTTATTAGATTGCATTTGCTATGCACGATTATTGCATACCCTGCTCATCATATAGAGATGTTATTAGCTCGCACTTGTTGCATGATTATTGTGCATCCAGCTCATCATATAGATATTATCTGTTGGCATAGGTTAAATTATCGCAGTACGTGCATACTCACGATTACCTTTATATGTTATCTACTATTCACGAGTTGGCAACTCACCCCGTTGTGCCGCAATGTTTGCAGGTTGCCCCTCAGCGTAGTCGCGGCAGGCTGTTTTCTTGCATCTTTTGACACAGATACCACTGCAGTTGGCGTGTTAGCCCTTTTGCTGATAGGTGGGTTTTTGCGGTATCTGTTTATTTTCCAGTTGTATATACTGTTGTATCTAGTACTCTCCATCTACTACTTATGTATTGACTTAGAGACCAGTTGTGAGGACGATGTATATTATTTGTACTCTGGTGTCGAGCTCGTTGTGAGCCGACTTTATTTATGCAGTTTTATATTTCATGTTGTCTTCACTTATTTTTACTCATTCTTCGCTACGGCGTCGTATATTATCATTGTGGTGGCAGTTTCCGCCGTTGGGCGTGATTGCTCCCGTTTGGGATGCTTATTTCTTATTGTATATCATTTTACTCATATATTGCCTTGTACCCGATTTCGGGTCTAGTTTTACAAAGGAAATGCTGCCAAATTTTTTAAAATAATAACTTGAACTTCAAATAATTTTACTAAGTTACTTAAGGTTTTCTAAACGTTTTAACAAATGTTTCTATTAAATATTTTAACACTCAATACTTTTAATGGTTTTGATTTCTGGGTTTCGGCTTACTTAGTCGCGTTACACCTGTAGACGTTACGTGGTTGAGTGCCGGTCACGGCCGAACTTTGGGTCGTGACATTATATTGGATTAGCAGGTGAAGAAACTTCGGTCAAAGGTCTTACCGTCAGTAAAGGTTCTTTGGCGTGGGCCAAATAGTGAAGAGGTCACATGGGAAGCCGAGAGTGAGATGCGGAAGAAATTCCCTCATCTCTTCGAAGGTACGCACTGTAAGATTTTTTAAATTCGGGGACCGAATTTCTTTAAGGGGGTGATTGTAACACCTTAGAATGCGATTAGTTTTAATTAAACGATAATGTAGGTTTTTAATAAAAAGTTAACCAAAATAGTTTTCACATATTTTATTAAAATTAATTAATATTTTATTATATTATTTTTAAGCTTGCACACACTTATGCATGTTAACCTAGGGTTAATATGTGTTAACCATAAATTG
Source organism: Agapanthus africanus (assembly GCA_030015575.1). Classification (NCBI taxonomy): domain Eukaryota; kingdom Viridiplantae; phylum Streptophyta; class Magnoliopsida; order Asparagales; family Amaryllidaceae; genus Agapanthus; species Agapanthus africanus. Next base: position 267,569,224 of record JASDDO010000016.1, on the reverse strand, counting down.
TAGGATGGCTCCTTAACCCTCATGTTATTATGTTATATGTATTTATTTATTTAGTTTTTAAACAAAAAGTTTTTTTTTTAATTGTTGAAGAAAAGAGGAGAGTTGAATTTTGAGGGAATGATGAGGCATGGGGAGCATTTATTGAAGAGAGAGAAAGGGTATGGCTACTCTCACCCTCTCACTCTCTCATTCATCACTTCACACTCCCAATTCTTTTCCTCACTCTCTCATTCTCAATTATTTTCTCCTTCTCCTCTCCTTCAACTGAAAGTATACTTCTCCATCACAAAAACCCAAGCCTAATCTTCTTCAAACCTTATTAAACCCCTTACAAAGTCAAGTCTCTTGAGATGACTTGGAGATTGGAAAGCTAAGGTTTTCGAGCATGTTTGGTGAGGTAGTGATCTCTAACTGTTAACTAGGCTTTAAAGATGTTGTGTTGCTTATTAGTTTCTGTTTAAACCTTAAAGTTTTTAGTTTTTAGCGAAATATCGTATTTTGGTTAAGTTTTGTGACTCGGGTGAATCTGCTATCGAACCAGGTTTTTGTTTGAGAAGTTGCCATTACAGAGACCTAGTTTGGAGACCTAGAAGCTACCCTAAAAACCTGAGCCTTCCCCCCTTCCTACATGGCCGCAAATAAATTGGTTCTGGCCGCAAATTGCAGCCAGATTGGGGACTGGGGTCTCGCATCTTGGTCGTGGGGTCTCTGGGGTTATTTGTAGTCTGGTGGAACTTGCAACTTTCACTAATGTGGAAAAATCTAGGACCGTTTAGCTAGAATTCAAGCGTTTCGGCAACGTGCGATGCGGATTTATCCGATATTCGTTTAAGTGTTTCGTACGTTTAGTAGCCGTAGAGTTGGTCTAGGATGTTGATGCACGCGTTTAAAACGCTAAGAGAACACTTGGGAGCTTGTGGGAGTCGGTTTGTTTGTTGCTATTGTTTGCGTGTATTATCGGAAGGTTTCTAATTTGCACTTGTCATGTTGTCGTGTGATATAGGATCGATTGCGGGGACTTCAGACGCTACAAGGAAAGGAAAGAAGGTGGTTGGATTTACCTTGCTCGAGATCATCGGTGAGTAGATTTAATATTTACAAGGGAATCGCCCGTATGGTATTATGCGTTGAGGGTTAGATTCAATGATATGACTATTGTTTATATGTAAATATGTATATCGATTGTGCATGAGTACCATTGTTGCACATCCCATTACCTGTTGTATATGGGCATAGTATTAATGAGACACGACACTATTACTAACAGTTCATGTTGCACGAGCACCAAACTGTATGCCACGTACACCGTTAGTAATTGCCATGACACGCACACTATAGAAATTACCATGGATAACTTATTGTACTGCTTTCTTTATCACTAATAGTTAGATGTTAAATCTTGTTCTATTGAGCATATGAATTGCATCATACATACATACATTGCTATAGTCACTTGTTACTTTCACAAGATGTTATATTTCGATTTCGTAGATTTGGGAAACCGCAAGATACCTTTGAAAACTTGATATATTTAAAAGAGCGGTTTTCCCTTGATATACTCACATTACCATTCCGTGGTTGCATACATCGTATTTCATGGATATATGCATTGAGGTACCGATTTCATGCCATTTCTGGATTTGAGAACCGCGAATATATTTTAAAAGGAAATGATATGTTACTTTAAAAACGCGGTTTCTCTTGATATGATATTTAGAGGCGTCCACCATGAGTTTTCTCGGTTCTGAGCTATGAGTATACCCGATTCGATGAGCGGTAGGCATCGTCTGTGGGTACATGGTAGACACGGTGATGTACCCAGGGGCAAGAAGACTCGTATAAATAGGCGGTGTGCCCGACGGAGGGAGTACTTCCTACCGGTGATTGTATAGAACTCGATGGATATCCGGATGATACCGTTTTGGAGTTATGATATGAGATATATATACGAGGGCTGATCTGAGTATTCGATGCCTGAGATATGAGTATTTACGTGTCGATGCTAGACACGGGTTCTCATGATGTTTCGAGTGTCGATATTGGACACTCAGGTTCCATGAGACTGACGGATATGAGGGCCGATTTGAGTGACGGTGCGTGAGATATTGGGATTTCGGGTGTCATTGATGGACACCGGTTTTCTATGATGAGTATCCATACATAAGGTTTTATGTGTTATCCCATACTAAGGATTTATTAGACATGCAGTGTTTTATGTAGTTGTTGTACCCTAGTGGTGTACATTGATCATGAATTGCTGCATATCCATATTGTTATATTTATGTCGTTAGATTACATATTTCAGACTATCTCTTTTGTGCATATTTGCGATTATCTGTATAATATTATTTACTATTCACGAGTTGGCAATTCACCCCTGTTGTGCCACAGTGTTTTGCAGGCTTGACCCTCAGTATAGTCGCGGCAGGGCTTCTCATTCTACTTCTGCGGATACCGCTGCTGTTGGTCGTGATTTTTGATAAGTGGGTGGTTTTGCGGGCATCCGTATGATCTCATTGTATATCTTATTGTATCTAGTACTCTCTATCTACCACTTTCATGCTATTTTATTTATGTTGTGATGTTGTTTTCACTTCTTTCTTGCTTATTCCTTCGCTACGGCATCGTATATACATGTTGTGGTTGTGTTCCGCCTTTTTAGCGTGAGTTACTCCTGTTGGGCATGCTTTATATTTATTCTTTGCTTGTACCCGTTTGGGGCTAGTTTTTACAAAGGAGATGCTGCCGAAATTTTTAAGAAAATAAATTAAATTGAGATTTCATAACTTGAGATTTTTAAATGTTTTAACAATTGTTTTAAATGTTTTCCCATTCTATCTTTTTATGGTTTAGATTTCTGGGTTTTCGGCTTACCTGAATTTTGTTACGCCTTTCGACGTTGCATGATTTAAGTGCCGGCCGTGTTCCTAAATTGGGTAGTGACAATATGAGAGACGGTATAATAATACCAACGAACAAGTTAAGATAAAGGAAACCAGATAGCATACTATCATGTTGAGCAAGAAATCCCTCCATATATATGTCCAAGCATCCACTATATCATATAATAATGGCCTCTAGGGCATACATATCACTAAAAATATGTCCCTAAGAGAAGGGAATGGTGCAATTGTTGCAGCCAAAGCATTTTGCGAATATCACCTAGTATTACCAAGTGGTAATACAATGATTTTGAGCGACTGTTATTTCGTACCAAAAATATTGTGAATGTTTTCCTGAATCAAGTGTTGATTGAGAATGGTACGTTGTATAACGGTATATACGTTCTAAATCACAACACAGTTCTAAGTATACAAAACACACACAAGTGGAACAGTTCAGAAATGAACGAAGCTCTCTTGTGGCATTGTAGACTAGGTCATACCAATACGACAAGACTGGCTAAGATTGCATAAGGATGGATATTTGAATCCGTTCGAATTCTCATCTTATGAAACTTACCAGTCAAGTCTCAAAGGCAAGATGACCAAAACTCCGTTTACTGGACACGGAGAAAGAGCTACTGAACTCTTAGGACTAATACATAGTGATGTATGCGGTCCTATGTCTATACATGCCAGGAATGGTTTCTCATACATTATTAGATTCACCGATGATCTATCAAGATTCGGACATGTGTTCCTGTTGAAACACAAGTCTGAATCTTTTGAGAAATTCAAGGAATATAAGTACGAAGTGGAGAACCAGATGGGTGAAAGTATTAATCCTTCGATCTGATCGAGGAGGAGAATACATAAGCACGGAGTTCCGAGACTATTTAAAAGAGAATAGGATTCTCTCTCAGCTTACTCCTCTGTATACACCACAACACAACAGTATATCGGAGCGGAGGAATCGCACCCTATTAGATATGGTGCGCTATATGACGAGTACTGCTGATTTACCTATTTCCTTTTGGGGTTATGCACTTGAGACAGCTGCATACCTATTGAATAGCGTTCCGACCAAATTCGTGCCTCCTACTCCATGTGAGATATGGAATGGGAAGAGACCATCTCTTAAACGAGTTAAGATATAGGGTTGTCCAGCCTATATTAAAAAGCAAAATCCGGACAAGCTCGAGGCAAGGTTTGTTTTGTGCAAGTTTGTGGGATATCTAGTGGATTCATATGGATATATTTTCTACCATACTGAGGAACAAAAAGTGTTTGTTTCTTAACATGCCACCTTTTTAGAAAAGGAATTTCTTGTGAAAGAAATCAGTGGCAATGAGGTAGAACTGGAACAAGTTTTAGCTACACAAACTATAACTTATGATTTGGTACAACCGGAGGATTCAATAGTCCAAGACGAACCTCGGCCACTCCGCAGATCTAGTAGGGTTCCTCATCCACCTGAGAGATACTACGGTTTTCTCGTTGATGGTGGGAGCGAGGATTGCATCATGAAAGATGATGATCCAACTAGTTTTGAGCAAGCCATCACAAGTGGAGACTCTGTGAAATGGCTGGATGCTATGCGATCTGAGATAGAATCCATGTACACCAACAAAGTATGGACTTTGAAAGTTGCTCCTGAAGGGGTAAAACCCAACAGGAGCAAGTGGACTGTTCCCTCATTAAAAAAATGGGGGAAGAAAAAGAAAAGAAAAAGGAAAAGAAAAGGGGAATATTCCCGACTATTAAAGTCTCACTTGTTAAACACGTGAGCACCTATATGCAAAAGCATATAAGCGTTGCAGTTAAAAACAAATGGGCTAAAAGATTCTAACATGTTAAACACGTGAGCACCTATATGCAAAAGCATATAGGCGCTGCAGTTGAAAACAAATGGGCTAAAAGAGCCACACGTGTTAAATACATGAGCGCCTATATGCAAAGCATATAGGCGCTGCAATTAAATGATTGGAAAGCTAAACATGCCTTGCGTGTCAAACATGTGAGAGTTTATATGCGCTGAAAATAAAGCATACTGAAACCCATGCTGGGAGTCACGTGTTAAACACTTGAGTTCTTCTGATGCACTCTTTGGCAAGATAGAATTAAATTCTATGTGGGAAATATTTCCTTGATCTTTCTCAAACTAGAAAGATCTTCTCTGTTAAACAGATGACTCTTGGATTAAAGATCCAACAGTGATTATAAAATCACCCACCGATCATCTGATAGAATAAAAATTCTATCTTAGGAAAAGATATTTTCTAATCCTGTTAAGTAAACAAGAAACTTTTCTTTTAAACAGAGAGCCTTTGGATTAAAAATCCAATGGTGAATAAAATTCACCAAGTGATCCGAGAGATCATTTTAGATTGATCATGATCTCTCAATCAGAGATTTTCCTAACAAATTGATCTTTTCTCTTATCCTATAAATAAAGGAGAAAGAAGAAAGGAATTTTACACACAAGCTTCTGCCAAAAAAAAAGTGTACAACGAGATCTTGAGAGAAGAAGAGAATTTAACTCACAAAGAAGAAGACTTTCCTCATTGAAACCAGAGGTAAAAAAACAGAGATCACATTGTCTCTCCTTTACCTATCTAAGAGTTTAACCCTTCATTTAAGAACTCAGTTCTTTTCCCAGCTGAGATTTGTAGGAGAAAATCTCCCCACAAGTTGAGAATTTAATTCTCATCGGGGAGATTTTGCTCTGCAGATTCAAAATCTAAAGAAAAAGAATTAAGTTATATATAAAAAAGAAGATCGAGAACATATAGAAATTTAATTCCTCCAAAAATTAGGGTTTAACCCTATGTATAATGAAATTAGTTCTTCCATAAAAAAAGCAGTGATGACGAAACAAGATCTTCAAAACCAGAATCGTTAGTGCTTAGCACTATTTTGAAGCCTCACGTGTTTCCCACGTGAGTGCTTCAGACGAACAAAGAGAGCAACTAAAACTGCCTCGCGTGTTTCCCACGTGAATGTTAAAGCACCTCAGTATCAAAAGGAAAAGGGGCAGTCACGTGCTTTGCACAAGAACGTTAGCCAAGTGCTTAGCACTTCTGTAAAAAAAAAGAAGAAAGGGAGATAAAACCCAATGGGTAGTGCCTGTATTTGGGTTCCTCACGCGTGTCACGTGAGCGCCACAAAACTCTAGTGCTTAACACTAATCCAGCGCCCACGTGAAATGCACGTGAGCACTGTATTTCTCAGTGTTTAGCATTGTTGGGTATTTATGGAAACCCAATCTCAGCACAAATTGGCTAGGTTTCCTGAGTTTAAACCTCTTTGATTCTAAAACAACCGAGCCCATATTGCTCGTGTTTTCCCAAACTAACCTTAGTATCAAAATGACTAGTGGTATCCCATCGATGATATCCCAAATGATATTCATCTTATATCACCTAAGATAATTTTAGTCTGAAACATGACTAACATTTCTTAAGTCTACAACAGCCCCCCTTTTTCCCTCAAATATGGGATTTGGTTTAAGGGTACATCTCTCCACACCTCTGATATATGTCATTGTAATTCTTCAACGTCTTCAGAGAGGTGGCGGGTCTCGACAACCAACAACTCTTTGGTGCACTTCCAAATTGACGTGCACACCTCAAATCGGATCGTACCCTAAATTGGGTGCATTCCATATCACCATTGTTCGCTTCGTCATGTAACAAATACACGTGTGCTCAAGATGGATAAAAGACCGAAATGTCCCTAAACTAACATTCGCCTCTAAAATGGCGATAATGGACCGAAATGTCCTTAAACTAAAATAATAGAGCCCAAACGCTCTTTTGTTGGATCCTAAATAAAAATTATCCTGAAATCTCGTTAAGTGGATCTTAGTCTCAAATTGGACTAATGTATTCTTAACAAAAAACAAATCGAGCCACAATGCTCACATACATTTAAGTTGATCTTAATCTCAAAATAGATTAACCATCTTTAAATCAAACCAAACCCAAATCTAAGAATATACGGATTTGGATTAATCCACGCCCTACGGGAGACGACATAAATTAGTATCCGTATACAATCCACGGGCAACCAAAATAAACAAAAATACACACACGACACGAAGTGAACTTCCGGAGCAGGAGAAAGTGGTTATCGCGATGCGGTAACATAATTAACTGCAAGGGCTTGCGCCTGCAGAGAAGAGAGTCCCCACAATAAAAAACTCCTTGTGAAAACAAGGGGATCCGACGAAGTCTGCTACAACAGCCACATCAGTCCAAACCTCCGATATACGGTGCCATAAATCAACTTGGCATCTTCGGAAAGGTGGACGGATAAATCTAAATAGCATCTGCCCCCAGGATTCAGGCCGGACGCCCCGACGTTCCGGTCGTCTTCCGACGGTGAACAGATTCTGGCACGCCCGGTGTGACCTTTTCCTCTTTCCACTCCACACTTCATATGTCGTGCTTCGCGAACAAAATCGCGGTTCGCTATGATTGCCCTTGGATTCGAGATACTAAGATTTGGTGTCTTGTTCCTGTGCAGAAGAAGAAGAAAAATCAATGGCTTCCAACTGCACAAACCGCAACAACAACTCCCGCTCCGCCCCAACTGGAGGAGTGACTTACGGGCCCAATGCTGCCTCCATCTTTTCAATGCCGGTGGGGCAAGTAACTCAAGCTACTACCGGATTGTTCTTTGGGACCATGCTCCCACCAATAAGCGTCGGTGCCTCAATGCCATAACCCGATATTCCTAAGAAGTCGTTATTCCACCGACTGAAATGTCCCTAAACTAACATTCGCCTCTAAAATGGCGATAATGGACCGAAATGTCCTTAAACTAAAAGACCGAAATGTCCCTAAACTAACATTCGCCTCTAAAATGGCTATAATGGACCGAAATGTCCTTAAACTAAAATAATAGAGCCGAAACGCTCTTTTGTTGGATCCTAAATAAAAATTATCCTGAAATCTCGTTAAGTGGATCTTAGTCTCAAATTGGACTAATGTATTCTTAACAAAAAACAAATCGAGCCTCAATGCTCACATACATTTAAGTTGATCTTAATCTCAAAATAGATTAACGATCTTTAAATCAAACCAAACCCAAATCTAAGAATATACGGATTTGGATTAATCCATGCCCTACGGGAGACGACATAAATTAGTATCCGTATACAATCCACGGGGAACCAAAATAAACTAAAATACACACACGACACGAAGTGAACTTCCGGAGCAGGAGAAAGTGGTTATCGCGATGCGGTAACATAATTAACTGCAAGGTCTTGCGCCTGCAGAGAAGAGAGACCCCATAATCAAAAACTCCTTGTGAAAACAAGGGGGATCCGACAAAGTCTGCTACAACAGCCACATCAGTCCAAACCTCCGATATACGGTGCCATAAATCAACTTGGCATCTTCGGAAAGGTGGACGGATAAATCTAAATAGCATCTGCCCCCAGGATTCAGGCCGGACACCCCGACGTTCCGGTCGTCTTCCGACGGTGAACAGATTCTGGCACGCCCGGTGTGACCTTTTCCTCTTTCCACTCCACACTTCATGTGTCGTGCTTCGCGAACAAAATCGCGGTTCGCTATGATTGCCCTTGGATTCGAGGTACTAAGATTTGGTGTCTTGTTCCTGTGCATAAGAAGAAGAAAAATCAATGGCTTCCAACTGCACAAACCGCAACAACTCCCGCTCCGCCCCAACTGGAGGAGTGACTTACGGGCCCAATGCGGCCTCCATCTTTTCAATGCCGGTGGGGCAAGTAACTCAAGCTACTACCGGATCTTTAGGACCATGCTCCCACCAATAAGCGTCGGTGCCTCAATGCCATAACCCGATATTCCTAAGAAGTCGGTATTCCACCGACTGAAATGTCCCTAAACTAACATTCGCCTCTAAAATGGCGATAATGGACCGAAATGTCCTTAAATTAAAAGACCGAAATGTCCCTAAACTAACATTCGCCTCTAAAATGGCGATAATGGACCGAAATGTCCTTAAACTAAAATAATAGAGCCCAAACGCTCTTTTGTTGGATCCTAAATAAAAATTATCCTGAAATCTCGTTAAGTGGATCTTAGTCTCAAATTGAACTAATGTATTCTTAACAAAAAACAAATCGAGCTTCAATGCTCACATACATTTAAGTTGATCTTAATCTCAAAATAGATTAACGATCCTTAAATCAAACCACCCAAATCTAAGAATATACGGATTTGGATTAATCCACGCCCTACGGGAGACGACATAAATTATTATCCGTATACAATCCACGGGCAACCAAAATAAACAAAAATACACACACGACACGAAGTGAACTTCCGGAGCAGGAGAAAGTGGTTATCACGATGCGGTAACATAATTAACTGCAAGGGCTTGCGCCTGCAGAGAAGAGAGTCCCCACAATCAAAAACTCCTTGTGAAAACAAGGGGGATCCGACGAAGTCTGCTACAACAGCCACATCAGTCCAAACCTCCGATATACGGTGCCATAAATCAACTTGGCATCTTCGGAGAGGTGGACGGATAAATCTAAATAGCATCTGCCCCCAGGATTCAGGCCGGACGCCCCGACGTTCCGGTCGTCTTCCGACGGTGAACAGATTCTGGCACGCCCGGTGTGACCTTTTCCTCTTTCCACTCCACACTTCATATGTCGTGCTTCGCGAACAAAATCGCGGTTTGCTATGATTGCCCTTGGATTCGAGGTACTAAGATTTGGTGTCTTGTTCCTGTGCAGAAGAAGAAGAAAAATCAATGGTTTCCAACTGCACAAACCGCAACAACCCCCGCTTCGCCCCAACTGGAGGAGTGACTTACGGGCCCAATGCGGCCTCCATCTTTTCAATGCCGGTGGGGCAAGTAACTCAAGCTACTACCGGATTGTTCGTTCGGACCATGCTCCCACCAATGAGCGTCGGTGCCTCAATGCCATAACCCGATGTTCCTAAGAAGTCGGTATTCCACCGACTGACGACCGCAACGGCTCCTCTCAACGAGCCGTCCAAAAAGGGGGTCTCAGTCTTTGATAGGCTGAGCCAAACCTCAAGCGGGCCCGCAAAGAAGCCCGTGATTCCCGAAGGGGCTACCCCAAAAAGGATAGCCCTCCGAATTCCTGCTGCAAATGAAGTCGTCAAAAGTGCTTCACTAGTCAGGCGATCGGTCTTCGAGAGGCTGAACGTCTCCAATCAAATCTTTCCAAGAACGTCGGTCTTTAACAGGCTGGCAACTGCTGGAGCTCCTAAACAAAACCATAGGAAAGTTACAACCACTTCCGAATCCGAGGCGATCCCTTCATCAAGGCACACTCGACGTCCCTACTGGCGCCGAGTAAGAAAAGCCGGGGGAAACTCCCCTTCTGGACTTACCCCATCAGCTCCAATGGTGGAAGTCGATGATGCTGTTCCAACCGGGAATAGCTTTGAACCGCTGAAGAGTATGCGCAAAAACTCCCCCGCAGCGGTACCGAAGAAATCACCTCCTCCTGTTGAGGTCCCTGTGCAGGAAAAGCGGGAGCGGTCCCATCAGCGGCTCTCCTCCCAAATTCATAGAGTCTGGCGGAAAGTCCAGGACTCTGTGATCGACGAAAACTACTCTCGTCGACCGATGAAATTAAAGGCTCGGCAAGAGAAAGACCATCCCTCCATCATACAATGAGTGGTGTCATTTACACAGGTGCCTGTTACAACGGCTCCTTCAACTTCGACCACCCATAAAAGGTCTAGGCCGGAGAAGATTCCACTGCCTGCGGAAAATTCCAAAGGCGCTCGACCCAAACGCCCCAAGTCTAGGGGCATGATTGTACCCACTTCTTCAGGTAAAGAGAAAAGCCGTGCTTCCATGGGTCATCGGCCGCAAACTCGGTCGTTGACAAAAGCTCAAGAGCAATAACAAAAGCTCCAAGAAATGCTGATCAAAATGCCAGCACTTACCGGGCAGAAAGAATGACCGGATTCGGCATCTGAACAGCGCCAGGAGCAGGAGACTGATACATTGTTCCTATGAAGGGTGCTTAAAAGAAAAGACAAAGAGGCCGCGGAACAAGCTGCTAACATAAAGCAGATGACACTTCTGTTCCAGGACATGGTTAGAATGATGATCCAGCCAGAACCTCCAGCCGAGGATCGCCGATAATCATCGAGGATGACAGAGGGAAAACATCAAACCCCCTTCCTGCTCTATCAACAGTTAAGAAGGAAACGATCTCCAAGGATGCTCTTGATGACTACATCGCAAAACAAATACGAGTTCATCAAGCGAATGAAGCGTCCGGCAAAACTGTCAGAACTGGGCGACCGTACCCAGGCTCGTATGACCAAATCAAGTACCCACCGCGATATACGATCCCCAAATTCCATATGTACAAGGGGACATGCAACCCCCATCAGCACGTCGTGCAGTTCAGAGCTCTGTGCAGCAACACTGAAGGTGATGAAAAACTGTTGCTTCGCCAGTTCGTTGGCAGCCTGTCAGAAACGGCCTTTGAATGGTACTCGGAGCTCCTAAATGACTCCATCAAAACATTCACAGAGATGGAACTGTTGTTCACACAGCGGTTCGCCAGCGCAAGTGAGCGCACCCCGATCATGGCATTAATCAATGCCAGGGTGAATTCAGGAGAAAACTGGGTCCAATACGCGATCCGGTGGTGGAGCCTATGGTCAAAATGCAAACAACGCATCGAAGAATCTCCCGTTGTGGGCATGTTCATTGGGACCCTTGATCCTCAAACGACCGTGTCCCAATTCCTGACGTTCTTCAAGGTGACCACCTTCTAAGCCCTGATCGACAAGCTGGCCTATGTAGGGATCCTAGGCACTCTAATGGAGTCTCACAAGTGATCAAACATGCACAAATCAAAAATTCCTTATGCCTACAAACCCTAATACGGATCGTTAACTAGATATATAGGCGAAGCAAGCATGTAATCGAATTAAATGCTAAGGGAAAGTGACTACAACCTTTGTAGATCCGGTCCACCACTTCTTAAGCTTCGCGATGATCTCCCTCCGCTGTCCAAATCGATCCCTTGACTCTAGCATTGGCATCATCAAAGAATGGGCGGGCTTGATCGTCGGTTCGATGCCGAAGATGATCTACGTCGAGGCATCACAAGAACAAGCTCCAACTTCACCAAGCCTTGAAAACTTGTGAAGGAAACACCCTATACAACTTGGCAAGAGGTAGAGGATGAAGAAATAGGAAGTGGGTAGACTTTAGATTTGGATTTCTCACTCATTTAGGCTAGTTGCCATTGAAGGTGCAAGCTTTTTCCAAGTTGAAGATGAAGAAGAAGATGATAAAGAATATTATATGTGTTATGTAAATGATAAATAAATCAATACTTATCATTTACTAACCCTTGGTTAGTTGTAGAGAATGGACCATGGTTAACTTGAATGGTTAGGGTTAATGATGAGACAAGAATGGTGACTTGGTCAAAATTTCAAGAAACTTCAACTAAAAACAAAACAAGCAACCATTCTTTTTCTCTTTATCTTTTTCTTTTGCCAAAATAAACAAAAAGAATAAATAAATGAATAAGTAATAAAAAAGAAAACCCTAATCATAAACCTAACCATGGTCTAATTCTTTACACTAACCCTAGCTTGCATGTATCATCAAACATGATACAATCATGTGCACAAAATATATCACATATACAATGTGCACAAACCAAGTGAGTAAATCCATTTAAAGTGAACCAATACTAGTTAATGCAAAGTAATATATCAAATATATAATTATACATTAAATCATTAAATCAACACTTGATTCAATGACCCGGTCATATCGCATATAACCGGCTAGTATCCAATGTATCGGCTTATCGAATCAATCCTTGATTCGATAACTAGGTTATATCGCATACAACCATTCGACACATTCATCGCGAGAATGAAATACGGTATCACATACACGAATTATTCTCGGTCCCGCACATATCTCATATGCGCTCCTATTTCGTTTCGCTTGAGCCAGGAAACCTCTGTGTAGGACTCTAAAGACTCGTCAATACGCCGGCAGCGGATGATGATCATATCAAACACCCACAAGCCGCAAGCGGTCTGCTAAACGTAACGGCCATCCGGGTATTAAGCGATCAGAAGATCGACGAGCAAGCCCGCTCACACTCCTGTGAATCCAACCAGTAACACTTACCGTATAGTCCGGTCTGTTCGTCTGATATGTCGCATATCTCGCCTAGGGGTGGTAAACGTCAGACCCCAGTAGCTTGATAAGTCATGCCGACGTAAGGTCCATAACATTCGTGAAACTACTGATAACTCTTACCAGTGTATCACTGCAACCCTGGCCAGGGATTTCCTGTTATGGCCAGTTGAGCATAGCGCAACATCAACCCCCAATACCGGGAGAGACGAATCCCCTCCTATCGCTCATTGCCTCCATGTGAATCGGGACTGTACCCAAAACCCACCTGTTTGCACAACTCAGTAGAGCCGTGGTAGGGTGGAAATCAAAGCACAGTGGGAGACACACAAGACTCTATGACGATCTCGGGTCAACAGACTAAGTTGTACCAGTGTCACCAGAGAACTGCCATCTGACGTGAGGTATAATACCATCTGGGAGTTCTCGGCGAGTCCGTTCAGTGTACCCAGTCTCTACTGAGCACCCGTATACCATCTTCGATGTCAAACACCAATGGATATGGGATCATCCATCGCCCATCGCATGGGTCGAGAAGATATACGCTAGTCTACTCTGGAATATCGATGCCCCGTCTCGATATTCCCTCGACTAGGAACAATGAAGGATATACTCATTGACTACCCAGGCCCCACTAGTATGATCTTCATCATAGTCCTGGAAGTCGAGTACACATCCTAAGGGCTTTATCAACATGTAATCAGAGAGACAGAAAGTATACATGTTAAGATAAAGAGCAACCAGATAGAGTACTATCATGTCGAGCAAGAAAGTCCTACCTATATATGTCCCAGCATCCACTACAATATACATCCAATGTACAGTAATGGCCTCTAGGGCATACATATAACTAACAATCTCCCACTTGCACTAGGGCCATCTGTAGCAGTGGTTGCAGTATCTAATACTCAACCATCCCATGTGAGTCTCTCTCTGGGAAAAGGCCTTCGTGAGTGGATCATCCGTGTTGTCCTCTGAGTCTACTCTCCTAACCTCGATCAACCTGGAGATCTACTATCTCCATGATCAGGTGATGCTGCCTCAGAATATGTCTGGGTCACTGATGGGACCAGGGTTCCAGGGCCGAAGCCACACTTCCATTGTCATACAATGGCAGGAACCTAGTTCATCTTATGAACCAATATACACCCAAACTGCCTCTTTGGTAGTATCTTCAATAGCGATGTTACCAGCCTTTATCGTCTAGTTTGCCACGGTATCTAGCTTGGAACTCTTCCAACATACCGTCCCTTTACTGAGGGTAAAGACAATGCCCGTGACTGACATTCAGTCGTCTTTATCACCCTGGAACGTTTCCAGTGATTCTCCCCAGGATCGATTGATACTATCTTACTACAGCTAGTGAGAATCCTAACATCCATTTAGATCTATCTCATAGACCCGAATCCCAGGATTTAGGAGGTATCAACTTTAATCCTATATGGAGAATCTATGTGATAAGAGGAGATCGACCGATCGTAGTATAGGAAACTCTTTTCCTATCAAGAGTATGTTGTCTACGTACAATACGAAGATGACCACCTTACTCTCTACTACCCTTTTGTATATACAAGGTTCGTCTACCATTTTGATGAAGTCAAACACTTTGACTATCACATCAAAACAGACGTTCCAACTCCATGATGCCTGCTTCATTATGTAAAGCAACTTGCACACGTTTCCGCTGCTCCCACTGTTTACGAAGACCTCTGGCTGTGTTCTTATAGACGTTCTCTTCTAAATCAGTATTTAGAAAAGCAGTCATGGCACCCAACCGCCAGATATCGTAGTCATGGTATGTAGCCGTGGTAAGTAGGATCTGAATAGACTTAAGCATAGCTACTGGAAAAAGGTTTCATCATTATCCACGCCTGGTCGATGACGAAAACCTTTAACAAGTCTAGCTTTGAAAGTCTCAACTTTTCCATCTACACCAAGTAATCTTCTCAAGATATACTTGCTCCTGATGGGGATTTAACCCTTCAGATATAGCAGCTAAAGTCCATACTTTGCTGGTGTAGATGGATTCCATCTCAGATCGCTAAGCATCCAGCCATTCTTACAGAGTCCCTACTCTCGATGGCCAGCTCGAAACTAGTTGGTTCATCATCTTATGATGCATTCCTCGCTCCCACTGTCATCGAGAAACCGAGGTATCTCTCAGGCGGATGAGGAACCCTACTAGATCGGCGGAGAGGCTGAGGTTCGTCGGGAACTATAGAATCCTTTGGTTCTGTCAAATCATCAACTGCAGTTTTGTATAGCTGGAACCTTTCCAGTTCTACAGAACTGACCCTGCCTCGATCTTGTCCGGATTTTTCTTTAAACATAGGCCGGACAACCCCAAATCTTAACTAGCTTAAGACATGGGCTCTTCCCATACCATATCTCATATGGAGTGGTAGGCACTGATTTGATTCAAACCTAATTCAATATGTATGCAGCTTCTCAAGTGCATAACACCCAAAAGGAAACAGGTAACTCAGTAATACTCATCATAGAGCACACGATATCTAATATTGTGTGATTGCTCCGCCCCGATACACCGTTGTGCTGTGGTGTATTCAGAGGAGTAACACTGAGAGAAAATCTCATTCTCCTTTAGAATAGTCCAGGAATTCTATGCACAAGTATTCTCCTCCCTGATCTTATCATAGGACATAATACTTATACCCGTATTTTGGTTCTCTACTTCTAACTTATATTCTGTGAATATCTCAAAAGGTTCGGACTCATATTTCAATAGGAACATATGACTGAATCTTGAGAGATTATCAGAGAACGTAATGAAGTATAAAGAACCAGTCCTGGCATGTGTAGACAGGAGACCTTACATACATCATAATGTATCAGTCCCAAGAGTTTACTAACTCTTTCTTTGTTTCCAATAAACAGAGCTATGGTCATCTTATCTTTGTGACATGACTGGCAAGTTTCACAAGATGTAAATTCAAACTGATTTAAATATGCATCTAAAATGTAACTTCAGCCAGTCGGGTCGCATTGATGTGACCTAGTCTACAATGCCTCAAGAAGGATTCGTTCATTTCTGAACTCTTCCTCTTGTGTGTGTTCTGTATACTAGGAACTGCAGTTTGATTTAGAACGTCAATGCTTTTAGATAACGTGCCTGAAACGATCAACTTTTGATATAGGAAATGTTCAAAACATTATCCAACAATACAAAATTATATCCTTCTTTACTAATAAAGAGACTGATATGATTTTGTATATCAGATTCGGTATCTAATAGCATTTGTTCAGAATCAATGTACTGGTAATACAGGGTGACAGTGACCAACAGACTTGGCTGCAACACTTGCCCCGGTTTCTGTCTCATGAAACTTATCACCCGTTCTCAGTTTTTCTACCTTTTTGTAGCCCTATATAACATATTACATATCTGGGATGTAAGTCTACGTTAGCGCCCCGGCAGTCTACAGACGCCAAATGCGGAACAAAAACTTTTAAACTTGGCGCTATCGTATACTTTAACCCGGATCTGCCATTATTGCTAAACTAACATATTGTAAAGAGTGTAGAAAGATTGTACCGAACGATCCGAGTCCTTCGTTCTTCAACCATCATACCACGCTCCGTTGCGGCTGCTCCGATCTCGTCGATCTCCGATATCCTCGTCGAGGTGGCACCACATCACCGATTCTTTAAACGGGCTCCCGCCTCTGACTCGAGGCAACTCGATCGTCAAGTTTGATAAAAGAGACGACCAAGAATGAAGTAGAGAATGAGTAGATGACTTTGTCTCACTTCGTCCAAGTCCGTGGACGATCGGTTAATGAAGTTGCCGTGGAAATCGGGTGATGGAATGAAATGAACTGTAAAATTCCATACACCCCGAATACTATCAAAATCTTTTCTAACCGAAATGAAACATCAAGTGAAGTGAGGAGAGAGAGGGCTGGCCATATATAGCAAGAGGGAGGTGACCGTAGGAGAGGGGGGTGACCACAAGAAAGCTTCTCACTTAAAAGATCAAGAAGAAATATCCTTAACTAAACAAAATGCTTTAATGTTAAAGCATGAGTCATTAAACACATCATCATGCATTAATGAACCATTAAATGCATCCAATGAAAAACCAACACCATATAATCCTAGTCACCTCATCTAGAAACTTCTAGAAGAATCCACACTCATCTCAAGAAAAGATAAATCCGTCTTTAACCGAATGTTAAAAGACGGCTGATAGAAAACTGGAAACTGGCAACTTCCAAAAGTGATCCTGAAACGACTTTCAGGATAACCCCGAAACTGTATAAATATACCCGCATTTGTATTACGACCGAATACAAATGCAACTGAGACAAAGATATTATACCTACTCAATATAATACTCGGATCCGGCTTAAACCAAAGCCGACCAGTATCATCTGCCCGAAAACTGACACGTGCGTAAACGCACGTGCATTTTCCGAACCCTGCCATAAAACCATACGGCCTCTACAACGTTTCGCCCGAACTTGGGAAACTGTCTGTGGGGGACTCTAATGACTCGTCAGCACCCTGGCAGTGGGTTTAACCACAAACCGTCAGCGGCACTAGCTATGCGTAACGGCTGCCCATGGACTGACCTCAAGGGTGGCCGAGGAGCGAACACAAGGGAGACCGATGAGCGAACTCCTCCGAAAACCCTACTGAGCCTAACAGTGACAATGTATATACAGTCCGGTCCGTTCGTCAATGAGTATCGCATATCTGCCTAGGGGGCTAGTAACGTCAGACCCCCAATAGCAGTATAAGTCGTGTCGGAGTGAAGCCTCAATACACCCTGAGATACTACTGGAGTACCTACCAGTAAATCTCCTACCATGGCCATGGATTTGTGTAATGGCTCTCCTATACACAGCACGACCTCGCCCCCAATACCGGGAGAGACGAATCCCTTGCCGATCCGCTCACGTGCCTCCATATGGCTCGGGACTGTACCCAAAAGCTACCTGTTTGCACGACTCCTTTGAGCCGTGGTAGGGTAGAAATCAAAGCACAGTGGGAACTCACACGAGACAAATGACGACCTCAGGTCGATGAACTAACCTGTACACATGTCACCAGGGAACTGTTATCTGACGGTAGATATAATACTAACTAGCAGATTCCCGGCGAGTCCTGTCCGGTGTACTCATAACCCAATGAGCACCTGTATACATCTTAGGTGATCCAACTGACACCAGTGGCTTGTGAGACCGGCCACCGCCCCTCGTCGGGGTCTCGACTGTACACACTAGTCTACTCCGGAGTATCGATGCCCTGTCTCGAAACTCCCACGACTAGGGACCACAATTAAGGATATGCATATAAACTACCCAACTCTCACGTATATGATCGCCATCATACTGTTGGTAGTAAAGCAAGATCCTAAGGGCTCTATCAAAGTGTAACATGCAATCAGTCACCTGAACATGTACACGACTGATAAAGGCAAACCAGATAGCATACTATCATCTCGAGTAAGACTGTCCTACTGGTATAGGTCCTCCGCAATCATTGCAATCATGTACCTGCGATCCAATAATTGACTATGAGGGCAGTATCTCCAACAATCTCCCACTTGCACTCAAGGCTAATATTGCGATGTCGACTACTCACAGCCCGTGTGAAACCGAACATCCAACTCCTCTACTAATCAGTTTCACAAAGCCCGTTTGTAAAACTATTGTGTTCGAGAAATAGCCTCAGTGAGTGGATCCGCCTAGAAGTATCTTTCTATATCTCTCTTAATCTCAAGTTCGCGGAGAAAACCATCTCCCGAATTGAGTAAAACCTGTCTTAGAACATGTCTGGATATCTGATGGGACCTTAGTTCATAAATGAACTCCATATCCAAACTTCTTAGACTGAATCGATCACTGAACCTAATCAGTATCGGGCACCTTGCTTCCCACAGTATCCTCTTGGACCACCTGTCCATAATACTGTCCCTCTTCGTCAGAGGGAAAAACTAAAACTCTGACAATCACTCTGTCATCCATGTCACCTTTGAAGCCTGGAATGATAACCGTCTCCCGAAAGAGGCTGCCGTTATCAAATCCGTAGAACATGTACCAATGTTCTAAACCTGCTTCCTTATGTTTCTCCAGGATTGGATTAATACAAACTTATTGCATCTAGTGCAAAACCAACATTTGGTGTGGTACTTGAGATCTCATGATTGACTCAATTGCCTAAGCAAGTGATCTGCCAATCATGCACATCCCTCTCCCCTTTAGTCTGTAAGACACCTTTAGAGAGGGTGACTCCATCACCTGCAGGTACACCACCATGCTAGGAGTCAACTATTCTAAAAACCATTCGAATATCTGTCAAAGTACCCACATTGGGAAACTACCCAAATCCAGATCTAAAACCATAGATCCAGAAACCAGAATGTCAAATATTATATCCATATCCTGTCTGGAGAAACAACTGTATGACGACCACAGTACAACCGATCGTAGTATAGGAATTTTACTTCCTACTTTGTGTATGTCATCCAGATACCATGACATCACACCCTACTACCTTCTTAACTGATTCATCCCCTATTCTGATTGAAGTCAAACCCATGACTGTCACATCAAAATTAGATGATCTATCTCCGCTATAACTGTTCAAGTCTATAAATAGATATAAGCATCTTGCCCACTATGCTTCCGCTGCTCCCACTGACTACGACAACCCTCCTACCGGGTCTCATATCCTGGAACAACAGTAGTGTCAAGTCTGGGTAGATAAGAACCTCCCTGTCACCATCCTTGAGGCTACCGAAGTACCTCTCGGGTGTCTGAGGTTACCCACCATATCTGCGGAGTGGCTATTGGAATGTCAAACCTGATTGAATGTATAGGTCCTATTAAATTTTCCGTAATCGTTCGCGGTTCTGGAATCACTTCCAGTTCTACCATACTCCCACTGCTGTTTTCTGAAAAAGATCCATTTTTACTAAAACTGTGGCAAGTCAAGAACAATATCACTATTGATCTTCTTAATGGTAGAATATCAACCCTCGTCATAGCCTGGGTCAACCCACAAACAGCCATTACAGAAACGTGCCCTGAGTTATCCAGTGTCTGGTTTTAATCATAAGCTGGACAACTCCCCGTACCTTAATTTCTTTTAAGGTACGAACTATTCTATATCCAATATAGAAACTTTGGCACTTATTTAATTGGAACCAAGATTCAATCCATGCAGCTGTCTCCAGTGCATATCAACTTAATGGAAAGAGGCTAATCAGCATTACTCAACTTAGGAATCCATCCAATTATGAGTAACCTGAAAGAGAAACACGTTTCTCAAAACCATCACTATCATCTGAATACCAATCACAAGAATCTACATCTTCGATCTCTTTGAAGAATCCCGATACTTGTGATATCTGGTTCTCTACTTTATTCTTATACCCACAACTTCTCAAAACTTAGACCTTGTATTTCTACGAAACACTCGTCTAAATACTAGAGAAGTTATAAGTAAACAGAACATAGTACGAGGACCTACCCCTTTGTCCTGAAGGACACTGGACAACATACAATACTCTGTATAAGTCCGCTGAGTTAAACAACTCAAAACCTGTGCGTTGTAGGTGGAAAACTGTACCCTGGCGATTTTCTCAAATATCACCAATTACAACGAATTCCGATATAATGAGGATGATCACCTAATTCCCAATATCTTACTCCCACTCATCATCTGTAAAACCATACAGATATGAGAATGAAACCTGGTAAATACATACCCTTGGAGTAAGTGTCTAATCGGGAAAACAGTTTTTTTTTCTTTAACAATGCACTGAAACATGAAAATGTTTCGTAGGGGTATCCTGGTATTCATAGCAATGCCTCTTCCATAATCCAATTCATGACTTCAACCGTATATTTTATTGCCATCTCTCCAAATCCTCTTTATTTGTCTTTAGTCGTTACCTTCTGTACACCATCGTTAGGCTAAATGGTTTTCTTCCTTCCCTACCGTTCGGCACCAGCCTATGGTTTGGAAGAAGACTATCCAGTAAGCATAATAGGTGTACCCTCCTAAACCAAGGAGTACTCGCATCTCGAGAGAAGGTGACGATAAAAGACAACTGAATAATACCTTATTCTTTTAAAGGTGAAATAGGAGCGGCGATGAAGTACGCGGTTTTGGTCGTGAATGATATCAGTCGCAATTTACTTTGCCCTCTTTCTAATCCCTTTACTTTTTCTTTACATATTACCTTCTGCACACCCTACTTAGGCTAATTGGTTTTCTTCATTCCCTACCTTTCGGCACCAGCCTATGGTTTGGAATAAGACTATCCAATAAGCGTAATAGGTGTACTCTCCTAAACCAAGGAGCTCTCGCAACCTGAGAGAAGGTGATAATAAAAGACAACTGAATAAACCAATTCTATTTCTCCTGAACCTGGATCCATCCTCGAAGAAGTCCCTTCGAGTTCGTATATAACCATACGATGGCTCTATCCAATGGAAGTGGATATCCGTAGTAATACAGGTGTTCTGAGAAATTCAAAGGGTAAAAGAAGGAGTGACAATGAATTATGCAACTCAGACAATCCAAAAGCCAGTATTTTAAGATGGTTCGGTCAACCTGGTCACTGAGTCATAGTCTAGGGTCGGTCAAAGGTCGCTGCCAAAGAGAGAGAGAGAAAAGAAACACTCTGCGTGCACTCTAACCTAGATCAGAATGGTCATAACTTTATCTAATCCGGAAACCTCCCACTGTCCTGTCAAATTCTCCTCCAAACCTAAAGAAGAATCAATCGGGATCACCCGAAGAGTAAACCAACTCATCAGTGGGAATCGGGATCCAACTCTCATCGCATGATAACGTGATGGAATGCATCCACGTTACTCATACTCCAGAAGGTATGCGCATACTTGGCAAGTTTCAGTTTCTTTAGAAACTCCCGATATAGTTTTTGCCCCATGCTCTTATGATCGTGACTAAGGGCCAGCCCACCATAAGTCACATGTCAAGTTCTTCCCATCATTATCTTGTTAATTTGAACCCACCCGTACTCGCCCTTGACTAAGGGCCAACAAGGCTGTACGACTGTCCCAAACCAACTCATCTATCTATGCAACATGTGAACACCCCAGCAGCTACCAATCACTATGTCCTAGCTAAGGGCTAGACCAACATAGCTTGAATACTACTGACCATCCATATGAAATGATGGAGGGCTACGGCTAGTTTTTGGCGAAAAACCTTTAGCGTAGTGAACTTGATATCGCTGAAGGAACCTGATAGCTTTTTAAAATATAGTGGCGAAAACCTTTTGCTAAAGAGGTCACTCCCGGTAAAGGGATTTCGGCTCTTTCCTCGTGGAATGAGGTGCAGGATATTCCACTGAATACCGCTATGCAAAGCAACATGTAATCGACTATAGTGAAGTTATTACTCTGACGCAAACTTCTGTCCAAGGGGTCGGTCCCGGTGAAGGGATATCGGCCCTTGCCTCGTCGAATGAGGTGCTGGATATTCCACTGAATACCGCTATGCATAACAAAAGAAAACGTCTTTGCAATAACACTTTTTAAATTGTTCCAACAACTGTATACAGGTTTGTTTTTACTTTGCGTTGATCAGAATCAACGCAGTCCCATCATTTAATCACACCAGAAAAGAACGAAAATAAAATGTACGTATATGCCATCCGCATTCATCACTGGGTCCCGTCATCACTCGTTAGGTTACTTAACTAACGACAGAGCGGGGGATGGACTAGCGCGGGTGTAAAACATATACAACATCTAATAGTATATAAACCAATATACAATAATCGCTCCAGGCGTGATAGTATGCAACATTACAGAAAAGTAATAAGCATCACAGAACAATACAGATAATCTGGGATCCCTGAGTTTCACAGAGCCGCTGCTGAAACTCGACGTTCCCCTGTCGTGTGGATAGCCTGTGCAATGAAACCTAGACCCCTACGGGTGCGACAAGTTACCCGCCAAAACCTGAAGCGAGGCAGTCCCCCACAGCATAGTGAATGGAACACCCGGCACTTCACGGAATCCGGTAATCTTGGGCACCCCTCCTTGGGTCAACCTGTACCCCCTACGAGTGCGGCGAATAGTCTGCCAATTCTAGAGTGGGATCCCTCTGCCTCTTAAAGCCATGAGATGCGGACCCGTTGCTTCTCAGAACCCGGCTATCCGTGCACTCCGTCTCGGGGCAAAACCTAGTACAGTAATGAAAAATAGTAAAATAGGTACATCGACCGCAACTTGGTCGTGCCCCAAAAGAATATTATACAACAGGCAGTGACGGCAGTCCACAAGTTGGACGCTCGCCCCGCAATATGAAATGTACAAATAAACTCAAACTGTACTACCATTGCACACTGCTATCCACCACGACAAATCCGCAACATCACAGCACAACACAGAACATCAACGCGAAAGTCACGTTCGCAAACCCGTCTAAAAGAACTATAGCAATTAAACGCGGTTTACCGATCAAATGACATTCCCGGTCGGAGATATAATGTAAGCACTGTAAACTAACGTGTTTAAATTTCGATCGACCAAAGACCAAATATCAAAAAGTGGGCCCCACTGCTTACTGGTGAACAGTAACAAAATCTGGGCAAAAACGATATTTACCAAAAACCCCAAAATCCAACAGAGAAGCCACTGGAAAAATTTGGGAGCACGAGCTCACCACGTGGCCGCGGAAGCGCGGTCAAACCATGGGTTTGACCGCGTTTCCGCGGCGGTTTGGTCGGGTCACGTGCCCAAATTTTGCCGTGGTTCTTAGAAAACCCTGCACAGTATTCTGAGATGTGTAGAATTAATTTTTGAGACCATTTAAAATCAACAGAACTGTCGAGCTAGGAATTTTGTAGTTTTCGATTTCCGGTCGGATCGATGTTTTAAACGCGTTAGCACAAGTTAGTATAGCAAAATGGTTAGGCTCTGATACCACTGTAAGTCTACGTTAGCGTCCCGGCAGTCTACAGACGCCAAATGCGGAACAAAAACTTTTAAACTTGGCGCTATCGTATACTTTAACCCGGATCTGCCATTATTGCTAAACTAACATATTGTAAAGAGTGTAGAAAGATTGTACCGAACGATCCGAGTCCTTCGTTCTTCAACCATCATCCCACGCTCCGTTGCGGCTGCTCCGATCTCGTCGATCTCCGATATCCTCGTCGAGGTGGCACCACATCACCGATTCTTTAAACGGGCTCCCGCCTCTGACTCGAGGCAACTCGATCGTCAAGTTTGCTAAAAGAGACGATCAAGAATGATGTAGAGAATGAATAGATGACTTTGTCTCACTTCGTCCAAGTCCGTGGACGATCGGTTAATGAAGTTGCCGTGGAAATCGGGTGATGGAATGAAATGAACTGTAAAATTCCATACACCCCGAATACTATCAAAATCTTTTCTAACCGAAATGAAACATCAAGTGAAGTGAGGAGAGAGAGGGCCGGCCATATATAGCAAGAGGGAGGTGACCGTAGGAGAGGGGGTGACCACAAGAAGCTTCTCACTTAAAAGATCAAGAAGAAATATCCTTAACTAAACAAAATGCTTTAATGTTAAAGCAAGAGTCATTAAACACATCATCATGCATTAATGAACCATTAAATGCATCCAATGAAAAACCAACACCATATAATCCTAGTCACCTCATCTAGAAACTTCTAGAAGAATCCACACTCATCTCAAGAAAAGATAAATCCGTCTTTAACCGAATGTTAAAAGACGGCTGATAGAAAACTGGAAACTGGCAACTTCCAAAAGTGATCCTGAAACGACTTTCAGGATAACCCCGAAACTGTATAAATATACCCGCATTTGTATTACGACCGAATACAAATGCAACTGAGACAAAGATATTATACCTACTCAATATAATACTCGGATCCGGCTTAAACCAAAGCCGACCAGTATCATCTGCCCAAAAACTGACACGTGCGTAAACGCACGTGCATTTTCCGAACCCTGCCATAAAACCATACGTCCTCTACAACGTTTCGCCCGAACTTGGGAAACTGTTTGTGGGGGACTCTAATGACTCGTCAGCACCCTGGCAGTGGGTTTAACCACAAACCGTCAGCGGCACTAGCTATGCGTAACGGCTGCCCATGGACTGACCTCAAGGGTGGCCGAGGAGCGAACTCAAGGGAGACCGATGAGCGAACTCCTCCGAAAACCCTACTGAGCCTAACAGTGACAATGTATATACAGTCCGGTCCGTTCGTCAATGAGTATCGCATATCTGCTTAGGGGGCTAGTAACGTCAGACCCCCAATAGCAGTATAAGTCGTGTCGGAGTGAAGCCTCAATACACCCTGAGATACTACTGGAGTACCTACCAGTAAATCTCCTACCATGGCCATGGATTTGTGTAATGGCTCTCCTAGACACAGCACGACCTCGCCCCCAATACCGGGAGAGACGAATCCCCTGCCGATCCGCTCACGTGCCTCCATATGGCTCGGGACTGTACCCAAAAGCTACCTGTTTGCACGACTCCTTTGAGCCGTGGTAGGGTAGAAATCAAAGCACAGTGGGAACTCACACGAGACAAATGACGACCTCAGGTCGATGAACTAACCTGTACACATGTCACCAGGGAACTGCTATCTGACGGTAGATATAATACTAACTAGCAGATTCCCGGCGAGTCCTGTCCGGTGTACTCATAACCCAATGAGCACCTGTATACATCTTAGGTGATCCAACTGACACCAGTGGCTTGTGAGACCGGCCACCGCCCCTCGTCGGGGTCTCGAATGTACACACTAGTCTACTCCGGAGTATCGATGCCCTGTCTCGAAACTCCCACGACTAGGGACCACAATTAAGGATATGCATATAAACTACCCAACTCTCACGTATATGATCGCCATCATACTGTTGGTAGTAAAGCAAGATCCTAAGGGCTCTATCAAAGTGTAACATGCAATCAGTCACCTGAACATGTACACGACTGATAAAGGCAAACCAGATAGCATACTATCATCTCGAGTAAGACTGTCCTACTGGTATAGGTCCTCCGCAATCATTGCAATCACGTACCTGCGATCCAATAATTGACTATGAGGGCACTATCTCCAACATAGGATCCTGATCCGGTATCATATACCCAGGATGCAGAGGATACTGAGAAACAGTTCTTTGTAATGAACATACCCGAAGGAGATGCATCTCATGCACTTTCTTCGTTTGGGCGGCATGGGAATCCTGGCATTCCCCTATTTCCTGCTCTGTCTTATAACAATTATAAGTTGGAGCGGGACCAACGTTCCCCAGCTCAGTATAACAAGCGGGTTCGGTCAATTATCCGTATTATTATCTTGATTAAGGCATGATATAGTCGCTACTTGGAGAGAGAGAGAAGAAAACAATCTGCGTGCGCTCTTGCAAGATCAGATTGGTTATATATTTTATCTAATCAGGATGGCTCCCACTTTTTTTATCAAATCTTCCTTCAAACCTTAAAAGGAAAGACTAGCCGGGATTAATTACACTCTACAAGTTCGTCAATCTTTCAGCCAGGCCAGTGTCGGTACTTTGAGGGAGGTTCCCCGTGCTTTCGCACGGACCTAATTACAGTACACTTCGTTTTCCCAGAGGCGTAACCCCGTTGACACCTTTCTAGACACCTACTTGATCGGCTAATTGCAAAGTGCAAAACTCTCCCAGGAGTAACAATTACTCGCAGTGGGTATCGGGATCCAACTATCATATAGAAGGTATGCAATCTCATTGCAAATTTCAACACTTGAAACTCCCGATAAAGGTTTTTACCCCTAGCACTTATGACCTTAACTAAGGTCAACAAATCATAAGTACTAGTCAAGTTCTACCCGTCATTTCGTGATTAATTAGACCCACCCACATGACCCTTAACTAAGGTCAACAAAGTCACGCGACTGTCCTAACTAATCGCATCATATGCGGTGTAGGAAGACATCACTTAGCTACCGTACACTGTGCCTTAACTAAAGTCAACAAACACAGCACGAATACTAAGTACTCTACTTCCTAAAATGACGGAGGGTTGCGGCTGGTTTTTATGAAAACCTTTAACGCTTTGAACTTGATCTTGTTGCAGAATCAAATGGTTTTTAAATAGAATGTTTTTGAGGCTTTTCTAGTTTTGCTAAAGGGGTCACTCCCGGTGAAGGGATCGTCGGCCCTTTCCTCGTGGAATGAGGTGCGGGATATATCATATATATCACTGTGCAAAGCAGAAACTATAGAAGCGATCAAAAGACAAACCGAGGGTTGTAGCACCTGCCAGTTATTGCTAAAGGAGTCACTCCCGGTGAAGGGATCTCGGTCCTTTCCTTATCGAATAAGGTGCAGGATGTTCTACAAGGAACACCGCGATGCAAAGCAAGAACTGTAGCTACCTGTTTTTATTTTGAAATTCGATTCCACAACATCAATTAGGTTTATTTTCTTTCATTAATCTCATTAATGAATATCCCATCATTTAAGCCCACCTAATCATCACAGATAAATATAACGTACGCTTATGCCATCCGCATTCGCCTCGATGTCCCGTCTGCACCATTAGGTTAGGTAACTAACGGCAGAGCGAGGCAGGGCTAGCGCGGGTGTAAAACATAAGCAACGTCTATATAATATATCATATATATTATATACTACATTTATCTGAACAGAGCACAGAACATCGCATGATCACATCACAGATAACGCAGCAGAAAGAATCATATGAAATATTGGATATACTAGGACGTCCGTGTTTTCAATACGAGCCAGTATAAAACACGGATTCCACGGTCGTGATGAATAGCCAATCCCACACCCCTAGACCCCTACGAGAGCGGCAAGCAACCCTACCAATTCTAGGGTTAGGAGACCTGGACTCGACTCCTCGAGTTGGTCTCCCACTGGACCCCAGAACCCGGTTACTTGTGCTCCCCTCCTTGGGTCTATCCTAATGTGGAAATGTAAATAATATACATCAACGGTGACAACTTCCGCAACCTGGAAGTGCCCCAATAAAAGAATATTACATACAAGTTTTTACATGAATGAAAATGAAAAAACACTCATCTCACATAAAAACCCCCCGGCTATTCAAACACGACGATCCAATATAACATATCCAGCAACACATAACATCACATGTCATCAACGTAAGTAAATATGCGCATCCCAATTGTCGTTGACATATAGCAACGAAACCGGCGATATCACATATTACACTTACGGTCACATAAAAGAAAGTGTAAAACTACAACAGTTGGAATCCGCAACCACCTCAGACATCGTATGCCTGACCAAATGAATTCTTTAGACATCGCATGCCTAACAATTATAAACCCCGCATTTTAGTCTCATTATCGAAAACACTTTTCAATATCAAGTCGGGCAATTCAACAGGATTCCCGACATTCTGATCGAATGCTTGTCGCAAACTTCAGTAGACGGCCGCACCCCCGACGCCGTCGACAAAGTGCACCAAGGCGGAACACCGCTACCGCGAGCACCCGAACGGATGCTTTCGGCGACGGGGTTCTCCTACAGTCACTTGGTCGGGGCTATGGAGTGAGGCTGTCTATTAAGTTTACCCGGCGAGTATCCGCGTACGCTACGTGATTGCAACGGACTTTTGATCGCATCAAAATTCCGTGGCAACCGATCAAGTGAGACTAAACTGCTATGTTTATAACATTCATCAAGTCATCTCATAACTCTTTGTGAATTCCAAATGTTGTATCACATTCCGGATAAATAGAAAATGCTAAACTTTTCGATCGAACAATCGAACACCCAAGTTTTCCTGAAACAGCTCAACACATGAAATAAGTCTAACAACATTCAGTTCGTGCCTCAGTACCAACGGTCCAGCCGTAGAAGGGTCAAGCCAACGCCTCACATGTGGCACGCCGTACTGCCCCAAACCTGAAGATTCAAAGGGCAGTTCAAGACGGTCACATAATCGAGTTAAGGTTTGTTGTCTTCTAGAGGGTCCATCGAGTTACTTGCACTACTTAGAACGTCGTTAAACTACGGAAAAATCCAACAATTGGAAATTTCCCGGCAGGGGAAAAAGTGGGTATTTATATCCGGTCGAACTTTTTAACATATTCTAAAAATACCCGGAAAAGCACACCGACAAAAATTAGATAGTCCGATCGAATACACCGAGTCCCCAATACAACCCAGAAAATACAACTCTGGAATAAATATTAAAAGCATCCAGAACACACAAGTAACACTAACAGAAACAACTGAAGAAAACTCACAGTCTGATCTTCACAGACGGCCGCGGAACCGCCGCAAAAGGGGGGTCAACGCCGCGGTTCCGCGGTCGTACCGTAGAATTATGCTGTCGTTTTCTGCAGTTTTTCTTAGAATTTCCTGCACATTTCTCTACATATTTTTAATTCCAAAAAATCCACATTTTACAGAATTGTCCAGAGAGCATTTTTCAAGTCAGGGTTTTGGGTCGATCGGACTTCTAACTCCGTCGGGACTTCGCCTAAGGCTCTAGCTAGGCTCTGATACCACTGTAGGGATCCTAGGCACTCTAATGGAGTCTCACAAGTTATCAAACATGCACAAATCAAAAATTCCTTGTGCCTACAAACCCTAATACGGATCGTTAACTAGATATATAGGCGAAGCAAGCATGTAATCGAATTAAATGCTAAGGGAAAGTGACTACAACCTTTGTAGATCCGGTCCACCACTTCTTAAGCTTCGCGATGATCTCCCTCCGCTGTCCAAATCGATCCCTTGACTCTAGCATTGGCATCATCGAAGAATGGGCGGGCTTGATCGTCGGTTCGATGCCGAAGATGATCTACGTCGAGGCATCACAAGAACAAGCTCCAACTTCACCAAGCCTTGAAAACTTGTGAAGGAAACACCCTATACAACTTGGCAAGAGGTAGAGGATGAAGAAATAGGAAGTGGGTAGACTTTAGATTTGGATTTCTCACTCATTTAGGCTAGTTGCCATTGAAGGTGCAAGCTTTTTCCAAGTTGAAGATGAAGAAGAAGATGATAAAGAATATTATATGTGTTATGTAAATGATAAATAAATCAATACTTATCATTTACTAACCCTTGGTTAGTTGTAGAGAATGGACCATGGTTAACTTGAATGGTTAGGGTTAAGGATGAGACAAGAATGGTGACTTGGTCAAAATTTCAAGAAACTTCAACTAAAAACAAAACAAGCAACCATTCTTTTTCTCTTTATCTTTTTCTTTTGCCAAAATAAACAAAAAGAATAAATAAATGAATAAGTAATAAAAAAGAAAACCCTAATCATAAACCTAACCATGGTCTAATTCTTTACACTAACCCTAGCTTGCATGTATCATCAAACATGATACAATCATGTGCACAAAATATATCACATATACAATGTGCACAAACCAAGTGAGTAAATCCATTTAAAGTGAACCAATACTAGTTAATGCAAAGTAATATATCAAATATATAATTATACATTAAATCATTAAATCAACACTTGATTCAATGACCCGGTCATATCGCATATAACCGGCTAGTATCCAATGTATCGGCTTATCGAATCAATCCTTGATTCGATAACTAGGTTATATCGCATACAACCATTCGACACATTCATCGCGAGAATGAAATACGGTATCACATACACGAATTATTCTCGGTCCCGCACATATCTCATATGCGCTCCTATTTCGTTTCGCTTGAGCCAGGAAACCTCTGTGTAGGACTCTAAAGACTCGTCAATACGCCGGCAGCGGATGATGATCATATCAAACACCCACAAGCCGCAAGCGGTCTGCTAAACGTAACGGCCACCCGGGTATTGAGCGATCAGAAGATCGACGAGCAAGCCCGCTCACACTCCTGTGAATCCAACCAGTAACACTTACCGTATAGTCCGGTCTGTTCGTCTGATATGTCGCATATCTCGCCTAGGGGTGGTAAACGTCAGACCCCAGTAGCTTGATAAGTCATACCGACGTAAGGTCCATAACATTCGTGAAACTACTGATAACTCTTACCAGTGTATCACTGCAACCCTGGCCAGGGATTTCCTGTTATGGTCAGTCGAGCATAGCGCAACATCAACCCCCAATACCGGGAGAGACGAATCCCCTCCTATCGCTCATTGCCTCCATGTGAATCGGGACTGTACCCAAAAACCACCTGTTTGCACAACTCAGTAGAGCCGTGGTATGGTGGAAATCAAAGCACAGTGGGAGACACACAAGACTCTATGACGATCTCGGGTCAACAGACTAAGCTGTACCAGTGTCACCAGAGAACTGCCATCTGACGTGAGGTATAATACCATCTGGGAGTTCTCGGCGAGTCCGTTCAGTGTACCCAGTCTCCACTGAGCACCCGTATACCATCTTCGATGTCAAACACCAATGGATATGGGATCATCCATCGCCCATCGCATGGGTCGAGAAGATATACGCTAGTCTACTCTGGAATATCGATGCCCCGTCTCGATATTCCTTCGACTAGGAACAATGAAGGATGTACTCATTGACTACCCAGGCCCCACTAGTATGATCTTCATCATAGTCCTGAAAGTCGAGTACACATCCTAAGGGCTTTATCAACATGTAATCAGAGAGACAGAAAGTATACATGTTAAGATAAAGAGCAACCAGATAGCGTACTATCATGTCGAGCAAGAAAGTCCTACCTATATATGTCCCAGCATCCACTACAATATACATCCAATGTACAGTAATGGCCTCTAGGGCATACATATAACTAACAGCCTAAATGGACCAGATGGGCTACGGGCCTTCCTCCTCAAAAATGGACCCTCAAAATGCCAAGGGTAAGGGGAAAGCGGCCTTCGTTGCCAACATTCAACAGCAACCGAGTGACCCGAAATCGGTTGCTCGCTAAAACAACATGTATCCGCACCTATCCCTGGAAGATAGGCTAGGACGCTCATACTCGTTTCCCCATGACAAGATGAAGAGACTGTTCGAGCTGCCAGTGCGCAACAAACTCATCACATTGCTAGACCCACGACGTCCACCGCAACCCGGCGATGTCAACAACCCCAACTACAGCTCCTATCACAGAATGGTGAGCCACCCAATTGAGGATTGCTACGTCTTCAAGAACTGGGTCGAGGACCAGTATCAACAGGGAAAATTCACACTTTCTGAGAACTGGAGAGTGAACTCGCCAAAGAAGCACAATCCCAAAAAGGTGGATGCACCAGGGGCATTATGCTCGCTCATGGAAGAAGCTCCATGGGAAGTCGTTCTCTCAGCTAAAACCAAAAGAATGCTGAAAGATCTCAAGGCATGTCCGGCAGTCAGATAGAGAAGACTACTTGAACCGAAAATCATCGAAGGGATGCTGAAACCGCGTCCCGTACCGAAAACTGTCGACAAAGGGTAAAATTCCTAAGTCGAGCCTTCAAAGTCTTCGAAGAAAAAGAACAAGAACAAGAAGCCTGTGCAACCTGCCGAGTATGACGTCAAACACACGGACCTACAAAGGTACATTGACGCGCTGGAGGAGTACAACCAGAAGGCACGGACACCAGTCACCCTCGAAGAATTCCTCAAGCTTATTCTTGAGAACGAAGAGAGCGACGACGATGAGGAAAATGACTCATCAGAAACCGAAGACTATGTAGCAAGTTGCCACATGGTTTCCCATTCGTCATTAAATAACGAAGAAGCCCCCTCAGCATCAGAAAACAACGCAGAGGAACTGGGGGCAGGATCGGCACCAAAATCCCCGGAACTGCCAGGAGAAGACCCGATTGATAGGTTGTTAAATGGAGCCATTTGAAAAGGAAAAGCTGACCAAGAACGGAAAACAACCATATACGTAAAGGCTAAGTGTCAACGTCAGGATAAAGAAGCTGCGGCGATGATGAGTCGTAAAGTACTCCAACCAAACTGAAGCACACCTGCCACAAATAAGATCAGGATCAAGGCAGAGAAGCGGTTCGCCATAGTTCTGTCAGTAGGAATGAAGCTACCACCTCTTGTAGGGAACACTCCCGCGGTTATACACCTCGATGGAGAGGATTCACATCCAATCTACTACCTATATCATCGGAAGATTACCCACCCCACCGAAGAATGCAGTGCCTTCAAGAAGTGGTGGCAAGGATATGTTGCCCATCAAAAACACTTCAAGAGGATGAAGCGCGAAGCTCGTCGACTGCAAAAAAGTGCGGCAAGTGCGCGTGAGAAAAATGACTGGCAACTTTCATATGGTTGATATTGGTTTGGAAGGGGATAAACCCCAGGTTCTTATCTTCGGGAGCAACTCTGAGGACAAGATGACCCCCAGCCCTCTCTTCAAAGACTCCACCTCCGAAAAAGAAGAGGGGGAGAAGAACTGTGGGAATATTCAGCTGCATAACCGCAGGCTGCCTAAAAAGAATCTCGGATCTACAAACAAAGGTTCGAGCCAAAGAGACAAAGGGAAAGAAAAAATCCCTGACGAAATCACCCTTGATGAGGGAGTTGTCAAAGAGCATGCAGTGAGGGACCCACCTAAGAAAAATAAGGTGGATTACAACGTTTTGGAACATTTGAAGAAAAAACCCTCATAACTGAGCATATTGGTTGCTCTCCTCCTATCCAAAGAGGCACGAGATTCTCTGATCAAGGCATTACAAGAGCCTGATCAATTCCAAGCTTTCCTCACAGAAGAGAAGATGAAGGACGAGCTGGCGGAGGTTCACACAGCTGACATTACATTAAGCGATGAAGATCTTCTCCTCGGAACGTGCAAGCATAATCGCCCGTTATACGTCAACGGGTACTGCCACGACATCAAGAATGGCAAAATCCTTGTCGACAACGGATCCTCCGTCAATCTTCTCAATATGAAAGTGTTGAAGGAGATTTGCATGAACGTTCAACACTTGGCCTGAGACAAAATTACCATATCCGGGTTCGACTCACTGTCGTCACAGATGCTTGGGTCTGTAATACTGACGTTACGTTTCGGGCCGCTCGTCACTGACATCAAATTTCATGTCATTGATGCCAAGACTTACTATAATGCTCTGCTCGACAGGCCCTGGCTGCATGAGTACAACGTCATCCCTTCTACACAACATCAGTGTATGAAGTATTTCAAGGATGGTTTGGAATGCACCGTCACTGGGGAGCTGAATCCGTTCTCCGTAAACGAGGTCCGGAAATATGAAGATACAAAGTACTTCCTACCGGACTTCAAAAATACGGAGAGGTGTCATAAGCCGGAGGATAAACAGAAGTCCGTCGCCACTATCCTAATCTTTGGGAGCGTCTCCGAGGAAGATGAAGAAATAGTCTACTCGGGGCAACCCCAGAAAGAAAACAATAGGCCCGGACCATCGACCCCTATTCTGGTCTTTGGCAGCGACTTTAAGGACAAGGCCGACGCAGTGTTCTCCATTCGCCCGTCAGTGTAAACCATCGATGAAGCAGATCAGAGCCTGCAAATTACAATGTTTCTGCCTCGGCATTACAAGAAACTTGATGCGCTCGATACATATAGTGTACAGGAACTACAGACTTTCTACGTGCCTCCCAAGTGAAGGGGTGAAAAGGCGATCCTCTTCTACCAATCTACGGAGACCAAAGTAGAGAAAGAAGTCTGGCACGGTGCTGATTTTACACTTGATAGGCTTCAACCAATCCACCTGCCAAGATACTACGTAGAGGGATTGAAAAGGCTGTTAAGATGCCAAGGCGTACCCCTTGAACAAACTGTGAGGCAAGCCCACTTCTACAAAAAGATTTGGGATATCTCTGGAACCCAGCGAAAGATGCCCAACGGAAAGATAGAAACAACCGAGCTCGGATACGTTCGGTCCAAGAAATGGGAACGATTCTACAGCTGCCATGCAATAAACAGCTCTGGTGAAGAAGAGAACGCTCATCCAAATAGCTGTGACGTTGAAACAGAACAAGACCTCGCTCTAAGAACGTTAAGCCCATCGTTCGAAGAACAAGTTGACAAACTAATAAAAGAAGCCTGTCAAAAGATTCGGGATAGCCACGGTCGTGAAATGGCTATTTATGAAAAGGCCAAGACGCAACGCCTCAACCAGCAGTCCGCGGAGAAAGAAGACTACAATGCCCTCCATCCCTAGCTCGTTGTATGTCCTCGCAAAAAGGGAAAATCCTGAAATAGAGGCAAAAACAAGACAAAGAGCGCAAACAACATTCGCAAACTACAGGGCAGATCTAAGAAGCCGCGCTATCAAGAAGAACGTGGTTGGAACTCGTCCTTTATCAAGAAGATGGGTCGGGAATACTCTTTCCCTCAAGACAAGACAAGGAAAATATTCAACCTTGTCATGAGGCATCAAATGGTAACGATCCCGAAGTCTCGGCACCCCGAACAAATGAACGAGTTCGATCACCCGGATTATTGCTGTAGGGTTGCTAGGCACTCTAATAAGGGTCTACGAGGCATCAACCATGCCCGATTAAAATTTTAGCCATGCCGAATAACCCAAAGCCGGATCTTTAAACTAGGGTTTAGGCGAAAACTAACATGTTAAACACATTAACACTAAGTGAGAAGGGATTACAACCTTTGTAGATCCGGTCCTCCACTTCATTAGCTCCGTGTAGATGTCCCCATCGCTGCGATCGTGAACTCCGGACTCTAGAGAAGCTTCACAAGAAGAACGAACGTGCTTGCTTCGATGAC
Source organism: Agapanthus africanus (assembly GCA_030015575.1). Classification (NCBI taxonomy): domain Eukaryota; kingdom Viridiplantae; phylum Streptophyta; class Magnoliopsida; order Asparagales; family Amaryllidaceae; genus Agapanthus; species Agapanthus africanus. The sequence continues at coordinate 267,533,520 of JASDDO010000016.1, read as the reverse complement.
TTCGAGGTCGAAGATGATCTACGTCGGGGAGACACTATCTCAAGTTATTCCTTCACTAGGTCATGAACTTTGTGAAGAGAACACACTCTACTACATGGCAAGTGGTAGAGGATGAAGAAGTAGGAAGTGGGCTCACTTTAGAATTGATTTTCTCACACTTTTTCTCATGGCACCATTAAAGCTAGCAAGCTTTTCATGGAACTTGATGAAGAAGAAGAAGAGGTGAATAATTCATCCAAACGAAAACTTATCCAATGAATTATTGCACCATGGTTGAGTTAAGCCCTCATGCTTAACTCATGTAGAGAATTAACCAAAGTATGAGGTTAAGGGTTGGGTTAACTAATATCCTAAGGAATGACAAAAGAGTTGACTTTGTCAATGTTTATCAAGCTTCATGAAGCATGATAACTTTGACCAAAGTCTCATCTCTTTTGTTATTTGTTAGGAAATTAGTAAACCCTAATTTAACCTTAACTTGGTTTAAGTCTCATACACCCAACTTGTATGTATCATCAAGCATGATACAAACATGTACACTTGCATATATCACATATAAACAATGTGCACAATCTAGTGAGAAAATAAATCTTAAGTGAGCTAATACTAGTTAATGTAATGTAATATATCAAATATATAATTATACATTAAATTATTAAATCAACTCTTGTTTTAATAATCCGGCTATAACCGACTAATATCAATAGTAACAACTTATCGAATCAACACTTGATCCGATAACCCGGCCATATCAGATACAACCGATCAATGTCACGAATCATGAGAATAGAATACGGTATCTCATATCATATTAATCTCGGTCCCTCACATATCACATATGTGCTCCTACTCCGTTTCGCTTGAGCCAGGAAACCCCTGTGTATGACTCTAAAGACTCGTCAATACGCCGGTAGTAAGTGATGATCATATCAAACACCCACAAGCCGCAAGCGGTCTTGTAAACGTAACGGCCACCCGGGTATTGACCGATCAGAAGATCAACAAGCAAGCCCGCCAGTACTCCTGCGAATCCAATCAGTAACACTACCGCACAGTCCGGTCTGTTCGTCTGATATATCGCATATCTCGCCTAGGGGTGGTAAACGTCAGACCCCAGTAGCTCGATAAGTCGTGTCGATATAAGGTCTATAATAGTTCGAGAAACTACTGGTAACACTTACCAGTAAATCTCAGCAACCCTGGCCAGGGATTTCCAGTTATAGCCAATCGAACACTGCGCAATATCAACTCCCTATACCGGGAGAGACGAATCCCCTCCTATCGCTCATTGCCTCCATATGATTCGGGACTGTACCCAAAAGCCACCTTTTTGCATGCCCTCTTGGACGTGGTATGATGGAAATCAAAGCACAGTGGGAATCACACAAAACTCTATGACGATCTCGGGTCAACAGACTAAGCTGTACCAGTGTCACCAGAGAACTGCCATCTGACGTAAGGTATAATACCATCTGGGAGTTCTCGGCGAGTCTGTCCAGTGTATCCAGTCTCCACTGAGCACTCGTACACCATCCTTGATGTCAAACACCGATGGATATGGGATCATCCATCGCCCATCATATGGGTCAAGATGCGTATACGCTAGTCTACTCTGGTGCATCGATGCCCCGTCTCGATACACCCACGACTAGGGACCTTGAAGGATATACTTATGGACTACCATGTCCCCACTAGTATGATCCGCATTATAGTCCAGGTAGTCAAGTACACATCCTAAGGGCTTTACCAACATGTAACAGAGAGACAATCAGTATACACGTTAAGGTAAAGAGTAACCAGATAGCATACTATCATGTCGAGCAAGAAAGTCCTCCCTATATATGTCCAAGCATCCATTACAATATACATCGTATGTACAGTAATGGACTCTAGGGCATACATATAACTAACAATCTCCCACTTGCACTAGGGCCATCTGTTGTGGTATCACATACCCAACAATTAGCTGTGGTCGAAGTATCTCATACTGAACCATCCCATAAAAGTCTCTACTGGGAAAAAGGCCTTTGTGAGTGGATCCGCGCTGTTGTCCTCTGTGTCTACTCTCCTAACCTCGATCTCCCTGGAGATTAACCATCTCCATGATCAGGTGATACTGCCTAAGAATTATATCTGGATTTCTGATGGGACGGGGGGTTCCTTGGCAAAAGCCACAACTCCATTGTCACACAATGGTAGGAACGAAGTTCATCTCATGAACTTATATATCCGGACTGCCTCTTTGGTAGCATCCTTGGTAACGATGTATCTTGCCTTTAATCGTCTAGTAAGTCACGGTATCTAGCTTGGAACTCTTCCAACATACCGTCCCTCCACTGAGGGTAAAGACAATGCCTGCGACTGACATTCATTCGTCCTTATCACCCTGGAACCTTTCCAGTGATTCTCCCCAGGATCGATTGATACCATCTCACTACAACTAGTGAGTATCCTAACATCCAATTAGATCTATCTCATTGATCCAAAACCTAGGATTTAGGAGGTATCATCTTAATCCTATATGGAGAATTCTTGTGATAAGCGGAGATTGACCGAGCGTAGCTTAGGAAACTCCTTCCCTATCAAGAGTATGTCATCCACGTACTCTACGAGGATCACCACCATACTCCCTACTACCTTTTTGTATATACAAGGTTCATCTACCATTTTGATGAAGTCAAACTCTATGACTACCACATCAAAACAGATCTTCCAACTCCGCGATGCCTGTTTTATCACATAAAACATCTTGCACACGTTTCCGCTGCTCCCACTGTCTACGAAGCCCTCTGGCTGTGTGCTTATAGACGCTCTTTTCTAAAACATCATTTAGAAAAGCAGTCATGACACCCAACCGCCAGATATCGTAGTCATGGTATGTAGCCGTGGCATGTAGGATCTGGATGGACTTAAGCATAGCTTTGAAAGTCTCAACTTTTCCATGTACACCAAGTAATCTTCTCAAGATATACTTGCTCCTGATGGGGATTTAACCCTTCAGATAAAGCAACCAAAGTCCATACTTTGTTGGTGTATAAGGATTCCATCTCAGATCGATAAGCATCCAGCCATTTTTATAGAGTCCCACTCCTGATAGCCTGCTCGAAACTAGTTGGGTCATCATCTCATGATGCAATCCTCGCTCCCACTATCATAGAGAAACCGAAGTATCTCTCAGGTGGGTGAGGAACCCTACTAGATCGGCAGAGAGGCTGAGGTTCGTTGGAAACTACTGAATCCTTTGTTTCTACCAAATCATCAGCTGCATTTTGTATAGCTGGAACTACTTCCAGTTTTACAGAGCTGACCTTGCCTCGAGCTTGTCCGGATTTTGCTTTTAGACATAGGCCGGACAACCCCAAATCTTAACAAACTTAAGATATGGGCTCTTCCCTTTCCATATCACATATGAAGTGGTAGGCAACTGATTTGATTTGAACCCTATTTAATAGGTATGCAGCTTCTCAAGTGCATAACTCCCAAAAGGAAATAGAAAACTCAGTAGTACTCATTATAGAGCTCACCATATCTAATAGGGTGTGATTGCTCCGCCTCGATACACCGATGTGCTGTGGTGTATACGGAGGAGTAATGCTGAGAGAGAATCTCATTCTCCTTTAGAATAGTCCAGGAATTCCGTGCTCAAGTATTCTCCTCCTTGATAACATCAAAGGACATAATACTTTTACCCGTATTTTGGTTCTCTACTTCTAACTTACATTCTGTGAATATCTCAAAAGGTTCGGACTTGTGTTTCAACAGGAACATATGTCTGAATCTTGAGAGATCATCAGAGAATGTAATGATGTACAAAGAACCGGTCTTGGCATGTGTAGACAGGAGACTTTCACACATCAGCATGTATCAATCCCAAGAGTTCACTAACTCTTTCTCTGTTTCCAATAAATGGAGCTGTGGTCATCTTATCTCTGTGACATGACCGGCAAGTTTCATAAGATGTAAATTCAAACTAATTTAAATATGCATCTATATGTAACTTAAGCTAGTTGGGTCGCATTGATATGACCTAGTCTACAATACCTCAAGAAGGATTCATTCATTTCTGAACTCTTCCTCTTGTGTGTGTTCCGTATACTATGAACTGTAGTTTGATTTAGAACGTCAATACTTTTAGATAACGTGCCTGAACCGATCAACTCTTGATATAGGAAATGTTCAAAACATTATCCAACAATACAAAATTATATCCTTTCTTTACTAATAAAGAGACTGATATGATGTTGTATATCAGGTTCGGTATCTAATAACATTCGTTCAGAATCAATGTATTCTGGTAATACAGGGTGATAGTGACCAACAGACTTGGCTGCAACACTTGCACCGTTTTCTGTCTCATGAAACTTATCACCCGTTCTCAGTTCTCTACCTTTCTATAGCCCATGTAACAGATTACATATGCGGGATCCTGATCCGGTATCTCATACCGAGGACGTAAAGGATACTGAGAAACAGTTCTATGTAATGAACACACCCGAAGATGATGCATCAGCATGCACTTTCTTCGTTTGGGCGGCACGGGAAATCTGTTATTCTCCAATTTCCCGCTCTGTCTTATAACAATTATAAGTTGGAGCGGGACCAACGTTCCCCAGCTCAGTATAACAAGCGGGTTCGGTCAATACATCCGTATTATTATCTTGATTAAGGCGTGATATGGTCGCTACCTGGATAGAGAGAGAAGAAAACACTCAGCGTATGCTCTTGCAAGATTAGATTGGTTATCTAATATATCTAATCAGGATGTCTCCCACTGTTTTAATCAAATCTTCCTTCAAACCCTAAAAGGAAAGACTAGCCGGGATTAATTACACGCTACAAGTTCGCCAATCTTTCATCCAGGCCAGTGTCGGTACTTTGAGGGAGGTTTCCCGTGCTTTCGCACGGACCTAATTAAAGTAAACCTTGTTTTCCCAGGGGCTTAACCCCGTTAACACCTTTCTAGACACCTACTTGATCGGCTAATTATAATGTGTAAAACTCTCCCAGGAGTAACTCTTACTCGCAGCGGGTATCGGGATCCAACTATCTCATAGAAGGTATGCAATCTCATTGCAAATTTCAACACTTAAAATTCCCGATAAGGTTGACCTCCGTCAAGGGAGATCAAATTAGGGTTTACTAATTTCCTAACAAATAATTTAACCTTATCAAGTGTTGAAATTAGGGTAGTCGTATGGCCTTGTTAACCTCCGTCAAGGGAGATCTCAAAAACACTCCATTTAAAATCACTCGATTCTACAACGATATCAAGTTCATTATGCAAAGGGTTTTCTTAAAAACCTGTCGTAGCCCTCCGTCAACCTCTTGATAACTTTGACCAAAGTCTCATCTCTTTTGTTATTTGTTAGGAAATTAGTAAACCCTAATTTAACCTTAACTTGATTTAAGTCTCATACACCCAACTTGTAAGTATCATCAAGCATGATACAAACATGTACACTTGCATATATCACATATAAACAATGTGCACAATTTAGTGAGAAAATAAATCATAAGTGAGCTAATACTAGTTAATATAATGTAATATATCAAATATATAATTATACATTAAATTATTAAATCATCTCTTGATCTAATAATCCGGCTATAACCGACTAATATCAATAGTAACAACTTATCGAATCAACACTTGATCCGATAATCCGGCCATATCACATACAACCGGTCAATGTCACGAATCGCGAGAATAGAATACGGTATCTCATATCGTATTAATCTCGGTCCCGCACATATCACATATGTGCTCCTACTCCGTTTCGCTTGAGCCAGGAAACCCCTGTGTAGGACTCTAATGACTCGTCAATACGCCGGTAGTAGGTGATGATCATATCAAACATCCACAAGCCGCAAGTGGTCTGCTAAACGTAATGGCCACCCGGGTATTGAGCGATCAGAAGATCAACAAGCAAGCCCGTCAGTACTCCTGCGAATCCAATCAGTAACACTACCGCACAGTCCGGTCTGTTCGTCTGATATGTCGCATATCTCGCCTAGGGGTGGTAAACGTCAGACCCCAGTAGCTCGATAAGTCGTGTCGATATGAGGTCTATAACAGTTCGAGAAACTACTGGTAACACTTACCAGTAAATCTCAGCAACCTTGGCCAGGGATTTCCGGTTATAGCCAATCGAACACTGCGCAACATCAACTCCCTATACCGGGAGAGACGAATCCCCTCCTATCGCTCATTGCCTCCAGGTGATTCGGGACTGTACCCAAAATCCACCTTTTTGCATGCCCTCTTGGACGTGGTATGATGGAAATCAATGCACAGTGGGAATCACACAAGACTCTATGACGATCTCGGGTCAACAGACTAAGCTGTACCAGTGTCACCAGAGAACTGCCATCTGACGTAAGGTATAATACCATCTGGGAGTTCTCGGCGAGTCCGTCCAGTGTACCCAGTCTCCACTGAGCACCCGTACACCATCCTTGATGTCAAACACCGATGGATATGGGATCATCCATCGCCCATCATATGGGTCAAGATGCATATACGCTAGTCTACTCTGGTGCATCGATGTCCCGTCTCGATACACCCACGACTAGGGACCTTGAAGGATATACTTATGGACTACCATGTCCCCACTAGTATGATCCGAATCATAGTCCAGGTAGTCAAGTACACATCCTAAGGGCTTTACCAACATGTAACAGAGAGACAATCAGTATACACGTTAAGGTAAAGAGTAACCAGATAGCATACTATCATGTCGAGCAAGAAAGTCCTCCCTATATATGTCCAAACATCCACTACAATATACACCGTATGTACAGTAATGGCCTCTAGGGCATACATATAACTAACAATTTCTCCTATCACCAAGCAATAGGACATCCCCTTGAAGATTGCTTCACCTTCAAAGACTGGGTTGAAGACCAGTATCAACGAGGCAGGTTCACTTTATCGGATAGCTGGAGGTTAAGCCCACCGCAAAAGCATGAGCCAAAGAAAACCTATATCGTAAGGATATGACCAACCCGGCATCATGAATGGAAGCAGACTCGTACCTACCATATGATAACACTTTCATAGGGGGAAGGACATGAGGCTAGGGATGACCTTTTCAAGTGCTTCACAAATGAAGACGAGGATGAGGTGATCTCAGAATTTCCACCGGCACCAAAAGAGATGAAAGACGGGATACACACCATGTCTGACAACCTAAGGAAAATTGACTTAGAGACGGAAAACGATCCGAGGCCCACGTTCGTCAGTGAGCTACTATCTAGAAAACATGAATGAAATAGGAATAACCACTTCGTGCATGTGTAGACATTGGACCACACACATCGTTGTGTATGAGTCCCAAGAGATTGCTCGCACTTTCTCCGTGTCCAGTGAACGGAGTCTTTGTCATCTTTCCCATGAGACAAGATTGACAGGTTGCATAAGACTGATATTCGAACGGATCTAAATATCCCTCTCTATGCATCTTCGTCAACTGTGTTTCATTGATGTGACCCATTCTACAATGCCATAAGAAAGCCTGATTTAATTCCGTTGACTTTCTTTTAAGTGTGTTCTGGACACTGAAAACCTGAGCTTGATTTAATACGTATATTCCGTTATCTAATGTACCTGACCCATCAAAGCTTGATTTAGGTGTATGTGGACCACATCGCTTACAAATGTAAAATCATATCCTTAGAAAGTATGGATACAGATATGATATTACAAGCTAGACTAGGTACATACATACAAACTGTTACGTAGAATCAATATCTGCCCACTTGTCAATCCAAGGTGATATTCCCCTACGGATTCTGCGTCCACGCTTATTCCGTTAGCAACCGTGAGAGTCATATCACCTAACCTGATAACTCTACGGTTTCTCAAAGCCTGTAATGAATTACAGATATGAGATCCTGATCTGGTATCTAGTACCCAGGAAGTAGAGTTAATTGACAAACAGTTTTCTATTACAAACACACCCGAAGTCGAAGTCACAACATGCTTCGGATCCTGGATTCTGGCTTTCAAAGCCCTGTAATCCCTCTGCCAATGCCCCTTCCCGTGACAATAGGAATATCCCTCATTCCCTACTGTTAGCCCAGAAACTTTTGCCATTCCCTGTCCTTCTACCTTACTGACACCACATATCGGCTTGTGGAGGTCTTCTTCTTTTCACCCATTACTTTCGCATTGGATGCAGAAGAGGAAGATTCCCCAATAAGCTGAGTGGGTGTCACCCTGGTTTCCTTCAGGGTGCCCTCAACTGGAAGTATAACTTTCCTCCCCTGGGCAAAAGTAGATGGTAGGGAGTGTAGAAACAAGTCAGCATATGACCTGTTTCCCAACGTGGTCTCCAGGTCCGTGAGCTTATTAATATAGCTAGTCATCGTAAGGATGTTGTCCCCTACAGATGACCCGATAGCCAACCTCGCTTGAAGCAATTCCTTCGAGGTCTCATATCTTACGATACGAGATTGCTCTGCATATAAATCTTTGTTATGGAGGAAGATGGAAGCTAAGTCCATCTTCTCGTGCTGCCACTGGTTTACACAATCTACTGAGGCCAACATGAGGCACTTGGCATTCGCACTATCCTTTTCCGATGTCTTATGGATATCAATATCCGTGATGGTGGAAACTGGACCTGGGATGGCAGGGGCTTGAGTAGTAATGGGGTGTCCCAGCTTGTCATGGGTAATGAACATTGGACAGACCTTTGCCAGTCATTATAGTCAGATTCAGTCTTTTTATTATCCAGATGTAACCTATGTCTGGTCACGGGGTCACTGCAGGAGAGATAGAAGAAAACACTTAGCATGATGCTCTTGCAAGTTTAGATTGGTTTTTAATTTATCTAAACAGGATGGCTCCCACTGTTTCTCGAATACTTCCTTAAACCATAAAAGAAGAATTAGTCAGGATTAATCTCACCGTACAATACTTACTTAACCGTTCAGCCAGGCTAGTGTCGGTACTTCGAGAGAGGTTTTACGACGCTTTTGCCAAGTTCCTTAATTAAATAACCTTTTTTCCCTAGAGGCGTAGCCCCGCTAACACTGTTCTAGACACCTACTTGGTTTATAGAATTGATCGTTAAGTGAAGAATGTCCCGAGGAGTAGCAGATACTCACAATAGGATCGGGATCCAAATATCATTGTGTGATAACCCTGAAGGAATCCTACCAACATTATCACACTCGAAATGGTATTCAACACTAGGAAGTTTCAATTTTCTTAGAAACTCCCGATGTGGATTTTTGCCCCATGCTCTTATGACCTTGACGAAGGCCAACAAATCATAAGTCACATGTCAAGTTCTACCCATCATTGTCTAGGTTAATTTGAACCCACCCGTATATACCCTTGACGAAGGCTAATATGGTAATACGACTGTCCCAAACCAACGCATCTATCTATGCTACATATGAACACCCGGCAGCTACCAATCACTATGCCTTGACGAAGGCCAACAAACATAGCTTGAATACTACTGACTATTCATATGAAATGACGGAGGGCTACGAATGGTTTTGGCGAAACTGTGAACGTAGTGAACTTGATATAATCGAAGGAACCTGATAGCTTTTAAAAGGAGTGGTTTAAGCTCCGCATTTAAAAGTCTGTTGTTTTAAAATAACCGAGAGGTTTTAAAATTTGTTCCAATGATTCGGCTTTGGCTTGTTTACTTTGCATTAATGTAATGCAGTCCCATCATTTAACCAACCATTGTAGAAAATAATGAAAATACAATGTACGCTTATGCCATCCGCATTCGCCACGGGGCCCCGTCATCACCCGTTAGGTTACTTAACTAACGACAGAGCGGATGCAAAATATAAGCATCGTCTATTATATAATACATATATAATAATATCCATTCGTCAGACGTAATGATAGGCAATCCAGATCACAGATGAACACATTGGATATACTAGGAATTTCCTGTTTCATTTGAGCCTGTAACAAAAGACGGATTCCACGGTCGTGATGAATAGCCAAACCCCACCCTAGACCCCTACGGGTGCGGCAAACTACCCGCCAAATATCCGAAGTGAAGCAACCTCCCTCATCAAAGTGAGTAGGCCACTCGGCACTTCAAAGTACCCGGTAGTTTGTGCACCCCACCTTGGGTCTATCCTAGGAGCAAAAACAGCAAAAGAAATAATACAATGGTGGCTACAACCTCAACCCGGATGTGGCCCGCAAAAATAATAATACATCACTTTACAAATTTACATTGAATGAAAGAATGATAACCCTCATCTCACATCCCCGGCTATTCATCCACGACGATCTAACAAGTTCATATACACAAACCATCACAACAGCATCACAAATATGTGCAACCCCGACTAATCGACGTATAGCAATTAGTCGACATTTCTAAACACATATATCAAACACAAAAGATCTGATTAGCTCAAGCACTTAGAATTTCGATCGATTACCACATTTGAATCTACCCCAAATAAAACACAGTACACAAAAGATTCTGGGAAGAAACAAAGTATCATAAAAATCACAAAACACCAAAATAGACAAACTGCAGGAAAAACGAGTTGACTCGGAGTCGACTCGGCAGCGGATCCGCAGCGAAACGCATGGTTTCGCCGCGCTTCCGCAGCGGTCTAACCGAGTTACGATCTCATTTTTCTTGGGTGACCTACAAAAAGCCTGCACGTATTTTTAAGGTCCCTGAAAACATTTTTGGACCAGTTTTGAAAATCGACAGAAACTATGGAACTTTGACGTGTTTTTGCAATTTTTTCGGCGATTGAATTTCTAACACTTTGCTAACTAGCTAGTTAAGGTTTTATAGGCTCTGATACCACTATAAGACAATGTTGCGCACCCCGCGGTTCGCGGGGAGGTGGGAATTTCAAAAACGGTAATCTTTTGACTACGCAACACCGGCTATTACACCATGAACTTACTAAAGCCTTAACTTGTTAGACAAACTTGAGGATTTATCTACCACGGTAGATTCTTATACCTAGTAGATCAAGTCCTTCGGTTCTTCTAGTGGTCCTCTCCAAGGCTCCTCGGTGATCGGATCGAGCTTGCTCCGTCGGTCTTCTTTAGTCAAAGATGTTCCATCGCGAAGGTTTGTGCTCCAAGCTTCAACCTCCAACTGAGGTAACTAGGGTAGAAGGTTTGCTAAGCCAACTAGCCTGGGAGATGTAGAATGTGCTAATGGATTGTTTGTCTCACTAAACCCTTGGCTCACAACTCATGTGAATGTTAGGGTTTAATATTGTGGAAGAAGATGATGGAGGAGACCTAGAGAGCTCAAGAGAGGAGAGCAACTCAAGAAATCTCAAGTGAAGAAAATGAATCATCAAGAGGCAAGTGTAGAGAATAGCTCACATATATAAATCCCTCATCTCACTTATTGAGCCTTGGCTAGAAAAACTATAAAAAATATGTGCCATGCATCAATAGTGAATCCAAACACATATTTTAATCCATGAGCCATCCCTCCACCATGCCAAGCATGTCTCCTCCATTTCCACATCATTAATCCATTTAACAAAATGGATAAAACCAAATAATGGTGTGGCACCTTCTAGAAGCATACCTTGACAAATTACAAGAATGCCTCTCATACCGTATATACATACATGTATCCGCATTCCGAAAAATACGGATACCCTGAGACGATAACAATCCAATAATACAATACTAGGATCCGGCTTAAACCAAAGCCCACTAGTACTGTCTGCCTGATCATTAGTGTACTAGTACACGTACGTGATCGTAGTCCAGGTCATAAAACCATATGACGTCTACATCAATTGCCTGATGTAGGGAACCCTCTGTGTGGGACTCTAAAGACTCGACACTACGCTGGCAGTGGGTTTAACCATAGGCCACAAGCGGTACTAGCAGTACGTAACGGTCCCCAGGTAGATGTCGATAAGAAGACCGATGAGAAAACTCACCCGGACTCCTACTGAGCCTGAATATGACAATCTCCGTACAGTCCGGTCTGTTCGTCTAAGAGTATCACATATCGGGCCTAGGGGAGGTAAACGTCAGACCCCTAATAGCGGTATAAGTCGTGTCAGAGTGTAGCCTAGAACACCCTGAGAAACTACTGGAATACCTTCCAGTAAATCTCACTTGCCCTGGCCACGGACTTTGTGTAATGGCTCTCCAAACACAGCGCAATATCAACCCCCAATACCGTGAGAGACGAATCCTGTCTAACCGCCACTACCTCCAAGTGCTTCGGGACTGCACCCAACTACTACCTGTTTGCACGACTCCTTTGAGCCATGGTAGGGTAATAATCAAAGTACAGTAGGAATACACTCGAGGCGAAGTAGCAGTGTCAAGTCGACGGACTAAGCTGTACTCATGTCACCTGGGAACTGCCACCCGACAATAGGTATAATACCCACCAGCAGTTCCCGACGAGTCCTGTCCGGTGTACTCGTAACCTAACGAGCACCTGCATACTATCTCCAGTACGACGTACTAATGGCTATGGGACAGACCATCTCCCCTGCTGTGATGAGAAGTGTATACACTAGTCTACTCCGGAGTATCGATACCCTGTCTCGATAATCCTACGACCAGGGACCTGTATAAGGATGTGCTTGTAGATTACCCAGCCTCCACTAGTGTGACTGCCATCACAACGCTGGTAATCAAGCAAAGATCCTAAGGGCTCTACTAATATGTATAAGCGATATGTTAAAAGAAACACATGCACATATTGAAGTAGAAACAAACCAAGTAGCATACTACCATTTTGAGCAAGACTGTCAATACAACCGTGAATATCCCAAGCTTCCATTAAGTAATATACAAACCGGTATGATACAACAATGGCCTCTAGGGCATATACACTAACAATACTAACAGGAAGGCTTGCCAAATGGGCCTTCCTCCTGATGGAGTTCTCGATAACGTATCGTCCTATCAAAGCAGTGAAAGGCCAGGCCATCGCTGACTTTCTTGCTGAACATCCGATACCAGCCAATTCCCCCTTAAATTGTGAGTTTCCGGATGAACATGCGCTCGACACAATCGAAAGAAAGAAGGAAGAAAATGATTCCCAATGGGAACTCTACTTCGACGGAGCATCTTCCTTGAAGAGGCGAAAGCACAACAGCTCCATAATCAAAGCCAGAGTGGGCCTTATCTTCGTGACTCCGCAAAGAGGGATACTGCGTTACGCCCTTTCCTTAACGGAGTCATGGAATAATAACGAAGCTGAATATGAAGCTTTGATAGAAGGTCTCGAGATCGCTGTCGACATGGGAATCAAAGACCTCCACATATATGGAGACTCCCAGCTGATCGTTAGCCAAGTAAATGGAGACTATCAGACATGCAAGCCAGAGCTAATAACATACGGCGAATGAGTGCAGCAACTGCTGACAAAAATCCCCTCCTACATCCTGGAGAGCATACCGCGCGCAGAAAATAGCAAGGCGGATGCATTGGCCAATATGGCGAAGGAATTAGCCGACGAAGACCTCGACGACATAAAGATCGTGGTGCAAAGCCGCAAGGTTCTCGCGCCAGCAGAAATATCTTCGGACGACTTAACAGAGCTATCTGAGGAAAAAGAAACAGCCAAACAAACAGCCTTCCAAATAGAGGACGAAGAAAAGGTCAAGGATTAGAGGGAAGTCTTCGTAGACTACTTCAAATCCCAACGAACGCCTAAAAATGCGTCATCTAGACATCAGCTCATGAAACGAGCTTTGTCTTTTGCCTTCGTCAATGATACTCTATACAAGAGATCGTTTGACTGCCTATGGTTAAGATGCCTAGGACCAAAAGAAGCGAACAGAGTCATCCAAGAAACCCATGATGGACTCTACAGTTCTCATCAAGCTGGGCCAAAATTGAAGATGAAGATCAAAAGAATGGGTTACTGTTAGCCCACAATGATTTAGGACTGCCTCGAATATACGAAGCGGTGTCACTCGTGCCAAATTCATGGGGAATTCATCCTCCAGCATCCAAATCCACTACACCCAACAGTAGCAAGCTAGCCGTTCGAAATGTAGGGAACATATATAATTGGCCCCATTGAACCAGTATCATCTAAAGGACATCGGTTCATACTGGCAGTGGCCGACTAAGTGGGCAGAAGCAGTACCACTAAGGGAGGTGAAGACGGAGAGTATCCTCCATTTATTCAAAACCCATGTCATCTACCGGTTTGGCACCCTGCGACGGATAAACTCGGATAATGGACCAGCCTACAGGAGCCATAAAATCAGCCACTTCGCAGAACAAAATAAAATAGATTAGAGATATTCTTCAGTTTATAATTCTCGTTCCAACGGTCTAGCTGAGGCTTTCAATAAGACCTTGAAGAAGATTATAAAGAAAACAGTATCCAAAAACAAGAGAGACTGGCACGAAAAGTTGCATGAAGCTCTCTGGGCGTACCGAATAACATTCAAAATAGCGACGAATACAACACCATACACATTGGTATTCGGCACGGAAGTAGTGCTTGCCCTGGAAGCGGAACTCCCTTCTCTACGAGTAGTGATTCGATATGAGCTGACAGATGAAGAAAATGCTCATCTTTGGCTCAAGGAGCTCGACGTTCTAGATGAAACTCGCCTTATAGCACAGCAAAACCTGGAGGCTTATAAGGCAAGGATGACACGGTCATACGAAAAGATGACCAGGCCGAGAACATTCCGCCAAGGCGAACTCATGCTAATCGTCAAAAGACCTATGATCCCCAATCGTGCAAAACGGGCGATGTTCGAGCCAAAGTATGAAGGCCCGTACATCATAGATAAAGTCTACCAGGGTGAATCCTGCCTGCTCATGGATATACATGGCGAAAGACCATTCCGGCCAATAAACGACCGATTATTAAAAAAATACTACGCCTAACGGGTTACGACCTGGGTCAATGATAAATAACGACGCTTGTGTCCGCTCGCTATCTTCCTGAGTCAGAACCCTAAAAGTAGTATCCAAAGATCCGTCGCGTCGAGAATGGCAATAATGGACCGAGACGTCCCTAATCTAATACTCGTTTCCGAATGAAGGACCGAGAAATCTTTAAACTAAAATTTCGCCTCAAACACAGCAACAACGGACCGAGAAGTCCTTAAACTAATATCCGCCTCAAACATAGAGATATTGGACCGAAAAGTCCCTAAACTAGAAAATCCGCCTCTAATACGGTGACAAAGAACCGAGATGTCTTTAAACTAAAATCTCGCCTCAAACACGGCGACAACGGACCGAGAAGTCATTAAACTAAATTTCGCCTCAAAACTCGGCGACAAAGGACCGAGAAGTCTTTAAACTAAAATTCCGCCTCAAACACGGCGACAACAGACCGAGAAGTCCTTAAACTAATATCTGCCTCAAACATGGCGATATTAGACCGAAAAGTCCCTAAACTAGAAATTTCGCCTCAAATACGGCTACAAAGGACCGAGATGTCTTTAAACTAAAACCTCGCCTCAAACACGGCGACAACGGACCGAGAAGTCTTTAAACTAAAATTTTGCCTCAAAACACGGTGACAACGGACCGAGAAGTCCTTAAACTAATATCCGCCTCAAACATGGAAATGACGGACCGAGATGTCCTTAAACTAAATAACCGCTTCAAAATGGCGATATTGGACCGAAAAGACCCTAAACTGGAAATTCCGCCACAAATACAGCGACAACGGACTGAGATGTCCTAAAACTAAAAATTCACCTCAAACGGCGACAGCGGACCGAAATGTCCTTAAACTAAAATTTCTCCTCAAACACGGCACATCGTCCCAAATATGGCAATATCCACCCTTGAGATCTATATTGCAATCGAAACCTCAACGACGAAGGTTGCAACTCAAGTCTTATCGGCTGCACAGCTACTCCAGCGATGAAGCCACCCCCACGTCCCACCGGCAAACTGATGGGTCACATAAAAAAAAGGTACGTTCATAAGCAAAATGGGTACGGATGAAAACCCGAAAGGGCGCCGTGAGTAAAAATAGCAGGACTGCCAGCGAGCTTGTGAAAATCCGAAAGGGCGCAATCTCGGGTTAAAAAAAAGGGTACGTCCACAAGCAAAATGGGCACGGATGAAAACCCGAAAGGGCGCCGTGAGTAAAAACAGCAGGACTACCGGCGAGCTTGTGAAAACCCGAAAGGGCGCAGTCTCGTTAAAATAAATACACTTACGAGATCCTCACAGCTCGAGAGGAGAATTTCCCCATGAGACCCTCACGGCTCACGGGATTCAAAAGCCTTAAGCTACAAACACCTAAACCTGTTCTTAAGCCATCACATTCCCTAACTTGCCCTACAGGCGGTCCAATATTGGCCCTTGTATACAATCCACGGGCACAAATAAACGATTTTCCCGCCAAGTTCCACCAATGACGAGAAATGTCCTCATATGGTAAACGACACTTGTAAGTCCTCTCGACTTATAAGAAGAAAATACTCTTGTAAGATACTTACGACTTATAAGAGAACACACACTAAGGAATCCCCATGATTCCTAAGGAGAAAATACACCTACGAGATCCTCACGACTCGTAAGGAGAAATAACTTTCTGAGACCCTTACGGCTCATAAAGTCAAAAAGTATTAGCCGACAGTATCCTAACCCTGTTTACCAAGCCATCTTTGTTCAAATCGACAAAGCAAATGGTGATTCGTACCTGACGACATTCCAGTTGTAGCGATGCTGATGCCTAAATAGGTGTCAAACCCCAAGTCCTCTCAAGGCAAATGATGATTCGCTCCTGGCGACATTCCAGTTGTAGCAATGCTGATAGCTAAATAGGTGTCAAACCCCGATTCCTCTCAAGGCAAATGATGATTCGCTCCTGGCAACATTCCAGTGGTGGCAATGTTGATGCCTAAACATGTGTCAAACTTTAAGTCCTTTCACGGCAAAAGATGATTCGCTCCTGGAAATATTCCAGTCACAGCGATGCTGATCCTAAGGTTGGTATCGGATTCCAAACTCGCAACAAAAATTAGCGACCAAAAAAATATGCATATAAAAATAGCCGAAATGATAGGGCAACTCGTAATAAAAATCAGTGAGCAAAAATATGCATATAAAAATAGCCGAAATGATGGGGCAACTCGGAATAAAAATCAGCTATAAAAAATATGCATATAAAAACAACCGAAATGATTGGGCAACTCGCAATAAAAAGCAGCGAGTAAAAATTAAAAAATAGCCGAAATGATTGGGCAATCGCGACTTTTGCGATATGAAAAGCTGAAAAGTTAGGGCATCGCGGAAAGAAAAAAAATGAAAACAAAACTTTTCTGCCCTGTAGGTGAGTCTACACCGACCCCTTTATACAATCCATAGACACAAATGAAAAAGGGAACCATGTTTTCCCACCAGGCTCCGTCAATGGAAGGCCAGATCTTGATGGCAACATCTACAGCCTAGAGATCATCATGACGTTCCTGCTCAGACGCGACGTCAACAAAGACCCAAGAGTCGAACAAAGAAGGAGCCATTGCAAATTCCTAGCTCCAAGTCTTGACGGTTTATATACAACCTAAAGATTACCCCGACGTACCTTCTTATTTCGACAGGATGCAGACACGACGTCGATAAAGACCCAAGGGTCAAATAAAAAATGGAGTTCCAAGTCTTGACGGTTCATATACAACCTAGAGACAATCCCGGCGTTCTTTCTCATTCCGACAGGATGCAGACACGACGTCAACAAAGACTCAAAGGTCAAATCAAAAATGGAGCCATGGCAAAATCCTAGCTCCAAGTCTTGATAGTTCATATACAACTCAGAGACTACCCGGCATACCTTCTCATTCCATCAGATTGTAGACGTGACGTCAACAAAGCCCCAACGAGCTAAATCAAACTGGAGAAAAGGCATATTTCTAGCTCCAGACTTCAACTGCAATACATACAGCATAGAGGTCCTATAGATATCTACCATACTTCAGCAAAGCAACGGTATGTCATCGTCAAAAAAAAAACTGGGTCTCGACGGCAACTCATATAAAGCCTCAGAGACTATCAGAGATCATCCCACACCAGCGCGGAGTGGTTATGACTCTTCAGGGCTCCAAATTGAGCCTAACCTCAAGTAAAAAGTGACATGACAAATTCCCAACGCTTGCTCTTCCGACGGTCATATAACCTAAGGAGATTACTTGAAGACGTCTTGTCCAACCCCCGAAAGGATCAGAGACACGACAATCGCGGGGCTACTCGAACAACGGCTTAAAGACCACATATCGAGGAATACATCAGCTAACGCGACGGTACCACAGACCAAAACCTTAGTACCAAAAAACCTAACGGACCTCTGTCATAAAGAATGGAGGTTATCTATATATAACGTTAGGACAAGTTTGCCTGTAAACCTTATTGGATATATGTATGCCCTAGAGGCCATTACCTGATAGTGGATGTATCGGCATGTGTGTATATATATTCAGAGGACATTCTTGCTCGACATGATAGTATGCTATCTGGTTGTACTTTATCTTGACATGTTCACTTAATCATGCATATTACTCATTTGGTACATGTTGATAAACCCTTAGGATATTTGCTTGTGTCACGACCCGAAAGAGCACGTGACTGGCCCTTGAACCATATGAAGTCTATAGGACTCCATCTGATCCAAGTAAGCCACAAGCCCAGAAATCTAAAACCATTTTAAGAGTAAATAAAGAAAACTGTTTTTTTAATAAGCAAGAAACATATTTTGTAAATCAAAGATTTTTTAAAATAACTAAGCCGAAATGCATTTTTAAAAATGTGTAGCCTTTTCTGAAAATTCCGGCAGAGTTTCCTTTGTAAAAACTGACCCCGAATGAGGTACAACAAGAATAATATATATATGCAATGATAAAAGGCATCTCCAATCGGGAGCTAGCTCTTCGTCAATCGACGGTCACAACCACACAAGCAATATAATATACAACGCCGAATGGCGAGGATCAAAACTCAAAAAGAATTTCAAATAACAAGAAAAACCGTAAATCTGCTATGCGCAACTCTAAGGTCGAAATAATACATCACTAGTGTCTAAGTCTGAAACAATATACAAGTTTTTTGGTTGATGGAATTTCTAGATACAATGAATAATACATATACAAGGATGGTTCTGATGCAAAGAACCCACCTACCAAAAGAAATTCACCCGCAAAGGAAGCAGTGTGCCAGAAATGCTGCTATGGAACCTGTACGGCAAAACCTGCAAGGACTGTGGCACAACGGGATGAGTTTCCAACTCGTGAATAGAGAATATCTACAAGCAGAAATCAAATGCATGACCTAATCTTAGGTCAATACGATCAGATATAACATGTCATAAATACAAGGCATGTCTGCATGAAGTAAATATGATGAAGAATCAAAATGAATATCAATACACATATATTAGCGTCTCATTCCACTAATATTGGTGTAAGGGTATATAACAGCGCCCTTATACCCTGTTATATATACAAATGAAGTATGATCAATGTAATAAAAGTCTGTATGTGACCATGTCTGTATATATGTGGATCCTGTCCACCTGTCACTCAATGAAAATAAGCATCATGTATGCAAATATGAGGATATAATCAAAATCATGGAAATCATCATGAAACCTGTGCCTAGCATCGACACGTAAATCCTCATCTATCAGGCACTGTCACCAAGACTAGCCCTGATAGGTACGTATCATACGCTCCCTCGAAACCCGAGTACCAAGCTTCGACCCTCGAATTTCGACGTATCATACGCACAAAACTCCGGTCGGTATACCCAAGATAACCGCCGAGTAAAAGGTAATATCACCGGACGGTATGGTTCCCTTAACAGGCTCACCGTCTAAAAAATCCAGCGATCCGTTCTCGCCCCGGGGTACCTCCGGGCCCCACCATGTACCCTCATGCGGCCTCGATGCCTCCTTGCATGGGGTATATATATACATCAGAACCGATAAAACTCATGGTGGAAGCTGAAATATCATATCAAGGGTAACCGGGTTTTTAAAGCATTTACATAATCTTTTTAAAATACCCACGGTTCCCAAATCCCGAAATATCACAGAAACAACAATTGTCTCAATGCGCATAATCATAAAGCATGATGTATGTGACATATAAACGAAATGCAAGTAAATCAGTGTATCATGCAACATGGAATAATAGTATGCACATACGAGGTCATATCCTGATACAAAAATACTATTGTGTAGTGACATGGCAATTATCGATGATGAAGTGTGTGAGCCGGCAAGCAAGTGTACGTGGAACATACGCATCATCGATAATGGTGCTGGTGTCCTAGCAACATGATAGTAATATAACAGTAAACATATGCAAAGCAATGTGAATAGCATGAATATGCAGAAATCAAATAATCAACACCACAATAAATAATCTACATCAATATGTATATGTCATGCAGTTATGTCATTTGAAATAAGACGAATCAGGATTTTTAGTAAAATAAGGGCTACGGTGTTTTTAAGAAAGATACGTCCTTTGAAAAATACTCGTAGAATCCCTTTAGTTGTCTTTAAGGTATTCCTGATTCGTAGTTCTTGAAATAGGTATGACTCGGGTCTAGTCTAACATCTACCATGCAAACTACAGATCCAAGTATCAAGTCAATCTGGAGGGGTATGGAAACCACCTAAATCTGAGTCGATATGTACGTATAGTAGTCGGTGATCCCGCCTCAGTAGTATCGCGTACGATACAGTATATCATATGACATCCTCAAGTCATGAGTGCAGATCTATCATCAATATAAAGCTCGTACGGTAAATCGTCGTACGTTATCCCAATAGCTGGGTACGGGTAAATATCACATTCCTCTCATCAAATATTAGGTATCATTATCATCATATCACATAATCCGGGGTACTGATCTAAGTCTAGTACAACTGATACCATCTATAAAGTATGAATGCGGGGGTAAACACACATCCCAAGCCCGCAAGAATCACATGTCGTATCCCAAATACGAATCATATCAAATCACAAATCTCCCGGCACTAAGCCCGATATCATCGACTCATCTCCAATGTCATCCAATATCACCATCAACACTGTGTAAGTATAAAGAATATGCAAGGGTGTGCGTGTGGGTGTAAATCTATTCTAGGATTCGCGACTATGAACTACACTAGTTTACTTCTAACCCTAAACTATCCATAATACACCTAACACAATATCCATGACACACTATAACTATAATATATAGTATATCAACTACGGACTGCGGGGGTGCTATACGCCATCCACCCGACTTCCCCCTGTAGATATAATCTACTCACCTTGCGTCTTCATTTGTGGACGTCGCCACGCGCTTGCTTGTCGTTCCGAAGTCTTCATGGGGTACCTACACATCAACGTATCGTAACATGCGTATTAACACCAAATCAAAGCTAAAACGGCATACGAAAACCAAAACGATACGCTAAGGGACCTATAGGTTAGAACCTATATAGGTTAGAACCTATAGGCAACGCCTTCCAAAACCATCAACAACCCTCGATATCGTCGTATAAACGCCAAATAGTCGAGGTAAAACACAATACACAAATTCAGAATTAAAAATACGTAATATGGAAACACGAATCCAAAACAGCAACTAAGGAAATAGACTCCAGATTTCACCCTAGGTCAAATTAGACAAATCTATACATGCCAGGGGTCTAAACTACTGATAAGGGGGTACCAAAACAAAAACGAGCCAATTCCTCTCTGGTCTGGCCGCAATTTGCGGCCAGAAAGGATATATTTGCGGCCGGGGTTGGGAGTTAGGGTCTAGGGTTCTGGTGATAGCTTCCTGGGTGCCTGCACATACCAATGCCCAACCAAAATAATTTTTAGAGTCTTGGGTTGATAGCAGATCTCATATAACATTCACAGATTCCATAAATTTTTCCGATATCGGTTTCTAAATCCGTATTCCGGGTTTCAACTCTCAGGTTTAGGTCTCAATCCATGCACTAGGGTGTTTATATAACCTCAACTGAGCTCAATTTCACATTACAACACAAAATTTCCCATAACCCTAACTAGGTTTTCCTTAACTCTCCAAAATCCAACAATATCGGTTCAATCTAAATATAGGGTAAAGGTAATGTATAAACTAAGGTTAAGGTCCAGAAAATACCTCATTTGGCAACTCAAGAATTTTCTCGAGTTGCCCCTAGTGGCCAAAATCCTTGCTTCCTTAGTCCAATGTGTAGATCTTGAGCTTGTGCACACTTTTTATGAAATGGGGGTAGGGTTTTGGTATTGTTTTTGAGATGATTTGGGGCTTGAAGAGGGGAGGATGAAGAGGGGCAGCAGCTGCAGCAGGAGATAGAGGAAGCGGGAGAGAGAAAATGAGAGGAAGAATGAAGAGAATGCTAAGTCCATGGGTCAAAGAAGACCATACCTCTCTCTCTCACACCATACCTCATTTCTTTATTCCTTTTCCAATTTCTTTTCCTTTTCTTTTTCTCCAAAACCTTCTCACTAGAATAGTAACCCCAAAAGAAACATGGTGGAAAAATGCACAAGTGTAAGAAAAAAAAATATGTGCATGTTTTGCACAAAAATACCAAAAATCCAATTAGCGATTTTTAATCGCGATTAGCACTAAATTAGCCTATAACTAATCATAAAAATTTAAAAATGGCATAATTCTATAAAATACCCTATTTTATAATTTTCCATAATTTTTTCTGTATTTAATTATACCAAAATATTAAAATATTCAATAAAGTAATATTAAATTATAAAAATTCCCAAAAATAATATTTTATTTTTTTGAAATGTTACAATCTTCCCCCCTTAAATAAATTCGGTCCCCGAATTTAAATATAAACACCCAAATACTTGTAAGCCCCTGCTACCCTTCTCCGGTACTTACGGGGTTGCGGAAATAGTAAAAAACGATTTTGCTAGGGTGGTAACATGGACTCAAAATACGGATCTTTGTTAAACAACTACCTGACAACATAACTAGGAGTTTTACCTACTCGGTTAGGGGGTTATACCTTACTTGAACTGCTTCGTCTTCAACTCCTTGCGGTGTCCGGATCGCCCTCACCTCGTCGTCTCCTCGCGCCGAAGATGGATCCACCCGAATGCTTCTACCTTTTGGCTTCTACTTCAAACTTGAAGAAACTAGAAAACTTGGTTTGCTAAACCTTGTGAACTAGGATGAGTAGAGAAGTGATTTGGGTTTTCTTTTATCTCAAAGGCAATGTTTCTCAACTCATGAGAGGGAGTTGCCTTGAGCTAGAGAGCAAGAGGAAGAGGAAGAGGGCTTGAGGATGAGAGAGCTCAAGAGAGAGAAAACCAATGAAAGAATGAGCAAGCCTTTTGCTCCCATGCTCTCATAATCCAAAATCATGATAACTCATAATAGTAATTGAGTATTATGTGATGGTTCAAGTCAAAATGGCCATATCATTTCATGCACTCATTTTGCAAAAGGAAACAAGCAAGCAAAAGTCTTTGCCATGAATTGATAGCCATTGTAATGATGGTGGTCAACTAGTCCAACCTAGTCAACCAGTCAACAAAGTCAACAAAGTCAACAAAGTCAACTCTTCATCTCAACCATGACACAATAATACTTAATTAATATTATCATTAATCATATTTCTTATTCTCATTAGGGTTTAGCAAAAGTCAATAGTCAACAGTCAACAACCCTAATGAGAATCCTCTGTCTCTGTCTCTCTGTCAACTGTGCATACACACCCGCATCCGCGTTCCGAGGAACACGAATACAAACGAGATAAAACCAATCCCAAAACGTACACTAGGATCTGGCTTAAACCAAAGCCCACTAGTGTTAACTGTCCGGACGCTAAACGTGCACAAGTGCACGGATGTTACCGAACCCTGTCGCAAAACTATTCGACCTCTATCCTTTTACCTAAAGGCGAAAAGCTCTCTATGTGGGACTCTAAAGACTCGACACTACGCTGGCAGTGGGTTTAACCACAGACCGCAAGCAGCACTAGCTGTGCGTAACGGCCCCTAGGAAGATGCCGATAAGAAGACGGACGAGGTGAAACCCATCTGAACTCCTACTGAGCCTGAATGTGACAGTCTCCGTACAGTCCGGTCTGTTCGTCTGATAACATCGCATGGCGGGCCTAGAGGGTGGCAAACGTCAGTCCCCTAATAGCGG
Organism: Agapanthus africanus; assembly: GCA_030015575.1. Taxonomy (NCBI): domain Eukaryota; kingdom Viridiplantae; phylum Streptophyta; class Magnoliopsida; order Asparagales; family Amaryllidaceae; genus Agapanthus; species Agapanthus africanus. Next base: position 267,509,402 of record JASDDO010000016.1, on the reverse strand, counting down.
TACAAGTCGTGTCGGAGTATAGCCCAGAACACCCTGAGATAACACTGGAAACCTACCAGTATATCTCGCTTGCCCTAGACAGGGACTACTTGTGTAATGGCTCTCCTAGACACAGCGCGATGTCAACCCCCAATACCGGGAGAGACGAATCATGTCTAACCGTCACTGCCTCCAAGTGCTTCGGGACTGCACCCAACTACTACCTGTTTGCACGACTCCTTTGAGCCGTGGTAGGGTAGTAATCAAAGTACAGTGGGAATACACTCGAGGCGAAGTGACAGTGTCAAGTCAGCGGACTAAGCTGTACTCATGTCACCTGGGAACTGATAACTGACGATAGGTATAATACTAACCAACAGTTCCCGACGAGTCCTGTCCAGTGTACTCGTAACCTAACGAGCACCCGCATACTATCTCAAGTACGACGTACTGACGGCTGTGGGACAGACCGTCTCCCGTACTGGGATGAGAAGCGTATACGCTAGTCTACTCCGGAGTATCGATGCCCTGTCTCGATAGTCCTACGACTAGGGACCTATATATGGATGTGCTTATGGATTACCCTGCCCCCACGAGTGTGACTGCCATCACAACGCTGGTAATCAAGCAAAGATCCTAAGGGCTCTACTAATATGTATAAGCAATATGCTAAAAGAAACACACGCACATATTAAAGTAGAAACAAACCAAGTAGCATACTACCATTTTGAGCAAGATTGTCTATACAAGGTGAATATCCCAAGCTTCCATTAAGTAATATACAAACTAGTATGATACAGTAATGGCCTCTAGGGCATAAACACTAACAATCTCCGACTTGCACTAAGGCCATGTACTGGCGTATCGAAGACCTATCATTTCGATCAGCCGCTCGAACTGAGTCTGGGGTAAGGCCTTGGTGAGTGGATCAGCAGTGTTATCTTCTGAAATTACTCTCTTCACCTCGATCTCCCGGCGATCTATGATCTCCCTGATCAGGTGGTACCGCCTCAAAATGTGCCTGGACTTCTGATGGGACCTGGGTTCCTTCGCTAAAGCTATAGCGCCGTTGTTGTCACAATACAGCGGTATTGGATCAACACTGGTAGGATTCACCTGAAGCTCCGTGAGGAACTTCTTCATCCAGACAACTTCCTTTGCGGCATCGCAAGAAGCTATGTACTCCGCTTCCATAGTTGAGTCAGCAACGGTTTCCTGCTTGGAGCTCTTCCAGCAAACCGCCCCTCCATTGAGGGTAAAGACATAACCCAACATGGACTTGGAGTCATCCTTGTCACTCTGGAAGCTGGAGTCAGCAAAGGCCTCGATCTGGAGGTCTTTTCCGCCATACACCAAGAACATCTCCTTAGTCCTTGTCAGGTAGTTGAGAATGTTCTTTACCGCTATCCAGTGCTTCTTCCATGTGTCCGACTGATACCGGCTTACAACGCTCAATGCGTATGCTACATCTGGTCTGGTATACAACATCGCATACATAATAGAGCCTACCGCAGATGCGTAGGGTATTGATGACATGCCGGCCCTTTCCAAATCAGTCTTGGGAGACATCTCTTTGGAGAGGGTGATTCCGTGACAAGCCGATAGATTACCGCGCTTGGAATCTTCCATACTGAATCGTTTAAGTATGGTGTCGATGTACCTGGACTGTGAAAGTCCCAAAATCCTTTTAGATCTATCACGATAGATCTGGATCCCCAGAATGTAGTTGGCATCGCCCAGGTCCTTCATGGAGAACCTCTGTGACAAGAATCCTTTGACTGACTGTAACATAGGAATATCATTTCCTATCAGGAGAATGTCATCGACGTACAAGAAGAGGAATACCACATTTCTCCCTACAATCTTACTGTAAATGCATGGTTCATCTGGGTTTTTGACAAAGTCGAATTCTTTGACAGTATCATCAAAACAGATGTTCCAACTCCACGATGCCTGCTTCAGTCCATAGATGGACTTGAGCAACTTGCACACTTTACCGCTGCTCCCACTCTGTATGAATCCTTCCGGCTGATCCATATAGACGCGCTCTTCCAAATTTCCATTTAGGAAAGCCGTCTTTACGTCCATCTGCCAGATCTCATAATCGTGGAAGACAGCAATGGCAAGAAGGATCCGAATGGATTTGAGCATAGCCACTGGAGAAAAGGTCTCGTCATAGTCCAAACCAGGTCTTTGACGAAAACCCTTTGCAACAAGCCTAGCTTTATAGGTTTCAACCTGCCCATCTACACCAATCTTCTTTCTAAAGATCCATTTGCAGCCTAAGGGTTTTACCCCTTCTGGAGCAAAGTCCAAAGTCCAAACTTTGTTGGTGTACATGGACTCCATCTCGGTCCGCATTGCATCCAGCCATTTTACCGAGTCACCGCTCTGAATGGCTTGCTGGAAGCTAGTAGGCTCATCATAATCAATAGTGCAATCCTCTCTATCCCCGTCTATGAGAAAACCGTAGTATCTCTCGGGCGGATGAGACTGCCTACGACTCCTGCGGAGCGGTGCAGGAATGTCCGGTTCTCCTGAAACTTCTGGTTCTTCCAAGCTTTCAGTAATAGCTTGTGGTTCTGGAATTTCTTCCAGTTCTATTGCGCTCCCACTTATCTGATTTTCCAAAAATTCAGTTTCCAAGAAGTGGGCATGCTGAGAAACAAAAACTTTTTGTTCCTCTGCGGAATAGAAAAGATAGCCCCTGGAGTTCTTTGGGTATCCCACAAACTTACACAGTACTGAGCGTGCCTCGAGCTTTTCCGCATGCTGATTTTTTACAAAAGCTGGACATCCCCATGTCTTAAGATACTTAAGACAGGGTTTCTTCCCACTCCACATCTGATATGGGGTGGTAGGCACATTCTTGGTTGGAGCCTTGTTCAAGAGATATGCAGCTGTTTCTAGTGCATAACCCCAGAAAGATTGCGGTAACTCAGCCTTACTCATCATGGAACGAACCATATTCAATAGGGTTCGATTCCGTCTTTCAGATACACCATTGTGTTGTGGTGTGTATGGAGGAGTACGCTGAGAAAGAATTCCATTCTCTTTTAAGTAGTCCAGAAACTCGGCACTCAAGTATTCACCACCTCGATCAGATCTCAGTGTCTTTATACTTTTGCCTGTTTGTTTTTGAACTTCATTCTTGTATTCCCGAAATTTCTCAAAGGCCTCGGATTTGTGCTTCATTAAGAAGACATGTCCATACCTAGAGAAATCATCTGTGAAAGTAATGAAGTATGAATAACCACTTCGCGCATGTGTAGACATTGGACCACACACATCACTGTGTACGAGTCCCAAGAGCTCGCTCGCTCTTACTCCGTGTCCAGTGAACGGAGTCTTTGTCATCTTTCCCATGAGACAAGATTCACAAGTGGCATAAGACTGATACTCGAACGGATTCAAGTATCCCTCTTTATGTAACTTAGTTAATCGTGTCTCATTAATGTGACCTAGTCTACAATGCCATAAGAAAGCCTGATTTGTTTCCGGAGACTTTCTTTTAAGTGTGTTCTGGACACTGAAAATCTGAGCTTGATTCAATACGTATATCCCGTTATTTAATGTACCTGACCCGATCAGAACTTGATTTAGGTGGATGTGTACTACATCGCTTACAAAAGTAAAACCATATCCTTCCTTAGAAAGTAAGGATACAGATATGATATTACAAGTCTCACCTGGTACATACAAACAGTTACGCAAAATCAATATCTGCCCAGTTGTCAGTCCAAGATGATATTCCCCTACGGATTCAGCATCCATGCTCATTCCGTTAGCAACCCTGAGAGTCATATCACCTTTCCTGATAACCCTATGGTTTCTCAGAACCTGTAATGAATTACAGATGTGAGATCCTGATCCGGTATCCAATACCCAGGAAGTAGGGTTAACTGACATACAGTTCTCTACTACAAACACACCCGAAGCCGAAGCCACAACATGCTTCGAATTCTGGCTACTGGCTTTGCTAGCTTTGCAATCCTTCTGCCAATGTTCATTCCTGTTACAATAGGAACGTCCCTCTTTTACTATATCCAGTCCCGAAACTTTTGCCCTTCCCTTTCCTTCTTCTTCCCTGGTTTCCTTTAGGGTATAAGCAGAGGGCAGGGACTGTAGAATCAAGTCAGTATTTGACCCGTTCTCCAACGTGGTCTTCAGGTCCGTGAGCTCTAAATAGCTGGTCTCTGTAAGGACGTTGCCCCCTACAGATGACCCGACAGCCAACCTCGCTTGAAGCAATTCGTTCGAGGTCTCATATCTTGCGATACGAGATTGCTCTCCATATAAATCTTTGTTATGGAGGAAGATAGAAACTGAGTCCATCTTCTCGTGCTGCCTCTGGTTTGCACCATGAACTGAGGCTAACACGAGGCACTTGGCTTTCGCACAGTCTTTTTCCGATGTCATACGGATGTCAATGTCCGTGACAGGGGAAACTGGTCCTGAGACGGCAGGGGTTTGATTAGTTAAGAGGTGTCCCAACTTGTCATGGGTAATGGACATCTGGACAGACCTTTGCCAATCATAACAGTCAGGTTCAGTCATTTTATTATCTAGATGTAACCTATGTGTGGTCACTGGGTCGCTGCAATTAAGAGAGAGAGAAGAAAACAATCAGCATGATGCTCTTGCAAGTTTAGATTGGTTTTTAATTTATCTAAACAGGATGGCTCGCACTGTCTCTCGAATCCCTCCTCAAACCATAAAGGAATAATTAGTCGGGATCAATCTCACCGTACAATACTTGCTTAACCGTTCAGCCAGGCCAGTGTCGGTACTTCGAGGGAGGTTTTCCAACGCTTTCGCGATGTTCCTTAATTAAATAACCTCTTTTCCCTGTAGGCATAGCCTCGCTAACACCTTTTTAGACACCTACTTGGTTTATAGCATTGATCGTTAAGTGAGAAAGTTCCGGAGGAGTAGCATATACTCACAGTAGGATCGGGATCCAAATATCATCGCATGACAAAACTGAAGGAATCCTACCAGAATCATCACACTCCAAATGGTATGCAGCGCTAGCAAGTTTCAGGTTCTTTTGAAACTCCCGATGTGGATTTTTGCCCCATGCTCTTATGACCATGACGAAGGTCAACAAATCATAAGTCACATGTCAAGTTCTACCCATCATTGTCTAGGTTAATTTGAACCCACCCGTATATACCCTTGATGAAGGTCAACAAGGTAATACGACTGTCCCAAACCAACGCATCTATCTATGCTACATATGAACACCCAACAGCTACCAATCACTATGCCTTGACGAAGGTCAACAAACATAACTTGAATACTATTGAATATTCATACGAAACGACGGAGGGCTACGAATGATTTTGGCAAAACCTTGAACGTAGTGAACTTGATATAATCGAAAGAACCTTGATAGCTTTTAAAAGGAGTGGCTTATGCTCCGCGTTTAAAAGTTGTTTTTGAAAGAAACTGAGTGGTTTTTGAAATTGTTCCAACGACTTTTACTTAGTTTATTTTCTTGCATTAATTTTAATGTGTCCCATCATTTAATCCTACCATTGCAGAAAACAACCAAAATATGACGTACGCTTATGCCATCCTCATTCGCCACGGGGCCCCGTCATTACCCGTTAGGTTACTTAACTAACGACAGAGCGGGGGCTGGACTAGCGCGGATGCAAAACATAAGCAACGCCTAAATAGATATCATATATAGATATATTACAATGATAGCCATTCCAGATCACAGATGAACACATTGGATATACTAGGAATCCACAATTCGTACGAGCCTGTAACGAAAAGTGGATTACACGGTCGCGGTGAATAGCCAATACCCCACCCAAGACCCCTACGGGTGCGGAAAACTACCCGCCAAATACCCGAAACGAAGCAACCTCCCTCAACGACGTGAGTAGGCCACTCGGTACTTCGAGGTACCCGGTAGTTTGTGCACCCCCTCCATGGGTCTATCCTAGGAGGAAAAACAGTAAAAGAAATTATACAATGACGGTTCAACCTCACCCCGGTTGTGCGGCCAAATAAATAATATTACATCAATTACAAATTTTAGATGAATTGAAAGAAAAGAAAACTCTCATCTCACAACCCCCCGGCTATTCACCCGCGACAATCCAATGAATTCATATACACATACCATCAACATTACAGATCACAGATATGTATAACCCCCACTAATCGACGTATAGCGATTAGCAGACGTTCAATACATATATCACATCACAGATATAAACCCGTTAGCTTTAGTCTTTAGAAATTCGATCAAAATACGGTTTTTTAAGCCCCAAAAACAAATTTTTCTTTCTGGAAAATCTGGGCAAAAAAAACATATTGTAAAAATCCCAAAACACCCCTATGACCACACTGCAAGGAAAATCGTCCACGGTCGAGTCAACTCGGCCACGGGTCTGCGGCGGGAGCAAGCTCCAGCCGCGGTTCCGCGGCGCGTTGATCGGCTCTCTGGACCATTTTCCTACAGTGTGCTCTAAAAACCCTGAGTCGAATTTTAAGGCAAGATTTATTATTTTTAGAACAGAGGAAAAATTCGACAGAAAGTATGCAACCCGGGCGTGTTTCGCGACTTTTTCTACGATCGAATTTCTACTTACATTGTTAACATGTTAGATAGTGTTTAACTAGGCTCTGATACCACTGTAAGTCTATGCTACCCTTCCCCGGTACTTACGGGGTTGCGGAAATGGTGAAAAACGATTTTGCTAGGGTGGTAACATGGACTCAAAATACGGATCTTTGTTAAACAACTACCTAACAACCTAACTAGGAGTTTTACCTACTCGGTTAGGGGGTTATACCTTACTTGAACTCCTTCATCTTCAACTCCTTGCGGTGTCCGAATCGCCCTCACCTCGTCGTCTCCTCGCGCCGAAGATGGATCCACCCGAAAGCTTCTACCTTTTGGCTTCTACTTCAAACTTGAAGAAACTAGAACACTTGGTTTGCTAAACCTTGTGAACTAGGATGTGTAGAGAAGTGATTTGGGTTTTCTTTTATCTCAAAGGCAATGTTTCTCAACTCATGAGAGGGAGTTGCCTTGAGCTAGAGAGCAAGAGGAAGAGGAAGAGAGCTTGAGGAAGAGAGAGCTCAAGAGAGAGAAAACCAATGAAAGAATGAGCAAGCCTTTTGCTCCCATGCTGTCATAATCCAAAATCATGATAACTCATAATAGTAATTGAGTATTATGTGATGGTTCATGTCAAAATGGCCATATCATTTCATGCACTCATTTTGCAAAAAGAAACAAGCAAGCAAAAGTCTTTGCCATGAAATGATAGACATTGTAATAATGGTGGTCAACTAGTCCAACCTAGTCAACCGGTCAACAAAGTCAACAAGTCAACAAAGTCAATTCTTCATCTCAACCATGACACAATAATACTTAATTAATATTATCATTAATCATATTTTTTATTCTCATTAGGGTTTAGCAAAAGTCAATAGTCAACAGTCAACAACCCTAATGAGAAGCCTCTGCCTCTGTCTCTCTGTCAACTGTGCATACACACCCGCATCCGCGTTCCGAGGAACATGAATACAAATGAGATAAAACCAATCCCGAAACGTACACTAGGATCTGGCTTAAACCAAAGCCCGCTAGTGTTAACTGTCCGGACACTAAACGTGCACAAGTGCACGGATGTGACCGAACCCTGTCGCAAAACCATGCGACCTCTACCCTTTTGCCTAAAGGCGAATAGCTCTCTGTGTGGGACTCTAAAGACTTGACACTACGCTGGCAGTGGGTTTAACCACAGACCGCAAGTGGCACTAGCTGTGTGTAACGGCCCCCAGGTAGATGCCGATAAGAAGACGGACGAGGTGAAACCCATCTGAACTCCTACTGAGCCTAAATGTGACAGTCTCCGTACAGTCCGGTATGTTCGTCTAATAACATCGCATGGCGGGCCTAGGGGGTGGCAAACGTCAGTCCCCTAATAGCGGTACAAGTCGTGTCGGAGTATAGCCCAGAACACCCTGAGATAACACTGGAAACCTACCAGTATATCTCGCTTGCCCTGGCCAGGGACTACTTGTGTAATGGCTCTGCTAGACACAGCGCGATGTCAACCCCCAATACCGGGAGAGACGAATCCTGTCTAACCGTCACTGCCTCCAAGTGCTTCGGGACTGCACCCAACTACTACCTGTTTGCACGACTCCTTTGAGCCGTGGTAGGGTAGTAATCAAAATACAGTGGGAACACACTCGAGGCGAAGTGAGAGTGTCAAGTCAGCGGACTAAGCTGTACTCATGTCACCTGGGAACTGATAACTGACGATAGGTATAATACCAACCAACGGTTCCCGACGAGTCTTGTCCAGTGTACTCGTAACCTAACGAGCACCCGCATACTATCTCAAGTATGACGTACTGACGACTGTGGGACAGACCGTCTCCCGTACTGGGATGAGAAGCGTATACGCCAGTCTACTCCGGAGTATCGATGCCCTGTCTCGATTGTCCTACGACTAGGGACCTGTATAAGGATGTGCTTGTGGATTACCCAGCCCCCACGAGTGTGACTGCCATCACAACGCTGGTAATCAAGCAAAGATCCTAAGGGCTCTACTAATATGTATAAGCAATATGCTAAAAGAAACACACGCACATATTAAAGTAGAAACAAACCAAGTAGCATACTACCATTTTGAGCAAGATTGTCTATACAAGGTGAATATCCCAAGCTTCCATTAAGTAATATACAAACTAGTATGATACAGTAATGGCCTCTATGGCATAAACACTAACAATACTAAAACATTTCAGTAAAAATCCAAATTGTCGGGGCTCCGAAAACATCAATACACAGCGAATATCATAAAAATGTACTGCTCTATAAGAAATCAATCCTAAAAAGGTATATATATATATAAGAATATCCCGTGCGTCTGGTGCGCTAGGAAATCAAAATCCATATATGTGCCATACATGGGCACAAAACAACATCTAGGTGCAAGGGGTGTGCACGAAACATTTGTCATAGGCAACTTGTGTGCCTGACAGCAAAATCAGGTGCATTTGACATGCACGAAGAATTCCGATTTAGTGCATCTTGCGCGCACCAAAATCGTATATCGAAACACTAAAGGTGCATGAAAACTATGCTGGAAACGTAAATCACATCACTGGCATAAAATAGGCATGAAATCACAATCAATATCTCAAATGTAATGACTATGCGCAAAATATAAATACCCAGTGGGTGCATAAAACAAATATCATGAAACTCAGTCATAAAAACTAAATCATGCAAACAGAACGCCCAAAATACCGAAATCCAAGATGATGGATACGTGATAATCGAATCACAAAATCACAAATCATAAATACCATCGTCGGTATCCCCTCCTTCAAAGTCAAGAAGGTGTCGGTGCATCCAATTCTAGCAGCACAAGATATCTACTTGCCTCTTGCTCACGGTCTGGCGTCCTCTGTCTCTGGGTCCTTATCTTCTCTGCTGATTACCTAACTCGCAATTAATCGGCTCATCGGCCCTGTCAGGTGTGCTAACGGGGACAATTCCGTTCTGGCACTTCTCTGGTCATCTCTCGGTCAATCATCACGACTACTCGTAAAGCAGCATGTCACTGGCGTCGGCCTCTGGCTCTTTGATTGCACATCACATCTGATCCTGGGTGCAAATATCATTGCAGCAGTGCCCTGGAAGGAATCCTGTTCAGGGTCTCTTCCGATCTTGCCTATGCCGATCTGTACGGAGGCTGGTACTCTTGCATAATCTCTTCTCGCCCGATGGACATCTGCGTCCTCTGCACAGCATTTCTCGGAAACTGGTCGCATCCCAACGCCTCTGTAAGCATATCAGGTCTCTGGTCTCGACGGGAAGTAATGACAGCTCATCAGCGTCTCGCACGAACCCCTTGTCCCGCTTGTCTGTATCATCGTCCACTTCGACGTCACGTCTCTATCTGCGCACTGCAATGCTCTCGGTTACGGTCAATCCGAAGTCTCTCTCAAATCTCCTTTCTACCGAATTTCCCGGAAGTCATCGTCCTTTACTGAAGCTAATTCTTGTTCCAGAACGGTTGCATACTCATCGCGCCTCTTTCTGGAAGCTATATCCATATACAATGCCTCTGCGTGCGTATCGCATTTCTGATGTCGGCGGAGTAGGACGTCATCTCGTCGAAATCTCTTACGAACTCTTTACTTCACTCTGCTCAATGTCGACTGATTCGGACTCGTCTTATCGTGGCTGCATGGACTGCACTCCAACGGCTATGCTCATATCTGGAGTCTCCCAAGCAGTGTGTCCCATCAAATAATATCCGAATGATGCCGAACCATCCGATCGATTGTCAAAACCTCATAATCCCCCAAGAGATCAACATCATAGGTACAGTTTAATAGTATCGAGTACATACCACAGCATCAGTGGTCCAGTCGTAGAAGGGCAAACCCAAGCCTCACTAATGGCGCAGTGGAAGCAAACCCTAAGGTTCAAAGGCTTTCACACGGTCATTAAGTATAGTTAGGGTTTCATTCTTCTAGAGGGTCCATAGAATCGCTTGCATGTCTTTCTGAATACTTTAAACTTGGAAAATGGGCTCCTGACATTCGATCGTCTCTATCGACTCTCAACGAATCTGCATGAAGTCGTCTCTAGCTGGAAACAATCTATCTGATGACCTCGCATCGGTAAGCGAACGAACCACATGTCCTAGTCATTCATCCTCAGGTGACTAGCGACCTTCCATCATATCTCTAAGTACAATCTCGTACTGCCATAGCTCCAACATCTGGGGCGATATCTCGTCGTTCGCAGCAATAACTGGCTCGCTCGTCTGCACGCTGAACAGTGCCTCGATCATCCTGAGTAAGCGATATATCAATGGCCATCACATCCTGGCTGGCCTCTAGCAGTAGCCTGCTCCTCTGGTACCAATCAGCACGTCCGAGAAATCTCGTGAAAGCGATCTGTCAAACGCTCATGGCGCGAAAACACAATAGAACGACGCCTCTATATGCAATCGTATGTCTCTGGAATCACGCCCTGGTCAGTCCTCGTCTGCGATGAGCTCAAGCTGACGCAACTCTAGCCGTAGCTCTCTCTCTCTCTGCCCGTGTGATCGTGGCAGCAAAATCATAACCAGTATCGATGAGGATAGATCATAGGAAGGAATATAATACTATGCAAGGAAATGTACATCCTAAGGCTCCTTAAGCGGAGTGGCGTATCGTAAGTATGCCGCGGAACATACACACTGTACGTCACTCTACTGAAGTCACCTACTCCATCAACCAAGGGTCATCCTAAGCGACGAAAGTTCGGGTCTAATACACCCTCGACTAAGTCTAAGTTCCGTAAGTTCAAGCCTAAGTTCCGTATATATATAGACGCCCTAGGCTCCACATAGTCAAACTTAGACTCGAACCAAGGTTAACCTAGCGCTCTGATACCAACTTTGTCACGACCCGAAAGAGTACGTGACTGGCCCTTGAACCATATGAAGTTTATAGGACTCCATCTGATCCAAGTAAGGCATAAGCCCAGAAATCTAAAACCATTTTAAGAGTAGATAAAGAAAACTAGTTTTTTTTTAATAAGCAAGAAACATATTTTGTAAATCAAAGATTTTTTAAAATAACTAAGCCGAAATGCATTTTTAAAAATGTGTAGCCTTTTCTGAAAATTCCGGCAGAGTTTCCTTTGTAAAAACTGACCCCGAATGGGGCACAACAAGAATAATATATATATGCAGTGATAAAAGGCATCGCCAAGCGGGAGCTAGCTCTTCGTCAATCGACGGTCACAACCACAAAAGCAATATAATATACAACACCGAATGGCGAGGATCAAAACTCAAAAAGAAATTCAAATAACAAGAAAAACCGTAAAACTGCTATGCGCGACTCTAAGGTCGAAATAATACATCACTAGTGTCTAAGTCTGAAACAATATACAAGTTTTTTGGTTGATGGAATTTCGAGATACAATGAATAATACATATATAAGGGTGGTTCTGATGCAAAGAACCCACCTACCAAAAGCAATTCACCCGCAAAGGAAGCAGTGTGCCAGAAATGCCGCTATGGAACCTGTACGGCAAAACCTGCAAGGACTGTGGCACAACGGGGGTGAGTTGCCAACTCGTGAATAAAGAATATCTACAAGCAGAAATCGAATGCATGACCTAATCCTAGGTCAATACGATCAGATATAACATGTCATAAATATAAGGTATGCCTGCATGAAGTAAATATGATGAAGTATCAAAATGAATATCAATACACATATATTGGCGTCCCATTCCACTAATATTGGTGTAAGGGTATATATAACAACGCCGTCATACCCTGTTATATATACAAATGAAGTATGATCAATGTAATAAAAGTCTGTATGTGATCATGTCTGTATATATGTGGATCCCGTCCACTTGTCACCCAATGACAATAAGCATCATGTATGCAAATATAAGGATATAATCAAAATCATGGAAATTATCATGAAACCTGTGCCTAGCATCGGCACGTAAATCCTCATCTATCAGGCACTGTCACCAAGACTAGCCCTGATAGGTACGTATCATACGCTCCCTCGAAACCTGAGTGCCCAGCTTCGACCCTCGAATTTCGACGTATCATACGCACAAAACTCCGGTCGGTATCCCCAAGATAACCGCCGAGTAAAAGGTAATATCACCGGACGATATGGTTCCCCTGACAGGCTCACCGTCTAACAAATCCAGCGATCCGTTCTCGCCCCGGGGTACCTCCGGGCCCCACCATGTACCCTCATGCGGCCTCGACGCCTCCTCACATGGGGTATATATATACATCAGAACCGATAAAACTCATGGTGGAAGCTGAAATATCATATCAAGGGTAACCGTGTTTTTAAAGCATTTACATAATCTTTTTAAAATACCCACGGTTCCCAAATCCAGAAATATCACAGAAACAACAATTGTCTCAATGCGCATAATCATAAAGCATGATGTATGTGACATATAAACGAAATGCAAGTAAATCAGTGTATCATGCAACATGGAATAATAGTATGCACATAAAATGTCATATCCTGATGAAATAATACTATTGTGTAGTGACATGGCAATTATCGATGATGAAGTGTGTGAGCCGGCAAGCAAGTATACGTGGAATATACGCATCATCGATAATGGTGCTGGTGTCCTAGCAACATGATAGTAATATAGCAGTAAACATATGCAAAGCAATGTGAATAGCATGAATATGCAGAAATCAAATAATCAACACCACAATAAAGAATCTACATCAATATGTATATGTCATGCAGTTATGTCATTTGAAATAAGACGAATCAGGATTTTTAGTAAAATAATGGCTACGGTGTTTTTAAGAAAGATACGTCCTTTGAAAAATACCCGTAGAATCCCTTTACTTGTCTTTAAGGTATTCCTGATTCGTAGTTTTTGAAATAGGTATAACTCGGGTCTAGTCTAACATCTACCATGCAAACTACAGATCCAAGTATCAAGTCAATTGGGAGGGGTATGGAAACCACCTAAATCTGAGTCGATATGTACGTATAGTAGTCGGTGATCCCGCCTCAGTAGTATCATATGACATCCTCAAGTCATGAGTGCGGATCTATCATCAATATAAAACTCGTACGGTAAATCGTCGTAGGGCATCCCAATAGCTGGGTACTGGTAAATATCACATTCCTCTCATCAAATATCAGGTATCATTATCATCATATCACATAATCTGGGGTACTGATCTAAGTCTAGTACAACTGATACCATCTATAAAGTATGAATGCGGGGGTAAACACACATCCCAAGCCCGCAAGAATCACATGTCGTATCCCAAATACTAATCATATCAAATCACAAATCTCCCGGCACTAAGCCCAATATCATCGACTCATCTCCAATGTCATCCAATATCACCATCAACACCGTGTAAGTATAAAGAATATGCAAGGGTGTGCGTGTGGGTGTAAATCTATTCTAGGGTTCGCGACTATGAACTACACTAGTTTACTTCTAACCCTAAACTATCCATAATACACCTAACACAATATCAATGACACACTATAACTATCATATAATATATAGTATATCAACTACGGACTGCAGTGGTGCTATACGCCATCCACCCGACTTCCCCCTGTAGATATAATCTACTCACCTTGCGTCTTCATTTGTGGACGTCGCCACGCGCTTGCTTGTCGTTCCAAAGTCTTCATGGGGTACCTACACATCAACGTATTGCAAAATGCGTATTAACACCAAATCAAAGCTAAAACGGCATACGAAAACCAAAACGATACGCTAAGGGGCCTATAGGTTAGAACCTATAGGCAACGCCTTCCAAAACCATCAACCACCCTCGATATCGTCGTATAAACGCCAAATAGTCGAGGTAAAACACAATACACAAATTCAGAATTAAAAATACATAATATGGAAACACGAATCCAAAACAGCAACTAAGGAAATAGGCTCCAGATTTTACCCTAGGTCAAATTAGACAAATCTATACATGCCAGGGGTCTAAACTACTGATAAGGGGGTACCAAAACAAAAACGAGCCAATTCCTCTCTGGTCTGGCCGCAATTTGCGGCCAGAAAGGATATATTTGCGGCCGGGGTTGGGAGTTAGGGTCTAGGGTTCTGGTGATAGCTTCCTGGGTGCCTGCACATACCAATGCCCAACCAAAATAATTTTTAGAGTCTTGGGTTGATAGCAGATCTCATATAACATTCACAGATTCCATAAATTTTTCCGATATCGGTTTCTAAATCCGTATTCCGGGTTTCAACTCTCAGGTTTAGGTCTCAATCCATGCACTAGGGTGTTTATATAACCTCAACTGAGCTCAATTTCACATTACAACACAAAATTTCCCATAACCCTAACTAGGTTTTCCTTAACTCTCCAATATCCAACAATATCGGTTCAATCTAAATATGGGGTAAAGGTAATGCATAAACTAAGCTTAAGGTCCAGAAAATACCTCATTTGGCAACTCAAGAATTTTCTTGAGTTGCCCCTAGTGGCCAAAATCCTTGCTTCCTTAGTCCAATGTGTAGATCTTGAGCTTGTGCACACTTTTTATGAAATGGGGGTAGGGTTTTGGTATTGTTTTTTAGATGATTTGGGGCTTGAAGAGGGGAGGATGAAGAGGGGCAGCAGCTGCAGCAGGAGATAGAGGAAGAGGGAGAGAGAAAATGAGAGGAAGAATGAAGAGAATGCTAAGTCCATGGGTCAAAGAAGACCATACCTCTCTCTCTCACACCATACCTCATTTCTTTATTCCTTTTCCATTTTCTTTTCCTTTTCTTTTTCTCCAAAACCTTCTCACTAGAATAGTAACCCCAAAAGAAACATGGTGGAAAAATGCACAAGTGTAAGAAGAAAAAAATATGTGTATGTTTTGCACAAAAATACCAAAAATCCAATTAGCGATTTTTAATCGCGATTAGCACTAAATTAGCATATAACTAATCGTAAAAACTTAAAAATGGCATAATTCTATAAAATACCCTATTTTATAATTTTCCATAATTTTTTCTGTATTTAATTATACCAAAATATTAAAATATTCAATAAAGTATTATTAAATTATAAAAATTCCCAAAAATAATATTTTATTTTTTTGAAATGTTACAGCTTGACTACTGGGATTATGATGCAGATCATACTAGTGGGACATGTGTAGTTTATAAGCATATCCTTGAAATGTTCCTAGTCGTGGGTGTATCGAGACGGGGCATCGATATTCCAGAGTAGACTAGCGTATACGTTTCTTGTCCGATATGATGGGCGATGGATGATCCCATATCCATTGGTGTGGTGACACCAAAGATTGTATACGGGTGCTCAGTAGAGACTGGGTACACTGAACGGACTCGCCTAGAACTCCTATGTGGTATTATATCTATCGTCGGATAGCAGTTCTTAGGTGACACTGGTACAGGTTAGTCTGTAGATCCAAGATCGTCATAGAGTCTTGTGTGTCCTCCCACTATACTTTGATCTCCACCCTACCATAGCTTTACTGAGTTGTGAAAACAGATGGATTTTGGGTACAGTCCCGAGGCACATAGAGGCAATGAGCGATAGGAGGGGTTTCGTCTCTCTCGGTATTGGAGGTTGATGTTGCGCTATTCTCAATTGGCTATAACAGGAAGTCCCTGGCCAGGGCTGATGAGATTTACTGATAAGTGTAATTAGTAGTTTCTCGATCTGTTATAGGCCATATATCGGCAAGACTTATTGAGTTATTGGGGTCGACGATACCATCGCTAGACTCGATATGCAGCATATCTGACGAAGAGACCGGACTGTACCATAAGTGTTTCCAGTTGGCTCGACGGGAGTTTTGACAGGTTCGCTTGTTTTTCTTCTGATCGCTCAATACTCGGGAGCCGTTACGTACAGCTAGTGCCGCTGACGGTTTGTGGGTATGTGATATGATCACTGCCTACTGCTAGCGTATTGACGAGTCTTAGAGTCCTACAGAGGGATTTCTTAGCTCATACGAAATGATGTAGGGTGCATATGGGATATTCGCGGGAGCTCGATTAAATGCGTGTATTTGATACCGTATTTTAATCGGGCGTTTTCTATTGGTCGGGTCGTATGTGATATGACCAGATTATTAAATCAAGTGTTGATTTAATATTATTGACTTTTAGCTCATTTATTTAAAACATTTTCTATTTTGATGTATGCATGAATGTATGTATGTATATATATCGATATGAATGCACACATGCATGCATACATGTGTCATGGTTGATTATACAATGGAGATGGCAATGCAAGACTCACATGGTAAAATATTTATATATTTTGATTATTGAGAAAAAGGAAAATGTGAATAAATCATGGCTAGTTTTCTACATTCTTCTTTACTTGACCTAGCTTTAACCATGATCTATTTTCTATTTGTTCTTTAACTCAATATAAAAATATCTAGATATTTTATAACCATGGTTGTGGGTGAGTGTCACTTTCTCATATTTATTTTCTTTTCTCATTATTATTGAGAGGATTATCAAAAAAGAGCTCAAGCTTAGCCATTCTCCTTCTTCTACCTCATTCAAGTTCTCTAGCTTTTTCAAGTGAGTGAAGAACATAAAAAAGAAAGGTTTTTAAGTGAGATCCAAACCCACATCACCAATCTATATTAGTCTAGCCCACTAGTGTAGGTTGTATGCTCCACTTCCATTTAGATCAAGTGAAGATAGGAGCTTGAGCCAAGGGACTCCGTGGTGGATCGTCGTGGACTTTGAAGGTTTCAAGCGAACACGTTCAAACACCAAGTTGATCAAAGGAGTAACAAAGAGGAGGTCTACAAAGGTTGTATTACTCTCCTCTTATTGTTAGACACTTGATAGTATGTGATACTAGTTCTTGTTACCCTAATTTTCTAGTTCGATTCATGGTCAGTTTTTCTTAGCACCCCTAAAATTTTTGTTATAGCATGTTTGATGCAACCCAAACCCTAAGAATGGTGCTAGACAAACCCTACAAACCTAAGGGAGGTAAACTAAATAAACTCCAAAATGAGTACATAAACTAGAGACTTCGAAACGAGTGAATAAACTACAAACTCCAAAATGAGTACATAAACTAGAAACTCCGAAACGAGTGAATAAACTACAAACTCCGAAATGAGTATATAAACTAGAAACTCCGAAATGAGTGAATAAACTATAAACTCCGAGATGAGTACATAAACTACTTTACGTCAAGTCAAGACAGAGAGGCGCAAGTATGAAATGAAATATGTCTTTTATTCATAAATCAAAATGAATACAAGATACGAAGGGACAAAAGACAAAAAATATACAGCGACAAATTTCTAAGCTAGTGGGCGGTTCAATAAGCCAGCAAGTTCGACATTCTTCCGCCGGACTTCCTCTTTAAGCTCTATCAGCGTCGCGAGCTGAGTCCCTGCCTGTGCCTGTTGGTTCTGATATAAAGAAAATCGACTTTCAAGCTCTTTCTCGGCAGCCTTATGGGCCTCGACCATCTTGCGTGTAAAAATAATGGCTTTAACAAGAGCTACCACCTCCGTAATGGCCTCCTGAAGAACTCGCCAAATTTCATAAGCACGAGTAGTCTTGGCGGTGAGTTGGGCTTGAAGTTCCCCTAAAGCTTTTGAATCCAATTCCCTCGCCGAAAACTTTCGGTTGAGCCTTTTCTCACATAACTGGAGATTGGCTGCACATCGGTCAATCCATCCACGCAGCCTAGCCTTTACTGAAGAAATGTCGGAGGGAAGGCGTATGCATTCAACCCCATGTAGAGAAGACTCAACTTGACGACAGTACTCGACCCAAGTACGCACCAGCGCCTCGTCATGGTAGGTGGCAAGAACAGACAAAAAAGCATTGGTTTCAACAGCGAATTCTTCGGCCGTAATAGAGGTACCAGCGTGAAGATCTTCAATAAGAGTCGTTAGCGAATGAATGCTTTGTTTTTCCATCTTCTCAGACACGCATCGGGCGTAAAGGCCTGATGGCATGGCAATCTGGGATTCCAATGGGGTTAGGATTGTCAAAGATGTAAGAGTACATGTATGGTTAGTTTCCTTTCTAAACATAGAACAAGTAAAAGAACGCGAATGCTAAAGCGTCACTTACCCACGGAAGGCGGATTTGAGAGATCCCCGGGTCCATCAAGAACGTCAACCTCATCGTCAGCTTCTAGGACTGCGGTTTAAATAGAGGGCGCATCAACATCATTACGAAAATATAAAACGAAAAGACAAAAGAATACTAACCTTGACCAGAAGAAAGGACTATGCTCTGTGGAGGTATCGCTTGTGGGGCCGCCATGTCAAGTAAACGCTGGAAATTTTTCTTCAGAGAAAGATCCACAATAGAGGACGCCAGCTCCCGTAATTCTGAGAGAAAGAAAGGTTCAGACATATGGAAAGGTCGTTAAACAAAAAATGTAGATGTATATAAGATTACCTTCGATACTTCATCCGCTTTGAACTGGAGGGATGGAAGCTTCGGTGTTCTCCTCTACACGCTCTGGTGCGTCACTGGAGATATCCATTGAATCTATCAACGATGTGGCAAACTTTGTTGGAGGACCAGAGGTCATCATCGGGGGCTCCAAGGCGCGGATGGCAGCTTCGGTGATCTCCTCTACACCCTCCGGTGCATTAGTGGAGATATTCATGGGATCTATAGCCAGGTTGGCAGTCTCCACTAGAGAAATAGAAGCCATCACTGGAAGCATCAAGGCTCTATCTGGGCTCAAGACTATGCCCGCTGCAGAAGGCCCTACAAAATTTTTGTAAAGATAAGATGAGGTGAAAGTAGTACCAATTAATTACCAAAAGAGACGTTAAAAAATTATATATGCATACCAATACGCCAGGGAGCTTGAAGTATGGCCTTCTCGAGTCGCTGCTCTTTTCTGATCACTTGCGCTCGTCGGTATTCGATCGAAAACAATGCCTGCCCGTCTTCAGAGCAGCCTCGTCTTCAGAAACGGCCAAGATGGGCTGTTTCAGAGCCCGTTCATCTTCCATCGTTAGAGGACCCATTAGTAGCCTAGGTGATAACAGATCAACATCATAGAATACGACAGGGGAAATCCTCCATTCTTGGGGCGCACATTCTCACTTTCATCCTGTGGTCGTTTCAAGGCTTCGGTCAATTGAGTGGCTTCCTCGGCAGATGTGCCAGGAAATAGGAGGCAGTCGTCTGGTTCATGCACAGATATGAGCTCGTCCGGAAGAGGCTCGGACTCAAGCAATGCACCGAGTAAACCAACAACCGATTTCTTCCTCCTTTTAGGGCCCGAACCAGCACTGGAAGAAGGGTGCTTCCTCCTCTATGGCAGTTTTGCACGGCGCTGCCCAATCTTACCTTCGGTGTCTGTTTTTGGTGATGCCGGTGCCTTCACAGGAATCTCTGCCCCAGCCTTAGCACGGATCGGCATACCAGCAACGTGGATGACTGATTCCGCCCGAGCAGCCTTAGGAATAAGCACCAATTCTCAATCTCTCAGAGGAGGCAAATGACCGGCCATGGCCGCAACGGGGTACTGACGGCCTGAGCGGAAGCAGGGGCATTACATTCAAATAGCACCCTTCTCTCCTCTGCAATGATAGGACCTACCCGGTGGTGATACCAGCCCTTGAAGGGCCGCACGGGCCTTGGAAGATAATCAGGCTCGGGAATCATGAAGACGGAACCAGTACCCAACCGCATGAAGTGGTGGATAACGTCGCGAGTGACCTCCAGTGAGAAAGTGGGCTCGACTAGAAAGGCTTCGATAGGGACGCCCTGGTTGTAACCTAACTGCTGGGCGAAGTGATGTGAATTGTACCACATGAAGAGAATAATATGATTTACGCGGAACACAAAGTACCCCGGACGGATTGAATATAAGTGCATGATCTCTTTGTGCTTTAGAGCTGGAGTTCCACTCTTTGACAAATTGAACAATTGTTGGATGGGCCCCGCTGGAGAAGAAAGGACTCGGTCACTGAAAACCATCCTACCTTCATTCCAATATGGGTTAAGCAGCACCCGTAGAGCCCCAAACTAAGTCGAATTAGGAGCGGAAGCATCGAACAGCCTCATCACTTGCGGGAAGGTATATGCTTCATAGAAAGCAGGGCGCCGGTGTGCAGCAAATGCGCCTAATGTTGGCTATAGCGCCCTCAAGTCAATTATTGGATCGCAGGCACGTGATTGCAATGATTTAGGGAGGACCTATACCGGTAGAACAGTCTTACTCGAGATGATAGTATGCTATCTGGTTTGTCTTTATCATCATGTACATACTTCAGGTGACATTACATATCACTATTACATGTTTATAGAGCCCATAGGATTCATGCTTGACTACCAGCAGTATGATGGCGATCATATACGTGAGAGTTGGGTAGTCTATAAGAACATCCTTAAAGTGTCCCTAGTCGTGGAAGTTTCGAGACAGGGCATCGATACTCCGAGAGTAGACTAGTGTATATGGATCGAGACCCCGACGAGGGGCAGTGGCCGGTCTCACAAGCCATTGGTGTCAGTTGGTTCACCTAAGATAGTATACAGGTGCTCATTGGGTTATGAGTACACCGGACGGACTCGCCGGGAACATGCTAGTTGGTATTATACCTATTATCATATGGCGGTTCCCTGGTGATATGTGTACAGGTTAGTCTATTGACCTGAGATCGTCATTTGTCTCGTGTGAGTTCGCACTGTGCTTTGATTACTATCCTATCACGGCTCATAGGATCCGTGCAAACAGGTTTTAGTTGGGTACAGTCCCGAGCCACATGGAGGCAATGAGTAGATTGTCAGGGGATTCATCTCTTCCGGTATTGGGGGTAGAGGCCGCGGTGTGCACAGATGGCCATCACCAGAAATCCTTGGCCAAGGTAGTCGAGAATTACTGATTCGGACCAGTAGTTTCTTAGGTGGTGATGGGCTTCATACCGACACTGAATATTGCGTTATTAGGGGTCTAACTTTATCTACCCCTAGACCCAATATGCGAAACTCATAGATGAACGGACCGGACTGTACTGTCAGGCTCAGTAGGGTTTCAGGATGAGTTCGTTCGTCGGCCTCCCTTTTGCTCAATACCTGGATAGCCATTACGTACAGCTAGTGCCACCGACGTGTTTGTGGTTAAACCCACTGCCAGCGTATTGACGATTCTTTAGAGTCCCAAACAGAGGGTTTCCCAGGTTTGGATGAAACGTTGTAGAGGCCGTATGGTTTTATAGCAGGGTTTGATCATATACGTGCATTTGTGCACGGATCATGATCGGACGAATAATACTAGTGGGCTTTGGTTTAAGCCAGATCCTAGTATTACATTGTTGGATTACTTTCGTCTCGTTGTATTCGTATTCAGTCGGAATACGGATGCAGGTATGTATATACGGATGAGAGGCATTCTTGTAATTCGTTACGAGTTTACCTTGAAGATGCTATTTCTTTTTCTAGTATTAACATTTAGGGTTTTTTGTTTAAATGTTTAATATAGTGTTGAGGTGAAGTGTGAGTGCAAGTCTTGGCATGATGCATTGATGGTGCATGTGCACACTTGGTGACTCATGGTGTTGGGTCTTGTGTGAGTTGGTGAGATATTATTGTGGCATGGGGCTGATATTTGTTTGTGCTGGGAATTTCTTTAGTTTCCTCACTCACCATAATTCACACAACACTCACTACTAAGGAAAAGAACAGAGAATGATTTCTTCAGCTCTTTTTCTTTAGCAAAGACTTGAGCTCACACTTTCATCACTTGGCTTCTTCTTCACCTCCACTCATTCCATCTCATGTGTTGAGAATCATTGAGTGTATTGAGACAAAGTATTCACACACTATCTCTACTTCACCTTGGGTATCTAGGCTAGCAAACTTGATACCCTAGTTGCTTCGGTTTAGAGGAGGGAGCCCATATAAAGAATCCTCGACGTGGATCATCTTCAACGAGGGAGACCGGAGAGAGAACTTCGTCGAGGCAGCCACAACAAGCTTAGGACAGAGGTTGAAGACCGAAGGACACGGATTGATCGGTATAACCACTCTAAACTCTTTACAGTTAACTAGTATAGGGTTAATGGTTCGATCCAGGAATTATGGTTCCATTAGCGCCAGTTTTAAAAGTTTTGTTCCGCATTTGGCCACGGATTGATGGCCGGGGTGCTGGCGTACCCTTACATGGTATCAGAGCCAACCCATTAACCACATACTAGTTGTTTAGACGATGTTAAACTATCGAAACCGAAACAACCCCGAAACAATATCCGATGCATTCCAGTTTCTGTCGAATTTTATATGGTCTTCTAAAAAATTTTTAGCAACTGCAGAAAACTACTTAGGTGACCAATAGACTGCACCCCAAACACGAGACTAATCAATTACTTTTTGGCCGAGGACATTGAAGGAAAAACCGAGCTGGCCGACCATTCTTTGGCTTCTGGGTTTCTTGTTTTGGGTCTGGTCTGATATCTGATATGTTGGTTCAGTGGCATTGCTAGTTTAGCCCAGTTTTGATATGGAATTATCTAGGTGTTTGGGGCTATTCGGGGTTATTTTGAACTCGATATTTCTAACATCGTTTAAAGTTTTCAGTACATGCATTACTATCTGTGACCATGAATGCCATTAGAGCGGTACAACTTGTCTAATTGCTATAGTTCTTTTAGACGGGTTTGCGAACGTGACATTCACGTTGATGTCCTGTGTTGTGCTGTGTTTGTTGCGGATTCGTCGTGGTGGATAGCTTGGCTGCAATAATAGTGTGGTTTAGTTTTATTTGTACATTTGATATCGCAGGAAGAACGTCCGACATGTGAACTGCCGTCACTGCCTGTTTGTATATTATTTTTTTGGGGCACGACCGGGTTGAGGTCGATGTCACCGTTGTACATATTTTCTTTTCTGTACTAGGATTAGCCCTCGGTGGAGTGCACAGATAGCCGGGTTCTTGAGGGCAATGGGTCCGCATCTCATGGTGTACTCATAGGGGGTACAGGTTGACCCAAGGTAGGATGCTCAAGTTACAGGATTCCGTGAAGTGCCGGGTGGCCCATTCACTTTGCTGAAGGGGGATGCCTCACTTCTGGTTTTGGTGGGTAACTCGCCGCACTCGTAGGGGTCTAGGTTTTCATTGCACAGGCTAGCCACACGACCAGGGGAACATCGGGTTTCACTTGCGGCTCAAAGGAAACCCGGGCCCCCCAGGTTATCTGTTTTGTTTTGTGATGCTTATCGCTTGTCTGTGATGTTGCATTTATCATACCTGGAGCGTTTATTATATATTGTTATATATATACTAGTAGATGTTGTATATGTTTTACACCCGCGCTAGTCCAGTCCCCGCTCTGTAGTTAGTTAAGTAACCTAACGGGTGATGACGGGACCCAGTGGCGAATGCAGATGGCATATACGTACATCATATTTTCATTCTATTGTGGTGTGATAATTGATGGGACTGCATTGATTCAGATCAATGCAAGAAAAGGCCACTCTCCCCTTCCCGAGCCGACGCCCCCCGTAAGGACAGACCTATTCGATATTGTTGGAACAATTTTCAAAAGCTGTTATTACAAGGACGTTTTCTTTTGTTTTGCACAGTGGTATTCGGTTTGAATATGCAGCACCTCATTCGACGAGGCAAGGGCCGAGATCCCTCATCGGGAGTGACCCCTTGGGCAGAAGTTTGCGTCAGGGTAATAACTTCACTATAGTCGATTACTTTTTGCTTTGCATCACGGTATTCAGTGGGAATATCCTGCACCTCATTCTACGAGGAAAGAGCCGAGATCCCTTCACCGGGAGTGACCTCTTTAGTAAAGGTTTTTGCCACTATATATTTGTAAAAAGATATCCGGTTCCTTCAACGATAACAAGTTCATTATGTTAAAGGTTTTTCGCCAAAAACCATTCGTAGCCCTTCGTCATTTCAGACGGGTAGCACTTAGTATTCATGCTATGTTTGTTGGCCTTCGTCAAGGCATAGTGTATGGTAGCTGCTTGTTATCTTTCTGTTGCATAGATAGATGCGTTGGTTTGGGACAGTCGTACAGCCTTGTTGGCCTTCGTCAAAGGCGAGTACGGGTGGGTTCAAATTAACCTGGACAATGACGGGTAGAACTTGACATGTGACTTATGATTGTTGGCCTTCATCAAGGTCATAAGAGCATGGGGTAAAAATCACATCGGGAGTTTCAAACATACATGAAACTTGCCAGGCATGCGCATACCTTCTGGAGTGTGATAACGTGAGTGGATTCCATCAGGTTATCATGCGATGATAGTTTGATCCCGATACCCACTGATGAGTTTGTTTACTCCTCTGGTGATTTTAGATGATCCCGACTAATTCTTCTTTCAGGTTTGGAGGAGAATTTGAGGATACAGTGGGAGACATCCTGATTAGATAAAGTGATTAACCATTCTGATCTAGGTTAGAGTGCACGCAGAGTGTTTCTTTTCCCAATCTCTTTGGTAGCGACCATGTCCCGACCGTAGACTATAACTCAGTAACCAAGTTAA
The DNA here is from genome assembly GCA_030015575.1 of Agapanthus africanus. Lineage (NCBI taxonomy): Eukaryota > Viridiplantae > Streptophyta > Magnoliopsida > Asparagales > Amaryllidaceae > Agapanthus > Agapanthus africanus. The sequence goes on along the minus strand of JASDDO010000016.1, from coordinate 267,484,398 downwards.
TCGGACTTTCTTAAAACACTGGCTTTTGGATTGTCAGACTTGCATACTTCATTGCCACTCCTACTTTTACCCTTTGCATTTCTCCGGAACATTCCGTATTACTACGAAGATCCCCTTTTCATTGGATATGACCATCGTATAGTTACATACGAACTCGAAGAAACTTGTTTCAGATTCGAGGATGGTTTCCGGTTCTGGAAAAATTGAATAGGGCTATTCAGTTGTCTTTTCCTTTTACCTTCTCTCAGGTTGTGAGGGCTCCTAGGATTAGGAGAGGGTACACTTATTGCACATATTGGATAGTCTTCTTCGAAATCATAAGCAGGTGCCAAAAGGTAGGGAAGGAAGAAAATCAATTAGCCCAAGTGTGGTGTATAGAAGGTAATAAGTAAAGACAAATAAAGGGATTAGAAAGAGGGCAAAGTAAATTGCGACTGCTATCATTCATGACCAAACCGCGTAGCTCATCGCCACTCCTACTTCACATTTGAATTTCTCCAGAACACCCCATATCACTACGAAGATCCACAGTTATTGGATAATCCGTCGTATAGTTACATACGAAATCGAAGGAACTTGTTCCAGTTCGAGGATGGATTCTGGTTCAGGAGAAATAAAATAAGGTTTGTTCAGTTTTCTTTTATCTTTAACTTCTCTCAGGTTGCGAGTGCTCCTAGGATTAAGAGAGTACACCTGTTACGCTTATTGGATAGTCTTCTTCCAAACCATATGCTGGTGCCGAACGGTAGGGAAGGAAGAAACCATTTAGCCTAAGGGTGGTGTACAGAAGGTAATGAGTAAAGACAAATAAAGGGATTTGGAGAGATGGAAAAGAAATATACGGTTAGAGTAATTAATCTGGATAATGAAAGAGGCATTACTAAGAATACCCGAATACCCCTTCGAAACATTTTCATGTTTCAGTTTCACTATGCATTGTTAAAAGAAAACTGATTTCCCAGTTAGATCCTTACTCCAGGGTATGTATTTACCAGGTTTTGATTCTCACATATGTATGGTTTTATAGATGATGAGTGCGAGTAAGTTATTGGGAATTAGGTGATCATCCTCATTATATCGGAATTCGTTGTAATTGGTGATATTTGAGGAAATCACCTGGGGTTTTGCCTGATGGCAAATATTTGGTTTTGAATATCCGTTGTTATGTACCAATTTCAAACTGATATATCTGTACGTTTATTTTATAAAGTGAGATATAACTTTTTTAAATTATGTCCATGAAATTTACCTATATCAGTTGATGATTAGGTAAGGAGCATTAAACAGCGGTGTAATTCTTCTTAACCATAGCACAGTTTTCAACCTACGATGCACAGGGTTTGAGTTATTCAACTCAGGGGACTTATACAAAGTATTGTATGTTTTCCAGTGTCTATTAGGATAGAGGGGTTGGTACTCGTACTATATTCTGTTTACTTGAGACTTCTCCAGTCTTAGACAAGTATTTCGTAGAAATACAAGGTCCAAGTTTTGAGAAGTTATAGGTACAAGAATAAAGTAGAGAACCATGTGTTGCAAGTATCAGGATTCTTCGAGGTGATCGAAGATGTAGATACTTGTATTTGGTATTCAGCTGATAGTAATGGTTTTATGAAACTTGTTTCTCTTTCAGGTTACTCATATCTGGATGCACTCCTAAGTTGAGTAATGCTGATCGGCCTCTCTCTATTTAGTTGACATGCACTGGAGAAAACTGCATGATTTGAATCTAATTCCAATTAAATCAGTGCCTCTGTTTCTATATTATATATAGAATGGTTCATATCTTAACGACGTTAAGGTATATGGAGTTGTCCGGCTTATGCTTAAAACCAGACTCTGGATAACTCAAGGCACGTTTCTGTAATGGCAGTTTGTGGGTTAACCCGGGCTATGACGAGGGTTAACTTTCTACCATCTGAAAGATCAATAGTGATATTGTTCTTGACTCGCCACAATTTTAGCAAAATGGATTTTTTGAGAAAACAGTAGTGGGAGTATGGTAGAACTGGAAGTGATTCCAGAACCACAAACGATTACTGAAAATTTAATAAGAACCTAAAGATGCAATCGGGTTTGACATTCCATTAGCCACTCCGCAGATATAGTGGGTAACCTCAGGCGCCCGAGAGGTACTTCGGTGTCCTCAAAGACGGTGACAGGGAGGTTCTTGTTTACCCAGACTTGCCATTACTGCTGTTCTAGACTATGAGACCCGGCAGGAGGATGAGTATAGCGTCGTTCTAAACTAGCTTTAGAAGTGCACGTATATATGACTCTGCCAGAGGGTTATTGTAGTCAGTGGGAGCAACGGATGCGTGGTGGACAAGTTGCTTGTGTCTATTTATAGACTAATGCAGATATAGCGGAGATAGATCATCTATTTTTGATGTGACAGTCATAGGCTTGGCTTCATCAGAATAGGGGATGGATCTGTTAAGAAGGTAGTAGGGTGGTATGTCCTGGTATTTGGATGACATACATATTGTAGGAAGTGAAATTCTTATACTACGGTCGGTTATACTGTGGTTATCACATAGTGGTTTCTCCACATAGGATTTGGATATTATATCAGGCATTCTGGTTACTAGATCTATGGTTTTAGATCTAGATTTAAGTAGTTTCCCAATCCGGGTACTTAGACAGCATTCTAAAGGTGTTTTAGAATGGACGACTCCTGGCATGGTGGTATACCCGCAGGTGATGGAGTCACCCTCTCTAAATGTGTCTTACAGACTAAAGGGGAGAGGGATGTGTATGATTGGCATATAACTTGCTTAGGCAATTGAGTCAATCATGAAATGTCAAGTACCACACCAGATGTTGTTTTTGCACTAGATGCAATAAGTTGATATATTATCCAATCCTGGAGAAACGTTCTGAAGTAGTTTATGAACATAAGTGGATGTTCTAGGGATATGATAACGACAGCCTCCTTCGGGAGACAGTTATCATTCCAGGCTTCCAAGGTGACCTGGATGACAGAGTGACTGTCATAGTTATAGTTTTCCCTTTATCGAGGGGCAGTAGTTTGGACAGGTGGTCCAAGCAGATACTGAGGGAGACATGGCGCAGGATACTGATTAAATTCAGTTGACGATACAGTCTAAGAAGTTTACTGGATTTGGAGTTTATTTATGAACTGGGTCCTATCAGATAGCCAGACATATTCTAAGACAGGTATTGCTCATTTCGGGAGATGGCTTTCTCCGCGAACTTGAGATAAAGAGAGACATAGAAAGAAACATCAGAGCGGATCCACCCACCGAGGCCATTTCTCAAACGCAATAGTTTTACAAACGAGCTTTGTGAAACTGATTAGTAGAGAAGTTGGGTGTTCGGTATCACATGGGTTATGAGTATGCGACATCGCAATAATTAGCCTTAAGTGCAAGTGGGAGATTGTTGGCTATAATGCCCTCAGGTCAATTATTGGATCCCAGGCACGTGATTGCAATGATTGAGGGAGGACCTATACCGGTAGAACATTCTTACTCGAGATGATACTATGCTATCTGGTTTGTCTTTATCATCGTGTACATGCTTCAGGTGATATTACAGATCACTATTACATGCTGATAGAGCCCATAGGATTCTTGCTTGACAACCAGCAGTATAATGGCGATCATATACGTGAGAGTTAGGTAGTCTATAATCACATCCTTAAAGTGTCCCTAGTCGTGGGAGTTTCGAGACTGGGCATCGATACTTCGAGAGTGGACTAGTGTATACGGATCGAGACCCCGACGAGGGGCGGTGGCCGGTCTCACAAGCCCTTGGTGTCAGTTGGTTCACCTAAGGTAGTATACATGTGCTCATTGGGTTATGAATACACCGGACAACTCCCCGGGAACATGCTAGTTAGTATTATACCTATTGTCAGATGAGAGTTCTCTGGTGACATGTGTACAGGTTAGTCTATCAACCTGAGATCGTCATTTGTCTCGTATGAGTTCCCACTGTGCTTTGATTACTACCCTACCATGGCTCAAAGGAGTCGTGTAAACAGGTTTTAGTTGGGTACAGTCCCGAGCTACATAGAGGCAGTGAGTGGATCGTCAGGGGATTCATCTCTCCCGGTATTGGGGGTAGAGGTCGCGGTGTGCACGGATGGCCATCACCAGAAATCCTTGGCCAAGGTAGTCGAGAATTACTGATTCGGATCAGAACTTTCTCAGGTGGTGATGGGCTTTATACTGACACTGAATATTGCGTTATTAGGGGTCTGACTTTATCCACCCTTCTAGACCCGATATGCGATACTCATAGACGAACGGACCAGACTGTACGGATATTTTCACAGTCAGGCTCAGTCGGGTTTCGGGATGAGTTCGCTCGTCGGCCTCCTTTTCGCTCAATACCTGAGTAGCCGTTACGTACAGCTAGTGCCACTGACTTGCTTATGGTTAAACCTATTGCCAGCGTATTGACGAGTCTTTAGAGACCCACACTGAGGGTTTCCCTGGTTCGGTCGAAACGTTGTAGAGGCCGTATGGTTTTATGGCAGGGTTCGATCATATACATGCACTTGTGCTCGGATCATGATCGGACGGATAATACTAGTGTGTTTTGGTTTAAGCCGGATTCTAGTATTATATTATTGGATTAATTTCGTCTCATTGTATTCGTATTCAGTTAGAATACGGATGCAGGTATGTATATACGGATGAGGGGTATTTTTATAATACGTTACGAGTTTACTTTGAAGATGCCATTTCTTTTTCTAGTATTAAACATTTAGGGTTTTTTGTTTAAATGTTTAATATAGTGTTGAGGTGAAGTGTGAGTGCAAGTCTTGGCATGATGCATTGATGGTGAATGTGCACACTTGGTGACTCATGGTGTTGGGTCTTGTGTGAGTTGGTGAGATATTATTGTAGCATGGGGCTAATATTTTTTTGTGCTGGGAATTTCTTTAGTTGACTCCCTCACCATAATTCACACAACACTCACAACTAAGGAAAAGAACAGAGAATGATTTCTTTAGCTCTTTTTCTTTAGCAAAGACTTGAGCTCACACTTTCATCACTTGGCTTCTTCTTCACGTCCACTCATTCCATCTCATGTGTTGAGAATCATTGAGTGTATTGAGACAAAGTATTCAAACACTATCTCTACGTCACCTTGGGTATCTAGGCTAGCAAACTTGATGCCCGAGTTGCTTTGGTTTAGAGGCGGGAGCCCGTATAAAGAATCCTCGACATGGATCCTCTTCGACGAGGGAGACCGAATAGCGAACTTCGTCAAGGTAGACGCAACAAGCTTAGGACATAGGTTGAAGACCGAAGGACACGGATGTTAGTTATGTATATGCCCTAGAGGCCATTGTTGTACATTTGATGTATATTATAATGGATGCTTGGTTATATATAGAGAAGACTTTCTTGCTCGTCATGATAGTATGCTATTTGGTTTCACTTTATCTTAACATGTTGACTTGTATTGGTTTACTGTTTTACTCTCACATGTTGATAAAGCCCTTAGGATCTGTACTCGACTACTGGGACTATGATGAGATCATACTAGTGGGGCCGCGGTAGTCGATGAGTACATCCTATAACTGTTCCTAGTCGAGGGTATATCGAGACAGGGCATCGATACACCAGAGTAGACTAGCGTATACGCATCTTGACCCATATGATGGGCGATGGATGATCCCATATCCATCGGTGTTTGACATCAAGGATGGTGTACGGGTGCTCAGTGGAGACTGGGTACACTGGACGGACTCGTCGAGAACTCCCAGATGGTGATATACCACACGTCAGATGGCAGTTCTCCGGTGACACTGGTACAGGGTAGTCTGTAGACCCGAGATCGTCATAGAGTCTTGTGTGATTCCCACTGTACTTTGATTTCCACCTTACCACGTCCAAGAGGGCGTGCAAAACGGTGGCTTTTAGGTACAGTCCCGAATCACATGGAGGCAATGAGCGATAGGAGGGGATTCGTCTCTCCCGGTATAGGGAGTTGATGTTGTGCTGTGTTCGATTGGCAATAACTGGATGTCCCTGGCCAGGGCTAATATAGAGATTTACTGGTAAGTGTTACTAGTAGTTTCTCGACCCGTTATGAGCCACACATCGACACGACTTATCGGTTATTGGGGTCTGACGTATACCACCCCTAGACTTGATATGCGACATATCAGACGAACAGACCGGACTGTACGGGAGTGTTACTGATCGGATTCACAGGAGAACGCACAGGCTAGCTTGTTGATCTTATGATCGCTCAATACCTGGGTGGCTGTTACGTTTAGCTGACCGCTTGCAGCTTGTGGGTGTTTGATATGATCATTACCTGCTACCGGCGTATTGACGATTCTTTAAAGTCCTACACAGAGGTTTCTTGGCTCAGGAGAAACGGAGTAGAGGCACATATGTGATATGTGCAGGACCGAGAATAATGCGATATGGGATACCGTATTATATTCTCGCGATATTTATATATGAACCGGGACATCGTATCAAGTGTTGATTCGATGAATCGGTACATGATATATTAGTCGGTTATATTCGATATAGTCGGATCGTCGGATCAAGTGTTGATTCGATGATTTAATATATAATAATATATATGATATATTATTATATTAACTAATATTGGCTTGCTTTATTATTTCATTTTCTCAGTGGATGATACATTGATATATATGCGATATATGTTAATTGTATTATTTTCTTTTGTTGCAAATATATAATATATATGTGATATATATTATTGTGACATGATATGATTAATTGTTAAACATGTTTAAGGATGATTAATTGAGGTTAGGGTTTGATTAGGTTTAGATGCTTCAAGTTCCTTCTAGAAGCATTTTTCTTTTGTCATTTGTAAAGATATTTTGTGATGACACATTATTAACTTAACCAAACCCTAACTCTAGTTGTTTCTCTACTTATTCTTAGCCATTCATCCTTGACCATGGTTACAATTCAATCATATAGATTTATTTCTATTCATCACAAAAGAAAAGGGATTATCATTATTCTTTTTCCATTCTCATCTTCTTGCTTTTTGAAAAGCTTGCTAGATTTTCTTAAGTGATGAAATAATATGAGAAAATGATATAAAAAGAAAGCAAAATTACTACTCTCTCATCCTCATCTCATCTAGCCCATGGGATTAGTGTGTTCTTCTCTTTTGAGTGAGAAAGCTTGAGCCGTAGCAACTTCAAGGTAGATCATCGGAGATTTGGAATACGACAAGCTAGAATGGATCGTTCGAGTCGTGGAGCCTCTCATGAGTCTGGGAGATCGTGGATCGCGGCAAAGGGACTTCTACTCGGAGCTTGTGAAGCGAAGGAGCGGACTACAAAGGTTGTAATCCCTCACACTTAGATAAAAGTTATCATCCTGCCTATTAAACCCTAATAATCTAGCAAAGATCCCGGCTTTGGGTTGTTCGGCACGTCTAAAATTTAATCCGGGCATGTTTGATGCCTTTTGAACCTTCACAAGAATGCCTAGGAACCCTACAGTGGTATCAGAGCCTAGCTAGAACATTAGGCGATGTGTTTACGAAGTTAAAACTCCGATCGAACCCGAAACGACGAAACATGACCCCTCTCTGGAAATTTTTTAAATTTTGGGATTTTTCAGAATTAAAAATATGTAAAAAAATCAGCAGGGAATTCTAAGAATTAACATGAAACACGTGCCCACAATTCCACCAACAGAGCGCGGAACCGCGACAGGAACATGGTTGTCGCGGCGGAACTGTAGGATTGGGACACGTGGCTTCATGGTATAGACCGTAGGCACTTGCTGACTATTCTGGGTATTTTTAATCTGTTTCAGGTGTTTAAAATTCTGGGGTTTTTTTTGTAATAGTAGACTCGATCGGAAATTTTAAATTCGTATTTCTTTCCGGATATTTAGAAACTGTTAAACTATTTGAACGGATATCATTAACTTACTGTTTCCCGGTACGGCAAATTTTCAAGTGTTGAAATTTATTCGGGTTTAAATCTTTCGGAAAAATTGTACAAGTTAAGCGGTGGACCCTCTAGAAGACAACAAACCTTAACTCGATTATGTGACCGTCTTGAACTGCCTTTTGAACCTTCGGGTTTGGGGCAGTACGGCGTGCCACATGTGAGGCGTTGGCTTGACCCTTCTACGACTGGATCACCGGTACTGTGACATATTCTGGGATTATTTGAACCCCGCTCAAGTGTTGAGCAGTTTAGGAAATTTTGGGTGTTTGATTATCTGTTCGAAAAGTTTAATACTGTTTATTTATCTGGAATGTGATACAATATGTGGAATTCATAGAGTTAGGCATGAAATACGAAGTATGTGATATTTCGGATTTATGATGTCTAAAGTGATTGTGGATTCCAAATATTGTAGTTTTACACTTTCTTTTCTGTGACCGTAAGTGTAATATGTGATATCGCCGGTTTCGTTGCTATATGTCAACGACAATTGGGATGCGCATATTTACTTACGTTGATGATATGAGATATTATGTGTTGCTGTGATATGTTATATTGGATCGTCGCGTTCAGAATAGCCGGAGGTTTTATGTGAGATGAGGGTTTTTTATTTTCATTCATGTAAAATTCATTTGTAATGTAATATTCTTTTATTTGGGGCACTTCCAGGTTGCGGTTGATGTAACCAGGGTATATTATTTACTTTTCCGCATTAGGTAGACCTAAGGAGGGGAGCACAAGTAACCGGGTTCTAGGGTCTAGTGGGAGGCCATCTCGAGGAGTCGAGACCGGGTCTCCTAACCCTAGAATTGGCAGTGTTACTTGCCGCTCTCGTAGGGGTCTTGGGATGTGGGTTTGGCTATTCGTCACGACCGTGGAATCCGTGTTTTATACAGGCTCGTATTAAAAACACGGACGTCCTAGTATATCCAATATTTCATATATGTTCTTCTGCTGCAATGTTCTGTGATGAGATCATATTACTGCCTGAGACGAATGCTTATACTATATATATATGCTGATATATAAATATTACTGCTTTCGTTTCTTCTGTGATGCTTAGGAAGCATAAGCTGATGGGATTTTTATAAATAAGATTAATAAAAGAAAAGAAACCTAAAGATGTTGTAGAATCAAAACTTAATAAAAAGGGTAGCTACAGTTTTGCTTTGCACAGTGATATATACGATATATCCTGCACCTTATTCGATGAGGAAAGGACCGAGATCCCTTCACCGGGAGTGACTCCTTTAGCGAAACTGGCAGATGCTACAAAACGCGGTTTGTCTTTTGATTGCTTTTAGTGTTTTGCTTTGCACAGCGGTATATATGATATATCCTGCACCTTATTCGATGAGGAAAGGGCCGACGATCCCTTCACCGGGAGTGACCCCTTTAGCGAAACTAAGAAAAGCCTCAAAAACACTCCTTTTTCAAAACTTCACTCGATTCTACGACGATATCATGTTCTTTACGCTCAGGGTTTTCTGAAAAACCTGCGTAGCCCTCCGTCATTTCAGATACATATTATTTAGTATTCGTGCTACGCTTGTTGGCCTGCGTCAAGGCGTAGTGTGCGGTAGCTAACTAATATATATCTGTTTATGCATATGATGCAGATTCGATTAGGGTAGTCGTGCGACTTTGTTGGCCTGCGTCAAGGGTCGTGCGGGTGGGTTTAATTGAATCAAGAAATGACGGGATGAACTTGACTAGCGCACTATGGTTTGTTGGCCTGCGTCAAGGTCATAGGATGCTAGGGGTAAAAGTTTTATCGGGAATTTCAAGTGTTGAAATTTGCAATGAGATTGCATACCTCCTATGAGATAGTTGGATCCCGATACCCACTGCGAGTATGAGTTACTCCTGGGAGAGTTTTACACAGGACAATTAGTCATTCAAGTAGGTGTCTAGAAAAGTGTTAACGAGGTTACGTCTCTAGGAAAACGAGGTTTACTTTAATTAGGTCCGTGCGAAAGCACGGGGAACCTCCTTCAAAGTACCGACACTGATCTGGCTGAAAGATTGACGAAATTGTAGGGTGTAATTAATCCTGGCTAATCTTACCTTTTTGGGTTTTAAGGTAGATTTGATAAAACCAGTGGGAGACATCCTGATTAGATAAGATAATAACCAATCTAATCTTGCAAGAGCATACGCTAAAAGTGTTTTCTTCTCTCTCTCTCCAGGTAGCGACCATTTCATGCCATAATCAAGATAATAATATGGATGTATTGACTGAACCTGATTATTGTACTGAGCAAGGGAACGTTAGACCCATTCTTTCTTATAAGAGTTATAAGACTGAACAGGAAACAGGAGAATATCTGGATTCTCACGCCGCCCAAAAGAACATGCATGTTGATGCATCTTCTTCAGGTGTGTTTGTTATTGAGAACTGTTTCTCAGTTCACCCTACATCCTGGGTATTAGATACCGGATCAGGATCCCACATATGCAAACAGTTGCATGGGCTACGTAAAGGTAGAGAACTGGGAAAAGGTGATCATTCCGTTCAAGTAGGGAACGGTGCGAGTATTGTAGCCAAAGCAGTTGGCGAATATCACCTAGTATTGCCAAGTCCTAATACACTGATTCTAAATGAGTGCTATTATATACCGAACATGATGTGCAACATTATATCAGTTTCTTTATTGAGTAAAGAGGGATATAATTTTGTAGTACAGGATAATGTTATGAACATATTCCTAGATCAAAAGTTGATTGCATCAGGCTCGTAACATAATGGCATATTCATTCTAAATTAGAATACAGTCCTGAATATACAAAACACACACAAGAGGAAAAGTTCAGATATGAACGAATCCTACTTGTGGCATTGTAGACTTGGTCATATCAATGCGACACGACTGGCTAAGTTACATAAAGATGGTTATTTGAATCCGTTCGAATTATCATCTTATAATACTTGCCATTCATGTCTCAAAAGAAAAATGACCAAAGCTCCGTTTAGTGGACACGGAGAAAGAGTTACCGAACTCTTAGGACTGGTACATAGTGATGTATGCGGTCCCATGTCTACGCATGCCAGGAACGGTTCTTCCTACTTCATTACATTCACTGACGATCTCTCAAGATTCGGATATGTGTTCCTGATGAAACACAAGTCTGAAGCTTTTGAGAAATTCAGAGAATATAAGCACGAAGTAGAGAACCAAACGGGCAAAAGTATTAAGATTCTTCGATCTGATCGAGGAGGTGAATACTTAAGCGGTGAGTTTCTAGATTATCTAAAAGAGAATGGGATTCTCTCTCAGCTTACTCCTCCTTATACACCACAGCACAACGGTGTATTTGAGCGGATGAATCGCACCCTATTAGATATGGTGCGCTCTATGATGAGCGAGGCTGAGTTGCCTATTTCCTTCTGGGGGTATGCACTGGAGACAGCTGCAGACCTATTGAATATGGTTCCCACCAAATCTGTGCCAACCACTCCATATGAGATATGGAAAGGGAAGAGACCATATCTTAATTATGTTAGGATATGGGGTTGTCCGGCATATGTGAAAACACAAAATCCGGACAAACTCGGCGCAAGGTCTATTCTGTGCAAGTTTGTTGGATATCCCAAACATTCGTGCGGGTATATCTTCTACCACACCGAAGAACAAAAGGTGTTTGTTTCTCGGCACGCCACCTTTTAGAAAAGGAATTTCTTGAAAAAGAAATTAGTGGCTCTGAGGTAGAATTGGAAGAAGTTCCAGCAGAACAAACTACAACAGATGATTTAGTGGAACCAGAGGATTCAGTAGTACCCGACGAACCCCAGCCTCTCCGCCGATCTAGTAGGGTTTCTCGTCCACCTGAAAGATACTACGGTTTTCTCATTGATGGTGAAAGCGAGGATTGCATCATGGATGATGATGAACCCACTAGTTTCGAGCAGGCCATCACGAGTGGTGACTCTGTGAAATGGCTGGATGCAATGCGATCTGAGATGGAATCCATGTACACCAACAAAGTATGGACTTTGGAAAATGCTCCTGAAGGGGTAAAACCCATTGGGAGCAAGTGGATCTTTAAAAAGAAATTTGGTGTAGATGGAAAAGTTGAGACTTTCAAAGCTAGACTTGTAGCAAAAGGTTTTCGTCAAAGACCAGGTGTGGACTATGACGAAACCTTTTCTCCAGTGGCTATGCTTAAGTCCATCCGGATCTTACTTGCCATGCTGCATACCATGACTACGAAATCTGGCAAATGGATGTTAAGACCGCCTTTCTAAACGGTGATTTAGAAGAGTGCGTGTACATGACTCAGCCAGAGGGCTTCGTAGATAGTGGGAGCAGCGGAAAGGTGTGCAAGCTGCTTAAATCCATTTATGGGTTAAAGCAAGCATCGCGGAGTTGGAACATCTGTTTTGATGTTGTAGTCAAAGAGTTTAACTTCATCAAAAATATAGATGAACCTTGTATCTATAAGAAGGTAGCAGAGGGTAAGGTTGTCTTCCTCGTATTGTACGTGGATGACATACTCTTGATAGGAAATGATATTCCTATGCTGCAATCAGTCAAGCTCTTCTTATCACAGAGATTCTCAATGAAAGATCTAGGTGATGCCTCCTGCATATTGGGAATCATGATCTATAGAGATAGATCTAAACGAATACTGGGATTGTCCTAATCCAGGTACATTAAAACCATACTAAAGAGGTTTAGTATGGAAGAATCCAAGCGTGGGAATCAGCCCACGATCTCTGGACTCACTCTCTCCAAAGAGATGTCTCCCAAGACTGATTTAGAGAGAGCTCGCATGCAAGGGATATCCTATGCTTCGGCAGTAGGCTCTATCATGTATGCGATGCTATGTACCAGACCCGATGTAGCATACTCACTAAGTGTAGTAAGTCGGTATCAAGCAGATCCAGGAGAGAGTCATTGGACAGCTGTGAAGAACATTCTCAAGTACTTACGAAGGACTAAAGAGATGTTCTTGGTGTATGGTAACGGAGAACTCCAGATGGAGTCCTTTACCGATTCCAGCTTCCAAAGTGATAAGGACGACTCTAAGTCGCATTCGGGTTTTGTCTTTACCCTCAATGGAGGGGCGGTATGTTGGAAGAGTTCCAAACAGGATACCGTTGCAGACTCGACGATGGAGGCTGAATACATCGCTGCCAACGATGCTGCCAAAGAGGCTGTCTGGATCAAGAAGTTCATTAGTGAACTTGGTGTGGTTCCATCCATTGAGCATCCAATACCTCTGTATTGCGATAACAATGGAGCTGTGGCTTTGGCCAAGGAACCCAGGTCCCATCAGAAGTCCAGACATATTCTGAGGCGGTATCACCTGATCAGGGAGATAGTTGATCGCCGGGAGATCGAGGTCAGGAGAGTAGATACGAAGGACAACACTGCGGATCCATTCACGAAGGCTATTCCCCAGATACAGTTTGAGAGATTATTCGGGATGCTAGGTATGAGATACTACAGCAGCTGGCCTTAGTGCAAGTGGGAGATTGTTAGTTATGTATATGCCCTAGAGGCCATTGTTGTACATTTGATATATATTATAATGGATGCTTGGTTATATATAGAGAAGACTTTCTTGCTCGTCATGATAGTATGCTATTTGGTTTCACTTTATCTTAACATGTTGACTTGTATTGGTTTACTGTTTTACTCTCACATTGTCACGACCCGAAAGTACGGAACATGACCGGCACTTAAACTACGAACGTTTCAAGGCGTACGTATTCTAAGTAAGCCGAAAACCCAGAAATCCAAACCAAGAAGAGTAGTAGAGAGTAGGAAAACCATTTTAAATCAACTAGTTTGCAACATATGCCGAAGTATGCGTTTTAAATTCATAAGTCTTTTCCAAAAATTTCGGCAGAGTTTCCTTTGTAAAACTGACCCCAAACGGGTACAAAACCTGATAAAGCATATATATAAAGAATAAAGGCATCCCCAAGCGGGAGCTAGCTCTTCGTCAATCGACAGTCACAACCACGCAAGCAATAAAATATACAACGCCGAAAGACGAGGATCACAACAGAAAAGGGAACTCAAGCAGCATGAAATCCGTATAAATACAAAGCGCAACTCTAAGGTCGATAGATAAACAACAATGGTCTCTATCTCTGAAATAAATACATGTTTGGTTGATGGAACCTCTAGATACAACTGAATAATAATATACAAGGTAATATGATGGGTACGATACCAAAAACCCACCTACTAGCAAGTCACCCGAACGAAACTGTGTCCGCAAAGCCGTAATGAAACCTGTACGGCAAACCTGCAAGAAACTGGGGCACAACGGGGGTGAGTTGCCAACTCGTGAATAGAAAAACATCTACGAATAAAAATCGCATGTATGACGCAATCCTAGGTCATACGATCATAATATATAATCCTCAAATATAACATACAGCCTATAACAAGGCTAGGGTAAATATCTAACCCGAGTGTAATCTCATAGCCCGTGTCAGTGCCTCAGGTGGCAATATATCATATGAATGAGGTATGAATGCATGAGAACAGAATACATGTAAATGAAGAAACTGTTTTCATAATTTAGTGAGATTTCCTTTGTATTTTTTTAAAATGAGGTATCATAATGAAATCAGCATAAAACAGTGCCAAACAACGACACAAAACGTAATCCAAATATCTCGATATCTCTGTATCACAGTCTCTGTACCTCAATATCACGAAATCTCAATGTCTCAATCACAATATCTAGGGCGCCGTCAGTCCAGACCGGCCCCTACCATCCATCTCAAGACCACGACGGTATCCTCCGGATATCCGACGCGTCGGGTAAAATCACCGGTAGGTAATGCTCCCCTGCCAGGCTCACATCGTCATCATCACGCGCTTCTTTCCCCGGGGTACCTTACCGGGTCCACCATGTACCCGAAACGGTTCATCCGTCTCCTCGAATCGGGTTTCCAAATCCATCAGCAAACTCATGGTGGACGACTCATACATCATGGGAAAACCGCACTTTTTATTTTAAAAGAGAGAAAATGTTTATTTGTGTTTTTTTTTTGCGGTTTTCCTCCAAATCCAGAAAATCTCACGGAAATCCAAATCCAAAACCTCAATAACACGTAAAATAGTGAATATATGCATGAGAATCCATGAATGCGGCATAACAATGAATAACAGTATGCATGAAGTAGCAGGTAATAACTACAATGTCTAATCTAGCACATAAGGCGAGTACACTAATATCCTGTCTAAATTATTAGCTGACAACCTATATCAATGCAATAGTATTTCTAAAGTGTACATGGCATGGCAATTACCGATGAAGATGTGTGTGAGCCGGCAAGTAAGTGTACGTGGTACATACGCATCATCGGTAATCGTGCTGGTGTCCTAACAGCATGATATCAATAATTTAGTACGAAACATAATATAAGCATGCGATGCGAAGCGAACCACAATAATGAGCGGTAGCTGAAAACTAGACGCAACTATAACTAATCTGAATTAATCTAATAAAAGTCCTACAAATGGTGCCTTTTGAAAACACACGAATCATGGGGTTTTGAAAATAGGGGCTACGGTGTTTTTATGAAAAGATACGTCTTTTGAAATATCCGTAGGATCCCTTGGGCTGTCTTTTAAAATACCCACGATTCGTTAGTTTTGAAATAGGTAGGAGTCTAATCTAATCTAACAACTACACTAAACTATACGGCTGAACTAACAAGCTGAGCTACAGGTAAGAAAACCGCCTAACATCTGAGTCGATACATATACATACCTGTATATATATTAGTCGGTGATCCCGCCTCAATAATATCATATCCGATATCATATCTATAATCAGACATCCCAAGTTAAGAGTGCGGATCAATCATCAAAATATAGCTCGTACGTAAATCCGTCGTACGGCATCCCAAATCTGGGTACGGGTCAATATCACATTCATCATACTATTTATCTGGTATCCTCTTTATCAAATGTCATGATCGGGGTACTGATCTACGTCTAGTACAATATTGATACCATCTATGTATGCAAGCAGGTGTAAGAATCACTACGTCAAAAGACCCGCTAAAACATCGTGTCGTATCTCAATACGAACCAAATCACATCACTGATCTCCTGGCCTCAAGCCCAATCTCATCGACTCATCTCAAATCCCAAATACTATCCTCAAATCCAGTATATAAACACATAGTCCCATATCCATGTGTAAATATACACATCAATATATATTCCCATGTACGCACATATGAAAGAAGAATGTATGCAAGTATGTGTGTGTGTGTGTGATGCAACCACTACTCTAGGGTTTCGCAACACTAAACCAATCCAATATACCAATTATCCATCTCTATCATCAATAATCTCAAACCATAAATAATCAATATCTGTGTGTATACGCATTCGTATACATCACCACGAACTGCGGGGGTGCTATACGCCATCCACCCGACTTCTCCCCGTAGATATAAATCTACTCACCTGTATCCTGCGTGTCGGTATCGATGTCGCCTTCATCTTCTGCATCATCTCGGATCATCGTGGGGGTACCTACACATATCACACGTATCGCATCACATCAAAACCAAATCGAAACTTAAAACGACACGCTAAAACCAACACGATACGCTAAAAGGCCTATAGGTTAGAACCTACGGTTAGCCTTCACAAAACAACCCGAAATCGCTCGATGTAGTCGTACAAACGCCAAGTGACCGAGGTAAAACCCAAATATGAAATTCTAGAAATCAAAATACGGAAAACAATAACTCAATTCAAAGCAGCAACCCAAGAAAACGATCCCAGATTTCGCCTCAGGCCAAATTTAGGCAAGCAAACAAGTCCAGGGTGATGTATATGATGTATTTGAGCTACTGGACCAACCCTGACACATTCCACCACTACATGGCCGGCCACATCCTTGCCAAAACCGGCTTGGCCGGCCCCCCTATGTCCAATGGGGTCCGTCTGGTCAGGGTGGCCTCCTAATACCCTAATTTGGCCCCTAGAGTTGTTTGTTTATCTCGTTTTGGTCCCGGTTCACTCTAGATTTCCCTGCACCCTCAAAGTCATCACAAACCGACATGAAAATTTCCGTAATTCCGTATTTTTGGATTTCAGGTTGTGCTAGGCCATTGTTTTGGTCAATATGGGGTCTAAGGTCACCATTAGAGTCCAATTGCACAACCACATCTCAACTTTACCCTAACCCTCTCTAGTTTTGTCCAAAGTGTACAAAACTTCGACAAAACGACACTAAACTTTAAAAGAGGCTAAATCACTTGAAATGCTACAACAAATGTGAAGGAATTACCTCTATAGAGACTCATGAATCATCCAACAGCACCAAAACATCAACTTTCTTGGTCCATTGCGTAGATCTTGAGCTTGTGTGCATTTTTTGTGAAACCGATATGGGGTTTTGGAGTTGTTTTGGATATGTTATGAGGAGGTGAAGAAGGAGGATGAAGAGGGGCAGCAGCTCAGCTGAGAGAAGAAGGAGAAGAATGAGTGAAGTGAGGAAACATGGCTAAGGCTTGGTCAAAGCAACCCCTCTCTTTTCTCTCTCACCCACCTGCTACCATTATTCTTTTCTCTTTTCTTATTTTCTTTTCTATTCAAATTCCTTTCTCACAAGAATAGTAACCCAAAGAGTAACATGATAGAAAATGCACAAGTGTAGAAAAACAAGATATGTGCATGTTTTGCACAAAATTGCTAAAAACCCGATTAGCGATTTTTAATCGCGATTAGCACTAAATTAGCATATAATTAATCATAAAAACTTAAAAATGGCATAATTCCATAATATACCCTATTTTAGAATTTTCCATAATTTTTCCAATATTTTTCTCATTTATCGATATTTAATTATAAATTTAATATTAAAATAATCAATAAAATAATATTAAATTATAAAAATTCCTAAAAATTATATTTCATTATTTTGGAATGTTACAATCTTCCCCCCTTAAAGAAATTCGGTCCCCGAATTTATATTTAAACTCTCAATTTCTAAAACATTCCAATAAGAAATCCAAGTCGTCGGGGCTCCGAAATCATCAATACATAAACGCATCGTAGCGCAATGCATGCGCATAAGTAATGAGCAGATAACTCATAAACAAAACTCCGTCAAGCATCCCGCAATCATCGGAGTTATGGTAAGGACACGAATGCCAAATCCAAAGCAAAACCAATATGATATAAATCAGAACTATACATGTAAATATCAAATCTATACATGTAAGTTTCTAAAGGAAATGCATGCCAAATCTTTTAAAGTCGTTGTGCAATGCGCATAACACTGCACAGTGGCGGACGTCTCTTATAAGAAAATAACCATATCCGTATATACCTTTTGTTTAATATCCATGTTCCGCCGTTTTGAAAATAATTTAGAAGGGTTTCCTTGTTTTAAACGTTTCGTGTCTTATCAGACGCGTAGGTAAATACTAAGACTATAGCTCTCTTTTGGAAATCCCTTCGATAACTATCAATGCATGCACAATATACTCAGGTACTGTCCTCTGACTAGTCCTGCTCAGTATAAAAACATATAGCAATCATCATAAAAACGTACCGCTCCATAAGAAATCAATCCCAAAATATACATATGAATACTACGTGTGTCTGGTGCGCACGGAAATCAAGATCCATATACGTGCCATACAAGTGCACAGAAACAAGATCTAAGTGCATCGAGTGTGCACGAAGCATCTGTCATGGGCAACGTGGGTGCCTGACAGCAAAATCAGGTGCATCTGACATGCACGAAAATTCCGATTTAGTGCATCTGGTGTGCACCAAATCGCATCTCATAGCAGGCGCCCAACATGCGCTAAAAATCCAAACCCGGTGCATCCATCATGCATGAAATCCCGAAATCCAATATCGAGTGTCGAACACGCGTAAAATCCAATCAGGTGCACAAGGTGCACAAAACAAATATCGAGTATCCCAATCGAAATCGAAGTCCAGTGCATCTAAGTGCACAAAAGGCGTATCACTGCACTGCAAGCATATATAAACTATACAGAGTGCAGGAACCAAATCGTGTGCGTGCATACGCACAAAATCAACTCAAATGTCTAAATCCCATAAAATCACAAACATGTGAAACCAAGGCACGAAAACGATATCAAGTGCAACAACTGTGCAAAAATCATAAATACTCAGTAAGTACAACCATGGTGCATGAAAACACATATCATGAAACCCAATCATCAAAACCAAATCATGCGAATAATTCGCCCAAAATGCCGAAACAAGTATGGCGGAATAGTCCCGCTCAAGCGCATCCTCCAAGAATCTCTGGCCAACTGTCGTGGTCACTCATAGCATGTCTCGTCGACGATCCTGAACTCTGGCCTGCTGGTGTGCGTAACATGACCACTCCTGGGTGCAAGTCTTCTCTGTGGATTACCAATCTCACGATCCACCGGCTCATCGGCCCTGTCAGGTGTGCTAACGGGGACGATTCCGTTTTGGCACTTCTCTGGTCATCTCTCAGTCAATCCTCACGACCATTCGTCAAGCAGCATGATACTGGTGTCAGCCTCTGGCTCTCTGAATGCACGTGACACATCTAATCCTGGGTGCAAATATCATTGCAGCAGTATCCTGGAAGGAATCCTGCTCAAGGTCTCTTCCAAGTCTCGTCTCTGCCTAACTGTCCGGAAGTCATCGTCCTTTACTATATCTGTTTCTTGCTCCGGAACGGCTGCATACTCATCGCGACTCCTTCTGGAAGGTATATCCAAGTACAATGCCTCGGCATGCGTATCGCATCTCTGATGTCGGCGGAGTAGAACGTCATCTTATCAAGATCTCGTACGAACCGCTTATTCCACTTTTCTCTAAGGTCGACCGCTTCGGACTCGTCTCGTCGTGGCTGCATGGACTGAGCTCCAACGGCTATCCTCGTATCGGAAGTCTCCCAAGAAATGCATCTCACAACCTAGCATCCGAATTAAGTCGAGCCATCCGATCGAGTCGTCAAAATCTCATAATCCCCCAAGAGCTCAACATCTTGGGTACAGTTTAATAGTATCGAGTACATACCACAGCATCGGTGGTCCAGCCATAGAAGGGCAAACCCAAGCCTCACTAATGGCGCCGTAGAACGGCCGCAAACCCGAAGGTTCAAAGGCTTTCACACGGTCATTAAGTCGAGTTAGGGTTTCATTCTTCTAGAGGGACCATAGAATTGCATGCATGTCTTTCCGACTACTTTTACTTGGAATAATAGGTTTCTGACATTCGATCGTCTCTGTCGACTCCTAACGTCTCCGCGTGAAGTCGTCTCAGCTGGAATCAATCTATCTGATGAACTCTTATCGGTTAGGCGAACGAATCACATGTCCTAGTCATTCATCCTCGGGTGACTCGCGACCTTCTATCATCTCTTAGTACAACCTGTACTGCAATAGCTCCAACATATGGGGCAAAATCTCGTCGCTCGCAGCAGCAACCGGCTCACTCGTCTGCACGCTGAACAGTGCCTCAATCATCATGAGTAAGCAATACACCAACGGTCAACAAAATCTGGCTGGCCTCTATCATTGGCTCAATCCTTTAGTGTCGATCAGCACATCCGAGTAACCTCATGCAGCGATCTATCCACGCTCGTGGCGCAAAACACAATCAAGACACATCTCTGCAAACGTGTGTCGCCAAAATCATGCCCTGGTCAGTCCTCGTTCGTGACGAGCTCATGCTGACCGCAACTCTAGCCGTAGCTCTCTCTGCCCGTGATCGTGGCGGCAAAACCAAAACTGGTACCGATGAAGCTAGATCAGGAATGAATATGATACTGAGCAAAGAAATGTACATCCTAAGGCTCCTTAAGTGGAGTGGCGTGTCGTAAATATGCCGCGGAACATACCTACGGTACGTCACTCTACTTTAGTCGCCTATTCCATCAACCAAGGGTCATCCTATGCTCCGAAGGTAAAACCTAACGCTCTGATACCAACTTTGTCACGACCCGAAAGTACAGAACATGACCGGCACTTAAACTACGAACGTTTCAAGGCGTACGTATTCTAAGTAAGCCGAAAACCCAGAAATCCAAACCAAGAAGAGTAGTAGAGAGTAGGAAAACCATTTTAAATCAACTAGTTTGCAACATATGCCGAAGTATGCGTTTTAAATTCATAAGTCTTTTCCAAAAATTTTGGCAGAGTTTCCTTTGTAAAACTGACCCCAAACGGGTACAAAACCTGATAAAGCATATATATAAAGAATAAAGGCATCCCCAAGCGGGAGCTAGCTCTTCGTCAATCGACGGTCACAACCACGCAAGCAATAAAATATACAACGCCGAAAGACGAGGATCACAACAGAAAAGGGAACTCAAGCAGCATGAAATCCGTATAAATACAAAGCGCAACTCTAAGGTCGATAGATAAACAACACTGGTCTCTATCTCTGAAATAAATACATGTTTGGTTGATGGAACCTCTAGATACAACTGAATAATAATATACAAGGTAATATGATGGGTACGATACCAAAAACCCACCTACTAGCAAGTCACCCGAACGAAACTGTGTCCGCAAAGCCGTAATGAAACCTGTACGGCAAACCTGCAAGAAACTGGGGCACAACGGGGGTGAGTTGCCAACTCGTGAATAGAAAAACATCTACGAATAAAAATCGCATGTATGACGCAATCCTAGGTCATACGATCATAATATATAATCCTCAAATATAACATGCAGCCTATAACAAGGCTAGGGTAAATATCTAACCCGAGTGTAATCTCATAGCCCGTGTCAGTGCCTCAGGTGGCAATATATCATATGAATGAGGTATGAATGCATGAGAACAGAATACATGTAAATGAAGAAACTATTTTCATAATTTAGTGAGATTTCCTTTGTATTTTTTTAAAATGAGGTATCATAATGAAATCAGCATAAAACAGTGCCTAACAACGACACAAAACGTAATCCAAATATCTCGATATCTCTGTATCACAGTCTCTGTACCTCAATATCACGAAATCTCAATGTCTCAATCACAATATCTAGGGCGCCGTCAGTCCAGACCGGCCCCTACCATCCATCTCAAGACCACGACGGTATCCTCCGGATATCCGACGCGTCGGGTAAAATCACCGGTAGGTAATGCTCCCCTGCCAGGCTCACATCGTCATCATCACGCGCTTCTTGCCCCGGGGTACCTTACCGGGTCCACCATGTACCCGAAACGGTTCATCCGTCTCCTCGAATCGGGTTTCCAAATCCATCAGCAAACTCATGGTGGACGACTCATACATCATGGGAAAACCGCACTTTTTATTTTAAAAGAGAGAAAATGTTTATTTGTGTTTTTTTTTGCGGTTTTCCTCCAAATCCAGAAAATCTCACGGAAATCCAAATCCAAAACCTCAATAACACGTAAAATAGTGAATATATGCATGAGAATCCATGAATGCGGCATAACAATGAATAACAGTATGCATGAAATAGCAGGTAATAACTACAATGTCTAATCTAGCACATAAGGCGAGTACACTAATATCCTGTCTAAATTATTAGCTGACAACCTATATCAATGCAATAGTATTTCTAAAGTGTACGTGGCATGGCAATTACCGATGAAGATGTGTGTGAGCCGGCAAGTAAGTGTACGTGGTACATACGCATCATCGGTAATCGTGCTGGTGTCCTAACAGCATGATATCAATAATTTAGTACGAAACATAATATAAGCATGCGATGCGAAGCGAACCACAATAATGAGCGGTAGCTGAAAACTAGACGCAACTATAACTAATCTGAATTAATCTAATAAAAGTCCTACAAATGGTGCCTTTTGAAAACACACGAATCATGGGGTTTTGAAAATAGGGGCTACGGTGTTTTTATGAAAAGATACGTCTTTTGAAATATCCGTAGGATCCCTTGGGCTGTCTTTTAAAATACCCACGATTCGTTAGTTTTGAAATAGGTAGGAGTCTAATCTAATCTAACAACTACACTAAACTATACGGCTGAACTAACAAGCTGAGCTACAGGTAAGAAAACCGCCTAACATCTGAGTCGATACATATACATACCTGTATATATATTAGTCGGTGATCCCGCCTCAATAATACTATATCCGATATCATATCTATAATCAGACATCCCAAGTTAAGAGTGCGGATCAATCATCAAAATATAGCTCGTACGTAAATCCGTCGTACGGCATCCCAAATCTGGGTACGGGTCAATATCACATTCATCATACTATTTATCTGGTATCCTCTTTATCAAATGTCATGATCGGGGTACTGATCTACGTCTAGTACAATATTGATACCATCTATGTATGCAAGCAGGTGTAAGAATCACTACGTCAAAAGACCCGCTAAAACATCGTGTCGTATCTCAATACGAACCAAATCACATCACTGATCTCCTGGCCTCAAGCCCAATCTCATCGACTCATCTCAAATCCCAAATACTATCCTCAAATCCAGTATATAAACACATAGTCCCATATCCATGTGTAAATATACACATCAATATATATTCCCATGTACGCACATATGAAAGAAGAATGTATGCAAGTATGTGTGTATGTGTGTGATGCAACCACTACTCTAGGGTTTCGCAACACTAAACCAATCCAATATACCAATTATCCATCTCTATCATCAATAATCTCAAACCATAAATAATCAATATCTGTGTGTATACGCATTCGTATACATCACCACGAACTGCGGGGGTGCTTTACGCCATCCACCCGACTTCTCCCCGTAGATATAAATCTACTCACCTGTATCCTGCGTGTCGGTATCGATGTCGCCTTCATCTTCTGCATCATCTCGGATCGTCGTGGGGGTACCTACACATATCACACGTATCGCATCACATCAAAACCAAATCGAAACTTAAAACGACACGCTAAAACCAACACGATACGCTAAAAGGCCTATAGGTTAGAACCTACGGTTAGCCTTCACAAAACAACCCGAAATCGCTCGATGTAGTCGTACAAACGCCAAGTGACCGAGGTAAAACCCAAATATGAAATTCTAGAAATCAAAATACGGAAAACAATAACTCAATTCAAAGCAGCAACCCAAGAAAACGATCCCAGATTTCGCCTCAGGCCAAATTTAGGCAAGCAAACAAGTCCAGGGTGATGTATATGATGTATTTGAGCTACTGGACCAACCCCGACACATTCCACCACTACATGGCCGGCCACATCCTTGCCAAAACCGGCTTGGCCGGCCCTCCTATGTCCAATGGGGTCCGTCTGGTCAGGGTGGCCTCCTAATACCCTAATTTGGCCCCTAGAGTTGTCTGTTTATCTCGTTTTGGTCCCGGTTCACTCTAGATTTCCCTGCACCCTCAAAGTCATCACAAACCGACATGAAAAGTTCCGTAATTCCGTATTTTTGGGTTTCAGGTTGTGCTAGGCCAGTGTTTTGGTCAATATGGGGTCTAAGGTCACCATTAGAGTCCAATTGCACAACCACATCTCAACTTTACCGTAACCCTCTCTAGTTTTGTCCAAAGTGTACAAAACTTCGACAAAACGACACTAAACTTTAAAAGAGGCTAAATCACTTGAAATGCTACAACAAATGTGAAGGAATTACCTCTATAGAGACTCATGAATCATCCAACAGCACCAAAACATCAACTTTCTTGGTCCATTGCGTAGATCTTGAGCTTGTGTGCATTTTTTGTGAAACCGATATGGGGTTTTGGAGTTGTTTTGGATATGTTATGAGGAGGTGAAGAAGGAGGATGAAGAGGGGCAGCAGCTCAGCTGAGAGAAGAAGGAGAAGAATGAGTGAAGTGAGGAAACATGGCTAAGGCTTGGTCAAAGCAACCCCTCTCTTTTCTCTCTCACCCACCTGCTACCATTATTCTTTTCTCTTTTCTTATTTTCTTTTCTATTCAAATTCCTTTCTCACAAGAATAGTAACCCAAAGAGTAACATGATAGAAAATGCACAAGTGTAGAAAAACAAGATATGTGCATGTTTTGCACAAAATTGCTAAAAACCCGATTAGCGATTTTTAATCGCGATTAGCACTAAATTAGCATATAATTAATCATAAAAACTTAAAAATCGTATAATTCCATTAAATACCCTATTTTAGAATTTTCCATAATTTTTCCAATATTTTTCTCATTTATCAATATTTAATTATAAATTTAATATTAAAATAATCAATAAAATAATATTAAATTATAAAAATTCCTAAAAATTATATTTCATTATTTTGGAATGTTACACACATGTTGATAAAGCCCTTAGGATCTGTACTCGACTACTGGGACTATGATGAGATCATACTAGTGGGGCCGCGGTAGTCGATGAGTACATCCTATAACTGTTCCTAGTCGAGGGTATATCGAGACAGGGCATCGATACACCAGAGTAGACTAGCGTATACGCATCTTGACCCATATGATGGGCGATGGATGATCCCATATCCATCGGTGTTTGACATCAGAGATGGTGTACGGGTGCTCAGTGGAGACTGGGTACACTGGACGGACTCGCCGAGAACTCCCAGATGGTGATATACCACACGTCAGATGGCAGTTCTCCGGTGACACTGGTACAGGGTAGTCTGTAGACCGGAGATCGTCATAGAGTCTTGTGTGATTCCCACTGTGCTTTGATTTCCACCTTACCACGTCCAAGAGGGCATGCAAAACGGTGGCTTTTTGGTACAGTCCCGAATCACATAGAGGCAATGAGCGATAGGAGGGGATTCGTCTCTTCCGGTAAAGGGAGTTGATGTTGTGCTGTGTTCGATTGGAAATAACTGGAAGTCCCTGGCCAGGGCTGATATAGAGATTTACTGGTAAGTGTTACTAGTAGTTTCTCGACCCGTTATGAGCCACACATCGACACGACTTATCGGTTACTAGGGTCTGACGTATACCACCCCTAGACTTGATATGCGACATATCAGACGAACAGACCGGACTGTACGGGAGTGTTACTGATCGGATTCACAGGAGAACGCACGGGCTAGCTTGTTGATCTTCTGATCGCTCAATACCTGGGTGGCTGTTACGTTTAGCTGACCGCTTGCAGCTTGTGGGTGTTTGATATGATCATCACCTGCTACCGGCGTATTGACGATTCTTTAGAGTCCTACACAGAGGTTTGTTGGCTCAGGCGAAACGGAGTAGAGGCACATATGTGATATGTGCAGGACCGAGAATAATGCGATATGGGATACCGTATTATATTCTCGCGATATTTATATATGAACCGGGACATCGGATCAAGTGTTGATTCGATGAATCGGTACATGATATATTAGTCGGTTATATTCGATATTGCCGGATCGTCGGATCAAGTGTTGATTCGATGATTTAATATATAATAATATATATGATATATTATTATATTAACTAATATTGGCTTGCTTTATTATTTCATTTTCTCAGTGGATGATACATTGATATATATGCGATATATGTTAATTGTATTATTTTCTTTTGTTGCAAATATATAATATATATGTGATATATATTATTGTGACATGATATGATTAATTGTTAAACATGTTTAAGGATGATTAATTGAGGTTAGGGTTTGATTAGGTTTAGATGCTTCAAGTTCCTTCTAGAAGCATTTTTCTTTTGTCATTTGTAAAGATATTTTGGGATGACACATTATTAACTTAACCAAACCCTAACTCTAGTTGTTTCTCTACTTATTCTTAGCCATTCATCCTTGACCATGGTTACAATTCAATCATATACATTTATTTCTATTCATCACAAAAGAAAAGGGATTATCATTATTCTTTTTCCATTCTCATCTTCTTGCTTCTTGAAAAGCTTGCTAGATTTTCTTAAGTGATGAAATAATATGAGAAAATGATATAAAAAGAAAGCAAAATTACTACTCTCTCATCCTCATCTCATCTAGCCCATGGTATTAGTGTGTTCTTCTCTTTTGAGTGAGAAAGCTTGAGCCGTAGCAACTTCAAGGTAGATCATCGGAGATTTGGAATACGACAAGCTAGAATGGATCGTTCGAGTCGTGGAGCCTCTCATGAGTCCGGGAGATCGTGGATCGCGGCAAAGGGACTTCTACTCGGAGCTTGTGAAGCGAAGGAGCGGACTACAAAGGTTGTAATCCCTCACACTTAGATAAAAGTTATCATCTTGCATATTAAACCCTAATAATCTAGCAAAGATCCCGGCTTTGGGTTGTTCGGCACGTCTAAAATTTAATCCGGGCATGTTTGATGCCTTTTGAACCTTCACAAGAGTGCCTAGGAACCCTACAACGGATCGATCGGTATAACCTCTCTAAACTCTTTACAGTTAACTAGTATAAGGTTAATGGTTCGATCCGGGAATTAGGGTTCCGTTAGCACCATTTTTAAAAGTTTTTGTTCCGCGTTTGGCCACGGATTGATGGCTGGGGCATTGGCGTAGCCTTACACCTAACACATGCATCTCGATCCCTGACGTAAAGTAGTGGAGGGAGAAATTCAAGGTGTCCGCACCCGGGCTTGAAGTATTGGCTGCAGTACTTAGACCGTGATATAGGTGTGAAAGTCCTGCAACACCAACAACTAATCGCGCTCCTTCGGCTATGCGATGGCCGGCATAGAAGACGGACACTCTCATAAAATGGCGATGCATCGGCATGGCAAACCAGCTAAGCCAGAGATCGATGAAGCCGATAAATAAAGTTTCTTCGTCCATTCCGGGGCAGCAATCGCATCAAAGGCCACGGCCGATAAAATTGGAATATAAAATTGCGGCAGGTCTTCTTCTTTGGCCGGCAGTTTTTTCAAGCCAAAACAGAAGGGGTCTTCAACCTTTGCGAATTTCGGAGCTTTCTTGGATAAGACACCCTCGCGGAGAAAGCAAGCAATGAAATCGTCAAAAGTGACACCTTGCCCTTCCGACGCCATAAATAGTTTCTTAAAAATACCCAAGACTTTGATCAAACTCGGGTGCTTTTGCCGAACAGCATTTTCGGCCGTCAAGCCTTCAAGCACCGCTGGCACCGTAGCAAATACGTACTTGTCTGGGGGTAATAATTTTTCATAGTGTTCTCCCCTGATCGGCAGCCCTGAAATTTCACGGAACTCCTCCAGCGAAATAGAGACTTCGCGGTCCCCGGTAGAAAGTTTTCGTCGGAAGGTTCCATTGGTTTAAAAATCCTTGACCCACTAGACGTGGGGATCATGATAGTAGAACAGTGACGCATACACCGCTTGATATAGCCCAACTTTCTGCAGCCGTGAACTTTGGGACGAAAGAATGTAACGGGCCCAGGGAAGATAAACCACTGGATGACGCAGGGTAACACCTACTTTATAGATCTTCCCCTAGGGTCGAGCTTCACCCTGACATATTCAGCGCCCTAAGATATCGATAGCCATCATAGGTTGATTGGGGATCCCTGTCGTTGATGGCTCAAGCCAGCCCTCAGGTGTCCAGTTAACCGCTTCCACCGCATAAGCAGTATGCGGACGCTCCGTCAATGATATCGAGCGGATGGGCTCTGCTGGCACTTCACACGTAAAACTACGACGACACCTGATAATGTGATCATACCAGACTTCCTATAAGAGAAGGCTTTTATTATCCTTATCATGTTCTCTAATCATCGCCATAACCTCCTCATCTGACGGCGACTGTGGGAAAGCTGCCTCCGAGCATGTGTAAGGGAAATAGGGGAGTGATGCCATAGTACCTAATAAAAAAGGGGGACCCATTAATAAAAGTATATATATATATATATATATATGAATTTGGTTCATGGGTCCACTAACTACAAAGCCGGTAGGCCCTACGAAATCCAAACGGCGGATCACCAATGATGAGGCAAGATAATCATTGTGAGAATCCAAAAGGATTCTCATCAAATAAACAGTGGAGTTTAAATAACTCCTAACATCCTCACAAAACGAGTTCTGTTAAACAGATTCAAATCTGTGACAAGGGTATTAAAACCCTAAAAAGAAAAAACGCTCAAGAATACCAGGGAATAAAATTCCCAAAAGTTTCTGAGTCTTTCAGAGCTAAACTCTGTGATATGGAATTAAATTCCTTTAATAATGGGATTAAATCCAAGAAACCCCCACCGCTAGGAGACAAAGAAAATGCATTAAATTCCAAGGATCCTCAAAGATCAATGATAGGGTAAACCCTAGGAGGAGAACTAACAATCCTCAAGAAAAAAAGGGGGGAGTGTTTTTGGATCGGTTTAGGGCTAGAGTAAAGCTCTGGTGATGGATTTAAAATTCAGAAAAATATGGAAAAAGGGGTTTTCTCTAACTGGTAAACATCGTTCAAGATCCTTACCCAAAAAGGAGTTTTGCAGAGTTTAACTCTGAAAGATCTATGGACAGAGAGCTAAGCTCTGAGAAGAGAATTAAATTCTCAATAAAAAATTAAGGAAGAAGATGAAGAAACGGTGATCATCTAAAGAGCCAAACTCCCCATTTATAAGATGTGATGGTGAGCGGTTCATCTCCCCGTTCCCTTAGGCAATCCAACGGTTGTAAGGGTGGACAGCGTTGCACTCACGTGCAAGCCAAGTGAGAGCAACACTGGGGGGGCGTTTGTTCCCTCATAAAAAAAAGGGGGAAGGAAAAAAAAGAAAAAGGAAAAAAGAGGAAAATTCCCTACTATTAAAGTTTCACGTGTTAAACACGTGAACACCTATATGCAAAAGAATATAGGCGCTGCGGTTAAAAACAAATGGGCTAAAAAATTCTCACGTGTTAAACACGTGAGCACCTATATGCAGAAGCATATAGGCGTGGCAATTAAAAACAAATGGGCTAAAAGAGCCACACGTGTTAAACACGTGAGCGCCTATATGCAAAGCATATAGGTGCTGCAATCAAATGATTGGCAAGCCAAACAGGCCTCACGTGTCAAACACGAGAGTTTATATGCGCTGAAAAAAAGCATACTGAAACCCATGCTGGGGGTCACGTGTTAAACACGTGAGTTCTTCTGCTGCACTCTTTGACAAGATAGAATTAAATTGTATGTGGGAAATATTTCCTTGATCCTTCTCAAACTAGAAAGAACTTCTCTATTAAACAGAGGACCCTTAGATCAAAGATTCAACGGTGATTATAAAACCACCCACCGATCATCTCATAGAATAAAAATTCTATCTTAGGAAAAGATATTTCCTAATCTTGTTAAGTAAACAAGAAAACTTCTTTGTTAAAGAGAGAGCCTTTGGATTAAAAATCCAATGGTGAATAAAATTCATCGAGTGATCTGAGAGATCATTTTGAATTGATCATGATATCTCAATCAAAGATTTTCCTAATAAATTGATCTTTTCTCTTATCCTATAAATAGAGGAGAAAGAAGAAAGGAATTTTACACACAAGCTTCTGCAAAAAAAAAAAAAGAGTACAACGAGATCTTGAGAGAACAAGAGAATTTAATTCTCAAAGAAGAAGAATTTCCTCATTGAAACCAGAGGTAAAAAAAACAGAGATCACATTGTCTCTCCTTTACCTATCTAAGGGTTTAACCCTTCATATAAGAACTCAGTTCTTTCCCTAGTTGAGATTTGCAGAAGCAAATCTTCCCACAAGTTGAGAATTTAATTCTCATCGGAGAGATTTTGCTCTGCAGATTCAAAACCTAAAGGAAAAGAATTAAGTTATATAAAAAAAAGTGAAGAAGAGCAAGAACATATAGGAATTTAATTCCTCCAAAAATTAGGGTTTAACCCTATGTATAAAGAACTTAGTTCTTCCATAAAAAAAGCAGTGATGATGATCCAAGATCTTCAAAACCAAAATCTTTAGTGCTTAGCACTATTTTGAAGCCTCACGTGTTTCCCACGTGAGTGCTTTAAACGAACAAAGAGAGCAACTAAAAATGCCTCGCGTGTTTCCCACGTGAGTTTTAAAGCACCTCGGTATCAAAAAGAAAAGGCACAGTCACGCGTTTTGCACGATAACGTTAGCCAAGTGATTAGCACTTCTGTAAAAAAAAGAAGAAAGGGAGATAAAACCCAATGAGTAGTGCCCATATTTGGGTTCCTCACGCATCTCACGTGAGCGCCACAAAACTTTGGTGTTTAACATTAATCCAATGCCCACGTGAAACACACGTGAGCATTGTATTCCTCAGTGCTTAGCACTGTTGGGTATTTATGGAAACCCAATCTCAGCACAAATTGTCTAAGTTTCCTGAGATTAAACCTCTTTGATTCTAAAACAACCGAGCCCATATTACTCCTGTTTTCCCAAACCGACCTTAGTCTAAAAAATGACTAGTGGTCTCCCAACGATGATATCCCAAATGATATTCATCTTATATCGCCTAAGATAATTTTAGTCTGAAACATGACTAACATTTCTTAGGTCTACAACAACCCCCTATTTTCCCTCAAATATGGGATTTGGTTTAAGGGTACATCTCTCTACACCTCTGATATATGTCGTAATTCTTCAACGTCTTCAGAGAGGTGGCGGGTCTCAACAACCAACAACTCTTTGGTGCACTTCCAAATTGACTTGCACACCTCAAATCGGATCGTACCCCAAATTGGGTGCATTCTATATCACCATTGTTCGCTTCGTCATGTAACAAATACACGTGCGCATCAGATGGATAAAAGACCAAAATGTCCCTAAACTAACATTCGCCTCCAAAATGGCGATAATGGACCGAAACGTCCTTAAACTAAAATAATAGAGCCCAAACGCTCTTTTGTTGGATCCTAAATAAAAATGATCCTGAAACCTCGTTAAGTGGATCTTAGTCTCAAATTGGACTAATGTATCCTTAACAAAAAATAAATCGAGCCCCAATGCTCACATACATTTAAGTTGATCTTAATCTAAAAATAGATTAATGATCCTTAAATCAAACCAAATCCAAATCTAAGAATATACGGATTTGGACTAATCCACGCCCTACGGGCGACGACATAAATTAGTTTCCGTATACAATCCATGAGAAACCAAAATAAAACAAAAACACACACACGACACGAAGTGAACTTCCGGAGCAGGAGAAAGTGGTTATCACGATGCGGTAACGTAATTAACTGTAGGAGCTTGCGCCTACAGAGAAGAGCGTCCCCACAATAAAAAAAACCTCGTGAAAACGAGGGGAAATCTGACGAAGTCTGCTACAATGGCAGCATCCGTCCAAACCTCCGATGTACGGTGCCATAAATTAACTTGGCAACTTTGGAGAAGTGGACGGATAAATCCAAATACCATTTGCCCGCAGGATTCAGGCCGGACGCCCCGTTTCGTCTTCCGGGGGTGAACATGGATCTTTTAGAAGAAAATTGGTGTAGATGGAAAGGCTGAGACCTTCAAAGCTAGACTTGTAGCAAAAGATTTTCGTCAACGACCCGGTGTCGACTATGATGAAACCTTTTCTCCTATCGCTATGCTTAAGTGAAGGGTTACACTAGCACCCCGGCCAACTTCCGTGGCCAAATGCAGAACAAAAATTTCCTAGCGATAACGAACTTGGCGCTAGAATAAACCTTAACCGGATCTTTACCATAAACCTAACTAGCACTAAATAGGGTTCTATCTAATATGATAGAAAGTTATACCTCAAACTTGAACTCCTTCTCTTCTTATGTTGCTTCCCCTTGTTGTGAGCTCCTTGGAGTGGTGTAGATGGCTCCTCCTCACCGTCTTCTCTTTGCCAAAGAAAGATCCACCCGAAGGCCACTACCTAGAGCTCCAACCTCTATCTTGAAGTAACTAAGGTGCTTGGTGTGCTAGACTAAGAAACCTAGAGTGAGTAGAGAGTTGTTTTAGTAGTTAGATCTCACAAAGCTCATGTTTCTCAACTCATGAAACAAGAGAGCCTTGAGAGAGGAAGATGAGAGAGCTAGCAAGAGAGAGGAATGTATCATGATGAAATGAGGAGATAGCTCTCATATGATGAAAAAGAATAATGATAATTTTAATTAGGATAAATTGTCATGGTTGATGTTGATTTGACCATTATCTTGTCACAATTAATGCTAAGCATGCTCACAAAAATATCTAAGTCAACATGGGTCAACAAAGTCAAATGGTCAAACCAATTAACCAAGATACAATTATCTCTAATTAAAACTCATTAGTCAATTTCCTCCATCTCATTATGGTTTTAATCAATTCAATGGTCAAAATCCTAATGAGGTTCCTCTGCCTCTATCAACTGTGCATACACACCCGCATCCGTGTTCTGAGGAACAAGAATACAATGAGACCGAACCAGCCTAAAACTAAATTCTAGGATCTGGCTTAAACCAAAGCCCACTAGTATCAACTGCCCGAACACCGAATACGCACAAGTACGCATATGTGAACGAACCCTGTCGTAAAACCAAACGACCTCTATCTCGTTTCGCCCAAAGGTGAACAACCCTCTGTGTGGGACTCTAAAGACTCGACACTACGCAGGCAGTGGGTTTAACCACAGGACGCAAGCGGTACTAGCTGTACATAATGGTCCCCAGGTAGATGCCGATAAGAAGACCGATGAAGTGAAGCCATCTGAACTCCTACTGAGCCTGAATGTGACAATCTCTGTACAGTCCAGTCTGTTCGTCTAAGAGTATCGCATGTCGGGCCTAGGGGGTGGTAAACGTCAGACCCCTAATAGCGGTACAAGTCGTGTCGGAGTATAGCCCAGAACACCCTGAGAAACTACTAGAAACACTACCGGTAAATCTCGCTTTCCCTGGCCAGGCACTTTGTGTAATGGCTCTCCTAGACACAGCGCGATATCAACCCCCAATACCGGGAGAGACGAATCCTGTCTGACCGCCACTGCCTCCAAGTGCTTCGGGACTGCACCCAACTACTATCTGTTTGCACGAATCAATAGAGCTGTGGTAGGGTAGCAATCAAAGAATAGTGGGAATACACTTGAGGCGAAGTAGCAGTGTCAAGTCAACGGACTAAGCTGTACTCATGTCACCTGGGAACTGCTACCTGACGCTGGGTATAATACCAACCAACAGTTCCCGACGAGTCCTGTCCAGTGTACTCGTAACCCAAGGAGCACCTGCATACTATCTCCAGTACGACGTACTGATGGC
Source organism: Agapanthus africanus (assembly GCA_030015575.1). NCBI lineage: Eukaryota > Viridiplantae > Streptophyta > Magnoliopsida > Asparagales > Amaryllidaceae > Agapanthus > Agapanthus africanus. The sequence goes on along the minus strand of JASDDO010000016.1, from coordinate 267,450,438 downwards.
TGTGGGACAGACCATCTCCCCTGCTGGGATAAGAAGTGTATGCACCAGTCTACTCTGGAGTATCGATGCCCTGTCTCGATAATCCTATGACTAGGGACCTGTATAAGGATGTGCTTATAGACTACCCAGCCCCCACTAGTGTGATCACCATCACAACGCCGGTAGTCAAGCAAAGATCATAGGGGCTCCATCAATATGTATTAGCGATATGTTAAAAGAAATATATACACATATTAAGATAGATACAAACCAAGTAGCATACTACTATATCGAGCAAGACTGTCGTAAATCCGTGTATATATCCCAAGCTTCCAAAATGTATTATACAAACTAGTACTATACAATAATGGCCTCTAGGGCATACATATCCAACATTAAGTCTATCAGGATCCTACTTGCCGTTACTGCATACCATGACTACGAAATCTGACAGATGGACGTCAAGAACGCTTTTTTAAATGGTGATTTAGAAGAGAGCGTGTACATGACACAGCCAGAGGGCTTCGTAGACAGTGGGAGCAGCGGAAAGATGTGAAAGTTTCTTAAATCCATCTACGGATTAAAGCAGGCATCGCAGAGCTGGAATATCTATTTTAATGAAGCTATCAAAGAGTTTGAGTTCAACAAAAATGTAGATGAACCATGTATATATAAGAAGGTAGTAGAGAGTAAGGTTGTCTTCCTCGTATTGTACGTGGATGGCATACTCTTCATAGGAAACAATGTTCCAATGCTACACTCGGTCAAGCTCTTCTTATCACAAAAGTTCTCCATGAAAAATCTAGATGATGCCTCCTACATCCTGGGGATAAAGATTTATAGGGATAGATCTAAACGGATGTTGGGATTGTCCCAATCCAGGTACATTGACACCATACTAATGAGGTTTAGTATGGAAGATTCTAAGCATGGTAATTTACCCGCTTGTTCAGGAATCACTCTCTCCAAAGAGATGTCTCCCAAGACTGATTTGGAGGGGGCTCGCATGCAAGGGATACCCTATGCTTCGGCAGTCAGGTCTATCATGTATGCGATGTAATGTACCAGACCGGATGTAGCTTACTCACTAGGTGTAGTGAGTATGTATCAATCAGATCCAGGGGAGAAGCACTGGACAGCTATGAAGAACATTCTTAAGTACTTGAGAAAGGCTAAAGAGATGTTCTTGGTGTATGGTAACGGTGAACTCCAGGTGGAGTCCTTCACCGATTCGAGCTTCCAGAGTGATAAGGACGACAGTAAGTCGGTCTCAGGTTTTGTTTTCACCCTCAATGGAGGGGCGGTATGTTGGAAGAGTTCCAAGCATGATACCGTAGCAAACTCAACGATGGAGGCTAAATACATCGCTGCCGATGCTGCTGCCAAAGAGACTGTCTGGATGAAGAAGTTCATAGCTAAACTTTGTGTGGTTTCATCCATTGAGCATCCAATACCTATTTATTGTGATAAGAATGGAGTTGTGGCTTTGGCCAAGGAACCCCGGTCCCATCAGAGATCCAGACATATTCTTAGTCGGTATCACCTGATTAGGGAGATAGTAGATCGCCGGGAGATCGAGGTCAGGAGAGTTGACACGAAGAATAACACAGCGGATCCACTCACGAAGGCTCTCCCCCAGATGCAATTCGAGAGACTTTTTGGGATGTTGGGTATAAGATACTACAACAACTGGCCTTAGTGCAAGTGGGAGATTGTTTGGAATATGTATGCCCTAGAGGTCATTCTTGTATGATATAGTGGATGCTTGGACATATATAGAGGAATTTCTTACTTGACATGATAGTATGCTATCCGGTTGCCTTTATCTTAACATATTCACTGGTATTATTATACCGTCTCTCATATATATGTTGATAAAGCCATTAGGATGTTTTCTTGACTACCAGGACTATGATGCATATCATACTACTAGGACCTGTGTAGTCTACAAGCACATCCATTAACAATTCCTAGTTGAGGGAGTATCGAGACAGGGCATCGATATTCCAGAGTAGACTAGTGTGTACGTTTCTTGACCCTGTATGGGGCGATGGTTGATCCCATATCCATTGGTGTTTGACATCAAAGATTGTACACAGGTGCTCATTAGAGAATGGGAACACCGAACAGAACTCGCCGAGAGCTCCTAGATGATACTATACCTATCGTCATATAGCAGTTCTCTGGTGACACTGGTACAGGTTAGTCTATAGAACCAAGATCGCCATAGAGTCTTGTGTGGTTCCCACTGTGCTTTGATTTCCTCCCTACCATGGCTCAAAGGATTCATGCAAACAAGTGGATTTTGGGTACAGTCCCGAGTCACATGGATGCAATGAGCGATAGGAAGGGTTTCGTCTCTTCCTGTATAGGGAGTTGATGTTGCGCTATGCTCGATTGGCTATAACAGAAGTCTCTGGCCAGGGCTGTTGATGAGATTTACTGGTAAGAGTTATCAATAGTTTCTCATACCGTTATAGGCTACACATTGGCATGACTTATCAAGTTATTAGGGTCTGACGATTCCACCCCAGATTCGATATGCGACATATCAGATGAAGAGACCGGACTGTACGGTAAGTGTTACTTATAGGCTTCATGAGATTTTGGACAAGCATGCTTGTTGATCTTCTAATCGCTCAATACCTGGATAGCCGTTACGTCCAGCTAGTACCGCTGACGGCTTGTGGGTGATTGATGTGATCATCACCTACTGCTGGCGTATTGATGAGCCTTAAGAGTCCCATACAGAAGTTTCCTAGTTCAAGCGAAACGAAGTAGGGCATATATGCTGATATGTGCGGGGGCCTGATTAAATACGAGTATGTGATACCGTATTCTAATCTGGCGGTTATTTGATATCAGTTAGGTTATATGTGATATAACCGGATTATTGAATCAAGTGTTGATTTGATAATGTGATATACAGATAAATGATATTAGTCGGTTATATGTGATATAACCGAGTTATTAAATCAAGTGTTGATTTAATAATATGATATATATTTATATTTGATATAATTATATATCAACTAATATTATTGCTCACTAATTATTTGCTTATCTTTATATATATATTAATATATATGTGATATATATATATATATATATATATTATGGAGCATGGTTGATTTTCTATTTTTTAGAAAATAGAAAATGTGAGGTGGAAAAGAGGAGACTTTTGAGGAATGGGGTGAAGCATGGCTTGATGAATATTTTATTCATCTTATTTCACTATTGAAGCATGGCTTCATTTTTATTATAGAGAAAAATTAATGCTTCAATAAGTATGAGTTTGTAAAAGCCATTCTTGACTTGCATTTTACAACACTTGTTCATTTTTCTTCACATGAGACTTGAGCTCATTTGATGAGTTCTTCTCTCTAGCTCTTCATCTTCTTCCTCATCTCCTCCAAGCTCAATCCCTCACATGAGCTGTGAAACCTTGATCTTGTGAGAACCCTAGTGAGCAAACAACACCCCTATTTTACCATCCTATACTAGATTAGCACTTTGGTGTAGTGTGTTTTCTTCACTAAAGAGTTTAGTTAAGAGGTAGATTGGATTAACGGAGCTTCGGGTGGATCATCTTCGGCACGAAGATCGCAAAGGAAGCTCGATCCAACTTCAAGTGGAGCCTAGTGGAGTCACGTGGACTACTACACGGAGCTTGAGAAGAGAAGGACACGGTATACAAAGGTTGTAGCCTCTTTCTCTTATATAATATTTTGTTATATCATTGTTAAACCCTAATCATCTAGTTTCGATTATTGTTTAGTGTTAATTAGTACCCAATTTTTTTTTAAAATGGCATGCTTGATGCTAGTAAAACCCAGTGGTAATGCTAACAAACATTTTCATATTTCATTGCCAATAGAACGATTTGAACAGCTATTCCTAAACCCTAATTTTGAATTAGGGTTTTAATTGAGAATTTTAGATGAAGAAATATGAAGATGAGTGCATTGGGGGTTTTAAACAACCCTAACTCTACTCTCTCTGTTGGATATGTATGCCCTAAAGGCCATTATTGTATATGTAAAAATATGGATGCTTGGACATATATATGTACAGGACAGTCTTGCTCGATATGATAGTATGCTATTTGGTTTGACTTTATCTTAACATGTGTATGTTTTACATTCTATTACATATCTTTTATACATGTTGATAAAGCCCGTAGGATCAATGCTAGACTACCTGCATTGTGATGGCAATCATACTTGTAGGAGATGGGTAGTCGATACGCACATCCTTAAATGGCCCCTAGTCGTGGGAGTATCGAGACTGGGCATCGATATTCCGGAGTAGACTAGTGTATAGTTTCTAGACCTCGACGAGGGGCAATGGTTTGGTCCCGCAACCATTGGTCCTTAGACCTAAGATCGTATGCAGGTGCTCACTGGGGGTGAGTACACCGGACGGACTCGCCGAGAACTTCCAGATGAAACTATACCTATCGTCAGGTGGAAGTTCTCTGACATGAGTACAGGTTAGTCCTTAGACCTGAGATTGTCATTTGTCTCATATGAGTTCCCACTGTGCTTTGATCACTACCCTACCACGGTTCTACTGAGTCGTGCAAACAGGTTTTGGTTGGGTACAGTCCCGAGCCACATAGAGGAAGTGAGCGATTGTCGGGGATTCGTCTCTCCCGGTATTGGGAGTCGATATCGCACTGTGTTCGATTGGTCAGGACCATAAGAACTTGGCCAAGGCAGTTGGGATTTACTGATAGACTGATCAGTAGTTTCCCGGATTGGTCCTGAGCCACATCAGCACGACTTATCAGGTTATCAGGGTCTGACGTTTACCAACCCTAGACCCGGTATGTGATACTCTCAGACGAAGAGACCGGATTGTATGGAGATTGTCATAGATAGGCTCAGTAGGGATCCGGATGAGTTTGCTCGTCGGCCTTCCTTTTCGACAGGTACCCGGGTAGCCGTTACGTACAGCTAGTGCCGCTGACGTGCTTGTGGTTATGGATTTATCCAGTAACTCACTGTCGGCGTACTGTCAAGCCTTTAGAGTCCCACACAGAGGGTTTTCCTGGTTCAAGCGAAATGATGTAGTAGCCGTATTGGATACGTGCAGGGTTCTGATCGATTGATGTACTTTATACCCGGACTTTCGATCGGACAGTTGGTAATACTAGCCGGCTCGGGTTTGAGCCGGATAATTAAATCAGGTATTGATTTGATTATTCACATATATGTATTTCGATATGTATATTCTAATATTACGTTCTTCGTGTTATTCTATTTCTTTAGGCATTCATGTTTTATCCGAATGCAGGTATGTATATACAGCAGACTACAATTCGTATTTTATTACGGATTGCCTTCTAGAAGGTGGCCACCTCATTATGCTTTTTCCATTTAATAAATGGAAAATGAGGTGGAAAGTGTGAGGTTTGGGTGGAATGGTGATAACCATGCTTTAATAGTTAACAAATTAATTTTTAATTCATTTGGAGTTACTATTGAAGCATGGTTGTTGATTGTTTATTCTAGAAATTCATACACAAAACCTTGGTATGTAATTTCTCTCTCATGGTTGCTTCATATTTTTCTTGAGCTCCCATTTCTCTTACTCTCCTCCATCCTCTTGAGTTTCCTCCACCTTCATCTTCTTCCTCTTCACTGCCATTCTCATGAGTTGAGAAACAAGTGAAGACGCTAGAAAGAGATAGCAAATACCTAGATCATCACACTACATCCTAGACTACTTAGTTTAGCAACCCAAGTTTTCTAGTTGCTCCACTTGACATGTTGTGAGGAGCTAAGGACATGGATCAAATCCCTCGGGCGGATCATCTACGATAAAGGAAGGCCGGAGAACAAGCTCGATCCCGGAGGACCGATGGAGCCGGAAATGGAGATCAAGCATGTTCGAGGTGGCCACTAGAAGCACATGATGAGGAAAGAAGACCGAAGGACTTGGATCGTTTGGTGAGGTTTCTTTCATAGTAGATAGTACCACTTTAGTTTTGCTTGTTAGGTTTATGGTTAAGATCCGATTTAGGTTTATTCTAGCCCCAAGTTTCGTATCTTTAGAAAAATTTTGTTCCGCATTTGGCCATGGGAGTTGGCCGGGACGCTAGGCTAACCCTTCATGGTATCAGAGCCAGCCTATATACCCTAGACTATCAAGTTTAAACAATGTTAAAACAATGAAACCGAAACGACTCCGTAACAACGAAACCAAACAGCAGTTTCTGTCGATTTTTTAAAGGCTTCAAAATTTTTTTTAGACAACTGCAGAGTGATCCTTAGACTGTGAGATGTACCCAGAACAAAAACGAAGCATTTCTACCATGATATGGCCGGCCAAAACCCTTCTAAACCGGCCTCCTGGAGAAATGGGTCGAGTTTTGTTCTGGGCTCTTATCTCGAGGAGTTTGGTTGTCTGGTGTTGCTAGTTTTTTGCCCAAGTTTGATTTTCTGTTGTTTTTCTGTACGGGGCAATACGGAGTGTTTCGAAGTCGTTATATTTGACACTGTTTAATAGTTTACAGTACATTCACTTTTATCTGCGACCGTGAATGTCATTTGATCGGTAAAACTCGTCTGATTGCTATATGTTCTTTTAGACGAGTTTTGTGAACATGACATTCGCGTTGATGTTTTGTGCTTGTGCTGTGATTGTGGTTGGATAGTCGTGGTGGATAGCATGTGGTGCAATGTTAGTGGTACAGTTTAAGATTCATTTGTACATTTGTTATTGCGGGGCGAGCGTCCGACAAGTGAACTGCCGTCATTGCTGGGTTGTATATTATTTGTTTGCGGCACGACCGGGTTGAGGTCGATGTCACTATTTGTACATATTATTTTCATTTTCTGTACTAGGATTACCCCACGGTGGAGTGCATGAATAGCCGGGTTCTAGAAGGCAACAAGCCCGCATCTCATGGCGTTGAGACGGAGGGGGCTTCATTCTAGAATTGGCGGTCTATTCGCCGTACTCGTAGGAGGTATAGGAAGACCGACGGAGGGGAGCCCAAGTTACCGGATTTTGTGAAGTGCTTGGTGGCCCATTCACTTTATTGAAGGGGTTGCCTCACTTCTGGGATTGGCGGGTAACTTGCTGCGCTCGTAGGGGTCCAGGTTTTCATTGCATAAGCTATCCACACGACCGGGAACGTCGGGTTTTATTTGAGCTCAAATGAAACCCGGGGCTCCAAGATTATCCACCTTTCTGTATTGTTGGCTGAGATTCTGTGATGTTACTTATTATCATGCTTGGGACGAATGTTATATATACTTATATATACTAGTAGATGTTGTATATGTTTTGCACCCGCGCTAGTCCAGCCCCCGCTCTGTCGTTAGTTAAGTAACTTAACGAGTGATGATGGGGCCCCGTGGCGAATGCGGATGACATATGCGTACATTGTATTTTCGTTATTTTTGTGGTGTGTTTGTATTAACTGATGGGACCGCATTAATTTTTAATAATGCAAGAAAATAAACATAAAAGATGTTGTTGGAACAAATTTTGAAAAACTACAGTTATATTCTTCCTCTTTGCATAGTGGTATTCGGTCATGAATATTCAGCACCTCATTCCACGAGGCAAGAGCCGAGATCCTTTCGCGAGGAGTGACCTCTTGAGCTAAAGTCTATACTATAGATTACTCGGTTTTTTCAAAACCAGAAATTTTCAAAAGCGGAGCTTAAACCACTCCTTTTTCAAAACTACTCAGGTTCCTTCAACGATATCAAGTTCATTACGTTAATGGGTTTTTCGCCAAAAACCTAGCCGTAGCCCTCCGTCATTTCGGATGAGTTGTACCTAGTATTCGTGCTGCGTTTGTTGGCCTTTGTCAAGGCGTAGTGTACGGTAGCTAGATATTGCTTGTCTGTTGCATATTGAGATGCGATTATCTAGGACAGTTGTACAGCCTTGTTGTCCTTTGTCAAGGGTATGTACGGGTGGGTCTAGATTAATCCTTGATAATGACGGGATGAACTTGACAAGTGGATTATGATTTGTTAGCCTTTGTCAAGGTCATAAACCACTAGGGGCAAAAACCACATCGGGAGTTTCAAATATACAGGAAACTTGCTAGTGTTGCATATCTTCTGGAGTATGGTGACTAGAGTGGCTTCCTTCTAGGTTATCATGCAATGATAGTTGGATCCCGATCCCACTGATGAGTAGAATTACTCTTGGGAGATTTTCTCACTTAAACAATCAATGCTATAAACCAAGTAGGTGTCTAGAACGGTGTTAGCGGGGCTAAGCCTCCAAGGAAAAGAAGTTATGTAATTAAGCAACTTCGCGAAAGCGTTGGAAAACCTCCCTCGAAGTACCGGCACCAGCCTGGCTGAAAGGTTAAGCAAGTATTGTGACGTGCGATTAAATCCCAACTAAGTCTTCTTTTAAGGTTTGAAGAAGAATTCGAGGAAACAGTAGGAGCCATCCTGATTAGATAAACTTATAACCAATCTAATCTTGCAAGAGCGCACGCTGAGTGTTTCTTTTCACTCTCCAGGTAGCAACCATTTCACCCCCTAATCAAGATTATAAAATGTATCGCTTGACCGATCCGAATTCTTATTCGGGGCTGGTGAACGTCGGTTTGACTCTAACTTATGACAACAGTCATGTGTGTGAGCAAGGGAAAGAGGATTGTTTGAATTCCTTGAAGACCCCATTGAAGAAGAAACATAATATTGTATCTTCTTCAGGTGGTCTTGTTATTGAGAACTATTTTTCGGTCAGTCCTACCTCCTGGGTACTGGATACCGGATCAGGATCTCACATCTTTAATTTATTGCAGGGACTGAGAAAAAGTATGATAGTTGGACCAGGTAATATGTCCCTCAGAGTAAGGAATGGAGCACAAATTGATGTTGCTGCAGTAGGTGAATATCACCTAGTATTGCCAAATGGCAATACTATGATTTTGAACAATTGCTACTATGTACCTTCTATGGTTTGCAACATCATATCAGTTTCATTACTTGATAAATATGGATATAAGTTTGTTCTTGATAGAAACATCATGAACATTTACCTTAATCAGGTAATGGTTGCAGAAGGTACACTGTGTAATGGTATCTATGTTCTTAATCAAAACACGGTGCTCGGTATACAAAACACACGTAAGAGAAAGAGTTCAGATGTGAACGAATCCTACTTATGGCATTGTAGACTTGGTCATATCGGAGAGAAAAGACTGAGTAAGTTTCATAAAGATGGAATTTCTGATACGCTCGAATTTTCATCTTATGAAACTTGTCAATCTTGTCTCAAAGAAAAGATGACCAAATCTCTGTTCACCGGACACGGAGAAAGAGCGGCAGAGCTCTTGGGACTCATACATAGTGATTTATGTGGTCCAATGTCTATACATGCAAGGTGTGGGTTCTCATACTTCATCACATTCACTGACGATCTCTCTAGGTTCGGATATGTGTATCTTATGAAACACAAATCTGAAGCTTTTGAGAAATTCAAAGAATTCGGAAATGAAGTACAGAACGAGATTGGAAAAAGTATCAAGATCCTCCGATCTGATAGAGGAGGGGAGTACTTAAGCACAGAATTCCGGGACTTTCTAAAAGAGAATGGTATTATCTCTCAGCTTACTCCTCCGTATACACCGCAGCACAACGGTGTATCGGAGCAGAGGAACCGTACCCTGTTGGACATGGTTCGCTCCATGATGAGTAGTGCTGAGTTGCCTCATTCATTCTGGGGACATGCGCTGCAAACAGCAGCATATCTTTTGAATCAGGTTCCTTCCAAATCTGTGCCTAAAACTCCGTTTGAAATATAGAAAGGAGAAGTACCATGTCTTAAGGGTATTAAGATATGGGGTTGTCCGGCCTATATGAAAACACAGAAACCGGACAAACTCAAAGCACGGTCAGTTTTATGTAAGTTTGTTGGATATCCAATGCACTCGTATGGATATCTGTTCTACCACACTGAGGAACAGAAGGTGTTTGTTGCTCGCCATGCCGTCGTTTTAGAGAAGGAATTTCTTGCAAAAGAAATTAGTGGGAGCACGGTAGAACTGGGAGAAATTCCAGAGGGACAAACTATAACTGAAGGTTTGGTGGAACCAGAAGATTCAATAGTCCCAGACGAACCTCAGCCACTCCACCGATCTGGTAGGATTTCTCATCCGCCCGAGAGATACTACGGTTTTCTCATAGACGGGAATCGAGAGGATTGCATTTTGGAAGAAGATGATCCTACTAGTTTCAGGTAGGCCATTATCAGTAGGGACTCTGATAAGTTGCCGGATGCTATGCGATCTGAAATGGAGTCCATGTACACCAATAAAGTATGGACCTTGGATATTGCTCCACCTGGGGTAAAACCCGTTGGATGCAAATGGATCTACAAAAGGAAATTTGGTGTAGATGGGCAGGTGGAAACCTATAAGGCTAGACTCGTTGCAAAAGGTTTTCGTCAAAGATCAGGTGTGGACTATGACGAAACCTTTTCTCCAGTGGCTATGCTCAAATCCATTCGGATCCTACTTGCCATTGCCGCCTTCCATGACTATGAGATCTGGCAGATGGAAGTAAAAAGGGCTTTTCTAAATGGAAGTTTTGAAGAGTGCGTTTATATAGATTGGCCGGAAGGTTTCATAGACAGTGGGAGCAATAGGAAGGTGTGCAAGTTGCTTAAATCCATTTATGGATTAAAGCAGGCATCGTGGAGCTGGAACATCTGTTTTGATGAAACCGTCAAGGATTTTGACTTTATCAAGAACGAGGATGAGCCTTGTATTTATAAGAATATTGTAGGACGAACTGTCGTGTTCCTATTCTTGTACGTGGATGACATTCTTTTGATAGAAAATGACATTCCTATGCTACAATCGGTCAAGCTATTCTTGTCGCAAAGGTTCTCCATGAAGGACTTGGGTGATGCCTCGTACATTCTGGGGATCAAGATCTACAGAGATAGATCTAAGAGATTACTGGGACTTTCGCAATCCAGGTACATAGAGACCGTACTAAAGAGATTTAGTATGGAAGATTCCAAGCGCGGTAACATACCCGCACTGTACGGAATCACTCTCTCCAAGGAGATGTCTCCCAAGACTGACGAGGAGAGGGTTCGCATGAGCACTATACCCTACGCTTCGGCGGTAGGATCTATAATGTATGCGATGCTATGTACAAGGCCAGATGTTGCTTATGCGCTAAGCGTGGTGAGCCGGTATCAATCAAACCCAGGTGAGGGCCACTGGACAGCAGTAAAGAACATTCTCAAATACCTGAGAAGGACAAAGGAGATGTTCTTGGTTTACGGTAATGGAGACCTAAAGGTCGAGTCCTTTACCGATTCAAGCTTCCAAAGTGACAAGGATGAAAGCAAGTCTGTCTCGGGTTTTGTATTTAGCATCAACGGAAGGGCGGTGTATTGGAAGAGCTCCAAACAAGATACCGTTGCAGACTCGACGATGGAGGCTGAATACATTGTTGCAAGCGATGCCGCAAAAGAGGCGGTCTGGATGAAGAAGTTCATTAATGAACTTCAGGTCATTCCGTCCATTATTGACCCAATACCTTTGTATTGCTATAACAATGGGGCTATATCTTTAGCGAAGGAACCACGGTCCCATCAGAAATTCAGACACATCGTAAGGCGGTATCACCTAATCAGGGAGATCGTAGATCACCAGGAGATCTAGGTCCGGAGAGTGGATACAAAAGACAACACTGCAGATCCATTCACCAAAGCCCTTCCTCAAGCACAGTTCGAGAGACTTTTTGAGATGTTGGGTATGCGGTACGCCAATAGCTGGCACTAGAGCAGACGTTGGATACTCAGTATGCCAATATATATGGCCTTAGTGCAAGTGGGAGATTGTTGGATATGTATGCCCTAGAGGCCATTATTTTATATGTATACATATGGATACTTGGACATATATATGTACAGGACAGTCTTGCTCGATATGATAGTATGATATTTGGTTTGACTTTATCTTAACATGTGTATGTTTTACTTGCTATTACATATCTTTTATACATGTTGATAAAGCCCGTAGGATCAATGCTAGACTACCTGCGTTGTGATGGCGATCATACTTGTGGGAGCTGGGTAGTCGGTACGCGCATCCTTAAATGGTCCCTAGTCGTGGGAGTATCGAGACTGGGCATCGATATTCCAGAGTAGACTAGTGTATACGTTTCTAGACCCCGACGAGGGGCGATGGTTTGGTCCCGCAACCATTCGTCCTTAGACCTAAGATCGTATACAGGTGCTCACTGAGGGTGAGTACACCTGACGGACTCGCCGAGAACTTCCAGTTGGTACTATACCTATCGTCAGGTGGAAGTTCTCTGGTGACATGAGTACAGGTTAGTCCTTAGACCTGAGATCGTCATTTGTCTCTTGTGAGTTCCCACTGCGCTTTGATCACTAGCCTTCCACGGCTCTACTGAGTCGTGCAAACAGGTTTTGGTTGGGTACAGTCCCGAGCCATATGGAGACAGTGAGTGATTGTCGGGGATTCGTCTCTCCCGGTATTGGGAGTCGATATCGCACTGTGTTTGATTGGTCAGGACCATAAGACCTTAGCCAAGGAAGTTGGGATTTACTGATAGACTGATCAGTAGTTTCCCGGATTGGTCCTGAGCCACATCAGCACGACTTATCGGGTTATTAGGGTCTGACATTTACCACCCCTAGACCGGTATGTGATGCTCTCAGACGAAGAGACCGGACTGTACGGAGATTGTCACAGATAGGCTCAGTAGGGATCTGGATGAGTTTTCTCATCGGCCTTCCTTTTTGACAGGTACCCGGGTAGCCGTTACATACAGTTAGTGCCGCTGACGTGCTTGTGGCTAAGGATTTATCCAGTAACTCACTGCCGGCGTACTGCTGAGCCTTTAGAGTCCAACACAGAGGGTTTCCCTAGTTCAGGCGAAATGATGTAGTAGCCGTATTGGATACGTGCAGGGTTCCGATCGATTAATGTACTTTGTACCCGGACTTTCGATCGGACAGTTGGTAATACTAGCCGGCTCGGGTTTGAGCCGGATAATTAAATCAGGTATTGATTTGATTATTTACATATATGTATTTTGATATGTATATTTTAATATTACGTTCTTCGTGTTATTCTATCTCTTTAGGCATTCGTGTTTTATCCGAATGCAGGGATGTATATACAGCAGACTGTAATCCGTATTTTATTACGGATTGCCTTCTAGAAGGTGGTCACCTCATTATGCTTTTTCCATTTATTTGATAAATGGAAAATGAGGTGGAAAGTGTGAGGTATGGGAGGAATGGTGATAACCATGCTTTAATAGTTAACAAATGAATTTTTAATTCATTTGGAGTTACTATTGAAGCATGGTTGTTGATTGTTTATTCTAGAAATTCATACACAAAACCTTGGTGTGTAATTTCGCTCCCATGGTTGCTTCATTTTTTTCTTGAGCTCTCATTTCTCTTACTCTCCTCCCTCCTCTTGAGTTTCCTCCACCTTCATCTTCTTCCTCTTCACTACCATTATCTTTGTTGGGTTTATCTAGCACCCTATGAAAGGTTTGGATGCATCACATGTACCAAAGATTAGATTTTTATGGTGCTAAGTAAGCATACAAAGGATCTATCCTAGAAAAATTAGGGTTTCATAACAATACACGTGACAAAGGCTAGGGTTTTGAGAGTACAACCTTTGTAGCTCCTTATTCTTGACTCCTTGGCCACTTGAGGATTGGAGAACAGTTAGCTTGAAGTCTTCTATTGTCCACGACGATCCACCCGAAGCTCCTTTGTCCAAGCTAGCAACTTCACTTTAACAAGAGAAAGGAATGAAGCTAACACTCTAAACAAGTGGGCAAGACTTGTGTAGAATGGTGTTGTGGTTCTCTTTCTCACTTCAAAATCCTATCTTTTTGAGTATTTTGCTCACTTGAAAATTCTAGAGAGCAAAAGATCAAGGTTGAAGAAGATGATGGCCTTTTTGAGAAGAAGAAAAGATAAACTCTAATGAGAAAATGAAAAATATAAGTATATATATTTTCCACTTCTCATCTCAAACCATGGTTAATTATAAAGATATTATTGTATTTGAGTTTAAAACACCAAAGAAAAATTAACCAAGGGTTAATAAGTAGGTGAGCATGGTAAGATGAAGAAGAGTGTAGAAACAATCCATGAATTAACCCTTTTTCTTTTCATTTTTGTTTTAACACAAATGCAATAATAATCCATATAAAAACACATGGTGTGAGTCTTATATTGCCACCATTTTCAATGTATATGCAACCATGATAGAATGATGTATGTATGCATGTGTGCATGCACATCCATATGTGCATGAACAAGAATGAATGCATACATGCATGCATACATCCAAAAGAAACAAGATAGGATTTCTAGTGAGAAGCTAATGGTTAAATGATAAATCAACACTAGATTTATAAACCCGGTCATATCACATACGAACCGACCAAAAGCAAGCCGCCCAATTAATATACGGTATCTCATACGCGTATTTTAACCGTGTCCATGCGCATATCGCATACGCGCACCACAACGTTTCGCTTGGACTAAGCAACTCCTTTGTGGGACTCTAAGACTCGTCAATACGCCGGCAGTGGGTGATGATCATATCAAGCACCCCCAAGCCGCAAGCGGTCAGCTAAACGTAACGGCCACCCGGGTATTGAGTGATCAGAAGAAAACAAGCAAACCTGCTACAACTCCCGTCGAGCCAACCGGCAACACTACCGTACAGTCCGGTCTCTTCGTCAGATATGCTGCATATCGAGTCTAGGGATGGTCACGTCGACCCCAATAACTCAATAAGTCATGCCGGTGAATGGTCTATAACAGATCGAGAAACTACTGATAACATTTATCAGGAAATCTCAGCCGCCCTGGCCAGGGACTTACTGATATAACCAGTCGAGCATAGCACAGCATCAACTCCCAATACCGGGAGAGGCGAAACCCCTCCTATCGCTCATCGCCTTCGTGTGTCTCGGGACTGTACCCAACGGCCACCTGTTTGCACGACTCAGTAGAGCCGTGGTAGGGTGGTAATCAAAATACAGTGGGAGAGCACACAAGACTCTATGACGATCTCGGGTCTACAGACTAACCTGTACCAGTGTCACCTGAGAACTGCTATCCGACGATAGATATAATTCCATATAGGAGTTCTCGGTGAGTCCGTCCAGTATACCCTGTCACCACTGAGCACCTGTATATGATCTTGATGTCAAACATCGATGAATGTGGGAACATCCATCGCCCATCATATGGGTCTAGTATCATATACGCTAGTCTACCCTGGTATATCGATGCCCCGTCTCGATACACCTCTGATTAGGGACATTTCAGGATATGCTTATAAACTACAGATGTCCCACTAGTATAATCTCTATCATAATCACTGTAGTCAAGCCGATATCCTCAGGGCTTTATCAGCATGTATGAATGAATAAAAGCAGGATCAAATCAACATGTCGGATAAAGTAGAACCAGATAGCATACTATCATGTCGAGCAAGAATGTACACTGAATATATATATATATACATGTACAGATACATCCACTATCATATAATGGCCTCTAGGGCATACATATATCCAACAATCTCCCACTTGCACTAAGGCCAGTTATTGGCGTATCTCATACCCAACATCTCAAAAAGTCGCTCATGCTGCAGCTGAGGGAGGGCCTTGGTGAGTGGATCCGCGGCGTTATTCTTTGTGTCTACTCTCTTAATCTCGATCTCGCGGCGATCTACAATCTCCCTGATCAAATGAAAGCGCCTCAGGATGTGTCTAGACGGCTGATGGGACCTGGACTTCTTGGCTAACGCCATAGCCCCATTATTATCACAATACAATGGTATTGGATCAATAATGGTTGGAACTACTCCTAGCTCCGAGATGAACTTCTTCATCCAGACGGCTTCCTTGGCGGCATCATTTGCAGCAATGTACTCAGCCTTCATCGTAGAGTCTGCAACGGTATCCTGTTTGGAACTCTTCCAACTTACCGCCCCTCCATTGAGGGTAAATACAAACCCTGAGATAGATTTGTTGTCGTCCTTATCACTCTGGAAGCTCGAATCGGTAAAGGCCTCCATTTGGAGATCTCTATTACCATACACCAAGAACAATTCTTTAGTCCTTCGTAAGTACTTAAGAATGTTATTCACAGCTGTCCAGTGGTTCTCCCCTGGGTTGGATTGATACCTGCTTACAACACTAAGTGCATAAGCTACATCTGGGCGTGTACCTAACATCGCATACATTATAGATCCTACTGCCGAAGCATAGGGTATAATGCTCATGCGAGCTCTCTCTTCATCGGTTTTTGGGCAAGAGTCCTTGGAGAGAGTGTCCCCATGGCAAGCGGGTAAGGCACCCCGCTTAGAGTCTTCTATACTAAATCTTTTTAGGATGGTGTTGATGTACCTGGTTTGGGACAATCCCAATAACTTTTTGGATCTATCCCTATAGATCCTTATGCCCAGGATGTATGTGGCATCACCCAGGTCCTTCATGGAGAACCTCAGTGATAAGAAAGATTTGACCGACTGTAGCATAGGAATATCATTTCCTATCAGAAGAATGTCATCCACGTACAATACGAGGAATGCGACAGCTCTTCCTACAGCCTTCTTATAAACACAAGGTTCATCTGGATTTTTGATGAAATCAAACTCTTTGATAACATCATCGAAACAGATGTTCCAACTCCGAGATGCCTGCTTTAACCTATATATGGATTTAAGCAATCTACATGCTTTCCCGCTGCTCCCACTGTCAATGAAGCCCTCTGGCTGATCCATATAAACGCATTCTTCTAAATCTCCATTTAGAAATGCTGTTTTAACGTCCATCAGCCAGATTTCATAGTCGTAGTGAGCAGCAATAGCAAGTAGGATCCGAATGGATTTAAGCATGGCTACGGGCGAAAAAGTTTTGTCATAGTCCAAACCTGGTCTTTGACGAAAACCCTTCGCCACAAGTCTTGCCTTATAGGTCTCTTCCTGCCCATCTACACCAATCTTTCTTTTAAAGATCCATTTGCATCCCACAGGTTTTACCCCAGGGGGTACAACGTCCAAAGTCCATACTTTGTTGGTGTACATAGACTCCATTTCGGATCTCATGGCATCCAGCCACTTCACAGAGTCTCCACTCGTGATAGCTTGCTGAAAACTGGTAGGATCATCATCATCCATGATGCAGTCTTCTCCGTCACCATCAATGAGGAAACCATAGTACCTCTCCGGTGGGCGAGAAGTCCTACCAGACCTACGGAGTGGCCGAGGTTCCTGAGTTTCTATTGCAACAGCCGGTTCAACCAAATCGTCATTTGTAGTTTGTGTCTCTAGAACCTCTTCTAGATCCACCACCTTGCCATCATCTTTATCTGTGAAAAACTCTTTTTCCAAGAATGTGGCATACTGAGAAACAAACACCTTTTGTTCCTCTTTGTGGTAGAATAGATATCCATAAGAATTCTTTGGATACCCCACAAAACTACACATGACTGACCGTGTCTCGAGTTTGTCCGGATTCTTCTTTTTAACATAGGCCGGGCAACCCCAAATCTTAATTCTCTTAAGAGATGGTCTCTTCCCATGCCATATCTCATATGGCGTGGTAGACACGGTTTTGGTTGGAACCCTGTTCAGTAGAAACGCTGCAGTCTCCAATGCATGCCCCTAAAATGAGACGGGTAACTCAGCATCACTCATCATGGATCGGACCATATCTAATAGGGTCCTATTCCGTCGTTCAGACACACCGTTGTGCTGTGGTGTGTAAGGAGGAGTGAGCTGAGAGAGAATCCCATTCTCTTTTAGGAAGTTTGCAAATTCTGTACTAAGGTATTCCCCACCTCGATCTGATCGAAGCATCTTGATACTCAAGCCGGTTTGTTTTTCTACTTCTTGTTTATATTCAATGAATTTCTCGAAAGCTTCGGACTTGTGCTTTAATAAAAATACATGACCGAATCTTGAGAAATCGTCAGTGAACGTAATGAAGTATGAAAAACCGCCTTTAGCCTGTGTAGACATTGGTCCGCATACATCACTATGTATGAGGCTTAGGAGCTCAGTAGCTCTTTCTTCGTGTCCGGTAAACGGAGTTTTGGTCATTTTACTCTTGATACAAGACTGGCAAGTCGCATAAGATTTATATTCAAAAGAGTTTAAATATCCATCTTTGTGTAACTTGTTTAGTCTTGCTTCGTTAATATGACCAAGTCTACAGTGCCAAAGAAAAGCTTCATTTATTTCTGAAAGTTTTCTTTTCTTAGTGTGTTGTATATTGAAAACTGTGTGTTGATTTAGGACGTATATCCCGTTGTTAAGTGTACCATACCCAACCAACATTTAATTTAGGTGAATGTTCATAACATTGTTCTGCAATACAAAATTATATCCTTCATTGTCTAACAAAGAAACAGATATTATATTACATAGCATACTTGGTACAAAATAACATGGGTTCAAAACCAATATACACCCAGATGGCAACCCTAAGTGATACTCTCCCACTGCGACTGTATGTACATTGGAACCATTTCCAACGCGGAGAGTATGGTCACCTGTCTTCAAAACATTGCTATTTCTCAGTCCCTGCATAGAATTGCAAATGTGAGAACCTGAACCGGTATCTAATACCCAGGAAGCAGAGTTTATTGAAAAACAGTTTTCTGTCACAAACACACCTGAAGCGGAAGCATCCCCATGCTTCTTCTTGAGGTTCAAGTACTCTGTACAGTTGCGCTTCCAATGTCCTGTCTTGTGGCAATGAAAACATTCACCTTTCCCCGAGTCTCCAGCTTTGGACTTTTCCTTTCCCTTCACCTTTTTAACTCCACCCTTAGGATTGGTGGGCTTCTTCTTTTTCTTTCCTTTGGCCTTAGCATTTGGGCGAGAAGAAGAAGATTGCCCAATAGTCATAACGGGAGTTTTCATTGATTTCATAGTGCTCTCTGCACTCCTTAACATATTAAGGAGTTCAGGTAGTTCCTTCTCCATGCCGTGCATGTTGAAGTTAACTATGAATTGAGCAAAGGTGGAGGGGAGGGACTGTAGAATAATATCCGTATATTGTTCATTATCCATTGTCCATCCAAGGTCCTCAAGCTCTTCTATAAGAGTTATCATCTTCAGAACATGGTCTCCTACCGGTGTGTCAGGGGCCATTCGCATCTGAAACAATTTCTTTGATGCTTCGTATCGTAATACGCGGGATTGCTCTCCATACAACTCCTTTGTATGGAGGAATATGGTTTGAATGTCCATATTCTCGTGCTGCTTTTGATGTGTATTGTCCATCGATGCAAGCACGAGGCATTTGGCCGTGGCACAGTCAGCGTCCCATGTCTTGCGGACTTCAATGTCCGCGACTGAGGATTTTGGACCTAGGGTGGGTGGGGCTGAAGCCGTGAGTGTTGGAGATAGTGCCCTCAGAGTCAATTATTGGATCACAGGCACGTGATTGCAATGATTGAGGGAGGACCTATCCCGGTAGGACAGTCTTACTCGAGATGATAGTATGCTATCTGGTTTATCTTTATCATCGTGTACTGCTTTAGGTGACCTGACATGTCGCTATTACACGTTGATAGAGCCCCTAGGATTCTTGCTTGACTACCAGCAGTATGATGGCGATCATATACGTGGGAGCTGGTAGTCTATAAGCACATCCTTAAAGGTCCCTAGTCGTAGGAGTTTCGAGACAGGGCATCGATACTCCATTAGTAGACTAGTGTATACAGTCGAGACCCTGATGAGGGGCGGTGACCGGTCTCACAAGCCACTGGTGTCAGTTGGTTCACCTAAGATGTATACAGGTGCTCATTGGGTTATGAGTACACCGGACAGGACTCGCCGGGAACCTGCTAGTTGGTCTTATACCAGATGTCAGATAGCAGTTCCCTGGTGACATGTGTACAGGTTAGTTCATCGATCTGAGATCGTCATTTGTCTCGTGTGAGTTCCTACTGTGCTTTGATTACTACCCTACCACGGCTCAAAGGAGTCGTGCAAACAGGTTTTAGTTGGGTACAGTCCCGAGCCACATGGAGGCAGTGAGCGGATCTGTAGGGGTTCGTCTCTCCCGGTATTGGGGGTGAGGTCGCGCTGTGTCTAGGAGAGCCATTACACAAAGCCCTCGGCCGAGCCAGGAGATTTACTGGTAGGTATTCCAGTAGTATCTCAGGGTGTTCTGGGCTACACTTCGACACGACTTGTACCGCTTTGGGGGTCTGACTTTTACCAACCCTCTAGGCCCGCCATGCGATACTCATAGACGAACGGACCGGACTGTACGGATATTGTCACTGACAGGCTCAGTAGGGTGTCAGGATGAGTTCGCTCATCGACGTCCCTTTTGGTCAATAGCTGGTGGCCCGTCACGTATTGGCTTATACCTATGACGTGCCAGTGGTTAAATCCACAGCCATAGTATTGACGAGTCTTTAGAGTCCACCACACATTCAGTTACTCAAGTTTCGGAGGAAACGCTGTAGAGGCCGTATGGAGATATGGCAGGGTCCGATCAGTTACGTGCGGTATTGTATGGATCAGGATCAGACGGTTTGTACTAATGGCCGTATGGATATATGGTAAGGTTCGATCAGATACGTGCGGTATTGCACGGATCAGGATCGGACGGATTTTACTAGCCGGCTTTGGTTTAAGCCGGATCCTAGTTTAGTACAGTGTAGACTTTGTCTCATTGCATTTGTATCTGGTCGGAATACAGATGCGGGTGTGTATGCACAGTATCGGGGTTTTCCTGTAATTTATTACGGGACCAGTTTTCTGGAGTTTCCAGTTTGCATTCCGTTCCGGCCGGTTTTCCTTTGTTCTTTCCCGGCCGGACTTTTCCGATGAAGGGTGTTATTTGCAAGTTTGCAAATAACATATTGTGCAGGGGTTTCTTGCATTTGTGGCATTATGAAAGATTAAGCATCTTTGCTTTTCATGATGGCTTGCTTTTTGAGATTAGAAGTGATTAGAAATTGATTTGAGAGAATTATCATTACCTTTTGATGTGAAGCTTGCTTTTGATATGGTCACCATTTTCTATCTCCTACACTCACCTCCCTTCTTGTTATGGTTCTCATATTCATTCCTCCACCATTCTCACTTGAGTTGAGAGAGGCTTCACTTGAGAGAAAAAGAATGAGAGAGTTCATTTTTGGTTATGTGAGGAATTCTTCATCTCTATCCTTCTTGCTAAGAAAATTGAAAGCACCAATTTTCTTAACCTCCTCCTTCATCCTCCATGGCAACTAAAACCCCAAATGAGACTAGCATGATCTACACCACATTCTACAACAAATCTTGGGCACGTCGACTTGCCAGCTTCGTGCCCGAGTTGCCTCGGTATTGAGGTGGGAGCCCGTAAAAGATGCAGGCGACGTGGTGCCCTTCCGGCAAGGAGGCGACGACATGGAGACAGGACATTCCGCGGGAGATCTAGACGATGAAGAGAAGACCGGAGGACTCGGATCACTTGGTATACTTCTCTTCCCATCTCTTGTTAGCTAGTATAGGTTAATGGTTAACGATCCGGGTTTTATTGTCCGCGGTAGCGCCAGTTTCCAAGTAAGGAAAATTTTTGATTCCGCATTTTGGCCTCTGTAAGACGGCCGGGGCGCTGCCGTGGCGCAACATGGTATCAAAGCCACGCCATTAACCTATTCTAGCTTTGTCTAGTGTGTTTTACATTTCCGATCGACCAAAATTCCAAAAACCCGCGTTTTCTTCACATCAGTTTTCTGTCGATTTTTTCCGGGCTCTAAAAATTTTTCAGGTTGTTGAAAAGTGATGTACTGGAAATTGTAAGAACACTGTAGAAATTCGATGCAGTGAGTCCATAGTAGGAGAGCGGAACCGCGGCCAAACACCCCTTGTGGCCGCGGTTCCGCCGCACTATGTTGAGATCACTGCATGAAATTTCTGCAGTTGCTCTCGGGGTTGATTTTAGGGTTTCTGGAATATTAATTTTGGGCCCAGAATTTCTTAATGTGCTGCAGTAGTACTTGGGGGCCCACTTGTTAAAATTTGATCGATCGGATATTTTAAACACATTGGTTCACAGTATTTACATTATATCTGCGACCGTGAATGTCACTTGATCGGTAAATCCAGTCTAACTGCTATGGCCCGGTTAGAAGGATTTGCGAACGTGACTTTCACGTTGATGTTATGTGTTTTTGCTGTGATGTTGCGGATCGGTCGTAGGGATAGCCTGGTTGCAGTGGTAGTACAGTTTTGTTTTATATGTACATTTGATATTGCGGGGCGAGCGTCCGACATGTGGACTGCCGTCACTGCCTGTTTGTATTATTCTTTTGGGGCACGACCTGGTTGCGGTCGATGTACCCGGTGTATGTATACTTTACTTTCTGTACTAGGATTACCCCGCGGAGGGGTGCACGGATAGCCGGGTTCTAGAGGGCAACGGGCCCGTATCTCATGGCATTGAGATGGAGGGGGCTTCTATCTAGGATTGGCGGGCTATTCGCCGCACTCGTAGGGGGTACAGGTTGACCCAGGAGGGGTGCCCAAGTTACCGGATTCCGTGAAGTGCTGGGTGGTCCATTCACGGTACTGAAGGGGGCTGCCTCACTTCAGGTTTTGGCGGGTGACTTGCCGCGCCCGTAGGGGTCTAGGATTTCATTGCACAGGTTATCCACACGACCTGGGAACGTCGGGTTTCAGCAGCGGCTCTGTGAAACCCGAGGTTTCCAGATATCTGTAATGTTCTGTGATGCTGTATATTTCTGTGATGTTGCCTTTTATCACGCCTTGAGCGAAAATTATATATTGGTATATATATTCTAGTAGATGTTGTATATGTTTTGCATCCGCGCTAGTCCAGTCCCCGCTCTGTCGTTAGTTAAGTAACCTAACGGGTGATGACGGGACCCAGTGGCGAATGCGGATGGCATATACGTACATCATTATTTTCGTTCTTTATTGGTGTGATCATATGATGGGACTGCGTTGATTCGGATCAATGCAAGCTAAACAAACCTATTCTGATGTTG
This sequence comes from Agapanthus africanus, assembly GCA_030015575.1. Lineage (NCBI taxonomy): Eukaryota > Viridiplantae > Streptophyta > Magnoliopsida > Asparagales > Amaryllidaceae > Agapanthus > Agapanthus africanus. Next base: position 267,427,419 of record JASDDO010000016.1, on the reverse strand, counting down.
TTGGAACAATTTTTCAAAAAGCTGTTATTGCAAGGACGTTCACTTTTGTTTTGCATCGTGGTATTCAGTTGGAATATCCTGCTCCTCAGTCGACGGGGAAAGAGCCGAGATCCCTTCACCGGGAGTGACCTCTTTAGCAAAGGTTTTCGTCACTATATTTTTATAAAAGGCTATGCAGTTCCTTCAACGATATCAAGTTCATTACGTTAAAGGTTTTTCGCCAAAAACCAGCCGTAGCCCTCCGTCATTTCCTGCAGGTATTATTTAGTATTCGTGCTGCGTTTGTTGACCTAGTCAAGACGTAGTGTTCGGTAGCTAAGTGGTACTTGTTTGTCGCATAAGTGGGATTGGTTAAGACAGTCGTGCGGCCTTGTTGACCTAGTCAAGGGCACGTACGGGTGGGTTTAATACAATCCAGAATAATGACGGGTTGAACTTGACTAGCGGTTTATGGTTTGTTGACCTAGTCAAGGTCATAAACCGCTTGGGGTAAAAATCACATCGGGAGTTTCTAAAGAAACTGAAACTTTCCAGGCATGCGCATACCTTCTGGAGTGTGATGACGTGAGTGGATTCCGTCACGTTATCATGCGATGATAGTTGGATCCCGATTCCCACTGATGAGTTGGTTTACTCCTCGGGTGATCCCGACTAATTCTTCTTTCAGGTTTGGAGAAGAATTTGACGTTACAGTGGGAGGTTTCCAGATTAGATAAAGTGATAACCATTCTGATCTAGGTTAGAGTGCACGCTGAGTGTTTCTTTTCTCTCTCTCTCTGGCAGCGACCATTGACCCGACCCTAGACTATGACTCAGTGACCAAGTTGACCGAACCTTCTTAACACAGGCTTTTGGATTGTCAGAGTTGCAAACCTCTTTGCCACTCCTGCTTTTACCCTCTTCTCCAGGACACCCCGTATTACTACGAACGTCTACTTCCATTGGACAAAACCATCGTATGGTTATATACGAACTCGAAGGAATTCGAGGATGGTTTCCGGTTCTGGAGAAAACGAATAGGACTATTCAGTTGTCTTTTCTTTTCACCTTCTCTCAGGTTGCGAGTACTCCTTGGTTTAGGAGTAGTACACCTATTACGCAAATTGGATAGTCTTCTTCCAAACCATAGGCTGGTGCCGATCGGTAGGGAATGAAGAAAACCAGTTAGCCTAAACGGTGTACAGAAGGTATTAAGTTAAGACAAAGCAAGGGATTAGTAGGAGGGCAAAGTAAATTGCGACTGATATTCACGACCAAACCAAGTATTTCTTCTCCAATCTTAAATCACCTTTGTATTTCTCCAGGACACTCTGTATCACTACGAAGATCCACAGTTTATTGGATACTCCATCGTATGGTTATATACGAACTCGAAAGGAACTTGTTCCAGTTCGAGGATGGATTCTGGTTCAGGAGAAATAGGAATAAGGTTTATTCGGTTGTCTTTTATCTTCACCTTCTCTCGTTTTGCGAGTGCTCCTAGGATTAGGACAGTACACCCATTATGCTTATTGGATAGTCTTCTTCCAAACCATAGGCTGGTGCCGAACGGTAGGGAAGGAAGAAAACCATTTGGCCTAAAGGGGTGTACAGAAAGTAATGACTAAAGACATAGAAAGGGATTTAGAAAGATGGCAAAGAATTACAAGGTTACAGTTGTGAATCTGGATAATGGAAGAGGCATTACTAGGAATACAAGGATACAACATCGAGACATTTCAATGTTTCAGTTTCACTGTGTAATGTTAAAAGAAAACTGATTTCCCGATTAGATACTTACTCCAGGGTATGTATTTACCAGGTATGATTCTCACATCTGTATGGTTTTACAGATGATGAGTGGGAGTAAGTTATTGGGAATTGGGTGATCATCCTCATTATATCGGGATTCGTTGTAATTGGTGATATTTGAGGAAATCACCTGGGCTGTTTACCGGTCGGCAAATATTTGGTTTTGGAATATCCGCTGTTATGCACCAATTTCAAATCGATATATCTGTACGTCTATTTTCATAGAGTGTTATATACCTTTTGAAGTTATGTCGATGACATTTACCTATATCAGTGGATGGTGAGGTAAGGAGCATTAAACAGCGGTGTAATTCTTCTTAACCATAAGTACAGTTTTCAGCCTACGACACACAGTGAATGAGTCATCAGACTCAAGGGACTTATACAGAGTATTGTATGTTGTCCAGCGTCCATCAGGACAGAGGGGTTGGTCCTCGTACTATATTCAGTTTACTTATGACTTCTCTAGTTTTTAGACAGGTGTTTCGTGGAAACACAGGGTCTGAATTTTGAGAAGTTATAGGTATTTGAATAAAGTAGAGAACCAGGTATTGCAAGTATCGGGATTCTTCAAAGTGATCGAAGATGTAGATACTTGTGTATGGTATTCAGTTAATAGTAATGATTAAGAGATCTTGCTTCTCTTTCGGGTTACTCATAATTGGAAGCATTCCTAAGTTGAGTGACGCTGATCGGCCTTTTTCCATTTAGTTGACATGCACTGGAGACAGCTGCATGATTTGAATCTGGTTCAATTAAATCAGTGCCTCTGGTTCTATATTGGATATAAAACAGTTCATATCTTAACGATGTTAAGGTACGGGGAGTTGTCCTGCTTATGCTTAAAACCAGACACTGGACAACTCAAGGCACGTTTCTGTAATGGCTGTTTGTGGGTTGACCCAGGCTATGACGAGGGTTGACTTTCTACCATCTGGAAGATCAATAGTGATATTGTTCTTGACTCGCCACAGTTTTATTAAAAATGGATTTTTTTCAGAAAACAGTAGTGGGAGTATGGTAGAACTGGAAGTGATTCCAGAACCACAAACGATTACTGAAGATTTGATAAGGAACCTAAAGATTCAATCTGGTTTGACATTCCATTGGCCACTCCGCAGATAAGGTGGGTAACCTCAGGCACCCGAGAGGTACTCCGGTAGCCTCAAGGACGGTGACAGGGAGGTTCTTGTTTACCCAGACTTGCCATTGTTGTTGTTCCAGACTGTGAGACCCGGCAGGAGGATGAGTATAGCGTCGTTCTAAACTAGCTTTAGAAGTGCACGTCTATATGACTCTGCAAGAGGGTTGTCGTAGTCAGTGGGAGCAGCGGAAGCATTGGTGGACAGGTGGCTTATTTCTATTTATAGACTAAAGCAGATATAGCGGAGATAGATCATCTATTTCTGATGTGACAGTCATAGGTTTGACTTCATCAGAATAGGGGATGGATCTGTTAAGAAGGTAGTAAGGTGTTATGTCCTAGTATTTGATGACATACATAGAGTAGGAAGTGATATTCCTATACTACGATCGGTTATACTTTGGTGGTCACACAGTAGTTTCTCCACACAGGACTTGGATATTATATCAGACATACTGGTTACTAGATCTATGGTTTTAGATCTAGATTTGGGTGGTTTCCCAATCAGGGTACTTAGACAGCATTCTATGAGTATTTAGAATGGACGACTCCTGGCACGGTAGTGTACCTGCAGGTGATGGAGTCACCCTCTCTAAAGGTGTCTTACAGACTAAAGGGGAGAGGGATACGCATGATTGACAGATCACTTGCTTAGGCAATTGAGTCAATCATGAGATGTCAAGTACCACACCAGATGTTGTTCTTGCAGTAGATGCAATAAGTTGATATTGATCCAATCCTGGAGAAACAATCGGAAGAAGTTTTAGAACATAAGTGTATGTTCTAGGGATTTGATAACGACAGCCTCATTAAGGGAGATAGTTATCATTCCAGGCTTCCAAGGTGACCTGGACGACAGGGAGGTTGTCAGAGTTATAGTTTTTCCTTCTGACGAGGGGCAGTATTTTGGACAGATGGTCCAAGGCAATACTGAGGGAGGCATGGCGCAGGATACTGATTAAGTTCAGTTGATGATACAGTCTAAGAAGTTTGGATTTGGAGTTCATTTATGAGCAAGGTCCCATCAGACATCCAGACGTTCCAAGACAGGTATTGCTCATTTCGGGAGATGGCTTTCTCCGCGAACTTGAGATATAGAGAGACATAGAAAGAAACTTCACTGCGGATCCACTCACTGAGGCTATTCCTCGAACGCAATAGTTTCGCAAACGGGTTTTGTGAGACTGACTAGTAGAGGAGTTGGATGTTCGGTATCACACGGGCTGTGAGTATGCGACATCGCAATAATTAGCCTTGAGTGCAAGTGGGTGATTGTTGGAGATAGTGCCCTCAGAGTCAATTATTGGATCACAGGCACGTGATTGCAATGATTGAGGGAGGACCTATCCCGGTAGGACGGTCTTACTCGAGATGATAGTATGCTATCTGGTTTATCTTTATCATCGTGTACTGCTTTAGGTGACCTGACATGTCGCTATTACACGTTGATAGAGCCCCTAGGATTCTTGCTTGACTACCAGCAGTATGATGGCGATCATATACGTGGGAGCTGGTAGTCTATAAGCACATCCTTAAAAGGTCCCTAGTCGTAGGAGTTTCGAGACAGGGCATCGATACTCCATTAGTAGACTAGTGTATACAGTCGAGACCCCGACGAGGGGCGGTGGCCGGTCTCACAAGCCACTGGTGTCAGTTGGTTCACCTAAGATGTATACATGTGCTCATTGGGTTATGAGTACACCGGACAGGACTCGCCGGGAACCTGCTAGTTGGTCTTATACCAGATGTCAGATAGCAGTTCCCTGGTGACATGTGTACAGGTTAGTTCATCGATCTGAGATTGTCATTTGTCTCGTGTGAGTTCCAACTGTGCTTTGATTACTACCCTACCACGGCTCAAAGGAGTCGTGCAAACAGGTTTTAGTTGGGTACAGTCCCGAGCCACATGGAGGCAGTGAGCGGATCTGCAGGGGTTCGTCTCTCCCGGTATTGGGGGTGAGGTCGCGCTGTGTCTAGGAGAGCCATTACACAAAGCCCTCGGCCGAGGCAGGAGATTTACTGGTAGGTATTCCAGTAGTATCTCAGGGTGTTCTGGGCTACACTCTGACACGACTTGTACCGCTTTGGGGGTCTGACTTTTACCAACCCCCTAGGCCTGCCATGCGATACTCATAGACGAACGGACCGGACTGTACGGATATTGTCACTGACAGGCTCAGTAGGGAGTCAGGATGAGTTCGCTCATCGACGTCCCTTTTGGTCAATAGCTGGTGGCCCGTCACGTATTGGCTTATACCTCTGACGTGCCAGTGGTTAAATCCACAGCCATAGTATTGACGAGTCTTTAGAGTCCACCACACATTCAGTTACTCAAGTTTCGGGCGAAACGCTGTAGAGGCCGTATGGAGATATGGCAGGGTCCGATCAGATACGTGCGGTATTGTACGGATCAGGATCGGACGGTTTGTACTAATGGCCGTATGGATATATGGCAAGGTTCGATCAGATACGTGCGGTATTGCACGGATCAGGATCGGACGGATTTTACTAGCCGGCTTTGGTTTAAGCCGGATCCTAGTTTAGTACAGTGTAGACTTTGTCTCATCGCATTTGTATCCGGTCGTAATACAGATGCGGGTGTGTATGCACAGTATCGGGGTTTTCCTGTAATTTATTACGGGACCAGTTTTCTGGAGTTGCCAGTTTGCATTCCGTTCCGGCCGGTTTTCCTTTGTTCTTTCCCGGCCGGACTTTTCCGATGAAGGGTGTTATTTGCAAGTTTGCAAATAACATTTTGTGGAGGGGTTTCTTGCATTTGTGGCATTATGAAAGATTAAGCATCTTTGCTTTTCATGATGGCTTGCTTTTTGAGATTAGAAGTGATTAGAAATTGATTTGAGAGAATTATCATTACCTTTTGATGTGAAGCTTGCTTTTGATATGGTCACCATTTTCTATCTCCTACACTCACCTCCCTTCTTGTTATGGTTCTCATATTCATTCCTCCACCATTCTCACTTGAGTTGAGAGAGGATTCACTTGAGAGAAAAAGAATGAGAGAGTTCATTTTTGGTTATGTGAGGAATTCTTCATCTCTATCCTTCTTGCTAAGAAAATTGAAAGCACCAATTTTCTTAACCTCCTCCTTCATCCTCCATGGTAACTAAAACCCCAAATGAGACTAGCATGATCTACACCACATTCTACAGCAAATCTTGGGCACGTCGACTTGCCAGCTTCGTGCCCGAGTTGCCTCGGTATTGAGGTGGGAGCCCGTAAAAGATGCAGGCGACGTGGTGCCCTTCCGGCGAGGAGGCGACGACATGGAGACAGGACTTTCCGCGGGAGATCGAGACGATGAAGTGAAGACCGGAGGACTCGGATCACTTGGTATACTTCTCTTCCCATCTCTTGTTAGCTAGTATAGGTTAATGGTTAACGATCCGGGTTTTATTGTCCGCTGTAGCGCCAGTTTCCAAGTAAGGAAAATTTTTGATTCCGCATTTTGGCCTCGGTAAGACGGCCGGGGCGCTGCCGTGGCGCAACAGTGAGGACATATGATACTTTATCATAAGTCAAGGCTATTTGCAGATTCCTCAGCCATTCTTTATAATTGGTCCTATTCAGTTTGTTTTTATCTAGTAAAAGCTTGAGTCCAGTCATTGGTATCTGCCATTAAGAGAGAGAAAAGAATACACTCAGCGAAAGCTCTTACATAGATCAGATTGGTTATTATCTTGTCTAATCGATGTCTCCCACTGCTTTAATGAAGTTTTTCTTTCAAACTTTAAAAAGAAAACTAGCCAGGATTAATTACAGTCTACAACTTCGCTAACCGTTCAGCCAGGCCAGCGTCGGTACTTGAGGGAGGTTCCTCGTGCTTTCGCACGGACCTAATTAAAGTAAACCTCATTTTCCCAGAGGCGTAGCCCCGTTAACACCTTTCTAGACACCTAATGAGTTAGCTAATTGTAAACTGCAAAACTCTCCTAGGATCAACTATTGCCCACAGTGGAATTGGGATCCAACTATCAAATGAAAGGTATGCAATCTCATTGCAAATCTCAACACTTGAAATTCCCGATGTGATTTTTACCCCTAGTACTTATGACCTTAACTATGGTCAATAAATCATAAGTACCAGTCAAGTTATACCCGTTATTTCTTGATCAATTAGACCCACCTATATGACCCTTAACTATGGTCAACAAAGTCGCATGAATGTCCGAATTAATCTGCATCATATGCAGTGTAGGAAGACATCACTTAGCTACCGTACACTACGCCTTAACTAAAGTCAACAAACGTAGCACGAATACTAAGTACTCTACTTCCCAAAATGACGGAGGGTTGGGGATGATTTTTAAGAAAATCTTTAACGCTTTGAACTTGATATCGTCGTAGAATCAAATGGTTTTCAAAAGGAGTGGCTTGTCCTCCGCAGTTTTGAAATATAGCTTTTTCATAAAGAGCCGAGTGGTTTTCAAATCTGATTCTACAACATCTATTTAGGTTTATTTTCTTTACATTAATCATATTAATGTAATCCCATCATTTAAGTCCTTAAGCCAATCACAGAAAAAGAAACGAAAATAACACGAACGCTTATGCCATCCGCATTCGCCGCAATGTTCTGTTATGCACCGTTAGGTTACTTAACTAACGGCATACCGGGACGGGACTAGCGTGGGTGTAAAACATAAGCAACGTCTACTATATATCTCATATATAATATTTCATTCGTCTCAAATATCACAGAACACAGGCAGTAGAAACATGTATATAATGTGGGATATACTAGGACGTCCGTATTTAGTATTTAGCCAATAATAGAAAATACGGATTCCACAATCGCGATGAATAGCCAAGCCTATACCCCTAGACCCCTACGAGAGCGGCAAGCGACCCTACCAATCCTGGAGTTTAGGAGACCCGGTCTAGACTCCTCGAGATGGCCTCCCACTGAACCCCAGAACCCGGTCACTTGTGCTCCCCTCCTTGGGTCTATCCTAATGCGGAAAAAGTAAATAATATACAACACTGGTGACATCAACCTCAAACCGGAAGTGCCCCAAATAAAAGAATATTACATTACATTTGAATTTACATGAATGAAAATATAAAACTCTCATCTCACATAAAAAAAAACCCGGCTATTCGATCGCGACAATCCTGCACATCATATCTCAGCAACACATAATATCATATATCATCAACGTAAGTATGTATGCGTACCCCAATTGTCGTTGATGTATAGCAACGAAACCGGTGATATCGAACATACTACACTTACGGTCACAGAAAAGAAAGTGTAAAACTACAATATTTGGAATCCATATTCTCTTTAGACATCATAAATGCGAAATATCACATACTTCGTATTTCATGCCTAAACTATATGAATTCCACATATTGTATCACATTTCAAATAAATAGACAGTATTAAAGTTTTCGACCGAGATCAAATACCCAAAATTCCGTAAAGCTCAACACTTGAGCGGAGTTCAAAAAATCCGGAGTGTGTCACAGTAGTAGCGGTCCAGCCGTAGAAGGGTCAAGCCAACGCCTCACATGTGGCACGCCGTACTGCCCCAAACCCTAAGGTTCAAAGGGCAGTTCAAGACGGTCACATAATCGAGTTAAGGTTTGTTATCGTCTAGAAGGTCCACCAAAGAACTTGCACGTATCTCCGAAAGATTTAAACCCCGTGAAAAGTAAGCAAACGACACTCGTTCGAATAATTCAATACTTTCTAATTATCCGGAAAAACATGAAGTTAAAATTCCGATCGAATCAATGAACTCAAAACAATCTCCAGAACTAACAGTACTAAATTCAGATTAAAAATACCGCAAAAAATATACAAGTAGACATAAGCATTACTGTATAAAAATCATGCACTGATACATGTGTACGGCCGCGGAACTGCGGCCCAAGCAAGCTTTGGCCCCGTTTCCACGGCAAGAAGGACTGTTCACTGCATCGTTTTTAACAGTGTTTCTTATATTTACCTGCTGAATTTTTTGCATATTTTTATTCTGAAAAATATCAGTTTTCAAAAAATGTCCAGAGAGTGTCCCGTAATTCCGTATTTCGGTTCGATCGGAGTTTATACTTAGCTAAAGTATCGCCTAATGTTCTAGGTCGGCTCTGATACCAATGTTGGGTTTACCTAGCACCCTATGAAAGGTTTGGAAGCATCACATGTACCAAAGATTAGATTTTTATGGTGCTAAGTAAGCATACAAAGGATCTATCCTAGAAAAATTAGGGTTTCATAACAATACATGTGACAAAGGCAAGGGTTTTGAGAGTACAACATTTGTAGCTCCCTATTCTTGACTCCTTGGCCACTTGAGGGTTGGAGAACGGTTAGTTTGAAGTCTTCTAGTGTCCACGACGATCCACCCGAAGCTCCTTTGTCCAAGCTAGCAACTTCACTTTAACAAGAGAAAGGAATGAAGCTAACACTCTAAACAAGTGGGCAAGACTTGTGTAGAATGGTGTTGTGGTTCTCTTTCTCACTTCAAAATCCTATCTTGTTGAGTATTTTGCTCACTTGAAAATTCTAGAGAGCAAAAGATCAAGGTTGAAGAAGATGATGGCTTTTTTGAGAAGAAGAGAAGATAAACTCTAATGAGAAAATGAAAAATATAAGTATATATATTTTCCACTTCTCATCTCAAACCATGGTTAATTATAAAGATATTATTGTATTTGAGTTTAAAACACAAAAGAAAAATTAACCAAGGGTTAATAAGTAGGTGAGCATGGTAAGATGAAGAACACTGTAGAAACAATCCATGAATTAACCCTTTTTCTTTTACTTTTTGTTTTAACACAAATGCAATAATAATCCATATAAAAACCCATGGTGCGAGTCTTATATTGCCACCATTTTCAATGTATATGCAACCATGATAGAATGATGTATGTATGCATGTGTGCATGCACATCCATATATGCATGAACAAGAATGAATGCATACATGGATGCATACATCCAAAAGAAACAAGATAGGATTTCTAGTGAGAAGCTAATGGTTAAATAATAAATCAACACTTGATTTATCAACCCGGTCATATCACATACGACCCGACCAAAAGCAAGCCGCCCAATTAATATACTGTATCTCATACGCGCATTTTAACCGGGTCCATGCGCATATCGCATACGCGCACCACAACGTTTTGCCTGGACTAGGCAACTCCTTTGTGGGACTCTAAGACTCGTCAATACGCCGGTAGTGGGTGATGATCATATCAAGCACCCCCAAGCCGCAAGCGGTCAGCTAAACGTAACGGCCACCCGGGTATTGAGCGATCAGAAGAAAACAAGCGAACCTGCTACAACTCCCGTTGAGCCAACCGGCAACACTACCGTACAGTCCGGTCTCTTCGTCAGATATGCTGCATATCGAGTCTAGGGATGGTCACGTCGACCCCAATAACTCAATAAGTCATGCCGGTGAATGGTCTATAACAGATCGAGAAACTACTGATAACACTTATCAGTAAATCTCAGCAGCCCTGGCCAGGGACTTAATGATATAACCAGTCGAGCACAGCACAGCATCAACTCCCAATACCGGGAGAGACGAAACCCCTCCTATCGCTCATCGCCTTCGTGTGTCTCGGGACCGTACCCAACGGCCACCTGTTTGCACGACTCAGTAGAGTCGTGGTAGGGTGGTAATCAAAATACAGTGGGAGAGCACACAAGACTCTATGACGATCTCGGGTCTACAGACTAACCTATACCAGTGTCACCTGAGAACTGCTATCCAACGATAGATATAATTCCATATAGGAGTTCTCGGTGAGTCCGTCCAATGTACCCAGTCACCACTGAGCACTCGTATATGATCTTGATGTCAAACATCGATGAATGTGGGAACATCCATCGCCCATCACATGGGTTTAGTATCATATACGCTAGTCTACCCTGGTATATCGATGCCCCGTCTCGATACACCTCTGACTAGGGACATTTCAGGATATGCTTATAAACTACAGATGTCCCACTAGTATGATCTCTATCATAATCACTGTAGTCAAGCCGATATCCTCAGGGCTTTATCAGCATGTATGAATGAATAAAAGCATGATCAAATCAACATGTCAGATAAAGTAGAACCAGATAGCATACTATCATGTCAAGCAAGAATGTACACTGAATATATATATATACATGTACAGATACATCCACTATCATATAATGGCCTCTTGGGCATACATATATCCAACACTCTTGAGTTGAGAAACAAGTGAAGAGGCTAGAAAGAGATAGCAAACACCTAGATCATCACACTATATCCTAGACTACTTGGTTTAGCAACCCAAGTTCTTTAGTTGCTCCACTTGACATATTGTGATGAGCTAAAGCCATGGATCAAATCCCTCGGGTGGATCATCTACGACAAAAGAAGGTCGGAGAACAAGCTCGATCCCGGAGGACCGACGGAGCCGGAAATAGAGATCAAGCATGTTCGAGGTGGCCACTAAGAGCACATGATAAGGATATGTCAAGACCCGAAATTGGCACGTGATGGCCCTAATACTGCGCAACGTCTATAGGCGTAACGCAGTAAAAGAAAGCCAAAACCCAGAAATCTAAACCACTAAAAGACCAGAAAAGATAAGAAACATTGTTTAAAAGTCTTTGAAATCACAACCCAAATTCTTTAAAAGTCCAATTTTATTTCCTTTAAAATTTTGGCAGCACCTCCTTTGTAAAAGCCATCCCCAAAAATGGGTACAACATAAATATAAAGTGAAGCATCCCCAAACGGGAGCAAATACACGCCCAAAGGCGGAAAAAAATCACCACCACAAATATACGACGCTGTAGCGAAGAAGTAAAGACAATAGAAAGAAAGCTGTATAAAAGACAACAAATCAGGTGCTGTCTCCATGACTGGCCCCCTGATAGGTACGTATCATACGCTATCCCGAAATCTCGAGTGCCTAGCTCTGACCCTCGCCTCTCGATGTATCCATACGTACATGACTCCCATCGGTATCCACATGATAGCCGCTGAGTCACTGGTCCTGTCACCGGAAAGTATGGTTCCCCCACTAACTCATCTCCTCACTGAGATTCTTGCCCCGGGGTACCTCCGGGCCCCACCATGTACCCGTACACGGATCCCTCCTTTCCTCGTGTAGGGTATACACATCATAAACGACAAATCTCATAGTGGCTGCTAAAATATCATATCAAGGAAACCGGGTTTTTCAAATAATGCATAATTTCATGAACTCCCGCGGTTCCCAAAACCAAAAAATATCATGAAAAATCCATATAACAATGCGAAAATCCATGAATATAATATGTACGCCATATCTGAAATGCAAGCATATAAAGGAAAAACCGCTAATTAACTGAATCAAGTTAATACAAATATCATGCGGTTTCTATTTATCCACTTCTAAATAACATCAAGTGAAGGTAAACATGTAGCTAAAACCAGATGTATGTGAAATCAATAAGGTATAGCAAGATAATGTGTCTACCTATAAGCAATGATATAGTATACCCCCTGGGTATAAGAATAGTATGTGCAAGGTATACCTATAGCTATGTCAGGGAGTGTATATGTACCTATCACTAATGTTATAATACTCTATAGGAATACAGGTATGCTAAATGCCATATATGATAAGCAGTATGAATCAATGTCACAATGTCCCTAATCAAGCAATATAACATCTATAAGTGGTTTGTGTGTGACATGGCAATTATTGACGGTGTGTGTAGCATACAATCAGTGCTCGTGCAATATGAATCGTTAATAATATGTGCAGTGTCCTACTACTAGTCCAGGCACAACTACATCTAAGTAATAGGGTGAAGGCGCAATTCTAACAATAACGTAGAATATTCGACAAGTAATAAAATCTCTAGCCCTGACGTATAACGCCATGCGGGCGATTCCCCTGTAGATGTTAAATCTACTCACCAACGCTCCAAGCTAGGTGAAGCCTAACACCTGTTTTCCCCTTATCGTAGTGTCCGAAGTCCCACCTTGCGAACCTAAAATTTCATAAACACATCACATAAGAAAAAATCCTACAATGACGAAAAGACAACGAAACGCGAAGAAAACGCCCGGAAAATTACACTGTGCGCTTAGCGCATCTATCGCGCACGATATCGGCCAAAAACCCTAATTGGGGTCGCTAAACTACAAAACACCAAGTTTGGACCCCGATCGTCCCGATCGCGCAACACAACACAAGAATTACGAGGAATACAATAGATATAACCTCGCAACGACCAATCGAACGCACGTCGGAAAAACCACGAAATGTAGTAAGCAACCTATCGCAATATTTCGCACTAGTTTCAAGCTAATCCATATCTAACGATTACAAACACCTTAAAATAGCTTAACTAAGCTATCTAAACCATTCCTATATTTTTAACACTCACTAATTATGTTTTAGCAAAAACCTAGTAAGCTAATGCATAATTAAACAAAGTGTTCATTAGCAAAAATTAATATTTCCTACTAGGTTAATCATCTCCAAAACACAAATTAACACTTCAAATGAACACTAAACACTTAACAAAATTTAACCCTACCATGAATTTCTTAAACCAAATATAAATGAATTAATCATAATTTAAAAACTAAACTAAACACATAATTAGCTAACTAAATTAGCTATATTTAAGATTAAAGCAAGTATAAAAGGATTAAGGTAAGAATTATACCTCCCCAAGAACACCAAAATGAAGCTTAATCCATCATCTTAGTATCAAAACCCAAGCTTGTTGAATAACCAAGAAGAATTAGTGAAGGAAAAGATGGTTTTATTTTTATTTAGGATTTTTGTGGATTTATTTTGGAATTTTTCTTGAAGAATTTTGAAGAAATCATGAAGAAATGAGCTTGGGAAATATTTTGGACAGAAATTGGAGATAAGGGTCGGCCATGGGGAGGTTGCGGGTATTTTTGTGAATATTTTGTGAAGAAATAGCTAGGAAAGGGAGTAATAAATTCTAATTAAAGCAATTTTGCCACCTTTCACTCTTTTCTTTTCTTTTTTAATCCAAATCCTTTTGCATAAAGAAAAATAAAGATATTTGAAAAGAAGCTTCTAAAATAATTTTAGTGACAAAAAAATAAATTTATTCACAAGAGAAAAATTTTCCGATTTACGTGCACAAAATACCGCTTAAAATAATATTTTATTTCGGAAAAAATCTATCTGAACCAAAACCTCCCAAATACCCCTAAAGTTTGCGCACAAGCTTTATTTTAGCTAAACTAGGTGCCGGCAAGCTTATACGGACGTTTGATCGAAATCGGGATAAAACGAGAAAAACCGACAATTTTGCCCTAAAACAGAAAAATTCGCAAAACGATTTCTGAAACGCTACAATCTTCCCCCCCCCTTATAAAAATTCAACCCCGAATTTAAAATTTTCACTAAGCGTACCTTCAAAAAGAAGAGTACAAAACTCCTAATTCTCGCTCGCAGCCTCCCAAGTGATCATCTCACTATACGGCTATGTCCAAGAAAACACTCCACAGATAGCAAGACGCTTGACCGAAGTTTCTCCACCTGCCGGGCCATTAACACCAATGTCTGCCGGTGAGCGAAAAGATCGCGTCAAAGCAAATGGTCTAATGCTGAATCATGTGAAAAAAAGTCATGAAGGTAATTGCAAAGTATCAACACAAAGAATGCTGGGTGAAAACTCAATAATTTGGGCTGAAGTGCCAAATTAAAGGCAACGAACTAACACGCTTAAAGGATCTCAAAAGGACCTAAAATCCTGGGATAAGATTCCCTAAACTCCACACGTCATTTATCGAAAAATCCATAGGAATACATGATCTCCCACTGCGAACTCAAGCCTACAACCAACACGGTCGACATAAGACCTCTGTCTGCACTGGGCTACTCATCCTGACCTGAACCAACTGGATCATCTCCGAAGTCTCTAGACTGGCTGAGGTCCAAAATCCTACTACGCAGAGTTAGAAAATAGACTGGTGATCGACACGACCTGTCTAAACCCAGAGGTTGCCAATTGGAGTGTCTTCTGATAATAACTATCGAAGGAGAACCCTAACAATGGCGAGTGACGATCGCAACTGCCGACAACAATAACACGAACGCACAAACATATCCTCCAGAGTTGGTATAGCTCGCTCTCACAAACCCATCATCCTGCGGATGGAAAGATGGAGCTAAAGCTTAACCAGTACCCAAGGCTTCCTGAAGCTTCTGCCCAAGATGGCAAGCGAACAGGGTGCCTTCATTGGATACGACCCTCGAAGGAACTCCGTGCAACGCACAACTTAACAAAGAACAACTGAGCAAACCGAGTAAAACCGTACAACAAGCATCCGAATAGAGTCACACCCTGACTAAACCTGGGTAGACCCATAACGATATTCGTGGAAATCTGCCCCCATTCCCACTTCGAAACGGTTAAAGGTTGCAACTCTCCAGCGGTCTCAGATGCTCAACCCAAAACACACAACAAGACAAACACCTTGAAACGAAACCTGAAATTTCTCTTTACATTCCTGCCCACCCGTAACTATCTCACAAGTCACATCAATGTTGGTGGAACTTGAATGAATACAGAGAATTGACAGATGTGCCAGCTCTAGGATTTCACGTCTCAACCCGATAATATCAGGTACACAAACGCATTCCTAACTTAGCACACCCTTGTCACAAATCCAGGACTCCGAATCATTACCCAGCCGAGTATGCTCAAGTATTTCTGACGAACGAGTATCGGCGGGCAGTGTCTCGTGAAAGAGATTAAGGAAAAGTGGTCGGGCGCGGACATGAGTAAGTTGTCCCCTCAGTAGAGGCGAACTTAAGCTATACTCAACGATCGCGCAAGAACTGTGAATCTGCAGAAGACTATCTAAACAATCAAAATCCGCTGCAGGAAGATGTACAGTAAGCTCTAGTAGTCCGTGAAAATCTGACGCGACTCTTGAAGAAGTAGTGTCTCCAAATCTCCAACGCAAGACCACCACGGCCATCTCCAGATCGTGAGTGGAATATCCTGCTAGTACTTCCTCCAAATGTAGGGAAGCAAAAGCGATAACTCTATAGTGCTACCTCAGCAAACAATCGAGCCCACTCAAGAAACATTACAGTTAAACCACAAAGTCGCCCGAACCAAAAGCAAAGAAAGAACTAATGCAATTGTTAACCGAATCTTCGACTGCCGAAAACTCCGCACGCATGCCTAAGTACAAAGAAAGAAACCTCCACTCCGGTCAATTCAGTCGATGGTGCAGCACTACACTAACAATCCTGCATGAAACGGCGGTAGAAACCTGCTAAGCCCAAAATCTGCGGACCTCCTTCCTCCACATAAGTCTTGGCCTAAGCTGTATTGCCACGATCTCCGTCGGAACCAAACAAAACCGTCTCCCGTGACTACAAGACCTAGGAGTCAACACAAACAAGCCTGACGGAACACTCCGAGAATCTAACAAACAACTGGCACTCTCCCAATGTCTGCAAAAAAAATCCTCAAGTGTTGCTCATGTTCCTCAAGACATATTAGAATAGACCAAAATGTCGTCAATATCACAACAAAAACTGGTCGAGGAACGGCCTAAAGAAATCTGGTGTATCATGTCTACGAATGCTGCTAGGGCATTGGCGAGTCTAAAGACACCACCAAAACACACAAAGCCGTAGCATGCACAAGGCAGCCTTCGGAATGCCATCACTCCGAACCCGCAACAATGATGACCTGATCCCAACAACTTAGAAAAACTCTCGCACTTAGGAGCCGATCGAAGAAATCGTCAATGCGAGGTAAATGATACCTATCCGCACCGTAAGCCGGTTCAATTGACGATCTATCAATACACAGCCTCAACTGCCGTCCTTCTCCTTGACGAACAGAAATAGGAGCTCCTCAAGGCGAAACACTCAGACGCACAAACCTCCCAACAACAACTCTGCAGCTGATCCTTAAGCTCCCTAAGCTTCGCCGGCTCATCTAGAACAACGTCGGAAAACTTTCGCACGATAAGTACCCGGTCCAACAAACCAACTGTGGCTCCGGTATCTCGAATGAACGCCAAGAATCCTCGACATCTCCTCTAAAAGCTGAATAGCGAAAAAGGCTGAATTCAAGCTATGAGAGGCGGTACAACTATCCACCTGCACAACAAGAACTGACTCGCCGGGAAAACGATTCCTGACTGTTTCCTCACGGTAGTCCACAGACGCCTAACACGTAGCTAACCAATCCATGCCCAGGAGAACGTCAAATCCAACATCTCTAGAAGGATCCAATGACGGAAGAATTTCTTCACCGATTGGCATACGACTGAAATACGTGTCGCGCAACAAAAGAATCGCTGACAGAAGTTAACACAACAAACGGCTGATCTAGCTAACACGATTCTCATCCCAACCACGGCACAAAGTGTGGAAAAAACCAACAAGTACAATAAAAGAACATGTGAATTAAGGATACCTGAACACTCTGCATTGAACACCCGTGCGTCCCGATGAGTAGAAGCAAACTCCTGTGTCTGCCCCCTACCCGCAGCTGACTGTACTTCTCCTCTGCTAGACTGACCCCTCTGAGCGAACCTTCCACGTCCACGGCCTCTCTGAATACGACCCTGACGCGGCGCTAAGGAACAACTCCTAATGAGGTGATGAAGGCTCCCACATCGATAGCATCCAATGTAACGCTGCTGACCCTCCTGGGGATGAGAGCTGAACGACTGTCCACGTCCTAAGCCTCTGCTACTCCCATGGCGCCCACGAAATTGGTCTCGACGACTAAGCCCCTGTCTCTGGGCTGGTACACTGGTACGAGTCCTCCACTGTCCTGGAACTCTCAGAGTCTCTGGAATATGTGCCTCGTTAACTGGGTCTGCATCCACTGGTGCTAAGTGGGTGACGGACTGCTGCATGCTGATCCCAAGGAACAACTGAGTAACAGGGGTGACAACCTCTTGTCGCTGCGCTCGAACAGCATCAACTAATGATCTCATCGTCCGGCGCAAGTCCTGCATCTCTGCTACAAGCCTAGCAAGCTGCTCTGTCGAAGGATAATCCGTCTGCACCTGTGCAACTAGCGTGCCATCTTGGTCAGTGCTCGTCTCACCCGAGCCAACTCTAACCTCATCCCTCGCTGCATCATTCTGAGTCCCCATAGTCATCGGCGGCAAGGCTATAAATAGAGATGAGATTTGATAAGGACACGGAAATCGAATCACAAGGATATGAATCATCAAGGAAGGAATTTCAAGCAATTTGTACTTAGGTCACTTCAGGCGAAGTACCGCATCGTGAGCATGCTGGAGACATACACACACTACGTTACTCTGCTTAAGATACCTACTCCATCATACCAAGGTCATCCTACTCTCCGAAAGGTAAAACCTAGCGCTCTGATACCAACTTTGTCAAGACCCGAAATTGGCACGTGACGACCCTAATACTGCGCAACGTCTACAGGCGTAACGCAGTAAAAAAAAGCTAAAACCCAGAAATCTAAACCATTAAAAGACCAGAAAAGATAAGAAACATTGTTTAAAAGTCTTTGAAATCACAACCCAAATTCTTTAAAAGTCCAATTTTATTTCCTTTAAAATTTTGGCAGCACCTCCTTTGTAAAAGCTAGCCCCAAAAATGGGTACAACATATATATAAAGTGAAGCATCCCCAAACGGGAGCAAATACACACCCAAAGGCGGAAAACAATAACCACCACAAATATACGACGCCGTAGCGAAGAAGTAAAGACAATAGAGAGAAAGCTGTATAAAAGAAAACAAATCCACAATTTATACAATATCGTCCTCACCAAGTCTCTAAGTCAACGACATAATAGTAGATGGAGAGTACACGATTCAACGAATATACAATACAAATACAGATAACCACCAAAACCCGCCTGAACAAAACAGCACACTGTGAGCAGATGCGGTATCTGTAGCAAAAGATGATAGATGAATAGCCAGCCTCGACTACTCTGGGGAACACTCTGTAACACCTGTAACATATGCAGGTAATCGTAAGTATGCACGTAAAGCATGAATCTAAGATATGCAATTAACAGTAATAACATGTCATATGAATGCAGAATAATGGAAAGTACACTAGCAGGTACAACCAATATATATAAAGCAATAATGATATGACAACAATATGCAATAATCATGCGATAGGGATATAAGAATGTAAATGTGCAACAATCATGAAAGGAACACTAGCAGGTACTACTAGTACATGAAGCAGTGCACAAACAGATAAGGTGAGGTATGGAGTGAAGTATGTCATTTCCACGGAATCCTGATATCGTGGTAGGATCACAATCCAGCAAGACAATTTAAATCCCAATTCCTCAAATCAGCCCCCAAATTGGCTCTCATATTATCTAAGTATCGCATCTCCTCAATTGCACAATATCAAGTATATCTCATATATCCCGAATGTACAACCTCAAGTATATCTCACATATATCGAATGTACAATCATCAAGTATATCTCGTATATATCGAATGTACAAAATCAAGTGGATCTCACATATCTCGTATGTACAATATCAAGTAGATCTCACATATATCGAATGTACAACAGCAAGTAGATCTCATATATCTCGAATGTACAATATCAAGTTGATCTCACATATCTCGTATGTACAATATCAAGTATATCTCACATATTTCGAATGTACAACGGTAAGTAGATCTCACATATCTATCCAGTATCCAATCTCAAATGAATCTCTTATATCCCGAGTCAAATCTCCAGCAAAATTCTAACATCTTAAATATAATGGAGTAAATAAATATGATGAGATCAATACACATATATTAGCGTCCCATTCCACTAATATTGGAGTAAGGGTATATATAACAGCGGCTCAATCCGCTGTTATATATACAAAGGAGTAATTAGAAATATCATGAAACCAATGTGCCAAGCATCGACACAGAAATATTCATCCATCAGGTGCTGTCTCCATGACTGGCCCCCTGATAGGTACGTATCATACGCTATCCCGAAAGCTCGAGTGCCTAGCTCTGACCCTCGCCTCTCGACGTATCCATACGTACATGACTCCCGTCGGTATCCACATGATAGCCGCTGAGTCATTGGTCCTGTCACCGGAAAGTATGGTTCCCCCACTAACTCATCTCCTCACTGAGATTCTTGCCCCGGGGTACCTCCGGGCCCCACCATGTACCCGTACACGGATCCCTTCTTTCCTCGCGTAGGGTATACACATCGTAAAAGACAAATCTCATGGTGGCTGCTAAAATATCATATCAAGGAAACCGGGTTTTTCAAATAATGCATAATTTCATGAACTCCCGCGGTTCCCAAATCCAGAAAATATCATGAAAAATCCATATAACAATGCGAAAATCCATGAATATAATATGTACGCCATATCTGAAATGCAAGCATATAAAGGAAAAACCGCTAATTAACTGCATCAAGTTAATACAAATATCATGCGGTTTCTATTTATCCACTTCTAAATAACATCAAGTGAAGGCAAACATGTAGCTAAAACCAGATGTATGTGAAATCAATAAGGTATAGCAAGATAATGTGTCTACCTATAAGCAATGATATAGTATACCCCCTGGGTATAAGAATAGTATGTGCAAGGTATACCTATAGCTATGTCAGGGAGTGTATATGTACCTATCACTAATGTTACAATACTCTATAGGAATACAGGTATGCTAAATGCCATATATGATAAGCAGTATGAATCAATGTCACAATGTCCCTAACCAAGCAATATAACATCTTTAAGTGGTTTGTGTGTGACATGGCAATTATTGACGGTGTGTGTAGCATACAATCAGTGCTCGTGCAATATGAATCGTCAATAATATGTGCAGTGTCCTACTACTACTAGTCCAGGAACAACTACATCTAAGTAATAGGGTAAATTCGCAATTCTAACAATAACGTAGAATATGCGACAAGTAATAAAATCTCTAGCCCTGACGCATAACGCCATGCGGGCGATTCCCCTGTAGATGTTAAATCTACTCACCAACGCTCCAAGCTGGGTGAAGCCTACCACCTGTTTTCCCCTTGTCGTAGCGTTCGAAGTCCCCGCTTGGGAACCTAAAATTTCACAAACACATCACATAAGAAAAAATCCTACAATGACGAAAAGACAACGAAACGCGAAGAAAACGCCCGGAAAATTACACTGCGCGCTTAGCGCATCTATCGCGCACGAAACCGGCCAAAAACCCTAATTTGGGTCGCTAAACAACAAAACACCAAGTCTGGACCCCGATCGTCCCGATCGCGCAACATAACACAAGAATTACGAGGAATACAATAGATATAACCTCGCAACGACCAATCGAACGCACGTCGGAAAAACTACGAAATCTAGTAAGCAACCTATTGCAATATTTCGCACTAGTTTCAAGCTAATGCATATCTGGCGATTACAAACACCTTAAAATAGCTTAACTAAGCTATCTAAACCATTCCTATATTTTTAACACTCGCTAATTATGTTTTATAGAAAAAACCTAGTAAGCTAATGCATAATTAAACAAAGTGTTCATTAGCAAAAATTAACATTTCCTACTAGGTTAATCATCTCCAAAACACAAATTAACACTTCAAATGAACACTAAACACTTAACAAAATTTAACCCTACCATGAATTTCTTAAACCAAATAAAAATGAATTAATCATAATTTAAAAACTAAACTAAACATATAATTAGCTAACTAAATTAGCTAGATTTAAGATTAAAGCAAGTATAAAAGGATTAAGGTAAGAATTATACCTCCCCAAGAACACCAAAATGAAGCTTAATCCATCATCTTAGCATCAAAACCCATGCTTGTTGAAGAACCAAGAAGGATTAGTGAAGGAAAAGATGGTTTTATTTTTATTTAGGATTTTTGTGGATTTATTTTGGAATTTTTCTTGAAGAAATCATGAAGAAATGAGCTTGGGAAATATTTTGGACAGAAATTGGAGATAAGGGTCGGCCATGGGGAGGTTGGGGGTATTTTTATGAATATTTTGTGAAGAAATAGCTAGGAAAGAGAGTAATAAATGCTAATTAAAGCAATTTTGCCACCTTTCAATCTTTTTTTTTCTTTTTTAATCCAAATCCTTTTGCACAAAGAAAAATCTAGATATTTGAAAAGAAGCTTCTAAAATAAATTTAGTGCCAAAAAAATAAATTTATTCACAAGAGAAATTTTTTCCGATTTACGTGCACAAAATACCGCTTAAAATAATATTTTATTTGGGAAAAAATCTATCTGAACCAAAACCTCCCAAATACCCCTAAAGTTTGCGCACAAGCTTTATTTTAGCTAAACTAGGTGCCGGCAAGCTTATACGGATGTTTGATCGAAATCGGAATAAAACGGGGAAAACCGACAATTTTGCCCTAAAACGGAAAAATTCGCAAAACGATTTCTGAAACGCTACAATCTCCCCCCCCCCTTATAAAAATTCGTCCCCGAATTTAAAATTTTCACTAAGCGTACCTTCAAAAAGAAGAGTACAAAACTCCCAATTCTCGCTCGCAGCTTCCCGAGTGATCATCTCACTATACGGCTACATCCAAGAAAACTCTTCACAGATAGCAAGACCCTTGACCGAAGTTTCTCCACCTGCCGGGCCATTAACACCAATGTCTGCCGGTGAGCGAAAAGATCGCGTCAAAGCAAATGGTCTAATGCTGAATCATGTGAAAAAAAGTTATGAAGGTAATTGCAAAGTATCAACACAAAGAATGCGGGGTGAAACTCAATAATCTAGGCGGAAGTGCCAAATTAAAGGCAACGAACTAACATGCTTAAAGGATCTCAAAAGACCTAAAATCCTGGAATAAGATTGCCAAAACTCCACACGTCATTTATCGGAAAATCCATAGGAATACATGATCTCCCACTGCGAACTCAAGCCTACGACCAACACGGTCGACATAAGACCTCTGTCTGCACTGGACTACTCATCCTGACCTGAACCAACTGGATCATCTCTGAAGTCTCTAGACTGGCTGAGGTCCAAAATCCTACTACGTAGAGTCAGAAAACAGACTGGTGATCGACACGACCTGTCTAAACCTAGAGGTTGCCAATTGGAGTGTCTCCTGATAACAACTATCGAAGGAGAACCCTAACAATGGCGGGTGACGATCCCAACTGCCGACAACAATAACACGAACGCACAAACATATCCTCCAGAGTCGGTATAGCTCGCTCTCACAAACCCATCATCCGGCGGATGGAAAGATGGAGCTAAAGCTTAACCAGTACCCAAGGCTTCCTGAAGCTTCTGCCCAAGACGGCAAGCGAACAGGGTGCCTTCATTGGATACGACCCTCGAAGGAACTCCGTGCAACGCACAACTTAACAAAGAACAACTGAGCAAACCGAGTAAAACCGGACAACAAGCATCCGAATAGAGTCACACCCTGACTAAACCTGGGTAGACCCATAACGAAATTCGTGGAAATCTACCCCCATTCCCACTTCGGAACGGTTAAAGGTTGCAACTCTCTAGCCGGTCTCAGTTGCTCAACCCAAAACACACAATAAGACAAACACCTTGAAACGAAACCTTAAATTTCTCTTTACATTCCTGCCCACCCGTAACTATCTCACAAGTCACATCAATGTTGGTAGAACTTGAATGAATACAGATAATTGACAGATGTGCCAGCTCTAGGATTTCACGTCTCTACCCGATAATATCAGGTACACAAACGCATTCCTAACTTAGCACACCCTTGTCACAAATCCAGGACTCCGAATAATTACCCAGCCGAGTATGCTCAAGTATTTCTGACGAACGAGCATCGGCGGGCAGTGTCTCGCGAAAGCGATTAAGGAAAAGTGGTCGGGCGCGGACATGAGTAAGCTGTCCCCTCAGTAGAGACGAACTTAAGCTATACTCAACGATCGCGCAAGAACTGTGAATCTGCCGAAGACTATCTGAACAATCAAAATCCGCTGCAGGAAAATGTATATTAAGCTCTGGTAGTCCGTGAAAATCTGAAGCGACTCTCGAAGAAGAAGTGTCTCCAAATCTCCAACGCAAGACCACCACGGCCATTTCCAGATCGTGAGTGGAATATCCTGCTAGTACTTCCTCCAAATGTAGGGAAGAAAAAGCGATAACTCTATAGTGCTACCTCAGCAAACAATTGAGCCCACTCAAGAAATATTACAGTTAAACCACAAAGTCGCCCGAACCAAAAGCAAAGAAAGAACTGATGCAATTGTTAACCGAATCTTCGACTGCCAAAAACTCTGCACGCATGCCTCAGTCCAAAGAAAGAAACCTCCACTCCGGTCAATTCAGTCGACGGTGCAGCACTACACTAACAATCCTGCATGAAACGGCGATAGAAACCTGCTAAGCACAAAATCTGCGGACCTCCTTGCACATAAGTCTTGGCCTAAGCTGTATTGCCACGATCTCCCTCGGAACCATACAAAACCGTCTCCCGTGACTACAAGACCTAGGAGGCAACACAAACAAGCCTGACGGAACACTCCGAGAATCTAACAAACAGCTGGCACTCTCCCAATGTCTGCAAAACAAATCCTCAAGTGCTGCTCCTGTTCCTCAAGGCATATTAGAATAGACCAAAATGTCTTCAATATCACAACAAAAACTGGTCGAGGAACGGCCTGAAGAAATCTGGTGTATCATGTCTACGAATGCTGCTAGGGCATTGGCGAGTCCAAAGACACCACCAAAACACACAAAGCCGTAGCATGCACAAGGCAGCCTTCGGAATGCCATCATTCCGAACCCGCAACAATGATGACCTGATCCCAACAACTTAGAAAAACTCTCGCACTTAGGAGCCGATCGAAGAAATCATCAATGCGAGGTAAATGATACCTATCCGCACCGTAAGCCGGTTCAATTGACGATCTATCAATACACAACTTCAACTGCCGTCCTTCTTCTTGACGAACAGAAATAGGAGCTCCTCAAGGCGAAACACTCAGACGCACAAACCTCCCAACAACAACTCTGCAGCTGATCCTTAAGCTCCCTAAGCTTCGCCGGCTCATCTAGAACAACGTCGGAAAACTCTCACACGATAAGTACTCGTTCCAACAAACCAACTGTGGCTCCGGTATCTCGAATGAACGCCAAGAATCCTCGACATCTCTTCTAAAAGCTGAATAGCGAAAAAGGCTGAATTCAAGCTGTGAGAGGCGGTACAACTATCCACCTGCACAACAAGAACTGACTCGCCGGGAAAACGATTCCTGACTGTTTTCTCATGGTAGTCCACAGACGCTTAACACGTAGCTAACCAATCCATGCCCAGGAGAACGTCAAATCCAACATCTCTAGAAGGATCCAATGACGGAAGAATTTCCTCACCGATTGGCATACGAATGAAATACGTGTCTCGCAACAAAAGAATCGCTGACAGAAGTTAACATAACAAACGGCTGATCTAGCTAACACGATTCTCGTCCCAACCACGGCACAAAGTGTGAAAAAAACCAACAAGTACAACAAAAGAACATGTGAATTAAGGATACCTGAAAACTCTGCATTGGAGACTGGGTATACTGAACGGACTCGTCGAGAACTCCCAGATGGTATTATACATTACGTCAGATGGCAGTTCTCTAGTGACACTGGTACAGGTTAGTCTGTAGACCCGAGATCGTCATAGAGTCTTGTGTGATTCCTACTGTGCTTTGATATCCAACTTACCACGTTTAAGAGAACGTGCAAAACGGTGGCTTTTGGGTACAGTCCCAAATCACATGGAGGCAATGAGCGATAGGAGGTGTTTCTTCTCTTCCGGTATTGGGAGTTGATGTTGTGATGTGCTCAATTGGCTATATTAGGAAGTCCCTGGCCAGGGCTGCTTCATAGATATACTGGTAAGTGTTATCAGTAGTTTCTCGACCCGTTATGAGCCTCATATCGAGACGACTTATCGAGTTACTTGGGTCTGACGTATACCACCCCTAGACGAGATATGCGACATATCAGAAGAAGAGACCGGACTGTACGGTAGTGTTACTGATTGGATTCGCTGGAGTACGATCAGGCTTGCTTGTTGATCTTATGATCGCTCAATACCCGGGTGGTCGTTACGTTTAGCAGACCGCTTGCGGCTTGTGGGTGTTTGATATGATCATAACCTACTGCCGGCGTATTGACGAGTCTTTAGAGTCTTACACAGAGATTTCCTGGATCAAGCGAAACGAAGTAGGAGTACATATGTGATATATGCGGGACCGAGATTAATGCGTGTATGTGATACCGCATTCCATTCTCGCGATATGTAATATCGGCCGGTTATTTATGATATAGCCGGGTTATCGGATGAAGTGTTGATTCGATAAGTTGATTCATATAATATTAGTCGGTTGTATATGATATAGCCGGATTATTAAATTAAGAGTTGATTTAATAATTTAATGTACAATTATATATTTGATATATTACATTACATTAACTAGTATTAGCCCACTTAAGATTTATTTTCTCACATTTGATATACTTTACATATATATGATATATGTATTGTTTTCTTTTTGGCACAAAATATATATGTGATATATATAAGTGTGTCATGTTAGGTTACATTGGCAACAAGGGTGTATGCGACTTATACCATGCTAGGGTTTATGTTTGGATTTTATTTATTGCTTAAGTTATCACAAAAGAGTAAAGACTTAGTCAATGTTTTCAAGCTTGGATGAAGCTTGTAGAACATTGACAAAGTCCACTCTTTTGTCATTCCTTAAGATATTTGTTAACCCAACCTTAACCCTTGACCTTGGTTTATTCTCTACATGAGTTAGGCATGACACTAACTCACCCATAGTTGCAATTCTAACCTCACTCTCATTATCTCTTGATAATTCTTCATCTTCTTCATGAGCTCAAAAAGAAAAGAGTTTTCTAGGGTTTAAGTTTGTGATGAAAACTTGTGAGAATATGAAATCTAAAGTGAACAAATTCCTACTTCATTATCCTCTACTACTTGCCATTTAGTATAGGGTGTTTTCTTCACTAATTCCGTAATTAGTGAAGAGATAGCTTGGGTTAGTGTCTTCTCGACGTAGATCATCTTCGGCCTCGAAGACTTTGAAGCAAGCATGTTTGTTTCTTCAAGGGAGCCTCTCTAGAGTCCGGAGTTTACGATCGCAGCGAAGGGACTAATACATGGAGCTATTGAAGTGAAGGACCGGTCTACAAAGGTTGTATTCCTTGCTCACTTTACTTGCAAAGTGTTTGCATTTAATTTTCCGTCGATTTCTAGTTAACGATTCTTAGTTAGGGTTAGCTAGAACTGCAAATTTTTGAATTTGGCATGGACGATGCCTCCTAAAACCGTGCCGCCGTGCTAGGTAACTCTGCAGTGGTATCAAAGACATGCTAGAAATTTATACGGATTTTGTTAAGATTATGAAATCGAAATACTCCGAAACTTGCAACGCCAAAACTTGCTTGCTGTCGTTTTTAAAATGTTGTCAAAATTTTTTTAAACAAGTGCAGAGTGTTATATGGGATATATCATGAACACAGTAAAAATTTCAGGGGGTCTGCTCAGTTTTGGACCGAGATCAAGGTGTATGTAGCCGGCCACTTTTTTCCAGAATTGCCTGAAATTTTTTTTTTGTTCCAGTTACTTGGTTTTGGTGTTTCAGGTGTTGTTTGTTTTTGGTAATTTTGCATGTGATGTAATATTACACTATAAGCAATTCTGAGTGTTTCGTATTCGTAGTTTTAACATTGTTTCGGGTTATTCGCATGTTGTCTAGATGAAATTAAAAAGTTCGATCGAATGTCAAAAACCCATTTTTCCAAGTTTAACGTATTCGGAAAAACATGCAAGTGATTCTATGAAACCTCTAGAAGAATAAAACCCTAACTCGACTTTTTTTTATCGCGGAACCACGGTCATACCCTTGGGTTTGCCGCAGTTCTGTGGCGACATGAGTGAGGCTTGGGTTTGCCCTTCTACGACTGGTGCATAGGTACTGTGGCATATTCTGGGTATTATTGAACTGTGCTCAAGTGTTGAGCTGTCGGGAAATTGTGGAACTTTGATGAATCGATCGAAAAGTTTAACGTCGTCCGGATATTATGTAATGGGATATAATATTTAGAATCCACATATAGTAATGATCTAAATAATTTGAATGTTATAAATCTAGCAATTTAGTCTCATTTGATCGGTTGCCACGGGATTTTGATGTGATCAAAAGTCCGTCGCAATCACGTAGCGTATGCGGATAATCGCCGGGTAATATTATTAGATAGCCACGTCCCATAGCCCCGACCAAGTGACTGTAGGAGAACCCCGTTGCCAAAAGCATCCGTTCGGGTGCTCGCGGCAGCGGTGTTCCGCCTTAGTGCACTTCGTCGACGGCATCGGGGGGTGCGGCCGTCTACTAAAGTTTCCGACGAGCATTCGATCAGGATGTCAGGAATCTTGTTGAATTGCCCGACTAGATATTAAAAGGTGTTTTGAATATCGATACTAAAATGCGGGGTTTATAATTGTTAGGAATGCGATGTCTAAGGAATTCATTTGGTTACGCATGAAATCCGAATATGAGATATTTTGGGTTTATGATGTCTAAGGTGGTTGCGGATTCCAATTGTTGTAGTTTTTCACTTTCTTTTCTGCGACCGTAAGTGTAATATGTGGTGTATCGCCGGTTTCGGTGCTATATGTCATCGACAATTGGGATACGCATATTTACTTACGTTGATGACATGTGATGTTATGTGTTGCTGTGATATGTCTCATCGTGTTTTGAATAGCCGGGGTTTTATGTGAGATGGGAGTTTTTCTTTTTAATTCATGTAAAATTCATTGTATGTAATATTCTTTTATTGGGGCACTTCCTGATTGAAGATGATGTCACCATTGTATATTATTTACTTTTCCGCATTAGGATAGACCCAAGGCGGGGAGCACAAGTAACCGGGTTCTAGGGTCCAGTAGGAGACCATCTCGAGGAGTCGAGACAGGGCCTCCTAACTCTAGAATTGGTAGGGTTGCTTGCCGCTCTCGTAGGGGTCTAGGGATCAGGGTTTGGCTATTCTTCACGACCGTGGAATCCGTGTTTTATACATGCTTAATTTAAAACCCGGAAATCCTAGTATATCCAATATTTCATATATTGTTTTCTGCTGCGATATTCTGTGATGTGATCACTATATATGTTGAGATAGATACAGGATATAGTAAATGTGATATATTATATAGACGTTACTTATGTTTTACATCCGCGCTAACCCTGCCCCGCTCTGCCGTTAGTTACCTAACCTAACGGTGCACGAGGGGACATCGAGGCGAATGCGGATGGCATAAGCGTACGTTGTATTTATCTGTGATGCTTAGGTAACTAAAATGATGGGACTTCATTAATGAGATTAATGAAATAAAAGAAACCTAAAGATGTTGTAGAAACTTGTCTCAAAAACTGGTAGCTCTAGTTCTTGCTTTGCATAGCGGTATTCCTTGTAGAATATCCAGCACCTTATTCGATAAGGAAAGAGCCGAGATCCTTTCACCGTGAGTGACCTCTTTAGCGAAACTAGCAGATGCTAGAAACTCGGTTTGTCCTTTTGATTGTTTTTATAGTTTTTGCTTTGCATAGTGATATTTGTGAAATATCCTGCACCTTATTCGATAAGGAAAGAGCAGAGATCCCTTCACCGGGAGTGACCTCTTTAGCAAAACTATTAAAGGCCTAAAAAACACTCCTTTTAAAATTCACTCGATTCTACAACGATATCAAGTTCATTACGCAAAGGGTTTTCTTAAAAACCTATCATAGCCCTCCGTCATTTCAGATAAGTACTTCATAGTATTCATGCTATGTTTGTTGGCTTTCGTCAAGGCATAGTGTGCGGTAGCTATTTATGCTTATCTGCATAAGGATATGATGCGATTAGGTTAGGGTAGTCGTGCGACATTATTGGCTTTCGTCAAGGGTCGTGCGGGTGGGTTTAATTCAATCAGGAAATGTACGGGTTGAACTTGACCAGCAGCCTATGGTTTGTTGGCTTTCATCAAGGTCATAGGATGCTAGGGGTAAAATATTATCGGGAATTTCAAGTGTTGAAATTTGCAATGAGATTGCATACCCTCTATAAGATAGTTGGATCCCGATACCCACTTCGAGTAAGAGTTACTCCTGGGAGAGTTTTACACATCACAATTAGCCAATCAAGTAGGTGTCTAGAAAGGTGTCAACGGGATTACGCCCCTGGGAAAACGAGATTTATTTTAATTAGGTCCGTGCTTTCGCACGGGGAACCTCCCTCAAAGTACCGGCACTGGCCTGGCTGAAAGATTGGCGAACTTGTAGGGTGTAATTAATCCCGGCTAGTCTTTCCATTTAGGGTTTGAAGGAAAATTTGACTAAAACAGTGGGAGCCATCCTGATTATATAAATTAATAACCAATCTAATCTTTCAAGAGTATACGCTAAGTGTTTTCTTCTCTCTCTCTCCAGGTAGCGACCATGTCACTCCTTAATCAAGATAATAATACGGATGTATTGACCGAACCCGCTTGTTATACTGAGCTGGGGAATGTTGGTCCCGCTCCAACTTATAATTGTTATAAGACTGAGCAGGAAATAGGGGATTACCAGGATTCCCGTGCCGCCCAAACGAAGAAAGTGCATGATGATGCATCTTCTTTGGGTGTGTTCATTACCGAGAACTGTTTCTCAGTATTCTTTACGTCCTGGGTATGAGATACAAGATCAGGATTCCACATATGTTATATGTTACATGGGCTATAGATAGGTAGAGAACTAAGAATGGGTGATAAGTTTCAAGAGTTGGAAACAGTGTAAGTGTTGCAGCCAAGGTGTTGGCAGTTATCACCCTGTATTACCAAATACATTGATTCTGTACGAATATTATTAGATACCAAACCTGATATACAATATCATATCAGTCTCTTTATTAAGATAAAGAAGGATATAATTTTGTATTGTTGGATAATGTTTTGAACATTTCCTATATCAAGAGTTGATCGGTTCAGGCACGTTATCTAAAAGCATATACGTTCTAAATCGAACTACGGTTCTTAACGTACAAAACGCACACAAGAGGAAGAGTTTATAAATGAACGAATCCTTCTTGAGGCATTATAGACTAGGTCATATCAATGCGACCCAACTAGCTGAAGTTACATAAAGATGCATATTTAAATCAATTTGAATTTACTTCTTGTGAAACTTGCCAGTCATGTCACAAAGATAAGATGACCATAGCTCCGTTTATTGGAAACAGAGAAAGAGTTAGTGAACTCTTGGGATTGATACATGATGATGTATGTAGGTCCCCTGTCTACAAATTCCAGGACCGGTTCTTTGTACTTCATTACATTCAATGATGACCTCTCAAGATTCGCACATGTGTTCCTGTTGAAACACAAGTCTGAAGCTTTTGAGAAATTCAAAGAATATAAGTTAGAAGTAGAGAACCAAAAACGGGTATAAGTATTATGTCTTATGATGTGATCAGGGAGAAGAATACTTGAGCATGGAATTCCTGGACTATTCTAAAGGAGAATGAGATTCTTTCTCAGCATTACTCCTCCTTATACACCACAGCACGTTGGTACATCGGAGCGGAGCAATCGCACCCTATGTGATATGGTGTGCTCTATGATGAGTACTACTGAGTTGCCTATTTCCTTTTGGGGGTTATGCACTTGTGAAGCTGCATACCTATTGAATAGGGTTCCAACCAAATTAGGTGCCTACCACTCCATATGTGATATGGTATGGTAAGAGCCCATCTCTTAAGGATGTTAAGATTTGGGGTTGTCCGGCCTATGTCTAAAAGAAAAATCCGGACAAGCTCGAGGCAAGGTCAGTTCTGTGAAAGTTTGTTGGATATCCCAAGCATTCGCAAGGGAATATCTTCTACCGCACTGAGGAGCAAAAGGTGTTTTGTTTCTCAACATGCCACCCTTTAGAAAAGGAATTTATTTTGAAGAAATTAGTGGTTATGAGGTAGAACTGGAAGGAGTTCCAGCAATACAAACTGCAGCTGATGATTAGGTAGAACTGGAGGATTCAATAGCTCCCAACGAACCTCAGCCTCTCCGTCGATCTGGTAGGGTTCCTGTAAGTCCACGGTAGCGTCCCGGCCGTCTAACAGACGCCAAATACGGAACAAAAACTTTTACAACTGGCGTTATCGCGTACTATAACCCGGATCTGCCACTAAAGCTAAACTAACAAACTACAAAGTGGGTAGAAGAGTTATACCGAACGATCCGAGTCTTTCGGTCTTCAACCATCATCCCACGCTTTGTTACGGCTGCTCTGATCTCTTGAATCTTCAGTCTTCTCGTCCAGGTGGCACCACGTCGACGGATCTTTAAACGGGCTCCCGCCTCTGAACCGAGGCAACTCGATCGTCAAGTTTGCTAAAAGAGACGACCAAGATGATGTAGAGAATGAGCAGAACACTTTGTCTCGTTACGTCCAAAGCTATGAATGAACGGTTAATGAAGATTCCTTTTGGTTCGGGTGGAAATGTGAAATGAGTATGCTTAATTTCCATGAACCAAATAACTATATCTTTTTTCTAGCAACCATTATCATTTCTCAAAAGGGGGGGCCAGCCATATAAGGTGGGGGGTGAGTGTAGGAAGTGCGGAGAGTGACCATAACCATAAATCATATGAATGAATCATCTAACACCTAGTATGAACACATTAATGTAAAGAATGACTCATTAACCTTAGTCACCCTTTCATTAAATGCTACCAATGAACAAAGAACACCTCACAAACTCTAGAAGCTTCCACACACATCACCCTCATGACTCACCCAAGAGAAGAAAAGATAAATCCGCATTTAACCGAATGTTAAATACAGCTGATAGAAAACTGGAAACTGGCAACTTCCAAAAGTGATCCTGAAACGAATTTCAGGATAACCCCGTATCAGTATAAACATACCCGCATTTGTATTATGACCGAATACAAATGAAACTGAGACAAAGATATTATATCTACACAGTATAATACTCGGATCCGGCTTAAACCAAAGCCGTCCAGTATTATCTGCCCGAAATATGACACGTGCGAAAACGCAAGTGCATTTTCCGAACCCTGCCATATAACCATACGGCCTCTACAACGTTTCGCCCGAACTTGGGAAAGTGTCTGTGGGGGACTCTAATGACTCATCAACACACTGGTACTGGGTATAACCACTAGCACGTCAGAGGTACAAGCTGTATGTAACGGTTGCCTATGTATTGATTGGAAGGGAAGCTGACGAGCGAACTCATCCATAAACCCTAGTGAGCCTAACAGTGACAATATACATACAGTCCGGTCCGTTCGTCTATGAGTATCGCATATCGTCCTAGGGGATGGTAACGTCAGACCCCCAATAGCAGCATAAGTCGTGTCAGAGAGTGGCCCAGAACACCCTGAGATACTACTGGAGTACCTACCAGTAAATCTCCTACCTCGGCCGAGGGCTTTGTGTAATGGCTCTCCTAGACAGCGCGATCTCACCCCCAATACCGGGAGAGATGAATCCCCTGCCGATCCGCTCACTTGCCTCCATGTGGCTCGGGACTGTACCCAAAAAAGACCTGTTTGCACGACTCCTTTGAGCCGTGGTAGGGTAGAAATCAAAGCACAGTGGGAACTCACATGAGACAAATGACGAGCTCAGGTCGATGAACTAACCTGTACACATGTCACCAGGGAACTGCTATCTGACGATATGTATAATACCAACTAGCATGTTCCCGGCTAGTCCTGTCCGGTGTACTCATAACCTAATGAGCACCTGTATACATCTTAGGTGATCCTACTGAAACCAATGGCTTGTGAGACCGTCCATCGCCCCTCATCGAGGTCTCGACTGTATACACTAGTCTACTCTGGAGTATCGATGCCCTTTCTTTAAACTCCCACGACTAGGGACTCTTTAAGGATGTGCTTACAGACCCCAGCTCCTACGTATATGATCGCCATCATACTGCTGGTAGTCAAGCAAGAATCCTATGGGCTCTATCATTATGCAATAGTGAACTAAAGCATGTATACAATGTTAAAGACAAACCAGATAACATACTATCATCTCGAGCAAGACTGTCATATCGGTATAGGTCCTGCCTCAATCATTGCAATCACGTACCTGTGATCCAATAATTGACTTTGAGGGCACTATCTCCAACAGTTCCTCATCCGCCTGAGAGATACTTCAGTTTTCTCTATGATAGTGGGAGCGGGGATTGCATCATGAGATGATGACCCAACTAGTTTCGAGCAGGCAATCAAGAGTGGGGACTCTGTGAGAATGGCTGGATGCTATGCGATCTGAGATGGAATCCATATACACCAACAAAGTATGGACTTTGGTTGCTTTATCTGAAGGGTTAAATCCCCATCAGGAGCAAGTATATCTTGAGAAGATTACTTGGTGTACATGGAAAAGTTGAGACTTTCAAAGCTAAGACTTGTTTCAAAAGGTTTTCGTCATCATCCAGGTGTGGATAATGATGAAACCTTTTCTAGTCCCTATGCTTAAGTCCATCCGAATCCTACTTGCCATTACTACATACCATCACTACGATATCTGGCGGTTGGGTGTCATGACTGCTTTTGTAAATAGTGATTTAGAAGAGAGCGTCTATAAGTACATAGCCAGAGGGCTTCATAGACAGTGGGAGTAGCGGAAACGTGTGCAAGTTGCTTTATGGGTTAAAGCAGGCTTCGCGGAGTTGGAACATCTGTTTTGATGTGGTAGTCAAAGCGTTTGACTTCATCAAAATGGTAGATGAACCTTGTATATACAAAAAGGTAGTAGGGAGTATGGTGGTGATCCTCACATTGTACATGGATGACATACTCTTGATAGGAAAGGAGTTTCCTATGCTACGCTCGGTCAATCTCCTCTTATCACAAGGATTCTCCATATAGGATCAAGGTGATACCTCCTAAATCCTGGGTTTTGGATCTATGACATAGATCTAAGTGGATGTTAGGATTCTCATTAGGTGTAGTGAGATGGTATCAATCGATCCTGGGGAGAATCACTGGATAGCTTCCAGGGTGGTAAGGTCGACTGAATGTCAGTCACAGGCATTGGCTTTACCCTCAGTGGAAGGACGGTATGTTGGAAGAGTTCCAAGCTAGATGCCGTGGCAAACTAGACGATAAAGGCTGGATATATTGCTACCAAGGATGCTACCAAAGAGGTAGTTTCGATGTACATTAGTTCATGAGATGAACTTCGTTCCTACCATTGTGCGACAATGGAGTTGTGGCTTATGCCTAGGAACCCCCATCCCATCATTGATCCAGACATATTCTTATGCAGTATAACCTGATCATGGAGATGGTTGATCTCCACGGAGATCGAGGTTAGGAGAGTAGACACAGAGGAGAACACGGCGGATCCACTCACAAAGGCCTTTTCCCAAGAAAGACTTTTATGGGATGGTTGAGTATGAGATACTTCAACCACTGCTGATTGTTGTGTATGGGATACTACAACAGATGGCCCTAGTGCAAGTGGGAGATTGTTAGTTATATGTATGCCCTAGAGGCCATTACTGTACATACGATGTATATTATAGTGGATGCTTGGACACATATAGGAAGGACTTTCTTGCTCGACATGATAGTATGCTATCTGGTTGCTCCTTATCTTAACATGTAAACTGTTTGTCTCTATGTTACATGTTGATAAAGCCCTTAGGATGAGTACTTGACTACCAGGACTGTGATGCAGATCATACTAGAGGGGACAGAGTAGTCGATAAGTACATCCTTTAAATGTTCATAGTCGTGGGAGTATTGAGACAGGACATCGATATACTAGTGTAGACTAGCGTATAGCATCTCGACCCATATGGATGGGCGATGGATGATCCCATATCCATTGGTGCTTGACATCAAAGACAGTATACGGGTGATCAGTGGAGACTGGGTACACTGAACGGACTCGCCAAGAACTCCCAGATGGTATTATACCTCATGTCAGATGGCAGTTCTCTGGTGACACCGGTACAGGTTAGTCTGTAGACCCGAGATCGTCATAGAGTCTTGTGTGATTCCCACTGTGCTTTGATTTCCACCTTACCATGTTCAAGAGAACGTGCAAAACGGTGGCTTTTGGGTACAGTAACGAATCACATAGAGGCAATGAGCGATAGGAGGAGTTTCGTCTCTCCCGGTATTGGGAGTTGATGTTGCGCTGTGCTCGATTGGCTATAACAGGAAGTCCCTGGCCAGGGCTGCTTCAGAGATATACTGGTAAGTGTTACCAGTAGTTTCTCGACCCGTTATGAGCCTCATATCGACACGACTTATCGAGTTACTAGGGTCTGACGTATACCACCCCTAGACGAGATATGCGACATATCAGACGAAGAGACCGGACTGTACGATAGTGTTACTGATTGGATTTGTAGGAGTACGAGCAGGCTTGCTTGTTGATCTTCTGATCGCTTAATACCCGGGTGGCCGTTACGTTTAGCAGACCGCTTGCGGCTTATGGGTGTTTGATATGATCATCACCTACTGCTGGCGTATTGACGAGTCTTTAGAGTCCTACACAGAGGTTTTTTGGCTCAAGCGAAATGGAGTAGGAGTACATATGTGATATATGCGGGACCGAGATTAATGCGTGTATGTGATACCGCATTCCATTCTCGCGATATGTGATATCGGTCGGTTATAGATAATATAGCCGGGTTATCGGATCAAGTGTTGATTCGATAAGTTGATTCATATAATATTAGTCGGTTGTATATGATATAGCCGAATTATTAAATCAAGAGTTGATTTAATAAATTAATGTATAATTATATATTTGAGATATTATATTACATTAACTAGTATTAACTCACTTAAGATTTCTTTTCTCACATTTGATATACTTTACATATATGTGATATATATATTGTTTTTGTTCCCGCTAAAAATTTCTGCGCAAAAGAGCCCGAGGTATCAAATGGCAGCGATACGCTTATGGAAATGCGAACCAGTATTTTCCGGGCTGTATTTTGACAAACTCCCGAATGAGAAACAGCTAAATTCTGATTGTATCGAAAGTGTCTTGAAAAATCCTTCGATTTGATATATTATGGGCCTCATAATTCATCCGGGATCAAAAGTTATGAGGCATCACGTGCCTACACGTGATCGGGGGTCACATGCCAACACATGATGGTTTCCTGAGGACTCTGAAATAATAAGAATTAAATTCTAATCAAAAGGGTCACGTGCCCACACGCGATGGGCCTTTAAACCCACAGAAAGGAATCAAAAAGCATAATAAAACAGCAAGGAAAGATCCCAATGGGGCATCACGTGTCTACACGTGACTAAGGGTCACGTGCTGACACGTGATGATTCCTTAGTTCTTTAAAACGGCAGAATTAAATTCTGGTTAAAATGTTTAATCAGGGGGGGTCACGTGTCAACACGTGATGGGTTCCTAAGCTCTTTAACTAATAGAATTAAATTCTATTTAAATGATCAAACAGTGGGATCACGTAATAGGCTCTTAAGCCTTCTGAAATAGTAAAATTAAAATTCTAATTAAGGGAAATAAAAAACCCTAATATTTTCCTAGATCTTTCCAAACAAAAAAGATTGTGTTTTGTAAAATGGAGCACCGTTGGATTAAAAATCCAATGGTGATTAAAAATCACCAATTTATGGAAAGATTCTATACAAGAAAAGATTTCCCTGAAATTCACCAAGAATAACAAACAGAATATCTTTTGGATTAAAAATCCAATGGTGAATAAAATTCACTGAGTGATCTAAAAGATCATGTTGGTTTCAAAAACAACCAAAATCTTTTAATGAAAGATTGACTAAATAAATTGATTCTTTTCTTTCTCCTATAAATAGGAGCCAAGAAGAGAAGAGTGAGGAACTACTTTTTTTGGGAGATATACAACAATAGAGAGAAAAAAGAGAGGAGAATTTAATTCTCAAGGGAGAAAAAGATTTTCTCAAAAGAGAAAGAAACCCTAGGTGAGAAGGGGAAAGAGATCTAAGATCCATAAAATAAAAATAGAATTTAATTCTCAATTTAAGAGTTTAACTCTTCTGAATAAGAGCTTAGTTCTTCCTTTTGGTTGAAGATCTGCAAAAGCAGATCTCCCCACAAGTTGAGAATTTAATTCTCATCGGGGACATTCTGCCATGCAGATCCAAAACTTAGAGAGAGAATTGAGTTTAGAGAATTTAATTCCCCCAATTTATAGGAATTTAATTCCTCCAAATGAAACTAGGGTTTAACCCTACATAAGAATTTAAGTCTTCCAAATTCATAGGAATTTAATTCCTCCAAATGAAACTAGGGTTTAACCCTACATAAGAATTTAACTCTTCCAAATACATAGGAATTTAATTCCTCTAAACATAACTAGTGTTTAACCCTATAAAAGAATTTAATTCTTAAAAACAAGAGACTTGTAGCTCTCCATGCACATAAAGATCAAGTATCTAACATGATCACGTGGTAACACGTGACCCTTCATCCCAATGAACAAAAAAGAACGAACAAGACTAGGTCACGTGCCCCCACGTGACCCTTAAACAGACTCCTCAAGATGAGAAAGAAAAAAGCTTGGAGGCAATGTCTCATGTGCTCACACTTGACCCTCAAAACTAAAGGGAATAAAGCCAAAGGCAATACTGATTTAGGGCGCCTCACGTGTCCCCATGTGACCCCTGACAAACACCTCTTTAAAAAAGAGAATAGGGAAAGAACTGAAGGATTAAAAAATCCAATGCATGGGCACCCTCACGTGTCCCCACTTAACCCCTAACAAATCCCCTTAATATCCAGTGCATGGATGCCCATCACGTGCTCACACGTGATGGCCTTAAAGACTAAAAGTGTTTAACACTTATTTGAATATGCTGGGAAGAAAACAAAGGAAGTCTGGCCCCATCTTCAGATGCCTCACGTGCTCACACGTGATGGCCTGAAGTCTTAAGTGTTTAACACTTATTTGCAGTTTTGAGAGTAAAATAAAGGAGGTTTGGCCCAATTCTCAGGCGCCTCACGTGACCACCTCATTTTTAGTGTTTAACACTATTTTGAGCATTTTGTCCCCAGTGTTTAACACTGTTTTAAAGCGCATCACAT
Organism: Agapanthus africanus; assembly: GCA_030015575.1. Classification (NCBI taxonomy): domain Eukaryota; kingdom Viridiplantae; phylum Streptophyta; class Magnoliopsida; order Asparagales; family Amaryllidaceae; genus Agapanthus; species Agapanthus africanus. Next base: position 267,388,368 of record JASDDO010000016.1, on the reverse strand, counting down.
GGGAACACGTGATCGCCAAATATCTTCTAGTGTTTAACACTATTTTAAAACCAATCTAGCCCAAATTGGCTAAGTTTTCCAGAGGCAAGACTCCCCTTTGACTGAGCCTTAAATATACCCTTGTCTTCCAAGATTGATCATCTCATATGGCATATAAGTGCTCAGCACTCAATAAAAGATAAAGGTATGGTCAGAACCCAGACTCGTGTTTAGCATTGCTAAATAATGGGGGGCTGAACCCAGACAAATGTTCAACAGTCCAAACAAAGCTCCAATATTTTAAACCTAATTGGACTTAGCCCAAGTTGGCCATAAGTCCTCAATTCAGATTTAACTGAGCCCATGTGCTCATAATCTAATTAATTGATCTTAGTCCCAAATTGGACTACAGATTTCCCAATCAACTTTGGTTTAAGGGTACATCTCTTGACTCCTCTGATATTTGTCGTTGTAATCCTTCAACGTCTTCAGAGAGGTGACGGGTCCCGACAACCATACATTCCATAGACCATGACGTCTTTAAACTGGACTGTGGGGTCCTTTAAGCCCATGGACTATGATGTCCTTAACCTTGGACTGTAGGGTCCTTTAAACCCATGGACTATGATGTCCTTAACCTTGGACTGTGGGGTCCTTTAAACCCGTGGACTATGATGTCCTTAACCTCGGACTGTGGGGTCCTTAAGCCCATGGACTATGATGTCCTTAACCTTGGACTGTGGGGTCCTTAAACTCATGGACTATGATGTCCTTAAACTTTATAGACTATGACATCTTTAAACTGGACTGTGGGGTCCTTTAAACCCATGGACTATGACGTCCTTAACCTTGGACTGTGGGATCCTTTAAACCCATGGACTATGATGTCCTTAACCTCGGACTGTGGGGTCCTTAAGACCATGGACTATGATGTCCTTAACCTCGGACTGTGGGGTCCTTAAGCCCATGGACTATGATGTCCTTAACCTTGGCCGGAATGTCTTTAAACTAATGCTGGACCACCATGTCCCTAAACTGGTAATCGACCGCAATGTCTCTAAACTAAACAATAGAGCCCAAATGCTCTTTTTTGGATCTAAATGATCCCGTTAAGTTGATCTTAGTCTAAAATTAGACTAGCGTATCCTTAACAATCCCGTTAAGTTGATCTTAGTCTAAAATTAGACTGACGTATCCTTAACAAATGGTTAAGTTGACCTTAGTCTAAAATTAGACTAACGTGTCCTTAACAAACCGTTAAGTAGATCTTAGTCTAAAATTAGACTAATGTATCCTTAACAAACGTTTAAGTTGATCTTAGTCTCAAACGAGACTAACGTATCATTAAACCCCAACCCCCAAACCCAAATCTAAGAAGATACGGATTTGGACTAATCTACGCCCTACGGGCGACAACATAAATTAGTCTCTGTATACAATCCACGGGCAACTAAAAACAAAACAAACACCCACGACACGAAGTGACCATCTGGAGAAGGAGAAAGTTGTTACCGCGATGCGGTAGCGTAATTAACTGCAGGGGCTTGCGCCTGAAGGGAAGAGCGTCCCCACAATCAAAAACCCCTCAAATGAGGGGGAATCTGACGTAGTCTGCTACATCGGCCGCATCCGTCTAAACCTCCGATATAGGGTACCATAAATCAACTTGGCATCTTCGGAGAGGTGGACGGATAAAACCAAATAGCATCTGCCCCCAAATTCAGGCAAGACGGACCTACGCGGTCGTGTCTCCGTATTCGGAGGAGAACATTTTTCTTTTTGGCACAAAATATATATGTGATATATATAAGTGTGTCATGTTAGGTTACACTTGCAACAAGGGTGTATGAGACTTATACCATGCTAGGGTTTATGTTTGGATTTTATTTATTGCTTAAGTTATCACAAAAGAGTAAAGACTTAGTCAATGTTTTCAAGCTTGGATGAAGCTTCTAGAACATTGACAAAGTCCACTCTTTTGTCATTCCTTAAGATATTTGTTAACCCAACCTTAACCCTTGACCTTGGTTTATTCTCTACATGAGTTAGGCATGACACTAACTCACCCATGGTTGCAATTCTAACCTCACTCTCATTCTCTCTTGATAATTCTTCATCTTCTTCATGAGCTCAAAAAGAAAAGAGTATTCTAGGGTTTGAGTTTGTGATGAAAACTTGTGAGAATATGAAATCTAAAGTGAACAAAATTCCTACTTCATCATCCTCTAATACTTTCCATTTAGTATATGGTGTTTGCTTCAATAATTCCGTAATTAGTGAAGAGATAGCTTGGGTTAGTGTCTCCTCGACATAGATCATCTTCGGCCTCGATGACTTCGAAGCAAGCATGTTCGTTTCTTCATGGGAGCCTCTCTAGAGTCCGGAGTTTATGATCGCAGCGAAGGGACTACTACACAGAGCTATTGAAGTGAAGGACCGGTCTACAAAGGTTGTATTCCTTACTCACTTTACTTGCAAAGTGTTTGCATTTACTTTTGTTAGTGTATATGCCCTAGAGGCCATTGTTGTATCATACTGGTTTGTATTTTACTTAATGAAAGCTTGGGATATTCACAGCTGTATTAACAGTCTTGCTCAAAATGGTAGTATGCTACTTGGTTTGTTTCTACTTTAATATGTGCATGTGTTTCTTTTAGCACACCGCATATACATATTAGTGGAGCCCTTAGGATATTTGCTTGATTACCAGTGTTATGATGGCAGTCACACTAGTGGGGACTGGGTAATCTACAAGCACATCCTTATACGGGTCCCTAGTCGTAGGATAATCGAGACGGGGCATCGATACTCCGGAGTAGACTAGTGTATACGCTTCTCGTCCCAGCAGGGGAGATGGTTTGTCCTACAGCCATTAGTACGTCGTACTGGTGATAGAATGCAGGTGCTCGTTAGGTTACGAGTACACCGGACATGACTCGTCGGAAACTGCTGGTTGGTACTATACCTAACGTCAGATAGCAGTTCCCTGGCGACATGAGTACAGCTTAGTCCGTCGACTTGACACTGCCACTTCGCCTCGAGTGTGTTCCTACTGTACTTTGATTACTACCCTACCATGGCTCAAAGAAGACATGCAAACAGGTAGTAGTTGGGTGCAGTCCCGAAGCATTTGGAGGCAGTGGCGGTTAGACAGGATTCGTCTCTCCCGGTATTGGGGGTTGATATCGCGCTGTGTCTGGAGAGCCATTACATAAAGTCCCTGGCCAGGGCAAGCGAGATTTACTGGTAGGTGTTCTAGTAGCTTCTCAGGGTATTCTGGGCTACACTCCGACACGACTTATACCGCTATTAGGGGTCTGACGTTTACCGCCCCCTAGGCCCGATATACGATGCTCTTAGACGAACAGACCAGACTGTACGGAGATTGTCACATTCAGACTCAGTAGGAGTTCGGATGGGTTTTCCTTATCGGCCTTCTTATCGACATCTACCTAGGGACCGTTACGTACAGCTAGTACCACTTGCGGCCTGCGGTTAAACCCACTGCCAGCATAGTGTCGAGTCTTTAGAGTCCCACACAGAAGGTTTCCCTGTACTGGGCAAAAGGTGTAGAGGCCGTATGGTTTTACAGCAGGGCTTCGATCACTTACGTGCACTTGTGCGCATATGATGTTCGGGCAGATAATACTAGTGGTCTTTGGTTTAAGCCGAATCCTAGTATTATATAGATGGATCAGTTTTGTCTCTTTGTATTCGTATTCTTCGGAATGCGGATGCGGGTGTGTATGCACGGATGTGAGGAGCGAAGAAGGAGATGCCTCATTAGGGTTTTGACCATTGAGTTGATTAGAACCATTATGAGGTGGAGGAAGTTGTTTACTAATCCTTTTTATTAATAATTGTGTCATGGCTAATTGGGTTTGACCATTTGACCTTGTTGACATTTGTTGACTTATATATTTTGTTAAGAACTAGATATTTTGCCTTAGCATTTATTATGACATGATAATGGCCAAATCAACTTAGCCATCACAATTATAATGATAAAAGTATTATTTTTCTTTTTCCATGGCTCATTATCTCATTCTCTTTCTCTTTCATAAAAAAAGAGCTCTCATACAAGCTCTCCTTCTTCTTCCTCACTAGTAAACTCTTAAGCTCTCATGTGTTGAGAAAATTAGAGTTTAAATAGACAAACAAATCCATCTTCAAACTCTACATCACCTAGGACATCAAGATTATCAAACTTGTTGCCCTAGTTCCTCGTTTCTTGAGGTGGAGCTCGGACTATAGACTCTCGGGTGGATCGTCTTCGACTCAAGGAGGCCGTGGAGGTGACTACTATCCGGATCGATCCTCGGAGCCCACATAGATGAGGAGGACAGCGGAGAAGACCCGAAGGATCGGTATCATGAGGTATAATCTTCTAGCAGAGTAGATAGAACCACTTGCTTGTTTGTTACTAATGGTTTGGCAAAGATCCTCAAGCAAAGTCTATATTACCTTGTATGATTAAAATTTGATTTTTACCTATTCCGCCTCCCCGTATGTACCGGGGTGAGTGACATAGACTTACAGTGGTATCAGAGCCTAGCTAAACCATTACTAACATGTTAGCAAAGTGTTAGAAATTCGATCGCCGGAAAAATCGCAAAACACGAACCAAAAAGGCACGTTTTCTGTCGATTTTAAAATCTGGTCCAAAATTTTTTCCAGGGACCATAAAAATACATGAAGGCTTTTTTATGGGCACCCAAGAAAAACGAGGAAGTGAATCGGTCAGACCACCGCGGAACCGCGGCAGAACCTAGCGTTCCGCCGTGAATCCGCGGCCGAGTCGACTCCGAGTCAACTCGTTTTTCCTGCAGTGTGTCTATCTTGGTGTTTTGTGATTTCTCTGATATTTTGTTTCTGCCCAGATCTTTTGAGTACTGTGTTGTTCTTGGGGTAGATTCAAATCTGGTAATTGATCGAAATTCTAAGTACTTTTGCTAAGCGGATCTTCTGTAATGTGATATATGTAATGAACGTCTACTAATCGCGATACGTCGATTAGTGGGAGTTGTACATATCTGTGTTCTGTGAAGTTGGATTGTGTATATGAACTTGTTGGATTGTCGTGGATGAATAGCCGGGGATGTGAGATGAGGGTTTTTCATTTTTCATTTGATTTAAATTGTAAATTGATGTAATATTATTATATGGTCGCACATCCGGGTTGAGGTTGTAGCCACCATTGTATATTATTTCTTTTACTGTTTTCTGCTCCTAGGATAGACCCAAGGTGGGGTGCACAAACTACCGGATATTTTGAAGCGCCGAGTGGCCTACTCACTTTGTTGAGGGAGGCTGCTTCACTTCGGTTATTTGGAAGGTAGTTTGCCGCACCCGTAAGGGTCTATGGTGGGGTTTGGCTATTCATCACGACCGTGTAATCCGTCTTTCGTTGCAGGCTCGAACGAAGTGCGGATTCCTACTATATCCAATGTGTTCATCGGTGATCTGGAATGACTATCATTGCATCTGACGAATGTATATATCTATATGATATCTAGTAGACGTTGCTTATGTTTTACATCCGCGCTAGTCCAGCCCTTGCTCTGTCGTTAGTTAAGTAACCTAACGGGTGATGACGGGGCCCAGTGGTGAATGCGGATAACATAAGCGTACGTTATATTTTCGTTGTTTTCTGCAATGGTAGGATTTATTGATGGGATGCATTATATTAATGCAAAGAAAAAAAAAACCAAAGCTGAATCGTTGGAACAATTTCAAAACCACTCGGTTTTTTCAAAATAGCAAAACTTTTAAAACAAGGAGCTTAAACCACTCCTTTTAAAAGCTATAAGGTTCCTTCGATTATATCAAGTTTACTATGTTCACAATTTTGCCAAAACCATTCATAGCCCTCCGTCATTCCATATGAATATTCAATAGTATTCAAGCTATGTTTGTTGGCCTTAGTCAAGGCATAGTGATTGGTAGCTGCTGGGTATTCAAATGTTGAATAGATAGATGAGTTGGTTTGTGACAGTTTTATTACTTTGTTGGCCTTAGTCAAGGGTATATACGGGTGGATTCAAATTAATCTGGACAACGACGGTTAGAACTTGACATGTGACTTATGATTTGTTGGCCTTAGTCAAGGTCATAAGAGCATGGGGCAAAAATCCATATCGGGAGTTTTAAAGAAACTGAAACTTGCTAGTGTTGCATACCATTTTGGAGTTTGATAATGTTGGTAGGATTCCTTCAGCATTATCACATAATGATATTTGGATCCCGATCCTAATGTGAGTATCCGCTACTCCTGAAGAGATTCTTTCACTTAACGATCAATGCTATAAACCAAGTAGGTGCCTAGAACAGTGTTAGCGGGGCTACGCCTCTAGGGAAAAGAGGTTATTTAATTAAGGAACTCGCGAAAGCGTCGTAAAACCTCCCTCGAAGTACCGACATTAGCCTGGCTGAACAGTTAAGCAAGTATTGTACGGTGAGATTAATCCTGACTAATTCTTGTTTTATGGTTTGAGGAAGGATTCGAGAAATAGTGGGAGCCATCCTGTTTAGATAAATTAAAAACCAATCTAATCTTGCAAGAGCATGCTAAGTTTTTTCCTTCTCTCTCTCTTAATTGCAGCGACCCAGTGACCAGACATAGGTTACATCTAGATAATAAAATGACTGAATCTGACTGTATTGAATGGAAAAGGTCTGTCCAGATGTCCATTACCCATGACAAGCTGGAACACCACTTCACTACTCAAACCCCTGCCGTCTCAGGACTAGTTTCCATCCTCACGGATATTGATATCCGTAAGACAATGGAAAAGGATAGTGCGAATGCCAAGTGCATCGTGTTGGCCTCAATTGATGTTGTATACCAAAAGCAGCACGAGAAGATGGAATTAGCTTCCATCATCCTCCATAACAATGTTTTATATGGAGAGCAATCTCGTATCGCAAGATATGAGACCTCAAAAGAATTGCTTCAAGCGAGGTTGGTTGTCGGGTCATATGTAAGGGGACAACGTCCCTACGATAACTAGTTATAGGCTCACGGACCTGGAGACCACATTGGGAAACAGGTCATATGCTGACTTGTTTTTACAGTCCCTACCCTCTACTTACACCCTGAAGGAAACCAGGGAGGTAGAAGGAAAGGAAAGGGCAAAAGTTTCGGGACTAAAAGTAGAGAAGGAGGGACGTTCCTATTGTTATGGGAAAGGACATTGGCAGAGGGATTGCAGGGCTTTGGAAGCCAGTAGCCAGGATTCGAAGCATGTTGTGGCTTCGGCTTCGGGTGTGTTTGTAATAGAAAACTGTATGTCAATTAACTCTACTTCCTGGATACTAGATACCGGATCAGGATCTCATATCTGTAATTTATTATAGGCTTTGAGAAACCTTAGAGTTATCAGGTTAGGTGATATAACTCTCAGAGTTGCAAACGGAATGAGCGTGAACGCTGAATCCATAGAGGAATATCATCTAGGATTGAGAAGTGGGAAGATATTGATTCTACATAACTGTTTATATATGTCTAGTCTAGCATGTAATATCATATCTGTATCCTTACTTTCTAAGGAAGGATATGATTTTACTTTTGTAAGCGATATGGTCCACATCCACTTTAATCAGACTCATATTGGGTCAGGTACATTAGATAACGGTATATACGTATTAAATCAAGCTCAGGTTTTCAGTGTCCAGAACACACTTAAAAGAAAGTCTCCAGAATTAAATCAGGCTTTCTTGTGGCATTGTAGACTGGGTCACATCAATGAAACACGGTTGAAAAAGTTACATAGAGAGGGATATTTGAATCCGTTCGAATATCAGTCTTATGCTACTTGTGAATCTTGTCTCATGGGAAAGATGACAAAGACTCCGTTCACTGGACACAGAGTAAGAGCGAGCGAGCTCTTAGGACTTGTACACAGCGATGTATGTTGTCCAATGTCTACACATGCACGAAGTGGGTTTTCCTATTTCATTACTTTTACGGATGATTTCTCCAGGTATGGACATGTCTCCTTGATGAAGCATAAATCCGAGGCCTTTGAGAAATTCTGAGAATACAAGAATAAAGTAGAAAAACAAACAGGCAAAAGTATCAAGACGCTGAGATCTGATCGAGGTGGTGAATACTTGAGTGCCGAGTTTCTGGACTACTTAAAAGTGAATGGAATTCTCTCTCAGCTTACTCCTCCATACACACTACAACACAATGGTGTATCTAAAAGGCGGAATCGAACCCTATTGGATATGGTTCGTTCCATGATGAGTAAGGCTGAGTTACCGCGATCTTTCTGGGGTTATGCACTAGAATCAGCTGCATATCTTTTGAACCAGGTTCCTACTAAGTCTGTGCCTACCACACCATACCAGATGTGGAGTGGGATGAAACCCTGTCTTAAACACTTTAAGACGTAGGGATGTCCAGCTTTTGTTAAAAAGCTGCATTCGGACAAGCTCGAGGCACGCTCAGTACAGTGTAAGTTTTTAGGATACCCAAAGAACTCCAAGGGGTATTTTTTCTGTTACGCAGAGGAGCAAAAAGTCTTTGTTTCTCGTTATGCCCTCTTCTTGGAAACTGAATTTTTAGAAAATCAGATAAGTAGGAGCGCAATAGAACTGGAGGAAATTCCAGAACCACAAGCTATTACTAAAAGCTTGGTAGAACCAGAGGTTTCAGAAGAACCGGACATCCCATCGCCACTCCGCAGGAGTAGCAGGCAGTCTCATCCGTCTGAGAGATACTACAGTTTTTTCATAGACGGGGATCGAGAGGATTGCATCATTGACAATGATGAGCCTACTAGCTTCCAGCAAGCCATTCAGAGCGGGGAATCGGTAAAATGCCTGGATGCAATGCGGACCGAAATGGAGTCCATGTACACCAACAAAGTTTGGACTTTGGACATTGCTCCAGAAGGGGTAAAACCCATAGGCTGCAAATGGATCTTCAAAAAGAAGATTGGTGTAGACGGACAGGTTGAAACCTATAAGGCTAGACTTGTTGCAAAGGGTTTTCGTCAAAGACCTGGTTTGGACTATGACGAAACCTTTTCTCCAGTGGCTATGCTCAAATCCATTCGGGTCCTTCTTTCCATTGCTGCCTTCCACGATTATGAGATCTGGCAGATGGATGTAAAGACGGATTTTCTAAATGGTAATTTGGAAGAGTGCGTCTATATGGATCAGCTAGAGGATTTCATTTAGAGTGGGAGCAGCGGTAAAGTATGCAAGTTGCTTAAGTCCAATTATGGACTAAAGCAGGCATCGCGGAGTTGGAACATCTGCTTTGATGATACTGTCAAAGAATTCGATTTTATCAAAAATCCAGATGAACCAAGCATTTACAGTAAGATTGTAAGGAGAACTGTGGTATTCATAGTCTTGTACGTGGATGACATTCTCTTAATAGGAAATGACATTCCTATGATACAGTCAGTCAAAGGATTCTTGTCACAGAGGTTCTCCATGAAGGACCTGGCTGATGCCACCTACATTCTGGGGATCCAAATCTATCGTGATAGATCTAAGAGGATGTTGGGACTTTTGCAGTCTAGGTACATTGACGCCATACTGAAAAGATTCAGTATGGAAGATTCTAAGCGCGGTAACCTGCCGGCTTGTCACGGAATCACCCTCTCTAAAGAGATGTCTCCCAAGACTGATTTGGAAAGAGCTCGCATGTCATCTATACCCTACGCATCTGCGGTAGGCTCTATAATGTATGCGGTGTTATGTACCAGACCAGATGTAGCATACGCATTGAGCGTTGTAAGTATACGCATTGAGCGTTGTAAGCCGGTATCAGTCAGACCCAGGGGGAAGCACTGGATAGCAGTAAAGAACATTCTAAAGTACTTGAGAAGGACTAAGGAGATGTTCTTGGTGTATGGCAGAAAAGACCTCCAGATCGAGGCCTTTGCTAACTCCAGCTTCCAGAGTGACAAGGATGACTCCAAGTCCATGTCGGGTTATGTCTTTACCCTCAATGTAGGGGCGGTCTGTTGGAAGAGCTCCAAGTAGGACACCGTTGCAGGCTCGACGATGGAAGCTGAGTACATAGCTGCTTGCAATTCCGCAAAAGAAGCTGTCTGGATGAAGAAGTTCCTCACAGAACTTCAGGTGGTTCCAACCATTGTTGATCCAATACCGCTGTATTGCGATAACAACGACGCTATAGCTTTAGCGAAGGAACCCAGGTCCCATCAGAAGTCCAGACACATTTTGAGGCAGTATCACCTGATCAGGGAGATCGTAGATCGCCGGGAGATCGAGGTGAAGAGAGTAGATACGGAGAATAACACTGTAGATCCATTCACAAAAGTCATCCCTCAGACGCAGTTCGAGAGGCTATTCGAGATGATAGGTCTGCGATATGCCAGCACATGGCCCTAGTGCAAGTGGGAAATTGTTAGTGTATATGCCGTAGAGGCCATTATTGTATCATACTGGTTTGTATATTACTTAATGGAAGCTTGGGATATTCACAGTTGTATTAACAGTCTTGCTCAAAATGGTAGTATGCTACTTGGTTTGTTTCTACTTTAATATGTGCATGTGTTTCTTTTAGCACACCGCTTATACATATTAGTGGAGCCCGTAGGATCTTTGCTTGATTACCAGCGTTGTAATGGCATTCACACTAGTGAGGGCTTGGTAATCTACAAGCACAACCTTATACGGGTCCCTAGTCGTAGGATTATCGAGACGGGGCATCGATACTCCGGAGTAGACTAGTGTATACGCTTCTCATCACAGCAGGGAAGATGGTCTATCCCACAGCCATTAGTACGTCACACTGGAGATAGTATGCAGGTGCTCGTTAGGTTACGATTACACCGGACAAGACTCGTCGGGAACTGCTGGTTGGTACTATACCTATCGTCAGATAGAAATTCCCAGGTGACATAAGTACAGCTTAGTCCGTTGATTGATGGAGATTTTGTATGCGTGTTTAAATTTAGATTTACCATAATCAAGACGGTGTCGCTTGGTAGCTAGCCGGTTGAGTACGAGTCGATCCACAGGGAAATGGTGTTCTTTTCTTTAAGTTCTAACGAGTTAAGTCCTAACTTTGGTAGGTTTTGTTTTACGATCTAAGAATGAGAATAAATTGATTTAAAGGCTTGCTAGGGTTAGGATTAGGTTAGTTCGAAAAATGGATTCTTCTCGCTTCTATCAATGCCCTAGTAAAGAATATAGGTGTTAGGGTAATAGTTAACAACGGGGATTAGCACGACTAGGAAGAAACTATGTTTCTTCCTTTTGGTCCTTGTCCGTCCGTTCTTGGCTCTTAGCCCTAACCTCTGGTTAATTCAACCACAACCGGTCTAACTAGGGAATCACCGCTATCTTGTAGGATAGGGTGCCGTAGTGAGCGGATTATGGTTGATTTAAAGAGAGTCCTTAATTAAAATTATTTAGGCAAAGAAAGGAGTGAGAGAGATTTTCTTCTCTCAAACCTTCCCTATCCTACCCCTAACAAGTGAGGAATTACTCACTCATTAGGAAGGTGACAATAAAATTCATTTTTATATTTTTTATATTAGACAAACTAAATTGAAGATAAATAAAGAACAGATAAAAAAGTGCAGGAATTAAAATTCAGATAAGAAGAATGCGAGATAGAAAATGGAAACTTACTTTATTGATGTCCTCTCAACAACGCATTACAATGGAATTAAAATCTAGATCTAAGAATTAAAAACAGTAAAAACTAAAGAGAGGCATCCTAAGAAAGGCACCCTCAAGGAGGCACCCTTTATTTGGCTTTGAGCCCTCCAATTTATAGATAGGAAAACCCTAGGTTTACATTCTGATCCATACATGAATTACAAAACAACCCCAAAAACCGAGTGAAAGCACCGACACATCACCGACATGTGCAGAGCACGGTCGCGGAACCACGGCAGAAGAGCCTGTTTGGCCGCGGTTCCGTGGCCATTTGGTGGGTTCATGGGCCCATTTCTTCAGGGTTTCTTCAAGTTGCTTTTATCTTCTGTTTTCTTCACTTGGTCTCTCAGAATCTCTTCAATCTCCTTCCAGATTTCCAACAGTGCAGAATGATGTGGGCTTTTGCCTTGAGCTCCGTGTTGAGGTCTTGGATCTTGTGTTGCCCTTTTGCTTTGTGCATTAAAGTGTCTAAATGATTTTCCATTTGTTCCTTGAACTGGTAGGCGGCATCATACGGATTCATCTGTTGTTGGTCGTAGTCTCACATTTGTAGCGACTTTTCATGAATTTCACTGTAACGAGCTGAGAACCTATAACCTGCAACTATTTAGCAGACATGGATCAAAAGTACCAACTTATATGCAATGTGATTAAGAATGTGCGATATAAAAATCCAAAAATCTGATATGAACAAATACCCCCAAACATATCTTTTGCTCGTCCCGAGCAAAACCAATTTTATTCTCGAAAAATCCTAACCTCACTTTCGCATGGAACGCGATTGCACTGAGCTCGTGCAACAAGCCGTTAAACCTCTAGGTGTCCCTAGTAGGAGGAGTGTTGTCTCCTGAGGGTTTTCAGCGGATACTACTCACAAAATCCGATCAATTTGGCCGTTGACTCTAATTCTTCAATTCGGTATTCTAGCAAGAAAATCTATCATCTTCAACTTAGAAATCATCAACCCGTATTTTTCACACTTCCTTTTCTTTTAACTTAAGATCATATACATTTTACCAGTTTATAGAGCTTTCAGCATCTCCTAAGTTTTCCTTCTAAGGTGCAATCTTAACTCAGGAATTTTTATCATCTCTAATGAAGATATAAGCCCTATCTTTTATTCCTATCTCTCCTCCAAACTCCAATTATATACCTCTACGTGTGTGTAATCATCACCCCTACACTTGGAAATTCAATTCAAGCTATCATACTCTTGTCCATCTTCCAAAATACTTTTAGTTGGTGAATTTTAGATGAAATTGCTCACACATCCTTCATGCGACCATTAATACTTCTTAAAATACTAAACGACCGATTACAAAATGTGCTTGCGCATTTAGGCGTAATTCATCGTCTTGCAATACCTAAGGCTTAGCAGTGACTCCCAAACCAGTTGGTCTAAGGCACTAGGTGCTAAAGCACCCTCGCTATATTTTTTTATTTATGCTGCCTTAAGCAATTACAAAACCAGTGTTCATTTTTTTTTATCTCTTTATTCACCTCTTATATTTTTATTTTATTTTCCTTCATACTAAGGATTTTAGACAAGAGCATTTCAAGGTATCCTCTACTATCCTAAGTTTCAAGATGTGTGTGAGTGCGTAAAGTAAGGTATATACTTTTCAGAATTTGGACTTAAGGTTCAAAATTATTTTTCAGACTTATACTTCAAATAAAGCTTTGAATACTCCTCGATTATTTCGATTTAGCCCAAGAATTGAACTCAAAATTTGCCTATTTCTAAATAAACTACAAGGACGTATATTTTCTACAGTTAAACATTAAGAAAGGTTATTTTTTGGGTTTTTAATTTATTAAGTTTAGGATCTAGTTTTTCCTAACTTGTCAACCGTCATGTTGAACATGAGTCAAATTTGGCCGAAATTGAAATTTTCAAATTTTTTTTGATTTTTATGGGTTTTAAAATAAGTATGCAAATGCAAAAATATACACATGAATGCGAAGGAAGAAAGCTTACCAAGCACACCCCCAAACTTAAACTTAACAGTGCCCTCACTGTCATGCTACACCAAGAGGGTCAAAATTGCCGGTACTCCCCTATTTGTTTATTTATCATTTATTTTTTTTTATTATTAACAAAAAAGAAAAACAAAATATATACACAAAAAAGTCCCTCCCAAATTTAAGTGAAACATTGTTTCCACTGTTGCCGTTTTTTTAAATCTCATAAACTTGTAGACTTGGGAGGAAAAATTTATTAACGGGGACATGAAATATGATCGTGAAAATCTCCCCAAACTTATTTTTCGCTCAACACTTTGAGTTAGAAAAAATTATTTTCAAGAGCCAAATTATACCCCTCCCCCAAACTTAAGTTAAACAATGCTAAGCTTTTAAAGAGGGGGGTCAAAGTTACCGGTCAATGTCAAGCTTTGCAAAGACAAAAAGTCAACACCAACCATTCGAAGAATTTATCAGTGAAACGCACCGGTTGGTGGAAGAACATGTTGTATGGAGCCAGGAAGAAGTAAGGAAGAGATAAGTGGTGTAAAAGAAAAGGTTTACGTCTCGAGAGACGAAACAATAATGGTGAACGGAAACCAGAATGTAGATGATTAGGAATGGGAAGAATGGTCACATTCTCGTATGGAATAAGAAGAAATGGCGGTGCTTCGACTTCTTCAGGTGGAGGTTGCTTAATCACAAAATCCGTGTCATTTAGGAATGCGAGTCCGTCGGTGAAAATATCTTCGAAACTTTCATCGATGGTCTGATTGAACATTTCAATATCAATAAGTGTCGCGTCAGAATTCAACACACTTGATTTTTCAAAAATTATGGAGGTAGGATACTCGTAAGGCTCATCTACCTTATTCTCAAAAGAGTTTAAATCAAGTTGTTTTTCTAGAATTATCGAACTCAAAATATCGGATTGTGATTCATTAACACTTGCTATCATTAAAGGAAGATTAGAAGAAGAACCAGAGAAAGTGGGAGAAAAAAGTGGAATACGAACATGAGGGTGGAAATGGAGTGTATAAATTAGCACAATTTGTAATGACCGATGTGTAAAAAACGATTGTGCTAATCTATCAACCCACTGAGAAGTGAGGTCAAATCCCTCAAGATTCGTGAGAAAACATGGGTACGTCGAACTTGGTAAACCAGATATTGAAAATGAAAGTGTAACGGTTTCTTGCAAGGTCGGAACGAGGATGGAGGGAAGTGATTGAGGAAGTGATTTGTACGTTGTTTTGTGATCAAAGAATATTTTACCGCAATCAAGAACGGCGTCGCTTGGTAGCTAGCCGGTGAGTACGGGTCGGTCCACAGAGATTTTGTGTATTCTCAATTTGTTCTAACGAGTTAATTCCAAACGGTGTTGGATTGATTATTACTAAAAACTAAGGTTGATCTAGACTACGATTAAAACCTTGCTAGGGTTAGGTTTAGGTTAAGTTTGGAAAGTCAATATTCCTCACCGCTTTCTATGCCCTAATTAGGATCTATGAGGTGTTATGGTAATAATTAACAAAGTGGATTAGTACCATCGGGAAGAAACTGTGTTTCTTCCTCTAGGTCCTTGTCCTTCCTTTCTTAATTCTTATCCTAACCTTCATGGAAAACATGCACAACCGGTCTTTTAAACTACGGTATCACCGCTACCTTGTGGGATAGGGTGCCATAGGGAGCGGTGTGTGTATGTATGCATAGAGTCCTATAAAAAGATATGATGGGCAAGAAAGGGGTGAGAGATTTTCATCTCTCAAGCCTTCCCTATTACTAACCCTAACAAGTGAGGAATTACTCACTCATTAGGGAATTGATTAACATGTTCTAACTATCTAACTAGGGCAGATAATAAAAATTATACTAAGGCAGAATGAAAATTAACTAGGGCAATGAAATTAAAAGTCTTACTTTATTTGATGGCTCTCTCCAAACATTTACTCCGAATTACAATTCTGAATAGATAAATAAGAAGAGGCATACCTCAAAAAGAGGTTTAGGGTTTCTATTTATAGATCATAGAAACCGTAGGGTTACAATCGATTCACATCTTCATTTACAATTTTACCCCTGAAGAAGACTAGTCAACGCGCCGCCAGCCGCCACAAATTTTCCATCGACCCGGGCTCAACATGGCCGCGGAACCGCGGCCAAGTGCCATGTTTGGCCGCGGATCCGCGGCCATCAAGGGAGCTTGTTGGCTGCAATTTTCTGGCTTTCTTCCTGTTGCATTTTCCTACTTGTTTCTTCACTTGGTTTCTCAGATTGTCTTCTAGATTTCTTCCAGATTTCCACAGTGAATATTGTCGTAGACTTTTACCCTTTGCTTCGTGTCGAAGTTTTGAACCTTGCACTGCCTTTGTGCTTTATGAAATTGTCCATTGATCTTCGTTTATCCCTCAAATTTTAGGCATGATCTAGATTCTTCCATTTGTTGGTCTTAGTCTCACTTTTGTATCGTCTTTTCATCAATTTCACTGTTTTGTTCAAAGAACCTGTAACCTGCAACTATGTAGCAGACATGGATCAAAAGCACCTGTTTATTTGTAAAATGAATAAGAATGGGGAATATAATAATGCAAAATTATGGTATGAACAAATACCCCCAAACTTATCTTTTGCTCGTCCTCGAGCAAAACTAGTTTATTCTCGAAAAAGACCCAGCCTCACTTTCGCAGGGAAACGCGATTGCACTGAGCTCGTGCAACAAGCCGTTAAACCTCTAGGTGTCCCTAGTAGGAGGAGTGTTGTCTCCTGAGGGTTTTCAGCGGATACTACCCACAAAATCCTATCAATTCGGCCTATTGACTTTTATTCTCCAATTAGGTTTTCCAACAAGGAATTCTATTATCTTCGACTTAGAAATTATCAACCCGTATTTTTCACGCTTCCTTATCATTTAACTTAAGATTATATATGATTTGTAGATTTACTTAGCTTTTAGCATCTTTTGGGTTTTCCTTCTAGGGTTCCATCACAACTTATGAATTTTTATCATCTCTACTAAAGATACAAGTCCTATTTTTCATTCATATCTCTTATCTAAATCCTTATCACATACCCCTACGTGTGTGTATATATCACCCCTACACTTGGAAATTCAAATCAAGCTATCATACTCTTGTCCATCGTCCAAAGTACTTCTTAATTAGTGAATTTTTAGATGAAATTTGCTCACACATCCTTCATGTGACCGTTAATACTTCTTGAGGTACCAACGACCGGTTTCAAAATATGTTTACACATTAAAGCGTAATTCCTAGTCTTGTAACACCTAAGGCTTTAGCAGTGACTCCCAAACCAGTTGGTCTAAGGCACTAGGTGATAAAGCACCCTCGCTAAATATTTTTTCTATTTATGCAGCCTTAAGTAATTACAAAAACCAGTGTTCATTTTTTTTTCTTTATTCACACTTGTATTTTTATTTTATTTTTCTTCGTAATAAAAACATTAGACAAGAGCATTTCAAGATCTCTTCTACTATTCCAAGTTTCAAGGTTCATGTTTGTGCAATTTGTAGGGTATATATTTTCAGAAATTAGACTTAAACTTAGGAATTATTTTTCAGACTTATACTTTAATAAAAATATCGATAATTTTCCCTTGTTTTAACTTAGCCTAAGAAGTGAACTCGAAATTTGCCTATTTCTAAATAAACTACAAAGACATATATTTTCTACCGTTAAATTTTAAGAAAGGTTATTTTTAGGGTTTTAATTTACTAAGTCTAAGATCTAGTTGTTCCTAGCTAGTTAACCTTTTTGTCAAACTCAAGTCAATTATGGACAAAATTGAATGTTTTAATTTTTATAATTTTTAAAAAATTTCAATTTTTATGGGTTTTAAAATAAGTATGCAAATGCAAAAATATACATATGAATGCGAAGAAAGAAATCTTACCGAGCACACCCCCAAACTTAAACTTGACAGTGTCCTCACTGTCAGGCTACACCAAGAGAGCCAAAATTGTCGGCACTCCCCTGTTTATTTATTTATATTTTTTAATTTTTTAATTTTTTTTATTGTTAAAAGAAAAACAAAATATATATACAAAAAGGTCCCCTCCAAACTTAAGTGAAACAGTGTTTCCACTGTTTAGACGTTAAATTTCAGAGTTAGGGGGAAGAAAACAATATCAAGCTATACAAGGTCTTACACAAGCCAAAGGTTAGCACCAACCATTCAAAAATTTTATCGTTATAATGGTGTGGTTGGTGAAATAATGGAGTGTAGAGAAAAGAAATGAGAAACACACAAGACCGTATGGGAAGAAAGGTGGAATATAGTCTCGGTATATTAGGAGAAGAATGGCGGAAGAGAGAAAGAAGTGTAGTACGAACTTGAGGGTGTAAATTGAGTGAATAAATTAGCACAATTTGTGATGACCAATGTGTTAAAAGCGATTGTGCTAATCTATCAACCCGTCGAGAAATGGGGTTAAATCCCTCAAGATTCGCGAGAAAACATAGGTACGTTGAACTTGGTAAACCATCCATTGAAAATGGAAGCGTGACGGATTGTTGCGCGGTCGAAACGATAGAAAGGACGAAGGGGAGTGATTTAGGGATAGTCTTATTCTCACCTAAGTAAGCTGTCTCGAACTCGAAAGATTCCATCAATTGTTCGAAATGACTGTAAGCAACCGAGTCTGATGGTTCAACTATCTCATCTGAAAATTCAAAGGACTCAAACTCGGGCGGTGAGTCTTCAAAATCGTCCGAAAAAGTGAAACACTCGTAATCGTTATCGGCCGTGAGAACTGTGTCAGATTCAAAGAGGAACGCACTGGTGGCGTCCAAACTGCTGTGATCGAACAGAAATGTTTCAAGCTCACAGTCCTCCTGTGTGATTTTTTGCGTGGTCGGAACGATTGGAAGGATGAGGGGGGTGATTTAGGAAGTATAATAGTTAAAGGTTCAGGAGGATGAATTGGAAAATCCAACTCATCAAACAAAAATGGTTCATCCTCAATACTATCCTCAATACTATCCTTATAATTCTCCTCAAAAGTTATCTCATCCATGCAATTATCATCAAAATCAAGACACATATGAAGTTCGGGAGAAACATTTAATGACTCGGGATAATGAATTGGAGAGAAAAACTCAGTCAAATCTGCTGGTTCATCATCCAAAATATTCCTGGCGTCAATATCCTCGATCAAGTGAAAATTAATTTTCTCGAACACCTCATCAAAAGCATGGATATTTATCAATTCAGGTTTTAGATTGGAAGTGTAAAGTTCAAAAGGATTAGGTGTAGGTTCACTCGAAAGAGACCCTTCACAATCTGGCAAATCAAGTACTACAAAGTCGCACAACTCATTAAACGTTTTATTTTGAACTGGTGAATCATTTGGGACACTTGTTTGAAAACTGGAGTTTTAGAATTCAATTGGTAATGGGTAGGTTTGATTTGGAAGGGTGCACAGCTCACTCTCTCCACTCAAATTCTTAATCTGTCCAAACGCTTCATCATACATTGGAAGATTTGGAGCTAGTTGGAAACTAGCTACCGGTTCACTAGGTTGCATAAGAGCGGCAATAGACGCATCCAAATTCCTCATTTGTTGGTTTGTCGCTACAATATAAGCTTCCAACGAATTTTCCAGACTAGACATGGGTTGTGAAGGGGTTTCAGTAAAAGATTCAAAATTGTTTGGATACGTGAAACTCCCAAATGGTTGTGTAGAAGCAATGTCTAGGGAATGTGCGGAAGTCGGGTAGGACTGGTAGGAATTGAATATTTGGACAGGAGTAGGATCAACATTTGGATAAAAAGGTGAATGGACTTGTTGATCCCAAGAACTAGAAGTGTTGAAAGGAGTGAAAGATCGGTTACGAGATTGTTCAATATATTCAGCAATAGACATGGCTTTCAGAGTTACAACGGGACTCGAAAAAGTAGTATCAACGTAAGAATGTGGTGAAGGTTGATACAAAGTGGATTGCAGAGTCGAACTGTTTCTCCTAGACGCTTCTATTCGATCTTTCAAAGAAATTTTTGGCATGGAGGGGTCATCCGTAATTCGACCAAAACAATTCGCGTAAGAAGTAAAGTTTGGTTGAGGGTACCAAAGTCCGGCAAGAGTTTTGTGAGTTGGGGTCCCCATGATGTAAGAAGGAGAAGAAAAAGAATGTGGGTGCAAGTGGGGTGCACGAAATTCTTAGCGACAAGTTGCAAGTTTTTGTAAAAAAAAATTTCATTTTTGTGTTTTTTTATGGAGCTTTTTGCAAAAAGATTTTCAATAAAAGGCTTAGACAAACGTTCAATCAATCACAAATGCACAATCAGGCCTAGATCTAGTGTCACCTAGGTCAGCTAGACAGCTCCTAACTGTTCCAAAGGGCAAGAAGTAGGACCTCAAACCGCCTCTTCACCGCCAATTGTGGCCAGGGAAGCACAAGTAAAGAAAGGAGGGATCCGCTCACGAATCACCGTGAGACGGGCCTTTTAAAGTTACCTTTCACTACCTGTCTAGCCTAGGCACCACAAAGTCAGGTTGGGATCAACGGTCGATGCCTAAAACTATTCCTTTGTTCTATTGAGCGCGAAGTCCTTAGGGATGAGTCTAATCTTTTTTAATTAATTGATGGTCAATGCAATATGCCTTAAGTGATTTTTAGGGTCCTGAGAAGGGTGATGAAATCCCCACCCAATCTGGATTAGTGTCAAGCCCCTTAAAGTCAATTAAAATATGCAAAACAGTAACACAATCACTTGCAAACAAAAATTTTTTTTTAGTGCGGCGCAAAGAATCCTGCACAAGATCAATTATTGGAAGGGGGAGAAATTTTTGGCGCAAAAAATCCTGCAGGAAATTTTTACAGAGGAGATATTGGGGTTGCAGAGAAGAAGAGGAAAATTACAGCGATTTTTTTACGTGCTGACGTCAGCATAGGACCGCGCTTCCGCCGCCAATGTCGCGTTCCTACTGCGGTTCCGCAGTTGACTCGTTGACTCGAGCCTCCCAACTTGTTCTGTTTTCTGTTGTAGTCCTCCTCTGTTTGTTCAGATCTACGGTTTTCTGTTTTGCTCTCTGGATTTTTCCAGATCTGAATTTGTTCTTCGATCCTGCACAATTCAAACCAAAATACCCTTCACAAAATAAGAAGATGATAAAAAAATTTATATTTTTTTATTTATCAGTTTTTATGATTTTTCAATTTTATATTAACCAGAAATCGCAAAAAGAAAATACTACGCCATCCCCGGCAATGGTGCCATTTGATTTGTACGTTGTTTTGTGATCAAAGAATATTTTACCGCAATCAAGAACGGCGTCGCTTGGTAGCTAGCCGGTGAGTACGGGTCGGTCCACAGGGATTTTGTGTATTCTCAATTTGTTCTAACGGTTAATTCCAAATGGTGTTGGATTGATTATCACTAAAAACTAAGGTTGATCTAGACTACGATTAAAACCTTGCTAGGGTTAGGTTTAGGTTAAGTTTGGAGAGTCAATATTCCTCACCGCTTTCTATTCCCTAATTAGGATCTATGAGGTGTTATGGTAATAATTAACAAAGTGGATTAGTACCATCGGGAAGAAACTGTGTTTCTTCCTCTAGGTCCTTGTCCTTCCTTTCTTAATTCTTACCCTAACCTCCATGGAAAACATGCACAACCAGTCTTTTAAACTACGGTATCACCGCTACCTCGTGGGATAGGGTGCCGTAGGGAGCGGTGTGTGTATGTATGCATAGAGTCCAATAAAAAGATGTGATGGGCAAGAAAGGGGTGAGAGATTTTCATCTCTGAAGCCTTCCCTATTACTAACCCTAACAGGTGAGGAATTACTCACTCTTTAGGGAATTGATTAACATGTTCTAACTATCTAACTAGGGCAGATAATAAAAATTATACTAAGGCGGAATAAAAATTAACTAGGGCAATGAAATAAAA
Source organism: Agapanthus africanus (assembly GCA_030015575.1). NCBI lineage: Eukaryota > Viridiplantae > Streptophyta > Magnoliopsida > Asparagales > Amaryllidaceae > Agapanthus > Agapanthus africanus. The sequence goes on along the minus strand of JASDDO010000016.1, from coordinate 267,366,864 downwards.
AGTCTTACTTTATTTGATGGCTCTCTCCAAACATTTTCTCTGAATTACAATTCTGAATAGATGAAATAAGAAGAGGCATACCACAAAAAGAGGTTTATGGCTTCTATTTATAGATCATAGAAACCGTAGGGTTACAATCGATTCACATCTTCATTTACAATTTTACCCCTGAAGAAGACTAGTCAACGCGCCGCTAGCCGCCACAAATTTTCCACCGACCCGGGCTCAACATGGCCGCGGAACCGCGGCCAAGTGCCATGTTTGGCCGCGGATCCGCGGCCATAAAGGGAGCTTGTTGGCTGCAATTTTCTGGTTTTCTTCCTGTTGCATTTTCCTACTTGTTTCATCACTTGGTTTCTCAGATTGTCTTCTAGATTTCTTCCATATTTCCACAGTGAATATTGTCGTAGACTTTTACCCTTTGCTTCGTGTCGAAGCCTTGAACCTTGCGCTGCCTTTGTGCTTTATGAAATTGTCCATTGATCTTCGTTTATCCCTCAAATTGTAGGCAAGATCTAGATTCTTCCATTTGTTGGTCGTAGTATCACTTTTGTATCGTCTTTTCATCAATTTCACTGTTTTGTTCCGAGAACCTGTAACCTACAACTATGTAGCAGACATGGATCAAAAGCACATGTTTATTTGTAAAATGAATAAGAATGGGGAATATAATAATGCAAAATTATGGTATGAACAGGAAGGGTATTGGTTAAAGATTCAGGAGGGTGTGCGCATTCAATGAAAGGGATAGAATGAATTGGAAAATCCGACTCATCAAGTAAAACTGATTCATCCTCAATAATTTCCTCAATACTCTCCCCAAAATTTAGCTTATCCATGCAATTCTCATCAAAATCAAGACGCATATGAAGTTCAGGAGAAACATTTAATGACTCGGGATGATGAATTAGAGAGAGAAATTCAGTCAAATCTGCGGGTTCATCATCCAAAATATTCCCAGCGTCAATATCCTCGATCAAGTGAAAATCAATTTTCTTAGACACCTTATCAAAAGTATGGATATTAATCAATTCAGGTTCTAGAGTGGAGGTATAGAGGTCAAAAGGATTGGTGATGGTTTCACTCGAAAGGGACCCTTCACAATCAGGTAAATCAAACACTACAAAGTCTCACAACTCATTAAACGTTTTATCTTCAACCGGTGAATCATTTGGAACACTTGATAGACATTCAAAACCGGAATTGTGGGATTCAATTGGGGAATGGTAGGTTTGATTTAGAAGGGTGCACAGCTCACTCTCACCACTCAAATTCTCAATCTGTCCAACCGCCTCATCATACATTGGAAAATTTGGAGCTAGTTGGAAACTAGCTACCGGTTCGTTAAGTTGTATGAGGGCGGCCATGGACGCATTCAAATCCATCATCTGTTGGTATGACGCTACCCGGAAGTCTTCTAACGACTGTTCCAGACTAGACATGGGTTGTGACGGGGTTTCAGTAAAAGTTTCAAAGTTGTTTGGATACTGGAAACTCCCAAATGGCTGTGTAGAAGCAATGTCTAGGGAAGGTGCAAAAGTCGGGTAGGAGGGATAAGAATTGAATGGTTGGACAGGAGTAGGATCAACATTTGGATAAGAAGGTGAATGGAATTGTCGATCCAAAGAATTCGCAGTGGTGAAAGGAGTGAAAGATCGGTTACGACATTGTTCAATATGTTCAGCAATAGACAGGGGTTTCGATAATTGTTGATCCAAAGAATTCGCAGTGGTGAAAGGAGTGAAAGATCGGTTACGAGATTGTTCAATATGTTCAGCAATAGACATGGGTTTCGGAGTTACAACAGGACTCAAAAAAAGAGTATCAACGTAAGAAGGTGGTGAAGGTTGAAATGGTTGATACAAGGTGGATTGCGGAGTCCAATTGGTTGTCCTAGACGCGTCTATTCGATCTTTCAAAGAAATTTTGGGCATGGAGGAGTCGTTCGAAATTCGACCAAAACAAGAACCGTAAGAAGTATTGTCTTGTTGTGGATACCAAAGTTCGGCAAGAGTTTTGCGAGGTGGGGTACCCATGATGTGATGAGAGAAAGGAGAAGAAAAAGAATGTGATTTTTTTAAATTTTTTTTAATATAAAAAAAAATTGTTTGTTTTTGGAATTTTGAAATTTTTGAAAGTGTTTTTTTAGAAAGAGTTTTTACAAGAATGTGTACGAAGTTACTTCAAACAATCACAGTTTAAATTATGCACAATTAAATCTAGAGCTATGGTCTTCTAAGTCCACTAGACTGCTCTTAACAGTTCCAAAGTGACAAGTTGTGAGATATCCCTCAAATTGTCTCTTCACTGTCAATTGTGGCCAGGTAAGCACAAATGAAGAAAGGAGGGTTCCGCTCACGAATCACCATGAGACGGGCCTTTTAAAGTTACCTTTATCACTTGTCTAGCCTAGGCACCACAAAGTCAAGTTTAGATAAACGATTGAATGCCCACAACCTTCCTCTGTCCTAATGAGCACGACAGTCCTTAGTTGGCTGAGTCTAGGTATTTTTTAATTTAGTTCAAGGGTGATGCATATGCTTTTTAATGATCTTTGGGGTCTTAGGAAAGGTAATGAAATCCCCACCCAATCTTGATTTGTGTTATAGCCCCTTAGATTCCGTATTAATTATGCAAAACAGTTAACACACCAAAAATTTAAAACACTTGAAATTTTTTTTTATTTGGCAGCGTAAAGAATCCTGCACAAAAACAATTTATTAGATAGGAGAAAGAGAATCTGTGCAAAGAAACTTGCGAAATTTTTTTCAGTAGAGTGCAGAGGAGAGTAGATGAGAAATGAGATACTCACAAAGATTTTTGGGTTGCTGATGTCCCCCTTTGATCGCGGTTTTGCGGCTGTTCATACGTTTGACTGCTTCAAATTGTTCCATGTGCTGAGTTTGTTTCCCTCTTTCTGTCTAGATCACCTGAATATTGATTTGTTCACTGAATTTGCTCCAGATCTGAAACAGAGTTTGCTCCAAGCCTGCACACTTGCACAAAAACCTTTCAAAAATAACAAGATGATTTTTATTTTTATTATTTTTTTGTTTTAAATTTTTTCAATTTTTTCAATTTTAATTTTTTTTTATTCACCTGAAATTACACAAAGAAAGAGACTACTGTCTCCCCGGCAACGGCGCCATTTGATTGATGGCAATTTTGTATGCGTGTTTGAATTTAAATTTACCGCAATCAAGACGGTGTCGCTTGGTAGCTAGCCGGTTGAATACGAGTCGATCCACAGGGAAATGGTGTTTTTTTCTTTAAGTTCTAACGAGTTAAGTCCTAACTTTGGTAGGTTTTGTTTTACGATCTAAGAATGAGAATAAATTGATTTAAAGTCTTTCTAGGGTTAGGATTAGGTTAGTTCGAAAAAGAAATTCTTCTCTCTTCTATCAATGCCCTAGTTAAGAATATAGGTGTTAGGGTAATAGTCAACCACGGGGGTTAGCACGACTAGGAAGAAACTAAGTTTCTTCCTTTTGGTCCTTGTCCGTCCGTTCTTGGCTCTTAGCCCTAACCTCTGGTTAATTCAACAACAACCGGTCTAACTAGGGAATCACCGTTATCTTGTAGGATAGGGTGCCGTAGTGAGCGGATTATGGTTGATTTAAAGAGAGTCCTTAATTAAAATTATTTGGGCAAAAAATGGAGTGAGAGAGATTTCCTTCTCTCAAACCTTCCCTATCCTATCCCTAACAAGTGAGGAATTACTCACTTATTAAGAAGGTGACAATAAAATTCATTTTTTATATTAGACAAACTAAATTGCAGATAAATAAAGAACAGATAAAAAAGTGCAGGAATTAAAATTCAGATAAGAAGAATGCGAGATAGAAAATGAAAACTTACTTTATTGATGTCCTCTCAACAACGCATTACAATGGAATTAAAAATCTAGATCTAAGAATTAAAAAGAGTAAAAACTAAAGAGATGCATCCTAAGAAAGGCACCCTCAAGGAGGCACCCTTTATTTGGCTTTGAGCCCTCCTATTTATAGATATGAAAACCCTAGGTTTACATTCTGATCCATACATGAAATTACAAAACAACCCCAAAAACCGAGTCAAAGCACCGACACCCCACCGACATGTGCAGAGCACGGCCGCGGAACCGCGGCAGAAGAGCCTGTTTGGCCGCGGTTCCGCGGCCATTTGGTGGGTTCATGGGCCCATTTCTTCAGGGTTTCTTCAAGTTGCTTTTATCTTCTATTTTCTTCACTTGGTCTCTCAGAATCTCTTCAATCTCCTTCCAGATTTCCAACAGTGCAGAATGATGTGGACTTTTGCCTTGAGCTCCGTGTTGATGTCTTGGATCTTGTGTTACCCTTTTGCTTTGTGCATTAAAGTGTCTAAATGATTTTCCATTTGTTCCTTGAACTGGTAGGCGGCATCATACGGATTCATCTGTTGTTGGTCGTAGTCTCACATTTGTAGCGACTTTTCATGAATTTCACTGTAACGAGCTGAGAACCTGTAACCTGAAACTATTTAGCAGACATGGATTAAAAGTACTTACTTATAGGCAATGTGATTAACAATGGGCGATATAAAAATGCAAAAATCTGATATGAACATTCGTCGACTTGACACTGCCACTTCGCCTCGAGTGTTTTCCCACTGTACTTTGATTACTACCCTACCACGGCTCAAAGGAGTCGTGCAAACAGGTAGTAGTTGGGTGCAATCCCGAAGAATTTAGAGGCAATAGCGGTTAGACAGGATTCGTCTCTCCCGGTATTAGGGGTTGATATCGGGCTGTGTCTGGAGAGCCATTACACAAAGTCTCTGGCCAGGGCAAGCGAGATTTACTGGTAGGTGTTCCAGTAGCTTCTCAGGGTGTTCTGGGCTACACTCCGACACGACTTATACCGCTATTGGGGGTCTGACGTTTACCGCCCCCTAGGCCCGATATGCGATACTCTTAGACGAACATACCGGACTGTACGGAGATTGTCACATTCAAACTCAGTAGGAGTTCGAATGGGTTTTCCTCATCGGCCTTCTTATCGATATCTACATGAGGACCGTTACATACAGCTAGTACCGCTTGTGGCCTGTGGTTAAACCCATTGCCAGCGTAATGTCGAGTTTTTAGAGTCCCACACAGAGAGTTTTCCTGCACTGGGCAAAAGGTGTAGAGGCCGTATGGTTTTACGGCAGGGCTTCGATCACTTATGTGCACTTGTGCACGTATGATGTTCGGGCAGATAATACTAGTGGGCTTTGGTTTAAGCTGGATCCTATTATTATATAGATAGATCAGTTTTGTCTCTTTGTATTCGTATTCTTCGGAATGCGGATGCGGGTGTGTATGCACGGATGTGAGGAGCGAAGAAGGAGATGCCTCATTAGGGTTTTGACCATTGACTTGATTAGAACCATTATGAGGTGGAGGAAGTTGTTTACTAATCCTTTTTATTAATAATTGTGTCATGGCTAATTGGGTTTGACCATTTGACCTTGTTGACTTTTGTTGACTTAGATATTTTGTTAAACACTAAATATTTTGGTTTAGCATTTATTATGACATGATAATGGTCAAATCAACTTAGCCACCACAATTATAATGATAAAAGTATTAGTTTTCTTTTTCCATGGCTCATTATCTCATTCTCTTTCTCTTTCATAAAAAGAGAGCTCCCATACAAGCTCTTCTTTTTCTTCCTCACTAGTAAACTCTTAAGCTCTCATGTGTTGAGAAAATTAGAATTTAAATAGACAAACAAATCCATCTTCAAACTCTACATCACCTAGGACATCAAGCTTAGCAAACTTGTTGCCCTAGTTACCTCGGTTCTTGAGGTGGAGTTCGGACTATAGACTCTCGGGTGGATCTTTTTCGACTCAAAGAGGCCGTGGAGGTGACTACGATCCGGATCGATCCTCGGATCCCATGTAGACGAGGAGGACAGTGGAGAAGACCCGAAGGACCGGTATCATGAGGTATAATCTTCTAGCAGAGTAGATAGAACCTCTTGCTTGTTTCTTTGCAATGGTTTGGCAAAGATCCTCAAGCAAAGTCTATATTACCTTGTATGATTAAAATTTGATTTTTACCTATTCCGCCTCCCCATAAGTACCGGGGTGAGTGACATAGACTTACAACTTTTCCGTCGGATTTCTAGTTAACAATACTTAGTTAGGTTTAGCTAGAACGGCAAATTTTTGAATTTGGCATGGACGATGCCTCCCGAAACCTTGCTGCCGTGCTAGGTAACCCTGCATTAACGGAGTGAGGGAAAAGGGCTAGTGGTTGTTTTAAGAGCAACTTTAAAGTTTTTAGGGTAATAAGTAATTATCAAGTTTTGGAGAGGGTTTAGCAAATAGCTAAATTTTGGGGGATTTTAAATTAAGAAAACCTTAAGTTAAAGGACTTGTTACTTCATCTGTCCTTGGCTCATAATCTTATCTTTTCTCTCCCCTCGTCATCATCTCGCTTCAATACTAAATTGAGCGGTAAAAAATTGTAGATCCATCTTCTCATTTCCCGTCGCTATCCTTTCAATCCCTTTCTTACATCTCATCGCTATATGGGAAATTTAAACCGCAAATCATAAAATTGATCAACCCTATCCGCAACCTTGCCTCTCCACGACTATCATGTCCTTTAGATTTGTCCCTTCCTCCATTACACTTGTTGTCATTTTCTCACTGAACTGTTAGTATAAATGGACATTGATGAGATGAGTCTTTTGTGTTAGGAATATGTATGCCCTAGATGCCATTATTGTATGATATAGTGGATGCTTGGACATATATATAGATGACTTTCTTGGTCGACATGATAGTATGCTATCTAGTTGCTCTTTATCATAACATGTACACTATTATTATTATATTGTCTCTCTGATACATGTTGATAAAGCCCTTAGGATGTTTTCTTGACTACCAGGACTATGATGTGGATCATACTACTGGGACTTGTGTAGTCCATAAGCACATCCTTTAACTTTTCCTAGTCGAGGGAGTATCGAGACAGGGTATCGATGTTCCAGAGTAGACTAGTGTGTACGTTTTTAACCCTGTATGGGGCGATGGTTGATCCCATAACCATTGGTGTTTGACATCAAAAATTGTACACAGGTGCTCATTAGAGAATGGGTACACTGAACAGGACTCTCCGAGAACTTCTAGTTGGTACTATACCTATCGTCAGATAGTGTTCTCTGATGACACGGGTACAGGTTAGTCTGTAGAATCGAGATCGTCATAGAGTCTTGTGTGGTTCCCACTGTACTTTGATTTCCTCCCTACCAAGACTCAAAGGAGTCGTGCAAACAGGTGGATTTTGGGTACAGTCCCGAGTCACATGGAGGCAATAAGCAATAGGAGGGGTTTTGTCTCTCCCGGTATAGGGAGTCGGTGTTGCACTATACTTGATTGGCTATAATAGTAAGTCCCTGGCCAGGGCTGATGAGATTTGCTAGTGAGAGTTATCAGTAGTTTCTCGAACCGTTATGAGCCATCCATCAGCATGACTTATTAAGTTACTGGGGTCTGACGATTCCACTCCTAGACTCGATATGCGACATATCCGACGAAGAGACCAGACTGTACGGTAAATGTTACTTATATGCTTCATGGGAGTTTGGACAAGCTTGCTTGTTGATCTTCTATTCGCTCAATACATGGGTAGCAGTTACGTCCAGCTAGTACCGCTGACGGTTTGTGGGTAACTGATGTGATAATTCCCTACTGCTGGTGTATTGACGAGTCTTTAGAGTCATGCACAGAAGTTTCCTAGTTCAAGCGAAACGAAGTAGGGCACATATGCTGATATGTGTGGGGGGCATGATTAAATACGAGTTTATGATACCGTATTCTAATCTGGCGGTAATCTGATATCAATTAAGTTATATGTGATATAACCAGATTATTGAATAAAGTGTTGATTTGATAATATGATACATAGATAAATGATATTAGTCGGTTATATGTGATATAACCGGATTATTGAATCAAGTGTTGATTTAATAATATGATATATATTTATATTTGATATAATTATATATTAACTAATATAATTGCTCACTAATTATTAACTATTTTCTTTATATATATATTAATATATATATATATATATTTGATATATATATATATATATATATTGTTAGGAATATGTATGCCCTAGAGGCCATTATTGATGATATAGTCGATGCTTCGATATATATATAGAGGACTTTCTTGCTCGACATAATAGTATGCTATCGGGTTATCTTTATCATAACATGTAGACTTGTATTTATACTTTATGTCTCTTACATGTTGATAAAACCTTTAGGATATGTACTTGACTACCAGGATTATGATGAGATCATACTAGTGGGGCCAGGGTGGTCCAAAAGTACATCCTTTAATCAGTTCCTAGTCGTGGGAATAACGAGACTAGGGCATCGATATTCCAGTGTAGACTAGTGTGTACGTTTCTTGTCCTTTAGAGGGCGATGGTTGATCCCACAACCATTGGTGTGTGACATCAAAGATTGTACACAGAAGCTCATTGGAGAATGGGTACACCGAACAGGACTCACCGAGGACTCCTATATGGTAGTATACCTATCGTCAGATATAAGTCCTCTACTAACACTGGTACATGTTAGTCTGTAGACCCAAGATCGTCATAGAGTCTTTTGTGGCTCCCACTGTGCTTTGATTTCCTCCCTACCACGGCTCAAAGGAGTCGTGCGAACAGATGGATTTTTGGTATAGTCCCGAGTCACATGGAGGCAATGAGCAATAAGGGGTTTCGTCTCTCTCGGTATTGGGGGTTGATGTTGCACTATACTCGATTTGCTATAACTGGAAGTCCCTGGCCAGGGCTGTTTACTCCAATCAGAGCAAAGCTCTGTTCAAATTCCGAGGCGGGAGATGAAGCAACGCTTCATCTTCCCCCAATCAGAGCAAAGCTCTGCTTTGAAAATTTAAGCTTTAATAACTGAAGCAACGCTTCAGATTCTTTGTGCTGGGCGCAACGCGCCACGTGGCAGGCGCAGACGCGTCAGCGCAACGCCCAAGAAGGCGCGCCCAATCAGAGCAGAGCTCTATTTGTCTGAAGCAACGCTTCAGCTGCGCTGCGCGACACGTGTCAGCGCAGATGCGCTAGCGCAGTTGCGCTGCGCTCTGCGCTGCGCTCTGCGTGTCAGCGCACATGCGCTAGCGCAGTTACGCTGCGCTGCGCGCTGCGCGACACGTGTCAGCGCAGATGCGCTAGCGCAGTTGCGCTGCGCTGTGCGCTGCGCGACACGTGTCACGTGCTGGGGCATCTGCGCCAAACTGAATTAAGATTTTAAGAAATCTTTTCTGTTCTTGTTAAAACAAGAAGATTTTCTTCTGCAAAGCAGAAGCCCTTGGATCAAAGATCCAACGGTGGGGAAAATTCCCCAAATCACTCAGAGAATGATCTCTTTAACAAATTTAACTAATTTGTGAGCACTATAAAAATGACCCTAAGCCTCAATTCAAAGGCATAAACATTTTTCTTGAAAACTCAAGAACTTTAAACAGAGAGAACTCTGAGAAGATTTCAAGAAAAAGGTAAAGAACCTTCATGAATTAGAAGAAATTCCTTCTAATAGATCATTGGTCTAAAAACAAGATCACTGATCTTTACATAATAAACAGTGCTTTGCACTTCTTGTGAACCTCCGGTTCTTTAAAAACAATAAAAATAAAAAAATAATAGTGCTTTGCACTTTTATGAACCTCTGGTTCTTCAAATAAAGAAAATTTTATTTTTCTTTGATCTAATTTAGATCAAGAAATTAAACAGTGCTTTGCACTTCCCTTCTTGAATCTAAAAGATTCTTAGTGCTTTGCACTTCCAAACTGCGCCGTTGCGCTCTTAAGAGAGCGCCACGTGTCGGCTATAGAACCACTTGCGCTAAGCGCCCTTAAGATAGAGCTTTGCTCTCTGGAATTGGCGCAACTCGCTGAGAGCACGCCACGTGTCAGCAGCGCAACAGCGCAGCGCAACAGCGCAGCGTACTGCGCTAGTGCGCTTGCGCTCACCAGAGCATGACACGTGTCATCACCATATGAGCTTGCGCTCATTACTCGGCGCAAAGCGCCAGACAAATGCACTGCCTTGGTTACAAAAGGGGCCAAGCCCAATTAAAGAAGGCCTAACAGGTCTAATAAAATGCAATGCATAGTTTTAAAAAAAAAGGGGCAGAGCCCAAACTAAAATAGATGCTCTGCATCATAAATAAAGGGACAGAGCCCAAATCAAAAGCCTAGCAGGCCAGAATAGAATGCAGTGCATTATTAAATATGGGCAAAGCCCTAGCACAGGCCTAATAGGCCGAAGATCAAGAAAAATGTTGAATATTCTCAACTGGACCTAACCCAATTTTGGCTGTAAGTCCTCAAATTAAATTGACTGAGCAAAATTGCTCTCCTAAATCAATTTATCTCCGGTTTGAGGGTACATCTCTAAACTCCTCTGACATCTATCGTTGTAATCCTTCAACGACGTCAGAGAGGCGACGGGTCCCAACGATCACACATGAATATGGACTGCGGGGTCCTTAAACTCGTGGACCGAAACGTCCCCAAACTAATATTGGACCGAGACGTCCTTAAAACTAATATCGGACCGAAACGTCCCTAAACTAATATCGGACCGAAACGTCCCTAAACTAATATCGGACCGAAACGTCCCTAAACTAATATCGGACCGAGACGTCCTTAAAACTAATATTGGACCGAAACGTCCCTAAACTAATATCGGACCGAAACGTCCCTAAACTAATATTGGACCGAGACGTCCTTAAAACTAATATCGGACTGAAACGTCCGTAAACTAATATTGGACCGAGACGTCCTTAAAACTAATATCGGACCGAAACGTCCCTAAACTAATATTGGACCGAAACGTCCCTAAACTAATATCGGACCGAAACGTCCCTAAACTAATATCGGACCACCACGTCCCTAAACTGGCGATCGACCACCACGTCCCTAAACTGGCGATGGACCACCACGTCCTCAAAACTGGAATGCGGACCACCACGTCCCTAAACTGGCGATGGACCACCACGTCCCTAAACTGGAGAACGGACCACTATGTCCCTAAACTGGAACAATAGAGCCTCCGAACTCTCTTTTGCCGGATCTAAACGGTCCCGTTTAAGTTGATCTTAGCCCCAAATACGGCTAACGTATCCTTAAACATCCAAATGGATTATAAAACTCCCAATCAACTCTAGTTCGAAGGTACATCTCCGAGCTCCTCTGACATCTGTCGTTGTAATCCTTCAACAACGTCAGAGAGGTGACGAGTCCCGATGGCCATACATTAAATTAATCACTACGTTAAGTTGATCTTAGTCTAAAACAGGACTAACGTATCCTTAACGAACGTTTAAGTCGATCTTAGCCGCAACGCGACTAATGCATCCTTAAACTAAAAACACCAAACCCAAATCTAAGTAAATGCGGATTTGGACTAATCCACGACCTACGGGCGACGGCATTACTCAGTCTCCGTATACAATCCACGGGCAACCACAAACAAAACAAACACACACGACACGAATGAAATTCTGGAGAAGGAGAAAGTTGTTACCGCGATGCGGTAGCGTAATTAACTGCAGGGGCTTGCGCCTGCAGGGAAGAGCGTCCCCACAATCAAAAACCCCTCACCCTGAGGGGGAATCTGACGAAGTCTGCTACATCGGCCGCATCCGTCTAAACCTCCGATACACGGTGCCATAAATCAACTTGGCATCTTCGGAGAGATAGACGGATAAAACCAAATAGCATCTGCCCCGAACCTCAGGCACAGACACGAAAGTCCAGGCCGCCGTTCGGAGGGGAACAGATTCTGGCACGCCCGGTGGGACCTCTTTCTCTTTCCACTCCACACTTCGTGTGTCGTCTTCGCGAACCAATCGCGGTTTGTTAAATGGTTGTCTTCGGATTTCAAGGTACTAAGATTTGGTCTTTTACCTGGCGCAGAATTCAAGATCTAATGGCCACCAACTGCTCGAAATGCCACTGCAACAGACGCTCCACTTCACCAGGAGGTGTGACATATGGGCCCCAAGCGGCTTCCTTCCTTACTCTGCCGGTAGACCAGGTGACCCAAGCCACCACCGGCTTGTTTTTCGGGACCATGGTCCCACCTACAAGCTTCTCTATGCCGACACCTGCACCGGAAGTGAACAAGAATTCGGTGTTCGACCGGCTCACTGCTTCCATGACCCCTGTCAACGGGTCGTCCGCTACCAAACCGACAGCCTCTGTTTTCACCAGGCTGAATCAGAACTCTAAATTGACTGTCCCAAAGAGGGCAACGGCCACTGTTTTGGAAGTCATTAAGGCGGCTTCTCCCGCCAAAGAGTCAGTCTTTTCAAGACTGACGACTCCTGCTCCTACCCCTACTTGAGGATCCGTCTTTGACAGATTGGATATTACCCCGCAAGGGACAACCTCGGTCTTTAAGAGGTTAACACCAGCGGCACCCTGTTCAGACAGGGGGCAAAAAGAAGCCATCTCTATCGCTGAGCCGATCCCAACGGCTCGTCGTGCTCGACGTCGACATTGGCAACGAGTGAGGAAGGCAGGGGGCAACTCCCCCTCAGGGCTAACTTCACCTTCTCCATTGGTGGATGTCAACGCTGCTGTTCCAACTGGGAACAGTTTTGAACTACTGAGGAGGGTGCGTAAGAACTCTCCAACCGCTACCTTGAAAAGATCTCCTCCACCTGCGGAGAGAGTTCCAGAAACAAAACAAGAACAGCCCCCTCAACGGCTGTCGTCAAAAATTTATAAAGTTTGGCGGAGGGTTCAAGACTCCGTGATTGACCCGGACCACCTTCATCGCCAGAAAAAGGAAAAAGTGGAAAAGGACAAAAACCGCCCCATTAAACAGCAGGGGGCAACAATTGCTAGGATGCCCACTCCAACGGCTCCTTTGACCTCGATGACCCACAAAAGAAGGAAGCCAGAGAAAGCTCCCGCGTCAGCGGAAAAGTTTGAAAGCGGTGAACCTAAACGCCCCAAGTCAGGGGGCATAATTGTTCATACGGTTTATATGGCTTCTGGAAAGGAAGAAAGTCGTACTTCTACAGGTCACCGACCGCTTACCCGATCAGTGACCAAGGCTCAGGAGCAGCAACAAAAGCTCCAGGAGATGATGACTACAATGGCTGCACTCACGGAGCCAAAAGAGAACCCTGAGACGTCCTTAGATGAACGCTAAGAGGAAGAGACCGACGCCGAGTTCCTCCGCCGAGTACTGGAAAAGAGAGACAAAGAGGCTGCTGAACAAGCAGCCAATATACAGCGTATGGGCCTCCTCTTCCAGGACATGATAGGGATGATGATACAACAAGATCCCCCGACTGAAGAACCCCCGATCGTCCTTGGGGATGATAGGGGAGAGACATCAAACCCTCAGCCCGTTCTATCAATGGATAAAGAGGATACAATCTCTAAAACTGATCTGGACGAATACATAGCCCAGCAGATAAGGGTTCATCATGCGACCGAGGCAGCCGGCCATGTCGTAAAAACTGGGCGGCCATATCCTGGCTGGTATGACCAAATCAAGTACCCGCCGGGTTACACAATTCCTAAGTTCCATGTCTACAAGGGGACCGGCAATCCCCATCAGCATGTTGCCCAGTTCAGGGCGCTTTGCGGTAACACCGGCGGTGATGACAAGCTTTTGCTCCGCCAGTTCGTTGGAAGTCTATCAGATACGGCGTTCGAGTGGTACTCTGAACTCCCTAATGATTCTATTATAACCTTCGCGGAAATAGAGCTGCTGTTTACACAACGTTTTGCAAGTGCCAGTGAACGTACCCCGATGACGGCACTGATTAAAGCTAGGGTAAAACCCGGTGAGACATGGGTTCAGTACGCTATACGGTGGCGTAATCTATGGTCGAAGTGTGAACAGCGCATAGAAGAAGCCCCTGCGGTGGGAATGTTTGTTGGAACCCTCGATCCACAAGCAACCATTTCACAGTTTATGATGTTCTTCAAGCCGACTTCCTTCCAGGCTTTGATTGACAAACTAGCGCAGATGGACCAGATGGGCCATAAACCCCCTCTCCCAAAGCCAGATTCCCGAAATGACAAAGGGAAGGGAAAAGCGATCGTCGTCGCTAATGCTCAACAACAACCGAGCGACCCGAAGCCGGTTGCTCGTCCAAACAATACGCGCCCGTACGTACCCCTTGAGGATAGAATGGGACGCTCTTATTCCTTCCCCCGCGATAAAACGAGGAGGCTATTCGAGCTGACATTGCGCAATAGACTCATAAATCTGCCAGATCCGAAACGTCCATTGCAACCGAACGACGTCAACTAGCCCAATTACTGCCCTTACCATCGAGTACTAGGCCATCCCATCGAGGATTGCTACGTTTTCAAGAATTGGCTTGAGAACCAGTACCGTCAGGGCAAATTTGCGCTATCTGACAAATGGAAGGTGAATCCCCCGCAGCCCCACACCTCTAAGGGGACGAATATGCCGGGGGCAACATGCTCCGTCATTGAGGAAGATCCTTGGGAGGTTGTATTATCAGCCAAGACAAAGAGGATGCTAAACGATCTTCAGACCTGTCCAGCGGTCAAGTGGAAGAACCCCTTGGAACCGCAGGTTATTGAGGGGATGTTGAAGCCACGTCCAACTCCGAAGACCGATGGTGGTAGTTCAAGCGTTCATAGCCAGCCGTCAAAATCTTCGAAAAAGAAGAAGAAGAAATCTAAGAAGCCCGTAAAGCCTGGCGACAAGCGCACGGACTTACAAAAGCAAATCGACGCGCTGGATGAATACAACCAAAAGGCGCGGACTCCCATTACGCTCCATGATTTCCTTGATCACGTCTTTCAAAAAGAAGATGGGGGAGAAAGTTCATCGGATGAATCCGAGGAATATGTGGCGAGCTGTCATATGATCTCCCATTCGACCACGAACGGTGAAGGGACTTCTGGCACTAAAATGCTGGGGGCAAATACTGAGTCAAGGGTTCCGGAGTTATCAATCGAAATGATTGACGCGTTTCTTAGTGAAGCTCGATTGAAAAGTAAAGCTGATCGAGAACGCGAGACGGCTATATTCGAAAGGGCCAAGCGTCAGCGGCTTGAGGGAAGAGCTGAAATGATCCCGCTGGAGCAAAATGCCTCCACCGCTGACAAAAGCCAATTCAAGATAAAGAAGAGGTTTGCTAAGGCCATATCAATGGGCATGAAGCTACCATCCTCCGAAGGAAACATTACTGGTGAATCGAAAATGCACCCCTCCTATTGCTTGTACCACCAGAAGGTGTCGCATCCCACTAAAGAGTGTAAAGCTTTCGATAAGTGGTGGCAAGGATATGTTACTCACCGGCAACAATTTAAGCGGGAAAAACGCAAAGCTCGCCGAGAGCAGGGCAGAACGATCAAAGCGCTTGATAAAACTACCGGTGGATGTTGCCTGATTGGCACCGGAGGATCACAAGTGCCGACATTCGGGAGCGATTCTGATGAAGAGCTGGAACTCGCCCCTCTCTTTAAAGAGTCCACTTCGGGAAAAGAAGAAGAACCGAAGGCTTGCGAAAATATACAGCTACGCAATCGAACATTACCCGAAAAGAATCTTGGACCCTTAAACAAGAAAGACAAAGGGAAAGAGAAGGTCTCCGAAGATATCGCCTTAGATGACCGAGTTACGGAAGAGTTAACCGCCAAGAACCCGCCAAAGAGGAATAAAGTGGATTACAATGTCTTGGCGCATCTGAGAAAGCTACCCTCACAACTCAGCATTCTCGATACCCTGTTACTATCAAAAGAGGCGAGGGATTCTTTGATTAAAGCCCTACAAGAGCCGGACCAGTTCCAAGCCTTCATGGCAGAACAAAAGATGAAGGACGAATTGGAAGAGGTACATACGGCCGACGTTGCTTTTGGCAATGAAGACCTTCTCCTCGGGACGTGTGAACACAATCGTCCCCTTTATGTCTCAGGATATTGCCACGACATAAAGATAGGTAAAATCTTGGTCGATAACGGATCGTCTGTTAATTTAATCAATGTGCGGGTGTTGAAGGAAATTTGCATGAGTGTCCAACACCTCGCCCGAGACAAGATCACCATCTCCGGGTTCGACTCCCAATCATCAAAAAACTCTTGGATCTGTGATGTTGACGCTACGCTTCGGGTTGCTCGTCACAGATATTAAATTCCATGTCATAGATGCCAAGACGTGCTACAATGCTCTGCTCTGTCGACCATGGTTGCACGAATACAATATCATTCCTTCTACACAACATCAGTGTATGAAATATTGTAAGGATGGTCTCGAGTACACTGTGGCAGGAGAATTGAATCCGTTTTCCGTGAATGAAGTTCGCAAGTATGAAGATGCCAAATACTTTTTGCTGAGTTTTGAGGACACGGAAAGGTGTCACAAGCCGGAGAACAAAACTAACGCCACCATCCCTGTCTTCGGCAGTGACACCGAGGAGGAGGAAGATATAATTTATTCAGGACCATCCCAATCCACCGGGCCAGGACCATCCGTTCCTCCATTGATCTTTGGTAGTGATTCAGAGGATGAAGTTCACGCTGTATTCCCTGCTCGGCTTTCAACACGGGCTTCTGCCGATGAAGAGCGAAGTCTGCAGATAACCATGGTGCCGCTTGAACATTACAAAGAACTGGACGCAATCGACACCAACAGTGTGGAAGAATTGCAGACATTTTATATCCCTCCCGGACGAAAAGGCGAGAAGGCAATCCTATTCTACCGTTCTGAAGAAAACAAGGTGGAAAAAGAAGTTTGGCATGGCGCGGATCCCACACTCGACAGGCTTCAGCCTATCCGTCTTCCCAGATATTATATCGAAGGTTTGAAGAAACTGCTGAAACGCCAGGGGATATCCTTCACACAGACCGTTAGAAAGGCCAAATTCTATGACAAGGTCTGGAACGTTCCTAGGACTCAACGCAAACTGCCTAACGGGAAAATGGAAACAAAAGGACTTGGGTACATCCGGTCAAAGAAACGAAAGCTAGTAAACAGCTGTTACGTCATGTATGACTTCGATGAAGAGGCGGACGCTCAATAGGAGGACGCTAACCCTAAGCCAGTAAAAGTTCCTGATGAAAAATTGCCCGGTCCGTCATTTGAAGAACAAATAGACAGGCTTATAAGGGAAGCCGGTCAAAAAGTCCGAGATGACCACATCCGCGAGACGGCTATTTATGAGAAAGCCAAGACGCAACGCCTTCTCCAACAAGCCGTGAAGGACGAAAATGCCATTCCTTGTCAACCTGCTACAAAAAAGGTTCGATGCGAAAGCAAAAACAAGTCGAAAGGCAGAAAAGGCGCTCAACAACCATAAAGCAGAGCTAAGAAACCACGTATCCGAGAGTCGGGCGTTATTGACTTAGCCCTCATGAAGAAAATGGGTCGAGCTTACTCATTTCCTCGGAACAAAACAAGGAAGATATTCGATCTCGCTCTAAAACATCAAATGCTTACGTTGCCAGAGTCCAAGCACCCCGAGCACGCAGGCGAGGTGTTCAACCCAAATTATTGCTTTTTCCATCGAGCAATGGGACACCCTCTTGAAGATTGCTTCACCTTCAAGAATTGGGTTGAAGATCAATATCAGCTGGGCAAATTCGCGTTTTCTGACAACTGGAGGGTAGCGCCACCACAGAAGCACGAGCCCGAGGCCGCGAAAGAAAAACCAGTTCCACATTGGGATTGGCAGAAAATTCGCACCTGTCGTATGATAAAGATATTGAAAGAAGAGTCCGAGAACCTGGATAGCCTCCCTTGGTGCCTCGAAAACAGCAGTGATGAGGTAATCTCAGAATTTCCCCCAGCACCGAAAGAACTGGAGGATGGAATACATAGCACCGCAGATAACCTCAGGAAAATCGAGTTGGGGACGGTAAATGATCCGCGACCGACATTCGTCAGCGAGCTGCTGTCTGAAGAGAGGGTGGCTGCGTTAAAAGACGTCCTTGTGCAGCATAAAGATTTCTTCGCATGGAACTATTCCGAGATGCCAGGACTAGATCATGGGGCCGCTGTACATAGACTAGCAATATCCCCAAACATCAAACCAGTCAAACAGGCGCCGAGAAGAATGAGACTCGAGCTTGAGATGAGCATAAATAACGAAGTCAAAAAGTTAATCGACTCCGGCTTCATCCAGGAAGTTCAGTACCCTGAATGGATCGCCAACATCGTCCCAGTGATGAAGAAAAATGGGACAGTGCGCGTATGCGTAGACTTCCGGGATCTTAATAAAGCTTGCCCGAAGGATGATTTCCCAGTGCCAGTCACTGAACTAATGATAGACAATACGTCCACACATGAGATTTTCTCCTTCATGGACGGCTCGTCGGGGTATAACCAGAGAAAGATGCACCCGAAGACCAGAAGCATACCGCTTTCAGGACTCCTCTGGGTATATTCTGCTACAAGGTGATTCCCTTCGGTTTAAAGAATGCCGGTGCCACTTATCAAAGGGCCATGACAAAGATCTTCGACGACCTTATACACGAAATCGTCGAATGCTATATCGACGATCTCGTGGTTAAAAGCAAATCATACGAGGAACATCTCGAGCATCTGAAGACTGTATTTCAACGCCTTCGGCAATACAACTTGAAGATGAATCCTCTTAAATGTGCGTTCGGGGTTTCCTCGGGCAAATTCCTGGGATTCGTTGTTCGACACCGAGGTATTGAAATAGATCCGTCAAAGATTAAAGCGATCATGGAAATGCCTCCGCCGAGGACTCTCAAACAGCTGCGGTCTCTCCAAGGGAAACTCGCATACATACGGCGATTTATAGCCAACCTTTCAGGAAAGTGCCATCCTTATAGTCACCTGATGAAGAAGGGAACCCCATTCGTTTGGGATCAAAAAGGCCAAGGCGCACTGGACGAGATCAAGCAATACCTGCAGAACCCGCCGGTGTTGGCTGCTCCGGTTAAGGGGAAGCCTCTCATTCTTTATACAACCGCCCTCGAAGGTTCTTTAGGCGCATTATGGGCACAAGAGAACGATCAAGGGAAAGAAATAGCACTCTACTACTTAAGTCGAGTTCTGCTGGGGGCAGAAAGCAACTACTCTCCCATTGAAAAACACTGCCTGGCGTTGATCTTCGCAATAACAAAGCTTAGACATTACGCATTAGCGCACTAAGTCCATCTCATTTCAAAGGTGGACCCTCTCAAATATCTAATGTCAAAAGCCATACTGACGGGACGACTCGCTAAATGGGCCCTGCTCTTGATGGAATTTTCGATAACGTATCGACCCCTCATGGCAGTGAAGGGTCAGGCCATAGCCGACTTCCTTGCTGAGCACCCGATACCTGCCGATTCTCCCCTGAATTGCGATTTGCCAGACAAGCATGCGTTTGACGCAATCGACGATGGTGATACCCATTGGGAGCTTTATTTCGATGGAGCATCTTCCATGAAAAAGCACAAACAAAGTACGTCAATGATCAAATCGGGAGTAGGCCTTATCTTTGTGACCCCACAAGGAGGAATAATGCGCTTCGCCTTCTCCTTAACAGAGCCGAGAACGAATAATGAAGCTGAATATGAAGCTTTGATAGCAGGCCTCGAGATCGCCATTGACATGGGAATTGAAGACCTACTCATATATGGGGACTCCCAGCTAGTCGTCAGTCAAGTGAACGGCGATTACCAAACATGCAAACCGGAATTGGTAAAATACGGTGAAAAAGTACAACAACTGCTAACCCAAATTCCCTCCTATACTTTGGAGAGCATACCGCGCGCGGAAAACAGCAAAGCGGACGCACTAGCCAAACTTGCTAAAGAACTGGCTGACGAGAACCTCGATGACGTTAGAATCGTGGTACAAAGCCGTCGAGTGCTTGCCCCAGCAGAAGTATCTCCAGAATCATCCGAAGAAAAAGGAGCGAACGAGGAGACAACCCTGCAAATAAAAGATTGGGAAGATACCGAGGACTGGAGAGAAGTCTTCATAGATTACTTCAAGTTCCACCGAATGCCTAAAGAAGCGTCCATAAGACATCAGCTCGTAAAACGAGCTCTGTCTTTCGCCTTCGTCAACGATACTCTATACAAGAGGTCATCCGATTCTCTGTGGCTGAGATGCTTAGGACCTGACGAATCGAGAAAGGTCGTCCAAGAAGTTCATGACGGACTCTGCGGTTCCCACCAAGCAGGCCCTAAGATGAAGTTGAAGATAAAACGGTTAGGCTATTATTGGCCCACCATGATGCAAGACTGCCTCGAATATGCGAAGCAATGTCACTCATGCCAAATTCATGGCTATTTCATCCATCAGCATCCCAATCCACTACATCCAACGGTGGCTAGCTGGCCATTCGAAATGTGGGGAACTGACATAGTCGGCCCCATCGAACCAGCATCGTCCAAGGGACATCGTTTCATCTTGGCGATGACTGATTACTTCTCCAAATGGGCAGAGGCAGTACCGTTGAGGGAAGTGAAGACGGAGAACATCTTCCATTTCTTCAAAACGCATGTCATATATCGATTTGGAACTCTGCGACGGATCATCTCCGATAACGGGCCAGCCTACAGAAGCCACAAGATCAGTCGCTTTGCGCAACAGCATAATATAGACTGAAGATATTCCTCGGTTTATAATCCGCGAGCTAACGGTCTAGCTGAGGCCTTCAACAAGACCTTGACGAAGATTATAAAGAAAACGGTGTCCCGAAACAAGAGGGACTGGCATGAGAGGTTGCAAGAGGATCTTTGGGCGTATCGAACTGCGTTCAAGACGGCCACGAACACAACGCCCTATGCGTTAGTATTCGGCACGGAAGCAGTACTACCCCTTGAAATAGAATTACCCTATTTACGAGTGGCAGTCCACTACGAGCTGACAGACGAAGAAAATGCTCACCTTCGGTTTGAAGAGCTTGACGCCCTTGATGAAATCCGGCTTCTAGCACAGCAAAATCTGGAAGCTTATAAAGCAAAGATGACGCGCTCATACGAAAGATTGACCCGACCGAGGACATTCCGTCAAGGCGAACTCGTGCTAGTGGTCAAAAGGCCTATGATCCCCAATCGCGCCAAACGGGGAAAATTTGAGCCAAACTATGAAGGCCCGTACATCATAGATAAAGTCTACCAAGGTGGAGCCTATCTACTCATCGACATGCACGGCGAAAGGCCTTTCAGACCAATAAACGGTCGCTTCCTAAAGAAATATTACGCTTAATGAGCCACAGCCTAGGTCAATGATAGATGACGACGACTATGTCCGCTCGCTATCTTCTTAAGCTCGAACTTTATAAGCAGTAGCTGGCCTTCTCCGTGACGGACCGAAATGCCCTTAAACTAATAGCAGACCGAAACGTCTTTAAACTAATACCGCAGCATCCTTGGGCTGACGAGATTAATAAAAATAAATAAATAAAATATATAATAAATAAAAACGATATGTCGATAAGTAAAAAGGGCACGGATGAAAACCCGAAAGGGCTCCGTGAGTAAAAACAGCAGGGCTACCGGCGAGTGTTCGTGAAAACCCGAAAGGGCGCGACCTCGTAAAAAAAAAGAGAAAAAAAAAAGAAGAAAAAATAAAAAGAATAAAAAAAACGGTATGTCCATAAGCAAAATGGGCGCGGATGAAAACCCGAAAGGGCTCCGTGAGTAAAAACAGCAAGGCTACCGGCGAGTGTTTGTGAAAACCTGAGATGGCGCAACCTCGTTAAGGACACTTATAGGGTCCTCTCGACCTTGTAAGGAGAAACCACCTGCGTGAGATCCTTACGACTCACAAAGGAGCAACACACTTAGGGATCCCCACGATTCCTAAGGAGAAAAGACACTTGTGAGATCCTCACGACTCGTAAGGAGAACTCTCTTATGGGACCCCCACGGCTCATAAGATTTGAAAGTCTTAAGTTACAGAGACCTAAACCTGTGCTTAAGCAACCCCCACAATTTCCGATATTGCCCTATAAGTGACTCAGCATTGACCATTGTATACAATCCACGGGCGCGAATAAACATTTCCCTAACCAAGGTCCATCCATGACTGGGGATATGTTCGCATAACCCTTGTAAATCCCCTCGATTCACAAAGAGAAAACCCTCCTGTGAGATCCTTACGACTTACAGAGGAACAAAACACTTAGGAACCCTCACGATTCCTAAGGAGAAAATACACCTATAAGATCGTCACGACTTGTAGAGAGAAATAGATTTGTGGGACCCTTACGGCTCATGAAGTCAAAAGCCTTAGTCGACATGACCTTAACCCTGGTCGCTAAGCCTCCTTTGTTCGACAACGACAGAGGCAAATGATGATTCGCTCCTGGCAATATCCCAGTTATAGCGATGCTGATGCCGAAATCGGTGTCCAATTTCAGGTTTACAGCGAAAAACCAGTAGGCCGCACATGCATACGAAATAGCCGAAATGATGGGGCAACTTGCAATAAAAAGCAGCAGGTAAAATGTATGCATGCAAAATAGCCGAAATGATTGGGCAACCCGTAATAAAAAGCGACGGGTAAAAATAAAACAAAATAGCCGAAATGATTGGGCAACCCATAATAAAAAGCGACGGGTAAAAATAAAACAAATAGCCGAAATGATTGGGCACCGCGAAAAATAGCCGAAATGATTGGGCAGTCGCGATCTTCGCGATATAAAAGCTGAGATGATAGAGCATCGCGGAAATAAAATAAAATAAAAAGAAGAAATGATAAAACTTTGGCCCTACAGTTAAGATCACATCGATCTCTGTATACAATCCAAGGGCGTAAACAAAGAGGGAACCATACTTTCCCAACAGGCTCCGCCAGAAGACGAAGCCAAAACTCAACGGTTCATTTCAACCGAAGAAGCCAGTGACTTCAGCAAAACTCCTCGACTCACGGATACAAACACTCCTTGACGAGGGCTTCCTGATCCGCGTCGACCCGCAGAGCCACCAGAGCCCCCGTGGGAACCCTCGACTCGTTTCAAACCCCAAGGAAACAAATAATCCTTGGCGCTTGGGAAACAAATAATCCCTAGCAAATTCCTCGACTCACGGATACAAACACTCCTTGACGAGAGCTTCCTGATCCGCGTCGACCCGCAGAGCCACCAGAGCCCCCGTGGGAACCCTCGACTCGTTTCAAACCCCAAGGAAACAAATAATCCTTGGCGCTTGGGAAACAAATAATCCCTAGTAAATTCCTCGACTCACGGATACAAACACTCCTTGACGAGAGCTTCCTGATCCGCGTCGACCCGCAGAGCCACCAGAGCCCCCGTGGGAACCCTCGACTCGTTTCAAACCCCAAGGAGACAAATAATCCTTGGCGCTTGGGAAACAAATAATCCCTAGCAAACTCCTCGACTCACGGATACAAACACTCCTTGATGAGAGCCTCCTGATTCGCGTCGACTCGCAGAGCTATCAGAGCCTCCGTAGGAATCCTCGACTCGTTTCAAACCCCAAGGAAACAAATAATCCTTGGCGCTTGGGAAACAAATAATCCCTAGCAAAATTCCTCGACTCACGGATACAAACACTCCTTGACGAGAGCTTCCTAATCCGCGTCGACCCGCAGAGCCACCAGAGCCCCCGTGGGAACCCTCGACTCGTTTCAAACCCCAAGGAAACAAATAATCCTTGGCGCTTGGGAAACAAATAATCCCAGCAAACTCCTCGACTCACGGATACAAACACTCCTTGACGAGAGCTTCCTGATCCGCGTCGACCCGCAGAGCCACCAGAGCCCCCGTGGGAACCCTCAACTCGTTTCAAACCCCAAGGAAACAAATAATCCTTGGCGCTTGGGAAACAAATAATTCCTAGTGAATTCCTAGACTCACGGATACAAACACTCCTTGACGAGAGCTTCCTGATCCGCGTCGACCCGCAGAGCCACCAGAGCCCCCGTGGGAACCCTCGACTCGTTTCAAACCCCAAGGAGACAAATAATCCTTGGCGCTTGGGAAATAAATAATCCCTAGCAAACTCCTCGACTCACGGATACAAACACTCCTTGATGAGAGCCTCCTGATTCGCGTCGACTCGCAGAGCTATCAGAGCCTCCGTAGGAATCCTCGACTCGTTTCAAACCCCAAGGAAGCAAATAATCCTTGGCGCTTGGGAAACAAATAATCCCTAGCAAAATTCCTCGACTCACGGATACAAACACTCCTTGACGAGAGCTTCCTGATCCGCGTCGACCCGCAGAGCCACCAGAGCCCCCGTGGGAACCCTCGACTCGTTTCAAACCCCAAGGAAACAAATAATCCTTGGCGCTTGGGAAACAAATAATCCCAGCAAACTCCTCGACTCACGGATACAAACACTCCTTGACGAGAGCTTCCTGATCCGCGTCGACCCGCAGAGCCACCAGAGCCCCCGTGGGAACCCTCGACTCGTTTCAAACCCCAAGGAAACAAATAATCCTTGGCGCTTGGGAAACAAATAATCCCAGCAAACTCCTCGACTCACGGATACAAACACTCCTTGACGAGAGCTTCCTGATCCGCGTCGACCCGCAGAGCTATCAGAGCCCCCGTGGGAACCCTCGACTCGTTTCAAACCCCAAGGAAACAAATAATCCTTGGCGCTTGGGAAACAAATAATCCCTAGCAAACTCCTCGACTCACGGATACAAACACTCCGTGACGAAAGCTTCCTAACTCATGTCAACTGTTCCGCTACAACTGCAAATAGATCCCCGATTCGTCTCAATTTGTAAGAAGAAGTCTCAGACAGCAAGGATTGAAAAGCTTGCTTTTTGAGCAATGGGGCCCTGCAAGTCAATCCAAACTGGTCTCTTGCATACTATTCACGGGTCTCACTCTCCGAAGTCGAATTTCGACGAGGAGGGAAACAACCACTTACGAATCCTCTCGATTCGTAAGAGGGAAAATTCTCTTATAAGATCCTTACGACTTAGAAGAGAAAACCACACTTAGGAATCCTCACGATTCCTAAGGAGAAAATCCACCTATGAGATCCTCTAGATCCGTAGGGAGAAAAGTCTCTATGAGACCCTCACGGCTCATAGAGTTGAAAAGTCTTAGGCAGCAGATCTGAACCTGCGGCCTAAGCCCTCGCTATCTCGTGAAGAAATCAAGAAGCTTACTCTATTACCTGCTAATTGTGATGACGTGCTGAGAAAAAGGAAAAGCAACAGAAAGACCATCTGATTTACATTTGATCAAGCGTTCAAGGCACATTCATTCATGCATGGGCATAAAAGACTCAGGACAAAAGATATATAATAAAGACAAGCTGGGATAAAAAAAAATTCATTAATATTGCCCAAAATTCTTACAATCATAAAAAAAGCAATGAAAGAAAAGTATTATTACAAGGGAATAACCTCAGATCCGGGGCACGGATTGAGGAATTCAAAAGTAAGGCCATCCAGAGTTCTTCTGGCCTTTCTAATTATTCTTATGCGCAGCCTCTCGCGCTCCTCTGTGTCGATATCATCGGCAAGCCCTTCCGGCCTCCGATAAGCAGCAACTATCGTCGTCTGCTGGAAGATTTGGTGTAGGATGTCAATGAGGCTATCCCGCCGCTTCTTCGAGATCAGCCCCGTCAGGTACACTGAATGCACCTTGTCCTCGGCATCATCCAGCGCATTGAGCGGCAGGGCCTCGTGAAGATCCGGAAGTGCTCTCCATATTGCTCCCAGCACGACTTTCAAAAGAGCCGAACGACGGGGTAGCAGCCAGCCACCGCTTGCGTTCAGACGACCCATGACCTCTGCACATTGAGCGTCTGTAAACTCCTGGTTTTGTTGACGACCCTGTGCGCGGATATCGTCATAAGTGATGAACTCGTGCAAACTGTATAGACGCACCGCCGTTATGCCTGGAGGAAATACCACAGGAAGATTAGTGATAGAAGAAAAATAATATACATAGAAAGCTAGATTCCTAGAGGGCAAAGCTCTGTTCAAGGATTAAAACCCATGAGCAAAAGCTCTGCTAGTGAAACCCCAATGGGGATCTCTTTAGATCAAAAGATTTGTGAGAGCAAAGCTCTTTGATTGAGATTAATTTAAGTTCATTTGATTTACATTAATTTCACCTAAAGTTTCTAACTTTGAAATTGAGCAAAGCTCTGCTAGTGAAACCCCAATGGGGATCTCTTTAGATCAAAAGATCTATAAGAGCAAAGCTCTGCTGTTTAAAGTTTAATTAAAATTAATTTAATCTAAGATTCAATTTTACCTAAAGTTTTTTCTAAAAGCTTTGGAAAGAAGAGCAAAGCTCTAGAGTTCTTGAAGGCAAGAGCAAAGCTCTGAAGTTTTTTGAAAATAAAATCGGAAAGATGATAAGCATCTGTGGGGGACCAAAGGTCCTATTTATAGGCACCAAGTGCCTCTTCGACTTCCAAAAGTCGTCACGGCGGTTGGAATTTCGCCACCGTTGCGCTCACGTTTGGGGCCACGTAAGCGCAACGGTGCGGGGGGCATTTGTTTACCCCAATCAGAGCAAAGCTCTGTTCAAATTCCGAGGCGGGAGATGAAGCAACGCTTCATCTTCCCCCAATCAGAGCAAAGCTCTGCTTTGAAAATTTAAGCTTTAATAACTGAAGCAACGCTTCAGATTCTTTGTGCTGGGCGCAACGCGCCATGTGGCAGGCGCAGACGCATCAGCGCAACGCCCAAGAAGGCGCGCCCAATCAGAGCAGAGCTCTATTTGTCTGAAGCAACGCTTCAGTTGCACTGCGCTCTGCGCTGCGCACCACGTGTCAGCGCAGATGCGCTAGCGCAGTTGCGCTGCGCTACGCGCTGCGCGACACGTGTCAGCGCAGATGCGCTAGCGCAGATGCGCTAGCGCAGTTACGCTGCGCTGTGCGCTGCGCGACACGTGTCACGCGCTGGGGCATCTGCGCCAAACTGAATTAAGATTTTAAGAAATCTTTTCTGTTCTTGTTAAAACATGAAGATTTTCTTCTGCATAGCAGAAGCCCTTGGATCAAAGATCCAACGGTGGGGAAAATTTCCCAAATCACTCAGAGAATGATCTCTTTAACAAATTTAACTAATTTGTGAGCACTATAAAAAGGACCCTAAGCCTCAATTCAAAGGCATCAACATTTTTCTTGAAAACTCAAGAACTTTAAACAGAGAGAACTCTGAGAAGATTTCAAGAAAAAGGTAAAGAACCTTCATGAATTAGAAGAAATTCCTTCTAATAGATCGTTGGTCTAAAAACAAGATCAATGATCTTTACATAATAAACAGTGCTTTGCACTTCTTGTGAACCTCCGGTTCTTTAAAAACAATAAAAATAAAAAAATAATAGTGCTTTGCACTTTTATGAACCTCTGGTTCTTCAGATAAAGAAAATTTTATTTTTCTTTGATCTAATTTAGATTAAGAAATTAAACAGTGCTTTGCACTTCCCTTCTTGAATCTAAAAGATTCTTAGTGCTTTGCACTTCCAAACTGCGCCGTTGCGCTCTTAAGAGAGCGCCACGTGTCGGCTATAGAACCACTTGCTCTAAGCGCCCTTAAGATAGAGATTTGCTCTCTGGAATTGGCGCAACTCGCTGAGAGCGCGCCACGTGTCAGCAGCGCAACAGTGCAGCGCAACAGCGCAGCGCACTGCGCTAGTGCGCTTGCGCTCACCAGAGCATGACACGTGTCATCACCATATGAGCTTGCGCTCATTACTCGGCGCAAAGCGCCAGACAAATGCACTGCCTTGGTTACAAAAGGGGCCAAGCCCAATTAAAGAAGGCCTAACAGGTCTAACAAAATGCAATGCATAGTTTTAAAAAAAAAAGGGCAGAGCCCAAACTAAAATAGATGCTCTGCATCATAAATAAAGTGACAGAGCCCAAATCAAAAGCCTAGCAGGCCAGAATAGAATGCAGTGCATTATTAAATATGGGCAAAGCCCTAGCACAGGCCTAATAGGCCGAAGATCAAGAAAAATGTTGAATATTCTCAACTGGACCTAACCCAATTTTGGCTGTAAGTCCTCAAATTAAATTGACTGAGCAAAATTGCTCTCCTAAATCAATTTATCTCCGGTTTGAGGGTACATCTCTAAACTCCTCTGACATCTATCGTTGTAATCCTTCAACGACGTCAGAGAGGCGACGGGTCCCAACGATCACACATGAATATGGACTGCGGGGTCCTTAAACTCGTGGACCGAAACGTCCCTAAACTAATATTGGACCGAGACGTCCTTAAAACTAATATCGGACCGAGACGTCCCTAAACTAATATCGGACCGAAACGTCCCTAAACTAATATCGGACTGAGACGTCCTTAAACTAATATCGGACCGAAACGTCCCTAAACTAATATCGGACCGAGACGTCCCTAAACTAATATTGGACCGAGACGTCCCTAAACTAATATTGGACCGAAACGTCCCTAAACTAATATTGGACCGAGACGTCCTTAAAACTAATATCGGACCGAAACGTCCCTAAACTAATATCGGACCGAGACGTCCTTAAAACTAATATCGGACCGAGACGTCCCAAAACTAATATCGGACCGAGACGTCCTTAAAACTAATATCGGACCGAGACGTCCCTAAACTAATATTGGACCGAGACGTCCTTAAAACTAATATCGGACCGAGACGTCCCTAAACTAATATTGGAGCGAGACGTCCTTAAAACTAATATCGGACCGAAACGTCCCTAAACTAATATTGGACCGAAACGTCCCTAAACTAATATCGGACCGAAACGTCCCTAAACTAATATCGGACCACCACGTCCCTAAACTGGCGATCGACCACCACGTCCCTAAACTGGCGATGGACCACCACGTCCTCAAAACTGGAATGCGGACCACCACGTCCCTAAACTGGCGATGGACCACCACGTCCCTAAACTGGCGAACGGACCACTATGTCCCTAAACTGGAACAATAGAGCCTCCGAACGCTCTTTTGCCGGATCTAAACGGTCCCGTTTAAGTTGATCTTAGCCCCAAATACGGCTAACGTATCCTTAAACATCCAAATGGATTATAAAACTCCCAATCAACTCTGGTTCGAAGGTACATCTCCGAGCTCCTCTAACATCTGTCGTTGTAATCCTTCAACGACGTCAGAGAGGTGACGAGTCCCGATGGCCATACATTAAATTAATCACTACGTTAAGTTGATCTTAGTCTAAAACAGGACTAACGTATCCTTAACGAACGTTTAAGTCGATCTTAGCCGCAACACGACTAATGCATCCTTAAACTAAAAACACCAAACCCAAATCTAAGTAAATGCGGATTTGGACTAATCCACGTACTACGGGCGACGGCATTACTCAGTCTCCGTATACAATCCACGGGAAACCACAAACAAAACAAACACACACGACACGAAGTGAAATTCTGGAGAAGGAGAAAGTTGTTACCACGATGCGGTAGCGTAATTAACTGTAGGGGCTTGCGCCTGCAGGGAAGAGCGTCCCCACAATCAAAAACCCCTCACCCTGAGGGGGAATCTGATGAAGTCTGCTACATCGGCCGCATCCATCTAAACCTTCGATACACGGTGCCATAAATCAACTTAGCATCTTCGGAGAGATAGACGGATAAAACCAAATAGCATCTGCCCCGAACCTCAGGCACAGACGCGAAAGTCCAGGCCGCCGTTCGGAGCGGAACAAGGGCTACTACCAAGATTTACTGATAAGTGTTATCATTAGTTTCTCGAACCATTATAGGCCAGACATCAGCATGACTTATCACGTTACTGGGGACTAACGTTTACCACCCCTAGACATGATATGCGACATATCAGATGAAGAGACTGGACTGTACGGTAGTGTTATTGATAGGCTTCATGGAGACTATGGATCCAGCTAGTACCGCTGACGGCTTGTGGGTGACTGATGTGATCATCACCTACTGCTGGAGTATTGACGATTCTTTAGAGTCCCACACAGAAGTTCCCTGGTTCAAGAGAAACGAAGTAGGACACATATGTGATATGTGTGTGGGTCTGATTAAATACGTGTATGTGATACCTGATTCATATGGAATTTTTAGATCAAAAATAATATTACCGCAATCAAGAACGGCGTCGCTTGGTAGCTAGCCGGTGAATACGGGCCGGTCCACAGGGATGATGTATATTTCCTAATTGTTCTAACGAGCTAATTCCAAATGGTGTTTGGATCTTTATCACTAAAACTAATTTGATTTAGACTAGGATTTAGGAAACTTGCTACGGTTAGGTTTAGGTTTAGTTTGGTAAAATAAAATTTCCCACCTCTTTCAATGCCCTAAATTAGATCTTTTTAAGAGTTATGGTAATTATTAATAAAGGGGATTATGATGATCGGGAAGAAACGATGTTTCTTCCTCTAGATCCTTGTCCGTCCTTTCTTAATCCTTACCCTAACCTCCATGGAAGATATGCATATCCGGTCTTTTATACTACGGTATCACCGTTACCTCGTGGGTAGGGAGCCGTAGGGAGCGGAATATGTATGCATGCATGGAGTCCTAATTAATAACATGTGATGGGGCAAGAAAGGGGTGAGAGATTCGCATCTCTCAAACCCTTCCCTCTTCCTAACCCTAACAAGTGAGGAACTACTCGCTCATTAAGGGATCTACAAAAGTCATAATTTTTATTTTGGTTTTCATTTTAAGAGATTAATTAACTACTGCAGTTTAATTAAAAATCTAATCTAGATTTAAAACTAAGGCAAAGAATAGATCTATCTAGGGCAGAAATTAAAACTAAGAACTAAGGCAGAAAATAAAAACTACTTACAAATTGATGCTCTCCAAAACTTCAAGAGAATTCTGAATTTTATTAATTGAAAGGAGGCATGACCTAATACAAGTATTTGGGTCTCTATTTATAGGACATAGAAAACCCTAGGTTTACAATCGCCGAATGTATGCTTTTACAAAAATACCCCTAGACAGACTAGTCAGCGCCGCCAAATTTTATGGTAAAAAATTTTGCCACTACGGGCTTAGCACGGCCGCGGAACCGCGGCCCCAGGCCAGGTTTGGTCGCGGTTCTGCGTCCAAGTAAGAGGTTCTTGGGCTGAAATTCCTGGGTCTTCTTCTGGTTGACTTTTTCTTCCTATTTCTTTGGTTGGTTCTTCAGAATATCTTCTATTTTTTTTCCAGATCTCCACAGTGAGTAATGTAGTGGACTTTAACCGTTCGCTTTGTGTCGAAGTTTTTAACCTTGCGCTTCCTTGTACTTTGTGAACTGATCTTCGTGTAGACTTGATCAAGATCCTTCTATTTATTGGTCGTAGTCTCATATTTGCATCGTCTATTATCTTTTTCACTGTTTTTGTTCCAAGAACCTGTAACCTGTAACTATATAGCAGACATGGGTCAAAAGCACCTGTTTATTTGTAAAATGTATAAGAATGGGGTCTAAAAGACTGCAAAATTATGATATGAACAAATACCCCCAAACTTATCTTTTGCTCGTCCTCGAGCAAACCTAGTTTTATTCTAAACAAAAACCTAACCTCACTTTCGAAGGGAAACACGATTGCACTTAGCTCGTGCAACAAGCCGTTAAACCTCTAGGTGTCCCTAGTAGGAGGAGTGTTGTCTCCTGAGGGTTTTCAGCGGATACTACCTACAAAATCCTATCAATCAGGCCCATTGACTTTTATTCTCCAATTAGGTTTTCAAACAAGGAATTCTATTATCTTCGCTTCGTAAATTATCCATCCGTATTCTTCACGCTTCCTTATCATTTAACTTAAGATTATATATGTTCTGCAGACCTATTTAGCTTTTGGAATCTCTTAAGTTTTTCTTCTAGGGTTCCATCTCAACTTAGGAATTTTTATCATCTCTATTAAAGATATAAGTCCTATTCTTCATTCCTATCTCTTATCTAAACCCCAATCATATACCCTTACGTGTGTGTGTATATCACCCCTACACTTGGAAATTCAAATCAAGCAATCATACTCTTGTCCGTCGTCCAAAGCACTTCTTTAATTGGTGAATTTTTAGATAAATTTCGCTCACACATCCTTCATGCGACCGTTAATACTTCTTGAGGTTCCAACGACCGATTACAAAATGTGTTTGCACTTTAAAGCATAATTCCTAGTCTTGCAACACCTAAGGCTTTAGCAGTGACTCCCAAACCAGTTGGTCTAAGGCACTAGGTGATGAAGCACACTCGCTAAATATTTTTTTCTATTTTTGCAGCCTTAAGTAATTACAAAAACCAGTGTTCATTTTTTTCTTTATTCACACTTGTATTTTTTTATTTTTCTTCGTGCTAAGGACTTAAGACACGAGTATTTCAAGGTCTCTCCTACTATTCCAAGTTTCAAGGTTCGTGTTTGTGCAATTTTGTAGGGTATATATTTTCAGAATTTAGACTTAAGCTAGGAATTATTTTTCAAACTTATACTCTAATAAAAATATCAATACTTTTCCTTTGTTTTAATTTAGACCAAGAAATGAACTCAAAATTTGCCTATTTCTAAATAAACCACAAAGACATATACTTTCTACCGTTAAACTCAATGAAAGATTATTTTTAGGGTTTTTAATTTACAAAGTCTAAGATCTAGTTGTTCCTGGCTAGTTAACCTATTTGTCAAACTCAAGTCAAATAAGGCCAAAATTGAATACTTTAATTTTTATAATTTTTGAAATTTTCATTTTTTATGGGTTTTTCTTTTTCGATATATTTTTTATTTTTCAAATTTTTCAATTTTTAAGATTTTTATATAAGGATGCAAATGCAAAAATATACATATGAATGCGAAGGAAGGAAACTTACCGAGCATACCCCCAAACTTAAACTGGACAGTGTCCTCACTGTCAGACTGCACCAAGTGGGTCGAAAATGTCTGCACTTTCCTTTTTATTTTGTTTTTATATTTACAAATAATACACACTCCCAAACTTATTTGAAATAAAGTTTTGAAAAAAATGATCAAAAATTTGGGGGTAAAATGGAGGAAAATCAATCGGTGTAAATCGGCTCCTGTAAAAACAGGAGCTCCTCCGATGGGTCCGCTGTGAGAAATGGTTTCAATCGATATCCGTTTACTTTAAACAAAGTACCGTCCTCCGGATTTTCAAGATCTATCGCACCGTGCGGATATACGGTGCGTACTATAAATGGCCCTTTCCACCTAGATCGGAGCTTGCCCGGGTGATAATGTAACCGAGTGTCATAGAGTAAAACCTGTTGACCAGGTTTAAACGTTTTGCGCAAAAGGTGTTTGTCATGGAACACCTTAGTTCGGTTTTTAACAATGACAGCATTATCATAAGCCTCATCCCGCAGCTCTTCTAGTTCGTTTAATTGCAGCTTTCTATTGTTGCCCGCATCTCCCATTGATAAATTCAACTCCTTGATCGCCCAAAATGCCTTGTGCTCAATCTCAACTAGGAGGTAGCAAGCCTTCCCATAAACAAGCCGGTATGGAGACATACCAAGATCGGTCTTGTATGCAGTACGGAATGCCCATAGTGCATCGATCAGTTTGTGTGACCAATCTTTACGGTTTTTAGAAACCGTTTTCTCCAAGATTTGCTTAATTTGCCGATTCGAAACCTCGGCTTGCCCACATGTTTGGGGATGGTATGGCGTTGACAGCTTGTGAGTAATAGAATATTTGCGCATTAAGGACTCAAAAGTCCTATTGCAGAAGTGAGATCCATTATCACTTATAATCGCTCGAGGGTGACCAAATCGAGAAAAGATATGTTCTTTAAGAAATCGAACGAGAACTTTATTGTCATTCGTTCGGCTAGGCACAGCCTCGAACCATTTCGACACATAGTCAACAGCCAAAAGAATATACACATTCCCAAAGGAATTGGGAAATGGTCCCATGAAGTCAATTCCTCAAACATCAAAAATATCCACAACCAAAATTGGTTAGAGCGGCATTTCGTTTTTCCGCGATATCCGGCCAAAGTGTTGGCACCGGGAGCATGTCTTGCAGTATTCATATGCATCCTTAAAGAGTCGTGGCCAATAGAAACTACACTGCAAGATTTTCTCGGTTGTCTTCTTTGGGCCAAAGTACCCGCCACACGCTTGATCGTGGCAAAAAGACAGCACACTCTTAAAATTATTTTCAGGTACACACCGACGAATGATTTGGTCGGAACAGTATTTAAAAAGATACGGTTCATCCCAGTAAAAATGCTTTACTTGGGACAAGAATCGGAGTTTATCCTGTTTCGACCAATCTTTAGGTATCAAGCCGGTGGCCAAGTAGTTTACTATATTAGCGAACTATGGTTCGCAAGACATGGTTAAGAGTTGCTCATCGGGAAAAACATCTTTGATTGGAATTTCAAATGTAGGCGAAGAAGGAAGTCGTGAAAGGTGATCGGCCACTACGTTTTCGCATCCTCTTTTGTCCCTTATGACAAGGTCAAACTCTTGTATTAAGAGGATCCAACATATTAGCCTCGATTTAGCATCCTTCTTCGCAAAAAGGTGGCGAAGAGCTGAATGGTCCGTATACACAATAACTGGAGAGCCGATTAAATAAGGCCGGAATTTTTCAAGTGCAAACACAACTGTTAAAAACTCCTTTTCTGTTGTTGTGTAGTTTAGTTGTGCCTCATTTAGTGTACGGCTAGCGTAATAAATTACGTGCGGCATCTTATTAATGTGCTGTCTAAGAACAGCACCAATGGCGAAATCTGATGCGTCGCACATAATTTCGAAGGGATGCGTCCAGTCTGGAGATGAAATAATGGGCGTAGAAATGAGAGAGTGTTTCAATGACTCGAACGCTTCCATGCAAGTTGAGTCAAAATCAAATGTTGTGTCCTTGGCCAATAAGAGAGTCAAGGGTCTAGCAATCTTGCTAAAATCCTTGATGAACCGTCTATAAAAACCGGCATGGCCAAGGAAAGCTCGGATGCCTTTGACGCATTTTGGAGGAGGAAGATTAGAAATGACCTCAATTTTTGCTTTATCAACCTCTATACCATTTTGCGAGATGACATGTCCTAAGACAATGCCTTCTCGTACCATAAAGTGGCACTTCTCCTAATTCAAAGTGAGGTTCTTATCCCTACAGCGGGTAAGAACTGCGTCAAGGTGTAGTAAACACTCGTCGAACGAGTCACCAAAAATGGAGAAATCATCCATAAAGATCTCCAAAAACTTTTCAACCATGTCTGAAAAGATTCCCATCATACACCGCTGAAATGTAGCGGGTGCATTGCATAACCCAAAGGGCATACGACGATAAGCAAAAGTGCCAAAATGACAAGTAAATGTGGTCTTGTCTTGATCCACTTTGGCGATGGGGACTTGGTTATAGCCAGAATAGCCATCCAAAAAGCAGTAAAACTCGTGCCCAGCCAATCGTTCTAGCATTTGGTCAATGAAAGGTAAAGGAAAGTGGTCTTTCCTTGTCGCGGCATTGATTTTTCTATAGTCGATGCAAACTCGCCACCCAGTTTGGGTGCGAGTAGGTATTAACTCATTTGCCTCATTGGTTATGACCGTAATGCCCGATTTCTTTGGCACAACATGAATGGGGCTAACCCACTGGCTATCCGAGATAGGGTAAATAATACCACTATCAAAACATTTAACAATCTCCTTCTTGACAGCCTCTTTCATTATAGGGTTGAGGCGTCTTTGAGGATCCCTTACAGGCTTGGCATCATCCATCAAGTGTATATGATGTTCAACTATGAGGGGACTAATCTCCTTGATGTTCGCCATAGACCAGCCAAAAGCCTACCGATTATTTTGTAAGACCATTAAAAGGGCCTTCTCTTGCTCGAGAGCTAGAGAGTCCGATATGATAACGGGAAGGGTCTCATTCTCACCTAGATAAGAATATTTAAGGTGCGACGGCAAAAGCTTTAGTTCGAGTTTAGGAGGTTAAACAATTGATGGTAACAATGGTGTAACTGTTTCAAACTCGAAGGATTCCATCAACGGTTCAAATCGAGTGTACGCAACCGACTCGGATGGTTCAACTAACTCATCCGAAAAAGAAAAAGACTCAAACTCGGGTGGTGAGTCTTCAAAATTGTCTACAAAGGTGAAACACTCATAATCGTTGTCCGGCGTGAAAGCTGTGTCGGATTCTAGGTGGAACGCACAAGAGGCGTCAACATTGCTGTGGCCGAACATAAAATTTTCGAACTCACAGTCCTCCTCCACGATCTCATTGATCGAGCAAACATCAAGTACACTAGAATTAGGCTCGGAAGGCTGATTTCCCAACTTAAAAATGTTGAGTTCAATTGTCATATTGCCAAAATATAGATTCATTGAACCATTACGACAATTGATCACAACATTAGAAGTCGCAAGGAATGGTCGACCAAGTATCACCGGAATTTGACTCCGAGGGTTAGCTACAGGTTGTGTATCCATAACAATAAAGTCAACGGGGAAAATGAAATCCCCTACTCTAATTAACACATCCTCCAACTCTCCCCTAGGATGGGTGATGGATCGGTCGGCCATTTGGAGAGTACAATGAGTGGGCTTAAGCTTTCCAACGCCTAATTGCTCGTACACAGAATAAGGTAGCAAATTGACACTAGCACCAAGATCTAATAGTGCTCTATTGATGTTCTTGTCCCCAATTGTTATTGAAATAGCAGGACAACCGGGGTCTTTGTGCTTTTGGGGTAAAGATTGGACAAGAGCATCACTAACAGCACTAGCCACAAAAACTTTCTTTGGTACTTGTGACTTCCTCTTCTTGGTGCATAAGTCCTTTAAGATTTTTGCGTATGAAGGAACTTGTTGGATTGCATCCAAGATAGGTATATTTATGCTAACCTGTTTGAATAACTCTACAATCTTCTCCATTTATGGAATCGGTTTATTAGATCTCAACCTGTTTGGAAAAGGAACATTTTGAAAAGTTGTTGAGTCCAATTTTTGCGGATCAGATTGTGGAGTTGGAACGGATCCCCGTGTAGATGTGTTCGTGTTATGAGAAGTGGGTCCGTTCGAGCTAGAAGAAGTAGAGCCTTGTGAAGGATGGAGAATAGGCTCTATCGAAGAAGAAGAAGAAGAAGAAGAAGAAGAAGGTGAAGAAGATGAAGAAAGACCACCGGCAGGGGTGTCATTGGTAATACCCACATTATTGTGCAACACTTTTCCGGATCTGAACGTGGTCACAACATTTACGTTATGATTTTGTTGTTCATATGCAACATGTGCGTGACCGGGATTTGGCAGTGGTTGAGATGGAAGCTTTCCTTTTTCTCGCTCGCTCAACGCAGCATTGAGTTGTACAATTTATGCCTCAATAGATTTGATGCTTTGATCGTGTGAGTCACTGTTTTGCACCAAAGATTGAATAGAAGTCTCCAACCTTGCTGCGGATTGTGTAGATTGCTTTAGGAACGCATCTAGACTTCTTTCTAATGAGTTAACCTTATCATTAGGAGGTTGAACAAAGTTGTTTTGAGGGTAAGAATTTTTAGGCACAAAATTGTTCATTTGATTAGGGTAAGGTTGCGGTTGGAAAGGTTGCTGGAATTGAGTTTATGGAGGTGCTTGTTGTTGTGGAGGAGGAGGCCTTTGAAAGTTGTTGTTTCCTTGGAATTGTTGATTTTCGTTCCAAGCGAAATTTGGGTGACTCCTCCAACCCGGATTATATGTCGCAGAGTATGGATCATTTCTTTGTCGTTGCTGAAAGGCAGCATTGACTTGATCATGTCCTTGAGCAGATGGATTATAAGGACACTCTTCGGTGAGATGTGATAGATCCGAACAACAAGAACAAACAGTTCGTGGGGGCACAACAGGGGCAGAAGAAGGCGATGAGATTTTGGTCTCAATCGCTTGTAGCTTTTTCGTAAGTGCGGCCATCTCGGCCTTCATAGCAATCGACATATCTAATTGATGTATGCCTGCCCTAGAATGACCAATAGAAGAAGATGAGGTGGTCTTGGTGCTTTCCCACTGAAGTGTTTGTTCAGCAAGATCCTCGAGAAACTGCCACGCTTCCTCACTAGATTTGGTTAGAAAGTGACCTTGACAAATGGTTTCTAGCAACTGCTTCGTTGCCGGGTTCAATCCCTCGTATAATGTTTGGCAAAGTTGCCAATTTTCGATCCCATGGTGAGGGCATTGAACAAGTAGGTCTTTGAATCTTTCAAAACACTTACAAAATGGTTCGGAAGGAAGCTGGGAAAATTGTATAATCTCATTGCGTATTCTAGCAGTCTTGTGATGAGGATAGAACTTTTTAAGAAAAGCTTTCACAAACTCTTTCCAAATCTTAATTGAATGTGATGTTG
The DNA here is from genome assembly GCA_030015575.1 of Agapanthus africanus. Lineage (NCBI taxonomy): Eukaryota > Viridiplantae > Streptophyta > Magnoliopsida > Asparagales > Amaryllidaceae > Agapanthus > Agapanthus africanus. The sequence goes on along the minus strand of JASDDO010000016.1, from coordinate 267,328,647 downwards.
TGCTGTATAACCACTTCTCGGCTAAGTCACATAAGGTGAAAGGAATGACCCTTAGCCTTATAGCATCATCGGATAATTGGGTTGTTTTCATCATTGCGCAAACATTTTGGAATTTGTTGATAAAGATATAGGCATTTTCGGATTCCAATCCATGAAATTTTGGCAGCATATTGATGAAGTGGGGTTTGATATCAAAATTTTCCCCATTTGCCGGTGCAGATCGGGTAGAAAAGATCCTGGAGCGCGATTCGTTGGGGCGCTTCAACAGGCGGGTGATTCGGGTTATTCGCACCTAACGGAGGTGGAATCAGTCCCGTGGGTAAGGTGGTGTTAAGATTATATCCTGACATCCCTTCGGAAGAAGAATTTGAAGGTGAAAGTGAGGAAGTGGAAAGAATTTCGACTTCGGAGTCAAAAGCTTCGTCGGTCGGTACCAACGAAACACGGACTAATCGGGCGCTAGTGTCCCCAGTCCAACCGGACATACACTAAAGGGGTAGTGTAGTCAAAAAGGTGAAAAACAGAATGTGGAGGTAAGAAAAAGTTAATGAGAAGAAGTGGTGTAAGTGGGGTGCAAGGATTTCTTTAGCGACAAGTTGCAAGTTTTTGTAAAAAAAAATCCCCTTTTTTTTATGTGGAGCTTGTTGCAAAAAGGTTTTCCGATAAAAGGCTTTGACACAAATGCAATCAACAACAAATACACAATCAGGCCTGGATCTAGGGTCACCTAGGTCATCTAGACAGCTCCTAACTGTTCCAAAGGGCTAGAAATAGGACCTCAAACCGCCTCTTTACCGCCAATTGCGGTCAGGTAAGTGTCAGGTGAGTGGAAGGCTCTCCACTACAAGTAATGGCCCTAATTAAGTAACCACTCGCCTTAGACACACTTGCCTAGACACCGCAAAGTCAGGTTAGGATCAACGGCCGATGCCTACAACTAGTCCTCTGTCCTATTGAGCGCGACGTCCTTAGGGCTGAGTCTAGTATTTTTTAATTAAATAATGGTCAATGCATATGCCTTATGTGATTTCTGGGGTCCTGGGAAGGGTGATGAAATCCCCACCCAATCTGAATTGGTCTCAAGCCTCTTAAAGTCCGATTAAAAATATGCAAAACAGTAAAAATCACTTGCAATCAAATTTTTTAGCGCGGCGCAATGAATCCTGCACAAGATCAATTATTGGAAGGGGGAGAGATTTTTTATCGCAAATAATCTTGCAGGAGATTTGACAAAAGATATATCGGGATTTGCAGAAGAGAGAGAATGAAAAATTGTAGTGTTTTTTCCACCCGCCGAAGTCACCAGGCCGCCGCGGTTTAGCGGTCGGAAGGGGGGTCGCGCGGCGGAAAGGCGGCCACGTGACTGGCTCAGATCCCAAGGTTTTTCTTCTGTTCTGTTGTTGAAAGCCCCTTCTGTTCAGATCTTCAACTTTCTGTTTCGCTCTCTGGATTTTTCCAGATCCAAACTTATACGTCGATCCTGCAAAGATTCACACAAGAAACCCTTCAAACAATAAAAGATAATAGAATTTTTATAAATTTTTTCTGTTTTTATGATTTTTATAATTTATATTAACCCGAAATTGCAAAAAGGAAATATTACGCCATCCCCGGCAACGGCGCCATTTGATTCGGATGGATTTTTACGATCAAAAATAATATTTATAACCGCAATCAAGAACGGCGTCATTTGGTAGCTAGCCTGTGAGTACGGGTCGGTTCACAGGGATGTTGTGTCTTTTCTAATTGTTCTAACGAGTTAATTCTAAATGTTGTGAATGGATTATCTCTAAAACCTAAATTGATTTAGACTAGGATTTAGGAAACTTGCTACGGTTAGGTTTGGGTTATGTTTGGTAAAATAAAATTTCCCACCTCTTTCAATGCCCTAAATTAGATCTTTTTAGGAGTTATGGTAATTATTAATAAAGGGGATTAGGATGATCGGGAAGAAACGATGTTTCTTCCTCTAGATCCTTGTCCGTCCTTTCTTAATCCTTACCCTAACCTCCATGAAAGACATGCATATCCGGTCTTTTATACTACGGTATCAACGTTACCTCGTGGGTAGGGTGCCGTAGGGAGCGGAATATGTATGCATGCATGGAGTCTTAATTAATAACATGTGATGGGGCAAGAAAGAGGTGACAGATTCGCATCTCTCAAACCCTTCCCTCTTCCTAACCCTAACAAGCGAGGAACTACTCGCTCATTAAGGGATCTACAAAAGTCATAATTTTTATTTTGGTTTTCATTTTAAGAGATTAATTAACTACTGCAGTTTAATTAAAAATCTAATCTAGATTTAAAACTAAGGCAAAGAATAGATCTATCTAGGGCAGAAATTAAAACTAAGAACTAAGGCAGAAAATAAAAACTACTAACAAATTGATGCTCTCCAAAACTTCAAGAGAATTCTGAATTTTATTAATTGAAAGGAAGCATGACCTAATACAAGTATTTGGGTCTCTATTTATAGGACATAGAAAACCCTAGGTTTACAATCGCCGCATGTATGCTTTTACAAAAATACCCCTAGGAAGACTAGTCAGCGCCGCCAAATTTTATGGTAAAAAATTTCGCCACTACGGGCTTAGCACAGCCGCGGAACCGCGGCCCCAGGATAGGTTTGGCCGCGGTTCCACGGCCAAGTAAGAGGTTCTTGGGCTGAAATTCCTGGGTCTTCTTCTGGTTGACTTTTTCTTCCTATTTCTTTGGTTGGTTCTTCAGAATATCTTCTATTTTACTTCCAGATCTCAACAGTGAGTAATGTAGTGGACTTTAACCGTTCGCTTTGTGTTGAAGTTTTTAACCTTGTGCTGCCTTGTACTTTGTGAACTGATCTTCGTGTAGGCTTGATCAAGATCCTTCTATTTGTTGGTCGTAGTCTCACTTTTGCATCGTCTTTTATCTTTTTCACTGTTTTTGTTCCGAGAACCTATAACCTGTAACTATGTAGCAGACATGGGTCAAAAGCACCTGTTTTTTTGTAAAATGTATAAGAATGGGGTCTAAAAGAATGCAAAATTATGATATGAACAATACCGTATTGTAATCTGGCAGTTATCTATTATCGGTTCGGTTATATGTGATATAACCATATTGTCGAATCAAGTGTTGATTTAATAATGTGATATACAGATAAATGATATTAGTCAGTCATATGTGATATAACCGGATTATTAAATCAAGTGTTAATTTAATAATGTGATATACATTATATGTGATATAGTTATATCTTAACTAATATCATTAGTTCACTAATTATTCTTCATTATATATATATATATATATATATATATATATATATATATATATAATGAAGCATGGCTTGATTTTCTATTTTTGAGAAAAATAGAAATGAGGTGTAAATTGAGAGCATGGTTGTAAGCATGGGTGTTATATTTCTTTATTCATCTTGACTCACTATTCAAGCATGGTTGCAATTTTATATTGCAAAATTCCATGCTTGAATGAGTGGGGGTCAAAAGTTGCCATTCATTCTAGTCTCATTCTCAACACATAGCCATTTTGCTTGCTTTGCTCCCATGGTTGCTCTCTAGCTTCTTCTTCTTCCTTAATCCCATGGTTCAAGCTTCAACCCTCACATGTGATGTGAACCATGAAGCTTGAACACAAACTAGTGAGCAAATTAAACCCCTACTTCACCATCACACATTAGATTAGCAATTTGATGTGGAGTGTTGCCTTCACTAATGAGATTAGTGAAGGGTTAGCTTGAGCTTGTGGACTTCGGGTGGATCGTCTTTGGCGCGAAGATCATGAAGGAGATTCGTTCAACTAGAAAAGAAGCCTAGTAGAGTCGTGCGGATTTCAACCCGGAGTTATTGAAGAGAAGGACTCGAACTACAAAGGTTGTAGCTTGAATATTTTAGTTCATCACATCACAAAGGCAAACCCTAAATATTCTAGTAAAGTTCTTGTTAGTCTAACTTAGCACCTAATAAAATTAAAATTTGGCATGCTTGATGCCTCTAGAACCTCATTGTGGTGCTAAGGTCGACTTTCATGGTATCAGAGCCAGGCTAGAACATTAGGGTAACTTGTAGAGATATTAGAAATCTGCCATTTTTGTCGCGCAAAAACTGCCGATAAAAACTGTTGGGATACCTACAACGGAAGCAAGGTTTCGGGTGGCATCTCACATGCCAATTTCAAATTTTGCCATTATAGATAACCCTAAACCTAGGATCTTAACTAGAGAATCAAACAAAAACCAACAAGTAAACATCTTTACATCTAAGAGTTTAGGATTAAAACCTTTGTAGTCCGTTCCTTCGCTTCATAAGCTCCGAGTTGAGCTCCCTTCGCTGCGATCATCAAGTACCCGGACTCTAGAGAGGCTCCATGAGGTGAATGAGGCATCTTGCTTGAAGTCTTCACTTTCTAAGATGATCTACTTTGAAGAAACACTAACCCAAGCTCACACTTCTCTAATGAGGTATTAGTGAAGTGAACACCCTAATCTAAGTGGCTAGAATAGATGAGGATGATGAAGTAGGAATTTTGATTTCTTTTGTTTTCTATTTCTCACAATATATCATCACAAATAAAAAGCTAGAAAAGCTTTTGGAGAGAGGAAGAAGAAGATGAAGTTTTTGTGATGAATAATGAATTATTGTTTAGATTAGAATTGCAACCTAGGGTTAATCATGTCATGCTTAACCCTTGTAGAGACTTGACCATAGGTTAAGGTTAGGTTAACAAATATCTAGCAAAAATACCAAAGAGGGTGGACTAAGTCAACACATCATGAAGCTTCCCCAAAGTTCATCCAAAACTTAATCCACACAATTTGAATTACCAAAACAAATATATATAAACCCAACCATAAAACCTAATCATGGTTTAATCTCATAATCTTAGTTGCATTTGTAACCCTAACATGTTACAATATTATATATGACTTATATAATATATAATGTAACAAAAGAAAATAATACAATTAACATTTATCACATATATATCAATGTATTATCCAAGTGAGAGAAAAAATCATTTAAGTGAGCTTATATTAGTAAATGTAATGTAATATATCACATATATAATTATACATTAAATTATAGAATAAACACTTGATCCGATAATCCGGCTATTTTGCAAATAACCGACTAATATAACATGTAACATTTTATCGAATCAACACTTGATCCGATATCCCGGCTATCTCATATACCCGGCCGATATCACATATCGCGAGAACAGAATACGGTATATCATATCGTATTAATCTCAGTCCCGCACATATCACATATGTGCTCCTACTTCGTTTTGCCTGAGCCAGGAAACCTCTGTGTAGGACTCTAAAGAATTGTCATTACGCCGGCAGTAGGTGATGATCATATCAAAACACCCACAAGCTGCAAGCGGTCAGCTAAACGTAACAGCCACCCGGGTATTGAGCGATCAGAAGATCAACAAGCAAGCCTGCACATACTCCTGTGGATCCAATCAGTAACACTACCGTACAGTCCGGTCTCTTCGTCTGTTATGTCGCATATCTAGTCTAGGGGTGGTAAACATCAGACCCCAGTAACCGATAATTCGTGTCGATGTAAGGCTCATAACAGGTCGAGAAACTACTGATAACACTTACCAGCAGGTCTCCATTTCAGCTCTGGCCAGGGACTTCCAGTTATAGCCAAACGAACACTGCGCAACATCAACCCCCAACACCTGGAAAGATGAAACCCCTCCTATCGCTCATTGCCTCCATGTGATTCGGGACTGTACCTAAAATCCACCGTTTTGCACGTTCTCATGAACATGGTAAGGTGGAAATCAAACCATGGAGGGAATCACACAAGACTCTATGATGATCTCGGGTCTACAGACTAACCTGTACTAGTGTCACCAGAGAACTGCTATCTGACGATAGGTATAATACCATCTAGGAGTTCTCGGCGTGTCCGTTCATTGTACCCAGTCTCCAATGAGCACCCGTATACCTTCTCTGATGTCAAACACCAATGGATATGGGTTCATCCATCGCCCATCATATAGGTCGAGAAGCGTATACGCTAGTCTATTCTGGAGTATCGATGCCCTATCTCGATACTCCCTCGACTAGGAACAGTTATAGGATGTACTCTTGGACTACCCTGGCCCCACTAGTATGATCTGCATCATAGTCCTAGTAGTCGAGTACATATCCTAAGGGCTTTATCAACATGTTAGAGCAAGACAGTAAACTAATACAAGTCAACATGTTAAGATAAAGTGAAACAAAATAGCATACTATCATGTCGAGCAAGAAAGTCCTCTCTATATATATCCAAGCATCCACTATAATATACATCATATGTACAACAATGGCCTATAGGGCATATATATAACTAACAATCTCCCACTTGCACTAAGGCCAGCTGTTGTAGTATCTCATACCTAACATCCCGAAGAGTCTCTCAAATTGTATCTGGGGTATGGCCTTCGTGAGTGGATCCGCAGTGTTGTCCTTCGTGTCAACTATCCTGACCACGATCTCTCGGCGATCAACTATCTCCCGGATCAGGTGATACCGCCTCAGAATATGTCTGGATCTCTGATGAGACTTGGGTTCCTTGGCCAAAGCCACAGCTCCATTGTTATCATAATACAAAGGTATAGGATGCTCAATGGATGGAACCACACCAAGTTCAGTGATGAACTTCTTCATCAAGACAGCCACTTTGGCAGCATCATTGGCAGCGATGTATTCAGCCTCCATCGTCGAGTCTGCCATGGTTTCTTGCTTGGAACTCTTCCAAAAAACCGCCCCTCCATTTAGGATAAAGACAAATCCCGAGTGTGACTTAGAGTCGTCCTTATCACTTTGGAAGCTTGAATCGGTAAATGACTCCACCTGGAGTTCTCCGTGTTAGTGTATATGCCCTAGAGGCCATTACTGTATCATACTAGTATGTATATTACTTAATGGAAGCTTGGGATATTCACCTTGTATTGACAATCTTGCTCAAAATGGTAGTATGCTACTTGGTTTGTTTCTGCTTTAATGTGTACATGTGTTTCTTTTAGCATATCGCCTTTACACATTAGTGGAGCCCTTAGGATCTTTGCTTGATTACCAGCGTTGTGATGGCAGCCACACTCGTGGGGGCTAGGTAATCTATAAGCACATCCTTATGTAGGTCCCTAGTCGCAGGACTATCGAGACAGGGCATCGATACTCCGGAGTAAACTAGCGTATGCGCTTCTTATCCCAGCTTGGGAGACGGTCTGTCCCACAGCCGTCAGTACGTCGTACTTGAGATAGTATGCGGGTGCTCGTTAGGTTACGAGTACACTGGACAGGACTCGTCGGGAACTGTTGGTTGGTATTATACCTATCGTCAGTTATCAGTTCCCAGGTGACATTAGTACAGCTTAGTCCGTTGACTTGACACTGTCACTTCGCCTCGAGTGTGTTCCCACTGTACTTAGATTACTACCCTACTATGGCTCAAAGGAGTCGTGCAAACAGGTAGTTTTTGGGTGCAGTCCAGAAGCACTTGGAGGCAGTGACGGTTAGACAGGATTCGTCTCTCCCGGTATTGGGGGTTGATATCGCGCTGTGTCTAGGAGAGCCATTACACAAAGTCTCTGGCCAGGGAAAGCGAGATAGACTGGTAGATTTCCAGTGTTATCTCAGGGTGTTCTGGGCTACACTCCGACACGACTTGCACCGCTATTAGGGGACTGACAACGAGGTGAGGCCGATCCGTACACCGCAAAGAGTTGAAGACGAAGGAGTTCAAGAAAGGTATACCCCCTAACCGAGTAGGTAAAACTCTTAGTTAGGATTGTTAGATGGTTGTTTAACAAAGATCCGTATTTTGAGTCCATGTTACCACCCTAAAGAAAATCGCTTTTTATCATTTCCGCAAGCCCGTAAGTACCGGGAGGGGTAGCATGGACTTACAGTGGTATCAGAGCCTAGTTAAACACTATCTAACTTGTTAGAAAAGTAACTAGAAATTCGATCGGAGAAAAAGTCGCGAAACACGCCCGGGTTGCATACTTTCTGTCGAATTTTTCCTCTGTTCCAAAAATAATAAATCTTGCCTTAAAATTAGACTCAGGGTTTTTAGAGCACACTGTAGGAAAATGGTCCGGAGAGCCGATCAACGCGCCGCGGAACCGCGGCAGGAGCTTGCTCCCGCCGCGGATCTGCGGCCGAGTTGACTCGGCCGTGGACGATTTTCCTTGCAATGTGGTCATAGGGGTGTTTTGGGATTTTTACAATATGTTTTTTCTGCCCAGATTTTCCAGAAAGCAAAATTTGTTTTTGGGGCTTAAAAAAAACCGTATTTTGATCGAATTTCTAAAGACTAAAGCTAACGGGTTTATATCTGTGATGTGATATATGTATTGAACGTCTGCTAATCGCTATATGTCGATTAGTGGGGGTTATACATATCAGTGATCTGTAATGTTGATGGTATGTGTATATGAATTCATTGGATTGTCGTGGGTGAATAGCCGGGGGGTTGTGAGATGAGAGTTTTCTTTTCTTTCAATTCATGTTATTTGTAAATTGATGTAATATTATTTGTATGGCCGCACAACCGGGTCGGGGTTGTAGCCGTCATTGTATAATTTCTTTTTACTGGTTTTGCTCCTAGGATAGACCCAAGGTGGGGTGCACAAACTACCGGGTATCTCGAAGTGTCGAGTGGCCTACTCACGAGTTGATGGAGGTTGCTTCACTTTGGGTACTTGGCGGGTAGTTTGCCCTACCCGTAGGGGTCTAGGGTGGGGTTTGGCTATTCACCGCGACCGTGTAATCCACTTTTCGTTACAGGCTCGTACGAATTGCGGATTCCTAGTATATCCAATGTGTTCATCTGTGATCTGAAATGGCTATCATTGCAATATATTTATATATATGATATCTATTTAGGCGTTGCTTATGTTTTGCATCCGCGCTAGTCCAGCCCCCGCTCTGTCGTTAGTTAAGTAACCTAACGGGTAATGACGGGGCCCCGTGGCGAATGCGGATGGCATAAGCGTACGTCATATTTTGGTTGTTTTCTGCAATGGTAGGATTAAATGATGGGACGCATTAAAATTAATGCAAGAAAAATAAACCAAGTAAAAGTCGTTAGAACACTTTGAAAACCACTCGGTTCTTTTCAAAACCAAACTTTTAAATGCGGAGCTTGAACCACTCCTTTTGAAAGCTATCTCGTTCCATCGATTATATCAAGTTCACTACATTCACGGTTTCGCCAAAACCATTCGTAGCCCTCCGTCGTTTCACATGAATGGTCAATAAGTATTCAAGCTATGTATGTTGTCCAAAGTTAAGGCATAGTGATTGGTAGCTATTGGGTATTCATGTGCAGCATAGATAGATGTGTTGGTTTGGGGCAGTCGTTCTACCATGTTGGCCAAAGTCAAGGGTATGTGCGGGTGGGCTCAAATTAACCTGGAGAATGACGGGTAGAACTTGACATGTGACTTATGATATTTTGGCCAAAGTCAAGGTCATAAGAGCATGGGGCAAAAATCCACATCGGGAGTTTCAAAAGAACCGAAACTTGCTAGCGTTGCATACCATTTAGAGTGTAATGATTTTGGTAGGATTCCTTCAGTTTTGTCACGCGATGATATTTGGATCCCGATCCTACTGTGAGTATATGCTACTCCTCCGGAACTTTCTCACTTAACGATCAATGCTATAAACCAAGTAGGTGTCTAGAAAGGTGTTAGCGGGGCTACGCCCACAGGGAAAAGAGGTTATTTAATTAAGGAACTTCGCAAAAGTGTTGGAAAACCTCCCTCGAAGTAGCGACACTGGCCTGGCTGAACGGTTAAACAAGTATTGTACGGTGAGATTGATCCCGACTAGTTCTTCCTTTACGGTTTGAAGAGGGATTCGAGAGACAGTGCGAGCCGTCCTGTTTAGACAAATTAAAAACCACTCTAAACTTGCAAGAGCATCATGCTAAAGTGTTTCTTCTCTCTCTCCTAATTGCAGCGACCAAACATCATGACTGGACTTAAGTTACTACTAGATAAAAACATACTGACAGGGCCAAACGACAAAGATTGGCTCAGGAATGTCAAAATGGCAATCACTTATGACAAGTTGGGGTGTCTTATTACCACCAAAGCTACCCCTGTCCCAGGTCCCAAAACCAGCGTCGCGGATAGGGAAATCCGTAAGACCTGGGAAATCGACTGCGTGAAGGCCAAGTGCCTCGTGCTTGCCATCAGAGGAGGCACGAGAATATGGACCTCAAATCCATATTTCTCCATACAAAAGAACTGTATGGAGAGCAATCTCGTATCGCCAGATACGAAGTGTCGAAGAAGTTGTTTTCGGCAAGATTGGCCGTCGGATCATCGGTAGCGGATCACGTGCTTAAGATGATTGGCTACATAGAGGAGCTCGCGGACCTTGGGACCACGTTGGAGAATGAGCTCTATACGGACTTGATTCTTCTGTCCCTTCCTTTCACTTACGCCCAGTTCATCTTGAATTTCAACTTGCAAGAAAAGGAAGTTGAACTTTCAGAGCTCCTCAACATGCTGAGAAGTGCAGAGGGCACCCTACAGAAAGGTAGGGAAACATCCACTTTGTTTGTAGGAGGATCTTCCTCTTCTAGGTCCAAGGCGAAAGACAAGGGAAAGAAGAAGAAAACCCCCGCCAAACCAAGGGGCGGTGTTAGTAAGGTGGATACGAAGGGAAAAGCAAAAGCAACAAAGGTAGCGGGGAAGCTTGTGGATAAGGAAGAATGCTTTTACTGTCACAAGAGTGGACACTGGAAGAAAGATTGCAGGGCTTGGAAAGCCAGAACACAGGATCTGAAGCAGGTTGCGGCTTCAGCTTCAGGTGTGTATATTATTGAAAACTGTCTATCAATAAACTCTACGTCCTGGGTATTGGATACCGGATCAGGATCTCATATCTGTAATTCTTTGCAGGCGTTGAGAAAGCGTAGGTTTTTGAAAGCAGGTGACATGACCCTCAAAGTTGCAAATGGAGCTAGCATGGATGCTGAGGCCGTGGGGGACTATCACCTGGGAATGTCAGATGGACATGTTTTGGTTTTACGTAATTGCTTTTTTGTACCCAATGCAACTTGTAATATCATTTCTGTATCTTTGATTTCTAAAGAAGGTTATGAATTTGCGTTTGTAAGTAATGTTGTAAACATTCACCTTAATCAAGTTCTGATTGGGTCAGGTACATTAAGCAATGGTATATACGTATTAAACCAACCACAGATTTTCAATGTCCAGGATACACACAAAAGAAACCCTCCGGAAATAAATCAGACTTTCTTATGGCATTGTAGACTGGGTCACATCAATGAAAGAAGGTTGATGAAGTTACATACAGAAGGATATTTGGATCCGTTTGAATATCAATCATATGCAACTTTTCAATCCTGTCTCAAAGGAAAGATGACAAAGACTCCGTTCACTGGACACGGAGTGAGAGCGAGCGAGCTCTTGGGACTCGTACACAGCGACGTGTGCGGTCCAATGTCTATGCATGCACGAAGCGGTTATTCTTACTTCATTACTTTTACGGATGACTTTTCAAGGTACGGTTATGTCTTCTTAATGAAACATAAATCAGAAGCCTTTGAAAAATTCCAGGAATATAAGAATGAAGTAGAAAAACAAACAGGCAAAAGTATCAAAACACTGAGATCTGATCGAGGTGGTGAATACTTAAGTGCCGAGTTCCTGGATTACTTAAAAGAGAATGGAATTCTCTCTCAGCTTACTCCTCCATACACCCCGCAACATAACGGTGTATCAGAGAGACGGAACCGTACCCGATTGGATATGGTACGGTCCATGATGAGTAACGCTGAGTTACCGCGATCATTCTGGGGATATGCACTAGAATCAGCTGCATACCTTTTGAACCGAGTTCCAACTAAGACTGTGCCTACTACACCATATCAAATGTGGTGTGGGAAGAGACCCTATCTTAATCACATTAAGACATGGGGATGTCCAGCTTTTGTCAAAAAGCAGCATGCGGACAAGCTCGAGGCACGCTCAGTACAGTGCAAGTTTGTGGGATATCCAAAGAACTCCAAGGGATATTTCTTATATTGCGAAGAGGAACAAAAGGTTTTTGTTTCTCGGCATGCCTACTTCTTGGAAACTCAGTTTTTGGAGAATCAGATAAGTGGGAGCGCAATAGAACTGGAAGAAATTCCAAAACCACGAGCTATTACTGAAAGCTTAGTAGAACCAGAGGGTTCGAAAGATCAGGACATTCCTACGCCGCTCCGCAGAAGTAGTAAGCAGTCTCATCCGCCCGAGAGATACTACGGTTTTCTCATAGACGGGGATAGAGAGGATTGCATCATTGATAGTGATGAGCCGACTAGCTTCCAGCAGGCCATTCAGAGCGTTGACTCGGTAAAATGGTTGGATGCAATGCGGACCGAAATGGAGTCCATGTACACCAAGAAAGTATGGACGTTGGACATTGCTCCAGATGGGGTAAAACCCGTAGGATGCAAGTGGAGCTTCAAAAGGAAGATTGGTGTAGATGGACAGGTTGAGACCTATAAAGCTAGACTTGTTGCAAAGGGTTTCCGTCAAAGACCTGGCTTGGACTATGACGAAACCTTTTCTCCAGTGGCTATTCTGAAATCCATTCGGATCCTTCTTGCCTTTGCTGCCTTCCACGATTATGTGATCTGGTAAATGGACGTAAAGACCGCTTTTCTAAATGGAAATTTAGAGGAGTGTGTTTATATGGACCAGCCAGAGGGTTTCATTCAGAGTGGGAGCAGCGGAAAAGTGTGCAAGTTGCTTAAGTCCATCTATGAAATAAAGCAGGCATCACGGAGTTGGAACATCTGTTTTGATGAGACGGTCAAAGAATTTGGCTTTATCAAAATTCCAGATGAACCATGCATCTATAGTAGATTTGTAGCAAGAACTGTAGTATTCCTCGTTTTATACGTGGATGACATTCTCTTGATAGGAAATGACATTCCTATGCTACAATCTGTCAAAGGGTTCTTGTCACACAGGTTCTCCATGAAAGCCCTGGGTGATGCCTTATACATTCTGGGGATCCGGATCTATCGTGACAGATCCAAGAGGATACTAGGACTCTCACAGTCCAGGTACATCGACACCATACTGAAAAGATTCAGTATGGAAGATTCCAAGCGCGGTAATCTACCGGCTTGTCACGGGATCACCCTCTCCAAAGAGATGTCTCCCAAGACTGATTTGGAAAGGGATCGCATGTCTATTATACCCTACGCTTCTGCGGTAGGCTTTATAATGTATGTGATGTTGTGTACCAGACCAGATGTAGCTTATGCACTGAGTGTGGTAAGCCGGTATCAGTCAAACCCTGGGGAGAAACACTGGATAGCAGTAAAGAACATTCTCAAGTACCTGAGAAGGACTAAGGAGATGTTCTTGGTGTATGGCGGAAAAGACCTCCAGATCGAGGCCTTTGCTGACTCCAGCTTCTAGAGTGACAAGGATGATTCCAAGTCCATGTCGGATTATGTCTTTACCCTCTATGGAGGGGCGGCGTGTTGGAAGAGTTCCAAATAGGAAACCGTTGCTGACTCGATGATGGAAGCGGAATATATCGCTGCTGCAGATGCCGCAAAAGAAGCCGTCTGGATAAGGAAGTTCCTAAAAGAACTTCAGGTGGTTCCGTCCATTGTTGATCCAGTACCTCTGTATTGTGACAACAACGGGGCTATAGCTTTAGCGAAGGAACCCAGGTCCCATCAGAAGTCCAGACACATCTTGAGGCGGTATCACCTGATCAAGGAGATCGTGGGTCGCCAGGAGATCGAGGTTCAGAGAGTTGCTACGGAAGATAACACTGCTGATCCATTCACGAAGGCCTTACCCCAGACTCAGTTCGAGCTGCTGATCGAGATGATAGGTCTTCGATACGCCAGTACATGGCCTTAATGCAAGTGGGAGATTGTTAGTGTATATGCCCTAGAGGCCATTACTGTATCATACTAGTATGTATATTACTTAATGGAAGCTTGGGATATTCACCTTGTATTGACAATCTTGCTCAAAATGGTAGTATGCTACTTGGTTTGTTTCTTCTTTAATGTGTGCATGTGTTTCTTTTAGCATATCTCCTTTACACATTAGTGGAGCCCTTAGGATCTTTGCTTGATTACCAGCGTTGTGATAGCAGTCACACTCATAGGGGCTGGGTAATCTATAAGCGCATCCTTATGCAGGTCCCTAGTCGCAGGACTATCGAGACAGGGCATCGATACTCCGGAGTAGACTAGCGTATGCGCTTCTTATCCCAGCTTGGGAGACGGTCTGTCCCACAGCCGTCAGTACGTCGTACTTGAGATAGTATGCGGATGCTCGTTAGGTTACGAGTACACTGGACAGGACTCGTCGGGAACTGTTGGTTGGTATTATACCTATCGTCAGTTATCAGTTCCCAGGTGACATGAGTACAGCTTAGTCCGTTGACTTGACTCTGTCACTTCGCCTCGAGTGTGTTCCCACTGTACTTTGATTACTACCCTACCACGGCTCAAAGGACTCGTGCAAACAGGTAGTTTTTGGGTGCAGTCCCGAAGCACTTGGAGGCAGTGACGGTTAGACAGGATTCGTCTCTCCCGGTATTGGGGGTTGATATCGCGCTGTGTCTAGGAGAGCCATTACACAAAGTCCCTGGCCAGGGCAAGCGAGATAGACTGGTAGGTTTCCAGTGTTATCTCAAGGTGTTCTGGGCTACACTCCGACACGACTTGTACCGCTATTAGGGGACTGACGTTTACCGCCCCCTAGGCCCGCCATGCGATGTTCTTAGACGAACAGACCGGAATGTACGGAGACTGTCACATTCAGGCTCAATAGGAGTTCAGATGGGTTTCACCTCGTCCGTCTTCTTATCGGCATCTACCAGGGGGCCGTTACGCACAGCTAGTGCCGCTTGCGGTCTGTGGTTAAACCCACTGCCAGCGTAGTGTCGAGTCTTTAGAGTCCCACACAGAGAGCTATTCGCCTTTAGGCAAAAGAGTAGAGGTCGTATGGTTTTGCGACAGGGTTCGGTCACATCCGTGCACTTGTGCACGTTTAGTGTCCGGGCAGTTATTACTAGCGGGCTTTGGTTTAATCCAGATCCTAGTATACGTTTTGGGATTGGTTTTATCTCGTTTGTATTCGTGTTCCCCGGAACGCGGATACGGGTGTGTATGCACAGTTGACAGAGACAGAGGCAGAGGATTCTCATTAGGGTTGTTGACTGTTGACTTTTGCTTAACCCTAATGAGAATTAGACTTATGATTAACAATAATATTAATTAAGTATTATAGTGACATGGTTAGGGTTGAAAGGTTGACCTTGTTGACTTGTTGACTTTTGTTGACCGGTTGACTTGGTTGGACTTGTTGACCACCATCATGACAATGGCTATCATTTGTTTGCATTGACTTGTGCTTGCTTGATGGTTCACAAATTGCATTTAATGCAAGAAATGATATTGTCATTTGTCATGATAACAACCATCACATTATACTCAATTATTATTACTTGTTATCATAATTTTTTGGATTATGAGAGCTTGGATGGCAAAAAACTTGCTCATTCTTCATTTTCATTTCTCTCTCTTGCTCAAGCTTTCCCTTTTCCTCTTGCTCTCTCTAGCTCAAGGCAACCCCCTCTCATGAGTTGAGAACCATTGCCTTAGAGATAAAAACACCAAAACATTCCTCTACTCATCCTAGTTCATAAGGCCTAGCAAGCCAAGTGTTCTAGTTTCTTCAAGTTTGAAGTAGAAGCCAAAAAGTAGAAGCTTTCGGGTGGATCCATCTTCGGCGCGAGGAGATGACGAGGTGAGGCTGATCCGTACACCGCAAAGAGTTGAAGAAGAAGGAGTTCAAGAAAGGTATAACCCCCTAACCGAATAGGTAAAACTCTTAGTTAGGATTGTTAGATGGTTGTTTAACATAGATCCGTATTTTGAGTCCATGTTACCACCCTAAAGAAAATCGTTTTTCATCATTTCCGCAAGCCCGTAAGTACCGGGAGGGGTAGCATGGACTTACACTCCGTTACCATACTCCAAGAACATCTCTTTAGTCCTTCTCAAGTACTTGAGAATGTTCTTCACAGCTGTCTAGTGACTCTCTCCTGGATCTGCTTGATACCTACTCACTACACTTAGTGAGTATGCTACATCGGGTCTGGTACATAGTATCGCATACATGATAGAGCCTACTGCCGAAGCATAGGGTATCCCTTGCATGCGAGCTCTCTCCAAATCAGTCTTACGAGACATCTCTTTGGAGATAGTGAGTCCAGAGATCGTGGGTTGGTTCCCACGCTTGGATTCATCCATACTAAACCTCTTTAGTATGGTGTCAATGTACCTGGATTGGGACAATCCTAGTATCCGTTTAGATCTATCTCTATAGATCTTAATCCCCAAGATGTAGGAGGCATCCCCTAGATCTTTCATTGAGAATTTTTGTGACAAGAAAAGCTTGACCGATTGCAGCATACGAATATCATTTCCTATCAAGAGTATGTCATCCACGTACAATAAGAGGAAGACAACCTTACTCTCTGCCACCTTCTTGTATATACAAGGTTCATCTACGTTTTTGACGAAATCAAACTCTTTGATAACGACATCAAAACAGATGTTCCAACTCCGCGATGCTTTCTTTAACCCGTAGATGGATTTAAGCAGCTTGCACACCTTTCCGCTGCTCCCACTGTCTACGATGCCCTCTGGCTGAGTCATGTACACGCACTCTTCCAAATCACCATTTAGAAAGGCGGTCTTAACATCCATTTTCCAGATTTTGTAGTCATGGTATGCAGCGATGGCAAGTAGGATCCGGATGGACTTAAGCATAGCCACAGGAGAAAAGGTTTCGTCATAATTGACACCTGATCGTTGACGAAAACCCTTTACAACAAGTCTAGCTTTGAAAG
The DNA here is from genome assembly GCA_030015575.1 of Agapanthus africanus. NCBI lineage: Eukaryota > Viridiplantae > Streptophyta > Magnoliopsida > Asparagales > Amaryllidaceae > Agapanthus > Agapanthus africanus. Next base: position 267,311,711 of record JASDDO010000016.1, on the reverse strand, counting down.
TCTCAACTTTTCCATCTACACTAAGTTTCTTCTTTAAGATCAATTTGCTCCCAATAGGTTTTAACCCTTCAGGAGCAACTTCCAAAGTCCATACTTTGTTGGTGTACATGGATTCCATCTTAGATCGCATTGCATCCAGCCACTTCACAGAGTCTCCACTCATGATGGACTGCTCGAAGCTAGTTGGGTCATCATCCTCCAAGATGCAATTCTCGCTTCCACCATCAATGAGAAAACCGTAGTATCTCTCAGGTGGATGAGGAACCCTACTAGATTGTCGGAGAGGCTGAGGTTCGTTGGGAACTACCGAATCCTCTGGTTCCACTAAATCTTCTGTCGTGGTTTGTATCGCTAGAACCTCTTCCAGTTCTACCTCCTCGCCACTAATTTCCTTTGCAAGAAATTCCTTTTCTAAAAAGGTGGCATGTTGAGAAACAAACACCTTTTGTTTCTCTGGGTGGTAGAAGATATGTCCACGAGAATGCTTGGGATATCCTACAAACTTGCACAGAACAGATCTTGCCTCGAGCTTATCCGGATTTTGATTTTTAACATAGGCCGGCCAACCCCATATCTTAATAAAATTAAGATATGGCCTCTTCCTATTCCATATTTCATATGGAGTGGTAGGCACTGATTTGGTGGGAACTCGATTCAATAGGTATGCGGCCGTTTCCAGCGCATAACTCCAAAAGGAAATAGGCAACTCAGCGGTGCTCATTATAGAGCGCACCATATCTAATAGGGTGCGATTCCTCTGCTCCGATACACCGTTGTGTTGTGGTGTATACGGAGGAGTAAGCTGAGAGAGAATCCCATTCTCTTTTAGATAGTCCAGGAACTCCGTGCTCAAGTATTCATCTCCTCGATCAGATCGAAGGATTTTAATACTTTTACCCGTTTGGTTCTCGACTTCGGATTATATTCCTTGAATTTCTCAAATGCTTCAGACTTGTGTTTCAACAGGAACACATGTCCGAATCTTGAGAGATCGTCAGTGAATGTAATGAAGTACGAAGAACCATTCCTGGCATGTGTATACATGGGACCACATACATCACTATGTATCAGTCCCAAGAGTTCCGTAACTCTTTCTCCGTGTCATGTAAACGGAGTTTTGGTCATCTTGCCTTTGAGACATGACTGACAAGTGTTATAAGATGAAAATTCAAATGGATTCAAATATCCATCCTTATACAACTTAGCTAGCCATGTCGTATTGATATGACCCAGTCTACAATGCCACAAGAAGGATTCGTTCATTTTCGAACTCTTCCTCTTGTGTGTGTTTTGTACATTAAGAACTGTGGTTTGATCTAGAATGTATATGCCATTATTTAATGAGCCTGATCCAATCAACTTTTGATTCAGGAAGATGTTCATAACATTATCCTGTACTACAAAATTATATCCTTTTTTACTTAGTAAAGAAACTGATATAAGATTGCATATCAGGGTCGGAATGTAATAGCATTCGTTCAGAATCAATGTATTAACATTTGGTAATACAAGGTGATATTCGCCAACTGCTTTGGCTGCAACATTTGCACCATTCCCTACTCTTACGAAATGATCACCCATTCCCAGTTCTCTACCTTTCCTCAGCCCATGTAACATATTACATATGTGGGATCCTGATCCGGTATCTAATACCCAGGACGTAGAGTGAACTGAGAAACAGTTCTTAATAACTAATACACCCAAAGAAGCTGCATCATTATGCTTATTCTTCGTTTGGGCGGCATGGGAATCCGGATATGTCCATATTCCCTGTTCAGTCTTATAACAATTATAAGAAAGAACGGGACCAACGTTCCCCAGCACAGTATAACATGCGGGTTCGGTCAATACATCTATATTATTATCTTGATTAAGACGTGACATGGTCGCTACCTGGAGAGAGAGAGAGAGAAGAAAACAGTTTAGCGTATGCTCTTGCAAGATCAGATTGGTTATTATTTTATCTAATCAGGATGGCTCCCACTGTTTTTATCAAATCTTCCTTCAAATCCTAAAAGGAAATACTAGCTGGGATTAATTACACCCTACAATTTCGTCAATTTTTCAGCCAGGCCAGTGCCAGTACTTTGAGGGAGGTTCCCTGTGCTTTCGCACGGACCTAATTAAAATAAACCTCGTTTTCCCATAGGCATAACCTCGTTGACACCTTTCTAGACACCTACTTGATCGGCTAATTGTCCTGTGTAAAACTCTCCCAGGAGTAACTCTTACTCGCAGTGGGTATCGGGATCCAACTATCTCATAGAAGATATGCAATCTCATTGCAAATTTCAACACATGAAATTCCCGATAATATTTTGCCCCTTACGTCCTATGACCTTGACGGAGGTCAACAAATCATAGGCTTCTAGTCAAGTTCAACCCGTCATTTCTTGATTGAATTAAACCCATCCGCACGACCCTTGACGGAGGTCAACAAGGTCGTATGACTACCCTAATCCAATCTGCATCATATGCATAAGCAGATAAATACTAGTCAGCTACCGCACACTACGTCTTGACGGAGGTCAACAAAGGTAGCACGAATACTAAGTAGGACTTATCTGAAATGACGAAAGGCTACGACTGGTTCTTCAGAGAACCTATTGCGTAATGAACTTTATATCGTTGTAGAATCGAGTGAATTTTGAAAAGGAGTGTTTTTGAGGCTTTTACTAGTTTCTCTAAAGAGGTCACTCCCGGTGAAGGGATCTTGGCTCTTTCCTTATCGAATAAGGTGCAGGATATTTCACAAATACCACTATGCAAAGCAAATACTCCAAAAGCAATCAAAAGACAAACTGTGTGTTGTAGCATCTGCAAGTTATTGCTAAAGAGGTCACTCCCGGTGAAGGGATCTCGGCTCTTTCCTTATCGAATAAGGTGCAGGATATATCATGTATATCACTATGCAAAGCAAATACTGTAGCTACCCTTTTTTTTGAAAAATTGATTCTACAACATCTTTTAGGTTTCTTTCTTTTCATTAATCTCATTAATGAAGTCCCATCATTTATGCTTCCTAAGCATCACAGAAGAAACGAAAATACAACGTACGCTTATGCCATCCGCATTCGCCACAGTGTCCCGTTATGCACCGTTAGGTTACTTAACTAACGGCATAGCGGGACGGGACTAGCGCGGGTGCAAAACATAAGCAACGTCTACTATATATCTCATATATAATGTATATCCATTCGTCTCAGTATCCATGGTGATCACATCACAAAGCAGCAGAAGAAACATATGAAATATTGGATATACTAGGAGATCCGTGTTTTATTTTCAGCCTGTATAAAACACGAATTCCACGGTCGCGATGAATAGCCAAACCCACATCCCTAGACCCCTACGGGAGCGGCAAGCAACCCTACCAATTCTAGAGTTAGGAGACCCGGACTCGACTCCTCAAGTTGGTCTCCCACTGTACTCTAGAACCCGGTTACTTGTGCTCCCCTCCTTGGGTCTATCCTAATGCGGAAAAGTAAATAATATACAACAATGGTGACATCATCCTCAACCCGGAAGTGCCCCAATAAAAGAATATTACATACATTTAATTTTACATGAATGAAAATAAAAACTCTCATCTTACATAAAACCCCCAGCTATTCAAAACGCGACGATCCAATATAACATATCCAGCAACACATAACATCACATGTCATCAACATAAGTAAATATGTGTATCCCAATTGTCGTTGACATATAGAAACGAAACCGGCGATACACCACATATTACACTTACGGTCGCAGAAAAAACTAGACGATGTTAAACATTCCGATCGAATCAACAAACACCTACAATTACCTAAAAAGCTCAACACATGAGCGTAGTTTAAAATTATTCAGCACATACCACAGTACCAATGAACCAGCCGTAGAAGGGTCAACTAAGGCCTCACATGTGGCACCGCTGAGCCACCACAAACCCTAGGGTTTAGTGGCGGTTCTGATGGTCACATAATCGAGTTAGGGTTTCGTTCTTCTAGAGGGTCCATCGAATAACTTGCATGATGTTTGAATGCTTTTTAACTACGGAAAAATCCAACACTTGGAAAATTTTCCGGCAAGGGAAAAAGTGGGTATTTGATATCCGTTCGAATTTTTTAACACCGTCTAAAGTAACCCGAAAACAGTTAGAATTACGACTACGAAACACTCCGAGTTGCCATTGCAGTAAGTTAACCATCACATTAAAAAGCAGCAAAAACAAATAACACCTGAAACACCAAAACCCAGAGCACAGATTATGAAAAAAAATTGGGACCAATAAACCACACTGGGGCCGGCCACCTCGTTAAAATCACCTATGTGCTCGGTTAAAATCCAAGCACAGGGTCCTAATTTTCTTCCATGTTCCTATAATCACTCAAATATGATTCTACACTTGTTTGAAAAATTTTTAGAGCTCATTTAAAATTCAACAAAAACATGGATTTTAGGGTTTCAAGTTTCGGAGTTCGTTTCGGTTTCGTAATCTAACAATCCGTCTAATTCTTTAGCTAGGCTCTGATACCACTGTGGGTTCCTATTAACGACAGCAAGGTTTCGGGAGGCATCGTCCATGCCATTTTCAAAATTTTGCCGTTTTAAAGAACCCTAAACTAGAATCGATAACTAGAGAATCATACGAAACAAAAAGTAAACAGCTTTACTTCTAAGTGAACTCGAAATACAACCTTTGTAGATCGGTCCTTCACTTCATAAGCTCCTTGTAATAGTACCTTCGCTGCGATGAAATGATCTTGCGGGCTCTTGAAAGGCTCCATGAGAAGAAAACAACGATCTTGCTTGAAGTCTTCGAGGCCGAAGATGATCTACGTCGAGGAGATACTAACTCAGGCTACTACTTCACTAATGAGAGATTAGTGAAGCAAACACCCTATATTAAAGTGTTAATCTAGTAGAGGATGATGAAGTAGGAAGTGGGCTCACTTTAGTTTTATTTTTCTCGCAATATTTCTCCCTCTTTAGAAAACCCTAGCAAGCTTTTGCTCAAGGAAGAAGAAGATGAGCTCAAGAGATGAGAATAAACTAATGAGGTGAGAGAAACAACCATGGGTGAGTTTGTATCATATACTAACTCATGTAGAGACATAACCATAGCTAAATTATAATGGTTAGGTTAATAAATATATTAAGTAAAACAAAACTAGTGGGCTAAGTCAATGCATCCATAAGCTTCATGAAGCTTCATGCATGTGATCTCATTATCCACTAATTTTGGAATTACTTTAAATACTAAAACCCAACATTATAATTAGTATGGTGTAAGTCTCATACACCCATGTAGTGTGTATCAACAACCATGATACAAAAAGAACACAATTAATATATATCACATATATAATAAGTGTGCACATGTGAGAATAAATAAATGCTTAAGTGAGCTAATATTAGTTAATGTAAATTAGTATATCAAATATACAATTATACACTAAATTATCAAATCAACATTTGATTTAATAATCCGGCAATATCACATATAACCGACTAATATAAATGTACCAACTTATCGAATCAACACTTGATTCGATAACCCGGCTATATCACATACAACCGTCCGATACAAATATCGCGAGAATAGAATATGGTATCACATACTCGCATTATTCTCGGTCCCGCACATATCACATATGTGCTCCTACTTCATCTTGCCTGAGCCAGTAAAACCTCTATGTAGGACTCTAAAGGCTCGTCAATACGCCGGCAGTAGGTGATGATTACATCAAGCACCCATAAGCCGTCAGCAGTACTAGCTGGACGTAACGACTACCCGGGTATTGAGCGATCAGAAGATCAGCAAGCAATCCCGCTCTAACTCCTGCAAAAGCCCGACAGTAAAACTACTGTACAGTCCGGTCTCCTCGTCTGATATTTCGCATATCAAGTCTAGGGGTGGTAAACGTCAGACCCCAATAACCGATAAGTCATGCCGATATGAGGCTGATAACGGGTCCAGAAACTACTGATAACACTTACCAGTAAATCTCTAAATCAGCCCTGGTCAGGGACTTCCCTGTTATGGCCAATCGAGCACAGCGCAACATCAACCCCCAATACCGGGAGAGACGAATCCCCTCCTATCGCTCATTGCCCTCATGTGACTCGGGACTGCACCCAAAAATCATCGTTTTTCACGTTTTCATGAACGTGGTAAGGTGGAAATCAAAGCACAGTGGGAATCACACAAGATCCTATGACGATCTCGGGTCGACAGACTAACCTGTACCAGTCTCACCAGATAACTGCTATCTGACTTGGGGTATAATACCATCTAGGAGTTCTCGGCGATTCCGTACAGTGTACCCAGAATCCACTGAGCACCCGTATACCATCTCTGATGTCAAACACCAATGGATATGGGATCATCCATCGCCCATCACATGGGTCAAGAAGCGTATACGCTAGTCTACTCTGGTATATCGATGTCATGTCTCAATACACCCATGACTAGGAACATTAAAGGATGAACTTATGGACTACCATGGCCCCCTTAGTATGATCTGCATCATAATCCTCGTAGTCAAGTACACATCCTAAGTGCTTTACCAACACGTAACCATAAGACAGTATCAAGAGACAATTATACATGTTAAGATAAAGAGCAACCAGATAGCATACTATCATGTCGAGCAAGAAAGTCCTCTCTATATATGTCCAAGCATCCAATATAATATACATCATATGTACAATAATGGCCTCTAGTGCATACATACAACTAACAATATCTGCCAACTGACTTGGCTGCAACAATTGTACCATTCTCTAACACTTAGAGATATATCACCTGATCTTAGTTTTCTACCTTTCTGTAGCCTATGTAACTCTTACATATATGGGATCCTAATCCGATATCACATACACAGGACGTAGAGGATACTGAGAAACAGTTCTTGGTAATGAACACACCCGAAGAATATGCATCAACATGCTTATTCCTCGATTGGGTCGCGTGGAAATCCGGATATTCCCCTATTTCCTGCTCGGACTTATAACAATTATAAGATATAGTGGAACCAACGTTTCCTAGCTTAGTATAATAAGCAGGTTCGGTCAATGCATCCATATTATTATATTGATTAAGGCGTGACATGGTCGCTACCAGGAGAGAGAGAAGAAAACACTCTGCGTGAGCTCTTGCAAGATTAGATTGGTTATTATTTTATCTAATCAGGATGGCTCCCACTGTTTTTATCAAATCTTCCTTCAAACCCTAAAAGCTAAGACTAGCCGGGATTAATTACACCCTACAAGTTCGCCAATCTTTCGGCCAGGTCAGTGTCGGTACTTTGAAGGAGGTTCCCCGTGCTTTCGCACGGACCTAATTAAAATAAACCTCGTTTTCCGAGGGGCGTAACCCCGTTAACACCTTTCTAGACACCTACTTGATCGGCTAATTGTAATTTGTAAAACTCTCCCAGGAGTAACTCTTACTCGCAGTGGGTATCGGGATCCAACTATCTCATAGAAGGTATGCAATCTCATTGCAAATTTCAACACTTGAAATTCTCGATAATATTTTGCCCCTAACCTCCTATGACCTTGACAAAGGCCAACAAACCATAGGATGCTAGTCAAGTTCAACCCGTCATTTCCTGATTGAATTAAACCCACCCGCATGACCCTTGACAAAGGCCAACAAGGTCGCATGACTACCCTAATCCAATCGCATCATATGCTTAAGCAGATAAGCAATAATCAGCTATTGCACACTACGCCTTAACAAAGGCCAACAAACGCAGCACGAATACTAAATACTACTTATCTAAAATGACGGAGGGCTACGACAGGTTTTTAAGAAAACCCTTTGCGTAATGAACTTGATATCGTTGTAGAATCGAGTGATTTTGAAAAGGAGTGTTTTTTAGGCTTTTACTAGTTTTACTAAAGAGGTCACTGCCGGTGAAGGGATCTCGGCTCTTTCCTTATCGAATAAGGTGCATGATATTTCACAAATACCACTATGGAAAGCAAAAACTATAAAAGCAATCAAAAGACAAACCGAGTTTGTAGCATCTGCTAGTTTCGCTAAAGAGGTCACTCCCGGTGAAGAGATCTCGGCTCTTTCCTTATCGAATAAGATACTGGATATTCTAAAAGGAATACTGCTATGCAAAGCAAGAACTAGAGCTACCAGTTTTTAAACAAGTTTCTACGACATCTTTAGGTTTCTTTTGTATCATTAATCTCATTAATGAAGTCCCATCAATATTATGCTTCCCAAGCATCACAGAAGAAACGAAAGCAGCAATAGTTATTATATATAATATAGGCATTCGTCTCAGAACATATCAAGTGATCACATCATAGAATATTAGCAGCAGAAGAATCACATATGAAATATTGGATATACTAGGAATTCCGTGTTTTAGATTAAGCCAATATAAAACACGGATTCCACGGTCGCGATGAATAGCCATACCCACATCCCTAGACCCCTACGAGAGCGGCAAGCAACCCTACCAATTCTAGAGTTAGGAGACCCGGTCTCGACTCCTCGAGATGGTCTCCTACTGAACCCTAGAACCCAGTTACTTGTGCTCTCCTCCTTGGGTCTATCCTAATACAGAAAAGTAAATAATATACATCAATGGTGACATCATCCTCAACCCGGAAGTGACCCAATAAAAGAATATTACATGAATGAAAATGAAAAACCCTCATCTCACATAAAAAAAACCCGGCTATTCAAAACACGACGATCCAATATAACATATCACAGCAACACATAACATCACATGTCATCAACGAAAGTAAATATGCGTATCCCAATTGTCGTTGACATATAGCAACGAAACAGGCGATACACCACATATTACACTTACGGTCGCAGAAAAGAAAGCGAAAAACTACAACAGTTGGAATCCGCAACCACCTTAGACATCATAAACCCAATGTATCACATACTTTGGATTTCATGCCCAACCAGATGAATTCTTTAGACATCGCATGCCTAACAATTATAAACCCCACATTTTAGTCTCGATATTGAAAACACATTCCAATAACCTGTCGGGTAATTCAAAAAGATTCCCGATAACCTGATCGAATGCTCGTCGGAAACTTTAATAGACGGTCGCACCCCCGATGCCATCGACGAAGTGCACTAAGGCCGAACAACGCAGCCGCGAGCACCCGAACGGATGCTTTTGGCGACGGAGTTCTCCTACAGTCACTTGGTCAGGGCTATGGGGCATGGCTATCTACAAAGGTTACCCGGCGAGTATCCACGTACACTACGTAGTTGCGACGGACTTTTGATCCACATCAAAATTCTGTGGCAACCGATCAAATAAGACTAAACTGCTAGATTTATAAAATTCAAACTAGTTATCACATAACCAATTATGTGGATTCCAATTATTGTATCACAATCACAGATAGCTAGACGAAGTTAAACTTTTCGATCGAATAAGAAAGCACCCAAAATTTCCCGATAAGCTCAACACTTGAGCGGAGTTCAAAAAGTACCCAGAAACTGCCACAGCTCCTATGAACCATCCGTAGAAGGGCCGACCCATGCCTCACTCATGTCGCTACGGAACTGCAGCAAACCCTAGGGTATGACCGCGGTTCCGCGATCCAAAAAGTCGAGTTTGGGTATCGTTCTTCTAGAGGGTCCACAGAATCACTTGCAAGATTTTCTGAAGATTTTAAACTCGGAAAAATTCCAACTCTTGAAAAATTTCCAGCGAGAGGAAAATGTGGTTATTGATATCCGATCGAACTTTTTAACATCGTCTAAATAACCCGAATACATGTTAGAATTACGAATACGAAACACTCCGAGTTGCCTTTGCAGAAAGTTAACATCACATGCAAATTTAGCAAAAATAAATAACACCTGAAACACCAAAACCCAGAGACTGGAACACAGAAAAAATTTGAAGCCAGAACACAGCACTAGGGCCGGCCTGCTCAGATTTTTGGTTCATGTGGCCGGCCAAAATCCGGCCAAATTGCTTCAAGTTTCTTCTGTGTTCATGTCATATCACATACAACATTCTGCAGTAGTTTAAAAAAATTTTAGACACCTTTAAAAATTCGACAGAAACTAGATTTTGTATCGGGTGTTTCGGAGTTTTGGTTTCGTAATCCTAACAAACATCGTTTAAATCTCCAGCCTATGCTCTGATACCATTGCTGGGTTACTTAGCGCGGCAGCAAGGTTTCGGGAGGTATCGTCCATGCCGTTTTCAAAAATTTGCCGTTCTAAATAACTCTAACCCTAGAATCTTAACTAAAGATTTAAACAATAAGCATGCAAACAACTTTACATACTATGTGAATGAAGAATACAACCTTTGTAGACCGGTCCTTCACTTCAAATGCTCCATGTAGAAGTCCCTTCGCTGCGAGTAATGATCTCCCAAACTCTTGAGAGAATCCACAAGATGAAAGATGCAAACTTGCTCGAAGTCTTCAAGGCCGAAGATGATCTACATCGAGGAGACTCAAGCCCATGCTACCTCTTCACTAAATTAGGGTTTAGTGAAGCAAACACCCTAAACTAAATGGCTAATAGTAGAGGATGATGAAGTAGGAAATGGGCTCTCTTTAGATTTCTTTTTCTCACATTATTTCATCACTTAGAAAAAACTAGCAAGCTTTTTCTCATGAAGAAGAAGATGAAGTGAAGATGACAAATGAAACTCATGATGTGAGAATAGCAACCATGGGTGATTTAGTGTCATACACTAACCCATGTAGAGAGTTAACCATGGCTAAGGTATAATGGTTGGGTTAACAAATATCTACAAGTGAAACAAAAATGCTGGACTTGGTCAATGTTTCCACAAGCTTCTACAAGCTTGTAGCCATGACAATTTCCATCCAATTTTTGAATTACTTAGATAAATATAAACCCTACATTACATCAAGCATAGTGTAAGTCATACACACACCCATGAAGCATGTATTATCAAACATGACACAATAAAATGTACATTAATATATATCATATATATACTATATGCACACAAGTGAGAAAAAAATACTTAATGAGCAAATATTAGTTAATGTAAGTTAATATATCAAATATATATAATTATACATTAAATTATCAAATCAACACTTGATTTAATAATCCGGCTATATCACATACAACCGACTAATATCATATACGCGAGAATAAAATATGGTATAACATAACGTATTAATCTCGGTCCCGCACATATCACATATGTGCTCCTACTTCGTTTCGCATGAACCAGGAAACCTCTGTGTAGGACTCTAAAGACTCGTCAATACGCCGGCAGTAGGTGATGATCATCTCAAACACTCACAAGCCGCAAGCGGACTGCTAAACGTAACAGCCACCCGGGTATTGAGCGATCAAAAGATCAACAAGCAATCCTGCTCATGCTCATGCGAATCCAATCAGTAACACTACCGTACAGTCCGGTCTCTTTGTCAGATATGTCGCATATCACAGCCTGGGGGTGGTATAACGTCAGACGCCAATATCCTGATAAGGCATGCCGATGTAAGGTCCATAACGGTTCAAGAAACTACTGATAACACTTACCAGTAAATCTCAGCAACCCTGGCCAGGGATTTCCTGCTATGGCCAATCAAGCATAGCGCAACATCAACTCCCAATACCGGGAGAGACGAATCCCCTCCTATCGCTCATTGCCTCCATGTGACTCGGGACTGTACCCAAAAAACACCTTTTTGCACGATCTCATGACCGTGGTATGGTGGAAATCAAAGCACAGTGGGAATCACACAAGACTCTATGACGATCTCGGGTCGACAGACTAACCTGTACCATTGTCACCAGAGAACTGCTATCTGACGATTGGTATAATACCATCTAGGAGTTCTCGGCGAGTCCGTTCAGTGTACCCAGTCACCACTAAGCACCCGTATACCTTCTCTGATGTCAAACACCAATGGATATGGGATCATCCATCTCCCATCATATGGGTCGAGAAGCGTATACGCTAGTCTACTCTGGAGTATCGATGCCCTGTCTCAATACTCCCACGACTAGGAACAATTATAGGGTGTACTTGTGCACTACCCTTGGCCCCACTAGTATGATCTCCATCATAGTCCTGGTAGTCATGTACACATCCTAAAGGCTTTATCAACATGTGAGAGCAAGACAGTATCACTTATACAAGTCAACATGTTAAGACAAAGTGCAACCAGATAGCATACTATCATGTCAAGCAAGAAAGTCCTTCCTATATATGTCCAAGCATCCACTACAATATACATCCCATGTACAGTAATGGCCTCTAGTTCATACATAGAACTAACACCCCATTGGCCGGTGGAAGAGACAGACAAGTAGGAAGGGGTCCACATATAGGGTAGCATCTTTCTTGGAGAGTGATGCGCAGTGGATTCTGCGCACCTACAGATGGTGGCATAGTGGTATCGTTAAATTCCGATAGAGATCCGTCCATTTTGGGAGATGTGGTGGGTGGAGGGGAACTAGAAGATGAATAAGTACCGACTTCGGAGTCGATAGAAAAAAACGTGGACAAAACGGGCATTAGAATCCCATGTCCGGCCGATCATGAACTAAGCGGATTTAGTGCACGTGGCAGCATGTGATATGTGAGAACTCTTTTTTATGAAGGTTTGTTTTGAAAAAGTGTCGGACTTAAGGTTTGACTCAACAAATTACAAAATGCACAATTAAACCCTAGAACTAGGGTCACCTAGGTCAAGTTACTAGACCGCTCCTAGACTTCCAAAGGACAAGTTGCAGGATCAATCCTCTACCACCTCTTTATCACTCTTGTGGCCAGGTAAGTGCCAGGTAAGTGGGAGGTATCCGCTATAAGAATCACCGAAATAGCTGGCCTAATTAAGTAACCACTTTTCTTAGTCACACTTGCCTAGACACCACAAAAGAAATGCGGATAAGCGATAAATTACCCACGACCCTCCTTTGTCCTAATTGAGTGCGACGGTCCTTAGAGACTTGGTCTAGATATTTTTTAATTAATATAGGGTGAGAGTATGCTCGTTTTGTGATTTGTGGGGCCTAAAATGGGTGATGAAATCCCCACCTAATCTGGATTTGGGTTATTGCCCCTTAATGTCCGGTTTAGATATGTACAAACATATCGATATCAAAACATACAAAAAGATTTTTAAGCGGCGATATTTGCAAAGAATCTTGCAGGAAAGATCAGATTATTGGATTTTAGAGCAGAGAGAAAGATATTAGGAAATTACTTGAAAATTTTGGCGCCGCAATTCCTCCAACGCACCGCGGTTCCGCCGCAAAATCCACTATTCCGCCACGGTTCCGCCGCAAGGTAAAATGATTGTTTGCCAAATTTTCTTCAGTGATCCCCTCTACTTCTCTGGGCTACGTTGAAAGTATCTGAATCTCTGTTTCCTTCCTCGAGTTACTCCATATTTCCCTTGCAAAACTCACACAATAATCGTTAAATACGCACGATGCGGTTTTGGTTCTCGTTTATAATACATTTGCTGGATTTTATAAGAAATCAACCTGAATAACAAGAAAAAAATTACAGCCGTTTCCCCGGCAACGGCGCCATTTGATTTTTCTGTTTCTAAAAAAAGTGTTTGTAAATACCGCAATCAAGACGGGGTCGGGTCGTTCGCAGGGAAATGTGAACCCTTTTCTTGGTTTAGACGAGTTGATTGAAAGAAGAATGATTGGTTGTAGATCTATTTTAATACGAATGTAGAATTTATGAAGAAAAGGCTTGTAGGGTTCATAGGACTTAGTAGTAATGGATAACTAATTAAAAATAACTCCTTTTATCTTTTAATAGTTTAAAAATAGACCGATAGTGATAAATGTAGCTTAGGGTTCTTGGAGGGAATAAGGTTCCCACTCTTAACCTTTGTCCTTTAATTGATCTCTATTCATGTCTAGCCTTTAACAAAACAAGTGTTTAACCAATCTCAAATCGTGGTCGTGACTATTAATAGATTGATAGCGCACCCGATTAGAAGGATAACATTTGTTTTGTTAAAATTTATAAACTTTAAAATGTTTAAAAGAAGTTAAATGATTTTCTCATCCATTATTCTACCCTATCCTACGAACCTTAAGAAGCTAGAAATTACTCACTCATGGTTTGAGATTTAGAAGAAAAGTTAAAGAATGAAAACATGATTAAGATGCAGAAAGCAAGTGCAAAAAAAATTAACTAATAAAAACACTATTTTTATTAATCAACTATTGCATACAACTTTTGAAAGTAGAGTACACGAACCCTAGTTGCTCTAGATCTCTATCTTATTGGAAGTAGATGATTAGTTGATGATCACTCGGATGCGTAGATCGGTTTGGACCTCTTGATCTCTTTGATGATGATCCTCAATGTGAAGCTCCCGGTCCCTAATATAGTCACAGAAACGAGAAATCCTAGATTGCATATAGTAATAATGTATGCAGATGTCATCAAACCACTAAAATCTCAGATCCTACGGCTCTAGATCCACCTCGAAACCGCCGCATATTGGCTTGTTTGGCCGCGATTCCGCCGCGGTTTAGTAATATGAGATTTTGGGATTTTTTTGTAGTGTTTTGTATTGATATTTGGAGATTCTCTTGATGTCTAGATTTTAAAAATAATGCTCTGCGTCTCTGCCGTTGCTAAATCTTACGATTTGCTTCAATATTTTGGCAGATTTGATTCCGGCATCTTGATTTATCCCGGATCTCTTGGATTTCAGACTTGAGCTAATCTGCACAATATCTCAAATCAAGTGTTAGTAGTATTTGGTATTTTTGAGATATTATCCTAACCATTTTATATGATATTATATGTTAAGAATATTAATTAGAAATATTTGATATGATTTGCATATTTTAATTACTAATATTTTATATAAATATTATATGCATGTATTTTCCCTCATTATGTTAATTATAATGTAGAAACATGTGATAATAAACTTTTTACACATAAACTCTCATATGTTCATAATTACAATAAACACCCTTATTACTTAACAAAAATAGGAAAAATGTTCATTCAAATGTGCAATATTTTAGACTAATCACTCATCCACAATCTCTTCCTGATACTGAGGAGCTTCTTGCTGGAGGATGATGTCAATGCCAATTCGCTTCTTCAACTGGGAAACATGGAAAACTGCATGAATAGTAGCTTGTTTAGGTAGATGTAACCTATATACCGATGGTCCAATCTATAACATTTCAGAAAAATAAAATATTATTTTTGGGAATTTATATAATTAAATAATAAATATTAGGAATATTTTAATGGTGTGGTGTAATTAATTACCGATAAATAGGGAAATATTTGGAAAATTATAGGAATTACTGAAATGAGGGTGTTTTTATACAATTTAAGCAAATTATAAATTCTTTATGATTAATTATATTCCATTTTAATGCTAATCGCGATTAAATATCACTAATCGTGTATTAAGCTTGTTTTGTGTACATGACATGCACCATGTCATATTACACATTGTTACATTTTTCTACCATGGCTTTTCATTCTCAAGCTTGGATTTGTTTTAAAATGAAAAGGGAGAGGAAAGGAAAAGAAAAGAAAAGAAAAGAAAAGAAAAGAAAATGAATATAGAAAGAGGTATGGGCATGAGAGAGGAGAGAGAGAAGAGAGAGAGGTCAATTGACCATGGTCCCTATTGTTTTCCATTCATTTTCCTTGATCATTTCCCTCTTCTTTCTCCTTCATGGCTGATCTCTTCTTCTCCCTCCTCTACCTCATCACAACACACCCAAAAACACATCCAAACATCATCTCCCTTTCATTAAAAATGTGCACAAGCTCACTACAAGTATTTTGGACCAAGAAAGTTTGGATTTTAGAGACTTGGGGCAACTCAAGAAAATTCTTGAGTTGCCAAATGGGGTAATTCTTTCACCATTAGTATAGTATTTTATTCACTTTAGCATATATATATATATGTGTGTGTGTGTGTGTGTTTAGAAGTGTTTTAGTGAGGTTTAGTGAACTTTGAAAATTCCAAGAAGAGGTTAGCGGATTTTATAAGTTGTGAAGTGTAAAGTGAGGTTAGTAGAGGCCATACAACCCCTGTAGTGTTAGTACTTTGGACTAAAACCAGAGATTAAACCCCAAGACTTGAACTTTAGAATTGCCGATATCGGGGTTTTGTGGGAATTGTGATGACTTCAAGAGATCTGCTATGACCCAGAGACTCTGAAAAGTATTTTGCAGATATAGTGAGATGTGTAGACCACTAGGAAGCTACTCTAGAAACCCAAGCCCAAGCCTTTATATTTTGGCCGCCATTTTATTCGATTTGGGCGCAATTTGCGGCCAAATTTTTGAGTTAGGATCTGAAACTTGGTCTATAGCTCGCTTTTTAGATAACTAGACCTATCCTGTATGCAAAAAAGTTTAATTTTACATTAATAAAAATCTATAGTCGTTTTACTTGATTTCTGGCGATGTTTTGCGACTTCTGAAACTTGGTTTTTGGGTATTTTAGTTTTGACTCGGTCGTTTGACGTTTGAACGTCAACGTCGGGAGTTGTTTGGTTGTTCTTGCATGCGTGGACCATAGGTTCTAACCTATGTATGTTTCGTTTACCATATCGGTTTTCGGAATTGATTTTGATGTCGTTACGATATGCGTTGAATTGTAGGTACCTTCACATGGATTTTCGGGAAGAAAAGGGAGGACAAGGCATCTTCGACTTAGACAATGCGAGGATCGAGGTGAGTAGATATATATCTACGGGGGAAGTCGGGTGGATGGCGTATAGCACCCCCGCTATTTCGTAGTGTAGCAAGGATATGTTTTATATTTATATTCTTTTATGTGAAATTTGGATAATTAGCAAGTACGATCTTAGAAGATCATGGGTTAATTCTAGTATAATTGGATGATAGTGTCGTTAGCTAGTTTTTAGTTGTGAAACCCTAGAATAAGGTACACGCGCACACACACACACATACATTTTACTTTCTTGTGCGTATATGGGGATATATATATATATACATACATACACACACATATATGTATGTGAGTATGTATATATATGTATACATTTACATGGATGATGAGGATAGTACATGGTACTTGGAGATGAGTCGATGAGATTGGGCATGATGCCACGAGATCGGTGATGTGACTTAGTTCGTATTATGAGATACGACTTGAGATTATAGCGGGTCTTTAGGCAATGTGTTCTCATACACACGCATATGTATATATACGTTAATGGTATCGGAATGTAATAGACTTTAGATCAGTACCCCTAATTCAGGATATGATGATAAGGATACCAGATGAATAATGAGATAATGTGATAATTGACCCGTACCCAGATTTGGGATGCCGTACGATTGATTTACCGTACGAGATATAATTATAATGATTGATCTGCACTCTTGACTCGAGGATGTCATATTATATATTGTATCGCACGTGTAACTATTGAGGCGGGATCACCGACTTATATATATATATATATATATATATATATATATATATATATATATATCGACTTAGGCTTAGGTGGTTTTCCTTACCATTCGATTAGTCTGTTTGTTTAGTACTGTAGTTTACTTAGTAGAGGTTAGACTGGGCTCGAGTCATACTTATTTCCAAAACTAACGAATCGTGAGTATTTTAAAAACAGGCCAAGGGATACTACGGATATTTCAAAGGACGTACATTTTTCTTAAAAACACCGTAGCCCTATTTTATAAACACACGATTCGCGTTATTTCAAATGTCAAAACTGTATGACTCGTAAATAGAATTGTATATTCCTTATTGTCGCGTTTACTATTCATGATCCATTCATTTATGTCGTTATCATAGCATTGCATATTTAATGTGTACTTTAGTGATTATAAACCCATGCTGTTAGAACACCAGCACCATTACTGATGATGCGTATGCTACACGTACCCCTGCTTGCCGGCTCACACACATCATCATCGGAAATTGTTATGTCACGTACACTTTAGAAAATACTACTTCATTAGTATAAATTGCTAGCTGATAGTTTCGACATAATACTAGTGTGCATGCCTTTTATATGCTAATTCAAATATTGCATTTATTGCTGTGATATTTCATGCATATTTATATATTCATTTGCCATGTGATATTATGGGCCAGTCCGGATTGCCAGAGCCCGGTAATTCATTGTTATTACTCTTAAGATTAGGATTTTGGATTTCCATGAGATTTCTGGATTTGGAGAAACCGCAAGGATTTTATATAAACTTAATATCATTTTAAAATGCAAGTTGCGGTTTTCTCGTGATATAATGTGAGATATGTCCACCATGAGTTTTCTCGGCTCTTGAGCGATATGATACACCCGATTCGAGGAGGAGGAGGAACGGTCTGTGGGTGTATGGTGGACCCGGTGCGGTACCCCGGGGCAAGATGGTCGCAGATGATGGCGTTGAGCCTAGCAGAGGAGCACTACCGACCGGTTATTTATGACGCGGCGGATATCCTGAGGATACCAACGTAGTCGTAAGATTTGATGATTTGGGCCAAACCGGATTGCCGGATCCCAGGGGCCAGTCCGGATTGCCGGAGCCCAGAGGCCACTCCGGATTGCCGGAGCCCGAGATATTGAGACTTTGAGGCATTGAGATTATATGATATGGGCCAGTCCGGATTGCCGGAGCCCGAGATATTGGATATTGGGATTTATGTTTTGTGTCGATACTTGACACGGATTCTATGTTGATTTCATTGATGATACCTCGATTTTTATATAAAGAAATCTCACTAAATTAAGAAAAAAGTTTTATCATTCATGATGTATTCTGTTTTCATTTGTAATGCATTCATACATCATATATATGATATGTTGCTACCTGGGGCACTGACACAAGCACTTGGTATTACACTTATATATAGAAATTTACCCTTGCCATTATTATATGCTTCAGGCTATATTATTTTGAGGATATATTATCGTATGACCTAGGATTGAGTCATACATACGATTTCTACTCGGTGATGTTTTCTACTCACGAGTTGGCAACTCACCCCCATTGTGCCACAGTTTCTTGCAGGTTTCGCCGTACAGGTTTCCTTGGCGGCTTTGCTGGAACACTTCTTCATTCCGGGTGATTACATTGGTAGGTGGGTTCACTTGAATCATGACCACCATTGTACTTTATTTACATTCAGTTGTATCTAGTAAACTCCATCAACCAGACTTGTATATTGATAGACCTAGAAACCAGTTGTTTATTCTTTCGACCTTAGAGTCGCACTTGTATTATTATGGTTTTCTGGTGGACTTGGGTTTTCTTCTGAGTTTTGATCCTCGCCCTTCGGCATTGTATATTATATTGCTTGCGTGGTTATGTCCGCCAATTGGCGAAGAGCTAGCTCCCGCTTGGGGATGCCTTTATATATATTTCATGTGTTGTACCCGTTTGGGGCCAGTATTTACAAAAGAGACTCTGCCGAAATTTTCGGGAAAATATGATGTTGCCTTAAATGTTTAAAGCCACTTATTTTATTAAAACCACTTGCTTTAAACAAGTTTTCCTTTACTTCTTCTTTAAAATGGTTAGATTTCTGGGCTTTTGGCTTACTTGAATTAGGTGTGGTCCTATAGACTTCACATGATTCAAGTCTCAGTCACGTGCTATTTCGGGTCGTGACACAATCTTTCTAATACCTTGTATGGTCCATAGTATTTAGGGGATAGCTTATGGGTGTGTTTGCTAGAGATGGTAATTTGTCTATAAGGCTGGATTTTCAAATACCCAATCCCCCACTTCAAACTCCATGTCGGTCCTTTGTTTATTTGCACATCTCTTCATTCTTTCTCTAGCTTTCATAATACTATCCTTGAGCATCTTGAGGGCTATATCTCTAGCAAACAGCTCTTCTTCCACCTGTTGAACCTTGGCAGTGTGTGGCACATATGAGAGCAAGGTAGGAGTTCTACCATAAACTACTTCAAAGGGAGCAGTATGGGTTGGGCTCTTCCAGGTGGTATTGAACCAATATTCTGCTAGAGGCAGCCAATTTACCCACTCCTTTGTCTTGTGACAGCAAAAGCAACGAAGGTAGCCTTCAATTCCTCTATTGGTAATTTGTGTTTGTCTATCAGTTTGGGGATGGTAAGCAGTTCTCATAGCTAATTCACAACCCTGCAGCTTGAAAAGCTCTTGCCAAAAGAAACTAGTGAATATGGAATCTCTATCACTCACAATGGTTCTTAGCAGCCCATGTAGTTTAAAGATACCATTAGAGAAGACTCTAGCCACTTGTTGATCAATGTAGGGATGACTCAAAGAGAATAGATGCACATATTTAGTGAGCCTATCCACAACCACATAGATCACACTGTGCCCCCTACAACTCGGTAATCCCACTATAAAATCCATAGAGATGTCTTCCCAAATTCTCTCAGAAACTGGAAGGGGTTGCAGCAGCCCTGCTGGTTGAACATTTCAGATTTGGTTCTTTGACAAGTGTCACATTCTTGTACAAATCTTTGAACATCCCTTTTGATTCCCTGCCAATGAAAAACTTGTTTAATTCTTTGAACATCCCTTTTGATCTCTTTTAAGTTAATCGGCTGTATGATTTATAATGATCCTGCCCTTGTAATAGAGTAAATTGCCTATTTTTCTGAACATTGTCATATCTTTTTCCCCTGCATCTATTTTTTCCCCAAGTCTCTTTATAAAACTGATCACTTTGCATCAATTCTTCCAACTTCTTTATCCAATCACTTTGCACAATGGAGATAAGGCTCAATTTCCCTTGGAAGCTAGCTTCTTGGTACTCATCCCTCCTAGACAAACAATCTGCTACCACATTATCTTTCCCAGGTTTGTCTTCTACCAAATATTCAAAACCATGTAACTTGGCTACCCACTTGTTTTGAATACTTGTATGTAACCTTTGCTCCAATAGATACTTCAAACTCTGATGATCAGTTTTGATAATGAATTTCCTTCCCATCAAGTATTGTGACCACTTCTTAATAGCTAGAATGTTTGCCAGTAGCTCTTTCTCATATGTTGACAAATGAAAATTTTTGCCTTTCAATACCTGGCTGAGGTAGGATATAGGCCTTCCTTGCTGAATCAACACTGCTCCAATTCCAATCCAAGAAGCATCACATTCTAGGGTAAAGGGTTGCTCAAAATTAGGGATAGCCAATATAGGAGCAGAGGTCAAAACTTCCTTGAGTTGATCAAATACTATTTGAGCTTCATGGTTCCATAGGAATGAGTTCATTTTGAGCAAATTTGTGAGAGGTTTAGCGAGAGCTCCATGAGACTTGACAAACTTTCTGTAGTAACCAGATAAACCCAAAAAACACCCTTAAGGACTTCAAATTCCTTGGTTCGGGCCAATCTCTAACTGCATCAATTTTGAAAGAATTAACTGCAATACCGTTTCCAGAGATCACATGGCCTAAATTGCCACGACCAAAAGTTTGGATGTGACCGGAACTTAGATTGTATGATATCTAAAGATGTCGACACAATCTGAGTAAGCCAAAAACCAAGATCAAAACGCTTTTTGCGGAAATTAGAAAATATTTAGTTTTTAAGTAAAAGATTCAAGTAGCATGCCGAATGATTTTTAAATAATAGAAGTTTAAACAGTTGGTTTTGAAACTTCGACAGTACTTCCTTTTTAATTATTGAATAAGCAGTTATAGGATGTGTGAATAGGTTGCATCCCTAGTTGGGAGCAAAACGATGCCAAACAGTGGTAATCAATACACAAATATAATACACCACTCAAAATGAAGAATCTCACGCATAAGTAAAAGAACTATAACTTAACACAACTAAACGATCTCATCAGTAGAAATAATATACATACAACCACATCTCGTTCTAAGTCATTTATACAGGGTCTGATGGAGTAATACTAGATTCAATATACATAAACCAAAATAGGAGGTTATTGCGTAGGTAACCCACCTAGCAAAAAGAGTGATAGAAGCTGATAAGTGTATCCGCACTGCTGCTACGCGTCCACACGACTCCTGCAAGGAACTATGGCACAACGGGGGTGAGTTGCCAACTCAGTGAATAAAACTAACATATATCGGCTGATAATGTAAGTCTGACGAACTAGAGTTAATATCAACAAGGATGAATATAATACATGATAATATGTTGGAGCATGAACATGTACTACTAAGTATATAAATCAAAATTGAAATCTCATCAATTATTTCGAAATAAGATTCATTTTTCCGTGTCCAATATCGACACAAATCTTCTATTTCCATCAGGCATCGTTCCCCGAACGATCATGTCATCCAATAACAGCGGTCGGTATCACCTAGATATCCTTCGTGTTCATAACTGTCTCCGGTATCGAGTATCCTCGCTAGGCTCCCCGACTCAAAATGCGGCTTTCCTGCCCCTCGGTCTCGACCGGGTCCACCATGAATCCGACTGTATAGCTCCCCCACTCAGTCAGGATAACGTAAAAATCCGCGACCGTATAGCTCCCCCACTCGGTCTGGAATAAAACCAAATCATAAAAAAAAACATCTCATGGTGGATATATCACATCAACATGAAGAATCATTGAATCTACTCAATAGTATATGAAAACTCAAAACCATAAATCCTCAATAATCCAATGCATCTAATATCAAACTACCAACACTTAAATATAAAACATGATAACATTTATGCAAAGTAACTAACATTATTGATGCTTAAGGTATACTAGGAATCATATTTAACATAATAAATACTAAGTGTATAGGTGACATATTAATACCGACGAGGTGTAGTATAACATGTAGGTATGTGCATGTGCAGCATGACTCGTCAATAATTGTGCAGTGTTCTAACCATTATTAACATGACGATGTATATATATGAATGCATACGATCAAACTTTATAAACGAAGGAACAATTGTAATTTAAACTTAAACTACGGGCGAATCACGTCATCCATACAAAATCCCCCGGTAGATATTTAGTCTACTCCCCGTAATACGTTGAGTCTACTCAGATATCACCAATCCCTTTTCTTTCCTTGCGGCCTACGAAGTTCCCGCTCAAATCTAACATCGACATTAACTTGTATAAGAAACGGCTAAAACTCTGATACGGCGAAAACATGAAAATACAAGTTTTACGTTTTATCTATACTACGTACGACTATTGTAAACTATCTAATACCTATACTAACTGGAATTTAACCAATCGCTGTTTGTAACAGAAAACAGAAACGCGTTACGAAACACCCGTGTCGTGTTTTAGAATTTTAACCCCTATTTCAGATATTAGCTTCCAGATTTCAAATACTTCTAAAATAACTTAAACAAACAATACCAAACATCTTAATACATATACAAAGACCTATCCTAAAAACCACAACACCCAACTCCCTTAAAACTCCGGCGAGATCGGATTTTCCCTTCATGTCGTCGGCCAAAATCCGAGGGAATGGGTCCGTCTTCCTATGGGTTATTCTAAGTCCAATCTATAAGATGAAGGCACTGTTTGGTTTTGTTAATTATTATCGAAGCTACAGCAGATTTAACACAGAGCCTAATTTTCCTAAAATACGATATATCCGATATCCGATTTCAACACTTAAACAGTTACAGAACTAAAATTCTACAGAGTTTAAAGCTTATACCTGCAGCAAGATCACTGAAAACTCCCTTCAAGAAGCACAAACTCAAGGATCCTAGATTGAGGGTGATGGTAGTGATCTTTGTACTTAATCTCTCTTCTCTTTTCTTTTCTTTGTTGTTCTAAGTTTTTATTTTTCCTTTCTCTTTCTTTTTTGTAAATTCTGATTTTTAGATGGTATATGACTGAACAAAGATAAGGAGAATGAGTGAGGGTGGTAGGAGGAGGTGTAACTTAGCAAGGATGTGGTAACTTAGCAAGGATGTGGTAGTTTCATGCAAGTAGGAGGTATAGCATGGAAGATGGTGAGGATTTCATGCAAGGAGGAGGTGTATGCAAGAGGTGTCATCTAGGATATGTTATGCCATGAGTGTAACTTAAGTTTAAACATGACCTTACCCCTTTACACATAAACTCTCACAAATTCCAAATTTTCATAATTACTTAAACTTTTCACAAAACCCCTCATACAACTCTAATTAGCATAAGGATACTAACTTTCTCACATAAACCCCTCATTACTCATGTTATTATATAAAGACTATTTTCTTTACTAATTTAATTCTACTTTAACTTAAAAATCCCTCTTTACTACAATAAAAATTAAATAACATTATCTATTTAACTAAATAACTTAATTAATTATTTAAAATATTTCAAAATGTTATAATATCCCCCTCCCT
Source organism: Agapanthus africanus (assembly GCA_030015575.1). Taxonomy (NCBI): domain Eukaryota; kingdom Viridiplantae; phylum Streptophyta; class Magnoliopsida; order Asparagales; family Amaryllidaceae; genus Agapanthus; species Agapanthus africanus. The sequence continues at coordinate 267,287,430 of JASDDO010000016.1, read as the reverse complement.
TAAGAAAATTCGGTCCCCGAATTTAAAACTTAACTACACGTACCTTCAAAAAGATGTGGAAATTTCTTCTGCATCGCGTGTTCGTCCTCCCAGGTGATCTCCTCGCGATTTGTTCCACGCCAAAGAACCTTTATAGACGGAAGTACCCTTGATCTTAGTTTCTTTGCCTGTCGGTCTAGTATAGCTACTGGCTGTGCTGTGTAGGATAAATCAAGCTCAAGCTGTAAGGTTTGATGCTGGATCGCGTGAGAGGGATCGTGAAGATACTTGCGAAGCATAGACACATGAAACACTGGATGCACATCTGGAAAATTCGGTGGAAGTGTCAAACGATAAGCTATAGCACCCACTCTCTCCAGAATCTCGTAGGGTCCGACATATCTGGGGTTGAGCTTCCCCTTTCTCCCGAAACGCATCATACCCTTCATCGGAGATACACGAAGGAACACATGATCTCCCACATCAAACTCGAGTCTACGACGGTGTTGATCGGCATATGATTTCTGTCTGCACTGGGCCGCTCTCATTCTGTCCCGTATCAACTGGATCTTTTCTGTAGTCTCCTGTACTATCTGCGGTCCCAAAATGCAACTCTCGCTGAGTTCTGTCCTGCAAACGGGTGATCGACAAATTCTCCCATATAAAGCATCGTAGGGTGCTATCTGGATCGTCTCCTGAAAACTATTGTTGTAAGAGAATTCTATCAACGGTAAGTGACGATCCCAACTGCCACCGAAATCAAGACTGCAGGCTTGAAGCATATCCTCTAGAGTCTGTATGGTCCGCTCTGACTGACAATCTGTCTGCGGGTGAAAAGCTGTACTAAAACTCATTCGGGTACCTAGAGCCTCTTGAGGTTTCTTCCATAGTCGGCTGGTGAACTTTGTACCCCTATCGGACACTATACACGTCGGAACTCCATGCAATCGCACAATCTCATCAATATAAATCTGAGCATACTACGCAAATCCAAACATTGTCTTCACCGGAAGAAAGTGAGCTGTCTTTGTCAATCTATCTACAATCACCCAGATGGAATCATACCCTCTGCTAGTCCTGGGTAGACCCACAATGAAATCCATGGAGATTTGCTCCCATTTCCACTCAGGAATAGGCAAGGGCTGCAACTCTCCTGCCGGCCTCTGGTGCTCGGCCTTGACTTGCTGACAAGTCAAGCATCTCGAAAAAAACTCCGCAACATCTCTCTTCATTCCTTCCCACCAATAGACCTCTTTCAAGTCATGATACATCTTGGTGGAACCAGGATGAATACCGTATGCTGACCGATGGGCCTCCTCTAAGATCATGAATACTGTATGCTGACCGATGGGCCTCCTCTAAGATCTCATGTCTCATTCCCTCCGAATCCGGCACACAAAGACGAGTCCCAAATCGTAATACGACACGGCCATCTATCACTAACTCAGACTCTCTACCCTGTCTAACCTAATCCATGATCTCCGACATACGAGTATCCATAGGCTGTGTCTCTCGGTTACGATCCAATAACTGAGGATGGGTGCGAACATGAGCTAACTGTCCTCCTATCGATGTGAACTCAAACTGTACACGGCTATCACACAGAATCTGCCAGTCTACAGAAGACTGTCTCTTCATAGCGCATAAATGAGATAAGCTACCTCCAGGCCTCCGACTCAAAGCATCTACGACAACATTCGCTTTGCCCGGATGATAAAGAATCTCGCAATCGTAATCCTTCACGAGTTCCATCCATTGACGCTGCCTCAGATTCAGATCCCGCTGCTGAAAAATATATTTCAAGCTCTTGTGGTCTGTGAAAATCTGGCACGACTCAACGTACAAGTAATGCCTCCAAATCTTCAGTGCGAATACCACAGCATCCATCTCTAAGTCATGAGTGGGGTAGTTCTGCTCGTGCCTCTTTAGCTGCCGAGAGGCATAAGCGACGACCCTGCCATGCTGCATCAACACACAGCCTAAACCCACTCGAGAGGCGTCATAATAAACAACAAAACCACCTGACCCAGAAGGTAAATATAATACTGGTGCAGTCGTCAAGTGAGTCTTCAACTGCTGGAAACTTTGCTCACACGCCTCTGTACAAAGAAATGGAACCTCCTTCCTGGTCAATCCGGTCAGCGGTGCAGCGATCCGAGAAAAATCCTGCACAAAACGTCGGTAGTACCCAGCCAGACCCAAGAAGCTGCGAACCTATGTAACTGATACAGGTCTAAGCCAGTGTTGTACTGCTTCGATCTTCTTTGGGTCCATACTGATACCATCTCTCGTAACTACGTGGCCCAAGAAATCCACACTGTCCAGCCAGAAAGCACACTTAGAGAATTTAGCGAACAGCTGATGCTCCTTCAAGGTCTGCAATGTGATATGCAAATGCTGCTCATGCTCCTCCCGGCTCCGGGAATAAACAAGAATATCATCAATGAATACAATAATAAACTGATCAAGGAATGGCCTGAAAATACGGTTCATCATATCCATGAAAGCGGCTGGGGCATTGGTGAGCCCGAACGACATCACCAAAAACTCGTAATGCCCGTATCGTGTGCGAAAAGCTATCTTCGGAATGACATCCTTCCGAACTCTCAGCTGGTGATACCCTGACCGCAAATCAATCTTCGAGAAATAGCCAGCTCCCTGCAGCTGATCGAATAAGTCATTGATACAAGATAGTGGATACTTATTTCGCACAGTAACACGATTCAACTGCCTATAGTCGATGCACAGTCTCATGCTGCCGTCCTTATTTTTAATGAACAAGACTGGAGCTCCCCACGGCGATAAACTCGGATGAACAGGTCCTCTATCCAACAACTCTTTCAACTGACCTTTGAGTTCCTTCAACTCCGTCGGGGCCATTCGATAAGGTGGTATCGAAATAGGCCCCGCACCCGGAATCAAGTCAATGCAAAATTCGATATCGTGATCAGGCGGTAATCCTGGTAATTCAGTAGGAAACACATCCGTAAATTCTCGCATGATCGGAATCTGGTCCAACGGGACTTCAGCGGCTCCTATATCTTGAACAAACGCTAAAAACCCACGACAACCCTTCTTCAAGAGCCGTCTCGCACAAAGAGCAGAAATTATGTTGGCAGGAGTTATACTACAGTCTCCCTGCACAACAAAAATCGGTTCGCCTGGAAAACAGAATCTGACCGCTTTCCCCCGACAATCCACATAAGCATGGCAAGCGGCCAACCGATCCATACCAAGAAGTATATCAAAATCTATCATATCTAGGAGAATCAAATCCACTAATGAACCCCTATCACCTATATGTACTGAACAAGACCTGAATACGTGTCGAGCTACAAAATAATCTCCTACAGGAGTAATCACAACTCGCGGTAACTCTAACAACGATGACTCTCTCCCCAGAGAAAGTGCAAAGTGTGCAGATATGTAAGAATGCGTAGAACCGGGATCAAATAAAATATGTGCATCTAAGGAATATACTGCAAGAGTACCTGTCACAACTGCGTTAGATGCCTGGGCATCCTATGGAGTCAGTGCAAAAACTCGTGCCTGGGCCCTACCCGCATCATGTCGTCCTCTCCCTCGGTCTCCTCGGCCTCTCTGAAAGTGTCCTGCAAAGCCCCGACCTCGCGGTGCAACAGCCTGGCGCATAGTGCAAACTGGGGGAGGAAGTAAGGCCATCGAAGTAGAAGGAGGAGGGGGTAAAGCATCCTGTGGAAAAACAGTCCCTCCTAGGGGTCTACAATCCCTCGCGAAATGCCCTGGAAGTCCGCAAATAAAACATGTAGATGGGGGCCTCTGATCATCGGGGTACGAACTGAACATCTGACCCTGGGTCCATCCTCGCCCAAAACTGCGGCCTGGAAAGTGTCTGCCTCTACCTCTGCCAAACTGCCTAGTAACTGACCCAACAGGTCTGGTCCTCTTTGGCTCCGGAACAATCACTGCCTCGCTCAGACGCTCTTCTACTCGCATAGCTGTGTCCATGGCCTGCGCATAAGTATCGAAATGCTGGGAGCCTATAGCAAGAAATAGCTTGGTATCCAGGCTCCTCACAAATCTCTTCACCCGGTGCTCCTCCGTGGGAACTAAGTACGGAGCATAGCGTGACAACTGGGTGAACTGTAAATCATACTCTGCTACCGACACACTCGCAGTTTTCCGCAATGCTTCAAAACTGCTGGCTCTAGCGTCCCTCACACTCTGTGGAAGAAATCTGGTAAGGAAGATATCAGAAAACTCCGTCCATGACATCGGAGGAAGACCTGCAGCTCGCCCCCTTTCTATCGACTCACACCATGTCTGGGAAAGTCCTTATAATCAAAAGCTGGTCAACTCTACCGACCTCACATCAAAACATCGCAATAACCTGCCAATCCTGGCCATCCTATCAAGAAAGAACTGAGGATCCTCTGCTGCATCGGTCCCTGTAAACACCAGAGGCCTCAACCTCATGAACTCTGGAAGAGATACCTCCATCACTCTCGGTCCTACCAGTGCGACAGTCTGCATAGGCTGTTCATCGACTTCTACAATCGTCGGTACCTGATCATGCCTCTGAACACGGGTGGCCTCAGTCAATTGTCCCACAATTTGCTGTAGGCCCAACATGCCCTCCTCTATCCTTGTCAGTCTGTCTGGAGGAGGAGGATCAACATGCTCAGGTTCCGCCGGAACGTCCGGTGCATCAGTCGCCGTTATAGGAGGATTCGCCCTAGCTGCATCCCTGGCTGGGGCTCGCCTAACTTGCGTAGCCATAGCAACTGGAATAAGAAACAAGAATTGATAAGGCGTACGAATAGGAGCAGCAATAATAGGAAGTCAAAGGAAGGATTTAGCAAGATATACTTCCTAAGGTTACTTAGGCTGAGTATCGTAGCGTAAATATGCCGCGGAACATATGTACGGTACCCTACTCATCCAAAATCACCTACTCCATCAAACCAAAGGTCATCCTACGTAACGAAACTTAAGCCTACTAATTCTAAATCACTACTCAGTTCCGTAAGGTTAATCCTAAGCTCTGATACCAACTTTGTCACGAACCAAAGTTTGGATGTGACTGGCACTTATATTGTATGATATCTAAAGATGTCGACACAATATGAGTAAGCCAAAAACAAAGATCAAAACCCTTTTTGAGGAAATTAGAAAATATTTAGTTTTTAAGTAAAATAATGAAGTAGCATGCCGAATGATTTTTAAATAATAGAAGTTTAAACAGTTGGTTTTGAAACTTCGACAGTACTTCCTTTTTAATTATTAAATAAGCAGCTATAGGATGTGTGAATAGGTTGTATCCCTAGTTGGGAGCAAAACGATGCCAAACAGCGGAAATCAATACACAAATATAATACACAGCTCAAAATGAAGAATCTCATGTATAAGTAAAAGAACTATAACTTAACACAACTAAACGATCTCATCAGTAGAAATAATATACATACAACCACATCTCGTTCTAAGTCATTTATACAGTGTCTGATGGAGTAATACTAGATTCAATATACATAAACCAAAATAGGAGGTTACTGCATAGGTAACCCACCTAGCAAAAAGAGTGATAGAAGCTGATAAGTGGATCCGCATTGCTGCTACGCGTCCACACGACTCCTGCAAGGAACTATGACACAACAGGGGTGAGTTGCCAACTCAGTGAATAAAACTAACATATATCGGCTGATAATGTAAGTCTGACGAACTAGAGTTAATATCAACAAGAATGAATATAATACATGATAATATGTTGGAGCATGAACATGTACTACTAAGTATATAAATCAAAACTGAAATCTCATCAATTATTTCAAAATAATATTCATTTTTCCGTGTCCAACATCGACACAAATCTTCTATTTCCATCGGGGATCGTTCCACGATCCTGTCATCCAATAACACCGGTCGGTATCACCTAGATATCCGCCGTGTTCATAACTGTCTCCGGTATCGAGTAACCTCGTTAGGCTCCCCGCCTCAAAATGCAGCTTTCCTGCCCATCGGTCTCGACCATGTCCACCATGAATCCTACTGTATAGCTCCCACACTCATTCAGGATAACGTAAAAATCCGTGACCGTATAGCTCCCCCACTCGGTCCGGAATAAAACCAAATCATAAAAAAAAACATCTCATGGTGGACATCTCACATCAACATGAAGAACCACTGAATCTACTAAATAGTATATGAAAACTCAAAACCATAAATCCTCAATAATCCAATACATCTAATATCAAACTACCAACACTTAAATATAAAACATGATAACATTTATGCCAAGTAACTAACATTATTGATGCTTAAGGTATACTAGGAATCACATTTAACATAATAAATACTAAGTGTATAGGTGACATATTAATATCGACGAGGTGTAGTGTAACATGTAGGTATGTCTATATGCAGCATGACTCGTCGATAATTGTGCAGTGTTCTAACCATTATTAACATGACGATGTATACATATGAATGCATACGATCAAACTTTATAAACGAAGGAACAATTGTAATTTAAACTTAAACTACGGGCGTATCACGCCATCCATACAAAATCCCCCGGTAGATATTTAATCTACTCACCGGAATACGTCGAGTCTACTCAGATATCACCAATCCATTTCCTTTCCTTGCGGCCTCCGAAGTTCCCGTACTCAAATCTAACATCGACATTAACTTGTATAAGAAACGGCTAAAACACCGATACGGCGAAAACATGAAAATACAAGTTTTACGTATTATCTATACTATGTATGACTATTGAAAGCTATCTAATATCTATACTAACTGGAATTTAACCAATCGTTGTTCGTAACAGAAGACATAAACGCGTAACGAAACACCCATGTCGTGTTTTAGAATTTTAACCCCTATTTCAGATATTAGCTTCCAGATTTCATATACTGCTAAAATAACTTAAACAAACGATACCAAACATCTTAATGCATATACAGTGACCTACCCTAAAAACCACACCACCCAACTCTCCTAAAACTCCGGCGAGATCGGATTTTCCCTTCATGTCGCTGGCCAAAATCCGAGGGAATGGGTCCGTCTTCCTATGGGTTATTCTAAGTCCAATCTATAAGATGAAGGCACTGTTTGGTTATGTTAATTATTATTTAAGCTACAGCAAATTTAACACAGAGCCTAATTTTCCTAAAATACGATATATCCGATATCCGATTTCTACACTTAAAAAGTTACAGAACTAAAATTCTACAGAGTTTAAAGATTATACCTACAGCAAGATCACTGGAAAACTCCCTCCAAGAAACACAAACTCAAGGATCCTAGTTTGAGGGTGATGGTAGTGATCTTTGTACTTAATCTCTCTTCTCTTTTCTTTTCTCTTCTTTGTTGTTCTAAGTTTTTCTTTTTCCTTTCTCTTTCTTTTTTGTAAATTCTGATTTTTAGATGGTATATGACTGAACAAATATAAGGAGAATGAGTGAGGGTGGTAGGAGGAGGTGTCACTTAGCAAGGATGTTGTAGTTTCATGCAAGTAGGAGGCGTAGCATGGAAGATGGTAGGGTATTCATGCAAGGAGGAGGTGTATGCAAGAGGTGTCATCTAGGATATGTTATGCCATGAGTGTAACTTAAGCTTAAACATGACCTTACCCCTCCACACATAAACCCTCACAAATTCCAAATTTTCACAATTACTTAAACTCTTTCACAAAACCCCTCATACAACTCTAATTAGCATAAGGATACTAACTTTCTCACATAAACCTCTCATTACTCATGTTATTATATAAACATTATTTTCTTTACTAATTTAATTCTACTTTAACTTAAAAGGCTCTCTTTACCACAATAAAAATTAAATAACATTATCTATTTAACTAAATAACTTAATTAATTATCTAAAATATTTCAAAATGTTACATAAATATTATATCTGCCCCTGCCCAAACTTACACTTAAACAACTTGGCAAAAAGTTGGTTGCTACTAAGAACTTTTAAAGCTTCCTGCAAGCATAGTCACATAATTCGCGAATTCGTGAATTTTTGATCGGCCGATTAAATCTCCGATTTAATCGCCGTTGCCAAACGTGTCGAATAATTCGCGAATTATTCGAAAAAACAGCGAATAATTCACAGAATCAAAATCTAGCGTCTCATATATTAATTTCTTGCTCGAAATCCTTCCCGAACACTTGCCGAATATTTCCCGAATACTTGCCTTTTTTTCGAATAGTTCACTGAATCCGAATTTTCGACCTCGCCGAATTATTCCCGAATTACGAATTTGTGACTATGAATGCAAGTGATGGAGATGCTCATTTCCAGTTGTGGGTATGAATTTCCTCAAATAAGGTTTGAATATTTTATTCATCAAGGCTTGGAAAGTAGATGGTGCGTTAGTGAGACTAAAGGGCATGAAAAGAAACTCATAACGGCCTTAATGAGTCCTAAATGCTGTCTTGTGAACATCTTCTTCATTCCTTCTTATTAACCTGACCTCAAATCCAACTTAAAAATTTTTTAAGCTCCTTGCAATTCATCTAATAGCTCATATATCAATGGAATGGGAAATTTAACCTTCATGGTTTGTTGATTGAGATTCTTATAATCAATACACATACTCCAAGTGCCATCTAATTTCTTAACCATCACCATATTTCTTAACCATCACCACAGGAGATGAATTGGAACTTGTACTTGGTCTAATAATTCCCTGTTTCAACATCTTAGGCACTAATCTTTCAATTAATTTTTTAAATGACAAGTGTGTCTGTATGTAACACCCTAGTGCATGTATACTATATTTTATTTGGGGTATTTCAAATCTTGTGGCAGATTTCTTGATTATTATTGTTTTTGGGTGCGGATAATGCATTTGGTAACTATGGTTAGTATCCGACTCGACCCGCATGTCTGAAACCCATAATGGTTAAAGATTACGTCATATATTTACTAGTATAGAAGATTCATGCACATCTAGATTCTATACACACATATATGATATATTTTGTATCTATGTATCTTTTAAATAATACAAATAGTAATCAAATAATATATTTTGATATCTAGCATGGCATGTTATCATACCCCATTGTTAGTGTTTATGCCCTAGAAGGCCATTACTGTATCATACTAGCTTGTATATTACTTAATGGAAGCTTGGGATATTCACATGTATATAACAGTCTTGCTAAACATGGTAGTATGCTACTTGGTTTTTCTATCTTAATATGTGAGTATACGTATTGATAGAGCTCTTAGGATCTTGCTTGTCTACCAGCGTTGTGATGGCAGTCACACTAGTGGGGGCTGGGTAGTCTACAAGCACATCCTTATTCAGGTCCCTGGTCGTTGGATTATCGAGACAGAGCATCGATACTCCGGAGTAGACTGGTGTGTACGCTTCTCATCCCAGTTGGGGAGATGGTCTGTCCCACAGCCGTCAGTACGTTGTACTGGAGATAGTATACAGGTGCTCGTTAGGTTACGGGTACACCGGACAGGACTCACAGGGAACTGTTGGTTGGTTTGATACCAGTCGTCAGTGAACAGTTCCCAGGTGACATGAGTACAGCGTAGTCCGCAGACTTGACACTGCTACTTCGCCTCGAGTGTGTCCCACTGTTCTTAGATTGCTACCCTACCACGGCTCAAAGGAGTCGTGCAAACAGGTAGCAGTTGGGTGCAGTCCCGAGCACTTGGAGGCAGTGGCGGTTAGCCAGGATTCGTCCCTCCCGGTATTGGGAGTAGATATCGTGCTGTGTCAGAGAGCCATTACGCAAAGTCCCTGGCCAGGGCAAGCGAGATTTGCTGGTAGGTTCCAGCAGTTTCTCAGGGTGTAATGGGCTTTACTCCGACACGACTTATACCGCTATTAGGGGACTGACGCTTGCCGCCCCCTAGGCCCGATATGCGATAGTCTTGGACGAACGGACCGGACTGTATGGAGATTGTCACATCAGACTCAGTAGGAGTTCGGATGGGTTTTCTCATCGGCCTTCTTATAGACAACTACCTGGGGACCGTTACGTACAGCTAGTGCCGCTTGCGGTCTGTGGTTAAACCCACTGCCAGCGTAGTAGTCGAGTCTCTAGAGTCCCACACAGAGAGTTTCCTACTCCAGGCGAAACGATATAGAGGTTGCATGGTTTTGCGACAAAGGGTTCGGACGCATACGTGCGTTTACGCGCGTACGACTTTCGGACAGTTTTTACCAGTCGGCTTTGGTTTAAGCCAGTTACTGGTATCCGGTTATTGGATTTATACAGTCTAAAGTTTTTCCGTATTTTTACGGATCGGAGGGGCGTTCTCGTAATTACTCGAGAAGCTTCTAGAAGATGTGACTAAGGAGGTTTCTTTTGGATAAGAAAGTGAGTCATGGTGGTGATTCATTCATTTCATTAATGCACATTTATTGCTTAATGACTCATGCTAATGAATCACCACTAGATATTTTATGAAGCATGCTTATTCATTTCCATTATTCATTATTGTTAAAAAGAAATGCTTCATAATATATTATGATACACTCTCTCTCCTCTCATAATCTTATCTCATATTCTCTCTCCTCAAGCTCTCATCTTCAAACCCTAATCCTTAATCCTCATGTGTTGAGATCAAAGGATTAGTTAGACTAAACAATCCATAACCTTTACTCTACATCATCCTTTCATCTTTGATTAGCAATCAAAGTTGATTAGTTACCTCAAGTCAGAGGTTTAGCTTGGTGTTTTGCTCTCGGGTGGATCGTCTACTACCTAGAGAAGGTCGAGGAGAACAAAGGAGGACACAAAGAAGAAGGACCGGTTTCATTAGGTATAATCCCAAATCACTTGTGAAAAGAAACTCATTGAATACGGTTATTTATAGTTTAGCTTCGATTCAAGCGGTTAGTCGATGTTCGTTGTTTAAACTTGATAAGTTTTGAAAATTCCGCCTCCCCACAAGTACTGGGGTGAAGTACATCGACTTACAGTGGTATCAGAGCCTCGCTAAACACTAAATAACTTAATCGCAAATTTGTACGAAATTCGAACGGAAAAACGAAACCGGAAAACCCTAAAAAATACTAGTTTCTGTCGAATTTAAAACGATGTCAGAAAATTTTTCAGGTGTGTTCAGAGAGCTAGAAAGGAGTCCAGGAGAACACCCAAGAAATTCGAGCCCATGAATCGGCAACTCGGCCGCGAAAGCGCGGCGGATCGGTGGGATCCGCCGCCCTTCCGCGGCGCTTTGGCCGAGTCATGGACTCGTCTTTCTTGTGTGGGTCCCCTGTGACATTTGGGGTTTTCTGGAATATTTAATTATTGCTCAGGTTACTGTTTAACAGAGCAGATTTTGGAGCAATATTGATGTTGTTTATTCGATCGAATTGTACAGTATTTGCGTATTGTATTATATCTGTGATTGTTTAATGTGTTCGTAAACCTCCCCCAACTGCTAGTATGTCGGTTGGCAGGGGGTTGCACATTTCTGAAATGGTTATATCTGTTTGTGCATATAAACTGTATTGGACTGTTGTGGTGTATAGCCGGGGTTAGCAATGGGTTATTGATTAATTCATTTGTTGTAAATGTAATTTGTTGTAATATTATTTTCGCGGGGCACTTCCAGGTTGCGGTTGTAGCCACCGTTGTATTATTTCATTTTACTGTTTTTGCTCCTAGGACTGACCCAAGGTGGGGTACACAGACTGCCGGGTGGGTAGTTTGCCGTACCCGTAGGGGTCGAGGGTGGGGTAAACGGCTATTCATCACAACTGTGTAATCTGTCTTTTCTTGCAGGCTCAAAAGAAATACAGATTGCTTGCAAATCCAATATTGTTTATCTGTGTTCTGGAATGAATATCATTGCGTCAGACGAATGTAAAATATCTATATTTATTGTAGCTATTTAGACGTCACTTATGTTTTACACCCGCGCTAGCCCAGCCCCCGCTCTGTCGTTAGTTAAGTAACCTAACGGGTGATGACGGGACCCCGTGGCGAATGCGGATGGCATAAGAGGACGTTGTATTTTCGTTGTTTTCTGCAATGATAGGTTAATGATGGGACGCATTATCTATAATGCAAAGTAAAACAAACCAAAGTTTAAATCGTTGGAACAATTTAAAAGAAACCACTCGGTTATTTTTAAAACAGATATTTTTAAATGCGGAGCTTTAACCACTCCTTTTAAAAGCTATCAGGTTCCTTCGGTTATATCAAGTTCATTACGTTTACGGTTTCGCCAAAACCAGTCGTAGCCCTCCGTCATTTTTTATGAATGGTCAGTAGTATTCAAGCTATGTTTGTTTGGCCCTTAGTCAAGACATAGTGTTTGGTAGCTGCTGGGGTATTTATTTGTTGCATAGATAGATGAGTTGGTTTGGGACAGTCGTATTACTTTGTTTGGCCCTTAGTCAAGAGTATACGGATGGGTTCAAATCAACAGGATAATGATGGGCAGAACTTGACATGTGACTTATGATTTGTTGGCCCTTAGTCAAGATCATAAGAGCATGGGGCAAAAACTTATATCGGGAATTTCTAAAGAAACTGAAATTTGCAAAGAGATGCATACCATTTGGAGTTTGATGAATGTTGGTAGGATTCCTTCAACATTATCATACGATGATATTTGGATCCCGATCCTACTGTGAGTATATGCTACTTATCAGGATATTCGTCGCTTAACGATCAATGCTATAAACCTAGTAGGTGTCCAGAAAAGTGTCAGCGGGGTTACGCCCCCAGAGAAAAGAGGTTATTTAATTAAGGAACTTCGCGAAAGCGTTGGAAAACCTCCCTCGAAGTATCGACACCGGCCTGGCTGAACGGTTAAGCAAGAATTGTACGGTGAGAATAGTCTTGGCTAATTCTTCTTTTATGGTTTGAGGAAGGATTCGAGAAACAGTGGGAGCCATCCAGTTTAGATAAACTAAAAACCACTCTAAACTTGCAAGAGCATCATGCTAAAGAGTTTTCTTCTCTCTCTCCTAATTGCAGCGACCCTGAAAATGACTGGACTTAAGTTACTTTTAGAGAAAAATATACTGACGGGGCCAAACTATAAAGATTGGCTGCGGAATGTCAAGATGGCTTTGACCTATGACAAACTGGGGTACGTCCTCACCGCTACAGCACCTGCTGTCCTTGGTCCCAAATCCAGCAATGCGGATAAGGAAATCCGCAAAACCTGGGATTTAGATTGCGCGAGAGCCAAGTGCATCGTGCTTGCCTCGATGAACAATGAACATCAGAGGAGGCACGAGGATATGTCCCTAGATGGCATATTTCTCCATACAAAGGAACTTTATGGAGAGCAATCTCGTATAGCAAGATACGAGACCTCTAAGAAACTGTTTCGAGCGAGGTTGGCTGTCGGGTCATCGGTAGGTGAACATGTCCTACAGATGATCGGCTATATTGAAGAGCTCGCGGACCTTGGGACGACTTTGGATAATGAGCTCTATACAGACCTTGTTCTCCAGTCCCTTCCTCCCACCTACGCCCAGTTTATCCTCAACTTCAATCTTCAAGGAAAAGAAGTTGAACTTGCGGAACTCCTGAACATGTTAAGGAGTGCAGAGGGCACCTTGCAGAAGGCAAGGGAAACACCCGCTATGTTTGTTGGCAGTTCATCTTCTTCCGGGTCCAAGGCTAGGGCCAAAGGAAGGAAGAAGAAGGCCGCACCCAGACCTAGAGGAGGTGTTAGTAAGGTGGGAAAGAAGGGAAAGAAAAAGTTTACAGCACCGGTAGTTGGCCTGGATGAGTGCTTCCATTGTCACAGGAAAGGGCACTGGAAGAAGGATTGCAAGGCGTGGAACGCCAAGAACCAGGAACCGAAGCAAGCTGTGGCTTCGACTTCAGGTGTGTTTGTAATTGAGAATTGTCTGTCAATCAACTCTACTTCCTGGGTATTGGATACCGGATCAGGATCTCATATTTGCAATTCTTTGCAGGCACTGAGAAACCGTAGAGTGCTGAAGGAAGGTGATATGATCCTCAGGGTTGCTAACGGAGCTAGCGTGGGAGCTGCGTCCGTCGGGGATTATCACCTAGGATTGACGAGTGGACACATTTTGGTTTTACATAACTGTTATTTTGTACCCAGCTTAACGTGTAATATCATATCAGTTTCCTTGTTATCAAATAAAGGTTATGATTTCACGTTTGTAAGAGATGTTGTCAACATCCACCTTAATCATGGTTTGATTGGGTCTGGTACTCTAAATAACGGCATATATGTGTTAAACCAACTCCAAATTTTCAATGTCCAGAACACACTAAAAAGAAAGTCTCCAGATTTAAATAGAGCTTTCTTATGGCATTGTAGACTGGGTCACATCAATGAGAGAAGGTTGACTAAGTTGCATAGAGAAGGATATTTAGACACGTTCGAATATCAAACCTATGACACTTGTCAATCTTGTCTCAAAGGAAAGATGACAAAGACTCCATTTACTGGACAAGGAGTAAGAGCGAGCGAGCTCTTAGGACTCATACACAGTGATGTATGTGGTCCAATGTCTACACATGCAAGAGGTGGTTATTCCTACTTCATTACTTTTACAGATGATTTCTCTAGGTATGGGTATGTTTTCTTAATGAAGCATAAATCAGAGGCCTTTGAGAAATTCCTGGAATTCAAGAGTGAAGCGGAAAACCAAACAGGCAAAAGTATTAAGACACTAAGATCTGATCGAGGTGGAGAATACTTAAGTGCCGAGTTCCTAGGTTACCTAAAAGAGAAAGGAATTCTCTCTCAGCTTACTCCTCCATACACTCCACAGCACAACGGTGTATCGGAGAGACGGAATCGAACCCTATTGGATATGGTACGATCCATGATGAGTAATACTGAGTTACCGCGATCTTTCTGGGGTTATGCGCTAGAATCAGCGGCATATCTTTTGAACCAGGTTCCAACCAAGACTGTGCCTACCACACCATATCAGATGTGGAGTGGGAAGAAACCCTGTCTAAAACATTTTAGGACATGGGGGTGTCCTGCTTTTGTAAAAAAGCAGCATGTGGACAAGCTCGAGGCACGCTCAGTACTGTGTAAGCTTGTGGGATATCCAAAGAACTCCAAGGGATATTATTTCTATTACGCAGAGGAACAAAAGGTTTTTGTTTCTCGTCATGCCCACTTCTTAGAAACTGAATTTTTGGAAAATCAGAAGAGTGGGAGCGAAATAGAACTGGAAGAAATTCCAGAACCACAAACTGCTACTGAAAGTTTGGTAGAACCAGAGGTTCAAGAAGAACAGAACATTCCCGCACCCCTCCGCAGGAGTAGTAGGCCGTCTCGTCCGCCTGAGAGATACTACGGTTTTCTCATTGACGGGGATAGAGAGGATTGCATCATAGATGATGATGAACCTACTGACTTCCAGCAGGCCATCCAGAGCGGCGACTCGGTACGATGGCTAGATGCAATGCGGACCGAAATGGAGTCCATGTACACCAACAAAGTATGGACTTTGGACTTTGCTCCAGATGGGGTAAAACCCATAGGATGCAAATGGATCTTCAAGAAAAAGATTGGTGTAGATGGACAGGTGGAAACCTATAAGGCTAGACTTGTTGCAAAGGGTTTTCGTCAAAGACCTGGTTTGGACTATGACGAAACTTTTTCTCCAGTGGCTATGCTCAAATCCATTCGGGTCCTTCTTGCTATTGCTGCCTTCCATGATTATGAAATCTGGCAGATGGACGTAAAGACAGCTTTTCTGAATGGAAATTTAGAAGAGAGCGTCTATATGGATCAACCAGAGGGTTTCAATCAGAGTGGGAGCAGCGGGAAAGTATGCAAGCTGCTTAAGTCCATTTATGGACTAAAGCAGGCATCGCGGAGTTGGAACATCTGTTTTGATGAGACAGTCAAAGAATATGACTTTATCAAAAATCCAGATGAACCGTGCATATATAGTAAAGTTGTGGCCAGAAGTGTCGTATTCCTCGTCTTGTACGTGGATGACATTCTATTGATAGGAAATGACATTCCTATGCTACAATCTGTCAAAGGATTCTTGTCACACAGGTTCTCCATGAAAGACCTGGGTGATGCCTCTTACATTCTGGGGATCCGGATCTATCGTGATAGATCCAAGAGGATGTTGGGACTTTCACAGTCCAGGTATATCGACACTGTACTGAAAAGATTCAGTATGGAAGATTCTAAGCGCGGTAATCTACCGGCTTGTCACGGAATCACCCTCTCCAAAGAGATGTCTCCCAAGACTGATTTGGAAAGGGAACGCATGTCTATTATACCCTACGCTTCTGCGGTAGGCTCTATAATGTATGCGATGTTGTGTACCAGACCAGATGTAGCTTACGCACTAAGCGTGGTAAGCCGGTATCAGTCAGACCCAGGGGAGAAACACTGGATAGCAGTAAAGAACATTCTCAAGTACCTGAGGAGGACTAAGGAGATGTTCTTGGTTTACGGCGGAAAAGACCTCAGGTTGGAGGCCTTTGCTGATTCCGGCTTCCAGAGTGATAAGGACGATTCCAAGTCCATGTCGGGTTATGTCTTTACCCTCAATGGAGGGGCGGTGTGCTGGAAGAGCTCCAAGCAGGACACCGTTGCTGACTCGACGATGGAAGCGGAGTATATAGCTGCTTGCGATGCCGCAAAAGAAGCAGTCTAGATGAAGAAGTTCCTAACAGAACTTCAGGTGGTTCCTACCATAGTTGATCCAATACCTCTGTATTGCGACAACAACGGAGCTATAGCTTTAGCGAAGGAACCAAGGTCCCATCAGAAGTCCAGACACATCTTGAGGCGGTATCACCTGATCAGGGAGATCATTGATCGTCAGGAGATCGAGGTTCGGAGAGTTGCTTCAGAAGAGAACATTGCTGATCCATTCACGAAGGCCCTTCCTCAGATTCAGTTCGAGAGGCTACTCGAGATCATTGGTCTACGATATGCCAGTACATGGCCCTAGTGCAAGTGGGAGATTGTTAGTGTTTATGCCCTAGAAGGCCATTACTGTATCATACTAGCTTGTATATTACTTAATGGAAGCTTGGGATATTCACATGTATATAACAGTCTTGCTAAACATGGTAGTATGCTACTTGGTTTTTCTATCTTAATATGTGAGTATACGTATTGATAGAGCTCTTAGGATCTTGCTTGTCTACCAGCGTTGTGATGGCAGTCACACTAGTGGGGGCTGGGTAGTCTACAAGCACATCCTTATTCAGGTCCCTGGTCGTTGGATTATCGAGACAGAGCATCGATACTCCGGAGTAGACTGGTGTGTACGCTTCTCATCCCAGTTGGGGAGATGGTCTGTCCCACAGCCGTCAGTACGTTGTACTGGAGATAGTATACAGGTGCTCGTTAGGTTACGGGTACACCGGACAGGACTCACAGGGAACTGTTGGTTGGTTTGATACCAGTCGTCAGTGAACAGTTCCCAGGTGACATGAGTACAGCGTAGTCCGCAGACTTGACACTGCTACTTCGCCTCGAGTGTGTCCCACTGTTCTTAGATTGCTACCCTACCACGGCTCAAAGGAGTCGTGCAAACAGGTAGCAGTTGGGTGCAGTCCCGAGCACTTGGAGGCAGTGGCGGTTAGACAGGATTCGTCCCTCCCGGTATTGGGAGTAGATATCGTGCTGTGTCAGAGAGCCATTACGCAAAGTCCCTGGCCAGGGCAAGCGAGATTTGCTGGTAGGTTCCAGCAGTTTCTCAGGGTGTAATGGGCTTTACTCCGACACGACTTATACCGCTATTAGGGGACTGACGCTTGCCGCCCCCTAGGCCCGATATGCGATAGTCTTGGACGAACGGACCGGACTGTATGGAGATTATCACATCAGACTCAGTAGGAGTTCGGATGGGTTTTCTCATCGGCCTTCTTATCGACAACTACCTGAGGACCGTTACGTACAGCTAGTGCCGCTTGCGGTCTGTGGTTAAACCCACTGCCAGCGTAGTAGTCGAGTCTCTAGAGTCCCACACAGAGAGTTTCCTACTCCAGGCGAAACGATATAGAGGTTGCATGGTTTTGCGACAAAGGGTTCGGACGCATACGTGCGTTTACGCGCGTACGACTTTCGGACAGTTTTTACCAGTCGGCTTTGGTTTAAGCCAGTTACTGGTATCCGGTTATTGGATTTATACAGTCTAAAGTTTTTCCGTATTTTTACGGATCGGAGGGGCGTTCTCGTAATTACTCGAGAAGCTTCTAGAAGATGTGACTAAGGAGGTTTCTTTTGGATAAGAAAGTGAGTCATGGTGGTGATTCATTCATTTCATTAATGCACATTTATTGCTTAATGACTCATGCTAATGAATCACCACTAGATATTTTATGAAGCATGCTTATTCATTTCCATTATTCATTATTGTTAAAAAGAAATGCTTCATAATATATTATGATACACTCTCTCTCCTCTCATAATCTTATCTCATATTCTCTCTCCTCAAGCTCTCATCTTCAAACCCTAATCCTTAATCCTCATGTGTTGAGATCAAAGGATTAGTTAGACTAAACAATCCATAACCTTTACTCTACATCATCCTTTCATCTTTGATTAGCAATCAAAGTTGATTAGTTACCTCAAGTTAGAGGTTTAGCTTGGTGTTTTGCTCTCGGGTGGATCGTCTACTACCTAGAGAAGGTCGAGGAGAACAAAGGAGGACACAAAGAAGAAGGACCGGTTTCATTAGGTATAATCCCTAATCACTTGTGAAAAGAAACTCATTGAATACGGTTATTTATAGTTTAGCTTCGATTCAAGCGGTTAGTCGATGTTCGTTGTTTAAACTTGATAAGTTTTGAAAATTCCGCCTCCCCACAAGTACTGGGGTGAAGTACATCGACTTACACCCATATCATATCGTTGTATCCATACATCATGTTCATATCCTACTTGTTAAAACAGACTCGTTTGGATCGCTGCGTATATTTACGTAGATTCACACTTGGGGGTATGCATTTTGACTGACCGGATATCGCATTATGGTTTTAACTTTTACGTATATTCTCCATATTTTAAAACTAGATTTTTAGAAGAAAGCCGGGTAATATTCGGAGTATTTTTTATATTAGCTGTTTAAACCCAAAATATATATTATAATATTTTTAAAATGTTATTAATACGGTATATATATATATATTTATATTTAACTAAATTATTATATCTTATTCTTTCTCACTCTCTCTCAGCATATCTCTCTCTCCTCGCCATCTTTCTCTCTTCTGCCTTTCTCTCTCTCTAATTATATATATATAATTCTTATATTAAACCTATATTTAAAACCCTCACCAACTCTCTCTCTCTCTCTTCCCCTCTCTTTCTTCTCCTCCGCGACGAGAAACCCTAACCCTCACCCCCGTCGCCAACCCTCGCCGACCTCACCTCGTCACCACCTTCACCACCTCCGCTTCCACCTCCTCTTCTCCAACCTCGACGTCGACCCCTGCAACCCCGAGCACCCAGCAACCACCCCGACGCCGACCACAGAAACCTCATCCCACGCCGTTGATCGCCGCCGCCCTTGTCTCCTCACCCTCATCGTCACTGATTGAATTATCAAGATTTGTAAAGTAGCTTGTAGGAATCGATCCAATTGATAGTGATGATGAATACTAATGATTACAAATTCTTATCTATTGAGGATTTGTTGCTAGATCGATGACGATCAATGTGGTTTAGGGATCTTTTGAAGAAACTAGGGTTTCTCCTTCACCATCCCTTGTCCTTTCATTGATTATCATTCAAATTCTAGCCTCTAGCAAATTGAATCACCGATCGTTGATCTCTAATTTGGAGCAAAAACATTCAAGAAAGCGATCTCGCTCAAATTAGGTCTTCGATGATTCAATTTCCCAAAGTTTACAAAACTCATAAGACTTAAGAATCGTTCAAGAATTTAATCATCATCATCTACCTATTCTCTCGATTCTACTACAAGCGGAGATTTCACTCAAACAACATGAAAAAGTAAAGAATCAAGAATCGGTAACTTTTCATAATGCAAGAATGTAAAGAAAGCAAGATTTACAATATTCACCTTTATTAATCGACGATTAGGTACAATTCACTCAAAGATTACAAGATTTGAGGAGGTAACTAGATCCGCCGAAATTAGCTTCGCATCAATCTTCTTGAGTCGCGGATCGTCTTGATCTCTTGCTCGGATGAAGGTCGGCGTTGCTTCAAAGGCTTGTTGAAGGCTTGCTTGAGACGCTTCTCGATGAATCTTGATTTGGCTTTTGAATTTGATTTGGGCTAGGGTTTTGGTTACAAGTTGTGTCACTCAACTTGTGGAAATTTTGCTTAATATTCAACAACCCTATTAATTAACAACCTTTGTAATGAAACCATATGTGCCTTTTTATAGTTTTCCCTCAAGCTTCCCCTAGAAGCTAGGTCAATCTTCCCTTAGAAGCTAGGTAGTTGAAGAGAAGTTTCTAGATTAAGGTAGTTATCTAGCTTACAAGAGAAGACTTGCTGTTGGAGGGAAGCTTCTGGAGAATTCGAGGAACTGAAGCGTCTTGAAGAAGTTTGGCCGTTGAAAAAAAGCCACGCATGAACATTTCTGCCGCCGATGAGTCGGATCGGCCGTCCGCGGCGGATCGGCCTGACTCGGCCGCGGATCCGTGGCCCTTTGAGTGACTCAGTGCATGAAATTCCTGGTATCTTCTGGATTTATCTTTATGGTTATTTCCTGATGCCTGGAATCTTATATTTCTTTCTTAATTGTTGTCAGATCACAAGTCTTTGATTTGCTGTATTTTATCGGCACTTTTAGCAGTTCCGGCTCTTTTTACCTGGAGAATTTCCTGCACACAATCTCGAGACAAGTGTTGAGATATATAGACAATGCGAATAATAACAAACACACAATTTCCCTCATAATGCCGGTTATAATGTATAACACATGTTATTTGATTTTTTGCATACAAATTGCTAATATGTGCTATATTTATACCAAACACCTTTAGATGATTAGAAAGAGTAAGGAAATTGATGTATTAAAATGCAATATTTTCGACTGATCAAATTCCCCCAAACTTAATTTTGGTCGTCTCGAGCAAACATCTTTTATTTTTAAGAGAAGGAGAAAATTAAGAAAAAGAAAAACTAACTAGCACACTTTCGTAAGCAACACGATTGCACTGAGCACTTGTAACAAGCCTTTAAACCTCTAGGTATCCCTACTAGGAGGGGTGTTGTCTCCTGAGGGTTTTCAGCGGACTGCACCTATAAAATCCAGTAATAAAAGAAAGACCGTGAAAGTTACATATAAAGATAAGAATTGTAAAAGAAAAACTTTAAAAATTAGAGTTTCCAACTATACTAGTTGTTCGGTTGTCATGAGCCCTATCTTAATAGTCATGAAAATATGTTAGAAATCACATCATCCCTCAATAAAACATCGTCTTTATTCTTCATTCCTACCTTTCTTCCAAACACCGATCATATACCCCTACGTGTGTGTAAAAGACATCCCTACACTCGGAGAATTCAATTCAAGCTATCATACTCTTGTCCATCGACCTCAGTACTTTTTAATCAGTGAATATTTAGATGGATTTGCTCACACATTTTTCATGCGACCGTTAATACTTCTTGAGGTACTAACCGACCGATTACTCATGTGCTTGCTTATTAGGCATATTTAGAATTTTCCTCATCTTGCAACACCTAAGGCTTAGCAGTGACTCCCAAACCAGTTGGTCTAAGGCACTAGGTGATAAAGCACCCTTGCTATATTTTTTTATTGCTGCCTTGGTGTTTACAAAACCAGTGTTCATTTTTCTACACCATTTTATCATTTTTTTTCGTGCTTTGGCTTTTAGACAAGAGCATTTCAAGGTATCCTCTACTATCCCGAGTTTCAAGACGTGTGTAAGTGCGTATAGTAGGGTATCAACATTCAAATGTTTGGCTTCCATAATAGGAACTATTTTTCAGATTTATTTTTATCTTCAGATTAGTGACATCTTTCATCTTACTAACCCTTGGGACAACGGCTCATAACTACTTATTACTAGTTCGTTTAAGAAAACTTCTAACTTTCTAGGTTTTCTTAAATTTTTCCAATCTTTTGGATGTAATTTTTCACTATCTAATCTTTTATTATAAAATTGAATATTATATATATATATATATATATATTTATATGTGTTTTGTGCTTATGCAAAGTATGATGCAAAGTGATGCGTAAATAAGCACAAACCTCCCCCAAACTTGTTTTCAACAGTGTTGCCATCTGTTAAATCTTCAGAAACCTGTAAACCTGTAAACTTGGGAGGAAATTTATTAACGGGGGCAATCATATATGAATATGAAAATCCCCCCCAAACTTATTCTTTTCTTTATGTACAAGAATTTTTATTGTTTTGTATTTTTTATATTTTTATAAAATGTATGTACAAGTTGACGCACCTCCATTCTTAAAGATGTGACAAAATTACCAAGTCGTGGAGGTGAGGTGGAGGAAAATTAGTCATTATAAAGCTGCTCCTGTAAAAACAGGAGCTCCTCTGAGGGGTCAGTGGCAAAATACGGTTTTAATCTATGTTCATTTACTTTGAAAATCGTACCGTTTTCAACATTTTTAACCTCAACTGCCCCGTGCGGGTATACATACCGCACAACAAAAGGTCCTTTCCACCGAGATTTTAGCTTACCCGCATGAAGATGGAGTCGTGAATCATAAAGAAGGACTTGTTGACCAGGTGTAAAAGTTTTTCTCAAAATTTTTTTATCGTGAAATACTTTAGTCCGGTTCATTACAATTACAACATTATCGTAAGCTTCATCGCGGAGTTCGCTTAGCTCGTTTAAGTGCAGCTTCCGAAAGTTGCAAACTTGATTTAAGTCAAAGTTAAGTTCTCTAATGGCCCACATTGCTTTGTGCTCAATCTCGACCGGAAGGTGACAAGCCTTTCCAAACACTAGTCTGTAAGAAGACATACCAAGATCGGTTTTATATGCAGTTCGGAACGCCCAAAGAGCATCCGTCAATTTGATTGACCAATCTTTTCGATTTTTAGAAACCGTTTTCTCCAAAATTTGTTTGATTTGTCTGTTTGAAACCTCAGCTTGCCCGCTCATTTGAGGATGATAGGGTGTGGAAAGTTTATGGTTGATTGCATATTTCCGCATCAAAGTCTCGAAAGACCGATTACAGAAATGTGTCCCGTTATCGCTAATGATAGCACGTGGGTGTCCAAATCGAGAAAAAATGTTTTCTTTTAAGAACTTAATGACAACCTTTTTGTCATTATTGCGACAAGGAATAGTTTCAACCCATTTCGAGACGCAATCAACCGCGTGAAATATGTACAAATTCCCAAAGGAGTTGGGAAAAGGACCCATAAAATCAATACCCCAAACGTCAAAAATTTCAACCACTAAAATGGGTTGAAGTGGCATCTCATTTCTCCGGAAAATCCTACCCGTGTGTTGACACTGTGTACAGGTTTTGCAATGATCAAATGCATCTTTGAATAAAGTCGGCCAATAAAAGCCGCATTGCAAAACCTTCTCCGCCGTCTTTCGAGGACCAAAGTGACCCCTACATGCCTGATCATGACAAAAAGATAGAACACTCTTGAATTCATCATTAGGGACACATCTGCGAATGATCTGGTCAGGACAATGCTTAAATAGATAGGGTTCATCCCAGTAAAAATGTTTTACTTGGGATAAAAATCGATGTTTGTCCTGTTTCGACCATTCGCGGGGAATAAGTCCCGTAGCAAGATAATTCACAATATCCCCGAACCAAGGTTCAGTGGATACTTTCAAGAGTTGTTCGTCTGGAAAAAAGTCATTACTTGGCAGGGTCACAGGTGAAGAAGAAATGCGTGACAGATGGTCGGCTACAATGTTTTCACATCCTTTCTTATCTTTAATAACAAGATCAAATTCTTGTAATAGAAGGATCCAACGTATTAGCCTACCTTTAGCATCCTTCTTCGCCAAAAGATGTTTCAAGGCGGAATGGTCAGTGTACACAACAATTGGTGAGCCAATCAATTAAGGCCTGAATTTTTCTAATGCAAATACAACTGCCAAAAGTTCCTTTTCGGTAGTTGTATAGTTAATTTGAGCATCACTCAGAGTCTTACTTGCATAATAGATCACGTGTGGAATCTTTTAAATGTGATGTCCTAAGACTGCACCAACTGCAAAATCTGATGCATCACACATAAGCTCAAACAGGTGGTTCCAATCTGGAGATGATAGAACGGGGGCTGTAGTGAGAGAGTGTTTGAGTGAGTCAAATGCTACCTCACAATCCGAGTCAAAGTGAAAGGTTGTGTCCTTGGCCAAGAGAAGAGTTAAGGGTCTAGCAATTTTGCTAAAATCCTTAATGAATCTCCGATAAAAGCCTGCATGGCCAAGAAAAGATCGTATATCCTTGACGCATTTGGGATGAGGAAGGTTTTAAATGACATCTATTTTGGTTTTGTCAACCTCAATGCCTTTTCGTGAAATAACATGTCCAAGCACAATTCCCTCTTGGACCATGAAGTGGAATTTTTCCCAATTCAAGGTTAAGTTCTTCTCCTTACAATGAGTAAGAACTGGGTGAAGATGAGTGTCACGACCCGAAAGTACGGAACATGACCGGCACTTAAACTATGAAACGACTCGAGGCGTACGTAATCTAAGTAAGCCGAAACCCCAGAAATCCAAACCAAGAAAGTAATAGAGTGAAGGAAAAACCAATTTAAAGCAAGTTGTTTTAATAGCATAAGCCGAATTATGCGTTTTTAAAAACATCAAGTATTTTCTGAAAATTTCGGCAGTCTCTTTTGTAAATACTGGCCCCCAAACGGGATACAACATGAATAGTATACGAAATCAATAAAAAGTCATCCCCAAGCGGGAGCTAGCTCTTCGTCAATCGACGGTCACAACCACACAAGCAATATAATACACAACGCCAAGGGCGAGGATCAAAACTCAAAAGGAAACTCAAAACAGCAAGAAATCCATAGAAATACAACGCACGACTCTAAGGTCGAAAGAATAAACAACACTGGTCTCTATCTGAAATAAATACATGTTTGGTTGATGGAACTTCTAGATACAACAGAATAATAATATACAAGGTATAATGATGGGTACGATACAAATAACCCCACCTACTAGCAAGTCACCCGCAAAAGAAGCAGTGCCAGCAAAGCCGTAATGAAACCTGTACGGCAAAACCTGCAAGAAACTGTGGCACAATGGGGGTGAGGTGCCAACTCGTGAGTAGAAAAACATCTACGAACAGAAACCGCATGAAAAACGCAATCCTAGGTCACATGATCATAATATATCCTCAAATATATAACCAGCAGCCTATAACAATGGCTAGGGTACATGTCTAACCCAAGTGTAATCCCATGTGCCCGTGTCAGTGCCTCAGGTAGCAATATATCATATGGATGATTTATGAATGCATGAAACAGAATGCATGTACAGAAGAAAACTGCTTTCATAAATTAGTGAGATTTTCTGTATCTTTTAAAAAAAATGAGGTATCATAAATGAAATCAGCATAAACAGTGTCTAGCATCGACGCAAAACAAGTATCCAAATATCTCAATATCTCTGTGTCGCAATC
Source organism: Agapanthus africanus (assembly GCA_030015575.1). NCBI lineage: Eukaryota > Viridiplantae > Streptophyta > Magnoliopsida > Asparagales > Amaryllidaceae > Agapanthus > Agapanthus africanus. The sequence continues at coordinate 267,261,899 of JASDDO010000016.1, read as the reverse complement.
TCTGTACCTTAATATCTCAAAATCTCAATGTCTCAATCTCACTATCTAGGGCGCCGTCAATCTAGACCGGCCCCTACCATCCATCTCAAGACCACGACGGTATCCTCCGGATATCCGACGCGTCGGGTAAAATCACCGGTAGGTAGCCTCCCCCTGCCAGGCTCACATCGTCATCACCTCGTGCTTCTTATCCCGGGGTACCTTACCGGGTCCACCATGTACCCGAAACGGTTCCTCCACTCCTCGAACTCGGGTCTCACATGTCGCTCTCAGCACCGAGAAAACACATGGTGGACGCACTGAAATATCATATCAAGGGTAACCGGGTTTTTAAAACAATTACATATTCTCTTTTGAAATACCCACGGTTCCCAAATCCAGAAATCTCATGGAAGTCCGAATCCAAATCATCAATAGCACGTAAAACCATGAATATAGGCATGAGAATCCATGAATACGACATAACAATGAATAACAGTATGCATGAAGTGACAAGTAATAACTACAATATCTAAGTTGGCATATAAGGCAAGTACACTAATATCATGTCAAAACTACTAGCTAACAAGCTAAATCAAGCAATAATATTCTCTAAGTGTACGTAACATGGCAATTACCGATGAAGATGTGTGTGAGCCGGCAAGTAAGTGTACGTGGTACATACGCATCATCGGTAATGGTGCTGGTGTCCTAACAGCATGATATCAATAATGGAATATGCAGTACAATAAGTATGCGATGCGGAGCGAACAACAATAATGTGCGGGAGCAGAGTACTAGACACAACGATAACTAAAAGTCAAACAATGGTGCCTTTTTAAAAATAACACGAATCGCGGTGTTTTGAAAATAAGGGCTACGGTGTTTTTAAGAAAAGATACGTCTTTTGAAATATCCGTAGAATACCTTGACCTGTCCTTTAAAATACCCGCGATTCGTTAGCTTTTGAAATAGGTAGGAGTCGAATCTAGTCTACCAACTACACTAACTATAGAGCTAAGCTAACTGGCTAACTGAAGGTAAGGAAACCGCCTAACATCTGAGTCGATACATATATATATATAAGTCGGTGATCCCGCCTCGATAATATCACATCCGATACCATATCTATAATCAGTTATTCCCAAGTCAAGAGTGCGTATCAAACATCAATATATCTCGTACGTAAATCCATCGTACGGCATCCCAAATCTGGGTACGGGTCAATATCACATTCATCACTTTATTCATCCGATATCCTCTTTATCAAAGATCACAATCCAGGGTACTGACCTACGTCTAGTACATTACTAATATTATCAATAAGATCATGACCTGACTGCTGATCTACAGCCTCAAACAAACCGATATCATCATCACATATCACACAGAGGTAAACATCGCCCAAAGAGACCCATTATAAATATCTTATCATATCATATCCTATCTCATATCACGATCACATGTCAACCATTTTATATATATATCACTATTTACATGGCGTCGTCATCCAAAGATCCGCTATAACATCAGGACGTATCTCAAGAACGAATCCTGCTATATCACCGATCTCACGGTCTCAACTCAAATCTCAACGACTCATCTCAATTCCAAGTATTATCCTCAAATCCAGTATATGAACACATAGTCCCATACCCATGTGAACACGTAACTATATAATCCCATATATGCACATATGAAAGAAGAATGTATGCAAGTATGGGTGTGTGTATGTATGTGTGGTGCTACTACTACTCTAGGGTTTCGCAACACTAAGTCAATCTAAACACACCAAATATCCATCTTTGTCATCAATAAACTCAAACAATAGATAACCAATATATGTGTGTATACGTATTCGTATACATCACCACGAACTGCGGGGGTGCTATACGCCATCCACCCGACTTCTCCCCGTAGATATAAATCTACTCACCTGGTCCTCGCTCGCCGGTGCCGACGTCGCCACGCGCTTGCTTGTCGTATCGAAGTCCACATGGGGTACCTACATATCATAACGCACCGTATCGCATTAAAATCTGACTCATGACCAAAACGACACACGAATCCCACATAGGTCAAAACCTACAGTTGCTTTCACAAATCAACCAAAAAACCCTTGACGTCGGCATACAAACGCCAAACCATCGAGAAAAACCCAAGCACACTCATTTGCACATTCACAAACACTAATTATAATATGAAATAGGTTAAAATTCACAAAAACCCCAAACTCACTTTAAAAGCTATTTTTCTGAAAACCTAGCAAGCATGGTTTACCGTTTTAGTACAAAACTTGATATTTAAATAAATCTAGCGGCCACAATATTCACTAAACATTATAAATAAGTCATACAAACCCTAATTAGATTTTTAATCTCACTATCTTTCATTAAACTGAAATTCTAGTTTACAATTTTACCCAATTTTAACACTTTTAAAGCAACAATACATAATTCATCAACTAGACTAGGTTTTGCATAGCCCTAAAGTGTTAAACTACACATTATGTTGCTAATGAGGTGATAAAACCCTAACCATATTTTAAATTCTCAATTTTGAATTAATTACCAAAACCTAGTTTACAAATATATGTGATTTGGACAAATTACATATAACAAGTGCAATTTAATCAACCAAACTAGGTTTTACATACATTAAGATGTTAAACTAAACATTGCATCCCTAATGATATAATAAAAACCCTAATTTAAATCACAAACCCTTACTATGTTTTTCCAAACATTCAATTAAACCCAAATTATTAACTAATTATGCTTGATTTAAAGTATTCAAACAACAATTTAACAAAAGGTCAAGATTTATACCTCACAAGATTTGAGATCTAGCATGAAAATATTGACCTCCCATTTGAAAACTTTTCACCAAAATCCATGCTTGAGAGGCTAAGGAAAAATGAGTAGGAGTTGGATTTTGATTTTGGGATTTTTTTGTAGGGATTTTGAGGCAAAAATGGTGGATTTTTTATGAGGGAAGAGAGGAAGAAATGAAGGGGCTGAAGGAAGGGGGCTCGGCCAGGTGCAGGTGGGGGAGTGTGGGGGGTGTGTGAGGTGGGGAAAAGTCAAGTGAGGAAAGTCCAAGTCCACCGAAGTCAAAGCCCATACTCCTTTTACCATTTCTCTCATTTCTTTTGTTTTCTTTTCTTTGTTTTAGTGAGATGAGGGGCCCAAGATGTTGGGCTGTCAAGGGGGCTTGGCCATGAGGAAAAATGAAGGTTTGTGTGTGTGCAAGTGGGGAAAACAAGAAGATAAATATTATACCCCCATTTCCATTAACACTAATTTCACTATTTAAGCCTTTTACTTCGATATTTTCTAAAACCGTTTGGCAGCTTCATTTCATTTCAAAAACAACATGTTAAAATTTTGTTTAATGTGTTATGATGCACATAATTTGTTTCAACCCATTCCAATTTGTAATTTTCCCTAATTAAATGTATTAGTGACGGCTTAAAATAATATTAAAATAATTAATTTCGGAAAAAATTTCAGAAAATTAGAAATTTTACCAGTGGCTCAATAAACACCAAATACTGGCAATTACATAGCTAGAATATGTATATTTAATTTTATAATAAAGATATTTGTATTTTGACTTTTTTACAGAAAACCCCTTATTTTACCGATTTTCCGAAATTTCACTGAAACGAATTTTTTTTCAAAACGTTACAATGAGGTAGGCAGTCAGCAAATGAATCTCCAAATATCGAGAAATCGTCCATGAAAATCTCCAGAAAATTCTCGACCATGTCCGAGAACATCCCCATCATACACCGCTGAAATGTAGCGGGAGCATTGCATAACCCAAAAGGCATGCGTCTATAAGCAAAAATACCAAAAGGACAAGTAAATGTGGTTTTGTCTTGATCCTTTTTAGCAATAGGGACCTGGTTATATCCAGAGTATCCGTCCATGAAGCAGTAGTATTCCCGTCCAGCTAAGCGTTCCAACATCTGGTCAATGAAAGGTAGAGGAAAGTGGTCTTTCCTCGTTGCGGCATTGAGTTTTCTATAATCAATAGATACACGCCACCCAGTTTGAGCGCGTGTCTGGATTAACTCATTTTCCTCATTTGTTATGACCGTGATGCCAGATTTCTTAGGGACTACATGAATTGAACTTACCCATTGGCTATCAGAGATTGGGTAAATGAGACCACTGTCAAGGCATTTAACGATTTCTTTCTTCATCGCATCCTTCATTACGGGGTTCAACCGTCTCTGTGGTTCTCGGGTTGGCTTGGCTTCATCCATCAGATGTATATGATGTTCAACAATTAAGGGACTAATCCTTTTGATGTCAGCCATAGTCCAACCAAACGCCTGCCTATTAGATCTCAATGCCGTCAGAAACGTATTCTCTTGCTCTGAGGCTAGAGAAGCGGATATGATCACCGGTAAAGACTCATTCTCACCTAAATATGTATATTTAAGATGAGAAGTTAATAATTTGAGATCTAATGTCGGCGGAGAAAGTATAGAAGGTGGGGTCAACGAATGATATTCGGAGTCACGAAGAAGCTCATAGCTTGAATAGGATACATACTCGGAAGATGAAGAGTCAAGAGTGTCAGACTCAAGAATGGAAAGAGTGTCCTCACTAAGATGTGCAAGATCAAACATTGATGTGCTAGTGTCGTCGAGATTTTCTAAACAAAGTTCATCAACTTCGCAGCTTTTGGTAGCAATCTCGTGGACTGAAAAGACATCAAGTATGTGAGCAGAGGATTCAGACGGCTGACTTCCAATTTTGTAAACGTTAAGTTCAATTGTCATTTTTCCGAAAGATAGGTTCATTGAACCGTTTCGACAGTTAATGACAGCATTGGAAGTGGTAAGGAATGGTCGACCCAAAATCACTGGAATTTGGTTCCGTGGGTTTGCTACAGGTTGTGTATCGAGAACAATAAAGTCCACAGGGAATATAAATTCCCCGACTTTTATCAACATATCCTCCAGTTCACCCCTAGGTTTGGTGATTGAACGGTCTGCTATTTGGAGAGTGCAATGAGCTAGTTTCAACTCTCCAATCCCTAACTGCTCGTACACAGAATATGGAAGCAGGTTAACACTTGCGCCCAGGTCAAGTAAAGCACGGTTAATGTTTTTACCCCCAATAGAAATCGAGATTGTTGGACATCCTGGGTCCTTACGTTTCTTTGGTAACCGTGGGGTAAAAGCAGTGCTAACATTATTAGTCATGAAAGCCTTTTTGGGCACTTGAGTCTTCCTCTTCCTAGTGCACAAGTCTTTGAGAATTTTCGCATAAGCGGGGACTTGTTGAATAGCATCTAGGAGAGGGATATTAATATTAACCTGTTTAAATATTTCCATAATCTTCTCCATATGTGGACTCGATTTGTTACCCCTTAACCGATTCGGATAAGGAGCTTTAGAAATAATAGCTGGGTCCATCATTAGAGAAGGTGGTATGTGTGGAACTGATCCCAGAATAGAAGTGGGGATCGTCTTTGGTGGACTAGAAGAAATATGCTGAGGGTTCGAGCCTTGGGGAAAACGAAGAATATGCTCGCTAGAAAATGGTGGGGTAGACGAACAAGGGTCAGAAGTTGAAGTAGATGTGGAAGGAAAAGTGGAAGTGGAAGCCGGGGTGTTATTGATTAATTCTTCATTATTATCAATCTCTTCACCGACTTGATTATTCAGCACTCTTCCGGATCTCAACATTGTAATGGCATTCACATTGTAGTGTTGTGAATTCCCAGGATTCGGTAGGGGTTGAGACGGAAGTTTCCCTTTCTCTCTAGCACTCATCTCGGCTTTTAATTGTGCAATTTGTGCTTTCATCGATTTAATACTCTCACATTGGGAGTCAGAGTTTTTCTGGATCTTATCGACGGAAGACTTAAATTCAGCCGACATTTGAATGGACTGTTTCATAAACATTTCAAAAGTCCGTTCAAGTGAAGAGGAATTATTAGTACCAGTCAACTGCAAAGGATTATACGGTGCAGGTGTGTTGATCGGATTTTGAAAGTTTTGTGATTAGTAGGGGTGCTGACTTATTTGAAGTGGTTCCTGTTATGGTGGAGGACCCCTTTGGAAATTATTTTGATTTGGAACCGTGTTTTGAGTTTGTGATTGGTTCTAAGCAAAGTTATGGTGATTCTTCCAACCCTGATTATAAGTGGAAGAATACGGATCGTTTCTAAGTCTTTGTTGGAAAGCAGCATCGGTATGCTCTTGACCTTGAAATGGAGAATTCAAAAGACATTCTTCCGTAAGATGAGATGGATCAGAACATCATCCAATGACAGTTTTAGGGAGTGACATCTGATTTAGAGAGGCTGCTAAAAATTTATGTTCCATAACTTCGAGTTTCTTTTGCATTGCTGCCATTTCAGCTCTAACTCCTATGGAAACATCAAGTTGATGAATACCACCCTAGACGATGACTGGTTTACACTCTCCCACTATAAGTTTTTTCAGCGAAATCTTCTAAAAATATCCAAGCTTCACCATCATCTTTATTCATGAAGGTGCCTTGACACATGGATTCAAGTATCTGTTTTGTTGTAGGATTAATGCCCTCATATACGATTCTGCACAGATCCCATCTAGGGATTCTGTAATGAGGAAATTGAACTAACAGATCCTTGAAGCGTTCAAAACAATTCGAAAATGGTTCATTAGGAAGATGGGTAAATTGATTTATTTCACTACGGACTCGAGCTGTCTTATGATTGGGGTAGAATTTGTTTAGGAAAGCTGTGACGAATTCTCCCCAGTTTGAAATAGAATGTGCGGTTATGTTATAAAGCCACTTCTCGGCTATATCGTACAAAGTGAATGGGAGAAGACGTAGATGCATAGCATCCACAGAAAGCTGTGAAGTACCCAGCATAGCGCATACATTTTCAAATTTGGTAATAAAGACGTATGCGTCTTCAAACTCGAGACCGTGAAATTTTGGTAAAAGATTGACGTATTGAGGTTTGATTTCAAAATTGCCCCCATTAGCCGGTGAAATGGTGAGACAGGTCGAAAGAGGACCTTGCATAGGGTAGCATCTCTCTTGGAGAGAGATGCGGGGCGGATTCTGCGCACCTGCAGACGGTGGCAGAGTCGTGTTAAAGAAGTTCGATGGAGAACCATCCATCGAAGTGGATGTGGTAGTGGGTGAAGAAAAAGAAGATGTAGAAATACCGACTTCGGAGTCGGTATTAGAAACATGGACAAGACGGGCACTAGAATCCCGTGTCCAACCGAGCATGCACTAAATGGTTTAGCACAAGTGACAGCGTTGTGATAATTAGAGAAAAGTTTGGATTGGTGTTTGGTTTGAAAAATAAGGATTTTTGAAAAATTCACACAAACAATGCACAAGCAACCCTAAATCTAGTGGTCACCTAGGTCAAGTTATTGGAGATTGTGCCCTCAGAGTCAATTATTGGATTATAGGCACGTGATTGCAATGATTGAGGGAGGACCTATCCCGGTAGGACAGTCTTACTCGAGATGATAGTATGCTATCTGGTTTACCTTTATCATCGTGTACTGCTTTAGGTGACCTTACAGGTCGCTATTGCACGTTGATAGAGCCCTTAGGATTCTTGCTTGACTGCCAGCAGTATGAGGGCGATCATATACATGGGAGCTGGTAGTCTATAAGCACATCCTTAAAAGGTCCCTAGGCGTGGGAGTTTCGAGATAGGGCATCGATACTCCAGAGTAGACTAGTGTATACAGTCGAGACCCCGACGAGGGGCGGTGGCCGGTCTCACAAGCCACTGGTGTCAGTTGGATCACCTAAGATGTATACAGGTGCTCATTGGGTTATGAGTACACCGGACAGGACTCGCCGGGAACATGCTAGTTGGTCTTATACCTGACGTCAGATAGCAGTTCCCTGGTGACATGTGTACAGGTTAGTTCATCGACTTGAGGATCGTCATTTGTCTCGTGTGAGTTCCCACTGTGCTTTGATTACTACCCTACCACGGCTCAAAGGAGTCGTGCAAACAGGTTTTAGTTGGGTACAGTCCCGAGCCACATGGAGGCAGTGAGCGGATCTTCAAGGGTTCGTCTCTCCCGGTATTGGGGGTGAGGTCGCGCTGTGTTTAGGAGAGCCATTACAAGAAGTCCTTGGCCAAGGCAGGATATTTACTGGTAGGTATTCCAGTAGTATCTCAGGGTGTTCTGGGATACACTCCGACACGACTTGTACTGCTTTTGGGGGTCTGACTTTTACCAACCCCCTAGGCCCGCCATGCGATGCTCATAGACGAACGGACAGGACTGTACGGATATTGTCACTGACAGGCTCAGTAGGGTGTCAGGATGAGTTCGCTCATCGACGTCCCTTTTGGTCAATAGCTGGTGGCCCGTCACGTATTGGCTTATACCTCTGACGTGCTAGTGGTTAAATCCACAGCCATAGTATTGAAGAGTCTTTAGAGTCCACCACACTTTCAGTTACTCAAGTTTCGGGCGAAACGCTGTAGAGGCCGTATGGAGATATGGCAGGGTCCGATCAGATACGTGCGGTATTGCACGGATCAGGATCTACTGGTGGCCGTATGGTGATATGGCAGGGTTCGATCAGATACGTGCGGTATTGCACGGATCAGGATCGGACGGATACTACTAGCCGGCTTTGGTTTAAGCCGGATCCTAGTATAGTACAGTGTAGATTTTGTCTCATTGCATTTGTATCTGGTCGGTATACAGATGCGGGTGTGTATGCACAGTATCGGGGTTTTCCTATAATTTATTACGGGACCGGTTTTCTGATGTTTCCAGTTTGCATTCTGTTCCGGCCGGTTTTCCTTTGTTCTTTCCCGGACGGACTTTTCCGATGGAGGGGGTTATTTGCAAGTTTGCAAATAACACATTGTGGAGGGGTTTCTTGCAAATGTTTTGATTATGATGGCATCTTTTCTTTTCAACCATCATTTGATTCTCTTTACATTACTTGATTTGCATTAATGGTGATTAGAGTTGATTTGGAGTTGATGTGAGATTGTTATCATGATGTTTTGGATGTGGTCACCCATTCTCTTCTCCTACACTCACCTCCCTTCTTGTTATGTTTCATATATTCATTCCTCCATCATTCTCACTAGATGAGAGAGGCTTCACTTGAGAGAAGAGAAGAAGAGAGTTTCATTTTGAGCTTGTGGCATTATTCTTCATCTCAATTCTTTTGCATGAAAAATGAAAGCACCATTTTTCTTAACCTCATTCCTCCATCTACAAAGGCAACAAAACCCCAAAAGAGACACAACCCTACACAGCCTACAGCAAATCTTGGACGTGTCGACTTGCCAGCTTCGCGCCCGAGTTGCCTCGGTATTGAGGTGGGAGCCCGTAAAAGATGCAGGCGATGTGGTGCCCTTCCGGCGAAGAGGCGACGACATGGAGACAGGACTTTCCGCGGGAGATCGGGACGATGGCGAGAAGACCGGAGGACTCGGATCACTCGGTATATCTCTAACCCGTCTTGTAGTTAGCTTAGACTAGTTAATGGTTCGATCCGGGTGTTTAGTGCGCGGTGGTGCCGGTTTGCTAAGTTCGCAAAATTAAAGTTTATCACCGCTTCCGCATTCCGGCGTCGGATTGACGGCCGGGGCGCCGCCGTACACTCACAGTGGTATCAGAGCCTCGCCATTATCATAGTCTAGCTTTGTTTGATGTGTTTGCATTTCCGATCGACCAAAATTCCAAAAACCCGCTTTTTCTTCACATCAGTTTTCTGTCGAATTTTTCCTGGCTCTAAAAATTTTTCAGGTTGTAGAAAACTGATGTACAAGAAGTTCTAAGAGTTCTGGGAAAATTCGAGACATTGATCGTTCAGGTAGAGCGCGGAACCGCGGACAAACCCCACTTGGCGCCACGGTTCCGCTGCAGGTTTGAGGGATCAATGCATCAAAATTTTCCAGTGGGCTTAGGGGCTGAAAATAGGGGTTTTGGTATACTTTGTTTGGGCCCAGATTTTCTGTGAATGCTGCAGTATTGATTGGGGGCCCGCTTTGTAAAATTTAGTCGATCGGATATTTTAAACACATTTTTTCACAGTATTTACATTATATCTGCGACCGTGAATGTCACTCGATCGGTAAATCCTATCTAACTGCTATAGCCCGGTTAGACGGATTTGCGAACGTGACTTTCACGTTGATGTTCTGTGTTATGCTGTGATGTTGCGGATTGGTCGTGGGGGATAGCCTGGATGCAATGCTAGTACAGTTTTGTTGTAATATGTACATTTGATATTGCGGGACGAGCGTCCGACATGTGGACTGCCGTCACTGCCAGTTTGTATTATTATTTTGGGGCACGGCCAGGTTGTGGTCGATGTACCCGTTGTATGTATATTTTACTTTCTGTACTAGGATTACCCCGCGGAGGGGTACACGGATAGCCGGGTTCTGGAAGGAAACAAGCCCGCATCTCATGGCATTGAGACGGAAGGGGCTTCACTCTAGGATTGGCGGGCTACTCGCCGCACTCGTAGGGGGTACAGGTTGACCCAGGAGGGGTGCCCAAGTTACCGGATTCCGTGAAGTGCTGGGTGGTCCATTCACGGTGCTGGAGGGGACTGCCTCGCTTCAGGTCTTGGCGGGTGACTTGCCGCGCCCGTAGGGGTGTAGGTTTTCATTGCACAAGCTATCCACACGACCAGGGGAACGTCGGGTTTCAGTAGTGGCTCTGTGAAACCCGGGGATCCCAGATATCTGTATTGTTCTGTGATGTTGTACATTTCTGTGATGTTGCATTTTATCACACCTTGAGCGAAATATAATATATTGGTATATATATTAGTAGATGTTCTATATGTTTTGCATCCGCGCTAGTCCAGTCCCCTCTCTGTCGTTAGTTAGCTAACCTAACGGGTGATGACGGGACCCAGTGGTGAATGCGGATGGCATATACGTACGTCAGTATATTTTCGTTCTTTGTGGTGTGATCAATTGATGGGACTGCGTTGATTCGGATCAATGCAAGTTAAACAAACCTATTCTGATGTTGTTGGAACACTTTTTCAAAAAGCTGTTATTGCAAGGACGTTCACTTTTGTTTTGCACAGTGGTATTCAGTTGGAATATCCTGCTCCTCAGTCGACGAGGCAAGGGCCGAGATCCCTTCACCGGGAGTGACCCCTTGGACAGAAGTTTGCGTCAGGGTATTAACTTCACTATAGCCGATTACTTTTGCTTTGCATCGTGGTATTCATTTGGAATATCGTGCACCCCATTTTACGGGGAAAGAGCCGAGATCCCTTCACCGGGAGTGACCTCTTTAGTAAAGGTTTTCGTCACTATATTTTCTAAAAAGCTATCCGTTCCTTCAACGATATCAAGTTCATTACGTTAAAGGTTTTCGCCAGAAACCATTCGTAGCCCTCCGTCATTTCATATGGGTAGTCAATAGTATTCAAGCTGTGTATGTTGGCCAAAGTCAAGGCACAGTGATTGGTAGCTATTGGGGTATTCATATGCAGCATAGATAGATGCGTTGGTTTGGGACAGTCGTACTGCCATTTTGGCCAAAGTCAAGGGTATGTACGGGTGGGTTCAAATTAACCTGGAAAATGACGGGTAGAACTTGACATGTGACTTATGATATGTTGGCCAAAGTCAAGGTCATAAGAGCATGGGGTAGAAATCACATCGGGAGTTTCAAAAGTACTGAAACTTGCCAGATATGCGCATACCTTCTGGAGTGTGACACCGTGAGCGGATTCCGTCACGCTATCATGCGATGATAGTTGGATCCCGATTCCCACTGATGAGTTGGTTTACTCCTCGGGTGACCCCGACTGATTCTTCTTTCAGGTTTGGAGGAGAATTTGAGGTACAGTGGGAGGTTTCCAGATTAGATAAATTGGTAACCATTCTGATCTAGGATAGAGTGCACGCTGAGTGTTTCTTTTCTCTCTCTCTTCGGCAGCGACCATTGACCCGACCCTAGACTATGACTCAGTGACCAAATTGACCGAACCTTCTTAACACTGGCTTTTGGATTTTCAGAGTTGCCAACCTCATTGCCACTCCTACTTTTACCCTTTTCTCCGGGACACCCCGTATTACTATGAACGTCCACTTCCATTGGACAAAACCATCGTATGGTTATATACGAACTCGAAGGAATTCGAGGATGGTTTCCGGTTCTGGAGAAAACGAATAGGACTATTCAGTTGCCTTTTCTTTTCACCTTCTCTCAGGTTGCGAGTACTCCTTGGTTTAGGAGTAGTACACCTATTACGCAAATTGGATAGTCTTCTTCCAAACCTTAGGCTGGTGCCGACCGGTAGGGAATGAAGAAAACCAATTAGCCTAAACGGTGTACAGAAGGTATTAAGTTAAGACAAAGAAAGGGATTAGTAAGAGAGCAAAGTAAATTGCGACTGCTATTCACGACCAAACCAAGTATTTCTTCGCCAATCCTAAATCACCTTTGTATTTCTCCAGGACACTCCGTATCTCTACGAAGATCCCAGTTTATTGGATAATCCATCGTATGGTTATATACGAACTCGAAAGGAACTTGTTCCAGTTCGGGGATGGATCCTGGTTCAGGAGAAATAGGAATAAAGTACATTCAGGTGTCTTTTATCTTCACCTTCTCTCGCGTTGCGAGTGCTCCTAGGATTAGGACAGTACACCCTTTATGCTTATTGGATAGTCTTCTTCCAAACCATAGGCTGGTGCCGAACGGTAGGGAAGGAAGAAAACCATTTGGCTTAAAGGGGTGTACAGAAGGTAATGACTAAAGACATATAAAGGGATTTGGAGAAGTGGCAAAGAATTATACGGTTATAGTTGTGAATCTGGATAATGGAAGAGGCATTACTAGGAATACCAGGATACCCTATCGAAACATTTCAATGTTTCAGTTTCACTGTGTACTGTTAATAGAAAACTGATTTCCCGATTAGACACTTGCTCCAGGGTATGTATTTACAAGGTATGACTCTCACATCTGTATGGTTTTACAGATGATGAGTGGGAGTAAGTTATTGGGAATTGGGTGATCATCCTCATTATATCGGGATTCGTTGTAATCGGTGATATTTGAGGAAGTCACCTGGGTTGTTTGCCGGACGGCAATTATTTGGTTTTGAATATCCGTTGTTATGCACCAATTTCAAATTGATATATCTGTACGTCTATTTTTATAGAGTGAGATATACCTTTTTTGAAATTATGTCTACGACATTTACCTATATCAGTGGATGGTTAGGTAAGGAGCATTAAACAACGGTGTAATTCTTCTTAACCATAAGTACAGTTTTCAACCTACGACACACAGTGAATGAGTTATCAGACTCAAGGGACTTATACAGAGTATTGTATGTTGTCCAGCGTCCATGAGGACAGAGGGGTTGGTTCTCGTACTATATTCGGTCTACTTATGACTCCTCTAGTTTTTAGACAGGTGTTTCGTGGAAACACAGGGTCTGAATTTTGAGAAGTTATAGGTATTTGAATAAAGTAGAGAACCAGATATTACAAGTATCGGGATTCTTCAAAGTGATCGAAGATGTTGATACTTGTGTATGGTATTCAGTTGATAGTAATGATTAAGAGAACTAGCTTCTCTTTCGGGTTACTCATAATTGGAAGCATTCCTAAGTTGAGTGACGCTGATCGGCCTTTTTCCATTTAGTTGACATGCACTGGAGACAGCTGCATGATTTGAATCTGGTTCAATTAAATCAGTGCCTCTGGTTCTATATTGGATATAGAATAGTTCATATCTTAACGTTGTTAAGGTACGGGGAGTTGTCTGGCTTATGATTAAAACCAGACTCTGGATAACTCAAGGCACGTTTCTGTAATGGCTGTTTGTGGGTTGACCCAGGCTATGACGATGGTTGATTTTCTACCATCTGGAAGATCAATAGTGATATTGTTCTTGACTCGCCACAGTTTTATTAAAAATGGATTTTTTCAGAAAAACAGTAGTGGGAGTATGGTAGAACTGGAAGTGATTCCAGAACCGCAAATGATTACTGAAGATTTGATAAGGAACCTAAAGATTCAATCTGGATTGACATTCCATTGGCCACTCCGCCGATACGGTGGGTAACCTCAGGCACCCGAAAGGTACTCCGGTAGCCTCAAGGACGGTGGCAGGGAGGTTCTTGTTTACCCACACTTGCCATTGCTGTTGTTCCAGACTGCGAGACCCGGTGGGAGGATGAGTATAGCGTCGTTCTAAACTAGCTTTAGAAGTGCACGTCTATATGACTCTGCCAGAGGGTTGTCGTGGTCAGTGGGAGCAGCGGAAGCATTGGTGGACAGGTAGCTTATGTCTATTTATAGACTAAAGCAGAGTAGCGGAGATAGATAATCTATTTCTGATGTGACAGTCATAGGTTTGACTTCGTCAGAATAGGAGATGGATCTGTTGAGAAGGTAGTAGGGTGTGATGTCATGGTATTTGGATGACATACACAGAGTAGGAAGTGATATTCCTATACTACGATCGGTTATACTTTGGTCGTCACACAGTAGTTTCTCCATATAGGACTTGGATATTATATCAGACATTCTGGTTATTAGATCTAGATTTGGGTGGTTTCCCAATCTGGGTACTTTGACAGCATTCTATGAGTATTTAGAATGAACGACTCCTGGCATGGTAGTGTACCTGCAGGTAATGGAGTCACCCTCTCTAAAGGTGTCTTACAGACTGAAGGCGAGAGGGATGCGCATGATTGGCAGATCATTTGCTTAGGCAATTGAGTCAATCATGAGATGTCAAGTACCACACCAGATGTTGTTCTTGCACTAGATGCAATAAGTTGATATTGATCCAATCCTGGAGAAACAGTCGGAAACAGTTTTAGAACATAAGTGGATGTTCTAGGGAAATGATAACGACAGCCTCATTAAGGAGACAGTTATCATTCCAAGCTTCCAAGGTGACATGGACGACAGGGTGATTGTCAGAGTTATAGTTTTTCCTTCTGATGAGGGGCAGTATTTTGGACAGGTGATCCAAGGCAATACTGAGGGAGGCATGGCGCAGGATACTGATTAAGTTCAGTTGACGATACAGTCTAAGAAGTTTGGATTTGGAGTTCATTTATGAGCTAGGTCCCATCAGACATCCAGACATTCTAAGACAGGTATTGCTCATTTCGGGAGATGGCTTTCTCCGCGAACATGAGATATAGAGAGACATAGAAAGAAACGTCAAGGCGGATCCACTCACTGAGGCTATTCCTCGGACGCAATAGTTTCGCAAACAAGCTTTGTGAGACAGACTAGTAGAGGAGTTGGGTGTTCGGTATCACACGGGCTGTGAGTATGCGACATCGCAATAATTAGCCTTGAGTGCAAGAGGGAGATTGTTGGAGATTGTGCCCTCAGAGTCAATTATTGGATCACAGGCACGTGATTGCAATGATTGAGGGAGGAACTATCCCGGTAGGACAGTCTTACTCGAGATGATAGTATGCTATCTGGTTTACCTTTATCATCGTGTACTGCTTTAGGTGACCTTACAGGTCGCTATTGCACGTTGATAGAGCCCCTAGGATTTTTGCTTGACTGCCAGCAGTTTGAGGGCGATCATATACGTGGGAGCTGGTAGTCTATAAGCACATCCTTAAAAGGTCCCTAGTCGTGGGAGTTTCGAGATAGGGCATCGATACTCCAGAGTAGACTAGTGTATACAGTCGAGACCCCGACGAGGGGCGGTGGCCGGTCTCACAAGCCACTGGTGTCAGTTGGATCACCTAAGATGTATACAGGTGCTAATTTGGTTATGAGTACACTGGAAAGGACTCGCCAGGAACATGCTAGTTGGTCTTATACCTGACGTCAGATAGCAGTTCCCTGGTGACATATGTACAGGTTAGTTCATCGACCTGAGGATCGTCATTTGTCTCGTGTGAGTTCCCACTGTGCTTTGATTACTACCCTACCACGGCTCAAAGGAGTCGTGCAAACAGGTTTTAGTTGGGTACAGTCCCGAGCTACATGGAGGCAGTGAGCGGATCTTCAGGGGTTCGTCTCTCCCGGTATTGGGGTTGAGGTCGCGCTGTGTCTAGGAGAGCCATTACACGAAGTCCTTGGCCAAGGCAGGAGATTTACTGGTAGGTATTCCAGTCGTATCTCAGGGTGTTCTGGGCTACACTCCGACACGACTTGTACCGCTTTTGGGGGTCTGACTTTTACCAACCCCCTAGGCCCGCCATGCGATGCTTATAGACGAACGGACCGGACTGTATGGATATTGTCACTGACAGGCTCAGTAGGGTGTCAGGATGAGTTCGCTCATCGACGTCCCTTTTGGTCAATAGCTGGTGGCCCGTCACGTATTGGCTTATACCTCTGACGTGCTAGTGGTTAAATCCACAGCCATAGTATTAACGAGTCTTTAGAGTCCACCACACTTTCAGTTACTCATGTTTCGGGAGAAACGCTGTAGAGGCCGTATGGAGATATGGCAGGGTCCGATCAGATACGTGCGGTATTGCACGGATCAGGATCGGACGTTTTGTACTTGTGGCCGTATGGTGATATGGCAGGGTTCGATCAGATACGTGCGGTATTGCACGGATCAGGATCAGACGGATACTACTAGCCGGCTTTGGTTTAAGCCGGATCCTAGTATAGTACAGTGTAGATTTTGTCTCATTGCATTTGTATCCGGTCGGTATACAGATGCGGGTGTGTATGCACAGTATCGGGGTTTTCCTGTAATTTATTACGGGACCGGTTTTCTGATGTTGCCAGTTTGCATTCTGTTCCGGCCGGTTTTCCTTTGTTCTTTCCCGGTCGGACTTTTCCGATGGAGGGGTTTATTTGCAAGTTTGCAAATAACACATTGTGGAGGGGTTTCTTGCAAATGTTTTGATTATGAAAGCATCTTTTCTTTTCAACCATCATTTGATTCTCTTTACATCACTTGATTTGCATTAATGGTGATTAGAGTTGATTTGGAGTTGATGTGAGATTGTTATCATGATGTTTTGGATGTGGTCACCCATTCTCTTCTCCTACACTCACCTCCCTTCTTGTTATGTTTCATATATTCATTCCTCCATCATTCTCACTAGATGAGAGAGGCTTCACTTGAGAGAAGAGAAGAAGAGAGTTTCATTTTGAGCTTGTGGCATTATTCTTCATCTCAATTCTTTTGCATGAAAAATGAAAGCACCATTTTTCTTAACTTCATTCCTCCATCTACAAAGGCAACAAAACCCCAAAAGAGACACAACCCTACACAGCCTACAGCAAATCTTGGACGCGTCGACTTGCCAGCTTCGCGCCCGAGTTGCCTCGGTATTGAGGTGGGAGTCCGTAAAAGATGCAGGCGATGTGGTGCCCTTCCGGCGAAGAGGCGACGACATGGAGACAGGACTTTCCGCGGGAGATCAGGACGATGGCGAGAAGACCGGAGAACTTGGATCACTCGGTATATCTCTAACCCGTCTTGTAGTTAGCTTAGACTAGTTAATGGTTCGATCCGGGTGTTTAGTGCGCGGTGGTGCCGGTTTGCTAAGTTCGCAAAATTAAAGTTTATCACCGCTTCCGCATTCTGGCGTCGGATTGACGGCCGGGGCGCCGCCGTGCACTCACACAAGTCTCTAGATCGCTCCTAGACTTCCAGAAAACAAGTCGCAAGATAGATCTTCTACTGCCTCTTTGCCCCTTTTGTGGCCAGGAAAGTGCTAGGTAAGTGGGAGGTTCTCCACTATGTAAGTAGTGGGCCTAATTAAGTAACCACTTATCTTAGAAACACTTGCCTTAGACACCACAAAAGAAACGCGGATAAGCAATAGATTACCCATGACCTCCTTCTGTCCTAAATGAGCGCGACAGTCCTTAAAGTCTTGTCTAGATATTTTTTAGTTAATAAGGATGATGCGGATGCAAGTTTGTGATTTTTAGGGCTTATGAAGGGTAATGAAATCCCCACCTAATCTGAATTTGGTCTTTTCCCCTTAATTTCCGTGTTAAAATATGCAAACAACCAAGATCAAACCCGCAACAAATTTTCTTTTTGCGGGGCTGCGAATTTTTGCAAAGAAACCTGCAGAAATTGGTTAATTGACAAGAGCGGGGAGGAGATAAGAAAGTCAGAGATTCACCTAGAAATTTTGAAGCAGTGAAGCACCTGAACCACCGTGGTTCCGCCGCAAGAAGCTACCTATGGCCGCGGTTGCGCGGTCCTTTGAGAAGATACCTGCACAAAAATTTCTACAAAGACTCCTGTTGACTCACTGAACTATCTGAGATGCTCTGAAAATTTTTCCTCTCGCTCCAGAGATTCCGGATTCCCTTGCAATAATTCACAACATATCGTTAAGCATTTCATACGAATTTTGATCTAAAATTTTTGATGTAATAATAAATTTTTCAACTCAATTAACAAAAACGAACAAATTAGCACACGATCCCCGGCAACGGCGCCATTTGATTGATCCAAATTCTCGATGTTGTTTAGTAAAATGTAAAGTGTTCGCAATCAAAGAATTTTATACCGCAATCAATTGACGGTGTCTATTGTAGATTCGTCGGTGAATGCGGATCGTCCACTGAGAAAGTGTGATTTGTTCGAAATCGTTTTAGTTGAGTTGAAAATAAAAGATAAACGAAAATGATTCAATATTTTTGAAGTTTAGTTTCAAGAATCATAAAGAAATAGATCTAAAATCAAGAATTACTAAAGATCAAGAAAATGTCCAAATTGATCGAATTATCAAGATTTGTAAAGTAGCTTGTAGGAATCGATCCAATTGATAGTGATGATGAATACTAATGATTACAAATTCTTATCTATTGAGGATTTGTTGCTAGATCGATGACGATCAACGAGGTTTAGGGATCTTTTGAAGAAACTAGGGTTTCTCCATCACCATCTCTTGCCCTTTTATTGATTATCATTCAAATTCTAGCCTCTAGCAAATTGAATCACCGATCGGTGATCTCTAATTTGGAGCGAAAACATTCAAGAAAGTGATCTCGCTCAAATTAAGTCTTCGATGATTCAATTTCCCAAAGTTTACAAAACTCATAAGACTTAATAATCGTTCAAGAATTTAATCATCATCATCTACCTATTCTCTCGATTCCGTTACAAGTGGAGATTTCACTCAAACATCATGAAAAAGGAAAGAATCAAGAATAGGTAACTTTTCATAATGCAAGAATGTAAAGAAAGCAAGATTTACAATATTCACTTTTATTAATCGACGATTAGGTACAATTCACTCAAAGATTACAAGATTTGAGGAGGTAACTAGATCCGCCGAAATTAGCTTCGCGTCAATCTTCTTGAGTCGCGGATCGTATTGATCTCTTACTCGGATGAAGGTCGGCGTTACTGCAAAGGCTTGTTGAAGGCTTGCTTGAGACGCTTCTCGATGAATCTTGATTTCGCTTTTGAATTTGATTTGGGCTAGAGTTTTGGTTACAAGTTGTGTTACTCAACTTGTGGAAATTTGGCTTAATATTCAACAACCCTATTAATGAACAACTTTTGTAATGAAGCCATAGGTGCCTTTTTATAGTTTTCCCTTAAGCTTCCCCTAGAAGCTAGGTCAATCATCCCTTGGAAGCTAGGTAGTTGAAGAGAAGTTTCTAGATTAAGGTAGTTATCTAGCTTACAAGAGAAGACTTGTTGTTGGAGGGAAGCTTCTGGAGAATTCGAGGAACTGAAGCGTCTTGAAGAAGTTTGGCCGTTGAAAAAAAGCCACGCATGAACATTTCTGCCGCCGATGAGTCGGATCGGCCTGACTCGGCCGCGGATCCGCGGCCCTTTGAGTGACTCAGTGCATGAAATTCCTGGTATCTTCTGGTTTTATCTTTATGGTTATTTCCTGATGCCTGGAATCTTATATTTCTTTCTTGATTGTTGCCAGATCTCAAGTCTTTGACTTGCTGTATTTTATCGACACTTTTAGCAGTTCCGGCTCTTTTTACCTGGAGAATTTCCTGCACACAATCTCGAGACAAGTGTTGAGATATATAGATAATGTGAATAATAATAAACACACAATTTCCCTCATAATACCGATTATAATGTATAACACATGTTATTTGATATTTTGCATACGAATTGCTAATATGTGCTATATTTATACCAAACACCTTTAGATGATTAGAAAGAGTAGGGAAATTGATGTGTTAAGAATGCAATATTTTCGACTGATCAGTCACCTTCACTACCTCCTCTCCCCTCTCCTTCCCAAGAGCACCTTGCACCACGCCAACCCTGCAACAACCCGCGACCCAATCCCAGAAACCCCAACCCCGCCAGAGACTCGCCGTCGACCTCCCCTCATTGTCACCGCCTTCACCTCCTCATCCCTTTCTACTCTCCCCGACGCCCTAACCACCACCAGCACCACACCCTGCAACAACAACCCCGAGGACCCTGATCACAACCCAAGAACCACTGCCCCCATCGCCGACGGAAAACCATTATCGTCACCGTCGCCTTGTCTCTGTTCTCCCATGTCCCCAGAAACTGGAAGCCACCCCCATTTTTCTTCTTCCTTCCTTCCTTTCTTTTTTGATTTTACGGCCGTCTCGCCGGAGTCGCAAGCGTCGCCGATGATCCGGACGACCCAGTCACCGCCGTCGTCCATCCTAGTCATCACGTCACATCACCGATCAGCCGGGTCCAATCCTACGCGTATAGGTTTGCATTGCGACGTTTATCCAACGTTGGACGTAGCATCTATATCTCGATGTGAGATCCGATCAGGCAAGTTTTAACTTGCAACATGCTATGCTATTATATCGATGTTTATATGAATAAAGATAGTACATGTGTTTTATTATTTAGCAACTATTACCGATTTACAGTATTACGTTATCCGTTTGTATCCGTACTGATAATAGCATATCTAGTTGCATTCCGGAACATCATGATATCATTATACTACTACATCAGTACAACATGTTATCTAGTTTGCATCATACATAGTCATGGACGTATAATGGTTATTACAGATAGATACATATGCATCCTGGCATCAGTTTTGTTTACCATGTTCCGACATCGATTACAGTTTCACATTTGGCATCTATTTGGTTAATATACATCACATGACATGTTCACGATACACTACTTGACTTGTTACTTAGATCCTGTTACTAATGCCAACAATCCTGACTTGTTGTCCTGACGGATGTAACTTGTTGTCTACATAGACAAAATTTATACCTGTTTGATCCTGTGTTGGCATTAGATTTACATCATCAATACCTGACTTGAACACATAACTTTGGGGGTAAGGGAAAATCAATAATGAAACCTGACTTGTAACTCAACAGTTCGATATTTATACTGATCGGTCTTTACAGGCTAGGCCAGCCCTGAGATGAAGTTGCTGACATCATTCATTTGTATATATTACCTGTTTCCTGCCTAGCGGCATATCTTGGATTCAGCCAGAGAATCTTGGCCGTGGTCCCGGGCACGCACGAGATACTACTGAGTTACATCGACGATTCCATTAAATTTATTTCAAAGACTTTTATAATAGATAACCTAGAAGCACAATTTTAGAATACACATGACACACCCATTCATACACATAGCTCACTGTTTATATCCATATTTATTATTTACATTCTTGTTTAATCATATCATCATTACTGTTATTTTGATATTATGACGCACTAACGTTTGGATTTTGCATGGCCCAGTTCCTTTGTCTTTATCGCGGGTAGATCAAGAGTATTTTAGCAATCAAGCCGAGCGATGAGGAGTTGAACATGTGTTATTAGAGATGTTTAGTTGTTTATTTCCGTAGCTTTATTTCTTTGATTTGAGCCCATAATGGAACATGATTCAGATGTTGTTTATTGGAGCTTGATTCGTTTCCGCTTATGCATTTTCTTGACTCTATTTACTGTGGCAGATGGACACATGTTAGCTAGTTTTTATATTTTACTGTTCTTGATATCCTATAGACAGCCGTAATGTGACTGTGTAGGGATGGTTCCTAACCACTGGTAGTGATGATGCTCGATATCGGTGACTCCCCAGATCATGACAGATGGCAGATGACGTGTACCAGAGCTTACAAGAAAGGATCAAGAACGGTACGTTGGAAGCATACCCGGGGCCTGCGACCCATGAATGTTACCGACCTTCGGTGGCCTTCCAGACCACCTCCAGCTCGCCTCCGAGCTATCATAGAACCAAGATGCCTCGGCCTCCCGCTCGTTCCCGAGCCTCCCGCCCGTTCCCGAGCCTCCCACCGAGCTTATCTTCCTCGGTCTCACTGACCGACCCAAAGCACCGATCACAGGCGCCTCCGCCACGGTTCCGCGAATCTTGCCAAGCGCGAGATATCCACCGCCCATGATCTCGCGTTCCACGCCATCACGATCCCCCATTAACGAGCATATCTCGTAATTAATGGGGAATCCCGCC
The DNA here is from genome assembly GCA_030015575.1 of Agapanthus africanus. NCBI lineage: Eukaryota > Viridiplantae > Streptophyta > Magnoliopsida > Asparagales > Amaryllidaceae > Agapanthus > Agapanthus africanus. The sequence continues at coordinate 267,239,527 of JASDDO010000016.1, read as the reverse complement.
TATCACGCGGGCGTACCGCCAGGGGCGTAATAGCCGGCGTGAATCTTGCGCCCACCTGCTCATGGCTGCCACTATATAAAATCCTCTCCCAAACGACTCAGGTAAGCCATTTTTACCCTAATAAGCCATTACTCTGCCAAAATACCCCGTCTAACTTGATCGTCGGAGGATCCTCGGTGCCACAACCACCCCAGGACTTCCTTGCAGCTAGCTCGCCCTCAACCACATAAAACCCATTGAGATCCACACGCTTCAGGAGTCAACCCTCCAAATCCAATCTCAGCCATCCATCAGCGCTCGCAGCAGATCAACGGAAGGTAACATCTGAAGGAGATCCAGAGATCCATCAATTGGCGCCGTATGTGGGAACCTTAGTTCCACTCAATGAAAGTTCATCTTCCGATCTCAACTTCATGGCGAGCGGTCCCCACGACGATTCAAGCACCAGCCGTCGCCCTCCCCGCAATGGAGACGAGAGGGAATCCCCTCCTCCCCCGAATACCATTCATGCCCTATCCGCTCGGATAGATCGACTCGCATCCGTCGTGGATGCACTCGTCCGTGTCCAAATTGCCGAGCAAGCTCCACAGGTCGCCGCTCCCCCACCTCGGGACCGGGACCCCTACAGAGGGAGAAAAGATCCTACCCGCGTCGGTACGACCGGACACCACCTCGCTGTCTCCGTCGGCCGCAGATCCCCGGGCCAACGTATTCAATGACCCGATGGGCGCCGCACAGCTCAACACCGAGGTCTTTCGCCAGAGCGCCTTGCCCCGAGGCCTATCACACCCCTGTCCCTCCCGAGGAGGTATCAGTCAGCTCGCCTGCGCCAAGGCATGACCGGCACCCCCTCCCTTGATGGGGTCACGCGGACGGGACTCACCATGGTAGCTCGAAGACGACCTTGCCAGGGGACCTAAGGAACCTCATCGAACAGAACCGGGGACGTGGCCAGGCACAGGTCTCCAGCAGCAGAGGCCAAAAATCAGAATATGCCGAATCATCGAGATACGATGGCCGACTCGATGCCCTCGAAAAGAAGATCGAAGGCATGCATCGGGAAAATCATCCTTCAAGCGATAGGGAAAAATATGCCGCCGACTCGCTCACGAAGCCCTTCGCAAAAGAGCTACTCGTCGTCCATGTCTCCTCCCGGAACAAGCCTTCGAAAGTCTCACTCTTCGACGGGAAGTCCGACCCGAAGGACCATTTGGACGCATTCACAGCTGGGATGAGTTTCTAGGACTGTTCCGACGCCGCTCAATTCCGCGCTTTCCCTGCCACTCTCATCCGCACCGGACGAGACTGGTTCCGAGGACTCATGCCACGCTTAATCTCTACCTTCGATGAGCTAGCCACCTAATTCCTCGGCCACTTCGTCGGGAACAGACGGCAGAAGCGGACCGTTGACCATCTCTTCACCATAAAGAGCGGGGACAAAGAATCTTTTAAAGGATACGTCACCCGCTTCTACAATGCCTTCCTTGAGGTTCCAGAACACCGGGACGAGACGGTCATTACGGCTCTTAGGTCGGGTCTTAGGCACAAGGAGTGGTATGCTCCTTTGCATTAGCACAACCTAAGACCATGGCCGAGGTAAAGGCCTGGACCGAACGTGAGATCCAGCTCGAGTCTGAGGTGAATGCCAATCTCCCCCGGATAGAGAAAACCAATCAGAAGAAAAGGGCCAGGGAGGAGAAAAAGAAGATTGAGCGGCCAAAGCCCTACTCCATTAAGTTTCAGAAGTTCACCCTGCTCAACGTCTTCCAGACGGTACTATTGGAGGAGGTTAAGGGCGGGAGGTTCTTCAAACTCCCCCAGTCTCGAATTGGGCGGCAAAACGCACCTGGGGCCCCTACTGCGGTTTCCACAGGTCACAGGGCCACTCCACCGAGAACTGCAAGCAGCTCCGAGACTACATCGAGGAGTTAATCCGCTCGGGGCACCTGGCAGCGTACTTGCGAGACAAGTGGCAGGCCGACCATGATCAAGAGCACCATCCCCCTCCTTGCGAGTTGACAATAGGCCAAATCATGGTCATGTCAGCAGGGGGTATGACAGGAACCGATGAGACTCAGCGCCCTTCACCGATCGGGGGGACTGGCGGCCACCCGAGGAAGAAGGATAAAGCAGCCGAGCCGATCGTTTTTATCGACGAGGACCTCCACGGTATATCCCTGCCTCATAACTGCAGGGTTACTTAGTGCGGCTGCAAGGTTTCGAGAGGTATCGTCCATGCCGTTTTCAAAAAATTTGCCGTTCTAAACAACCCTAACCCTAGAATCTTAACTAGGGAATTAAAGAATACAACATGCAAACAACTTTGCATACAAGTGAATGAGAAATACAACCTTTGTAGACCAGTCCTTCACTTCTATAGCTCCGTGTAGTAGTCCCTCCTCTTCCAAGTAGTGAACACCCGAACTCAAGTAAAGGTTCACTTGAATAAATGAACATGCTTACTCGTAGTCTTTGAGGCCGAAGATGATCTACGTCGAGGAGACTCAAGCTCGTGCTATCTCTTCACTAATGGTAGATTAGTGAAGCAAACACCCTATACTAAATGGCTAATAGTAGAGGATGATGAAGTAGGAAGTGGGCTATCTTTAGATTTCTTTTTCTCACATTATTTCATCACTTAGAAAAAGCTAGCCAGCTTTTTCTCACGAGGAAGAAGATGAAGTGATGAAGAGAAGAATGAACTCCTGATGTGAGAATAGCAACCATGGGTGAGGTAGTGTCATACACTAACTCATGTATAGACTTAACTATGGCTATGGATAATGGTTAGGTTAATAAATATCTCAAGAAAAACAAAACTTATGGACTTAGTCAATGAACACTTGAAGCTTCTCCAAGCTTCTAGCCATGAGATAATTCCATCAATTTGCAAATTACTTGGATAAATATAAACCCTACATTATATCAAGTATGGTGTAAGTCTTATACACCCAAGAAGCATGTGGCATTAAGCATGGCACAAATAAAATGTACATTAATATATATCACATATATACTATATGCACATAAGTGAGAAAAAGAATACTTAGTGAGCAAGTATTAGTTAATGTAAATTAATATATCAAATATATAATTATACATTAAATTATCAAATCAACTCTTGATTTAATAATCTGGCTATATCACATACAACCGACTAATATCAAATGTAACAACTTATCAAATCAACACTTGATCCGATAACCCGACTATAACTCATATAAGCGTCCGATATCACATATCGCGAGAGTAGAATGCGGTATCGCATACGCGCATTAATCTTGGTCCCGCACATATCACATATGTGTTCTTACTCCGTTTCACATGAACCAGGAAAGCTCTGTGTAGGACTCTAAAGACTCGTCAATACGCCGGCAGTAGGTGATGATCATATCAAACACCCACAAGCCGCAAGCGGTCTGCTAAACGTAATGGCCACCCGGGTATTAAGCGATCAGAAGATCAACAATCAAGCCTGCTCATACTCCTGCGAATCCAATCAGTAACACTATCGTACAGTCCGGTCTCTTCGTCAGATAAGTTGCATATCAACAGCCTGGGGTTAGTATAACGTCAGACCCCAATAGCATGATAAGTCATGTCGATGCAAGGTCCATAACGGTTCGAGAAACTACTGATAACACTTACCAGTAGATCTCAGCAACCCTGGCCAGAGATTTCCTTTTATGGCCAATCGAGCATAGCGCAACAACAACTCCCAATACCGGGAGAGACGAATCCCCTCCTATCACTCACTGCCTCCATGTGACTCGGGACTGTACCCAAAAACCACCTTTTTGCACGATCTCTTGACCGTGGTATGGTGGAGATCAAAGCACAGTGGGAATCACACATGACTCTATGACGATCTCGGATCGACAAAGTAACATGTACCAGTGTCACCAGAGAACTGCTATCTGACGATAGGTATAATACCATCTAGGAGTTCTCGGCGAGTCCTTCCAGTGTACCCAGTCTCCACTGAGCACCCGTATACCATCTCTGATATCAAACACCAATCGATATGGGATCATCCATCGCCCATCATATGGGTCGAGAAGCGTATACGCTAGTCTACTGTGGAGTATTGATGCCCCGTCTCGATACTCTCTCGACTAGGAACTATTGTAGGGTGTACTTGTGGACAACCCTTGGCCCTAGTAGTATGATCTGCATCACAGTCTTGGTAGTCAAGTACACATCCTAAGGGCTTTACCAACATGTAATAGAGAGACAATAAGTGTACATGTTAAGATAAAGAGCAACCAGGTAGCATACTATCATGTCGAGCAAGAAAGTCATCCCTATATATGTCCAAGCATCCACTACAATATACATCGCATGTACAGTAATGGCCTCTACGGCATACATATAACTAACAATCTCCCACTTGCACTAAGGCCATTTGTTGCAGTATCTCATACTCAACGTCCTATAGAAGTCTCTCTAGGGAAAGGCCTTTGTGAGTGGATCCGCTGTGTTATCCTTCGTGTCAACTCTCCTGACCTCGATCCCTTGGAGATCAACCATCTCCCTGATCAGGTGATACTTGCCTCAGAATATGTCTGGAACGTTGATGGGACCAATGTTCCTAGGCCAAAGCCACAACTCCATTGTTGTCAAAATAACAGTTATTGGACGCTCAATGGTAAGAACCATGTTCATCTCATGAACAAGAAATGCCCAGATAGCCACTTTGGCAGCATCGTTGGTAGCAATGTATTCAGCCTTTATCGTCTAGTTTGCCACGGTATATAGCTTAGAACTCATCCAACATACCGTCCCTCCACTGAGGGTAAGACAATGCATGTGACTGACTTCCAGTCGAACTTATCACTCTGGAAGCTGGAACCAAGAACATTCTTTTAGTGCTTCTCACGTACTTAAGAATGTCCTCCACAGCTGTCCAGTGATTCTCCCAAGATCCAATTGATTCCTGATCACTACACCTAGTGAGTCATCTACATCTGGTCTGGTACACAACATTGCATACATAATAGAGCCTACTGCCGAAGCATAGGGTATCCCTTACACGTGAGCTCTCTCCAAATCAGTCTTGGAAGACATCTTTTTGGAGAGAGTGATTCCTGAGTAAGTGGACGAACCACCACGCTTAGAATCTTCCATACTAAACCCCTTTAGTATGGTGTTAATGTACCTGGATTTGGGACACTCCCAATATCCACTTAGATCTATCATCATAAATCATAATCCACAAGATGTAGTAGGTATCAAGCAGATCTTCCATGGAGAATCCTCGTGATAAAAGGAGCTTGACCGAGTGTAGCATAGGAAACCATTTCCTATCAAGAGTATGTCATCTACGTACAATACGTGTAAGACAACCTTACTTTCTACAACCTTCTTGTAGATACAAGGTTCATCTACCATTTTGATGAAGTCAAACTCTTTCACTGTCACATCAAAACAGATGTTCCAACTCCATGATGCTTGCTTTAATCCTGATGGACTTAAGCATAGCTTTGAAAGTCTCAACTTTTCCATTTACACCAAGAATCTTCTCAAGATCCATTTGTTAGTGTTTATGCCCTAGAAGGCCATTACTGTATCATACTAGCTTGTATATTACTTAATGGAAGCTTGGGATATCCACATGTATATAACAGTCTTGCTAAACATGGTAGTATGCTACTTGGTTTTTCTATCTTAATATGTGAGTGTGCGTATTGATAGAGCTCTTAGGATCTTGCTTGTCTACCAGCGTTGTGATGGCAGTCACACTAGTGGGGGCTGGGTAGTCTACAAGCACATCCTTATTCAGGTCCCTGGTCGTTGGATTATCGAGACAGAGCATCGATACTCCGGAGTAGACTAGTGTGTACGCTTCTCATCCCAGTTGGGGAGATGGTCTGTCCCACAGCCGTCAGTACGTCGTACTGGAGATAGTATGCAGGTGCTCGTTAGGTTACGGGTACACTGGACAGGACTCACAGGAAACTGTTGGTTGGTTTGATACCAGTCGTCAGTGAACAGTTCCCAGGTGACATGAGTACAGCGTAGTCCGCAGACTTGACACTGCTACTTCGCCTCGAGTGTGTCCCACTGTTCTTAGATTGCTACCCTACCACGGCTCAAAGGAGTCGTGCAAACAGGTAGCAGTTGGGTGCAGTCCCGAGCACTTGGAGGCAGTGGCGGTTAGAAAGGATTCGTCCATCCCGGTATTGGGAGTAGATATCGTGCTGTGTCAGAGAGCCATTACGCAAAGTCCCTGGCCAGGGCAAGCGAGATTTGCTGGTAGGTTCCAGTAGTTTCTCAGGGTGTAATGGGCTTCGCTCCGACACGACTTATACCGCTATTAGGGGACTGACGCTTGCCGCCCCCTAGGCCCGATATGTGATAGTCTTGGACGAACGGACCGGACTGTATGGAGATTGTCACATCAGACTCAGTAGGAGTTCGGATGGGTTTTCTCATCGGCCTTCTTATCGACAACTACCTGGGGACCGTTACATACAGCTAGTGCCGCTTGCGGTCTGTGGTTAAACCTACTGCCAGCGTAGTAGTTGAGTCTCTAGAGTCCGACACAGAGAGTTTCCTATTCCAGGCGAAACGATATAGAGGTCGTATGGTTTTACGACAAGGGTTCGGACGCATACGTGCGTTTACGCACGTACGACTTTCGGACAGTTTTTACCAGTCGGCTTTGGTTTAAGCCAGTTACTGGTATCCGGTTATTGGATTTTTACAGTCTAAAGTTTTTCCGTATTTTTGCGGATTGGAGGGGCGTTCTCGTAATTGTGCGAGAAGCTTCTAGAAGATGTGACTAAGGAGGTTACTTTGGATAAGATTTGTGAGTCATGAGAGTGATTCATCATTATCATTATTGCACCATAAATGATAATGACACATGCTTAATGAATCACCACTTAACATTTATGAAGCATGCTTATTCATCACATTTATTCATTTATTCTTTAATGAGAATGCTTCATAATATGTTATGATACTCACAATCTCATCTCATTATTTATTCTCACCTTCTCTCTCCTCAAGCTCTCATCTTCAAAACCCTAATCCTTACACCTCATGTGTTGAGACCAAAGGTTTAGAAAGACTAATCAATCCATAACCATTACTCTATTTCATTCTATCTTCTTTGATTAGCAATCCAAGAAGATTAGTTACCTCAAGTTAGAGGTTTAGCTTGGAGTTTTGCTCTCGGGTGGATCGTCTACTACCTAGAGAAGGCCGAGGAGAACAAGGAGATCGTAAAGACGAAGGACTGGTTTCATTAGGTATAATCCCTAAACACAATAGTTATGAAACTCTTTGTGTACGGTTATTTATAGTTTAGCTTCGATTCAAGCGGTTAGTCGATGTTCGTTCACTAAACAAGTTCGTTTTTGAAAATTCCGCCTCCCCACAAGTATTGGGGTGTAGTACATCGACTTACAGTGGTATTAGAGCCTCGCTAAACAATAAATAACTTAATTGCAAATTTGTACGAATTTCGAACGGAAAAAACGAAACCGGAAAGTCCCGAAAAATTCAGTTTCTGTCGAAATTTAAATGATGTCCAAAAATTTTTCAGGTGAGTGCAGAAAGCTTGACATGACCACAGAAGAACACCCAAGAAAAATAGGCCTCTGAATAGCCTAACTCGCCGCGGAACCGCGGCCTCAGCCTACTGAGTCGCCGCGCTTCCGCCGCCGAGTTGGCGAGTCAGGAACCCAATTTTCTTCTGTTGCTTCTCTGTGAAATTTAGGAGTTTCTGGAATATTTTAATTTTGCTCAGGTTTCAGTTTAACAGAGCAGTTTTTGGAGCAATATTAAAGATGTTTAATCGATCGAAATTGTACAGTATTTGCATATTGGATTATATCTGTGATTGTTTAATGTGTTCGTAAACCTCCCCTAACTGCTAGTATGTCGGTTGGCATGGGGTTGCACATTTCTGAAATGGTTATATCTGTTTGTGCATATAAACTGTATTGGACTGTTGTGGTGTTTAGCCGGGGTTTAGCAATGGGTTATTGTTTAATTCATTTGTTGTAAATGTAATTTGTTGTAATATTATTTTTGCGGGGCGCATCCAGGTTGCGGTTGTAGCCACCGTTGTATTATTTCATTTTACTGTTTTTGCTCCTAGGACTGACCCAAGGTGGGGTACACAAACTGCCGGGTGGGTAGTTTGTCGTACCCGTAGGGGTCGAGGGTGGGGTAACGGCTATTCATCACAACTGTGTAATCTGTCTTTTCTTGCAGGCTCAAAAGAAATACAGATTGCTTGCAAATCCAATATTGTTTATCTATGTTCTGGAATGAATATCATTGCGTCAGACGAATGTAAAATATCTATATATATTGTAGCTATTTAGACGTCACTTATGTTTTGCACCCGCGCTAGCCCAGCCCCCGCTCTGTCGTTAGTTAAGTAACCTAACGGGTAATGACGGGACCCTGTGGCGAATGCGGATGGCATAAGAGGACGTTGTATTTTCGTTGTTTTCTGCAATGATAGTTTAATGATGGGACGCATTATCTATAATGCAAAGAAAATAAACCAAGTTTAAATCGTTGGAACAATTTAAAAGAAACCACTCGGTTATTTTTAAAACAGATATTTTTAAATGCGGAGATTTAACCACTCCTTTTAAAAGCTATCAGGTTCCTTCGGTTATATCAAGTTCACTACGTTCACGGTTTCGCCAAAACCAGTCGTAACCCTCCGTCATTTCTTATGGATGGTCAGTAGTATTCAAGCTATGCTTGTTGGCTTTCGTCAAGGCATAGTGTTTGGTAGCTGCTGGGGTATTCATTTGTTGCATAGATAGATGAGTTGGTTTGGGACAGTCGTATAACCTTGTTGGCTTTCGTCAAGGGTATATACGGGTGGGTTCAAATTAACAAGATAATGATGGGCAGAACTTGACATGTGTTTTATGATTTGTTGGCTTTCGTCAAGGTCATAAGAACATGGGGCAAAAATGTATATCGGGAATTTCTAAAGAAACTGAAATTTGCAAAGAGATGCATACCATTTTGAGTTTGATGAATGTTGGTAGCATTCCTACAACATTATCAGACGATGATATTTGGATCCCGATCCTACTGTGAGTATATGGTACTTATCAGGATATTCGTCACTTAACGATCAATGCTATAAACCTAGTAGGTGTCCAGAAAGGTGTCAGCGGGGTTACGCCCCCAGAGAAAAGAGGTTATTTAATTAAGGAACTTCGCGAAAGCGTTGGAAAACCTCCCTCGAAGTATTGACACTAGCCTGGCTGAACGGTTAAGCAAGTATTGTACGGTGAGAATAGTCCTGGCTAATTCTTCTTTTATGGTTTGAGGAAGGATTCGAGAAATAGTGGGAGCCATCCAGTTTAGATAAATTAAAAACCAATCTAAACTTGCAAGAGCATCATGCTAAAGTGTTTTCTTCTCTCTCTCTCATTGCAGCGACCTTGTGACCATGACTAGGTTACATCTAGATAACAAGATGACTGAATCTAACTTATTTGACTGGCAAAGGTCTGTCCAGCTGACCATTGCCTATGACAAGCTGGACCACCCTATTACTACTCAAGATCCCACCGTCCCAGGTCCAGTTTCCACCATCGCGGATATGGATATCCGTCAGACATAGGAAAAGAATAAAGCGAAAGCCAAGTGCCTCGTGTTGGCTTCAGTTGATGGTAGATACCAGAAGCAGCACGAGAAGATGGACTCTGGTTCCATCTTTCTCCATAACAAAGATTTATATGGAGAGCAATCTCATATCGCAAGATATGAGGCCTCGAACGAATTGATTCAAGCGAGGTCGGCTGACGGGTCATCTGTAAGGGACGACGTCCTTACGATGACTAGCTATATTGATGAGCTCAAGGACCTGGAGACCACGTTGGGAAACAGATCATATACTGACTTATTTCCACAGTCCCTACCCTCTACTTACACCCTGAAAGAAACCAGGGAGACACAAGCTCTGCTTAATAGGGGACCTTCTTCCTCTTCATCCAAGGCGAAAGCAAAGGGTGAAAAGAAGAAGACCTCTACAAAGCCGATATACGGTGTCAGCAAAGTAGGAGGAAAGGGAAGAGAAACAGCTTTGGGACTTGGTATAGGTAAGGAGGGATATTCCTATTGTTATGGGAATGGACATTGGCAGAAGGATTGCAGGGCTTTGGAAGCCAGTAGCCAGGATTCGAAGCATGTTGTGGCTTCAGCCTCAAGTGTGTTTGTAATTGAGAACTGTTTGTCAATTAACTCTACTTCCTGGGTACTAGATACCGGAGCAGGATCTCATATCTGTAATTCGTTACATGCTTTGAGAAACAGTAAAGTTATAAGGATAGGTGATTTGTCTCTCAGAGTTGCAAACGGAATGAGCGTGGATGCTGAATCCGTGGGAGAATATCGCCTGGGTTTGACAAGTGGGCAGATATTGATTCTACGTAACTGTCTGTATGTACCTAGTTTGACTTGTAATATCATATCAGTGTCCTCACTTTCAAGAAAGGGATATGACTTTACATTCGTAAGCGATGTAGTTCACATCCACCTAAATCAAGTTCTGATTAGGTCCGGTACATTAGATGACGGTATATACGTATTGAATCAAGCTCAGGTTTTCAATGTCCAGAACACACTTAAAAGAAAGTCTCCAGAAGTGAATCAGGCTTTCTTATGGCATTGTAGACTAGGTCACATCAATGAAACACGGTTAACAAAGTTACATAGAGAAGGATATTTGAATCCGTTCGAATATCAATCTTATGCCACTTGTGAATCTTGTCTCATGGGAAAGATGACAAAGACTCCGTTTTCTGGACACGGAGTAAGAGAGAGCGAGCTCTTAGGACTCGTACACAGTGACGTGTGCGGTCCAATGTCTACACATGCGCGAGGTGGTTATTCCTACTTCATTACTTTTACGGATGATTTCTCTAGGTATGGACATATCTTCTTGATGAAGCATAAATCCGAGGCCTTTGAGAAATTCCAAGAATACAAGAATGAAGTGGAAAACTAAACAGGCAAAAGTATTAAGACGCTGAGATCTGATCGAGGTGGTGAATACTTAAGTGCCGAGTTCCTGGGTTACTTAAAAGAGAAAGGGATTCTCTCTCAGCTTACTCCTCCATACACACCACAACACAACGGTGTATCGGAAATGAGGAATCGAACCCTATTAGATATGGTTCGTTCCATGATGAGTAAGGCTGAGTTGCCGCGATCATTCTGGGGTTATGCGCTAGAATCAGTGGCATATCTTTTGAACAAGGTTCCCACCAAGACTGTGCCTACCACCCCATATCAGATGTGGAGTGGGAAGAAACCCCATCTTCAGTACCTGAAGACATGGGGATGTCCAGCTTTTGTAAAAAAGCAGCATCCGGACAAGCTCGAGGCACGCTCAGTAGAGTGTAAGTTTGTGGGATATCCAAAGAATTCCATGGGATATTGCTTCTACTACGCAGAGGAACAAAAGGTTTTGTTTCTCGTCATGCCCGCTTCTTAGAAACTGAATTTTTAGAAAATCAGAAGAGTGGGAGCGCAGTAGAACTGGAAGAAATTCCAGAACCACAAGCTGTTACTGAAAGTTTGGTGGAACAAGAAGTTTCAGAAGAAAGGGACATACCAGCGCCTATCCGCAGAAGTAGTAGGCAGTCTCATCCGCCTGAGAGATACTACGGTTTTCTCATAGACGGGGATAGAGAAGATTGCGTCATTGATAATGACGACCCTACTAGCTTCCAGCAAGCCATTCAGAGCGGTGACTCGGTAAAATGGCTGGATGCAATGCGGACCGAAATAGAGTCCATGTACACTAACAAAGTATGGACTTTGGACACTGCTCCAGATGGGGTGAAACCCGTAGGATGCAAGTGGATCTTCAGAAAGAAGATTGGTGTAGATGGACAGGTTGAAACCTATAAAGCTAGACTTGTTGCAAAGGGTTTCCGTCAAAGACCTGGTTTGGACTATGACGAAACCTTTTCTCCTGTAGCTATGCTGAAATCCATTCGGGTCCTTCTTGCTATTGCTGCCTTCCACGATTATGAAATATGGCAGATGGACGTAAAGACGGCCTTTCTAAATGGAAATTTAGAAGAGAGCGTCTATATGGATCAGCCAGAGGGATTCATTCAGAGTGGGAGCAGCGGTAAAGTATGCAAGCTGCTTAAATCCATTTATGGACTAAAGCAGGCATCGCGGAGTTGGAACATCTGTTTTGATGATACTGTCAAAGAATTCGACTTTATCAAAAATCCAGATGAACCATGCATATACAGTAAGATTGTAGGGAGAGTTGTTGTATTCCTCGTCTTGTACGTGGATGACATTCTCCTAATAGGAAATGATATTCCTATGCTACAGTCAGTCAAAAGATTCTTGTCACAGAAATTCTCCATGAAGGACCTGGGTGATGCCACCTACATTCTGGGGATCCAGATCTATCGTGATAGATCAAAGAGGATGTTGGGACTTTCACAGTCCAGGTACATAGACACCATATTGAAAAGATTCAGTATGGAAGATTCTAAGCGCGGTAACCTACCGGCTTGTCACGGAATCACCCTCTCCAAAGAGATGTCTCCCAAGACTGATTTGGAAAAGGAACGCATGTCAATTATACCCTACGCTTCTGCGGTAGGCTCTATAATGTATGGGATGTTATGTACCAGACCAGATGTAGCATACGCATTGAGCGTTGTAAGCCGGTATCAGGCAAACCCAGGGGAGAATCACCGGATAGCAGTAAAGAACATTCTCAAGTACCTGAGGAGGACTAAGGAGATGTTCTTGGTTTACAGCGGAAAGGACCTCAAGATGGAGGCCTATGCTGATTCCGGCTTCCAGAGTGAAAAGGATGACTCCAAGTCCATGTCGGGTTATGTCTTTACCCTCAATGGAGGGGCGGTCTGTTGGAAGAGTTCCAAGCAGGACACCGTTGCTGACTCAACGATGGAAGCGGAGTACATAGCTGCTTGCGATGCCGCAAAAGAAGCTGTCTGGATGAAGAAGTTCCTCATAGAACTTCAGGTGGTTCCTACCAGTGTTGGTCCAATACCTCTGTATTGCGACAACAACGGAGCTATAGCTTTAGCGAAGGAACCAAGGTCCCATCAGAAGTCCAGACACATCTTAAGGCGGTATCACCTGATCAGGGAGATCGTAGATCGCCGGGAGATCGAGGTAAAGAGAGTAAATACGGAGGATAACATTGCTGATCCATTCACTAAGGCCCTTCCTCAGATTCAGTTCGAGAGGCTACTCGAGATCATTGGTCTACGATATGCCAGTACATGGCCCTAGTGCAAGTGGGAGATTGTTAGTGTTTATGCCCTAGAAGGCCATTACTGTATCATACTAGCTTGTATATTACTTAATGGAAGCTTGGGATATCCACATGTATATAACAGTCTTGCTAAACATGGTAGTATGCTACTTGGTTTTTCTATCTTAATATGTGAGTGTATGTATTGATAGAGCTCTTAGGATCTTGCTTGTCTACCAGCGTTGTGATGGCAGTCACACTTGTGAGGGCTGGGTAGTCTACAAGCACATCCTTATTCAGGTCCCTGGTCATTGGATTATCGAGACAGAGCATCGATACTCTGGAGTAGACTAGTGTGTACGCTTCTCATCCCAGTGGGAGATGGTCTGTCCCACAGCCGTCAGTACGTCGTACTGGAGATAGTATGCAGGTGCTCGTTAGGTTACGGGTACACCGGACAGGACTCACAGGGAACTGTTGGTTGGTTTGATACCAGTCGTCAGTGAACAGTTCCCAGGTGACATGAGTACAGCGTAGTCCGCAGACTTGACACTGCTACTTCCCCTCGAGTGTGTCCCACTGTTCTTAGATTGCTACCCTACCACGGCTCAAAGGAGTCGTGCAAACAGGTAGCAGTTAGGTGCAGTCCCGAGCACTTGGAGGCAGTGGCGGTTAGAAAGGATTCGTCCCTCCCGGTATTGGGAGTAGATATCGTGCTGTGTCAGAGAGCCATTACGCAAAGTCCCTGGCCAGGGCAAGCGAGATTTGCTGGTAGGTTCCAGTAATTTCTCAGGGTGTAATGGGCTTCGCTCCGATACGACTTATACCGCTATTAGGGGACTGACGCTTGCCGCCCCCCTTGGCCCGATATGCGATAGTCTTGGACGAACGGACCGGACTGTATGGAGATTGTCACATCAGACTCAGTAGGAGTTCGGATGGGTTTACTCATCGGCCTTCTTATCGACAACTACCTGGGGACCGTTACGTACAGCTAGTGCCGCTTGCGGTCTGTGGTTAAACCCACTGCCAGCATAGTAGTCGAGTCTCTAGAGTCCCACACAGAGAGTTTCCTATTCCAGGCGAAACGATATAGAGGTCGTATGGTTTTACGACAAGGGTTCGGACGCATACGTGCGTTTACGCACGTACGACTTTCGGACAGTTTTTACCAGTCGGCTTTGGTTTAAGCCAGTTACTGGTATCCGGTTATTGGATTTTTACAGTCTAAAGTTTTTCCGTATTTTTGCGGATTGGAGGGGCGTTCTCGTAATTGTGCGAGAAGCTTCTAGAAGATGTGACTAAGGAGGTTACTTTGGATAAGATTTGTGAGTCATGATAGTGATTCATCATTATCATTATTGCACCATAAATGATAATGACACATGCTTAATGAATCACCACTTAACATTTATGAAGCATGCTTATTCATCACATTTATTCATTTATTTTTTAATGAGAATGCTTCATAATATGTTATGATACTCACAATCTCATCTCATTATTTATTCTCACCTTCTCTCTCCTCAAGCTCTCATCTTCAAAACCCTAATCCTTACACCTCATGTGTTGTGATCAAAGGTTTAGAAAGACTAATCAATCCATAACCATTACTCTATTTCATTCTATCTTCTTTGATTAGCAATCCAAGAAGATTAGTTACCTCAAGTTAGAGGTTTAGCTTGGAGTTTTGCTCTCGGGTGGATCGTCTACTACCTAGAGAAGGCCGAGGAGAACAAGGAGATCGTAAAGACGAAGGACTGGTTTCATTAGGTATAATCCCTAAACACAATAGTTATGAAACTCTTTGTGTACGGTTATTTATAGTTTAGCTTCGATTCAAGCGGTTAGTCGATGTTCGTTCACTAAACAAGTTCGTTTTTGAAAATTCCGCCTCCCCACAAGTATTGGGGTGTAGTACATCGACTTACAGTGGTATCAGAGCCTCGCTAAACAATAAATAACTTAATTGCAAATTTGTACGAATTTCGAACGGAAAAAACGAAACCGGAAAGTCCCGAAAAATTCAGTTTCTGTCGAAATTTAAATGATGTCCAAAAATTTTTCAGGTGAGTGCAGAAAGCTTGACATGACCACAGAAGAACACCCAAGAAAAATAGGCCCCTGAATCGCCTAACTCGCCGCGGAACCGCGGCCTCAGCCTACTGAGTCGCCGCGCTTCCGCCGCCGAGTTGGCGAGTCAGGAACCCAATTTTCTTCTGTTGCTTCTCTGTGAAATTTGGGAGTTTCTGGAATATTTTAATTTTGCTCAGGTTTCAGTTTAACAGAGCAGTTTTTGGAGCAATATTAAAGATGTTTAATCGATCGAAATTGTACAGTATTTGCATATTGGATTATATCTGTGATTGTTTAATGTGTTCGTAAACCTCCCCTAACTGCTAGTATGTCGGTTGGCAGGGGGTTGCACATTTCTGAAATGGTTATATCTGTTTGTGCATATAAACTGTATTGGACTGTTGTGGTGTTTAGCCGGGGTTTAGCAATGGGTTATTGTTTAATTCATTTGTTGTAAATGTAATTTGTTGTAATATTATTTTTGCGGGGCGCATCCAGGTTGCGGTTGTAGCCACCGTTGTATTATTTCATTTTACTGTTTTTGCTCCTAGGACTGACCCAAGGTGGGGTACACAAACTGCCGGGTGGGTAGTTTGCCGTACCCGTAGGGGTCGAGGGTGGGGTAACGGCTATTCATCACAACTGTGTAATCTGTCTTTTCTTGCAGGCTCAAAAGAAATACAGATTGCTTGCAAATCCAATATTGTTTATCTGTGTTCTGGAATGAATATCATTGCGTCAGACGAATGTAAAATATCTATATATATTTTAGCTATTTAGACGTCACTTATGTTTTGCACCCGCGCTAGCCCAGCCCCCGCTCTGTCGTTAGTTAAGTAACCTAACGGGTAATGACGGGACCCCGTGGCGAATGCGGATGGCATAAGAGGACGTTGTATTTTCGTTGTTTTCTGCAAGGATAGGTTAATGATGGGACGCATTATCTATAATGCAAAGAAAATAAACCAAGTTTAAATCGTTGGAACAATTTAAAAGAAACCACTCGGTTATTTTTAAAACAGATATTTTTAAATGCGGAGATTTAACCACTCCTTTTAAAAGCTATCAGGTTCCTTCGGTTATATCAAGTTCACTACGTTCACGGTTTCGCCAAAACCAGTCGTAGCCCTCCGTCATTTCTTATGGATGGTCAGTAGTATTCAAGCTATGCTTGTTGGCTTTCGTCAAGGCATAGTGTTTGGTAGCTGCTGGGGTATTCATTTGTTGCATAGATAGATGAGTTGGTTTGGGACAGTCGTATAACCTTGTTGGCTTTCGTCAAGGGTATATACGGGTGGGTTCAAATTAACAAGATAATGATGGGCAGAACTTGACATGTGTTTTATGATTTGTTGGCTTTCGTCAAGGTCATAAGAACATGGGGCAAAAATGTATATCGGGAATTTCTAAAGAAACTGAAATTTGCAAAGAGATGCATACCATTTTGAGTTTGATGAATGTTGGTACCATTCCTACAACATTATCAGACAATGATATTTGGATCCCGATCCTACTGTGAGTATATGGTACTTATCAGGATATTCGTCACTTAACGATCAATGCTATAAACCTAGTAGGTGTCCAGAAAGGTGTCAGCGGGGTTACGCCCCCAGAGAAAAGAGGTTATTTAATTAAGGAACTTCGCGAAAGCGTTGGAAAACCTCCCTCGAAGTATTGACACTAGCCTGGCTGAACGGTTAAGCAAGTATTGTACGGTGAGAATAGTCCTGGCTAATTCTTCTTTTATGGTTTGAGGAAGGATTCGAGAAACAGTGGGAGCCATCCAGTTTAGATAAATTAAAAACCAATCTAAACTTGCAAGAGCATCATGCTAAAGTGTTTTCTTCTCTCTCTCTCATTGCAGCGACCTTGTGACCATGACTAGGTTACATCTAGATAACAAGATGACTGAATCTAACTTATTTGACTGGCAAAGGTCTGTCCAGATGACCATTGCCTATGACAAGCTGGACCACCCTATTACTACTCAAGATCCCACCGTCCCAGGTCCAGTTTCCACCGTCGCGGATATGGATATCCGTCAGACATAGGAAAAGAATAAAGCGAAAGCCAAGTGCCTCGTATTGGCTTCAGTTGATGGTAGATACCAGAAGCAGCACGAGAAGATGGACTCTGGTTCCATCTTTCTCCATAACAAAGATTTATATGGAGAGCAATCTCATATCGCAAGATATGAGGCCTCGAACGAATTGATTCAAGCGAGGTCGGCTGACGGGTCATCTCTAAGGGACGACGTCCTTACGATGACTAGCTATATTGATGAGCTCAAGGACCTGGAGACCACGTTGGGAAACAGGTCATATACTGACTTATTTCCACAGTCCCTACCCTCTACTTACACCCTGAAAGAAACCAGGGAGACACAAGCTCTGCTTAATAGGGGACCTTCTTCCTCTTCATCCAAGGCGAAAGCAAAGGGTGAAAAGAAGAAGACCTCTACAAAGCCGATATACGGTGTCAGCAAAGTAGGAGGAAAGGGAAGAGAAACAGCTTTGGGACTTGGTATAGGTAAGGAGGGATATTCCTATTCTTATGGGAATGGACATTGGCAGAAGGATTGCAGGGCTTTGGAAGCCAGTAGCCAGGATTCGAAGCATGTTGTGGATTCAGCCTCAAGTGTGTTTGTAATTGAGAACTGTTTGTCAATTAACTCTACTTCCTGGGTACTAGATACCGGAGCAGGATCTCATATCTGTAATTCGTTACATGCTTTGAGAAACCGTAAAGTTATAAGGATAGGTGATTTGTCTCTCAGAGTTGCAAACGGAATGTGCGTGGATGCTGAATCCGTGGGAGAATATCGCCTGGGTTTGACAAGTGGGCAGATATTGATTCTACGTAACTTTCTGTATGTACCTAGTTTGACTTGTAATATCATATCAGTGTCCTCACTTTCAAGAAAGGGATATGACTTTACATTCGTAAGCGATGTAGTTCACATCCACCTAAATCAAGTTCTGATTAGGTCCGGTACATTAGATGACGGTATATACGTATTGAATCAAGCTCAGGTTTTCAATGTCCAGAACACACTTAAAAGAAAGTCTCCAGAAGTGAATCAGGCTTTCTTATGGCATTGTAGACTAGATCACATCAATGAAACACGGTTAACAAAGTTACATAGAGAAGGATATTTGAATCCGTTCGAATATCAATCTTATGCCACTTGTGAATCTTGTCTCATGGGAAAGATGACAAAGACTCCGTTTTCTGGACACGGAGTAAGAGCGAGCGAGCTCTTAGGACTCGTACACAGTGACGTGTGCGGTCCAATGTCTACACATGCGCGAGGTGGTTATTCCTACTTCATTACTTTTACGGATGATTTCTCTAGGTATGGACATATCTTCTTGATGAAGCATAAATCCGAGGCCTTTGAGAAATTCCAAGAATACAAGAATGAAGTAGAAAACCAAACAGGCAAAAGTATTAAGACGCTGAGATCTGATCGAGGTGGTGAATACTTAAGTGCCGAGTTCCTGGGTTACTTAAAAGAGAAAGGGATTCTCTCTCAGCTTACTCCTCCATACACACCACAACACAACGGTGTATCGGAAATGAGGAATCGAACCCTATTAGATATGGTTCGTTCCACGATGAGTAAGGCTGAGTTACCGCGATCATTCTGGGGTTATGCGCTAGAATCAGCGGCATATCTTTTGAACAAGGTTCCCACCAAGACTGTGCCTACCACCCCATATCAGATGTGGAGTGGGAAGAAACCCCATCTTCAGTACCTGAAGACATGGGGATGTCCAGCTTTTGTAAAAAAGCAGCATCCGGACAAGCTCGAGGCACGCTCAGTAAAGTGTAAGTTTGTGGGATATCCAAAGAATTCCATGGGATATTGCTTCTACTACGCAGAGGAACAAAAGGTTTTTGTTTCTCGTCATGCCCGCTTCTTAGAAACTGAATTTTTAGAAAATCAGAAGAGTGGGAGCGCAGTAGAACTGGAAGAAATTCCAGAACCACAAGCTGTTACTGAAAGTTTGGTGGAACAAGAAGTTTCAGAAGAATGGGACATACCAGCGCCTATCCGCAGAAGTAGTAGGCAGTCTCATCCGCCCGAGAGATACTACGGTTTTCTCATAGACGGGGATAGAGAAGATTGCGTCATTGATAATGACGACCCTACTAGCTTCCAGCAAGCCATTCAGAGCGGTGACTCGGTAAAATGGCTGGATGCAATGCGGACCGAAATGGAGTCCATGTACACTAACAAAGTATGGACTTTGGACACTGCCCCAGATGGGGTGAAACCCGTAGGATGCAAGTGGATCTTCAGAAAGAAGATTGGTGTAGATGGACAGGTTGAAACCTATAAAGCTAGACTTGTTGCAAAGGGTTTCCGTCAAAGACCTGGTTTGGACTATGACGAAACCTTTTCTCCTGTAGCTATGCTGAAATCCATTCGGGTCCTTCTTGCTATTGCTGCCTTCCACGATTATGAAATATGGCAGATGGACGTAAAGACGGCCTTTCTAAATGGAAATTTAGAAGAGAGCGTCTATATGGATCAGCCAGAGGGATTCATTCAGAGTGGGAGCAGCGGTAAAGTATGCAAGCTGCTTAAATCCATTTATGGACTAAAGCAGGCATCGTGGAGTTGGAACATCTGTTTTGATGATACTGTCAAAGAATTCGACTTTATCAAAAATCCAGATGAACCATGCATATACAGTAAGATTGTAGGGAGAGTTGTTGTATTCCTCGTCTTGTACGTGGATGACATTCTCCTAATAGGAAATGATATTCCTATGCTACAGTCAGTCAAAAGATTCTTGTCACAGAAATTCTCCATGAAGGACCTGGGTGATGCCACCTACATTCTGGGGATCCAGATCTATCGTGATAGATCAAAGAGGATGTTGGGACTTTCACAGTCCAGGTACATAGACACCATATTGAAAAGATTCAGTATGGAAGATTCTAAGCGCGGTAACCTACCGGCTTGTCACGGAATCACCCTCTCCAAAGAGATGTCTCCCAAGACTGATTTGGAAAGGGAACGCATGTCGATTATACCCTACGCTTCTGCGGTAGGCTCTATAATGTATGTGATGTTATGTACCAGACCAGATGTAGCATACGCATTGAGCGTTGTAAGCCGGTATCAGGCAAACCCAGGGGAGAATCACCGGATAGCAGTAAAGAACATTCTCAAGTACCTGAGGAGGACTAAGGAGATGTTCTTGGTTTACGGCGGAAAGGACCTCAAGATGGAGGCCTATGCTGATTCCGGCTTCCAGAGTGAAAAGGATGACTCCAAGTCCATGTCGGGTTATGTCTTTACCCTCAATGGAGGGGCGGTCTGTTGGAAGAGTTCCAAGCAGGACACCGTTGCTGACTCAACGATGGAAGCGGAGTACATAGCTGCTTGTGATGCCGCAAAAGAAGCTGTCTGGATGAAGAAGTTCCTCACAGAACTTCAGGTGGTTCCTACCAGTGTTGGTCCAATACCTCTGTATTGCGACAACAACGGAGATATAGCTTTAGCGAAGGAACCAAGGTCCCATCAGAAGTCCAGACACATCTTAAGGCGGTATCACCTGATCAGGGAGATCGTAGATCGCCGGGAGATCGAGGTAAAGAGAGTAAATACGGAGGATAACATTGCTGATCCATTCACTAAGGCCCTTCCTCAGATTCAGTTCGAGAGGCTACTCGAGATCATTGGTCTACGATATGCCAGTACATGGCCCTAGTGCAAGTGGGAGATTGTTTGTGTTTATGCCCTAGAAGGCCATTACTGTATCATACTAGCTTTTATATTACTTAATGGAAGCTTGGGATATCCACATGTATATAACAGTCTTGCTAAACATGGTAGTATGCTACTTGGTTTTTCTATCTTAATATGTGAGTGTACGTATTGATAGAGCTCTTAGGATCTTGCTTGTCTACCAGCGTTGTGATGGCAGTCACACTAGTGGGGGCTGGGTAGTCTACAAGCACATCCTTATTCAGGTCCCTGGTCGTTGGATTATCGAGACAGAGCATCGATACTCCGGAGTAGACTAGTGTGTACGCTTCTCATCCCAGTGGGAGATGGTCTGTCCCACAGCCGTCAGTACGTCGTACTGGAGATAGTATGCAGGTGCTCGTTAGGTTACGGGTACACCGGACAGGACTCACAGGGAACTGTTGGTTGGTTTGATACCAGTCGTCAGTGAACAGTTCCCAGGTGACATGAGTACAGCGTAGTCCGCAGACTTGACACTGCTACTTCCCCTAGAGTGTGTCCCACTGTTCTTAGATTGCTACCCTACCACGGCTCAAAGGAGTCGTGCAAACAGGTAGCAGTTGGGTGCAGTCCCGAGCACTTGGAGGCAGTGGCGGTTAGAAAGGATTCGTCCCTCCCGGTATTGGGAGTAGATATCGTGCTGTGTCAGAGAGCCATTACGCAAAGTCCCTGGCCAGGGCAAGCGAGATTTGCTGGTAGGTTCCAGTAGTTTCTCAGGGTGTAATGGGCTTCGCTCCGACACGACTTATACCGCTATTAGGGGACTGACGCTTGTCGCCCCCATAGGCCCGATATGCGATAGTCTTGGACGAACGGACCGGACTGTATGGAGATTGTCACATCAGACTCAGTAGGAGTTCGGATGGGCTTACTCATCGGCCTTCTTATCGACAACTACCTGGGGACCGTTACGTACAGCTAGTGCCGCTTGCGGTCTGTGGTTAAACCCACTGCCAGCGTAGTAGTCGAGTCTCTAGAGTCCCACACAGAGAGTTTCCTATTCCAGGCGAAATGATATAGAGGTCGTATGGTTTTACGACAAGGGTTCGGACGCATACGTGCGTTTACGCACGTACGACTTTCGGACAGTTTTTACCAGTCGGCTTTGGTTTAAGCCAGTTACTGGTATCCGGTTATTGGATTTTTACGGTCTAAAGTTTTTCCGTATTTTTGCGGATTGGAGGGGCGTTCTCGTAATTGTGCGAGAAGCTTCTAGAAGATGTGACTAAGGAGGTTACTTTGGATAAGATTTGTGAGTCATGAGAGTGATTCATCATTATCATTATTGCACCATAAATGATAATGACACATGCTTAATGAATCACCACTTAACATTTATGAAGCATGCTTATTCATCACATTTATTCATTTATTCTTTAATGAGAATGCTTCATAATATGTTATGATACTCACAATCTCATCTCATTATTTATTCTCACCTTCTCTCTCCTCAAGCTCTCATCTTCAAAACCCTAATCCTTACACCTCATGTGTTGTGATCAAAGGTTTAGAAAGACTAATCAATCCATAACCATTACTCTATTTCATTCTATCTTCTTTGATTAGCAATCCAAGAAGATTAGTTACCTCAAGTTAGAGGTTTAGCTTGGAGTTTTGCTCTCGGGTGGATCGTCTACTACCTAGAGAAGGCCGAGGAGAACAAGGAGATCGTAAAGACGAAGGACTGGTTTCATTAGGTATAATCCCTAAACACAATAGTTATGAAACTCTTTGTGTACGGTTATTTATAGTTTAGCTTCGATTCAAGCGGTTAGTCGATGTTCGTTCACTAAACAAGTTCGTTTTTGAAAATTCCGCCTCCCCACAAGTATTGGGGTGTAGTACATCGACTTACAGTGGTATCAGAGCCTCGCTAAACAATAAATAACTTAATTGCAAATTTTTACGAATTTCGAACGGAAAAAATGAAACCGGAAAGTCCCGAAAAATTCAGTTTCTGTCGAAATTTAAATGATGTCCAAAAAATTTTCAGGTGAGTGCAGAAAGCTTGACATGACCACAGAAGAACACCCAAGAAAAATAGGCCCCTGAATCGCCTAACTCGCCGCGGAACCGCGGCCTCAGCCTACTGAGTCGCCGTGCTTCCGCCGCCGAGTTGGCGAGTCAGGAACCCAATTTTCTTCTGTTGCTTCTCTGTGAAATTTGGGAGTTTCTGGAATATTTTAATTTTGCTCAGGTTTCAGTTTAACAGAGCAGTTTTTGGAGCAATATTAAAGATGTTTAATCGATCGAAATTGTACAGTATTTGCATATTGGATTATATCTGTGATTGTTTAATATGTTCGTAAACCTCCCCTAACTGCTAGTATGTCGGTTGGCAGGGGGTTGCACATTTCTGAAATGGTTATATCTGTTTGTGCATATAAACTGTATTGGACTGTTGTGGTGTTTAGCCGGGGTTTAGCAATGGGTTATTGTTTAATTCATTTGTTGTAAATGTAATTTGTTGTAATATTATTTTTGCGGGGCGCATCCAGGTTGCGGTTGTAGCCACCGTTGTATTATTTCATTTTACTGTTTTTGCTCCTAGGACTGACCCAAGGTGGGGTACACAAACTGCCGGGTGGGTAGTTTGCCGTACCCGTAGGGGTCGAGGGTGGGGTAACGGCTATTCATCACAACTGTGTAATCTGTCTTTTCTTGCAGGCTCAAAAGAAATACAGATTGCTTGCAAATCCAATATTGTTTATCTGTGTTCTGGAATGAATATCATTGCGTCAGACGAATGTAAAATATCTATATATATTTTAGCTATTTAGACGTCACTTATGTTTTGCACCCGTGCTAGCCCAGCCCCCGCTCTGTCGTTAGTTAAGTAACCTAACGGGTAATGACGGGACCCCATGGCGAATGCGGATGGCATAAGAGGACGTTGTATTTTCGTTGTTTTCTGCAATGATAGGTTAATGATGGGACGCATTATCTATAATGCAAAGAAAATAAACCAAGTTTAAATCGTTGGAACAATTTAAAAGAAACCACTCGGTTATTTTTAAAACAGATATTTTTAAATGCGGAGATTTAACCACTCCTTTTAAAAGCTATCAGGTTCCTTCGGTTATATCAAGTTCACTACGTTCACGGTTTCGCCAAAACCAGTCGTAGCCCTCCGTCATTTCTTATGGATGGTCAGTAGTATTCAAGCTATGCTTGTTGGCTTTCGTCAAGGCATAGTGTTTGGTAGCTGCTGGGGTATTCATTTGTTGCATAGATAGATGAGTTGGTTTGGGACAGTCGTATAACCTTGTTGGCTTTCGTCAAGGGTATATACGGGTGGGTTCAAATTAACAAGATAATGATGGGCAGAACTTGACATGTGTTTTATGATTTGTTGGCTTTCGTCAAGGTCATAAGAACATGGGGCAAAAATGTATATCGGGAATTTCTAAAGATACTGAAATTTGCAAAGAGATGCATACCATTTAGAGTTTGATGAATGTTGGTAGCATTCCTACAACATTATCAGACGATGATATTTGGATCACGATCCTACTGTGAGTATATGCTACTTATCAGGATATTCGTCACTTAACGATCAATGCTATAAACCTAGTAGGTGTCCAGAAAGGTGTCAGCGGGGTTACGCCCCCAGAGAAATGAGGTTATTTAATTAAGGAACTTCGCGAAAGCGTTGGAAAACCTCCCTCGAAGTATTGACACTAGCCTGGCTGAACGGTTAAGCAAGTATTGTACGGTGAGAATAGTCCTGGCTAATTCTTCTTTTATGGTTTGAGGAAGGATTCGAGAAACAGTGGGAGCCATCCAGTTTAGATAAATTAAAAACCAATCTAAACTTGCAACAGCATCATGCTAAAGTGTTTTCTTCTCTCTCTCTCATTGCAGCGACCTTGTGACCATGACTAGGTTACATCTAGATAACAAGATGACTGAATCTAACTTATTTGACTGGCAAAGGTCTGTCCAGATGACCATTGCCTATGACAATCTGGACCACCCTATTACTACTCAAGATCCCACCGTCCCAGGTCCAGTTTCCACCATCGCGGATATGGATATCCGTCAGACAAAGGAAAAGAATAAAGCGAAAGCCAAGTGCCTCGTGTTGGCTTCAGTTGATGGTAGATACCAGAAGCAGCACGAGAAGATGGACTCTGGTTCCATCTTTCTCCATAACAAAGATTTATATGGAGAGCAATCTCATATCGCAAGATATGAGGCCTCGAACGAATTGATTCAAGCGAGGTCGGCTGACGGGTCATCTGTAAGGGACGACGTCCTTACGATGACTAGCTATATTGATGAGCTCAAGGACCTGGAGAACACGTTGGGAAACAGGTCATATACTGACTTATTTCCACAGTCCCTACCCTCTACTTACACCCTGAAAGAAACCAGGGAGACACAAGCTCTGCTTAATAGGGGACCTTCTTCCTCTTCATCCAAGGCGAAAGCAAAGGGTGAAAAGAAGAAGACCTCTACAAAGCCGATATACGGTGTCAGCAAAGTAGGAGGAAAGGGAAGAGAAACAGCTTTGGGACTTGGTATAGGTAAGGAGGGATATTCCTATTGTTATGGGAATGGACATTGGCAGAAGGATTGCAGGGCTTTGGAAGCCAGTAGCCAGGATTCGAAGCATGTTGTGGCTTCAGCCTCAAGTGTGTTTGTAATTGAGAACTGTTTGTCAATTAACTCTACTTCCTGGGTACTAGATACCGGAGCAGGATCTCATATCTGTAATTCGTTACATGCTTTGAGAAATCGTAAAGTTATAAGGATAGGTGATTTGTCTCTCAGAGTTGCAAACGGAATGAGCATGGATGCTGAATCCGTGGGAGAATATCGCCTGGGTTTGACAAGTGGGCAGATATTGATTCTACGTAACTGTCTGTATGTACCTAGTTTGACTTGTAATATCATATCAGTGTCCTCACTTTCAAGAGAGGGATATGACTTTACATTCGTAAGCGATGTAGTTCACATCCACCTAAATCAAGTTCTGATTGGGTCCGGTACATTAGATGACGGTATATACGTATTGAATCAAGCTCAGGTTTTCAATGTCCAGAACACACTTAAAAGAAAGTCTCCAGAAGTGAATCAGGCTTTCTTATGGCATTGTAGACTAGGTCACATCAATGAAACACGGTTAACAAAGTTACATAGAGAAGGATATTTGAATCCGTTCGAATATCAATCTTATGCCACTTGTGAATCTTGTCTCATGGGAAAGATGACAAAGACTCCGTTTTCTGGACACGGAGTAAGAGCGAGCGAGCTCTTAGGACTCGTACACAGTAACGTGTGCGGTCCAATGTCTACACATGCGCGAGGTGGTTATTCCTACTTCATTACTTTTACGGATGATTTCTCTAGGTATGGACATATCTTCTTGATGAAGCATAAATCCGAGGCCTTTGAGAAATTCCAAGAATACAAGAATGAAGTGGAAAACCAAACAGGCAAAAGTATTAAGACGCTGAGATCTGATCGAGGTGGTGAATACTTAAGTGCCGAGTTCCTGGGTTACTTAAAAGAGAAAGGGATTCTCTCTCAGCTTACTCCTCCATACACACCACAACACAACGGTGTATCGGAAATGAGGAATCGAACCCTATTAGATATGGTTCGTTCCATGATGAGTAAGGCTGAGTTACCGCGATCATTCTGGGGTTATGCGCTAGAATCAGCGGCATATCTTTTGAACAAGGTTCCCACCAAGACTGTGCCTACCACCCCATATCAGATGTGGAGTGGGAAGAAACCCCATCTTCAGTACCTGAAGACATAGGGATGTCCAGCTTTTGTAAAAAAGCAGCATCCGGACAAGCTCGAGGCACGCTCAGTAGAGTGTAAGTTTGTGGGATATCCAAAGAATTCCATGGGATATTGCTTCTACTACGCAGAGGAACAAAAGGTTTTTGTTTCTCGTCATGCCCGCTTCTTAGAAACTGAATTTTTAGAAAATCAGAAGAGTGGGAGCGCAGTAGAACTGGAAGAAATTCCAGAACCACAAGCTGTTACTGAAAGTTTGGTGGAACAAGAAGTTTCAGAAGAAAGGGACATACCAGCGCCTATCCGCAGAAGTAGTAGGCAGTCTCATCCGCCCGAGAGATACTACGGTTTTCTCATAGACGGGGATAGAGAAGATTGCGTCATTGATAATGACGACCCTACTAGCTTCCAGCAAGCCATTCAGAGCGGTGACTCGGTAAAATGGCTGGATGCAATGCGGACCGAAATGGAGTCCATGTACACTAACAAAGTATGGACTTTGGACACTGCTCCAGATGGGGTGAAACCCGTAGGATGCAAGTGGATCTTCAGAAAGAAGATTGGTGTAGATGGACAGGTTGAAACCTATAAAGCTAGACCTGTTGCAAAGGGTTTCCGTCAAAGACCTGGTTTGGACTATGACGAAACCTTTTCTCCTGTCGCTATGCTGAAATCCATTCGGGTCCTTCTTGCTATTGCTGCCTTCCACGATTATGAAATATGGCAGATGGACGTAAAGACGGCCTTTCTAAATGGAAATTTAGAAGAGAGCGTCTATATGGATCAGCCAGAGGGATTCATTCAGAGTGGGAGCAGCGGTAAAGTATGCAAGCTGCTTAAATCCATTTATGGACTAAAGCAGGCATCGCGGAGTTGGAACATCTGTTTTGATGATACTGTCAAAGAATTCGACTTTATCAAAAATCCAGATGAACCATGCATATACAGTAAGATTGTAGGGAGAGTTGTTGTATTCCTCGTCTTGTACGTGGATGACATTCTCCTAATAGGAAATGATATTCCTATGCTACAGTCAGTCAAAAGATTCTTGTCACAGAAATTCTCCATGAAGGACCTGGGTGATGCCACCTACATTCTGGGGATCCAGATCTATCGTGATAGATCAAAGAGGATGTTGGGACTTTCACAGTCCAGGTACATAGACACCATATTGAAAAGATTCAGTATGGAAGATTCTAAGCGCGGTAACCTACCGGCTTGTCACGGAATCACCCTCTCCAAAGAGATGTCTCCCAAGACTGATTTGGAAAGGGAACGCATGTCGATTATACCCTACGCTTCTGCGGTAGGCTCTATAATATATGCGATGTTATGTACCAGACCAGATGTAGCATACGCATTGAGCGTTGTAAGCCGGTATCAGGCAAACCCAGGGGAGAATCACCGGATAGCAGTAAAGAACATTCTCAGGTACCTGAGGAGGACAAAGGAGATGTTCTTGGTTTACGGCGGAAAGGACCTCAAGATGGAGGCCTATGCTGATTCTGGCTTCCAGAGTGACAAGGATGACTCCAAGTCCATGTCGGGTTATGTCTTTACCCTCAATGGAGGGGCGGTCTGTTGGAAGAGTTCCAAGCAGGACACCGTTGCTGACTCAACGATGGAAGCGGAGTACATAGCTGCTTGCGATGCCGCAAAAGAAGCTGTCTGGATGAAGAAGTTCCTCACAGAACTTCAGGTGGTTCCTACCAGTGTTGGTCCAATACCTCTGTATTGCGACAACAACGGAGCTATAGCTTTAGCGAAGGAACCAAGGTCCCATCAGAAGTCCAGACACATCTTATGGTGGTATCACCTGATCAGGGAGATCGTAGATCGCCGGGAGATCGAGGTAAAGAGAGTAAATACGGAGGATAACATTGCTGATCCATTCACTAAGGCCCTTCCTCAGATTCAGTTCGAGAGGCTACTCGAGATCATTGGTCTACGATATGCCAGTACATGGCCCTAGTGCAAGTGGGAGATTGTTAGTGTTTATGCCCTAGAAGGCCATTACTGTATCATACAAGCTTGTATATTACTTAATGGAAGCTTGGGATATCCACATATATATAACAGTCTTGCTAAACATGGTAGTATGCTACTTGGTTTTTCTATCTTAATATGTGAGTGTACGTATTGATAGAGCTCTTAGGATCTTGCTTGTCTACCAGCGTTGTGATGGCAGTCACACTAGTGGGGGCTGGGTAGTCTACAAGCACATCCTTATTCAGGTCCCTGGTCGTTGGATTATCGAGACAGAGCATCGATACTCCAGAGTAGACTAGTGTGTACGCTTCTCATCCCAGTTGGGGAGATGGTCTGTCCCACAGCCGTCAGTACGTCGTACTGGAGATAGTATGCAGGTGCTCGTTAGGTTACGGGTACACCGGACAGGACTCACAGGGAACTGTTGGTTGGTTTGATACCAGTCGTCAGTGAACAGTTCCCAGGTGACATGAGTACAGCGTAGTCCGCAGACTTGACACTGCTACTTCGCCTCGAGTGTGTCCCACTGTTCTTAGATTGCTACCCTACCACGGCTCAAAGGAGTCGTGCAAACAGGTAGCAGTTGGGTGCAGTCCCGAGCACTTGGAGGCAGTGGCGGTTAGAAAGGATTCGTCCCTCCCGGTATTGGGAGTAGATATCGTGCTGTGTCAGAGAGCCATTACGCAAAGTCCCTGGCCAGGGCAAGCGAGATTTGCTGGTAGGTTCCAGTAGTTTCTCAGGGTGTAATGGGCTTCGCTCCGACACGACTTATACCGCTATTAGGGGACTGACGCTTTCCGCCCCCCTAGGCCCGATATGCGATAGTCTTGGACGAACGGACCGGACTGTATGGAGATTGTCACATCAGACTCAGTAGGAGTTCGGATGGGTTTTCTCATCGGCCTTCTTATCGACAACTACCTGGGGACCGTTACGTACAGCTAGTGCCGCTTGCGGTCTGTGGTTAAACCCACTGCCAGCGTAGTAGTCGAGTCTCTAGAGTCCCACACAGAGAGTTTCCTATTCCAGGCGAAACGATATAGAGGTCGTATGGTTTTACGACAAGGGTTCGGACGCATACGTGCGTTTACGCACGTACGACTTTCGGACAGTTTTTACCAGTCGGCTTTGGTTTAAGCCAGTTACTGGTATCCGATTATTGGATTTTTACAGTCTAAAGTTTTTCCGTATTTTTGCGGATTGGAGGGGCGTTCTCGTAATTGTGCGAGAAGCTTCTAGAAGATGTGACTAAGGAGGTTACTTTGGATAAGATTTGTGAGTCATGAGAGTGATTCATCATTATCATTATTGCACCATAAATGATAATGACACATGCTTAATGAATCACCACTTAACATTTATGAAGCATGCTTATTCATCACATTTATTCATTTATTCTTTAATGAGAATGCTTCATAATATGTTATGATACTCACAATCTCATCTCATTATTTATTCTCACCTTCTCTCTCCTCAAGCTCTCATCTTCAAAACCCTAATCCTTACACCTCATGTGTTGTGATCAAAGGTTTAGAAAGACTAATCAATCCATAACCATTACTCTATTTCATCCTATCTTCTTTGATTAGCAATCCAAGAAGATTAGTTACCTCAAGTTAGAGGTTTAGCTTGGAGTTTTGCTCTCGGGTGGATCGTCTACTACCTAGAGAAGGCCGAGGAGAACAAGGAGATCGTAAAGACGAAGGACTGGTTTCATTAGGTATAATTCCTAAACACAATAGTTATGAAACTCTTTGTGTACGGTTATTTATAGTTTAGCTTCGATTCAAGCGGTTAGTCGATGTTCGTTCACTAAACAAGTTCGTTTTTGAAAATTCCGCCTCCCCACAAGTATTGGGGTGTAGTACATCGACTTACACCATTTGCTCCCAATGGGTTTTACCCCTTCAGGTGCAACATTCAAAGTCATACTTTGTTGGTGTACATGGATTCCATCTTTGATCGCATAGTATCCAGCCTTTTCATAGAGTCCCTACTCGTGATGGCCTGCTTGAACCTAGTTTGGCCATCATCGACCATGATGCAATCCTCGCTCCCACTGTCACCGAGAAGACTGTAGTATCTCTCAAGTGGATGAGGAACCCTACAAGATTCGCGGAGAGGCTGAGGTTCGTTGGAAACTATTGAATTATTTGGTTTCACAAAATCATCAGCTGTTAGTTTGTCTAGCTAGAACTCCTTCCAGTTCTACCTCATGACCATAAATTTCTTCATAAGAAATTTCTTTTCTAAAAAGGTGGTATGTTGAGAAACAAAACACCTTTTGCTCCTCAGAGTGGTAGAAGATATACCCTCGCAAATGTTTGGGATATCCTAACAAACTTATACAGAACTGACCTTGCCTCGATCTTGTCCGGATTTTGCTTTTCAACATAGGCCGGACAACCTCATACCTTAACTCATTTAAGACATGGTCTTTTCCCATTCCATATCTCATATGTTGTGGTAGGCACTGATTTGGATGGAACCACATTCAATAGGTTTGCAGCCTCTCAAGTGCATAACCCCAAAAGGAAACAGGCAACTCAGCAGTACTCATCATAGAGCGCACCATATCTCAGAGAGCGCGATACCTTCGCCCCGATACACCGTTGTGCTGTGGTGTATACGAAGGAGTAAGCTAAGAGAGAATCCCATTTTCTATTTAGAAAATCCAGGAAATCCATGCCCAAGTATTCGCCTCCTCGATCACATCGAAGGACTTTAATACTTGTACCCTTCTGGTTCTCAACTTCAAGCTTATATTCCTTGAATTTCTCAAAAGTTTCAGACTTGTGTTTCAACAGAAACATATGTCCGAATCCTGAGAGAAAATCAATGAATATAATGAAGTACGAAGAACCTACCTTGGCATTTGTATACATAGGACCGTACACATCATCATGTTTCCGTCCCAAAAGTTCAATAACTCTTTCTCTGTTTCCAGTAAACGGAGTATTGGTCATTTTACCTTTGAAACAAGACTGGTAAGTAGCATAAGATGAAAATTCGAACAGATTCTCATATTCATCCTTATGTAACTTAGCTGGTCGTGTCGCATTGATATGACCTATTCTACAATGCCATAAAAAGGATTCATTCATTTCTGAACTACTCTTCTTGTGTGTGTTCTACATACTCTGAATTGTGGTTTGATTTAGGACGTATATGCTATTATATAACGTTTCTGATCCAATCAACTCTTGATTCAGGAAAATGTTCACAACATTATCCTCCAATACAAAATTATATCCTTCTTTAACTTATTAAAGAAACCGATGTAATGTTGTATATCAGGTTCGGTATGTAATAACATTCGTTTAGAATTAATGTATTAATAAAAGTGTTAGTTATATGTGTGCCCTAGAGGCCATTACTGTACATACAATGTATATTGTAGTGGATGCTTGGACATATATAGGGAGGACTTTCTTGCTCGACATGATAGTACGCTATCTGGTTGTACTTTATCTAAACATGTACTCCGATTGTCTCTTTTGTTACATGTTGATAAAGCCCTTAGGATTTGTACTCGACTACTGGGACTATGATGAGATCATACTAGTGGGGCCATAGTAGTCTATGAGTACATCCTATAACTGTTCCTAGTCGAGGGTGTGTCGAGACAGGGCATCGATACACCAGAGTAGACTAGCGTATACGCATCTTGACCCATATGATGGGCGATGGATGATCCCATATCCATCGGTGTTTGACATCAAGGATGGTGTACGGGTGCTCAGTGTAGACTGGGTACACTGAACGGACTCGCCGAGAACTCCTAGATGGTATATATACCTATTGTCAGATAGCAGTTCTCTGGTGACACTTGTACAGGTTAGTCTGTAGACCCGAGATCGTCATAGAGTCTTGTGTGGTTCCCACTGTGCTTTGATTTCCTCCCTACCACGGCTCTACTGAGTCGTGCAAACAGGTGGATTTTGGGTACAGTCCCGAATCATATGGAGACAGTGAGCGATAGGAGGGGTTTCGTCTCTCCCGGTATGGGGAGTTGATGTCGCGCTATGTTTGATCGGCTATAACACCTAAATCCCTGGCCAGGGTTCTCGAGGTATACTGATAAGTGTTATCAGTAGTTCCTCGACCGGTTATGAGCCATAAATCAACATGACTTATAAAGTTACTGGGGTCTGACATTTACCACCCCTAGACTGCATATGCGACGTATCAGACGAAGAGACCGGACTGTACGGTAAGTGTTGCTTACAGGCTCGTAAGGGTTGTGATGAGTTCGCTCGTCGGCCACCTTTTAGTCAATACCTGGTAGCCCGTTATGTATTGGCTTATACCTCTAACGTGCTAGTGGTTAAATCCACAACTAAGGTGTTGACGAGTCTTTAGAGTCCCCCACATTTAGTTACTCAAGTTTTCGGGCGAAAAGATGTAGAGACCGTAAGTTGTTACGGCAGCCGTAAAGTGTTGCGGCAGGTTTTCGATTATGTTCGTTAATTGTTACAGGAATAATAATCGAAAGAATAATACTGGACAGATACCGGTATTATATTATTGGATTAATGGTATTCGTATTTTTCGGAATTCGGATACGGGTATACGGTATACGGTATACGGAGGAGGGGTATTTTTGTAATTGTTACAAAATACCTTCTAGAAGATGCCACCTCATAATGACATAATAATGACATCATTTATTTTGTGAAAATAAATAAGTGAGGTGTAAATTGAAAAGTATAAGCATGATAGCTTGTTTGTTGAAGTGGATGTACTAATTAAGCATGATACTTCTTTCATAATGCATGCTTTAATTAGTGCTAAATTCTTTTCTTTCTTTTTTCTATCATGCTTAAAATTTTTAATTATAAATGAAATTATTCTCTCCTCCATTTCTTCTTATAAATACCTTCACATGAGATGTGAAATCAAGGCATTCAATTCCTTAACAAAATTATGATAAGTGTATCATAACAAGTTCATAAGAAGAGAGAAAAATGATGGTGATCATTCTTCCTAGCTTTAACCCTCACATGAGATGTGAATCAAAAGCTTAGGATTTCAAGTTAATCCAATACATTCTACATCAAATCTTGGACGCGTCGGCTAGCCAACTTCGCGCCCGAGTTGCCTCGGTATTGAGGTGGGAGCCCGTAAAAGACGTAGGCGATGTGGTGCCCTTCCGGCGACGAAAGGAGCCGAGGAGTCCACAAAGGAGGAGAAAGTGCCAAGGAGTCACCGAGGAAGATCTACAAAGATTGTAATCTTTCCTCTTAAGTGATAGTTTTACAATTGCATGTGATGCTTAGTTGTATGAATCCCTAAAACTTCTAGCTACGATTCTCGTCGGGGCTAGCTTAGCACCTCTAAAATTTTGATTATGGCATGTGTGATGCCACCGAACCCTTGACGAGGTGCTGGGCCATCCCTACAAAAAGGTGATATTTGCCAACTGATTTGGCTGCAACACTTGCATCATTATCTACACTTAGAGATATATCACCCATTCTCAGTTCTCTACCTTTCTGTAGCCCATGTAACATATTACATATGTGGGATCCTGATCCGGTATCACATACCCAGGACGTAGAGGATACTGAGAAACAGTTCTCGGTAATGAACACACCCGAAAAAAATGCATCAACATGCACTTTCTTCAATTGGGTGGCATGGGAGTCCGGATATTCCCCTATTTCCTGCTCGGACTTATAAAAGTTATAAGATATAGCGGAACCAACGTTCCCTAGCACTGTATAATAAGCAGGTTCGGTCAATACATCCATATTATTATCTTGATTAAGGCATGACATGGTCGCTACCAGGAGAGAGAGAGAAGAAAACACTCTGTGTATGCTCTTGCAAGATTAGATTGGTTATTATTTTATCTAATCAGGATGGCTCCCACTATTTTTATCAAATCTTCCTTCAAACCCTAAAAGGTAAGACTAGCCGGGATTAATTACAACCTACAAGTTCGCCAATCTTTCGTCCAGGCCAGTGTCGGTACTTTGAGGGAGGTTCCCCGTGCTTTCGCACGGACCTAAATAAAATAAACCTCGTTTTCCCAGGGACTTAACCCCGTTAACACTTTTCTAGACACCTACTTGATCGGCTAATTTGTTAGTGTATATGCCCTAGAGGCCATTACTGTATCATACTAGTTTGTATATTACTTAATGGAAGCTTGGGATATTCACCTTGTATAAACAATCTTGCTCAATATAGTAGTATGCTACTTTGTTTGTTTCTACTTCAATGTGTACTTGTGTTTATTTTACTATATCACTTATACGCATTAGTGGAGCCCTTAGGATCTTTTGCTTGATTACCAGCATTGTGATGGCAGTCACACTAGTGGGGGCTGGGTAATCTATAAGCACATCCTTATACAGGTCCCTAGTCGCAGGACTATCGAGACAGGGCCTCGATACTCCGGAGTAGACTAGCGTATGCGCTTCTCATCCCAGTGTGGGAGATGGTCTGTCCCACAGCCATCAGTACGTTGTACTGGAGATAGTATACGGGTGCTCGTTAGGTTACGAGTACACTGGACAGGACTCGTCGGGAACTGACAGGTTGGTATTATACCTATCGTCAGTCATCAGTTCCCAGGTGACATGAGTACAGCTTAGTCCGCTGACTTGACACTGGCACTTCGCCTCGAGTGTGTTCCCACTGCACTTTGATCACTACCCTACCACGGCTCAAAGGAGTCGTGCAAACAGGTGGTGGTTGGGTGCAGTCCCGAAGCACTTGGAGGCAGTGCCGGTTAGACAGGATTCGTCTCTCCCGGTATTGGGGGTTGAAATCGCGCTGTGTCTAGGAGAGCCATTACACGAGTAGTCCCTGGCCAGGGCAAGCGAGATATACTGGTAGGCTTCCAGTGTTATCTCAGGGTGTTTTGGGCTTCACTCCGACACGACTTGTACCGCTATTGGGGGACTGACGTTTTACCGCCTCCTAGGCCCGACATGCGATGTATCAGATGAACAGACCGGACTGTACGGAGACTGTCACATTCAGACTCAGTAGGAGTTCAGATGGGGTTCACCTCGTCAGCCTTCTTGTCGGCATCTACCTGGGGACCGTTACGCACAGCTAGTGCCGCTTGCGGTCTGTGGTTAAACCCACTGCCAGCGTAGTGTCGAGTCTTTAGAGTCCCACACAGAGGGTATTCGCCTCTGGGCAAAACAGAGTAGAGGTCGCATGGTTTTGCGACGGGGTTCGTTCTCATCCGCGCACTTGTGCACGTTTGGAGTCCGGACGGATATTGCCAGCGGGCTCTGGTTTGAGCCGGATACTGGTATATGTTTTGGGGTTACTTTTATCTCTCAGTATTCATGTTCATCGGAACAAGAATGCAGGTGTGTATGCACAATTTTTTTTTGAGGCGGAAGAAGAGGTTTTTCATTAGGGTTTCGGAACGGGTGCGCATGCACAGTTGACAGTCGTCTTTTTTCCAAACCCTAATGAATTTGTGAGATATCTATTAATAATAGTAATTAAATGGAATTATGTTATGGTTGGTTTTGTTGACTTGTTGACCATGGTTGACTTGTTGACCATGGTTGAATGTTTGACCATCATCATTATTTAGCAAGGATGCTCCTTGATTCTTGCCAACATTCATTTAATGAAGTATGATAGTGGTCATTCCAAAACAACCATCAACTATTCTCATTTGAATTATTATTACTAATTAGATAATTCTTTTTCTTTTGATATGGTTGCAAAAAGGAAAAAGAAAGTTCATTCTTTCATAACCATTCTCTCTCCTCACTTCATCTTCTTCTTCCTCAAGCTCAAGGTGATTCCTTCTCATGTGTTGAGAATCCCTCACCTTGAAAAGAAAACAACCCCTAGACACTCTCTACTCATTCTAGGTTCAAGGTTTAGCAAGCCGGAAACCCTAGTTCACTCAAAGTTCGAGGAAGAGCCCAAAGGTTGAACCCTCAGGTGGATCCATCTTCGACAGAAGAAGGCTACGAGGAAAGAACCATCAACCTCCACAAAGTTTGAAGAAGAAGGAGTTCAAGTTTAGGTATAACCATCTTCATCCGAGTAGCTAACTCTCTTTAGCAAGTTTGCTAGTTTTAGTTTAGGAAAAGATCCCGACTTTGTTTACTCCATGTTGCCCCTTGCGCTAAAAATTTGATTTTTATACCGTTTCCGCCTCCCCGTGAAGAACCGGGGGTCGCAACGTGGACTTA
Organism: Agapanthus africanus; assembly: GCA_030015575.1. Taxonomy (NCBI): domain Eukaryota; kingdom Viridiplantae; phylum Streptophyta; class Magnoliopsida; order Asparagales; family Amaryllidaceae; genus Agapanthus; species Agapanthus africanus. The sequence goes on along the minus strand of JASDDO010000016.1, from coordinate 267,202,518 downwards.
CATAATTGTAATGTGTAAAACTCTCCCAAGAGTAACTCTTACTCGCAGTGGGTATCGGGATCCAACCATCTCATAGAAGGCATGCAATCTCATTGCAAATTTCAACACTTGAAATTCCCGATAATATTTTACCCCTAGCGTCCTATGACCTTGACGGAGGTCAACAAACTATAGGCTTCTAGTCAAGTCAACCCATCATTTCCTTATTGAATTAAACCCACCCGCACGACCCTTGACGGAGGTCAACAAGGCCGCACGACTACCCTAATCCAATCGCATCATATGCAGCAGATAAGCACTACTCAGCTACCGCACACTAGACCTTGACGGAGGTCAACAAACGTAGCACGAATACTAAGTACTACTTATCTGAAAAGACGGAGGGCTACGACAGGTTTTTAAGAAACCCCTTTTCGTAATGAACTTGATATCGCTGTAGAATCAAGTGATTTTGAAAACGAGTGTTTTTGAGGCTTTTACTAGTTTCGCTAAAGAGGTCACTCCCGGTGAAGGGATCTCAGCTCTTTCATTATCGAATAAGGTGCAGGATATTTCACAAATACCACTATGCAAAGCAAAAACTATAGAAGTTATCAAAAGACAAACCGAGTGGGTTGTAGCATCTGCCAGTTTCGCTAAAGTTGTCACTCCCGGTGAAGAGATCTCGGCTCTTTCCTTATCGAATAAGGTGATGTATATTCTACAAGGAATATCGCTATGCAAAGCAAGAATTAGATCTACCAGTTTTTAAAACAAGTTTCTACAACATCTTTAGGTTTCTTTTATTTCATTAATCTCATTAATGAAGTCCCATCAATTATGCTTCCAAAGCATCACAGAAGAAACGAAAGCAACAATAGTTATTATATATTATATATATAATATATGCAATCATCTCAGAACATATAAAGTGATCACATCACAGAATATCAGCAGCAGAAGAACACATAAGAAATATTGGATATACTAGGAATTCCGAGTTTTAAATTAAGCCAATAAAAACGCGGATTCCACGGTCGCGATGAATAGCCAAACCCACATCCCTAGACCCCTATGAGAGAGGCAAGCAACCTTACCAATTCTATAGTTAGGATACCCAGTCTCGACTCCTCGAGATGGTCTCCCACTGGACCCAAGAACCCGGTTACTTGTGCTCTCCTCCTTGGGTCTATCCTAATGCGGAAAAGTAAATAATATACATCAATGGTGACATCATTCTCAACCCGGAAGTGCCCCAATAAAAGAATATTACATACAAGCTTTTACATGAATGAAAATGAAAAACTCTCATCTCACATAAAATCCCCAGGCTATCCAAAACATGATGATCCAATATAACATATCACAGCAACACATAACATCGTATTTCTTCAACGTAAGTAAATATGCGTATCCCAATTATCGCTGACATATAGCAACGAAACCGGCGATACACCACATATTATACTTACGGTCGCAGAAAAGAAAGTGAAAAACTACAACAATTGGAATCTGCAACCATCTTAGACATCATAAACCCAATGTATCACATACTTTGGATTTCATGCCCAACCAAATGAATTCCTTAGACATCACATGCCTAACAATTATAAACCCCGCATTTTAGTCTCGATATTGATAACACTTTCTAATAACCTGTCGGGTAATTCAACTAGATTCCCGATAACCTGATGAATGCTCGTCAGAAACTTTAGTAGACGGCCGCACCCCCGATGCCATCGACGAAGTTCACTAAGATGGAACACCGCGGCCGCGAGCACCCGAATGGATTCTTTTGGCGACGAGATTCTTCTACAGTCACTTGGTCGAGGCTATGGGGCATGGCTATCTAGTAAGGTTACCCCGCGAGTATCCGTGTACACTACGTAATTGCGACGGACTTTTGATCCACATCAAAATTCCGTGGCAACTGATCAAATGAGACTAAACTGATAGATTTATAAAATTCAAACTAGTTATCTCATAACTAATTATGTGGATTTCAAATATTGTATCACAATCACAGATAACTAGACGATGTTAAACTTTTCGATCGAATAAACAAGCACCCAAAATTTCCCAAAAAGCTCAACACTTGAGCGGAGTTCAAAAAGTACCCAGAACATGCCACGGCTCCTATGAACCATCCATAGAAGGGCCGACCCATGCCTCACTCATGTCGCCGCGGAACTGCCGCAAACCCTAGGGTATGACCACGGTTCCGCGATCCAAAAAGTCAAGTTTGGGTATCGTTCTTCTAGAGGGTCCACAGAATCGCTTGCATGATTTTCTGAAGATTTTAAACTCGAAAAAGTCCAACTTTTGGAAAATTTCCAGCGAGGGAAAATATGGGTTATTGATATCCGTTCGAACTTTTTAACGTCGTCAAAATAACCCGAATAGATGTTAGAATTACGATTACGAAACACTCTGAATTGTATTTACAGATAGTTAACATCACATGCAAATTTAGCAACACATGAAACACCAAAACCCAGAGACTGGAACACCATGAAAATTTGAAGTCAAAAAGCCCAGAATGACCCGGTGAGCTCGGTTTTTGTAGTGATGTGGCCGGCCAAAAACATGCCAAATTGCTTCAAATTTTGATAACTCGCGCTGAAGAGATAGATATTGGCTCTTTTTCGCTAGCAGGGATAGACGCTCTTGTCTTTTAGTGGGTGTTCATGTTATATCACATACAACATTCTGCAGTTGCTAAAAAAATTTTAGAGGCCATTTAAAATTCGACAGAAACTAGGAATGTGTATCGGGTGTTTCGTAGTTGTTTCAGTTTCGTAATCCTATAAACATCGTTTAAATCTCTAGCTTGGCTCTGATACCACTGTAGGGTTACTTAGCGCGGCCGCAAGGTTTCGGGTGGTAACGTCCATGCCGTTTTCAAAAATTTGTCATTCTAAACAACCCCAACCCTAGAATCTTAACTAGAGAATTAACCAATACAACATGCAAATAACTTTGCATACAAGTGAATGAGGAATACAACCTTTGTAGACCAGTCCTTCACTTCTATAGCTCCGTGTAGTAGTCCTTTCGCTTCCAAGTAGTGAACACCCGAACTCTAGTAAAGGTTCACTTGAAGAAATGAACACTCTTGCTCGAAGTCTTCGAGGCCGAAGATGATCTACGTCGAGGAGACTCAAGCTCATGCTACCTCTTCACTAATGGTAGATTAGTGAAGCAAATACCCTAAACTAAATGGCTAATAGTAGAGGATGATGAAGTAGGAAGTGGTCTCTCTTTATATTTCTTTTTCTCGCATTATTTCATCACTTAGAAAAAGCTAGCAAGCTTTTTCTCATGAGGAGGAAGATGAAGTGATGAAGAGAAGAATGAACTCCTGATGTGAGAATAGCAACCATGGGTGAGTTAGTGTCATTCACTAACTCATGTAGAGACTTAACTATGGCTAAAGATAATGGTTAGGTTAATAAATATCTCAAGCAAAACAAAACATATGGACTTAGTCAATGAACACTTGAAGCTTCTCCAAGCTTCTAGCCATGAGATAATTCCATCAATTTGCAAATTACATAGATAAATATAAACCCTACATTATATCAAACATGGTGTAAGTCTTATACAACCATGAAGCATGTGGCATCAAGCATGACACAAATAAAATGTACATTAATATATATCACATATATACTATATGCACATAAGTGAGAAAAAGAATACTTGGTGAGAAAATATTAGTTAATGTAAGTTAATATATCAAATATATAATTATAAATTAAATTATCAAATCAACTCTTGATTCAATAATCCGGCTATATCATATACAACCGACTAATATCAAATGTAACAACTTATCGAATCAACACTTGATCCGATAACCCGGATATATCTCATATAACCATCTGATATCATATATCACGAGAATAGAATGCGGTATCGCGTACGCGCATTAATCTCGGTCTCGCACATATCACATATGTGCTCCTACTCTGTTTCGCATGAACCAGGAAACCTCTGTGTAGGACTCTAAAGACTCGTCAATACGCCGGCAGTAGGTGATGATCATATCAAACACCTACAAACCGCAAGCGGTCTGCTAAACGTAACGGCCATCTGGGTATTTAGAGATCAGAAGATCAACAAGCAAGCATGCTCATACTCCTGCAAATCCAATCAGTAACAATACCGTACAGTCCGGTCTCTTCGTCAGATATGTCGCATATCAACAGCCTGGGGTGGTATAACGTCAGACCCCAATAGCCTGATAAGTCATGCCGATGCAAGGTCCATAACGGTTCGAGAAACTACTGATAACACTTACCAGTAGATCTCAGCAATCCTGGCCAGGGATTTCCTGTTATGGCCAATCAAGCATAGCGCAACATCAACTCCCAATACCGGGAGAGACGAATCCCCTCCTATCGCTCACTGCCTCCATGTGACGCGGGACTGTACCCAAAAACCATCTTTTTGCACGATCTCTTGACCGTTGTATGGTGGAAATCAAAGCACAGAGGGAATCACACAAGACTCTATAACGATCTCGGGTCGACAGACTAACCAGTACCAGTGTCACCAGAGAACTACTATCTGACGATAGGTATAATACCATCTAGGAGTTCTCGACGAGTCCCTCCAGTGTACCCAGTCTCCACTGAGCACCTGTATACCATATCTGATGTCAAACACCAATGGATGTGGGATAATCCATCGCCCATCATATTGGTCAAGAAGCGTATACGCTAATCTACTCTGGAGTATCGATGCCCCGTCTCGATACTCCCTCGACTAGGAACTATTATAGGGTGCACTTATGGACTACCCTTGGCCCCACTAGTATGATATGCATTATAGTCCTGGCAGTCAAGTATACATCCTAAGGGCTTTATCAACATGTAATAGAGAGACAATAAATGTACATGTTAAGATAAAGAGCAACCATATAGCATATTATCATGTCGATCAATAAAGTCCTCCCTATATATGTCCAAGCATCCACTACACTATACATCGCATGTACAGTAATGGCCTCTAGGGCATACATATAACTAACAACAACGACCCGCAAAGGTTTGGTTCACCACAACATCTACGTCTGAGCGCCCAAACAATGACGTTGAGGGCGAGGGTGATATCAAGGGTTCTCTGGACACTCGAGACAAGCAAAAGGAGGTCCGAGGGACCCCGGTTGTCACGACCCGAAAGAGCACGTGACTGGCCCTTGAACCCTATGAAGCCTATAGGACTCCATCTGATCCAAGTAAGCCAAAAGCCCAGAAATCTAAAACCATTTAAAAGTAAATAAGGAAAACTGGTTTTTAGAAGTAAAGAAATCGTGTTTCAAAAATCCAAGTTTTTAAATAACTAAGCCGAATATGTATTTTAAAAATGTGCAACTTTTCCTGAAAATTTCGGCAGAGTTTCCTTTGTAAAAACTGGCCCCGAACGGGGTACAACAAGAATAATATATATAACATGATAAAAGGCATCCCCAAGCGGGAGCTAGCTCTTCGTCAATCGACGGTCACAACCACGCAAGCAATAATAATATACAACGCCAAAGGGCGAGGATCAAACTCAAAAGAAACTCAAAACAGCCAGAAAACCGTAATACTACAAGCGTGACTCTAAGGTCGAAATAGAACAACACTGTTCTCTAAGTCTGAACAATATACAAGTTTTGGTTGATGGAAATTCTAGATACAATAAATGATACATGAACAATGGCGGATCTGATACAAAAGAACCCACCTATCCAAGCAAGTCACCCATAAGGAAACAGTGTGCCAGAATGCCGCTATGGAATCTGTACGGCAAAAACCTGCAAGGACTGGGGCACAACGGGGGTGAGTTGCCAACTCGTGAATAGAAAATATCTACAAGCAGAGATCGAATGCATGACCCATCCTAGGTCAATACGATCAGATATAAATAGACCTCAATATGAATAAAGCTGAAGCATGCTAAACTGGCAATGTAATCTCTATACATGAGTGTAGTGCCAAGTGCTCGTGCTAGTGCCTCAGGTAATAGCATGTCATGAATATGAGGTATGATCAATGTAATCAAATCTGCACACACGTGGATCCCGTCCACTCATCACCCAATGACAATAACCATCATGCAAGTAAATATCATGAAACCTGTGCATGGAAATATGAGGATATAACCCACCCATGTCCCTCACGACACGTCAAAATCATGGAACCGGAGTGCCCAGCATCGGCACTCGAAAACATCATGAAAACTGTGCCCCAGCATCGGCACGTAAATCCTCATATATCGGGCTCCGTCAGTCCGGATCGGCCCGCGGGCTCTGTCTGCGGTATCGGCCCTCGGCCCCGGCAGGACGCCCAAATCTATCCATCGACTCTGGTCAGTATCCTCCGGATAACTGCCAGGTCCAACCAATCACCGGTAGGTACTCGCCCACCTCCAGGCTCAATCGGCAAAACCCATCGATCATCTCGCCGAGGGGAACCATACCGGGCCCACCATGAACCCGCAAACGGAACATCCACTCCTCGAATCGGTTTTCAAGCACACGTCTCATCACCGAGAAAACGCGTGGTGGACACACCAAAATATCATATCACGGGTAACCGGGTTTTTAAAACAATTACATATTCTCTTTGAAACACCCACGGTTCCCAAAACCAGAAATATCATGGAAACATCATATCTCAATGCGTATAATCAGAAAGCAGCATATATGCGACATATAGCAGAAAGGTAAGCATATCAGTATGTCATGCAAGGGTCATATCCTGAATGCAACAGTACTACAGTGTAGTGACATGGCAATTATCGATGATGAAGTGTGTGAGCCGGCAACAGTGTACGTGGAACATACGCATCATCGATAATGGTGCTGGTGTCCTAGCAGCATGACTGAAATATATCCACAATATAAGCGATGCAATACAAACAGCATGAATGTGCGGAATCAAGTAATCAACGCAACAGTAGAGAATCTACACCAATAGCTATATCATGCAACCTTGCCTTTTGAAATAAGACGAATCAGGGCTTTTGGTAAAATAAGGGCTACGGTGTTTTAAGAAAAGATGCGCCTTTAAAATACCCGTATAAACCCTTTTGCTGATCTTTAAAATATCCCCGATTCGTTAGTTTTGAAATAGGTATGACTCGGTCTAGTCTAACGCCTACTATGCGAACTACGAACCCACAGTCAAGTCAAAAGAGAGGGGTATGGAAACCACCTAAATCTGAGTCGAGATCATACTATCGCATCACATGACAGGTATCACTACCATCATATCACATCTCCAATACGACTCTGTTATGTCGCCAAATCTCACGGCCTCAATCGAATCTCATCGACTCATCTCAATCCCACGTATCATCCTCAAAACCAGTATATAAACACATAGTCCCATACCCATGTGTAGATATACCCACCACCATATGCGCACAGATATATGAAAGAATATATGCAAGTATGTGTGTATGTGTGAGTGTGGGTACAACCACTACTCTAGGGTTCGCACTACTCAACCGATACATCCTTATCACCAATAATCCATTATTACCATCAATTACCCTAAACAACACATAATAAATATATGTGTGTATACGTATTCGTATACATCACCACGGACTGCGGGGGTGCTATACGCCATCCACCCGACTTCTCCCTGTAGATATAAATCTACTCACCTTGTTTCTCGTGTGCCAAAGCCGATGTCGCCATCTTCATCTTCTTCGTCTCAACATCTCGTAGGGTACCTACAAGTACATCACAATGCTAAAGCACATGAAAATCACATCGGAAACCAAAATAGCACACGCTACCCGCATATGTAAAAACCTGTCGACTCGCATGTAAACACAATCAAAATCCACTTGTCGTTGACGTCCAAACGCCACCCGACAGGAATGAATCACCAAATACCAAAATCCATGCTAAATCAAGTCGTAAAACATACACCAACATAGGAAAATCAACCCAGATTTCACCCGAGATGGAATCAGTCAAAACTAGAAGTACCCAGGGTCAATACTAGAGGAAATGTGGCCATGCACAGAAAACGAGGCATTTCCCTCCTGATCTGGCCGTAAATTGCGGCCAGAATGGAGAAATTGGCGGCCTCAAAGTGGAGTGGGGAGCTAGGGTTTGGGGTGATGGTTCTCTGGTGCCTGCACATCTCACTGTCAAGTCAGTTTTATTTTTAGGGTCTCGGGGTAAAAGCAGATTCTTAAAAACAGTGACAGATTTCCAGTTTTCCCCGATATCGATTCCGTAATCCCGTATTCTGGTTTCACTTCCAGGTTTGGGTTCAATTTAGCATTACACCAGGGTTTCTATGGTTACCACCATCCTCAATTTCATCTAAAGTTTCAGTTTTACCCTAAACCCTGACTTGAATTCTCTAAAATCCACAAACATCACAATATCGATACAAAACTAGTATGGATGCACAAGGAATTGAAATACTACTCTATAGGTGCTGGAATTACCTCCTTTGGCAACTCAAGAAAATTCTTGAGTTGCTCAATGTCCTCCAAATCCAATCTTGCTAGGTTCAAAGTGAAGCTAGTGAGCTCGGGAACACTTTTTGTGAAGTGGGAATGAGGTTTTGGCTTGGATTTCATGGTGGATCTAAGCTTTTGTGAAGAGGGTGAGAGAGGGAAAGGGAGCTGCAGCAGCAACAAAGGGGGAGGGAGAAGAGAGAGAATGAGGAGGGGAAAATGATGAGGGATGGTTCAAAAAGTGGGGGTTTGACTTGGTCTCTCTCTCTCTCACTCATTACTTACTTTTTCCCTTTTCTTTTCTTTTCCAACACTTCTCACTTGAATAGTGAACCCAAAAGAAAACCATGACAAAAGAAATGTAACACAAGTGTAACAAGTGTGGAAAATGATATGTGCACATTTTTGCTCAAAAGTGCTAAAAATCCAATTAGCGATTTTTAATCGCGATTAGCACTAAATTAGCATATAACTAATCTTAAAAACTTTAAAATGGTATAAATCCATAAAATATCCTATTTTAGAATTTTCCATAATTTTTCCCCATTTATTTGTATTTAATTATACCAGAATATTAAAATATTCATTAAAATAATATTAAATTATAAAATTTCCCAAAAATCATATTTTATTATTTTGAAGACGTTACACCGGTGGAGCCAGTAACAGAGGTCCTTCTCATAGAAGGGGATGATGAACGAACCATTCAGATCGGGTCGCTTTTGATGGGGACTCAGCGAGACGACCTGGTTCACTTCTCAGAAATAACTCTGACGTGTTCGCTTAGGCACCTGCCGACATGCCTGGGATCAACCCCAAAATCAAATCTCACAAGCTCGGGGTAGACCCTACTGTCCGACCTGTCTGGCAGAAAAAACGAAGCTTGGCCCCGATCATGAAAAAGGCGATCGAGGACGAGGTAGACAAGCTTCTCGCCGCCAACTTCATTCGGAACGTGCCTTACTCGGAATGGTTGGCGAACGTTGTCTTGGTTAAAAAGTTAAGCGGGAAGTGGCGCATGTGCGCCGACTTCACCGGCCTCAACAAGGCCTGCCCGAAAGACAACTATCCTTTCCCTCGGATAGATTAGCTCGTCGACAGCTCAGTAGGCCACGAGCTACATAGCATCATGGATGCCTTCTCCGGCTACAACCAAATCCGTATGAATTTGGCAGACGAGGATCTCACCGCATTCACAACGGAACGGGGAGTTTACTGCTACAAGGTGATGCCATTCGGCCTAAAAAATGCAGGGGCTACGTACCAACGCTTGGTTAATCGAATGTATATTTCTTCTTTAACAAAAGCGATGTAAATCTTTCTTGGGTTCTTTTTATTTAACAATAAGAGGGAAACAATAGAGCATTGCAAAAAGGGAAATCTTATTTATTCAAAGGTATTGTGGGCTCCTCGGCCTTACATCAAAAAGAAAAAAAAAACTCCTACAACAGTGGGGGAAGGGGTGCAAGAAACGTTGCTCGTGGTACTCCGAACAAATTTCCGCCAGCCTAGCCCTTGCAGCCTCGGACCTCTGCCTCTGATGCTATTCGCGAACCCTCGTGGCCACGGACGGCCAGAAAGCTCTGCGGGCGGGCACCCATCGGCGAGTTGCCTCAATTGGTAACACTCGAGGACGAGTGCCACCGATTGATCCCGCCTACTTTTTGAGATCAGGCCAAGACGACATAACGATCTCAGCTTGCCAACCGTCTCGTCCTTCAGTTGTTCGGACTAGGGGTTGAGCAGCCCCGGCGATGCCCTCCAGATCGAGTACATCAGCAGCTAGAGTAGGGGTGATAGCCAGGGAAGCAGGCGGCCGACATGATCCTCAACGCGCCGGATCACCGCCTGCAGCGTCTCCTCGGAGCACAGATGGCCGTACAAGTATACGTCCTCGAAAGAAATGATCTCGGGCATGGAGGAAGGGAATTCATCCATTTTTACGTTTTGGGGATGAAGAAAGTAGTGATCAACACGCCCTCTCTGTTTTATATCCCCAGAGCGCCCCTAAGAATCCTGGGATTCACCCAAATTACTCCAATACCGTAGCGCCACGTGGAGGAACTGACGCGGCTCTTCGAAACAATTTGCCCTTCCCATGCGTTCCTGACACGTGCCGACCGCGATAGTCACTCTTCCCGATGTTCGCACACCAAGGAAAGTTAGACCGAACCTCGCAAAGACGAGCAGCTACCCTGCCCGGTCCATCCTTAGCAAGCCACTCTATGCCCTCCCGTGCTAAGGATCAAAGCCCTCATCAAGAGGCCACCGAGCAGCTACCCTGCTCGGTCCATCCTTGGCCGGTAATTTACTACCCACCGACGCCAAGGATCAAGCCCTCATCAAGAGGCCACCGAGTAGCTACCCTGCCTGGTACATCCTTAGCAGGCAACTCCATGCCCTCCTGCGCTAAGAATCAAAGCCTTTATCAAGAGGCCACCGAGCAGCTACCGTGCTCAGTCCATCCTTGGCTGGTAATTTACTACCCACCGATGCCAAGGATCAAGCCCTCATCAAGAGGCCACCGAGCAGCTACCCTGCCCGGTCCATCCTTGGCAGGAAACTCCTTGCCCAACGACGCCAAGGATCAAAGCCCTCATCAAGAGGCCACCGAGCAGCTACCCTGCTCGTTCCATCCTTAGCAGGCCACTCCATACCTTCTCGCGCTAAGGATCAAAGCCCTCATCAAGAGGACACCAAGTGTAAGTCAACGGTAGCGCCCCGGCCGTCAATCTGACGCCAAACACGGATCAAAAACTTTTATAACTGGTGCTTTCGCATACTATAACCCGTATCTTGCCATTAACGCTAAACTAACAAACTGTAAAGAGGTAGAAAGGATATACGAATCGATCTGAGTCCTTCGGTCTTTAGCCATCATCCCACGCTCCTCGCGGCAACTCCGATCTCTTTGTTCCTCGTCGAGGTGGCACCACATCTACGGATCTTTAAACGGGCTCCCGCCTCCATACCGAGGCAACTCGGTCATCAAGTCTGCTAAAAGAGATAACCAAGATGAAGTAGAGAATGAGTAGAATACTTTGCCTCAAACACCCTAGGGTTCTCATAACATGAGAGGGTTAGGGTGGAGGTTGAAGAAGATGCTTAGGATTGGAAATGGTGAACTCAATAAAACTCAAGAGAGCAAAATAACCAAACACCAAAAAAATGAGCCTTGGCTGTCCAAAAATTGAGTGGTGATATATATGAGGTTTTGTGATGAAATATCAAGGAAAATATCTTCACAAAATATCCCCACAAACCCATCATAATATCCTACCCAAAACAAAACTCATTAACTCCTTAATGACTCACTAGATGACTCATTACATGAGTCATTAGTGAACATTCTAGAGTTAATGTGTCATCCAAAATGAGTCACCCTTTCCAAAATCCTTTTAACCATTTAAACCAAAATGGTTAACCAAAAGAAATGCATCTTCTAAAATATTCTCTTAACGGATTACGAAAATACCCCTCACCTGTATATACATACCTGTATCCGTATTCCGACCGAATACGAATACGAGAGACTAAAATATTCCGACTCAATATAATACATAGATTCGGCTTAAACCAAAGCCTACCAGTATTATCTGTCCGAAATATGACACGTACACTTGTGCACGTGCATTTTTCGAACCCTGCCATAAAACCTTACGGCCTCTACAACATTTCGCCCGAACTTGGGAAAGTATCTGTGGGGGACTCTAAAGACTCGTCAGTACTCCGGCAGTGGGTTTAACCACAAGCACGTCAGCGGCACTAGCTGTGCGTAACGGCTGCCCATGTACCGACCGAAAGGGAAGCCTGATGAGCGAACTCATCCTGGAACCCTACTGAGCCTATCAGTGACAATATACATACAGTCTGGTCCGTTCATCTATGAGTATCGCATATCGGGCCTAGGGGGCTGGTAACGTCAGACCCCCAATAGCGGTATAAGTCGTGTCAGAGTGTAGCCCAGAACACCCTGAGATACTACTGGAGTACCTACCAGTAAATCTCCTGTCTCGGCCGAGGGCTTTGTGTAATGGCTCTCCTAGACACAGCGCGATCTCACCCCCAATACCGAAAGAGACGAATCCCCTGCCGATCCGCTTACTTGCCTCCATGTGGCTCGGGACTGTACCCAATTAAAACCTGTTTCCACGACTCCTTTGAGCCGTGGTAGGGTAGTAATCAAAGCACAGTGGGAACTCACACGAGACAAATGACGATCTCTTGTCGACAAACTAACATGTACATGTCACCAGGGAACTGCTATCTGACGATATGTATAATACCAACTAGCATGTTCCCGGCGAGTCCTGTCCGGTGTACTCATAACCTAATGAGCACCTGTATACATCTTAGGTGATCCAACTGACACCGGTGGCTTGTGAGAACGGCCACCGCCCCTCGTCGGGGTCTCGACTGTATACACTAGTCTACTCCAGAGTATCGATGCCCTGTCTTGAAACTCCCACGACTAGGGACCACTTTTAAGGATGTGCTTATGGACTACCCAACTCTCACGTATATGATCGCCATCATACTGTTGGTAGTCAAGCAGGATCCTAAGAGCTCTATCAACGTGTAATAGTGATCAGTCACCTGAACCTGTACATGACTGATAAAGGCAAACCAGATAGCATACTATCATCTCGAGTAAGACTGTCCTACCGGTATAGGTCCTCCTCAATCATTGCAATCACGTGCCTGCGATCCAATAATTGACTTTGAGGGCAATACATCCAACAATCTCCCACTTGAGCTTAAGGCTAATTATTGCGATGTCGCATACTCACAGCCCGTATGATACCGAACACCCAACTCCTCTACTAATCAGTTTCACAAAACTCGTTTGTAAAACTCTTGTGTTCGAGAAATAGCCTCAGTGAGTGGATCCGCCCTGATGTTTCTTTCTATGTCTCTCTAAATCTCAAGTTCGCGGAGAAATCCATCTCCCGAATTGAGTAATACATGTCTTAGAATATGTCTGGATATCTGATGGGAACTAGTTCATATATAAACTCCAAATCCAAACTTCTTAGACTGTATCGACAACTGAACCTAATCAGTATCCAGTACCATGCCTCCCACAGTATCCTCTTGGACCACCTGTTCACAATACTGCCCCCTTCTGCAGAGGGAAAACTATAACTCTGACAATCACTCTGTCATCCATGTCACCTTTGAAGCCTGGAATGATAACCGTCCCCCGAAGGAGGCTGCCGTCATCAAATCCATAGAACATCCACTTATGTTCTAAAACTTCTTCCGAATGTTTCTCCAGGATTGGATTAATATAAACTTATTGTATCTAGTGCAAAAACAACATCTGGTGTGGTACTTGACATCTCACGATTGACTCAATTGCCTAAGCAAGTGATATGCCAATCATGCACATCCCTCTCCCCTTTAGTCTCTAAGACACCTTTAGAGAGGGTGACTCCATCACCTGCAAATACACCACCATGCCAGGAGTCATCTATTCTAAAATACTATTAGAATACTGTCAAAGTACCCACATTGGGAAACTACCCAAATCTAGATCTAAAACCATAGCTCTAGTAACCAGAATGTTTGATATTATATCCATATCCTGTGTGGAGAAACAACCGTGTGACTACCAAAGTATAACCGATCGTAGTTTAGGAATTTTACTTCCTACTTTGTGTATGTCATCCAAATACCAGGACATCATACCCTACTACCTTCTTAACAGATCCATCTCTTATTCTGATGAAGTCAAACCTATGACTGTCACATCAAAAATAGATGATCTATCTCCGCTATAACTGCTTAAGTCTATAAATAGACATAAGCTACTTGCCCACTATGCTTCCGCTGCTCCCACTGACCACAACATCTCTCTGGCAGAATAATATATACGTGCACTTCTAAAGCTAGTTTAGAACGACGCTATACTTAACCTCCTGCCGGGTCTCATAGCCTGGAACAACAGTAGTGTCAAGTCTGGGTAAATAAGAACCTCCATGTCACCGTCCTTGAGGCTACCGGAGTACCTCTCGGGTGTCTGAGTTACCCACCATATCTGCGGAGTGGCTAATGGAATGTCTAGGTCCTATTAAATTTTCCGTAATTTTTTACGGTTCTGGAATCACTTCCAGTTCTACCATACTCCCACTGCTGTTTTCTGAAAAAATCCATTTTACTAAAACTGTGGCGAGTCAAGAACAATATCACCATTGATCTTCCAGATGGTAGAAAGTCAACCCTCGTCATAGCCTGGGCCAACCCACAAACTGTCATTACATAAACGTGCCCTGAGTTATCCAGAGTCTGGTTTTAAGCATAAGCCAGACAACTCCCCATACTTTAATATCGTTAAGATATGAACCATTCTATATCCAATATAGAAACTTTGGCACTTATTTAATTGGAACCAGATTCTAATCATGCATCTGTCTGCATATCAACTTAATAGAGAGAGTCTAATCAGCATTACTCAACTTAGGAATCCATCCAATTATGAGTAACCTGAAAGAGAAACAAGTTTCTCAAAACCATTACTATCAACTGAATACCAATCACAAGTATCTACATCTTCGATCTCTTTGAAGAATCCCGATACTTGCGACATCTGGTTCTCTACTTTATTCCTATACCCATAACTTCTCAAAACTTAGACCTTATATTTCTACGAAACACTTGTCTAAAAACTAGAGAAGTCACAAGTAAACAGAACATAGTACGAGGACCAACCCCTTTGTCCTAATGGACACTGGACAACATACAATACTCAGTATGAGTCCCTTGAGTTGAATAACTCAAAACCTGTGCATCGTAGGTTGAAAACTGTACTTATGGTTAAGAACTACTCCGCTGTTCAATGCTCCTTACCCTATCGTCAACTGATATAGGTAAATGTCATGGACATAATTTCAAAAAGTTATATCTCACTTTATAAAAATAAACGTACAGATATATCAGTTTGAAATTGGTGCACAACAACGGATACTCAAAACCAAATACTTGCCGTCTGGCATAAACTCGGGCGATGTCCTCAAATATCACCAATTACAACGAATTCCGATATAATGAGAATGATCACCATTTTCCCAATAACCTACTCCCACTCATCATCTGTAAAACCATACAGATATGAGAATGAAAGCTGGTAAATACATACCCTGGAGTAAGTATCTAATCGGGAAATCAGTTTTCCTTTAACAATGCACAGTGAAACTGAAACATGAAAATGTTTCGTAGGGGTATCCTGGTATTCCTGGTAATGCCTCTTCCATAATCCAATTCATGACTGTAACCGTATATTTCTTTGCCATCTCTCCAAATCCCTTTATTTTGTCTTTAGTCGTTACCTTCTGTACACCAATGTTAGGCTAAATGTGTTAGTTATGTATATGCCCTAGAGGCCATTGTTGTACAGATGATGTATATTATGATGGATGCTTGGATATATACAGAGAGAACTTTCTTGCTCGTCATGATAGTATTCTATTCGGTTTCACTTTATCTTAACATGTTGACTTGTATTGGTTTACTGTCTTTCTCTCACATGTTGATAAAGCCCTTAGGATCTGTACTCGACTACTGGGACTATGATGAGATCATACTAGTGGGGCCACGGTAGTCGATGAGTACATCCTATAACTGTTCCTAGTCGAGGGTATATCGAGACAGGGCATCGATACACCAAAGTAGACTAGCGTATACACATCTTGACCCATATGATGGGCGATGGATGATGCCATATCCATCGGTGTTTGACATCAAGGATGGTGTATGGGTGCTCAGTGGAGACTGGGTACACTGGACGGACTCGCCGAGAACTCCCAGATGGTGATATACCACACGTCAGATGGCAGTTCTCCGGTGACACTGGTACTGTAACGTTTTAAAAATAATTAATTAAATAATTAAATGAATAAAATTATTTAAGTGAATTTTATGATTTTCGGTTAAGTAAAATGTATTTTTCGTAAAACTAAACCGTGATTGTTTTTCATTATAATTTCAAAAATACCTATTTAAATTATGTAATTACTAGTAAATGGTGTTTATTTAGCCACTTATAAATTTTTAGTTTAATTAAATATTTTTCCTAAATTAATTATTTTAAATATTAACATAAGCTTTATTTTTACACTAAATTTGTGTAAATTACAAATTTGAATGGTTTTAATTTGTAAAAATGAACCATGGCATATTAGAAATTAGTGTGTATCATGCAAAATTTATTTGCAAATTTTTCCTATTTTCTAGAGCTTTCTTGAGTTGCTATAGTAAACAAATAAATAAATAATTAAATAAACCATGAAAAGACCTTTGAGTGATATTTCTCCTCTTGAAACTTCTGCACTTTTCCTTAATCATTTCTTTCTCTCCCTCACTCCCTCTAGGCCGGCCACAAACCCCCCATGGCTGCCCCCCCACATTTCCCACCTCATTTTTATACAAAAATCCATCAAATTACATCAAAAAATCAGCAAAAAATACACAAAATCCTAATTATTTCATACCCTTTATTCTCTACTCTTTTTTACATGGATTTTGGAGTGGGAAAGCATGTATTTTGGAGGCTCATTTCTTGTTTGGATTTCATATTTTGGGAGGTATAATTTCCTTCTTTTGAATTATTGTTTTAGATGTTCATTTAAGCTTAATTAGATTTAATGAATTAATTCTATGTTTTTTTTTAAAATGCAAGTTAGGGTTGTAAATTCAAGTTAGGGTTTTTAATAATTAATTAGGGTTATAATAGTTAGTTTAACACTTTTATAATTGGAAAATATTGCATGGTTGTTGAATTGTAAAATTTTCATTTAAAATCTTTTTAAATAAGGAAATTAGCTAACTAGGTTTTTGCAAAATGTGTTTGTGGTTGATATAAAATTTAGATTTGGGTTGTTATCATTGGAATGTAGTTTTAGTGGAAATATTAGCATGTTAATGGAAAGAAAAACTTAGTTTGATCACTAGATTACTTTGATAATTGGAAAATAGTAATAAAATGCTATTATTTTGTAAACTAGATTTTGGAAATTTCTAAATAAAAGGGATTTAAATTATAATTACGGTTTCATTATATCATTATCATCATGAATTGTGGTTTAAGTCATTAATTTATGCAAAATCATGTTTTGTGGTGGAATGGTGGTATTTTTCGTGAAAAATGTTGAAAATTGTGAAAGGTTTGCAAACTAGAAATTTCAAAATCAATACAAATTTGTGTAATAAAATATAGTAATGATTTGTATAGTCTAGTAATGCTATTTAATGAGTGTTATGACCATTAGTTTCATTTAAATGTCAAGTTTTGATGAAAAACGGTATACTGGCATCTTCGGGTTTTGCGAGATTGGACGGTTTGGTAGATTTTAGGATTTCGATGGATTTAATCGTGTTTTATAGTATAAGTAATGTGTTTTAAAACTACGAGTTATTTGTTGATGTTTGTCTCGATCCATCGGAGTTTGTATGCCGATATCGAGCGATATTGGGTTCTTTTGCGTGGACGGGACATAGGTTTTAACCTGTGCTTGTTCCTTGTATCGTTTGACTTTCATATGTGATTCAGTTTACGATACTATTTATATGCTTGCGTTTAGGTACCCCTCATGTGGACTGCGGGCGATGAAGAGGAGGATGGCGGCACTGTCTTCGGCAGACATGGACCAGGTAAGTAGATGTATATCTACGGGGGGAAGTCGGGTGGATGGCGTTTAGCACCCCCACAACGTAGAATAGGAACGGTACTTATTGACATTAGGAAACTAGATGTGACCCTAGATTCTTAATCAGTAGGACCCTAGTATTGACCCTAGGCTGGACTAGACTGATTTAGGAAAACCATATCAGAGGATGAGTACCTTGGAAGAGGTTCGTAGGTTTTAGATAGAAACACACCCACGCACACACTGAAACTCGACATGGGTTATACGTGTATGTGTATGTATATAGAACTAGGTATAGGTACATACATATATATACAACACATATATGTAATTCACTGATGTAATATGATATCTGAGGTATGATGAAACAGTATAACCGGGCTTGATGCCGTGATTCTTGACTATACAGTCGTATTTAAGTGTGAGCGGATCATTATAGAATGAGATAATGAACATGTATACTTAAATTATAAGGGGTAGTGATGATATTGAGGTACATGGGATGCTAAAATAGTACCGGGGCTGTAGTTTGTGACTTGATGACGATAAGATATAGGTATGACTTAATCATAATATGATACATGTGACATGATGTTTTTGAGGATAAACTAATGATTATTCCATGATGGCAATGATATATGATTGATGTATGCGATTACAGTTTAGCACCTTGATCATGAGATGTGTTGATGATGACACATTACGAATAATGAGAAACCTAGGAGATACTTGACCCGTACCCCGATATTGGAATGTCGTACGATGGATTTTACCGTACGAGGCATAGATTTGATGATTGATCCGCACTCTTGATTCGAGGAAGCCGTACTACGTACTGACGCTATTGAGGCGGGATCGCCGACTATTAGAGATATTGATTCAGACCTTAGGTAGACTCTAGTTTCTTACTGACTAGTCTATTAGGTTTAGTTCCTTAGGATGTTAGATGGACACTGGTTTAGGTTCGACTCACATAGTGGTAGTTGTACTCGTATCTCACAGAGGAGTGGATAATGCACATCTGTATTTACATTCATACTATAATTATCATGGTGCATGTTCTTTTATATGTTGCTATAATCAGTATAAACTTTACCTGTTAGGACACCAGCACTATTACCGATGATGCGCATATTCTACGCACACTTATTTGCCGTCTCACACACATCATCATCGGTAATTGCTATGTCACGTACACTTTAGATCATATTGACTTTTATGGATAGAATCAGTTAACCATTAGACCGCTATAATATTGTGATTATTCTCTGACATTAGTACATACATGATATTTATTGCTTAGACATTCATGCATTCATATTTTCATGTTATCATACAGTATTATGGGCATATGCCGACACTTATCATATACTCGCTCATGATTTGAGATTTGGATTTCTATGAGATTTCTGGATTTTTGGGGAAAACCGCAAAAATATATAAAAACTTCTCTCTCTCCCCTCTTCTCTTTTTAAAATAAGATGCGGTTTTCTCGTGATGTATGTGTCGTCCACCATGAGATTTCATGTTTTCTGATGGATTTCGAGACCCGATTCGAGGAGTGGATGAACCGTCTCGGGTACATGGTGGGCCCGGTATGGTACCCCGGGGCAAGAAGATCGAGTTGTAGACGATGAGCCTGGCAGGGGAAGGCTACCTACCGGTGATGTCTGGCACGGCGGATATCCGGAGGATACCGACCGTTGTCATGAGATTTGATGATATGGGCCGATCCAGATTGATGGAGCCCGAGATATTGAGACTTGAGATTACATGTGTTGTGTCGATGCTTGACACGGATTTCCATGGATTTCATTGTTGAGATTTCAGATTCTTATACACATTTTACTATGATAATAGCTAAAGATTTCTTATACATATAAATCTGGATTTCAGGATTTGTTACTTTACATTCATGGTGCATGCATTTCATTTCATATGACATAGTATTATATGAGGCACTGACACGAGCACGGAGTATCTGCACTTACACGTAGTTTTACCCTGCTATTACTAGTTGATTGGGATATAATAGTGTATTATTATGACCTAGGATAGCGTCGTGCATTCGATTTCTTTTCGTAGATGTCTTCTACTCACGAGTTGGCAACTCACCCCCGTTGTGCCAAATTCTTTACAGGTTCGATGTACAGGTTTCCCGGGCAGCTTGTTGGCACATCTTTTCTTCAGGGTGATTTGCACGGTAGGTTGGTTCACTTGTATCCGAACCACTATTGTACATTTATTCATTCATTTGTATCTAGTGAGCTCCATCAACCATATTTGTATTACTTGATAAGTTTTTGGACCAGACTTTTATTTCGACCTTAGAGTCGCGCATGTATTATTCTGATCTGGTGGTTTTGTTTTCTTTTGAGTTTTGAGCCTCGCCCTTTGGCGTTGTATATTATTGTGCCTGTTGTGGTTGTTTCCGCCTATTTGCGTTGATGCTAGCTCCCGTTTGGGGATGCTTTTTATTGTTTATGTATATTATACTTGTTGTACTCGTTTGGGGGCCAGTTTTTACAGAGGAGACTCTGCCGAAATTTTTGGTAAAATTTGCTGATGTTTTTATACTTGTTTTCTTTTACTGCTTCTTCTTCTTTTTCATGGTTTAGATTTCTGGGCATCGGCTTACTTAGGTTACGTGGCGCCTCTAGACGCTTCGTAATCTAAGTGCCGGTCACGTTCCGTACTTTCGGGTCGTGACAATGTTGGTATCAGAGCGCTAGGTTTAACCCTGTATAAGTCTAGGTGACCCTTGGTTGATGGAGTAGGCGATTTAGGTAGAGTAACGTACCGTGGGTATGGTCCGCGGAATACTTATGATACGCTACTCTGCTTAAGGAGCCTTAGGATGTACATTGTTTGCACCGTATTTCATTCGTTCCTTTGATCTATCTTCGTCAATGTCGGAGGGTGGTTCTGTTACCACGGGCGCACGGGCAGAGGGAGCTGCGGCTCAAATGCGATAACCATTAGAGTATTGGTTATTCTTGAGGATTGAAGCATTGCTTAGCGTGCGGACGAAGGGTATTCACATGCCGTCCGGATGAAGTTAAAGGGTTCGAACGATTATCAGAAAACCATTTTCCCAAGTTTAAAGTATTCGGAAGAACATGCAGGTATTTCGATGAACCCTCTAGAAGAATGAAACCCTAACTCGACATAATGACCACGAGAACGCCCTTGAACCTTAGGGTTTACGACAGTTCCGCGGTGCCATTAGTGAGGCTTGGGTTTGCCCTTCTACGGCTGGATCATCGATGCTGGGGTATGTACCGGATATTTTTAAACTGTACTTGAGTGTTGAGCTCTCGGGGAATTATGGGATTTTGATGGATCGATCGAAAAGTTTAATGTAGTCCGGATATCAAGTGAAGGGATCGACTAGGTGGGAGACTCTAGACATGAGTATTACCGTTGGTAGCGCAGTCAGCACACCTATGAAAGAACGAGTTCGAAGCAGTCGACATTAGAGGAAAGAGGCGCACATTGACGATAGTGTTTACGATTGTGATTTAGTGATTTGAATTTCCTATTTTGTTGATTGGAATTTTGTATTTTGAGGACTTTGTTCTACGATTGGTATTTCCTGTGTGTACCTTCATTCTATCTGTGTTTCATATATCAGTTGTATTGATGTGGGTTAGTACGCACCCAGTACACTTGATTTGGTTTTATATATTTTGAGATTTTTGATTTGATTTCGTGCATAGGGGTTACACATGATTTTGACATATGTTTTGACTTAGTTTTCATGCATTTTTGTACTGTGATTTTGATTTTGATATTCGAGGTATGTTTTCGTGCACCATGTGCACCTGATTAGGATTCTTGTGCATACTTAGCGCACTTGATGCGATTTTGTGCACACCAGATGCACTAAATCGGGATTTTGTGCAAATTAGATGCACCTGATATTGTGTCGTGCACGCCCGTTGCACTTGACAGATGTTTTTGGTGCACACCTGTTGCACTTAGTTTTGTTTTGTGGGTATTCATGGTATCTGTAATTGGTTTCGATTTCCGTGCGCACCGGACACACATGACATTTTATTGATGTGATTGGGATTGATTTTAGTTTGAGCAGTATGTTTTCCTAATTATTATTATTGATTTAGTAAGCAGGAGGGACGTGTATGTTAAATAAACGATATATATATATATATAATTATTTTTTTAAAAAAATTAAACGTCCGTTACTTATGCCGTGACACGTGCATTGCACGGCGATTTTCAAGAGGGGTTTTTGTATGCTTCTTCATTATGATGATTCGGCGATGAGAACTATATATAAGTTATAGATTGAGGTATATTATGCTGGTTTTCATATTGGGTTTTGATATTTTATTCTCGCCATAACTCCGATGATTGCGTTATGCTTGACGGAGTTGATTTTTATTATGTATTGATGATTTCGGAGCCCCGACGATTTGAGTGTTTTGTTAAATGTTTTACTATTTGGAAGGGAAGTTTTAATTTAAATTCGGGGACCGAATTTCTTAAAGGGGGGAAGATTGTAACGTTTTAAAAATAATTAATTAAATAATTAAATGAATAAAATTGTTTAAGTGAATTTTATGATTTTCGGTTAAGTAAAATGTATTTTTTGTAAAACTAAACCGTGATTGTTTTTCATTATAATTTCAAAAATACCTATTTAAATTATGTAATTACTAGTAAATGGTGTTTATTTAGCCACTTATAAATTTTTAGTTTAATTAAATAATTTTCCTAAATTAATTATTTTAAATATTAACATAAGCTTTATTTTTACACTAAATTAGTGTAAATTACAAATTTGAATGGTTTTAATTTGTAAAAATGAACCATGGAATATTAGAAATTAGTGTGTATCATGCAAAATTTATTTGCAAATTTTTCCTATTTTATAGAGCTTTCTTGAGTTACTATAGTAAACAAATAAATAAATAATTAAATAAACCATGAAAAGACCTTTGAGTGATATTTCTCCTCTTGAAACTTCTACACTTTTCCTTAATCATTTCTTTCTCTCCCTCACTCCCTCTAGGCCGGCCACAAACCCCCCATGGCTGCCCCCCCCCCATTTCCCACCTCATTTTTGTACAAAAATCCATCAAATTACATCAAAAAATCAACAAAAAATACACAAAATCCCAATTATTTCATACCCTTTATTCTCTACTCTTCTTTACATGGATTTTGGAGTGGGAAAGCATGTATTTTGGAGGCTCATTTCTTGTTTGGATTTCATATTTTGGGAGGTATAATTTCCTTCTTTTGAATTATTGTTTTAGATATTCATTTAAGCTTAATTAGATTTAATGAATTAATTCTATGTTTTTTTTAAAATGCAAGTTAGGGTTGTAAATTCAAGTTAGGGTTTTTAATAATTAATTAGGGTTATAATAGTTCGTTTAACACTTTTATAATTGGAAAATATTGCAT
This sequence comes from Agapanthus africanus, assembly GCA_030015575.1. NCBI lineage: Eukaryota > Viridiplantae > Streptophyta > Magnoliopsida > Asparagales > Amaryllidaceae > Agapanthus > Agapanthus africanus. Next base: position 267,178,987 of record JASDDO010000016.1, on the reverse strand, counting down.
GGTTGTTGAATTGTAAAATTTTCATTTAAAATCTTTTTAAATAAGGAAATTAGCTAACTAGGTTTTTGCAAAATGTGTTTGTGGTTGATATAAAATTTAGATTTGGGTTGTTATCACTGGAATGTAGTTTTAGTGGAAATATTAGCATGTTAATGGAAAGAAAAACTTAGTTTGATCACTAGATTACTTTGATAATTGGAAAATAGTACTAAAATGCTATTATTTTGTAAACTAGATTTTGGAAATTTCAAAATAAAAGGGATTTAAATTATAATTACGGTTTCATTATATCATTATCATCATGAATTGTGGTTTAAGTCATTAATTTATGCAAAATCATGTTTTGTGGTGGAATGGTGGAATTTTTCGTGAAAAATGTTGAAAATTGTGAAAGGTTTGCAAACTAGAAATTTCAAAATCAATACAAATTTGTGTAATAAAATATAGTAATGATTTGTATAGTCTAGTAATGCTATTTAATGAGTTTTATGACCATTAGTTTCATTTAAATGTCAAGTTTTGATGAAAAACGGTATACTGGCATCTTCGGGTTTTGCGAGATTGGACGGTTTGGTAGATTTTAGGGTTTCGATGGATTTAATCGTGTTTTATAGTATAAGTAATGTGTTTTAAAACTACGAGTTATTTGTTGATGTTTGTCTCGATCCATCGGAGTTTGTACGCCGATATCGAGCGATATTGGGTTCTTTTGCGTGGACGGGACATAGGTTTTAACCTGTGCTTGTTTCTTGTATAGTTTGACTTTCGTATGTGATTCAGTTTACGATACTATTTATATGCTTGCGTTTAGGTACCCCTCATGTGGACTGCGGGCGATGAAGAGGAGGATGGCGGCACTGTCTTCGGCAGACATGGACCAGGTGAGTAGATGTATATCTACGGGGGGAAGTCGGGTGGATGGCGTTTAGCACCCCCACAACGTAGAATAGGAACGGTACTTATTGACATTAGGAAACCAGATGTGATCCTAGATTCTTAATCAGTAGGACCCTAGTATTGACCCTAGGCTGGACTAGACTGATTTAGGAAAACCATATCAGAGGATGAGTACCTTGGAAGAGATTCGTAGGTTTTAGATAGAAACACACCCACGCACACACTGAAACTCTACATGGGGTATACGTGTATGTGTATGTATATAGAACTAGGTATAGGTACATACATATATATACAACACATATATGTGATTCACTGATGTAATATGATATCTGAGGTATGATGAAACAGTATAACCGGGCTTGATGCCGTGATTCTTAACTATACAGTCGTATTTAAGTGTGAGCGGATCATTAGAGAATGAGATAATGAACATGTATACTTAAATTATAAGGGGTAGTGATGATATTGAGGTACATGGGACGCTAAAATAGTACCGGGGCTGTAGTTTGTGACTTGATGACGATAAGATATAGGTATGACTTAATCATAATATGATACATTTGACATGATGTTTTTGAGGATAAACTAATGATTATTCCATGATGGCAATGATATATGATTGATGTATGCGATTACAGTTTAGCACCTTGATCATGAGATGTGTTGATGATGACACATTACGAATAATGAGAAACCTAGGAGATACTTGACCCGTACCCCGATATTGGAATGCCGTACGATGGATTTTACCGTACGAGGCTTAGATTTGATGATTGATCCGCACTCTTGATTCGAGGAAGCCGTACTACGTACTGACGCTATTGAGGCGGGATCGCCGACTATTAGAGATATTGATTCAGACCTTAGGTAGACTCTAGTTTCTTACTGACTAGTCTATTAGGTTTAGTTCCTTAGGATGTTAGATGGACACTGGTTTAGGTTCGACTCACATAGTGGTAGTTGTACTCGTATCTCACAGAGGAGTGGATATTGCACATCTGTATTTACATTCATACTATAATTATCATGGTGCATGTTCTTTTATATGTTGCTATAATCAGTATAAACTTTACCTGTTAGGACACCAGCACTATTACCGATGATGCGCATATTCCACGCACACTTATTTGCCGGCTCACACACATCATCATCGGTAATTGCTATGTCACGTACACTTTAGATCATATTGACTTTTATGGATAGAATCAGTTAACCACTAGACCGCTATAATATTGTGATTATTCTCTGACATTAGTACAGACATGATATTTATTGCTTAGACATTCATGCATTCATATTTTCATGTTATCATGCAGTATTATGGGCATATGCCGACACTTATCATATACTCGCTCATGATTTGAGATTTGGATTTCTATGAGATTTCTGGATTTTTGGGGAAAACCGCAAAAATATATAAAAAACTTCTCTCTCTCCCCTCTTCTCTTTTTAAAATAAGATGCGGTTTTCTCGTGATGTATGTGTCGTCCACCATGAGATTTCATGTTTTCTGATGGATTTCGAGACCCGATTCGAGGAGTGGATGAACCGTCTCGGGTACATGGTGGGCCCGGTATGGTACCCCGGGGCAAGAAGATCGAGTTGTAGACGATGAGCCTGGCAGGGGAAGGCTACCTACCGGTGATGTCTGGCGCGGCGGATATCCGGAGGATACCGACCGTTGTCGTGAGATTTGATGATATGGGCCGATCCAGACTGATGGAGCCCGAGATATTGAGACTTGAGATTACATGTGTTGTGTCGATGCTTGACACGGATTTCCATGGATTTCATTGTTGAGATTTCAGATTCTTATACACATTTTACTATGATAATAGCTAAAGATTTCTTATACATATACATCTGGATTTCAAGATTTGTTACTTTACATTCATGGTGCATGCATTTCATTTCATATGACATAGTATTATATGAGGCACTGACACGAGCACGGAGTATCTGCACTTACACGTAGTTTTACCCTGCTATTACTAGTTGATTGGGATATAATAGTGTATTATTATGACCTAGGATAGCGTCGTGCATTCGATTTCTTTTCGTAGATGTCTTCTACTCACGAGTTGGCAACTCACCCCCGTTGTGCCAAATTCTTTACAGGTTCGATGTACAGGTTTCCCGGGCAGCTTGTTGGCACATCTTTTCTTCAGGGTGATTTGCACGGTAGGTTGGTTCACTTGTATCCGAACCACCATTGTACATTTATTCATTCATTTGTATCTAGTGAGCTCCATCAACCATATTTGTATTACTTGATAAGTTTTTGGACCAGACTTTTATTTCGACCTTAGAGTCGCGCATGTATTATTCTGATCTGGTGGTTTTGTTTTCTTTTGAGTTTTGAGCCTCGTCCTTTGGCGTTGTATATTATTGTGCCTATTGTGGTTGTTTCCGCCTATTTGCGTTGATGCTAGCTCCCGTTTGGGGATGCTTTTTATTGTTTATGTATATTATACTTGTTGTACTCGTTTGGGGGCCAGTTTTTACAGAGGAGACTCTGCCGAAATTTTTGGTAAAATTTGCTGATGTTTTTATACTTGTTTTCTTTTACTGCTTCTTCTTCTTTTTCATGGTTTAGATTTCTGGGCTTTGGCTTACTTAGGTTACGTGGCGCCTCTAGACGCTTCGTAATCTAAGTGCCGGTCACGTTCCGTACTTTCGGGTCGTGACAGGTATAGGGTAGTCTGTAGACCCGAGATCGTCATAGAGTCTTGTGTGATTCCCACTGTGTTTTGATTTCCAGCTTACCACGTTCAAGAGGGCGTGCAAAACGGTGGCTTTTGGGTACAGTTCCGAATCACATGGAGGCAATGAGCGATAGGAGGGGATTTGTCTCTCCCGGTATAGGGAGTTGATGTTGTGCTGTGTTCGATTGGCTATAACTGGAAGTCCTTGGCCAGGGCTGATATAGAGATATACTGGTAAGTGTTACCAGTAGTTTCTCGACATGTTTTGAGCCTCACATCGACACGACTTATCGGTTACTGGGGTCTGACGTATACCACCCCTAGACTTGATATGCGACATATCAGACGAACAGACCGGACTGTACGGGAGTGTTACTGATTGGATTCACAGGAGAACGGACATGCTAGCTTGTTGATCTTCTGATCGCTCAATACCTGGGTGGCTGTTACGTTTAGCTGACCGGTTGCAGCTTGTGGGTGTTTGATATGATCATCACCAGCTACCGGCGTATTGACGATTCTTTAGAGTCCTGCACAGAGGTTTCTTGGCTCAGGCAAAACGGAGTAGAAGCACATATATGATATGCGCAGCACCGAGGATAATGCGATATGAGATACCGTATTATATTCTCGCGATATTTAGATATGAACCGGGACATCGGATCAAGTGTTGATTCGATGAATCGGTACATGATATATTAGTCGGTTACATTCGATATAGCCGGATTGTCGGATCAAGTGTTGATTCGATGATTTAATGTATAATAATATATATGATATATTGTATTACATTATCTGATATTGGCTCGCTTTATTATTTCATTTTCTCACCGGATAATACATTGATATATATGCGATATATATTAATTGTATTTTTTTTTCTTTTGTTGCAAATATATAATATATATATGATATATATTATTGCAACATGATATGATTAATAATGGAACATGTTTAGTAGAGGTTAAGCAAGGTTAGGGTTTGATTAGGGTAGCTTCTTCTTGCACCATCTAGAAACTTTCCTTTTGTCAAGTGTAAGATATTATGGTTGATATTATCTTATGACTCATTCTTTAAACATAACCAAACCCTAGCCCTAGTTTATTCTCTACAAAGGTTAAGCTTCTCATCCTTGACCATGGTTCCATAATCAATCATATATTCACTTCTACTATTCATCACAAAAGGATTAACTCTTTTTCATTCATCTTCTTCTCTCTTTAGCTTTGAGAAAGCTTACTAGTTATTTCTTTTGTGATGATTTCTTGTGAGAAAATGATATAAAAAGAAAGCATAAATACTACTCCATCATCCTCATCTAATCTAGCCCATTAGATTAGGGTGTTCACCTCATTAGAGTGAGAGAGCTTGAGTTATTGCAACTTCGACGTAGATCATCGGAGAAAAGGAATACGACAAGCTATCATGGATCGTTCGAGTCGTGGAGCCTCTCTTGAGTCCGGAAGATCGTGGATTGCGGCGAAGGGAATTCTACTCGGAGCTCATGAAGCGAAGGAGCGGACTACAAAGGTTGTAATCCCTCACTCTTAGTAGTAAAGATGTTTACTTGCATGTTAAACCTTAATAATCTAGCAAAGATCCCATCTTTGGGTTGTTCGGCACGTCTAAAATTTTATTCGGGCATGTTTGATGCCTTATGAACCTTCACAAGAGTGCCTAGGAACCCTACAGTGGTATCAGAGCCTAGCTAGAGCATTAGGCGACGTGTATACGAAGTTAAAACTCTGATCGAACCCGGTACGACGAAAATGAACCCCTCTCTGGATATTTTTTAAAAACTGGGATTTTTCTGAATTAAAAATACCTAAAAAATCAGCAGGGAAAAATAAGAATTTTGGTGAAAAACGACAGTATAATACCTACAAACCGCCGTGGAACCGCGGCCGTACCGCTCTTGGGCCGCGGATCCGCGGTAGTAAAAAGGAATTATGCCATAAGTTTTGCACAGTAATACTTCTTTCTGTAATTGCTATTTTCTGGGTATTTTTAAACTGACTCAAGTGTTGAGTATATTGGGGTTTATTTTGTAATCGTTGATTCGATCGGAAAATTTAAATTCGTTATTATTTCCGTATATTTAGAAGCTGTTAAAATGTTCGAACGGATATCATTAACTCATTTTTTCCCGGCAGGAAAAACTTTCAAGTGTTGAATTTTTATCGGGTTTAAATCTTTCGGAAAAATTGTACAAGTAACACGGTGGACCCTCTAGAAGACAACAAACCTTAACTCGATTATGTGACCGTCTTGAACTGCCTCTAAACCTTAGGGTTTGGGGCAGTACGGCGTGCCACATGTGAGGCGTTGGCTTGACCCTTCTACGGCTGGATCACCGGTACTGTGACATATTCTGGGATTATTTGAACTCCGCTCAAGTGTGGAGCAATTTAGGAAATTTGGGGTATTTGATTATCTGTTCGGAAAGTTTAATACTGTCTATTTATCTGGAATGTGATACAATATGTGGAATTCATAGAGTTAGGCATGAAATGCGAAGTATGTGATATTTCGGATTTACGATGTCTAAAGTGATTGTGGATTCCAAATATTGTAGTTTTACAATTTCTTTTCTGTGACCGTAAGTGTAGTATGTAGTTGTATTGCCGGTTTTCGTTGCTATACGACAACGACGATCGGTGTATGCATACTTACTTACGTTGATGATATGTGATATTATGTGTTGCTGTGATATGTTATATTGGATCGTCGTGTTCTGAATAGCCGGGGGTTTTATGTGAGATGAGGGTTTTTATTTTCATTCATGTAAAATTCATTTGTATGTAATATTCTTTTATTGGGGCATTTCCGGGATGAGGTTGATGTCACCAGTGTATATTATTTACTTTTCCGCATTAGGTAGACCCAAGGAGGAGAGCACAAGTAACCGGGTTCTAGGGTTCAGTGGGAGGCCATCTCGAGGAGTCGAGACCGGGTCTCCTAACCTTAGAATTGGTAGTGTTACATGTCGCTCTCGTAGGGGTCTAGGGATGTGGGTTTGGCTATTCATCGCGACCGTGGAATCCGTGTTTTATACAGGCTCGTATTGAAAACACGGACGTCCTAGTATATCCAATATTTCATATATGTTTTTCTGCTGCAATGTTCTGTGATGAGATCATATTACTGCCTAAGACGAATGCTTATACTATATATATATGCTGATATATAAATATTACTGCTTTCGTTTCTTCTGCGATGCTTAGGAAGCATAAGCTGATGGGATTTTATTAATGAGATTAATAAAAAGAAAAGAAACCTAAAAGATGTTGTAGAATCAAAACTTTATAAAAAGGGTAGCTACAGTTTTGCTTTGCATAGCGGTATATATGATATACCTTACACCTTATTCGATGAGGAAAGAGCCGAGATCCCTTCACCGGGAGTGACCTCTTTAGCGAAACTGGTAGATGCTACAAACTCGCGGTTTAGTTTTTGACAGCTTCTATAATCTTGCTTTGCACAGCGGTATATATGATATACCCTGCACCTTATTCGATGGGGAAAGAGCTGAGATCCCTTCACCGGGAGTGACCTCTTTAACGAAACTAGAAAAGGCTCAAAAACACTCCTTTTCAAAAACACTCGATTCTACGACGATATCAAGTTCATTACGCAATAGGTTTTCTGAAAAAACTGTCGTAGCCCTCCGTCATTTCAGATAAAGACTATTTAGTATTCGTGTTGCGTTTGTTGACCTCTGTTAAGGCGTAGTGTGCGGTAGCTGATTAGTAATTATCTGTAAAGAATGTGATGTGATTGGATTAGGGTAGTCGTACGACCTTGTTGACCTCTGTCAAGGGTTGTGCGAGTGGGTTTGATTCAATCAAGAAATGTCGGGTTGAACTTGACTAGTGCACTATGGTTTGTTGACCTCTATCAAGGTCATAGCACACTAGGGGCAAAATATTATCGGGAATTTCAAGTGTTGAAATTTGCAATGAGATTGCATACCTCCTATGAGATAGTTGGATCCCGATACCCATTGCGAGTATTACTCCTGGGAGAGTTTTACACAGGACAATTAGCCGATCAAGTAGGTGTCTAGAAAAGTGTTAACGGGGTTACGCCTTTGGGAAAACGAGGTTTACTTTAATTAGGTCCGTGCGAAAGTACGGGGAACCTCCCTCAAGTACCGACACTGATCTGGCTGAAAAATTGACGAAATTGTAGGGTGTAATTAATCCCGGGTAATCTTACCTTTTAGGGTTTGAAGGAAGATTTGATAAAAACAGTGGGAGACATCCTGATTAGATAAGATAATAACCAATCTAATCTTGCAAGAGCATACGCTAAAGTGTTTTCTTCTCTCTCTCTCCAGGTAGCGACCATATCAGGCCATAATCAAGATAATAATATGGATGTATTGACTGAACCCGCTTATTATACTAAGCAGGGGAACATTGGACCCGTTCTTTCTTATAAGAGTTATAAGACTGAACAGGAAACAGGAGAATATCTGGATTCTCACGCCGCCCAAACGGAGAACATGCATGTTGATGCATCTACTTCGGGTGTGTTAGTTATTGAGAACTGTTTCTCAGTTCACCCTACGTCCTGGGTATTAGATACCGGATCAGGATCCCACATATGTAAATTGTTACATGGGCTACGGAAAGGTAGAGAACTGGGAAAAGGTGATCATTCCGTTGAAGTAGGGAATGGTGCAAGTATTGCAGCCAAAGCAGTTGGCGAATATCACCTAGTATTACCAAGTCGTAATACACTGATTCTGAATGAGTGCTATTATATACCGAACATGATGTGCAATATTATATCAGTTTATTTATTAAGTAAAGAAGGATATAATTTTGTAGTACAGGATAATGTTATGAACATCTTCCTAAATCAAAAGTTGATTGCATCAGGCTCGTTACATAATGGTATATTCATTCTCAATCAAAATACAGTCCTCAATATACAAAACACACATAAGAGGAAAAGTTCAGAAATGAACGAATCCTTCTTGTGGCATTGTAGACTTGGTCATATCAATGCGACACGACTGGCTAAGTTACATAAGGATGGATATTTAAATCCGTTCGAATTATCATCTTACGATACTTGTCATTCATGTCTCAAAGAAAAAATGACCAAAGCTCCGTTTAGTGGACACGGAGAAAGAGTTACGGAACTCTTAGGGTTGGTACATAGTAATGTATGCGGTCCCATGTCTACGCATGCCAGGAACAGTTCTTCCTACTTCATTACATTCACTGACGATCTCTCTAGATTCGGACATGTGTTCCTGATGAAACACAAGTCTGAAGCTTTTGAGAAATTCAGAGAATATAAGCACGAAGTAGAAAAACAAACGGGCAAAAGTATTAAGATCCTTCAATTTGATCGAGGAGGAGAATACTTGAGAAATGAGTTCCTAGATTATCTAAAAGAGAATGGAATTCTCTCTCAGCTTACTCCTCCATATACACCACAGCACAACGGTGTATCGGAATGGAGGAATCACACCCTATTAGATATGGTGCGCTCGATGATGAGTACTGCTGAGTTACCTATTTCCTTCTGGGGATATGCACTTGAGACAGCAGCATACCTATTGAATCAAGTTCCAACTAAATCTGTACCTACCACACCATATGAGATATGGAGTGGGAAGAGACCATGTATTAAACGAGTTAAGACATGGGGTTGTCTGGCCTATGTCAAAAGGCAAAATCCAGACAAACTCGAGGCACGGTCAGTTCTATGTAAGTTTGTGGGATATCCTAAACATTCAAATGGATATTTTTTCTACCACAGTGAACAACAAAAGGTGTTTGTTGCTCAACATGCTACCTTTTTAGAAAAGGAATTTCTTGCAAAAGAGATTAGTGGCTCTGAGGTAGAACTGGAAGAAGTTCCAGCAACACAAACTGTAACTGAAGATTTAGTAGAACCAGAGGATTCGGTAGTACCCAACGAACCCCAGCCTCTCCGCCGATCTAGTAGGGTTTCTCGTCCACCTGAGAGATACTACGGTTTTCTCATTGATGGTGGGAGCGAGGATTGCATCATGGAAGATGATGACCCAACTAGTTTCGAGCAGGCCATCACGAGTGGTGACTCTGTGAAATGGCTGGATGCAATGCGATCTGAGATGGAATCCATGTACACCAATAAAGTATGGACTTTGGAAAATGCTCCTGAAGGGGTAAAACCCATTGGGAGCAAGTGGATTTTTAAAAAGAAATTTGGTGTAGATGGAAAAGTTGAGACTTTCAAAGCTAGACTTATAATAAAGGGTTTTCGTCAACGACCAGGTGTGGATTATAACGAAACCTTTTCTCCAGTGGCTATGCTTAAGTCCATCCAGATCTTACTTGCCATTGCTGCATACCATGACTACGAAATCTGGCAAATGGATGTTAAGACCGCCTTTCTAAACGGTGAGTTAGAAGAGTGCGTGTACATGACTCAGCCAGAGGGCTTCGTAGATAGTGGGAGCAGCGGAAAGGTGTGCAAGCTGCTTAAATCCATTTATGGGTTGAAGCAAGCATCGCAGAGTTGGAACATCTATTTTGATGTTGTAGTCAAAGAGTTTGACTTCATCAAAAATATAGATGAACCTTGTATCTATAAGAAGGTGGCAGAGGGTAAGGTAATCTTCCTCGTATTGTATGTGGATGACATACTCTTGATAGGAAATGATATTCCTATGCTGCAATCAGTCAAGCTCTTCTTATCACAGAGATTCTCAATGAAAGATCTAGGTGATGCCTCCTGCATATTGGGAATAATGATCTATAGAGATAGATCTAAATGGATACTGGGATTGTCCAAATCCAGGTACATTGACACCATACTAAAGAGGTTTAGTATGGAAGAATCCAAGCGTGGGAACCAACCCACGATCTCTTGACTCACTCACTCCAAAGAGATGTCTCCCAAGACTGATTTGGAGAGAGATCGCATGCAAGGGTACCCTATGCTTTGGCAGTAGGCTCTATCATGTATGCGATGCTATGTACCAGACCCGATGTAGCATACTCACTAAGTGTAGTGAGTCAGTATCAAGCAGATCCTGGAGAGAGTCACTGGACAGCTGTGAAGAGCATTCTTAAGTACTTACGAAGGACTAGAGACATATTCTTAGTGTATGGTAACGGAGAACTCCGGGTGGAGTCCTTTACCGATTACAGCTTCCAAAGTGATGAGGACGACTCTAAGTCACACTCGGGATTTGTCTTTACCCTCAATGGAGGGGCGGTATGTTGGAAGAGTACCAAACAGGATACTATTGCAGACTCGACGATGGAGGCTGAATACATCGCTGCCAACGATGCTGCCAAAGAGGCTGTCTGGATAAAGAAGTTCATTAGTGAACTTGGTGTGGTTCCATCCATTGAGCATCCAATACCTCTGTATTGCGATAACAATGGAGCTGTGGCTTTGGCCAAGGAACCCAGGTCCCATCAGAAGTCCAGACATATTCTGAGGCGGTATCACCTGATCAGGGAGATAGTTGATCGTCGGGAGATCGAGGTCAGGAGAGTAGATACGAAGGACAACACTGCGGATCCACTCACGAAGGCCATTCCCCAGACACAGTTTGAGAGATTATTCGGGATGCTAGGTATGAGATACTACAGCAGCTGGCCTTAGTACAAGTGGGAGATTGTTAGTTATGTATATGCCCTAGAGGCCATTGTTGTACATATGATGTATATTATGATGGATGCTTGGATATATACAGAGAGGACTTTCTTGCTCGTCCTGATAGTATGCTATTTGGTTTCACTTTATCTTAACATGTTGACTTGTATTTGTTTTCTGTCTTTCTCTCACATGTTGATAAAGCCCTTAGGATCTGTACTCGACTACTGGGACTATGATGAGATCATACTAGTGGGGCCACGGTAGTCGATGAGTACATCCTATAATTGTTCCTAGTCGAGGGTATATCGAGACAGGGCATCGATACACCAGAGTAGACTAGCGTATACGCATCTTGACCCCTATGATGGGCGATGGATGATCCCATATCCATCGGTGTTTGACATCAAGGATGGTGTACGGGTGCTCAGTGGAGACTGGGTACACTGGACAGACTCGCGGAGAACTCCCAGATGGTTATATACCACACGTCAGATGGCAGTTCTCCGGTAACACTGGTACAGGGTAGTCTGTAGACCCGAGATCGTCATAGAGTCTTGTGTCATTCCCACTGTGTTTTGATTTCCACCTTACCACGTCCAAGAGGGCGTGCAAAACGGTGGCTTTAAGGTACAGTCCTGAATCACATGGAGGCAATGAGCGATAGGAGGGGATTCATCTCTCCCGGTATAGGGAGTTGGTGTTGTGCTGTATTCGATTGGCTATAACTGGAAGTCCCTGGCCAGGGCTGATATAGAGATATACTGGTAAGTGTTACCAGTAGTTTCTCGACCTGTTATGAGCCTCACATCGACACGACTTATCGGTTACTGGGGTCTGACGTATACCTCCCCTAGACTTGATATGCGACATATCAGACGAACAGACCGGACTGTACGGGAGTGTTACTGATTGGATTCACAGGAGAACGGACAGACTAGCTTGTTGATCTTCTGATCGCTCAATACCTGGGTGGCTGTTATGTTTAGATGAACGCTTGCAGCTTGTGGGTGTTTGATATGATCATCACCTACTACCGGCGTATTGACGATTCTTTAGAGTCCTACACAGAGGTTTCTTGGCTCAGGCAAAACGGAGTAGAGGCACATATGCGATATGCGCAGGACCGAGGATAATGCGATATGAGATACCGTATTATATTCTCGCGATATTTAGATATGAACCGGGACATCGGATCAAGTGTTGATTCGATGAATCGGTACATGATATATTAGTCGGTTATATTCGATATAGCCGGATTGTTGGATCAAGTGTTGATTCGATGATTTAATGTATAATAATATATATGATATATTGTATTACATTATCTAATATTGGCTCGCTTTATTATTTCATTTTCTCACCGGATAATACATTGATATATATGCGATATATATTAATTGTATTATTTTTCTTTTGTTGCAAATATATAATATATATGTGATATATATTATTGCAACATGATATGATTAATAATGGAACATGTTTAGTAGAGGTTAAGCAAAGTTAGGGTTTGATTAGGGTTAGCTTCTTCTTGCACCATCTAGAAGCTTTCCTTTTGTCAAGTGTAAGATATTATGGTTGATATTACCTTATGACTCATTCTTTAAACCTAACCAAACCCTAGCCCAAGTTTATTCTCTACAAAGGTTAAGCTTCTCATCCTTGACCATGGTTCCATAATCAATCATATATTCACTTCTACTATTCATCACAAAAGGATTAACTCTTTTTCATTCATCTTCTTCTCTCTTTAGCTTTGAGAAAGTTACTAGTTATTTCTTTTGTGATGATTTCTTGGGAGAAAATGATATAAAAAGAAAGCATAAATACTACTCCATCATCCTCATCTAATCTAGCCCATTAGATTAGGGTGTTCACCTCATTAGAGTGAGAGAGCTTGAGTTATTGCAACTTCGACGTAGATCATCGGAGAAGAGGAATACGACAAGCTATCATGGATCGTTCAAGTCGTGGAGCCTCTCTTGAGTCCGGGAGATCGTGGATTGCGGCGAAGGGACTTCTACTCGGAGCTCGTGAAGCGAAGGAGCGGACTACAAAGGTTGTAATCCCTCACACTTAGTAGTAAAGATGTTTACTTGCATGTTAAACCCTAATAATCTAGCAAAGATCCCGGCTTTGGGTTGTTCGGCACGTCTAAAATTTTATTCGGGCATGTTTGATGCCTTATGAACCTTCACAAGAGTGCCTAGGAACCCTACAAAATGGTTTTCTTCCTTCCCTACCGTTCGGCACCAGCCTATGGTTTGGAAGAAGACTATCCAGTAAGCATAATAGGTGTACTCTCCTAAATCAAGGAGTGCTCGCAACCTGAGAGAAGGTGATGATAAAAGACAACTGAATAATACCTTATTCTATTTCTCCCGAACTGAGGAAAAAAGCAAAGATGAAATAGGAGTGGCGATGAAGTACCCGGTTTGGTCGTGAATGATAGCAGTCGCAATTTACTTTGCCCTCTTTCTAATCCCATTATTTTTGCCTTTACTTATTACCTTCTGTACACCCTACTTAGGCTAATTGATTTTCTTCCTTCCCTACCTTTCGGCACCTGCCTATGGTTTGGAAGATGACTATCCAATAAGCTTAATAGGCGTACTCTCCTAAACTAAGGAGCCCTCGCAACCTGAGAGAAGGTGATGAAAAAAGACAACTGAATAAACCAATTCGATTTCTCCTGAACCTGGATCCATCCTCGAAGAAGTCCCTTCGAGTTCGTATATAACCATACGATGGATCTATCCAATGGAAGTGGATGTTCGTAGTGATACGAGGTGTTCTGAGAAATGCCAAGGGTAAAAGAAGGAGCAACAATGACTTATGCAACTTAGACAATCCAAAAGCCAGTATTTTAAGAAGGTTCGGTCTACTTGGTCACTGAGTCATAGTCTAGGGTCGGTCAAAGGTCGCAGCCAAAGAGAGAGAGAAAAGAAACACTCTGCATGCACTCTAACCTAGATCAGAATGGTTATTACTTTATCTAATCAGGAAACCTCCTACTGTACTGTCAAATTCTCCTCCAAACCTAAAAGAAGAATCAATCGGGATCACCCGAAGAGTAAACCAACTCATCAGTGGGAATCGGGATCCAAATCTCATCGCATGATAACGTAAAGGTATCCACTCATGTTATCACACTCCAGAAGGTATGCACATGCCTGGCAAGTTTCAGTTTCTTTAAAATCTCCCGATATGATTTTGCCCCATGTTCTTATGACCTTGACGAAGGCCAACAAATCATAAGTCACATGTTAAGTTCTACCCGTCATTATCTTGTCAATTCGAACCCACCCGTACATACCCTTGACGAAGGCCAACAAGGTAATACGACTGTCCCAAACCAACTCATTTATCTATGCAACAGAAAAGTAACAAGCAGCTACCATCCACTATGCCTTGACGAAGGCAAACAAACATAGCATGAATACTACGTGCTACCCATCTGAAACGACGGAGGGCTACGGGTGGTTTTTGGCGAAAAACCTTTAACGTAATGAACTTGATCTCGTTGAAGGAACCTGATAGCTTTTTATAAAAATATAGTGGCGAAAACCTTTGCTAAAGAGGTCACTCCGGGTGAAGGGATCTCAGCTCTTTCCCGTGGAATGAGGTGCAGGATATTCCAACTGAATACCGCGATGCAAAACAACAAGTAATCGACTATAGTGAAGTTATTACCCTGACGCAAACTTCTGCCCAAGGGGTTACTCCCGGTGAAGGGATCTCGGCCCTTGCCTCGTCGAATGAGGTGCAGAATATTCCAACATAATAGCACTGTGCAAAACAAAGAAAACGTCTTTGTAATAACACCTTTTAAAACTGTTCCAACAACGTCCAAACGGGTTTGTTTTCCTTGCATTGATCAAAATCAACGCAGTCCCATCAATTAATCACACCAGAAAAGAATGAAAATAAAATGTACGTATATGCCATCCGCATTCGTCACTGGGTCCCGTCATCACCCGTTAGGTTACTTAACTAACGGCAGACCGGGGACTGGACTAGAGCGGGTGTAATACATATACAACATCTACTAGTATATATACCAATATACAATAATCGCTCCAGGCGTGATAAATGCAACATTACAGAAAAGTAATAAGCATCACAGAACAATACAGATAATCTGGGATCCCCGGGTTTCACAAAGCCGCAACTGAAACCCGACGTTCCCCTGGTCGTGTGGATAGCCTGTGCAATGAAACCTAGACCCCTACGGGTGCGGCAAGTTACCCGCCAAAACCTGAAGCGAGGCAGCCCCCTACAGCAAAGTGAATGGACCACCCTGCACTTCACGGAATCCGGTAACTTGAGCACCCCTCCTTGGGTCAACCTGTACCCCTTACGAGTGCGGCGAATAGTCTGCCAATTCTAGAGTGAGGCCCCTCTGCCTCTCAAACCCATGAGATGCGGACCCGTTGCCCTCCAGAACCCGGCTATCTGTGCACTCCGTCGCGGGGTAAACCTAGTACAGAAATGAAAAATATGTACAACGGGTACATCGACCTCAGCCCGGTCGTGTCCAAAAGAATATTATACAAACAGGCAGTGACGGCAGTCCACATGTTGGACGCTCGCCCGCAATATCAAATGTACGAATAAATCTAAATTGCACTACCATTACACACTACTATCCACCACGACAAATCCGCAACACCACAGCACAACACAGAACATCAACGCGAATGTCACGTTCGCAAACCCGTCTGAAAGAGCTATAGCAATTAGATCCAATTTACCGCTCGAATGATATTCACAGTCGGAGATATAATATAAGTACTGTAAACTAACACGTTTAAAATTCCGATCGACAAAACTTCCCGAAGTGGGCCCCACATACATCTGCAGTACACTAACAAAATTTGGGCCCAAACAAAATATACCAGAAACCACAATTCCCTATGCAAGAGCCCCAGAAGAAATATGGTACACTGAAGCACCAAGCCTGCGGCGGAACCGCGGCCAAACTTTGGCATGTGCGGAGGTTCCGCGGCACTATGGTCGAATCATTGGCCCAAATTTCTACTGTGTTCTTAAAAAGCCTGCACGATTTTCTGAGATGCTCAAAATGATTTTTAGACCAGTTTAAAAAATCGACAGAAACTTTATCATGAAAAGTGCGGTTTTGGAAATTTCGTTCGATCGTTGTTTTAAACATGTTAGAACAAGTTAGTAAAGGTTAATGGCGTAGCTCTGATACCATGTAAGTCTACGGTAGTGCCCCGGCCGTCAATCTGACGCCAAACGCGGAACAAAAACTTTTATAACTGGCGCTATCGCATACTATAACCCGGATCATGCTATTAACGCTAAACTAACAAACTGTAAAGAGGTAGAAAGGCTATACCGATCGAACCGAGTCCTTCGGTCTTTAGCCATCATCCCACGCTCCTCGCGGTAACTCCGATCTTTTTGCTCCTCGTCGAGGTGGCACCACATCTACGGATCTTTAAACGGGCTCCCGTCTCTATACCGAGGCAACTCAGTCATCAAGTCTGCTAAAAGAGATGATCAAGATGAAGTAGAGAATGAGTAGAATACTTTGTCTCAAACACCCTAGGGTTCTCATCACATGAGAGGGTTAGGGTGGAGGTTGAAGAAGATGCTTAGGATTGGAAATGGTGAACTCAATAAAACTCAAGAGAGCAAAATAACCAAGCACCAAAAAAATGTGCCTTGGCTGTCCAAAAATTGAGTGATGATATATATGAGGTTTTGTGATGAAATATCAAGGAAAATATCTTCACAAAATATCCCCACAAACCCATCATAATATCCTACCCAAAACAAAACTCATTAACTCCTTAATGACTCGCTAGATGACTCATTACATGAGTCATTAGTGAACATTCTAGAGTTAATGTGTCATCCAAAATGAGTCACCCTTTCCAAAATCCTTTTAACCATTTAAACCAAAATGATTAACCAAAAGACATGCATCTTCTAAAATATTCTCGTAACGGATTACTAAAATACCCCTCACCTGTATATACATACCTGTATCCGTATTCCGACCGAATACGAATACGAAAGACTAAAATATTCCGACTCAATATAATACATAGATCCGGCTTAAACCAAAGTCCACCAGTATTATCTGTCCGAAATATGACACGTGCATAAGTGCACGTGCATTTTTCGAACCCTGCCATAAAACCATACGGCCTCTACAACGTTTCGCCCGAACTTGGGAAACAATCTGTGGGGGACTCTAAAGACTCGTCAGTACTCCGGCAATGGGTTTAACCACAAGCACGTCAGCGGCACTGGCTGTGCATAACGGCTGCCCATGTATTGACCGAAAGGGAAGCCTGATGAGCGAACTCATCCTGGAACCATACTGAGCCTATCAGTGACAATATCATACATTCCGGTCCGTTCGCTTATGAATATCACATATCGGGCCTAGGGGGCTGGTAACGTCAGACCCCCAATAGCGGTATAAGTCATGTCAGAGTGTAGCCCAGAACACCCTGAGATACTACTGGAGTACCTACCAGTAAATCTCCTGCCTCGGCTGAGGGCTTTGTGTAATGGCTCTCCTAGATACAGCGCGATCTCACCCCCAATACCGGGAGAGACGAATCCCCTGCCGATCCGCTCACTTGCCTCCATGTGGCTCGGGACTGTACCCAACTAAAACCTGTTTGCACGACTCCTTTGAGCCGTGGTAGGGTAGTAATCAAAGCATGGTAGGAACTCACACGAGACAAATGACGACCTCAGGTCGATGAACTAACCTGTACACATGTCACCTGGGAACTGCTATCTGACGCTAGGTATAATACCAATTAGCAGGCTCTCGGCGAGTCCTGTTCGGTGTACTCATAACCTAATGAGCACCTGTATACATCTTAGGTGATCCAACTGACAACAGTGGCTTGTGAGACCGGCCACCGCCCCTCGTTGGGGTCTCGACTGTATACACTAGTCTACTCCGGAGTATCGATGCCCTGTCTCGAAACTCCCACGACTAGGGACCACTTTTAAGGATGTGCTTATGGACTACCCAACTCTCACGTATATGATCGCTATCATACTGTTGGTAGTCAAGCACTATCCTAAGGGCTCTATCAACGTGTAATAGTGATCAGTCACCTGAACCTGTATACGACTGATAAAGGCAAACCAGATAGCATATTATCATCTCGAGTAAGACTGTCCTACCGGTATAGGTCCTCCTCAATCATTGCAATCATGTGCCTGCGATCCAATAATTGACTTTGAGGGCACTACATCCAATACCGAGCAGCTACCCTTCTCGGTCCATCCTTAGCAGGCCACTCCATGCCCGCCCGCGCTAATGATCAAAGCCCTCATCAAGAGGCCACTAAGCAGCCACCCTGCTCGGTCCATCCTTGGCCGGTAATTTACTACCCACCGCCGCCAAGGATCAAGCCCTCATCAAGAGGCCACCGAGCAGCTACCCTGCCCGGTCCATCCTTAGGAAGCAACTCCATGCCCTCCCGCGCTAAGGATCAAAGCCCTCATCAAGAGGCCACCGAGCAACTACCCTGCTCGGTCCATCTTTAGCTGGTAATTTACTACCCTCTGACGCCAAGGATCAAGCCCTCATCAAGAGGCCACCGAGCAGCTACCCAGCCCATTCTATCCTTGGCAGGCAACTCCTTGCCCAACGACGCCAAGGATCAAAGCCATCATCAAGAGACCGCCGAGCTGCTACCCTGCCCGGCCTATCCTTAGCAAGCCAATCCATGCCCTCCCGCGCTAAGGATCAAAGCCCTCACCAAGAGGCCACCGGGCAACAACCCTGCTCGGTCCATCCATGGCTGGTAGTTCACTACCCACCTACGCCAAGGGTCAAAGCCTTCAACAAGAGGCCACCGAGAAGCAACCCTGCTCGGTCCATCCATGGCTAGTAGTTCACTACACACCGACGTCAAGGATCAAAGCCTTCACCAAGAGGCCATCGGGCAGCAACCCTGCTCGGTCCATCCATGGCTGGTAATTCGCTACCCACCAACGCCAAGGATCAAAGCCCTCACCAAGAGGCCACCGGGCAGCAACCCTGCTCGGTCCATCCATGGCTGGTAGTTTCCTACCCACCGATGCCAAGGATCAAAGCCCTCACCAAGAGGCCACCGGGCAGCAACCCTGCTCGTTCCATCCATGGCTGGTAGTTCGCTACCCACCGACGCCAAGGATCAAAGCCCACACCAAGAGTGTAGGGTTCCTAGGCACCCTAATGAGGTCTCACAAGGCATCAACCATGCCAATTTCAAATTCTAACGGTGCCGAGAAACCCTAGAACGGATCGTCGGCTAGATGTTTAGGCGAAAACAAGAACTAGTTAACACTTAACTACTAGTTTAACGGAAATACAACCTTTGTAGATCCGGTGCTCCACCTCCATAGCTCCGCAATGAAGTCTCCTCGCTGTCCAAGTTGAACCCCGGGCTCTAGCGTCGGCTTCATCGGAGAATGGACGGGCTAGGTCATCGACGACGTGCCGAAGATGATCTACGTCGAGGCATCGCAAGATCAAGCTCCCACTTCACCAAGTCATGAAACTAGTGAAGAGAACACACTCTACTACTTGGCAAGAGGTAGAGGATGAAGAAATAGGAAGTGGGTAGACTTTAGAATTGGATTTCTCACTTGTTTCATCAATCCACCATTGATGAAGTCAAGGTTTCTTCTTTGAAGATGAAGAAGAAGAAGATGATAATATTATGATGAGTTCTTTTTCAAAAAGGAAATAATAAGAATACTTATCATAATGTAACCATGGTAATGTGTAGAGAGTCAATCATGGTTGAATGGAATGGTTAGGGTTAAGCATGAGACAAAATGGTCACTTGGTCAAAGTCTTCATGAAGCTTCATAATACATACAAAGAAGGCCACCATTTTCTCATTATGCTAATTATTTTCCAAAAGTAATAAATAAATAAATGAATGAATGAATAATCATAACCCCGACCATTCATATAACCATGGTTCAATCTTCACACAAACACAAGTAAACATGTATCATCAAACATGATACAATCAAGTGCACAAAAGTATATCACATATACAATGTGTACATCCGAGTGAGAAAATCCATCTTAAGTAAATCGATACTAGTTAATGCAAAGTAATATATCAAATATATAATTATGCATTAAATCATTAAATCAACACTTGATTCAATGATCCGGTCATGTCGCACACAACCGACTAGTATACAATGTATCGGCTTATCGAATCAACGCTTGAATCGATAACTAGATTATATCGCATACAACCATTCGACACATTGATCGCGAGAATGAAATACGGTATCACATACACGCATTATTCTCGGTCCCGCACATATCTCATATGCGCTCCTATTTCGTTTCGCTTGAGCCAGGAAACCTCTGTGTAGGACTCTAAAGACTCGTCAATACGCCGGCAGCAGATGATGATCATATCAAACACACACAAGCCGCAAGCGGTCTGCTAAACGTAACGGCCACCCGGGTATTGAGCGATCAGAAGATCGACGAGCAAGCCCGCTCAAACTCCAGTGAATCCAACCAGTAACACTACCATACAGTCCGGTCTGATCGTCTGATATGTCGCATATCTTGCCTAGGGGTGGTAAACGTCAGACCCCAATAGCTCGATAAGTCATGTCGATATGAGGCTCATAACGGGTTGAGAAACTACTGGTAACACTTACCAGCAATTCTCTGATCAGCCCTGGCCAGGGACTTCCTGTTATAGCCAATCGAACACAGTGCAACATCAACTCCCTATACCGGGAGAGACGAATCCCCTCCTATCGCTCATTGCCTCCATGTGACTCGGGACTGTACCCAAAAACCACCATTTTGCACGCCCTCTTGGACGTGGTAAGATGGAAATCAAAGCACAGTGGGAACCACACAAGACTCTATGACGATCTCGGGTCAACAGACTACTCTGTACCAGTGTCACCTGAGAACTGCCATCTGACGTGAGGTATAATACCATCTGGGAGTTCTCGGCGAGTCCGTCCAGTGTACCCAGTCTCTACTGAGCACCCGTATATCATCTCTGATGTCAAACACCGATGGATATGGGATCATCCATCGCCCATCTGTATGGGTCGAGAAGGTACACGCTAGTCTACTCTGGTATATCGATGCCCCATCTCGATACACCCACGATTAGGGACTTTCAAGGATGTACTTATGGACTACCATGTCCCCACTAGTATGATCCGCATCATAGTCCAAGTAGTTAAGTACACATCCTAAGGGCTTTACCAACATGTAACAGAGAGACAATCAGTATACACGTTAAGGAAAAGTGCAACCAGATAGCATACTATCATGTCGAGCAAGAAAGTCCTCCCTATATATGTCCCAGCATCCACTACAATATACATCCTATGTATAGTAATGGCCTCTAGGGCATACATATAACTAACACCAAGAGGCCACCGAGATGCAACCCTACTCGGTCCATCCATGGCTGGTAGTTCACTACCCACCGATGCCAAGGATCAAAGCCCTCACCAAGAGGCCATCGGGCTGCAACCCTGCTCGGTCCATCCATGGCTGGTAGTTCACTACCCACCAATGCCAAGGATCAAAGCCCTCACCAAGAGGCCACCGGGCAGCAACCCTGCGCGGTCCATCCATGGCTGGTAGTTCGCTACCCACCGATGACAAGGATCAAAGCCCTCGCCAAGAGGCAACAGGGAAGCAACCCTGCTCGGTCCATCCTTGGCTGGTAATTTCTTACCCCACGACGCCAAGGATCAAAGCCCTCATTAAAAGGCCACCGAGCAGCTACCTTGCTCGGTCCATCCTTGGCTGGTAATTTACTACCCACCGACGCCAAGGATCAAGCCCTCATCAAGAGACCACCGAGCAGCTACCCTGCCCGGTCCATCCATAGTATGCAACTACATGCCCTCCCACGCTAAGAATCAAAGCCCTCACCAAGAGGCCACCGGGCAGCAACCCTACTCGGTACATCCATGGCTGGTAGTTCTCTACCAACCGACGCCAAGGATCAAAGCCCTCACCAAGAGGCCACCGGGCAGCAACCCTGCTCTGTCCTGTTAGTAATATGTATGCCCTAGAGGCCATTATTGATGATGTAGTGGATGCATCGACATATATATAGAGGACTTTCTTGCTCGACATGATAGTATGCTATCAGGTTACCTTTATCTTAACATGTAGAGTAGTATTTATACTGTCTGTCTCTTACATGTTGATAAAGCACTTAGGATATGTATTTTACTACCAGGACTATGATGAGATCATACTAGTGGGGCCAGAGTGGTCCACAAGTACATCCTTTAATCGGTTCCTAGTTGTGGGAATATCGAGACCAGGGAATCGATATTCTAGAGTAGACTAGCGTATACGCTTCTTGACCCATATGATGGGCGATAGATGATTCCACATCCATTGGTGTTTGACATCTGAGATGGTATATGAGTGCTCAGTGGAGACTGGATACAGTGAACAGGACTCGCCGAGGACTCCTATGTGGTAGTATACATATCGTCAGATAGCAGTCCACTGGTGATACTGGTACAGGTTAGTAGGTAGACCCGAGATCGTCATAGAATCTTGTGTGGCTCCCACTGTGCTTTGATTTCCTTCCTACCACGGCTCAAAGGAGTCGTGCAAACAGGTGGATTTTGGGTACAGTCCTGAGTCACATGGAGGCAATGAGCGATCGGAGCGGTTTCGTCTCTCCCGATATTGGGGGTTGATGTTGCGCTATGCTCGAATGGCTATAACTGGAATTCCCTGGCCAGGGCTGCTTATGAGATTTACTAACAAGAGTTATCGGTAGTTTCTCAAACCGTTATAGGCCAGACATCGGCATGACTTATCACGTTACTGGGGGCTGACGTTTACCACCCCTAGACATGATATGCGACATATCAGACGAAGAGACCGGACTGTACGGTAGTGTTACTGATAGGCTTCATGGAGAGTATGGACGAGCTTGCTTGTTGATCTTCATATCGCTCAATACCCGGGTAGCCGTTACGTGTAGCTAGTGCCGCTAACGACTTATAGGTGACTGATGTGATCATCACCTAATGCTGGCGTATTGACGAGTCTTTAGAGTCCCACACAGAAGTTTCTTGGTTCAAGAGAAATGAAGTAGGACACATATTTGATATGTGTGTGGGCCTAATTACAATACGGTATGTGATATCGTATTGTAATCTGGCAGTTATCTATTATCAGTCAGGTTATATGTGATATAACCGGATTATCGAATCAAGTGTTGGTTTGATAATGTGATATTCAGATTAGTGATATTAGTCAGTTATATGTGATATAACCGGATTATTAGATCAAATGTTGATATAATAATGTGATATAAATTATATGTGATATAATTATATCTTAACTAATATCATTAGCTCACTAATTGCTATATATATATATATTAATGTATATTTAATATATATAAATATATATATATATATTATATGAAGCATGGCATGTTTTTCTATTTTAGAAAATAGAAAAATGAGGTGTAAATTGTGGAGATATTTGTGGTATGGTTCAAGGCTTGGGTTTATATGTTTTTATATTATTCTTGACTCACTATTCAAGCATAGTTGCAATTTTAATTGCATTTTTATTCCATACTTGAATGAGTGAGGAGAGAGATGATTCATTTTATTCATTCTACACTTGCTTCATAGTTCATGCCTTAGCCATTTTTTTCAAAAGCTCTTTTCCTCTCTTGCTCTCTACAATTTTCTTCACCTCACCTCCAAGCTCAAAACCCTCACATGAGATGTGAATCATTGAGCTTGTGAGACCTTAATGAGCTTTACTTATCCCCTACTTCATCATCCCACACCAAACTAGCAATTTGGTGTGGTGTGTTTCCTACACTAAAAGTGTTTAGTGTAGTGAAAAGCTTGTGCTTGTGGACTTCAGGTGGATCGTCTTTAGCACGAAGATCATGAAGGAGGTTCGTTCTACTTGGAGAGGAGTCTTGAAGAGTCGCGTAGACTACATCCCAGAGCTTTTGAAGAGGAGGACATGAACTACAAAGGATGTATGCTCTTTTTCTTCTCTTAAGTTCACAAAGGAAAACCCTAAATTTCTAGTAATGATCTTGGTAGTCTAACTTAGCACCTAGAAAAATTAAAATTTAGCATGCTTGATGGCTCTTGAACCCCTTGACGGTGCTAAGGTCGACTTTCATGGTATCAGAGCTAAGCTAGAACATTAGGATTACTTGTAGCGACGTTAGAAATCCGCCGTTTTTATCGCACAAAAACTGCCGAAAAACAGTTTTGAAATTGATGTTTTGAATTGTTTGTACACCTCGCTGGCTCACGGTTTGAACCGAGAAGCCGCGGGGTGGAGCATGCACACCCCGAGGACACCCCGGGAGGGACCGAACGGCTGGGCCCACTCCCCAAGACCACCACAAGGTGGTCTTGGCGGTGGGGACCCGAAACTGCCCCACCAAAGGCAGTTTCGGGTCTGCCTCATCCCCTGGCCATCTTGTGGTGGCGTCGGGGGTGGGGTACCCCCTCTAGGCCCCCCATTCGATACTTAATCTTTGTTCTTCACCCCCGCGAAGATTCGGGTGGGTTTCGAGTTCGTTTCGACTCCCAGATTGGCTTAAAACGATCGGTTTTTGGAACTTTAGCTCACTGTTTTTCAAGTGTTGGAAAAATTGATTTAAGTTTGCTAATTGTGTGTGGAAGTCTAATGTCGCGGTTATTATACAAGATTTGTGATGTGTGTGATACAATTATTAGAATCTGGATTAATTAGTTTTATGAAAACTAGTTAGTAAACCTAGCCGTTTAGTCTCAATCGATCGATTGCAACGAAGTTTTGATTCGGATCAAAACTCCGTCGCAAGTGCGTATTGTACGCGATCACCTAGTCGGGAATCTTTTTGAATTATCCGACACATTATTGAAAAGTGTTTTCAATTTGAGACTAAAATGAAAGCTTTACATGTTAGGTATGAAATTCGGAATATGTGATATTCCGGGTATATCTAAGGATAATGCGGATTCTAATCATTGTAGTTTTCTATTTCTTTTCTGCAACCGTAAGTGTAATATGTGGGGTATCCCGATCTCGTTGCTATATGTCAAAGAGTTTTCGGGATACGCATATTTACTTACGTTGATGACATGAGATGTATGTGTTGCTTATGATATGATTTATTGGATCGTCGTGATTGAATAGCCGGGGGGTTTTATGTGAGATGGGAGTTTTTATATTTTCATTCATGTAAAATTCAATGTAATATTCTTTTATTGGGGCACTTCCGGGTTGAGGATGATGTCACCATTGTTGTATATTATTTACTTTTCCGCATTAGGATAGACCCAAGGTAGGGAGCACAAGTAATCGGGTTCTAGAGTCCAGTGGGAGACCATCTCAAGGAGTTGAGACCGGGTTTCCTAACTCTAGAATTGGCAGGGTTACTTGTCGCTCTCGTAGAGGTCTAGGGATATGGGTTTGGCTATTCATCACGACCGTGGAATCCGTGTTTTACATTACTGGCTGAATTTAAAACACGGAAATCCTAGTATATCCAATACTACATATGTTGCTTCTGCTGCTTGTTTCTGTGATGTGATCATGTTATATTATATATATGATATATAATAAATGTTGCTTATGTTTTTCACCCGCGCTAGTCCAGCCCCCGCTCTGCCGGTAGTTAAGTAACCTAACGGTGCATGACGGGGCCCCGTGGTGAATGCGGATGGCATAAGCGTACGTTCTATTTTCGTTTCTTTTTCTGCAATGTTTAGGAAACGTTATATGATGGGACTTCATTAATGTGATTAATGAAAAGAAAAGAAACCTAAAAGATGTTGTAGAATCAAATTTTCAAAAAAGGTAGCTCTAATTTTTGCTTTGCATAGTGGTATTCTTGAATATCCAGCACCTCATTTGATGAGGAAAGAGCCGAGATCCCTTCATCGGGAGTGACCTCTTTAGCAAAACTAGCAAATGCTACAACTCACTCGGTTTAGTTTTTGATTGCTTCTATAGTTCTTGCTTTGCATAGTGGTATTTATGAAATATGTTGCACCTTATTCGATAAGGAAAGAGCCGAGATACCGGGAGTGACCTCTTTAGCGAAGCTAGAAAAGCCTAAAAACACTCCTTTTCAAAATCACTAGATTCTACAACGATATCAAGTTCATTACGCTCATGGTTTTCTTAAAAACCTGTGTAACCCTCCGTCATTTCAAATAGGTAATATTTAGTATTCGTGCTGCATTTTTTGACCTCCGTCAAGGCGTAGTGTGCGGTAGCTGATTAGTGCTTATCTGCCACATGTGATGTGATTGGATTAGGGTAGTCGTATGGCCTTGTTAACCTCCGTCAAGGGTCCTGCGGGTGGGTTTAATTCAATCAAGAAATGAACGGGTTGAAGTTGACTAGCGGCCTATGGTTTGTTGACCTCCGTCAAGGTCATAAGAAGCTAGGGGTAAAAGTATTATCGGGAATTTCAAGTGTTGAAATTTGCAATGAGATTGCATACCTTCTTTGAGATAGTTGGATCCCGATACCCACTGCGAGTAAGAGTTACTCCTGGGAGAGTTTTACATATCACAATTAGCCGATCAAGTAGGTGTCTAGAAAGGTGTTTATGGGGTTATGCCTCTGGGAAAACGAGGTTTATTTTAATTAGGTCTGTGCGAAAGCACGGGGAACCTCCCTCAAAGTAGCGGCACTGACCTGGCCGAAAGATTGGCGAACTTGTAAGGTGTAATTAATCCCGACTAATCTTACCTTTTAGGGTTTGAAGGAAGATTTGATAAAAACAGTGGGAGCCATCCTGATTAGATAAAAATAACTAATCTAATCTTGCAAAGAGCGCACGCAAAGTGATTATCCTTCTCTTTCTTCTTGTAGCAACCAATGATATGCCTTAATCAAGATAATAATATGAATGTATAGACCGAACCTACTTATTATACTGGGCTAAGTTCCGCTCTATCTTATGATTGTCATAAGTCTGAGCAAGGAATAGGGGAATATTCGGATTCCCACGCCACCCAAACGAAGAAAAAGCATGTTGATGCATTGTCTTCGGGTGTGTTTGTTACCAAGAACTGTTTCTCAGTTTACCTCTACGTCCTGGGTATTGGATACCGGATCAGGATCCCACATATGTAATTTGTTACATGGGCTATAGACAGGTGTAGAACTGGGAAAGGGTGATATATCTCTAGTAGTAGAGAATGGTGCAATTGTTGCAGCCAAAGCAGTTGGCAAATATCACCTAGTGTTACCAACTGGTAATACATTGATTCTTAGCGACTGTTATTTCATACCAACAAATATTATGAATATTTTCCTAAATCAAGTGTTGATTGGGTAAGGTATGTTGTATAACAGTGTACACGTTCTGAATCAAACTACAGTTCTAAAACGTACACACACAAGAGGAACAGTCCAAAAATGAACGAAGTCTTCTTGTGGCATTGTAGACTGCGTCATATCGATGAAACAAGACTAGCTAAAGTTCCATAAGGATGCATATTTGAATCCGTTCGAATTTACATCTTATGAAACTTGCCAGTCATGTCTCAAAGACTAGGTGACCAAATCTCTATTTACTGGAATCGGAGAAAGAGCTACTGAACTCTTAGACAGATACATGGTGATGTATGCGGTCCTATGTCTACACATGCCAGGGATGGTTTCTCGTACTTCATTACATTCACTGACGATCTCTCAAGATTCAGTCATGTGTTCCTATTGAAACACAAGTCTGAAACTTTTGAGAAATTCAAAGAATATAAGCATGAAGTTGAGAACCAGATGGGTAAAGGTATTCAAATCCTTCGATGTGATCGGGGAGAAGAATACTGGAGCACGGAACTCTGAGACTATTAAAAAGAGATCTCTCAGCTTACTCCTCCGTATACACCACAGCACAACGGTATATCAGGGTGGAGGAATCGCACCCTATGAGATATGATGCGCCCTATGATGAGTACTGCTGAGTTGCCTATTTCCTTTCATGGACATGCACTTGAGAAGCTGCATACCTATTGAATAGAGTTTCGATCAAATCTGTTGCCTACCACTCCATATGATATATGGAATGGGAAGAGACCATCTCTTAAACGAGTTAAGATATGGGTTGTCCGGCTTATGTTGAAAAACAAAATCCGGACAAGCTCGAGGCAAGGTCAGTTCTGTGCAAATTTGTAGGATATGTCAAACATTCGCAAAGGTATATCTTCTACCACACCAAGGAACAAAAGATGTTTTGTTTCTCGACATGCCACCTTTTTGGAAAAGGAATTTCTTGTGGAAGAAATTAGTGGCGATGAGGTAGAACTGGAAGAAGTTCCAGCTAAGCAAACTATAACTGACGATTTGGTGGAACCGGAGGATTCAATAGTCCCTGATGAACTGAAGCCACTCCGCAGATCTAGTAGGGTTCCTCATCCACCTGAGAGATACTACGGTTTTCTCTTAGATGGTGGGAGCGAGGATTACATCATGGAGATGATGACCCAACTAGTTTCGAGCAGGCCACCACAAGTGGAGACTATATGAAATGGTTGGATGCTATGCGATCTAAGATGGAATCCATATACACCAGCAAAGTGTTGACTTTGCATGTTGCT
This sequence comes from Agapanthus africanus, assembly GCA_030015575.1. Lineage (NCBI taxonomy): Eukaryota > Viridiplantae > Streptophyta > Magnoliopsida > Asparagales > Amaryllidaceae > Agapanthus > Agapanthus africanus. Next base: position 267,150,155 of record JASDDO010000016.1, on the reverse strand, counting down.
CCTGAAGGGGTAAAACCCATTGGGAGCAAGAGAATCTTTGAGAAAGATAAATTGGTGTAGATGGAAAAGTTGAGACTTTCAAAGCTAGACTTGTCGCTAAGCTTAAGTCCATCAGGATCCTAATTTCCATTACTGCATACCATGACTACGATATCTGGCAGACTGCACGTCAAAACCGCTTTTCTAAATGGTGATTTAGAAGAGGGCGTGTATATGACACTGCCATAGGGCTTCGTAGACAGTGGGAGCAGCGGAAGCATGTGCAGGCTGCTTAATCCACCTACGGGTTAAAGCAGGCATCGCGGAGATGGACATCTGTTTTAATGAAGCTGTCAAAGAGTTTGAATTCATCAAAAAGATAGATGAACCATGTATAAATAAGAAGGTTGTAGAGAGTATGGTTGTCTTCCTCGTATTGTACGCAGATGAGATACTCTTGATAGGAAAAGGTGTTCCTATGCAACACTCGGTCAAGCACCTCTTATCACAAAGGTTCTCCATGAAAGATCTAACTGAAGCCTCATACATTCTGGGGTTATAGTGTAAGTGCACGGCGGCGCCCCGGCCGTCAATCCGACGGCCAAGTGCGGAAGCGGTGATAAACTTTAATTTTACTTGAACTGGCAAACCGCCGCGCACTAATACCCGGATCGAACCACTAACTAGTCCTAGCTATCTACAAGAAAGGGAAGAGAGATATACCGACAGATCCGAGTCCTCCGGTCTTCTCGTCGTCGTCCCGATCTCCTGCGGAATGTGTCGTCTCCTACTCGTCGCCGGAAGTGCACCACATCGCCTACTTCTTTTACGGGCTCCCACCTCAATGCCGAGGCAACTCGGGCACGAAGCTGGCTAGTCGACGTGCCCAAGATTCACTGTAGAATATGTAGTACTCAAATCTCATATGGGGTTTTTGGAGCTTTGCCATTTGGTGGAAGAAAAGAGAGCAACTTTAGGAAATGAGCTAGAGGGCTTTTCAAGCAAGCATGAGAAACAAAATGCCACACATCAAAATGAATCCACACCTCCCCTAAGGGAATGGCTGGCCAAAACAATGAGGGAGTGAGAAAATGGAGAGAGAGAGTGTGTGGTGTATGGATGATTGAACCACTATCATAATCATGAGAGAAAAGAATGGTGAAAAGAAACAATCATCACAACCAAATCCATACTCCACCAACCAATCAACAACAACCATGATGACATCCAAAGTCAAGCTATCATGAAAAAGGAAAGTCAAGTGATGGTGCTCATCATGAAAACCATCATGATGCAACAAAATGCAAAGACCTCCTCCACAAACACTTATTTGCAGCAATGCAAATAAGCCCTCCTCCACCAAACTTCGGCCAATGAACAGAACAAAGGAAATCGGCCGAAACGGAAAGCAAACTGGCAACTCCAGAAAACTGGTCCCGTAATAAATTACAGGAAAACCCCGATACTGTGCATACACACCCGCATCTGTATTTCGACCGAAATACAAATGCAATGAGACAAAATCTACACTGTACTATACTAGGATCCGGCTTATACCAAAGCCGGCTAGTAATATCTGTTCGATCCTGATACGTGCAATACCGCACGTATCTGATCGAACCCTGCCATATAGCCATACGGCCTATAGTACAAACTGTCCGATCCTGATCCGGCAATACCGCACGTATCTGATCGGACCCTGCCATATCTCCATACGGCATCTACAACCTTTCGCCCGAAAGCTGAGTAACTGAATGTGGGGGACTCTAAAGACTCGTCAACACCTTGGTTGTGGATTTAACAACTAGCACGTCAGAGGTATAAGCCAATACGTAACGGGCTACCAGGTATTGACTAAAAGGGACGTCTGTGAGCGAACTCAGCCTGACAACCCTACTGAGCCTGTCAGTGACAATATCCGTACAGTCCGGTCCGTTCGTCTATGAGCATCGCATGGCGGGCCTAGGGGGTTGGTAAAAATCAGACCCCCAAAAGCGGTACAAGTCGTGTCGGAGTGTAGCCCAGAACACCCTGAGATACTACTGGAATACCTACCAGTAAATCTCCTTGCCTCGGCCGAGGGCTTCGTGTAATGGCTCTCCTAGACACAGCACGACCTCACCCCCAATACCGGGAGAGACGAACCCCTGAAGATACGCTCACTGCCTCCATGTGGCTCGGGACTGTACCCAACTAAAACCTGTTTGCACGACTCCTTTGAGCCGTGGTAGGGTAGTAATCAAAGTACAGTGGGAACTCACACAAGACAAATGACGATCCCCAGGTCAATGAACTAACCTGCACACATGTCACCAGGGAACTGCCATCTGACGTCTGGTATATGACCAACTAGCATGTTCCCGGCGAGTCCTGTTCGGTGTACTCATAACCCAATGAGCACCTGTATACATCTTAGGTGAACCAACTGACACCAGTGGCTTGTGAGACCGGCCACCGCCCCTCGTCGGGGTCTCGACTGTATACACTAGTCTACTCTGGAGTATCGATGCCCTGTCTCGAAACTTACACGACTAGGGACCATTTAAGGATATGCTTATAGACCCCAGCTCCCACTTATATGATCGCCCTCATACTGCTGGTGGTCAAGCAACAATCCTAGGGGCTCTATCAACGTGTAATAGCGACTTGTCAGGTCACTTAAAGCAGTACACGATGATAAAGGTAAACCAGATAGCATACTATCATCTCGAGTAAGACTGTTCTACCGAGATAGGTCCTCCATCAATCATTGCAATCACGTACCTGTGACCAAATAATTGACTCTGAGGGCACTATCTCCAACAATCTCCCACTTGCACTCAAGGCTAATTATTGCGATGTCGCATACTCACAGCCCGTGTGATACCGAACACCAAACTCCTCTACTAGTCAGTCTCACAAAGCTCGTTTGCGAAACTATTGCGTTCGAGGAATAGCCTTAGTGAGTGGATCCGCTTTGTTGTTTCGTTCTATGTCTCTCTATATCTCAAGCTCGCGGAGAAACCCATCTCCCGAAATGAGCAATACCTGTCTTAGAATGTGTCTGGATGTCTGATGGGACATAGCTCATAAATGAACTCCAAATCCAAACTTCTTAGACTGTATCGTCAACTGAACTCAATCAGTATCCTGCGCCATGCCTCCCTCAGTATTGCCTTGGATCACCTGTCCAAAATACCGCCCCTCATCAGAAGGAAAACTATAACTCTGACAACCTGCTTGTCGTCCATGTCACCTTGGAAGCCTGGAATGATAACTGTTTCCCGAATGAGGCTGTCGTTATCATATCCCTAGAACATCCACTTATGTTCTATAACTGCTTCCGATTGTTTCTCCAGGATTGGATCAATGTCAACTTATTGCATCTGGTGCAAGAACAACATCTGGTGTGGTACTTGACATCTCATGATTGACTCAATTGCCTAAGGAAGTGATCTGTCAATCATGCACATCCCTCTCTACTTTAGTCTGTAAGACACCTTTAGAGAGGGTGACTCCATCACCTGCAGGTACACTACCGTGCCAGGAGTCGTCCATTCTAAATACTCTTAGAATGCTGTCTAAGTACCCAGATTGGGAAACCACCCAAATCTAGATCTAAAACCATAGATCTAGTAACCAGTCTATCTGATATAAAATCAATTTCCTTTGTGGAGAAACCACTGTGTGACGACCAAAGTATAACCGATCGTAGTTTAGGAGTTTCTTTTCCTACTCTGTGTATGTCATCCAAATACCAGGATATCACACCCTACTACCTTCTCAACAGATCCATCCCCTATTCTGATGAAGTCAAACCCATGACTGTCATGTCAGAAATAGATGATCTATCTCCGCTATATCCGCTTTAGTCTATAAATAGACATAAGCTACCTGTCCACCAATGCTTCCGCTGCTCCCACTGACTACGACAACCCTCTGGCAGAGTCATATAGACGTACACTTCTAAAACTAGTTTAGAACGACGCTATACTCATCCTCCTGCCGGGTCTCACAGTCTGGAACAACAGCAATGGCAAACCTGGGTAAACAAGAACTTCCTTGTCACCGTCCTTGAGGCTACCGTAGTACCTCTCGGGTGCCTGAAGTTACCCACCTTATCTGCGGAGTGGCCAATGGAATGTCAATCCAGATAGAATCTTTAGGTTCCTTATCAAATCTTTAGTAATCGTTTGTGGTTCTGGAATCACTTCCAGTTCTACCATACTCCCACTACTGTTTTTCTGAAAAAATCCATTTTTAATAAAGCTGTGGCGAGTCTAGAACAATATTTCTATTGATCTGCCAGATGGTAGAAAGTCAACCCTCGTCATAGCCTGGGTCAACCCACAAACAGCCATTACAGAAGCGTGCCTTGAGTTATCCAGTGTCTGGTTTTAATCGTAAGCCGGACAACTCCCCGTACCTTAACACCGTTAAGATATGAACTGTTCTATATCCAATATAGAAACAGAGGCACTGATTTAATTGAACCAGATTCAAATCATGCAGCTGTCTCCAGTGCATGTCAACTAAATGGAAGGAGGCCTATCAGCGTTACTCAACTTAGGAATGCTTCCAATTATGAGTAGCTTGAAAGAGAAGCAAGGTCTCTTAATCATTACTATCAACTGAATACCATACACAAGTATCTACATCTTCGATTTCTTTGAAGAATCCCGATACTTGCTACATCCGGTTCTCTACTCTATTCAAATACCTACAACTTCTCAAAATTCGGACCCTGTGTTTCCAAGAAACACCTGTCTAAAAACTAGAGAAGTCATAAGTAAACCGAATATAGTACGAGGACCAACCCCTCTGTCCTGATGGACCCTGGACAACATACAATACTCTGTATAAGTCCCTTGAGTCTGATAACTCATTCACTGTGTGTCATAGGTTGAAAACTGTACTTATGGTTAAGAAGAATTACACCGCTGTTTAATGCTCCTTACCTAACCATCCACTGATATAGGTAAATGTCACAGACATAATTTCAAAAAGGTATATCTCACTCTATGAAAATAGACGTACAAATATATCAATTTGAAATTGGTGCATAACAGCGGATATTCAAAACCAAATATTTGCCGACCGGCAAACAGCCTAGGTGATCTCCTCAAATATCACCGATTACAACGAATCCCGATATAATGAGGATGATCACCCAATTCCCAATAACTTACTCCCACTCATCATCTGTAAAACCATACAGATATGAGAATCATACTTGGTAAATACATACCCTGGAGCAAGTGTCTAACTGGGAAATCAGTTTTCCTTTAACAGTACACAGTGAAACTGAAACATTGAAATGTTCCGATGGGGTATCTCGGTATTCCTAGTAATGCCTCTTCCAAATTCACGACTGTAACCGTATAGTTCTTTGCCACCTCTCCAAATCCCTTTATATGTCTTTAGTCTTTACCTTCTGCACACCCCTTTAGGCCAAATGGTTTTCTTCCTTCCCTACCGTTCGGCACCAGCCTATGGTTTGGAAGAAGACTATCCAATCAGCATAATGGGTGTACTGTCCTCATCCTAGGAACACTCGCAATGCGAGAGAAGGTGAAGATAAAAGACACCTGAATAAACCTTATTCCTATTTCTCCTGAACCAGAATCCATCCCCGAACTGGAACAAGTTCCTTTCGAGTTCGTATATAACCATACGATGGAGTATCCAATAAACCGTGGATCTTCGTAGTGATACGGAGTGTCCTGGAGAAATACAAAGGTGATTTAGGATTGGCGAAGGAATACTTTGGTTTGGTCGTGAATATCTGTTGCAATTTACTTTGCCCTCTTACTAATCCCTTGCTTTGTCTTAACCTAATACCTTCTGCACACCATCGTTATGCTAATTGGTTTTCTTCATTCCCTACCGGTCGGCACCTGCCTATGGTTTGGAAGAAGACTATCCAATTTGCATAATAGGTGTACTACCCCTAAACCAAGGAGTACTCGTAACCTGAGAGAGGGTAAATGGAAAAGACAACTGAATAGTCATATCCGTTTTCTCCAGAACCTGAAACCATCCTCGAATAAATTCTTTCGAGTTCGTATCTAACCATACGATGGTTTTGTCCAATGGAAGTGGACGTTCGTAGCAATACGGGGTGTCCTGGAGAAAAGGGTAAAAGTAGGAGTGGCAATGAGGTCTGCAACTCTGACAATCCAAAAGCCAGTGTTAAGAAGGTTCGGTTAATTTGGTCACTGAGTCATAGTCTTAGGATCGGGTCAATGGTCGCTGCCAAAGAGAGAGAGAAAAGAAACACTCAGCGTGCACTCTAACCTAGATCAGAATGGTTACCAATTTATCTAATCTGGAAACCTCCCACTGTACCGTCAAATTCTCCTCCAAACCTGAAAGAAGAATTAGTCGGGAACACCCGAGGAGTAAACCAACTCATCACTGGGAATCGGGATCCAACTCTCATCTCATGATAACGTGACGGAATCCGCTCACGGTATCACACTCCAGAAGGTATGCGCATATCTGGCAAGTTTCAGTTCTTTTGAAACTCCCGATGTGATTTCTGCCCCATGCTCTTATGACCTTGACTTTGGCCAACATATCATAAGTCACATGTCAAGTTCTACCCGTCATTCTCCAGGTTAATTTGAATCCACCCGTACATACCCTTGACTTTGGCCAAAATGGCAGTACGACTGTCCCAAACCAACGCATCTATCTATGCTGCATATGAAAACCCCAATAGCTACCAATCACTGTGCCTTGACTTTGGCCAACATACACAGCTTGAATACTATTGATCACCCATATGAAACGACGGAGGGCTACGAATGGTTTCTGGCGAAAACCTTTAACGTAACGAACTTGATATCGTTGAAGGAACGGATAGCTTTTTGAAAATATAGTGACGAAAACCTTTGCTAAAGAGGTCACTCCCGGTGAAGGGATCTCGGCTCTTTCCCCGTAGAATGAGGTGCAGGATATTCTAAATGAATACCGCGATGCAAAGCAAAAGTAATCGGCTATAGTGAAGTTAATGCCCTGACGCAAACTTTTTGTCCAAGGGGTCACTCCCGGTGAAGGGATCTCGGCCCTTGCCTCGTCGACTGAGGAGCAGGATATTCCAACTGAATATCACGATGCAAAACAAAAGTGAACGTCCTTGCAATAACAGCTTTTTGAAAAGTGTTCCAACAACATCAGATTAGGTTTGTTTTTAAACTTGCATTGATCCGAATCAATGCAGTCCCATCAATTGATCACACAAAAAAGAACGAAAATATACTGATGTACGTATATGCCATCCGCATTCGCCACTGGGTCCCGTCATTACCCGTTAGGTTAGCTAACTAACGACAGAGCGGGGACTGGACTAGCGCGGATGTAAAACATATACAACATCTACTAATATATATACCAATATATTATATTTCGCTCAAGGCGTGATAAAAAATGCAACATCACAGAAAATGTACAGCATCACAGAAATAATACATATATCTGGGATCCCCGGGTTTCACAGAGCCACTACTGAAACCCGACGTTCCCCTGGTCGTGTGGATAGCCTGTGCAATGAAATCCTAGACCCCTACGGGCGCGGCAAGTCACCCGCCAAAACCTGAAGCGGGGCAGCCCCCTTCAGCACCGTGAATGGACACCCAGCACTTCACGGAATCCGGTAACTTGGGCACCCCTCCTGGGTCAACCTGTACCCCCTACGGGTGCGGCGAATAGCCCGCCAATTCTAGAGTGAAGCCCCCTCCGTCTCAATGCCATGAGATGCGGGTTTGTTGCCCTCTAGAACCCGGCTATCCGTGCACCCCTCCGCGGGGTAATCCTAGTACAGAAAGTAAAATATAGATACAACGGGTACATCGACCGCAACCTGGCCGTGCCCCAAAATAATAATACAATCAGGCAGTGACGGCAGTCCACATGTCGGACGCTCGCCCCGCAATATCAAATGTACATAATACAACCACAACTGTACTAGCATTGCATCCAGGCTATCCCCCACGACCGATCCGCAACATCACAGCAAAAACAGAACATCAATGTGAAAGTTACGTTCGCAAATCCGTCTAACCGGGCTATAGCAGTTAGACAGGATTTACCGATCAAGTGACATTCACGGTCGCAGATATAATGTAAATACTGTGAAATAATGTGTTTAAAATATCCGATCAATCAAATTTTAACAAGTGGGCCCCCAAGCATTACTGTAGCAGATCAAGAAATTCTGGGCCCAATGTTATTATTCCAAAACCCCACTTTTCACCCCAGAAAGCCTCTGTAAAAAATTGGTGCAGGGATCCCCATAGTGTGCGGCGGAACAGCGGCGGGAAGGGGGTATTTGCGGCGGTTCCGCGCTCCCACTGTGGAGTCACTTCATCGAATTTTTACAGAGCTCTTAGATTTTCCAGTACATCAATATTTTACAACCTGAAAAAATTTTCGAGACCAAAAAATTTCAGCAGAAACTGATGCTAACAAAAATGTGGATTTTGGAGTTTTGGTCGATCGGAAATGCGAAACACATTAAACCAAGCTAGACTAAGCTAATGGCGAGGCTCTGATACCACTGTAAGTGCACGGCGGCGCCCCGGCCGTCAATCCGACGGCCAAGTGCGGAAGCGGTGATAAACTTTAATTTTACTTGAACTGGCAAACCGCCGCGCACTAATACCCGGATCGAACCACTAACTAGTCCTAGCTATCTCCAAGAAAGGGAAGAGAGATATACCGACAGATCCGAGTCCTCCGGTCTTCTCGTCGTCGTCCCGATCTCCTGCGGAATGTGCCGTCTCCTACTCGTCGCCGGAAGTGCACCACATCGCCTACTTCTTTTACGGGCTCCCACTTCAATGCCGAGGCTACTCGGGCACGAAGCTGGCTAGTCGACGTGCCCAAGATTCACTGTAGAATATGTAGTACTCAAATCTCATATGGGGTTTTTGGAGCTTTGCCATTTGGTGGAAGAAAAGAGAGCAACTTTAGGAAATGAGCTAGAGGGCTTTTCTAGCAAGCATGAGAAACAAAATGCCACACATCAAAATGAATCCACACCTCCCCTAAGGGAATGGCCGGCCAAAACAATGAGGGAGTGAGAAAATGGAGAGAGAGAGTGTGTGGTGTATGGATGATTGAACCACTATCATAATCATGAGAGAAAAGAATGGTGAAAAGAAACAATCATCACAACCAAATCCATACTCCACCAACCAATCAACAACAACCATGATGACATCCAAAGTCAAGCTATCATGAAAAAGGAAAGTCAAGTGATGGTGCTCATCATGAAAACCATCATGATGCAACAAAATGCAAAGACCCCCTCCACAAACACTTATTTGCAGCAATGCAAATAAGCCCTCCTCCACCAAACTTCGGCCAATGAACAGAACAAAGGAAATCGGCCGAAACGGAAAGAAAACTGGCAACTCCAGAAAACTGGTCCCGTAATAAATTACAGGAAAACCCCGATACTGTGCATACACACCCGCATCTGTATTTCGACCGAAATACAAATGCAATGAGACAAAATCTACACTGTACTATACTAGGATCCGGCTTATACCAAAGCCGGCTAGTAATATCTGTTCGATCCTGATACGTGCAATACCGCACGTATCTGATCGAACCCTGCCATATAGCCATACGGCCTATAGTACAAACTGTCCGATCCTGATCCGTACAATACCGCACGTATCTGATCGGACCCTGCCATATCTCCATACGGCATCTACAACCTTTCGCCCGAAAGCTGAGTAACTGAATGTGGGGGACTCTAAAGACTCGTCAACACCTTGGTTGTGGATTTAACCACTAGCACGTCAGAGGTATAAGCCAATACGTAACGGGCTACCAGGTATTGACTAAAAGGGACGTCTGTGAGCGAACTCAGCCTAACAACCCTACTGAGCCTGTCAGTGACAATATCCGTACAGTCCGGTCCGTTCGTCTATGAGCATCGCATGGCGGGCCTAGGGGGTTGGTAAAAGTCAGACCCCCAAAAGAGGTACAAGTCGTGTCGGAGTGTAGCCCAGAACACCCTGAGATACTACTGGAATACCTACCAGTAAATCTCCTTGCCTCGGCCGAGGGCTTCGTGTAATGGCTCTCCTAGACACAGCACGACCTCACCCCCAATACCGGGAGAGACGAACCCCTGAAGATACGCTCACTGCCTCCATGTGGCACGGGACTGTACCCAACTAAAACCTGTTTGCACGACTCCTTTGAGCCGTGGTAGGGTAGTAATCAAAGTACAGTGGGAACTCACATAAGACAAATGACGATCCCCAGGTCGATGAACTAACCTGCACACATGTCACCAGGGAACTGCCATCTGACGTCTGGTATATGACCAACTAGCATGTTCCCGGCGAGTCTTGTCCGGTGTACTCATAACCCAATGAGCACCTGTATACATCTTAGGTGAACCAACAGACACCAGTGGCTTGTGAGACCGGCCACCGCCCCTCGTCGGGGTCTCGACTGTATACACTAGTCTACTCTGGAGTATCGATGCCCTGTCTCGAAACTCACACGACTAGGGACCATTTAAGGATATGCTTATAGACCCCAGCTCCGACTTATATGATCGCCCTCATACTGCTGGTGGTCAAGCAAGAATCCTAGGGGCTCTATCAACGTGTAATAGCGACTTGTCAGGTCACTTAAAGCAGTACACGATGATAAAGGTAAACCAAATAGCATACTATCATCTCGAGTAAGACTGTTCTACCGGGATAGGTACTCCATCAATCATTGCAATCACGTACCTATGACCAAATAATTGACTCTGAGGGCACTATCTCCAACATATAGATCTATAGAGATAGATCTAAATGGATTTGGGATTGTCCGAATCCGGGTACATAGACACCATGCTAAAAGGGTTTTAGTATGGATGATTCTAAGCGTGGTAATGCCGCTTGTTCAGGAATCACTGTCTCCAAAGAGATGTCTCTCGAGACTGATTTGGAGAGGGCTCGCATACAAGGGATACCCTTTGTTTTGGCAGACGAGTAAATCATGTATACGATGTTAGGTACCAGACCAGATGTAGCTTACTCACTAGGTGTAGTGAATAAGTATCAAAAAGATCTTTGGGAAGACCATTGGACAGCTGAAGAACATTCTTAAAGTGCTTGCGAAGGACGAAAGAGATGTTCTTGGTGTATGGTAACGGTGAACTCCATATGGGGTCCTTTACCGATTCAAGCTTCCAGAATGGTAAGGACGACTGAAAGTCAGTCTCGGGTTTTGTCTTCACCCTCAGTGGAGGGACAGTATGTTGGAAAGGTTCCCAGCTATATATCGTAGCAGACTCGTTGATAGAGGCTAATTATATCGCTACAAACGATGCTGCCAAAGAGGTTGTCTGGATGAATAGAGTTCATGAGATGAACTAGGTTCCTACCATTGGGCATCCAATACATGTGTATTGTGATGACAATGGAGTTGTAGGTTTGGCCAAGGAACCCCGGTCCCGTCAGCAATCCAGGAATATTCTTAGACAGTATCACCTGATCAGGGAGATAGTTGTATCTCCGGGAGATCAAAGTCAGTAGAGTAGACACAGAGGATAACACAGCGGATCCACTCACCGAGGCCATCCCCCAGATGCTATTCGAAAGACTTTTTGGGACGTTGGGTATGAGATACTACAACAACTGACCTTAGTGCAAGTGAGATATTGTTAGTAATATGTATGCCCTAGAGGCCATTATTGATGATATAGTGGATGCTTGGACATATATATAGAGGACTTTTTTGCTCGACATGATAGTATGCTATCAGGTTACCTTTATCTTAACATGTAGACTAGTATTTATATTGTCTGTCTCTTACATGTTGATAAACCCCTTAGGATATGTACTTGACTACCAGGACTATGATGAGATCATACTAGTGGGGCCAGGGTGGTCTACAAGTACATCCTTTAATCAATTCCTAGTCGTAGGAATATCGAGACCAGGGCATCGATATTCCAGAGTAGACTAGCGTATACGCTTCTTGACTTATATGATGGATGATGGATGATCCCATATCCATTGGTGTTTGACATCAAAGATGGTATACGAGTGCTCAGTGGAGACTGGGTACACTGAACAGGACTCGCCGAGGACTCCTATATGGTAGTATACCTATCGTCAGATAACAGTCCTCTGGTGACACTAGTACAGGTTAGTCTGTAGACCCGAGATCGTCATAGAGTCTTGTGTGGCTCCCACTGTGCTTTGATTTCTGTAACACCCGAGCCCAATGCTACTATTTTCAGTTACTGTTTGAGCATAATGTGGTACTCATTTCATTTAATTTGCTTGTTTGTTGCTTACTGTAAAATTTACCCGGCAAAGTCATTTCTACATATAACAAATTTCAGCATCTAAAATAAAATTGAAAATATTCATCTTGGCCTACTTGACACCCCTAACCTCGTGGTAGCGTCCGTGCATTGTGTTCTCGTCCTGTTCAGTAAAACGGGCAAGTTTGGATGGCTACGTGCACGCACGTGTGTCCGTTTTGAGAGTATGCTTTTTAATCATAAAACATTTCATTTTAAAATTTGGAACCCGCCTAAAATCCTATTATTTGAATTTCGAATTTTTGGACCCAACCCGGGCGCAATTTGGAAATGTTTCATTTGGCGCCAAAATCCCAAATTTTAATATTATTAAAACCATCACATATATTTTTTCTAACTAACCTGATATCTTACTGTTCATTACCTATCTTTTAAATCTTTAAGTTAAGCATATAATATTTTTACAATCTTTTATATCCTTCTCAATTTATTCTCTCAGCCAATCACAACCTCCCCTTTAACCCCGTGGGCCCTACTTTCTCTCTCTCTCTCTCTCCACTTTTTCCTCTCTCTCCCTCTCTCTCATATATTCTCTCGTACTTCTCTTTATCATTCTTTCTCTTCTTCCTTCATGTCTCGTTTCTCATTTCTTTTAACTGTTCTTTTGTTGCCGGAATTCCGTCGTGCCGATGACGTTTCTCGACGTTCCAGCGAGATACCCCGACCCGTGTGGTTCCTTTGTTCGTCGTTTGGGTTCATTCCGTGAACCGTGCGCCGTCGCGAGTTTTCCCCGCCGACGGTTAACGTTCCGTTTTCCCGATTCGCGACCCATCGAGGCAAGTTAATCTTGCTACATGCTATATACTTTTATAATCTTCATTTTATAATATTATACATTTGAAGATCTTATAGTTTACATATGAAATGTCGTTGAAAAATCGGATATGACAAATCTGAAATTTACTGTACACCTTATCTTATAAAATTCATTATAAATCATAGAAAAATCATTAGGATACGTTCTTTAGTTCGTTACGAAGCTAATTCAGAATACTATAACTCTATGAAATATTTAAATGCAAAATAAATTGTTTAATTAACGTAAAATGCAAATGAACACGTCTCTAAACTGCTGTCCAGGGAAATTCCAGCAGTAAACTTTCAACTTTGAATATTCATAACTTTTTGTAGGGATAACCTGAGATGCTTATACTTATAAAACTGAAAACCTTATTGAATTATCTTTGTTTTGGTATAAGATACGTCTCTTTTAGATAACATTTGTTATTTTTAAGCTATTTTACAAATTAGGGTGACGCTAAATTTCTGAACGGAACCTTCTTGTGCATGGTTAATCAATACATCTTTTATAGTTACTAATCGCTTTGAATATGCTATCCATATTAATATTATTATATCAATATTTATATCACATATTGTTTAGTTGTACATCCCACATTACCATTTTATAGTTTTATAACTTTTCGGATACCCGTTTGCATCCATCGCATTTAAGATACATATAATTGCATCCATAGATCACATCACTACATAATAATGTGATATTAACACTCCATGTTTAATAAATTGTATCCTAATTAATATTGGAACTATAAGTGTAACCCTAATCGATAACTGTGCATCCATATCCTTGAAATTATATCTATTGGCATTATCATATTACATGTTCCAGTTATTGTTCTGATAGTACTCATGCTTGTTTATTTATACACATGTTTATGTTAGTTTGATTATGAGCACCCACATGACATCTTGTGCTTCCTGACATGACCTGTTACACTTCCTACTTGACATGACATGGTACCGTACACTCTTGACATGACATGACACCTTTATACATTACCTGACCTGTTACCTGATCTCATGCCTAATGCCGACAGACCTAACCATTCCTGCTGTCGATCCAGACAGACCTACCTTTACTTGACTTGTGTTGGCATTAGCCCTTGACTACTGAATACCTGACTTGACATACATAGCTTGGGGGTATGGGGAAATCAAAGGTGAAACCGACTTGTAACTCAACAGTTCGATACATTGTTCTGATCAGTCTTACGGGCTTGGCCAGCTCCGGAGTGTTGATGCTGACATCACTCATCTATCCTACTACCTTTTACTGCTTAGCGGCACGTCTCGGATTCAGCCCCGAGGATCATGACCGTGGTCCCGGGCACGCACGGGATACTATTGAGTTACATCGACGATTCATCAATTGGTTTCAAAGACTATAGAGTAGAAAACCTGATAGGACAGCTTAGTCACCATTGCACATTTTCCTGCTCTGTTATTTCTTAGTACTGCTTTATTCATGTTCATATTTGCATTGCTTATCACCATGTTTACATTATATACTTGATGTCATGACGCGCTGACGTCTGGGTTTTGCATGGCCCAGATTCTTTACCACTGTCGCCGACCGTGCAGGAGTACTTCAGCCAGCAGGCTGATTTGAGTTCTATAGTGGTTAGTTTGTTTATTGCATTTTATTTCCAGGTGCGATCTCGCATTATGGGGCGTACCTTTCTATGATTATATTGGATCATTTGCTTCCGCACTTATTGTTTATTGATTCTCATTATTATGGATTTGGACATGTATTAGTTTAGCTTATTATCTTGTTCTTGACAACCTTACAACCGTAATGTGACTGTGGATGGATACTTCCTACCCACAGGTAGCATGGTTGGCTGTGTCACGTGCCCAATCTTGCGTACTCTGGGAAGCGGGGCGTGACATGGTTCTTTTGGTATCAGAGGCATAGGTTAGTTGGGTTGATTCTTTTGTAGTTGGGT
The DNA here is from genome assembly GCA_030015575.1 of Agapanthus africanus. Lineage (NCBI taxonomy): Eukaryota > Viridiplantae > Streptophyta > Magnoliopsida > Asparagales > Amaryllidaceae > Agapanthus > Agapanthus africanus. The sequence continues at coordinate 267,135,092 of JASDDO010000016.1, read as the reverse complement.
ATTGTACCCAATACACGAATCAGAACACCCGTGATTAGGAAACATGTCCAACCATCTTGACCGTTTTACCATCTTTGAATCATTCTTCCGGATCATGTCGACATGCAAACTTACTTGGCATTGTCAATTCGAAAACCTAATTCCTTGTTATCTCTAGGACTTAGGCGACTTGGGTGGAGTTAAGTAATTGCGGCTATGATACCGCGGCATAGCTACAATGCGGTACTCTATTTAAGTATCTTGGAGTTCTAGCCTTGATCCATATTCAGAATCTATAATCATGCTAATATTGGGTGTTTTGAGTTCAGGATTATGACAGGTAAGAAGTTGAAGACGTACCAGAGGCGTGTGAACGAAGCCGCCATGCTTGGAGTGATAAGAGGAATGCTGGAAATCAAAGAAACAGCCCGAGCTGATCCAGCAGCAAGCGGACTCGTTTCAGGAAGGTTTGCAGATCGTTCAGCAGTCTGTGAACAAGATTGGAACTAGACCAGTTGACCGAGTAGGGACCGTGGCAGAGTTCAGACGTGTGGGTCCTACTACTTTCACTGGTTTGGAGGAGCCGTGCCAGCCGAGCAGTGGCTAGTCAGCACGGAGACTTTGCTGATTGCGGCACAGATTCCAGAGGACAAAGGAGTTGATGTGGTGCGCATTCAACTAGTGGAGTACGCCGAGAGTGGTGGCTTGTGGAGGAGAACCGTTTGCCCAAGACAAGCAGTTGGGCGGATTTCTCCAAGAGTTTCCTGGAGAAGTTCTTTCCGCGGATTGCACGGGAGGAAATGGAAGAGAAATTTATTGGGCTGAGGCAGAATGGAGCACCCGTGGACGTGCATGCAGCAGAGTGGACGAGACTCAGCAGTTTCGCTAGACCTTTAGTCGCCAACGATGCAGACAGGGCACGAAGGTCCATGCGCAGCTTGGATGTGGACATCCAAAGGCAAACCGTCTCCCTGGGTTTGACCACTTTCTCACAGGTTCTTACGGCAGCTCGAGAACAGCAGAGCATATCAGGAAAATTAGGAGTTCACAGCAGACAGCAGTTGCGGTAAGGAAGCAGTTCTGTCGGGCCGGTCGAGTTTAGGGCTAGGCCGACAAACAATGTTCTTGCATCAATGGAAGTGATGAAAGTAAAGAGCCGGCTGTTGTTCGTGATTCTATGGACGTGTTTGAAGATATATCGGGCTTACCGCCGAAGCGAGACGTGGAGTTCACGATTGACCTTAGTCCTGGTGCAGCGCCAGTGTCTAAAGCTTACTATCCAATGGCACCAGTGGAATTGGAAGGAGTTAAGAAGAAAGTTGGTGAATTACTTGAGAAGGGTTGGATTCGAAGCAGCAACTCGCCTTGGGAGCTCCAGTTCTTTTAGTAAAGAAGAAGGATGGCACGAGAAGGATGTGCATTGAGTATCGAGAATTGAACCGGGTGACTATTAAGAACAAGTACCCGACCCCTCGCATTGGAGGACTTTTGAGCAGCTTAGTGGCGCGAGAGTATTCTCGAAACTGGGTTTGCGATCCGGATATCATTAGGCCCTGCAGATGGTGAGACAGGAGAAGCTTTATGCGAAGATGAGTAGTGCGAATTCTGGCTGGAAGAAGTGAAATTTCTGGGACATGTCGTGTCGGGTGATGGAATCGCCGTCCATCCCGAAAAGATTGCAGCAGTTCGAGATTGGCCTATTCCAAGGAATGTAGCTGAGATAAGAAGTTTCCTTGGATTAGCCGGATACTACAGGAGATTTGTGGAGAACTTTGCTCGTTTGGCAGAACCGCTGACCAAGCTTACGCGTAAGGAGGTACCGTTTGTGTGGACAGATGGATGTGCATTGGCCTTTGAGACGTTGAAGCAGAAGTTGATAACCGCCCCTATCCTGACCGTACCAGACAATTCCGGAGGACTGATGATTCATAGCGATGCATCTGGGAAAGAATTGGGATGTGTTTTGATGCAGCATGGGGAGGTCGTAGCATACGCATCAAGACAACTGAAGACCCATGAGAAGAATTATCCAACTCATGACTTGGAGCTTGCGGCTGTGATTTTCGCTTTGAAGATTTGGAGACACTACCTTTTGGGCGTAAGAGTCGAAGTTTTTACAGATCATAAGAGCTTGAAGTACGTGTTCACGCAGAAGGAGTTGAACATGAGGCAACGCAGATGGTTGGAGCTGACGGCCGACTACGACCTTGATCTTAAGTACCATCCGGGAAAAGTTAACGTCGTGCCAGATGCGCTAAGTCGGTTACCAGCAATTCAGGTGTTGACCGCACAAAGGGAGATCATTGCGGATTTTCGGAGATTTGACTTGGAGGTTGTGCTACCACCAGCTACAGGACAGTTGATGCAGTTGCAAGTACAGTCGTCCTTAGTTGAGAAGTTTAAAGCGGCACAATCGCAGGATCCTAGACTGCAAAGGTTTCGAGCGCAGGTTGAAGCCGGACTACGAACCGATTTACTGATCCACGAAGACGGTTCGTTGAGATATGGTAGCCGTGTGTGTGTGCCAAAAGGAGATGTGCGTGAAGAGCTTATGAGGGAGGCACACGGTTCAGCTTACTCTGTACATCCAGGAGGGACAAAGATGTACCGAGATATTCGACAGCACTTCTGGTGGGAAGGTATGAAACGGGAAATTGCTCGCGTCGTGGCTAAGTGCTTGGTGTGTCAGCAAGTCAAGGCTGAACACCAAAGGGTTGCTGGTTTGTTGCAACCACTTCCGATTCCTCAGTGGAAGTGGGAACATATAACCATGGATTTCGTGACGGCTTTACCGCGGAGTCCAAAGGGCAACAATGCAGTATGGATGATTGTCGATCGGTTGACCAAGGCAGCTCACTTTTCCCATTTCGGGTTGATCAATCGACAGAGACTTTGGCAGAGCGGTACATGTAGGAGATCATAAGATTGCATGGAGTACCGGTGAGCATCGTGTCCGATCGGGACACTCGGTTCTTATCACACTTCTGGAGGAGTTTACGGGAAAGTTTGGGGACTCGATTGAAGTTTAGCACAGCTTATCATCCTCAAACTGATGGTCAGTCGGAGAGAACAATCCAAACTCTTGAGGATACGTTGAGAACATGCAGGTTGGACTCCAAGGGGAGGATCATCTACTTTTGGTGGAGTTGTCTTACAACAACAATTTTCAGGCAACTATTCAGATGGCTCCATTTGAAGCTTTGTATGGTCGTAAATGCGGTTCACCTGTTTGTTGGGACGATGTCGGTGAATGAAGATTATTGGGAACAGATTTGGTTGTGCAGACAGTTGAGAAGGTTAACCCTATCAGGAAGCATATGAAGGCAGCTCAAGACAGACAGAAAAGTTGGGCCGACACGTCAAGAAGACCTCTAGAGTTCGCCGTGGGTGATTTGGTATTCCTGAAGATATCACGACTAGAGGGGTGATTCGCTTTGGAAGTCGGGGAAAGCTTAGTCCTCGATTCGTCGGACCCTTCGAGATTTTGGAGCGTGTTGGAGAGGTATCGTACCGGTTGGCGTTACCACCGTCATTAGCAGGAGTTCACGACGTGTTTCATGTGTCTCAACTACGGAGGTATGTTCGTGATGAGACTCGTGTCTTGGATCATTCGGAGTTGACTGTACGAGAGGACCTGACTTTTGAGGAGCGACCAGTTGAAATCAAGGATCGAAAAGAAAAGGTTCTTAAGAACAAGGTTACCCCTCTTGTGCTAGTTTCTTGGGGTAATCGATCGCATGGAGAATCCACTTGGGAACGAGAAGATGAAATCCGGCAGAAGTTTCCTCACCTTTTCTTGTAGTTATCTATCTTGTATTCTTGGAATTTCGAGGACGAAATTCTTTTGTAGTTGGGTATAATGTAACACCCGAGCCCAATGCTACTATTTTCAGTTACTGTTTGAGCATAATGTGGTACTCATTTCATTTAATTTGCTTGTTTGTTGCTTACTGTAAAATTTACCCGGCAAAGTCATTTCTACATATAACAAATTTCAGCATCTAAAATAAAATTGAAAATATTCATCTTGGCCTACTTGACACCCCTAACCTCGTGGTAGCGTCCGTGCATTGTGTTCTCGTCCTGTTCAGTAAAACGGGCAAGTTTGGATGGCTACGTGCACGCACGTGTGTCCGTTTTGAGAGTATGCTTTTTAATCATAAAACATTTCATTTTAAAATTTGGAACCCGCCTAAAATCCTATTATTTGAATTTCGAATTTTTGGACCCAACCCGGGCGCAATTTGGAAATGTTTCATTTGGCGCCAAAATCCCAAATTTTAATATTATTAAAACCATCACATATATTTTTTCTAACTAACCTGATATCTTACTGTTCATTACCTATCTTTTAAATCTTTAAGTTAAGCATATAATATTTTTACAATCTTTTATATCCTTCTCAATTTATTCTCTCAGCCAATCACAACCTCCCCTTTAACCCCGTGGGCCCTACTTTCTCTCTCTCTCTCTCTCCACTTTTTCCTCTCTCTCCCTCTCTCTCATATATTCTCTCGTACTTCTCTTTATCATTCTTTCTCTTCTTCCTTCATGTCTCGTTTCTCATTTCTTTTAACTGTTCTTTTGTTGCCGGAATTCCGTCGTGCCGATGACGTTTCTCGACGTTCCAGCGAGATACCCCGACCCGTGTGGTTCCTTTGTTCGTCGTTTGGGTTCATTCCGTGAACCGTGCGCCGTCGCGAGTTTTCCCCGCCGACGGTTAACGTTCCGTTTTCCCGATTCGCGACCCATCGAGGCAAGTTAATCTTGCTACATGCTATATACTTTTATAATCTTCATTTTATAATATTATACATTTGAAGATCTTATAGTTTACATATGAAATGTCGTTGAAAAATCGGATATGACAAATCTGAAATTTACTGTACACCTTATCTTATAAAATTCATTATAAATCATAGAAAAATCATTAGGATACGTTCTTTAGTTCGTTACGAAGCTAATTCAGAATACTATAACTCTATGAAATATTTAAATGCAAAATAAATTGTTTAATTAACGTAAAATGCAAATGAACACGTCTCTAAACTGCTGTCCAGGGAAATTCCAGCAGTAAACTTTCAACTTTGAATATTCATAACTTTTTGTAGGGATAACCTGAGATGCTTATACTTATAAAACTGAAAACCTTATTGAATTATCTTTGTTTTGGTATAAGATACGTCTCTTTTAGATAACATTTGTTATTTTTAAGCTATTTTACAAATTAGGGTGACGCTAAATTTCTGAACGGAACCTTCTTGTGCATGGTTAATCAATACATCTTTTATAGTTACTAATCGCTTTGAATATGCTATCCATATTAATATTATTATATCAATATTTATATCACATATTGTTTAGTTGTACATCCCACATTACCATTTTATAGTTTTATAACTTTTCGGATACCCGTTTGCATCCATCGCATTTAAGATACATATAATTGCATCCATAGATCACATCACTACATAATAATGTGATATTAACACTCCATGTTTAATAAATTGTATCCTAATTAATATTGGAACTATAAGTGTAACCCTAATCGATAACTGTGCATCCATATCCTTGAAATTATATCTATTGGCATTATCATATTACATGTTCCAGTTATTGTTCTGATAGTACTCATGCTTGTTTATTTATACACATGTTTATGTTAGTTTGATTATGAGCACCCACATGACATCTTGTGCTTCCTGACATGACCTGTTACACTTCCTACTTGACATGACATGGTACCGTACACTCTTGACATGACATGACACCTTTATACATTACCTGACCTGTTACCTGATCTCATGCCTAATGCCGACAGACCTAACCATTCCTGCTGTCGATCCAGACAGACCTACCTTTACTTGACTTGTGTTGGCATTAGCCCTTGACTACTGAATACCTGACTTGACATACATAGCTTGGGGGTATGGGGAAATCAAAGGTGAAACCGACTTGTAACTCAACAGTTCGATACATTGTTCTGATCAGTCTTACGGGCTTGGCCAGCTCCGGAGTGTTGATGCTGACATCACTCATCTATCCTACTACCTTTTACTGCTTAGCGGCACGTCTCGGATTCAGCCCCGAGGATCATGACCGTGGTCCCGGGCACGCACGGGATACTATTGAGTTACATCGACGATTCATCAATTGGTTTCAAAGACTATAGAGTAGAAAACCTGATAGGACAGCTTAGTCACCATTGCACATTTTCCTGCTCTGTTATTTCTTAGTACTGCTTTATTCATGTTCATATTTGCATTGCTTATCACCATGTTTACATTATATACTTGATGTCATGACGCGCTGACGTCTGGGTTTTGCATGGCCCAGATTCTTTACCACTGTCGCCGACCGTGCAGGAGTACTTCAGCCAGCAGGCTGATTTGAGTTCTATAGTGGTTAGTTTGTTTATTGCATTTTATTTCCAGGTGCGATCTCGCATTATGGGGCGTACCTTTCTATGATTATATTGGATCATTTGCTTCCGCACTTATTGTTTATTGATTCTCATTATTATGGATTTGGACATGTATTAGTTTAGCTTATTATCTTGTTCTTGACAACCTTACAACCGTAATGTGACTGTGGATGGATACTTCCTACCCACAGGTAGCATGGTTGGCTGTGTCACGTGCCCAATCTTGCGTACTCTGGGAAGCGGGGCGTGACAATTTCCTCCTTACCATGACTCAAATGAGTCGTACAAACAGGTGGATTTTGGGTACAGTCCCGAGTCACATGGAGGCAATGAGTGATAGGAGGGGTTTCGTCTCTCCCGGTATTGGGGGTTGATGTTGCGCTATGCTCGATTGGCTATAACTAGAAGTCCCTGGCCAGGGCTGCTGATGAGATTTACTGATAAGAGTTATCAGTAGTTTCTCAAACCGTTATAGACCAGACATCGGCATGACTTATCACGTTACCAGGGGCTGACATTTACCACCCCTAGACATGATATGCGATATATCAGACGAAGAGACCCTGTACGGTAATGTTACTGATAGGCTTCATGGAGAGTATGGACGAGCTTGCTTGTTGATCTTTATATCGCTCAATACCCGGGTAGCCGTTACGTCCAGCTAGTACCGCTGAGGGCTTGTTGGTGACTGATGTGATCATCACCTACTGCTGGCGTATTGATGAGTCTTTAGAGTCCCACACAGAAGTTTCCTGGTTCAAGCGAAATGAAGTAGGACACATATTTATATGTGGGTGGGCCTGATTAAATACGAGTATGTGATACCGTATTGTAATCTGGCAGTTATCTGTTATCAGTCAGGTTATATGTGATATAACCGGATTATCGAATCAAGTTTGATTTGATAATGTGATATTCAGATTAATGATATTAGTCGGTTATATGTGATATAACCGGATTATTAGATCAAGTGTTGATTTAATAATGTGATATAAATTATATGTGATATAATTATATCTTAACTAATATCATTAGCTCACTAATTGGTTTATTTATATATATATATATATATTAATGTATATTTGATATATATAAATATATATATATATACATTATTATATGAAGCATGGCATGTTTTTCTATTTTTAGAAAATAGAAAAATGAGGTGTAAATTGTGGAGATATTTGTGGTATGGTTCAAGACATGGGTTTATATGTTTTTATATTACTCTTGACTCACTATTCAAGCATGGTTGCAATTTTAATTGCATTTTTATTCCATGCTTGAATGAGTGAGGAGAGAGATGATTCATTTTATTCATTCTACACTTGCTTCATAGTTCATGCCTTAGCCATTTTTTCAAGAGCTCTTTTGCTCTCTTGCTCTCTACAATTTTCTTCACCTCACCTCCAAGCTCAAAACCCTCATATGAGATGTGATTCATTGAGCTTGTGAGAGCTTAGTGAGCTTAACTTATCCCCTACTTCATCATCCAAACACTAAACTAGCAATTTGGTGTGGTGTGTTTCCTATACTAAAAGTGTTTTGTATAGTGAAAAGCTTGTGCTTGTGGACTTCGGGTGGATCGTCTTTGGCGCAAAGATCACGAAGGAGGTTTGTTCAACTTGGAGAGGAGCCTTGAAGAGTCACGTGGACTTCATCCTGGAGCTTTTGAAGAGAAGGACACGAACTACAAAGGTTGTATGCTCTTTTTCTTCTCTTAAGTTTAATCACATAACAAAGGAAAACCCTAAATTTCTAGTAATGATCTTGGTAGTCTAACTTAGCACTTAGAAAAATTAAAATTTGGCATGCTTGATGCCTCTTCAACCCCTTGACGGTGCTAAGGTCGACTTTCAGGTCCATCCATGGCTGGTAGTTCACTACCCACCGATGCCAAGGATCATAGCCCTCGCCAAGAGGAAACCGGGCAGCAACCCTGCTCGGTCCATCCTTGGCTGGTAATTTCTTACCCCACGATGCCAAGGATCAAAGCCCTCATCAAGAGGCCACCGAGTAGCTACCCAGCTCAGTCCATCCTTAGCAGGACACTCCATGCCCTCCCGCGCTAAGGATCAAAACCCTCATCAAGAGGCCACCGAGCAGCTACCCTGCTCGGTCCATCCTTGGCTGGTAATTTACTACCCACCAACGCCAAGGATCAAGCCCTCATCAAGAGGCCAACGAGCAGCTACCCTGCCCGGTCCATCCTCAGAAGGCAACTCCATGTCCTCCCACGCTAAGGATCAAAGTCCTCATCAAGAGGCCACCGAGAAGCTACCCTGCTCGGTCCATCCTTGGATGGTAATCTCTTACCCCACGACGCCAAGGATCAAAGCCCTCATCAAGAGGACACCAAGCAGCTACCCTGCTCGGTCGATCCTTAGCAGGCAACTCCTTGCCCGACGACGCCAAGGATCAAAGCCGTCATCAAGAGGCCATCGAGCAGCTTCCCTGCTCAACTTCCTGCACGTCTTTGTATAAGCGATCCCCACCTCGACTTCAGGGCCATGGAGACACCGACCTTACACCGTTCTTTGCACACTTGGAAAGCGGTTGAATTCAACTCGACATGCGATCGCCATACGAAGAACCGATCTCCGACCTAATGCGTCATGAAAGCAGTACCGCGAAAATAAAAATTTTACCACAAACAAAGGGAAAATGTGCACGCAAAGAACACTGCAAAAAGATTTTATTCACCAAGCCGGAAGACTTTACAGAGGTATTATGGGCTCCCTAGCCTTACAAAAACGCCTGGAGGCTTACAAAATTTCAGTGCAAAAGAAAACAAGGAAGCAAGGAGGTTCAGGCCTCGGGGCCGGGGAGAACCTCGATAAGCTGCGCTTCCAACGCGATAACCGGGGTGGCATCTTGAAGGTCAACGCCCACCATAGGAGCCTCGGCGCTGGTGGCCGAGGCGACCGGCTTCTCCCTAACGCTCCCACCAGGGGCCTCTCCTCTTGCAGCACTTCCGGGGTCATTCCCCTGTGCCTCGTCCCCGAGGGTGTACTCACCCCGGAGCTCGCCGTCAGGGAACTCTGGCATCAGGGCCTTGACAACGTCGAGGGCGTCGTGCCAAACGATGGCAGTGGCTCCAGCGAGGTCGGTGTAGTACTGGGCCGACTTCTTGTAGCTCTCCACTGCCTTCGACGCTCGGAACTCGGCACGCCTCGTTCCCTCCTTCGCCGCCTCGTTCTCCCTCCGGAAGGTGTTCGTCGTCTTCTTCTGGGTGGAGACAAGCACCTTGGAATCTTTTAACTTAGCCTCGGCGGATCAGACGACCTCTCGGCACTTGGCGATCTCCCGATCCCCGGTAGCCACCCGGTCTTCGAGGGCAGCGACCCTCTCCATCGCTGCTTGCAGCTCCAGCCTTGAGCTCTCTTCCCGCAAGGAGAACTCGCCCGCGGCCTGCATCGCCGAGGCAATTTCCTCATCCTCCATGATGACGACGAGGGCGACGTGCTGGAGGACGTGAAGAAAACAAAGGAGGGCTTAAAAAGGAAAGGGGGAACCCAACATTGCGAACGAAAATACTGAATAAAGACCCGAGTGAGGTGCGAACACTGACCTGCACGGCCTCCTGGGCTATGGCCGCCATCTGGGCCCGGAGGGTCCCCCGAGGGATTCTGTCCCCGGCCGACCTCTCCATCTCCGAGAGTAGACTATCAGCGACAGAAAGCCCCGAGGGTACCTCAAAGTGAAGCTCCCCTTCGTCCACAACGATCGGGGAAGCCGGGGAACGGGGTGCTGTCCTGTGGTACCTCTTGAGGAGAGACGCGGGAGAGCCCGTCTCGCCTCCCACCTCCGGTGCCCAGGGCTCCTGCTCCCGAACGCGTTTCCGGCTCGGCGCACGGCTGGACTCCGGGGCCCGGGGAGCACTTGAGCGCTTGGATGGAGCGGTTGCCGGTAGAGCCGGAGCCGACGACAGGCGAGAAGGGCTAGCACCTCCGGCCTTCTTCCCCTTCTTCTGTTCGACCAGGGCTGCCACAAATTTGCCCAGGTCCATGAATTCTGCTTAAGACAAAAGTACAAAGGAGTCAGCAATGCCAGAAAAAGTGAAAGAATAAACAACTCTAAACAGGTCCCCTGAAAACTCCTAACTTACCCGCGAACTGGGTGGGGCTGAACCCGGCCCAACTGAGGGCCAGCTCAGACAGCAACACATTAGCCCGGGGGAGGGGCTCCCACTCCGACACCGCCACCACGTCGGGATCATTCGACCGCCTCACCCGCGGGCAGTTGGCCCTGTGCCACTGGATGGGCATAGGCCAATCCTCACCCTCGGGCGGCCCAACAAACAAAAACTTCTTCTTCCATTCGTGAATGGAAGAATGTACTACGACGACCCCCGACCCGGCAGCACCTCCCCGGTGTTTTCTAAAAGAGATGTATACCTAGCTCGGCTCACCCCTGCGAGTGTCTGGGTGGTTTTTGTAGCAGAGAGAAAAAACCAGAAGGCTCCGGCTGAAAGGGATCAGACATAATTTCAACCAGACCAAGAACCCAAGGAGAATCCTCGAAGAGTTCGGCAGTAACTGGCCCGTGGCTAACTCAAAACAATTCAACGCTGCACTCACCTCGGGGGAGAAGGGCAGGCGCATCCCAGCCTAAAAGGCTTCTAGGTATAAGGCAATCTCCTTATCACGTACCTGGTCTGCCCTCTCCTCCTCCTCGGCCAGACGAAGCGAGTAGCCGGGAGGAATGTGGAAACGAGTCCGGATGGTGGCGAGCTCATCCGCATGCCCTAGCATGGATGACGCGCTAAGAGCATCCATGACCTGCGCTGTGGGTACCGCCCCCGTCACACGACCCCGAGAAGCATGACTAACCCTAACTTCCCGGGGGGACTCCGACTCCGACTCTGACGAGGAAGAGGAAGAATCAGAAGAAGAAGAAGAAGAGGAAGCTACAGACAACTCCCTAGACTCTGTTAGTGTTTATGCCCTAGAAGGCCATTACTGTATCATACTAGTTTGTATATTACTTAATGGAAGCTTGGGATATTCACATGTATATAACAGTCTTGCTAAACATGGTAGTATGCTACTTGGTTTTTCTATCTTAATATGTGAGTATACGTATTGATAGAGCTCTTAGGATCTTGCTTGACTACCAGCGTTGTGATGGCAGTCACACTAGTGGGGGCTGGGTAGTCTACAAGCACATCCTTATTCAGGTCCCTGGTCGTTGGATTATCGAGACAGAGCATCGATACTCCGGAGTAGACTAGTGTGTACGCTTCTCATCCCAGTTGGGGAGATGGTCTGTCCCACAGCCGTCAGTACGTCGTACTGGAGATAGTATACAGGTGCTCGTTGGGTTATGGGTACACCGGACAGGACTCACAGGGAACTGTTGGTTGGTTTTATACCAGTCGTCAGTGAACAGTTCCCAGGTGACATGAGTACAGCGTAGTCCGCAGACTTGACACTGCTACTTCGCCTCGAGTGTGTCCCACTGTTCTTAGATTGCTACCCTACCACGGCTCAAAGGAGTCGTGCAAACAGGTAGCAGTTGGGTGCAGTCCCGAGCACTTGGAGGCAGTGGCGGTTAGACAGGATTCGTCCCTCCCGGTATTGGGAGTAGATATCGCGCTGTGTCAGAGAGCCATTACGCAAAGTCCCTGGCCAGGGAAAGCGAGATTTGCTGGTAGGTTCCAGTAGTTTCTCAGGGTGTAATGGGCTTCCCTCCGACACGACTTATACCGCTATTAGGGGACTGACGCTTGCCGCCCCCTAGGCAGGATATGCGATAGTCTTGGACGAATGGAGATTGTCACATCAGACTCAGTAGGAGTTCGGATGGGTTTCCCCATCGGCCTTCTTATCGACAACTACCTGGGGACCGTTACGTACAGCTAGTGCCGCTTGCGGTCTGTGGTTAAACCCACTGCCAGCGTAGTAGTCGAGTCTCTAGAGTCCCACATAGAGAGTTTCCTATTCCAGGCGAAACGATATAGAGGTCGTATGGTTTTACGACAAGGGTTCGGACGCGTACGTGCGTTTACGCACGTACGACTTTCGGACAGTTTTTACCAGTCGGCTTTGGTTTAAGCCAGTTACTGGTATCCGGTTATTGGATTTTTACAGTCTAAAGTTTTTCCGTATTTTTGCGGATTGGAGGGGCGTTCTCGTAATTGTGCGAGAAGCTTCTAGAAGTGGTGACTAAGGAGGTTTAGGTGTCATATGCAATGAATGAGATTAGTGAGTCATGAGGGTGATTCATTCATGTCATTAAAGCACAATAAATGCTTAATGACTCATGATAATGAATCACCATTAGATATTTGTGAAGCATGCTTATTCGTCATGTATTATTCTTTTCTTCATTAAAGAGAATGCTTCATATTTATTATGATACTCAATAATCTCATCTCATTATTATCTTCATCTTCTCTCTCCTCAAGCTCTCTCTCTTCAAAAAAGACTAATCCTCCCCTCTCATGAGTTGAGTACAAGGGTTAGTAAGACTAAACAATCCATAACCATCACTCTATCTCAATCTATCTTCTTTGATTAGCAATCCAAGAAGGTTAGTTGCCTCAAGTTTAGAGGCTAAGCTTGGAGTTTTGCTCTCGGGTGGATCGTCTACTACTTCGAGAAGGCCGAGGAGAACAAGGAGTTCCTAAAGACGAAGGAGTTGGTTCATTAGGTATAATCCCTAAACACAGTAGTTTAGAAACACTTTGTGTTTGGTTTTTTATAGTTTAGCTTCGATTCAAGCGGTTAGTCGATGTTCGTTCACTAAACAAGTTCGTTTTTGAAAATTCCGCCTCCCCACAAGTATTGGGGTGTAGTACATCGACTTACAGTGGTATCAGAGCCTCGCTAAACAATAAATAACTTAATTGCAAATTTGTACGAATTTCGAACGGAAAAAACGAAACCGGAAACCACCAATTTGTCAAGTTTCTGTCGAAATTTAAATGAAGTCTAAAAATTTTTCAGGGTTGCTCAGAAAGCTTGAAAATGGTCCAGGAGAACACCCATGAAATTTGAGCCCATGAATCGGCTAAAGAGCCGAGGAAGCGCGGCGGATCCCACCGATCCGCCGCGGTTCCGCGGCCAAGTTGCCGAGTCATGGACTCATTTTTCATGTGTGGGTCCCCTCTGGTGTTTGGTGTTTTCTGGAATATTTTAATTTTGCTCAGGTTTCCAGTTTACAGAGCAGTATTGGAGCAATGTTAAATGCGTTTAATCGATCGAAATTGTACAGTATTTGCATATTGGATTATATCTGTGATTGTTTAATGTGTTCGTAAACCTCCCCTAACTGCTAGTATGTCAGTTGGCAGGGGGTTGCACATTTCTGAAATGGTTTTATCTGTTTGTGCATATGAACTGTAATTAGACTGTTGTGGTGTATAGCCGGGGTTTAGCAATGGGTTATTATTTAATTCATTTGTTGTAAATGTAATTTGTTGTAATATTATTTTGCGGGGCACATCCAGGTTGCGGTTGTAGCCACCGATGTATTATTTCATTTTACTGTTTTTGCTCCTAGGACTGACCCAAGGTGGGGTACACAAACTGCCGGGTGGGTAGTTTGCCGTACCCGTAGGGGTCGAGGGTGGGGTAATGGCTATTCATCACAACTGTGTAATCTGTCTTTTCTTGCAGGCTCAAAAGAAATACAGATTGCTTGCAAATCCAATTAAGTTCATCTGTGTTCTGGAATGTATATCATTGCGTCAGACGAATGTAAAATATCTATATATATGATAGCTATTTAGACGTCACTTATGTTTTGCACCCGCGCTAGCCCAGCCCCCACTCTGTCGTTAGTTAAGTAACCTAACGGGTAATGACGGGGCCCCGTGGCGAATGCGGATGGCATAAGAGGACGTTGTATTTTCGTTGTTTTCTGCAATGATAGGTTAATGATGGGACGCATTATCTATAATGCAAAGAAAATAAACCAAGTTTAAATCGTTGGAACAATTTAAAAGAAACCACTCGGTTAATTTTAAAAACAGATATTTTTAAATGCGGAGCTTTAACCACTCCTTTTAAAAGCTATCAGGTTCCTTCGATTATATCAAGTTCACTACGTTCACGGTTTCGCCAAAACCAGTCGTAGCCCTCCGTCATTTCTTATGAATGGTCAGTAGTATTCAAGCTATGCTTGTTGGCTTTCGTCAAGGCATAGTGTTTGGTAGCTGCTGGGGTATTCATTTGTTGCATAGATAGATGAGTTGGTTTGGGACAGTCGTATAACCTTGTTGGCTTTCATCAAGGGTATATACGGGTGGGTTCAAATTAACAAGATAATGATGGGCAGAACTTGACATGTGTTTTATGATTTGTTGGCTTTCGTCAAGGTCATAAGAACATGGGGCAAAAATTTATATCGGGAATTTCTAAAGAAACTAAAATTTGCAAAGAGATGCATACCATTTGGAGTTTGATGAATGTTGGTAGCATTCCTACAGCATTATCAGACGATGATATTTGGATCCCGATCCTACTGTGAGTATATGCTACTTATCAGGATATTCGTCACTTAACGATCAATGCTATAAACCTAGTAGGTGTCCAGAAAGGTGTCAGCGGGGTTACGCCCCTAGAGAAAAGAGGTTATTTAATTAAGGAACTTCGCGAAAGCGTTGGAAAACCTCCCTCGAAGTATCGACACTGGCCTGGCTGAACGGTTAAGCAAGTATTGTACGGTGAGAATAGTCCTGGCTAATTCTTCTTTTATGGTTTGAGGAAGGATTCGAGAAACAGTGGGAGCCATCCAGTTTAGATAAATTAAAAACCAATCTAAACTTGCAAGAGCATCATGCTAAAGTATTTTCTTCTCTCTCTCTCATTGCAGCGACCTTGTGACCATGACTAGGTTACATCTAGATAACAAGATGACTGAATCTAACTTATATGACTGGCAAAGGTCTGTCCAGATGACCATTGCCTATGACAAGCTGGACCACCCTATTACTACTCAAGATCCCACCGTCCCAGGTCCAGTTTCCATCGTCGCGGATATGGATATCCGTCAGACGAAGGAAAAGAAAAATGCGAAAGCCAAGTGCCTCGTGTTGGCTTCAGTTGATGGTAAATACCAGAAGCAGCACGAGAAGATGGACTCTGTTTCCATCTTTCTCCATAACAAAGATTTATATGGAGAGCAATCTCATATCGCAAGATATGAGGCCTCGAACGAATTGATTCAAGTGAGGTCGGCTGACGGGTCATCTGTAAGGGACGACGTCCTTACGATGACTAGCTATATTGATGAGCTCAAGGACCTGGAGACCACGTTGGGAAACAGGTCATATACTGATTTATTTCCACAGTCTCTACCCTCTACTTACACCCTGAAATAAACCAGGGAGACACAAGCTCTGCTTAATAGGGGACCTTCTTCTTCTTCATCCAAGGCGAAAGCAAAGGGTGAAAAGAAGAAGACCTCTACAAAGCCGATATACGGTGTCAGCAAAGTAGGAGGAAAGGGAAGAGAAACAGTTTCGGGACTTGGTATAGGTAAGGAGGGATATTCCTATTGTTATGGGAATGGACATTGGCAGAAGGATTGCAGGGCTTTGGAAGCCAGTAGCCAGGATACGAAGCATGTTGTGGCTTCAGCCTCAAGTGTGTTTGTAATTGAGAACTGTTTGTCAATTAACTCTACTTCCTGGGTACTAGATACCGGAGCAGGATCTCATATCTGTAATTCGTTACATGCTTTGAGAAACCGTAAAGTTATAAGGATAGGTGATTTGTCTCTCAGAGTTGCAAACGGAATGAGCGTGGATGCTGAATCCGTGGGAGAATATCGCCTAGGTTTGACAAGTGGGCAGATATTGATTCTACGTAACTGTCTGTATGTACCTAGTTTGACTTGTAATATCATATCAGTTTCCTCACTTTCAAGAGAAGGATATGACTTTACATTCGTAAGCGATGTAGTTCACATCCACCTAAATCAAGTTCTGATTGGGTCCGGTACATTAGATGACGGTATATACGTATTAAATCAAGCTCAGGTTTTCAATGTCCAGAACACACTTAAAAGAAAGTCTCCAGAAGTGAATCAGGCTTTCTTATGGCATTGTAGACTAGGTCACATCAATGAAACACGGTTAACAAAGTTACATAGAGAAGGATATTTGAATCCGTTCGAATATCAATCTTATGCCACTTGTGAATCTTGTCTCATGGGAAAGATGACAAAGACTCCGTTTTCTGGACACGGAGTAAGAGCGAGCGAGCTCTTAGGACTCGTACACAGTGACGTGTGCGGTCCAATGTCTACACATGCGCGAGGTGGTTATTCCTACTTCATTACTTTTACGGATGATTTCTCTAGGTATGGACATATCTTCTTGATGAAGCATAAATCCGAGGCCTTTTAGAAATTCCAAGAATACAAGAATGAAGTGGAAAACCAAACAGGCAAAAGTATTAAGACACTGAGATCTGATCGAGGTGGTGAATACTTAAGTGCCGAGTTCCTGGGTTACTTAAAAGAGAAAGGAATTCTCTCTCAGCTTACTCCTCCATACACACCACAACACAACGGTGTATCGGAAAGGAGGAATCGAATCCTATTAGATATGGTTCGTTCCATGATGAGTAAGGCTGAGTTACCGCGATCATTCTGGGGTTATGCGCTAGAATCAGCGGCATATCTTTTGAACAAGGTTCCAACCAAGACTGTGCCTACCACGCCATATCAGATGTGGAGTGGGAAGAAACCCCATCTTCAGTACCTGAAGACATGGGGATGTCCAGCTTTTGTAAAAAAGCAGCATCCGGACAAGCTCGAGGCACGCTCAGTAGAATGTAAGTTTGTGGGATATCCAAAGAATTCAATGGGATATTGCTTCTACTACGCAGAGGAACAAAAGGTTTTTATTTCTCGTCATGCCCGCTTCTTGGAAACTGAATTTTTAGAAAATCAGAAGAGTGGGAGCGCAGTAGAACTGGAAGAAATTCCAGAACCACAAGCTGTTACTGAAAGTTTGGTGGAACAAGAAGTTTCAGAAGAAAGGGACATACCAGCGCCTATCCGCAGAAGTAGTAGGCAGTCTCATCCGCCCGAGAGATACTACGGTTTTCTCATAGACGGGGATAGAGAAGATTGCGTCATTGATAATGACAACCCTACTAGCTTCCAGCAAGCCATTCAGAGCGGTGACTCGGTAAAATGGCTGGATGCAATGCGGACCGAAATGGAGTCCATGTACACCAACAAAGTATGGACTTTGGACACTGCTCCAGATGGGGTGAAACCCGTAGGATGCAAGTGGATCTTCAGAAAGAAGATTGGTGTAGATGGACAGGTTGAAACCTATAAGGCTAGACTTGTTGCAAAGGGTTTCCGTCAAAGACCTGGTTTGGACTATGACGAAACCTTTTCTCCAGTAGCTATGCTGAAATCCATTCGGGTCCTTCTTGCTATTGCTTCCTTCCATGATTATGAAATCTGGCAGATGGACGTAAAGACGGCTTTTCTGAATGGAAATTTAGAAGAGTGCGTCTATATGGATCAGCCAGAGGGATTCATTCAGAGTGGGAGCAGCGGTAAAGTATGCAAGCTGCTTAAATCCATTTATGGACTAAAGCAGGCATCGCGGAGTTGGAACATCTGTTTTGATGATACTGTCAAAGAATTCGACTTTATCAAAAATCCAGATGAACCATGCATATACAGTAAGATTGTAGGGAGAGTTGTTGTATTCCTCGTCTTGTACGTGGATGACATTCTCCTAATAGGAAATGATATTCCTATGCTACAGTCAGTCAAAAGATTCTTGTCACAGAAATTCTCCATGAAGGACCTGGGTGATGCCACCTACATTCTGGGGATCCAGATCTATCGTGATAGATCAAAGAGGATGTTGGGACTTTCACAGTCAAGGTACATAGACACCATATTGAAAAGATTCAGTATGGAAGATTCAAAGCGCGGTAACCTACCGGCTTGTCACGGAATCACCCTCTCCAAAGAGATGTCTCCCAAGACTGATTTGGAAAGGGAACGCATGTCGATTATACCCTACGCTTCTGCGGTAGGCTCTATAATGTATGCGATGTTATGTACCAGACCAGATGTAGCATACGCATTGAGCGTTGTAAGCCGGTATCAGGCAAACCCAGGGGAGAATCACTGGATAGCAGTAAAGAACATTCTCAAGTACCTGAGAAGGACTAAGGAGATGTTCTTGGTTTACGGCGGAAAAGACCTCAGGTTGGAGGCCTTTGCTGATTCCGGCTTCCAGAGTGATAAGGACGATTCCAAGTCCATGTCGGGTTATGTCTTTACCCTCAATGGTGGGGCGGTGTGCTGGAAGAGCTCCAAGCAGGACACCGTTGCTGACTCAACGATGGAAGCGGAGTATATAGCTGCTTGCGATGCCGCAAAAGAAGCAGTCTGGATGAAGAAGTTCCTAACAGAACTTCAGGTGGTTCCTACCAGTGTTGGTCCAATACCTCTGTATTGCGACAACAACGGCGCTATAGCTTTAGCGAAGGAACCCAGGTCCCATCAGAAGTCCAGACACATCTTAAGGCGGTATCACCTGATCAGGGAGATCGTAGATCGCCGGGAGATCGAGGTAAAGAGAGTAAATACGGAGGATAACATTGCTGATCCATTCACTAAGGCCCTACCTCAGATTCAGTTCGAGAGGCTACTCGAGATCATCGGTCTTCGATATGCCAGTACATGACCCTAGTGCAAGTGGGAGATTGTTAGTGTTTATGCCCTAGAAGGCCATTACTGTATCATACTAGTTTGTATATTACTTAATGGAAGCTTGGGATATTCACATGTATATAACAGTCTTGTTAAACATGGTAGTATGCTACTTGGTTTTTCTATCTTAATATGGAGTATACGTATTGATAGAGCTCTTAGGATCTTGCTTGACTACCAGCGTTGTGATGGCAGTCACACTAGTGGGGGCTGGGTAGTCTACAAGCACATCCTTATTCAGGTCCCTGGTCGTTGGATTATCGAGACAGAGCATTGATACTCCGAGTAGACTAGTGTGTACGCTTCTCATCCCAGTTGGGGAGATGGTCTGTCCCACAGCCGTCAGTACGTCGTACTGAGATAGTATACAGGTGCTCGTTGGGTTACGGGTACACCGGACAGGACTCACAGGGAACTGTTGGTTGGTTTTTATACCAGTCATCAGTGAACAGTTCCAGGTGACATGAGTACAGCGTAGTCCGCAGACTTGACCACTGCTACTTCGCCTCGAGTGTGTCCCACTGTTCTTAGATTGCTGCCCTACCACGGCTCAAAGGAGTCGTGCAAACAGGTAGCAGTTGGGTGCAGTCCCGAGCACTTGGAGGCAGTGATGGTTAGACAGGATTCGTCCCCTCCCGGTATTGGGAGTAGATATCTGCGCTGTTGTCAGAGAGCCATTACGCAAAGTCCCTGGCCAGGGCAAGCGAGATTTGCTGGTAGGTTCCAGTAGTTTCTCAGGGTGTAATGGGCTTCCCTCCGACACGACTTATACCGCTATTAGGGGACTGACGCTTGCCGCCCCCTAGGCAGGATATGCGATAGTCTTGGACGAACGGACCGGACTGTATGGAGATTGTCACATCAGACTCAGTAGGAGTTCGGATGGGTTTCCTCATCGGCCTTCTTATCGACAACTACCTGGGGACCGTTACGTACAGCTAGTGCCGCTGCGGTCTGTGGTTAAACCCACTGCCAGCGTAGTAGTCGAGTCTCTAGAGTCCCACACAGAGAGTTTCCTATTCCAGGAGAAACGATATAGAGGTCGTATGGTTTTACGACAAGGGGTTCGGACGCGTACGTGCGTTTACGCACGTACGACTTTCGGACAGTTTTTACCAGTCGGCTTTGGTTTAAGCCAGTTACTGGTATCCGGTTATTGGATTTTTACAGTCTAAAGTTTTTCCGTATTTTTGCGGATTGGAGGGGCGTTCTCGTAATTGTGCGAGAAGCTTCTAGAAGTGGTGACTAAGGAGGTTAGGTGTCATATGCAATGAATGAGATTAGTGAGTCATGAGGGTGATTCATTCATGTCATTAAAGCACAATAAATGCTTAATGACTCATGATAATGAATCACCATTAGATATTTGTGAAGCATGCTTTATTCATCATGTATTATTCTTTTCTTCATAAAAGAGAATGCTTCATATTTATTATGATACTTAATAATCTCATCTTATTATTATCTTCATCTTCTCTCTCCTCAAGCTCTCTCTCTTCAAAAAAGACTAATCCTCCCCTCTCATGAGTTGAGTACAAGGGTTAGTAAGACTAAACAATCCATAACCATCACTCTATCTCAATCTATCTTCTTTGATTAGCAATCCAAGAAGGTTAGTTGCCTCAAGTTTAGAGGCTAAGCTTGGAGTTTTGCTCACGGTGGATCGTCTACTACTTCGAGAAGGCCGAGGAGAACAAGGAGTTCCTAAAGACGAAGGAGTTGGTTCATTAGGTTATAATCCTAAACACAGTAGTTTAGAAACACTTTGTGTTTGGTTGTTTATAGTTTAGCTTCGATTCAAGCGGTTAGTCGATGTTCGTTCACTAAACAAGTTCGTTTTTGAAAATTCCGCCTCCCCACAGGTATTGGGTGTAAGTACATCGACTTACAGACTCTTCCTGGACTATTTCTACAGACTCCTCAGTAGAAAGGACATCTAACCTGATCAAAGGGATGAGTCCTCGGAAGAGAGAACGCAAGTGAATCCGACCTAAGGAGAAGAGCTCCGAGCTAACACGACTAGGGACGAGGAAATATGGTGAGTTATGGGCCCTGATGGGGATCCCACCTCTATTTATGGCTGTCGGCGTACACATCCTATGCTTCGATTGCCTCCCGCCAAGACAGCGCTTTGCAACCAACGGCCGACAACATTCCACCTGTCCGCACTCACAGTGGGCACGTCCCATCGGGCGCGGGAACACCTGCGGCCTGTCTCGTTAGCCAACCAGCGCTAGACACATGGGCTGGTGCTTCGATGAACATACGCACAAACCAACGCTTCCTCTTTAATGCGAGATCTCTCCCCTGATTCGCTGACGTCGTCAAGAAATTACGACTAATTGCCCAAGAATACGCACCGACAATATCTTCAAATAAGAGGCCTCACCCTGAGTGACCGGTCAGACCACTCTCGACCTGACCCAGGAATGGGTCGAGACGAGAGTGGGGGGCTAATGATGATGCTCGATATCGGTGACTCCCTAGATCATGACACGTGGCAGATGACGTGTCCTAGAGCTTACAAGAAAGGATCAAGAACAGTACGTTGGAAGCATACGCCGGGCTTGCGACCCGAGGATGTTACTGACCTTCGGTGGCCTTCCAGACCACCTCCAGCTTGCCTCTGAGCTATCACAGAACCAAGATGCCTCGGCCTCCCGCTCGTTACCAACCTCCCGCTGAGCTTATCTTCCTCGGTCTCACCGACCGACCCACAGCACCGATCACATGCGCCTCCGCAACGGCTCCGTGGATCTCGCCAGGCGCGAGATATCCGCCGCCCATGATCCAGCGTTCCACGCCATCACGATCCCCCATTAATGAGCATATCTCGTCATTAATAGGGAATCCCGCCTAACACGCGGGCGTAACGCCAGAGGCATAACGCCAGAGGCGTAACGGCCAGCGTGAATCTCGTGCCCGCCTACCCATGGCTGCCACTATATAAACCCCTCTCCCAGATGACTCAGGTAAGCTATTTTTACCCCAATAGGCCGTTACTTTGCCAATATACCCCGTTTAACTTGATCGTCGGAGGGTCCTCGATGGCACAACCACCCCGGGACTTCCTTGCAGGTAGCTCGGCCTCAACCACATAAAACCCATTGATATACACACACTTCAGGAGTCAACCCTCCAAATCCAATCTCAGCCATCCATCAGCGCTCGCAGCAGATCAACGGAAAGTGACATCTGAAGGAGATCCAGAGATCCATCAGTTGGCGCCTTCTGTAGGAACCTTAGTTCCACTCAACGAAAGTTCATCTTCCGATCTCGACTTCATGGCGAGCGGTCACCGCGACGATCCAAGCACCAGCCGTCGCCCTCCCCATAGTAGAGACGAGGGGGAATCCGCTCCTCCTCCGAACTCTATTCAAGCCTTATCCTCTTGGATAGATCGGCTCGCATCCGTCGTAGATGCACTCGTCCGTGTCCAAAAGGCCAGGCAAGCTCCCCAGGTTGCCGCTCCCTCACCTCGGGACCGGGACCCCTACAGAGGGAGGGAAGACTCTGCCCGCGTCGGCATGACCGGACACCACCTCGCTGTTTTCGGCGGCCGCAGATCCCTCGGGCCAACATATTCAATGACCCGCTGGGCGCCGCACAGCTCAACACCGAGGTCTTTCACCAAAGTGCCTCGTCCCGAGGCCTATCGCGCACCATGTCCCTCCCGATGAGGTGTCGATCAGATTGCCTATGCCCAGGCATGACCGGCACCCCCTCCCTCGACGGGGTCGCGCGGATGGGACTCACCACGGCAGCTCGAAGACGACCTCACCAGGGGACCTAAGGAACCTCATCGAACGGAACCGGGGCCGCGGCCAGGCGCAGGTCTCCGGAAGCAGAGGCCGAAAATCAGAATATGCCGAATCATCGGGATACCATGACCGACTCGACGCCCTCGAAAAGAAGATCGAAGACATGCATCGGGAAAATCGTCCTTCAAGCGACGGGGCTAAATATGCCACCGACTCGCTCACGCAGCCCTTCACCAAAGAGCTACTCGCCGTCCACGTCTCCTCGCGGAACAAGCCCCCGAAAGTCTCACTTTTCGACGGGAAGTCCGACCCAAAGGACCATTTGGATGCGTTCACAGCCGGGATGAGTTTCCAGGACTGTTCCGACTCTGCTCAATGTCGCGCTTTCCCCGCCACTCTCATCTGCTCCGGACGAGACTGGTTCCGAGGACTCACGCCACGCACAATCTCTACCTTCGATGAGCTGGCCACCCAATTCCTCGGCCACTTCGTCAAGAACAGACGGCAGAAGTGGACCATTGACTATCTCTTCTCCATAAAGAGCGAGGACAAAGAATCCTTCAAAGGATACGTCACCCGCTTCTACAATGCCCTCCTTGAGGTCCCAGAACACCGGGACGAGATGGTCATTACGGCCCTTAGGTCGGGTCTTAGGCACAAGGAGTGGCTACGCTCTTTTGCATTAGCGCAACCTAAGACCATGGCCGAGGTAAAGGCCTGGACCGAACATGAGATCCTGCTCGAGTCCGAGGTGAACGCCAATCTTCCCCGGAAAGAGCAAACCGATTAGAAGAAAAAGGCCAGGGAGGAAAAAAAGAAGATTGAGTGGCCAAATCCTTACTCCCCGAAGTTTCAGGAGTACACCCCGCTCAACTTCTCCCAGACGGTACTGTTGGAGGAGGCTAAGGGTGAGAGGTTCTTCAAACTCCCCCTAGTCTCAAATAGGGCGGCAAAGCGCACCAGGGGCCCCTACTGCGGTTTCCACAGGTCACAGGGCCACTCCACCGAGAACTTCTAGCAGCTCTGAGACTACATCGAGGAGTTAATCCGCTCGGGGCACCTGGCAGCGTACTTGCGAGACAAGCGGCAGGCCGACTGTGAGTAAGAGCACCATCCCCCCTCCCGGCGAATTGACAATCGGCCAAATCATGGTCATGTCAGCAGGGAGTTCGATGGGAACCGACAAGACTCGGCGTCCTTCACCGATCGGGAGGGCTGGCGGCCACCCGAGGAAGAAGGCTAAATATGCCGAGCCGATCATCTTTACCGACGAGGATCTCCACGGTATATCCCTGCCTCACAACGACCCGCAGGTGATCACAGCTTGGGTCCACCGCTATGAAGTACGGAGGATACTGGTCGACTCGGGAAGCTCGGCAAACATTCTCTTTTATGACTGCTTTCTGCATATGGGACTCACCCCGTCGAACCTAAGGTTGACCGCCCTTGTCCTGTCAGGGTTCACTAACCACTCCATCCTGGCGAAAGGGGTAATCACCCTCCAATTTAACATCGGGGAGGCGGGCCGTACGTGCACCGTACCTGTGGAGTTTATCATCGCAAAAATCCCATCGGCCTACAACGTCCTCCTCGATCGCCCGACGCTGAACTCCCTCCGGGCCCAGATATCGACTTACCACCTAGCGATGAAATTCCCGCTCGACCAAGGCGGTATAGGTCGGGCCTACAGGGACCAACGAACCGCAAAGGTTTGCTTCACCGCAACATCCACGTCTGAGCGCCCAAACAATGACGTTGAGGGAGAGGGTGATATCAAGGGTTCTCTAGACACTCGAGAAGAGCAAAAAGAGGTCCGAGCAACCCCGATATAGCCACTAACAGAGGTCCCCCTCATAGAAGGGGACGATGAACGAACCATTCAGATCGGGTCGCTTTTAACGGGGACTCAGCGAGACAACTTAGTTCACTTCCTCAGAAACAACTCTTACGTGTTCGCCTGGGCACCTGCCGACATGCCTGGGATCGACCCCAAAATCATATCTCACAAGCTCGGGGTGGACCCTACGGTCCGATCCGTCAGGCAGAAAAAACAAAGCTTCGCCCCGATCAAGCAAAAGGCGATCGAGGTCGAGGTAGACAGGCTCCTCGCCGCCAACATCATTCAGAATGTGCCTTACTCGGAATGGTTGGCGAACGTAGTCATGGTTAAAAATTCAAGCGGGAAGTGGTGCATGAGCGTCTACTTCACCGACCTCAACAAGGCATGCCCGAAAGACAACTATCTCCTCCCTCGGATAGATCAGCTCATCGACAACTTGGCAGGCCACGAGCTACTAAGCTTCATGGATGTCTTCTCTGGCTACAACCAGATCCGTATGAATCCGGCAGACGAGGATCTCACCGCATTCACAACAGAACGGGGGGTATACTGCTACAAGGTGATTCCTTTCGGCCTAAAAAACGCAGGGGCTACGTACCAACGCTTGGTTAATCGAATGTATATTTCTTCTTTAACAAAAGCGATGTAAATCTTTCTTGGGTTCTTTTTATTTAACAATAAGAGGGAAACAATAGAGCATCGCAAAAAGGGAAATCTTATTTATTCAAAGGTATTTTGGGCTTCTCAGCCTTTGTTCGAAACCCACGGTGACGTGCTTTTTGGAAAATGAGGTCAATATCGGATATGTCGGTTTTTGTCGGAAGAATAGTGCACGACGTGAGTATCGAGTGTTAAAAATACCGCAAGTGCACGGTGCGTTGTAGCGAGCCGGCAAGTACGGGTCGAACCACAAGGAGTGGATATCACGACATCATTTTGAGTTATGGATCAAAAGTTTGAAGATGGTGTTTTGTCACGTTTTAGTGTGATATCTAAAAGAACAAGGTTTGGGATATAAAAACTTAAGCTAATGGTTTAGTAAGAGTGAATTATGACTTTTACCCCCAACTCTCCATTTTTGATTCAAGATTTACTTCTTTTTAGTTTCCATTGGAATACCGAAAGCATACCGTATTTATCCGAAAAATGTATCGGGATGAAATACGATATCAAGGGTAGAAAAACAGAAACTAATAAGAATGGAATGGATAATGGAGTGGATATGGAATTAGTTAAGTGAAGTAGCAAGTATAGAATATATGCAAGAATGCTATATATCCTATCTAGCTAATTGCGACACATAACTTGATTCCGTATTCACGCCCACTTCAAATCGTAACAAAGCAGAGATGAAATGTAAAGAAAGGATAAGATATATGTTTAAAGGTTGATTTAAAACGATATATCCTATTAAGCAAAACATGATAACCGTGCTATGTTAAGAAAAGAAATGAAAAAGTGCAAGAATCAAAAAGGGAGAGGTTTGAGGTAAAGTCGTTTCACATCCTACCTCACCATCGCCTAAGAATAACTACTCACACATTATCATATCAATACACAACTGAATAATGAGGAAAATTGACATAATTAAGAAAAAGAGATACAAGGTCAAACTTGATAATAGAGATTTATTGCAACACTTCAAAGTACATGTAATGAGTTCAAATACTAAAATCTACCCTTGCAAGCTCAAAATTAGAAGTTGCAAGACCAGAGGATAGCAAAGAACTCAACCAAAATCCAAGAACAAGAATTTTAATAAAGGACACAAATATATCACAAATATCAGAATTTCTTCTCTCAAAATTACCTATCTTACTACTTCTCAGATCTGCTATATATAGGCAATTCAAATTACAAAAATAGAACCACAGGTGGACCAAATGCATCATGAGGGGCCCATGAAAAGAAAACGAGCCACTTTGGTAGTGATCAGGCCGCAAATTGCGGCCATATTGGCAAAATTTGCGGCCGGCTTCTGGAGTGTGGGTCCCACCTTGTTGCATTAGTCTTCTGGTTAGTTGAGTGTCTCCCATTAATTACAAATTTGTCTATTTCTCACATGGGTGGATTCTGTAGTGATGAACAGAGAGCATTTCCTGTTAAAGTCAATGTTTCTACTTGGTTTCACCATTATTCTGTTGCAACCTTGCTCTGTATTCTGCCCGTCGGCAGTTATGGTGAAAAACCGTCTTTTTTGTTCATGTTGTGTACTAGCTCCCGTGTTTTTGCCTGTGTACCTGTGTTCTGTACTATTGAGCAGAAAGAGATTAATAGCACTGTTTATTGATAAAAATGATAGGAATTAGTGGTATTGAAATGTAATAAATCGTGTCGATCAAATACCCCCAAACTTATCTTTTGCTCGTCCCGAGCAAAACCATTTATTCACAAAAGAGAATTCTCACAGCACTTTCGCAGGGAACGCGATTGCACTGAGCGCGTGCAACAAGCCGTTAAACCTCTAGGTGTCCCTAGTAGGAGGAGTGTTGTCTCCTGAGGGTTTTCAGCGGATTACACCCACAAAATCCAGTCAAGTTAGTTTTGCAAGAAAATAGTTGATCCAAACCTAAAGTTAAAGTCTCAAAGCTAGAATTCCCATCACTCAAGTTAGAAACATTAAACCCTATCTTTCACTCCTCGCGATTTGTTTAATAAGCTGATAGGCGTCTCTTCGTGTTAGTGCGTTGGTGTCGTCGTGTTTTTAAGAATTTGATCATGTCAAAAAGTTTCAGACTAAGGTAAACATACAAAGGATCATACAAGTTTGAAAGGAGTTATGATTTTCTCAAGTTTTTATTCTCCAGTTAGGCTTCAAGTCAGAATATATATCAGTTTTAACCGAGTACCATAGTCGTATTGTTCACGCCTATCTTTTACCTGTTTTAGTTCATACACACCCTCTAATATTGTACAAAACGTCTTAATAACACAAGTCTTCATATCTCCATGAAATATTGTTTTACTAGAAAATTTGTCACCGCCAAGATTATACTCCCACTAAGAACCATAAGGACTTTTGACTTGGAGAGGATACTTGCTTGGCTTGTTTTATCAGGTGATTGGAAACTTAGCGAGCTTTGGGTCAATAACTCCCAAATCAGATGATTTTAGGGTATTAGGTGTTGAGACACCCCAAGGACTTAATTACCCAAGTCACCAAAACCACAAAACAAAAAGACTCATTTTACATTAGTACGACGGAGATATAGTCAAATTTTTTTTTTTTATGACGTTTACATGTGATAAGGTGTGTAACTACTTCACCAGGTTTCAGATGGGTTATTTTTCGGACTTGTAGCTTCTATCAAAACTTCTATAAAATTCTTCATATCTACTTCCTTGTATGAATTATTCTTGATATTACTTAACTCAGCCAAACCTATTTGATCTTAAGGATGTTTTAACACTTAAGAGTTTTTACAGACATGTCAGACATGTATTTGAAAAAAAAAACGACACGTGTAAGTGATATAAAAGACGTGTATCAGCTAAGATTAAACACACCGGCGGGTTATTTTTCAGGTCGTCAATCTCAATTCTTGAATTAGTTATTTCTATTTTCTCAATTTAACCATTAGATTTTGAATCACCATCCCCTGCTAGCAAGCCTGACACAATTTTTCATTTTTTTTTTTTTAATTTTTTCAAATTTTTTTTTTCAATGTAGTAAAAACATTTTTATACAATGCAGTACAAAAGCAGATATGAAATGCAACTATATGCAAAAGAAAAGAAAAATACAATAAGTAAATGCTGAAATGCAGGAAA
The DNA here is from genome assembly GCA_030015575.1 of Agapanthus africanus. Lineage (NCBI taxonomy): Eukaryota > Viridiplantae > Streptophyta > Magnoliopsida > Asparagales > Amaryllidaceae > Agapanthus > Agapanthus africanus. The sequence goes on along the minus strand of JASDDO010000016.1, from coordinate 267,106,615 downwards.
TATGCAAATGCAGTCTATATGCTACCTCCCCCAAACTTGAGTCAGACAATGTCCTCATTGTCGCTTTGCTTTGCCTTTCCCTTTTCTGCTTCCGCTGGCCTCATTTTGCAATTCCTGTTGAGTAGCTTCAATCCTGTCAAGCTGCTCCTGCATCTTTTGCTGTTTCTTGAGTATATGTCGAATACTCCTAAATGTCAGGTGCTGTAGATCCTTCTCGTTATCTGGCTCTGGCTCATTCAAGAGTGCTTCCGTTGAGCTCTCCGGACCTGGATGTTCGCTTGGGTCCTTCCTTGTCCAGACTTTTTGCTCGTAGTGGCTGCCGGTATAACCATGTGAAATTCGTTCTATTTCGACTGGCCAGTTTGTGTAAACAGTCGCGTATCCTTCAAACTCAATAATATCAATATAGTACTTTGCGAGCTGGGTGACTAGTACTGGCAAAAGAAGTTTGTTTTGCGTCACCCCTTCCATAATTGTGTTGTGTAATTGTCTTACAACACAGAAATACTGTTCCCTTTCCATTAAACAGTGCGCAATATGTCCCACCCCAGCCGGGAAGGAAGAAACACGGCTCTTTCCCCTGATGTTGCGATTTGCCCATCGGCAAACCGCAAGCACATTTCGGTACATCTGTGCTGGATTCAACCCCTTATCTTTCAATTCTACAAAGTCCCCCATCAATGATCTGTAAGCCGCCAGTTCTTGCGGTTCTTGATTCCCCGGTCTCATGGGGATACCTGTTACCCTAGAGATGGTCTTGGCTTGAAAAATCCTACGTCGTCCTTGGAAAAAGAATTCTATGAAATTCTCTTCCTGTTTGCCATTTCTTAACGCTTCATAAAAATCTTCGACCAATTCTCTCACAGCAAATAAATTATTACCCTTGTAAACCAGATATTCCCACCCTCTTTGACAGATTTCATTGTAGAAATACTGTCCATAGGTTTCGTCGGAGAAAATCTCGGAGAAATTTTTCTCACAATCAAAAGCTACCATTGTAGATCTGAAATTCTAGATGGAAATTAAACCAGGGGAGATGAAATCTTACAGAGAGAGAAGAAGATCAGGGATGTCGAGTCTGATCAGGCCGCAATTGGCGGCTGAAAGGGGATTTTTGGCGGCCGGAGTTTGGGCTCTGGGGCTGCGTCTTTGAGATTGGGTAGCTGATGAAGAGAGGGGTGTGGGGTTCTGTCAATTTCAGAAGTGAAGTCTCGGGTTGGGGTTTGGAGTGTTATAAAGGGTTATTTACAAAAACACCCCTTTACAAAAAGAATTCACAAAAGAAAACTTAAAGCTACAAAAGAAAACGTATATACAAGAGAACATGGGGGTGTTTTAATCGATGTAAGTCGGCTCATGCAAAAACATGAGCTCCCCCATTTCCGCGGGCAATTCTAAGAATGGTTTTAGCCGTTGGCCATTAACCTTGATTATGCTGCCAGTTTGCTGATTTTCAATTTCGACAGCACCGTGCGGAAAAACGGTGCGCACAAGAAATGGACCTGTCCATCGTGATTTCAATTTCCCGGGGAACAGATGAAGTCGGGAGTCGTAGAGCAGAACCTTTTGCCCTTCGGTGAATGTTTTTCTGAGAATCGCTTTGTCATGAAAGACTTTCGTCTTTTCCTTGTACAGTTTGGCATTCTCATACGCATCGTTTCGTATTTCTTCAAGTTCATTTAGTTGAAGTTTACGCTCTTCGCCGGCTTTTTCCAAATCGATATTGAGCTGTTTGATTGCCCAGAAAGCACGGTGTTCCAATTCAACAGGCAAGTGACATGCCTTTCCAAAGATGAGTCGGTATGGGGACATACCTAGATTCGTTTTGAAGGCGGTGCGGAATGCCCAGAGCGCGTCACTTAACATCAACGACCAATCCTTGCGGTTATTGTTGACAGTTTTTTCCAAAATTTGTTTAATTTGTCTGTTGGAAATTTCAACTTGACCGCAAGTTTGAGGATGGTAGGGTGTTGACAATTTGTGGCTGATGGAATACTTTTTCATTAGTGATTCAAAAGATCTGTTGCAGAAATGCGTTCCATTATCACTAATGATGGTGCGAGGCGTACCGAACCTGGAAAAAATGTTTTCTTTCAAGAATTTCACGACAACCTTGTTGTCGTTGGTTCGACAAGGGATGGCCTCCACCCACTTGGACACATAGTCCACAGCCAGCAAAATGTACTCATTCCCAAAAGAGTTTGGAAATGGTCCCATGAAATCAATGCCCCAGACATCAAAAATTTCTACAATCAGAATGGACTGTAGGGGCATTTGATTTCTTTTTCCAATCTTGCCCATGTGTTGACATCGGTTGCAGGTTTTGCAATATTCAAAAGCATCCTTAAAAAGCGTCGGCCAGTAGAAGCCACTCTGCAAAACCTTTTCCGCTGTTTTTCTGGGTTCGAAATGGCCCCCGCAAGCTTGATCATGGCAGAAGGACAAAACACTTCTTGTCTCAGAATTGGAGATGCACCGTCTAATGATCTGATCAGGACAGTATTTAAACAGGTATGGTTCATCCCAGTAGAAGAATTTGACCTGGGAGAGAAATTTATACTTGTCCTGATTTGACCAAAAAGATGGTGTTTCTCCGGTGACTAGAAAGTTCACGATATCAGCAAACCATGGTTCGCTTGATACGGAGAGAAGTTGTTCATCCGGAAAATGCTCATTGATTGGAATTTCCTCATTTGGTGCATTTGGTATGCGAGACAGATGATCGGCTACAACATTGTCGGTCCCCTTCTTATCTTTGATGGTTAAGTCAAATTCCTGAAGAAGGAGGATCCAACGTATCAATCTGGCCTTGGCATCCTTTTTTGCAAAGAGGTGCTTAAGCGCAGAATGATCAGTGTAAATAGTGACGTGGGTTCCGATCAAGTAAGGACGGAATTTCTCAAGTGCGAACACAACAGCTAAGAGTTCCTTTTCAGTCGTGGTGTAATTTAGCTGTGCGTCATTCAACGTCCTGCTCGCATAATGGATAACATGCGGCTTCTTTTCAAATCGCTGTCCTAAGACAGCTCCTATCGCAAAGTCAGAAGCATCGCACATTAGTTCAAAAGGTTCGCTCCAGTCTGGTGCGCTTAAAATCAGAGCGGAAGTGAGTTCCGATTTTAAAAGCTTGAACGCGTGAAGGCACTCAGAGTTGAAGTCAAAGGGTGTTTCTTTTGCCAGCAAAGAAGTCAAGGGTCTAGCCAGTTTGCTAAAATCCTTGATGAAACGCCTGTAAAACCCGGCGTGGCCTAAGAATGCCCTAATATCACGGACAGTTCGTGGAGGTGGGAGGCTTGAGATAACGTCGATTTTTGCTTTATCGACTTCGATTCCTTTCTCAGAAATTATATGGCCTAACACGATGCCGTGTTTGACCATAAAATGACACTTCTCCCAGTTGAGTGTGAGGTGCTTTTCTCTACATCGTAGCATTACTAGCTCTAGATGCCTCAAACACTCAGAAAATGAATCTCCAAAGACGGAGAAATCATCCATGAAAACCTCTAAAAATCGCTCTACCATATCAGAGAAGATGCTCACCATGCACCGTTGAAATGTCGCGGGTGCATTGCACAGCCCAAAGGGCATGCGGCGGTAGGCGAAGGTACCAAAAGGACAAGTGAAGGTTGTTTTGTCCTGATCTTCTGGATCAATCGGGATCTGATTATAGCCGGAATACCCATTTAAGAAGCAATAGTAGGCGTGTCCGGCTAGGCGTTCAAGCATTTGATCAATGAAGGGCAGCGGGAAATGGTCCTTGCGAGTTGCTGCGTTGAGCTTTCTGTAATCAATACAGACTCTCCACCCTGTTTGTGTACGGGTTGGGATGAGCTCATTTGCTTCATTCGTGATTACGGTGAGTCCCGGTTTCTTTGGTACTACGTGAATGGGGCTTACCCATTTGCTATCAGATATGGGATAGATGATCCCATTGTCCAGACACTTCAGCATTTCATTCCTTACCGCTTCTTTCATTACCGGGTTAAGCCGGCGTTGAGGATCCTTGAAGGGTTTGGAATCATCAGTCATATGGATTCTGTGCTGGCAGATAGCAGGGCTGATTCCTTTGATATCAGCCATTGACCACCCAATCGCTTCCATGTTCTTTCTCAGAACATCCATGAGGGCCGACTCTTGCTCAGGCGCAAGGTCGGTTGCAATTATTACTGGAAGCGTTTTGTCATTTCCCAAGTACGCATACTTGAGGTGGTCAGGAAGAACTTTGAGGTCGAGTTTCGGTGGCTCCTCCACAGAAGGTCGTACGTCAGGGGCTGGTTCGTTGTGAAGAGGTTCAAATTGGGGCCCCCAATGTGCATAGGATGCCTGTTCAGGATTTAGCTTGTCAAGGAAAAGAAGCTCCTCAGAAAATAGTTCTTCAAAAGTTTCGTCCAGACACTCGTTTTTGAAGTCAAATGTCCCCTCCTCAGACATATCATATACAGCGTTGACTTCAAAAGTGTCATCGTGTTTCTCGCTCGCTTGGTTTCCTAGCGTGAAGATGTTGAGGTCTACTGTCATGTTCCCAAAAGAAAGTTTCATGGACCCATTACGACAGTTTATCAACGCGTTGGATGTGGCTAGGAAAGGCCGCCCCAGTATGACTGGAATTTGACCGCTGGGATTGGTGACGGGCTCAGTCTCCAACACAATGAAGTCTACGGGGAATATGAATTCCCCAACCTTGATTAGAACATCATCAATTTCCCCCCTCGGTACTTTTGTCGAACGATCTGCCAGTTGCAGAGTCACTCTGGTCGGCTTGAGATCTCCCAATCCCAGTTGTTTGTAAACTGAGTAAGGAAGGAGGTTCACACTTGCCCCTAAGTCTAACAAGGCTCGGTTAATTTGTTTGTCCCCAATGGTGCAAGAAATAGTAGGACAACCTGGGTCCTTATATTTCACAGGAATAGACTTGGACAAAACATCGCTCAGAGTGGCAGCCAAGAAGACGGTTTTGGGGACATTTGTGCGTCGTTTTTGGGTGCACAAGTCCTTCAGAAATTTTGCGTATGCCGGAACTTGTTGAACAACGTCCAACAAAGGAATGTTGACCTCACAGCGTTTAAAAACTTCCAACACCTTTTCCATGTTTGCAGAAGGCTTCTTTGATTTTAACCTATTAGGATAGGGAGCCTTAGGTCCAAACACTGAGTTTGGAAAAGCTGCAGATAGAATAGGTGCAGAAGACGGGAATGTTTTTGCTGGATCATCAGTGTGGTTGTGTGGCAAATTCTCATGTTGGTTTGAAGGATGTGCAGCAGATGACGAGGAAGAAGAAGCAGGAGGTGAAGAAGAAGAAGGTGATGAAGATGAAGACGGATCACAAGGAGGAGCCGGAGATGAATTACGTGCTGGCAAACTGACAGCCGCACGCTTGGATGATTCGCTGGGGCTGACGACCTTGTTGTCAATCGTTCGTCCTGATCTGAGGACGGTGACGGCGTTCGCATTCTCAATGTTGGTCGTCTGAACAACATGAGCGTTGTTGTTTCTTTGTTCTCTTGGGTTTATCACGGGTTGAGAGGGAAATGTTCCCTTCTCACGTTCATTAACTGCTGCAGCTAGTTGACTGATTTGGATTTCTAATCTGGCTATCGCTTGAGTGTTAGCGCTATGCAACTGACCGGATGTTTGCATAAAAGTAGCCAGACTAGATGAAGTCTGCGCAGAAGTCTTAATCAAAGCTTCCAACCCTTTTTCAATGGATGTTACCCTCTTGTCGTCTTGGACGAACCCAGGGGGTGTAAAGGTTGGGTTGAGCTGATTCGGCTGTTGGGGCAGCTGGGGCTGGTTAGTTGAATATCCCAATTTTTGGTTTTGAAAGTTTGAATTTTGAAATTGTTGGAAAGGCGGGTTTGAATTGTTGTTTTGAAAAGGAGCCTGATTCCAAGCAAAATTGGGATGATTCTTCTAACCAGGGTTGTACGTAGGTGCAAAAGGGTCGTTCCTGGGGCGCTGGTTCTGATACAGCGCATTAACGTTTTCAGGTCCCTGGGACCCAACGAGAAAAGGACATTCTTCAGATATGTGGCTAGGATGCTGACAGTTAGCGCACAAAGTTGGAGAAATTTGATTGACTGGTAGCGGTGAATTTTTCCCTTCTAAAGCTTCCATTCGCCGTACAAGAGCGGCGATTTTGGCTTCGGCAGCTATAGAGGTGTCAACTATGTGTGCACCACTCCTAGTCACGGATGGTTTCTCACTCACACTTTCCCACTGGATGGTTTTGTCAGCCAGTTCTTCCAAAAAGTTCCATGCGTCCTTAGCACCATAGCTCAAGAATTTGCACTGACACATGGATTCTAGCATCATACGTGAACTGGAATCTAACCCCTCATAGACAATCTGACATAACCTCCACTGTTCTAACCCGTGATGGGGACATTTGATTAAGATGTCTTTGAATCTTTCTAAGCATTTCCAAAAAATTTCACCCTCTTTTTGTTTAAAATTGTGGAGTTCATTTCGAATTCACACGGTTTTATGAATAGGGTAAAATTTTTTAAGAAAAACTTTCACAAAGTCATCCCATGTCGTGATCGATCTAGCTGGTAAACTGTTTAACCAGCTTTTCGCATTATCCTTAAGCGCAAAGGGAATGAATTTGAGCTTAACGACATCCTCTCCCACTCCTTGGATCTTCATCATTGCACATACTCCTTCAAATTCACTGATTAACAGGTATGCATCCTCGGACTCGAGTCCGTGGAATTTTGGGAGTAGTGGAATGAACTGCGGTTTGATTTCATAGTTGTTTGCCGCAATGGTGGGCAGTACTATGCATGAAGGAAGAGATGATCGGTGTGGATAACATCTGTCCTGTAATGCCGCTTCCTGTTGCTCAACGATTGTTTGCTCCGTCATTGTTGGTGGTGTAGGAGAAGAAAGTGAAGGTGAAGGTGAAGGATCGGACGGCTCCGATGAGGCAGAAGGTAAGGTCTCAGAGGATTCCGAGGAATCAGAAGGTGAAGAAGAATCGGAAGATATAGGCACAAACCGAACTAATCGAGATTGTGAATCTCTAGTCCAAGCTGACATGCACTATTCGGGAGTGGTAGGGAAAAAATGTTTTTTTTTTATATATATATATATATATATATTTTTTTTTACCAAAAATTTACAACCACAAATATCACACACAAGGTATAACAAGATCACAAACAAGACACACTGCACACACCTAATCAGTCTAGGGTTACCTAGGTCAACTAGACCTGCTCAAAAAAACTTGCTTTTTGAAGTAAAAATGTATTGCGAAACCGCCCAAAGATAGACTGATCGAGAAGCCAGGTAAGTGCAGAGAGGAAGGGAGGTTTTCCCTCGCTTTCGCGAGGTTCCTTAATTAGAGTAACCTTCTCTCTTTCGGCGGTTGCGCCTTTCACACTTTCCTAGACACTTCAGGAACAATGTACCGATCGGCGGTGTTCGAAATACACTTAACTTACCCTAATGAGCGCGAAGTCCTTAGAGGCTGAAAGTCTAATTTCTTTTAAAGTTAATGAGGGTGTGAAAATGCTCGTTCTTTATGGTTTGTGGGCCACGGAGAAGGGTGATGAAATCCCTTACCGTATCTTGTTGGGGTTCTTTGCCCTTAAGTCCGTATTAAATTCATGCAATGCGCAAACAATAAAAGTTGTTCAAATCATCAATCAATCGTTTTTTATGTTATAAGCAGTGCGCTGCAAAAAATACGGTTAGTTTCTTTTGGCAGTTGTGCTTGGCACTTGTGCAGCGGAGTTTGCGAAAGAATTCCTGCACAAAATTGAAGTATTGGAGCGTCGGGTTTGAGGAGAAGGGTGATGAAAAATACGTACCTTGGATTTATGAAGTTAGAAACTTCCGTTGGCTTGATCCGTGATCACTTGAGCGTTCGCTTGTACGGGTCGATCTACCCGGATCTTTGGCACTGTTAACCTCGTAACGCTTTTCTCCAGAATTCCGTTCTCAGCTCCGCACAATCGTAGTTCGTATTTCAGTTGCAATCTGGAATTTGAGAAAAATACGATATTTAGTGCATAATACGATATTTATGGCCAAATTTCTGTAGATATATAATTAAATAATTCTAAATATAGAAATGGACTAAAAACAGAAATTTAGAGATGTAACAGAAAAATTGGGGCAAAACATCAGGTTCAGGCCGCAATTTGCGGCCATTTTGAGCATTTTGGCGGCTTGATCTTGGTGTTATTGCTCCATCTTTCTTTGTATGCTCTTCATTTCTGTTAGTAAACCTTTTCTATATCTAGAATAATTTTAGCACAATTATATCTACAGCAGAAAAGAAAACACAGAGAGCAATGAGTCGGATATTTGAGGTGTTTTGTTTTTTTTTTGTGTTTTTTTTTTATATACAAAGTATATACAGAGATAACTCAAAATAAACTTCGTGGTGTTGCCACTCCCCGGCAACGGCGCCAAAAACTTGTTCGAAACCCACGGTGACGTGCTTTTTGGAAAATGAGGTCAATATCGGATATGTCGATTTTTGTCGGAAGAATAGTGCACGACGTGAGTATCGAGTGTTAAAAATACCGCAAGTGCACGGTGCGTTGTAGCGAGCCGGCAAGTACGGGTCGAACCACAAGGAGTGGATATCACGACATCATTTTGAGTTATGGATCAAAAGTTTGAAGATGGTGTTTTGTCACGTTTTAGTGTGATATCTAAAAGAACAAGGTTTGGGATATAAAAACTTAAGCTAATGGTTTAGTAAGAGTGAATTATGACTTTTACCCCCAACTCTCCATTTTTGATTCAAGATTTACTTCTTTTTAGTTTCCATTGGAATACCGAAAGCATACCGTATTTATCCGAAAAATGTATCGGGATGAAATACGATATCAAGGGTAGAAAAACAGAAACTAATAAGAATGGAATGGATAATGGAGTGGATATGGAATTAGTTAAGTGAAGTAGCAAGTATAGAATATATGCAAGAATGCTATATATCCTATCTAGCTAATTGCGACACATAACTTGATTCCGTATTCACGCCCACTTCAAATCGTAACAAAGCAGAGATGAAATGTAAAGAAAGGATAAGATATATGTTTAAAGGTTGATTTAAAACGATATATCCTATTAAGCAAAACATGATAACCGTGCTATGTTAAGAAAAGAAATGAAAAAGTGCAAGAATCAAAAAGGGAGAGGTTTGAGGTAAAGTCGTTTCACATCCTACCTCACCATCGCCTAAGAATAACTACTCACACATTATCATATCAATACACAACTGAATAATGAGGAAAATTGACATAATTAAGAAAAAGAGATACAAGGTCAAACTTGATAATAGAGATTTATTGCAACACTTCAAAGTACATGTAATGAGTTCAAATACTAAAATCTACCCTTGCAAGCTCAAAATTAGAAGTTGCAAGACCAGAGGATAGCAAAGAACTCAACCAAAATCCAAGAACAAGAATTTTAATAAAGGACACAAATATATCACAAATATCAGAATTTCTTCTCTCAAAATTACCTATCTTACTACTTCTCAGATCTGCTATATATAGGCAATTCAAATTACAAAAATAGAACCACAGGTGGACCAAATGCATCATGAGGGGCCCATGAAAAGAAAACGAGCCACTTTGGTAGTGATCAGGCCGCAAATTGCGGCCATATTGGCAAAATTTGCGGCCGGCTTCTGGAGTGTGGGTCCCACCTTGTTGCATTAGTCTTCTGGTTAGTTGAGTGTCTCCCATTAATTACAAATTTGTCTATTTCTCACATGGGTGGATTCTGTAGTGATGAACAGAGAGCATTTCCTGTTAAAGTCAATGTTTCTACTTGGTTTCACCATTATTCTGTTGCAACCTTGCTCTGTATTCTGTCCGTCGGCAGTTATGGTGAAAAACCGTCTTTTTTGTTCATGTTGTGTACTAGCTCCCGTGTTTTTGCCTGTGTACCTGTGTTCTGTACTATTGAGCAGAAAGAGATTAATAGCACTGTTTATTGATAAAAATGATAGGAATTAGTGGTATTGAAATGTAATAAATCGTGTCGATCAGCCTTACATCAAAAAGAAGAAGAAAAACTCCTACAACAGCGGGGGAAGGGGGTGGAAGAAACATTGCTCGTGGTACTCCGAACAAATTTCCGCCAGCCGAGCCCTTGCAGCCTCGGACCTCTGCCTCTGATGCTGTCCGCGAACCCTCATGTCCATGGACGAGCCAGAAATCTCTGCGGGCGGGCACCCATCGGCGAGATGCCTCAATTGGTAACACTCGAGGATGAGTGACACCGATCGATCCCGCTGACTCTTCGAGATCAGGCCGAGACGACATAACGATCTTATCTTGCCAACCGCCTCGTCATTCAGTTGTTCGGACAAGGGGTTGTGAAGCCCCGGCGATGCCCTCCAGATCGAGTACATCAGCAGTTGGAGTAGGGGTGATCGCCGGGGAAGCAGGCGGCCGACATGATCCTCAACGCGCCGGATCACCGCCTACAGCGTCTCCGCGGAGCACGGCTGGTCGTACAAGTATACGTCCTTGAAAGAAATGATCTCGGGGATGGAGAAAGGGAATTCGTCCATTCATGCGTTTTGGGGATGAAGAAAGGAGTGATCAACACGCCCTCTCTGTTTTATAGCCCCACAGCGCCCCCAAGAATCCTGGGATTCACCCAAATTACTCCAATACCGTAGCGCCACGTGGCGGAACATACGCGGCTCTTCGAAACGCTTCACCCTTCCCATGTGTTCCTGACACATGCCGACCGCAACGGTCACTCTTCCTGATGTTCGCACACCAAGGAAGGTTAGACCGAACCTCGCAAAGCCGGGCAGCTACCCTGCCCAGTCCATCCTTAGCAGGCCACTCCATGCCCTCCCGCGCTAAGGATCAAAGCCCTTATCAAGAGGCCATCGAGCAGCTACCCTGCTCGGTCCATTCTTGGCCGGTAATTTACTACCCACAGACGCCAAGGATCAACCCCTCATCAAGAGGCCACCGAGCAGCTACCCTGCCCAGTATATCCTTAGCAGGCAACTCCATGCTCGCCCGCGCTAAGGATCAAAGCCCTCATCAAGAGGCCACCGAGAAGCTACCCTGCTCGATCCATCCTTTGCTGGTAATTTACTACCCACCGACGCCAAAGATCAAGCCCTCATCAAGAGGCCACCGAGCAGCTACCCTTCCCAGTCCATCCATGGCAGGAAACTCCTTGCCCAACGATGCCAAGGATCAAAGCCCTCATCAAGAGGCCACCGAGTCGCTACCCTGCCCGGTCCATCCTTAGAAGGTCACTCCATCCCCTCCCGTGCTAAGGATCAAATCCCTCATCAAGAGGCCACCGAGCAGCTACCCTGCTCGGTCCATCCTTAGCAGGCCACTCCATGCCCTCCCACGCTAAAGATGAAAGCCCTAATAAAAAGGCCACCGAGCAGCTACCCTGCTTGGTCCATCCTTGGCCGGTAATTTACTAACCACCGACGCCAAGGATCGAGTCCTCATCAAGAAGCCACCGAGCAGCTACCATGCCCGGTCCATCCTTAGCAGGCAACTCCATACCCTCCCGCGCTAAGGATCAAAGCCCTCATCAAGAAGCCACCGAGCAGCTACCTCGCTCGGTCCATCCTTGGTTGGTAATTTACTACCCACCGACGCCAAGGATCAAGCCTTCATCAAGAGGCCACCGAGCAGTTACCCTGCCCGGTCCATCCTTGGTAGATAACTCTTTGCCCAACGACGCCAAGGATCAAAGCCCTCATCAAGAGGCCACCGAGCAGCTACCCTGCCCGGTCCTGTAAGTGCACGGCGGCACCCCGGCAGTCAATCCGACGCCGGAATGTGGAAGCGGTGATAAACTTTAATTTTGCGAACTTAGCAAACCGGCACCACCGCGCACTAAACCCGGATCGAACCATTAACTAGTCCTAGCTAACTACAAGATAGGGAATAGAGATATACCGACTGATCCGAGTCCTCCGGTCTTCTCGTCATCGTCCCGATCTCTCGCGGAATGTTCTGTCTCCACCTCATCGCCGGAAGTGCACCACATCGCCTACATCTTTTACGGGGTCCCACCTCAATGCCGAGGCAACTCGGGCACGAAGCTGGCGAGTCGACGTGCCCAAGGTTTGCTGTAGAACGTGTAGTGCTCATGTCTCATTTTAGGGGTAGTGGAATTGCCTTTGTGGTGGAGGAAATGATATAAGCTTTTGGAGATTGATCTTGTGGGATTTTTACCAAAGCAAAAGCACCAAAAACCCCACATATGAAATTTGGACAGCCCCACAATGAGAGTGGCCGGCCATGACCATGGGGAAGTGAGAATGAGAGTGTATCAAAAATATGAGAGAGGCCACACCACAATCCCAAAGGAGAGAGAGAGAAGGCTATCATGCAAAGGAATGATCACTAGTAAAGTCCAACACTCAAACAACAATCATCACACTTCATCATCAACAAGCATGATGACAATTAAAGGCCAACACTCCACCACAACCATCATCTCAAGCATGATGACATCAAATGGTCAAACCATCATGACACAAAGAAAGTCAAGTGATGGTGAGCCATCATGATCCAACCAATATGCAAAGACCCCCTTCCAAATTGCTTATTTGCACAAATGCAAATAAACCCTCCTCCACCAATCTTCGGCCATTGAAAGATACAAAGGAAATTTGCCGAAACGGAAAGCAAACTGGCAACTCCAGAAAACTGGTCCCGTAATAAATTACAGGAAAACCCCGATACTGTGCATACACACCCGCATTTGTATTCCGATCGAAATACAAAAGCAATGAGACAATAATCTACACTGTACTATACTAGGATCCGGCTTAAACCAAAGCCGGCTAGTAATATCCGTCCGATCCTGATCCGTGCAATACCGCACGTATCTGATCGAACCCTGCCATATATCCATATGGCCTATAGTACAAACTGTCTGATCCTGATCCGTGCAATACCGCACGTATCTGATCGGACCCTGCTATATCTCCATACGGCCTCTACAGCGTTTCGTCCAAAACTTGAGTAACTGAAAGTGTGGTGGACTTTAAAGACTCGTCAACACCTTGGCTGTGGATTTAACCACTAGCACGTCAGAGGTATAAGCCAATACGTAACGGGCTACCAGGTATTGACCAAAAGGGACGTCGATGAGCGAACTCATCCTGACACCCTACTGAGCCTGTCAGTGACAATATTCGTACAGTCCGGTCCGTTCGTCTATGAGCATCGCATGGCGGGCCTAGGGGGTTGGTAAAAGTCAGACCCCCAAAAGCGGTACAAGTCGTGTCGGAGTGTAGCCCAGAACACCCTGAGATACTACTGGAATACCTACCAGTAAATCTCCTGCCTTGGCCAAGGACTTTGTGTAATGGCTCTCCTAGACACAGCACGACCTCACCCCCAATACCGGGAGAGACGAACCCCTGAAGATCCGCTCACTGCCTCCATGTGGCTCAGGACTGTACCCAACTAAAACCTGTTTGCACGACTCCTTTGAGCCGTGGTAGGGTAGTAATCAAAGTACAGTGGGAACTCTCACGAGACAAATGACGATCCCCAGGTCGATGAACTAACCTGTACACATGTCACCAGGGAACTGCTATCTGACGTTTGGTATAAGACCAACTAGCATGTTCCCGGCGAGTCCTGTCTGGTGTACTCATAACCCAATGAGCACCTGTACACATCTTAGGTGAACCAACTGACACCAGTGGCTTGTGAGACCGGCCACCGCCCCTCGTCGGGGTCTCGACTGTATACACTAGTCTACTCTGGAGTATCGATGCCCTATCTCGAAACTCCCACGACTAGGGACCATTTAAGGATGTGCTTATAGATTACCAGCTCCTACGTATATGATCGCCCTCATACTGCTGGCAGTCAAGCAAGAATCCCAGGGGCTCTATCAACGTGCAATAGTGACCTGTCAGGTCACTTAAAGCAGTACACGATGATAAAGATAAACCAGATAGCATACTATCATCTTGAGTAAGACTGTCCTACCGGGATAGGTCCTCCATCAATCATTGCAATCACATGCCTGTGATCCAATAATTGACTCTGAGGGCACTATCTCCAACAGGTCCATCCTTAGCAGGCTACTCCATGCCCTCCGGCACTAAGGATCAAAGCCCTAACCAAGAGGCCACCGGGCAGCAACCCTGGTCGGTCCATCCATGGCTGGTAGTGCACTACCCACCTACGCCAAGGATCAAAGCCCTCACCAAGAGGCCACCGGGAAGCAACCCTGCTCGGTCCATCCATGGCTGGTAGTTCACTACCCACCGACGCCAAGGATCAAAGCCCTCACCAAGAGGCCATCGGGCAGCAACCCTGCTCGGTCCATCCATGGCTGGTTGTTCTCTACCCACCGACGCCAAGGATCAAAGCCCTCACCAAGAGGCCACCGGGCAGCAACCCTGCTCGGTCCATCCATGGATGGTAGTTCACTACCTACCGACACCAAGGATCAAAGCCTTCACCAAGAGGCTACCGGGAAGCAACCCTGCTCGGTCCATCCATGGATGGTAGTTCGCTACCCACCGACGCCAATGATCAAAGCCCTCACCAAGAGGCCACCGGGCAGCAACCCTGCTCGGTCCATCCATGGCTGGTAGTTCACTACCCACCGACGCCAAGGATCAAAGCCCTCATTAAGAGGCCACCGGGCAGCAACCCTGCCCGGTCCATCCATGGCTGGTAGTTCACTACCCACCGACGCCAAGGTTCAAAGCCCTCGCCAAGAGGCCACTGGGCAGCAACTCTGCTCGGTCCATCCATGGCTGGTAGCTCGCTACCCACCGACGCCAAGGATCAAAGCCCATACGAAGAAGCCACCGGGAAGCAACCCTGCTCGGTCCATCCATGGCTGGTAGTTCCCTACCTATAGACTGTAGGGTTCCTAGGCACTCTCAAGAGGTCTCACAAGGCATCAACCATGCCAATTTCAAAAATACGGTGCCGAGAAACCCTAGACTAGATCGTCGGCTAGAAGTTTAGGCGATAAAATGAAACTAGTTTACAACTAAACTAAAAGAACGGATATACAACCTTCAAGTGAAGGTTTCTTCAAGTGATGAAGAAGAAGAAGATAAATATTATGATAAGTTGTTTTCAAAATAAAAAGTAAATCAATACTTATCATAATAATAACCATGGTCAAGTGTAGAGAATAAATCATGGTTAGTGGGAATGGTTAGGGTTAAGCATGGAGACAAAATGGTCACTTGGTCAAAGCTTCATGAAGCTTCAACATCCATCCAAAGAAAGCCACCATTTTGCATTATGCTTATCATTTTCCAAAATGAATAAATAAATAAATAAATAGATATGAAAATGAAAACCCTAACCATTACATAACCATGGTTTAAACTTTACACAAAACACAAGTTAGCATGCATCATCAAACATGATACATACAAGTGCACAAAAATATATCACATATACAATGTGCACAATCCAAGTGAGAAAATCCATTTAAAGTAAACCAATACTAGTTAATGCAAAGTAATATATCAAATATATAATTATACATTAAATCATTAAATCAACACTTGATTTAACGATCCGGTCATATCGCATATAACCGACTAGTATCCAATGTATCGGCTTATCGAATCAATCCTTGATTCGATAACTAGGTTATATCGCATACAACCATTCGATACATTCATCGCGAGAATGGAATACGGTATCACATACACGCATTATTCTCGGTCCCGCACATATCTCATATGCGCTCCTATTTCGTTTCGCTTGAGCCAGGAAACCTCTGTGTAGGACTCTAAAGACTCATCAATACGCCGGCAGCAGGTGATGATCATATCAAACACCCACAAGCCGCAAGCGGTCTGCTAAACGTAACGGCCACCCGGGTATTGAGCGATCAGAAGATCGACGAGCAAGCCCGCTCACACTCCAGTGAATCCAACCAGTAACACTACCGTACAGTCCGGTCTGATCGTCTGATATGTCGCATATCTTGCCTAGGGGTGGTAAACGTCAGACCCCAATAGCTCGATAAGTCGTGTCGATATGAGGCTCATAACGGGTCGAGAAACTACTGGTAACACTTACCAGCAATTCTCTGATCAGCCCTGGCCAGGGACTTCCTGTTATAGCCAATCGAACACAGTGCAACATCAACTCCCTATACCGGGAGAGACGAATCCCCTCCTATCGCTCATTGCCTCCATGTGACTCGGGACTGTACCCAAAAACCACCGTTTTGCACGCCCTCTTGGACGTGGTAAGATGGAAATCAAAGCACAGTGGGAACCACACAAGACTCTATGACGATCTCGGGTCAACAGACTACTCTGTACCAGTGTCACCTGAGAACTGCCATCTGACGTATGGTATAATACCATCTGGGAGTTCTCGGCGAGTCTGTCCAGTGTACCCAGTCTCTACTGAGCACCCGTATATCATCTCTGATGTCAAACACCGATGGATATGGGATCATCCATCGCCCATCTATATGGGTCGAGAAGGTACACGCTAGTCTACTCTGGTATATCGATGCCCCGTCTCGATACACCCACGACTAGGGACTTTGAAGGATGTACTTATGGACTACTGTATCCCCACTAGTATGATCCGCATCATAGTCCAGTTAGTCAAGTACACATCCTAAGGGCTTTACCAACATGTAATAGAGAGACAATCAGTATACACGTTAAGGTAAAGTACAACCAGATAGCATACTATCATGTCGAGCAAGAAAGTCGTCCCTATATATGTCCCAGCTTCCACTACAATATACATCCGATGTACAGTAATGGCCTCTAGGGCATACATATAACTAACAATCTCCCACTTGCACTAGGGCCATCTGATAGCAGTGATTGCAGTATCTCATACTCAACCATCCCATAAAAAGTCTCTCTCTGGGAATAGGCCTTTGTGTGTGGATCCGCCGTGTTGTCCTCTGTGTCTACTCTCCTGACCTCGATCCCCTAGAGATCAAGCATCTCCATGATCAGGTGATACTGCCTTAGAATATGTCTGGATCACTGATGGGACGTGTGTTCCTTGGCATAAGCCACAACTCCATTGTCTCACAATGGTAGGAACGTAGTTCATCTCATGAACAAATATTCATCCATACTGCCTCTTTGGTAGCATCTTAAGTAGCGATGTATCCTGCCTTTATCGTCTAGTATGTCACGGTATCTATCTTGGAACTCTTCCAACATACCGTCCCTTTACTGAGGGTAAAGACAATGCCTGTGACTGACATTCAGTCGTCTTTATCACCCTGGAACACTTCCAGTGATTCTCCCCAGGATCGATTGATACCATCTCACTACAACTAGTGAGAATCCAATTAAATCTATCTCATAGATCCAAAAGCTCAGGATTTAGGAGGTATCATTTTGATCCTATATGGAGAATCTCTGTGATAAGCGCAGATTGATCGAGCGTAGCATAGGAAACTCCTTCCCTATCAAGAGTATGTCGTCCACGTACTCTACGAGGATCACCACCATACTCCCTACTACCTTTTTGTATATACAAGGTTCATCTACCATTTCGATGATGTCAAACTGTTTGACTAACTCATCGAAATAGATGTTCCAACTCCGCGATGCCTGCTTCATCACATAAAACATCTTGCACACGTTTCCGTTGCTCCCACTGTCTACGAAGCCCTCTGGCTGTGTACTTATAGACGCTATCTTCCAAAACATCATTTTAGAAGAGCTGTCATGACACCCAACCACCAGATATCGTAGTCATGGTATATAGCCGTGGCAAGTAGGATCTGGATGGACTTAAGCATAGCTACTTGAAAAAGGTTTCATCATTATCCACGCCTGGTCAATGGCGAAAACCTTTAACAAGTCTAGCCTTGAAAGTCTCAACTTTTCCATCTACACCAAGTAATCTTCTTAAGATATACTTGCTCCTGATGGGGATTTAACCCTTCAGATATAGCAGCCAAAGTCCATACTTTGCTGGTGTATAAGGATTCCATCTCAGATCGCTAAGCATCCAGCCATTCTTACAGAGTCTCACTCCTGATGGCCAGCTCGAAACTAGTTAGGTCATCATCTCATGATGCAATCCTCGCTCCCACTGTCACAGAGAAACCGTAGTAACTCTCAGGTGGGTGAGGAACCCTACAAGATCGGTGGAGAGGCTGAGGTTCGTTGGTATCTACTGAATCCATCGGTTCTATCAAATCATCAGCTGCGGTTTGTATAGCTGGAACGTTTCCAGTTCTACATAACAGACGTTGCCTCGAGCTTGTCCAGATTTTGCTTTTAGACATAGGCCGAACAACCCCAAATCTTAACCAACTTAAGATATGGGCTCTTCCCTTTCCATATCACATATGAAGCGGTAGGCTACTGATTTGATCGAAACCCTATTCAATAGGTATGCAACTTCATAAGTGCATAACTCCCAAAAGGAAAAAGGTGACTCGGTGGTACTCATCATAGAGCACACCATATCATATAGGGTGTGATTGCTCCGCCCCGATACAACGTTGTGCTATGGTGTATACGGAGGAGTAATTCTGAGAGAGAATCTCATTCTCCTTTAGAATAGTCCAGGAATTTCCGTGCACAAGTATTCTCCTCCCTGATCTCATCATAGGACATAATACTTATACCCGTATTTTGGTTCTCTACTTCTTGCTTATATTCTATGAATATCTCAAAAGGTTCGGACTCATGTTTCAACAGGAATATATGACTGAATCTTGAGAGATTATCAGAGAATATAATGAAGTATAAAGAATCATTCCTGGCATGTGTAGACAGGAGACCTTACATACATCATCATGTATCAGTCCCAAGAGTTCATTAACTCTTTCTCTGTTTCCATTAAACAGGGCTGTGGTCATCTTATCTTTGTGACATGACTGGCGAGTTTCATAAGATGTAAATTCAAACTAATTTAAATATGCATCTATATGTAACTCTAGCTAGTCGGGTCGCATTGATATGACCTAGTCTACAATACCTCAAGAAGGATCCGTTCATTTCTGAACTCTTCCTCTTGTGTGTGTTCTGTATACGAAGAACTGTAGTTTGATTTAGAACATTAATGCTTTTAGATAACGTGCCTGAACCGATCAACTTTTGATATAGGAAATATTCAAAACATTATCCAACAATACAAAATTTTATCGTTTCTTTACTAATAAAGAGACAGATATGATTTTGTATATCATGTTCGGTATCTAATAACATTCGTTCAGAATCAATGTATTACAATACAGGGTGACAGTGACCAACAGACTTGGCTGCAACACTTGCCCCGTTTTCTGCCTCATGAAACTTATCACCCGTTCTCAGTTTTTCTACCCTTTTGTAGCCCTATGTAACAGATTACATATCTGGGATCTTGATCCGGTATCATATACCCAGGATGCGGAGGATACTGAGAAACAGTTCTGTATAATGAACACACCCGAAGATGATGCATCAGCATGCACTCTCTTCGTTTAGGCGGCACGGGAAATCTGGTATTCCCCAATTTCCTGCTCTGTCTTATAACAATTATAAGTTGGAGCAGGACCAACGTTCCCTAGCTCAGTATAACAAGCGGGTTCGGTCAATATTCCGTATTATTATTCTGATTAAGGCGTGATATGGTCGCTACCAGGAGAGAGAGAGAAGAAAACACTCAGCGTGCGCTCTTGCAAGAATAGATTGGTAATTATTTTATCTAATCAGGATGGCTCCCACTGCTTTTTATCAAATCTTCCTTCAAACCCTAAAAGGAAAGACTAGCCGGGATTAATTACACACTACAAGTTCGCCAATCTTTCAGCCAGGCCAGTGTCGGTACTTTGAGGGAGGTCCCCCGTGCTTTCGCACGAACCTAATTAATGTAAACCTCATTTTCCCAGAGGAGTAACCCCGTTAACACCTTTCTAGACACCTACTTGATCGGCTAATTGTAATGTGTAAAACTCTCCCAGGAGTAACAATTACTCGCAGCGGGTATCGGGATCCAACTATCTCATAGAAGGTATGCAATCTCATTGCAAATTTCAACACTTGAAATTCCCGATAATATTTTGCCCCTAGCAGCTATATGACCTTAACATAGTCAACAAATCATAAGTGCTAGTCAAGTTCAACCCGTCATTTCCCGATTGAATTAAACCCACCCGCACGACCCTTAACATAGTCAACAAAGTCGCACGACTACCCTAATCCAATCACATCATATGCTTATGCAGATAAGCACTAATTAGCTACCGCACACTACGCCTTAACATAGTCAACAAACGTAGCACGAATACTAACTAGGACTTATCTGAAATGACGGAGGGCTACGACAGGTTTTTCTGAAAACCTATTGCGTAAAGAACTTGATATCGTTGTAGGATCGAATGAATTTTGAAATGGAGTGTTTTTTAGGCTTTTCTAGTTTTGCTAAAGGAGTCACTCCCGGTGAAGGGATCGTCGATCCTTTCCTCGTCGAATGAGGTGCGGGATATATCATATATATCACTGTGCAAAGCAAAAACTCTTAAAAGCAATCAAAAGACAAACCGAGGGTGTAGCATCTGCCAGTTATTGCTAAAGGAGTCACTCCCGGTGAAGGGATCTCGGTCCTTTCCTTATCGAATAAGGTGCAGGATATATCATATATACCGCTGTGCAAAGCAAGAACTGTAGCTACCTGTTTTATTTTGAAATTCGATTCTACAACATCTTAGGTTTCTTTTATTTCATTAATCTCATTAATGAAGTCCCATCATTTAAGTACCTAATCATCACAGATAAATACGACGTACACTTATGCCATCCGCATTCGCCTCGATGTCCCCTCGTGCACCGTTAGGTTAGGTAACTAACGGCAGAGCGGGGCAGGGCTAGCGCGGGTGTAAAACATAAGTAACGTCTATATAATATATCATATATACTATATACTGTATCTATCACAGAACATCACATGATCACATCACAGATATCGCAGCAGAAGAATCATATGAAATATTGGATATACTAGGACGTCCGTGTTTTCAATACGAGCCAGTATAAAACACGGATTCCACGGTCGTGATGAATAGCCAAACCCACACCCGTAGACCCCTACGAGAGCGGCAAGCAACCCTACCAATTCTAGAGTTAGGAGACCCGGACTCGACTCCTCGAGTTGGTCTCCCACAGGACTCCAGAACCCGGTTACTTGTGCCCTCCTCCTTGGGTCTATCCTAGTGCGGAAAAGTAAATAATATACAAACGGTGACAACTTCCGCAACCTGGAAGTGCCCCAATAAAAGAATATTACATACAAGTTTTTACACGAATGAAAATGGAAAAACACTCATCTCACATAAAAAAAACCCCGGCTATTCAAATACGACGATCCAATATAACATATCCTGCAACACATAACATCACATGTCATCAACGTAAGTAAACATGCATATCCCAATTGTCGTTGGCATATAGCAACGAAACCGGCGATATCACATATTACACTTACGGTCACAGAAAAGAAAGTGTAAAACTACAACAGTTGGAATCCGCAACCACCTCAGACATCGCATGCCTGACCAAATGAATTACTTAGACATCGCATGCCTAACAATTATAAACCCCGCATTTTAGTCTCAAAATCGAAAAATCGTTTCAATATCAAGTCGGGAAATTCAACAAGATTCCCGACATCCTGATCGAATGCTCGTCGCAAACTTTAGTAGGCGGCCGCACCCCCGATACCGTCGACGAAGTGCACCAAGGCGGAACACCGCTGCCGCGAGCACCCGAACGGATGCTTTCGGCGACGGGGTTCTCCTACAGTCACTTGGTCGGGGCTATGGGGTGTAGCTGTCTATTAAGTTTACCCAGCGAGTATCCGCGTACGCTACGTGATTGCGACGGACTTTTGATCACATCAAAATTCCGTGGCAACCGATCAAGTGAGACTAAACTGCTATGTTTATAACATTCATGTAAGTGCACGGCGGCGCCCCGGCCGTCAATCCGACGGCCAAATGCGGAAGCGGTGATAAACTTTAATTTTGCGAACTTAGCAAACCGGCACCACCGCGTACTAAACACCCGGATCGAACCATTAACTAGTCTAAGCTAACTACAAGACGGGTTAGAGATATACCGAGTGATCCGAGTCCTCCGGTCTTCTCGTCATCGTCCCGATCTCCTGCGGAAACTCCGGTCGTCGCCTCCTCGCCGGAAGGGCACCACATCGCCTGCATCTTTTACGGGCTCCCACCTCAATACTGAGGTAACTCGGGCACGAAGCTGGCGAGTCGACGTGCCTAAGATTTGCTGTAGAATGTGTAGGGCTTTATCTCTTTGGGGTTATGTTGCCTTGATGGAGGAATGAGGTCAAGAAAAATGGTGCTTTCATTTTTCTAGCAAGAAGAATATGAGATGAAGAATAATGTCACAGGCAAAAATGAAACTCTCTAATTTCCTTCCAAAGAAGTGGCCGGCCATACCTTGTGGAAAATGGTGGAGGGGGGAAATACAAAAGCAAGAGGGAGGTGATGGTAGTAAAAGGTAGAGGGTGACCATAACCAAAACATTATCATAACCAAAACTCAAATCAACCTCAAATCCTTTCTTATCACCAAAAAGCAAGGAAAAGACTAAGAAAGCATCTCATGATTATGAACCATCATGAAGCCCCACAATTGCAAGAAAACCCCTCCACAAATACCAATTTGCACAATTGCAAATTAGTCCCTCCATCGGAAAAGTCCGGCCGGGAAAGAACAAAGGAAAACCGGCCGGAATGGAATGCAAACTGGCAACTCCAGAAAACTGGCCCCGTAATAAATTACAGGAAAACCCCGATACTGTGCATACACACCCGCATCTGTATTCCGACCGGATATAAATGCAATGAGACAAAACTACACTATCTAATACTACGATCCGGCTTAAGCCAAAGCCGGCAAGTAAAAACCGTCCGATTATGATTCGTGCAATACCGCACGTATCTGATCGAACCCTGCCATATCTCCATACGGCCTCTACAGCGTTTCGCCCGAAAGCTTGAGTAACTGAAAGTGTGGTGGACTCTAAAGACTCGTCAATACTATGGCTGTGGATTCAACCACTAGCACGTCAGAGGTATAAGCCAATACGTGACGGGCCACCAGCTATTGACCAAAAGGGACGTCGATGAGCGAACTCATCCTGACACCCTACTGAGCCTTTCAGTGACAATATCCGTACAGTCCGGTCCGTACGTCTATGAGCATCGCATGTCGGGCCTAGGGGGTTGGTAAAAGTCAGACCCCCAAAAGAGGTACAAGTCGTGTCGGAGTGTAGCCCAGAACACCCTGAGATACTACTGGAATACCTACCAGTAAATCTCCTGCCTTGGCCAAGGACTTCGTGTAATGGCTCTCTTAGACACAGCGCGACCTCACCCCTAATACCGGGAGAGACGAACCCCTGAAGATCCGCTCACTGCCTCCATGTGGCTCGGGACTATACCCAACTAAAACCTGTTTGCACGACTCCTTTGAGCCGTGGTAGGGTAGTAATCAAAGCACAGTGGGAACTCACACAAGACAAATGACGATCCCCAGGTCGATGAACTAACCTGTACACATGTCACCTGGGAACTGCTATCTGACGTCAGGTATAAGACCAACTAGCATGTTCCCGGCGAGTCATGTCCGGTGTACTCATAACCCAATGAGCACCTGTATACATCTTAGGTGAACCAACTGACACCAGTGGCTTATGAGACCGGCCACCGCCCCTCGTCGGGGTCTCGACTGTATACACTAGTCTACTCTGGAGAATCGATGCCCTGTCTCGAGACTCCTACGACTAGGGACCTTTTAAGGATGTGCTTATAGACTCCAGCTCTCACTTATATGATCGCCCTCACACTGCTGGCAGTCAAGCAAGAATCCTAGGGGCTCTATCAACGTGCAATAGCGACATGTCAGGTCACCTAAAGCAGTACACGATGATAAAGATAAACCAGATAGCATACTATCATCTGGAGTAAGACTGTCTTACCGGGATAGGTCCTCCCTTAATCATTGCAATCACGTGCCTGTGATCCAATAATTGACTCTGAGGGCACTATCTCCAACAATCTCCCACTTGCACTCAAGGCTAATTATTGCGATGTCGCATACTCACAGCCTGTGTGATACCGAACACCCAACTCCCCTACTAGTCAGTCTCACAAAATCCGTTTGCGAAACTATTGCGTTCGAGGAATAGCCTCAGTGAGTGGATCCGCCTAGATGTTTCTTTCTATGTCTCTCTATATCTCAAGTTCGCGGAGAAAGCCATCTCCCGAAATGAGCAATACCTGTCTTAGAATGTCTGGATGTCTGATGGGACCTAGCTCATAAATGAACTCCAAATCCAAACTTCTTAGACTGTATCGTTAACTGAACTTAATCAGTATCCTGCGCCATGCCACCCTCAGTATTGCCTTGGACCACCTGTCCAAAATACTGCCCCTCGTCAGAAGGAAAACTAAAACTCTGACAATCACCCTGTCGTCCATGTCACCTTGGAAGCCTGGAGTGATAACCGTCTCCTAAAGGAGGCATCCGTTATCATATCCCTAGAACATTCACTTATGTTCTAAAACTGCTTCCGACTGTTTCCCCAGGATTGGATCAATATCAACTTATTGCACCTACTGCAAGAACAACATCTGGTGTGGTACTTGACATCTCATGATTGACTCAATTGCCTGAGCAAGTGATCTGCCAATCATGCACATCCCTCTCCCCTTTAGTCTATAAGACACCTTTAGAGAGGGTGATTCCATTACCTGCAGGTACACTACCATGCCAGGAGTCGTCCATTCTAAATACTCATAGAATGCTGTCAAGGTACCCTGATTGGGAAACCACCCAAATCTAGATCTAAAACCATAGATCTAGTAACCAGTATGCCTGATATAATGTCCAAGTCCTTTGTGGAGAAACCACTGTGTGACGACCAAAGTATAACCGATCGTAGTATAGGAATATCACTTCCTACTACCTTCTCAATAGATCCATCCCCTATTCTGATGACGTCAAACCTATGACTGTCACATCAGAAATAGATGATCTATCTCCGCTACATCTGCTTTAGTCTATAAATAGACATAAGCCTGATGTCCACCAATACTTCCGCTGCTCCCACTGACTACGACAACCCTCTGGCAGAGTCATATAGACGTGCACTCCTAATGCTAATTTAGAACGACGCTATACTCATCCTTCTGCCGGGTCTCGCATCCTGGAACAACAACAATGGCAAGTGTGGGTAAACAAGAACTTCCCTGTCACCGTCCTTGAGGCTACCGGAGTACCTCTCGGGTGCCTGAAGTTACCCACCTTATCTGCGGAGTTGCCAATGGAATGTCAAATCAGATTGAATCTTTAGGTTCCTTATCAAATCTTCAGTAATCGTTTGTGGTTCTGGAATCACTTCCAGTTCTACCATACTCCCACTACTGTTTTTGAAAAAATCCATTTTTAATAAAACTGTGGCGAGTCTAGAACAATATTTCTATTGATCTGCCAGATGGTAGAAAATCAACCCTCGTCATAGCCTGGGTCAACCCACAAACAGCCATTGCAGAAACGTGCCTTGAGTTGTCCAGTGTCTGGTTTTAATCATAAGCCGGACAACTCCCCGTACCTTAACAACGTTAAGATATGAACTGTTCTATATCCAATATAGAACCAGAGGCACTGATTTAATTAAACCAGATTCAAATCATGCAGCTATCTCCAGTGCATGTCAACTAAATGGAAGGAGGCCGATCAGCGTTACTCAACTTAGGAATGCTTCCAATTATGAGTAACCTGAAAGAGAAGCAATTTCTCTTTACCATTACTATCAACTGAATACCATACACAAGTATCTATATCTTCGATCACTTTGAAGAATCCCGATACTTGCTGCACCTGGTTCTCTACTCTATTCAAATACCTATAACTCCTCAAAACTTAGACTCTGTGTTTCTACGAAACACATATCTAAGAACTAGAGAAGTTAAAAGTAAACAGAATATAGTATGAGGACCAACCCCTCTGTCCTAATGGACACTGGACAACATACAATACTCTGTATAAGTCCGCTGAGTCTAACAACTCTTTCACTGTGTGTCGTAGGTTGAAAACTGTACTTGTGGTTAAGAAGAATTACAACGCTGTTTAATGCTCCTTACCTAACCATCCACTGATGTAGGTAAATGTCATCGACATAATATAAAAAGGTATATCTCACTCTATGAAAATAGACGTACAGATATATCAATTTGAAATTGGTGCACAACAGCGGATATTCAAAACCAAATATTTGCCGACCGGCAAACAGCCCAGGTGAT
The DNA here is from genome assembly GCA_030015575.1 of Agapanthus africanus. NCBI lineage: Eukaryota > Viridiplantae > Streptophyta > Magnoliopsida > Asparagales > Amaryllidaceae > Agapanthus > Agapanthus africanus. The sequence goes on along the minus strand of JASDDO010000016.1, from coordinate 267,080,339 downwards.
CTCCTCAAATATCACCGATTACAACGAATCCTGATATAATGAGGATGATCACCCAATTCCCAATAACTTACTCCCACTCATCATTTGTAAAACCATACAGATGTGAGAATCATACCTGGTAAATACATACCCTGGAGCAAGTGTCTAATTGGGAAATCAGTTTTCTATTAACAGTACACAGTGAAACTGAAACATTGAAATGTTTCGACGGGGTTTCCTGGTATTCCTAGTAATGCCTCTTCCATTATCCAGATTCACGACTGTAACTTTATAATTCTTTGCCACCTCTCCAAATCCCTTTATATGTCTTTAGTCATTACCATCTGTACACCCCTGTAGGCCAAATGGTTTTCTTCATTCCCTACCGTTCGGCACCAGCCTATGGTTTGGAAGAAGACTATCCAATAAGCATAAAGGGTGTACTGTCCTAATCCTAGGAGCACTCGCAATGCGAGAGAAGGTGAAGATAAAAGATAACCGAATAAACCTTATTCCTATTTCTCCTGGACCAGAATCCATCCCCGAACTGGAACAAGTTCCTTTCGAGTTCGTATATAACCATACGATGGAGTATCCAATAAACTATGGATCTTCGTAGTGATACGGAGTGTCCTGGAGAAATACAAAGGTGATTTAGGATTGGCGATGAAATACTTGGTTTGGTCGTGAATATTAGTCGCAATTTACTAATCCCTTGCTTTGTCTTAATCTTAATACCTTCTGCACACCATCGTTATGCTAATTGGTTTTCTTCATTCCCCAGTGTTCGGCACCAGCCTAAGGTTTGGAAGAAGACTATCCAATTTGCGTAATAGGTGTACTATCTCCTAAACCAAGGAGTACTCACAACTTGAGAGAAGGTAAAAGGGAAAAGACAACTGAATAATCCTATCCGTTTTCTCCAGAACCGGAAACCATCCTCGAATTCCTTCGAGTTCGTATATAACCATACGATGGTTTTGTCCAATGGAAGTGGACGTTCGCAGTAATACGGGGTGTCCTGGAGAAAAGGGTAAAAGTATGAGTGGCAATGAGGTCTGCAACTCTGACAATCCAAAAGCCAGTGTTAAGAAGGTTCGGTCAACTTGGTCACTGAGTCATAGTCTTAGGGTCGGGTCAATGGTCGCTGCCAGAGAGAGAGAAAAGAAACACTCAGCGTGCACTCTAACCTAGATCAGAATGGTTACCAAATTATCTAATCTGGAAACCTCCCACTGTACTTTAAATTCTCCTCCAAACCTGAAAGAAGAATTAGTCGGGGTCACCCGAGGAGTAAACCAACTCATCAGTGGGAATCGGGATCCAACTATCATTGCATGATAACGTGACGGAATCCGCTCACGCTATCACACTCCAGAAGGTATGCACATATCTGGCAAGTTTTAGTTCTTTTGAAACTCCCGATGTGGATTTTTACCCCATGCTGTTATGACCTTGACTTTGGCCAACAAATCATAAGTCACATGTCAAGTTCTACCCGTCATTCTCCAGGTAGTTTTGAATCCACCCGTACCTACCATTGACTTTGGCCAACAAGGCAGTACGACTGTTCCAAACCAACGCATCTATCTATGCTGCATATGAATAACCAACAGCTACCAAACACTGTGCCTTGACTTTGGCCAACAAACACAGCTTGAATACTATTGACTACCCATATGAAACGACGGAGGGCTACGAATGGTTTCTTGCGAAAACCTTTAACGTAATGAACTTGATATCATTGAAGGAACCGATAGCTTTTTAGAAAATATAGTGACGAAAACCTTTACTAAAGAGGCCACTCCCGGTGAAGGGATCTCGGCTCTTTCCCCGTAGAATGGGGTGCAGGATATTCCAAATGAATACCACGATGCAAAGCAAAAGTAATCGGCTATAGTGAAGTTAATGCCCTGACGCAAACTTCTGTCCAAGGGGTCACTCCCGGTGAAGGGATCTCGGCCCTTGCCTCGTCGACTGAGGAGTAGGATATTCCAAATGAATACCACGATGCAAAACAAAAGTGAACGTCCTTGCAATAACAGCTTTTTGAAAAGTGTTCCAACAACATCAGAATAGGTTTGTTTTTAACGTGCATTGATCCGAATCAACGCATTCCCATCAATTGATCACACCACAAAGAACGAAAATATACTGATGTACGTATATGTCATCCGCATTCGCCACTGGGTCCCGTCATTACCCGTTAGGTTAGCTAACTAACGACAGAGCGGGGACTGGACTAGAGCGGATGTAAAACATATACAACATCTACTAATATATATACCAATATATTGTATTCGCTCAAGGCGTGAAAAAAATGCAACATCACAGAAATGTACAGCATCACAAAACAATACAGATATCTGGGATCCTCGGGTTTCACAGAGCCACTACTGAAACCTGACGTTCCCCTGGTCGTGTGGATAGCCTGTGCAATGAAATCCTAGACCCCTACGGGCGCGACAAGTTACCCGCCAAAACCTGAAGAGAGGCAGCCCCCTTCAGCGCCGTGAATGGACCACCCAGCACTTCACGGAATCTGGTAACTTAGGCACCCCTCCTGGGTCAACCTGTACCCCCTACGAGTGCGGCGAATAGCCCGCCAATTCTAGAGTGAAGCCCCCTCCGTCCCAATGCCATGAGATGCGGGCTTGTTTCCCTCCAGAACCCGGCTATCTGTGCATCCCTCCGCGGGGTAATCCTAGTACACTAAGTAAAATATACATACAACGGGTACATCGACCGCAACCAGGTCGTGCCCCAAAAGAATAATACAAACAGGCAGTGACGGTAGTCCACATGTCGGACGCTCGCCCCGCAATATCAAATGTACATAATACAACAACACTGTACTAGCATTGCATCTAGGCTATCCCCCACGACCGATCCGCAACATCACAGCAAAATCACAAAACATTAACGTGAAAGTCACGTTCGCAAATCCGTCTAACCGGGCTATAGCAGTTAGACTGGATTTACCGATCAAGTGACATTCACGGTCGCAGATATAATGTAAATACTATGAAAAATGTGTTTAAAATATCCGATCGATCAAAAATTAACAAGTGGGACCCCAAGCAATACTGTAGCAGATCAAGAAATTCTGGGCCCAAGTTCAATATTCCAAAACCCCCAAAATCAGCCCACAAGCCCACTGGAAAATTTCGACCCATTGATCCCTCAAACCTGCGGCGGAACCGCGGCAACAAGGGGGGTTTTGCCGCGGTTCCGCGCTCTACCTGAGAGATCAATGTCTCGAATTTTCCCAGAACTCTTAGAACTTATGGTACATCAATTTTCTACAACCTGAAAAAATTTTGGACTTCAAAAAATTTCGACAAAAAACTGATGTGAGGAAAAAGTGGGTTTTTTTTGGAATTTTGGTCGATCGGAAATGCAAACACATCAAACAAAGCTAGACGAAGTTAATGGCGAGGCTCTGATACCACTGTAAGTGCACGGCGGCGCCCTGGCCGTCAATCCGACGGCCAAATGCTGAAGTGGTGATAAACTTTTATTTTGCGAACTTAGCAAACCGGCACCACCGCGCACTAAACACCCGGATCGAACCATTAACTAGTCTAAGCTAACTACAAGACGGGTTAGAGATATACCGAGTGATCCGAGTCCTCCGGTCTTCTCGTCGTCGTCCCGAACTCCTGCGGAAACTCCGGTCGTCGCCTCCTCGCCGGAAGGGCACCACATCGTCTGCATCTTTTACGGGCTCCCACCTCAATACCAAGGTAACTCGGGCACGAAGCTGGCGAGTCGACGTGCACAAGATTTGCTGTAGAATGTGTAGGGCTTTGTCTCTTTGGGGTTATGTTTCCTTGATGGAGGAATGAGGTCAAGAAAAATGGTGCTTTCATTTTTCTAGCAAGAAGAATATGAGATGAAGAATAATGCCACATGCAAAAATGAAACTCTCTCATTTCCTTCCAAAGAAGTGGCCGGCCATACCTTATGGAAAATGGTGGAGGGGGGAAATACAAAAGCAAGAGGGAGGTGATGGTAGTAAAAGGTGGAGGGTGACCATAACCAAAACATTATCATAACCAAAACTCAAATCAACCTCAAATCCTTTCTTATCACCAAAAAGCAAGGAAAAGACTAAGAAAGCATCTCATGATTATGAACCATCATGAAGCCCCACAATTGCAAGAAAACCCCTCCACAAATACCAATTTGCACAATTGCAAATTAGTCCCTCCATCGGAAAAGTCCGGCCGGGAAAGAACAAAGGAAAACCGGCCGGAACGGAATGCAAACTGGCAACTCCAGAAAACTGGCCCCGTAATAAATTACAGGAAAACCCCGATACTGTGCATACACACCCGCATCTGTATTCCAACCGGATACAAATGCAATGAGACAAAACTACACTATCTAATACTACGATCCGGCTTAAGCCAAAGCCGGCAAGTAAAAACCGTCCGATTATGATCCGTGCAATACCGCACGTATCTGATCGAACCCTGCCATATCTCCATACGGCCTCTACAGCGTTTCGCCCGAAAGCTTGAGTAACTGAAAGTGTGGTGGACTCTAAAGACTCGTCAATACTATGGCTGTGGATTCAACCACTAGCACGTCAGAGGTATAAGCCAATACGTGACGGGCCACCAGTTATTGACCAAAAGGGACGTCGATGAGCAAACTCATCCTGACACCCTACTGAGCCTGTCAGTGACAATATCCGTACAGTCTGGTCCGTACGTCTATGAGCATCGCATGTCGGGCCTAGGGGGTTGGTAAAAGTCAGACCCCTAAAAGCGGTACAAGTCGTGTCGGAGTGTAGCCCAGAACACCCTGAGATACTACTGGAATACCTACCAGTAAATCTCCTGCCTTGGCCAAGGACTTCGTGTAATGGCTCTCCTAGACACAGCGCGACCTCACCCCCAATACCGGGAGAGATGAACCCCTGAAGATCCGCTCACTGCCTCCATGTGGCTCGGGACTGTACCCAACTAAAACTTGTTTTCACGACTCCTTTGAGCCGTGGTAGGGTAGTAATCAAAGCACAGTGGGAACTCACACGAGACAAATGACGATCCCCAGGTCGATGAACTAACCTGTACACATGTCACCTGGGAACTGCTATCCGACGTCAGGTATAAGACCAACTAGCATGTTCCCGGCGAGTCCTGTCCGGTGTACTCATAACCCAATGAGCACCTGTATACATCTTAGGTTAACCAACTGACACCAGTGGCTTGTGAGACCGGCCACCGCCCCTCGTCGGGGTCTCGACTGTATAGACTAGTCTACTCTGGAGAATCGATGCCCTGTCTCGAGACTCCTATGACTAGGGACCTTTTAAGGATGTGCTTATAGACTCCAGCTCTCACTTATATGATCGCCCTCATACTGCTGGCAGTCAAGCAAGAATCCTAGGGGCTCTATCAACGTGCAATAGCGACATGTCAGGTCACCTAAAGCAGTAGACGATGATAAAGATAAACTAGATAGCATACTATCATCTCGAGTAAGACTATCTTACCGGGATAGGTCCTCCCTCAATCATTGCAATCACGTGCCTGTGATCCAATAATTGACTCTGAGGGCACTATCTCCAACAATTCATTCAGTTATCACATAACTTTTGTGAATTCCAATTGTTGTATCACATTCCGGATAAACAGAAAATGTTAAACTTTCCGATTGAACATTCGAACACCCAAGTTTTCCCGAAACAGCTCAACACATGAAATAAGTCTAACAACATTCAGTTCGTGCCTCAGTACCAACGGTCCAGCCGTAGAAGGGTCAAGCCAACGCCTCACCTGTGGCACGTCGTACTGCCCCAAACCCGAAGGTTCAAAGGGCTGTTCAAGACGGTCACATAATCGAGTTAAGGTTTGTTGTCTTCTAGAGGGTCCATCGCGTTACTTGCATTACTTAGAACGTCGTTAAACTACGGAAAAATCCAACACTTGGAAATTTCCCGACAGGGGAAAAATTGGGTATTTATATCCGGTCGAACTTTTTAACATATTCTAAAATTTATCCGGAAAGCCACATAGACAAAATCTGATACCCCGATCGAAACACCGAATCCCCAAAACAACCCCAGAAAATTCAACTCTTGAATAAAATTTAAAAATACCCAGAGAACTCAGCACAGTTAAATAGGAATTACTGTGCAAATTGGTATTGCTGACGTCATCAAGTGGCGGCGGAACAGCCGCACGAGCCATGCTCGTGCCGCGGTTCCGCGGCTGTTTAAACTCCAAACAGTGTCGTATTTGCACAGTAATTCTTACAATTTCCTAATGTATTTTTTAGGAATTTTTAATTCACAAAAAACCCTGTTTTATAAAAAAGTCCAGAGAGCATGTAAAATTGGGGTTTCGGGTTCGTTCGGGTTTCTAATTCCGTCTAGACTTCGCCTAAGGCTCTAGCTAGGCTCTAATACCACTGTAGGGTTCCTAGGCACTCTCAAGAGTTCTCACAAGGCATCAACCATGCCAATTTCAAAAATACGGTGCCGAGAAACCCTAGACTAGATCGTCGGCTAGAAGTTTAGGCGATAAAATGAAACTAGTTTACAGCTAAACTAAAAGAACGAATATACAACCTTTGTAGATCCGGTCCTCCACCTCCATAGCTCCGCAATGAAGTCTCCTCGCTGTCAAAGTCGAACCCCGGGCTCTAGCGTCGGCTTCATCGGAGAATGGACGGGCTAGGTCGTCGACGTCGATGCCGAAGATGATCTACGTCGAGGCATCACTAGATCAAGCTCCAACTTCACCAAGTAAAGAAACTTGTGAAGAAAACACACTCTACTACTTGGCAAGAGGTAGAGGATGAAGAAATAGGAAGTGGGTAGACTTTAGAATTGAATTTCTCACTCATTTTCATCAATCACCATTGATGAAGTGAAGGTTTCTTCAAGTGATGAAGAAGAAGAAGAAGATAAATATTATGATAAGTTGTTTTCAAAATAAAAAGTAAATCAATACTTATCATAATAATAACCATGGTCAAGTGTAGAGAATAAATCATGGTTAGTGGGAATGGTTAGGGTTAAGCATGGAGACAAAATGGTCACTTGGTCAAAGCTTCATGAAGCTTCAACATCCATCCAAAGAAAGCCACCATTTTGCATTATGCTTATCATTTTCCAAAATGAATAAATAAATAAATAAATAGATATGAAAATGAAAACCCTAACCATTACATAACCATGGTTTAAACTTTACACAAAACACAAGTTAGCATGCATCATCAAACATGATACATACAAGTGCACAAAAATATATCACATATACAATGTGCACAATCCAAGTGAGAAAATCCATTTAAAGTAAACCAATACTAGTTAATGCAAAGTAATATATCAAATATATAATTATACATTAAATCATTAAATCAACACTTGATTTAACGATCCGGTCATATCGCATATAACCGACTAGTATCCAATGTATCGGCTTATCGAATCAATCCTTGATTCGATAACTAGGTTATATCGCATACAACCATTCGATACATTCATCGCGAGAATGGAATACGGTATCACATACACGCATTATTCTCGGTCCCGCACATATCTCATATGCGCTCCTATTTCGTTTCGCTTGAGCCAGGAAACCTCTGTGTAGGACTCTAAAGACTCATCAATACGCCGGCAGCAGGTGATGATCATATCAAACACCCACAAGCCGCAAGCGGTCTGCTAAACGTAACGGCCACCCGGGTATTGAGCGATCAGAAGATCGACGAGCAAGCCCGCTCACACTCCAGTGAATCCAACCAGTAACACTACCGTACAGTCCGGTCTGATCGTCTGATATGTCGCATATCTTGCCTAGGGGTGGTAAACGTCAGACCCCAATAGCTCGATAAGTCGTGTCGATATGAGGCTCATAACGGGTCGAGAAACTACTGGTAACACTTACCAGCAATTCTCTGATCAGCCCTGGCCAGGGACTTCCTGTTATAGCCAATCGAACACAGTGCAACATCAACTCCCTATACCGGGAGAGACGAATCCCCTCCTATCGCTCATTGCCTCCATGTGACTCGGGACTGTACCCAAAAATCACCGTTTTGCACGCCCTCTTGGACGTGGTAAGATAGAAATCAAAGCACAGTGGGAACCACACAAGACTCTATGACGATCTCGGGTCAACAGACTACTCTGTACCAGTGTCACCTGAGAACTGCCATCTGACGTATGGTATAATACCATCTGGGAGTTCTCGGCGAGTCCGTCCAGTGTACCCAGTCTCTACTGAGCACCCGTATATCATCTCTGATGTCAAACACCGATGGATATGGGATCATCCATCGCCCATCTATATGGGTCAAGAAGGTACACGCTAGTCTACTCTGGTATATCGATGCCCCGTCTCGATACACCCACGACTAGGGACTTTGAAGGATGTACTTATGGACTACCGTGTACCCACTAGTATGATCCGCATCATAGTCCAGGTAGTCAAGTACACATCCTAAGGGCTTTACCAACATGTAATAGAGAGACAATCAGTATACACGTTAAGGTAAAGTACAACCAGATAGCATACTATCATGTCGAGCAAGAAAGTCCTCCCTATATATGTCCCAACATCCACTACAATATACATCCGATGTACAGTAATGGCCTCTAGGGCATACATATAACTAACATAGACACCAAGGATTAAGGCCCTCACCAAGAGGCCACCGGGCAGCAACCCTGCTCGGTCCATCCATGGCTGGTAGTTCACTACTAATCAGTCGAAAATATTGCATTCTTAACACATCAATTTCCCTACTCTTTCTAATTATCTAAGGGTGTTTGGTATAAATATAGCACATATTAACAATTCGTCTGCAAAATATCAAATAATATGTGTTATACTTTATAACCGGCATTATGAAGGAAATTGTGTGTTTATTACTATATGCATGATTTTGTCTCTCTCAATACTTTGTCTCAAGATTTTGTGCAGAAATTGTTCAGGTAATAGAACAGAAACTGCTAAAAAGCATCGATAAACGCATCAAGTCAAAGACTTTAGATATGGCAGTAAACAAGAAATAACTATAGGATTCCAGACATCAGAAAAGTACCATAAAACCAACATGAAACAACCCTGAAGATTAAATGCACTGACTCCATCAAACGGCCGCGGATCCGCGGCCGAGTCAGGCCGATCCGCCGCGGATCCACGGCCGATTCGACTCGTCGGTGGTTGGAACTTTTCCCGAGGCTTCTCTTTTAACGACCAAACTTCTTCAAGACGCTTCAAAGTCCCTAGAAATCTCCAGAAGCTTCCCTCCAACACCCAAGCTTCTCATGCAAGCTAGATAACTACCTTCATCTAGAAACTTTCCTACAACTACCTAGCTTACTATGAAAGCTTCATAACAACCTAGCTTCTAGGGGAAGATAAAGGAAAACTATTAAAGGGGACCTATGGCTTCATTACAAAAGTTGTTCATTAGTTCATTAATTGAGTTGTTGAATATTGAGCCAAATTTGCACAAGTTGAGTGACACAATTTGTGATCCAAAACCCTAACCCAAATCCAAATCTAAAACCAAATCAAGATCATTTTGAAAAGTGACTCAAGCAAGCAAATGAAGATCCTTTGAAGCAACGCCGATCATCATCCGAGCAAGAGATCCACGAAGATCCGCGACGCAAGAAGATCGATGTGAAGCGAACTTCGGCGGATCTAGTTACCTTCTCAAATCTTGTAATCTTTGAGTGAACTGTACCTAATCGTCGATTAATAAAGGTGAAAATTATAAATCTTGCTTTTCTTTACATTCTTGCATTATGAAAAGTTGCCGATTCTTGATTCTTTCTTTTTTCATGATGTGTGAGTGAAATCTCCGCTTGTAGCGGAATCGAGAGAATAGGTAGATGATGATGATAAAATTCTTGAACGATTCTTAAGTCTTATGAGTTTTGTAAAGTTTAGGAAATTGAATCATCAAAGACCTAATTTGAACGAGATCGCTTTCTTGAATGTTTTCGCTCCAAATTAGAGATCAACGATCGGTGATTTTCTTGACTAGAGGCTAAATACTGAATGATAATCAATGAAAAGACAAGGGATGGTAAAGAAGAAACCGTAGTTTGTTCAATAAATCCCTAATCCTCGTTGATCGTCATCGATCTAGCAACAAATCCTCAATAGATAAGAATTTGTAATCTTTAGTTTTCATGATCACTACTTATTTGATCGATTACTACAAGCTACTTTACAAATCTTGATAATTCAATAGGTTTGGACATTTTTTTGATCTTTATTAATTCTTGATTTTAGATCTATTTCTTTATGTTCTTGAAAATAAATCTCACAAATATTGAATCATTTTCTTTTATCTTTTATTTTCAACTCAACTAAAACGATTTCGAACAAATTCACACTTTCTCTGTGGACGATCCGCACTCACTAACCGAACCTACAAAAGACACCGTTAATTGATTGTGGTTCACAAATTTCTTTGGTTGTGATCTTTACACTTTTCAAAACACGACACGGAAATGATTCAATCAAATGGTGCCGTTGCCGGGGATCGTGTGCTAATTTGTTCATTTTTGCAATTTGAGTTGAAAATTTTATTATTCCATCAGATTTTTTAGATCAAAATCGCACAAGTGCTTAACGATTTGTTGTGATTTCTGCAAGGGAATCTGGAATCATTAGAGCAAGAGGAAAAATATTCAGATCATCTCAGGAAGTCCAGTGAGGCAACAGGAGCATTTGCACACAATTTTGTGCAGGGAACTATTCAAAAGACCGCGGAACCGCGGAATTATGCAGGTTTGAGCGGCGGATCCGCGGTGATCTTGAGGAATCATAGCTCCATTTCTCTGTGGTAACTTCTATACTTTCTTATCTCCTCCCTGCTCTGTTCCATTAACCAATTTCTGCAGGTTTCTTTGCAAAAATTCGCAGCGCCGCAAAAAGAAAATTTATTGTGTGTTTGATCTTGGTTGTTTGCATATTTTAACATGGAAATTAAGGGCGAAAAGACCAAATTCAGATTAGGTGGGGATTTTATTACCCTTCCTAAGCCCCAAAAATCACAAACTTGCATCCGCATCATCCTCATTAACTAAAAAATATCTAGACAAGACTCTAAGGACCGTCGCACTCAATTAGGACAGAAGGAGGTCATGGGTAATCTATTGCTTATCCGCGTTTCTTTTGTGGTGTCTAAGGCAAGTGGTTACTTAATTAGGCCCACTACTTACGTAGTGGAGAACCTCCCACATACCTGGCACTTACCTGGCCACAGAAGGGGCAAAGAGGCAGTAGAGGATATATCGTGCGACTTGTCTTCTGGAAGTCTAGGAGCGGTCTAGAGACTTGACCTAGGTGACCACTAGATTTAGGGTTGCTTGTGCATTGTTTGTGTATTATTTTTCAAAAATCTGTAATTTTTCAAAAACAAACACCAATCCAAAATTTTCCCCTAATTATCACAACGCTGCCACTTATGCTAAATCATTTAGTGCATGCTCGGCTGGACACGGGATTCTAGTGTCTGTCTTGTCCGCGTTTCTCCTATCGACTCCGAAGTCGGTAATTCTACATCTACTTCTTCAGCCACTACCATATCCACTTCGATGGATGGTTCTCCATCAAACTTCTTTAACACTACCCTGCCACCGTCTGCAGGTGCGCAGAATCCTCCCCGCATCTCTCTCTAAGAGAGATGCTACCCTATGCGAGGTCCTCTTTCGACCTGTCTCACCATTCCACCAGCCAATGGGGACAATTTTGAAATAAAACCTCAATATATCAATCTTCTACCAAAATACCACGGTCTCGAGTCTGAAGACGCGTACGTCTTTATTACCAAATTTGAAAATGTATGCGCTATGATGGATACTTCACAGCTTTCTATGGATGCTATGAGATTACGTCTTCTCCCATTCACTTTGTGCGATATAGCCGAGAAGTGGCTTTATAACACAGCCGCATATTCTATTTCGAACTGGAAAGAATTCGTAACAGCTTTCCTAAAGAAATTCTACCCCAATCATAAGACAGCTCGAGTCCGTAGCGAAATAAATCAATTCACCCAGCTTCCAAATGAACCATTCTCGAAGTGTTTTGAACGCTTCAAGGATCTGTTAGTTCAATGTCCTCATCACGGAATTCCTAGATGGGATCTGTGCAGAATCATATATGAAGGCATTAATCCTACAACAAAACAGACTCTTGAATCCATGTGTCAAGGCACCTTCATGAATAAAGATGATGGTGAAGCCTGGAGATTTTTAGAAGATTTCGCTGAAAAAACTTTACAGTGGGAGAGTGTAAACCAGTCATCGTCTAGGGGTGGTATTCATCAACTTGATGTTTCCATAGGAGTTAGAGCTGAAATGGCAGCAATACAAAAGAAACTCGAAGCTATGGAACACAAATTTTTATCAGCCTCCCTAAATCAGATGACACTCCCCAAAACTGTATGTGGATGCTGTTCTGATCCATCTCATCTTACGGAAGAATGTCCTTTAAATTCTCCATTTCAAGGTTAAGAGCACACCAATGCTGCTTTCCAACAAAGACCTAGAAACGATCTGTATTCTTCCACTTATAATTAGAGTTGGAGGAATCACCCTAACTTTGCTTGGAACCAATCACAAACTCAAAACACGGTTCCAAACCAAAATAATTTTCAAAGGGGTCCTCCACCACAACAGCAACCACTACAATTGAGTCAGCACCCCTATCAATCACAAAACTTTCAAAATCCGGTCAACACACCTGCACCATATAATCCTTCGCAGTTGACCGGTACTGATAATTCCTCTTCACTTGAACGGACTTTTGAAATGTTTATGAAACAAATGTTGGCTGAATTTAAGTCTTCTCTCGATAAGATCCAGAAAAATTCTGACTCCCAAAGTGAGAGTATTAAATCGATGGAAGAACAAATTGCTTGATTAAATGCCGAGATGAGTGCTAGAGAGAAAGGGAAACTTCCGTCTCAACCCCTACCAAATCCTGGACATTCACAACATTACAATGTGAATGCAATTACAACGTTGAGATCTGAAAGAGTGCTGAATAATCAAGTCGGGGAAGAGATTGATAATCATGAAGAATTAATCAATAACACCCCGGCTTTCACTTCCACTTTTCCTTCCACTTCCACATCCACTTCTACTTCTGACCCTTGTTCGTCTACCCCACCACCTTCTTGCGAGCCTATTCTTTGTTTTCCCCAAGGCTCGAACCCTCAGCATATTTCTTCTAGTCCACCAAAGACGATCCCCACTCCTATTCTGGGATCAGTTCCACACACACCTCCTTCTCCAGTGTTGGACCCAGCTATTATTGCTAAAGCTCCTTATCCGAATCGGTTAAGGGGAAACACATCGAATCCACATATGGAGAAGATTATGGAAATATTTGAACAGGTTAACATCAATATCCCTCTCCTAGATGCTATTCAACAAGTTCCGTCTTATGCGAAAATTCTTAAAGACTTGTGCACCAGGAAGAGGAAGACTCAAGTGCCCAAAAAGGACTTCATGAAAAATAATGTTAGCACTACTTTTACCCCACAGTTACTAAAGAAACGTAAGGACCCTGGATGTCCTACAATCTCGATTTCTATTGGGGGTAAAAACATTAATCGTGCTTTACTTGACCTTGGCGCAAGTGTTAACCTGCTTCCATATTCTGTTTACAAGCAGTTAGGGATTGGAGAGTTGAAACCAGCTCATTGCACTCTCCAAATGCCAGACCGATCAATCACCAAACCTAGGGGTGAACTTGAGGATGTGTTGATAAAAGTCGGGGAATTTATATTCCCTATGGACTTTATTGTTCTCGATACACAACTTGTAGCAAACCCACAGAACCAAATTCCGGTGATTCTGGATCGACCATTCCTTGCAACTTCCAATGTTGTCATTAACTGTCGAAACGGTTCTATGAACCTATCTTTTAGAAAAATGACAATTGAACTGAACATTTAAAAAATTGGAAGTTAGCCGTCTGAACCCTCTGCTCACATACTTGATGTATGTTCTGTCCACGAGATTGCTCCCGAAAGTTGCGAAGTTGATGAACTTTGCTTTGAAGATCTCGACGACACTAGCATATCAATGTTTGATCTTGCACATCTTAGTGAGGACACTCTTTCCACTCTTGAGTCTGAACCTTTTGACTCTTCACCTTCCGAGTATGTATCCTATGCAGGCTACGAGCTTCTTCATGAATCTGAATGTCATTCTTTTACCCCACCTTCTATAGTTTCTCCGCCAGCATTAGATCTCAAACTTTTACCTTCTCATCTTAAATATGCATATTTAGGTGAGAATGAGTCTTTACCCGTTATCATATCAGCTTCTTTAGCCTTAGAGCAAGAGAATGCACTTTTGACGATATTGAGATCTAATAATCAGGCTTTTGGTTGGACTATGGCTGACATCAAAGGAATTAGTCCCTTGATTGTAGAACATCATATACATCTGATGGATGAAGCGAAGCCAAGCCAACCCGAGAACCACAAAGACGGTTAAACCCCGTCATGAAGGAGGCGGTGAAGAAAGAAATCGTCAAATGCCTTGACAGTAGTATCATTTACCCAATCTCTGATAGCCAATGGGTAAGTCCAATTCATGTTGTAACATTTCAGAAAATATAAAATATTATTTTTGGGAATTTAATATTAAAATAATATATTTCCCGAAAACTGCCCGATTTGCGAAATTGGGGTTTTCGAAAAAGGGTATAAATATATACCAATAATTGTGAAATAAATAGAAATTAAAATGATTTATTCATTTAAAAATATATTTAAAGGATTTGGCATAAAATTTATTATATGCAATTTTGATAAAAACCCGATTAGTGCACTGCTAATCGCAATTAAGCCAAATACGCATTTCTACAGTTTTTCGTGGCCAGTGCACCATGTCATGTTATGTAGTGATTATATGTTGTGTTCTTGTGTTATTTTGGGTATTTTTTGACTTGGGTTTTTAATAAAAAGAAAAGGGTGAGAAGAGAAAGGGTAAAAGGGTAATATTGAGAGAGAGTGGGTGGAAATAAGAGAGGAGAGAGAGAGGGGCTGCCTCATTTTATCCCCTCCCCCCCTATCATTTTCTTCTTCTTCTTCTTCCTCTCTTCCCTCCACCTTCACCCCATGATATCATCTCAAATCCTTGATCAAAACCCTAATTCCCTTTCACAAAAATTGATCCCCTCTACACCCTCTACACATTGGACTAAGAAAAATGAGATTTCGGCCACCTTGAGGAGCAAGGGTTTTTCTTGGGTTGCCCAAGTGAGGTAATTTCATCACCCTTAGCATAGTATTTCATTCACTTTACCTTTCATGCAAGTTTAGAGGTGAAATTGGTGATGTTTAGTGAACTTTGGGAAACCCTAGTAAAGGGTTTGAGTGTTGGTTTGAAATTGGTGATGTGTAGTGGCTGCCTACAGACCTTAGTGGTGTTTTTACTGACCTGGACCAGAGCTTAGAAAACCAAAACACGGATTTAGAAACCCCGACATCGGATAAATGTATTAATTGTGAAGGTATTTTGGAATCTAGAGCAACCCGGGGACACTAGAAATGATTTTGCAATTACTAGGAGTCGTGCAGGCACCTAGGAAGCTACCACCAAGACTTGAGCCCAACCCTTACACCAGGGCCGCAGATTTATTCAATCTGGCCGCAATTTGCGGCCAGGGTAGGTTAGAATTGATCCGTATTTGTTCTGGGGTCCCTTTAGATGTAAATTAGGCCCTCCGTATATGCAGAATTGACCAATTTGGCTTAGGGTAAAATCTGGGACCATTTACATGAGTTGATGCATGGTTTTATGACTTCGTTTTGACTTGATTTTGGTATTTGATATTGTGTTTCCGTCGTGTGGCGTTTGTACGTCAACGACCAGGTTAATTGTCGTGTTTTGCACGCAAAGCTATAGGTTTTGACCTATAAGCGAAACGTGTGCCGTTTTCGTTCTTCCGCCTTAATTTTTAATACGCATTGCGATTGTTTATTATTGTAGGTACCTTCGCATGGATTCCGAGGTGACGGAGCGTGGCGTCATCGATTTAGGCGAGCGAAGACCAGGTGAGTGGATCTATATCCATAGGGGAAGTCGGGTGGATGGCGTATAGCACCCCCGCAAAGTTTTGATGGAAACCCGATTATAGAATATGATTAAGGAAACCTAGATTAGGAAACTAGGGTTAGAATGAGATAGCTATGAAACCATATTAGGAACAAGAGGATAGTTAGAAGTGATATGTTACTACTATCATAGGATGACGTTTAGCGATATTGCCGTTTAGGGTACTGTAGGACTAGATAGTCGATGTAGATGCGTCATCCGAACCATACTTTTTTTCTATAACAAAGAGTCGTATGTATCTTTTAAATATATACCTTGAGGGATGTTACGGATTTTCAAATGATATCTTTTTCTTAAAAACACCGTAACCCCTATTTTCAAAACTACGATTCACTTCTTTAAAAATCTGATTGTATGGTTCGGGTGTGTTTGTTAGATTGGATACTTATACTTAGTTGAGATAGAATGTTTATGTAGATTCGATTTGATGTGTGATATAAATGGGATGAAGGAATATAAGACGGATATGATGATATGATGATATGCTGGTATACGGATGCGAGTCGATCGAGATGATTTATACCCTGCCGGTCCCCTGATATGAGATTATTGCGGATGTGACCTGGGACATAGGTATATAGATATATATATATATTTATATATATATAGAATGTTATGAATCTTGGATGATAGGACGTATGTGATATTAGGCCGTACCCTCTTTTGTCTTATAAGATGATAGGATCCCTATTTGCTTAATGCCACCGTACGATGATTTTCAGTGCGTGATGAGTTTGATTTGATGATTGATCCTTACCCTTGACTAGAGGTTGCCGTACGATAGATCATACCGTACGCGATGTTGTTAGGCTGGATGCCGATTGATAGATTGCCCGACTCGGTCATATTAGATACGTATACCCGTCAGCATTTGCATATGATTTACCTTATGCTGCATTCATATTATTTCCATTGCATTGCTTATGCCTGTGCTAGTACACTTGCACTATTATCGATGATGCGTATATTACACGTACACAGATTTTCCGGCTCACACACTTCATCATCGATAATTGCCATGTCACTACACAGTAGGTTTGCTGCATCATGACATACATATTGTATATCCATATTGGTGCACATATACATCGATACACCTATACTTACGGATATACACATTTGTATATCCATATTGGTACACACATACATTGATACATCTATACATGCGGATATACACATTCGTATATCCATATCGGTGTACATATACATTGATACATCCATACTTACGGATATACACACTTGTACATCCACACTGGTGCACATATACATTGATATATTCATACTTGCGCACATACACATTGTATATCCACATTGGTGCACACATACATTGATATTTTCATACTTGCGCACATACACATTGTATATTTACATTGGTGCACACATACATTGATATATTCATACTTGCGCACATACACATTGTATACCCACATTGGTGCACACATACATTGATATATTCATACTTGCGCACATACACATTGTATACCCACATTGGTGCACATATACATTGATATATTCATACTTGCGCACATACATATTGTATATCCACATTGGTGCACATATACATTGATATATTCATACTTGCGCACAGACACATTGTATATCCATATTAGTGCACATATACATTAATATATCCATACTTGCGTATATACACATTTGTATATCCATATTGGTGCACACATACATTGGTACATTTATACTTGCGCATATACATATTGTACCTACATAGATAACTAATTTTATTTGGAAATTGGGAACCGCATGTTATATTTTAAAAATTGGAATCATTTAAAAGAGCGGTTCTCCCTTAATATGTCATATCACTGTTCCATGTTGCATGATACACGGATATGCTCGCATTTCTCTTATATGTCGCATACATCATGCTCTATTATTTTACGCATTGAAATATGTTGTTTTTATGAGATTTCTGGATTTGAGAACCGTGGACATTTCAAAAGAGATTATATGTTGTTTTAAAAACCCGGGTTCTCTTGATATGATATTTTAGTGCGTCCACCATGAGTTTTCTCGGTTCATGAGAGCTTGTGTGAGTATACCCGATTCGAGGAGTGGTAGGCACTGTCTGCGGGTACATGGTGGACCCGGTATGGTATCCCGGGGCAAGAAGACTCGTATAGTTAGACGGTGAGCCCGGCGGAGGGACTACTACCTACCGGTGATAGTATTTAGACTCGGCGGTTATCCGGAGGATACCGACCGGAGTAGAGAGATGGATATGAGGGCTGACCAGGGTGTGCGGCGCCTGAGGGCCGATCTGAGGATGCGGCGCCTGAGATATATGAGGATTTACGTGTCGATGTTGGGCACGGTTTTCATGATATTTCGAGTGTCGACGCTGGACACTCAGGTTCCATGATTTAGAGGAGTCGTGAGGGACACATGTTGATTTATATCCTCACATTTTCATGCATATGCTTTTATGATATTTAAATGCATGATGTTGTTGTGTCAGTGGTTGACACGTGGACGAGATCCACATGCATACATACATTGATTATACGAGTGGACGAGATCCACATGCATACATACATTGATTATATGGGTGGACGAGATCTACATGCATACATGCATTGATTATTACTGTTGGATGTTATCTACATGCATATAGGTATTGACTATCTTGTTGGTACATATACAGACCCGGTCACCCAAGATATCATAGTATTACCTTTATGATATAGTTGACCTAGGAGTCGTTGTTTATTCGATTTCTATCTGTTGATATTTTTCTACTCACGAGTTGGCAACTCACCCCCGTTGTGCCACAGTTCTTGCAGGTTGACCGCTTGGATCAGTAGCGGCTTCGCTGGCACACAGTTGCATACGGGTGTTTTGCATTGGCAGGTGGGACATTTGTACCATACCCACTTTTGTATCTATATTTCATATTGTATCTAGTTAACTCCATCAATCAAAATTTGTAATTGTATAAGTGACGAGACTTAGTGAGACTTGTAGTTGCGAGATTTGAGCAATGGGTTTATATTCACTTTTGGGGTTATGTCTTGCTCATTTCTTTATCTTTTTGTGATGAACTTCACCGTTGGATGTCGTATACTTATATATACTCTATTGCGTGGTTGTGATCCACCGTTTGGTGAAAAGCTAACTCCCGCTTGGGGATGCCATTATTCTTGTTATGTATTTGTGGTTTTGGATCAAAATATACAAAGGAGGTGCTGCCAAAATTTTTAAAAGACGAAACATGTTTTCAAACTAGTAAATTTCACTTGCATCATTCATGTTTCTTTTCCATGCATTTAAGCACACTTGATTTCATTATACCTTTATTTCAAAAACTTCACCTCCTTTATTTTCTTAAAAAGGTTTAGATTTCTGGGTTTCAGCTTACTTGAATTCCGTTACGCCTTTAGACGTTTCGTGATTCAAGTGCTGCTCATGAGCTAGTATTTCGGGTCGTGACAAAGTTGGTATCAGAGCGGTAGGTTTAACCTTTGTTCGAGTCTATGTTTGACTATGCGGAGTCTAGGGCGGTTATGTATTTCGGAACCTAGGCTTGACTGTAACACCTTAGATTGTGTTTTGTGGTTAATTTTATTTTATATATATAGTTTTTAATAAAAAGTTTACCAATTTGGTTTTTAATTATTTTATCCTATTTAATGAATATTTTATTAGAATTTTTCTAGGCGCACACACACTTGTGCATGTAAACTAGGGTTTAGAGATAAGGTTAGACCATGCTTAGCAAGCATGATAGATTAACCCATTCTCTTTAAGTTAATTATTCTTGTTTAAGTGTTTTGGTTTTATTATTCATGGTTGTTTTAAAATGAAAAAAATAAATTTTAAAAAGGGTTTTTATTATGGTTTAAATTGTTGACTTTGTGTGAGAGAGACGACATGGGAAGCATGGTGTGAACCATGCCTCATTAATGAGGAAAGAGAAAGAGAAGGGAGGGGTTAGTGTTGCTCTCATTTTCTTTTTCTCATTTTCTCTTTTGCTATCAATCTCACTCTCACACAAACACACACACACAAGGCATCAGCAGCAGCTGAAGCAGCAGCCCTAGAAGCAGCACCAGCAGCAGACAGCCACAGCAACAGCAACAATATCAACAGCTTCAGCAGCAGAGGCAGCACCATCAGCATCATTTCCAGCAACTCGAGAGGCAGCAGCAGCAATCAGCTCGAGCAGCAGCTGAAGCAAGCATCAGCACCATCAGCATCAGCACCAGAAGCAACAGCAGCTTGTAACAGCAGCAGTAGCAGCAACTGCATCAGCAACAGCTCTGGCAGCAACAGCAGAAGCCCAGCAGTAGTAGCAAGCTCTCTTCTTCCCCCATTCACTTCTTCACCTGCCTTCTAGGGTTCATTAGGGTATATTTCCTAAACTCAATTTCCCTTATTGCTAAGTTGTGCTGTGAATTAGCTTCGGTTTGCTTTTAAAGCTAGTTTAGTGCTAGGTTACGGTGATTTGTGTGAGATTTTGTCTAAGTGATGATTGTGTTGACAAACCCTATCCATTTAAGTGTTATTAGGGTCACTTGAACTGAGATTCAACCCAGGTTTCACTAAAATACCATAGGGTTTGCTTTTTTATGCAAATTGGCGTTTTTATGCGATATATTAGCATTTTGTAATCTGCTTTTGAACCGGATCCTTCAGAACAAAATTGGGAAAACTGGGGCATGCACACTAGGTCTAGAACACAACACCAGAACACGAGACCCTACTTCCCAATCCAGGCCGCAGATTTATTAGTTTTGGCCGCAATTTGCGGCCAAGTAGGGGGCAGGGGTGTTGGGGTCTTGGCTAGGGTTGTCTGCAGTGTTGTCTAGTGCTTTGACATGTCTAGTTTTGGAAGATTTAGCCTGTAGGAAAATCTGGGATCAAATATCATTTTTCATGTCCGTTGTGTTTGCGCGATACGCGAGATACATGAGTGGGTTCTGTGATCCAGCGTATCGCGGCATGTCGCGGTAGTTTTAGACACGTATACACACATTTTAGCGTATTGTGCACACGCGCGTTTAGTTCGCGATGCGAGTTTCTCGTTTGGGTTCGATATCGCGTTTTGCGAAATATTTGGCTTATATATGATTTCCTTGTCTCATTTGCAGGATTGCGGGCGGGGACTACGGACAGTGCTACAGGGGGGAGCAGATGGTAGGATTCACCTAGCGTGGAGTGTAGGTGAGTAGATTTAACATCTACAGGGGAATCGTCCGCATGGCGTTATGCGTCTGGGCTAGGATTCTAATACATGTCGCATATTCTACGTCATTGTTAGAATTGCGCCTTTACCTTATTTCCTTGATATAGTTATACTGTGACTAGCAGCCGTAGGACACTGCACATATTATTGACGGTTCATGTTGCACGAGCACGGATTGTATGCTACACACACACCGTCAATAATTGCCATGTCACACACAAACCATTATAGACATTATATTGCTTGGTTAGGGACCTTGTGACATTGATTCGTACTGCTTATCACATATGACATTACCATACCTATATACCTATAGAATATCGTACCATTAGTGATAAGTACACATACCCTTTACGATACATCTACAGGTATACCTTACTCGTATTTTTACTTATACCCAGGGGGTATACGACATCAGTTCTTATAGGTAGATACCTATACATTGCTACACCTGTATGTTACACACATATTCAGTTGTTGTTACATATTTACCTTTACTGATGTTACTTATGTAAGGTTTGTCTAGCACCCTATAATGAGTTTTGAAGCATCACATGTGTCAAAGTTTGTATTTTGATGGTGCTAAACAAGCATGCAAAGGAATTGATCCTAGAAAATTAGGGTTATGAAACATAAAGCTAAACAAATTAGGGTTTCGAGACTACAACCTTTGTAGCTCCCCTTTTGCTTGACTCCTTAGTCTCTTGGGTGTTGGAAGAAGGTCCTCTTGTAGTCTTCTCACGTCCACGACGATCCACCCGGAGTTTCCTGTCCAAGCTCGCAACTTCGTAAAACCGAAGAGAACACTCTAAACAAGTTGGCTAAACTTGTGTGGAATGATGTTGTGGATAAGATTCTCACTTCAAAAACCTTTCTTTATGTGTGTATTACTCACTAGAAAAGACTAGAGAGTAAAAGGAAGAAGGAGGATGAAGATGGTGGCTTTTCTTTTTAGTAAGTGTAAAAGATAATAGATCACCATTGAAAAAGAAATGAAATATATCCTTTTATATTTTATTCCTTCTTACTTCCAACCATGATTAAGGGATGGAGAGTTTATTTAACTTAAGTTTTAAATGATAAAGAGAAGGATAACCCAAGGTTAGAGGTAGGTGAGCTAGGTTAAGTTAGAAGAAGAATGTAGAAGCTAGTAAAGATTATCCTTTTCTTTTTAATTTTGTTTTAAACACAAAATCAAATAAAAATCCATCATTTAATCTATGGTGTGAGTCTTATATTGCCACCATTTCCATGTGCTAACAACCATGATAGATGGGTGTATGTATGTATGAATGTATGCACATCCACATGTGCATGAAACTAGAATGAAAGAATGAAACACATGCATGCATGCATACATCCATCAAATACAAGAAAGGGTTTAAGTGAGAAAACTAATGGTTAAATGATAAATCAACACTTGATTGATCAATCCGGCCATATCACATATGACCCCACCAAAAGCAAGCCGCCCGATCAATGTTCGGTATCCTATATGCGCAATTTAATCGGGTCCATGCGCATATCGCATACGCGCACCACAACGTTTCGCCTGGACTAGGTAACTCCTGTGTGGGACTCTAAGACTCGTCAATACACCGGCAGAGGGTAATGATCATATCAAGTACCCCCAAACCGCAAGCGGTCAGCTAAACGTAACGGCCACCCGGGTATTGAGCGATCAGAAGAAAACAAGCGAACCTGTTACAACTCCCGTCGAGCCAACCGGCAACACTTCCCGTACAGTCCGGTCTCCTCGTCTGATATGTCGCATATCAAGTCTAGGGGTGGCAAACGACAGACCCCAATAACCGATAAGTCGTGCCGATGTGAGGCTCATAACGGGTCGAGAAACTACTGGTAACACTTACCAGCAAATCTCTGAAACAGCCCTGGCCAGGGACTTCCCTGTTACGGCCAATCGAGCACAGCGCAACATCAACCCCCAATACCGGGAGAGACGAAACCCCTCCTATCGCTCATTGCCTCCATGTGACTCGGGATTGTACCTAAAAACCACCGTTTTGCACGCCCTCATGGACGTGGTAAGGTGGAAATCAAAGCACAGTGGGAATCACACAAGACTCTATGACGATCTCGGGTCTACAGACTAACCTGCACAAGTGTCACCTGAGAACTGCCATTTGACATGAGGTATAATACCATCTGGGAGTTCTCGGCGAGTCCGTCCAGTGTACCCAGTCTCCACTGAGCACCCGTATACCATATCTGATGTCAAACACCAATGGATATGGGATCATCCATCGCCCATCTCATGGGTCGAGAAGCGTATACGCTAGTCTACACTGGTATATCGATGCCCCGTCTCGATACACCCACGACTAGGGACCTTGAAGGATGTACTTATGGACTACCATGTCCCCACTAGTATGTCCGCATCATAGTCCAGGTAGTCAAGTACACATCCTAAGGGCTTTACCAACATGTAACTCTAAGACAGTATAAAGAGACAAGTATACATGTTAAGATAAAGTGCAACCAGATAGCATACTATCATATCGAGCAAGAAAGTCATCTCTATATATGACCAAGCATCCAATATAATATACATCATCTGTACAATACTAGCCTCTAGGGCATACATACAACTAACAATCTCCCACTTGCACTAGGGCCAGCTGCTGTAGTATCGCATACCGAGCATCCCGAAGAGTCTCTCAAACTGTATCTGGGGAATGGCCTTCGTGAGTGGATCCGCCGTGTTGTTCTTCGTGTCAACCCTCCTGACCTCGATCTCCCGGCGATCAACTATCTCCCGGATGA
Source organism: Agapanthus africanus (assembly GCA_030015575.1). Lineage (NCBI taxonomy): Eukaryota > Viridiplantae > Streptophyta > Magnoliopsida > Asparagales > Amaryllidaceae > Agapanthus > Agapanthus africanus. The sequence continues at coordinate 267,056,256 of JASDDO010000016.1, read as the reverse complement.
GGTGATACCGCCTCAGAATATGCCTGGATCGCTGATGGGACCTGGGTTCCTTGGCCAATGCCATCGCTCCATTGTTATCGCAATACAAAGGTATTGGATGCTCAATGGATGGAACCACTCCAAGTTCAGTAATGAACTTCTTGATCCTGACAGCCTCTTTAGCAGCATCGTTGGCAGCGATGTATTCAGCCTCCATCGTCGAGTCTGCCACGGTTTCCTGCTTGGAACTCTTCCAGCTAACCGCCCCTCCGTAAAGGGTAAAGACAAATCCCGACTGCGACTTAGAGTCGTCCTTATCACTCTGGAAGCTCGAATCGGTAAAGGACTCCACTTGGAGTTCTCCGTTACCATACACCAAGAGCATCTCTTTAGTCCTTCGTAAGTACTTGAGAATGCTCTTCACAGCTGTCCAGTGATTCTCTCCAGGATCAGCTTGATACCTGCTCACTACACTTAGTGAGTATGCTACATCGGGTCTGGTACATAGCATCGCGTACATGATAGAGCCTACAGCCGAAGCATAGGGTATCCCTTGCATGCGAGCTCTCTCCAAATCAGTCTTGAGAGACATCTCTTTGGAAAGAATGACTCCAGAGATCGTGGGTAAGTTCCTACGCTTGGATTCTTCCATACTAAACCTCTTTAGTATGGTGTCAATATACCTGGATTGGGACAATCCCAGTATCCGTTTGGATCTATCTCTATAGATCCTAATTCCCAATATGCAGGAGGCATCACCAAGATCTTTCATTGAGAATCTTTGTGATAAGAAGAGCTTGACCGATTGCAGCATAGGAATATCATTTCCTATCAAGAGTATGTCGTCCACGTACAAAACGAGGAAGACAACCTTACTCTCTGCCACCTTTTTGTAGATACAAGGTTCATCTACATTTTTGACGAAATCAAACTCTTTGATAACGACGTCAAAGCAGATGTTCCAACTCCGCGATGCTTGCTTTAATCCATAAATGGATTTAAGCAGCTTGCACACCTTCCCGCTGCTCCCACTGTCTATGAAGCCTTCTGGCTGAGTCATGTACACACACTCTTCTAAATCACCGTTTAGAAAGGCGGTCTTAACATCCATTTGCCAGATTTCATAGTCATGATATGCAGCGATGGCAAGCATGATCCGGATGGATTTAAGCATAGCCACTGGAGAAAAGGTTTCGTCATAGTCCACACCTGGTCTTTGACGAAAACCTTTTGCAACAAGTCTAGCTTTGAAAGTCTCCACTTTCCCATCTACACCAAGTTTTTTCTTGAAGATCCACTTGCTCCCAATGGGTTTTACACCTTCAGGAGCAACTTCCAAAGTCCATACTTTGTTGGTGTACATTGATTCCATCTCGGACCGCATAGCATCCAGCCATCTCACTGAGTCCTTACTCGTGATGGCCTGCTCGAAGCTAGTTGGGTCATCATCTTCCATGATGCAATCCTCGCTTCCACCACCAATGAGAAAACCGTAGTATCTCTCAGGCGGATGAGAAACCCTGCTAGATCGACGGAGCGGCTGGGGTTCGTCAGGTACTACTGAATCCTCTGGTTCTACCAAGTCTTCTTGTTACCCTTCGAAAATCGTTTAGGCAGTTTTTCGGTAATCGGCTAATTTTTCGGCTTTTTCCGTAAAAAGTCAAAATAGGTATTTTTCATTGTAGACCCAATTACACAAAATTTAGATAAGATATTACTATAATTTTGTCACTAAAATGTCACTTATAATTATCTAGTTAAATAAAAAAAATCGTAATTAATTATTTTTTTTTATTATTTTAAGCATTTTTAAATACATTAAATTAGTGATAAATACAAATTTAATTAGGTAAATTTCATAATTAGGAGTCTTTATAAGCTAAAATATGGTGTTAATAAAATTATATCATGTCTTGCAAACTTTTGGTTAAAAATGGTGTAAAATGGGTTTTTTTTTGTAAAAAGGTTGACATGAAAGCATTAAATGATAATATGGGGTGTTTTGGGACCTAGAAACTTCTCAAAATTTCCCCATCTCCTCTCCCTTGCTGCTGGCCGACCCCCCTCACCTGCATATTTCCCTCTCTTCTCACTCCTTTTTGCTTCAATTTTCATGCAAAAATTCATGAAAATTAACAAATTTCATTCACCCATTCAAAGCTAAACCCTAATCCACTCTCTCTCAACCCAGATTAGTTCAAAAACTTGATGAAAGGAGGCTTTGTTGGTGACTTGATCATTCTAGGATTCAATTGGTGAGGTAAAATTCTAAACTAGTTTGCTAACTTGTAGTTTATTTGTGCTAAAATCTAATTTTGAAGTATTAATTTAGTGTAAATCCTTGTTCATGAAAAATCAAGAATGGGTTTTGATGTTGAGTTAGGGTTTGAAACATGGTTGTAAAAATTAAGTTAGGGTTTTGGTTATCTAATTGATTAGAATGGTTAATTGTGTAATGATATGCTTGCTAAATCGACAAATTGCGATGTTTGTATCGAATCGGCTAGAAAATTGCTTGCTAGATTTTTACGAAAATTAGAATGCGATCAAATTGCGTTATGTTAGCGATATAATTAGCTTCGTATAGGACTATTAGAGTGCACGAACGCGGGGTTTCGTCTAGTCGGGTTGTAGTTTTGTCGATTTCCCCGAAATGACGATTCTAGTTAAAGGATTGCGATTTTCGTGCGTTTTTCCGCGCACCGAGTGCATGCTATGATTAATTCGAGAGCGTTGATAATTGTATATTGTGACTTGCATCGTTTTAGGTTTTGTAATCTTATACTTGGTGTTGTGCAAATATAGGATCGGTCGGAGAAACTTCGGACATGGCGCGAAAAGGCAAGGCGGTGGCCGGAACGGATTAGCGGGGATTTCAGGTGAGTAGATGTATTCATCTATGGGGGAATCGTCTGGATGGCGCGATGCACCCCCTAGTTAGGATTTCCTTATCTCTTGTAAGATTCATGTTGTTAGTTAGCTTACCCCCTTCATTGACATTGCATACCCTTATAGTTAATAATATGCTAGATTGCATGGATATTCATATGCACATATGCGATAACACTTCATAGGGCACGAACACCATTACCATTGGCATATGTTGCACGCGCACTATTCATGTGACACACACGCCTTTGGTAATTGCCATGCCACGTGCACTACAAAACCTATTTAACTTAATATCGCCATTTGCATTCATACATGATATATGAAATTGCATAGCATGCACATACCTCGCATTATCGTCATATTTACATAGATTCTAGCAAAAATTCACATCATATACATTGATATCATAGACATTTATTATATATATAACATGTGAACATTATGATTTTCTTGAGGATTTCAGTATTTCTGCGATTTCTGGATTTTTGGGGAAAACCGCAAGAATTTAACAAAAGCTTATATTCATCATTTTTAAAACAAAGTTGCGGTTTTCTCGTGATGTAGTGATGTATGTGTCGTCCACCATGAGTTTTCATGTTTTCTGTTAGATTTCGAGACCCGATTCGAGGAGTGGATGAATCGTCTCGGGTACATAGTGGGCCCGGTATGGTACCCCGGGGCAAGAAGATCGAGTTGTAGACGATGAGCCTGGCAGGGGAAGACTACCTACCGATGATGTCTGGCGCGGCGGATATCCGGAGGATACCGACCGTTGTCGTGAGATTTATGATATGGGCCGATCCGGACTGACGGAGCCCGATATTGAGAAAGATATGATTCCTATTTGGTGTCGATGCTTGACATGGGTTTTCAGTTGATTTCTTGATGGTATTTAGCTATTATACAGATATTCATGTTCTAAAGTTAAGAATTCAATACCCTTAGCATTTAAAACACTTAAAGACTTAATAATGACATTGCATACCTGTGCATGCATACTAGAGATATTATATCACATATGGACATGCATGTTGTGGTGCATTGCGTGCATTCTTACGATTGCCTTACTAGATGTTATATTCTACTCACGAGCTGGCAACTCACCCCCGTTGTGCCACAGTGTCTTGCAGGTCGGACCCGTCAGTCTTGTAGCGGCGGGCTATCTTATCATCAGTTCCTTTTGCTCAGACTCGCGACATCGCCCGTAGGTGGGTTGCTGTAAGCCCGCGGGGGCGCTCCGGCCGTCGATCCGACGCCGGAAACGCGGAAACAAAAACTTTGCAAAACTTGCAACCGGCACCACCGCACGCTTTTTACCCGGATCGGGCCATTAACCTAGCTAACTGGCAAACAAGAAAAGAGTAGAGAAGTATACCAAGCGATCCGTGTCCTTCGGTCTTCGTCTCCACTCCGATCTCTCGTGGAAAGTTCGTCACCTCCTCGCTCGTCGGAAAAGCACCACGTAGCCGGAATCTTTTACGGGCTCCCGCCTCTTGACCGAGGCAACTCGGGCGCGAAGTTGGCTAGCCGACGCGTCCAAGGGATGTTGTAGAATAGTGTAGAATAGTTGTCTCTTTGGGGTTTAGTATAGTTGCCATGATGGAGGAATTTGTGCACAAGAATTTTTCATAGATGCTAGAGGGAAAAATTGAGCATCCAAGGAAATGAGCTCGGCCAAAACATTTTGCCCCTGCACACCAACTAAGCTCACTGGAAATGTGTGGGTGAAGTGTATATATATTAAAAACATGGAAAAGGAAATAATCCCACCTCACAAAAACAATCAGCACACACACAAATGGGGGGACCCATAAAAAAAATGCATGAAGGAAATTTTCCACACAAATCAACCCCACCCCTCTGGAACAGTGGCCGGCCCCTGCAATTGTGGGTGAAAAAAGATGATTGATTTTTCAAAGGAGAAAAAGAAAAAAAAAACAAAAAGAATAATGGTCACAACTATATATCTCATCTCATAAATACAAGTGATTGATTCAAATGGAATCTCATGATGAGGAAGCCACATATATGCATGAAACCCCTCATCAAAAAAGTTAATTGCAAACTTGCAATTAACCCCCTCCAACAAAAAGTCCGGTCGTGAAGGAATAAAAGAAAACCGGCCGGAACGGAATGCAAACTGGCAACTTCAGAAAACTGATCCCGTAATAAATTACAGGAAAACCCCGCTACTGCAAATACATGCCCGCATTTGTATTCCCACTGAACACAAATGCAAAGAGACAAAACTACACTATCAAATACTAGAATCCGGCTTAAGCCAAAGCCGGCTAGTAAAAACCGTCCGATCACGATCCGTGCAATACCGCACGTATCTGAACGAACCCTGCCATATCTCCATACGGCCTCTACAGCGTTTTGCCCGAAACCTGAGTAACTGTATGTGGTGGACTCTAAAGACTCGTCAATACTATGGCTGTGGATTTAACCACTAGCACGTCAGAGGTATAAGCCAATACGTGACGGGCTACCAGATACTGACTAAAAGGGACATCGATGAGCGAACTCATCCTGATACCCTACTGAGCCTGTCAGTGACAATATCCGTACAGTCAGGTCCGTTCGTCTATGAGTATCGCATGGCGGGCCTAGGGGGTTGGTAAAAGTCAGACCCCCAAAAGCGGTACAAGTCGTGTCGGAGTGTAGCCCGGAACACCCTGAGATACTACTGGAATACCTACCAGCAAATCTCCTGCCTTGGCCAAGGACTTTTCATGTTCTGGCTCTCCTCGACACAGTGCGACCTCACCCCCAATACCGGGAGAGACGAACCCCTGCAGATCCGCTCACTGCCTCCATGTGGCTCGGGACTATACCCAACTAAAACCTGTTTGCACGACTCCTTTGAGCCGTGGTAGGGTAGTAATCAAAGCACAGTGGGAACTCATACGAGACAAATGACGATCTCAGGTCGATGAACTAACCTGTACACATGTCACCAGGGAACTGCTATCTGACGTCAAGTATAATCCCAACTAGCAGGTTTCCGGCGAGTCCTGTCCGGTGTACTCATAACCCAATGAGCACCTGTATACATCTTAGGTGAACTAACTGACACCGGTGGCTTGTGAGACTGGCCACCGCCCCTCGTCGGGGTCTCGACTGTATACACTAGTCTACTCTGGAGAATCGATGCCCTGTCTCGAAACTCCCACGACTAGGGACCTTTTAAGGATGTGCTTATAGACTCCAGCTCTCACTTATATGATCGCCCTCATACTGCTGGCAGTCAAGCAAGAATCCCAGGGGCTCTATCAACGTGCAATAGTGACCTGTAAGGTCACCTAAAGCAGTACACGATGATAAAGGTAAACCAGATAGCATACTATCATCTCGAGTAAGACTGTCCTACTGGGACAGGTCCTCCCTCAATCATTGCAATCACGTGCCTGTGATCCAATAATTGACTCTGAGGGCACTATCTCCAACAATCTCCCACTTGCACTCAAGGCTAATTATTGCGATGTCGCATACTCACAGCCCGTGTGATACCGAACACCCAACTCCTCTACTAGTCAGTCTCACAAAGCTCGTTTGCGAAACTATTGCGTTCGAGGAATAGCCTCAGTGAATGGATCCGCTATGATGTTTCTTTATATGTCTCTCTTTATCTCAAGTTCGCGGAGAAAGCCATCTCCCGAAATGAGCAATACCTGTCTTAGAATGTCTGGATGTCTGATGGGACCTAGCTCATAAATGAACTCCAAATCCAAACTTCTTAGACTGTATCGTCAACTGAACTTAATCAGTATCCTGCGCCATGCCTTCCCTCAGTATCTACCTGGACCATCTGTCCAAAATACTGCCCCTCGTCCGAGGGAAAACTATAACTCTGACAGCCACTCTGCCATCCATATCACCTTGGAAGCCTGGAATGATAACTGTTTCCCGAAGGAGGCTATTGTTATCATATCCCTAGAACATCTACTTATGTTCTAAAACTGCTTCCGACTGTTTCTCCAGGATTGGATCAATATCAACTTATTGCATCTACTGCAAGAACAACATCTGGAGTGGTACTTGACATCTCATGATTGACTCAATTGCCTAAGCAAATGATCTGCCAATCATGCGCATCCCTCTCCCCTTTAGTCTGTAAGACACCTTTAGAGAGGGTGACTCCATTACCTGCAGGTACACTACCGTGCCAGGAGTCATCCATTCTAAATACTCATAGAATGCGGTCAAAGTACCCAGATTGGGAAACCACCCAAATCTAGATCTAAAACCATAGATCTAGTAACCAGAATGTCTGATATAATATCTAAATCCTGTGTGGAGAAAACACTGTGTGACGACCAAAGTTTAACCGATCATAGTATAGGAATATCACTTCCTAGTCTGTGTATGTCATCAAATACCAGGACATCACACCCTGCTACCTTCTTAACAGATCCATCCCCTATTCTGATGAAGTCAAACCTATGACTGTCACATTAGAAATAGATGATCTATCTCCGCTATATCTGCTTTAGTCTATAAATAGACATAAGCCAACTGTCCACCAATGCTTCCGCTGCTCCCACTGACTACGACAACCCTCTGGCAGAGTTATATAGACGTGCACATCTAAATCTAGTTTAGAACGACGTTATATTCATCCTCCTGCCGGGTCTCACAGTCTGGAACAACAGCAATGGCAAGTCTGGGTAAACAAGAACCTCCCTGCCACCGTCCTTGAGCATACCGAAGTACCTCTCGAGTGCCTGACGTTACCCACTATATCTGCGGAGTGGCCAATGGAATGTCATACCAGATTGAATCTTTAGGTTCCTATCAAATCTTCAGTAATCGTTTGTGGTTCTGGAATCGCTTCCAGTTCTACCATACTCCCACTACTGTTTTCTGAAAAAATCCATTTTTAATTAAAACTGTGGCGAGTCAAGAACAATATCACTATTGATCTTCCAGATGGTAAAAAATCAACCCTCGTCATAGCCTGGGTCAACCCACAAACAGCCATTACAGAAACGTGCCTTGAGTTATCCAGAGTCTGGTTTTAATCATAAGTCAGACAACTCCCTGTATCTTAACATCGTTAAGATATGAACTGTTCCATATCCAATACAGAAACAGAGGCACTGATTTAATTGAACCAGATTCAAATCATGCAGCTGTCTCCGGTGCATGTCTACTAAATGGAAGGAGGCCGATCAGCGTTACTCAACTTCGGAATGCTTCCAATTATGAGTAACCTGAAAGAGAAGCAAGTTCTCTTAACCATTACTATCATCTGAATACCACATACAAGTATCTACATCTTCGATCACCTTGAAGAATCCCGATACTTGCAACACCTGGTTCTCTACTTTATTCATATACCCATAACTTCTCAAAACTTGGACCCTGTGTTTCTACGAAACACCTGTCTAAGAACTAGAGAAGTTATAACTAAACCGAATATAGTACGAGGACCAACCCCTCTGTCCTAATGGACATTGGACAATATACAATACTCTGTATAAGTCCCTTGAGTCTAATAACTCATTCACTATGTGTCGTAGGTTGAAAACTGTACTTATGGTTAAGAAGAATTACACCGCTGTTCAATGCTCCTTACCTAACCATCCACTGATGTAGGTAAATGTCATAGACATAATCTCAAAAAGGTATGTCTCACTATATAAAAATAGACGTACAGATATATCAATTTGAAATTGGTGCATAACAACGGATATTCAAAACCAAATATTTGCCGACCGGCAAACAACCCAGGTGATTTCCTCAAATATCACTGATTACAACGAATCCCGATATAATGAGGATGATCACCCAATTCCCAACAACTTACTCCCACTCATCATCTGTAAAACCATACAGATGTGAGAATCCAACCTGGTAAATACATACCCTGGAGCAAGTGTCTGATTGGGAAATCAGTTTTCTTTTAACAGTACACAGTGAACCTGAAACATTGAAATGTTTCGATGGGGTATCCTGGTATTCCTAGTAATTCCTCTTCCATTATCCAGATTCACAACTGTAACCGTATAATTCTTTGCCGCTTCTCCAAATCCCTTTTTTTTTATGTCTTTAGTCATTACCTTCTGCACACCTCTTTAGGCCAAATGGTTTTCTTTCTTCCCTACCGTTCGGCACCAGCCTATGGTTTGGAAGAAGACTATCCAATAAGCATAAAGGGTGTACTGTCCTAATCCTAGGAACACTCGCAATGCGAGAGAAGGTGAAGATAAAATACAACCGAATAAACCTTAGAAATAGGTGATTTAGGTTTGGCGAAGAAATACTTGGTTTGGTCGTGAAAAGCAGTTGCAATTTACTTTGCCCTCTTACTAATCCCTTGCTTTGTCTTAACTTAATACCTTATGTACACCGTTTAGGCTAATTAGTTTTCTTCATTCCCTACCGGTCGGCACCAGCCTAAGGTTTGGAAGAAGACTATCCAATTTGCTTAATAGGTGTACTACTCCTAAACCAAGGAGTACTCGCAACCTGAGAGAAGGTGAAAAGAAAAGACAACTGAATAGTCCTATTCGTTTTCTCCTGAACCAGAAACCATCCTCGAATTTCTTCGAGTTCGTATATAACCATACGATGGTTTTGTCCAATGGAAGTGGACGTTCGTAGTAATACGGGGTGTCCTGGAGACAAGGGTAAAAGTAGGAGTGGCAATGAGGTTTGCAACTCTGACAATCCAAAAGCCAGTGTTAAGAAGGTTCGGTCAACTTGGTCACTGAGTCATAGTCTAGGGTCGGGTCAATGGTCGCTGCCAAAGAGAGAGAGAAAAGAAACACTCAGCGTGCACTCTAACCTAGATCAGAATGGTTATCACTTTATCTAATCTGGAAACCTCCCACTGTAACGTCAAATTCTTCCCCAAACCTGAAAGAAGAATTAGCCGGGATCACCCGAGGAGTAAACCAACTCATCAGTGGGAATCGGGATCCAACTCTCATCGCATGATAACGTGATGGAATCCGCTCACGTTATCACACTCCAGAAGGTATGCGCATATCTGGCAAGTTTCAGTTCTTCTGAAACTCCCGATGTGGATTTTTACCCCATGCTCTTATGACCTTGGCGTGAGGTCAAAATATCATAAGTCACATGTCAAGTTCTACCCATCATTTTCCTGGTTAATTTGAACCCACCCGTACATACCCTTGACGTAGGCCAAAATAGTAGTACGACTGTCCCAAACCAACGCATCTATCTATGCAGCAGATAAATACCCGGCAGCTACCAAACACTATGCCTGTAAGTGCACGGCGGCGCCCCGGCCGTCAATCCGACGCCGGAATGCGGAAGCGGTGAAAAACTTTAATTTTGCGGACTTAGCAAACCGGCACCCCCGCGCACTAAACATCCGGATCGTAACCATTAACAAGTCTAAGCTACTAACAAGATGGGGAAGAGAAGTATACCGACAGATTCGAGTCCTCCGGTCTTCTCGTCGTCGTCCCGATCTCCTGTGGAATGTCCCGTCTCCTCCTCGTCGCCGGAAGTGCACCACATCACCTACTTCTTTTACGGGCTCCCACCTCAATGCCGAGGCAACTCGGGCACGAAGCCGGCTACTCGACGTGCCCAAGATTTGCTGTAGAATGTGTGAAGAACCATGTCTCAGTTTTTGGGGATTGTGGAATTGCCATTGGTGGAGGAAAAGAGAGCTTGGAGAGTGGTGGGAAAAATGTAGCATGTAAAGAATGAGTGTAACATTTTTCTCTCTTATTCATGAAAGATGAATCCCATTCCTTATGGAATGGCCGCCCCCCCCCACCCTTGTGTGATTGGAGAGAGAAAGAGTAAGGTCAAGGGGGTGGGTGGAAGCAATGATGAAAAGAGATGATGAGAGAACAAAACCCAACACTCCAAAAGCCAATCATAACCTACAATGGTCAAGCCATCATCATAAAGCTAGAAGTCAAAAGATGGGCTCCATCATGAAACCATCATGATATAAATATATGCAAAGAACCCCCTCCATAAACACTTATTTGCAATAATGCAAATAAGCCCTCCTCCACCAATCTTCGGCCAATGAACGATACAAAGGAAATTGGCCGAAACGGAAAGCAAACTGGCAACTCCATAAAACTGGTCCCGTAATAAATTACAGGAAAACCCCAATACTGTGCATACACACCCGCATCTGTATTTCGACCGAAATACAAATGCAATGAGACAAAATCTACACTGTACTATACTAGAATCCGGCTTATACCAAAGCCGGCTAGTAATATCTGTTCGATCCTGATCCGTGCAATACCGCACGTATCTGATCGAACCCTGCCATATAACCATACGGCCAGTAGTACAAACTGTTCGATCCTGATCCGTGCAATACCGTACGTATCTGATCGGACCTTGCCATATCTCCATACGGCCACTACAACCTTTCGCCCGAAAGCTGAGTAACTGAATGTGGGGGACTCTAAAGACTCGTCAACACCTTGGTTGTGGATTTAACCACTAGCACATCAGAGGTATAAGCCAATACGTAACGGGCTACCAGGTATTGACAAAAAGGGACGTCTGTGAGCGAACTCAGCCTGACAACCCTACTGAGCCTGTCAGTGACAATATCCGTACAGTCCGGTCCGTTCGTCTATGAGCATCGCATGGCGGGCCTAGAGGGTTGGTAAAAGTCAGACCCCCAAAAGCGGTACAAGTCGTGTCGGAGTGTAGCCTAGAACACCCTGAGATACTACTGAAATACCTACCAGTAAATCTCCTTGCCTTGGCCCAGGACTTCGTGTAATGGCTCTCCTAGACACAGCACGACCTCACCCCCAATACCGGGAGAGACGAACCCCTGAAGATACGCTCACTGCCTCCATGTGGCTCGGGACTGTACCCAACTAAAACATGTTTGCACGACTCCTTTGAGCCGTGGTAGGGTAGTAATCAAAGTACAGTAGGAACTCACACGAGACAAATGACGATCCCCAGGTCGATGAACTAACCTGCACACATGTCACCAGGGAACTGCCATCTGACGTCTGGTATATGACCAACTAGCATGTTCCCGGCGAGTCCTGTCCGGTGTACTCATAACCCAATGAGCACCTGTATACATCTTAGGTGATCCAACTGACACCAATGGCTTGTGAGACCGGCCACCGCCCCTCGTCGGGGTCTCGACTGTATACACTAGTCTACGATGGAGTATCGAAGCCCTGTCTCGAAACTCACACGACTAGGGACCATCTAAGGATATGCTTATAGACCCCAGCTCCCACTTATATGATCGCCCTCATACTGCTGGTGGTCAAGCACGAATCCTAAGGGCTCTATCAACATGTAATAGCAACTTGTCAGGTCACCTAAAACAGTACACAATGATAAAGGTAAACCAGATAGCATAATATCATCTCGAGTAAGACTTTCCTACCGGGATAGGTCCTCCCTCAATCACCGCAATCACGTGCCTGTGATCCAATAATTGACTCTAAAGGCACTATCTCCAACAATCTCCCACTTGCACTCAAGGCTAATTATTGCGATGTCGCATACTCACAGCCCGTGTGATACCGAACACCCAACTCCTCTACTAGTCAGTCATCACAAAGCTCGTTTGCGAAACTATTGCGTTCGAGGAATAGCCTTAGTGAGTGGATCCGCTTTGTTGTTTCTTTCTATGTCTCTCTAAATCTCAAGTTCGCGGAGAAAACCCATCTCCCGAAATGAGCAATACCTGTCTTAGAATGTGTCTAGATGTCTGATGGGACATAGCTCATAAATGAACTCCAAATCCAAACTTCTTAGACTGTATCGTCAACTGAACTTAATCAGTATCCTGTGCCTTGCCTCCCTCAGTATTGCCTTGGACCACCTGTCCAAAATACTGCCCCTCGTCAGAGGGAAAACTATAACTCTGACAACCTCCTTGTCGTCCATGTCACCTTGGAAGCTTGGAATGATAACTGTCTCACGAATGAGGCTGTCGTTATCATATCCCTAGAACATTCACTTATGTTCTAAAACTGCTTCCGACTGTTTCTCCAGGATTGGATTAATGTCAACTTATTGCATCTAGTGCAAAAACAACATCTGGTGTGGTACTTGACATCTCATGATTGACTCAATTGCCTGAGCAAGTGATCTGCCAATCATGCACATCCCTCTCCCCTTCAGTCTGTAAGACACCTTTAGAGAGGGTGACTCCATTACCTGCTGGTACACTACCGTGCCAGGAGTCGTCCATTCTAAATACTCTTAGAATGCTGTCTAAGTACCCAGATTGGGAGACTACCCAAATCTAGATCTAAAACCATAGATCTAGTAACCAGTATGTCTGATATAAAATCCATTTCCCGTGTGGAGAAAACACTGTGTGACGACCAAAGTATAACCGATTGTAGTATAGGAGTTTCTTTTCCTATTCTGTGTATGTCATCCAAATGCCATGACATCACACCCTGCTACCTTCTCAACAGATCCATCCCCTATTCTGATGAAGTCAAACCTATGACCGTCACGTCAGAAATAGATGATCTATCTCCGCTACATCTGCTTTAGTCTATAAATAGACATAAGCTACATGTCCACCAGTGCTTCCGCTGCTCCCACTGACCATGACAACCCTCTGGCAGAGTCATACAGACGTACACTTCTAAAACTAGTTTAGAACGACGCTATACTCATCCTCCCGCCGGGTCTCGCAGCCTGGAACAACAGCAATGGTAATTGTGGGTAAACAAGAACTTCCCTGTCACCGTCCTTGAGGCTACCGTAGTACCTCTCGGGTGCCTGAAGTTACCCACCGTATCTGCGGAGTGGCCAATGGAATGTCAATCCAGATTGAATCTTTAGGTTCCTTATCAAATCTTCAGTAATCGTTTGTGGTTCTGGAATCACTTCCAGTTCTACCATACTCCCACTACTGTTTTCTGAAAAAATCCATTTTTAATAAAACTGTGGCGAGTCTAGAACAATATTGCTATTGCTCATCCAGATGGTAGAAAGTCAACCCTCGTCATAGCCTGGGTCAACCCACAAACAGCCATTACAGAAACGTGCCTTGAGTTGTCCAGTGTCTGGTTTTAATCATAAGCCGGACAACTCCCCGTACCTTAACAATGTTAAGATACGAACTGTTCTATATCCAATATAGAACCAGAGGCACTGATTTAATTGAACCAGATTCAATTCATGCAACTGTCTCCAGCGCATGTCAACTAAATGGAGAGAGGCCGATCAGCGTTACTCAACTTAGGAATGCTTCCAATTATGAGCAACCTGAAAGAGAAGCAATTTCTCTTTATCATTACTATCAACTGAATACCATACACAAGTATCTACATCTTCGATTACTTTGAAGAATCCCGATACTTGCTATACCTGGTTCTCCACTGTATTCAAATATCTATAACTTCTCAAAATTCAGACCCTGTGTTTCCACGAAACACCTGTCTAAAAACTAGAGAAGTCATAAGTAAACCGAATATAGTACGAGGACCAACCCCTCTGTCCTGATGGACCCTGGACAACATACAATACTCTGTATAAGTCCCTTGAGTCTGATAACTCATTCACTGTGTGTCGTAGGTTGAAAACTGTACTTATGGTTAAGAAGAATTACACCGCTGTTCAATGCTCCTTACCTAACCATCCACTGATATAGGTAAATGTCGTAGACATAATTTCAGAAAGGTATATCTCACTCTATGAAAATAGACGTACAGATATATCAATTTGAAATTGGTGCACAACAGCGGATATTCAAAACCAAATATTTGCCGTCCGGCAAACAATCCAGGTGACTTCCTCAAATATCACTGATTACAACGAATCCTGATATAATGAGGATGATCACCCAATTCCCAATAACTTACTCCCACTCATCATCTGTAAAACCATACAGATGTGAGAATCATACCTGGTAAATACATACCCTGGAGCAAGTGTCTAATCGGGAAATCAGTTTTCTTTTAACAGTACACAGTGAAACTGAAACATTGAAATGTTTCGATGGGGTATCCTGGTATTCATAGTAATGCATCTTCCATTATCCAGATTCACAACTGTAACCGTATAGTTCTTTGCCACCTCTCCAAATCCCTTTATATGTCTTTAGTCATTACCTTCTGCACACCCCTTTAGGCCAAATGGTTTTCTTCCTTCCCTACCGTTCGGCACCAGCCTATGGTTTGGAAGAAGACTATCCAATAAGCATAATGGGTGTACTGTCCCAATCCTAGGAACACTCGTAATGCGAGAGAAGGTGAAGATAAAAGACACCTGAATAAATCTTATTCCTATTTCTCCTGAACCAGAATCCATCCCCGAACTGGAACAAGTTCCTTTCGAGTTCGTATATAACCATACGATGGAGTATCCAATAAACTGTGGATCTTCGTAGTGATACGGAGTGTCCTGGAGAAATTCAAAGGTGATTTTAGGATTGGCGAAGAAATACCTGGTTTGGTCATGAATATCTGTTGCAATTTACTTTGCCCTCTTACTAATCCCTTGCTTTGTCTTAACTTAATACCTTCTGCACACCATCGTTATGCTGATTGGTTTTCTTCATTCCCTACCGGTCGGCACCAGCCTAAGGTTTGGAAGAAGACAATCCAATTTGCGTAATAGGTGTACTACCCCTAAACCAAGGAGTACTCGTAACCTGAGAGAGGGTAAAAGGAAAAGACAACTGAATAATCCTATCCGTTTTCCCCAGAACCTGAAACCATCCTCGAATAAATTCTTTCGAGTTCATATCTAACCATACGATGGTTTTGTCCAATGGAAGTGGACGTTCGTAGTAATACGGGGTGTCCTGGAGAAAAGGGTAAAAGTAGGAGTGGCAATGAGGTTTGCAACTCTGACAATCCAAAAGCCAGTGTTAAGAAGGTTCGGTCAACTTGGTCACTGAGTCATAGTCTTAGGGTCAGGTCAATGGTCGCTACCAAAGAGAGAGAGAGAAGAAACACTCAGCGTGCACTCTAACCTAGATCAGAATGGTTACCAATTTATCTAATCTGGAATCCTCCCACTGTACCTCAAATTCTCCTCCAAACCTGAAAGAAGAATTAGTCGGGGTTTTCCGAGGAGTAAACTAACTCATCAGTGGGAATCGGGATCCAACTATCATCGCATGATAACGTGACGGAATCCGCTCACATCATCACACTCCAGAAGGTATGCGCATATCTGGCAAGTTTCAGTTCTTTTGAAACTCCCGATGAGATTTCTGCCCCATGCTCTTATGACCTTGACTTTGGCCAACATATCATAAGTCACATGTCAAGTTCTACCCGTCATTCTCCAGGTTAATTTGAATCCACCCGTACATACCCTTGACTTTGGCCAAAATGGCAGTACGACTGTCCCAAACCAACGCATCTATCTATGCTGCATATGAATGCCCCAATAGCTACCAATCACTGTGCCTTGACTTTGGCCAACATACACAGCTTGAATACTATTGACCACCCATATGAAACGACGGAGGGCTACGAATGGTTTCTGGCGAAAACCTTTAACGTAAAGAACTTGATATCGTCGAAGGAACGGATAGCTTTTTAAAAATATATTGACGAAAACCGTTGCTAAAGAGGTCACTCCCGGTGAAGGGATCTCGGCTCTTTCCCCGTAGAATGGGGTGCAGGATATTCCAAATGAATACCGCGATGCAAAGCAAAAGTAATCGGCTATAGTGAAGTTAATGCCCTGACGCAAACTTTTTGTCCAAGGGGTCACTCCCGGTGAAAGGATCTCGGCCCTTGCCTCGTCGACTGAGGAGCAGGATATTCCAACTGAATATCAGGATGCAAAACAAAAGTGAACGTCCTTACAATAACAGCTTTTTGAAAAGTGTTCCAACAACATCAGATTAGGTTTGTTTTTAACTTGCATTGATCTGAATCAATGCAGTCCCATCAATTGATCACACCAAAAAGAACGAAAATATACTGACGTACGTATATGCCATCCGCATTCGCCACTGGGTCCCGTCATTACCCGTTAGGTTAGCTAACTAACGACAGAGCGGGGACTGGACTAGCGCGGATGCAAAACATATACAACATCTACTAATATATATACCAATATATTATATTTCGCTCAAGGCGTGAAAAGAAATGCAACATCACAGAAAATGTACAGCATCACAGAAACAATACAGATATCTGGGATCCCCGGGTTTCATAGAGCCACTACTGAAACCCGACGTTCCCCTGGTCGTGTGGATAGCCTGCGCAATGAAATCCTAGACCCCTACGGGCGTGGCAAGTTACCCGCCAAAACCTGAAGCGAGGCAGCCCCCTTCAGCACCGTGAATGGACCACCCGGCACTTCACGGAATCCGGTAACTTGGGCACCCCTTCTGGGTCAACCTGTACCCCCTACGAGTGCGGCGAATAGCCCGCCAATCCTAGAATAAAGCCCCCTCCGTCTCAATGCCATGAGATGCGGTCTTGTTGCCTTCTAGAATCCGGCTATCCATGCACCCCTCCGCGGGGTAATCCTAGTACAGAAAGTAAAATATACATACAACGGGTACATCGACCGCAACCAGGTCGTGCCCCAAAATAATAATACAAACAGGCAGTGACGGCAGTCCACATGTCGGACGCTCGCCCCTCAATATCAAATGTACATAATACAACCACAACTGTACTAGCATTGCATCCAGGCTATCCCCCACGACCGATCCGCAACATCACAGCAAAAACAGAACATCAACGTGAAAGTCACGTTCGCAAATCCGTCTAACCGGGCTATAGCAGTTAGACCGGATTTACCGATCGAGTGACATTCACGGTCGCAGATATAATGTAAATACTGTGAAAAATGTGTTTAAAATTTTCGATCAATCAAATTTTAACAAGTGGGCCCTCAATCAAAACTGTAGCACTCACAGAAATTATGGGCGCAAATTTAACATTCCAAAACCCCTAAAAACATCCCAGAAGCCCACTGTAAAAAACCGACCCACTGTATCCTCCATACTGCGGCGGAACCGCGGCAACAAGCAGGGTTTTGCCGCGGTTCCGCGCTCCCCTGAGGAGATCAGTGTGTCGACTTTTTCCAGAACTCTTAGAATTTCATGTAGATCAATTTTATGCAACCTGAAAAAATTTTCGACACTAAAAATTTCCAACAGAAAACTGATGCTAACAAAATACGGGTTTTGGAACTTTTTGATCGATCGGAAAGGCAAACACATTACACAAAGCTAGACTAAGTTAATGGCGAGGCTCTGATACCACTGTAAGTGCACGGCGGCGCCCCGGCCGTCAATCCGACGCCGGAATGCGGAAGCGGTGAAAAACTTTAATTTTGCGGACTTAGCAAACCGGCACCCCCGCGCACTAAACATCCGGATCGTAACCATTAACAAGTCTAAGCTACTAACAAGATGGGGAAGAGAAGTATACCGACAGATCCGAGTCCTCCGGTCTTCTCGTCGTCGTCCCGATCTCCTGCGGAATGTCCCGTCTCCTCCTCGTCGCCGGAAGTGCACCACATCACCTACTTCTTTTACGGGCTCCCACCTCAATGCCGAGGCAACTCGGGCACGAAGCCGGCTACTCGACGTGCCCAAGAGTTGCTGTAGAATGTGTGAAGAACAATGTCTCACTTTTTGGGGATTGTGGAATTGCCATTGGTGGAGGAAAAGAGAGCTTGGAGAGTGGTGGGAAAAATGTAGCATGTAAAGAATGAGTGTAACATTTTTCTCTCTTATTCATGAAAGATGAATCCCATTCCTTATGGAATGGCCGGCCCCCCCCACCCTTGTGTGATTGGAGAGAGAAAGAGTAAGGTCAAGGGGGTGGGTGGAAGCAATGATGAAAAGAGATGATGAGAGAACAAAACCCAACACTCCAAAAGCCAATCATAACCTACAATGGTCAAGCCATCATCATAAAGCTAGAAGTCAAAAGATGGGCTCCATCATGAAACCATCATGATATAAATATATGCAAAGAACCCCCTCCATAAACACTTATTTGCAACAATGCAAATAAGCCATCCTCCACCAATCTTCGGCCAATGAACGATACAAAGGAAATTGGCCGAAACGGAAAGCAAACTGGCAACTCCAGAAAACTGGTCCCGTAATAAATTACAGGAAAACCCCAATACTGTGCATACACACCCGCATCTGTATTTCGACCGAAATACAAATGCAATGAGACAAAATCTACACTGTACTATACTAGAATCCGGCTTATACCAAAGCCGGCTAGTAATATCCGTTCGATCCTGATCCGTGCAATACCGCACGTATCTGATCGAACCCTGCCATATAACCATATGGCCAGTAGTACAAACTGTCCGATCCTGATCCGTGCAATACCGTACGTATCTGATCGGACCTTGCCATATCTCCATACGGCCACTACAACCTTTCACCCGAAACCTGAGTAACTGAATGTGGGGGACTCTAAAGACTCGTCAACACCTTGGTTGTGGATTTAACCACTAGCACATCAGAGGTATAAGCCAATACGTAACGGGCTACCAGGTATTGACTAAAAGGGACGTCTGTGAGCGAACTCAGCCTGACAACCCTACTGAGCCTGTCAGTGACAATATCCGTACAGTCCGGTCCGTTCGTCTATGAGCATCGCATGGCGGGCCTAGGGGGTTGGTAAAAGTCAGACCCCCAAAAGCGGTACAAGTCGTGTCGGAGTGTAGCCCAGAACACCCTGAGATACTACTGGAATACCTACCAGTAAATCTCCTTGCCTTGGCCAAGGACTTCGTGTAATGGCTCTCCTAGACACAGCACGACCTCACCCCCAATACCGGGAGAGAACCCCTGAAGATACGCTCACTGCCTCCATGTGGCTCGGGACTGTACCCAACTAAAACCTGTTTGCACGACTCCTTTGAGCCATGGTAGGGTAGTAATCAAAGTACAGTGGGAACTCACACGAGACAAATGACGATCCCCAGGTCGATGAACTAACCTGCACACATGTCACCAGGGAACTGCCATCTGACGTCTGGTATATGACCAACTAGCATGTTCCCGGCGAGTCCTGTCCGGTGTACTCATAACCCAATGAGCACCTGTATACATCTTAGGTGATCCAACTGACACCAATGGCTTGTGAGACCGGCCACCGCCCCTCGTCGGGGTCTCGACTGTATACACTAGTCTACTATGGAGTATCGATGCCCTGTCTCGAAACTCACACGACTAGGGACCATCTAAGGATATGCTTATAGACCCCAGCTCCCACTTATATGATCGCCCTCATACTGCTGGTGGTCAA
Source organism: Agapanthus africanus (assembly GCA_030015575.1). NCBI lineage: Eukaryota > Viridiplantae > Streptophyta > Magnoliopsida > Asparagales > Amaryllidaceae > Agapanthus > Agapanthus africanus. Next base: position 267,036,172 of record JASDDO010000016.1, on the reverse strand, counting down.
GCACGAATCCTAGGGGCTCTATCAACGTTTAATAGCAACTTGTCAGGTCACCTAAAACAGTACACGATGATAAAGGTAAACCAGATAGCATACTATCATCTCGAGTAAGACTGTCCTACCAGGATAGGTCCTCCCTCAATCACCGCAATCACGTGCCTGTGATCCAATAATTGACTCTGAGGGCACTATCTCCAACAATGCCTTGACGTGAGGTCAAAATACATAGCTTGAATACTACCGAATATTTAACTGAAATGATGGAGGGCTACGAATGGTTTCTGGCGAAAACCTTTAACGTAATGAACTTGATATCGTTGAAGGAACTGATAGCTTTTAAAAATATAGTTACGAAAACCTTTGCTAAAGAGGTCACTCCCGGTGAAGGGATCTCGGCTCTTTCCCCGTAGAATGAGGTGCAGGATGTTCCAACTGAATACCACGATGCAAAGCAAAAGTAATCGGCTATAGTGAAGTTATTGCCCTGACGCAAACTTTTGTCCAAGGGGTCACTCCCGGTGAAGGGATCTCGGCCCTTGCCTCGTCGACTGAGGAGCAGGATATTCCAACTGAATACCACTGTGCAAAACAAAAGTGAACGTCCTTGCAATAACAGCTTTTGAAAAAGTGTTCCAACAACATCAGAATAGGTTTGTTTATCTTGCATTGATCCGAATCAACGCAGTCCCATCAATTGATCACACCACAAAGAACGAAAATATACTGACGTATGTATATGCCATCCGCATTCGCCACTGGGTCCCGTCATCACCCGTTAGGTTAGCTAACTAACGACAGAGCGGGGACTGGACTAGCGCGGATGAAAAACATATACAACATCTACTAGTATATATATGATATATAATTTTCGCTCAAGGCGTGATAAAATGCAGCAACACAGAAATGTATAGCAACACAGATCAATACAGATATCTGGGATCTCCGGGTTTCACAGAGCCGCTGCTGAAACCCGACGTTCCCCTGGTCGTGTGGATAGCCTGTGCAATGAAAATCCTAGACCCCTACGGGCGCGGCAAGTTACCCGCCAAAACCTGAAGCGAGGCAGCCCCTTTCAGCAACGTGAATGGACCACCCAGCACTTCACGGAATCCGGTAACTTGGGCACCCCTCCTGGGTCAACCTATACCCCCTACGAGTGCGGCGAATAGCCCATCAATTCTAGAGTAAAACCCCCTCCGTCTCAACGCCATGAGATGCGGGCTTGTTGCCCTCTAGAACCCGGCTATCCGTGCACCCCTCCGTGGGGTAATCCTAGTACAGAAAGTAAAATATACATACACCGGGTACATCGACCGCAACCTGGTCGTGCCCCAAAAGAATAATACAAAACGGCAGTGACGGCAGTCCACATGTCAGACGCTCGCCCCGCAATATCAAATGTACATATAAAACAAAACTTGTACAAGCATTGCATCCAGGCTATCCCCCATGACCGATCCGCAACAACACAGCATAACACAGAACATCAACGTGAATGTCACGTTCGCAAATCCGTCTAACCGGGCTATAGCAGTTAGACAGGATTTACCGATCGAGTGACATGCACGGTCGGAGATATAATGTAAATACTGTGAACTGGCATGTTTAAAATATCCGATCGAACAAATTTATCAAAGTGGGCCCCAAGCAGTACTGTAGCACTCACAGAAAATCTGGGCCCAAAACGAATATCCCAAAACCCCTATTTTCCAGACTAGGACACACTGAAAAAAATTGGTGCAACGAGGCAATAATACGGCGGCGGAACCGCGGCCAAAGTGGGGTTAATGCCGCGGTTCCGCGGTCGTATAAACGAATCAGCTCACCAAATTTTTTCTGTGTTCTTAGAATTCTCTGTACATGTTTCTGAAACCACCTGAAAAAATTTTTGAGCTTGAAAAAAATCGACAGAGAACACATGCACACAAAATTGGGTTTTCGGGATTTTTATTCGATCGAGCATGTAAACACACTAGAGCAAGCTAGGTAGGTTAACGGCGTGGCTTTGATACCAATGTAAACCCGCGGGGGCGCCCCGGCCGTCGATCCGACGCCGGAAACGCGGAAACAAAAACTTTGCAAAACTTGCAACCGGCACCACCGCGCGCTTTTTACCCGGATCGGGCCATTAACCTAGCTAACTGGCAAACAAGAAAAGAGTAGAGAAGTATACCAAGCGATCCGTGTCCTTCGGTCTTCGTCTCCACTCCGATCTCTCGTGGAAAGTTCGTCACCTCCTCGCTCGTCGGAAAAGCACCACGTAGCCGGAATCTTTTACGGGCTCCCGCCTCTTGACCGAGGCAACTCGGGCGCGAAGTTGGCTAGCCGACGCGTCCAAGGGATGCTGTAGAATAGTGTAGAATAGTTGTCTCTTTGGGGTTTAGTATAGTTGCCATGATGGAGGAATTTGTGCACAAGAATTTTTCATGGATGCTAGAGGGAAAAATTGAGCATCCAAGGAAATGAGCTCGGCCAAAACATTTTGCCCCTGCACACCAACTAAGCTCACTGGAAATGTGTGGGTGAAGTGTATATATATTAAAAACATGCAAAAGGAAATAATCCCACCTCACAAAAACAATCAGCACACACACAAATGGGGGGACCCATGAAAAAAATGAATGAAGGAAATTTTCCACACGAATCAACCCCGCCCCTCTGGAACAGTGGCCGGCCCGTGCAATTGTGGGTGAAAAAAGATGATTGATTTTTCAAAGGAGAAAAAGAAAAAAAACAAAAAGAATAATGGTCACAACTATATATCTCATCTCATAAATACAAGTGATTGATTCAAATGGAATCTCATGATGAGGAAGCCACATATATGCATGAAACCCCTCATCAAAAAAGTTAATTGCAAACTTGCAATTAACCCCCTCCAACAAAAAGTCCGGTCGTGAAGGAATAAAAGAAAACCGGCCGGAACGGAAGGCAAACTGGCAACTTCAGAAAACTGATCCCGTAATAAATTACAGGAAAACCCCGCTACTGCAAATACATGCCCGCATTTGTATTCCCACTGAACACAAATGTAAAGAGACAAAACTACACTATCAAATACTAGAATCCGGCTTAAGCCAAAGCCGGCAAGTAAAAACCGTCCGATCACGATCCGTGCAATACCGCACGTATCTGAACGAACCCTGCCATATCTCCATACGGCCTCTACAGCGTTTCGCCTGAAACCTGAGTAACTGTATGTGGTGGACTCTAAAGACTCGTCAATATTATGGCTGTGGATTTAACCACTAGCACGTCAGAGGTATAAGCCAATACGTGACGGGCTACCAGATACTGACTAAAAGGGACATCGATGAGCGAACTCATCCTGATACCCTACTGAGCCTGTCAGTGACAATATCCGTACAGTCCGGTCCGTTTGTCAATGAGTATCGCATGGCGGGCCTAGGGGGTTGGTAAAAGTCAGACCCCCAAAAGCGGTACAAGTCGTGTCGGAGTGTAGCCCAGAACACCCTGAGATACTACTGGAATACCTACCAGCAAATCTCCTGCCTTGGCCAAGGACTTTTCATGTTCTGGCCCTCCTCGACACAGCGCGACCTCACCCCCAATACCGGGAGAGACGAACCCCTGCAGATCCGCTCACTGCCTCCATATGGCTCGGGACTATACCCAACTAAAACCTGTTTGCACGACTCATTTGAGCCGTGGTAGGGTAGTAATCAAAGCACAGTGGGAACTCACACGAGACAAATGACGATCTCAGGTCGATGAACTAACCTGTACACATGTCACCAGGGAACTGCTATCTGACGTCAAGTATAATCCCAACTAGCAGGTTCCCGGCGAGTCCTGTCCGGTGTATTCATAACCCAATGAGCACCTGTATACATCTTAGGTGAACCAACTGACACCGGTGGCTTGTGAGACCGGCCACCGCCCCTCGTCGGGGTCTCGACTGTATACACTAGTCTACTCTGGAGAATCGATGCCCTGTCTCGAAACTCCCACGACTAGGGACCTTTTAAGGATGTGCTTATAGACTCCAGCTCTCACTTATATGATCGCCCTCATACGGCTGGTAGTCAAGCAAGAATCCTAGGGGCTCTATCAACGTGCAATAGTGACCTGTAAGGTCACCTAAAGCAGTACACGATGATAAAGGTAAACCAGATAGCATACTATCATCTCGAGTAAGACTGTCCTACTGGGACAGGTCCTCCCTCAATCATTGCAATCACGTGCCTGTGATCCAATAATTGACTCTGAGGGCACTATCTCCAACAGTTGCGAGTATACTTTATTTCTTTTTGCTTTATCATTGTATCTAGTATTCTCCATCTACCACTTGTATTGTATATGCGACCTAGTGATGAGACTGAGAGATTTGTATATTTGTGATTTCTTTTGGGTCGAGCTCACTTGAGCCGACGTGTGTTTTCTGGTATTTGCATTTCTTTTATGCTCTTTTTCTTGATATTACTATTATATTGCATGTGGTTGTGATCCGTCTTGGGCGAAGAGCTAGCTCCCGCTTGGGGATGCCATTTTTATGATTACCGGTTTATTATCTTGTTGTACCCATTTTGGGGGATAGAAAATACAGGGGAGACTCTGCCGAAATTTTCGAAAATTTTTGACGTTTTAAAAAGGGATTCTTTGCAACTTAATTGATTTGAAAATCATTTTCATTAAAGGTTTTCCTTCACTCTCTTTTGATTTTGGTTTAGATTCTTCTGGGCTTTGGCTGACTTAGGTTACGGTACGCCTTTAGACGTCTCGTAATCTAAGTGCCAGTCGCGTCCCGTACTTTCGGGTCGTGACAAAGTTGGTATCAGAGCGTAGGTTTTACCTTTCTGAGTGTAGGACGACCTTGGTAGATGGAGTAGGTGACTTAAGCAGAGTGGCGTGGCGTGGGTATGATCCGCGGCATACTTACGATACGGTACTCCGCCTAAGTAACCTTAGGACATAATTGCTTGTATTTCCTTTCTTGATTCCTTGCATTCCTTGATTCAATTGCAATGTCCTTATCAGTCCTGTTTCTTATTCTAGCTTCGATGCCGCCAAAGACTACGAGAGCTCAGCGGGCTGCCGCTAGGGATGAGATTCGGGAGGGCCCGTCTGAGGCGAGAATCGAGCGGGAGGATACGCCTATCCCTCAGGGTCATACTGATCCACCTTATCCTGACCGTATTGCCAGATTAGAGGCCGGCATGCAAGAGTTGCGGCAGATGATGGGATCTTTAGTTGAGTCCAACCGGGCACAGAGATCCGAGGACGTTCCTTCCACCGCACAGACCACGATCGTACCTGCTGCACAGATGGTCACTCCTGCTGCTACAACGGAGACTATCCCTGTTTCACTACAGGAGTTCATGAGATTGAGACCTCCAGCTTTTACCGGTACAGATGCGACAGAGGACCCACAGGCATTTCATGATAGGATGGCTCGGATTTGTCGTTCGTTGAGGTGTTCTGATGATAGATTGGTGGAGTTTGCGAGTTTTCGTTTGGAGGGTCTTGCCCAGACATGGTACGATTCAGTAGAGAGAGGCCGAGCTGCAGGTCTACCTTCTATGACCTGGGATGAGTTTACAGCTGCATTTCTTGCCCGTTTTCTTCCGGAGAGTGTCCGAGATGCTCGAGCCCGTAGTTTTGAGTCTTTGCGCAAGACTCCTGGGATGACAGTGTCGGAGTATGATATACAGTTTACCCAGTTGTCTCGATATGCTCCGTACCTAGTCGACACAGAAGAGAAGAGAATAAAGAGGTTTGTGCGAGGGCTTGATACACAGCTATTCCTTGCCATCGGCACCCAGCACTTTGTGTAGGATTCCTAGGCACTATCAAGAGGTCTCACAAGGCATCAACCATGCCAATTTCAAAAAAACGGTGCCGAGAAACCCTAGACTATGGATCATTGGCTAGAATTCTAAGCGAAACAATAACCAGTAAACAACTTTAGCTAAGAGTACGGAAATACAACCTTTGTAGATCCGGTCCTCCACCTCCATAGCTCCGCAATGAAGTCTCCTCGCTGTCCAAGTCGAACCCCGGGCTCTAGCGTCGGCTTCATCGGAGAATGGACGGGCTAGGTCATCGACGACATGCCGAGCTCCACCTTCACCAAGCCATGAAAACTTGTGAAGGAAACACACTCTACTACTTGGCAAGAGGTAGAGGATGAAGAAATAAGAAGTGGGTAGACTTTAGAATTGGATTTCTCACTTGATTTCATCAATCACCATTGATGAAGTGAAGCTTTCTTCATGTGATGAAGAAGAAGAAGATGAATATTATGATAAGTCTATTTTAAAAATAAGAAATAAAATGATACTTATCATAATAGTAACCAAAGTTAGGTGTAGAGAATAAACCATGGTTAGGGTTAATGATTAGGTTTAGGAAAAGAACAAGAATGGTCAAGCTTTCAACACTTCAAGAAGTTTCTACAAAACAACAAAATAAGCCACCATGCTTTTTATTTTCCATAATGAATAAATAAATAAATAAATGAATAAGAAATTTATACAAAACCCTAACCATTTACTTAACCAAGGTTTAAACTAAACTTACACCTAAACAAGCATGTATCATCAAACATGATACAATCTTGTACACAAAAAAATATATCATATATACAATGTGCACAAACAAGTGCGAAAATCCATTTAAAGTGAACCAATACTAGTTAATGCAAAGTAATATATCAAATATATAATTATGCATTAAATCATTAAATCAACACTTGATTCAATGATCCGGTCATGTCGCACACAACCGACTAGTATACAATGTATCGGTTTATCGAATCAACGCTTGAATCGATAACTAGGTTATATCGCATACAACCATTCGACACATTGATCGCGAGAATGAAATACGGTATCACATACACGCATTATTCTCGGTCTCGCACATATCTCATATGCACTCCTATTTCTTTTCGCTTGAGCCAGGAAACCTCTGTGTAGGACTCTAAAGACTCGTCAATACGCCGGCAGCAGATGATGATCATATCAAACACCCACAAGCCGCAAGCGGTCTGCTAAACGTAACGGCCACCCGGGTATTGAGCGATCAGAAGATCGACGAGCAAGCCCGCTCACACTCCAGTGAATCCAACCAGTAACACTACCGTACAGTCCGGTCTGATCGTCTGATATGTCGCATATCTCGCCTAGGGGTGGTAAACGTCAGACCCCAATAGCTCGATAAGTCGTGTCGATATGAGGTCTATAACTGTTCGAGAAACTACTGGTAACACTTACCAGTAAATCTCAGCAACCCTGGCCAGGGATTTCCTGTTATAGACAATCGAACACAGCGCAACATCAACTCCCTATACCGGGAGAGGCGAATCCCCTCCTATCGCTCATTGCCTCCATGTGACTCGGGACTGTACCCAAAAACCACCGTTTTGCACGCCCTCTTGGACGTGGTAAGATGGAAATCAAAGCACAGTGGGAACCACACAAGACTCTATGATGATCTCGGGTCAACAGACTACTCTGTACCAGTGTCACCAGAGAACTGCCATCTGACGTAAGGTATAATACCATCTGGGAGTTCTCGGCGAGTCCGTCCAGTGTACCCAGTCTCTACTGAGCACCCGTATATCACCTCTGATGTCAAACACCGATGGATATGGGATCATCCATCGCCCATCTGTATGGGTCGAGAAGGTATACGCTAGTCTACACTGGTATATCGATGCCCCATCTCGATACACCCACGACTAGGGACTTTCAAGGATGTACTTATGGACTACCATGTCCCCACTCGTATGATCCGCATCATAGTCCAGGTAGTCAAGTATACATCCTAAGGGCTTTACCAACATGTAACAGAGAGACAATCAGTATACACGTTAAGGTAAAGTGTAACCAGATAACATATACTATCATGTCGAGCAAGAAAGTCCTCCCTATATATATCCCAGCATCCACTACAATATACATCCTATGTATAGCAATGGCCTCTAGGGCATACATATAACTAACAATCTCCTACTTGCACTAGGGCCATCTGTAGCAGTGGTTGCAGTATCTCATACTCAACCATCCCATAAAATTCTCTCTCTGGGAATAGGCCTTCGTGAGTGGATCCGCTGCGTTATCCTCTAAGTCTGCTCTCCTTGCCTCGATCATCCTGGAGATCAACCATCTCCATGATCAGGTGATACTGCCTTAGAATAAATCTGGATCACTGATGGGACCGGCGTTCCTTGGCATAAGCCACAACTCCATTGTCTCACAATGGTAGGAACATAGTTCATCTCATGAACCATTATACATCTAAACAGGCTCTTTGGTAGCATCTTAAGTAGCGATGTATGCTGCCTTTATCGTCTAGTATGTCACGGTATCTAGCTTGGAACTCTTCCAACATACCGTCCCTCGATTGAGGGTAAAGACAATGCCTGCGACTGACATTCAGTCGTCTTTATCACCCTGGAACACTTCCAGTGATTCTCCCCAGGATCAACTGATACCATCTCACTACAGCTAGTGAGATTCCTAATATCCAATTAGATCTATCTCATAGATCCAAAATCCAGGATTTAGTAGGTATCACTTTGATCCTATGTGGAGAATCATTGTGATAAGCGGAGATTGATCGAGCGTAGCATAGGAAACTCCTTCCCTATCAAGAGTATGTCATCCACGTACTCTACGAGGATTTTCACCATACTCCCTACTACCTTTTTGTTTATACAAGGTTCATCTACCATTTTGATGATGTCAAACTCTTTGACTAATCCATCAAAACAGATGTTCCAACTCCGCGATGCCTGCTTTATCATATAAAGCATCTTGCACACGTTTCTGCTGCTCCCACTGTCTACGAGGCCCTCTGGCTGTGTACTTATAGACGCACTCTTCTAAAACTTCATTTAGAAAAGCAGTCATGATACCCAACCACCAGATATCGTAGTCATGGTATGTAGCCGTGACAAGTAGGATCTGGATGGACTTAAGCATAGCTACTTGAAAAGGTTTCATCATTATCCGCACCTGGTCAATGATGCAAACTTTTAACAAGTCTAGTTTTGAAAGTCTCAACTTTTCCATGTACACCAAGTAATCTTCTCAAGATACACTTGCTCCTGATGGGGATTTAACCCTTCAGATATAGCAACCAAAGTCCATACTTTGTTGGTGTATAAGGATTCCATCTCAGATCGATAAGCATCCAGCCATTCTTACAGAGTCTTACCCCTGATGGCCAGCTCGAAACCAGTTGGGTCATCATCTCATGATGCAATCCTCGCTCCCACTGTCATAGAGAAACAGAAGTATCTCTCAGGTGGGTGAGGAACCCTACTAGATCGGCGGAGAGGCTGAGGTTCGTTGGCATCTACTGAATCCTTTGGTTGTACCAAATCATCTGCTGTAGTTTGTATGGCTGGAACATTTCCAGTTCTACATAACAGACCTTGCCTCGAGCTTGTCCGGATTTTGCTTTTAGACATAGGCCGGACAACCCCAAATCTTAACTAACTTAAGATATGGGCTCTTCCCATTCCATATCACATATGAAGCGGTAGGCAACTGATTTGATTGGAACCCTATTCAATAGGTATGCAACTTCTCAAGTGCATAACCCCTTAAGGAAAAAGGTAACTCAGTATTACTCATCATAGAGCACACCATATCAAATAGGGTGTATCTGCTCCGCCCCGATATACCATCGTGCAATGGTGTATACGGAGGAGTAATGCTGAGAGAGAATCTCATTCTCCTTTAGAATAGTCCAGGAATTCCATCCACAAGTATTCTCCTCCCTGATCTCATCATAGGACATAATACTTATACCCGTATTGGTTCTCTACTTCTAACTTATATTCTGTGAATATCTCAAAAGGTTCGGACTTGTGTTTCAACAGGAACATAGGTCTGAATCTCGAAAGATCATCAGAGAATGTAATGAAGTAAAAAGAACTGTTCTTGGCATGTGTAGACAGGGGACCTTACATACATCATCATGTATCAGTCCCAAAAGATCACTAACTCTTTCTCTATTTCCAATAAACAGAGCTGGTGTCATTATATCTTTGTGACATGACTGGCAAGTTTCACAAGATGTAAATTCAAACTGATTTAAATATGCATCTAAATGTAACTTCAGCTAGTCGGTCGCATTGATATGACCTAGTCTATAATACCTTAAGAAGAATTCGTTCATTTCTGAACTCTTCCTCTTGTGTGTGTTCCTTATACTAAGAACTGTAGTTTGATTTAGAATATTAATGCTTTTAGATAACGTGCCTGAACTGATCAACTTTTGATATAGGAAATGTTCAAAACATTATCCAACAATACAAAATTTTATCATTTCTTTATTAATAAAGAGACTGATATGATTTTGTATATCAGGTTCGGTATCTAATAACATTCGTTCAGAATCAATGTATTACAATACAGGGTGACAGTGACCAACAGACTTGGCTGCAACACTTGCCCCGTTTTTTGCCTCATGAAACTTATCACCCGTTCTCAGTTTTTCTACCCTTTTGTAGCCCGATGTAACATCTTACATATCTGGGATCCTGATCCGGTATCAAATACCCAGGATACAGAGGATACTGAGAAACAGTTCTGTGTAACGAACACACCCGAAGATGATGCATCATCATGCACTTTCTTCGTTTGGGCGGCACGGGAAATCTGGTATTCCCCAATTTCCTGCTTTGTCTTATAACAATTATAAGTTGGAGTGGGACCAACGTTCCCCAGCTCAGTATAACAAGCGGGTTCGGTCAATAATCCATTTTATTATCTTGATTAAGACGTGACATGGTCGCTACCAGGAGAGAGAGAGAAGAAAACACTCAGCATGCGCTCTTGCAAGAATAGATTGGTTATTATTTTATCTAATCAGAATGGCTCCCACTGCTTTTTATCAAATCATCCTTCAAACCCTAAAAGGAAAGACTAGCCGGGATTAATTACACACTACAAGTTCGCCAATCTTTCAGCCAGGCCAGTGTCGGTACTTTGAGGGAGGTCCCCCGTGCTTTCGAACGAACCTAATTAATGTAAACCTCGTTTTCCCAGAGGCGTAACCCCGTTGACACCTTTCTAGACACCTACTTGATCGGCTAATTGTAATGTATAAAACTCTCCCAAGAGTAACAATTACTCGCAGCGGGTATCGGGATCCAACTATCTCATAGAAGGTATGCAATCTCATTGCAAATTTCAACACTTGAAATTCCCGATAATATTTTTCCCCCAGCACCCTATGACCTTGACGGAGGTCAACAAACCATAGGCTACTAGTCAAGTTCAACCCGTCATTTCTTGATCGAATTAAACCCACCCGCACGACCCTTGACGGAGGTCAACAAGGCCGCACGACTACCCTAATCCAATCTGCATCATATGCATAAGCAGATAAATACTAGTTAGCTACCGCACACTACGCCTTGACGGAGGTAAACAAACGTAGCACGAATACTAAATAGGACTTATCTGAAATGACGGAGGGCTACGACAGGTTTTTCTGAAAACCTATTGCGTAATGAACTTGATATCGTTGTATGATCGAATGAATTTTGAAATGGAGTGTCTTTGAGGCTTTTCTAGTTTTGCTAAAGGAGTCACTCCCGGTGAAGGGATCGTCGGTCCTTTCCTCGTCGAATGAGGTGCGGGATATATCATATATATCGCTGTGCAAAGCAAAAACACTTAAAATCAATCAAAAGACAAACCGAGTGTGTAGCATCTGCCAGTTATTGCTAAAGGAGTCACTCCCGGTGAAGGGATCTCGGTCCTTTCCTTATCGAATAAGGTGCAGGATATATCATATACACCGCTGTGCAAAGCAAGAACTGTAGCTACCTGTTTTATTTTGAAATTCGATTCTACAACATCTTAGGTTTCTTTTATTTCATTAATCTCATTAATGAAGTCCCATCATTTAAGTACCTAAACATCACAGATAAATACGACGTACACTTATGCCATCCGCATTCGCCTCGATGTCCCCTCGTGCACCGTTAGGTTAGGTAACTAACGGCAGAGCGGGGCAAGGCTAGCGCGGGTGTAAAACATAAGTAACGCCTATATAATATATCATATATACTATATACTGTATCTATCACAGAACATCACATGATCACATCACAGATATCGCAGCAGAAGAATCATATGAAATATTGGATATACTAGGACGTCCGTGTTTTCAATACGAGCCAGTATAAAACACGGATTCTGCGGTCGTGATGAATAGCCAAACCCACACCCCTAGACCCCTACGAGAGCGGCAAGCAACCCTACCAATTCTGGAGTTAGGAGACCCGGACTCGACTCCTCGAGTTGGTCTCCCACTGGACTCCAGAACCCGGTTACTTGTGCTCCCCTCCTTGGGTCTATCCTAGTGCGGAAAAGTAAATAATATACAAACGGTGAGTACTTCCGCAACCTGGAAGCGCCCCAATAAAAAGAATATTACATACAAGTTTTTACATGAATGAAAATGAAAAAACACTCATCTCACATAAAAACCCCCCGGCCATTCAAACACGACGATCCAATATAATATATCCAGCAACACATAACATCACATGTCATCAACGTAAGTAAACATGTGCATCCCAATTGTCGTTGACATATAGCAACGAAACCGGCGATATCACATATTACACTTACGGTCACAGAAAAGAAAGTGTAAAACTACAACAGTTGGAATCCGCAATCTCTTTATACATCGCATGCCTAATCGAATGAATTCCTTAGACTTCGCATGCCTAACAATTATAAACCCCACATTTTAGTCTCAAAATCGAAAACACTTTTCAATATCAAGTCGGGCAATTCAACAAGATTCTCGACATCCTGATCGAATGCTCGTCGCAAACTTCAGTAGACGGCCGCACCCCCGACGCCGTCGACAAAGTCCACCAAGGCGGAACACTGCTACCGGGAGCACCCGAACGGATGCTTTCGGCGACGGGGTTCTCCTACAGTCACTTGGTCGGGGCTATGGGGTGTAGCTGTCTATTAAGTTTACCCGGCGAGTATCCGCGTACGCTACGTGATTGCGACGGACTTTTGATCACATCAAAATTCCGTGGCAACCGATCAAGTGAGACTAAACTGCTATGTTTATAACATTCATTCAGTTATCACATAACTTTTGTGAATTCCAATTGTTGTATCACATTCCGGATAAGCAGAAAATGTTAAACTTTCCGATCGAACAGTCAAACACCCAAGTTTTCCCGATACTGATCAACACATGAAACAAGTCTAACAACATTCAGTTCGTGCCTCAGTACCACCGGTCCAGCCGTAGAAGGGTCAAGCCAACGCCTCACATGTGGCACGCCGTATTGCCCCAAACCCGAAGGTTCAAAGGGCAGTTCAAGACGGTCACATAATCGAGTTAAGGTTTGTTGTCTTCTAGAGGGTCCATCGAGTTACTTGCACTACTTAGAACGTCGTTAAACTACGGAAAAATCTAACACTTGGAAATTTCCCGACAGGAGAAAAATTGGGTATTTATATTCGGTCGAACTTTTTTAACATATTCTAAGATTATCCGGAAAAGCACACAGACAGAATTCGACAATCCGATCGATACACCGAGTCCCCAATACAACCCAGAAAATGCAACTCTGTAAAAAAATATTAAAAATCCCCAGGAAAACCAGCACAGACAACTAAGAATTACTGTGCAAAATTGGATGCACAAAACGACAAAATGGCCGCGGATCCGCCGCATGAGCATGCTCATGCCGCGGATCCGCGGTGCCTTTATGGAATCAGGCTCTCGAATTTTACAGTAAACCTTATATCTTCCTGCTGATTTTTCTGAATATTTTTAATCTACAAAAATCCACATTTTACAGAATTGTCCAGAGAGCATTTTTCAAGTCGGGGTTTTGGGTCGATCGGACTTCTAACTCCGTCGGGACTTCGCCTAAGGCACTAGCTAAGCTCTGATACCACTGTAGGGTTCCTAGGCACTATCAAGAGGTATCACAAGGCATCAACCATGCCAATTTCAAAAAAACGGTGCCGAGAAACCCTAGACTACGGATCGTTGGCTAGAATTCTAGGCGAAACAATAACTAGTAAACAACTTTAGCTAAGAGTACGGAAATACAACCTTTGTAGATCCGGTCCTCCACCTCCATAGCTCCGCAATGAAGTCTCCTCGCTGTCCAAGTCGAACCTCGGGCTCTAGCGTCGGCTTCATCGGAGAATGGACGGGCTAGGTCATCGACGACGTGCCGAAGATGATCTACGTCGAAGCATCACTAGATCAAGCTCCACCTTCACCAAGCCATGAAAACTTGTGAAGGAAACACACTCTACTACTTGGCAAGAGGTAGAGGATGAATAAATAGGAAGTGGGTAGACTTTAGAATTGGATTTCTCACTTGATTTCATCAATCACCATTGATGAAGTGAAGCTTTCTTCATGTGATGAAGAAGAAGAAGAAGATGAATATTATGATAAGTCTATTTTAAAAATAAGAAATAAAATGATACTTATCATAATAGTAACCAAAGTTAGGTGTAGAGAATAAACCATGGTTAGGGTTAATGGTTAGGTTTAGGAAAAGAACAAGAATGGTCAAGCTTTCAACACTTCAAGAAGTTTCTACAAAACAACAAAATAAGCCACCATGCTTTTTATTTTCCATAATGAATGAATAAATAAATAAATGAATAAGAAATTTAAACAAAACCCTAACCATTTACTTAACCAAGGTTTAAACTAAACTTACATCTAAACAAGCATGTATCATCAAACATGATACAATCTTGTACACAAAAAAATATATCATATATACAATGTGCACAAACAAGTGAGAAAATCCATTTAAAGTGAACCAATACTAGTTAATGCAAAGTAATATATCAAATATATAATTATGCATTAAATCATTAAATCAACACTTGATTCAATGATCCGGTCATGTCGCACACAACCGACTAGTATACAATGTATCGGCTTATCGAATCAACGCTTGAATCGATAACTAGGTTATATCGCATACAACCATTCGATACATTGATCGCGAGAATGAAATACGGTATCACATACATGCATTATTCTCGGTCCCGCACATATCTCATATGCGCTCCTATTTCGTTTCGCTTGAGCCAGGAAACCTCTGTGTAAGACTCTAAAGACTCGTTAATACGCCGGCAGCAGATGATGATCATATCAAACACCCACAAGCCGCAAGCGGTCTGCTAAACGTAACGGCCACCCGGGTATTGAGCGATCAGAAGATCGACGAGCAAGCCCGCTCACACTCTAGTAAATCCAACCAGTAACACTACCGTACAGTCCGGTCTGATCGTCTGATATGTCGCATATCTCGCCTAGGGGTGGTAAACGTCAGACCCCAATAGCTCGATAAGTCGTGTCGATATGAGGTCTATAACTGTTCGAGAAACTACTGGTAACACTTACCAGTAAATCTCAGTAACCCTGGCCAGGGATTTCCTGTTATAGCCAATCGAACACAGCGCAACATCAACTCCCTATACCGGGAGAGACGAATCCCCTCCTATCCCTCATTGCCTCCATGTGACTCGGGACTGTACCCAAAAACCACCATTTTGCACGCCCTCTTGGACGTGGTAAGATGGAAATCAAAGCACAGTGGGAACCACACAAGACTCTATGACGATCTCGGGTCAACAGACTACTCTGTACCAGTGTCACCAGAGAACTGCCATCTGACGTAAGGTATAATACCATCTGGGAGTTCTCGGCGAGTCCGTCCAGTGTACCCAGTCTCTACTAAGCACCCGTATATCATCTCTGATGTCAAACACCGATGGATATGGGATCATCCATCGCCCATCTGTATGGGTCGAGAAGGTATACGCTAGTCTACACTGGTATATCGATGCCCCATCTCGATACACCCACGACTAGGGACTTTCAAGGATGTACTTATGGACTACCATGTCCCCACTAGTATGATTCGCATCATAGTCCAGGTAGTCAAGTACACATCCTAAGGGCTTTACCAACATGTAACAGAGAGACAATCAGTATACACGTTAAGGTAAAGTGTAACCAGATAGCATACTATCATGTCGAGCAAGAAAGTCCTCCCTATATATATCCCAGCATCCACTACAATATACATCTTATGTATAGCAATGGCCTCTAGGGCATACATATAACTAACACTTTGATACATACGCAGCCGCGATGGATGCAGCCTTACTTTTGGAGGAGCGTATTTCTGAGACTCCGGTCGTTTCTGGGCCGAAGAGGATCCGTACTGATACGCCAGCTCAGCGGCAGATGGGCAGACATCGTGATAGATTATTTCCGGGAGATGGTGGAGGTAGAGGGTTGAGACGAGGTCAGTTATTTGGTTCATATCCACAGACCCAGCAGTCGTCTCCAGGATGTTTTCGGTGTGGGAGTCAGTACCACCGTGTCAGAGACTGTACCATGGGACGCCAGGGCGCAGCGACAGTCCCGCATGTGACTTTACCACCCTCACCACCTTCTCAGAGAGCTTTACTTCCTATTCCTGACGATGATCCACGTCAGTCAGATGCTTCTAGAGGCCGTGGGCGTGGCAGTCCGGTTCAGAGAGGACGAGGCGACAGAGGCATAGGCAGAGGCCGAGGTAGAGGCAGAGGACAGCCAGCTATTAGTGGTGGACAGGCCCGAGTGTTCGCATTGACTCCTCAGGATGCACAGGCATCCAATGCCGTCGTGACAGGTACTCTGCCAGTATGTTCTTTTGTTGCACGGGTATTATTTGATCCAGGCTCCACACATTCCTATGTTTCCATGTATTTTGCACCGAGGTTGGGCCGAGAGTCTTCTCCGTTAGATCAGCCGCTTTTCGTTATTACCCCGGTAGGCGAGTCTTTTGTTGCCCGTTTTGTGTACCGATCGTGTTCCGTTCGTATCGGGGAGAGAGATTCTTCAGTTGATTTGATTCTCCTCGATATGCTAGACTTTGACGTTCTTCTTGGTATGGACTGGCTAGCCACCTGTTATGCATCCGTGGACTGCCGTGAAAAGGCAGTCAGATTCAGTTTTCCTGGTGAGCCGGTTCTTATTATTCAGGGAGATCGTAGCGCTACCCTTCCCAGCTTGATTTCTTCTCTTCGCGCTGGTCAGCTCTTGAGGAAAGGGTGTCAGGGATTCTTAGCTTATGTTTGTGATACTAGCTCCACAGAGGTTCCGTTGGACCAGGTCCCTGTTGTGAGAGAGTTTCCTGATGTATTCCCTGACGAGCTACCTGGTCTGCCACCAGAGCGCGAGATTGAGTTCTGTATTGACTTGATCCCCGGCACGGGCCCTATCTCTATACCGCCTTATCGGATGGCCCCGGCAGAGCTGAGAGAGCTAAAGGATCAGTTACAGGACTTGCTGGACAAAGGGCTTATCCGACCGAGTGTGTCACCTTGGGGTGCTCCTGTCCTGTTTGTTAAGAAGAAGGACAGAAGTATGCGTTTATGCATTGATTATCGTCAGCTGAACCGGGTTACTGTGCGGAACAGGTATCCCCTACCCCGCATTGTTGATTTATTTGATCAGCTCCAGGGTGCAGGGTTTTTCTCGAAGGTTGATTTACGGTCAGGTTATCATCAGTTGCGAGTTCGGAAGGAGGATATTCCGAAGACCGCTTTCCGTACTCGTTATGGTCATTATGAGTTCTTGGTGATGTCGTTCGGGCTCACCAATGCCCCAGCAGCATTTATGGATTTGATGAACCGCGTATTCAGCCCGTATCTCGATCAGTTCATCACGACATCTTGGTTTATTCTCGGAGCCGGGAGGAGCATGAGCAGCACTTACGTATCACATTGCAGACTTTGAGGGAGCATCAGCTGTTCGCCAAATTCTCCAAGTGTACTTTCTGGCTAGATAGTGTCGATTTCTTGGGTCATGTGGTGACGAGAGACGGTATTTGTGTGGACCCGAAGAAGATCGAGGCAGTTCAGCGTTGGCCTAGACCAGTATCAGTTACAGAGGTTCGCAGCTTTCTAGGTCTGGCCGGCTATTATCGACGTTTTGTCCAGGATTTCTCCCGCATTGCTGCACCGTTGACCGGTTTGACCCGGAAGGGGGTTCCTTTTGATTGGACCCAGGCATGTGAGGATAGCTTCCAGCAGTTGAAGACTCGTCTGACTACTGCACCAGTGTTAGCATTGCCTTCAGGATCAAGCGGGTTCATGGTATATTGTGATGCTTCTAGAGTGGGGCTGGGATGTGTATTGATGCAGCACGACAGAGTTATCGCGTACGCTTCTCGGCAGCTGAGGAAACACGAACAGAACTACCCCACCCATGATTTAGAGATGGCTGCAGTGTTATTTGCACTTAAGATCTGGAGACATTACCTATACGGTGAGTCGTGCCAGATATTCACTGACCACAAGAGTTTGAAGTATATTTTCCAGCAGCGAGATCTGAACCTGAGACAGCGCCGTTGGATGGAGTTGGTGAAAGATTATGACTGCGAGATTCTATACCATCCGGGCAAGGCGAATGTGGTGGCAGATGCTTTGAGTAGGAGGCCCGGAGGTAGCTTATCTTGTTTGAGCGCAGTGCAGATGCAGTCGACGGCGGATTGGCAGGTGTTATGTGACAGCAGTGTGCAGTTCGAGTTTACTCCTACAGGGGGACAGCTGGCCCATTTCAGAGCACGCCCACAGTTACTTGACCGTATCCACGAGGCACAGTCCGGCGATGCCCGTACATTAGAGATTATTGAGCAGATTCGGCAGGGCAGAGTTTCTGAGTTCGTGATTGATGATCATGGGATACTTCGATTTGGGACTCGACTGTGCGTGCCAGATTCAGAGGGACTGAGGCGTGATATCCTCGAGGAGGCACATAGATCAGTATATAGTGTGCATCCAGGTTCCACCAAGATGTACCGTGATTTGAGAGAGGTTTACTGGTGGGACGGGATGAAGAAGGATATTACAGACTTTGTGTCGAGATGCCTGACTTGTCAGCAAGTCAAGGCCGAGCACCAGAGGCCAACCGGCGAGTTACAGCCTTTGCCCATCCCTGAGTGGAAGTGGGAGCAGGTCTCCATGGACTTCGTTGTGGGTCTACCCAGGACCAGTCGAGGGTACGACTCTATTTGGGTGATTGTGGATCGACTGACGAAAGCGGCTCACTTTCTGCCAGTGAAGACCACTTTTGGATTTTCTCAGTACGCCCAGGTTTATATTGATGAGATAGTGCGACTGCATGGTGTTCCGACTTGCATCGTGTCCGACCGTGGCACCCAGTTTACCAGCCGATTGTGGCAGAAACTTCAGGAAGCCTTGGGCACCCGATTGAGTTTTAGCACAGCCTTTCATCCGCAGACTGACGGTCAGTCGGAGCGTACGATTCAGACTCTTGAGGACATGCTCAGAGCTTATGTTTTAGATTTCGGTGGTAGCTGGGATCGTCATTTGCCTTTGATCGAGTTTTCCTACAATAATAGCTTCCAGGAGACGATTCAGATGGCACCTTTCGAGGCTTTATATGGGAGGAGATGTCGATCGCCTGTATGTTGGACAGAGCTCAGAGAGAGCAGTATTTTGGGGCCGCAGATTGTACAGGAAACGACCAAGAAGATACAGCTGATTCGGGACAGGATGAGAGCGGTACAGAGCAGGCAGAAATCATATGCTGACAGGCGCCATCGCCGACTCGAATTCGCTGTTGGCGATCATGTTTACCTGAAGGTCTCTCCGATGAAAGGTGTGATGAGATTTGGGCGGAAAGGGAAACTGAGTCCTAGATATGTTGGTCCTTTCGAGATCCTAAAGCGTGTTGGTCCAGTCGCTTATCGGTTAGCTCTTCCGCCCAGCTTCCCCGATGTTCACCCCGTATTCCATGTCTCGATGCTCCGCATGTACCTTCATGATCCTTCCCAGGTGATTCAGCACCAAATGATCCAGCTAGAGCGTGATCTTTCATTCACCGAGCAGCCGGTGGTCATTTTGGATCGGCAGGTGAAGAAATTGAGGTCGAAGGTTATACCGTCCGTCAAGGTCCTTTGGCGTGGCCCGAACAGCGAGGAGGTCACCTGGGAGACCGAGGTCGAGATGAGGAAGAGATATCCCCATCTTTTTGAAGGTACGTGTAGTTAAATTCTAATTCGGGGACCGAATTTCTTTAAGGGGGGAAGATTGTAACCCTTCGAAAATCGTTTAGGCAGTTTTTCGGTAATCGGCTAATTTTTCGGCTTTTTCCGTAAAAAGTCAAAATAGGTATTTTTCATTGTAGACCCAATTACACAAAATTTAGATAAGATATTACTATAATTTTGTCACTAAAATGTCACTTATAATTATCTAGTTAAATAAAAAAAAATTCGTAATTAATTATTTTTTTTATTATTTTAAGCATTTTTAAATACATTAAATTAGTGATAAATACAAATTTAATTAGGTAAATTTCATAATTAGGAGTCTTTATAAGCTAAAATATGGTGTTAATAAAATTATATCATGTCTTGCAAACTTTTGGTTTTAGGGTGGGAAAATTTGTGAAAAAATGGTGTAAAATGGGTTTTTTTTTGTAAAAAGGTTGACATGAAAGCATTAAATGATAATATGGGGTGTTTTGGGACCTAGAAACTTCTCAAAATTTCCCCATCTCCTCTCCCTTGCTGCTAGCCGACCCCCCTCACCTGCAGATTTCCCTCTCTTCTCACTCCTTTTTGCTTCAATTTTCATGCAAAAATTCATGAAAATTAACAAATTTCATTCACCCATTCAAAGCTAAACCCTAATCCACTCTCTCTCAACCCAAATTAGTTCAAAAACTTGATGAAAGGAGGCTTTGTTGGTGACTTGATCATGCTAGGATTCAATTGGTGAGGTAAAATTCTAAACTAGTTTGCTAACTTGTAGTTTATTTGTGCTAAAATCTAATTTTGAAGTATTAATTTAGTGTAAATCCTTGTTCATGAAAAATCAAGAATGGGTTTTGATGTTGAGTTAGGGTTTGAAACATGGTTGTAAAAATTAAGTTAGGGTTTTGGTTATCTAATTGATTAGAATGGTTAATTGTGTAATGATATGCTTGCTAAGTCGACAAATTGCGATGTTTGTATCGAATCGGCTAGAAAATTGCTTGCTAGATTTTTACGAAAATTAGAATGCGATCAAATTGCGTTATGTTAGCGATATAATTAGCTTCGTATAGGACTATCAGAGTGCACGAACATGGGATTTCGTCTAGTTGGGTTGTAGTTTTGTCGATTTCCCCGAAATGACGATTCTAGTTAAAGGATTGCGATTTTCGTGCGTTTTTCCGCGCACCGAGTGCATGCTATGATTAATTCGAGAGCGTTGATAATTGTATATTGTGACTTGAATCGTTTTAGGTTTTGTAATCTTATACTTGGTGTTGTGCAAATATAGGATCGGTCGGAGAAACTTCGGACACGGCGCGAAAAGGCAAGGCGGTGGCCGGAACGGATTAGCGGGGATTTCAGGTGAGTAGATGTATTCATCTATGGGGGAATCGTCTGGATGGCGCGATACGCCCCCTAGTTAGGATTTCCTTATCTCTTGTAAGATTCATGTTGTTAGTTAGCTTACCCCCTTCATTGACATTGCATACCCTTATAGTTAATAATATGCTAGATTGCATGGATATTCATATGCACATATGCGATAACACATCGTAGGGCACGAACACCATTACCATTGGCATCTGTTGCACGCGCACTATTCATGTGACACACACGCCTTTGGTAATTGCCATGCCACGTGCACTAGAAAACCTGTTTAACTTAATATCGCCATTTGCATTCATACATGATATATGAAATTGCATAGCATGCACATACCTCGCATTATCATCATATTTACATAGATTCTAGCAAAAATTCACATCATATACATTGATATCATAGACATTTATTATATATATAACATGTGAACATTATGATTTTCTTGAGGATTTCAGTATTTCTGCGATTTCTGGATTTTTGAGGAAAACCGCAAGAATTTAACAAAAGCTTATATTCATCATTTTTAAAACAAAGTTGCGGTTTTCTCGTGATGTATGTGTCGTCCACCATGAGTTTTCATGTTTTCTGTTGGATTTCGAGACCCGATTCGAGGAGTGGATGAACCGTCTCGGGTACATGGTGGGCCCGGTATGGTACTCCGGGGCAAGAAGATCGAGTTGTAGACGATGAGCCCGGCAGGGGAAGACAACCTACCGGTGATGTCTGGCGCGGCGGATATCCGGAGGATACCGACCGTTGTCGTGAGATTTATGATATGGGCCGATCCGGACTGACGGAGCCCGATATTGAGACAGATATGATTCCTATTTGGTGTCGATGCTTGACATGGGTTTTCAGATGATTTCTTGATGGTATTTAGCTATTATACAGATATTCATGTTCTAAAGTTAAGAATTCAATACCCTTAGCATTTAAAACACTTAAAGACTTAATAATGACATTGCATACCTGTGCATGCATACTAGAGATATTATATCACATATGGACATGCATGTTGTGGTGCATTGCGTGCATTCTTACGATTGCCTTACTAGATGTTATATTCTACTCACGAGCTGGCAACTCACCCCCGTTGTGCCACAGTGTCTTGCAGGTCGGACCCGTCAGTCTTGTAGCGGCGGGCTATCATATCATCAGTTCCTTTTGCTCAGACTCGCGACATCGCCCGTAGGTGGGTTGCGAGTATACTTTATTTCTTTTTGCTTTATCATTGTATCTAGTATTCTCCATCTACCACTTGTATTGTATATGCGACCTAGTGATGAGACTGAGAGATTTGTATATTTGTGGTTTCTTTTGGGTCGAGCTCACTTGAGCCGACGTGTGTTTTCTGGTATTTGCATTTCTTTTATGCTATTTTTCTTGATATTACTATTATATTGCATGTGGTTGTGATCCGCCTTGGGCGAAGAGCTAGCTCCCGCTTGGGGATGCCATTTTTATGATTACAGGTTTATTATCTTGTTGTACCCATTTTGGGGGATAGAAAATACAGGGGAGACTCTGCCGAAATTTTCGGAAATTTTTGACGTTTTAAAAAGGGATTCTTTGCAACTTAATTGATTTGAAAATCGTTTTCATTAAAGGTTTTCCTTCACTCTCTTTTGATTTTGGTTTAGATTCTTCTGGGCTTTGGCTGACTTAGGTTACGGTACGCCTTTAGACGTCTCGTAATCTAAGTGCCAGTCGCGTCCCGTACTTTCGGGTCGTGACACTTCTGTTATAGTTTGTGTTGCTGGAACCTCTTCCTGTTCTACCTCAATGCCACTTGTCTGTTTCATAAGAAAACCTTTTTCTAAGAAAGTGGCATGTCGAGAAACAAACACCTTTTGTTCCTCGGGGTGGTAGAAGATATACCCTTGTGAATTTTTGGGATATCCTATAAACTTACATAAGACTGATCTTGCCTCGAGTTTGTCCGGATTTTGTCTTTTGACATAGGCTGGACAACCCCATATCTTAATGTAATTAAGATGTGGTATCTTCCCTTTCCATATCTCATATGGAGTGGTAGGCACTGATTTGGTAGGAACTCTATTCAATAGGTCTATGGCTGTCTCAAGCGCATATCCCCAGAAGGAAATAGGCAACTCAGCTGTACTCATCATTGAGCGCGCCATATCTAATAGGGTGCGGTTTCTCCGTTCCGATACACCGTTGTGCTGTGGTGTATAAGGAGAAGTGAGCTGAGAGAGAATCCCATTCTCTTTTAGATAATCCAGAAAATCATTGCTCATGTATTCTCCTCTTCGATCAGATCGAAGGATCTTAATACTTTTGCCCGTTTAGTTCTCTACTTCGTGCTTATATTCTCTGAATTTCTCAAAAGTTTCAGACTTGTGTTTTATCAGGAACACATGTCCGTATCTAGAGAGATCGTCAGTGAATGTAATGAAGTAGGAAGAACCGTTCCTGGTATGTGTAGACATGGGACCGCATACATCACTATGTATCAGCCCTAAGAGTTCCTTAACTCTTTCTCCGTGTCCCGTAAACGGAGTTTTGGTCATTTTACCTTTGAGACATGACTGGCAAGTGTCATAAGATGAAAATTCAAATGGATTCAAATATCCATCTTTATGCAACTTAGCTAGTGTCACGACCCGCAGGGTACGGAACGTGACTGGCACTTAAGTTTACGAAACGTCTAAAGACGTCCGTAAAATAAGTAAGACAAAGCCCAGAAAATAAAACCAATTAAGCAAAAGAGTGAAGAAAACCCAAACATTTGAAAGCAAGTTTATCAAATAAGTCATGTAAAACCCTTTTTAAAAACAATACCAATTTTTCCGAAAATTTCGGCAGAGTCTTCTTTGTAAATACTGGCCCCCAAAATGGGTACAACAAAAATATGCATGAATCCAACAAAATAGGGCATCCCCAAGCGGGAGCTAGCTCTTCGCCACAAGGCGGTCACAAAACCCACGCAATGTAAAGCAACAACATACGAAATAATCATAATGAAGCATAAGAAAAACATCATGTCGACTCAAGTGAGCTCGACCCCAAAATACAGCATAAAAAGTCCACAAATCTCACAGTCTCATCTCTAGGTCAATATACAATAATACTGGTAGATACAGTAGATGGAGTACACTAGATACAAAGAATATACAAGGTGGTACAAAATAATAACATAACCCACCTATGAGCAAAATCTCGAGCTCAGGCAAAAGAGGCAAAAGAACAAGTGCGCTCGCCGCTACTAAACTGACGGAGCGGACCTGCAAAATACTGTGGCACAACGCGGGTGAGTTGCCAACTCGTGAGTAATAAATAACATCTACAAAGGCTATCGTATGCATGCACACAAGCATCCTAGCATCTATAATACAGGTATGACTGGATGCACTAGCAGGTGTGTATACAACATCAGTGTACGAATATGTATGCAACATGAATATCTGAGATCTCAATAGGTATATATAAGAAACATTTCATCTCTTTTTGTTTTTGAAACTCTTTTAGAATGCCAGCATAATATCAAAGAATCGACGAGAACCGGTGTCCAGCAACGACACCTCAAAACTGTCTCAAATCTCATAACTGTATCTCTGGCCTCAGCCGTCCGGCTGACCCATCTCAAATATCAATATCTCATCATCTAGCGGCCACGGTCGGTATCCTCTGGATATCCGCCGTCCCAAACAGTCACCGGTAGGTAATCCGTCCCCTGCCAGGCTCAACGTCAACACCACATTCCTCTTGCCCCGGGGTACCTTACCGGGCCCACCATGTACCCGTGCCGGTTCCTCCACTCCTCGACACGGATTTCCAAAACCACAGCAAACTCATGGTGGACGACACTTACATCACTAGAAAACCGCAATTTACATATTTTAAAAATATAATAAGTTTAGAAATTTTGCGGCTTTCCCCCGAAATCCAGCAATATCATAAAATCTCAAGAAATCCTCATAAGTGCATATATCAATGATAATGAATGCATATGGTATCAATAATCAAGTTGCGATGTGTGATTAATAGATTAGGCATGAACAATTAATATGATGAAGTACATGCACATGAATAGCAATCCTACGATTTCATTTTAAGGAATTAAAGGCAATAGCACCAGTTTAAGTATCAATTAGTAAAAGGTTTCAATTTAAAGGTTATCTAGTGTGGTGGCATGGCAATTACCAGGGTGTGTGTGTAAGCATGAATAGTGCTCGTGCTGCATATAAAACCCTGGCAATGGTGCAGGTGTCCTATTAAATGGTTTCGTATAGGTATGTCAATATAGGGCATGAATGTAGCAAATAATCATACAAGTATTAAACCCCTAATTACTAATATTACTAAAATTCTTTTTAAGCTACTAAACTATCGGGCGACTTGCGCCATCCAACGATAGTCCCCCGTAGATGTTACATCTACTCACCAGAATCCCTGGCTAGCTGTGTCCAATCACCGCTTTCCCCTTTCGCGCCGCGTCTGACGTCTCCGCGACCGAACCTGGAATTTACATCAATACCAAACATAAGCTTACATAGCAAGAACGACGCAAAACCCCAACGAAACTACTAACGTTCACTAGCTAGGTACAACGTGCACAAAGTGCGCGGAACACACGCGAAAATCGCAAAAACTGCCAAAAACGCCGATTTGGTCGCCCGGCAAAACTAAAACCTGACCACTCAAAGAAACCGCACTCACACATCCTAAATGTCATGGGATAAGCCAACACAATCATCAAGATATCCAAAATAATTCATCACATAATTTTATAACAAAACTAGTAAGCACAAACATTCCAAAAATCGGCGCAACATCGCCGTTTTGCGACAAAAAGGATTACAACCTAGTATAACATGTAACCGCATAACTAGTTAACCACAATCACATTAATTATAACACATTACAATGCTTCAAATCATATTTTTCCATAAACAACCCTCTCTTGATTTTTACAACCATCAATTAAATCCAATTTCACACTTGAACAACATAATTTAACACATATCGATGTCCACTTAAGCAAAGTAATCTCTTAAATTAAGTTTGCATAAAACTAGATAACAAAATAACTTAATTAACTAATTAATGGTTTTCTAAACCCTAATTAAAATTTCAAGCCATGAACTTTTAAAACCTAGACTAGAAATTAACACTAATATTTACACTAAAACAACCCAATTAAAGAAATCTAACCAAAAGAATTTAAATGGGTAAGGATTATACCTCTAGATCTAGAGATCTAGCAAGAAATTTTGACTCCAAACATGGTCTCCTAGCATCCAAGATCCATACAAGAAAGATTAAGAAGAATGGATGAAGGATTTGGTTTGAATTTTGAATAAATTGTGGATTTTTGGAGCAAATTTTGGATGAACTTTGATGGAAGAAGAGTGGAGATTTTTGGGGCTGTTTTTTCTGCTGGAATTCAGCAGTGAGGGAGTGGGGAGAAGTGTGGGGAAGTGGGGAAAAAAGTCCAAGTCAACTCTCCTATATTACCATAATACCCTTACCTCAAATAAATATATAAATAACCCTTTATCATATCATTTTGTTCAAATGAGATGGGGAAAAATTTTGTGGGCTTGATACTGAGGTAGGGCCGGCCTAGGGGTGAGGGGAGGGTGAATGGGGTTTTACAAAAGAAATTTTATGCAAAAAGACCCCCTACAAGTCAAAAATTGCAAGTTTAGGCTTAAATTCAATAAATTTCGTTTCCTATAGTAAAAATTAGTTAAAAATCAAAATAAAATACTAAAAATTTATGTTTCAACTAGATTTTAATTATCATAAGTTTAAAGATTAAAATTAGCCCGGAAAAATTTGTATTTATCGCTAAATTAATGTATTTTCTTACCGGCTTAAAATAATATTAAAAAATTGAAAAATTAGGGAAAATTTTTAAACGACCAGAATTTCATAATTAACTCATTAGCTACTAAAACAAAGCAATTACCTATCCATTTTAAGTATAATTAGCCCTAAACTGCAAAATAACAAGAAAGACGGTTTTCGGAAAAATACCGAATTTCAGGAAAACACCAAAACGACTTTTCAAGACGCTACAATCTTCCCCCCTTAAAGAAATTCGGTCCCCGAATTTAAAAATATAGCTACGCGTACCTTCGAAGAGATGGGGATATTTTTTCCTCATCTCGCCCTCGGTCTCCCAGGTAACCTCCTCGCTGCTCGGGCTACGCCAAAGGACCTTGACGGTTGGTATAATCTTCGACCTCAACTTCTTCACCTGCCGATCCAGGATGGCCACCGGCTGCTCTGCAAAAGAAAGGTCGCGCTCTAGCTGGACTGTCGGGTGCTGAATCGCATGCGAAGGGTCGTGAAGGTACTTGCGGAGCATCGAAACATAGAAGACGGGGTGAATATCGGGAAAGCTGGAAGGAAGAGCCAAACGATATGCAACGGCGCCAACCCGCTCGAGGATCTCGAAGGAACCAACGAATCTAGGGCTAAGCTTCCCCTTTCGCCCAAAACGCATCACGCCCTTCATCGGAGAGACTTTCAGAAAAACATGGTCGCCAACTGCGAACTCTAAACTGCGACGGCGCCTGTCTACATACGATTTCTTCCTGCTCTGAGCCGCTCTCATCCGGTCTCGGATCAACTGTATCTCCGCCATCGTCTCCTCCACAAGCTGTGGCCCCAAAATGCTGCTCTCGCTGAGCTCTGTCCAACAGACGGGCGATCTGCATCTCCTCCCATACAATGCCTCGAAAGGTGCCATCTGAATAGTATGCTGGAAGCTGTTGTTGTAGGAGAACTCCACTAGAGGTAAATGACGATCCCAGCTACCACCAAAGTCTAAAACGCACGCTCTGAGCATGTCATCGAGAGTCTGAATGGTCCGCTCTGACTGTCCGTCGGTCTGCGGATGAAACGCTGTGCTGAAGCTCAAACGAGTGCCCAAAGCCTCCTGAAGTCTCTGCCAAAGTCGGCTGGTGAACTGAGTGCCTCGATCTGACACGATACAAGTCGGTACGCCATGTAGTCGCACGATCTCGTCAATATAGAGCTGAGCATACTGAGCGAAGCTGAAAGTCGTCTTCACTGGCAGGAAGTGAGCCGCTTTCGTCAATCTATCCACGATCACCCAGATGGAGTCGTACCCTCGACTGGTCCTGGGTAGACCCACAACGAAGTCCATCGAAATCTGTTCACATTTCCACTCTGGAATAGGTAACGGCGGTAGCTCTTCTGCGGGCCTCTAGTGCTCGGCCTTGACTTGCTGACAAGTCAGGCATCTCGAAACGAACTCTGCAATGCCCCTCTTCATCCCGTCCCCACCAGTAGGTCTCTCTCATATCATGGTACATCTTGGTGGAACCGGGGTGGACACTATACACTGATCGGTGTGCCTCCTCAAGAATGTCGCGCCGCAATCCATCAGCATCTGGTACGCACAGTCTAGATCCATATCGTAAAATCCCCTGATCGTCAACCACGAACTCGGAAAATCTGCCCTGTCCCATCTGTGCCATGATCTCTGAGCAACGGTCGTCACTGCGCTGTGCCTCACATATACGGTCAAGCAACTGTGGGCGTGCACGAACATGCGCGAGCTATCCCCCTGTCTGAGTGAACTCGAACTCAACTCGGCTGTCGCATAACATCTGCCAATCTGCTGACGACTGCCTCTGCACTGCGCGCAAAAAGGATAGACTACCCCCGGGCCTCCTACTCAACGCATCTGCCACCACATTCGCCTTGCCGGGGTGATATAAGATCTCGCAGTCGTAGTCTTTCACCAACTCCATCCAACGACGCTGTCTGAGGTTCAGGTCTCGCTGCTGAAATATGTACTTTAAGCTCTTGTGATCGGTGAATATCTGACACGACTCGCCGTAAAGGTAATGTCGCCAAATCTTCAGTGCAAAGACCACTGCAGCCATCTCCAAATCATGAGTGGGGTAGTTCTGTTCATGCTTCTTCAACTGCCGAGAAGCATAAGCGATCACCCGGCCATGCTGCATCAATACGCATCCTAATCCCACTCGCGAAGCATCACAGTAGACAACAAATCCGCCTGATCCCGAAGGCAAAGATAATACCGGAGCCATAGTCAAACATGTCCGCAGCTGCTGAAAACTGCGCTCGCACTCCTCCGTCCAGACGAAAAGAACTCCCTTCCGGGTCAAACCGGTCAACGGTGCTGCTATACGGGAGAAGTCCTGAACAAAACGCCTGTAGTAGCCCGCCAAGCCTAGAAAACTACGGATCTCAGTCACCGATGTAGGTCGGGGCCACTGCTGAACAGCCTCAATCTTCTTCGGGTCCACATAAATGCCATCTCTCGTAACCACGTGACCCAAGAATCCGACGCTGTCCAGCCAGAATGCACACTTGGAGAACTTCGCGAACAGCTGGTGCTCCCTCAGAGTCTGTAACGTAATCCGCAAGTGCTGCTCGTGCTCCTCTCTGCTACGGGAGTACACCAAGATATCGTCGATAAACACGATGATGAACAAGTCAAGATACGGCCTAAATGTACGGTTCATCAAATCCATAAATGCTGCTGGGGCGTTGGTGAGTCCGAACGACATCACCAAAAACTCGTAATGGCCATAGCGTGTACGGAAGGCTGTCCTCGGTATATCCTCCTGTCGAACTCGCAGCTGATGGTATCCTGATCGCAAGTCGATCCTCGAAAAATACCCCGCACCCTGAAGCTGGTCGAACAAATCATCAATGCGCGGCAACGGATATCTGTTCCGAACGGTAACTTTGTTCAGCTGGCGGTAGTCGATACATAAGCGCAAACTTCCATCCTTCTTCTTGACAAACAGGACCGGAGCACCCCACGGAGAAACACTCGGTCGAATAAGCCCCTTATCTAACAAATCCTGCAACTGATCCTTCAGCTCTCGAAGCTCTGCCGGGGCCATCCGATAAGGCGGTATAGAAATAGGCCCCGAACCGGGAATCAAATCAATGCAGAACTCAACATTGCGCTCAGGCGGTAGCCCAGGTAGCTCATCAGGGAAAACATCAGGGAACTCACAAACTACCGGGACCCGGTCTAACGGAACCTCTGCAGCTCGAGTATCACAAATACATGCTAAGAATCCCTGACATCCCTTCCGCAAGAGCTGACCAGCGCGAAGAGACGAAATTAAGCTGGGAAGGGTGACACTGCGGCCTCCCTAAATAACAAGGACTGGCTCTCCCGGAAAGCTAAATCTGACTGCCTTCTCACGGCAGTCCACCGAAGCATAACAAGTGACTAGCCAATCCATGCCCAGAAGCACATCAAAGTCCAACATATCGAGGAGTATCAAATCAACTGATGAATCCCTCTCCCCGATACGAACGGAACACAAACGAAATACAAAACGAGCGACAAACGACTCGCCTACCGGAGTACTAACAACAAGCGGATGATCTAACGACGACGACTTACGGCCCAACATCGGTGCAAAGTGTGTAGAGACGTACGAATGTGTGGAACCTGGGTCAAATAATACCCGTGCGTCGAAAGAACAAACTGGCAAGGTACCTGTCACAACGGCATTGGATGCCTGCGCATCCTGCGGTGTCAAAGCAAAAACTCGGGCCTGTCCTCCACCGATAGCGGGCTGACCTCGACCTCGGCCTCTGCCTCCTCGTCCTCTCTGAACAGGACCGCTGCGTCCACGACCTCTGGGTGCACCTAACTGGCGTGGAGCATCGCCGGTGGTAGGAAGTAGGGCTCTCTGAGGAGGGGGTGGTGATGGTGGTAGGGTCACATGCGGAACTGTCGCTGCTCCCTGTCGTCTCACCGGACAGTCTCTGACAAGATGGTGCGGACTCCCGCACCCAAAACACCCTGGCGACGGTTGCTGTCCCTGGGGATAAGAACCATATAACTGTCCCCGTCCAAATCCTCTGCCAGGCCTATCTCTCGGGAAGAATCTGGCGCGCTGCCTCTGAGACGGTACATCGGTGCGAATCCTCTTCGGCCCAGAAACGGCCGAAGTCCGTGATATGCGTGCTTCCATCCGCAATGCCGTATCCATAGCCGCTGAATAAGTGTCGTAGTGCTGGGCGCCAATGGCAAGATATAGCTGGGCATCAAGTCCCTGTACGAACCTCTTCACCATCTTCTCTTCGGTATCCACCAAATACGGAGCATATCAGGATAACTGCGTAAACTGGATGTCATACTCAGACACCGTCATCCCAGGTGTCTTGACTAAGGCCTCGAAGCTGCGAGCTCTGGCGTCACGAACGCTCTATGGGAGGAAACGGGCTAGAAAGACCACTGTAAACTCGACCCAAGTCATAGGCGGCAGACCTGCAGCTCGACCTCTCAAGACTGACTCCCACTATGTCTGCGCGAGACCCTCTAGTCGGAAACTCGCAAGCTCTACCCATCGATCATCTGAACATCTCAGCGAACGGCAGATCCTGGCTAAACTGTCAAGGAACGTCTGTGGGTCCTCCGCTGCCTCGGTGCCGGTGAATACTGGAGGTCTCAGCCTCATGAAATCCTGTAGCGAAACCGGAATGGCCACGGTGGTAGTAGTAGGAGCAGGTATCATGGTCGTCTGTGATGTAGTAGGTACGTCATCCGGCCTCGGTGTACGACTGGCTGCAACTAGGGATCCTACCATCTGACGTAGCTCCTGCATGCCTCCCATCATCTGTCGCAACTCCTCCATACCGGTCTCGAGCCTATCCATACGGCCTGGGGAAGGTGGATCGGTCTGTCCCTGCGGCGTAGGCATACCACCTTGCTCAGTCCTAGTCTCGGACGAGCCAGCTCGAATCTCGTCTCTGGCGGCAGCCCTCTGTGCCCTCGTAGCCTTCGGCGGCATAGTGGCTGTTCTGAGAACAGGATGATAAGAACAGTGCAATAGAATCATAGGATACACGGAATTGAAGAAGGAATTTCAAGCAAGTATATCCTAAAGTCACTTAGGCGGAGTACCGTATCGTAAGTATGCCGCGGACATACGCACGCTACGTTACCCTGCTTAAGTCACTTACTCCATCTACCAAGGGTCATCCTAAACTCACAAAGGTAAAACCTATCGCTCTGATACCAACTTTGTCACGACCCGCAGGGTACGGAACGTGACTGGCACTTAAGTTTACGAAACGTCTAAAGACGTCCGTAAAATAAGTAAGCCAAAGCCCAGAAAACAAAACCAATTAAGCAAAAGAGTGAAGAAAACCCAAACATTTGAAAGCAAGTTTATCAAATAAGTCATGTAAAACCCTTTTTAAAAACAATACCAATTTTTTCGAAAATTTCGGCAGAGTCTCCTTTGTAAATACTGGCCCCCAAAATGGGTACAACAAAAATATGCATGAATCCAACAAAATAGGGCATCCCCAAGCGGGAGCTAGCTCTTCGCCCCAAGGAGGTCACAAAACCCACGCAATGTAAAGCAGAAACATACGAAATAATCATAATGAAGCATAAGAAAAACATCATGTCGACTCAAGTGAGCTCGACCCCAAAATACAGCATAAAAAGTCCACAAATCTCACAGTCTCATCTCTAGGTCAATATACAATAATACTGGTAGATACAGTAGATGGAGTACACTAGATACAAAGAATATACAAGGTGGTACAAAATAATAACATAACCCACCTATGAGCAAAATCTCGAGCACAGGCAAAAGAGGCAAAAGAACAAGTGCGCTCGCCGCTACTGAACTGACGGAGCGGACCTGCAAAAGACTGTGGCACAACGGGGGTGAGTTGCCAACTCATGAGTAATAAATAACATCTACAAAGGCTATCGTATGCATGCACACAAGCATCCTAGCATCTATAATACAGGTATGACTGGATGCACTAGCAGGTGTGTATACAACATCAGTGTACGAATATGTATGCAACATGAATATCTGAGATCTCAATAGGTATATATAAGAAACATTTCATCTCTTTTTGTTTTTGAAACTCTTTTAGAATGCCAGCATAATATCAAAGAATCGACGAGAACCGGTGTCCAGCAACGACACCTCAAAACTGTCTCAAATCTCATAACTGTATCTCTGGCCTCAGCCGTCCGGCTGACCCATCTCAAATATCAATATCTCATCATCTAGCGGCCACGGTCGGTATCCTCTGGATATCCGCCGTCCCAAACAGTCACCGGTAGGTAATCCGTCCCCTGCCAGGCTCAACGTCAACACCACATTCCTCTTGCCCCGGGGTACCTTACCGGGCCCACCATGTACCCGTGCCGGTTCCTCCACTCCTCGACACGGATTTCCAAAACCACAGCAAACTCATGGTGGACGACACTTACATCACTAGAAAACCGCAATTTACATATTTTAAAAATATAATAAGTTTAGAAATTTTGCGGCTTTCCCCCGAAATCCAGCAATATCATAAAATCTCAAGAAATCCTCATAAGTGCATATATCAATGATAATGAATGCATATGGTATCAATAATCAAGTTGCGATGTGTGATTAATAGATTAGGCATGAACAATTAATATGATGAAGTACATGCACATGAATAGCAATCCTACGATTTCATTTTAAGGAATTAAAGGCAATAGCACCAGTTTAAGTATCAATTAGTAAAAGGTTTCAATTTAAAGGTTATCTAGTGTGGTGGCATGGCAATTACCAGGGTGTGTGTGTAAGCATGAATAGTGCTCGTGCTGCATATAAAACCCTGGCAATGGTGCAGGTGTCCTATTAAATGGTTTCGTATAGGTATGTCAATATAGGGCATGAATGTAGCAAATAATCATACAAGTATTAAACCCCTAATTACTAATATTACTAAAAATCTTTTTAAGCTACTAAACTATCGGGCGACTTGCGCCATCCAACGATAGTCCCCCGTAGATGTTACATCTACTCACCGGAATCCCTGGCTAGCTGTGTCCAATCACCGCTTTCCCCTTTCGCGCCGCGTCTGACGTCTCCGCGACCGAACCTGGAATTTACATCAATACCAAACATAAGCTTACATAGCAAGAACGACGCAAAACCCCAACGAAACTACTAACGTTCACTAGCTAGGTACAACGTGCACAAAGTGCGCGGAACACACGCGAAAATCGCAAAAACTGCCAAAAAACGCCGATTTGGTCGCCCGGCAAAACTAAAACCTGACCACTCAAAGAAACCGCACTCACACATCCTAAATGTCATGGGATAAGCCAACACAATCATCAAAATATCCAAAATAATTCATCACATAATTTTATAACAAAACTAGTAAGCACAAACATTCCAAAAATCGGCGCAACATCGCCGTTTTGCGACAAAAAGGATTACAACCTAGTATAACATGTAACCGCATAACTAGTTAACCAAAATCACATTAATTATAACACATTACAATGCTTCAAATCATATTTTTCCATAAACAACCCTCTCTTGATTTTTATAACTATCAATTAAATCCAATTTCACACTTGAACAACATAATTTAACACATATCGATGTCCACTTAAGCAAAGTAATCTCTTAAATTAAGTTTGCATAAAACTAGATAACAAAATAACTTAATTAACTAATTAATGATTTTCTAAACCCTAATTAAAATTTCAAGCCATGAACTTTTAAAACCTAGACTAGAAATTAACACTAATATTTACACTAAAACAACCCAATTAAAGAAATCTAACCAAAAGAATTTAAATGGGTAAGGATTATACCTCTAGATCTAGAGATCTAGCAAGAAATTTTGACTCCAAACATGGTCTCCTAGCATCCAAGATCCATACAAGAAAGATTAAGAAGAATGGATGAAGGATTTAGTTTGAATTTTGAATAAATTGTGGATTTTTGGAGCAAATTTTGGATGAACTTTGATGGAAGAAGAGTGGAGATTTTTGGGGCTGTTTTTTCTGCTGGAATTCAGCAGTGAGGGAGTGGGGAGAAGTGTGGGGAAGTGGGGAAAAAAGTCCAAGTCAACTCTCCTATATTACCATAATACCCTTACCTCAAATAAATATATAAATAACCCTTTATCATATCATTTTGTTCAAATGATATGGGGAAAAATTTTGTGGGCTTGATACTGAGGTAGGGCCGGCCTAGGGGTGAGGGGAGGGTGAATGGGGTTTTACAAAAGAAATTTTATGCAAAAAGACCCCCTACAAGTCAAAAATTGCAAGTTTAGGCTTAAATTCAATAAATTTCGTTTCCTATAGTAAAAATTAGTTAAAAATCAAAATAAAATACTAAAAATTTATGTTTCAACTAGATTTTAATTATCATAAGTTTAAAGATTAAAATTAGCCCGGAAAAATTTGTATTTATCGCTAAATTAATGTATTTTCTTACCGGCTTAAAATAATATTAAAAAATTGAAAAATTAGGGAAAATTTTTAAACGACCAGAATTTCATAATTAACTCATTAGCTACTAAAACAAAGCAATTACCTATCTATTTTAAGTATAATTAGCCCTAAACTGCAAAATAACAAGAAAGACGGTTTTCGGAAAAATACCGAATTTCAGGAAAACACCAAAACGACTTTTCAAGACGCTACAATCTTCCCCCCTTAAAGAAATTCGGTCCCCGAATTTAAAAATATAGCTACGCGTACCTTCGAAGAGATGGGGATATTTCTTCCTCATCTCGCCCTCGGTCTCCCAGGTAACCTCCTCGCTGCTCGGGCTACGCCAAAGGACCTTGACGGTTGGTATAATCTTCGACCTCAACTTCTTCACCTGCCGATCCAGGATGGCCACCGGCTGCTCTGCAAAAGAAAGGTCGCGCTCTAGCTGGACTGTCGGGTGCTGAATCGCATGCGAAGGGTCGTGAAGGTACTTGCGGAGCATCGAAACATAGAAGACGGGGTGAACATCGGGAAAGCTGGAAGGAAGAGCCAAACGATATGCAACGGCGCCAACCCGCTCGAGGATCTCGAAGGAACCTACGAATCTAGGGCTAAGCTTCCCCTTTCGCCCAAAACGCATCACGCCCTTCATCGGAGAGACTTTCAGAAAAACATGGTCGCCAACTGCGAACTCTAAACTGCGACGGCGCCTGTCTGCATACGATTTCTTCCTGCTCTGAGCCGCTCTCATCCGGTCTCGGATCAACTGTATCTCCGCCATCGTCTCCTCCACAAGCTGCGGCCCCAAAATGCTGCTCTCGCTGAGCTCTGTCCAACAGACGGGCGATCTGCATCTCCTCCCATACAATGCCTCGAAAGGTGCCATCTGAATAGTATGTTGGAAGCTGTTGTTGTAGGAGAACTCCACTAGAGGTAAATGACGATCCCAGCTACCACCAAAGTCTAAAACGCACGCTCTGAGCATGTCCTCGAGAGTCTGAATGGTCCGCTCTGACTGTCCGTCGGTCTGCGGATGAAACGCTGTGCTGAAGCTCAAACGAGTGCCCAAAGCCTCCTGAAGTCTCTGCCAAAGTCGGCTGGTGAACTGAGTGCCTCGATCTGACACGATACAAGTCGGTACGCCATGTAGTCGCACGATCTCGTCAATATAGAGCTGAGCATACTGAGCGAAGCTGAAAGTCGTCTTCACTGGCAGGAAGTGAGCCGCTTTCGTCAATCTATCCACGATCACCCAGATGGAGTCGTACCCTCGACTGGTCCTGGGTAGACCCACAACGAAGTCCATCGAAATCTGTTCCCATTTCCACTCTGGAATGGGTAACGGCTGTAGCTCTTCTGCGGGCCTCTAGTGCTCGGCCTTGACTTGCTGACAAGTCAGGCATCTCGAAACGAACTCTGCAATGTCCCTCTTCATCCCGTCCCCACCAGTAGGTCTCTCTCATATCATGGTACATCTTGGTGGAACCGGGGTGGACACTATACACTGATCGGTGTGCCTCCTCAAGAATGTCGCGCCGCAATCCATCAGCTTCTGGTACGCACAGTCTAGATCCATATCGTAAAATCCCCCGATCATCAACCACGAACTCGGAAAATCTGCCATGTCCCATCTGTTCCATGATCTCTGAGCAACGGTCGTCACTGCGCTGTGCCTCACATATACGGTCAAGCAACTGTGGGCGTGCACGAACATGCGCGAGCTGTCCCCCTGTATGAGTGAACTCGAACTCAACTCGGCTGTCGCATAACATCTGCCAATCTGCTGACGACTGCCTCTGCACTGCGCGCAAAAAGGATAGACTACCCCCGGGCCTCCTACTCAACGCATCTGCCACCACATTCGCCTTGCCGGGGTGATATAAGATCTCGCAGTCGTAGTCTTTCACCAACTCCATCCAACGACGCTGTCTGAGGTTCAGGTCTCGCTGCTGAAATATGTACTTTAAGCTCTTGTGATCGGTGAATATCTGACACGACTCGCCGTAAAGGTAATGTCGCCAAATCTTCAGTGCAAAGACCACTGCAGCCATCTCCAAATCATGAGTGGGGTAGTTCTGTTCATGCTTCTTCAACTGCCGAGAAGCATAAGCGATCACCCGGCCATGCTGCATCAATACGCATCCTAATCCCACTCGCGAAGCATCACAGTAGACAACAAATCCGCCTGATCCCGAAGGCAAAGATAATACCGGAGCCGTAGTCAAACATGTCCGCAGCTGCTGAAAACTGCGCTCGCACTCCTCCGTCCAGACGAAAAGAACTCCCTTCCGGGTCAAACCGGTCAACGGTGCTGCTATACGGGAGAAGTCCTGAACAAAACGCCTGTAGTAGCCCGCCAAGCCTAGAAAACTACGGATCTCAGTCACCGATGTAGGTCGGGGCCACTGCTGAACAGCCTCAATCTTCTTCGGGTCCACACAAATGCCATCTCTCGTAACCACGTGACCCAAGAATCCGACGCTGTCCAGCCAGAATGCACACTTGGAGAACTTCGCGAACAGCTGGTGCTCCCTCAGAGTCTGTAACGTAATCCGCAAGTGCTGCTCGTGCTCCTCTCTGCTACGGGAGTACACCAAGATATCGTCGATAAACACGATGATGAACAAGTCAAGATACGGCCTAAATGTACGGTTCATCAAATCCATAAATGCTGCTGGGGCGTTGGTGAGTCCGAACGACATCACCAAAAACTCGTAATGGCCATAGCGTGTACGGAAGGCTGTCCTCGGTATATCCTCCTGTCGAACTCGCAGCTGATGGTATCCTGATCGCAAGTCGATCCTCGAAAAATACCCCGCACCCTGAAGCTGGTCGAACAAATCATCAATGCGCGGCAACGGATATCTGTTCCGAACGGTAACTTTGTTCAGCTGGCGGTAGTCGATACATAAGCGCAAACTTCCATCCTTCTTCTTGACAAACAGGACCGGAGCACCCCACGGAGAAACACTCGGTCGAATAAGCCCCTTATCTAACAAATCCTGCAACTGATCCTTCAGCTCTCGAAGCTCTGCCGGGGCCATCCGATAAGGCGGTATAGAAATAGGCCCCGAACCGGGAATCAAATCAATGCAGAACTCAACATTGCGCTCAGGCGGTAGCCCAGGTAGCTCATCAGGGAAAACATCAGGGAACTCACAAACTACCGGGACCCGGTCTAACGGAACCTCTGCAGCTTGAGTATCACAAATACACGCTAAGAATCCCTGACATCCCTTCCGCAAGAGCTGACCAGCGCGAAGAGACGAAATTAAGCTGGGAAGGGTGACACTGCGGCCTCCCTAAATAACAAGGACTGGCTCTCCCGGAAAGCTAAATCTGACTGCCTTCTCACGGCAGTCCACCGAAGCATAACAAGTGACTAGCCAATCCATGCCCAGAAGCACATCAAAGTCCAACATATCGAGGACTATCAAATCAACTGATGAATCCCTCTCCCCGATACGAACGGAACACAAACGAAATACAAAACGAGCGACAAACGACTCGCCTACCGGAGTACTAACAACAAGCGGATGATCTAACGACGACGACTTACGGCCCAACATCGGTGCAAAGTGTGTAGAGACGTACGAATGTGTGGAACCTGGGTCAAATAATACCCGTGCGTCGAAAGAACAAACTGGCAAGGTACCTGTCACAACGGCATTGGATGCCTGCGCATCCTGCGGTGTCAAAGCAAAAACTCGGGCCTGTCCTCCACCGATAGCGGGCTGACCTCGACCTCGGCCTCTGCCTCCTCGTCCTCTCTGAACAGGACCGCTGCGTCCACGACCTCTGGGTGCACCTAACTGGCGTGGAGCATCGCCGGTGGTAGGAAGTAGGGCTCTCTGAGGAGGGGGTGGTGATGGTGGTAGGGTCACATGCGGAACTGTCGCTGCTCCCTGTCGTCTCACCGGACAGTCTCTGACAAGATGGTGCGGACTCCCGCACCCAAAACACCCTGGCGACGGTTGCTGTCCCTGGGGATAAGAACCATATAACTGTCCCCGTCCAAATCCTCTGCTAGGCCTATCTCTCGGGAAGAATCTGGCGCGCTGCCTCTGAGACGGTACATCGGTGCGAATCCTCTTCGGTCCAGAAACGGCCGAAGTCCGTGATATGCGTGCTTCCATCCGCAATGCCGTATCCATAGCCGCTGAATAAGTGTCGTAGTGCTGGGCGCCAATGGCAAGATATAGCTGGGCATCAAGTCCCTGTACGAACCTCTTCACCATCTTCTCTTCGGTATCCACCAAATACGGAGCATATCAGGATAACTGCGTAAACTGGATGTCATACTCAGACACCGTCATCCCAGGTGTCTTGACTAAGGCCTCGAAGCTGCGAGCTCTGGCGTCACGAACGCTCTATGGGAGGAAACGGGCTAGAAAGACCACTGTAAACTCGACCCAAGTCATAGGCGGCAGACCTGCAGCTCGACCTCTCAAGACTGACTCCCACTATGTCTGCGCGAGACCCTCTAGTCGGAAACTCGCAAGCTCTACCCATCGATCATCTGAACATCTCAGCGAACGGCAGATCCTGGCTAAACTGTCAAGGAACGTCTGTGGGTCCTCCGCTGCCTCGGTGCCGGTGAATACTGGAGGTCTCAGCCTCATGAAATCCTGTAGCGAAACCGGAATGGCCACGGTGGTAGTAGTAGGAGCAGGTATCATGGTCGTCTGTGATGTAGTAGGTACGTCATCCGGCCTCGGTGTACGACTGGCTGCAACTAGGGATCCTACCATCTGACGTAGCTCCTGCATGCCTCCCATCATCTGTCGCAACTCCTCCATACCGGTCTCGAGCCTATCCATACGGCCTGGGGAAGGTGGATCGGTCTGTCCCTGCGGCGTAGGCATACCACCCTGCTCAGTCTTAGTCTCGGACGAGCCAGCTCGAATCTCGTCTCTGGCGGCAGCCCTCTGTGCCCTCGTAGCCTTCGGCGGCATAGTGGCTGTTCTGAGAACAGGATGATAAGAACAGTGCAATAGAATCATAGGATACACGGAATTGAAGAAGGAATTTCAAGCAAGTATATCCTAAAGTCACTTAGGCGGAGTACCGTATCGTAAGTATGCCGCGGACATACGCACGCTACGTTACCCTGCTTAAGTCACTTACTCCATCTACCAAGGGTCATCCTAAACTCACAAAGGTAAAACCTATCGCTCTGATACCAACTTTGTCACGACCCGCAGGGTACGGAACGTGACTGGCACTTAAGTTTACGAAACGTCTAAAGACGTCCGTAAAATAAGTAAGCCAAAGCCCAGAAAACAAAACCAATTAAGCAAAAGAGTGAAGAAAACCCAAACATTTGAAAGCAAGTTTATCAAATAAGTCATGTAAAACCCTTTTTAAAAACAATACCAATTTTTTCGAAAATTTCGGCAGAGTCTCCTTTGTAAATACTGGCCCCCAAAATGGGTACAACAAAAATATGCATGAATCCAACAAAATAGGGCATCCCCAAGCGGGAGCTAGCTCTTCGCCCCAAGGAGGTCACAAAACCCACGCAATGTAAAGCAACAACATACGAAATAATCATAATGAAGCATAAGAAAAACATCATGTCGACTCAAGTGAGCTCGACCCCAAAATACAGCATAAAAAGTCCACAAATCTCACAGTCTCATCTCTAGGTCAATATACAATAATACTGGTAGATACAGTAGATGGAGTACACTAGATACAAAGAATATACAAGGTGGTACAAAATAATAACATAACCCACCTATGAGCAAAATCTCGAGCACAGGCAAAAGAGGCAAAAGAACAAGTGCGCTCGCCGCTACTGAACTGACGGAGCGGACCTGCAAAAGACTGTGGCACAACGGGGGTGAGTTGCCAACTCATGAGTAATAAATAACATCTACAAAGGCTATCGTATGCATGCACACAAGCATCCTAGCATCTATAATACAGGTATGACTGGATGCACTAGCAGGTGTGTATACAACATCAATGTACGAATATGTATGCAACATGAATATCTGAGATCTCAATAGGTATATATAAGAAACATTTCATCTCTTTTTGTTTTTGAAACTCTTTTAGAATGCCAGCATAATATCAAAGAATCGACGAGAACCGGTGTCCAGCAACGACACCTCAAAACTGTCTCAAATCTCATAACTGTATCTCTGGCCTCAGCCGTCCGGCTGACCCATCTCAAATATCAATATCTCATCATCTAGCGGCCACGGTCGGTATCCTCTGGATATCCGCCGTCCCAAACAGTCACCGGTAGGTAATCCGTCCCCTGCCAGGCTCAACGTCAACACCACATTCCTCTTGCCCCGGGGTACCTTACCGGGCCCACCATGTACCCGTGCCGGTTCCTCCACTCCTCGACACGGATTTCCAAAACCACAGCAAACTCATGGTGGACGACACTTACATCACTAGAAAACCGCAATTTACATATTTTAAAAATATAATAAGTTTAGAAATTTTGCGGCTTTCCCCCGAAATCCAGCAATATCATAAAATCTCAAGAAATCCTCATAAGTGCATATATCAATGATAATGAATGCATATGGTATCAATAATCAAGTTGCGATGTGTGATTAATAGATTAGGCATGAACAATTAATATGATGAAGTACATGCACATGAATAGCAATCCTACGATTTCATTTTAAGGAATTAAAGGCAATAGCACCAGTTTAAGTATCAATTAGTAAAAGGTTTCAATTTAAAGGTTATCTAGTGTGGTGGCATGGCAATTACCAGGGTGTGTGTGTAAGCATGAATAGTGCTCGTGCTGCATATAAAACCCTGGCAATGGTGCAGGTGTCCTATTAAATGGTTTCGTATAGGTATGTCAATATAGGGCATGAATGTAGCAAATAATCATACAAGTATTAAACCCCTAATTACTAATATTACTAAAAATCTTTTTAAGCTACTAAACTATCGGGCGACTTGCGCCATCCAACGATAGTCCCCCGTAGATGTTACATCTACTCACCGGAATCCCTGGCTAGCTGTGTCCAATCACCGCTTTCCCCTTTCGCGCCGCGTCTGACGTCTCCGCGACCGAACCTGGAATTTACATCAATACCAAACATAAGGTTACATAGCAAGAACGACGCAAAACCCCAACGAAACTACTAACGTTCACTAGCTAGGTACAACGTGCACAAAGTGCGCGGAACACACGCGAAAATCGCAAAAACTGCCAAAAAACGCCGATTTGGTCGCCCGGCAAAACTAAAACCTGACAACTCAAAGAAACCGCACTCACACATCCTAAATGTCATGGGATAAGCCAACACAATCATCAAGATATCCAAAATAATTCATCACATAATTTTATAACAAAACTAGTAAGCACAAACATTCCAAAAATCGGCGCAACATCGCCGTTTTGCGACAAAAAGGATTACAACCTAGTATAACATGTAACCGCATAACTAGTTAACCACAATCACATTAATTATAACACATTACAATGCTTCAAATCATATTTTTCCATAAACAACCCTCTCTTGATTTTTATAACCATCAATTAAATCCAATTTCACACTTGAACAACATAATTTAACACATATCGATGTCCACTTAAGCAAAGTAATCTCTTAAATTAAGTTTGCATAAAACTAGATAACAAAATAACTTAATTAACTAATTAATGGTTTTCTAAACCCTAATTAAAATTTCAAGCTATGAACTTTTAAAACCTAGACTAGAAATTAACACTAATATTTACACTAAAACAACCCAATTAAAGAAATCTAACCAAAAGAATTTAAATGGGTAAGGCGTATACCTCTAGATCTAGAGATCTAGCAAGAAATTTTGACTCCAAACATGGTCTCCTAGCATCCAAGATCCATACAAGAAAGATTA
This sequence comes from Agapanthus africanus, assembly GCA_030015575.1. NCBI lineage: Eukaryota > Viridiplantae > Streptophyta > Magnoliopsida > Asparagales > Amaryllidaceae > Agapanthus > Agapanthus africanus. Next base: position 266,992,628 of record JASDDO010000016.1, on the reverse strand, counting down.
AGAAGAATGGATGAAGGATTTGGTTTGAATTTTGAATAAATTGTGGATTTTTGGAGCAAATTTTGGATGAACTTTCATGGAAGAAGAGTGGAGATTTTTGGGGCTGTTTTTTCTGCTGGAATTCAGCAGTGAGGGAGTGGGGAGAAGTGAGGGAGTGGGGAGAAGTGTGGGGAAGTGGGGAAAAAAGTCCAAGTCAACTCTCCTATATTACCATAATACCCTTACCTCAAATAAATATATAAATAACCCTTTATCATATCATTTTGTTCAAATGAGATGGGAAAAAATTTTGTGGGCTTGATACTGAGGTAGGGCCGGCCTAGGGGTGAGGGGAGGGTGAATGGGGTTTTACAAAAGAAATTTTATGCAAAAATACCCCCTACAAGTCAAAAATTGCAAGTTTAGGCTTAAATTCAATAAATTTCGTTTCCTATAGTAAAAATTAGTTAAAAATCAAAATAAAATACTAAAAATTTATGTTTCAACTAGATTTTAATTATCATAATTTTAAAGATTAAAATTAGCCCGGAAAAATTTGTATTTATCGCTAAATTAATGTATTTTCTTACCGGCTTAAAATAATATTAAAAAATTGAAAAATTAGGGAAAATTTTTAAACGACCAGAATTTCATAATTAACTCATTAGCTAATAAAAACAAGCAATTACCTATCCATTTTAAGTATAATTAGCCCTAAACTGCAAAATAACAAGAAAGACGGTTTTCGGAAAAATACCGAATTTTCACCGAATTTCAGGAAAACACCAAAACGACTTTTCAAGACGCTACAGCTAGTCGTGTCGCATTGATGTGACCCAGTCTACAATGCCACAAGAAGGATTCGTTCAGTTCTGAACTCTTCCTCTTGTGTGTGTTTTGTAAATTGAGGACTGTATTTTGATTGAGAATGAATATGCCATTATGTAACGAGCCTGATGCAATCAACTTTTGATCTAGGAAGATGTTCATAACATTATCCTGTACTACAAAATTATATCCTTCTTTACTCAGTAAAGAAACTGATATAATGTTGCACATCATGTTCGGTATATAATAGCACTCATTCAGAACCAGAGTATTACGACTTGGTAATACAAGGTGATATTCGCCAACTGCTTTGGCTGCAACACTTGCACCATTCCCTACTTGAATGGAATGATCACCCTTTCCCAGTTCTCTACCTTTCCGTAGCCCATGTAATTGTTTACATACGTGGGATCCTGATCCGGTATCTAATATCCAGGACGTAGGGTGAACTGAAAAACAGTTCTCAATGACAAACACACCCGAAGAAGGTGCATCAACATGCATGTCCTCCGTTTGGGCTGCGTGAGAATCCAAACATTCTCCTGTTTCCTGTTCAGTCTTATAACACTTATAAGACAGAACGGGTCCAACGTTCCCCTGCACAGTATAACATGCGGGTTCGGTCAATACATCCATATTATTATCTTGATTAGGGCATGACATGGTCGCTACCTGGAGAGAGAGAGAAGAAAACACTTTAGCGTCTGCTCGTGCAAGATCAGATTGGTTATTATCTTATCTAATCAGGATGGCTCCAACTGGTTTTTATCAAATCTTCCTTCAAACCGTAAACGGAAAGACTAGCCGGGATTAATTACACCTTACAACTTCGTCGATCTTTCAGCCAGGCCAGTGTCGGAACTTTGAGGGAGGTTCCCCGTGCTTGCGCACGGACCTAATTAAAGTAAACCTCGTTTTCCCAGAGGCGTAACCCCGTTGACACCTTTCTAGACACCTACTTGATCGGCTAATTGTCCTGTGTAAAACTCTCCCGGGAGTAACAATTACTCGCAGTGGGTATCGGGATCCAACTATCTCATAGAAGGTATGCAATCTCATTGCAAATCTCAACACTTGAAATTCCCGATAATATTTTACCCCTAGCGTGCTATGACCTTGACGCATGCCAAACAACCCATAGTCCGCTAGTCAAGTTCAACCCGTACAATTCGTGATTGAATCAAACCTACCCGTACGACCCTTGACGCATGCCAAACAACGCCGTACGAATACATTTATCCAATCGCATCTCATGCTACAGATGAGTAATAATCAGCTACCGTACACTACGCCTTGACGCATGCCAAACAACCGTAGCACGAATACTAAATATTATATATCTGAATTGACGGAGGGCTACGCAGGTTTTTCTGAAAACCATGAGCGTAATGAACTTGATATCGTTGTAGAATCAAGTGAAGTTTTGAAATGGAGTGATTTTGAGGCTTTTATTAGTTTTGCTAAAGAGGTCACTCCCGGTGAAGGGATCTCGGCTCTTTCCTCATCGAATAATGTGCGAGATATATCATATATATCACTGTGCAAAGCAAAACTCCAAAAGCAATCAAAAGCAAACCGAGTGTTGTAGCATCTGCCAGTTTCGCTAAAGAGGTCACTCCCGGTGAAGGGATCTCGGCTCTTTCCTCATCGAATAAGGTGCAGGGTATATCATATATACCGCTATGCAAAGCAAAACTGTAGCTACCCTTTTTAATTTAAAATTTGATTCTACAACATCTTTTAGGTTTCTTTTCTTTCATTAATCACATTAATGAAGTCCCATCATTTAAGTTACCTAAACATCACAGATAAATACGACGTACACTTATGCCATCCGCATTCGCCTCGATGTCCCCTCGTGCACCGTTAGGTTAGGTAACTAACGGCAGAGCAAGGCAGGGCTAGCGCGGGTGTAAAACATAAGTAACGCCTATATAATATATCATATATACTATATATACTGTATCCAACATAGAACATATCTAATGATCACATCACAGATATCGCAGCAGAAACATAGATATAATGTGGGATATACTAGGATGTCCATATTTAGTATTTAGCTAAAATAGAAAATACGGATTCTACAGTCGCGATGAATAGCCAAGCCCATACCCTGGACCCCTACGAGAGCGGCAAGCAACCCTACCAATTCTGGAGTTTAGGAGACCTGGTCTCGACTCCTCGAGATGGCCTCCCACTGAACCCCAGAACCCGGTCACCTTTGCTCCCCTCCTTGGGTCCATCCTAATGCGGAAAAGTAAATAATATACAACACTGGTGACACAACCTCAACCCGGAAGTGCCCCAAAAAAAAAGAATATTACATTATATTTGAATTTACATGAATGAAAATTTAAAACTCTCATCTCACATAAAACCCCTCGGCTATTCTATCGCGACAATCCTGCACATCATATCTCAGCAACATATAATATCACATATCATCAACGTAAGTAAGTATGCATACACCTATTATCATCGACGTATAGCAACGACAATCGGTGAATACATACTACACTTACGGTCACAGAAAAGAAAGTGTAAATCTGCAATATCTGGAATCCACATTCTCTTTAGACATCGTAAATGCGACGTATCACATACCTCGTATTTCATGTCTTATAATATGAATTCCACACATTGCATCACATTTCAGATAATTAGACAGTATTAAAGTTTTCGAACGAACGATCAAATACCCAAGATTCACTAAAGCTCAACACTTGAGCGGAGTTCAAAAACCCGGAGTGTGACACAGTGGTAGCGGTCCAGCCGTAGAAGGGTCAAGCCAACGCCTCACATGTGGTACGCCGTACTGCCCCAAACCCTAAGGTTCAAAAGGCAGTTCAAGACGGTCACATAATCGAGTTAAGGTTTGTTGTCTTCTAGAGGGTCCACCACAAACAAACTTGCACGAACCTCCGAAGGATTTAAACCCCGTGAAAAGTAACCAAATGATACTCGTTCAAACACTTCACTACTTTCTAATTTATCCCGAAAAGCCACGAAATCAAAATTCCGATCGAATCGACGAGTCCAAAACCATCTCCAGAATTTTTCAGAACTAAATACAGATTAAAAATACCCTAAAAAATATACAAGCAGAACCCAGCATTACAGTATAAAAATGATTCATTGATTGATCTGTACGGCCGCGTAACCGCGGCCTAAGCAAGCTTAGGCCGCGTTTCCGCGGCGGAAATTACTGTTACTTGAAAACTTTTTATACCGTAATTCTTAATTTTACCTGCTGAATTTTTTACATATTTTTAATTCTGAAAATAACCAGATTTTGAAAAAAGTCCAGAGAGCACCCAAAAATCGTATTTTCCGGTTCGATCGGAGTTTTAACTTCGTAGAAAAGTCGCCTAATGTTCTAGGTCGGCTCTGGTACCAATGTTGTTAGTTATATGTATGCCCTAGAGGCCATTACTGTACATAGGATGTATATTGTAGTGGATGCTGGAACATATATAGGGAGGACTTTCTTGCTCGACATGATAGTATGCTATCTGATTGCTCTTTACCTTAACGTGTATACAGATTGTCTCTCTATTACATGTTGGTAAAGCCTTTAGGATGTGTACTTGACTACCTGGACTATGATGCGGATGATACTAGTGGGGACTGTAAGTCCACGTTGCGACCCCCGGTTCTTACGGGGAGGCGGAAACGGTATAAAAATCAAATTTTTAGCGCATGGGGCAACATGGACAAACATAAGTCGGGATCTTTTCTAAACTAAACTAGCAAACATGCAAAGGAGAGTTAACTACTCGGCAAAGTGGTTATACCTAACTTGAACTCCTTCTTATTGCAACCTAGTAGAGGTTGATGGTTCTCTCCTCGTCGCCTTCTTCCGTCGAAGATGGATCCACTTGAGGGTTCAACCTTCGGGCTCTTCCTCGAACTTGGAGTGAACTAGGATCTCCGGCTTGCTAAACCTTGAACCCTAGAGAGAGTAGAGTGTATCTATGGGGTGTTTTCTTTTCAAGGAGAGGTATTCTCAACACATGAGAAGGATTCTCCTTGAGCTTGAGGAAGTAGAAGATGAAATGAGGAGAGAGAGTCAATATGATAGAATGAGCTCTTTTTCTTCTTGCAACCATAACAAAAAGAAAAAGATATATCTAATTAATAATAATAATTCAAAATGAAATAGTTGATGGTTGTATTTGGAATGACCACTACCATCACTACATTAAATGAATGTAAGCTAGAATCAAGGAGTATCCTTGCAAAGCAATAATGATGGTCAAACATTCAACCATGGTCAACAAGCTAACCATGGTCAACAAGTCAACACAAATCAACCATGACACAATTTCATTTAATTACTATTATTAATTGATATTTCATAAATCCATTAGGGTTTGGAAAAAGACGACTGTCAACTGTGCATACGCACCCGTTCCGAAACCCTAATGAAAGACCTCTTCCTCCGCCTCAAACAACTGTGCATACACACCTGCATTCTCGTTCTGAGGAAAAATAATACTGAGAGATATAAGCAACCCCAAAACATATACCAGTATCTGGCTCAAACCAGAGCCTGCTAGTATAATCCGTCCGGACTCCAAACGTGCACAAGTGCGCGGATGAGAACGAACCCTGTCGCAAAACCATGCGACCTCTACTCTGTTTTGCCCAAAGGCGAATACCCTCTGTGTGGGACTCTAAAGACTCGACACTACGCTGGCAGTGGGTTTAACCACAGACCGCAAGCGGCACTAGCTGTGCGTAACGGTCCCCAGGTAGAAGCCGACAAGAAGGCTGACGAGGTGAACCCCATCTGAACTCCTACTGAGTCTGAATGTGACAGTCTCCGTACAGTCCGGTCTGTTCGTCTGATACATCGCATGTCGGGCCTAGGGGGCGGTAAAACGTCAGTCCCCTAATAGCGGTACAAGTCGTGTTGGAGTGAAGCCCAAAACACCCTGAGATAACACTGGAAACCTACCAGTATATCTCGCTTGCCCTGGCCAGGGACTACTCGTGTAATGGCTCTCCTAGACACAGCGCGATGTCAACCCCTAATACCGGGAGAGACGAATCCTGTCTAACCGTCACTGCCTCCAAGTGCTTCGGGACTGCACCCAACCATTACCTGGTTGCACGACTCCTTTGAGCCGTGGTAGGGTAGTGATCAAAATGCAGTGGGAACACACTCGAGGCGAAGTGCCAGTGTCAAGTCAGCGGACTAAGCTGTACTCATGTCACCTGGGAACTGATAACTGACGATAGGTATAATACCAACCTGCCAGTTCCCGACGAGTCCTGTCCAGTGTACTCGTAACCCAACGAGCACCCGTATACTATCTCCAGTACGACGTACTGATGGTTGTGGGACAGACCATCTCCCATACTGGGATGAGAAGCGCATACGCTAGTCTACTCTGGAGTATCGATGCCCTGTCTCGATAGTCCTGCGACTAGGGACCTGTATAAGGATGTGCTTATAGATTACCCAGCCCCCACTAGTGTGATTTGTTGGAGATAGTGCCCTCATAGTCAATTATTGGATCGCAGGTACGTGATTGCAATGATTGCGGAGGACCTATACCGGTAGAACAGTCTTACTCGAGATGATAGTATGGTATCTGGTTTGCCTTTATCAGTCGTGTACATGTTCAGGTGACTGATTGCATGTTACACTTTGATAGAGCCCTTAGGATCTTGCTTTACTACCAACGGTATGATGGCGATCATATACGTGAGAGTTGGGTAGTTTATACGCATATCCTTAATTGTGGTCCCTAGTCATGGGAGTTTCGAGACAGGGCATCGATACTCCGGAGTAGACTAGTGTATACAGTCGAGACCCCGACAAGGGGCGGTAGCCGGTCTCACAAGCCACTGGTGTCAGTTGGATCACCTAAGATGTATAGAGGTGCTCATTGGGTTATGAGTACACCGGACAGGACTCGCCGGGAATCTGCTAGTTAGTATTATATCTATCGTCAGATAGCAGTTCCCTGGTGACATGTGTACAGGTTAGTTCATCGACCTGAGGTCGTCATTTGTCTCGTGTGAGTTCCCACTGTGCTTTGATTTCTACCCTACCACGGCTCAAAGGAGTCGTGCAAACAGGTAGCTTTTGGGTACAGTCCCGAGCCATATGGAGGCACGTGAGCGGATCGGCAGGGGATTCGTCTCTCCCGGTATTGGGGGCGAGATCGTGCTGTGTCTAGGAGAGCCATTACACAAAGCCCACGGCCGTGGCAGGAGATTTACTGGTAGGTACTCCAGTAGTATCTCAGGGTGTTACTGGGTTCACTCCGACACGACTTATACTGCTAATGGGGGTCTGACGTTACTAGCCCCCTAGGCGGATATGCGATACTCATTGACGAACGGACCGGACTGTATATACATTGTCACTGTTAGGCTCAGTAGGGTTTCTGGATGAGTTCGCTCATCGGCCTCCCTTGAGTGCGCTCATCGTTCTCCCTTGAGGTCAGTCCGTGGGCAGCCGTTACGCATTGCTAGTGCCGCTGACGGTTTGTGGTTAAACCCACTGCCAGGGTACTGACGAGTCATTAGAGTCCCCTACAGACAGTTTCCCAAGTTCGGGCGAAACGTTGTAGAGGCCGTATGGTTTTATGGCAGGGTTCGGAAAATGCACGTGCGTTTACGCACGTCTCGATTTTCGGACAGATGATACTGGTCGGCTTTGGTTTAAGCTGGATCCGAGTATTATATTGAGTAGGTATAATATCTTTGTCTCAGTTGCATTTGTATTCGGTCGTAATACAAATGCGGGTATATTTATACAGTTTCGGGGTTGTCCTGAAATTCGTTTCAGGATCACTTTTGGAAGTTGCCAGTTTCCAGTTTTCTATCAGCCGTCTTTTAACATTTGGTTAAAGACGGATTTATCTTTTCTTCAGATATGATGAGTCGGTGTTCTAGAAGATTCTAGAAAGAGTGACTTGACATGGTGAGTCATTAGTGCATTAATGATGCCATTAATGCTTGATGACTAAGGGTTTTTAGATTCAATGTTTCTTAGTGACTCATGCTTTCATGAAGGGTTAAGATAAGCTTCATTCTCATTATGGTCACCACTTTGCTCCTACCATCACCTCCCTCATGATTTATATATGGCCGGCCACTATTTGAGTGAGAGAGAGATTGATTTTCATTTTGGGAGAGAAAAGACTATGGTTTTGTGTGCATGGAAATTTCATTGCTTCTTTCATTTCCATCACCCGATTTCCACGGCAACTTCATTAACCGATCGTCCACGGACTTGGACGAAGTGAGACAAAGTCATCTACTCATTCTCTACATCATTCTTGGTCGTCTCTTTTAGCAAACTTGACGATCGAGTTGCCTCGAGTCAGAGGCGGGAGCCCGTTTAAAGAACCGATCATGTGGTGCCACCTCGACGAAGGAATCGGAGATCGACGAGATCGGAGCAGCCGCAACGGAGCGTAGGATGATGGTTGAAGAACGAAGGACTCGGATCGTTCGGTATAACCTTTCTACACTCTTTACAGTTTGTTAGTTTAGCAATAATGGCAGATCCGGGTTAAAGTATACGATAGCGCCAGTTTAAAAGTTTTTGTTCCGCATTTGGCGTCGTTCGACGGCCGGGGCGCTAGCGTAGACTTACATGATTGCCATCACAACGCTGGTAATCAAGCAAAGATCCTAAGGGCTCCACTAATGCGTATAGGTGATATCGCAAAATAAACACATGTACACATTGAAGTAGAAACAAACCAAGTAGCATACTACTATATTGAGCAAGATTGTTTATACAAGGTGAATATCCCAAGCTTCCATTAAGTAATATACAAACTAGTATGATACAGTAATGGCCTCTAGGGCATATACACTAACAATCTCCCACTTGCACTAAGGCCATGTACTAGCGTATCGAAGACCTATCATCTCAATCAGCCGCTCGAACTGAGTCTAGGGCAGTGCCTTGGTGAATGGATCTGCAGTGTTTTCTTCTGAAGCAACCCTCCGAACCTCGATCTCCTTGCGATCCACGATCTCCTTGATCAGGTGATACCGCCTCAAGATGTGCCTGGATCTCTGATGGGACCTGGGTTCCTTCGCTAAAGCTATAGCCCCGTTGTTGTCGCAATACAGAGGTATTGGGTCAACAATGGACGGAACCACCTGAAGTTCTTTCAAGAACTTCCTCATCCAGACAGCTTCTTTTGCGGCATCAGATGCAGCGATGTATTCCGCTTCCATAGTCGAGTCTGCAACGGTTTCCTGTTTGGAACTCTTCCAACACACCGCCCCTCCATTGAGGGTAAAGACAAAACCCGACATGGACTTGGAATCATCCTTGTCACTCTGGAAGCTGGAGTCAGCAAAGGCCTCGATCTGGAGGTCTTTTCCGCCATACACCAAGAACATCTCCTTAGTCCTTCTCAGGTACTTGAGAATGTTCTTTACAGCTATCCAGTGTTTCTCCCCAGGGTTTGACTGATACCGGCTTACCACACTCAGTGCATAAGCTACATCCGGTCTGGTACACAACATCGCATACATTATAGAGCCTACCGCAGAAGCGTAGGGTATAATAGACATGCGATCCCTCTCCAAATCAGTCTTGGGGGATATCTCTTTAGAGAGGGTGATCCCGTGACAAGACGGTGGGTTACCGCGCTTGGAATCTTCCATACTGAATCTTTTCAGTATGGTGTCGATGTACCTGGACTGTGAAAGTCCTAATATCCTCTTGGATCTATCACGATGGATCCGGATCCCCCGGATGTATGAGGCATCACCCAGGTCTTTCATGGAGAACCTTTGTGACAAGAACCCCTTGACAGATTGTAGCATAGGAATGTCATTTCCTATTAAGAGAATGTCATCCACGTATAAAACGAGGAATACTATAGTTCTCGCTACAAATCTACTATAGATGCATGGTTCATCTGGATTTTTGATAAAGCCAAATTCCTTGACCGTCTCATCAAAGCAGATGTTCCAACTCCGCGATGCCTGCTTTAGTCCATAGATGGACTTAAGCAACTTGCACACCTTTCCGCTGCTCCCACTCTGAATGAAACCCTCTGGCTGGTCCATATAGACACACTCCTCTAAATTTCCATTTAGAAAAGCGGTTTTTACGTCCATCTGCCAAATCTCATAATCGTGGAAGGAAGCAATGGCAAGAAGGATCCGAATGGATTTCAGCATAGCCACTGGAGAAAAGGTCTCGTCATAGTCCAAGCCAGGTCTTTGACGGAAACCCTTTGCTACAAGTCTAGCTTTATAGGTCTCAACCTGTCCATCTACACCAATCTTCCTTTTGAAGATCCACTTGCATCCTACGGGTTTTACCCCGTCTGGAGCAATGTCCAACGTCCATACTTTGTTGGTGTACATGGACTCCATTTCGGTCCGCATTGCATCCAGCCATTTTACCGAGTCAACGCTCTGAACGGCCTGCTGGAAGCTAGTAGGCTCATCATAATCTATGATGCAATCCTCTCTATCCCCGTCTATGAGAAAACCGTAGTATCTCTCGGGCGGATGAGACTGCCTACTACTCCTGCGGAGCGGCATAGGAATGTCTTGTTCTTTCGAACCCTCTGGTTCCATTAAGCTTTCAGTAATAGTCTGAGGTTCTGGAATTTCTTCCAGTTCTATTGCGCTCCCACTTACTTCTTTTTCTAAGAACTGATGTTCCAGAAAATGGGCATTACGAGAAACAAGGACTTTTTGTTCCTCTGCGTAATAGAAAAGATACCCCCTGGAGTTCTTTGGGTATCCCACAAACTTGCACAGTACTGAGCGTGCCTCGAGCTTGTCCGTATGCTGCTTTTTGACATAAGCTGGACATCCCCAAATCTTCAGGTACTGAAGATAGGGTTTCTTCCCACTCCATAACTCATATGGTGTGGTAGGCACAGTCTTAGTAGGAACTCGGTTCAAAAGGTATGCAGCTGTTTCTAGCGCATACCCCCAGAATGATCGCGGTAACTCAGCGTTACTCATCATGGACCGTACCATATCCAATAGGGTCCGGTTCCGTCTCTCCGATACACCGTTATGTTGCGGAGTGTATGGAGGAGTAAGCTGAGAGAGAATCCCATTCTCTTTTAAGTAATTCAGGAACTCGGCACTTAAGTATTCTCCACCTCGATCCGATCTTAGAATCTTGATACTTTTGCCGGTTTGTTTTTCTACTTCATTCTTATATTCCTGGAACTTTTCAAAGGCTTCGGACTTATGTTTCATTAAGAAGACATAACCGTACCTTGAAAAGTCATCCGTAAAAGTAATGAAGTAAGAATAACCGCTTCGCGCATGTGTAGACATTGGACCGCACACGTCGCTGTGTACGAGTCCCAAGATCTCGCTTGCTCTTACTCCGTGTCCAGTAAACGGAGTCTTTGTCATCTTTCCTTTGAGACAGGATTGACAAGTGGCATATGATTGATATTCGAACGGATCCAAATATCCTTCTGTATGTAACTTAGTCAACCTTCTCTCATTGATGTGACCCAGTCTACAATGCCATAAGAAAGTCTGATTGATATCTGGAGACTTTCTTTTGTGTGTATTCTGGACATTGAAAATCTGTGGTTGGTTCAACACGTATATACCATTGCTCAGTGTACCTGACCCAATCATAACTTGATTAAGGTGAATGTTTACAACATTACTTACAAACGCAAATTCATAACCTTCTTTAGAAACCAAAGATATAGAAATGATATTACAAGTTGCGTTGGGTACAAAAAAGCAATTACGCAAAACCAAAACATGCCCATCTGACATTCCCAGGTGATAGTCCCCCACAGCTTTAGCATCCATGCTAGCTCCGTTCGCAACTCTGAGGGTCATGTCACCTGCCTTCAAAAACGTACGGTTTCTCAACGCCTGCAAAGAATTACAAATATGAGATCCTGATCCGGTATCCAATACCCAGGAAGTAGAGTTTATAGAAAGACAGTTTTCAATAACATACACACCTGAAGCTGAAGCCGCAACCTGCTTCAGTTCCTGTGTCCTGGCCTTCCAAGCCCTGCAATCTTTCTTCCAGTGTCCACTCTTATGACAATAGAAGCACTCTTCCTTTCCCACAAGCTTCCCCGCAATCTTTGTTGCCATTTCTTTTCCCTTCGTACCCACTTTACTAACACCGCCCCTTGGTTTGGCGGGGGCTTTCTTCCTCTTTCCCTTGGCTTTCGCCTTGGACCTAGAAGAAGAAGATCCTCCTACAAACAAAGAGGGTGTTTCCCTACCTTTCTGTAGGGTGCCCTCTGCACTCCTCAGCATGTTGAGGAGTTCTGAAAGTTCAACTTCCTTTTCTTGTAAGTTGAAGTTCAGTATAAACTGGGCGTAAGTGGATGGAAGGGACTGGAGAATTAAATCCGTATAGAGTTCACTTTCCAACGTGGTCCCAAGTTCCGCGAGCTCCTCAATGTAGCCAATCATCTTAAGCACGTGGTCCGCTACCGATGATCTGACGGCCAACTTTGCCGAAAATAACTTCTTCGACACTTCGTATCTTGCGATACGAGACTGCTCTCCATACAGTTCTTTTGTATGAAGAAATATGGATTCTAAGTCCATATTCTCGTGCCTCCTCTGATGTTCATTGTCCATAGAGGCAAGTACGAGGCACCTGGCCTTCGCGCAATCAATCTCCCAAGTCTTACGGATTTCCTTATCCGCGACGCTGGAGGTGGGACCTGGGACGGGGGGAGCTTTGGTGGTAAGAAGATACCCCAGCTTGTCGTAAGTGATTGCCATTTTGACATTCCTGAGCCAATCTTTGTAGTTTTGGCCATGTCAGTATGTTTTTATCTAGAAGTAACTTAAGTCCAGTCATTTCGATTTGGTCGCTGCAGGGGGAGAGAGAAGAAACACTTTAGCATGATGCTCTTGCAAGTTTAGAATGGTTTTTAATTTGTCTAAACAGGATGGCTCCCACTGTCTCTCGAATCCCTCCTCAAACCATAAAGGAAGAATTAGTCAGGATCAATCCCACCGCACAATACTTGCTTAACCGTTCAGCCAGGCCAGTTTCGGTACTTCGAGGGAGGTTTTCCAACGCTTTCGCGAAGTTCCTTAATTAAATAACCTCTTTTCCCTGGGGGCGTACCCCCGCTAACACCTTTCTAGGCACCTACTAGGTTTATAGCATTGATCGTTTAGTGAGAAATTTCCCGAGGAGTAGCATATACTCACAGTAGGATCGAGATCCAAATATCATCGCGTGACGAAACTGAAGGAATCCTACCAGAATCACCACACTCCAAATGGTATGCAAATCTAGCAAGTTTCAGTACTTATGAAACTCCCGATGTGGATTTTTGCCCCATGCTCTTATGACCTTGGCGTGAGGTCAAAATGTCATATGTCACATGTAAAGTTCTTCCCATCATTATCCCGGTTAATTTGAACACATCCGTACCTACCCTTGACGTAGGCCAAAATGGCAGTACGACTGTCTTAAACCAACGCATTCTATCTATGCAACAGATAAATATCCGGCAGCTACCAATCACTATGCCTTGGCGTGAGGTCAAAATACATAGCTTGAATACTACCGTATATTTAACTGAAATGATGGAGGGCTACGAATGGTTTTGGCGAAACCGTGAACGTAGTGAACTTGATATAATCGATGGAACAAGATAGCTTTTAAAAGGAGTGGCTCAAGCTCCGCATTTAAAAGTTAGTTTTGAAAAGAACCGAGTGGTTTTTCGAAAGTGTTCCAACGACTTTTGCTTGGTTTATTATCTTGCATTAGTTCTTTTAATGCGTGATATTCTTGCATTAGTTCTTTTAATGTGTCCCATCATTTAATCCTACCATTGCAGAAAACAACCAAAATATGACGTATGCATATGCCATTCGCATTCGCCACGGGGCCCCGTCATCACCCGTTGGGTTACTTAACTAACGACAGAGCGGGGGCTGGGCTAGCGCGGCTGTAAAACATAAGCAACTTCTAAATAGTTATAAATATAGCAATGATAGACATTACAGATCACAGATGAATACATTAGATATACTAGGAATCCGCAATCCGTTCGAGCCTGCAACGAAAAGCGGATTACACGGTCGCGGTGAATAGCCAAAACCCCACCCAAGACCCCTACGGGTGCGGCAAACTACCCGCCAAGTACCCAGTAGTTTGTGCACCCCTCCATGGGTCTATCCTAGGAGCAAAAACAGTAAAAAGAATTATACAATGACGGCTACAACCCCGACCCGGTTGTGCGGCCAACAAATAATATTATTACATCAATTTACATATTACAAATGAATGAAAGAAAAACAAAAGCTCATCTCACATCCACCCCGGCTATTCACCCGCGACAGTCCAACACATTCATATACACATTCCAATATCAAACACAGATCACATAGATGTATAACCCTGACTAATCGACATATAGCGATTAGCCGACGTTCAATACATTCAAACATCACAGATATAACCAATATAGCCAAAGTGTAGCGAAGTTCGAAAAAAAATACGGATTTATAGGACCCCAAAAGTAAATTTCTTTTCTGGAAAATCTGGGCACATATAACATATTTGAAATATCCCAAAACCCTACCAGAAGAACACAGCACAAAACATGATCACATGAAGAGCCCAAACGGCGGCGGATCCGCGGCAACAAGAATAGCTATGGCCGCGGATCCGCGGCAGTTTGAAGGATTCATGGGATCGTTTTTGGTGGGTGTTCTCACAAAACCCTGAGCCGATTTTAGGAGTAAAAAGTTTTACATTTAGAGCACAAAAAAATTCAACAGAAACTTAGGGTTTTTGATTTTCCGGTTTTGCGATTTTTTCGTTTCGAACTTCCATACACTTCGCTACCAAGCTAGTTTAAGTTTAGTTAGGCTCTGATACCACTGTAAGTCCACGTTGCGACCCCCGGTTCTTACGGGGAGGCGGAAACGGTATAAAAATCAAATTTTTAGCGCATGGGGCAACATGGACTAACATAAGTCGGGATCTTTTCTAAACTAAACTAGCAAACATGCAAAGGAGAGTTAACTACTCGGCAAAGTGGTTATACCTAACTTGAACTCCTTCTTCTTGAAACCTAGTAGAGGTTGATGGTTCTCTCCTCGTCGCCTTCTTCCGTCGAAGATGGATCCACTTGAGGGTTCAACCTTCGGGCTCTTCCTCGAACTTGGAGTGAACTAGGATCTCCGGCTTGCTAAACCTTGAACCCTAGAGAGAGTAGAGTGTATCTATGGGGTGTTTTCTTTTCAAGGAGAGGGATTCTCAACACATGAGAAGGATTCTCCTTGAGCTTGAGGAAGAAGAAGATGAAATGAGGAGAGAGAGTCAATATGATAGAATGAGCTCTTTTTCTTCTTGCAACCATAACAAAAAGAAAAAGATATATCTAATTAATAATAATAATTCAAAATGAAATAGTTGATGGTTGTATTTGGAATGACCACTACCATCACTACATTAAATGAATGTAAGCTAGAATCAAGGAGTATCCTTGCAAAGCAATAATGATGGTCAAACATTCAACCATGGTCAACAAGTCAACCATGGTCAACAAGTCAACACAAAACAACCATGACACAATTTCATTTAATTACTATTATTAATTAATATTTCATAAATCCATTAGGGTTTGGAAAAAGACGACTGTCAACTGTGCATACGCACCCGTTCCGAAACCCTAATGAAAGACCTCTTCCTCCGCCTCAAACAACTGTGCATACACACCTGCATTCTCGTTCTGAGGAACAAGAATACTGAGAGATAAAAGCAACCCCAAAACATATACCAGTATCTGGCTCAAACCAGAGCCTGCTAGTATAATCCGTCCGGACTCCAAACGTGCACAAGTGCGCGGATGAGAACGAACCCTGTCGCAAAACCATGCGACCTCTACTCTGTTTTGCCCAAAGGCGAATACCCTCAGTGTGGGACTCTAAAGACTCGACACTATGCTGGCAGTGGGTTTAACCACAGACCGCAAGCGGCACTAGCTGTGCATAACGGTCCCCAGGTAGAAGCCGACAAGAAGGCTGACGAGGTGAACCCCATCTGAACTCCTACTGAGTCTGAATGTGACAGTCTCCGTACAGTCCGGTCTGTTCGTCTGATACATCGCATGTCGGGCCTAGGGGGCGGTAAAACGTCAGTCCCCTAATAGCGGTACAAGTCGTGTCGGAGTGAAGCCCAAAACACCCTGAGATAACACTGGAAACCTACCAGTATATCTCGCTTGCCCTGGCCAGGGACTACTCGTGTAATGGCTCTCCTAGACACAGCGCGATGTCAACCCCCAATACCGGGAGAGACGAATCCTGTCTAACCGTCACTGCCTCCAAGTGCTTCGGGACTGCACCCAACCATTACCTGGTTGCACGACTCCTTTGAGCCGTGGTAGGGTAGTGATCAAAATGCAGTGGGAACACACTCGAGGCGAAGTGCCAGTGTCAAGTCAGCGGACTAAGCTGTACTCATGTCACCTGGGAACTGATAACTGACGATAGGTATAATACCAACCTGTCAGTTCCCGACGAGTCCTGTCTAGTGTACTCGTAACCCAACGAGCACCCGTATACTATCTCCAGTACGACGTACTGATGGTTGTGGGACATACCATCTCCCATACTGGGATGAGAAGCGCATACGCTAGTCTACTCCGGAGTATCGATGCCCTGTCTCGATAGTCCTGCGACTAGGGACCTGTATAAGGATGTGCTTATAGATTACCCAGCCCCCACTAGTGTGACTGCCATCACAACGCTGGTAATCAAGCAAAGATCCTAAGGGCTCCACTAATGCGTATAGGTGATATCGCAAAATAAACACATGTACACATTGAAGTAGAAACAAACCAAGTAGCATACTACTATATTGAGCAAGATTGTTTATACAAGGTGAATATCCCAAGCTTCAATTAAGTAATATACAAACTAGTATGATACAGTAATGGCCTCTAGGGCATATACACTAACAGGGACATGGTAGTCCATAAGTACATCCTTGAAAGTCCCTAGTCGTGGGTGTATCGAGACGGGGCATCGATATACCAGAGTAGACTAGCGTATACCTTCTCAACCCATACAGATGGGCGATGGATGATCCCATATCCATTGGTGTTTGACATTGGAGATGATATACGGGTGCTCAGTAGAGACTGGGTACACTGGACGGACTCGCCGAGAACTCCCAGATGGTATTATACCTCACGTCAGATGGCAGTTCTCTGGTGACACTGGTACAGGTTAGTCTGTAGACCCGAGATCGTCATAGAGTCTTGTGTGATTCCCACTGTGCTTTGATTTCCACCTTACCACATCCAAGAGGGCGTGCAAAACGGTGGCTTTTGGGTACAGTCCCGAGTCACATGGAGGCAATGAGCGATAGGAGGGGATTCGTCTCTCCCGGTATAGGGAGTTGATGTTGCGCTGTGTTCGATTGGCTATAACCGGAAATCCCTGGCCAGGGTTGCTGAGATTTACTGGTAAGTGTTACCAGTAGTTTCTCGAACTGTTATAGACCTCATATCGACACGACTTATCGAGCTATTGGGGTCTGACGTTTACCACCCCTAGGCAAGATATGCGACATATCAGACGACGAGACCGGACTGTACGGTAGTGTTACTGGTTGGATTCACTGGAGTGTGAGCGGGCTTGCTCGTCGATCTTCTGATCGCTCAATACCCGGGTGGCCGTTACGTTTAGCAGACCGCTTGCGGCTTGTGGGTGTTTGATATGATCATCACCTGCTGCCGGCGTATTGACGAGTCTTTAGAGTCCTACACAGAGGTTTCCTGGCTCAAGCGAAACGAAATAGGAGCGCATATGAGATATGTGCGGGACCGAGAATGATACCGGTATGTGATACTGTATTCGATTCTTGCGATTTGTGACATTGATCGGTTATATGCGATATAGCCGGGTTATCGGATCAAGTGTTGATTCGATAAGTTGTTACGATTGATATTAGTCGGTTATATATACGATATGACCGGATCATTGAATCAATGATTGTTTTAATTATTTAATGCATAATTATATATTTGATATATTACTTTGCATTAACTAGTATCGGTTCACTTTAAAAGGATTTTCTCACTTGTTTGTATCATGTTTGATGATGCAAGATTGCTATGGTTTGTGTAAAGAATTAAACCTAGGTTAAGTAAATGGTTAGGGTTTTATTTATTCATTCTATCATTCATTTATCTATTTATTTTTAGATAAAAAGAATGAGAAAAGAAAAACAAAAGGGTTGCTTTCAAACATGAAGCTTGTTGAAGCTTCATGAAGCTTTGACCAAGTGACCACTTTGTCTTCTTCTCCAAACCCTAACCATTCACCTAACTCTAGTTAACTCTCTACACATGACCATGGTTAGATTATGATAAGAATTCATTTTTATATTCTATTCTTATCATAATAATAATACTTATCATATTATCTTCTTCTTCTTCAATGAAGAAAGCTTCACTTCATCAATGGTGATTGATGAAAATGAGTGAGAAATCCAATTCTAAAGTGAACCCACTTCCTATTTCTTCATCCTCTCCCACTTACCAAGTAGTATAGGGTGTTTCCTTCATAAGTTTTCTTGACTTGGTGAAGTTGGAGTTTGATCTAGCGATGCCTCGACGTAGATCATCTTCGGCATCGTCGTCGATGACCTAGCCCGTCCATTCTCCGATGAAGCCGACACAAGAGCCCGGGATCCGATTTGTACAGCGGAGAGGAATTCATCACGGAGCCGTGGAGGTGGAGGACCGGATCTACAAAGGTTGTATTTCCGTACTCTTAGTTAAAGTTGTTAACTAGTTGCTTTTTAGCCTAAACTTCTAGCCAACGGTCCGTATTAGGGTTTCTCGGCACCTCTAATTTTTGAAATTGGCATGGTTGATGCCTTGTGAGACCTCTTGGGAGTGCCTAGGAACCCTACAGTGGTATCAGAGCCTAGCTAGAGCCTTAGGCGAAGTCTAGACGGATTTTGAAGTCCGATCGACCCGAAACCCCAACCCAAAAATGCTCTCTGGACAATTTCTGAAATCTGGTCTTTTTCGAAATTAAAAATATGCAGAAAAAACATCAGGAATATCTAAGAGTTACTGAGAAATTCGGCGGCCCAATTCCACTATCTCACCGCGGTTCCGCGGCATGAGCAAGGCTCATGCGGCGGTTCCGCGGCCGTACGGCCACAGTATGTAAATTATTTTGCACAGTAATTCTTAGTTTCCAGTGGTGATTTTCCTGGGAATTTTTAATATTTTTTCAAGAGTTGAATTTTCTGGGTTGTTTTGGGGACTCGGCGTTTCGATCGGATTGTCAAATTTTGTTTATGTGTTTTTCCGGGTAATTTATGAATATGTTAAAAGTTTCGACCGGATATAAATACCCAATTTTTCCCCTGTCGGGAAATTTCCAAGTGTTGGATTTTTCCGTTGTTTAAAGACGTTCTAAGTAGTGCAAGTAACTCGATGGACCCTCTAGAAGACAACAAACCTTAACTCGATTATGTGACCGTCTTGAACTGCCCTTTGAACCTTCGGGTTTGGGGCAGTACGGCGTGCCACATGTGAGGCGTTGGCTTGACCCTTCTACGGCTGGACCGTTGGTACTGAGGCATGAACAGAATGTTTTTAGACTTATTTCATGTGTTGATCTGTTACGGGAAAACTTGGGTGTTTGAATGTTCGATCGGAAAATTTAACATTTTCTATTTATCTGGAATGGGATACAATAATTGGAATTCACAAATAGTTATGTGATAACTGAATGAATGTTATAAACACAGCACTTTAGTCTCACTTGATCGGTTGCCACGGAATTTTGATGTGATCAAAAATCCGTCGCAATCACGTAGCGTACGCGGATACTCGCCGGGTAAACTTAATAGACAGCCTCACTCCATAGTCCCGACCAAGTGACTGTAGGAGAACCCCGTCGCCAAAAGCATCCGTCCGGGTGCTCGCGGCAGCGGTGTTCCACCTTGGTGCACTTCGTCGACGGTATCAGGGGTGCGGCCGCCTACTAAAGTTTGCGACGAGCATTCGATAAAATTTTCGGGAATCTTGTTGAATTGCCCGACTTGATATTGAAAAGAGTTTTCGATTTTGAGACTAAAATGCGGGGTTTATAAATGTTAGGCATGCGATGTCTAAGGAATTCATTTGATTAGGCATGCGATGTCTATGGAGGTTGCGGATTCCAACTGTTGTAGTTTTACACTTTCTTTTCTGTGACCGTAAGTGTAATATGTGATATCGCCGGTTTCGTTGCAATTTGCAATGAGATTGCATACTTTCTATGAGATAGTTGGATCCCGATACCCGCTGCGAGTAAGAGTTACTCCTGGGAGAGTTTTACACATTACAATTAGCCGATCAAGTAGGTGTCTAGAAAGGTGTTAACGAGGTTACGCCTCTGAGAAAACGAGGTTTACATTAATTAGGTTCGTGCGAAAGCACGGGGGACCTCCTTCTGGAGTATGAGTAACGTGGATGCATTCCATCATGTTATCATACGATGAGAGTTGGATCCCGATTCCCACTGATGAGTTGGTTTACTCTTCGGGTGATCCCGATTGATTCTTCTTTAGGTTTGGAGGAGAATTTGACAGGACAGTGGGAGGTTTCCGGATAAGATAAAGTGATAACCATTCTGATCTAGGTTAGAGTGCACGCAGAGTGTTTCTTTTCTCTCTCTCTTTGGAAGCGACCTTTGACCGACCCTAGACTATGACTCAGTGACCAGGTTGACCGAACCTTCTTAATATACTGGCTTTTGGATTGTCTGAGTTGCATAAGTCATTGCCACTCCTTCTTTTACACTTTGCATTTCTCAGAACACCCGTATTACTACGGATATCCACTTCCATTGGATAGATCCATCGTACGGTTATATACGAACTCGAAGGGACTTCTTCGAGGATGGATCCAGGTTCAGGAGAAATAGAATTGGTTTATTCAGTTGTCTTTTATTATCACCTTCTCTCAGGTTGCGAGAGCTCCTTGGTTTAGGAGAGTACACCTATTACGCTTATTGGATAGTCTTATTCCAAACCATAGGCTGGTGCCGAAAGGTAGGGAATGAAGAAAACCAATTAGCCTAAGTAGGGTGTGCAGAAGGTAATATGTAAAGACAAAATAAAGGGATTAGAAAGAGGGTAAAGTAAATTGCGACTGATATCATTCACGACTAAAACCGCGTACTTCATCGCCACTCCTATTTCACCTTTAAAAGAATACGGTATTATTCAGTTGTCTTTTATCATCACCTTCTCTCAGTTGCGAGTACTCCTTGGTTTAGGAGGGCACACCTATTATGCTTACTGGATATTCTTCTTCCAAACCATAGGCTGGTGCCGAACGGTAGGAAAGGAAGAAAACCATTTAGCCTAACGATGGTGTACAAAAGGTAACGACTAAAGACAAATAAAGGGATTTGGAGAAACGGCAATAAAATATACGGTTGAAGTCATGAATTGGATTATGGAAGAGGCATTGCTATGAATACCAGGATACCCCTACGAAACATTTTCATGTTTCAGTGCATTGTTAAAGAAAAACTGTTTTCCCGATTAGACACTTACTCCAAGGGTATGTATTTACCAGGTTTCATTCTCATATCTGTATGGTTTTACAGATGATGAGTGGGAGTAAGATATTGGGAATTAGGTGATCATCCTCATTATATCGGAATTCGTTGTAATTGGTGATATTTGAGGAAATCGCCAGGGTACAGTTTTCAACCTACGACGCACAGGTTTTGAGTTGTTCAACTCAGCGGACTTATACAGAGTATTGTATGTTGTCCAGTGTCCTTCAGGACAAAGGGGTAGGTCCTCGTACTATGTTCTATTTACTTATAACTTCTCTAGAATTTAGACGAGTGTTTCGTAGAAATACAAGGTCTAAGTTTTGAGAAGTTGTGGGTATAAGAATAAAGTAGAGAACCAGGTGTCACAAGTATCGGGATTCTTCAAAGAGATCGAAGATGTAGATTCTTGTGATTGGTATTCAGATGATAGTGATGGTTTTGAGAAACGTGTTTCTCTTTCAGATTACTCATAATTGGATGGATTCCTAAGTTGAGTAATGCTGATTAGCCTCTTTCCATTAAGTTGATATGCACTGGAGACAGCTGCATGATTTGAATCTGGTTCCAATTAAATAAGTGCCAAAGTTTCTATATTGGATATAGAATAGTTCGTACCTTAAAAGATGTTAAGGTACGGGGAGTTGTCCAGCTTATGCTTAAAACCAGACTCTGGATAACTCAGGGCATGTTTCTGTAGTGGCTGTTTGTGGGTTGACCCTGGCTATGACGAGGGTTGATATTCTACTATTTGCAAGATCAATAGTGATATTGTTCTTGACTCGCCACAGTTTTAGTAAAATGGATCTTTTTCAGAAAAACAGTAGTGGGAGTATGGTAGAACTGGAAGTGATTCCAGAACCGCGAACGATTACGGAAAATTTAATAGGACCTATATATTCAATCAGGTTTGACATTCCAATAGCCACTCCGCAGATATGGTAGGTAACCTCAGACACCCGAGAGGTACTTCGTTAGGCTCAAGGACGGTGACAGGGAGGTTCTTATCTACCAAGACTTGACACTACTGTTGTTCCAGGCTATGAGACCCGGTAGGAGGGTTGTCGTAGTCAGTGGGCGCATCGGATGTATAGTGGGCAAGTAGCTTATATCTATTTATAGACTTGAGCAGTTATAGCGGAGACAGATCATCTAATTTTGATATGACAGTCATAGGTTTGACTTCAATCAGAATAGGGGATGGATCTGTTAAGAAGGTAGTAGGGTGTGATGTCTGGATGACATACACAGAGTAGGAAGTAAAATTCCTATACTACGATCGGTTGTACTGTGGTCGTCACATAGTTGTTTCTCCAGACAGGATATGGATATAATATTTGACATTCTGGTTTCTAGATCTATGGTTTTAGATCTGGATTTGGGTAGTTTCCCAATGTGGGTACTTAGACAGATATTCTAATGGTTTTTAGAATAGTTGACTCCTAGCATGGTGGTGTACCTGCAGGTGATGGAGTCACCCTCTCTAAAGGTGTCGTATAGACTAAAGGGGAGAGGGATGTGCATGATTGACAGATCACTTGCTTAAGCAATTGAGTCAATCGTGAGATGTCAAGTACCATACCAAATGTTGGTTTTGCACTAGATGCAATAAGTTTGTATTAATCCAATCCTGGAGAAACATAAGGAAGCAGTTTTAGAACATAAGTACATGTTCTACGGATTTGATGACGGCAGCCTCTTTCGGGAGACGGTTATCATTCCAAGCTTCAAAGGTGACATGGTTGACAGAGTGATTGTCAGAGTTATAGTTTTTCCTATGACGAAGAGGGACAGTATTATGGACAGGTGGTTCAAAAGGATACTGTCGGTGGCATGGTGCCGGATACTGATTATGTTCAGTGATCGATACAGTCTAAGAAGTTTGGATTTGAAGTTCATTTATGAACTAGGTCCCATCAGATGTCCATACATATTCTAAGACAGGTATTACTCAATTCGGGAGAGGCTTTCTCCGCGAACTTGAGATTTAGAGAGATATAGACAGAAACATCTAGGCGGATCCACTCACTGAGGCTATTTCTCGAACACAATAGTTTTACAAACGGGCTTTGTGATACTGATTAGTAGAGGAGTTGGATGTTCGGTTTCACACGGGCTGTGAGTAGTCGACATCGCAATAATTAGCCTTGAGTGCAAGTGGGAGATTGTTGGAGATAGTGCCCTCATAGTCAATTATTGGATCACAGGTACGTGATTGCAATGATTGCGGAGGACCTATACCGGTAGGACAGTCTTACTCGAGATGATAGTATGCTATCTGGTTTGCCTTTATCAGTCGTGTACATGATCAGGTGACTGATTACATGTTACACTTTGATAGAGCCCTTAGGATCTTGCTTTACCACCAACAGTATGATGGCGATCATATACGTGAGAGTTGGGTGGTTTATATGCATATCCTTAATTGTGGTCCCTAGTCGTGGGAATTTCGAGACAGGGCATCGATACTCCGGAGTAGACTAGTGTGTACAGTCGAGACCCCGACGAGGCGCGGTGGCCGGTCTCACAAGCCACTGGTGTCAGTTGGATCACCTAAGATGTATACAGGTGCTCATTGGGTTATGAGTACACCGGACAGGACTCGCCGGGAACCTGCTTGTTGGTATTATACATATCGTCAGATAGCAGTTCCCTGGTGACATGTGTACAGGTTAGTTCATCGACCTGAGGTCGTCATTTGTCTCGTGTGAGTTCCCACTGTGCTTTGATTTCTACCCTACCACGGCTCAAAGGAGTCGTGCAAACAGGTAGTTTTTGGGTACAGTCCCGAGCCATATGGAGGCACGTGAGCGGATCGGCAGGGGATTCGTCTCTCCCGGTATTGGGGGCGAGGTCGTACTGTGTCTAGGAGAGCCATTACACAAAGTCCATGGCCATGGCAGGAGATTTACTGGTAGGTACTCCAGTAGTATCTCAGGGTGTTATTGGGCTACACTCCGACACGACTTATACTGCTATTGGGGGTCTGACGTTACTAGCCCCCTAGGCAGATATGCGATACTCATAGACGAATGGACCGGACTGTATATACATTGTCACTGTTAGGCTCAGTAGGGTTTTCCGGATGAGTTCGCTCATCGGCATCCCTTGAGGTCAATCCATGGGCAGCCGTTACGCATTGCTAGTGCCGCTGACGGTTTGTGGTTAAACCCACTGCCAGGGTACTGACGAGTCATTAGAGTCCCCCACAGACAGTTTCCAAAGTTCGGGTGAAACGTTGTAGAGGCCGTATGGTTTTATGGCAGGGTTCGGAAAATGCACGTGCGTTTACGCACATGTTATTTTTCGGGCAGATGATACTGGTCGGCTTTGGTTTAAGCCGGATCCGAGTATTATATTGAGTAGGTATAATATCTTTGTCTCAGTTGCATTTGTATTCGGTCGTAATACAAATGCGGTTATATTTATACAGTTTCGGGGTTATCCTGAAAGTCGTTTCAGGATCACTTTTGGAAGTTGCCAGTTTCCAGTTTTCTATCAGCCGTCTTTTAACATTTGGTTAAAGACGGATTTATCTTTTCTTGGATGAGAGTGAGTCGTGCTTCTAGAAGGTTCTAGAAGGTTCTAGAATTTGGTGACAAGGTTAAATGACTCATGCTTTGATTTCAATGAGGTTTTGTTTTCCTTAAGATATTTTAGTTTGTGTTCTCATATGATATTTTGCTTAAGGTTACTCTCCCCTCTCCTACACTCTCCCCCCCTCTTGCTATAAGTGGCCGGCCCCCTCCTCTCTCTCTCTCAGTTGTTGTTTCACTTGAAAAGATATGATAGTATTTGGGGTGCATGGAATTTTACAGTTCATTTCATTCCATCACCCAATTCCCTCGGCAACTTCTTTAACCGATCGTCCACGGATTTGGACGAAGTGAGACAAAGTCATCTACTCATTCTCTACATCATTCTTGGTCATCTCTTTTGGCAAACTTGACGATCGAGTTGCCTCAAGTCAGAGGCGGGAGCCCGTTTAAAGAATCGTCGACGTGGTGCCACCTCGACGAGGAGATCGGAGATCGAAGAGATCGGAGCAGCCGCAACGGAGCGTGGGATGATGGTTAAAGAACGAAGGACTCGGATCATTCGGTATAACCTTTCTACACTCTTTACAGTTTGTTAGTTTAGCAATAATGGCAGATCCGGGTTAAAGTATACGATAGCGCCAGTTAAAAAGTTTTTGTTCCGCATTTGGCGTCTGTAGACTGCCGGGGCGCTAGCGTAGACTTACAGTGGTATCAGAGCCTAACCATTTTGCTATGCTAACTTGTGCTAACGCGTTTAAAATATCGATCGAACCGGAAATCGAAAATTGCAAAATTCCAAGCTCACAGTTTCTGTCGATTTTAAATGGTCTCCTAAAATTTTTCTACATGTCTTAAAAATCTGTGCAGGCTTTTCTAAGAACCACGACCAAATTTGGGCATGTGACTTCACCAAACCGCCGCGGAAACGCGGTCAAACCCATGGTTTGACCGCGCATCCGCGGCCACTTGGTGAGCTCATGCTCCCAAATTTGTACAGTGGGTTCTTCTCTGGATTTTGGGGTTTTTGGTATATATCATTTGGGCCCAGGTTTTGTTACTGTTCACCAGTAAGTCGTGGGGCCCACTTCTTGATATTTGGTCGATCGAAATTTGAACACGTTAGTTTACAGTGCTTACATTATATCTCCGACCGGGAATGTCATTTGATCGGTAAACCGCGTCTGATTGCTATAGTTCTTTTAGACGGGTTTGCGAACGTGACATTCGCGTTGATGTTCTGTGTTGTGCTGTGATGTTGCGGATTTGTCGTGGTGGATAGCAGTGTTCAATGGTAGTACAGTTTGAGTTTATTTGTACATTTGATATTGCGGGGCGAGCGTCCAACTTGTGGACTGCCGTCACTGCCTGTTGTATAATATTCTTTTGGGGCACGACCAGGTTGCGGTCGATGTACCTGTTGTACTATTTTTCATTACTGTACTAGGTTTTGCCCCGCGACGGAGTGCACGGATAGCCGGGTTCTGGAGGGCAACGGGTCCGCATCTCATGGCTTTGAGAGGCAGAGGGGCCCCACTCTAGAATTGACAGACTATTCGCCGCACTCATAGGGGGTACAGGTTGACCCAAGGAGGGGTGCTCAAGATTACCGGATTCCGTGAAGTGCTGGGTGGTCCATTCACTATGCTGTAGGGGGCTGCCTCGCTTCAGGTTTTGGCGGGTAACTTGCCTCACCGGTAGGGGTCTAGGTTTCATTGCACAGGCTATCCACACGACAGGGGAACGTCGGGTTTCAGCAGCGGCTCTGTGAAACCCGGGGATCCCAGATTATCTGTATTGTTTTGTGATGCTTATTACTTTTCTGTAATGTTGCATACTATCATGCCTGGAGCGATTATTGTATATTGGTTTATATACTATTAGATGTTGTATATGTTTTACACCCGCGCTAGTCCAGTCCCCGCTCTGTCGTTAGTTAAGTAACCTAACGGGTGATGACGGGACCCAATGACGAATGCGGATGGCATATACGTACATTTTATTTTCGTTCTTTTCTGGTGTGATTATTGATGGGACTGCGTTGATTCTGATCAACGCAAAGTAAAACAAACCTGTTTGCAGTTGTTGGAACAAATTTAAAAAGTGTTATTGCAAAGACGTTTCCTTTTGTTATGCATAGCGGTATTCAGTGGAATATCCTGCACCTCATTCGACGGGGCAAGGGCCGATATCCCTTCACCGGGACTGACCCCTTGGGCAGAAGTTTGCGTCAGCGTAATAACTTCACTATAGTCGATTACAAGTTGCTTTGCATAGCGGTATTCAGTGGAATATCCTGCACCTCATTCCACGAGGAAAGAGCCGAGATCCCTTTACCGGGAGTGACCTCTTTAGCAAAAGGTTTTCGCCACTATATTTTAAAAAAGCTATCAGGTTCCTTCAGCGATATCAAGTTCACTACGTTAAAGGTTTTCGCCAAAAACCAGCCGTAGCCCTCAGTCACTTCTTTTGGGTATTCAGTAGTATTCAAGCTATGTATTTTGACCAACGCCAAGGCATAGTGTTTGGTAGCTGCTGGGTATTCAATTGTTGCATAGATAGATGAGTTAGTTTGGGATAGTCGTTCTGCCATTTTGGCCAACGTCAAGGGCATGTGCGGGTGGGTTCAAATTGACAAGATAGTGACGGGTAGAACTTGGCATGTGACTTATGGCATTTTGACCAACGCCAAGGTTATAAGAGCATGGGGCAAAAATCATATCGGGAGTTTCTAAAGATACTGAAACTTGCCAAGTATGCGCATACCTTCTGGAGTATGAGTAACGTGGATGCATTCCATCACGTTATCATACGATGAGAGTTGGATCCCGATTCCCACTGATGAGTTGGTTTACTCTTCGGGTGATCCCGATTGATTCTTCTTTAGGTTTGGAGGAGAATTTGACAGGACAGTGGGAGGTTTCCGGATTAGATAAAGTGATAACCATTCTGATCTAGGTTAGAGTGCACGCAGAGTGTTTCTTTTCTCTCTCTCTTTGGCAGCGACCTTTGACCAACCCTAGACTATGACTCAGTGACCAGGTTGACCGAACCATCTTAATATACTGGCTTTTGGATTGTCTGAGTTGCATAAGTCATTGCCACTCCTTCTTTTACCCTTTGCATTTCTCAGAACACCCGTATTACTACGGATATCCACTTCCATTGGATAGATCCATCGTATGGTTATATACGAACTCGTAGGGACTTCTTCGAGGATGGATCCAGGTTCAGGAGAAATAGAATTGGTTTATTCAGTTGTCTTTTATTATCACCTTCTCTCAGGTTGCGAGAGCTCCTTGGTTTAGGAGAATACACCTATTACGCTTATTGGATAGTCTTATTTCAAACCATAGGCTGGTGCCGAAAGGTAGGGAATGAAGAAAACCAATTAGCCTAAGTAGGGTGTGCAGAAGGTAATATGTAAAGACAAAATAAAGGGATTAGAAAGAGGGCAAAGTAAATTGCGACTGATATCATTCACGACTAAAACCGCGTACTTCATCGCCACTCCTATTTCACCTTTAAAAGAATACGGTATTATTCAGTTGTCTTTTATCATCACCTTCTCTCAGTTGCGAGTACTCCTTGGTTTAGGAGGGCACACCTATTATGCTTACTGGATATTCTTCTTCCAAACCATAGGCTGGTGCCGAACGGTAGGAAAGGAAGAAAACCATTTAGCCTAACGATGGTGTACAGAAGGTAACGACTAAAGACAAATAAAGGGATTTGGAGAGACGGCAATAAAATATACGGTTGAAGTCATGAATTGGATTATGGAAGAGGCATTGCTATGAATACCAGGATACCCCTACGAAACATTTTCATGTTTCAGTGCATTGTTAAAGAAAAACTGTTTTCCCGATTAGACACTTACTCCAAGGGTATGTATTTACCAGGTTTCATTCTCATATCTGTATGGTTTTACAGATGATGAGTGGGAGTAAGATATTGGGAATTAGGTGATCATCCTCATTATATCGGAATTCGTTGTAATTGGTGATATTTGAGGAAATCGCCAGGGTACAGTTTTCAACCTACGACGCACAGGTTTTGAGTTGTTCAACTCAGCGGACTTATACAGAGTATTGTATGTTGTCCAGTGTCCTTTAGGACAAAGGGGTAGGTCCTCGTACTATGTTCTGTTTACTTATAACTTCTCTAGAATTTAGATGAGTGTTTCGTAGAAATACAAGGTCTAAGTTTTGAGAAGTTGTGGGTATAAGAATAAAGTAGAGAACCAGGTGTCACAAGTATCGGGATTCTTCAAAGAGATCGAAGATGTAGATTCTTGTGATTGGTATTCAGATGATAGTGATGGTTTTGAGAAACGTGTTTCTCTTTCAGATTACTCATAATTGGATGGATTCCTAAGTTGAGTAATGCTGATTAGCCTCTTTCCATTAAGTTTATATGCACTGGAGACAGCTGCATGATTTGAATCTGGTTCCAATTAAATAAGTGCCGAAGTTTCTATATTGGATATAGAATAGTTCGTACCTTAAAAGATGTTAAGGTACGGGGAGTTGTCCAGCTTATGCTTAAAACCAGACTCTGGATAACTCAGGGCATGTTTCTGTAATGGCTGTTTGCGGGTTGACCCTGGCTATGACGAGGGTTGATATTCTACCATTTGCAAGATCAATAGTGATATTGTTCTTGACTCGCCACAGTTTTAGTAAAATGGATCTTTTTCAGAAAAACAGTAGTGGGAGTATGGTAGAACTGGAAGTGATTCCAGAACCGCGAACGATTACGGAAAATTTAATAGGACCTATATATTCAATCAGGTTTGACATTCCAATAGCCACTCCGCAGATATGGTAGGTAACCTCAGACACCCGAGAGGTACTTCGGTAGGCTCAAGGACGGTGACAGGGAGGTTCTTATCTACCAAGACTTGACACTACTGTTGTTCCAGGCTATGAGACCCGGTAGGAGGGTTGTCGTAGTCAGTGGGAGCATCGGAAGTATAGTGGGCAAGTAGCTTATATCTATTTATAGACTTGAGCAGTTATAGCGGAGACATATCATCTAATTTTGATATGACAGTCATAGGTTTGACTTCAATCAGAATAGGGGATGGATCTGTTAAGAAGGTAGTAGGGTGTGATGTCTGGATGACATACACAGAGTAGGAAGTAAAATTCCTATACTACGATCGGTTGTACTGTGGTCGTCATATAGTTGTTTCTCCAGACAGGATATGGATATAATATTTGACATTCTGGTTTCTAGATCTATGGTTTTAGATCTGGATTTGGGTAGTTTCCCAATGTGGGTACTTAGACAGATATTCTAATGGTTTTTAGAATAGTTGACTCCTAGCATGGTGGTGTACCTGCAGGTGATGGAGTCACCCTCTCTAAACGTGTCGTATAGACTAAAGGGGAGAGGGATGTGCATGATTGACAGATCACTTGCTTAAGCAATTAAGTCAATCGTGAGATGTCAAGTACCATACCAAATGTTGGTTTTGCACTAGATGCAATAAGTTTGTATTAATCCAATCCTGGAGAAACATAAGGAAGCAGTTTTAGAACATAAGTACATGTTCTACGGATTTGATGACGGCAGCCTCTTTCGGGAGACGGTTATCATTCCAAGCTTCAAAGGTGACATGGTTGACAGAGTGATTGTCAGAGTTATAGTTTT
This sequence comes from Agapanthus africanus, assembly GCA_030015575.1. Classification (NCBI taxonomy): domain Eukaryota; kingdom Viridiplantae; phylum Streptophyta; class Magnoliopsida; order Asparagales; family Amaryllidaceae; genus Agapanthus; species Agapanthus africanus. The sequence goes on along the minus strand of JASDDO010000016.1, from coordinate 266,962,065 downwards.
TCCTATGACGAAGAGGGACAGTATTATGGACAGGTGGTTCAAAAGGATACTGTGGGTGGCATGGTGCCGGATACTGATTATGTTCAGTGATCGATACAGTCTAAGAAGTTTGGATTTGAAGTTCATTTATGAACTAGGTCCCATCAGATGTCCAGACATATTCTAAGACAGGTATTACTCAATTCGGGAGATGGCTTTCTCCGCGAACTTGAGATTTAGAGAGATATAGAAAGAAACATCTAGGCGGATCCACTCACTGAGGCTATTTCTCGAACACAATAGTTTTACAAACGGGTTTTGTGATACTGATAAGTAGAGGAGTTGGATGTTCGGTTTCACACGGGCTGTGAGTAGTCGACATCGCAATAATTAGCCTTGAGTGCAAGTGGGAGATTGTTGGAGATAGTGCCCTCATAGTCAATTATTGGATCACAGGTACGTGATTACAATGATTGCGGAGGACCTATACCGGTAGGACAGTCTTACTCGAGATGATAGTATGCTATCTGGTTTGCCTTTATCAGTCATGTACATGATCAGGTGACTGATTACATGTTACACTTTGATAGAGCCCTTAGGATCTTGCTTTACCAACAACAGTATGATGGCGATCATATACGTGAGAGTTGGGTGGTTTATATGCATATCCTTAATTGTGGTCCCTAGTCGTGGGAGTTTCGAGACAGGGCATCGATACTCCGGAGTAGACTAGTGTGTACAGTCGAGACCCCGACGAGGGGCGGTGGCCGGTCTCACAAGCCACTGGTGTCAGTTGGATCACCTAAGATGTATACAGGTGCTCATTGGGTTATGAGTACACCGGACAGGACTCGCCGGGAACCTGCTAGTTGGTATTATACATATCGTCAGATAGCAGTTCCCTGGTGATATGTGTACAGGTTAGGTCATCGACCTGAGGTCATCATTTGTCTCGTGTGAGTTCCCACGGTGCTTTGATTTCTACCCTACCACGGCTCAAAGGAGTCGTGCAAACAGGTAGTTTTTGGGTACAGTCCCGAGCCATATGGAGGCACATGAGCGGATCGGCAGGGGATTCGTCTCTCCCGGTATTGGGGGCGAGGTCGTACTGTGTCTAGGAGAGCCATTACACAAAGTCCATGGCCATGGCAGGAGATTTACTGGTAGGTACTCCAGTAGTATCTCAGGGTGTTATTGGGCTACACTCCGACACGACTTATACTGCTATTGGGGGTCTGACGTTACTAGCCCCCTAGGCAGATATGCGATACTCATAGATGAACGGACCGGACTGTATATACATTGTCACTGTTAGGCTCAGTAGGGTTTTCCGGATGAGTTCGCTCATCGGCATCCCTTGAGGTCAGTCTATGGGCAGCCGTTACGCATTGCTAGTGCCGCTGACGGTTTGTGGTTAAACCCACTGCCAGGGTACTGACGAGTCATTAGAGTCCCCCACAGACAGTTTCCCAAGTTCGGGCGAAACGTTGTAGAGGCCGTATGGTTTTATGGCAGGGTTCGGAAAATGCACGTGCGTTTACGCACGTGTTATTTTTCGGGCAGATGATACTGGTCGGCTTTGGTTTAAGCCGGATCCGAGTATTATATTGAGTAGGTATAATATCTTTGTCTCAGTTGCATTTGTATTCGGTCGTAATATTATACAGTTTCGGGGTTATCCTGAAAGTCGTTTCAGGATCACTTTTGGAAGTTGCCAGTTTCCAGTCTTCTATCAGCCGTCTTTTAACATTCGGTTAAAGACGGATTTATCTTTTCTTGGATGAGAGTGAGTCGTGCTTCTAGAAGGTTCTAAAAGGTTCTAGAAGGTTCTAGAATTTGGTGACAAGGTTAAATGACTCATGCTTTGATTTCAATGAGGTTTTGTTTTCCTTAAGATATTTTAGTTTGTGTTCACATATGATATTTTGCTTAAGGTTACTCTCCCCTCTCCTACACTCACCCCCCTCTTGCTATAAGTGGTCGGCCCCCTCCTCTCTCTCTCAGTTGTTGTTTCACTTGAAAAGATATGATAGTATTTGGGGTGCATGGAATTTTACAGTTCATTTCATTCCATCACCCTCTTCCCTCGGCAACTTCATTAACCGATCGTCCACGGATTTGGACGAAGTGAGACAAAGTCATCTACTCATTCTCTACATCATTCTTGGTCGTCTCTTTTGGCAAACTTGACGATCGAGTTGCCTCAAGTCAGAGGCGGGAGCCCGTTTAAAGAATCGTCGACGTGGTGCCACCTCGACGAGGAGATCGGAGATCGAAGAGATCGGAGCAGCCGCAACGGAGCGTGGGATGATGGTTAAAGAATGAAGGACTCGGATCGTTCGGTATAACCTTTCTACACTCTTTAAGTTTGTTAGTTTAGCAATAATGGCAGATCCGGGTTAAAGTATACGATAGCGCCAGTTAAAAAGTTTTTGTTCCGCATTTGGCGTCTGTAGACTGCCGGGGCGCTAGCGTAGACTTACATCCTGGGTATATGATACCGGATCAGGATCCCAGATATGTAATCTATTACATAGGGCTGCAAAAGGGTAGAAAAACTGAGAACGGGTGATAAGTTTCATGAGGCAGAAAACGGGGCAAGTTTTGCATCCAAGTCTGTTGGTCACTGTCACCCTGTATTACCAATACATTGATTCTGAACGAATGTTATTAGATACCGAACCTGATATACAAAATCATATCAGTCTCTTTATTAGTAAAGAAATGATAAAATTTTGTATTGTTGGATAATGTTTTGAACATTTCCTATATCAAAAGTTGATTGGTTCAGGCACGTTATCTAAAAGCATTAATGTTCTAAATCAAACTACAGTTCTTTTGTATACGGATCACACATCAAGAGGAATAGTTCAGAAATGAACGAATTCTTCTTGAGGTATTGTAGACTAGGTCATATCAATGCGACCCGACTAGCTGAAGTTACATATAGATGCATATTTAAATCAGTTTGAATTTACATCTTATGAAACTTGCCAGTCATGTCACAAAGATAAAATGACCATAGCCCTGGAAACAGAGAAAGAGTTAGTGAACTCTTGGGATGATACATGTTGATGTATGTAGGTCTCCTGTCTACACATACCAAGACCGGTCCTTTGTACTTCATTACATTCTCTGATGATCTCTCAAGATTCAGTCATATGTTCCTGTTGAAACATGAGTCCGAACCTTTTGAAATATTCACAGAACATAAGTTAGAAGTAGAGAACCTAAATACGGGTATAAGTATTATGTCCTATGATGAGATCAGGGAGGAGAATACTTGTGCATGGAATTCCTGGAATATTCTAATGGAGAATGAGATTCTCTCTCAGCATTACTCCTCCGTATACACCATAGCCAGATGGTATATCGGGGCGGAGCAATCACACCCTATATGATAAGGTGTGCTCTATGATGAGTACTACTGAGTTACCTATTTCCTTTGGGGTGTTATGCACTTAAGAAGATGCATACCTATTGAATAGGGTTCCGATCAAATCAGTTGCCTACCACTCCATATGAGATTTGGAAAGGGAAGAGCCTATTTCTTAAGTTAGTTAAGATTTGGGGTTGTCCGGCCTATGTCTAAAAGCAAAATCCGGACAAGCTCGAGGCAAGGTCTGTAATGTAGAACTGGAAAGGTTCCAGCTATACAAACTGCAGCTGATGATTTGATAGAACCAAAGGATTCAGTAGAAACCAACGAACCTCAGCCTCTCCGCCGATCTAGTAGGGTTCCTCACCCACCTGAGAGATACTTCAGTTTCTCTATGACAGTGGGAGCGAAGATTGCATCATGAGATGATGACCCAACTAGCTTCGAGCTGGCCATCAGGAGTAAGACTCTGTAAGAATGGCTGGATGCTTAGCGATCTGAGATGGAATCCTTATACACCAACAAAGTATGGACTTTGGTTGCTATATCTGAAGGGTTAAATTCCCATCAGAAGCAAGTATATCTTGAGAAGATTACTTGGTGTAGATGGAAAAGTTGAGACTTTCAAAGATAGAGTTGTTAAAGGTTTTCGTCATCGACCAGGCGTGGATAATGATGAAACCTTTTCCAGTAGCTATGCTTAAGTCCATCCAGATCCTACTTGTTACGGCTACATACCATGACTACGATATCTGGTGGTTGGGTGTCATGACTGCTTTTCTAAATGATGTTTTAGAAGAGTGCGTCTATAAGTACACAGCCAGAGGGCTTCGTAGACAGTAGGAGCAGCGGAAACGTGTGCAAGATGCTTTATAGGATTAATGCAGGCATCGCGGAGTTGGAACATCTGTTTTGATGGATTAGTCAAACAGTTTGACATCATCAAAATGGTAGATGAACCTTGTATAAACAAAAAGGTAGTGGGGAGTATGGTGGTGATCCTCGTAGAGTACGTGGATGACATACTCTTGATAAGAAAGGAGTTTCTTATGCTACGCTTGATCGATCTCCGCTTATCACAAAGATTCTCCATCCAGGATCAAAGTGATACCTACTAAATCCAGGACTTTGGATCTATGAGATAGATCTAAATGGATGTTAGGACACTCACTAGCTGTAGTGAGATGGTATCAATTGATCCTGGGGAGAATCACTGGAAGGGTTCCAGGGTGATAAAGACGACTGAATGTCAGTCGCAGGCATTGTCTTTACCCTCAGTAAAGGGACGGTATGTTGGAAGAGTTCCAAGCTAGATACCGTGACATACTAGACGATAAAGGCAGGATACATCGCTACTTAAGATGCTACCATAGAGGCTGTTTGGGTGTATATTGGTTCATGAGATGAACTATGTTCCTCCCATTGTGTAACAATGGAGTTGTGGCTTATGCCAAGGAACGCAGGTCCCATCAGTGATCCAGGCATATTCTAAGGCAGTATCAATTGATCATGGAGATGGTTGATCTCCAGGCTGATCGAGGAAAGGAAAGAAGACTCAGAGGACAACACTGCGGATCCACTCACGAAGGCCTATTCCCAGAGAGAGACTTTTATGGGATGGTTGAGTATGAGATACTACAACCACTGCTACAGATGGCCCTAGTGCAAGTGGGAGATTGTTAGTTATATGTATGCCCTAGAGGCGATTACTGTACATAGGATGTATATTGTAGTGGATGCTGGGACATATATAGGGAGGACTTTCTTACTCGACATGATAGTATGCTATCTGGTTGCTCTTTACCTTAACGTGTATACAGATTGTCTCTCTATTACATGTTGGTAAAGCCCTTAGGATGTGTACTTGACTACCTGGACTATGATGCGGATCATACTAGTGGGGACATGGTAGTCCATAAGTACATCCTTGAAAGTCCCTAGTTGTGGGTGTATCGAGACGGGGCATCGATATACCAGAGTAGACTAGCGTATACCTTCTCGACCCATACAGATGGGCGATGGATGATCCCATATCCATTGGTGTTTGACATCGGAGATGATACTCAGTAGAGACTGGGTACACTGGACGGACTCGTCGAGAACTCCCAGATGGTATTATACCTCACGTCAGATGGCAGTTCTCTGGTGACACTGGTACAGGTTAGTCTGTAGACCCGAGATCGTCATAGAGACTTGTGTGATTCCCACTGTGCTTTGATTTCCACCTTACCACGTCCAAGAGGGCGTTCAAAACGGTGGCTTTTGGGTACAATCCCGAGTCACATGGAGGCAATGAGCGATAGGAGGGGATTCGTCTCTCCCGGTATAGGGAGTTGATGTTGCGCTGTGTTTGATTGGCTATAACCGGAAATCCCTGGCCAGGGTTGCTGAGATTTACTGGTAAGTGTTACCAGTAGTTTCTCAAACTGTTATAGACCTCATATCGACACGACTTATCGAGCTATTGGGGTCTGACGTTTACCACCCCTAGGCAAGATATGCGACATATCAGACGACGAGACCGGACTGTACGGTAGTGTTACTGGTTGGATTCACTGGAGTGTGAGCGGGCTTGCTCGTCGATCTTCTGATCGCTCAATACCCGGGTAGCCGTTATGTTTAGCAGACCGCTTGCGGCTTGTGGGTGTTTGATATGATCATCACCTGCTGCCGGCGTATTGACGAGTCTTTAGAATCCTACACAGAGATTTCCTAGCTCAAGCGAAACGAAATAGGAGCGCATATGAGATATGTGCGGGACCGAGAATGATACCAGTATGTGATACTGTATTCGATTCTCGCGATTTGTGACATTGATCGGTTATATGCGATATAGCCGGGTTATCGGATCAAGTGTTGATTCGATAAGTTGTTACGATTGATATTAGTCGATTATATATACGATATGACTGGATCATTGAATCAATGATTGATTTAATGATTTAATGCATAATTATATATTTGATATATTACTTTGCATTAACTAGTATCGGTTCACTTTAAAAGGATTTTCTCACTTGTTTGTATCATGTTTGATGATGCAAGATTGCTATGGTTTGTGTAAAGAATTAAACCTAGGTTAAGTAAATGGTTAGGGTTTTATTTATTCATTCTATCATTCATTTATCTATTTATTTTTGGATAAAAAGAATGAGAAAAGAAAAACAAAAGGGTTGCTTTCAAACATGAAGCTTGTTGAAGCTTCATGAAGCTTTGACCAAGTGACCACTTTGTCTTCTTCTCCAAACCCTAACCATTCACCTAACTCTAGTTAACTCTCTACACATGACCATGGTTAGATTATGATAAGAATTCATTTTTATATTCTATTCTTATCATAACAATAATACTTATCATATTATCTTCTTCTTCTTCATCTTCTTCAATGAAGAAAGCTTCACTTCATCAATGGTGATTGATGAAAATGAGTGAGAAATCTAATTCTAAAGTGAACCCACTTCCTATTTCTTCATCCTCTACCTCTTGCCAAGTAGTATAGGGTGTTTCCTTCACAAGTTTTCTTGACTTGGTGAAGTTGGAGCTTGATCTAGCGATGCCTCGACGTAGATCATCTTCGGCATCGTCGTCGATGACCTAGCCCGTCCATTCTCCGATGAAGCCGACACAAGAGCCCGGGATCCGATTTGTACAGCGGAGAGGACTTCATCACGGAGCCGTGGAGGTGGAGGACCGGATCTACAAAGGTTGTATTTACGTACTCTTAGTTAAAGTTGTTAACTAGTTGCTTTTTTGCCTAAACTTCTAGCCAACGGTCCGTATTAGGGTTTCTCGGCCCCTCTAATTTTTGAAATTGGCATGGTTGATGCCTTGTGAGACCTCTTGGGAGTGCCTAGGAACCCTACAAATGTAAGGTTTGCCTAGCACCCTATAATGAGTTTTGAAGCATCACATGTGTCAAAGTTTGGATTTTGATGGTGCTAAACAAGCATGCAAAGGAATCGATCCTAGAAAATTAGGGTTATGAAACATAAAGCTAAACAAATTAGGGTTTCGAGACTACAACCTTTGTAGCTCCCCTTTTGCTTGACTCCTTAGTCTCTTGGGTGTTGGAAGAAGGTCCTCTTGTAGTCTTCTCACGTTCACGACGATCCACCCGGAGTTTCCCGTCCAAGCTCGCAACTTCGTAAAACCGAAGAGAACACTCTAAACAAGTTGGCTAAACTTGTGTGGAATGATGTTGTGGATAAGATTCTCACTTCAAAAACCTTTCTTTATGTGTGTATTACTCACTAGAAAAGACTAGAGAGCAAAAGGAAGAAGGAGGATGAAGATGGTGGCTTTTCTTTTTAGTAAGTGTAAAAGATAATAGATCACCATTGAAAAAGAAATGAAATATATCCTTTTATATTTTATTCCTTCTTACTTCCAACCATGATTAAGTGATGGAGAGTTTATTTAACTTTAGTTTTAAATGATAAAGAGAAGGATAACCCAAAGTTAGAGGTAGGTGAGCTAGGTTAAGTTAGAAGAAGAATGCAGAAGCTAGTAAAGATTATCCTTTTCTTTTTAATTTTGTTTTAAACACAAAATCAAATAAAAATCCATCATTTAATCTATGGTGTGAGTCTTATATTGCCACCATTTCCATGTGCTAACAACCATGATAGATGGGTGTATGTATGTATGCATGTATGCACATCCACATGTGCATGAAACTAGAATGAAAGAAAGAAACACATGCATGCATGCATACATCCATCAAATACAAGAAAGGGTTTAAGTGAGAAAACTAATGGTTAAATGATAAATCAACACTTGATTTATCAATCCGGCCATATCACATATGACCCCACCAAAAGCAAGCCGCCCGATCAATGTTCGGTATCCTATACGTGCAATTTAATCGGGTACATGCGCATATCGCATACGCGCACCACAACGTTTCGCCTGGACTAGGTAACTCCTGTGTGGGACTCTAAGACTCGTCAATACGCCGGCAGAGGGTAATGATCATATCAAGTACCCCCAAATCGCAAGCGGTCAGCTAAACGTAACGGCCACCCGGGTATTGAATGATCAGAAGAAAACAAGCGAACCTGCTACAACTCCCGTCGAGCCAACCGGCAACACTTCCCGTACAGTCCGGTCTCCTCGTCTGATATGTCGCATATCAAGTCTAGGGGTGGTAAACGTCAGACCCCAATAACCGATAAGTCGTGCCGATGTGAGGCTCATAACGGGTCGAGAAACTATTGGTAACACTTACCAGCAAATCTCTGAAACAGCCCTGGCCAGGGACTTCCCTGTTACGGCCAATCGAGCACAGCGCAACATCAACCCCCAATACCGGGAGAGACGAAACCCCTCCTATCGCTCATTGCCTCCATGTGACTCGGGACTGTACCCAAAAACCACCGTTTTGCACGCCCTCATGGACGTGGTAAGGTGGAAATCAAAGCACAGTGGGAATCACACAAGACTCTATGACGATCTCGGGTCTACAGACTAACCTGCACAAGTGTCACCTGAGAACTGCCCTCTGACGTGGGGTATAATACCATCTGGGAGTTCTCGGCGAGTACGTCCAGTGTACCCAGTCTCCACTGAGCACCCGTATACCATCTCTGATGTCAAACACCAATGGATATGGGATCGTCCATCGCCCATCTCATGGGTCGAGAAGCGTATACGCTAGTCTACACTGGTATATCGATGCCCCGTCTCGATACACCCACGACTAGGGACCTTGAAGGATGTACTTATGGACTACCATGTCCCCACTAGTATGATCCGCATCATAGTCCAGGTAGTCAAGTACACATCCTAAGGGCTTTACCAACATGTAACTCTAAGACAGTATAAAGAGACAAGTATACATGTTAAGATAAAGTGCAACCAGATAGCATACTATCATATCGAGCAAGAAAGTCATCTCTATATATGACCAAGCATCCGATATAATATACATCATCTGTACAATACTGGCCTCTAGGGCATACATACAACTAACAACTTAGCTGTACAATATTGATTTCGCATACATTTGGTTTCAGCTACATATTTCCATTTATATGCTCGTATTTCAGATATATTGCACATATTTATTCCTGGATTTGCGCATTGTTATTTGGATTTTACATGATGTTTTCTGGATTTGGGAACCGCGGGAGTTCATGAAATTATGCATACATTGAAAAACCCGGTTTCTTTGATATGATATTTACGCATCCACCATGGGTTTTATCGGTGCTGATTATATATACCCCTACGAGGAGGCATCGAGGCCGTAGAGGGTACATGGTGGGGCCCGGAGGTATCCCGGGGCAAGAAAGGGATGTCGATGTGCTATGAGCCGATGAGCCCGGCAGGGGAACCATTCCATCCGGTGACAGTACCAATGACTCGGCGGGGATCATGGAGATACCGTTGGGAGTCATGTGCGTATGCATACGTCGAAAGGCGAGGGTCAGAGCTAGGCACTCGTGCTTTCGGGACAGCGTATGATACGTACCTATCAGGATTTCTGTGTCGATGCTTGGCACATTGTTTTCATGATATTTCTTTTAATACCTTTGTATATATAACAAGGGATTTAGCCGTTGTTATATATACCCTTACACCAATATTAGTGGAATGGGACGCTAATATATGTGTATTGACCCCATCATATTTATTTCTGCATATATGTTTATTTAGGATGTTAGGAATTTACTTGAGATTCGACTTGGGATATAGGTGATTCATTGAGATTGGATATTGGATATGAAAGAGATTGTTGATTTGTACATTCGAGATATAGGAGAGCTATTCGATATTGTACATTGAAGTGATGTGAGACTTATATGATGTGGGAGCCCAGTTTGGTGGCTGATTTGAGGAATTGTGGATTTGAGTGTCTTGATGGATTGTGATCCTGCCACGATGTCAGGTTTCCGTGGAAACGACATATTCCACCCCATACCTCACACTTATCTATTTTATGCATAGTTTCATATATTGGTAGTACCTGTTAGTGTACCCTTATGATTGCTGCATATTTGCATTCTCATATCCCTATTGCACAGTTATTGCATACTATTACCATGTCATTATTGCTTCACATATTGATTGTACCTGCTAGTGTACTTTCCATTATTCTGCATTCACATGGCATGTTATTACTGTAATCGCATATCTTAGATTCATGTTGTACGTACATTCCTGTGATTACCTGCATATGTTATCTTCTATTCACGAGTTGGCAACTCACCCCCGTTGTGCCACAGGTGTTTCAGGTTGTTCCCCAGAGTAGTCGAGGCAGGCTATTCATCTATTCAGCTATTCATCTATCATCTTTTGCTACAGATATCGCATCGGCTCACAGTTTACTATTTTGCTAGGTGGGTTAGATGATTATCTGTATTTCATATTGTACATTCGTTGTATCTTGTACTTTCCATCTACTATTATGTTGTTGACTTAGAGACTTGGTGAGGACGATATTGTATATTATTGTGGATTTGTTGTCTTTTATATACAACTTTCTCTCTATTGTCTTTATTTCTTCGCTACGGCGTCGTATTTTTGTAAGTCAATGTGCAACACCCCACGACTTGCGGGAAGGCAGAAATTTAAAAAACGATTTTGTTCTTTGATTAAACATCGACTAACCGCATGAATCGAAGCTAAACGATAACTAACAGGAAACATAGAAGTTCTATACTACTATGTTTAGGGATTATACCTAACGAATCATGTCCTTCGTCTTTGCGAACTCCTCCTCCTCCTCGGCCTTCTCGAAGTAGTAGACGATCCACCCGAGAGCTTTACTCCAAGCTTAGCCTCTAAACTTGAGGCAACTAACCTTCTTTAAGTGCTAATCAAAGAAGCTAGGTGATATAGAGTGAGGGTTATGGTTTAATTAGTCTAACTAATCCTTGTACTCAACACATGAGAGGGGAGGATTAGGGCTTGAAGAGGGAGAGCTTGAGGAGAGAGAATGTGAGAATAATAATCAAGTGAGAATAATGAGTTATGATAATATATATCAAGCATTTCCTTTTATCAAGAAAAGAATATAAATGAATTTAACAACCATGCTTGATAATATCTAGTGATGATTCACTCCATGAGTCATTAAGCATTTATCATGCATTAATGACATGGATGAATCATCCATATGACTCACTAATCACATTCATTGTATATGCCACCTAAACCTCCTTAGTCACCACCTTCTAGAAGCTTCTCGCGCAATTACGAGAACGCCCCTCCTTTCCGCAAAAATACGGAAAAACTTTAGACTGTATAAATCCAATAACCGGATACCAGTAACTGGCTTAAACCAAAGCCGACTGGTAAAAACTGTCCGAAAGTCGTACGTGCGTAAACACACGTATGCGTCCGAACCCTTGTCGTAAAACCATACGACCTCTATATCGTTTCGCCCGGAGTAGGGAAACTCTCTGTGTGGGACTCTAGAGACTCGACTATTACGCTGGCAGTGGGTTTAACCACAGACCGCAAGCGGCACTAGCTGTACGTAACGGTCCCCAGGTAGATGTCGATAAGAAGGCCGATAAGGAAACCCAACCGAACTCCTACTGAGTCTGATGTGACAATCTCCATACAGTCTGGTCCGTTCGTCCAAGACTATCGCATATCGGGCCTAGGGGGTGGCAAGCGTCAGTCCCCTAATAGCGGTATAAGTCGTGTCGGAGGGAAGCCCATTACACCCTGAGAAACTACTGGAACCTACCATCAAATCCCGCTTGCCCTGGCCAGGGACTTTGCGTAATGGCTCTCTGACACAGCGCGATATCAACCCCCAATACCGGGAGAGACGAATCATGTCTAACCGCCACTGCCTCCAAGTGCTCGGGACTGCACCCAACTGCTACCAGTTTGCACGACTCCTTTGAGCCGTGGTAGGGTAGCAATCTAAGAACAGTGGGACACACTCAAGGCGAAGTAGCAGTGTCAAGTCTGCGGACTATGCTGTACTCATGTCACCTGGGAACTGTTCATTGACGACTGGTATAAAACCAACCAACAGTTCCCTGTGAGTCCTGTCCGGTGTACCCATAACCTAACGAGCACCTGCATACTATCTCCAGTACGACGTACTGACGGCTGTGGGACAGACCATTTCCCCAACTGGGATGAGAAGCGTACACACTAGTCTACTCCGGAGTATCGATACTCTGTCTTGATAATCCAACGACTAGGGACCTGAATAAGGATGTGCTTGTAGACTACCCAGCCCCCACTAGTGTGACTGCCATCACAACGCTGGTAGTCAAGCAAGATCCTAAGAGCTCTATCAATACGTATACTCACATATTAAGATAGAAAAAACCAAGTAGCATACTACCATGTTTAGCAAGACTGTTATATACATGTGAATATCCCAAGCTTCCATTAAGTAATATACAAACTAGTATGATACAATAATGGCCCCTAGGGCATATACACTAACAATCTCCCACTTGCACTAGGGCCATGTACTGGCATATCGAAGACCGATGATCTCGAGTAGCCTCTCGAACTGAATCTGAGGTAGGGCCTTCGTGAATGGATCAGCAATGTTCTCTTCAGAAGCAACTCTCCGAACCTCGATCTTCTGACGATCAATGATCTCCCTGATCAGGTGATACCGCCTCAAGATGTGTCTGGACTTCTGATGGGACCTTGGTTCCTTCGCTAAAGCTATAGCTCCGTTGTTGTCGCAATACAGAGGTATTGGATCAACTATGGTAGGAACCACCTGAAGTTCTGTCAGGAACTTCTTCATCCAGACTGCTTCTTTTGCGGCATCGCAAGAAGCTATATACTCCGCTTCCATCGTCGAGTCAGCAACGGTGTCCTGCTTGGAGCTCTTCCAGCACACCGCCCCTCCATTGAGGGTAAAGACATAACCCGACATGGACTTGGAATCGTCCTTATCACTCTGGAAGCCGGAATCAGCAAAGACCTCCAACCTGAGGTCTTTTCCGCCGTAAACCAAGAACATCTCCTTAGTCCTTCTCAGATACTTGAGAATGTTCTTTACTGCTATCCAGTGCTTCTCCCCTGGGTCTGACTGATACCGGCTTACCACGCTTAGTGCGTAAGCTATATCTGGTCTGGTACACAACATCGCATACATTATAGAGCCTACCGCAGAAGCGTAGGGTATAATAGACATGCGTTCCCTTTCCAAATCAGTCTTGGGAGACATCTCTTTGGAGAGGGTGATTCCGTGACAAGCCGGTAGATTACCGCGCTTAGAATCTTCCATACTGAATCTTTTCAGTACAGTGTCGATATACCTGGACTGCGAAAGTCCCAACATCCTCTTGGATCTATCACGATAGATCCGAATCCCCAGAATGTAAGAGGCATCACCCAGGTCTTTCATGGAGAACCTGTGTGACAAGAATCCTTTGACAGATTGTATCATAGGAATGTCATTTCCTATCAATAGAATGCCATCCATGTACAAGACGAGGAATACGACACTTCTAGCTACAACTTTACTATATATGCACGGTTCATCTGGATTTTTGATAAAGTCATATTCTTTGACTGTCTCATTAAAACAGATGTTCCAACTCTGCGATGCCTGCTTTAGTCCATAAATGGACTTAAGCAGCTTGCATACTTTCCCGCAGCTCCCACTCTGATTGAAACCCTCTGGCTGATCCATATAGACGCACTCTTCTAAATTTCCATTCAGAAAAGCCGTCTTTACGTCCATCTGCCAGATTTCATAATCATGGAAGGCAGCAATAGCAAGAAGGACCCGAATGGATTTGAGCATAGCCACTGGAGAAAAAGTTTCGTCATAGTCCAAACCAGGTCTTTGACGAAAACCCTTTGCAACAAGTCTAGCCTTATAGGTTTCCACCTGTCCATCTACACCAATCTTTTTCTTGAAGATCCATTTGCATCCTATGGGTTTTACCCCATCTGGAGCAAAGTCCAAAGTCCATACTTTGTTGGTGTACATGGACTCCATTTCGGTCCGCATTGCATCTAGCCATCGTACCGAGTCGCCGCTCTGGATGGCCTGCTGGAAGTCAGTAGGTTCATCATCATCTATGATGCAATCCTCTCTATCCCCATCTATGAGAAAACCGTAGTATCTCTCAGGTGGATGAGATGGCCTACTACTCCTGCGGAGGGGTGCGGGAATGTCCTGTACTTCTTGAACTTCCGGTTCTACCAAACTTTCAGTAGCAGTTTGTGGTTCTGGAATTTCTTCCAGTTCTATTTCGCTCCCACTTATTTCCTTTTCTAAAAACTGATATTCTAGAAAATGGGCATTACGAGAAACAAACACCTTTTGTTCCTCTGCGTAATAGAATAGATACCCCTTGGAGTTCTTTGGATATCCCACAAACTTACACTTTACTGATCGTGCCTCGAGCTTGTCCACATGCTGCTTTTTAACAAAAGCTGGACATCCCCATATTTTCAGATACTGAAGATAGGGTTTCTTCCCACTCCACATCTGATATGGCGTGGTAGGCACAGTCTTGGTAGGAACCATGTTCAAAAGATATGCCGCTGATTCTAGCGCATAACCCCAGAAAGATCGCGGTAACTCGGCATTACTCATCATGGATCGTACCATATCCAATAGGGTTCGATTTCGTCTCTCCGATACACCGTTATGCTGTGGAGTGTATGGAGGAGTAAGCTGAGAGAGAATTCCTTTCTCTTTTAGGTAACCTAGGAACTCGGCACTCAAGTATTCACCACCTCGATCAGATCTAAGTGTCTTGATACTTTTGCCGGTTTGGTTTTCTACTTCATTCTTATACTCTTGGAATTTCTCAAAAGCCTCGGATTTATGTTTCATCAGATAAATGAATCCGTATCTTGAGTAATCATCCGTGAAAGTAATGAAATAGGAAAAACCACCTCTTGCATGTGTAGACATTGGACCACATACATCGCTGTGTATGAGTCCTAAGAGCTTGCTCGCTCTTACTCCTTGTCCAGTAAATGGAGTTTTTGTCATCTTTCCTTTGAGACAAGATTGACAAGTGTCATAAGTTTGATATTCGAACGAGTCCAAATATCCTTCTCTATGCAACTTAGTCAACCTTCTCTCATTGATGTGACCCAGTCTACAATGCCATAAGAAAGCTTTATTTAAATCTGGAGACTTTCTTTTTAGTGTGTTCTGGACATTGAAAATTTGGAGTTGGTTTAAAACATATATACCGTTATTTAGTGTACCGGACCCAATCAAACCATGATTAAGGTGGATGTTAACAACATCTCTTACAAACGTGAAATCATAACCTTTATTTGATAACAAGGAAACTGATATGATATTACACGTTAAGCTTGGTACAAAAAAACAGTTATGTAAAACCAAAATGTGTCCACTCGTCAATCCTAGGAGATAATCCCCGACGGACGCAGCTCCCACGCTAGCTCCGTTAGCAACCTTTAGGGTCATATCACCTTCCTTCAGCACTCTACGGTTTCTCAGTGCCTGCAATGAATTGCAAATATGAGATCCTGATCCGGTATCTAATACCCAGGAAGTAGAGTTGATTGACAGACAATTCTCAATTACAAACACACCTGAAGTCGAAGCCACAGCTTGCTTCGGTTCCTGGTTCTTGGCGTTCCACGCCTTGCAATCCTTTTTCCAGTGCCCTTTCCTGTGACAATGGAAGCACTCATCCTGGCCAACTACCGGTACTGCAAATTTTTTCTTTCCCTTCCCTCCCACCTTACTAACACCTCCTCTAGGTCTGGGGACGGCCTTCTTCTTCCTTCCTTTGGCCCTAGCCTTGGACCCGGAAGAAGATGAACCGCCAACAAACATAGCGGGTGTTTCCCTTGCTTTCTGCAAGGTGCCCTCTGCACTCCTTAACATGTTCAGGAGTTCCGGAAGTTCAACTTCTTTTCTTTGAATGTTGAAGTTCAGGATAAACTGGGCGTAGGTGGAAGGAAGGGACTGGCGAATAAGGTCTGTATAGAGCTCATTATCCAAAGTCGTCCCAAGGTCTGCGAGCTCTTCTATATAGCCGATCATCTTTAGGACATGTTCTCCTACCGATGACCCGATAGCCAACCTCGCTCGAAACAAGTTCTTTGAGGTCTCGTATCTTGCTGTACGAGATTGCTCTCCATAAAGTTCCTTTGTATGGAGAAATATGGCGTCAAGTTCCATATCCTCGTGCCTCCTCTGATGTTCATTGTTCATCGAGGCAAGCACGATGCACTTGGCTTTCGCGCAATCTAAATCCCAGGTTTTGCGGATTTCCTTATCCGCATTGCTGGATTTGGGACCAGGGACAGCAGGTGCCGTAGCGGTGAGGACGTACCCCAATTTGTCATAGGTCAAAGCCATTTTGACATTCCGCAGCCAATCTTTATAGTTTGGCCCTGTCAGTATATTTTTCTCTAAAAGTAACTTAAGTCGAGTCATTTTCAGGGTTGCTGCAATTAGGAGAGAGAGAAGAAAACTCTTTAGCATGATGCTCTTGCAAGTTTAGAGTGGTTTTTAGTTTATCTAAACTGGATGGCTCCCACTGTTTCTCGAATCCTTCCTCAAACCATAAAAGAAGAATTAGCCAGGACTATTCTCACTGTACAATACTTGCTTAACCGTTCAGCCAGACTGGTGTCGGTACTTCGAGAGAGGTTTTCCAACGCTTTCGCGAAGTTCCTTAATTAAATAACCTCTTTTCTCTGGGGGCGTAACCCCGCTGACACCTTTCTTGACACCTACTTGGTTTATAGCATTGATCGTTAAGTGACGAATATCCTGATGAGTAGCATATACTCACAGTAGGATCGGGATCCAAATATCATCGTCTGATAATGTTGTAGGAATGCTACCAACATTCATCAAACTCAAAATGGTATGCATCTCTTTGCAAATTTCAGTTTCTTTAGAAATTCCCGATATATATTTTTGCCCCATGCTCTTATGACCTTGGCGTTGGTCAAAATATCATAAGTCACATGTCAAGTTCTACCCATCATTATCTTGTTAATTTGAACCCATCCGTACATATCCTTGACGTTGGCCAAAATGATCATACGACTGTCCCAAACTAACTCATCTATCTATGCAACAAATGAATATCAAGTAGCTACCAAACACTATGCCTTGGCGTTGGTCAAAATACATAGCTTGAATACTACTGAATACCCAGATGAAATGACGGAGGGCTACGAATGGTTTTGGCGAAACCGTGAACGTAGTGAACTTGATATAACCGAAGGAACCTGATAGCTTTTAAAAGGAGTGGTTAAAGCTCCGCATTTAAAAATATCTGTTTTTAAAATTAACCGAGTGGTTTCTTTTAAATTGTTCCAACGATTAAAACTTTGGTTTATTTTCTTTGCATTATAGATAATGTGTCCCATCATTAACCTATTATTGCAGAAAACAACGAAAATATGACGTCCTCTTATGCCATCCGCATTCGCCACTGGGTCCCGTCATCACTCGTTAGGTTACTTAACTAACGACAGAGCGGGGGCTGGGCTAGCGCGGGTGTAAAACATAAGTGACGTCTAAAATAGCTATCATATATATAGATATTTTATATTCATCTGACGCAATGATATTCATTCCAGATCACAGATGAACTTAATTGGATTTGCAAGCAATCCGTGTTTGTTTTGAGCCTGCAACAAAAGACGGATTACACAGTTGTGATGAATAGTCATTACCCTACCCAAGACCCCTACGGGTGCGGCAAACTACCCGTCCAGCAGTTTGTGCACCCCACCTTAGGTCTGTCCTAGGAGCAAAAACAGTAAAATGAAATAATACAACGGTGGCTACAACCGCAACCTGGATGTGCCCCGCAAAATAATATTACAACAAATTACATTTACATCAAATGAATTAAATAATAACCCATCACATAACCCCGGCTATACATCACAACAGTCCAACACAGTTCATATGCACAAACAGATAAAATCCATTACAGAAATGTGCAACCCCCTGCCAACCGACATACTAGCAGTTAGGGGAGGTTTACGAACACATTATACAAACACATATATAATCCAACAAGCGAATACTGTATAATTTCGATCGATTAAAAACTTTTAATTTTTCTCCAATACTTCTCTGTAAATCTGAAACCTGAGCAAAAATAAAAAATTCCAGAAAATACCAAATATCCCATAGAACCAACACAGGAAACTTGGGTTCCTGAATCGCCAACTCGGCGGCGGAAGCGCGGCGGATCGGTGGGATCCGCCGCGGTTCCGCGGCTCTTTAGACGATTCAGGGGCCTAATTTTCTTGGGTGTTCTTCTACTGTCATTTCAAGCTTTCTGAACCTCCCTGAAAAATTTTTGGACTTCATTTAAAAATCGACAGAAACTTGTGATTTCGGGCTTTTCCGGTTTCGTTTTTTCCGTTCGAAATTCATACAAATTTGCAAGTAAGTTATTTATTGTTTAGCGAGGCTCTGATACTACTGTAAGTCGATGTGCAACACCCCACGACTTGCGGGGAGGCGGAAATTTGAAAAACGATCTTGTTCTTTGCTTAAACATCGACTAACCGCATGAATCGAAGCTAAACGATAACTAACAGGAAACATAGAAGTTCTATACTACTATGTTTAGGGATTATACCTAACGAATCGTGTCCTTCGTCTTTGCGAACTCCTCCTCCTCCTCGGCCTTCTCGAAGTAGTAGACGATCCACCCGAGAGCTTTACTCCAAGCTTAGCCTCTAAACTTGAGGCAACTAACCTTCTTTAAGTGCTAATCAAAGAAGCTAGGTGATATAGAGTGAGGGTTATGGTTTAATTAGTATAACTAATCCTTGTACTCAACACATGAGAGGGGAGGATTAGGGTTTGAAGAGGAAGAGCTTGAGGAGAGAGAAGGTGAGAATAATAATCAAGTGAGAATAATGAGTTATGATAATATATATCAAGCATTTCCTTTTATCAAGAAAAGAATATAAATGAATTTAACAACCATGCTTGATAATATCTAGTGATGATTCATTCCATGAGTCATTAAGCATTTATCAGGCATTAATGACATGGATGAATCATCCATATGACTCACTAATCACATTCATTGTATATGCCACCTAAACCTCCTTAGTCACCACCTTCTAGAAGCTTCTCGCGCAATTACGAGAACGCCCCTCCTTTCCGCAAAAATACGGAAAAACTTTAGACTGTATAAATCCAATAACCGGATACCAGTAACTGGCTTAAACCAAAGCCGACTGGTAAAAACTGTCCGAAAGTCGTACGTGCGTAAACACACGTATGTCCGAACCCTTGTCGTAAAACCATACGACCTCTATATCATTTCGCCCGGAGTAGGAAAACTCTCTGTGTGAGACTCTAGAGACTCGACTACTACGCTGGCAGTGGGTTTAACCACAGACCGCAAGCGGCACTAGCTGTACATAACGGTCCCCAGGTAGATGTCGATAAGAAGGCCGATGAGGAAACCCATCCGAACTCCTACTGAGTCTGATGTGACAATCTCCATACAGTCCGGTCCGTTCGTTCAAGACTATCGCATATCGGGCCTAGGGGGCGGCAAGCGTCAGTCCCCTAATAGCGGTATAAGTCGTGTCGGAGGGAAGCCCGTTACACCCTGAGAAACTACTGGAACCTACCAGCAAATCTCGCTTGCCCTGGCCAGGGACTTTGCGTAATGGCTCTCTGACACAGCGCGATATCAACCCCCAATACCGGGAGAGACGAATCCTGTCTAACCGCCACTGCCTCCAAGTGCTCGGGACTGCACCCAACTGCTACCTGTTTGCACGACTCCTTTGAGCCGTGGTAGGGTAACAATCTAAGAACAGTGGGACACACTCGAGGCGAAGTAGCAGTGTCAAGTCTGCGGACTATGCTGTACTCATGTCACCTGGGAACTGTTTACTGACGACTGGTATAAAACCAACCAACAGTTCCCTGTGAGTCCTGTCCGGTGTACCCATAACCTAACGAGCACCTGTATACTATCTCCAGTACGACGTACTGACGGCTGTGGGACAAACCATTTCCCCAACTGGGATGAGAAGCGTACACACTAGTCTACTCCGGAGTATCGATGCTCTGTCTCGATAATCCAACGACTAGGGACCTGAATAAGGATGTGCTTGTAGACTACCCAGCCCCCAGTAGTGTGACTGCCATCACAACGCTGGTAGTCAAGCAAGATCCTAAAAGCTCTATCAATACGTATACTCACATATTAAGATAAAAAAAACCAAGTAGCATACTACCATGTTTAGCAAGACTGTTATATACATGTGAATATCCCAAGCTTCCATTAAGTAATATACAAACTAGTATGATACAATAATGGCCCCTAGGGCATATACACTAACAATTTTTTCGTGTTGTATTCATCTTGGCTAGTTTTTACAAAAAAAGGGGTGTTGCCAAAATTTTAAAGAAATAAAGTAGGAATTTTAAAGAATTTGGGTTGCGATTTCAAATGTTTCAAAAACTTATATTATCTTTTCCATATTTTTATAGTTTAGATTTCTGGGTTTTGGCTTTCTTTTACTATGTTACGTCTTAGGGCGTTGCGTAGTACTAGGGCCGTCACGGGCCAATTTCGGGTCGTGACATTGACCTTACGGAACTTAGACTTGAACGGGGGGGTATTAGACCCGAACTTTCATTTCATAGACTGACCATGATTGATGGAGTAGGTAACTTGAGTTGAGTGACGTACCGTACGTATGTTCCGCGGCATATTTACGATACGATACTCCACTTAAGAAACCTTAGGATGTACATATTTTTGAGACCAGTGATTCTCTTCGTATCCATGATTATAAATCCATTTGAGATCCTTGATTCTATTTATTTCCATGATCATACTTTCATTGATGTTGTTCCTTCTTATGATCATGTATCCATTCTGGATCTGTCGTTTCCTTTCATGTCGTTGGTCTGCTTTCTTCGATACTCGATTGAGGTTCCTGTCACCATGTTTGAGCGTAGATTGAGCTGCTACTAGTGTTGCGGTCTGGGCGAGCTCGTCTGGTAAGAGGGCCGACCGTTGTGTTTTCTGGTGACATGAGAACGTCTCGATGTAGTATTGTGTTATGACCTCTTGATGAGGCGAGTGCTTGGTTTTACACCGGATGATCGGGCCATTGTTAGAGCTGCTAGTTGCGAGAGGACTGTTGATGTACAGCGTGCCTCAGAGATTTTGATGTCGCCTACCGTGCAGGTAGGGGACCCATCTGTTGCTGAGACGATGGGATGTCGCTTCCTGAGCTTTCAAGCTGAGATCGCCAGAGCTTCCAGGAAGAAATGCGACAGATGATAGCTAGTCTACCCCGATTTGAGAGACGAAGGTGATTCGTCAGATTGATGCGCCGACACAGGCCCAGTTGAGTTGAAGATTTCCAGTGTTGAGGGAATCTTACTCAGACCTAGAGCAGACCGATCCAGAGACGACCGCCGATGTCTCGCCTCTCCTGGAGGATTGAGGCATTGTTTAGCATGCGGGAGAAGAATATTCACATGTTGTATAGGCGAAGCTAAAAAGTTCGAACGTGTGTCAGAAACCCATTTTCCCAAGTTTAAAGTGTTCAGAGGAACATGCAGGTAATTCTGTGGACCCTCTAGAAGAATGAAACCCTAACTCGACATGATGACCATAGAATCTCTTTGAACCTTAGGGTCTGTGGCAGTTTAGCGGTGCCATCAGTGAGGCTTGGGTTTGCCCTTCTACGGCTGGTCTAGAGGTGTTGTGGTATGTACCAGATATTTTTAGACTGTGCTCAGGTGTTGAGCCTTCGGGAAATTTTGGGACCTCGTTGAGTCGATCGAAAAGTTTGACATCGTCCAGATATCATGTGATAAGAGATCAGCAAGCTGACCAGCTTTGGATGGAAGACCTCACCCCGATGCGTTGTGAGTTGATCGAGGATGGACGAGTATTGAGTATTCCTCCGATGGTTGGGACGAGTTTCCGAGGACGTGTTCGGCCAGACATCTTCTACAGAGTGATGAAGATACCGAGTTCGTGACTTCGAGTCCATGCGAGAGACTTCGGATTGACCGTGGCCGAGAACAGTTGCAGTGCGCAGATAGCATAGTGTGACGTCATAGTGGATGATGATACAGACGAGTGGAACCAGTGGCTCGTGCGAGACGTTGACGAGCTGTTATTACTCCCCGTCGAGATCAGAGACCTGATATGCTTACAGAGGCGTTGGGATACGGCCAGTTTCCGAGAAAATATGTGCGGCACACACAGAAGTCCAGAAAACGAGGAAAGATTATGTAAGAATACCAGCCTCCGTACAGTTCGGCATAGGCAAGATCAGAAGAGACCCTGAGCGGGATTCCTTCCAGGATACTGCTGCAATGAGATTTGCACCCAGGATCAGATGTGTCACGTGTATTCAGAGGACCAGAGGCCGCCGCCAGCAACGTGCTGCTTTACGAGTGGTCGTGATGATTGACCGAGAGATGACCAGAGAAGTGCCAGAACGGAATCGTCCCCGTCAGCACACCTGACAGGGAAGATGAGCTGATGGATTGCGAGATTGGTAAATCCACAGAGAAGATAAGGACCCAGAGACCGAGGACGCCAGGCAGTGAGCGGGAGGCGAACGGATGTTCTTGCCCTGCCAGTTTTTAGGCGCACCGATTTATTTTTTCGACATTGTAGGAGGTGTACCTCGATGTCCTTTGTTGCGATTTGCGTTGTGATCCAAGTATCACGCTTATATCGCTTGGATTTGAGTTTTGATGACGAGTTTCCTGATATTGATTTCGTGCACCATGGCTGCACCTACTGGGTATATACATTTTGCGCATAGTTGTCGCACGTGACATATATTTATACACCATTGTGTTGATTTGCGATTTGTGCATGTCTCTTGCATTGATGTCGATTTTGTACCTTCGTGGCATGTGTTTATGATTTCATGGATTTCATAGGGATGATTTGATTTTTGCACTCGGTATAGCTTATATGTGCTTGTAGTGCATTGATACGTATTTTGTGCACCACGGGTGCACCTGACTTCGTTTTGATGTCATTTGAGATATGTATTGTGATTTCATGCCCAGGGCATGCATATGATTTGATTTATGCTTTTGGTATAGTTTTCATACACTTTTAGTATTTGAATTGCTTTTGTGCACGCTGATGCACATAGTTGTGAGATTATATACCACGGTATACCTGATTTGGATTTGGATCGAAATGTGTTGTATACCGTCGATTTCGATTTTAATACTCGATATTTGTTTGTGCACCTTATGTACCTGATTGGATTCTTGCGCATGATCGGCGCATGATATTGGATTTCGTGATTTCGTGCACGTTGGATGCACAGGGTTGAGATTTTGTGCACAATAGATGCACCAGATATTGTTGTCGTGCACACCCGTTGCAGTGGACTGATACTTTTGTGCACGCCCATTGCACTTATTTTTCCATTGTGCGTATAGTGGCACCTGCATTTGGATTTGATTTTCCATGCGCACCAGACGCATGTGATTATTGGATATGCCTTTTGAGGCTGATTTTGCTTTTGAGCACTTTGTTTTCATGATGGGCACTATATTGTGTAGTAGCCAAACAGGACTGATCTAAGGGC
This sequence comes from Agapanthus africanus, assembly GCA_030015575.1. NCBI lineage: Eukaryota > Viridiplantae > Streptophyta > Magnoliopsida > Asparagales > Amaryllidaceae > Agapanthus > Agapanthus africanus. The sequence continues at coordinate 266,938,175 of JASDDO010000016.1, read as the reverse complement.
AGTACCTGAGTACTTTACATGCATTAAAAGATTGCCAAAAGAGTTTTCAAAAGGAGCTATAGTCTCGCTATTTTCTCGTGACCGTGAGCGACACGAACGTTTATAAAGGAAAACCTTTTGGGATATTTTGAAAACGACGGAACGTGTATTTAGGAAAACATATATAGACATATATTATTATTTTAAAATGAGCGTCCGTCAGTTATGCCGTGAGTTACGCATTCCCGCGGCGATTTAGAAAAGATTTTGCATGTATTTTATTCAGATTTTGGAATTTTCAAGATTATAATATTTGACTAGTGTATATTGGATTTCAATAGTAGATTTCGAGATTTGCATCTCCATTGTAACTCCGAGGATATGCGTGCAAATCAGATGATTTGCGTAACGCTTGACGGAGTTCGATTTTGAGCTTAGTACTCGTTTTCATGCGCACTTGACGCGATGTGCTGTGTTATTTCTGCGTTTTTCATGACTTCGGAGCCCCATTGGTTTGAGCTGATTATTGAAATGTTTTAGATTTTGGGAGTTTAAATTTAAATTCGGTGATCGAATTTATTTAAGGGGGGAAGATTGTAACATTTCATAAAATATAAAATATGATTTTTGGGAATTTAATATTAAAATAATATATTTCCCGAAAACTGCCCGATTTGCGAAATTGGGGTTTTCGAAAAAGAGTATAAATATATACCAATAATTGTGAAATAAATAGAAATTAAAATGATTTATTCATTTAAAAATATATTTAAAGGATTTGGCATTTTTTAAATTTATTATATGCAATTTTGATAAAAACACGATTAGTGCACTGCTAATCGCGATTAAGCTAAATCCGCATTTCTACAGTTTTTCGTGGCCAGTGCACCATGTCATGTTATGTGGTGATTATATGTTGTGTTCTTGTGTTATTTTGGGTATTTTTTGACTTGGGTTTTTTGTAAGTCCACGGTAGTGCCCCGGCCGTCTAACAGACGCCAAATGCGGAACAAAAACTTTTACAACTGGCGTTATCGCGTACTATAACCCGGATCTGCCATTAAAGCTAAACTAAAAAAATAAAAAGTGGGTAGAATTGTTATACAGAACGATCCGAGTCCTTCGGTCTTCAACCATCATCCCACGCTTGTTGCGGCTGCTCCGATCTCCTGAATCTCCAGTCTTCTCGTCCAGGTGGCACCACGTCGACGGATCTTTAAACGGGCTCCCACCTCTGAACCGAGGCAACTCGGTCGTCAAGTTTTCTAAAAGAGACGACCAAGATGTTGTAGAGAATTATTAGAACACTTTGCCTCGTTACATCCAAGGCTATGGACGAACGGTAAATGAAGTTTCCTTTTGGAATCGGGTGAAATGAGAAACCGATCACATCTAATTTCTATGCACCAAAACTTATATCTTTTCAAATGAACAACCATGATCTCCAAAGAGGGGGGGGCCGGCCAAACTTATAGGAAGAGGGAGGTGAGGGTAAGAGCAAAGTGGTGACAATAAGAATGAAGCTTATCATGAAAGAATGAGTCACCATAACACATAGTATGAACACAATTAAAGCAAGTGATGAATCACTAACCTTGTCATCTAAAGCATTAAATGACCATTAATGCACTAATCCACCTCACCATCCTAGTCACCATTCTAGAACCTTCTAGAAACATGACTCACCCTCAAGAAGAAAAGATAAATCCGCATTTAACCGAATGTTAAATACGGCTGATAGAAAACTGGAAACTGGCAACTTTCAAAAGTGATCCTGAAACGAATTTCAGGATAACCCCGTATCAGTATAAACATACCTGCACTTGTATTACGACCGAATACAAATGTATCTGAGACAAAGATATTATATCTACACAGTATAATACTGGGTTCCTGCTTAAACCAAAGCCTACCAGTATTATCTGCTCGAAAAACGACACGTGCGAAAACGCACGTGCTTTTTCCGAACCCTGCCATAAATCCATACGGCCTCTACAAAGTTTCGCCCGAACTTGGGAAAGTGTCTGTGGGGGACTCTAATGACTCATCAACACACTGGCACTGGGTATAACCACTAGCACGTCAGAGGTACAAGATGTACGTAACGGTTTGCCTATGTATTGATTAGAAGGGAAGCAGATGAGCGAACTCATCTCTAAACCCTACTGAGCCTAACAGTGACAATATACATACAGTCCGGTCCGTTCGTCTATGAGTATCACATATTTGCCTAGGGGCTGGTAACGTCAGACCCCCAATAGCAGAATAAGTCGTGTCAGAGAGTGGCCCAGAACACCCTGAGATACTACTGGAGTACCTACCAGTAAATCTCCTGCCTCGGCCGATGGCTTTGTGTAATGGCTCTCCTAGACACAGCGCGATCTCACCCCCAATACCAGAAGAGACGAATCCCCTGCCGATCCGCTCACTTGCTTCCATATGGCTCGGGACCGTACCCAACTAAAACCTGTTTGCACAACTCCTTTGAGCGTGGTAGGGTAGTAATCTAAGAACAGTGGGAACTCACACGAGACAAATGACGATCTCAGGTCGATGAACTAACCTGTACATATGTCACCAGGGGACTGCTATCTGACGATATGTATAATACTAATTAGCAGGTTCCCGGCGAGTCATGTCCGGTGTACTCATAACCTAATGAGCACCTGTATACATCTTAGGTGATCAAACTGACACCAGTGGCTTATGAGACCGGCCACCGTCCCTCGTCGGGGTCTCGACTGTATACACTAGTCTACTCTGGAGTATCGATGCCCTGTCTCGAAACTCCCACGACTAGGGACACTTTAAGGATGTGCTTATAGACCCCAGCTCCCACGTATATGATCGCCATCATACTGCTGGTAGTCATGCTGGTAGTCAAGCAAGAATCCTATAGGCTCTATCATCATGCAATAGTGAACTAAAACATGTATACAATGATAAAGACAAACCAGATAGCAAACTATAATCTCGAGCAAGACTGTCATATCGGTTTAGGTCATGCCTCAATCATTACAATCACGTACCTGTGATCCAATAATTGTCTTTGAGGGCACTATCTCCAACAATCTCCCACTTGCACTTAAGGCTAATTATTGTGATGTCGCATACTCACAGCCCATGTGATACCGAACACCCAACTCCTCTACTAATCAGATTCACAAAGCTAGTTTGTAAAACTCTTGTGTTCGAGAAATAGCCTCAGTGAGTGGATCCGCCCAGATGTTTCTTTCTATGTCTCTCTAAATCTCAAGTTCACGGAGAAAGCCATCTCCCGAATCGAGTAATACCTATCTTAGAATATGTCTGAATATCTGATGGGACCTAGTTCATAAATGAACTCCAAATCCAAACTTCTTAGACTGTATTGATAACTGAACCTAATCAGTATCCAGCACCATGCCTCCCACAGTATCCTCTTGGACCACCTGTCCATAATACTATCCCTCGTCAGATGGAAACCATAACTCTGACAATCACTCTGTCATCCATGTCACCTTTGAAGCCTGGAATGATAACCGTCTCTCGAAAGAGGCTGCCGTCATCAAATCCATAGAACATCCACTTATGTTCTATAACTGCTTCCTTATGTTTCTTCAGGATTGGATTAATATTAACTTATCGCATCTAGTGCAAAAACAACATCTGGTGTGGTACTTGACTTTTCACGATTGACTCAATTGCCTAAGCAAGTGATCTGCCAATCATGCGCATCCATCTCCCCTTTAGTCTGTAAAACATCTTTAGAGAGGGTGACTCCATCATCTGCAGGTACACCACCATGCCAGGAGTCATCTATTCTAAAATACTATTAGAATATTGTCAAAGTACCCATATTGGGAAACTACCCAAATCTAGATCTAAAACCATAGATCTAGTAACCAGAATGTCAGATATTATATCCATATCCTTTGTGAAGTAACAACTGTGGGACAACCACAGTACAACCGATCGTAGTATAGGAATTTTACTTCCTATTCTGTGTATGTCATCCAAATACCAGGACATCACACCTTACTACCTTCATAACAGATCCATCCCCTATTCTGATGAAGTCAAACCCATGACTGTCACATCAAAATTAGATGATCTTATCTCCGCTATATCTGCTCAAGCATATATATAGGCATAAGTTACTTGCCCATTATGCTTCCGCTACTCACACTGACTACGACAACCCTCTGGCAGAATAATATCTACGTACACTTCTAAAGCATGTTTAGAACGACGTTATACTTATCCTCTTGCCGGGTCTCATAGTCTGGAACAACAGTAGTGTCAAGTCTGGGTAAACAAGAACCTCCCTGTCACCGTCCTTGAGGCTACCGGAGTACCTCTCGGGTGTCTGAGGTTACCCACCATATCTGCGGAGTGGCTAATGGAATGTCAAACCTGATTGAATATATTGGTCCTATTAAATTTTCCATAATCGTTTGCAGTTCTGGAATGACTTCCAGTTTTACCATACTCCCACTACTGTTTTCTGAAAAAATCCATTTTTACTAAAACTGTGGCGAGTCAAGAACAATATCACTATTGATCTTCCAGATGGTAGAAATGTCAACCCTCGTCAAAGCCAGGGTCAACCCACAAACTGCCATTACAGAAACGTGCCTTGAGTTATCCAGTGTCTGGTTTTAAGCATAAGTTGGACAACTCCCTATACCTTAACATCGTTAAGATATGAACCAATCTATATCCAATATAGAAACAGAGGCACTAATTTAATTGGAACCAAATTCAAAATATGCAGCTGTCTCCAGTGCATATCAACTTAATGGAAAGTGGCTACTCAGTATTTACTCAACTTAGGAATCCATCCAATTATGAGTAACCTGAAAGAGAAACGAGTTTCTCAAAACAATTACTATCAACTGAATACCTATCACAAGAATCTACATCTTCGATCTCTTTGAAGAATCCCGATACTTGCGATACCTGGTTCTCTACTTTATTCTTATACCCACAACTTCTCAAAACTTAGACATTGTATTTCTACGAAACACTTGTCTAAAAACTAGAGAAGTTACAAGTAAATAGAACAGAGTACGAGGACCTACCCCTTTGACCTGACGGACACTGGACAACATACAATACTCTGTATAAGTCCGCTGAGTTGAATAACTCAAAACCTGTGCATCGTAGGTTGAAAAACTGTACTTATGGTTAAGAACTACTCCGCTGTTCAATGCTCCTTACCCAATCGCCAACTGATATGGGTAAATGTCATCGACATAATATCAAAAAGTTATACCTCACTTTATTAAAAATAAACGTACAGATATATTATTTTGAAATTAGTGCACAACAACGGATACTCAAAACCAAATACATGCCTGCCGGAAATAACCCAGGCGAATTCCTCAAATATCACCAATTACAACGAATTCCGATATAATGAGGATGATCACCTAATTCCCAATAACTTCCTCCCACTCATCATCTGTAAAACTATACAGATATGAGAATAAAACCTGGTAAATACATACCCTGGAGTAAGTATCTAATCGGGGAAATCAGTTTTCTTTTAACAATGCACTGAAACATTAAAATGTTTCGTAGGGGTATCCTGGTATTCTTAGTGTAGCGTTTTGAAAATCGTTTCGGTGAAATTTCGGAAAAATCGGTAAAATGAGGGGGTTTTTCTGTAAAAAGTCAAAATACAAATATCTTATTATAAAAATTAAATATACATATTCTAGCTATGTAATTTCTATTATTTGGTGTTTATTGAGCCGCTGGTGAAATTTCAAATTTTCTGAAAAAAAATATTATTTTATTATTATTTTAAGTCGTCACTAATACATTTAATTAGGGAAAATTACAAATCGAATGAGTTGAAACAAATTTTGTGCATCATAAAACATTAAATAAAATTTTATTATGTGGTTTTTGGAACGAAATCATTTGCCAAAACGGTTTAGAAATTATTGAAGAAAAAAAAGGCTTTTTTTAGCGTAAATGGATGCTTGGGTATTGTATTTATCATTTTTCATCACCCCACACCCGTGCCCACACCCACACACCCCCACTTACCCCTCCCCTTAGCCAAATTCAGCAGCCCTCACTTTTTCCCCACTTGGTTTGCAAAGGAAAAAGAAATGAAAGGAGATAAAAGAAAAGATTAGAAAATGGATAAAGTAGTTAGACTTTTGACTTGCTTTGACCTTGACTTTGCCCCCCCCCCCATTTTCCTCACCTCCCTCTCTCTCCCCCACCCACTTTTCTGGCCGAGCCTTCCCCTAGCTTCAGCCTAAAAAAATCCCACCTCATTTCACCTCCAAATTTCATCAATTTTGCATCAAAATCCATCAAAAACATCACTAATCCCAAATCCAACTCCTACCCATTATTTCTTGCCTATCTAGCATGGATCTAGGAGCATGGAAGCTACTTTTGGAGGCTAGGATTTGCATGCTAGAACTCAATTGGGAGGTATAAATTTTAACCCTTTAGTGAAATTGTTGTTTAATTGCTTTATGTTAGCTTATTAAGTGTTTAATTAGGTTTTAGATTGGTTCTAATTGCAAGTTTGGAAATCTAAAGAGAAGGAGTTTGAATTGAAAAGTTAGGGTTTTAAATTCAATAGGGTTGTTGTCACTTGTTTAAGGTTGCATGGTGTAGTTAGCATGTTAAGACATGTTAAACCTAATCTACAAGATAATTTGTAAATTGTTGCATCTAAAAGTCCAAATTTAGTTATTTAAGCAAACTAGGTTTTAGTTTTAGTTGCAAATGGGTGATTTAAAATCTAACTAAGAATTTTATGACTTTATTAACATTATAAAATGTAGTTTAATGCTTTAGATCATGCAAATCCAAACTAGATTGTTGTATGTGCATTTTGCTATAAAATGGTCGAAATTGGTTAAAATTGCAAACTAGTTTTTGTAAATATTGTGTTAAATCGAGAATTAAAATATGGTTAGGGTTTTTATCATATTATTAACTTTATTAAGTGTAGTTTAACACTTTAGTTCATGTAAATCCAACCTAAATTGTAGTTTGGACATTTTTGCTTTGAAATTGTTAAAAAGGGTATTTTTGTAAACTAGGATATTAGGATTTTTGGAATTTAATGAGATTAAATTCCGGAAATTGTTTATACGACTTATTTAAGATATTTAATAAATATATTGGCCTCTACATTCATTTAAACATCGTGTTTTGTACAAAAACGGCGAATTGTGCTTGCTAGATTTTCGGAAAAATGACTTTTTAAGTGAAATTGGCATTTTTGTGAGTTTTAACCTAGTTTATATTAAAATTAGTGTTCGTGAATGTGCAAATGAGTGTGATTGGATTTTCTCGATGGTTTGACGTTCGTACATCGACATCGAGGGTTGGTTTGACTATTCCTGCATGCGTGGGCGATAGGTTTGGACCTATACGTGATACGCGTGCCGATTTGATTTTCGTATGCCGTTTCGATTTCGAATTTAGTTTTAATGCGATATGGTGCGTTATGATATGTAGGTACCCCCATGTGGACTTCGAGATGACAAGCAAGCACGTGGCGACGTCGGCACCGGCTAGCGAGGACCAGGTGAGTAGATTTATATCTACGGGGAGAAGTCGGGTGGATGGCGTATAGCACCCCCGCAGTCCGTGGTGGTGTATACGGATGCGTATACACACCAACCTTTATTATATGTTATTTGGGATTAATAACGATGCTTAGGATGGATATTGGCGTGTTGGATTACTTTAGTGTTGCGAACCCTAGGATAGTGTTGCACTACACATACACACATACATACTTGCATACATTCCTTATTTCATATGTGCGTGTATGTGAATTTATATTTATGTGTTCACATGGGTATGGGACTATGTGTTCATATACTGGATTTGAGGATAGTACTTGAAATTTGAGATGAGTCGATGAGATTGGGCTTGAGGCCAGGAGATCGGTGACGTGATTTGGTTCGTATTGAGATACGACATGATGTTTTAGCGGGTCTTCTGACGTAGTAATTCTTACACCCGCATGCATACATAGATGGCATCAATATTGTACTAGACGTAGGACATTATTCCGGATCATGATATTTGATAAAGAAGATACCAAATGAATAGTGTGATTGATGTGACTTTGACCCGTACCCAGATTAGGATGCCGTATGACGGATTTACGTACGAGCTATATTGATGATTGATCCGCACTCTTGACTTGGAATGCCTGATTATAGATATGGTATCGGATATGATATTATTGAGGCGGGATCACCGACTATACATATACAGGTATGTATATGTATCGACTCAGATGATAGGCGGTTTTCTTACCTGTAGTTCAGCTTGTTAGTTCAGCCGTATAGTTTAGTGTAGTTGTTAGATTAGATTAGACTTCTTACCTATTTCAAAAACTAACGAATCGTAGGCATTTTTAAGGACAGCTCAAGGGAATCTACGGATATTTCAAAAACGACGTATCTTTTCATAAAAACACCGTAGCCCCTATTTTCAAAACCCCATGATTCGTGTTATTTCAAAAGGCACCATTCGTAGGACTTATATTAGATTATTGCAGATTAGTTATCGTTGTGTCTAGTATTCAAACTCCCCCAATTACTAAAACATCTAAGAAAAACCATCAAGTCGTCGGGGCTCCGAAATTGTAAATACATAAAACAAATCGTAGCGCAGCGCATGCGCTTGAAAAATGAGTATATAACTCAAATCAAAACTCCGTCAAGCATCCCGCGATCATCGGAGTTGTGGAGAAGACATCAATGCCAAATTGGTTTGGATTTCTGGGTTTTCGGTTTACTTAGATTACGTACGCCTCGAGACGTTCGTAGTTTAAGTGCCGATCATGTTCCGTACTTTCGGGTCGTGACAAAGTTGGTATCAGAGCGTTAGGTTTAACCTTCGGAGCATAGGATGACCCTTGGTTGATGGAATAGGTGACTAAAGTAGAGTGACGTACCGTTGGTATGTTCCGCGGCATATTTACGACACGCCACTCCACTTAAGAAGCCTTAGGATGTACATTTCCTTGTTCAGTATTATATTCCTTCCTGATCTAGCCTCATCGGTACCAGTTTGGTTTTGCTGCTACGGTTACGGGCAAGGAGAGCTACGGCTAGAGTTGCGGTCAGCACAAGCTCGTCACGAACGAGGACTGACCAGAGCGAAATTCCGGCGACACACGATTGCAGAGATGTGTCTTTTTACTGTGTTTCCGCGCCACGAGCGTTTGGCGGATCGCCTTCATGAGGTTACTCGGAGGTGCTGATCGAAACTAGAGAATTGAGCCAATGATAGAGGCCAGCCAGATTTTGATGACCGTTGGTGTGTTGCTTACTCCTGATGATTGAGGCACTGTTCAGCTGCAGACGAGCGAGCCAGTTGTTGCTGCGAGCGACGAGATATCGCCCCATATGTTGGAACTATGGCGGGGCGAGTTGTACGAATAGATGATAGAAGGTCGCTAGTCACCCGATGATGAATGACTAGGACAGGTGGTTCGTTCGCTTACCCCGATGCGAGGTCATCAGATAGATTGATTCCAGCTAGAGACGACTTCACGCAGAGACATGAGAGTCGACAGAGACGATCGAATGTCGGAAACCTATTATTCCAAGTTTAAAGTAGTCGGAAAGACATGCAGGCAATTCTATGGTCCCTCTAGAAGAATGAAACCCTAACTCGACTTAATGACCGTGTGAAAGCCTTTGAACCTTCGGGTTTGCGGCAGTTCTACGGCGCCATTAGTGAGGCTTGGGTTTGCCCTTCTACGGCTGGACCACCGATGCTGTGGTATGTACTCGATACTATTAAACTGTGCCCAAGATGTTGAGCTCTTGGGGGATTATGAGGTTTTGACAATTGATTGGATGGTTCGACTTAATTCGGATGCTAGGTGGTGAGATGCATTTCTTGGGAGACTCCCGATACGAGGATAGCCGTTGGAGCTCAGTCCATGCAGCCGCGACGAGACGAGTCCAAAGCAGACGACATTAGAGAAAAGTGGTGTAAGAGGTTCGCACCAGATCTAGATGAGTATGCAGTCGTTCCAGAGCAAGATGCTGATATAGGAAAGGACAACGACTTCCGAACAGTTGGCAGAGACGAGACATGGAAGAGACCGTGAGCAGGATTCCTTCCAGGACACTGCTGCAATGATACTTGCACCCAGGATCAGAGGTGTCATGTACATTCAAAGAGCCAGAGGCCGACGCCATTGATATGCTGTCTTACGAGTGGTCGCGATGATTGACCAAGAGATGACCAGAGAAGTGCCAGAACGGAATCGTCCCCGTTAGCACACCTGACAGGGCCGATGAGCCGATGGACCGAAAGATTGGTAATTCACAGTGAAGACCTTGACCCAGGAGTGGTCATGGTTACGCACGCCAGCAGGACAGAGTTCATGATCATCGACAAGACGTCCCAATAGTGACCGCGACAGTTGGCCGAGATTCTTAGAGGATGCGCTGGAGCAGTACTATTCCGCCATTATTGATTCCGATGTTTTGGGTGATTTATTCGTATGATTTAATTTTGATGATTGAGGATTTATGATCTTTGCACAGTGTTGCACTTGATATCGTTTTCGTGCTTTGGTTTCACATATTTGTGATTTTACGGTTTTAGACATTTGAGTTGATTTTGTGCATATGCACGCACACGATTTGGTTCCTGCACTCTGTATAGTTCATATATGCTTGCAGTGCAGTGATACGCCTTTTGTGCACTTAGATGCACTGGACTTCGATTTCGATTGTGATACTCGATATTTGTTTTGTGCACCTTGTGCACCTGATTGATTTTACGCACGTTCGGCGCTTGATATTGGATTTCATGATTTCGTGCATGATGGATGCACCTGATTTGGATTTTTAGCGCCTGTTGGGCGCCTGTTACGAGATGCGATTTGGTGCACACCAGATGCACTAATTCGAGATTTTTCGTGCATGTCAGATGCACCTGATTTTGCTGTCAGGCACACACGTTGCGTACGACAGATGTTTCGTGCACACCCGATGCACTTAGATGTTGTTTCTGTGCGCATGTATGGCATATTCATGGATTTTGATTTCCGTGCGCACCAGACGCACGTAGTATTCATGTGCATATTTTGGGATTGATTTCTTATAGAGTACTACGTTTTTATGATATTGCTATGTGTTTTCGTACTGAGCAGGACTAGTCAAAGGACAGTACCTGAATATATTTTGCATGCATTGATAGTTATTGAAGGGATTTCCAAAAAGCGAGCTATAGCCTCAGTATTTACCTACGTGTCTGATATGACACGAAATGTTTAAAACAAGGAGACCCTTCTAAATTGTTTCCAAAACGGCGGAACGTACATTTCAAACAAAAGTATATATGTATATAGCTATTTTCTTATGATAGACGTCCGCCACTGTGCAGTGTTATACGCGTTGCACAGCGACTTAAAGAGATTTGGCATGCATTTCCTTCAGATACTTACAGATATAGATTCGATATTTACATTTATAGTTTCGAGTTATATCATATTGGTTTTGATTTGGATTTGGCATTGATGTCTTCTCCACGACTCCGATGATCGCGGGATGCTTGACGGAGTTTTGATTTGAGTTATATACTCATTTTTCAAGCGCATGCGCTGCGCTACGATTTGTTTTATGTATTTACAATTTCGGAGCCCCGACGACTTGATGGTTTTTCTTAGATGTTTTAGTAATTGGGGGAGATTGAATTTAAATTCGGGGACCGAATTTCTTTAAGGGGGGAAGATTGTAGCGTTTTGAAAATCGTTTCGGTGAAATTTCGGAAAAATCGGTAAAATGAGGGGGTTTTCTGTAAAAAGTCAAAATACAAATATCTTATTATAAAAATTAAATATACATATTCTAGCTATGTAATTTCTATTATTTGGTGTTTATTGAGCCGCTGGTGAAATTTCAAATTTTCTGAAAAAAATATTATTTTATTATTATTTTAAGCCGTCACTAATACATTTAATTAGGGAAAATTACAAATCGGAATGAGTTGAAACAAATTTTGTGCATCATAAAACATTAAATAAAATTTTATTATGTGGTTTTTGGAACGAAATCATTTGCCAAAACGGTTTAGAAATTATTGAAGAAAAAAAGGCTTTTTTTTAGCGTAAATGGATGCTTGGGGTATTGTATTTATCATTTTTCATCACCCCACACCCGTGCCCACACCCACACACCCCCACTTACCCCTCCCCTTAGCCAAATTCAGCAGCCCTCACTTTTTCCCCACTTGGTTTGCAAAGGAAAAAGAAATGAAAGGAGATAAAAGAAAAGATTAGAAAATGGATAAAGTAGTTAGACTTTTGACTTGCTTTGACCTTGACTTTGCCCCCCCCCCCATTTTCCTCACCTCCCTCTCTCTCCCCCACCCACTTTTCTGGCCGAGCCTTCCCCTAGCTTCAGCCTAAAAAAATCCCACCTCATTTCACCTCCAAATTTCATCAATTTTGCATCAAAATCCATCAAAAACATCACTAATCCCAAATCCAACTCCTACCCATTATTTCTTGCCTATCTAGCATGGATCTAGGAGCATAGAAGCTACTTTTGGAGGCTAGGATTTGCATGCTAGAACTCAATTGGGAGGTATAAATTTTAACCCTTTAGTGAAATTGTTGTTTAATTGCTTTATGTTAGCTTATTAAGTGTTTAATTAGGTTTTAGATTGGTTCTAATTGCAAGTTTGGAAATCTAAAGAGAAGGAGTTTGAATTGAAAAGTTAGGGTTTTAAATTCAATAGGGTTGTTGTCACTTGTTTAAGGTTGCATGGTGTAGTTAGCATGTTAAGACATGTTAAACCTAATCTACAAGATAATTTGTAAATTGTTGCATCTAAAAGTCCAAATTTAGTTATTTAAGCAAACTAGGTTTTAGTTTTAGTTGCAAATGGGTGATTTAAAATCTAACTAAGAATTTTATGACTTTATTAACATTATAAAATGTAGTTTAATGCTTTAGATCATGCAAATCCAAACTAGATTGTTGTATGTGCATTTTGCTATAAAATGGTCGAAATTGGTTAAAATTGCAAACTAGTTTTTGTAAATATTGTGTTAAATCGAGAATTAAAATATGGTTAGGGTTTTTATCATATTATTAACTTTATTAAGTGTAGTTTAACACTTTAGTTCATGTAAATCCAACCTAAATTGTAGTTTGGACATTTTTGCTTTGAAATTGTTAAAAAGGGTATTTTTGTAAACTAGGATATTAGGATTTTTGGAATTTAATGAGATTAAATTCCGGAAATTGTTTATACGACTTATTTAAGATATTTAATAAATATATTGGCCTCTACATTCATTTAAACATCGTGTTTTGTACAAAAACGGCGAATTGTGCTTGCTAGATTTTCGGAAAAATGACTTTTTAAGTGAAATTGGCATTTTTGTGAGTTTTAACCTAGTTTATATTAAAATTAGTGTTCGTGAATGTGCAAATGAGTGTGATTGGATTTTCTCGATGGTTTGACGTTCGTACATCGACATCGAGGGTTGGTTTGACTATTCCTGCATGCGTGGGCGATAGGTTTGGACCTATGCGTGATACGCGTGCCGATTTGATTTTCGTATGCCGTTTCGATTTCGAATTTAGTTTTAATGCGATATGGTGCGTTATGATATGTAGGTACCCCCATGTGGACTTCGAGATGACAAGCAAGCGCGTGGCGACGTCGGCACCGGCTAGCGAGGACCAGGTGAGTAGATTTATATCTACGGGGAGAAGTCGGGTGGATGGCGTATAGCACCTCCGCAGTCCGTGGTGGTGTATACGGATGCGTATACACACCAACCTTTATTATATGTTATTTGGGATTAATAACGATGCTTAGGATGGATATTGGCGTGTTGGATTACTTTAGTGTTGCGAACCCTAGGGTAGTGTTGCACTACACATACACAAATACATACTTGCATACATTCCTTATTTCATATGTGCGTGTATGTGAATTTATATTTATGTGTTCACATGGGTATGGGACTATGTGTTCATATACTGGATTTGAGGATAGTACTTGGAATTTGAGATGAGTCGATGAGATTGGGCTTGAGGCCAGGAGATCGGTGACGTGATTTGGTTCGTATTGAGATACGACATGATGTTTTAGCGGGTCTTCTGACGTAGTAATTCTTACACCCGCATGCATACATAGATGGCATCAATATTGTACTAGACGTAGGACATTATTCCGGATCATGATATTTGATAAAGAAGATACCAAATGAATAGTGTGATTGATGTGACTTTGACCCGTATCCAGATTGGGATGCCGTACGACGGATTTACGTACGAGCTATATTGATGATTGATCCGCACTCTTGACTTGGAATGCCTGATTATAGATATGGTATCGGATATGATATTATTGAGGCGGGATCACCGACTATACATATACAGGTATGTATATGTATCGACTCAGATGATAGGCGGTTTCCTTACCTGTAGTTCAGCTTGTTAGTTCAGCCGTATAGTTTAGTGTAGTTGTTAGATTAGATTAGACTTCTTACCTATTTCAAAAACTAACGAATCGTGGGCATTTTTAAGGACAGCTCAAGGGAATCTACGGATATTTCAAAAACGACGTATCTTTTCATAAAAACACCGTAGCCCCTATTTTCAAAACCCCATGATTCGTGTTATTTCAAAAGGCACCATTCGTAGGACTTATATTAGATTATTGCAGATTAGTTATCGTTGTGTCTAGTATTCAGCTCCCACACATTATTGCTGTTCGCTCTGCCTCGCATATTTATTTTGCTGCATATTCCATTATTGATATCATGCTGTTAGGACACCAGCACCATTACCGATGATGCGTATGTACCACGTACACCTACTTGCCGGCTCACATACATCTTCATCGGTAATTGCCATGTCACGTACACTTTAGAGAATATAATTGCTTGACTTAGATTGTTAGCTGGTTGTTTTGACATGATATTAGTGTACTTCCCTTATATGCCATATTAGACATTGTAGTTATTACCTACCACTTCATGCATACTGTTATTCAGTTGTTCATGCCTAGTTCATTATCATTGACATATGCACTTGTGATGATTTCTTGAGATTTATGATATTTCTGGATTTCGGGGAAAACCGCAAAATTTACAACTTATGATCTTTTAAAATATAAAATGTTGCGGTTTTCTAGTGATGTAAAGTGTCGTCCACCATGAGTTTGCTGTGGTTTTGGAGATCCGTGTCGAGGAGTGGAGGAACCGTCACGGGTACATGGTGGGCCCGGTATGGTACCCCGGGGCAAGAGGAATGTGGTGTTGACGTTGAGCCTGGCTGGGGAGCACTACCTACCGGTGATATTACCCGACGCGTCGGATATCCGGAGGATACCGTCGTGGTCTTGAGATGGATGGTAGGGGCCGGTCCGGACTGACGGCGTCCTAGATATTGAGCTTGAGACATTGATATTTCGAGACAGTGAGATTTATGTTTTGTGTCGATGCTAGACACTGTTGATACTGATTTCATTATGATACCTCAGTTTAAAAATACGAAGGAAATCTCACTAATTTATGAAAACAGTTTCTTCATTTACATGTATTCTGTTTCATGCATTCATACCTCATTCATATGATATATTGCTACCTGAGGCACTGACACGGGCACATGAAATTATACTCGGGTTAGATATTACCCTAGACATTGTCATAGGCTGCCTGTTATACATATATTTTAGGATATATTATGATCATTGACCTAGGTTGCGTTATTTATGCGATTTCTGTGCGTAGATATTTTTTCTATTCACGAGTTGGCAACTCACCCCCGTTGTGCCCCAGTTCTTGCAGGTTTGCCGTACAGGTTTCATTACGGCTTTGCGGGCTCAGTTTCATTCGGGTGACTTGCTAGTAGGTGGGTTTTTCTTGTATCGTACCCATCATATTATCTTGTATGATATTATTCCGTTGTATCTAGTAAATTCCATCAACCAAACATGTATTTTTGAGATAGAGACCAGTATTGTTTATTCTTTCGACCTTAGAGTCGCTCGTTATATTTCTGGTGGTTTTGAGTTTCCTTTTGAGTTTTGATCCTCGCCGTTGGCGTTGTATATTATATTGCTTGTGTGGTTGTGACCGTCGATTGACGAAGAGCTAGCTCCCGCTTGGGGATGCCTTTTTTCTTGATTTCGTATACTATCCATGTTGTATCCCGTTTGGGGGCCAGTATTTACAAAGGAGACTCTGCCGAAATTTTCAGTAAATTTTGATGTTCTTAAAATCCGCATAATTCGGCTTATGCTATTGAAATTACTTGTTTTAAGTTGGTTTTTCCTGCACTCTACTACTTTTCTTGGTTTGGATTTCTGGGTTTTCGGTTTACTTAGATTACGTACGCCTCGAGACGTTCGTTGTTTAAGTACCGGTCATGTTCCGTACTTTCGGGTCGTGACACTTAGTAATGCCTCTTCCATAATCCAATTCATGACTATAACCGTATATTTCTTTGCCATCTCTCCAAATACCTTTATTTGTCTTTAGTCGTTACCTTCTGTACACCATCGTTAGGCTAAATGGTTTTCTTCCTTCCCTACCGTTCGGCACCATCCTATAGTTTGGAAGAAGACTATCCAGTAAGCATAATAGGTGTACTCTCCTTATCCTAGGAGTACTCGCAACTTGAGAGAAGGTGACGATAAAAGACAACTGAATAATACCTTATTCCATTTCTCCCGAACTGGGGAAAAAGCAAAGGTGAAAAATAGGAGTGGCGATGAAGTACGCGGTTTGGTCGTGAATGATAACAGTCGCAATTTACTTTGCCCTCTTTTCTAATCCCTTTATCTTGTCTTTACATATTACTTTCTGCACACCCTACTTAGGTTAATTGGTTTTCTTCATTCCCTACCTTTCGGCACCTGCCTATGGTTTGGAAGAAGACTATCCAATAAGCGTAATAGGTGTACTCTCCTAAACTAAGGAGCCCTCGCAACCTGAGAGAAGATGATAATAAAAGACAACTGAATAAACTAATTCAATTTCTCCTGAACCTGGATCCATCCTCGAAGAATTCCCTTCGAGTTCGTATATAACCATACGATGGATCTATCCAATGGAAGTGGATATCCGTAGTAATACGGGGTGTTCTGAGAATACCACCCGCACATGCCCTTGACTAAGGGCCAAAATGGCAAAACGACTGTCCCAAACCAACTCATCTATCTATGCAACAAATGAATACCCAGCAGCTACCAAACATTATGCCTTGACTAAGGGACAAAGTACATAGCTTGAATACTACTGAATACCCAAAAGAAATGACGGAGGGCTACGGCTGGTTTTTGGCGAAAAACCTTTAACGTAATGAACTTGATCTCGCTGAAGGAACCTGATAGCTTTTTATAAAAATATAGTGACGAAAACCTTTGCTAAAGAGGTCACTCCCGGTGAAGGGATCTCGGCTCTTTCCTCGTAGAATGAGGTGCCGGATATTCTAACTAAATAACACGATGCAAAGCAACTTGTAATCGACTATATTAAAGTTATTACCCTGACGTAAACTTCTGCCCAAGGGGTCACTCCCGGTGAAGGGATATCTGCCCTTGCCTCGTCGAATGAGGTGCAGGATATTCTAACTGAATATCACTATGCATAACAAAAGGAAACATCTTTGTAATAACACCTTTTAAAATTTGTTCCATCAACATCAAATATAGGTTTGTTTTATCCTTGCATTGATAAGAATCAATGCAGTCCCATCAATCAATCACACCAGAAAAGAACGAAAATAAAATGTACGTATATGCCATCCGCATTCGTCACTGGGTCCCGTCATCACCCGTTAAGTTACTTAACTAACGACAGAGCGGGGGCTGGACTAGCGCGGGTGTAAAACATATACAACATCTAATAGTATATTTACCAATATACAATAATCGCTCCAAGCGTGATAATATGCAACATTACAAAAAAGTAATAAGTATCACAGAACAATACAGATAAGCTGGGATCCCCGGGTTTCACAGAGCCGCTACTGAAACCCGACGTTCCCCTGGTCGTGTGGATAGCCTGTGCAATGAAAACTAGACCCCTACGGTGCGGCAAGTTACCCGCCAAAACCTGAAGCGAGGTAGTCCCCCACAGCATAGTGAATGGAACACCCGGCACTTCACGGAATCCGGTAAATTGAGCACCCCTCCTTGGGTCAACCTGTACCCCCTACGAGTGCGACAAATAGTCTGCCAATTCTAGAGTGAGGTCCCTCTGCCTCTCAAAGCCGTGAGATACGGACCCGTTGCCCTCCAGAACCCGGCTATCCGTGCACTCCGATGCGGGATAAACCTAGTACAGAAATAAAAATATGTACAACGGGTACATCGACCTCAACCCGGTCGTGCCCCAAAAGAATATTATACAGCAGGCAGTGACAGCAGTCCACATGTTGGACGCTCGCCCCGCAATATCAAATGTACATATAAATCCAAACCGCACTATCATTGCACCCTGCTATCCACCACGACATATCCGCAACATCACAGCACAACACAGAACATCAACGCGAATGTCACGTTCGCAAACCCGCATAAAAGAACTATAGCAATTAGACGTGGTTTACAGATCAAATGACATTCCAGGTCGGAGATATAAAGTAAGTACTGTAAACTAACATGTTTAAAGTTCGATCGACAAAATATCCTAAAGTGGGCCCCACAAATATATGCTGTACAGTAACAAAATCTGGGCCCAAAAGATATATACCAAAAACCACAATTTCCAGAGAAGAAGCCACTGTGCAAATTTGGACCAATGATCCCACATACAGGCCGCAGATGCGCGGTCAAACCCTAGGTTTGACCGCGATTCTGCGGCGGTCCTGTACGGTCACGTGACCGAATTTGTACAGAGAGCTTAGAAAACCCTGCTTAAATTTCTGTGATATGTAAAATTATTTTTTGACACTGTTTAAAATCGACAGAAACTTTAGCACTTGAAAATTGTGTTTTTCGAAATTTGGTTCGATCGATATTTTAAACGCGTTAGCACAAGTTAGTATAGCTTAATGGTGAGGCTCTGATACCATTGTAAGTCCACGGTAGCGCCCCGGCCGTCTAACAGACGCCAAATGCGGAACAAAAACTTTTACAACTGGCGCTATCGCGTACTATAACCCGGATCTGCCATTAAAGCTAAACTAACAAAATACAAAGTGGGTAAAATTGTTATACCGAATGATCCGAGTCCTTCGGTCTTCAACCATCATCCTACGCTTGTTGCGGCTGCTCCGATCTCCTGAATCTCCAGTCTTCTCGTCCAGGTGGCACCACGTCGACGGATCTTTAAACGGGCTCCCGCCTCTGAACCGGGGCAACTCGGTCGTCAAGTTTGCTAAAAGAGACGACCAAGATGTTGTAGAGAATGAGTAGAACATTTTTTATCTCGTTACATCCAAGGCTATGGACGAACGGTAAGTGAAGTTTCCTTTTGGAATCGGGTGAAATGAGAAACCGATCACATCTAATTTCTATGCACCAAAACTTATATCTTTTCAAATGAACAACCATGATTTCTAAAGAGGGGGGGCCGGCCAAACTTATAGGAAGAGGGAGGTGAGGGTAGGAGCAAAGTGGTGACAATAAGAATGAAGCTTATCATGAAAGAATGAGTCACCATAACACATAGTATGAACACAATTAAAGCAAGTGATGAATCACTAACCTTGTCATCTAAAGCATTAAATGACCATTAATGCACTAATCCACCTCACCATCCTTGTCACCATTCTAGAACCTTCTAGAAACATGACTCACCTTATGACTCACCCTCAAGAAGAAAAGATAAATTCGCATTTAACCGAATGTTAAATACGGCTGATAGAAAACTGGAAACTGGCAACTTCCAAAAGTGATCCTGAAACTAATTTCAGGATAACCCCGTATCAGTATAAACATACACGCACTTGTATTGTGACCGAATACAAATGTATCTAAGAAAAAGATATTATATCTACACAGTATAATACTGGGTTCCGGCTTAAACCAAAGCCTACCAGTATTATCTGCCCGAAAAACGACACGTGCGAAAATGCACATGCTTTTTCCGAACCCTGCCATAAACCCATACGGCCTCTACAACGTTTCGCCCGAGCTTGGGAAAGTGTCTGTGGGGGACTCTAATGACTCATCAACACACTGGCACTGGGTATAACCACTAGCACGTCAGAGGTACAAGCTGTACGTAACGGTTTGCCTATGTATTGATTGGAAGGGAAGCAGACGAGCGAACTCATCTCTAAACCCTACTGAACCTAACAGTGACAACATACATATAGTCCGGTCCGTTCGTCTATGAGTATCGCATATCTGCCTAGGGGCTGGTAACGTAAGACCCCCAATAGCAGTATAAGTCGTGTCAGAGAATGGCCCAGAACACCCTGAGATACTACTGGAGTACCTACTAGTAAATCTCCTGCCTCGGCCGAGGGCTTTGTGTAATGGCTCTCCTAGACACAGCGCGATCTCACCCCCAATACCGGGAGAGACGAATACCCTGCCGATCCGCTCACTTGCCTCCATGTGGCTCGGGACTGTACCCAACTAAAACCTGTTTGCACAACTCCTTTGAGCGTGGTAGGGTAGTAATCTAAGAACAGTGGGAACTCACACGAGACAAATGACGATCTCAGGTAGATGAACTAACCTGTACATATGTCACCAGGGAACTGCTATCTGACGATATGTATAATACCAATTAGCAGGTTCCCGGCAAGTCCTGTCCGGTGTACTCATAACCTAATGAGCACCTGTATACATCTTAGGTGATCAAACTGACACCAGTGGCTTGTGAGACCGGCCACCGCCCCTCGTCGGGATCTCGACTGTATACACTAGTCTACTCTGGAGTATCGATGCCCTGTCTCGAAACTCCCACGACTAGGGACTCTTTAAGGATGTGCTTATAGACCCTAGCTCCCACGTATATGATCGCCATCATACTGTTGGTAGTCAAGCAAGAATCCTATGGGCTCTATCATCATGCAATAGTGAACTAAAGCATGTATACAATGATAAAGACAAACCAGATAGCAAACTATCATCTCGAGCAAGACTGTCATATCAGTATAGGTCCTACCTCAATCATTGCAATCACGTACCTGCGATCCAATAATTGACTTTGAGGGCACTATCTCCAACATTTTTAATAAAAAGAAAAGGGTAAGAAGAGAAAGGGTAAAAGGGTAATATTGAGAGAGAGTGGGTGGAAATAAGATAGCAGTGCCCTGCAGGTTCTTACACCAGGGCGGAGTGTTTCACGCGTTAGCTGGCTGCCTCATTTTACCCTCCCCATCATTTTCTTCTTCTTCTTCTTCCTCTCTTCCCTCCACCTTCACCCCATGATATCATCTCAAATCCTTGATGAAAACCCTAATTCCCTTTCAAAAAAATTGATCCCCTCTGCACCCTCTACACATTGGACCAAGAAAAGTGAGATTTCGACCACCTTGAGGAGCTAGGGTTTTTCTTGGGTTGCCCAAGTGAGGTAATTTCATCACCCTTACCATAGTATTTCATTCACTTTACCTTTCATGCAAGTTTAGAGGTGAAATTGGTGATGTTTAGTGAACCTTGGGAAACCCTAGTAAAGGGTTTGAGTGTTGGTTTGAAATTGGTGATGTGTAGTGGCTGCCTACAGACCTTAGTGGTGTTTTTACTAACCTGGACCAGAGGTTAGAAATCCAAAACACGGATTTAGAAACCCCGACATCGTATAAATGTGTGAATTGTGAGGGTATTTTGGAATATGGAGCAACCCGGGGACACTAGAAATGATTTTGCAATTACTAGGAGTCGTGCAGGCACCTAGGAAGCTACCACAAAGACCTGAGCCCCAACCCCTGCACCAGGGCCGCAGATTTATTCAATCTGGGCTCAATTTGCGGCCAGGGTAGGTTATAATTGATCCGTGTTTGTTCTAGGGTCCCTTTAGATGTAAATTAGGACCTCCATATATGCATAATTGACCAAGTTGGCGTAGGGTAAAATCTGGGACCATTTCCATGAGTTGATGCATGGTTTTATGACTTCGTTTTGACTTGATTTTGGTATTTGATATTGTTTTTCTGTCGTGTGGCGTTTGTACGTCAACGACCAGGTTAATTGTCGTGTTTTGCATGCAAAGCTATAGGTTTTGACCTATGAGCGAAAAGAGTGCCGTTTTGGTTCTTCCGCCTTGATTTTTAATACGCATTGCGATTGTTTATTATTGTAGGTACCTTCGCATGGATTCCGAGGCGACAGAGAGTGGCGTCATCGATTTCGGCGAGCGAAGACCAGGTGAGTGGATCTATATCCATGGGAGAAGTCGGGTGGATGGCGTATAGCACCCCCGCAAAGTTTTGATGGAAAACCGATTATAGAATATGGTTAAGGAAACCTAGATTAGGAAACTAGGGTTAGAATGAGATAGCTATGAAACCATATTAGGAACTAGAGGATAGTTAGAAGTGATATGTTACTACTATCATAGGATGACGTTTAGCGATATTACCGTTTAGGGTACTGTAGGACTAGATAGTCGATGTAGATACGTCATCCGAACCATACCTTTTTTCTAAAACAAAGAGTCGTATGTATCTTTTAAATATATACCTTAAGGGATGTTACGGATTTTCAAATGATATCTTTTTCTTAAAAACACTGTAACCCCTATTTTCAAAACTACGATTCACTTCTTTAAAAATCTGATTGTATGGTTCGGGTGTGTTTATTAGATTAGATACTTATACTTAGTTGAGATTGAATGTTTATGTAGATTTGATTTGATGTGTGATATAAATGCGATGAAGGAATATAAGACGGATATGATGATATGATGATATGATGATCTGATGATATGTTGGTATACGGTTGCGAGTCGATCGTGATGATTTATACCCTGCCGGTCCCCTAATATGAGATTATTGCGGATGTGACCTGGGAAATAGGTATATAGATATATATTATATATATATATATATATATATAATGTTGTGAATCTTGGATGATAGGCCGTATGTGATATTAGGCCGTACCCTCATTTGTCTTATAGGATGATAGGATCCTTATTAGCTTAATGCCGCCATACGATGATTTTCCGTGCGTGATGAGTTTGATTTGATGATTGATCCTTACCCTTGACTAAAGGTTGTCGTACGATGGATCATACCGTACGTGATGTTGTTAGGAAGGATGTCGATTGATAGATTCCCCGACTCGGTCATATTAGATACGTATACCCGTCAGCATTTGCATATAATTTACCTTATGCTGCATTCATATTATTTCCATTGCATTGCTTATGCCTGTGCTACTTGCACCATTATCGATGATGCGTATGTTACACGTACACAGATTTGCCGGCTCACACACTTCATCATCGATAATTTCCATGTCACTACACAGTAGGTTTGCTGCATCATGATATACACATTGTATATCCATATTGGTGCACATATACATCGATACACCTATACTTGCGGATATACACATTGGTATATCCATATTGGTGCACACATACATTGATACATCTATACTTGTGGATATACACATTCGTATATCCATATCGGTGCACATATACATTGATACATCCATACTTGCGGATATACACACTTGTACATCCACACTGGTGCACATATACATTGATATATTCATACTTGCGCACATACACATTGTATATCATCATTGGTGCACACATACATTGATATATTCATACCTGCGCACATACACAATGTATATTCACATTGGTGCACATATACATTGATATATTCATACTTGCGCATATACATATTGTATATCCACATTAGTGCACACATACATTGATATATTCATACTTGCGCATATACACATTGTATATCCACATTGGTGCATATATGCATTGATATATTCATACTTGCGCACATACACATTGTATATCCACATTGGTGCACATATACATTGATATATTTATACTTGCGCACATACCCATTGTATATCCACATTGGTGCACATATACATTGATATATCCATACTTACGCATATACACATTTGTATATCCATATTGGTGCACACATACATTGGTAGATCTATATTTACGCATATACATATTGTATCTACATAGATAACTGATTTTATTTGGAAGCGTGTTATATTTTAAAAACTGGAATCATTTAAAAGAGCAGTTCTCCCTTAATATATCATATCACTGTTCCATGTTGCATGATACACGGATATGCTCGCATTTCTCTTATATGTCGCATACATCATGCTCTATTATTTTATGCATTGAGATATGATGTTTTCATAAGATTTCTGGATTTGAGAACCGTGGACATTTCAAAAGAGATTATGTGTTGTTTTAAAAACCCGGTTTCTTTTGATATGATATTTCAGTGCGTCCACCATGAGTTTTCTCGGTTCATGAGAGCTTGTATGAGTATACCCGATTCGAGGAGTGGTAGGCACCGTCTGCGGGTACATGGTGGACCCGGTATGGTACCCCGGGGCAAGAAGACTCGTATAGTTAGACGGTGAGCCCGGCGGAGGGACTACTACCTACCGGTAGTAGTATTTAGACTCGGTAGTTATCTGGAGGATACCGACCGGAGTAGCGAGATGGATATGAGGGCCGACCAGGGTGTGCGGCGCCTAAGGGCTGATCTGAGGATGCGGCGCCTGAGATATATGAGGATTTACGTGTCGATACTGGGCACGGTTTTCATGATGTTTCGAGTGTCGATGCTGGACACTCAGGTTCCATGATTTAGAGGTGTCGCGAGGGACACATGTTGATTTATATCCTCATGCATATACTTTTATGATATTTACATGCATGATATTGTTGTGTCAGTGGTTGACACGAGGATGAGATCCACATGTATACATACATTGATTATATGGGTGGACGAGATCCACATGCATACATGCATTGATTATTACTGTTAGATGTTATCCACATGCATATAGGTACTGACTACCTTGTTGGCACATATACAGACCCGGTCATCCTAGATATCATAGTATTACCTTTATGATATAGTTGACCTAGGAGTCGTTGTTTATTCGATTTCTATCTGTTGATATTTTTCTACTCACGAGTTGGCAACTCACCCCCTTTGTGCCATAGTTCTTGCAGGTTGACCGCTTGGATCAGTAGCGGCTTCGCTGGCACACAATTGCATACGGGTGTTTTGCATTGGCAGGTGGGACATTTGTACCGTACCCACTTTTGTATCTATATTTCATATTATATCTAGTTAACTCCATCAATCAAAATTTGTAATTGTATAAGTGACGAGACTTAGTGAGACTTGTAGTTGTGAGATTTGAGCGATGAGTTTTATATTCACTTTTGGGGTTATGTCTTGCTCATTTCTTTATCTTTTTGTGATGAACTTCGCCGTTGGGCGTCGTATACTTATATATACTCTATTGCGTGGTTGTGATCCGCCGTTTGGCGAAGAGCTAGCTCCCGCTTGGGGATGCCATTATTCTTGTTATGTATTTTTGGTTTTGGATCAAAATATACAAAGGAAGTGCTGCCAAAATTTTTAAAAGACGAAACATGTTTTCAAACTAGTAAATTTCACTTGCATCATTCATGTTTCTTTTCCATACATTTAAGCACACTTGATTTCATTATACCTTTATTTCAAAAACTTCACCTCCTTTATTTTCTTTAAAAGGTTTAGATTTCTGGGTTTCAGCTTACTTGAATTCCGTTACGCCTTTAGACGTTTCGTGATTCAAGTGCTGGTCACGAGTTAGTATTTCGGCTCGTGACACAAGTAGTCCCTAAGAAATCTGGCATCACGTTCATAACAAATGAGGCTAATGAGTTAATCCAGACACGCGCTCAAACTGGGTGGCGTGTATGTATTGATTATAGAAAACTCAATGCTGCAACGAGGAAAGACCACTTTCCTCTACCTTTCATTGACCAGATGCTGGAACGCTTAGCTGGACGTGAATATTACTGCTTTATGGACGAATACTCTGGCTATAACCAGGTCCCTATTGCCGAAAAGGATCAAGACAAAACCACATTTACTTGTCCTTTTGGTACTTTTTCTTATAGATGCATGCCCTTTGGGTTATGCAATGCTCCCGCTATATTTCAGCGGTGTATGATGGGGATATTCTCGGACATGGTCGAAAATTTTCTGGAGATTTTCATAGACGATTTCTCGATATTGGGAGATTTTTTTGCTGACTGCCTATCTCATCTTGACGCAGTTCTTACTCGTTGCAAAGATAAGAACTTAACATTGAATTGGGAAAAATGCCATTTCATGGTTCAAGAAGGAATTGTGCTTGGACATGTTATTTCACGGAATGGTATTGAGGTTGACAGAGCAAAAATAGATGTCATTCAAAACCTTCCTCATCCCAAATGCGTCAAGGATATACGATCCTTTCTTGGCCATGTAGGCTTTTATCGGAGATTCATTAAGGATTTTAGCAAAATTGCTAGACCCTTAACTCTTCTCTTGGCCAAGGACACAACCTTTCACTTTGACTCCGTTTGTAAGGCTGCATTTGACTCACATAAAAACTCTCTCACTACAGCCTCCGTTCTATCATCTCCATATTGGAACCACCCGTTTGAGCTTATGTGTGATGCATCAGATTTTGCAGTTAGTGCAGTCTTAGGACAGCACATTGAAAAGATGTCACACGTGATTTATTATGCAAGCAAGACCCTGAATGATGCTCAAATTAATTATACAACTACCCAAAAGGAACTTTTGGCAGTTGTATTTGCATTTGAAAAATTCAGGATTTACTTGATTGGCTCACCAATTGTTGCGTACACTGATCACTCCGTCTTAAAACATCTTTTGGCGAAGAAGGATGCTAAAGGTAGGTTAATATGTTGGATCCTTCTATTACAAGAATTTGATCTTGTTATTAAAGATAAGAAAGGATGTGAAAATGTAGTAGCCGACCATCTGTCACGCATCTCTTCTTCACCTGTGACCCTGCCGATCAATGATTCTTTTCCAGACGAACAACTCTTGAATGTATCCAACGAACCTTGGTTCGGGGATATTATGAATTATCTTGCTACGGGACTTATTCCCCGCGAATGGTCGAAAAAGGACAAACATCGATTTCTATCCCAAGTAAAACATTTTTACTGGGATGAACCCTGTCTGTTTAAGTATTGTCCTGATCAGATCATTCGCCGATATGTCCCTAATGATGAATTCAAGAGTATTCTATCTTTTTGTCATGATCGGGCATGTGGGGGTCATTTCGGTCCTCGAAAAACGGCGGAGAAGGTTTTGCAATACGATTTTTATTGGCCGACTTTGTTCAAAGATGTATTTGATCATTGTAAAACCGGTACACAGTGTCAACACACGGGTAGGATTTCTCGAAGAAATGAGATACCTCTTCAACCCATCTTGGTGGTTGAAATTTTCGACATTTGGGGTATTGATTTTATGGGTCCTTTTCCTAACTCCTTTGGGAATTTGTACATATTGCTTGCGGTTGATTACGTCTCGAAATGGGTTGAAGTTGTTTCTTGTCGCACTAATGACAAAAAAGTTGTCATTAAGTTCTTAAAAGAAAACATCTTTTCGCGATTTGGACACCCACGCGCTATCATTAGCGATAACGGGACGCATTTCTGTAATCGGTCTTTCAAGACTTTAATGCGGAAATACGCAATCAACCACAAACTTTCCACACCCTATCATCCCCAAACAAGCGGGCAAGCTGAAGTTTCAAACAAAAAAATCAAACAAATTTTGGAGAAAACAGTTTCTAAAAATCGAAAAGATTGGTCAACCAAATTGACAGATACTCTTTGGGCATTTCGTACCGCATATAAAACCGATCTAGGTATGTCTCCTTATCGTCTAGTGTTTGGTAACGCTTGCCGCCTTCCGGTCGAGATTGAACACAAAGCATTGTGGGCCATTAGAGAACTTAACTTTGACTTAAAACAAGCCTGCACCTTTCGGAAGCTGCAATTAAACGAGCTAAGCGAACTCCGCGATGAAGCTTACGATAATTCTGTAATTGTAAAGAACCGGACTAAGATATTTCACGATAAAAATATTTTGAGAAAAACTTTTACACCTGGTCAACAAGTCCTTCTTTATGATTCACGACTCCATCTTCATGCGGGTAGGCTAAAATCTCGATGGAAAGGACCTTTTGTTGTGCGGTATATATACCCGCACGGGGCGGTTGAGGTTGAAAATGTTGAAAACGGTACAATTTTCAAAGTAAATGGACATAGATTAAAACCGTATTTTTCCACTGACCCCACGGAAGAGCTCCTGTTTTTACAGGAGCCGCTTTATCTTGACTAAAATTCCTCCGTCTCACCTCCATGTCTTAAAAAATACTGTATCATCTTTAGAATGAAGGTGAGTGCAAAAGAATAAGTTTGGGGGAGATTTTCATGTTCACTTGTTATTGTCCCCGCTAATAAATTTTTCCTCCCAAGCTTACAGGTATCTGAGATTTAACAGATGGCAACAGTGAGGACACTGTTGTAAACAAGTTTGGGGAAGGTTTGTGCTTATTTACGCATCACTTTGCATCATACTTTGCATAAGCACAAAACATATAATATATATATATATATATATATATATTTGTACATAAATAAGATAATAAAAGATTAGATAGTGAAAAATTACATCCAAAAGATTAGAATAGTTTAAGAAAACCTAGAAAGTTAGAAGTTTTCTTAAACGGAACTAGTAATAAGTAGTTATGAGTCGTTGTCCCAAGGGTTAGTAAGATGAAAGAAGTCACTAATCTGAGAATAAAAATAAGTCTGAAAAATAGTTCCTATTCTGAAAGCCAAACATTTGAACGTTGATACCCTACTATACGCACTTACACACGTCTTGAAACTCGGGAGAGTAGAGGATACCTTGAAATGCTCTTGTCTGAAAGACAAAGTATGAAGAAAATATTGAATGAAAAATAAAAATATAAAACGATGAAGAAAAATGAACACTGGTTTTGTTATCACCAAGGCAGCATAAAAAAAATTTAGCGAGCGTGCTTCATCACCTAGTGCCTTAGACCAACTGGTTTGGGAGTCACTGCTAAGCCTTAGGTGTTGCAAGACGAGGAAAATACTAATACACCTAATCAGCAAGCACATGAGTAATCGGTCGGTTAGTACCTCAAGAAGTATTAACGGTCGCATAAAAAATGTGTGAGCAATCCCATCTAAATATTCACTAATTAAAAAGTACTAAGGCAGATGGACAAGAGTATGATAGCTTGAATTGAATTCTCCGAGTGTAGGGATGTTATTTATACATACGTAGGGGTATATGATCGATGTTTGGAAGAAAGATAGGAATAAAGAATAAAGATAATGTTTTATTGAGAGATGATGTGATTTCTAACATCTTTTCATGACTATTAAGATAGGGATCATGACAACTGAATTGCTAGTGTAGTTGGAAACTCTAATTTTCAAAGTCTTTCTTTTACAATTCTTATCTTTATATGTAACTTTCACAGTCTTCCTTTTATTATTGGATTTTGTAGGTGCAATCCGCTGAAAACCCTCAGGAGACAACACTCCTCCTACTAGGGACACCTAGAGGTTTAAAGGCTTGTTGCACGTGCTCAGTACAATCGTGTTTGCCTACAAAAGTGTGCTAGTTAGTTTTTCTTTTTCTTATATTTTCTCCTTCACTTGAATAAAAGATGTTTGCTCGAGATGACCAAAATTAAGTTTGGGAGAATTTGATCAGTCGAAAATATTGCATTCTTAACACATCAATTTCCCTACTCTTTCTAATCATCTAAGGGTGTTTGGTATAAATATAGCACATATTAGCAATTCGTCTGCAAAATATCAAATAACATGTGTTATACTTTATAACCGGCATTATGAGGGAAATTGTGTGTTTATTACTATATGCATGATTTTGTATCTCTCAATACTTTGTCTCAAGATTTTGTGCAGAAATTGTTCAGGTCAAAGAACTGGAACTGCTTAAAAGCACCGATAAACGCATCAAGTCAAAGACTTGAGATCTGGCAGTAAATAGGAAATAACTATAGGATTCCAGACATCAGAAAAATGCCATAAAGCCAACATGAAACAGCCCTGAAGATTAAATGCACTGACTCCATCAAATGGCCACGGATCCGCGGCCGAGTCAGGCCGATCCGCCGCGGATCCGCGGCCGATTCGACTCATCGGCGGTTGGAACTTTTCCCGAGGCTTCTCTTTTAACAACCAAACTTCTTCAAGATGCTTTAAACTCCCTAGAAATCTCCAGAAGCTTCCCTCCAACAGCCAAGCTTCTCATGCAAGCTAGATAACTACCTTCATCAAGAAACTTCCCTATAACTACCTAGCTTCCTATGCGAGCTTCACAACAACCTAGCTTCTAGGGGAAGATAAAGGAAAAATATAAAAGGGGACCTATGACTTCATTACAAAGATTGTTCATTAGTTCATTAATTGAGTTGTTGAATATTGAGCCAAATTTGCACAAGTTGAGTAACACAACTTGTGATCCAAAGCCCTAACCCAAATCCAAATCCAAAGCCAAATCAAGATCATTTTGAGAAGTGACTCAAGCAAGGAAATGAAGATCCTTTGAAGCAACGACGATCATCATCCGAGCAAGATATCCACGAAGATCCGCGACTCAAGAAGATCGATGCGAAGCTATCTTCGGCGGATCTAGTTACCTCCTCAAATCTTGTAATCTTTGAGTGAATTGTACCTAATTGTCGATTAATAAAGGTGAAAATTATAAATCTTGCTTTTCTTTACATTCTAGCATTATGGAAAGTTACCGATTCTTGATTCTTTCTTTTTTCATGATGTGTGAGTGAAATCTCCGCTTGTAGCGGAATCGAGAGAATAGGTAGATGATGATGATGAAATTCTTGAACGATTCTTAAGTCTTATGAGTTTTGTAAACTTTAGGAAATTGAATCATCGAAGACCTAATTTGAGTGACATCGCTTTCTTGAATGTTTTCGCTCCAAATTAGAGATCAATGATCGGTGATTTTCTTGACTAGAGACTAGAATCTGAATGATAATCAATGAAAAGACAAGGGATGGTGAAGGAGAAACCCTAGTTTCTTCAATAGATCCCTAATCCTCGTTGATCGTCATCGATCTAGCAACAAATCCTCAATAGATAAGAATTTGTAATCTTTAGTTTTCATGATCACTACTTATTTGATCGATTCCTACAAGCTACTTTACAAATCTTGATAATTCAATTCGTTTGGACATTTTCTTGATCTTTATTAATTCTTGATTTTAGATCTATTTCTTTATGTTCTTGAAAATAAATCTCACAAATATTGAATCATTTTCTTTTATCTTTTATTTTCTACTCAACGAAAACGATTTCGAACAAATGGACGATCCGCACTCACTAAACGAACCTACAAAAGACACTGTTAATTGATTGCGGTTCACAAATTTCTTTGGTTGTGATCTTTACACTTTTCAAAACACGATACGGAAACGATTCAATCAACTACCCACTGACGCCAAGGATCAAAGCTGTCACGACCCGAAATAGCACGTGTCTAGCACTTGAATCATGTGAAGTCTATATGACCCCACCTAATTCAAGTAAGCTAAAAGCCCAGAATTCTAAACCATTTTAAATAAGAAGTGAAGGAAAAACTTGTTTAAAGCAAGTGGTTTAAATAAAATAAATGGCATTAAACATTTAAAAGCAACATCATATTTTCCCGAAAATTTCGGCAGAGACTCTTTTGTAAAAACTGGCCCCAAACGGGTACAAACATGAATAATATACATAATGAATAAAGACAACCCCAAGCGGGAGCTAGCTCTTCGCCAATTAGCGGACACAACCACGCAAGCAATATAATATACAACGCCGAAGGGCGAAAATCAAAACTCAGAAGAAAACCAATATCCACCAGAAAACCATAATAATACAAGTGCGACTCTAAGGTCGAAAGAATATACATTGGTCTTCTAAGTCTATAATTTAATACAAGTCTGGTTGATGGAGTTTACTAGATACAACTGAATGTAAATAAAGTACAATGGTGGTCACGATGCAAGCGAACCCACCTACCAAAGCAATCACCCGGAAGGAAATAGTGTGCCAGCAAGCCGCAACGAAACCTGTACGGCAAAACCTGCAAGAAACTGTGGCACAACGGGGGTGAGTTGCCAACTCGTGAGTAGAAAACATCACCAAGAAGAAATCGCATGTATGACTCTATCCTAGGTCATACAATAATATCCATATAATATACAACCTGGAACATCTGATAATGGCCAGGGTAAACATCTTTACAAGTGTAATACCAAGTGCCCGTGTCAGTGCCTCAGGTAACAACATATCATATATGTGATGTATGAATGCATGAAAACAGAATACATCTAAATGAGAAAACTGTTTTCTTGTCTCAGTGAGATTTCTGTATAAGAATCAAAGTATCATCAATGAAATCGACAGAGAATCCGTGTCAAGCATCGACACAAAATATATATCCCAATATCTCAATATCTCGGGCTCCGGCAATCCGGACAGGCCCATAACATCAAATCTCAATATCTTGGGCTCCGGCAAATCCGGACTGGCCCTGGGCTCCAGCAATCCGGACTCGCCCATATCATCAAATTTCAAGACTACGTCGGTATCCTCTGGATATCCACCGCGTCACAAATAACCGGTCGGTAGTGCTCCCCTGCCGGGCTCAACGCTATCATCTGCGATCATCTTGCCCCTAGGTACCGCACCGGGTCCACCATGCACCCGCAGACGGTTCCTCCTCCTCCTCGAATCGGGTGTATGATACCGCTCAAGAGCCGAGAAAACTCATGGTAGACATATCTCACATCAAATCACGTGAAAACCGCAATTTCTAGTTTTAGAAATGATAATGAGTTTATAAAATCCTTGCGGCTTCTCCAAATCCAGAAATCTCATAGAAAATCCAAATCCCATAATCAAAGTCAATAAATAGTGAATACCGGCAATAAGCCTCATAATACTGCACGACAATGAATATACACATGCATGAAATATCACAGTAACAAATGCAATATCTAAGCTAGCATATGGAAGCAAGCGCACTAGTACTATGTCGGAACTATCAGCTAACAAGTTATGTCAATGAAGTAATACTTCTAAAGTGTACGTGTCATGGCAAGTACCGATGATGATGTGTGTGAGCCGGCAAGCAAGTGTTCGTAGACATACGCATCATCGGTAATGGTGCTAGTGTCTTGATAACAAGGGTTTGTAATGACTACAGAAACGCATGTATAAGCATACAATGCGATGAATATAACATGAATTAAACGGAGGATGATTAGTAAACGCAACATTTAAGGATATACATTTATATAAACGAGTCATACGGTCTTGGTATTTGAAATAGCGCGAATCGTGGTTTTTAGAAAGTAGGGCTATTGTATTTTTAAGAAAAGACACATCCTTTGAAAAATCCGTAATAACACTCGGGCTGTCTTTAAAATACTCACGATTCATTAGTTTTGAAAATAAGTATGACTCGAGCCCAGTCTAATATCTACCAAAAACTACAGGACTAAACTAAGAAACTAGTCGAAAAGGTAAGGAAATCCATCTAAAGTCCGAGTTGATATATATATATATATATATATATATATATATATATATATATATATATATATATATATATCTAGTAGTCGGTGATCCCGCCTCAATAGCATCACGTACGATAAAACATATAATATGACATCCTCGAGTCAAGAGTGCGGATCTATTTTCATAATTATATCTTGTACGGTAAATCCATCATACGGCATCCCAAAATCTGGGTACGGGTCACTATCACATATACCTCAATACCCATATGCTATCATCATCATAATATCATGAACTAGGGGTACTGATCTAAGGTCTAGTACATTCCGATACCACCAACATATATCCGCGTGTGTATGAAAACACATCGCCCAACGATCCACTCATATAATATGTCGTATATTATAACACGACCCAATTCACATCACCGATCTCACGGCATCATGCCCAATCACATCGACTCATCTCCAAGTATCAAATACTATCCTCATCACCCGTGTGTGTGTGTGTGTATATATATCAACACATCCACATATATATATATACACACATATAAACGTATACACCCAAAACCATATCATGTGTGTGCATGTGTGTGTGTGTGAACCTTTACCCTAGGGTTTCGTGACTAAGGAATTATACTATAAGCACCATCTTACAATTACACTAAAACTAACCTGTGAACGCCTAAAGCCTATCCTAATAATCATTTAGTCTCACAATACACATATTTGTATATATATAACGTATTCGTACACTACACTATGAAACTGCGGGGGTGCTATACGCCATCCACCCGACTTCCCCCGTAGATATATATATACTCACCGTGATCCTTGCCTGTCGAAGTCGATGTCGCCATTCTCTTCCTCGTCGTCCGAAGTCCACGCGGAGGTACCTACATTTCAATCAATATCGTATCGTAAACGAGAATCAAGTACAAGAAATACAGTACAGCATTCAAAGGGTACATAGGTTAGAACCTACGAACTACGCATGCAAGAAATGCCAAACAATTCCTCGATGTTGATGTACAAACGTCAAACCATTGAGTTAAAACCCAAATACCAAAACCAAAGTTAAAACAAGGTCGTAAAACTGTCACGACCCGAAATGGCACGTGACTGGCACTTGAATCATATGAAGTCAATAGGACCCCATCTAATTCAAGTAAGCCAAAAATCCCAGAAATCTAAACCATTTTAAGGAAGAAGTGAAGAAAACTTGTTTTAAAACAAGTGGTTTTAATAACATAAGCCGAAGTATGCATTTTTAAAATCTCAAGTCTTTACTGAAAATTTCGGCAGAGTTTCCTTTGTAAATACTGGCCCCAAAAGGGTACAACACATGAAATAAATATAAAGGCATCCCCAAGCGAGAGCTAGCTCTTCGCCAATTGGCGGTCACAACCACACAAGCAATATAATATACAACGCTGAAGGGCGAGGATCAAAACTCAAAAGGAAACCAATATTATCAAGAAAACCATAATAATACAAGCGTGACTCTAAGGTCGAAAGAATATACATTGGTCTTTTAAGTCTATAAATTATACAAGTCTGGTTGATGGAGTTTACTAGATACAACTGAATAAATAAAATACAATGGTGGTCACGATGCAAGTGAGTCCACCTACCAAAGCAATCACCCGAAATGAAGTAGTGTGCCAGCAAAGCTGCTAAGGAAACCTGTACGGCAAAACCTGCAAGAAACTGTGGCACAACGGGTGTGAGTTGCCAACTCATGAGTAGAAAACATCACCGAGCAAAAATCGCATGTATGACTCAATCCTAGGTCATACGATAAAAATATATCCTCAAAATAATATCCTGAACCATCTACACATGAGTGTAATACCACGTGCTCGTGTCAGTGCCTCAGATAGCAACATATCATATATATGATGTATGAATGCATTACAAATGAAAACAGAATACATCATGAAAGAGAAAACTGTTTTCTTTATTTAGTGAGATTTCTGTATATATATAAATCGAGGTATCATCAATGAAATCAACATAAAATCCGTGTCAAGCATCGACACAAACATAAATCCAAATATCCAATATCTCGGGCTCCGGATATCCGGACTGACCCATATCATATAATCTCAATACCTCAAAGTCTCAATATCTCGGGCTCCGGCTATCCGGACTGGCGCCTGGGCTCCGGCTATCCGGACTGGCCCCTCATCAAATCTCACGACTACGTCGGTATCCTCCGGATATCCGCCCGTCACAAATAACCGGTCGGTAGTGCTCCCCATCCAGGCTCAATGCCATCATCTGCGGCCATCTTGCCCCGGGGTACCGTACCGGGTCCACCATGCACCCACAGACGGTTCCTCCTCCTCCTCCTCGAATCGGGTGTATGATATCGCTCAAGAGCCGAGAAAACTCATGGTGGACATATCTCATATCATATCACGAGAAAACCGCAAACTTGCATTTTAAAATGATAATCATTCTTTATAAAATCCTTGCGGTTTCTCTAAATCCAGAAATCTCATGGAAATCCAAAATCCCAATCTCAAGAGTAATAACAATGAATTCCCGGGCTCCGGCAATCCGGACCGGCCCATAATATCACATGGCAAATGAATATATAAATATGCATGAAATATCACAGCAATAAATGCAATATCTAAATTAGCATATAAAAGGCATGCGCACTAGTATTATGTCGAAACTATCAGCTAGCAATTTATACTGATGAAGTAGTATTTTCTAAAGTGTACGTGACATATCAATTTCCGATGATGATGTGTGTGAGCCGACAAGCAGGTGTACGTGTAGCATACGCATTATCGGTAATGGTGCTGGTGTCCTGACAGCATGGGTTTATAATCACTAAAGTACACATTAAATATGCAATGCGATGATAATAACATGAATGAACAGAGTATGAATAGTAAACACGACAAAAAGGAATATACAATTCTATATACGAGTCATACAGTTTGACATTTGAAATAATGTGAATCGTGTGTTTATAAAATAGGGTTACAGTGTTTTTAAGAATATATATGTCCTTTGAAATATCCGTAGTATCCCTTGGCATGTCTTTAAAATACTCACAATTCATTAGTTTTGGAAATAAGTATGACTCGAGCCCATTCTAACCTCTACTAAGTAAACTAAAGTACTAAACTAACAGACTAATCGAAAGGTAAGGAAAACCACCTAAGTCTGAGTCGATATATATATATAGTAGCCGGTGATCCCTCCTTAATAGTATCACGTACCATATATAATATAACATCCTCGAGTCAAGAGTGTGGATCTATCATCATAATTATATCTCGTACGGTAAATCCATTATGCGGCATCCCAAATCTGGGTACGGGTCGCCTATCACATGTACATCAATATCCGTATGGTATCATTATCAATATATCATGAACAGGGTACTAATCTAAGTCTAGTACATACTGATACCATCAATATATATCTGCGTGTGTATGAAAACACATCACCCAACGATCCGTTATAATAATATGTCGTATCTCATAACACGACCCAAATCACATCACCGATCTTACGGCATCCAGCCCAATCACATCGACTCATCTCCAAATATCATATACTATCCTCATCATCCGTGTATATGTATACATATATATATATATATATATACATAAATGTCTATATATATATATCCCCAATACGCACAAGAAAATAAAATGTATGCGTGTGTGTGCGCGCGCGCGTGTGTATGTAAACCTTATTCTAGGGTTCGCGACTAAGAAAATAACAAACGACACTATCATCCAATTACACTAAACTTTAACTCATGATTTCCTAAAATCTTTCTTGATAATCATTAGTCTCACTATACACAAATTATAAATATATATGTATACGTATTCGTATACTACACTACGAAACTACGGGGGTGCTATACGCCATCCACCCGACTTCCCCCGTAGATATATATCTACTCGCCTTGATCCTTGCTTGCCAAAGTCGAGGTGCTCTGTCGTCTTAGAATCCACGCGAGGGTACCTACAACCAATACACAATCGCAAATGCTTTTTAAAATCAAGTCGGAAAACCAATACGGCACACAAATCGCTTATAGGTTAGAACCCATGGCCTATGCCTGCAAAACCACTAAACAACCCTCGTCGCTGACGTACAAACATTAGACGATGGAACACAATATCAAATACCAAAACTCATGTTAAAACGAAGTTGCAAAACAAAGAGCAACTTAAGAAAACACCTCCAGATTTTACCCCGGGTGAAATTAGTCAATTTTGCATATGTGGAGGGTCTAGTTTACTGAAGATAAAGCCCTGGACCAAACACGGACACAAACGACCCTACCCTGGCCGCAATTTACGGCCAGAATGAATAAAATTGCGG
Source organism: Agapanthus africanus (assembly GCA_030015575.1). Taxonomy (NCBI): domain Eukaryota; kingdom Viridiplantae; phylum Streptophyta; class Magnoliopsida; order Asparagales; family Amaryllidaceae; genus Agapanthus; species Agapanthus africanus. The sequence continues at coordinate 266,900,273 of JASDDO010000016.1, read as the reverse complement.
CCAAGAAATGGAATTAGGGTCTCGGGTCTTGGGATTATCATCTAGGTGGCCTGCATGACTCACTGTGATCGCTATAAAAATTTCAGGTCCCCGGGGTCATAGAAGATTTCCAAAACACATCACTAAACTCACCAAAATCCGATATCGGGGTTTCTAAGTTTGGGGTTTGGGGTTCTAGTCTCTGTTTTAATTCAAAATTCTAACACCAAGGGGGTTGTATGGTCTCTACGAACCTCAATTACACTATCTTAAATCAAGAATCCTTCAAACCTCTTTTAGGAATTTTCAAAGTTCACTAATCTACATTAAATCGGTTCTAAACTTAAATAGATATTAAAGGAAATGAAATACTATTCTAATGGTGAAGGAAATATCTCATTTGGCAACTCAAGAATTTTCTTGAGTTGCCCCAAATCTCCAAAATCCAAACTTTCTTGGTCCAAAATGTTTGTAGTGAGCTTGTGCACATTTTTAATGAAAGAGAGATGATATTTTGATGTGGGATTGAGGAGGTTTGTGAGGGTTTAGAGAAGGTGGAGATGAGGGCAGCCATGGTGAGAGGAGGAGGGAAAATGATGAAGAAAATAATGGAGGGAAACAAATGGGAGAATGGTCAAAGACCCCTCACCTCTCTATCTCTTCTCTCTCTTGCCCATACCCAATTGTTTATCTGTAACACCTTAGAATGTGTTTTGTAGCTAATTATATTTTAATGTATTGTTTTTAATAAAAAGATTACCAAATTGGTTTTTAAATATTTTATCCTATTTATTGAATATTTTATTATAATTTTACTAGGCACACACACACTTGTGCATGATAACTAGGCTTGTTTTTGGTATTTAACCATGAGTAGCAACCATGGTTAACTAACCATTTCTCTAGTCTAGTTTTAGGCTTTGTTTAAGTGCATGGTTGTTATTAGGAAATGATTTATTCTTGCAAAAGAATTTTAGTGTTTTGATTGTTGACTTTGTGTGAGAGAGAGGGGGGCATGGTGAGCATGGGTGACCCATGCCTCATTAAGGATGAGAGAGAAGGAGAGAAGGAGGGGTTGTAGCCTTGTGCTCATTTCTCTTTCTCTTTTCCCTCATTCTCACTCTCTCAAACACCAACACACACACACACACACTCACTGCAGAGAGAGAGAAAGAGAGAAGCAAGTAGCAGCAGAAGCAGCAGCAACTGAGATAGAGAGAGAGAGAGAGAGAGGCAGCAGCAGCAGAGGAAGCAGCCGCAAGCAGCAGCAGCAGCTGCAGACATCATCATCATCATCTTCACAACAACAACAACAACAATAACAACAGCAACATCATCATCATTATCATCATCAACAACAACAACAGCAACTAGCAGCAGCAGAAACAGAAGCAGCAGCAAGCTTCAGGAGCAGCAGCAACAGGGACCCCAGCACCTCCACACACTCCTTTACCAGCTCACTAGGGTCCTATTGGGTATATTTCTGAACCCCAAATCCCTATCTTGCTTATGGTGTTTGGTTTTGTGTCGATTAGTGTTTAATTGCTAGTTTAGTGCTAGTTTATGGTATTTGTGTGGGATTTTGGTAAATTGTTGATTTTGTTAGTTACCTTAGTTCACTTAGGTGCTAATAAGGCTACTTCAACAGAGATAATCCCCAGATTACACTAAAATACCATATAGTTTGAGATTTGTGCAAAATTGGTGTTTTTATGCGATATTTGTGATATCTGGAACCTGCTGTGACTGGAGATGTTTACTAGTTAATTCAACAATTCTGTAGTGTTGTACTAGAGGACCTAGAGCACCACCCCCAAGACGAACCCCATTCCACCGGCCAGGGCCGGCGACGGCTGAAGGAGGGGCCGGCGACGCCGGCCAAGTGGTAGAGTTAGGGTGTGGGTTTTCCTGTGTAGGTGTATTCTAGGGTTAGGGTCCCTCTGGTCTTGTTGAATTGATTAGTTTTCATAGTATGCAAAATCTGGGATCTTATATCGCTTTTGTGCTTCGTTGTGTTTGCGCGATACGCGCGATACGTGAGTGAGTTCTGTGATCCAGCGTATCGCGGCGTGTCGCGATGGTTTCTAGACGCGTACACACACGATTCAGCGTATCGTGCACACGCGCGCTTAGTTCGCGACGCGAGTTTCTCGTTTCGTTTCGATATCGCGTTTCGCGGGATATTTGGCTTATATGTGATTTCCATGTCTTATTTGCAGGGTTGCAGACAGGGACTACAGACATCACTACGGAGGGAGCAGACGGTAGGATTCACCCAGCGTGGAGTGTAGGTGAGTAGATATAACATCTACAGGGGAATCGCCCGCATGGCGTTATGCGTCTGGGCTAGGATTCAACTTCCTGTCGCACATTCTACGTCATTGTAGAATTGCGTATTTACTGCAATTCCTAGATATAGCTACATACTGTGACTAGCAGCCGTAGGACACTGCACACATTATTGACGGTTCATGTTGCACGAGCACGGATTGCATGCTACACACACACCGTCAATAATTGCCATGTCACACACTACCCCTTATAGCTACCATTACTTGACCCACTTGACATCTAGTTTATCGGTATACCTATAGTGTATCATACCTTTAGTGATAGGTATATTTTCACTTTGCGATACAGCTACAGGTATACCTCTTACATACTTTACTTATACCGGGAGGGATTCCTACATATGTTACTTATACCCAGGGGGGTATACGACATCAGTTCCTATAGGTAGATACCTATACCCAGCTACACCTGTATGTTAGATACATATTCAGTTGTTGTCCCACATTCACATTTACTGATGTTACTTAGCTGTACCTTATCATGATTTCGCATACATCTGGTTCAGCTATATACTTGTGTTTACCTGCTCGCATTCAGATATATCGCATACTTCTATTCCTGTATTTATGCATTGTTTATCTGGATTTCATATGATGTTTTCGGGATTTGGGAACCGCGGGAGTTCATGAAATTATGCATACATGTAACAACCCGGTATCCTTGATATGATATTTCGAGCGTCCCCCATGAGTTTTATCGGTGCTGATTCTATACTCCATACGAGGTGTGGTTGCCGTATGAGAGTACATGGTGGGGCCCGGTATGGTTCCCCTCGGCAAGAAGATCGATGGGTTTGCCGATTGAGCCTGGAGGCGGGCGAGTACCTACCGGTGATTGTTTGGACCTGGCAGTTGTCTGGAGGCTACTGGCCAGAGCAGAGAGATGGATGCGGGATGACCTGTACTGTCGAGGCCGAGGGCCGACACTGCAGACGGACCCCGTGGGCTGTCCGGACTGACGGAGCCCCATATACGAGGATTTCTGTGTCGATGCTTGGCACACGGTTTCATGATATTTCTTTAACCCCCTTTTTATATATATAACAGGGGATTTAGCCGTTGTTATATATACCCTTACACCAATATTAGTGGAATGGGACGCTAATATATGTGTATTGCCCCCATCATATTTATTCTGTACATATATTTATCTTTAGGATGTTAGAAACTTACTTGAGATTGGACTTGGGATACTAGGTGATTCATTGGGACTTGGGCATTGGATTACCTATGTGATTGGTGACTTGTACATTCGGGATATAGGAGATTACTCGACATTGTACATTGAGGAGATGTGAGACTTATTTGATGTGAGTGCCCAATGTGGGGCCTGGTTTGAGGATTTGGGAATTGGAGTATCTTAGTGGATTGTGATCCTGCCACGACGTCAGGTTTCCGTGGAAAATGACATATTCCACCCTACACCTCACCATTACCTACCTTATGCACAGATTCATATATTGGCAGTACTTGTAGTGTACCCTCATGATAGTTGCATATTTGCTTTCTCATATCTCTATTGCATAGACATTGCATACTACTATCATGCCATCATTGCTTCACATATTGATTGTACCTGCTAGTGTACTCTCCCTATTTCAGCATTTGCATGATATATTATTATTGTAATCACATATCTTAGATTCATGCTGTACGTACATTCCTGCGATTACCTGCATATGTTTTATACTATTCACGAGTTGGCAACTCACCCCCGTTATGCCACAGGTGTTTCAGGTTTTTCCCCAGAGTAGTCGAGGCAGGCTATTCCTCTATTCAGTTACCCAGCTACCACCTTTTGCTACAGATACCGCATCAGCTCACAGTACCTTTTGCTCAGGTGGGTTAGATGGCTATCTGTATTTCATATTGTATATTCGTTGTATTTTGTACTCTCCATCTACTGTTGTATTATTGACATAGAGACTTGGTGAGGACGTAGTGTGTATTATGGTGGATTTGATGTCTTTATATATATAGCTTTTTCTCTACTGTCCTTATTCTTCTGTTGTATTCATATTGACTAGTCTTTATAAAGAAAATGGGGTGTTGCTAAAATTTTAAAGAAAGAAAGCAAGACTTTTAAAGAATTTGGGTTGCGATTTCAAATGTTTCAAAACTTATATTATCTTTTCCGTATTTTTATGGTTTAGATTTCTGGGTTTTGGCTTTCTTTTACTACGTTGCGTCTTTAGGCGTTGCGTAGTATTAGGGCCGTCACGGGCCAATTTTTGGGTCGTGACATTATCCCTTTCTATATTCATTTTCTTTTCTTTTCTTTTCCTTTCCTCTCCCTTTTCATTGTAAAACAAATCCAAGCTTGAAAAAGAAAAGCCATGGTAGAAAAATGTAACAATGTGTAATATGATATGGTGCATGTCATATGCACAAAACAAGCTTAATGCACGATTAGTGATATTTAATCGCGATTAGCATTAAAATGGAATATAATTAATCATAAAGAATTTATAATTTGCTTAAATTGTATAAAACACCCTCATTTCAGTAATTCCTATAATTTTCCAAATATTTCCCCATTATCGGTAATTAATTATACCGCACCATTAAAATATTCCTAATATTTATTATTTAATTATATAAATTCCCAAAAATAATATTTTATTTTTCTGAAATGTTACAAAAACGAAACAGCAACATAAGAAAACACCTCCAGATTTTTCCTCAGGTGAAATTAGCCAATTTTGCATGTATAAGAAGTCTAATTAGAGGGTATAGGAGCTATGGACCAAGCAAGAACCATTTCTAACCTACCCAGGCCGCAATTGGCAGCCAAAGGGATATAATTTGCGGCCTAAAAGTGGAATTGGGGTCCCGGGTCTCAGTTGTAGCTTCTAGGATTGTAACGTTTTGAAAATCGTTTCGGTGAAATTTCGAAAAATCGGAAAAATAAGGGGGTTTTCTGTAAAAAGTCAAAATACAAATATCTTATTATAAAAAATTAAATATACATATTCTAGCTATGTAATTGCTATTATTTGGTGTTTATTGAGCCGCTGGTGAAATTTCAAATTTTCTGAAAAAATATTATTTTATTATTATTTTAAGTCGTCACTAATACATTTAATTAGGGAAAATTACAAATTGGAATGAGTTGAAACAAATTTTGTGCATCATAAAACATTAAATAAAATTTTATCTTGTGATTTTTGAAATGAAATCGTTTGCTAAAACGGTTTAGAAAATATCGAATAAAAAGGCTTTTTTTCGGTGAAATTAGTGTTAATGGGAATTGGGGTATAACATTTATCATTTTTCCTCACCCACACTCACCCACACCCTCTCTCCTCTCCCCAAATCAGCAGCCCAAGTTTCCCCCTCCTCATTTCCCCACTTGTTTTGACCAAAAGAAATGAAAAGAAAAAGGAAATGAAAGAATAAAAGAATTTATAAGTATGGGCTTTGACCTTGGGTTGACTTGATATCATTTTCCCCACTTGACTCTCTCTCCTCTCTCCCTCAAATTCCTGGCCAAAATCAGCACCCTACTGCAGCAGCCCTCCCTCAAAAAAAATCCCACCCAATTTGCATCAAAAATCCACAAAAATGCTTCAAAATCAATACAATTTCAAAGCTAATTCCAAATCCAACTCCTACCCATTTTTCCTTAGCCTCTCAAGCATGGTTTTTGGTGAAAAGTTTTCAAATTGGAGGTCAAGATTTTCATGCTAGATCTCAAATCTTGTGAGGTAAAAATCTTGAGCTTTTTGTTAAATTGTTGGTTATTGCTTTAATCTAACTTAATTAGGATATGAATTGTAGTTCTAATTGAAAGATTTAGGTTTTCAAGAGAAGGATTAAATTATAGTTAGGGTTTTTGTTGTGTGATTATGGTTGTTAAGTGGAATTCATCATTTTGTAATATGTGAAACATAATCAAATTGTTAGTTTGCAAATTGTTAAGTGGAATTGTAATATTTAAACTTTATTGCTAACTAGGTTTTTGTAAACCATGAATTGGTTTAAGAGAAAATGTAATTAGGTTTTTGATGACTTTATTATCATTATAAAATGTAGTTTAATACTTTAGATCATGAAAATCTAAGCTAGATTGTTGTATGTGCATTTTTGCTATAAAATTGTTAAAATTGGTTAAATTGTAAACTAGAATTTTGGGGCTAATGAAATTTAATGAGATTAAATTATGAAAATGGTTTTTATGACTTATTTAAGATATTTAATAAGTATTATGGCCATTAGAATTGTTAAAACATCAAGTTTTGTACTAAAACGGTAAATTTTTGCTTACTAGATTTTCGGAAAAATGGCTTTTAAGGTGAATTTGGGGTTTTGGTGAATTTTAACCTATTTTATATTATAGTTAGTGTTCGTGGATGTGAAAATGAGTGTGTTTGGGTTTTCTCGATGGTTTGACGTTTGTACATCGACATCGATGGTTGGTTTGGCTATTCTTGCATGCGTAGGCGATAGGTTTTGACCTATGCGTGATACGCGTGCCGATTTGATTTTCGTATGCCGTTTCGATTTCGAATTTGGTTTTAATGCAATACGGTGCGTTATGATATGTAGGTACCCCATATGGACTTCGAGACGACAAGAAAGCGCGCGGCGACGTCGGCACCGACGAGCGAGGACCAGGTGAGTAGATTTATATCTACGGGGAGAAGTCGGGTGGATGGCGTATAGCACCCCCGCAGTTCGCAGTGATGTATACGAATACGTATACACTTAAATATATATTATATTAATATGAGGCTTTGAGGATAAAGGTAGATGCTAGGTGTTTATGGATTAGTTTACTGTTAGTTGCGAAACCCTAGATTAGTTGTTACACCCACACACGCACACACACACATGCATACATCTATGTTATTACCTATGCGTATATGGGGATATGTGTTTATGTATTCACATGGGTATGGGACTATGTGTTCACATACTGGATTTGAGGATAATGTTTGGGATTTAAGGTGAGTCGATGAAATTGATTTGAGGCCGTGAGATCGGTGATATGGCAGGGTTCGTATTCGAGATACGACATGACGTTGTAGCGGGTCCTTGACGTAGTGTTTCACACACGTGCATGCATACTTAGGCGGTATCAGTATTGTACTAGATGTAGATCAGTACCCCGATCATGATATTTGATGAAGGGGATACCAGATGAATAGTATGATGAATATGATATTGACCCGTACCCAGATTTGGGGATGCCGTACGACGGATTTACGTACGAGCTATATCTTGATGATTGATCCACACTCTTGACTTGGGATGTCTGATTATAGATATGGTATCGGATATGATATTATTGAGGCGGGATCACCGACTAATATATATACAGGTATGTATATGGATCGACTCAGACGTTAGGCGGTTTCCTTATCTGTAGTCCAGCTTGTTAGCTTAGCCCTTTAGTTTAGTTTAGTTGTTAGATTAGATTCGATTCTTACCTATTTCAAAGCTTACGAATCATGCGTATTTTAAAAGATAGGTCAAGGGATTTTACGGATATTTCAAAAACGTATCTTTTCTTAAAAACACCGTAGCCCCTATTTTCAAAACCCCATGATTCGTGTTATTTCAAAAGGCACCATTTGTAGGATTTATATTAGATTAGTGCAGATTAGCTATAGTTGCGTCTAGTATTCAGCTTTCGCTCATTTTTACTGTTCGCTCTGCATCGCATACTTATATTATAATTTCTTATTGCATTATTAATATCATGCTGTTAGGACACCAGCACCATTACCGATGACGCGTATGTACCACGTACACTTATTTGCCGGCTCACACACATCTTCATCGGTAATTGACATGTCACGAACACTTTAAAAAATACTATTTCATTTGACATAGGTTGTTAGCTAATAGTTTAGACATGATATTAGTGTGCTTGCCTTATATGCTAGTTAGACATTGTAGTTATTGCCTACTACTTCATGCATGTTATTATTCACTGTTGTGTCGCATTCATGGATTCTCATGCCTATATTCACTGTTTACATGCTATTGATGACTTGGATTTGGATTTCATGAGATTTCTTGGATTTGGAGGAAAACCGCAAAAACATGAATAAACCTGTTATCCCTTTTAAAATAAAAAGTGCGGTTTTCCCATGATGTATGAGTCGTCCACCATGAGTTTGCTGATGGATTTCGAGACCCGATTCGAGGAGTGGATGAACCGTTTCGGGTACATGGTGGGCCCGGTTTGGTACCCCGGGGCAAGATGAATGTGGTGTTGACGTTGAGCCTGGCAGGGGACAGATTACCTACCAGTGATATTACCCGACGCGTCGGATATCCGGAGGATACCGTCGTGGTCTTGAGATGGATGGTAGGGGCCGGTCTGGACTGACGGCGCCCTAGATATTGGGATTGAGACATTGATATTTCGAGACATTGAGATTTATGTTTTGTGTCGATGCTAGACACTGTTGATACTGATTTCATTTATGATACCTCAGTTTAAAAAATACGAAGGAAATCTCACTAATTTATGAAAACAGTTTCTTCATTTACATGTATTCTGTTTTCATGCATTCATACCTCACTCACATGATATATTGCTACCTGAGGCACTGACACGGGCACATGAGATTACACTCGGGTTAGATATTTACCCTAGCCTTGTTATAGGCTACGTGTTATTCATATATTTGAGGATATATTATGATCTTTGACCTAGGTTGCGTTATTTATGCGATTTCTGTGCGTAGATGTTTTTCTATTCACGAGTTGGCAACTCACCCCCGTTGTGCCCCAGTTTCTTGCAGGTTGCCGTACAGGTTTCATTACGGCTTTGCGGGCTCAGTTTCATTCGGGTGACTTGCTAGTAGGTGGGTTTTTCTTGTATCGTACCCATCATTTTAGCTTGTATAATATTATTCCGTTGTATCTAGTAAATTCCATCAACCAAACATGTATTTATTTTAGAGATAGAGACCGGTAATGTTTATTCTTTCGACCTTAGAGTCACACGCTGTATTTCTATGGATTTTCTTGCTGTTTTGAGTTTCCTTTTGAGTTTTGATCCTCGCCCTTGGCGTTGTATATTATATGGCTTGTGTGGTTGTGACCGTCGATTGACGAAGAGCTAGCTCCCGCTTGGGGATGCCTTTTTATTGATTTCATATACTATTCATATTGTATCCCGTTTGGGGGCCAGTATTTACAAAGGAGACTCTGCCGAAATTTTCAGGAAATATTTGATGTTTTTTTTTTAAAAACGCATAATTCGGCTATGCTATTAAAACTACTTGATTTAAATTGGTTTTCCTTCACTCTACTACTTTCTTGGTTTGGATTTCTGGGTTTTCGGCTTGCTTAGATTACGTACGCCTCGAGACGTTTCGTAGTTTAAGTGCCGGTCATATTCCGTACTTTCGGGACGTGACAAAGTTGGTATCAGAGCATTAGGTTTTAACCTTCGGAACGTAGGATGACCCTTGGTTGATGGAATAGGTGACTAAAGTAGAGTGACGTACCGTTGATATGTTCCGCGGCATATTTACGACACGCCACTCCACTTATGAAGCCTTAGGATGTACATTTCCTTCTTCAGTATTATATTCCTTCCTGATCTAGCCTCATCGGTACCAGTTTGGTTTTGCTGCTACGGTTACGGCAGGGAGAGCTACGGCTAGAGTTGCGGTCAGCACAAGCTCGTCACGAACGAGGACTGACCAGGGCGAAATTCCGGCGACACACGATTGCAGAGATGTATCTTTTTACTGTGTTTCCGCGCCACGAGTGTTTGGCGGATCGCCTTTATGAGGTTACTCGGATGCGCTGATCGACACTAGAGAATCGAGCCAATGATAGAGGCCTGCCAGATATTGATGACCGTTGGTGTGTTGCTTACTCCTGATGATTGAGGCACTGTTCAGCATGCAGGCGAGCGAGCCAGTTGTTGCTGCGAGCGATGAGATATTGCCCCATATGTTAGAGCTATTGCGGGGCGAGTTGTACGAATAGATGATAGAAGGTCGCTAATCACCCGATGATGAATGACTAGGACATGTGGTTCGTTCGCCTACCCCGATGCGAGGACATCAGATAGATTGATCCCGGCTAGAGACGACTTCACGCGGAGACATTGGGAGTCGACAGAGATGATCGAATGTCAGAAACCTATTATTCCAAGTTTAAAGTATTCGGAAGGACATGCAGGCAATTCTATGGTCCCTCTAGAAGAATGAAACCCTAACTCGACTTAATGACCATATGAAAGCCTTTGAACCTTCGGGTTTGCGGCAGTTCTACGGCGCCATTAGTGAGGCTTGGGTTTGCCCTTCTACGGCTGGACCACCGATGCTGTGGTATGTACTCGATACTATTAAACTGTGCCCAAGATGTTGAGCTCTTGGGGGATTATGAGGTTTTGACGACTCGATCGGATGGCTCGACTTAATTCGGATGCCAGGTGGTGAGATGCATTTCTTGGGAGACTCCAGATACGAGGATAGCCATAGGAGCTCAGTCCATGCAGCCACGACGAGACGAGTCCGAAGCAGTCGACATTAAAGAAAGTGGAGTAAGAGGTTCATACGAGATCTTGATGAGACGACGTTCCACTCCACCGATATCAGAGATGCGATACGCATGCCGAGACATTGTACTTGGATATGCCTTCCAGAAGGAGTCGCGATGAGTATGCAGCCGTTCCGGAACGAGAACAGATCTAGTAAGGGACGATGACTTTCGGACAGTTCGGCAGAGACGAGATTTGGGAGAGATCTCGACAGGAACTTTCTAGAATGAATTACGAGAAGACTTGGACCCAAGAGTGGTCATGTTACGCACACCGGCAGGCCAGAGTTCAGGATCGTCGACGAGACATGCTATGAGTGACCACGACAGTTGGCCAGAGATTCTTGGAGGATGTGCTTGAGCGGGACTATTCCGCCATACTTGATTTTGGTATTTTGAGCGATCTATTCGCATGATTTGGTTTTGATGATTGAGTTTCATGATATCGTTTTCATGCACTATGGTTGCACCTACTGAGTATTTACGATTTTTGCACAGTTGTTGCACTTGAGATAGTTTTCGTGCCTTGGTTTCTCATGTTTGTGATTATATGGATTTCATACAGTTGAGTTGATTTATCCGTATATACGCATACGATTTAGTTTTCGCACTCGGTATAGTTCACATATGCTTGCAGTGCAGTGATACACATTTTGTGCACTTAGATGCACTGAACTTCGATTTCGATTGCGATGCTCGATATTGGTTTTGTGCACCTGATTGGATTTTGCGCATGTTCGGCGCTTGGTATTGGATTTCATGATTTTGTGCATGATGGATGCACCTGGTTTGGATTTCCGCGCATGTTGAGCGCATGTTTTGAGAAGCGATTTTTGTGCACACCAGATGCACTAAATCGAGATTCCTCGTGCGTGTCAGACGCACCTGTCCTTGCTGTCAGGCACACACGTTGCCTATGACAGATGTTGTGTGCACCACTGATGCACTTAGATATTGTTTCTATGCGCATGTATGGCACATATATGGATTTTGATTTCCGTGCGCACAAGACGCACATAGCATTTATATGCATATTTTGGGATTGATTTCTTATGGAACAGTACGTTTTTATGATGATTGCTATGAGTTTTTGTACTGAGCAGGACTAGTCAGAGGACAGTATCTGAATATATTTTGCATGCATTGATAGTTATTGAAGGGATTTCCAAAAAGCGAGCTATAGTTTCAGTATTTACCTACGTGTCTGATATGACACAAAATGTTTAAAAACAAAGAGACCCTTCTAAATTGTTTCCAAAACGGCGGAACGTACATATTAAAAAAAGGATATATATATATATATATGTAGTTATTTTCTTACAATAGACGTCCGCCACTGTGCAGTGCTGCGAGTATCGCACAGCGATTTGAAGAAGATTTGGCATGCATTGCTTCCAGATGTTTTAATGATGTATATCATATTGATTTTCATTTTGGATTTAGACATTGTGTCTTCACCATGACTCCGACGATTGCGGGAGGATGGATGGAGTTTTGATTTTGAGTTATAGGCTCATTGCTCATGCGTATGCATTGCGCTATGGTGCGTATTATATACTTATGGTTTCGGAGCCCCGACGACTTGATGATTTTACTTAGATGTTTTTGTATTTGGGGGGAGTTTTACTTTAAATTCGCGGACCGAATTTTTTTAAGGGGGGAAGATTGTAACGTTTTGAAAATCATTTCGGTGAAATTTCGAAAAATCGGAAAAATAAGGGGGGTTTCTGTAAAAAGTCAAAATACAAATATCTTATTATAAAAAATTAAATATACATATTCTAGCTATGTAATTGCTATTATTTGGTGTTTATTGAGCCGCTGGTGAAATTTCAAATTTTCTGAAAAAATATTATTTTATTATTATTTTAAGCCGTCACTAATACATTTAATTAGGGAAAATTACAAATTGGAATGAGTTGAAACAAATTTTGAGAATCATAAAACATTAAATAAAATTTTATCATGTGATTTTTGAAATGAAATCGTTTGCTAAAACGGTTTAGAAAATATCGAAGAAAAAGGCTTTTTTTCGGTGAAATTAGTGTTAATGGGAATTGGGGTATAACATTTATCATTTTTCCTCACCCACACCCTCTCTCCTCTCCCCAAATCAGCAGCCCAAGTTTCCCCCTCCTCATTTCCCCACTTGTTTTGACCAAAAGAAATGAAAAGAAAAAGGAAATGAAAGAATAAAAGAATATATAAGTATGGGCTTTGATCTTGGGTTGACTTGATATCATTTTCCCCACTTGACTCTCTCTCCTCTCTCCCTCAAATTCCTGGCCAAAATCAGCACCCTACTGCAGCAGCCCTCCCTCAAAAAAAATCCCACCCAATTTGCATCAAAAATCCACAAAAATGCTTCAAAATCAATACAATTTCAAAGCTAATTCCAAATCCAACTCCTACCCATTTTTCCTTAGCCTCTCAAGCATGGTTTTTGGTGAAAAGTTTTCAAATTGGAGGTCAAGATTTTCATGCTAGATCTCAAATCTTGTGAGGTAAAAATCTTGAGCTTTTTGTTAAATTGTTGGTTATTGCTTTAATCTAACTTAATTAGGATATGAATTGTAGTTCTAATTGAAAGATTTAGGTTTTCAAGAGAAGGATTAAATTATAGTTAGGGTTTTTGTTGTGTGATTATGGTTGTTAAGTGGAATTCATCATTTTGTAATATGTGAAACATAATCAAATTGTTAGTTTGCAAATTGTTAAGTGGAATTGTAATATTTAAACTTTATTGCTAACTAGGTTTTTGTAAACCATGAATTGGTTTAAGAGAAAATGTAATTAGGTTTTTGATGACTTTATTATCATTATAAAATGTAGTTTAATACTTTAGATCATGAAAATCTAAGCTAGATTGTTGTATGTGCATTTTTGCTATAAAATTGTTAAAATTGGTTAAATTGTAAACTAGAATTTTGGGGCTAATGAAATTTAATGAGATTAAATTATGAAAATGGTTTTTATGACTTATTTAAGATATTTAATAAGTATTATGGCCATTAGAATTGTTAAAACATCAAGTTTTGTACTAAAACGGTAAATTTTTGCTTACTAGATTTTCGGAAAAATGGCTTTTAAGGTGAATTTGGGGTTTTGGTGAATTTTAACCTATTTTATATTATAGTTAGTGTTCGTGGATGCGCAAATGAGTGTGTTTGGGTTTTCTCGATGGTTTGACGTTTGTACATCGACATCGATGGTTGGTTTGGCTATTCTTGCATGCGTAGGCGATAGGTTTTGACCTATGCGTGATACGCGTGCCGATTTGATTTTCGTATGTCGTTTCGATTTCGAATTTGGTTTTAATGCAATACGGTGCGTTATGATATGTAGGTACCCCATATGGACTTCGAGACGACAAGAAAGCGCGCGGCGACGTCGGCACCGGCGAGCGAGGACCAGGTGAGTAGATTTATATCTATGGGGAGAAGTCGGGTGGATGGCGTATAGCACCCCCGCAGTTCGCAGTGATGTATACGAATACGTATACACTTAAATATATATTATATTAATATGAGGCTTTGAGGATAAAGGTAGATGCTAGGTGTTTATGGATTAGTTTACTGTTAGTTGCGAAACCCTAGATTAGTTGTTACACCCACACACGCACACACACACATGCATACATCTATGTTATTACCTATGCGTATATGGGGATATGTGTTTATGTGTTCACATGGGTATGGGACTATGTGTTCACATACTGGATTTGAGGATAATGTTTGGGATTTAAGGTGAGTCGATGAAATTGATTTGAGGCCGTGAGATCGGTGATATGGCAGGGTTCGTATTTGAGATACGACATGACGTTGTAGCGGGTCCTTGACGTAGTGTTTCACACACGTGCATGCATACTTAGGCGGTATCAGTATTGTACTAGATGTAGATCAGTACCCCGATCATGATATTTGATGAAGAGGATACCAGATGAATAGTATGATGAATATGATATTGACCCGTACCCAGATTTGGGGATGCCGTACGACGGATTTACGTACGAGCTATATCTTGATGATTGATCCACACTCTTGACTTGGGATGTCTGATTATAGATATGGTATCGGATATGATATTATTGAGACGGGATCACCGACTAATATATATACTGGTATGTATATGGATCGACTCAGACGTTAGGCGGTTTCCTTATCTGTAGTCCAGCTTGTTAGCTTAGCCCTTTAGTTTAGTTTAGTTGTTAGATTAGATTCGATTCTTACCTATTTCAAAGCTTACGAATCATGCGTATTTTAAAAGATAGGTTAAGGAATTCTACGGATATTTCAAAAATGTATCTTTTCTTAAAAACACCGTAGCCCCTATTTTCAAAACCTCATGATTCGTGTTATTTCAAAAGGCACCATTTGTAGGATTTATATTAGATTAGTGCAGATTAGCTATAGTTGCGTCTAGTATTCAGCTTCCGCTCATTTTTACTGTTCGCTCCGCATCGCATACTTATATTATAATTTCTTATTGCATTATTAATATCATGCTGTTAGGACACCAGCACCATTACCGATGACGCGTATGTACCACGTACACTTATTTGCCGGCTCACACACATCTTCATCGGTAATTGACATGTCACGAACACTTTAGAAAATACTATTTCATTTGACATAGGTTGTTAGCTAATAGTTTAGACATGATATTAGTGTGCTTGCCTTATATGCTAGTTAGACATTGTAGTTATTGCCTACTACTTCATGCATGTTATTATTCACTGTTGTGTCGCATTCATGGATTCTCATGCCTATATTCACTGTTTACATGCTATTGATGACTTGGATTTGGATTTCATGAGATTTCTTGGATTTGGAGGAAAACCGCAAAAACATGAATAAACCTGTTCTCCCTTTTAAAATAAAAAGTGCGGTTTTCCCATGATGTATGAGTCATCCACCATGAGTTTGCTGATGGATTTCGAGACCCGATTCGAGGAGTGGAGGAACCGTTTCGAGTACATGGTGGGACCGGTATGGTACCCCGGGGCAAGATGAATGTGGTGTTGACGTTGAGCCTGGCAGGGGACAGATTACCTACCGGTGATATTACCCGACACGTCGGATATCCGGAGGATACCGTCGTGGTCTTGAGATGGATGGTAGGGGCCGGTCTGGACTGACGGCGCCCTAGATATTGAGATTGTGACATTGATATTTCGAGACATTGAGATTTATGTTTTGTGTCGATGCTAGACACTGTTGATACTGATTTCATTTATGATACCTCAGTTTAAAAAATACGAAGGAAATCTCACTAATTTATGAAAACAGTTTCTTCATTTACATGTATTCTGTTTTCATGCATTCATACCTCACTCACATGATATATTGCTACCTGAGGCACTGACACGGGCACATGAGATTACACTCGGGTTAGATATTTACCCTAGCCTTGTTATAGGCTACGTGTTATTCATATATTTGAGGATATATTATGATCTTTGACCTAGGTTGCGTTATTTATGCGATTTCTGTGCGTAGATGTTTTTCTATTCATGAGTTGGCAACTCACCCCCGTTGTGCCCCAGTTTCTTGCAGGTTGCCGTACAGGTTTCATTACGGCTTTGCGGGCTCAGTTTCATTCGGGTGACTTGCTAGTAGGTGGGTTTTTCTTGTATCGTACCCATCATTTTAGCTTGTATAATATTATTCCGTTGTATCTAGTAAATTTCATCAACCAAACATGTATTTATTTTAGAGATAGAGACCGGTAATGTTTATTCTTTCGACCTTAGAGTCACACGCTGTATTTCTATGGATTTTCTTGCTGTTTTGAGTTTCCTTTTGAGTTTTGATCCTCGCCCTTGGCGTTGTATATTATATGGCTTGTGTGGTTGTGACCGTCGATTGACGAAGAGCTAGCTCCCGCTTGGGGATGCCTTTTTATTGATTTCGTATACTATTCATATTGTATCCCGTTTGGGGGCCAGTATTTACAAAGGAGACTCTGCCGAAATTTTCAGGAAATATTTGATGTTTTTTTTTTTAAAACGCATAATTCGGCTATGCTATTAAAACTACTTGATTTAAATTGGTTTTCCTTCACTCTACTACTTTCTTGGTTTGGATTTCTGGGTTTTCGGCTTGCTTAGATTACGTACGCCTCGAGACGTTTCGTAGTTTAAGTGCCGGTCATATTCCGTACTTTCGGGACGTGACAAGGATGCCTGCTTGTATCACTGTAATCGCTAAATAATTTTTAGGTTCTCAGGGTAGCCGCAGATCTCTAAATACCATCACTAATTCCACAAAAACCCGATATCGGCAAATCTAAAGTTCACAATTTGGGGTTTAGTCTCAGGATTTGTCCTGAATTCTAACACTAGAGGGGTTTTATGGCCTCTTCAAACCTCAATTACACTTTCCCCACTCATAATCTCCTACAACCCTCATCTTGGAAAATTTCAAGATCATGAAACCACACTTAATCGATTCTAAACTAACATGGAAGCTAAAGGAACTTAACTACCATACTAATGGTGAAACAATTACCTCATTTGGCAACTCAAGAATTTTCTTGAGTTGCCCCAAGTGCTCAAAATCCCAACTTTCTTGGTCTCCCATGCTTGTAGTGAGCTTGTGCACATTTTTAATGAAGGGAATGTGATGTTTTGATATGGATTTGATGGTGTAGTGAGGAGGTTAAGATGGTGGAGGGAAGAGGGCAGCCATGAGTGAAGGAGAGGGAGAAGAAGAGAGATGATGATGAAGTGAAGAAAATGCCATGGTCAAAAGAAGACCAATCACCCTCTCTCTCTTGCCCATACCTCCATATTTTATTATATTCTTTTCTTTTCTTATCTTTTCTTATCTTTTTCATTTTAAAACCAAGCCATATTACAAAAAAAGAAGAAAGTCATGGTAGAATAAATGTAACAAGGGTGTAACATGACATGGTGCATGTCACATGCACAAAACAAAATGAATGCATGATTAAGTACTAATCGAGTTTAGTAATACTAACTTATATCCAATTAATTATATACTAAATTGTAAAATCCCCAATCTTCATACACCCTTTTAAAAATCAATAATTATTATAAATTTCCAAATATTTCCTAATTTATCGGTATATAATTATACCAATCATTAAAATTAATCTCCACACATTAAAATATTCATAATATTTATTATTCAATTATATAAATTCCCAAAATAATATTTTATTTTTCTGAAATGTTACAAAAGCCCTCGCCAAGAGGCAACCGGGCAGCAACCCTGCTTGGTCCATCCTTGGCTGGTAATTTCTTGCAGGGTTACCTAAGACGGAAGCAAGGTTTTGGGAGGCATCGTCCATGCCAAATTCAAAAATTTGCCGTTTTAGCTAACCCTAACTAAGAATCGTTAACTAGAAATCGACGGAAAGTAATGCAAACAACTTTGCAAGTGTAGTGAGCAAGGAATACAACCTTTGTAGACCGGTCCTTCACTTCAATAGCTCCGTGTAGTAGTCCCCTTCGCTGCGATCGTGAACTCCGGACTCTAGAAAAGCTCCCTTGAAGAAACGAACATGCTTGCTTCGAAGACTTCGAGGCCGAAGATGATCTACGTCGAGGAGACACTAACCCAAGATATCTCTTCACTAATCATGGAATTAGTGAAGCAAACACCCTATACTAAATGGCAAGTAGTAGAGGATGATGAAGTAGGAAGTGGGCTCACTTTAGAATTGATTTTCTCACATTTTATCTCATATCTCCATTGAAACTAGAAAGCTTTTTAGAAGGAAGAAGAAGAAGAAGAAGAACTCATCATATGAATTCATCTAAATGAATTATTGCAACCATGGGTGAATTAAGCCCTCATGCCTAACTCATGTAGAGAATAAACCAAGGGCTAAGGTTAAGGGTTGGGTTAACTAATATCCTAAGGAATGACAAAAGAGTGGACTTTGTCAATATTTCTACAAGCTTCATCCAAGCTTGACAACATTGACCAAGTCTTCTCTCTTTTTTTATAACTTAAGAAATAAATAAAACCCTAACTTAACCCTAGCATGGTTTAAGTCTCATACACACATCTTGCTATGTATCATCAAGCATGACACAAAATAATGTACACTTGCATATATCACATATATACAATGTGCACAAACCAAGTGAGAAAAGAATCATAAGTGAGCTAATACTAGTTAATGTAATGTAATATATCTAATATATAATTATACATTAGATTATCAAATCAACTCTTGATTTAATAATCCGGCTATATCACATATAACCGGCTAATATCATGTGTAACAACTTATCGAATCAACACATGATCTGATAACCCGGTTATATTGTATACAACCGACCAATGTCATAAATCGCGAGAATTGAATACGGTATCTCATATCGTATTAATCTCGGTCCCGCACATATCATATATGTGCTCCTACTCCGTTTCGCTTGAGCCAGGAAACCCCTGTGTAGGACTCTAAAGACTCGTCAATACGCCGGTAGTAGGTGATGATCATATCAAACACCCACAAGCCGCAAGCGGTCTGCTAAACGTAACGGCCATCCGGGTATTGAGCGATCAGAAGATCAACAAGCAAGCCTGCTCACACTCCTATGAATCCAATCAGTAACACTACCGTACAGTCCGGTCTTTTCGTCTGATATGTCGTATATCTCGTCTAGGGGTGGTAAACGTCAGACCCCAGTAACTCGATAAGTCGTGTCGGTTTGAGGCTCATAACGGGTCGAGAAACTACTGATAACACTTACCAGTATATCTCTGAAGCAGCCCTGGCCAGGGACTTCCTGTTATAGCCAATCGAGCACAGCGCAACATCAACCCCCAATACCGGGAGAGACGAAACCCCTCCTATCGCTCATTCCCTCCATGTGACTCGGGACTGTACCCAAAAGCCACCATTTTGCACGTTCTCTTGAACGTGGTAAGGTGGAAATCAAAGAACAGTGGTTATCACACAAGACTCTATGACGATCTCGGGTCTACAGACTAACCTGTACCAGTGTCACTAGAGAACTGCTATCTGACGTTATGTATAATACCATCTGGGATTTTTCGGCGAGTCAGTTCAGTGTACTAAGTCTCCACTGAGCACCCGTATATTGTCTCTGATGTCAAACACCAATGGATATGGGATCATCCATCGCCCATCTACATGGGTCGAGAAGCTATACGCTAGTCTACTCTGGTATATCGATGCCCTATCTCGATACACCCACGACTAGGAACGTTTGAAGGATGTACTTAGCCACTACATTGTCCCCACTAGTATGATCTGCATCATAATCCTGGTAGTCAAGTACTCATCCTAAGGGCTTTAACAACATGTAACATAGAGACTATCAGAGTACATATTAAGATAAAGAGCAACCAGATAGCATACTATCATGTCGAGCAAGAAAGTCCTCCATATATATGTCCAAGCATCCACTACAATATACATCGTATGTACAGTAATGGCCTCTAAGGCATACATATCACTAACAATCTCCCACTTGCACTAGGGCCATCTGTTGTAGTATCTCATACCCAACAAGCAGCAGTGGTTGTAGTATCTCATACTCAACCATCCCATAAAAGTCTCTACTGGAAAATAGGCCTTTGTGAGTGGATCCGCGCTGTTGTCCTCTGTATCTACTCACCTTAACCTCGATCTCCCTGGAGATCATCCATCTCCATGATCAGGTGATACTGCCTAAGAATATGTCTGGATCTCTGATGGGACGGGGGTTCCCATGCCTAAACCACAACTCCATTGTCGCACAATGGTAGGAACGAAGTTCATCTCATGAAGTTATATATATCCAGACTGCCTCTTTGGTAGCATCCTTGGTAGCTATGTATCCATCCTTTATCGTCTAGTTTGCCACGGTATCTAGCTTGGAACTTTTCCAACATACCGGCCCTCCACTGAGGGTAAAGACAATGCCTGTGACTGACATTCAGTCATCCTTACCACCCTGGAAACTATCCAGTGATTCTCCCCAGGATCGATTGATACCATCTCACTACACCTAGTGAGAATCCAAACATCCATTTAGATCTATCTCATAGATCCAAAACTCAGGATTTATGAGGTATCACCTTGATCCTATATGGAGAATCCATGTGATAAGAGGAGATTGATCGAGCGTAGCATAGGAAACTCCTTTCCTATCAAGAGTATGTCATCCACGTACAATACGAGGATCGTCACCATACTCCCTACTACCTTTTTGTATATACAAGGTTCATCTACCATTTTGATGAAGTCAAACACTTTGACTACCACATCAAAACAGATGTTCCAACTCCGCGATGCCTGCTTTAACTCATAAAACAACTTGCACACGTTTCCGCTGCTCCCACTGTCTACGAAGCCCTCTGGCTGTGTACCTATAGACGCTCTCTTCTAAATCATCATTTAGAAAAGCAGTCATGACACCCAACCGCCAAATAGCGTAGTCATGGTATGTAGCAATGGAAAGTAGGATCCGGATGGACTTAAGCATAGGCACTAGAAAAGGTTTCATCATTATCCACACCTGGTCAATGATGAGAACCTTTTGCAACTAGTCTTAGCTTTGAAAGTCTCAACTTTTCCATGTACACTAAGTAATCTTCTCAAGATATACTTGCTCCTGATGGGGATTTAACCCTTCAGATAAAGCAACCAAAGACCATACTTTGTTGGTGTATATGGATTCCATCTCAGATCACATAGCATCCAGCCACTCTCACAGAGTCCCCACTCCTGATGGCCTGCTCGAAACTAGTTAGGTCATCATCTCATGATGCAATCCTCGCTCCTACTGTCATAGAGAAAACATAAGTATCTCTCAGGTGGGTGAGGAACCCTACCAAATCGGCGGAGAGGCTGAGGTTCGTTGGGAGCTATTGAATCCTCCATTTCTATCAAATCATCAGCTGCAGTTTGTATAGCTGGAACTCCTTCCAGTTCTACCTCATGACCACTAATTTCTTCACAACAAATTCCCTTTCCCAAAGGTGGCATGCTGAGAAACAAAACAACTTTTGCTTCTCAGTGTGCTAGAAGATATTCCCTTGCTAATGCTTGGGATATCCAACAAACTTCCACAGAACTGACCTTGCCTCGAGCTTGTCCGGATTTTGCTTTTAGACATAGGCCGGACAACTCCAAATCTTAACTTTCTTAAGAGATGGGCTCTTCCCATACCATATCACATATGGAGCGGTAGGCACTTGATTTGGTTGGAACCCTATTCAATAGGTATGCAGCTTCTCAAGTGCATAACCCCCAAAAGGAAATAGGCAACTCAGTAGTACTCATCATACAGCACACCATATCATATAGGGTGCAATAGCTCCGCCCCAATATACCAACGCGCTGTGGTGTATACGGAGGAGTAATGCTGAGAGAGAATCTCATTCTCCTTTAGAATAGTCCAGGAATTCCATGCTCAAGTATTCTCCTCCCTGATCACATCAAAGGACATAATACTTATACCCGTTTTAGTTCTCTACTTCTGACTTATATTCTTTGAATTTCTCAAAAGCTTCAGACTTGTGTTTCAATAGGAACACATGTGCGAATCTTGAGAGATCATCAGTGAATGTAATGAAGTACAAAGAACCAGTCCTGGCATGTGTAGACAGGGGACCTACATACATCATCATGTATCAATCCCAAGAGTTCATTAACTCTTTCTCTGTTTCCAATAAACGAAGCTATGGTCATCTTATCTTTGTGACATGACTGGCAAGTTTTACAAGATGTAAATTCAAACAGATTTAAATATGCATCTAAATGTAACTTAGCTAGTCGGGTCGCATTGATATGACCTAGTCTACAATGCCTCAAGAAGGATTCGTTCATTTCTGAACTCTTCCTCTTGTGTGTGTTCTGTACGTTAAGAACTGTGGTTTGATTTAGAACGTATATGCTTTTAGATAACGTACCTAAACTGATCAACTCTTGATATAGGAAATGTTCAAAACATTATCCATCAATACAAAATTATATCCTTCTTTACTAATAAAGAGACTGATATGATGTTGTATATCAGGTTCGGTATCTAATGACATTCGTTCAAAATCAATGTATTTGGTAATACAGGGTGATAACTGCCAACAAACTTGGCTGCAACACATCACCCGTTCCCAGTTCTCTACCTATATGTAGCCCATGTAACAGACTACATATATGGGATCCTGATCCGGTATCACATACCCAGGACGTAGAGGATACTGAGAGACAGTTCTCGGTAATTAACACACCCGAAGAAGACGCATCATCATGCAGTTTCTTCGTTTGGGCGGCACGGGAATCCTGGTAATCCCCTATTTCCTGTCGGTCTTATAACAATTATAAGTTGGAGCGGGACCAACGTTCCCCAGCTCAGTATAACAAGCGGGTTCGGTCAATATATTCGTATTATTATCTTGATTAAAGCGTGACATGGTCGCTACCTGGAAAGAGAGAGGGGAAAATACTCAGCGTATGCTCTTGCAAGATTAGATTGGTTATTAATATATCTAATCAGGATGGCTCCCACTGTTTTAGTCAAATCTTCCTTCAAACCCTAAAAGGAAAGACTAGCCGGGATTAATTACACCCTACAAGTTCGCCAATCTTTCAGCCAGGCCAGTGCCAGTACTTTGAGGGAGGTTCCCCGTGCTTTCGCACGGACCTAATTAAAATAAACCTCGTTTTCCCAGGGGCATAACCCCATTGACACCTTTCTAGACACCTACTTGATCGGCTAATTATAATGTGTAAAACTCTCCCAGGAGTAACTCTTACTCGCAGTGGGTATCAGGATCCAACTATCTCATAGGAGGTATGAAATCTCATTGCAAATTTCAACACTTGAAATTCCCGATAATATTTTACCCCTAATGTGTTATGACCTTGACGAATGCCGAACAACCCATAGTCCGCTAGTCAAGTTCAACTCGTACATTTCCTGATTGAATTAAACCCACCCGCATGACCCTTGACGAATGCTAAACAACGCCATATGAATACCCTAATCAAATCGCATCGTATGCAGCAGATAAGCACTAGTTAGCTACCGAACACTACGCCTTGACGAAAGCAAACTACCACAGCACGAATACTAAGTAGTACTTATCTGAAATGACGGAGGGCTACGACAGGTTTTTAAGAAAACCTTTTGTGTAATGAATTTGATATCATTGTAGAATCAAATGATTTAAATGGAGTGTTTTAGAGGCTTTTGCTAGTTTCACTAAAGAGGTCACTCCCGGTGAAAGGATCTCGGCTCTTTCCTCATCGAATGAGGTGCAGGATATTTCACAAATACCACTGTGCAAAGCAAGAACTAGAAAGGTAATAAAAAGAAGAAACCAAGGGTTGTAGCATCTGCCAGTTATTGCTAAAGAGGTCACTCCCGGTGAAGGGATCTCGGCTCTTTCCTTATCGAATAAGGTGCTGGATGTTATACAAGGAACACCGCTATGCAAAGCAACAACTAGAGCTACCTGTTTTTGAAAATTCGATTCCACAACATCTTTAGGTTTCTTTTATTTCATTAATCTCATTAATGAAGTCCCATCATTTTAAGTTACCTAAACATCACAGATAAATACAACGTACGCTTATGCCATCCGCATTCGCCTCGATGTCCCCTCGTGCACCGTTAGGTTAGGTAACTAACGGCAGAGCGGGGAAGTGCTAGCGCGGGTGTAAAACATAAGCAACGTCTATATAATGTATCACATATACTATATCCTGTATTCATATCATCAATATGTCAAATGATCACATCACAGATATCGCAGCAGAACATAACATATGAAATATTGGATATACTAGGATTTCCGGGTTTTATTTTAAGCCTGTATAAAACACGGATTCCATGGTCATGATGAATAGCCAATCCCACACCCCTAGACCCCTACGAGAGAGGCAAGCAATCCTACCAATTCTAGAGTTAGGAGACCCGGTCTCGACTCTTCGAGATGGTCTCCCACTGGACCCTAGAACCCGGTTACTTGTGCTCCCTGCCTTGGGTCTAACCTAATGCGGAAAAGTAAATAATATACAATGGTGACATCATTCTTAACCCGGAAGTGCCCCAATAAAAGAATATTACATACAATGAATTTTACATGAATGAAAATAAAAACTCTCATCTCACATAAATCCCCGACTATTCAAACACGATGATCCAATATAACATATCCCAGCAACACATAACATCACATGTCATCAACATAAGTAAATATGCGTATCCCAATCGTCGTTGACATATAGAACCAAAACCGGCGATACACCACATATTACACTTACGGTCAAAGAAAAGAAAGTGAAAAACTACAACAGTTGGAATCCGCAACCAGCTTAGACATCACATGCCTAACCAAATGAATTCCTTAGACATCGCATGCCTAACAATTATAAACCCCGCATTTTAGTCTCGATCTCGAAAACACTTTTCAATATCTAGTCAGGAAATTCAACAAGATTCCCGACATCCTGATCGAATGCTCGTCGGAAACTTTAGTAGACGGCCGCACCCCCCGATGCCGTCGACGAAGTGTACTAAGGCGAAACACCGCTACCGCGAGCACCCGAACGGATGCTTTCGACGATGGGGTTCTCCTTCAGTCACTTAGTCGGGGCTATGGGGCGTGGCTATCTATTAAGTTTACCCGGTGAGTATCCGCATACACTACGTGATTGCGACGGACTTTTGATCTCATCAAAATCCCGTGGCAACCGATCATCTGAGACTAAATTGCTAGATTTATAACATTCAAATTAGTTATCTCATAACTACTTGTGGATTCCAAATATTGTATCCCATCACATGATACCCGGACGAACGTTAAACTTTTCAATCGATTCATCAAAGTCCCATAATTTCCCGACAGCTCAACACTTGAGCACAGTTTTAATAATACCCAGAATATGCCACAGTACCTATGCACCAGCCGTAGAAGGGCAAACCCAAGCCTCACTCATGTCGCCATGGAACTACGGCAAACCCTAGTGTTTGACCGCGGTTCCGCGATCCAAAAAGTCGAGTTAGGGTTTCATTCTTCTAGAGGGTTCATAGGATCACTTGCATGTTTTTCCGAATACGTTAAACTTGGAAAAATGGGTTTTTGACATTCGATCGAACTTTTTAATTTCGTCTAGGCAACATGCGAATAACCCGAAACAATGTTAAAACTACGAATACGAAACACTCTGAATTGTTTATAGTGTAAGATTACATCACATGCAAAATTAGCAAAAACAAACAACACCTAAAACATCAAAACCAAGTCACAGGAACACACAAAAATTTTCCGGGGGGGTTCGGATTTGGCCGAGATCAAGCATGTCATGGCCGGCCAAATTTTCATGAAACCCCCTGAAATTTTAACAGTGTTCAAGTTATATCCCATATAGCACTCTGCACTTGTTTTAAAAGAAAATTTTGATAAATATTTAAAATCGATAGAAACATGATTTTCGAGTTTCAAGTTTCGGAGTATTTCGGTTTCGTAATCTTAACGAAATCCGTATTAATTTCTAGCATGACTCTGATACCACTGCAGGGTTACCTAAGACGGCAGCAAGGTTTCGGGAGGTATCGTCTATGCCAGATTCAAAAATTTGCCGTTTTAGCCAACCCTAACTAAGAATCATTAACAAGAAATCGACGGAAATTAATGCAAACAACTTTTCAAGTGTAGTGAGCAAGGAATACAACCTTTGTAGACCGGTCTTTCACTTCAATAGCTCCGTGTAGTAGTCCCCTTCGCTGCGATCGTGAACTCCGGACTCTAGAAAGGCTCCCTTGAAGAAACGAACATGCTTGCTTCGAAGACTTCGAGGCCGAAGATGATCTACGTCGAGGAGACACTAACCTAAGCTATCTCTTCACTAATCATGGAATTAGTGAAGCAAACACCCTATACTAAATGGCAAGTAGTAGAGGATGATGAAGTAGGAAGTGGGCTCACTTTAGAATTGATTTTCTCACATTTTATCTCATATCTCCATTGAAGCTAGAAAGCTTTTTAGAAGGAAGAACAAGAAGAACTCATCATATGAATTCATCTAAATGGATTATTGCAACCATGGATAAGTTAAGCCCTCATGCCTAACTCATGTAGAGAATAAACAAAGGGCTAAGGTTAAGGGTTGGGTTAACTAATATCCTAAGGAATGACAAAAGAGTGGACTTTGTCAATGTTTCTACAAGCTTCATCCAAGCTTGACAACATTGACCAAGTCTTCTCTCTTTTGTTTTAACTTAAGAAATAAATAAAACCCTAACTTAACCCTAGCATGGTTTAAGTCTCATACACACATCTTGCTATGTATCATCAAGCATGACACAAAATAATGTACACTTGCATATATCATATATATACAATGTGCACAAACCAAGTGAGAAAATAATCATAAGTGAGCTAATACTAGTTAATGTAATGTAATATATCTAATATATAATTATACATTAGATTATCAAATTAACTCTTGATTTAATAATCCGGCTATATCACATATAACCGGCTAATATCATGTGTAACAACTTATCGAATCAACACATGATCTGATAACCCGGTTATATCGCATACAACCGGCCAATGTCACAAATCGCGAGAATTGAATACGGTATCTCATATCGTATTAATCTCGTTCCCGCACATATCACATATGTGCTCCTACTCTGTTTCGCTTGAGCCAGGAAACACCTGTGTAGGACTCTAAAGACTCGTCAATACGCCGGCAGTAGGTGATGATCATATCAAACACCCACAAGCCGCAAGCAGTCTGCTAAACGTAGCGGCCACCCGGATATTGAGCGATCAGAAGATCAACAAGCAAGCCTGCTGACACTCCTGCGAATCCAATCAGTAACACTACCGTGCAATCCGGTCTCTTCGTCTGATATGTCGTATATCTCGTCTAGGGGTGGTAAACGTCAGACCCCAGTAACTCGATAAGTCATGTCGATGTGAGGCTCATAACGGGTCGAGAAACTACTGATAACACTTACCGGTATATCTCTGAAGCAGCCCTGAACAGGGACTTCCAGTTATAGCCAATCGAGCACAACGCAACATCAACCCCCAATACCGGGAGAGACGAAACCCCTCCTATCGCTCATTGCCTCCATATGACTCGGACTATACCCAAAAGCCACCGTTTTGCACGTTCTCTAGAACGTGGTAAGGTGGAAATCAAAGCACAATGGGAATCATACAAGACTCTATGACGATCTCGGGTCTACAGACTAACATGTACCAGTGTCACTAGAGAACTGCTATCTGACGTTAGGTATAATACCATTTGGGAGTTCTCGGCAAGTCCGTTCAGTGTACCCAGTCTCCACTGAGCACCCGTATACTGTCTTTGATGCCAAACACCAATGGATATGGGATCATCCATCGCCCATCTACATGGGTCGAGAAGCTATACGCTAGTATACTCTGGTATATCGATGCCCTGTCTCGATACACCCACGACTAGGAACATTTGAAGGATGTACTTAGCGACCACACTGTCCCCACTAGTATGATCTGCATCATAATCCTGAAAGTCAAGTACTCATCCTAAGGGATTTATCAACATGTAACATAGAGACTATCAGAGTACATGTTAAGATAAAGAGCAACCAAATAGCATACTATCATGTCGAGCAAGAAAGTCCTCCATATATATGTCCAAACATCCACTACAATATACATCGTATGTACAGTAATGGCCTCTAGGGCATACATATCACTAACATTTCTTACCCCACGACGCCAAGAATCAAAGCCCTCATCAAGAGGCCTCCGAGCAGCTACCCTGCTCGGTCCATCCTTAGCAAGCCACTCCATGCCCTCCCGCGCTAAGGATCAAAGCACTCATTAAGAGGCCACCGAGCAGCTACCCTGCTTGGTCCATCCTTGGCTCGTAATTTACTACCCACCGATTCCAAGGATCAAGCCCTCATCAAGAGGCCACCGAGCAGCTACCCTGCCCGGTCCATCCTTAGCAGGCAACTCCATGCCCTCCCGCGCTAAGGATCAAAGTCTTCACCAAGAGGCCACTAGGCAGCAACCCTGCTCGATCCATCCATGGCCGGTAGTTCCCTACCCACCGACGCCAAGGATCAAAACCCTCACCAAGAGGCCACCGAGCAGCAAACCTGCTTGGTCCATCCATGCCTGGTAGTTCACTACCCACCGACGCCAAGGATCAACGCCCTTGCCAAGAGGCAGCCAGGCAGCAACCCCGCTCGGTTCATCCTTGGCTGGTAATTTCTTACCCCACGACGCCAAGGATCAAAGCCCTCATCAAGAGGCCACCGTGAAGCTACCCTGCTCGGTCCATCCTTAGCAAGCCACTCCATGCACTCCCACGCTAAGGATCAAAGCCCTCATCAAGAGGCCACCGAGCAGCTACCCTGCTCGGTCCATCCTTGGCTGGTAATTTACTACCCACCGACGCCAAGGATCAAGCCCTCATCAAGAGGCCACCGAGCAGCTACCCTTCCCGGTCCATCCTTAGCAGGCAACTCCATGCCCTCCCGCGCTAACGATCAAAGCCCTCATCAAGAGGCCACAGAGCAGCTACCATGCTCGGTCCATCCTTGGCTGGAAATCTCTTACCCCACGAAGCCAAGGATCAAAGCCCTTATCAAGAGGCCACCGAGCAGCTACCCTGCTCGGTCCATCCTTAGTAAGCAACTCCTTGCCCGACGACGCCAAGGATCAAAGCCCTCATCAAGAGGCCATCGAGCAGCTTCCCTGCTCAACTTCCTGCACGTATTTTAATAAGCGGTCCCCACCTCGACTTCGGGGCCATGGAGACACCGGCCTTACACCGGTCTTTGCACACTTGACAAGCGGTTGAATTCAACTCGACGTTCGATCGCCAGACGAAGAACCGATCTCCGACCTAACGCATCATGAAAGCAGTACCGCGCAAATAAAAATTTTACCACAAACAAAGGGAAAATGTGCACGCAAAGAACACTGCAAAAAGATTTTATTCACCAAGCCGGAAGTCTTTACATAGGTATTATGGGCTCCCCGGCCTTACAAAAACGCCCGGAGGCTTACAAAATTTCAGCGCAAAAGAAAACAAGGAAGCAAGGAGGTTCAGGCCTCGGGACTAGGGAGAACCTCGATGAGCTGTGCTTCCACCGCGATAACCGGGGTGGTATCTTGAAGGTCGGGGCCCATCGCAGGAGCCTCGGTGCCGGTGGTCGGGGCGACTGACTTCTCCCCAACGCTCCCACTAGGGGCCTCTCCCCTTGCAGCGCTTCCGGGGGCATTCCCCTGCGCCTCGTCCCCGAGGGGGTACTCACCCCGGAGCTCGCCGTTAAGGAACTCCGGCATCAGGGCCTTGACGGCGTCGTGCCAAATGATGGTAGGGGCTCTAGTGAGGTCGGTGTAGTACTGGTCCAACTTCTTGTAGCTCTCCACCGCCTTCGACGCTCGGAGCTCGGCACGCCTCATTCCCTCCTTCGCCACCTCGTTCTCCCTCCGGAGGGTGTTCGCCGTCTTCTTCAGGGTGGTGACAAGCACCTTGGGATCTTCCAACTTAGCCTAGGTGGATCGGGCGGCCTCTCGGCACTTGGCGATCTCCCGATCCCCGGCCGCCACTCGGTCTTCGAGGGCAGCGACCCTCTCCATCACCGGTTGCAGCTCCAGCCTTGAGCTCTCTTCCCGCGAGGAGAACTCACCCGCGGCCTGCATCGCCGGGGCAATTTCCTCGTCCTCCATGTTGACGACGAAGGCGACGTGCTGGAGGACCTGAAGAAAACAAAGGAGGGGTTAAAAAGGAAAGGGGGCACCTAACCTTGCGAACAAAAATACTGAATAAAGACCCAAGTGAGGTGAGAACACTGACCTGCACGGCCTCCTGGGCTATGGCCTCCATCTGCGCCCGGAGGGTCCCCCAAGGGATTCTTCCCCCGGCCGACCTCTCCATCTCTGAGAGCAGAATATCAGCGACAGAAAGCCCGGAAGGCACCTCAAAGCGAAGATCCCCTTCGTCCATGACTATCGGGGAAGCCGGGGACGTCCTGTGGTACCTCTTGAGAAGAGACGCAGGAGAGCCCGTCTCGCCTCCTACCTCCGGAGCCCGGGGCTCCTTCTCCCGGACGTGTTTCCGGCTCGGCGCATGGCTGGACTCCGGGGCTCGGGGCGTGCTTGAGTGCCTAGATGGAGCGGTTTCCGGTAGAGCCGGAGCCGACGACGGGCGAGAAGGGCTGGCGCCTCCGGCCTTCTTCTCCTTCTTCTGTTCGACCAGGGCCGCCAAAAATTTGCCTAGGTCCATGGGTTCTGCATAAGACAAAAGTACAAAGGAGTCAGCAATTCCATAAAAAGTGAAAGAATACACAATTCTAAACAGGTAGCCTGAAAACTCCTAACTTACCCGCGAACTGGGCGGGGCTGAGCCCGGCCCAACCGAGGGCCCGCTCGGACAGCAACACATCAGCCCGGGCGAGGGGCTCCCGCTCCGACATCGCCACCACGTCGGGATCATTCGACCGCCTCACTCATGGGCAGTTGGCCCTGTGCCACTGGATGGGCACATGCCAATCCTCGCCCTCGGGCGGCCCAACAAACAAAAACTTCTTCTTCCATTCGTGAATGGAAGAAAGTACTACGACGACCCCTGACCTGGCAGCACCTCCCCGGTGTTTTCTAAAAGAGATGTATACCCATCTCGACTCGCCCCTGCAAGTGCCGGGGTGGTTTTTGTAGCAAAGAGAAGAAACAAGAAGGCTCCGGCTGAAAGGGATCAGACGTAATTTCAACTGGACTAGGAACCCAAGGAGAATCCTCCAAGAGTTCGGAGCTAACTGGCCCGGGGCTTACTCAAAACAATTCAACGCCGCACTCACCTCGGGGGAGAAGGGCAGGTGCATCCTGGATCAAAAGGCTTCCAGGTACAAGGCAATCTCCTTGCCCCGTACCTAGTCTGCCCTCTCCCCCTCCTCGGCCAGACGAACAAGTAGCCGGGAGGAATGTGGAAACGAGTCCGGATGGTAGCGAGCTCATCCGCATACCTCAGCATGGATGACGTGCCAAGAGCATCTATGACCTGCGCTCTGGGGACCGCCCCTGTCGCACGACCCCGGGAAGCATGACTAACCCTAACTTCCCGGGGGGACTCCGACTCAGACGAGGAAGAGGAAGAAGAAGCAGCAGCAGAAGAAGAAGAAGAAGAAGAAGAAGAAGAAGAGGAAGAGGAAGCTACAGAGGACTCCCTAGACTCTTCCCAGACTATTTCTACAGACTCCTCGGTAGAAGACATCTAACCTGATCAAAGGGATGAGTCCTCGGAAAAGAGAACGCAAGGAATCCAACCTGAGGAGAAGAGCACCGAGCTAACACGACTGGGGACGAGGAAATTGTGGTGAGGTATGGGCCTTGATGGGGATCCCACCTCTATTTATAGCTACCGGCGTACACATCCTACGGCTCCGATCGCCTCCCGCCAAGACAGCGCTTCGCAACCAACGGCCGACAACATTCCACCTGTCGCACTCATAGTGGGCACGGGAACACCTTCGGCCCGTCTCATCAACCAACCAGCGCCAGACACGTGGGCTGGCGCTTCGATGAACATACGCACAAACCGGCGCTTCCTCTTTAATGCAAGGTCTCTCCCCTGATCCGCTGACGTCATCAAGAAAATACGACTAATTGCCCGGGAATACGCACCGACGATATCTTCAAATAAGATCTCACCCCGGGTGACCGGTCCGGTGACCGGTCCGACTACTCTCGACCCGACCCAGGAACGGGTCGAGACGAGAGTGGGGGGCTAATGATGATGCTCGATATCGGTGACTCCCCAGATCATGACACGTGGCAGATGACGTGTCCCAGAGCTTACAAGAAAGGATCAAGAATGGTATGTTGGAAGCATACCCCGAGCCTGCGACCCGAGGATGTTACCGACCTTCGGTGGCCTTCTAGACCACCTCCAGCTCTCCTCCGAGCTATCACAGAACCAAGATGCATCCGTTCCCGAGCCTCCCGCCGAGCTTATCTTCCTCGGTCTCACCGACCGACCCACAACACCGATCACAGGTGCCTCCGCCACGGCTCCGTGAATCTCGCCAGGCGTGAGATATCCGCCGCCCATGATCTCGCATTCCACGCCATCACGATCCCCCATTAACGAGCATATCTCGTCAATAATGGGGAATCCCGCCTATCACGCGGTCGTAACGCCAGGGGCGTAACGGTCAGCGTGAATCTCATGCCCGCCTGCCCATGGCTGCCACTATATAAACCCCTCTCCCAGACTACTCAGGTAAGCCATTTTTACCCCAATAAGCCGTTACTCTACTAAAATACCCCGTCTAACTTGATCGTCGGAGGGTCCTCGGTGGCACAACTACCCCGGGACTTCCTTGTAGGTAGCTCGGCCTCAACCACATAAAACCATTGAGATCCACACGCTTCAGGAGTCAACCCTCCAAATCCAATCTCAGCCATCCATCAGCGCTGGCAGCAGAAGGTAACATTCGAAGGAGATCCAGAGATCCATCACCTCGTGTTCTCAGAAGTGGATATAATAGCTTCATTCTCTTCTCCTTCCTCTATAGGTAACAGACCCTCTAACACGAATATATGTTGCTTATTCTTGCATTTGTGCCCTGCTACCCAAGGTTCATCACAATAGAAACAAATTCTCAACTTCCTTTTCGTTGCCAACTCTTCTGATGAAATTCCTTTAACCTCTACATGTAAAGAATTAGAGGTGGTGGAATTCACTGTATTCTGAGACTCTTTACTCTTCTGTGATGCCCATGTCCCTGCTTGATGTGCTTGGTTGAAAAGCCTAATTTTGTGCAATTTCCTGCTAACAATGATCTTCCCATCAAATAGCTTAGCTAGAACCACAGCTTCCCTAAAGGTAGAGAGTTTACAAGCCATGACTTCATCCTTAATCTCTTCTTTAAGGCCTCCGATGAATTTGTTCATCACATAAATGGCAGGCAACTTGACGTGACCTGGATCACGCCAAGATGTTACCTTCCGTTGATCTGCTGATAGCGGCGATAGACGGCTGAGATTGGATCTGGAGGCAGGCTCCTGAAGCGTGTGGATCTCAATGGGTTTGAGGTTGGTTGGGCCGAGCTACCTGCAAGGAAGTCCCGGGGTGGTTGTACCACCGAGGACCCCCCGACGGTCAAGTTAGAGCAGAAATCCGAGCAGAGTAACGACTTAGTGGAGTAAAAATGGCTTACTTGAACCGTCTGAAGGAGGGGTTTAAATAGCAGTGGCAGCAGGTAGGGCAGGAGCGAGAATCACGCCGGCCGTTACGCTCCCGACGTCACGCACGCGTGATGAGCAAGATCTCCCATTAATGGCGAGACATGCTCGTTAATGGGGGATCGTGATGGCGTGGAACATGGGATGTGTCCGGCGGATATCTCGCGCATGGCGAGATTCGCGGGATGGCGGCTACGCCTGTGAGCGGTGCCGTTGGTCAGTCAATGAGACCGGGGAAGATGACCTCGGCAGGAGAGCTCACGGACGAGCGAGAGAGCCGAGGTATCTTGGTTCTGCGGTAGCCCAGAGACGATCTGGAAGGCCGAGGAGGCCGATTGTGCAGGGGGCTCGGGCACAAGCCAACAGTTGTTTGTCGGATGGTCACAGGAGTAGCCTGGTCGGCCAATGTAGGTCCTTTCTTGTGAGCTTTGGGACACATCATCTGCCACGTGTCATGATCTGGGAGATCATCGATATCGAGCATCATCATTAGCCCCCCACTCTCGTCCCGACCAGCTGATGGGTGTCACGACCCGCAGGATACGGAACGTGACTGGCACTTAAGTTTACGAAACGTCTCAAGACGTCCGTAAAATAAGTAAGCCAAAGCCCAGAAAACCAAAACCAAATAAGCAAAAGAGTGAAGAGAACCCAATCAATTGAAAACGAGTTTATCAAATAAGTCATATAAAACCTTTTTAAAAACAACATCAATTTTTCCGAAAATTTCGGCAGAGTCTCCTTTGTAAATACTGGCCCCCAAAATGGGTACAACAAGAATATATTTGAATCCAACAAATAAGGCATCCCCAAGCGGGAGCTAGCACTTCGCCACAAGGCGGTCACAAATCCCACGCAATGTAAAGCAACAACATGCGAAATAATCATAAGGAAGCATGAGAAAAACAGCATGTCGACTCAAGTGAGCTCGACCCCAAAATACAGCATAAAAAGTCCACAAATCTCACAGTCTCATCTCTATGTCAATATACAACAATACTGGTAGATACAGTAGATGGAGTACACTAGATACAAAGAATATACAAGGTGGTACAAAAATAATGATATAACCCACCTAAGAGCAAAACCTCAAGTCCAGGCAAAAGAGGCAAAAGAAGCAAGTGCGCCCGCCGCTACTGTACTGACGGAGCGGACCTGAAAAAGGCTGTGGCACAACGGGGGTGAGTTGCCAACTCGTGAGTAATAAATAACATCTATAGAGGCTATCGCAAGTATGCACACAAGCATCCTAGCCTCTAAAATACAGGTATGGCAGGACATAATAGCAGGTATGTATGCAATATGAATATACTAGCAGGTATGAATGCAATGTGAATCAACTCGTGATCTGAATGTGTAAGTACAAGAAATCATGTTTTTCCTTTAGGAATCTCTTTTGAAATACCAGCACAATACCGATAAAATCAACAAGAACCTGTGTCCAGCAACGACACCTCAAAACTATCACAAATCTCATATATCCATGTCATAGTATCTCTGGCCTCAGCCATCCGGCTGACCCATCTCAATATCAATATCTCATCATCTCGCGGCCACGGTCGGTATCCTCTAGATATCCGTCGTGCCAAACAGTCACCGGTAGGTAATCCGTCCCCTGCCAGGCTCAACGTCAACAACACATTCCTCTTGCCCCGGGGTACCTTACCGGGCCCACCATGTACCCGTGACGATTCCTCCACTCCTCGACACGGATCTCGAAAACCACAGCAAACTCATGGTGGACGACACTTACATCACTAGAAAACCGCAATTTACGTATTTAAAAAAAGTAATAAGTTTAGAAATTTTGCGGCTTTCCCCCGAAATCCAGAAATATCATAAAATCTCAAGAAATCCTCATAAGTGCATATGTCAATGATAATGAATGCATATGGTATCAATAATCAAGTTGTGATGTATGATTAATAGACTAGGCATGAACAAATAATATGATGAGGTACATGCACATGAATAGCAATCCTACGATTTCATTTTAAGGAATTAAAGGCAATCGCACAAGTTTAAGTATCAATTAGTAAAAGGTTTCAAATTATAGGTTATCTAGTGTGGTGGCATGGCAATTACCAGGGCGTGGGTGTAAGCATGAATAGTACTCGTGCTGCATATAAAAACCCTGGCAATGGTGCAGGTGTCCTATAGAATGGGTTCGCATATGTATGTCAATATAAGGCATGAATGTAGCAAATAATCATACAAGTATTACACCCCTAATTACTAACATTACTAAGAATCGTTTTAAGCTACTAAAACTATCGGGCGACTTGCGCCATCCAACGATAGTCCCCCGCAGATGTTACTTCTACTCACCGGAATCCCTAGCTAGTCACGTCCAATCACCGCTTTCCCCTTTCGAGCCGCGTCTGACGTCTCCGCGACCGAACCTGGAATTACATAAATACCAAACATATGGTTACATATCAAGAACGACGCAAAACCCAAACGAAGATACTAACTTTCACAAGCTAGGTACAACGTGCACAGGTGCGGAACGCACGCGAAAATCGCAAAACTAACTAGAATCGTCGATTTGGTCGCCCGGAAAAACTAAAACCCGAACACTCAAAAATCCGCACTCACACATCCTAACAGTCATAGGATACGCTAAAAATGTCATCAAGACATCGCAATTAATTCATCACAATATTTTATAACACAACTAGCAAGCTAGAATTTGCAATTTGGTGCAAACATCGACAATTAGCGACAAAGTTAACACAATCCAACACAACAATCCAAACTAACCCACTAGATAGCCACTACACTAATTTTAAACCATTAACTATGCTTCAAAACATATTTTCCACAACCAACCCTTCTCTTGATTTTTGGTAATTAGCAAAACAAGGAAAATATCACACAAGATTAATTTGGATTAGCATAACATGAAGCCACCTAAGCAAAGTAACCTTATAGATTGGTTAAGTAAACAACTAGATAGCTAATTAGCTTTAATTAACTAAATGATGGTTTCTAAAAACCCTAGTTTAACTCTAACCATAAACCTTTAAAAACTAGATTAGAAACTAACACTAGATTTTAGCCCAATTAGCAAGTTAACCACTTAGATTAAGCTAACAAAATAACTAGATAACAAAATAGCTTAATTAATCTCTTAATGGTGTTCTAAACCCTAAATTGATTTTCAAACCACAAACTTTAAAAAAAAACTAGTATGCAAATAGCACTAAAATTAACACTAAACAACTCAATTAAAGAATTCTAACCATAAGAACTTAACTTGGAGGAAATTATACCTCAAGATCTATGGATCTAGCAAGAACAAAATGCCTCCAAAGATGGCTTCATAGCACCAAGATCCATGCAAGAAAGGTTAAGAAGAATGGATGAAGGATTTGGTTTGAATTTTGAATAAATTGTGGATTTTTGGAGCAAATTTTGGATGAACTTTGATGGAAGAAGAGTGGAGATTTGGGGCTGTTTTTTCTGCAGAAATCCAGCAGTGAGGGAGTGGGGAGAAGTGTGGGGAAGTGGAGAAAAAAAGTCCAAGTCAACCCTCTCATATTACCATAATACCCTTACCCTTTAAATATATATATAACCATTTTTAACCCATTTCTCACATGATTTA
This sequence comes from Agapanthus africanus, assembly GCA_030015575.1. Taxonomy (NCBI): domain Eukaryota; kingdom Viridiplantae; phylum Streptophyta; class Magnoliopsida; order Asparagales; family Amaryllidaceae; genus Agapanthus; species Agapanthus africanus. The sequence goes on along the minus strand of JASDDO010000016.1, from coordinate 266,862,627 downwards.
AGGTCAAAAAGAGGGAAAGAAAATTCTTGGGCTGATACAACAGTGTGGGGCCGGCCAAGGGGAGTGAGGGTGAGTGTGAGAGACTTTACAAAAAAATTCTATGCAAAAAGACCCCCCACAAGTCCAAAATTGCAAGTTTTAGCTTAAATTCAATAAATTTCGTTTTCCATAATAAAAATTAGTTAAAACTTAAAATAAAATACTAAAAATTTATGTTAGAACTAGATTTTAATTAACATGATTTTAAAGCTTAAATTTAGCCCATTTAAATTTATATTTATCGCTAATTTAATGTATTTTCCTACCGGCTTAAAATAATATTAAAAATTGAAAAATTAGGGAAAAATTTTAAACGACCAGAATTTCATAATTAACTCATTTGCTACTAAAAACTAGCAATTACCTATCCAAATTAGGTATAATTAGTCCTAAACTGCAAAAATAACAAAAAGGACGGTTTTCGGAAAAATACCGAATTTTCACCGATTTTCAGGAAAACACCAAAACGACTTTTCAAGGCGCTACAATCTTCCCTCCTTAAAGAAATTCGGTCCCCAAATTTAAAAATATAACACGCGTACCTTCAAAGAGATGGGGATATTTCTTCCTCATCTCGCCCTCGGTCTCCCAGATAACCTCCTCGCTGCTCGGGCTACGCCAAAGGACCTTGACGGTTGGTATAATCTTCGATCTCAACTTCTTCACCTGCCGATCCAGGATGGCCACCGGCTGCTCTGCAAACGAAAGGTCGCGCTCTAGCTGGAATGTCGGGTGCTGAATCGCATGCGAAGGGTCGTGAAGGTGCTTGCGGAGCATCGAAACATGGAAGACGGGGTGAACATCGGGAAAGCTGGGTGGAAGGGCCAAACGATATGCAACAGCACCGACACGCTCGAGGATCTCGAAGGGACCTACGAATCTAGGGCTAAGCTTCCCCTTTCGACCAAAACGCATCACGCCCTTCATCGGAGAGACTCTCAGAAAAACATGGTCGCCAACTGCGAACTCTAATCTGCGACGGCGCCTGTCCGCATACGATTTCTGCCTGCTCTGAGCCGCTCTCATCCGGTCTCGGATCAACTGTATCTTCGTTGTCGTCTCCTCAACAAGCTGCGGCCCCAAAATACTGCTCTCGCTGAGCTCTGTCCAACAGACGGGCGATCTGCATCTCCTCCCATACAATGCCTCGAAAGGTGCCATCTGAATAGTATCCTGGAAGCTGTTGTTGTAGGAGAACTCCACTAAAGGTAAATGACGATCCCAGCTACCGCCGAAGTCTAAAACGCACGCTTTGAGCATGTCCTCGAGAGTCTGAATGGTCCGCTCTGACTGTCCGTCGGTCTGCGGATGAAACGCTGTACTGAAGCTCAAAGGAGTGCCCAAAGCCTCCTGAAGTCTCTGCCAAAGTCGGCTGGTGAACTGGGTGCCTCGATCTGACACGATACAAGTCGGTACTCCATGCAACCGCACGATCTCGTCAATGTAGAGCTGAGCATACTGAGCGAAGCTGAAAGTGGTCTTCACTGGTAGGAAGTGAGCCGCTTTCGTCAATCTATCCACGATCACCCAGATAGAGTCATACCCTCGACTGGTCCTGGGTAGACCCACAACGAAATCCATCGAAATCTGCTCCCATTTCCACTCCGGAATGGGTAATGGCTGTAGCTCTCCTGCGGGCCTCTGGTGCTCGGCCTTGACTTGCTGACAAGTCAGGCATCTCGATACAAACTCCGCAATGTCCCTCTTCATCCCGTCCCACCAGTAGGTCTCTCTCATATCATGGTACATCTTGGTGGAACCGGGGTGGACACTATACACTGATCGGTGTGCCTCCTCAAGAATGTCGTGCCGCAATCCATCAGCATCTGGTACGCACAGTCTAGATCCATAGAGTAAAATCCCCTGATCGTCAATCACGAACTCGGAAAATCTGCCCTGTCCCATCTGTGCCATGATCTCTGAGCAACGGTCGTCACTGCGCTGTGCCTCATATATACAGTCAAGCAACTGTGGGCATGCACGAACATGCGCGAGCTGTCCCCCTGTCTGAGTGAACTCGAACTCAACTCGGCTGTCGCATAAAATCTGCCAATCTGCTGACGACTGCCTCTGCACTGCGCGCAAAAAGGATAGACTACCCCCGGGCCTCCTACTCAATGCATCCACCACTATATTAGCCTTGCCCGGGTGATATAGGATCTCGCAGTCGTAGTCTTTCACCAACTCCATCCAACGACGCTGTCTGAGGTTCAGGTCTCGCTGCTGAAATATGTACTTTAAGCTCTTGTGATCAGTGAATATCTGACACGACTCGCCGTATAGGTAATGTCGCCAAATCTTCAGTGCAAAGACCACTGCAGCCATCTCCAAATCGTGAGTGGGGTAGTTCTGTTCATGCTTCTTCAACTGCCGAGAAGCATATGCGATCACCCGTCCATGCTGCATCAATACGCATCCTAACCCCACTCGCGAAGCATCACAGTAGACTACAAATCCGCCTGATCCCAAAGTCAAAGATGATACCGGCGCCGTAGTCAAACAAGTCCGTAGCTGCTGAAAACTGCGCTCGCACTCCTCTGTCCAAACGAAAGGAACTCCCTTCCGGGTCAAACCGGTCAAAGGTGCAGCTATACGGGAGAAGTCCTGAACAAAACGCCTGTAGTAGCCCGCCAGGCCTAGAAAACTACGGATCTCAGTAACCGATGTAAGTCGGGGCCACTGCTGAACAGCCTCAATCTTCTTCGGGTCCATACATATGCCGTCTCTCGTAACCACGTGACCCAAGAATCCGACGCTGTCCAGCCAGAATGCACACTTGGAGAACTTTGCGAATAACTGGTGCTCCCTCAGAGTCTGTAACGTAATCTGCAAGTGCTGCTCGTGCTCCTCTCTGCTCCGGGAGTACACCAAGATATCGTCGATAAACACGATGATGAACAAGTCAAGATACGGCCTGAATGTACAGTTCATCAAATCCATGAATGCTGCTGGGGCGTTGGTGAGTCCGAACGACATCACCAAAGCTTATAGTGGCCGTAGCGCATGCGGAAAGCTTTCCTCGGTATATCCTCCTGTCGAACTCGCAGCTGATGGTATCCTGATCGCAAGTCGATCCTCGAAAAATACCCCGCACCCTGAAGCTGGTCGAACAAATCATCAATGCGTGGCAACGGGTATCTGTTCCGCACGGTAACCTTGTTCAGCTGGCGGTAGTCGATACATAAGCGCAAACTTCCATCCTTCTTCTTGACAAACAGGACCAGAGCACCCCACGGAGAAACACTAGGTCAAATAAGCCCCTTATCTAACAAATCCTGCAACTGATCCTTCTTCTCCCGAAGCTCTGCCGGGGCCATCCGATAAGGCGGTATAGAAATAGGCCCCGAGCCGGGAATCAAATCAATGCAGAACTCAACGTCGCGCTCAGGTGGTAGCCCAGGTAGCTGATCAGGGAAAACATCAGGGAACTCACAAACAACCGGGACCCGGTCCAACGGAACCTCTGCAGCTCAAGTATCACAAATATACGCTAAGAATCCCTGACATCCCTTCCGCAAGAGTTGACCAGCGCGAAGAGACGAAATCAAGCTGGGAAAGGTGACGCTGCGGTCTCCCTGAATAACAAGGACTGGCTCTTCCGGAAAGCTAAATCTGACTGCCTTCTCACGGCAGTCCACCGAAGCATAACAAGTGGCTAGCCAATCCATGCCCAGAAGCACATCAAAGTCCAGCATATCGAGGAGAATCAAATCAAACGATGAATCCCTCTCCCCGATACGAACGGAACACAATCGAAATACAAAACGAGCGACAAACAACTCGCCTATCGGAGTACTAACAACAAGCGGATGATCTAACGACGATGACTCACGGCCCAACATCGGTGCAAAGTGTGTAGAGACGTACGAATGTGTGGAACCTGGGTCGAATAATACCCGTGCGTCGAAAGAATAAACTGGCAAGGTACCTATCACAACGGCATTGGATGCCTGCGCATCCCGCGGTGTCAAAGTAAAAACTCGGGCCTGTCCTCCACCGATAGCGGGCTGACCTCGACCTCTGCCTCCTCGTCCTCTCTGAACAGGACCGCCGCGTCCACGGCCTCTGGGTGCACCTAACTGGCGTGGAGCATCGCCGGTGGTAGGAAGTAGGGCTCTCTGAGGAGGGGGTGGTGATGGTGGTAGGGTCACATGCGGAACTGTCGCTGCTCCCTGTCGTCTCGCCGGACAGTCTCTGACAAGATGGTGCGGACTCCCGCACCCAAAACACCCTGGCGACGGCTGCTGTCCCTGGGGATAAGAACCATATAACTGTCCCCGTCCAAATCCTCTGCCAGGCCTATCTCTCGGAAAGAATCTGGCACGCTACCTCTGAGACGGTACATCGGTGCGAATCCTCTTCGGCCCAGAAACGGCCGAAGTCTGTGATATGTGTGCCTCCATCCTAATGTCGTATCCATAGCAGCTGAGTAAGTGTCGTAGTGCTGGGCGCCAATGGCAAGATATAGCTGGGCATCGAGTCCCTGTACGAACCTCTTCACCATCTTCTCTTCGGTATCCACCAAATACGGAGCATATCGGGATAACTGTGTAAACTGGATGTTATACTCAGACACCGTCATCCCAGGTGTCTTGACTAAGGCCTCGAAGCTACGAGCTCTGGCGTCACGAACGCTCTCTGTGAGGAAACGAGCTAGAAAGACCGCTGTAAACTCGGCCCAAGTCATAGGCGGTAGACCTGCAGCTCGACCTCTCAAGACTGACTCCCACCATGTCTGCGCGAGACCCTCTAGTCGGAAACTCGCAAGCTCTACCCATCGATCATCCGAACATCTCAGCGAACGGCAGATCCTGGCTAAACTGTCAAGGAACGTCTGTGGGTCCTCCGCTGCCTCGGTGCCGGTGAATACTGGAGGTCTCAGCCTCATGAAATCCTGTAGCGAAACCGGAATGGCCACGGTGGTAGTAGTAGGAGCAGGTATCATAGCAGTCTGGGATGTGGAAGGTGCATCATCCGGCCTCGGTGTACGACTGGCTGCAACTAGGGATCCTACCATCTGACGTAGCTCCTGCATGCCCCCCATCATCTGTCGCAACTCCTCCATACCAGTCTCGAGCCTATCCATACGGCCTGGGGAAGGTGGATCGGTCTGTCCCTACGGCGTAGGCATACCCCCCTGCTCAGTCCTAGTCTCGGACGAGCCAGCTCGAATCTCGTCTCGGGCGGCAGCCCTCTGTGCCCTCGAAGCCTTCGGCGGCATAGTGGCTGTTAAAGGAAAACGGATAATAAGAACAGTGCAATAGGATCATAGGATACACGGAATTGAAGAAGGAATTTCAAGCAAGTATATCCTAAAGTCACTTAGGCGGAGTACCGTATCGCAAGTATGCCGCGGACATACACACGCTACGTTACCCTACTTAAGTCACTTACTCCATCTACCAAGGGTCATCCTACACTCAAAAAGGTAACACCTATCGTTTTGATACCAACTTTGTCACGACCCGCAAGGTACGGAACGTGACTGGCACTTAAGTTTATGAAACGTCTCAAGACGTCCGTAAAATAAGTAAGCCAAAGCCCAGAAAACCAAAACCAAATAAGCAAAAGAGTGAAGAGAACCCAATCAATTGAAAATGAGTTTATCAAATAAGTCATATAAAACCTTTTTAAAAACAACATGAATTTTTCCGAAAATTTCGGCAGAGTCTCCTTTGTAAATACTGGCCCCCAAAATGGGTACAACAAGAATATATATGAATCCAACAAATAAGGCATCCCCAAGCGGGAGCTAGCTCTTCGCCACAAGGCGGTCACAAATCCCACGCAATGTAAAGCAACAACATGCGAAATAATCATAAGGAAGCATGAGAAAAACAGCATGTCGACTCAAGTGAGCTCGACCCCAAAATACAGCATAAAAAGTCCACAAATCTCACAGTCTCATCTCTATGTCAATATAAAACAATACTGGTAGATCCAGTAGATGGAGTACACTAGATACAAAGAATATATAAGGTGGTACAAAAATAATAATATAACCCACCTAAGAGCAAAACCTCAAGTCCAGGCAAAAGAGGCAAAAGAAGCAAGTGCGCCCGCCGCTACTGTACTGACGGAGCGGACCTGAAAAAGGCTGTGGCACAACGGGGGTGAGTTGCCAACTCGTGAGTAATAAATAACATCTATAGAGGCTATCGCAAGTATGCACACAAGCATCCTAGCCTCTAAAATACAGGTATGGCAGGACATAATAGCAGGTATGTATGCAATATGAATATACTAGCAGGTATGAATGCAATGTGAATCAACTCGTGATCTGAATGTGTAAGTATAAGAAATCATGTTTTTCCTTTAGGAATCTCTTTTGAAATACCAGCGCAATACCGATAAAATCAACAAGAACCTGTGTCCAGCAACGACACCTCAAAACTATCACAAATCTCATATATCCATGTCATAGTATCTCTGGCCTCAGCCATCCGGCTGACCCATCTCAATATCAATATCTCATCATCTCGCGGCCACGGTCGGTATCCTCTAGATATCCGTCGTGCCAAACAGTCACCGGTAGGTAATCCGTCCCCTGCCAGGCTCAACGTCAACAACACATTCCTCTTGCCCCGGGGTACCTTACCGGGCCCACCATGTACCCGTGACGATTCCTCCACTCCTCGACACGGATCTCGAAAACCACAGCAAACTCATGGTGGACGACACTTACATCACTAGAAAACCGCAATTAACGTATTTAAAAAAAGTAATAAGTTTAGAAATTTTGCGGCTTTCCTCCGAAATCCAGAAATATCATAAAATCTCAAGAAATCCTCATAAGTGCATATGTCAATGATAATGAATGCATATGGTATCAATAATCAAGTTGCGATGTATGATTAATAGACTAGGCATGAACAAATAATATGATGAGGTACATGCACATGAATAGCAATCCTACGATTTCATTTTAAGGAATTAAAGGCAATCGCACAAGTTTAAGTATCAATTAGTAAAAGGTTTCAAATTATAGGTTATCTAGTGTGGTGGCATGGCAATTACCAGGGCGTGGGTGTAAGCATGAATAGTGCCCGTGCTGCATATAAAAACCCTGGCAATGGTGCAGGTGTCCTATAGAATGGGTTCGCATATGTATGTCAATATAAGGCATGAATGTAGCAAATAATCATACAAGTATTACACCCCTAATTACTAACATTACTAAGAATCGTTTTAAGCTACTAAAACTATCGGGCGACTTGCGCCATCCAACGATAGTCCCCCGCAGATGTTACTTCTACTCACCGGAATCCCTAGCTAGTCACGTCCAATCACCGCTTTTCCCTTTCGAGCCGCGTCTGACGTCTCCGCGACCGAACCTAGAATTACATAAATACCAAACATAAGGTTACATATCAAGAACGACGCAAAACCCAAACGAAGATACTAACGTTCACAAGCTAGGTATAACGTGCACAGGTGCGGAACGCACGCGAAAATCGCAAAACTAACTAGAATCGTCGATTTGGTCGCCCGGAAAAACTAAAACCCGAACACTCAAAAATCCGCACTCACACATCCTAACAGTCATAGGATACGCTAAAAATGTCATCAAGACATCGCAATTAATTCATCACAATATTTTATAACACAACTAGCAAGCTAGAATTTGCAATTTGGTGCAAACATCGACAATTAGCGACAAAGTTAACACAATCCAACACAACAATCCAAACTAACCCACTAGATAGCCACTACACTAATTTTAAACCATTAACTATGCTTCAAAACATATTTTCCACAACCAACCCTTCTCTTGATTTTTGGTAATTAGCAAAACAAGGAAAATATCACACAAGATTAACTTGGATTAGCATAACATGAAGCCACTTAAGCAAAGTAACCTTATAGATTGGTTAAGTAAACAACTAGATAGCTAATTAGCTTTAATTAACTAAATAATGGTTTCTAAAAACCCTAGTTTAACTCTAACCATAAACCTTTAAAAACTAGATTAGAAACTAACACTAGATTTTAGCCCAATTAGCAAGTTAACCACTTAGATTAAGCTAACAAAATAACTAGATAACAAAATAGCTTAATTAATCTCTTAATGGTGTTCTAAACCCTAAATTAATTTTCAAACCACAAACTTTAAAAAAAAACTAGTATGCAAATAGCACTAAAATTAACACTAAACAACTCAATTAAAGAATTCTAACCATAAGAACTTAACTTGGAGGAAATTATACCTCAAGATCTATGGATCTAGCAAGAACAAAATGCCTCCAAAGATGGCTTCATAGAACCAAGATCCATGCAAGAAAGGTTAAGAAGAATGGATGAAGGATTTGGTTTGAATTTTGAATAAATTGTGGACTTTTGGAGCAAATTTTGGATGAACTTTGATGGAAGAAGAGTGGAGATTTGGGGCTATTTTTTTCTGCAGGAATTCAGCAGTGAGGGAGTGGGGAGAAGTGTGGGGAAGTGGGGAAAAAAAAGTCCAAGTCAACCCTCTCATATTACCATAATACCCTTACCCTTTAAATATATATATATAACCATTTTTAACCCATTTCTCACATGATTAAAGGTCAAAAAGAGGGAAAGAAAATTCTTGGGCTGATACAACAGTGTGGGGCCGGCCAAGGGGAGTGAGGGTGAGTGTGAGAGACTTTACAGAAAAATTCTATGCAAAAAGACCCCCCACAAGTCCAAAATTGCAAGTTTAGCTTAAATTCAATAAATTTCGTTTTCCATAATAAAAATTAGTTAAAACTTAAAATAAAATACGAAAAATTTATGTTACAACTAGATTTTAATTAACATGATTTTAAAGCTTAAATTTAGCCCATTTAAATGTGTATTTATCGCTAATTTAATGTATTTTCCTACCGGCTTAAAAAAATATTAAAAATTGAAAAATTAGGGGAAAATTTTAAACGACCAGAATTTCATAATTAACTCATTTGCTACTAAAAACTAGCAATTACCTATCCAAATTATATAATTAGTCCTAAACTGCAAAAATAACAAAAAGGACGGTTTTCGGAAAAATACCGAATTTTCACCGATTTTCAGGAAAACACCAAAACGACTTTTCAAGGCGCTACAAAGGGTCGGGTCGAGAGTGGTCTGCCGGGTCACCCGAGGTGAGCTCCTTTTCGAAGATATCGTCAGGCGTGTTCCCGGGCAATCTGTTGTATTTCCTGGATAATGCCAGCGAATCAGGGTGAGATCATTGCATTAAAGAGGGTGTGTCGGATCGTGCGTACTTTCGCTGAAGCGACAACCCACGTGTCGGGCGCTGGTTGGCTGACGCGATGGGCCGCACACCTCTGGCGTCTGATGGGATACGGCCAATGCCCGTGCGGCAGGTGGAGCGATCGTGACCGTCGAACGCACTGAACCTTTTCGGCGGGAGATGACTGTCGCCGTAGGATGTGTACGCTGGCAGCTATAAATAGAGGTGGGGTCCGCTTCAGGGCCCATATCTCTTCATATTTTCCTCGTTTTTGATCTTGTAAGCTCGGTGCTCTCCTTCTTAGGTCGGAGCTCTGCGTTTTCTCTTCCCGGGGACTCCTCTCTATCAGGTTAGATGTCTTCTTTTGAGGAGTCTGTAGATGTCGTCGGGGTAGATTCTAGGGATTCTTCCACTGAGTCGGAGTCTTCCCGGGGAGTTAGGGTCAGATCCTCTTCCCGGAGTCGCGCGACAGGGGCGGTTTCCTGAGCGGAGGTGGCGGATGCCCCTGGTGTGCCGTCCTTGGTGAGGTATGAGGACGAGCTTGCCACCGCTCGGGCTCGTTTCCATATCCCTTCCGGCTATACGCTACGTTTGGCCGAGGAAAGAGAGAGGGCAGATCAGGTACGGGATAAAGAGATTGCCTTGTACCTGGAAGCCTTTTGGGCCGGAATGCGCCTGCCTTTCTCTCCCGAGGTTTTTAGAGCGCTAAATTACTTTGGGTTAGCCCCGGGCCAGCTAGTGCCGAACTCCTGGAGGATTCTCCTTGGGTTCCTGGTCCGCTTGAAGTTGCAGATGATCCCTTTCGGTATGTCCATCTTTGCCTCCTCTCTCATTTACAAAGGTCACCCCGGTACTCGTGCGGGCGACCCGAGGTGGGTTTACCTCTCTTTTAGGAAACGACGGGGGAGTGCAGCCGAGTCGGGAGTCGTCGTCTTGCCTTCTTCCATCCACGATTGGAAGAAGAAGTTTTTCTTTGTTGGGCCACCAGAAGGTGAGGACTGGCCCGTGCCCACCCAGTGGTCTAGGGATAGGTGCTGGCGAGGAAGCCCGTCTAACGATCCCGACGCGGTGAGAGTGGCGGAGTAGGAGCCCATTCCCCTGGCTGACGTGCTGCTTTCTGAGCGGACCCTTAGTTGGGTTGGGCTCAGCCCCGCCCAGTTTGTCGGTAAGTTGGGAGCTTGCAGGTGATCTGTTAGGCTTGTGTTTGTTTTCATTTTTGTTTGTGTTGCTGACTCCATTGTATCTTGTTTTGTTCAGAACCCATGGACTTGAGCCACCTTCGAGCGGCCATGCGCAAGACGAAGAAGGGATCGAAAGCTGGAGGTGCCAGCTCTTCTCGTCCGACGTCGGTCCCGGCTCCCCCGGTAGCTATCCCACCCCAGTGTTCGAGTGTGGGCAGTGCCCCAGAGCCCAGCCAGGCGCCGAACCGAAAGCGGGTTCGGGGACAGAAGACCCAGGCTTCTGAGATAGAGACCAGCTCTCCGCCGTCGCCTCTCAAGCGGTTCCCCCGAACAGTTCCGCGGACCCCGGCCTCCCCGATCTTGGTGGACGAGGGGGACTTCCTCTTTGAGGTGCCCTCAGGGCTCTCCGTCGCCGATAGCTTGCTGGCCGACATGGAGAGGTCGGCCGGGGGCCAGGTCCTTCAAGGGACTCTCAAGGCGCAGATGGCGGCCATCGCCCAAGAGGCCGTGCAGGTTAGTGCTCGCACCTCACTCGATTTTTCACTCAGCGTCTCATCATTCGCGAGATTTGGTGCCCCCCTTTTCTTTCTGACTCCCCTTTGATTTCTTCAGGTCCTCCAGCACATCGCCCTTGTCGTCCAAATGGAGGAGGAGGAAATAGCCCCGGCGATGCGAGCCGCAGGCGAGCTCTCCTCGCTGGAGGAGAGCTCAAAGCTGGAGATAGAGTTGGCGATGGCGAGGGTCGATGCCCTTGAGGGAGAGGTGGCGGCCGGAAAGCAGGAGGTGGCGGCCGTGAAGTAGGAGGTTGCCAAGTTCCGCCAGGCCACCGAGGTGCTCGTCGGCACCATGAAGAAGTCGGCGAGCACCCTCCGGAAGGAGCTGGAGGCGGCAGTAAAGGGGGCGAAGAGAGCCGACCTCAGAGTGGCGAAGGCGGTGGAGAACTACCAGAAGTCGGAACATTTTTACACCGTACTAGCCTCGGCCACTACCGCTATCTGGCATGAGGCCCTCGACGCCGTCAAGGCTCGGATGCCGGAGTTCACTGACGAAGAGCTCCGAGCCGAATATCCTTGCGGGGATGAGGAGCAGGGGGACGGCCCCGGGGGTGAAGCCGGGGAAGTGATTCCCGACGAGGGCGACATCGATGCTGATGTGATGGGCGCTGAGCCCCCAGACGCCGCCCGAGCCGTGGTAGATGTTGAGCTTCCTGAGGTTACGCCTGGCCCTGAGGCTTGAAGCCCCTTGTCTTCTTGTTTCTTTTCTTTTGTTGCATCGGGAATTTTGTAGGCCTCAGGGCATTTTGTAAGGCTGGGGAGCCCACAATACCCTTGTAAAAGCTTTGACTTTGTGAATAAAGACTTTTTGCAGTCATATTTGCACGTGTATTTTCCTTTTGTCGGCAACACTTGTATTTGCACAGTACTGCCTTTGTATTATGTCGGTTCTTCATCTAGCAGTCACGCGTCGAGTTGAATCTGTTCACTTGGCAAGTGTGCAAACACCGGTGGGAAGAAGGTATCTCCATGGCCCCGAAGTCAAGGTGGAGATCGCTCAGACGTAGATGGACCGGGTGCCTCTTGGTGAGGGCTTTTGTTTCTTAGTTGTTGGAGGGGCCGTAAGGAGCCTACTAAGGATGGGCCGAGCAGGGTAACTGCTCGGTCGCCTCATGGCGATGGCTTAGATCCTTGACGTTTTGGGGTAGAGAGCTACCGACCAGGGGTAACCGAGCAAGGGCGGGCCCGGTTGCCTCTTGGTGAGGGCTTAGATCCTTAGCACGGGAGGGGCCGTAAGGGGCCTACTAAGGATGGGCCGAGCAGGGTAGCTGCTCAGTCGCCTCATGGCGAGGGCTTAGATCCATGCCGTTTTGGGGTAAGGAGCTACCAGCCAGGGATAACTGAGCAAGGACGGGCCCGGTTGCCTCTTGCGAGGGCTTTTGAACCTTAGCGCGGGAGGGGCCGTAAGAGGCCTACTAAGGACGGGCCGAGAAGGTTTAATGCCCGGTGCCTCTTGGCGAGGGCTTAGATCCCTGGTGTGTTGGGGTAGGGAGCTACCAGCCAGGGATAACCGAGCAAGGGCAAGCCCGGTTGCCTCTTGCGATGGCTTTTGATCCTTAAGGACGGGCCGGGCAGGGTTGCTGCCCGGTGCCTCTTGGTGAGGGCTTTGATCCCTGGCGTTGTGGGGTAGGAAGATACCAGCCAGGGATAACCGAGCAAGGGCGGGCCCGGTTGCCTCTTGCGAGGGCTTTTGATCCTTAGCATGGGAGGGGCCGTAAGAGGCCTACTAAGGACGGGCCGAGCAGGGTTGCTACCCGGTGTCTCTTGGCGAGGGCTTTGATCCTTAAGGATGGCCGAGAAGGGTTGCTGCCCGGTGCCTCCTGGCGAGGGCTTTGATCCCTGGCGTTGTGGGGTAGGGAGCTACCAGCCAAGGATAGCTGAGCAGGGTAGCCGCTCGGCTGCCTCTTGGTGAGGGCTTTGATCCCTGGCGTTGTGGGGTAGGAAGCTACCAGGCAGGGATAGCCGAGCAGGGTAGCCGCTCAGCTGCCTCTTGGTGAGGGCTTCGATCCTTAGCCTTGCAGGGGCCATGGGAGGCCTGCTAAGGATGGACCGAGCAGTGAAGCTGCTTAGTTGCCTCTTGGCGAGGGCTTTGATCCCTGGCGTTGTGGGGTAGGGAGATACCAGCCAGGGATAGCCGAGCAGGATAGCCGCTCGGCTGCCTCTTGGCGAGGGTTTTGATCCCTGGCGGTGTGGGGTAGGGAAGCTACCAGCCAGAGATAGCCGAGCGGGGTAGCGGCTCGGCTGCCTCTTAGTGAGGGCTTAGATCCTTAGCACTGGAGGGGCCACACGAGGCCAGCTAAGGATGGACCGAGCAGTGAAGCTTCTCAGTTATATCTTGGCGAGGGCTTTGATCCCCAGCATTGTGGGGTAGTGAGCTACCAGCCAGGGATAGCCGAGCAAGGTAGCCGCTCGGCTGCCTCTTGGTGAGGGCTTCGATCCTTAGCGCTGGAGGGGCCGTGGGAGGCCTACTAAGGATGGACCGAGTAGTGAAGCTGCTCAGTTGCCTCTTGGCAAGGGTTTTGATCCCTGGTGTTATGGGGTAGGGAGCTACCAGCCAGGGATAGCCGAGCAGGGTAGCCGCTCGGCTGCCTCTTGGTGAGGGCTTCGATCCTTAGCGCTGGAGGGGTCGTGGGAGGCCTGCTAAGGATGGACCGAGCAGTGAAGCTGCTCAGTCGCCTTTTGTGCGAGGTTCTGTCTGTCCTCCCTGGTGTGAGTACCGGGAAGAGGGACAGTTGCTGGCGACACGTGTCATGATCGCGTGGGGAACGCGAAGCGCCGGAGTAGTGTCGTTTCGATTTCGCATCAAGCGGCGAAAAGGGACAGTCGCTGGCGACAAGTGTCATGATCGCGTGGGGAACGCGAAGCGCCGGAGTAGTGTCGTTTCGATTTCGCATCGAGCGACGTGATGTCTGCCACGTGGCGGAACAGTTGCGAGTGAAACGGGCGACCGTTGAACTCCGGGGACGTTGTGGGCTATAAAACGGAGGGAGTGTTGATTACTCCCTTCCTCACACCCTAAACATAAGAACGGAGGGAGTGTTGAACTCATGTTTTCAATTTCTGCTTGTAGATATTTTCTATTCACGAGTTGGCAACTCACCCCCGTTGTGCCACAGTTCTTACAGGTTTTGCCGTACAGGTTCCATAGCGGCATTTCCGGCACATTGCTTCCTTTGCGGGTGATTTGCTTGGTAGGTGGGTTCTTTGCATCAGAACCACCCTTGTATATGTATTATTCTTTGTATCTAGAAATTCCATCTACCAAAACTTGTATATTGTTTCAGACTTAGACACTAGTGATGTATTATTTCGACCTTAGAGTCGCGCTCAGTAGTATTACGATTTTCTTGCTTATTGGAGTCTCTCTTGGGTTTTGATCCTCGCCCTTCAGCGTTGTATATTATATTGCTTGTGTGGGTTGTGCTCTTTGTTTATGCGTAGTAAGTGTTTGATAAAATGCCTCAAGGGAAAATAATTTACAAAATATGTTTCTTTACTCTTAAAATGGTTTTAGATTTCTGGGCTTTTGGCTTACTTGGATCAGATGGAGTCCTATAAACTTCATATGGTTCAAGGGACAGTCACGTGCTCTTTCGGGTCGTGACAAAGTTGGTATCAGAGCGCTAGGTTAACCTTGGTTCGAGTCTAAGTTTGACTATGTGGAGCCTAGGGCGTTATATATATACGGAACTTAGGCTTGACCTTACGGAACTTAGACTTAGTCGAGGGGGTATTAGACCCGAACTTTCGTCGCGTAGGATGACCCTTGGTTGATGGAATAGGTGACTAAAGTAGAGTGACGTACCGTGGGTATGTTCCGCAGCAAACTTACGACACGCCACTCCGCTTAAGGAACCTTAGGATGCATATATTTTGGAGATCAGTGATTCTCTTCATATCCATGATTATACATCCATTTGAGATCCTCGATTCTATTAGTCCATGATCATACCTTCATTGATGTTGTTCCTTCTTATGATCATGTATCCATTCTGGATCTATTGTTTTCTTTCTTGCCATCGATCTGCTCTCTTCGATACTCGATTAAGGTTCCTGTCGCCATTGTTGAGCGCAGTTGAGCTGTTGCTAGTGTTACGGTCAGGGTGAGCTCATCTGGTACGAGGGCCGACCGTTGTGTTTTTTGGTGACATGGGAACGTCTCGAGTTAGTATTGGTGATTGTGACCTCTAGTGGAGGCGAGTGCTTGGTTTTGCACTGGATGATCGGGCCATTGTTAAAGCTGTCAGTTGAGATAGGACTGTTGATGTATAGCATACCTTAGAGATTATGATGTCGCTTACCGTGCAGACAGATGAACCAGCTGTTGCTGAGATTGACAGGATGTCGCTTCCGGAGCCTACGAGCTGAGATCGCCGGAGCTTCCACGCAGATATGAGACAGATGATAGCTAGTCTACCCGATTTGAGAGACGAAGGTAATTCGTTCGATTTATGCGCCGGAGCAGGCCCAGTTGAGTTAAATATTTCCAGTGCGGAGAGTCTTACTCAGATCTAGAGCAGACTGATTTAGAGATGACCGCCAATGTATTGCCTTTCCTGGAGGATTGAGGCATTGTTCAGCGTACAGATGAATGAGCCAGTTGCTGCTGCAAATGACGAGATATCGCCCAGATGATTAGAGCTACTGCAGCATGAGTATACCCTTAGAGATATGATGGAAGGTCGCTAGTCACTAAGGATGAAGGACTAGGACGTGTGGTTCGTTCGCTTACCGATGCGAGGTCATCAGATAGATTGCTTCCAGCTAGAGACGACTTCACGCGGAGACGTTGAGAGTCGACAGAGACGATCGAATGTCAAAAACCTGCTATTCCAAGTTTAAAGTATTCGGAAAGACATGCAGGCAATTCTATGGACCCTCTAGAAGAATGAAACCCTAACTCGACATAATGACCGTGTGAAAGCCTTTGAACCTTAGGGTTTGCGGCAGTTCTACGGCGCCATTAGTGAGGCTTGGGTTTGCCCTTCTACGGCTGGATCATTGATGCTGTGGTATGTACTCGATGCTGTTAAACTGTACCAAGATGTTGAGCTCTTGGGGGATTAAGAGGTTTTGACGAATCGATCGAATGGTTCGACTTCCTTCGGATGCTAAGTGGTGAGATGCATTTCTTGGGAGACTCCTGATATGAGGATAGCCGTTGGAGCGCAGTCCGTGCAGCCATGATGAGACGAGTCCGAATTAGTCGGCATTGAAGCAGAGTGAAGTAAAGAGTTCGCAAGAGATTTCGACGCGATGACGTCCCACTCCGCTGACATCAGAGATGTGATACGCACGCAGAGACATTGTATATGGATATATCTTCCAGAAAGAGGCGCGATAAGTATGCAGCCGTTCCGGAATAAGAATTAGCTTCAGCAATGGATGATGACTTTCGGGCATCTCGGCAGGAATGAGATTTGAGAGAGAAACCTCGACAGGACCTTTCTGGAATACGATACGAGAAGACCAGGACCCAAGAGGGGTCATATTGAGCACACTCAGCAGGCCAGAGCTCGACATCGTCGACGAGGTAGTTGACCAGGTTCGGGTAAAGGACCTTACCCAGATGCGTTGCGAATTGATCAAGGACGGACGAGTATTGAGTATTCCTCCAATGGTTAGGACGCGTTCCCGAGGACCTGTTCGGCCAGACATCTTCTACAGAATGATGAAGCTACAGAGTACGCGATTTTGAGTCCGTGCGAGAGACTTCGGATTTACCATGGTCGAGAACAGTGTAGTGCGTAGATAGCATGGCATGACGTTATAGTGGACGACGATAGAGATAAGTGGAACCGGAGGTTCGTGCGAGACGCTGACGAGCTGTCATTACTTCCCGTCGAGGCTAGAGACCTGATATGCTTACAGAGGCGTTAGGATGCGACCAATTTCCGAGAAAATATTGTGCTGAGGACACAGATGTCCATCGAGTGAGAAGAGATTATGCAAGAGAGTCAGCCTCCGTACAGTTCGGCATAGGCAAGATCGGAAGAAACCTTGAGCAGGATTACTTCCAGGACACTGCTGCAATGATATTTGCACCCGGGATCAGATGTGTCACGGGCATTCAGAGAGCCAGAAGCCGATGCCCGTGACATGCTGCTTTACGAGTGGTCGTGAGGATTGACCGAGAGATTACCAGAGAAGTGCCAGAATGGAATCGTCCCCGTTAGCACACCTGACAGGGCCGATGAACCGATCGATTGTGAGATTGGTAACCCACAGAGAAGATAAGGACCCAAAGGCAGAGGACGCTAGACTGTGAGCAAGAGGCAAGTGGATATCTTGCGCTGCTAGCATTGGATGCACCTTTAGTGTTTTGAGGTACGATTTTGGTGCACACCCGTTGCACCTGAATGATACTTATGTTGATTTTGTTTTCCGTGCGCACCTGACGCACGGGGTATTCTTATATACGCCTTAGGATTGATGTTTGTAGAGCCCCGACAATTTGGATTTTTGCTGAAATATTTTAGTACTTGGGGGTTTAAATTTAAATTCGGGGACCGAATTTATTTAAGGGGGGTAGATTGTAATATTTTAAAATAATAAAATATCATTTTCGAGAAATTTTATAAATTAATATTACTTTATTGAATATTTTAATAATTCGGTATAATTAAATACAAATAAATGGAGAAAAATTTGGAAAAATTATGGAAAATTCTAAAATAGGGCAATTTAGAGAATTATACCATTTTTAAGTTGTTATGATTAGTTATATGCTAGTTTAGTGTTAATCGCGATTAAAAATCGCTAATCGGGTTTTTTGGCTTTTTGTGCAAAACATGCACATATCATCTTTTCTTACACTTGTGCATTTTTTTTCCACCATGTTCCTTTTGGGTTCACTATTCAAGTGAGAAGGGTTTTAGTAAATAAAAGAAAAGAGAAGAAATGGGAAAGGATTATAATATTGGGTATGGGCATGTGAGAGAATGAGAGGGTGAGATGTGTTGACTAAGTCCTAGCCATTCTCCTCCATTTTCAACACTCATTTCTCTCCCTCTCCCTCTTGTTGCTGCTGCTGCTCCTGCTCCTCACCTCACTTCCCCTCTTCAAGCCCCAAATCACCTCTAAAACTACACCAAAACCCTACTCTCATTTCAATAAAAATGTGCACAAGCTTGCAAGCTATAGGATGGACCAAGAAAGCTTTCATTTTGGCGCTGTTGAGGATTCTAGGGGGGTCTTATAAGGTAATTCCTTCACAATAAGAGTGGTATTTCTTGTGTTTAAGTTTCGATTCAAGTTTCATATCGATATTGTGTGTTTTTGTGGACTTGAGGAAAACTTAGTTAGGGTTTGGGGGGAATTTGTGTTGTAATATGAAATTGAGCTCAGTAGAAGCTAGATAAACACCCTGGTGCATGAATTGAGACCCCAACCTGAGAGTTGAAACCCGAAATACGGATTTAGAAACCGATATCGGAAAGTTTGTGGAATCTGTGAAGGTTATTTGAGATCTGCTATCACCCGAGGCATCCTAAAATAAAATTGATTGGACAGTGAGATGTGCAGGCACCAAGGAAGCTAAACCCAAGACCCTAGCCCCTAACTCCTAGATACGGCCACAGATTTATCCTGTTTGGCCGCAATTTGCGACCAGACCTGCCCCATTTTGGTTCGTCTTGGTTTTGTTGTTCCCTCGTCAGTAGATTAGGCCCCTGGTATGTGTAGATTTGTCTAGTTTGACCTAGGGTGAAATCTGGAGCCTAATTCCTTCGTTGCTGTTTTGGATTAGTGTTTCCGTATTCCGTATTTTTAGTTCTGAAATTGTGTATTGTGTTTTACCTTGACTATTTGGCGTTTATACGACGATATCGAGGATTGATTGATGGTTTTGAAGGCGTGCTCATAGGTTCTAACCTATAGGCCCCTTATCGTATCGTTTTGGGATTCGTATGCCGTTTTAGCTTTGATTCGGTTTTAATACGCATTTACGATACTTTGATGTGTAGGTACCCCATGAAGACTCTGGGACGACAAGCAAGCGCGTGGCGACGTCCACAAATGAAGACGCAAGATGAGTAGATTATATCTACAGGGGGAAGTCGGGTGGATGGCGTATAACACCCCCGCAGTCCGTAGTTGATATACTATATTGTATGATAGCTATAGTGTGTCATGGATATTGTGTTAGGTGTATTATGGATAGTTTAGGGTTAGAAGTAAACTAGTGTAGTTCATAGTCGCGAACCCTAGAATAGATTTACACCCACACGCACACCCTTGCATATTCTTTATACTTACACTATGTTGATGATGATTTTGGATGACATTGGAGATGAGTCGATGATTTGGGGCATTGTGCCGCGAGATCGGTGTTTTGGATATGATTCGTATTTGGGATACGACATGTGATCTTTAGCGGGCCTTTGGATGTGTGCTTGCACACGCAGTATATAGATGGTATCAGTTATACTAGACTTAGATCTGTACCCCAGATTATGCGATACGATGATAATGATACCTGATATTTGATGAGAGGAATATGATACTGACCCGTACCCAGCTATTGGGATGTCGTACGACGATTTACTGTACGAGCTTTATATTGATGATAGATCTGCACTCATGACTTGAGGATGCCATATGACATACTGTATCGTACGTAATACTATTGAAGCGGGATCACCGACTATATATATATTTATCGACTCAGATTTAGGTGGATTCCATACCCCTCCCAGTTGACTTGATAATTAGATCTGTAGTTTGCATAGTAGATGTTAGACTAGACCAGAGTCATACCTATTTCAAAAACTAACGAATCGGGAATATCTGAAAAAACACTGTAGCCCTTAGTTTACTAAAAACCTCGATTTGTCTTATTTCAAATGGCAAGCTGCATTACTATTCATTTACCATTTACTCTACGGCTCGCATTGCATTGCATGCTTATATGTTATTGATTCATATTCCTTGTACATATGCCTTTACATAGTTGCATGCTCATATTAGTGTTCATGTTGCATGTATTATAATTCATGGAATTCGCACTGTGATATGGTTGCATATGATGATTCTGGATTGTTTTACTCCTACGTATATATATCAGTGGTGTGGGACGCTGAAATATATATGTACACCCATAGAGTATATATATATTAGTGGTATGGGACGCTGATATATATATATATACGCCTAATTAATATATCAACATGATAATCTATGCAAATTTACATATGCATTATGAGTGGAGCCTATGTGCTCGGAGCCTATGAGCTCGATGTGAGAGGAGCCTATGTGCTCGGAGCCTATGAGCTCGATGTGAGAGGAGCCTATGTGCTCGGAGCCTATGAGCTCGATGTGAGTGGAGCCTATGTGCTCGGAGCCTATAGCTCGATGTGAGAGGAGCCTATGTGCTCGGAGCCTATGAGCTCGATGTGAGTGGAGCCTATGTGCTCGGAGCCTATGAGCTCGATGTGAGAGGAGCCTATGTGCTCGGAGCCTGTGAGCTCGATTTGAGAGGAGCCTATGTGCTCGGGGTCTTTATGGTTGATGGCATATTATATCTCCCCTACCCCACATTTATTTTATATGCATTGCATCATATATTAGAAGTACCTGATAGAGTACCTTCATGAATGCTGCATACATATCGGATACATGATATATGGGTTTCACTTGATATTGAGATATATAGTTTGTGTCGATGCTCGACATTGATTTCCTGATGATTTCATGCATGATATCTTCTGTTTCATTTTACCGCATGCATACATCATATTTATGATATGTTTTTACGTGAGGCACTGGCACGAGTTCTTGGCACTACACTTATGTTCAGGTGTTACATTGCCGTGCTTCAGACTTATTCATTTGAGGTTTATATTATATCTGATCGTTTGACTTAGGATTATGTCATGTTTTCAATTTCTGCTTGTAGATATTTTCTATTCACGAGTTGGCAACTCACCCCCGTTGTGCCACAGTTCTTGCAGGTTTTGCCGTACAGGTTCCATAGCGGCATTTCCGGCACATTGCTTCCTTTGCGGGTGATTTGCTTGGTAGGTGGGTTCTTTGCATCAGAACCACCCTTGTATATGTATTATTCTTTGTATCTAGAAATTCCATCAACCAAAACTTGTATATTGTTTCAGACTTAGACACTAGTGATGTATTATTTCGACCTTAGAGTCGCGCTCAGTAGTATTACGATTTTCTTGCTTATTGGAGTCTCTCTTGGGTTTTGATCCTCGCCCTTCGGCGTTGTATATTATATTGCTTGTGTGGGTTGTGCTCTTTGTTTATGCGTAGTAAGTGTTTGATAAAATGCCTCAAGGGAAAATAATTTACAAAATATGTTTATTTACTCTTAAAATGGTTTTAGATTTCTGGGCTTTTAGATTACTTGGATCAGATGGAGTCCTATAAACTTCATATGGTTCAAGGGCCAGTCACGTGCTCTTTCGGGTTGTGACAAAGTTGGTATCAGAGCGCTAGGTTAACCTTGGTTCGAGTCTAAGTTTGACTATGTGGAGCCTAGGGCGTTATATATATACGGAACTTAGGCTTGACCTTACGGAACTTAGACTTAGTCGAGGGGGTATTAGACCCGAACTTTCGTCACGTAGGATGACGCTTGGTTGATGGAATAGGTGACTAAAGTAGAGTGACGTACCGTGGGTATGTTCCGCGGCATACTTACGACACGCCACTCCGCTTTAGGAACCTTAGGATGCATATATTTTCGAGATCAGTGATTCTCTTCATATCCATGATTATACATCCATTTGAGATCCTCGATTCTATTAGTCCATGATTATACCTTCATTGATGTTGTTCCTTCTTATGATCATGTATCCATTCTGGATCTATTGTTTTCTTTCTTGCCATCAATCTGCTCACTTCGATACTCGATTAAGGTTCATGTCGCCATTGTTGAGCGCAGTTGAGCTGTTGCTAGTGCTACGGTCAGGGCGAGCTTGTCTGGTACGAGGGCCGACCGTTGTGTTTTCTGGTGACATGGGAACGTCTCGAGTTAGTATTGGTGATTGTGACCTCTAGTGGAGGCAAGTGCTTGGTTTTGCACCGGATGATCGGGCCATTGTTAGAGCTGTCAGTTGAGAGAGGACTGTTGATGTATAGCATACCTTAGAGATTATGATGTCGCTTACCGTGCAGACAGATGAACCAGCTGTTGCTGAGATTGACAGGATGTCGCTTCCGGAGCCTACGAGCTGAGATCGCCGGAGCTTCCACGCAGATATGAGACAGATGATAGCTAGTCTACCCGATTTAAGAGACGAAGGTAATTCGTTCGATTTATGCGCCGGAGCAGGCCCAGTTGAGTTAAATATTTCCAGTGCGGAGAGTCTTACTCAGATCTAGAGCAGACCGATTTAGAGATGACCGCCAATGTATTGCCTTTCCTGGAGGATTGAGGCATTGTTCAGCGTACAGACGAATGAGCCAGTTGCTGCTGCAAATGACGAGATATCGCCCAGATGATTAGAGCTACTGCAGCATGAGTATACCCTTAGAGATATGATAGAAGGTCGCTAGTCACTAAGGATGAAGGACTAGGACGTGTGGTTCGTTCTCTTACCGATGCGAGGCATCAGATAGATTGCTTCCAGCTAGAGACAACTTCACGCGGAGACGTTGAGAGTCGACAGAGACGATCGAATGTCAAAAACCTGCTATTCCAAGTTTAAAGTATTCGGAAAGACATGCGGGCAATTCTATGGACCCTCTAGAAGAATGAAACCCTAACTCGACATAATGACCGTGTGAAAGCCTTTGAACCTTAGGGTTTGCGGCAGTTCTACGGCGCCATTAGTGAGGCTTGGGTTTTCCCTTCTACGGCTGGATCATTGATGCTGTGGTATGTACTCGATGCTGTTAAACTGTACCAAGATGTTGAGCTCTTGGGGGATTAAGAGGTTTTGAGGAATCGATCGAATGGTTCGACTTCCTTCGGATGCTAAGTGGTGAGATGAATTTCTTGGGAGACTCCTGATATGAGGATAGCCGTTGGAGCGCAGTCCGTGCAGCCATGATGAGACGAGTCCGAATTAGTCAACATTGAAGCAGAGTGAAGTAAAGAGTTCGCAAGAGATTTCGACGCGATGATGTCCCACTCCGCTGACATCAGAGATGTGATACGCACGCAGAGACATTGTATATGGATATATCTTCCAGAAAGAGGCGCGATAAGTATGCAGCCGTTCCGGAATAAGAATTAGCTTCAGCAATGGATGATGACTTTCGGGCAATTCGGCAGGAATGAGATTTGAGAGAAAAACCTCGACAGGACCTTTCTGGAATACGATACGAGAAGACCAGGACCCAAGAGGGGTCATATTGAGCACACTCTGCTGGCCAAAGCTCGACATCATCGACGAGGTAGTTGACCAGGTTCGGGTAAAGGACCTTACCCAGATGCGTTGCGAATTGATCAAGGAAGGACGAGTATTGAGTATTCCTCCGATGGTTAGGACGCGTTCCCGAGGACTTGTTCGGCCAGACATCTTCTACAGAATGATGAAGCTACAGAGTACGCGATTTCGAGTCCGTGCGAGAGACTTCGGATTTACCGTGGCCGAGAACAGTGCAATGCGTAGATAGCATGGCATGAAGTTATAGTGGACGACGATAGAGATAAGTGGAACCGGAGGTTCGTGCGAGACTCTAACGAGCTGTCATTACTTCCCGTCGAGGCTAGAGACCTGATATGCTTACAGAGGCGTTAGGATGCGACCAATTTCCGAGAAAATGTTGTGCTGAGGACACAGATGTCCATCGAGTGAGAAGAGATTATGCAAGAGAGTCAGCCTCCGTACAGTTAGGCATAGGCAAGATCGGAAGAAACCTTGAGCAGGATTCCTTCCAGGACACTGCTGCAATGATATTTGCACCCGGGATCAGATGTGTCACGGGCATTCAGAGAGCCAGAAGCCGACGCCCGTGACATGCTGCTTTACGAGTGGTTGTGAGGATTGACCGAGAGATTACCAGAGAAGTGCCAGAATGGAATCGTCTCCATTAGCACACCTGACAGGGCCGATGAACCGATCGATTGTGAGATTGGTAACCCACAGAGAAGATAAGGACCCAGAGGCAGAGGACGCTAGACTGTGAGCAAGAGGCAAGTGGATATCTTACGCTGCTAGCATTGGGTGCACCTTTAGTGTTTTGAGGTACGATTTTGGTGCACACCCTTTGCACCTGAATGATACTTATGTTGGTTTTGTTTTCCGTGCGCACCTGACGCGCGGGGTATTCTTATATACGCCTTAGGATTGATGTTTGTGGAGCCCCGACAATTTGGATTTTTGCTGAAATGTTTTAGTACTTGGGGGTTTAAATTTAAATTCGGGGACCGAATTTATTTAAGGGGGGTAGATTGTAACATTTCAAAATAATAAAATATCATTTTCGGGAAATTTTATAAATTAATATTACTTTATTGAATATTTTAATAATTCGGTATAATTAAATACAAATAAATGGAGAAAAATTTGGAAAAATTATGGAAAATTCTAAAATAGGGTAATTTAGAGAATTATACCATTTTTAAGTTGTTATGATTAGTTATATGATATTTTAGTGTTAATCGCGATTAAAAATCGCTAATCGGGTTTTTTGGCTTTTTGTGCAAAACATGCACATATCATCTTTTCTTACACTTGTGCATTTTTTTCCCACCATGTTCCTTTTGGGTTCACTATTCAAGTGAGAAGGGTTTTAGTAAATAAAAGAAAAGAGAAGAAATGGGAAAGGATTATAATATTGGGTATGGGCATGTGAGAGAATGAGAGGGTGAGATGTGTTGACTAAGTCCTAGCCATTCTCCTCCATTTTCAACACTCATTTCTCTCCCTCTCCCTCTTGTTGCTACTGCTGCTCCTGCTCCTCACCTCACCTCCCCTCTTCAAGCCCCAAATCACCTCTAAAACTACACCAAAACCCCACTCTCATTTCAATAAAAATGTGCACAAGCTTGCAAGCTATAGGATGGACCAAGAAAGCTTTCATTTTGGCGTTGTTGAGGATTCTAGGGGGGTCTTATGAGGTAATTCCTTCACAATAAGAGTGGTATTTCTTGTGTTTAATTTTCGATTCAAGTTTCATATCGATATTGTGTGTTTTTGTGGACTTGAGGAAAACTTAGTTAGGGTTTAGGGGGGATTTGTGTTGTAATGTGAAATTGAGCTCAGTAGAAGTTAGATAAACACCCTAGTGCATGAATTGAGACCCCAACCTGAGAGTTGAAACCCGAAATATGGATTTAGAAACCGATATCGGAAAGTTTGTGGAATCTGTGAAGGTTATTTGAGATCTGCTATCACCCGAGGCATCCTAAAATAAAATTGATTGGACAGTGAGATGTGCAAGCACCCAGGAAGCTAAACCCAAGACCCTAGCCCCTAACTCCTAGATACGGCCGCAGATTTATCCTGTTTGGCCGCAATTTACGGCCAGACCTGCCCCATTTTGGTTCGTCTTGGTTTTGTTGTTCCCTCGTCTGGTATGTGTTGATTTGTCTAGTTTAACCTAGGGTGAAATCTGGAGCCTAATTTCTTAGTTGCTGTTTTGGATTCGTGTTTCCGTATTCCGTATTTTTAGTTCTGAAATTGTGTATTGTGTTTTACCTTGACTATTTGGCGTTTATACGACGATATCGAGGTTTGATTGATGGTTTTGAAGGCGTGCTCATAGGTTCTAACCTATAGGCCCCTTATCGTATTGTTTTGGGATTCGTATGCCGTTTTAGCTTTGATTCGGTTTTAATACGCATTTACGATACTTTGATGTGTAGGTACCCCATGAAGACTCTGCGACGACAAGCAAGCGCGTGGCGATGTCCACAAATGAAGACGTAAGGTGAGTAGATTATATCTACAGGGGGAAGTCGGGTGGATGGCGTATAACACCCCCGCAGTCCGTAGTTGATATACTATATTGTATGATAGTTATAGTGTGTCATGGATATTGTGTTAGGTGTATTATGGATAGTTTAGGGTTAGAAGTAAACTAGTGTAGTTCATAGTCACGAACCCTAGAATAGATTTACACCCACACGCACACCCTTACATATTCTTTATACTTACACTGTGTTGATGATGATTTTGGATGACATTGGAGATGAGTCGATGATTTGGGGCATTGTGCCGCGAGATCGGTGTTTTGGATATGATTCATATTTGGGATACGACATGTGATCTTTAGCGGGCCTTTGGACGTGTGCTTGCACACGCAGTATATAGATGGTATCAGTTGTACTAGACTTAGATCTGTACCCCAGATTAGGCGATACGATGATATTGATACCTGATATTTGATGAGAGGAATGTGATACTGACCCATACCCAGCTATTGGGATGTCGTACGACGATTTACTGTACGATCTTTATATTGATGATAGATCCGCACTCATGACTCGAGGATGCCATATGACATACTGTATCATACGCAATACTATTGAGGCGGGATCACCGACTATATATATATTTATCGACTCAGATTTAGGTGGATTCCATACCCCTCCCAGTTGACTTGATAATTAGATCTGTAGTTTGCATAGTAGATGTTAGACTAGACCCGAGTCATACCTATTTCAAAAACTAACGAATCGGGAATATCTGAAAAAACACTGTAGCCCTTAGTTTACTAAAAACCCCGATTTTTCTTATTTCAAATGGCAAGCTGCATTACTATTCATTTACCATTTACTCTACGGCTCGCATTGCATTGCATGCTTATATGTTATTGATTCATATTCCTTGTACATATGCCTTTACATAGTTGCATGCTCATATTAGAGTTCATGTTGCATGTATTAAAATTCATGGAATTCGCACTGTGATATGGTTGCATATGATGATTCTGGATTGTTTTACTCCTACGTATATATATCAGTGGTGTGGGACGCTGAAATATATATGTACACCCATAGAGTATATATATATTAGTGGTATGGGACGCTGATATATATATATATATATATATATATATATATATATACACGCCTAATTAATATATCAACATGATGATCTATGCAAATTTACATATGCATTATGAGTGGAGCCTATGTGCTCGGAGCCTATGAGCTCGATGTGAGTGGAGCCTATGTGCTCGGAGCCTATGAGCTCGATGTGAGTGGAGCCTATGTGCTCGGAGCCTATGAGCTCGATGTGAGAGGAGCCTATGTGCTCGGGGTCTTTATGGTCGATGGCATATTATATCTCCCCTACCCCACATTTATTTTATATGCATTGCATCATATATTAGTAGTACCTGATAGAGTACCTTCATGAATGCTGCATACATATCGGATATATGATATATGGGTTTCACTTGATATTGAGATATATAGTTTGTGTCGATACTCGACATTGATTTCCTGATGATTTCATTCATGATATCTTCTGTTTCATTTTACCGCATACATACATCATATTTATGATATGTTTTTACGTGAGGCACTGACACGTGTTCTTGGCACTACACTTATGTTCAGGTGTGACATTACCACTTTACCATGCTTCAGACTTATTCATTTGAGGTTTATATTATATCTGATCGTTTGACTTAGGATTATGTCATGTTTTCAATTTCTGCTTGTAGATATTTTCTATTCACGAGTTGGCAACTCACCCCCGTTGTGCCACAGTTCTTGCAGGTTTTGCCGTACAGGTTCCATAGCGGCATTTCCGGCACATTGCTTCCTTTGCGGGTGATTTGCTTGGTAGGTGGGTTCTTTGCATCAGAACCACCCTTGTATATGTATTATTCTTTGTATCTAGAAATCCCATCAACCAAAACTTGTATATTGTTTCAGACTTAGACACTAGTGATGTATTATTTCGACCTTAGAGTCGCGCTCAGTAGTATTACGATTTTCTTGCTTTTTGGAGTCTCGCTTGGGTTTTGATCCTCGCCATTCGGCGTTGTATATTATATTGCTTGTGTGGGTTGTGCTCTTTGTTTATGCGTAGTAAGTGTTTGATAAAATGCCTCATGGGAAAATAATTTACAAAATATGTTTCTTTACCCTTAAAATGGTTTTAGATTTCTGGGCTTTTGGCTTACTTGGATCAGATGGAATCCTATAGACTTCATATGGTTCAAGGGCCAGTCACGTGCTCTTTCGGGTCATGAAAAGTAGGGTTTTGGTCGCTCAGGTCCCCTTCTCTCTTCCCTTGCCCTTTTCTTTTGGTCGGCTTGCTCTGTCCGGGGGAGATTTGCGTTCACCTCGGATTCAAGCTGGACCCCGCGCTCGGTCCAGGCCTTTACCTCAGCCATGGCCTTAGGTTGCGCTAATGCAAAGGAGCATAACCACTCCTTGTGACTAAGACCAGACCTAAGTGCTGTGATGACCATCTTGTCTCGGTGCTCTGGGACCTCAGGAAGGGCGTTGTAGAAGCGGGTGATGTATGCTTTGAACTGTAAGTCTACGGTAGCGCCCCGGCCGTCTGTCCGAGGCCAAAATGCGGAAACAAAACTTTTTCATAAACTTGAAACTGGCGCTATCGTATACTATAAACCCGGATCGAACTATTAACCTATAACTAGCTAACTAGAGAAGGGTTAGAAAAGCTATACCGATCGATCCGTGTCCTTCGGTCTTTGGCCACCAACCAAAGCTCCTCGCTGCATCTCTGATCTCCAATCTCCTCGTCGGAAGGGTACCACATCAATGAGTCTTTTTATGGGCTCCCGCTTCATCCGAAGCAACTCGGGCACGAAGTTCGCTAGCCGACATGTCCAAGGCGATGTAGAGAATGTGTGTGATAACTTTGTCTCAAGCATCCATAGATTCTCATCACATGAGAGTGTATGGATGGAGGTTGAAGATGAAGCCATTGGAGGAAATGGTGAGCAAGAGGAGGAAGAAGAAGAGGCTTTTCTTTCTTGTGTTGTCTATCATAAAATGAGAGAGTGAGAGTGAAATAATACAAGAGCAAACTCTCCCTTTGGCTGCCCTCTCTCTCTCTCTTCTCATCATATCAACACTTAAATCAATCACTAAACATGACATGGTTCAAAGAATAAGACCATGAGTCACCACCCTTGTCCATGTCATAATTAATGCACCTCATCATGAATTAAGCTCACTATTTTCACCAAAGTAAACATTAACCCAAATGTTTACAACAATAAAAAGATACGAAAACATCTAAAGTAAACTCGTGACGGATCACAAGGATACCCCTCACCTGTATATACATACCTGCATCCGCATTCCGACTGAATGCGAATGCGATGAAACTAAAGTAATCCAACAAATCTAATACTAGGATCTGGCTTAAACCAAAGCCCACTAGTATGATCCGTCCGATCATAATCCGTGCACGACTGCACGTATATGATCGAACCCTGCCATATATCATATGGCCTCTACAACGTTTCGCCCACAACTTGAGAAACTGTCTGTAGGGGACTCTAAAGACTCGTCAATACTTTGGTTGTGGATTTAACCACTAGCACGTCAGTGGTACTAGCTGTACGTAACGGGCTACCAGGTATTGACCAAAAGAGAGGTCGATGAGCGAACTCATCCTGACACCCTACTGAGCCTGTCAGTGACAATATCCATACAGTCCGGTCCGTTCGTCTATGAGCATCGCATGTCGGGCCTAAGGGGTTGGTAAAAGTCAGACCCCCAAAAGCGGTACAAGTCGTGTCGGAGTGTAGCCCAGAACACCCTGAGATACCACTGGAATACCTACCAGTAAATCTCTTGCCTTGGCCAAGGACTTCGTATAATGGCTCTCCTAGACACAGCGTGATCTCACCCCCAATACCGGGAGAGACGAAACCCCTGCCGATCCGCTCACTGCCTCCATGTGGCTCGGGACTGTACCCAACTAAAACCTGTTTGCACGACTCCTTTGAGCCGTGGTAGGGTAGTAATCAAAGTACAGTGGGAACTCGCACGAGACAAATGACGATCTCAGGTCGATGAACTAACCTGTACACATGTCACCAGGGAACTGCTATCTGACGTCAGGTATAATACCAACTAGCACATTCCCTACGAGTCCTGTCCGGTGTACTCATAACCCAATGAGCACCTGTATACATCTTAGGTGAACCAACTGACACCAATGGCTTGTGAGACCGGCCACCGCCCCTTGTCGGGGTCTCGACTGTATACACTAGTCTACTAATGGAGTATCGATGCCCAGTCTCGCGACTAGGGACCACTTTAAGGATGTGCTTATAGACTACCCAACTCTCACGTATATGATCGCCATCATACTGCTGGTAGTCAAGCAAAAATCCTAAGGGCTACATCAACGTGTAATAGTGATCTGCAAGGTCACCTAATGTAAGTCTACGCTAGCGCCCCGGCAGTCTACAGACGCCAAATGCGAAACAAAAAACTTTTAACTGGCGCTATCGTATACTTTAACCCGGATCTGCCAGTATTGCTAAACTAACAAACTGTAAAGAGTGCAGAAAGGTTATACCGAACGATCCGAGTCCTTCGTTCTTTAACCATCATCCCACGCTCCGTTGCGGCTGCTCCGATCTCGTCGATCTCCGATATCCTCGTCGAGGTGGCACCACATCGACGATTTTTTAAACGGGCTCCCGCCTCTGACTTGAGGCAACTCGATCGTCAAGTTTGCTAAAAGAGACGACCAAGAATGATGTAGAGAATGAGTAGATGACTTTGTCTCACTTCGTCCAAATCCGTGGACGATCGGTTAATGAAGTTGCCGAGGGAATTGGGTGATGGAATGAAATGAACTGTAAAATTCCATGCACCCCAAATACTATCATATCTTTTCTACAAATGAAAACATCAAGTAGTGAGAGAGAGAGGGGGGCCGGCCTCATATATGGAGAGGGGGTGAGTGTAGGAGAAGGGGGGTGACTACAAGACATGAAGCTTCTTACAAAAATATCTTAAGCTTAACAAAACTCATTAATGAAAACAATGACTCATATCCTTAGTCATCATTTCATTAAAAGCAACCAATTAAAACACAACACCACTTAATCCTAGTCACCTCATCTAGAATCTTCTAGAACACTGACTCACCTCAACTGAAGAAAAGATAAATCCGTCTTTAACCGAATGTTAAAAGACGGCTGATAGAAAACTGGAAACTGGCAACTTCCAAAAGTGATCCTGAAACGACTTTCAGGATAACCCCGTAACTGTATAAATATACCCGCATTTGTATTACGACCGAATACAAATGCAACTGAGACAAAGATATTATACCTACTCAATATAATACTCGGATCCGGCTTAAACCAAAGCCGACCAGTATCATCTTCCCGAAAAATAACACGTGCGTAAACGCACGTGCATTTTTCGAACCCTGCCATAAAACCATACGGCCTCTACAACGTTTCGCCCGAACTTGGGAAACTGTCTGTGGGGGACTCTAATGACTCGTCAGTACCCTGGCAGTGGGTTTAACCACAAACCGTCAGCGGCACTAGCAATACGTAACGGCTGCCCATGGACTGACCTCAAGGGATGCCGATGAGCGAACTCATCCGGAAAACCCTACTGAGCCTAACAGTGACAATGTATATACAGTCCGGTCCGTTCGTCTATGAGTATCGCATATCTGCCTAGGGGGCTAGTAACGTCAGACCCCCAATAGCAGTATAAGTCGTGTCGGAGTGAAGCCCAATAACACCCTGAGATACTACTGGAGTACCTACCAGTAAATCTCCTGCCATGGCCATGGACTTTGTGTAATGGCTCTCCTAGACACAGCACGATCTCGCCCCCAATACCGGGAGAGACGAATCCCCTGCCGATCCGCTCGCGTGCCTCCATATGGCTCGGGACTGTACCCAAAAGCTACCTGTTTGCACGACTCCTTTGAGCCGTGGTAGGGTAGAAATCAAAGCACAGTGGGAACTCACACGAGACAAATGACGACCTCAGGTCGATGAACTAACCTGTACACATGTCACCAAGGAACTGCTATCTGACGGTAGATATAATACTAACTAGCAGATTCCCGGCGAGTCCTGTCCGGTGTACTCATAACCCAATGAGCACCTGTATACATCTTAGGTGATCCAACTGACACCAGTGGCTTGTGAGACCGGCCACCGCCCCTCGTCGGGGTCTCGACTGTACACACTAGTCTACTCCGGAGTATTGATGTCCTGTCTCGAAACTCCCACGACTAGGGACCACAAATAAGGATATGCGTATAAACCACCCAACTCTCACGTATATGATCGCCATCATACTGTTGGTGGTAAAGCAAGATCCTAAGGGCTCTATCAAAGTGTAACATGTAATCAGTCACCTGATCATGTACACGACTGATAAAGGCAAACCAGATAGCATACTATCATCTCGAGTAAGACTGTCCTACCGGTATAGGTCCTCCGCAATCATTGCAATCACGTACCTGTGATCCAATAATTGACTATGAGGGCACTATCTCCAACACCTAAAGCATGTACACGATGATACAGATAAACCAGATAGCATACTATCATCTTGAGTAAGACTGTCCTACCGGTATAGGTCCTCCCTCAATCATTGCAATCACGTGCCTGTGATCCAATAATTGACTCTGAGGGCACTATATCCAACAATCTCCCACTTGCACTTAAGGATAATTATTGTGATGTCGCATACTCACAGCCCGTGTGATACCGTACACCCAACTCCTCTACTAATCAGTCTCACAAAGCCCGTTTGCGAAACTATTGCGTTCGAGGAATAGCCTCAGTGAGTGGATCCGCCCTGATGTTTCTTTCTATGTCTCTCTTTATCTCAAGTTCGCGGAGAAAGCCATCTCCTGAAATGAGCAATACCTGTCTTAGAATATGTTTGGATGTCTGATGGGACCTAGTTCATAAATGAACTCCAAATCCAAACTTCTTAGACTGTATTGTCAACTGAATTTAATCAGTATCCTGTGCCATGCCTCTCTCAGTATCTGCTTGGACCACCTGTCCAAACTACTGCCCCTCGTCAGAGGGAAAACTATAACTCTGACAGTCATTCTGTCATCCAGGTCACCTTGGAAGCCTGGAATGATAACTGTCTCCTAAAAGAGGTTGTTGTTATCATATCCCTAGAACATCCACTTATGTTCTAAAAACTGCTTCTGAACGTTTCTCCAGGATAGGATTAATATCAACTTATTGCATCTAGTGCAAAAAACAACGTCTGGTGTGGTACTTGACATCTCATGATTGACTCAATTGCCTAAGCAGGTGATGTGTCAATCATGCACATCCCTCTACCCTTTAGTCTGTAAGACACCTTCAGAAAGGGTGACTCCATCACCTGCAGGTACACTACCGTGCCAGGATTCGTCCATTCTAAAACACCTTTAGAATGCTGTCTAAGTACCCAGATTGGGACACTTCCTAAATCTAGATCTAAAACCATAGATTTAATAACCAGAATGTCTGATATTATATCTATATCCTATATGGAGAAACCACTGTATGACAACCAAAGCATAACCGATCGTAGTGCAGGAATATCACTTCCTACTATGTGTATGTCATCCAAATACCAGGATATCACACCCTACTATCTTCTTATCAGATCCATCTCCTATTCTGATGAAGTCAAACCTATGACTGTCACATCAGAAATAGATGATCTATCTCCGCTATATCTGCTTTAGTCTAAATAGACATAAGCCACTTGTCCACTATGCTTCCGCTGCTCCCACTGACTACGACAACCCTCTGGCAGAATAATATACACGTAGACTTCTAAAGCTAGTTTAGAACGACGCTATACTCATCCTCCTGCTGGGTCTCACAGTCTGGAACAACAGCAATGGAAAGTCTGGGTAAACAAGAACCTCCCTGTCACCGTTCTTGAGCATACCGAAATACCTCTCGAGTGCCTGAGGTTACCCACCATATCTGCGGAGTGGCCAATGGAATATCAAACCAGATTGAATCTTTAAATTCTTATCAAATTTTCAGTAATCGTTTGCGGTTCTGGAATCACTTCCAGTTCTACCATACTCCCACTACTGTTTTCTGGAAAAATCCATTTTTATTAAAACTGTGGCGAGTCAATAACAATCTTCCAGATGGTAGAAAATCAACCCTCATCACAGGCCGGGTCAACCCACAAACAGCCATTACAGAAACGTACCTTGAGTTATCTAAAGTCTGGTTTTAAGCATAAGCCGGACAACTCCCCGTACCTTAACATCGTTAAGATATGAACCGTTCTATATCCAATATAGAAACAGAGGCACTGATTTAATTGGAACCAGATTCAAATCATGCAGCTGTCTCCAGTGCATATTAACTAAATGGAAGGAGGCCGATCGGCGTTACTCAACTTAGGAATGCATCCAGATATGAGTAACCTGAAAGAGAAACAAGTTTCTCAAAACCATTACTATCAACTGAATACTATACACAAGTATCTACATCTTCGATCATCTTGAAGAATCCCGATACTTGCAACATCTGGTTCTCTACTTTACTCTTATACCTATAACTTCTCAAAACTTGGACCTTGTGTTTCTACGAAACACTTGTCTAGGAACTAGAGAAGTCATAAGTAAACAGAATATAGTACGAGTACCAACCCCTTTGTCCTAATGGACACTGGACAACATACAATACTTTCTATAAGTCCGCTGAGTTGAATAACTCAAACCCTGTGCGTCGTAGGTTGAAAACTGTACTATGGTTATGAAGAATTACACCGCTGTTGAATGCTCCTTACCTAACCATCAACTGATATAGGTAAATGTCATGGACATAATTTCAAAAAGTTATATCTCACTTTATAAAAATAAACGTACAGATATATCAATTTGAAATTGGTGCATAACAACGGATATTCAAAACCCAATATCTGTCGTCCGGCAAACAGCCCAGGCGATTTCCTCAAATATCACCAATTACAACGAATTCCGATATAATGAGGATGATCACCTAATTTCCATTAAGTTACTCACACTCATCATCTGTAAAACCATACAGATGTGAGAATCATACCTGGTAATACATACCCTGGAGTAAGTGTCTAATTGAGAAATCAGTTTTCTATTAACAATGCACAGTGAAACTGAAACATGTAAATGTTTCGAAGGGGTATCCGGGTATTCCTAGTAATGCCTCTCCATTATCAGATTCACAACTGTAACCGTATATTTCTTTGCCATCTCTCCAAATCCCTTTATATGTCTTTAGTCATTACCTTCTGTATACCCTCTTAGGCTAAATGGTTTTCTTCCTTCCCTACCGTTCGGCACCAGCCTATAGTTTGGAAGAAGACTATCCAATAAGCATAATGGGTCTACTCTCCTAATCCTAGGAGTACTCGTAACCTGAGAGAAGGTGAAGATAAAAGACAACTAAATAAATCTTATTCTTATTTCTCCTGAACCAGAATCCATCCCCGAACTGGAACAAGTTCCTTCGAGTTCGTATATAACCATACGATGGAGTATCCAATAAACTGTAGATCTTCGTAGTGATACGGGGTGTTCCGGAGAAATACAAAGGTGAATTAGGAGTGATGATGAAATACTTGGTTTGGTCGTGAATGATAGCAGTTGCAATTTACTTTGCCCTCTTACTAATCCCTTTATTTGTCTTTACTTATTACTTTCTGTACACCACACTTAGGCTAATTAGTTTTCTTCATTCCCTGCCGTTCGGCACCTGCCTATGGTTTGGATGAAGACTATCCAATTAGCGCAATAGGTGTACCGTCCTAATCCAAGAAGCACTCGCAACCCGAGAGAAGATAAAAGGAAAAGACAGCTGAATAGTCCTATTCATTTTCTCCAGAACCGGAAACCATCCTCGAATCTGGAACAAGTTCCTTCGAGTTCGTATATAACCATACGATGGTTTTATCCAATGGAAGTGGATGTTCGTAATAATACGGGGTGTTCTGGAGAAAAGGGTAAAAGTAGGAGTGGCAATGAGGTATGCAACTCTGACAATCCAAAAGCCAGTGTTTTAAGAAGGTTCGGTTAACTTGGTCACTAAATGATAGTCTAGGGTCGGGCCATAGTCGTTGCCAGAGAGAGAGAAAAGAAACACTCTGCGTGCACTCTAACCTAGATCAGAATGGTTATCAATTCATCTAATCAGGAAACCTCCCACTGTATCCTCAAATTCTCCTCCAAACCTGAAAGAAGAATTAGTCGGGATCACCCGAGGAGTAAACCAACTCATCAGTGGGAATCGGGATCCAACTATCATCGCATGATAACTTGATGGAAGCCACTCAAGTCACCACACTCCATAAGGTATGCGCAAGCCTGGCAAGTTTCCTGTATGTTTGAAACTCCCGATGTGTGTTTTTACCCCTAGGACCCAAGTGACCTTGACTGAGCCAACATATCAAAGGATCCTAGTCAAGTTCAACCCGTCATTATCTTGATTGCATTAGACCCACCCGCACGAGTCCTTGACTGAGCCAAAATGACCGCATGACTGTCCTAACCAATCGCATATCCATGCAACAGAAAAGCACTACATAGCTACCGAACACTACGTCTCGGCTAAGCACGACATACGTAGCACGAATACTAAGCAATACTAATCTGAAATGACGGTGGGCTACGGCTGGTGTTTTTTTTGGCGAAAAACCTTTAACGTAATGAACTTGATATCGTTGAAGGAACCGGATAGCTTTTTATAAAAATATGGTGGCGAAAACCTTTGCTAAAGAGGTCACTC
This sequence comes from Agapanthus africanus, assembly GCA_030015575.1. NCBI lineage: Eukaryota > Viridiplantae > Streptophyta > Magnoliopsida > Asparagales > Amaryllidaceae > Agapanthus > Agapanthus africanus. The sequence goes on along the minus strand of JASDDO010000016.1, from coordinate 266,826,019 downwards.
CCGGTGAAGGGATCTCGGCTCTTTCCCCGTAGAATGAGGTGCAGGATATTCCAACTGAATACCGCGATGCAATGCAAAAAGTAATCGACTATAGTGAAGTTATTACCCTGACGCAAATTTCTGCCCAAGGGGTCACTCCCGGTGAAGGGATCTCTGCCCTTGCCTCGTCGACTAAGGTGCTGGATATTCATAACCGAATACCACTGTGCAAAACAAAAGAAAACGTCCTTGCAATAACAGCTTTTTTGAAAAATGTTCCAACAACATCAAACAGGTTTGTTTAGCTTGCATTGATCCGAATCAATGCAGTCCCATCAATTAATCACACCACAAAAGAACGAAAATATGATGTACGTATATACCATCCGCATTCGCCACTGGGTCCCATCATCACCCGTTAGGTTACTTAACTAACGACAGATCGGGGACTGGACTAGCGCGGGTGTAAAACATATACAACATCTACTAGTATATATATCAATATATAATAATCACTCAAGGCGTGATAAAATGCAACATCACAGAAATGTAATAAGCAACACAGAACAATACAGATAATCTGGGATCCCCGGGTTTCCTTTGAGCCGCAAGTGAAACCCGACGTTCCCCTGGTCGTGTGGATAGCATGTGCAATGAAATCCTAGACCCCTATGGGTGCGGCAAGTTACCCGCCAAAACCTGAAGCGAGGCATCCCCCTACAGCAAAGTGAATGGACCACCCAGCACTTCACGGAATCCGGTAACTTGAGCACCCCTCCTTGGGTCAACCTGTACCCCTTACGAGTGCGGCGAGTAGCCCGCCAATTCTAGAGTGAAGCCCCCTCCGTCTCAAAGCCATGAGATGCGGGCCCGTTACCCTCTAGAACCCGGCTACCCGTGCACCCCACCGCGGGGTAATCCTAGTACAGAAAGTAAAATATATACAACGGGTACATCGACCTCAGCCCGGTCGTGCCCCAAAAGAATAATATACAAACAGGCAGTGACGGCAGTCCACATGTCGGACGCTCGCCCCGCAATATCAAATGCACAAATACAACCAAACTGTACTACCATTGCATCCAGGCTATCCACCACGACAAATCCGCAACATCACATCACAACACAGAACATCAACGTGAATGTCACGTTCACAAATCCGTCTAAAAGAACTATAGCAATTAGACAAGATTTACCGCTCGAATGACATTCACGATCGCAGATATAATGTAAATACTATAAACTAACATATTTAAAATTTTCGATCGACAAAATTTCCTGAAGTGGGCCCCAAGCACAAATCCAGTACTCAAAATAATCTGGGCAAAAACTAAAAATACGAGAAACCCCAATTCCAAGTCAGAGACCACTGTAGAAAATTTGGTGCAGTGAAGCTACAGTACGGCGGCGGAACTGCGGCCAAAACGTGGGTAAGGCCGCAGTTCCGCTGTGCTACAGTGAGATCACTCTACAAAATTTCTGCACTGGTCTTAGAAAAGCCTGCCTGATTTTCTGACACACTCAAAATAATTTTTTGACGGCAAAAAATATTCGACAGAAACTGCATAAATTGGAATCGCGGTTTCGGAAATTTCGTTCGATCGATGTTTTAAATACGTTAGAGCAAGCTAGCAAAGGTTAATGGCGTAGCTCTGATACCATGTAAGTCTACGGTAGCGCCCCGGCCGTCTGTCCGAGGCCAAAATGCGGAAACAAAACATTTTCATAAACTTGAAACTGGCGCTATCGTATACTAGAAACCCGGATCGAACCATTAACCTATAACTAGCTAACTAGATAAAGGTTAGAAAAGCTATACCGGTCGATCCGTGTCCTTAGGTCTTTGGCCATCAACCCAAGCTCCTCGCGGCATCTCCGATCTCCGGTCTCCTCTTCGGAAGGGCACCACATCAATGAGTCTTTTTACGGGCTCCCGCTTCATCCGAAGCAACTCGGGCACGAAGTTCGCTAGCCGACGTGTCCAAGGCGATGTAGAGAATGTGTGTGATAACTTTGTCTCAAGCATCCATTGATTCTCATCACATAAGAGTGTATGGATGGAGGTTGAAGATGAAGCCATTGGAGGAAATGGTAAGCTAGAGGAGGAGGAAGAAGAAGAAGAGGCTTTTCTTTCTTGTGTTGTCTATCATAAAATGAGAGAGTGAGAGTGAAATAATACAAGAGCAAACTCTCCCTTTGGCTGCCCTCTCTCTCTCTTCTCATCATATCAACACTTAAATCAATCACTAAACATGACATGGTTCAAAGAATAAGACCATGAGTCACCACCCTTGTCCATGTCATAATTAATGCACCTCATCATGAATTAAGCTCACTATTTCCACCAAAGTAAACATTAACAAAAATATTTACAACAATAAAAAGATACGGCAACATCTAAAGTAAACCCGTGACGGATCACAAGGATGCCCCTCACCTGTATATACATACCTGCATCCGCATTCCGACTGAATGCGAATGCGATGAAACTAAAGTAATCCAACAAATCTAATACTAGGATCCGGCTTAAACCAAAGCCCACTAGTATGATCCGTCCGATCATAATCCGTGCACGAATGCACGTATATGATCGAACCCTGCCATATATCATATGGCCTCTACAACGTTTCACCCGAAACTTGAGAAACTGTCTGTGGGGGACTCTAAAGACTCGTCAATACTTTGGCTGTGGATTTAACCACTAGCACGTCAGTGGTACTAGCTGTACGTAACGGGCTACCAGGTATTGACCAAAAGGAAGGTCGATGAGCGAACTCATCCTGACACCCTACTGAGCCTATCAGTGACAATATCTGTACAGTCCGATCCGTTCGTCTATGAGCATCGCATGTCAGGCCTAGGGGGTTGGTAAAAGTCAGACCCCTAAAAGCGGTACAAGTCATGTCGGAGTGTAACCCATAACACCTTAAGATACTACTGGAATACCTACCAGTAAATCTCTTGCCTTGGCCAAGGACTTCGTGTAATGGCTCTCCTAGACATAGCACGATCTCACCCCCAATACCGGGAGAGACGAAACCCCTGCCGATCCGCTCACTGCCTCCATGTGGCTCGGGACTGTACCCAACTAAAACCTGTTAGTTGTATGTATGCCCTAGAGGCCAGTATTGTACACATGATGCATATTATATTGGATGCTTGGACATATATAGAGATAACTTTCTTGCTCGATATGATAGTATGCTATCTGGTTACTCTTTATCTTAACATGTACACTAGTCTCTTTAAACTGTCTTATGATTACATGTTGGTAAAGCCCTTAGGATGTGTACTTGACTGCCTGGACTATGATGCAGATCATACTAGTGGGGACATGGTAGTCCATAAGTACATCCTTCAAGGTCCCTAGTCGTGGGTGTATCGAGACGGGGCATCGATATACCAGTGTAGACTAGCGTATACGCTTTTCGACCCATGAGATGGGCGATGGATGATCCCATATCCATTGGTGTTTGACATCAGAGATGGTATACGGGTGCTCAGTGGAGACTGAGTACACTGGACGGACTCGCCGAGAACTCCTAGATGGTATTATACCTCACGTCAGATGGCAGTTCTCAGGTGACACTTGTACAGGTTAGTCTGTAGACCCGAGATCGTCATAGAGTCTTGTATGATTCCCACTGTGCTTTGATCTCCACCTTACCACGTCCATGAGGGCGTGCAAAACGGTGGTCTTTGGGTACAGTCCCGAGTCACATGGAGGCAATGAGCGATAGGAGGGGTTTCGTCTCTCCCGGTATTGGGGTTGATGTTGCGCTGTGCTCGATTGGCCGTAACAGGGAAGTCCCTGGCCAGGGCTGATCAGAGATTTGCTGGTAAGTGTTACCAGTAGTTTCTCGACCCGTTATGAGCCTCACATCGGCATGACCTATCGGTTATTGGGGTCTGACGTTTACCACCCCTAGACTTGATATGCGACGTATCAGACGAACAGACCGGACTGTACGGTAAGTGTTACTGGTTGGATTCACAGGAGTATGAGCGGGCTAGCTCGTCGATCTTCTGATCGCTCAATACCCGGATGAACGTTACGTTTAGCAGGCCGCTTGCGGCTTGTAGGTGCTTGATATGATCATCATCTGCTACCGGCGTATTGACGAGTCTTTAGAGTCCTACACAGAGATTTCCTGGCTCAAGCGAAACGAAATAGGAGCGCATATGAGATATGTGCGGGACCGAGAATAATGCATGTATGTGATACCGTATTTCATTCTCGCGATGAATGTTTCGATTGGTTATATTCGATATGACCTAGTTATCGAATCATTGATTCGATAAATCGATACATTGGATACTAGTCGGTTATATGCGACATGACCGGATCATTGAATCAAATGTTGATTTAATGATTTAATGTATAATTATATATTTGATATATTACTTTGCATTAACTAGTATTGGTTCATTTTAAAAGGATTTTCTCACTTGATGCACATTGTATATGTGATATACTTTTTGTGCACTTGATTGTATCATGTTTGATGATACTTGCTCACTTGGGTTTGTATAAAGATTAAACCATGGTTATATGAATGGTTAGGGTTTTGATTATTTACTTAGTTATTTATTTATTTATTCATTTTGGAAATAGTTAAGTATGGTGGCTTATTTTGTTTTATGTTGAAACTTCAAGAAGCTTTGAAAAAGTCCACCATTCCTATCTCTTCCTTAACCTTAACCATTCCAACTAACCTTAGTTTAATCTCTACACTTGACCATGGTTAACATTATGATAAGTATTCCTTTTCTTTTCATTTTAAATAACTTATCATAATATTTCCTTCTTGATCATCTTCTTCTTCAAGTAAGAAAGCTTGATGCCATCAATGGCAACTTGAGCAAAAGTGAGTGAAATCCAATTCTAAAGTGAACCCACCTCCTATTTCTTCACCCTCTACCTCTTGCCAAGTTGTTTTGGGTGTTTTCTTCACAAGTTTCACAACTTGGTGAAGTTGGAGCTTGAACTTGTGCAACCTCGACGTAGATCATCTTCGGCACGAAGCCGACGACCTATTCCGCTCACTTCTCCGATGAAGCCGTCGCGAGAGTCCGAGATTCGAGATGGACAGCGACGGGACGACCATGTGGAGCTAAGGAAGTGGATAACCGGATCTCCAAAGGTTGTAGCCTCTCTCCTTTAGTTTATATGTTAACTAGATTCGTTTTTCGCCTAGGATTCTAGCCGACGATCCGTATTAGGGTTTCTCGGCACCATAATTTTTGTAAAATGGCATGGTTGATGCCTTGTGAGACCACTATAGGGTGCCTAGGAACCTTTCACTGGTATCAGAGCCTAGCTAGAGCCTTAGGCGTAGTCCAGACAACGTTTGAAGTCCGAACGAACCCGAAACCCTAAAACCCGAGTGCTCTCTGGACTTTTTCTAAAATCTGGGATTTTTCCAGATTAAAAATGCCTAAAAAATTCAGCAGGAAGATCTAAGAATTATGGTGAAACACGAGCTCATGATGCATCTAAACAGCCGCGGAAACGCGGCAGAAGCATGGCTTCTGCCGCGGTTCCGCCGCCTACTGTTCATATTGCGCAATATTGTTTGCACAGTAATTCTTCTTTTCTGGTGCTGAGTTTTATGGGAATTTTTAATATTTATTCAAGAGTTGAATTTTCTGGGGTGTTTTAGAGCTTCGGTGTTTCGACCGGATTATCAAATTTCGTCTTTGTGTTTTTCCGGATAATTTTTTGAATTTGTTAAAAAGTTCGACCGGATATAAATACCCAACTTTTCCCCTGCCTGGAAATTTCCAAGTGTTGGATTTTTCCGTAGTTTAACGACATTCTAAGTAGTGCAAATAACGCGATGGACCCTCTAGAAGACAACAAACCTTAACTCGATTATGTGACCGTCTTGAACTGCCCTTTGAACCTTCGGGTTTGGGGCAGTACGGCGTGCCATATGTGAGGCGTTGGCTTGACCCTTCTACGGCTGGACCGTTGGTACTGAGGCACGAACTGAATGTTGTTAGACTTATTTCATGTGTTGAGCTGTATCGGGAAAACTTGGGTATTCGATTGTTCGATCGGAAAGTTTAACATTTTCTGTTTATCTGGAATGTGATACAATAATTGGAATTCACAAACAGTTATAAGATAACTGAATGAATTTATAAATCTAGCAGTTTAGTCCCACATGATATTGAAAAGAGTTTTCGATAATGAGACTAAAATGCGGGATTTATATCTGTTAGGCATGTGATGTCTAAGTATTTCATTTGATTAGGCATGCGATGTCTAAAGAAGTTGCGGATTCCAATTGTTGTAGTTTTACACTTTCTTTTCTGTGACCATAAGTGTAATATGTGATATCGCCGGTTTCGTTGCTATATGTCAACGACAATTGGGATATGCATATTTACTTACGTTGATGACATGTGATGTTATGTGTTGCTGGATATGTTATATTGGATCGTCGTGTTCGAATGGCCGGGGGGGTTTTATGTGAGATGAGTGTTTTTCATTTTCATTCATGTAAAAACTTGTATGTAATATTCTTTTATTTGGGGCACTTCCAGGTAGCGGAAGTTGTCACCCTTTGTATATTATTTACTTTTCCGCATTAGGATAGACCCAAGGAGGGAGTAACCGGGTTCTGGGGTCCAGTGGGAGACCAACTCGAGGAGTCGAGTCCGGGTCTCCTAACCCTAGAATTGGCAGGGTTGCTTTCCGCTCTCGTAGGGGTCTAGGGGTGTGGGATTGGCTATTCATCACGACCGTGGAATCCGTGTTTTATACTGGCTCGTATTGAAAACACGGACGTCCTAGTATATCCAATATTTCATATGTTTCTTCTGCTGTGATGTTCTGTGATGGATATAGTATATAGTATATATGATATATTATATAGATGTTACTTATGTTTTACACCCGCGCTAGCCCTGCCCTGCTCTGTCGTTAGTTACCTAACCTAACGGTGCACGAGGGGACATCGAGGCGAATGCGGATGGCATAAGTGTACGTCATATCTATCTGTGATGTTTAGGTATTTAAATGATGGGACTTCATTAATGTGATTAATGAAAGAAAAGAAACCTAAGATGTTGTAGAATCAAATTTCAAAATAAAACAGGTAGCTACAGTTCTTGCTTTGCACAGCGATATATATGATATATCCCGCACCTTATTCGATGAGGAAAGAACCGAGATCCCTTCACCGGGAGTGACTCCTTTAGCAATAACTGGCAGATGCTACACACTCGGTTTGGTTTTTGATTGCTTTTAAGAGTTTTTGCTTTGCACAGCGATATATATGATATATCCAGCACCTCATTCGACGAGGAAAGGGCCGACGATCCCTTCACCGGGAGTGACCCCTTTAGCAAAACTAGAAAAGCCTCAAAATCACTCCATTTCAAAACTTCATTTGATTCTACAACGATATCAAGTTCATTACGCAATAGGTTTTCAGAAAAACCTGTCGTAGCCCTCCGTCATTTCAGATAAGTACTAGTTAGTATTCGTGCTACGTTTGTTGACTATGTTAAGGCGTAGTGTGCGGTAGGTGACCAGTATTTATCTGATTATGCATATGATGCAGATTGGATTAGGGTAGTCGTGCGACTTTGTTGACTATGTTAAGGGTCGTGCGGGTGGGTTTAATTCAATCAGGAAATGACGGGTTGAACTTGACTAGCACTTGTGATTTGTTGACTATGTTAAGGTCATATAGTTGCTAGGGGCGAAAGATTATCGGGAATTTCAAGTGTTGAAATTTGCAATAAGATTGCATACCTTCTATGAGATAGTTGGATCCCGATACCCACTGCGAGTAAGAGTTACTCCTGGGAGAGTTTTACACATTGCAATTAGCTGATCAAGTAGGTGTCTAGAAAGGTGTCAACGGGGTTACGCCTCTGGGAAAATGAGGTTTACATTAATTAGGTTCGTGCGAAAGCACGGGGGACCTCCCTCAAAGTACCGACACTGGCCTGGCTGAAAGATTGGCGAACTTGTAGTGTGTAATTAATCCCGGCTAGTCTTTCCTTTTAGGGTTTGAAGGAAGATTTGATAAAAAGCAGTGGGAGCCATCCTGATTAGATAAGATAATAACCAATCTGATCTTGCACGAGCATACGCTAAAGTGTTTTCTTCTCTCTCTCTCCAGGTAGCGACCATTTCATGCCCTAATGAAGATAATAATATGGATGTATTGACCGAACCCGCATGTTATACTGTACTGGGGAACGTTGGTTCCGTTCTTTCTTATAAGAGTTATAGGAATGAACAGGATATAGGGGAATACCAGGATTCCCATGCCACCCGATTGAAGAAAGTACATGTTGATGCATTTTCTTCGGGTGTGTTCGTTACTGAGAACTGTTTCTCCATTTGCTCTACGTCCTGGGTATTAGATACCGAGTCAGGATCCCATATATGTAATCAGTTACATGGGCTCAGGAAAGGTAGAGAACTTGGAGAAGGTGATAAAGACATTAGAGTTGGAAATGGTGCAATTGTTGCAGCTAAGACTGTCGGGGAATATCACCTTGTATTACCAACTGGTAATACATTGGTTCTGAACGAATGCTATTACATGCCGAACCTGATATGCAACATTATATCGGTTTCTTTATTAAGCAAAGAGGGATATAATTTTGTATTACAGGATAATGTTATGAACATTTTCCGTAACCAAAAGTTGGTTGGATCAGGCACGTTGTGCAATGGCATTTATGTTCTAAATCAATCAACAGTTCTGAGCATAACAAACACACACAAGAGGAAGAGTTCAGAACTGAACGAATCCTACTTGTGGCATTGTAGACTGGGTCACATCAATGTGACACGACTGGCTAAGTTGCATAAGGATGGATATTTAAAACCTTTCGAATTTTCATCTTATGACACTTGCCAGTCATGTCTCAAAGGAAAGATGACCAAAACTCCGTTTACGGGACACGGAGAAAGAGTTACCGAACTCTTGGGACTGATACATAGTGATGTATGCGGTCCCATGTCTACACATGCCAAGGATGGTTCTTCATACTTCATTACATTCACTGACGATCTCTCTAGATTCGGATATGTGTTCCTGATGAAACACAAATCAGAAGCTTTTGAGAAATTTAGAGAATATAAACAAGAAGTTGAGAACCAAACAGGAAAAAGTATTAAAATCCTACGATCTGATCGAGGAGGAGAATACTTAAGCAATGAATTCCTGGACTTCCTAAAAGAGAATGGGATTCTCTCTCAGCTGACTCCTCCATATACACCACAGCACAACGGTGTATCAGAACGGAGGAATTGCACCCTATTAGATATGGTGCGCTCTATGATGAGCACAGCAGAGTTACCTATTTCCTTCTGGGGTTATGTGCTGGAGACAGCAGCATACCTATTGAATCAAGTTCCATCTAAATCTATACCTACCACACCATATGAGATATGGAGTGGGAAGAGACCATATTTTAAACGAGTTAAGATATGGGGTTGTCCGGCCTATGTCAAAAGGCAAAATCCAGACAAACTCGAGGCACAGTCAGTTCTTTGCAAGTTTGTGGGATATCCTAAGAATTCCCAAGGATATTTTTTCTACCATGCTGAAGAACAAAAAGTGTTTGTTTCTCAATATGCCACCTTTTAAGAAAAGGAATTCCTTGAAAAAGAAATTAGTGGCAAAGTGGTAGAGCTAGAAGAAATTCCAGATACACAAACTATAACTGAAGATTTAGTGGAACCACAAGATTCGATAGTACCCGACGAACCCCAGCCTCTCCGCCGATCTAGTAGGGTTTCTCGTCCACTAGAAAGATACTACGGTTTTCTCATTGATGGTGGAAGCGAGGATTGCATCATGGAAGAGATGACCCAACTAGCTTCGAGCAGGCCATCACGAGTGGGGACTCAGTGAAATGGCTGGATGCTATGCGGTCCGAGATGGAATCCATGTACACCAACAAAGTATGGACTTTGGACGTTGCTCCTGAAGGGGTAAAACCCATTGGGAGCAAGTGAATCTTCAAGAAGAAACTTGGTGTAGATGGGAAAGTGGAGACTTTCAAAGCTAGACTTGTAGCAAAGGGTTTTCGTCAAAGACCAGGTGTGGACTATGACGAGACCTTTTCTCCAGTGGCTATGCTTAAATCCATCCGGATCATGCTTTCCATCGCTGCTTATCATGATTACGAAATCTGGCAAATGGATGTTAAGACCGTCTTTCTAAATGGTGATTTAGAAGAGTGCGTGTACATGACTCAGCCAGAGGGCTTCGTAGACAGTGGGAGCAGCGGGAAGGTGTGCAAGCTGCTTAAATCCATTTATGGATTAAAGCAAGCATCGCGGAGTTGGAACATCTGCTTTGACGTCGTTATCAAAGAGTTTGATTTCGTCAAAAATCCAGATGAACCTTGTATCTACAAGAAAGTGGCAGAGAGTAAGGTTGTCTTCCTCGTATTGTACGTGGACGACATACTCTTGATAGGAAATGATATTCCTATGCTGCAATCGGTCAAGCTCTTCTTATCACAAAGATTCTTAATGAAAGATCTTGGTGATGCCTCCTGCATATTGGGAATTAGGATCTATAGAGATAGATCCAAACGGATTTTGGGATTGTCCCAATCCAGGTACATTGACACCATACTAAAGAGGTTTAGTATGGAAGAGTCCAAGCGTGGGAACTTGCCCACGATCTCTGGAGTCACTCTCTCCAAAGAGATGTCTCCCAAGACTGATTTGGAGAGAGCTCGCATGCAAGGGATACCCTATGCTTCGGCAGTAGGCTCTATCATGTATGCGATGCTATGTACCAGACCCGATGTAGCATACTCACTAAGTGTAGTGAGCAGGTATCAAGCTGATCCTGGAGAGAGTCACTGGACAGCTGTGAAGAGCATTCTCAAGTACTTACGAAGGACTAGAGATATGTTCTTGGTGTATGGTAACGGAGAGCTCCAAGTGGAGTCCTTTACCGATTCGAGCTTCCAGAGTGATAAGGACGACTCTAAGTCACAGTCGGGCTTTGTCTTTACCCTTTACGGAGGGGCGGTTAGCTGGAAGAGTTCCAAGCAGGAAACCGTGGCAGACTCGACGATGGAGGCTGAATACATCGCTGCCAACGATGCTGCCAAAGAGGCTGTCTGGATCAAGAAGTTCATTACTGAACTTGGAGTGGTTCCATCCATTGAGCATCCAATACCTTTGTATTGCGATAACAATGGAGTGGTGGCTTTGGCCAAGGAACCCAGGTCCCATCAGCGATCCAGACATATTCTGAGGCGGTATCACCTGATCCGGGAGATAGTTGATCGCCAGGAGATCGAGGTCAGGAGGGTTGACATGAAGAACAACACGGCGGATCCACTCACGAAGGCCATTCCCCAGATACAGTTTGAGAGACTCTTCGGGATGCTCGGTATGAGATACTACAGCAGTTGGCCCTAGTGCAAGTGGGAGATTGTTAGTTGTATGTATGCCCTAGAGGCCAGTATTGTACACATGATGTATATTATATTGGATGCTTGGACATATATAGAGATGACTTTCTTGCTCGATATGATAGTATGCTATCTGGTTACTCTTTATCTTAACATGTACACTAGTCTCTTTAAACTGTCTTATGATTACATGTTGGTAAAGCCCTTAGGATGTGTACTTGACTGCCTGGACTATGATGCAGATCATACTAGTGGGGACATGGTAGTCCATAAGTACATCCTTCAAGGTCCCTAGTCGTGGGTGTATCGAGACGGGGCATCGATATACCAGTGTAGACTAGCGTATACGCTTCTCGACCCATGAGATGGGCGATGGATGATCCCATATCCATTGGTGTTTGACATCAGAGATGGTATACGGGTGCTCAGTGGAGACTGGGTACACTGGACGGACTCGCCGAGAACTCCCAGATGGTATTATACCTCACGTCAGATGGCAGTTCTCAGGTGACACTTGTACAGGTTAGTCTGTAGACCCGAGATCGTCATAGAGTCTTGTGTGATTCCCACTGTGCTTTGATCTCCACCTTACCACGTCCATGAGGGCGTGCAAAACGGTGGTCTTTGGGTACAGTCCCGAGTCACATGGAGGCAATGAGCGATTGGAGGGGTTTCGTCTCTCCCGGTATTGGGGTTGATGTTGCGCTATGCTCGATTGGCCGTAACAGGGAAGTCCCTGGCCAGGGCTGATCAGAGATTTGCTGGTAAGTGTTACCAGTAGTTTCTCGACCCGTTATGAGCCTCACATCGGCACGACCTATCGGTTATTGGGGTCTGACGTTTACCACCCCTAGACTTGATATGCGACGTATCAGACGAAAAGACCGGACTGTACGGTAAGTGTTACTGGTTGGATTCACAGAAGTATGAGCGGGCTAGCTCGTCGATCTTCTGATCGCTCAATACCCGGATGGCCGTTACGTTTAGCAGACCGCTTGCGGCTTGTGGGTGCTTGATATGATCATCATCTGCTACCGGCGTATTGACGAGTCTTTAGAGTCCTACACAGAGGTTTCCTGGCTCAAGCGAAACGAAATAGGAGCGCATATGAGATATGTGCGGGACCGAGAATAATGCGTGTATGTGATACCGTATTTCATTCTCGCGATGAATGTTTCGATTGGTTATATTCGATATGACCTAGTTATCGAATCATTGATTCGATAAATCGATACATTGGATACTAGTCGGTTATATGCGACATGACCGGATCATTGAATCAAATGTTGATTTAATGATTTAATGTATAATTATATATTTGATATATTACTTTGCATTAACTAGTATTGGTTCATTTTAAAAGGATTTTCTCACTTGATGCACATTGTATATGTGATATACTTTTTGTGCACTTGATTGTATCATGTTTGATGATACTTGCTCACTTGGGTTTGTATAAAGATTAAACCATGGTTATATGAATGGTTAGGGTTTTGATTATTTACTTAGTTATTTATTTATTTATTCATTTTGGAAATAGTTAAGTATGGTGGCTTATTTTGTTTTATGTTGAAACTTCAAGAAGCTTTGAAAAAGTCCACCATTCTTATCTCTTCCTTAACCTTAACCATTCCAACTAACCTTAGTTTAATCTCTACACTTGACCATGGTTAACATTATGATAAGTATTCCTTTTCTTTTCATTTTAAATAACTTATCATAATATTTCCTTCTTGATCATCTTCTTCTTCAAGTAAGAAAGCTTGATGCCATCAATGGCAACTTGAGCAAAAGTGAGTGAAATCCAATTCTAAAGTGAACCCACCTCCTATTTCTTCACCCTCTACCTCTTGCCAAGTTGTTTTGGGTGTTTTCTTCACAAGTTTTACAACTTGGTGAAGTTGGAGCTTGAACTTGTCCAACCTCGACGTAGATCATCTTCGGCACGAAGCCGACGACCTATTCCGCTCACTTCTCCGATGAAGCCGTCGCGAGAGTCCGAGATTCGAGATGGACAGCGAGGGGACGACCACGTGGAGCTAAGGAAGTGGATAACCGGATCTCCAAAGGTTGTAGCCTCTCTCCTTTAGTTTATATGTTAACTAGATTCGTTTTTCGCCTAGGATTCTAGCCGACGATCCGTATTAGGGTTTCTCGGCACCATAATTTTTGTAAAATGGCATGGTTGATGCCTTGTGAGACCACTATAGGGTGCCTAGAAACCTTTCAAAACCTGTTTGCATGACTCCTTTGAGCCGTGGTAGGGTAGTAATCAAAGCACAGTGGGAACTCGCACGAGACAAATGACGATCTCAGGTAGATGAACTAACCTGTACACATGTCACCAGGGAACTGCTATCTGACGTCAGGTATAATACCAACTAGCACATTCCCTGCGAGTCCTGTCCGGTGTACTCATAACCCAATGAGCACCTGTATACATCTTATGTGAACCAACTGACACCAATGGCTTGTGAGACCGGCCACCGCCCCTCGTCGGGGTCTCGACTGTATACACTAGTCTACTAATGGAGTATCAATGCCCAGTCTCGAAAACTCCCACGACTAGGGACCACATTAAGGATGTGCTTATAGACTACCCAACTCTCACGTATATGATTGCCATCATACTGCTGGTAGTCAAGCAAGAATCCTAAGGGCTACATCAACGTGTTATAGTGATCTGCAAGGTCACCTAAAGCATGTACACGATGATACAGATAAAACAGATAGCATACTATCATCTTGAGTAAGACTGTCCTACCGGTATAGATCCTCCCTCAATCATTGCAATCACGTGCCTGTGATCCAATAATTGACTCTGAGGGCACTATATCCAACATGAACGTCTCCTTGTCCCCGCTCTTGATCGTGAAGATATGGTCAACTGTGCGTTTTTGCCGCCTGTTCCCGACGAAGTGGCCGAGGAATTGAGTGGCCAGCTCGTCGAAAGTTGAGATCGAGCGAGGCTCGAGTCCTCGGAACCAGTCTCGTCCGGAGCGGATGAGAGTGGCCGGGAAAGCTCGGCACTGGGCGGCATCTGAGTTGTCTTGGAAGCTCATTCCCGTGGTGAATGCATCCAAATGGTCCTTCAGGTCATATTTGACATCGAAGAGGGAGACCTTTGTGGGCTTGTTGCGGGAGGAGACATGGACGGCGAGCAACTCCTCGGTGAACGGTTTGGTGAGCGAGTCAGCGGCGTACTTAGCCCCGTCGCTCGAGCGGTGACCTTCCCGATGCATACCTTCGATCTTCTTCTCGACTACGTCGAGTCAGCCGTGGTATTCTGACGATTCGGCACATTCTGATCCCCCGCCTCTGCTGTTGGAGACCCGCGTCAGGGCGCGGCCCCGGTTCCTCTTAATTAGGTTCCTTAGATCCCCCGGCGAGATAGTCTTCGAGCCGCCGTGGCGAGTCCCGTCCACGCGACCCCGTCGAGGGAAGGGGTGTTGGTCATGCCTGGGAACAGGCGAGCTGACCGACATCTCCTCGAGAGGGAAAGGGTCGTGAAGAGGCTTGGGGCGAGACGCTCTGGCGACGGACCTCGGTGTTGAACTGTGGGGCTCCCAGCGGGTCGCAGAATGTATTGGCCCGGGGGATCTGCGGCCATGGGAGGTAGCGAGGCGGTGGTCGGCAGTGCAGACGCGTGCGGAGTCTTCTCTCCCCCTGTAGGGGTCCCGGTCCCGCGGAAGGGGACCGGCAGTCTGGGGATCTTGCTCTGTCGTTTGGACGCGGATGAGCTCCTCCACGACGGACGCGAGTCGGTCTATCCGGCCAGCAAAGGCATTGATGGCGTTCGGTGGAGGAGGTTCGTCCGCGCCTCCATTGAGGGGGAGGCGGCGTCTAGTACTTGGATCGTCGTGATGATCGCTCGCCATTAGATTGAGACTGGAAGATGAACTTTTGTTTTTGTGGAATCAAGGTGTTCCCACAGACGGCGCCAGCTGACGTGACCTGGATCACGCCAAGATGTTACCTTCCATTGATCTGCTGATGGCGGCGATAGATGGCTGAGATTGGATCTGGAGGCAGGCTCCTGAAGTGTGTGGATCTCAATGGGTTTGAGGTTGGTTGGGCCGAGCTACCTGCAAGGAAGTCTCGGGATGGTTGTACCACCGAGGACCCTCCGACGGTCAAGTTAGAGAGGAAATCCGAGCAGAGTAACGGCTTAGTGGAGTAAAAATGGCTTACTTGTACCGTCCGAAGGAGGGGTTTAAATAGCGGTGGCAGCAGAAAGGGCATGCGCGAGAATCACGCCGGCCGTTACGCTCCCGACGTCACGCCGGCGTGATAAGCGGGATCTCCCATTAATGGCGAAACAGGCTCGTTAATGAGAGATCGTGATGGCGTGGAACGTGGGATGTGGCCGGCGGATATCTCGCTTACCGGCGCAGGATGGCGGTTGCGCCTGTAAGTAGTGTCGTTGGTCGATCGATGAGACCGCGGAAGATGACCTCGGCAGGAGAGCTCGCGGCCGAGCGGGAGAGCCGAGGTATCTTGGTTCTGCGGTAGCCCGGAGACGATCTGGAAGGCCGAGGAGGCCGATTGTGCAGGAGGCTCGGGGACAAGCCAACAGTTGTTTGTCGGACGGGCACAGGAGTGGCCTGATCGGCCACTGTAGGTCCTTTCTTATGTGCTTTGGGACACGTCATCTGCCACGTGTCATGATCTGGGAGATCACCGATATCGAGCATCATCACAACTTTTCCAGCAATTCTAACAATTGCTTAAATTTGCTAAGATATTCTCTTACTGTATGGGTTTGTTTGAGATTAGAGAAAGGTTCAAATGGTCTAACCATCTCACTAGGACCAAATCGAGCAGCAAGCTCCCTTTTAAACACCACCCAAACTTGATAATCCTCCACATTTCCTTGCAGCCAATTATACCGCTGCAATACCTCCTCCTTCAAGTAAAAAGCACACACTTGTACCCACCCTACAGGATTTATACCAAAATAGACAAAGATTTGCATTACTTGCCTCACCCAAGCCAAGACATCTTGACTGCTTGAGAAAGTTGGAAAATCCAATCTCATCGATTTTGGCTGTACCAATTTTTGAGTTCCAAAAAATGAGTTTTTCCCTTTGATCTCATGGCCAGTTCCCCCTTCCATGGAATTGCTTATATTGTAACCCAAAGTATTAGAAACAGCTTCCTTAGTAACAGAGGGTGGAGGTCCAAAAATAGAATGGAACTCCCCGGGCTCGATCAATGGCTTAGCTGATTCTTTCCCTTTTTCTTGCAGATTAATACTCACCTTGGAGCTCACTGATCTATGATCAGTGAGCTCTTCAAGCCTCTAATCTCAGCTAACAACATCCCCATGGAGTTCTGTAGACCTTCAATTTTACCTTGCAACAACGAATTGATCAGCTTTTGCTTAGTCATGCGATCGTCGATCTGCTGCCATCTCTGGGGCGAAACACTCCTCGATCTCGTCGTTGACTCCATTTCCTCAAAGCCTTCGTCTTTGCCACCGGTTCAATCTGCTCTGATACCAATTTGTAGAGCTCATTTTCCTTCCTTTCGCCATGGAAACATGAAATTAGAAGAAATTGGAGAGATTTGAGGAAAATTGGGGACGAATTGGGTTAGGGTTTCGAGAGAGGAGGGGTGGGGGGTGGGGGAGAAAAGAATTGGGGATCTAGAAATTTTATTTCTTTAGTCGTGCCAATTCTCTTTACAAATGAGCTATTTATAAGCGATCAATGGGAGGGGGAAACGAAGCTCAGCCACGACAGTTAAAACCGCTGCACACGTGTCGGCTGTTTATTGAATTTGTTATGGTAACTTTGCACTTAACCCCCTACCGACATTTTCACTTGCAGCTGATGGCCAATATCACCATTTCCAGACCTGTTCTCCCTCAGATTAGCTCCTGTTCGTGCTGCTGAACTGAGTTAGGACTCAACAAAATATTTCTCTCATCTCTTCTCAACTGAACCCTAGCCCCAAATCAAAACAACGCGGCCTTCAATTTCTCAATTTTGAGTTAATGTCGTAGCCCCAAATCGAAGGTAACAATCTTAACTTTCTTACTTCCTCATTCCTTACTTTTCATTCACAGTATTTTTTGTGTAAAAAGACAACTTCATCCCTTAATTTCTCAATTTCAAATCTAGTGTTTTTGTGTAAAAAAAGGGGGAATTTTGGACGTTAATGTACATAAGATTATAGAAGGAATATTAATTGAAATTTTTGGGACAATTTTTGGTGTTGATGTAGAAACTGTATCTACCCCCTTGCATTCACCTTCTTTTTAGTAAGTGTGTAAGCTTACTAGAGAAAAACATAGTCTTATATTAGCTAGCTTATGAAGAACTCATAATTAAGCAAGAAAAAATAGGAGGTAGAGGTATTTGAAAGAAAAAGATAGTCACAGGCTTTGACTTAGAGATATTTTGTGTGTATGTATGTGTGAGAGAGAGAGAGAGAGAGGAAGGGATACAGAAGGAGAGAGAAATAGTAATAGTAAAAGTGGGATGCAACATAAGTGATCAATGGAGGAAAAGAAGAAGATGAAACCCTCCTTAAAACCCTGAACTTGATCGTAGAAGGGTATTTAGGTCATTTAAGGCTTCCAATGGCTAGAGTTAACAGACCTTCAACCACGTTTGGATGGAAGTTGGATGGAGTATTACCAGGGGACTATTTTAGTTAACTTTTACTAATTTGATGTTTTTTTTAGCAACACACAGTTTTAGGTGTCGTTTTTAGAAATATGAAAGTTTTAGATGTCCAAATTAAAAACAAACCCTTTCGTTTATTCCGAAGAACAAACAATTTTTTCAGAAATTTAAAGACTTGACCGTCTTTTTTTAACTGTATTTAAAATTTGGATTTCCAAAAGTGCAATGAGCATCAGGATGTAAACAGATAATTAATATTAAAGATTAATTGTATTTGTATCTAATTTTAACAATACTAAAGGTTTGAGGGTCATTTTTATTTTGCTGCCATGTATTTTATATATGGTATTAATTGTAGGCTTAAATGGTAGGAAATACCCCTAATATTTATCACAATAGCAGGAAATACCCTTAATATTCTAAAATTGATATTTTACCCCCTCAACTTTAATTGATTCCTAAAATGCCCTTTATTTAAATATTGAATCAAAAAATACATTTTTGCTCTTTTTCTTGTATAACCCTATTATTTTTTTATATCACCTACATCTTCCAAAATTCTTTAATTTTTTTTTAAAAAAATCCCAAACTTATTAAGTGACTGTTAAATTTATTTTTTTTTCAATTTAATTTATTTATCAAGTACCAACTTTACTCTCATCATCATCTTCTTCATCACAACCCAACAAAACATCACTTTCATCTTCTTTCTTCTCGACTTTTAATCCCATTAATTCTGATTCTAATACTCCCATTTTTCTCATTAGCTCCTTGTTTTCCTCCTCTATTTACTCCCAAATTAAGAAACCCTAATATAAAAGAACCCATAATTTAGAAAATTCTAACATAAAAGAAACCTACCATTATGCAAATCCTAACATAAAATTTCAAACAAATCAACACTAACAAAATAGAACACCTAAAACAATCAAATCTTATAAGAAAACCTAATTCGATCGAGAAACTTTTGCTTTGGGAATTTGAGAGTATGTAAGGAATAAGAAGGGACTGTGAGGATATTTACATTTTTTAATCAATTTTTGTGAAAGTTAACCACCAGTTAACGATGTTGAAGGGTATTTTATAAACTTCAAGAATTTTGGGAGGTACCGAAGAATAATAGAGGCTACATCAAATTTGCATTGTATTATATCCGTATGTGAATAGTTATTGATTTCCTATTTTCCCTAAATACTTCCTTTAATTTTTCCCTTTCTTTTCTTTTCTTTTCTATTTTTCTCATTTTATTTCACAGGCCCAGCCCATCTCTTCTCCCCTCACTTCACCTTTCTTTTTTCTCTCTTTTCCGTCCAAATCCAAGCCCATATCCCCTCTTCTCCTTCTCCTTTCCTTCTTTTTACAGCACCGTGCCCATTCTTTCAACCCACGCAACCGCGCCCAATCCTTCATCCCCGCGAACCGCGCACTCCTTCCCCCAGAATCGCGGCCACGATCTATAACCAATTTACACCTATTCAAAACCCTAACTCAAGGCTCTCTCCCTCTATCATCATCATCATCATCTTCTTCACCTCTTTCTCTCCACAAACCCATCCATCAACCGAGCTCCTCTCGTCATCAGCACCGCCGACCTCCTCGCCACAGAACTCCCTCACTTTCTCTCTCAACTCCACTCCACCCGACCTCCTCCTCATCACCCTCCTTCTCTCAAACCCAACCTCCATTGCCACCGATCTTCTCACCACCTGCGACCACTATTGAGTCGCTGACCACCATCCCCAAGCCGAGCCCAAGCCAGTGATCGAATCCCGCCACCGCCGCTTCAACTCGACGGTGATTCGATGACGGGCGTCGATTGTTGGACGAAATGCCGCAACGAGATTCTCCGCAAGTTTTCGCCGCGAAACATTTCCCTGAGGTAAGTATTTCTTTTCCTTGTTGATCCCTACCCCCAATGCATCATGACATCATCTAGAATTGTATATATAACATTTAAAGTATTTTGAATTTAAAAGTATTTCATTTATGCACGTTCTGTTTCTGGATTTCTGTGCGTAGTCGTGTTATGGAATTTATCTGAATTTTTCTGTTGGGAGTTTGATAATTTGGTCTAAATGAAACTTGTAGAGGACTCGTAGATCTGTCTTCCTATAAATTTTGGTTGGTTTATATGGAGTGTCGGAATTAATATAGAATTTTGATGTTGAGGTGTTGTGGGCTGGAAAGTGGGTTTACTGAGTGCTGCCTGCTAGTTTGTAGGTAGGTTTTGGATATGAATTCTTGGTAATTTGGTGATGGGTTCTACTAGAAGTGTAAATCTTTTCGTGTAGATATTTTTAGATGTATTACTTGTCATGTTTGGATGTTGAAATTGTGAGATATCGACCGTTTAGCACGACATGTCCTGGCTGTCCGGTGATCCGAGAGTAGTGACACTTTTCATGTCATTAAATTATTAGAGGCTCTATACTTGGATTTAGATGATATTATGGGATATGTTATTCGACTCGTTGGTCTTGACACAGAATTTAGGTTCCGTATTCAATGATCATGTTTTTCATTTTTAAAGCAATTTCAAAGATGAGTTAAATCTGCATACTTTTCTGGACTAGGGTTTTAAAGGGGTATTTCATTTAAGTTGTGTTAGCTTGTTTACTGGCACACAGCATCATGCTCATACATGTTTACTGCACATGCACATGCACATGCATATACATGCTTATTACATATACATTTCTTGATTTCTTGTATATCTTGTTCACTTGATTACATGCATACTTCATGTTCATTACTTGCATACTTGCGTCACATGCTCATAACATGCACACCTTTGATTATACTTGAACCTACTTGATCTCTACTCGCACATGCCTATTGTTCACTGCTCGTACATGGCCACTCGATCACACAGTTGATTATTCATGTTCAATTGTGTTTGGATATCTATGCCCTAGAGGCCTACAAGATGCTAGGGATATGTATGTTCAGGATAATCTTGCTTAATATGATAGTATGCTATTTGGTTTGCCTTTATCTTAACATGTGTATGTTTTACTTATTATTTCATATTGCTTGTACATATTGATAAATTCCGTAGAATTATTGCTTGACTACCAGCGTTATGATGACAATTATACTTGTGGAGCTGGGGAGTCGATAAGTACATTCTTAAATGTCCCTAATCGTGGGAGTATCGAGACTAGACATCGATACTCCAGAGTAGACTAGTGTATACATTTCTAGACCCTGACGAGGGGCGATGGTTGATCCTGCAGCCATTGGTGTGTTACACCTAAGATTATATATATATAGGTGCTTACTGAGGGTAAGTACATTGGACGGTCTCGCCGAGAAATGGCTAGATGGTATTATATCTATCGTCAGATAGCAGTTCTCTGGTGACATGAGTGCAGATAGTCTGTCGACATGAGGTCGTCATTTATCTCGTGTGAGTTTCCACTGTGCTTTAATTACTACCCTACAACGGCTCTACCGAGTCATGCAAACATGTTTTAGTTGGGTACAATCCCGAGCTAAATGTAGGCAGTTAGCGATTGTTGGGGATTCGTCTCTCTCGGTATAGGGAGTCGATGTCGTGTTGTGTTCGGTTGGCCAACACCATAAGTTCCTGACCTGGGCGGATTGACAATTACTGGTAATTAGATCAGTATATTCTCGGATGGTCTTGAGCCACATCGGCACGACTTGTCAGGTTATCAGGGGTCTGACGTTTTTCACCCCTAGACCCGTCATGCGATACTCTCAGATGAACATATTGGACTGTACGGAGATTTTCACGGACATGCTCAGTAAGAGTTCGGATGAGTTTACTTGTTGGCCTTCTTTTCGACAAGTACCTGGATAGCCGTTACGTACAGCTAGTGCCACTGACGGGTTTGTGGTTAAACCCACTGCCAGCGTACTGCCGAGTCTTTAGAATCCCATACAGAGGGTTTTCCTGGTTCAGGCGAAACGATGTACAGGCCGTATGGTTTTACGTGCAGGGTTCCAATCATATACGTATACTAGCTACACGGATTTTGTTCGGACGAATACTACTACCGGGCTTAGGATTAAGCCGCATTCTAATATTATATTATTGGATTATTTTTATCTCTTGGTATTCGTATTTTTTGTAGTACGAATACGGGTATGTATATACGGTGAGAGTATTCTTGTATTTTTATAAGAGTGCTTCTAAAAGAAGACACCTCATTTATGTTATATCTATTTATTGAAAATAGATAATGAGGTAGAGGGATGAGATTTTTCAAAGTATGGTATGAAGCATGGCTATTTCTTTTCTTTATTCATTTGTAATTACTATTCAAGCATGACCATTATATTTTATTGAAAATGAAATACTTGATAGTTTTGAACTTAGCCATTCTTCATTTCATTCTACACTTGACATTCTCTCTTCTCCTTTACTATCTTCTTCTTCCTCAAACCCTAATGAAAGTCTATCCTAGCACCACCACTATGTTTAAACTGGCATCAAGCATGCAATTTTTAAAAATTTGGGGTGCTAAGCTACAATAACTTAGGATCTAACTAGATGATTAGGGTTTATGGTGATGATATGAAAAGAACTATACTAAGTGAAAGAAAATACAACCTTTGAAGATCGTGTCCTTTACTTCTAAAGCTCTGGATAGTAGTCCATACGACTCCTCATAGCTCCACTTAAGATTGGATCGAGCTTCCTTCGTGAACTTCGTGCCGAAGATGATTCACCCAAAGCTTCTCTAATACAAGCTACATCTTCACTAATCTTTCTTTAGTGAAGGAAACACCCTAAACTCAAGCGCTAATCAAATGTAGGATGGTGAAGTAGGGGTTCTAAGCTCACTTAGGATTGATTCAAAACCCTATGGTTCACATCACATATCAGGGTTAGGGTTTTGAGATGGAGGAAGAAGGAGATTGTGAGAGCTAGAGAGAAAAATAAGCTAAAGCTAAAAAATGATGAAGTCAAGAATGGCTCTCATATTGAACTCACTTATTGAAGTATGAATAAATTCCAACAATAAAACACAACCATACTTCGATAGTGTTCACAAACAAATAAACAATTCAATAATGCCATGCTTCACCCATCCCTCAAATATCTTTCTATTTTCCACCCCATTTTCTATTTTCTCAAAATAGAAAAATCCATCCATGCTTCATAACACACACACACATATCAAATATATATATATATATATATATATATATATATATATATATATATATATATATATATATATGTACACATACACATACACACATATCAAATATATATGTATATATATACATATATCACATACACATACACACATATCAAATATATATGTATATATATACATATATCAAATATATATGTATATATTTGGTATATATATATATATATATATATATATATATATGTATGTATGTATATGTATGTGTGTGTGTGTATCCATGCTTCATAACACACACACACACACACACACATCAAACGCACATATATCAAATATATATACATATATCAAATATATCATATATATATATTAATATATATTAAGAAAATAATTAGTGAGGTTAATATTAGTTAATATATAATTATATCAAATATAAATATATATCAAATTATTAAATCAATACTTGATTTATCAATTCAGTTATATCACATATAACCGACTAATATCATTTATCTATATATCACATTATCAAATCAACACTTGATTCAATAATCCGGTTATATCACATATAACCTTACTGATAACATTTATCGCCAGATTAGAATACAGTATCACACACTCGTATTTAATTAGGCCCCCGCACATATCAGCATATGTAACCTACTTCGTTTCGCTTGAACTATGAAATCTCTGTGTGGTACTCTAAACACTCGTCAATACGCCAGCAGCAGCTAATGATCACATCAGTTACCAACAAGCCATCAGCGGTATTAGCTGGACGTAACGGCTATCCAGATATTGAGCAATTAGAAGATCAACAAGCAAGCTTGTCCAAACTCCCATGAAGCCTATAAGTAACACTTATTGTACAGTTCGGTCTCTTCGTCTGATATGCCGCATATCGAGCCTACGGGTGGAATCGTCAGACCCCGGTAACTTGATAAGTCATGTCGATGAATTGGTAGGGTTGCTTGCCGCTCTCGTAGGGGTCTAGGGATATGGGTTTGGCTATTGTCACGACTCGGAATTGGTATGTGACTGGCACTTGAATCATGTGAAGTCTATACGACCCCACCTAATTCAAGTAAGCCAAAAGCCCAAAAATCTAAACCTTTTTAGGGGAAATAGTGGAAGTGCAGTTTTAAAATAAGGTTTTACTGAAATCAAGTTCTATCTTTAAAACATAGATAGTAGTATACGAAAACACAATGTTTTGTAGCTATCTTGAAAACATGCTTCGTCATTGAAAATTTCGGCAGCACATCCTTTGTAATTTTTAACCCGAAAACGAATACAAGCAATAGTAATAAAATGCATTCTCAAGCGGGAGCTAGCTCTTCACCAATTGGCGGAAACAACCACGCAAGTAATATAAATATACGACGCCGAAGGCGAGGATCAAAACTCAGAAAGAAAATAAAGAAAACACGCATCATCAAGAAAACCAGGAATAAGGAATAATGCATAACCGCAACTCTAAGGCCGAAAGAATATACAAACTGTGGTTGCTAAGTCTACTAAATATACAAGTATGGTTGATGAGTGTTTAAAGTACCACACAGAGGTTGCTAAGTCTACTAAAGAATAACCAGGAATAAGGAGCTTTAACTAGATACAACAAAATAAATATTCAAGTATAAAATGGCGGTCACGAAGCAATGTGTCCCACCTATCAAGCAATCACCCGGAAGAAAGTGAAGTGCCAGCAAGCCGCTACGGAACTTGTACGGCTAAACCTGCAAGAAACTGTGGCACAATGGGGGTGAGTTGCCAACTCGTGAGTAGAAGACATCACCGAGTAGAAACCGAATATATGACGATCTCCTAGGTCATACAATACAATACAATAATAGTAATAACACAGCAACAGCGAGTAGCAATATGAGTAATCATATAGGCCGATGTGTAAGGTCAAGTACTCGTGTCCGTGTCACAAGGTAACTACATGTCATGTATGTTATGCATGAATGCAAATGCAGCAACAAGTGGGTGTGTCCAGCATCGACACATAAAATCAAGAGAAAATTTGAGTGCCCAGCATCGACACTCGAAATCATCAGGAAAACCGTGTCCATCAGCGACACAAAATCCTCATATATCTCGGGCTCCGTCTGTTCAGATCGGCCTATATCATCTGATCTCATGACTACGGTCGGTATCCTTCGGATACCCGCCGCGCCAAATATTACCGGTCGGTAGTGCTCCCCTGCCTGGCTCAACACCTTTCTATACGATCTTCTTGCTTCGGGATACCGCACCGGGTCCACCACATACCCGCAGACGGTGCATCCCCCTCCTCGAATCGGGTATGTGTACACACGTGGCTCAAGAACCGAGAAAACTCATGTTGGACGCCACACAAATCATATCACGAGAAACCACATTTTCTTTTAATTAAATATAATCATGAGTTTATAAATATCACTCGCGGTTTCCCCAAATCCAGAAATCACATGAACGGAAATCTCCAAAAGAATCACAATCCATGAGTATATAATGAAATAGTAAATACCGATGTAAAGCCAATGATCAGTGCATATCTAGAATGCATGGATACAAGTGCATGTGACATCTAAGTAAGAAATACAATGTCTACACTAGCATTTAAGATCTTGAGTGTTAAATAATACTACTTCTAAAGATGGTCAGATTATATGAATGAAATAAAGGTTCTCTAGTGTGTACGTTGTTAGTTATGTATATGCCTTAGAGGCCATTGTTGTACATATGATGTATATTATGATGGATGCTTGGATATATATAGAGAGGACTTTCTTGCTCGTCATGATAGTATGCTATTTGGTTTCACTTTATCTTAACATGTTGACTTGTACTGGTTTACTGTCTTTCTCTCACATGTTGATAAAGCCCTTAGGATCTGTACTCGACTACTGGGACTATGATGTGATCATACTAGTGGGGCCACGGTAGTCGATGAGTACATCCTATAACTGTTCCTAGTCGAGGGTATATCGAGACAGGGCATCGATACACCAGAGTAGACTAGCGTATTGTAACATTTCAAAATAATAAAATATTATTTTTGGGAAATTTTATAATTTAATATTACTTTATTGAATATTTTAATAATTCGGTATAATTAAATACAAATAAATGGGGAAATATTTTGGAAAATTATGGAAAATTCTAAAATAGGGTATTTTAGGGAATTATGACATTTTAAAGTTTTTATGATTAGTTATATACTAATTTAGTACTAATCGCGATTAAAAATCGCTAATCGGTTTTTAGCTTTTTTATTTTCTTCTTGTGCAAAACATGCACATACCATTTTTCTTACACTTGTGCATTTTTCCACCATGTTTCTTTTGGGGTTACTATTCTAGTGAGAAGGGTTTAGAGAGGAAAGAAAAGGAAAAGAAAGAGAAATGGAAAAGGATTATTATATGAGGTATGGTGTGAGAGAGAGAGAGAGGTATGAGCTTCTTTGACCAAAGACTTAGCCATTCTCTTCATTCTTCCTCTCATTTTCTCTCCCCCTCTTCCTCCATCTCCTGCTACAGCTGCTGCCCCACTTCATCCTCCCCTCTTCAAACCCCAAATTATCTCACAAACATCACCAAAACCCTACCCTCATTTCATTAAAAGTGTGCACAAGCTCAAGATCTACACATTAGACCAAGAAAGCAAGGATTTTGGCCACTAGGGGCAACTCAAGAATTTTCTTGAGTTGCCAAATGAGGTATTTTCTGGACCTTAAAGCTTAGTTTATGCATTACCTTTACCCCATATTTAGATTGAACCGATATTGTGTGTTTTTGTGGACTTGAGGAAAACCTAGTTAGGGTTAGAGGGAATTTTGTGTGTGGGGTTAAATTGAGCTCAGTAGAGGTTATATAAACACCCTAGTGCATGAATTGAGACCCAAACCTGAAGCGTAAACCCAGAATACGGATTAGACATCGATATCGGAAAAGTTGTGAAATCTGGAACGGTTATTTGAGATCTGCTATCAACCCGAGACTCTGAAAATCATTTTGGTTGGACAGTGACATGTCCAGGCACCCAGGAAGCTACCACCAAGGCCCTAGCCCCTAACTCATTTTCCCGGCCGCCAATTTAATCCTATTGGCCGCAATTTGCGGCCAGACCTGCCCCATTTTGTGTCGTTTTGGTTCTGTAGCCCCTAAATATATAGATTAGACCCCTGGTATGTGTAGATTTGTCTAGTTTGACCTAGGGTGAAATCTGGAGCTTATTTCCTTAGTTGCTGTTTTGGATTCGTGTTTCCGTATTCCGTATTTTTTAGTTCTGAAATTGTGTATTGTGTTTTACCTCGACTATTTGGCGTTTATACGACGATATCGAGGATTGATTGATGGTTTTGAAGGCGTGCTCATAGGTTCTAACCTATAGGCCCCTTATCGCATCGTTTTGGGTTTCGTGTGCCGTTTTAGCTTTGATTTGGTTTTAATACGCATTACGATATTTTGACGTGTAGGTACCCCATGAAGACTTCGGGACGACAAGCAATGCGCGTGGTGACGTCGACAAATGAAGACGCAAGGTGAGTAGATTATATCTACAGGGGGAAGTCGAGTGGATGGCGTATAGCACCCCCGCAGTCCGTAGTTTTTATACTATGTATTATATATAATAGTTATAGTGTGTCGTGGTTATTGTGTTAGGTGTATTATGCATAGATTAGGGTTAGAAGTAAACTAATATAGTTCATAGTCGCAAACCCTACAATAGATTTACACCCACATGCACACCCTTGCATATTCATTATACTTGCACTGTGTTTGATGATGATATTGGATGCCATTGGAGATGAGTCGATAATATTGGGCATGGTGCCGCGAGATCGGTGAACTGATATGATTCGTACTTGGGATACGACATGTGATTTTAGCGGGCCTTTGGGCATGTGTTTTACCCCCGCATTCATACCTATATAGATGGTATCGATTTGTACTAGACTTAGATCAGTACCCCAGATTATATTATATGATGATAATGATACCTAATGTTTGATGAGAGGAATGTGATATTGACCCGTACCCAGCTATTTGGATGCCGTACGACGATTTACCGTACGAGCCTTATATTGATGATAGATCCGCACTCATGACTTAAGGATTGCCATATGATATACTGTATCGTACGCGATACTATTGAGGCGGGATCACCGACTATTATATTTATATATATTTATATCGACTCAGATTTAGGTGGATTCCATACCCTTCCCGGTTGACTTGATACTTAGATCTGTAGTTTGCATAGTAGATGTTAGACTAGACCCGAGTCATACCTATTTCAAAAACTAACGAATCGGGAATATCTTAAAAACACTGTAGCCCTTATTTTACTAAAAAACACGATTTGTCTATTTCAAATGGCAAGCTGCATTACTATTCATTTACCATTTACTCTACGGTTCGCATTGCATTGCATGCTTATATGTTATTGATTCATATTCCTTTGTGTATATGCCTTTACATAGTTGCATGCTCATATTAGTGTTTCATGTTGCATGTATTATAATTCATGGATTTCGCACCGTGATATGGTTGCATATGATGATTCTGGATTGTTTTACTCCTGCGTATATATATCAGTGGTATGGGACGCTGAAATATATATGTATACCCATAGAATATATATATATTAGTGGTATGGGACGCTGATACACACACACACACACACACACACACACACACACACACCTACTTAATATATCATCATGATGATCTATGCAAATTTACATATGCATTATGCTATGAGCTCGATATGAGAGGAGCCTATGTGCTCGGAGCCTATGAGCTCGATATGAGAGGAGCCTATGTGCTCGGGGCCTTTATGGTCGATGTGAGGGGCCTTTATGGTCGATGGCATATTATATCTCCCCTACCCCACATTTATTTTATATGCATTGCATCATATATTAGTAGTACCTGATAGAGTACCTTCATGAATGTTGCATACATATCGGATACAGGATATATGGGTTTTACTTGATATTGAGATATATAGTTTGTGTCGATGCTCGACACTGATTTTCTGATGATTTCATTCATGATATCTTCTGTTTCGATTTTACCGCATACATTCATCATATTTATGATATGTTATTACGTGAGGTACTGGCACGAGTTCTTGGCACTACACTTATGTTTAGATGTTACATTGCTACTTTACCATGCTTCAGACTTCTTCATTTGAGGTTTATATTATATCTGATCGTTTTGACTTAGGATTATGTCATGCATTCAATTTCTGCTTGTAGATATTTTCTATTCACGAGTTGGCAACTCACCCTCGTTGTGCCACAACTTCTTGCAGGTTTTGCCGTACAGGTTCCATAGCGGCATTTCCGGCACATTGCTTCCTTTGCGGGTGATTCGCTTGGTAGGTGGGTTCTTTGCATCAGAACCACCCTTGTATATGTATTATTCATTGTATCTAGAAATTCCATCAACCAAAACTTGTATATTGTTTCAGACTCAGACACTAGTGATGTATTATTTCGACCTTAGAGTCGCGCTTAGTAGTGTTAAGGTTTTCATGTTATTGTGAGTTTCTTTTGAGTTTGATCATCGCCATTCGGCGTTGTATATCATATTACTTGCGTGGTTGTGACAAAGTTGGATTTCTGGGTTTTCTTTATTTACTCCTTAAATGGGGTCCTATAGACTTCATATGATTCAAGTGCCAGTCACGAGCTATTTCGGGTCGTGACAAAGTTGGTATCAGAGCGCTAGGTTAACCTTGATTGGAGTCTAAGTTTGACTATGTGGAGCCTAGGGCGTCTATATATATACGGAACTTAGGCTTGACCTTACGGAACTTGGACTTAGTCGAGGGGGTATTAGACCCGAACTTTCGTCGCGTAGGATGACCCTTGGTTGATGGAATAGGTGACTAAAGTAGAGTGACGTACCGTGGGTATGTTCCGCGGCATACTTACGATACGCTACTCCACTTAAGGAACCTTAGGATGCATATATTTTCGAGATCAGTGATTCTCTTCATATCCATGATTATACATCCATTTGAGATCCTCGATTCTATTAGTTCCATGATCATACTTTCATTGATGCTGTTCCTTTTTATGATCATGTACCCACTCTGGATCTGTTGTTTTCTTTCTTGCCATTGATCTGCTCTCTTCGATACTCGATTGAGATTCCTGTCGCCATTGTTTGAGCACAATTTGGGTTGCTGCTAGGGTTACGGACAGGGCGAGCTCGTCTGGTACAAGGGCCGACCGTTGTGTTTTCTGGTGACATGGGAACGTCTCGAGTTAGTATTGGTGATTGTGACCTCTAGTGGAGGCGAGTGCTTGGTTTTGCACCGGATGATCGGGCCATTGTTAGAGCTGCCAGTTGAGAGAGGACTGTTGATGTACAACATACCTCAGAGATTATGATGTCGCCTACCGTGCAGACAGATGGACCAGTTGTTGCTGAGATTCATAGGATGTCGCTTCCGGAGCTTACGAGCTGAGATCGCCGGAGCTTCCAGGCGGATATGAGACAGATGATAGCTAGTCTACCCGATTTGAGAGACGAAGGTGATTCGTTCGATTTATGCGCTGGAGCAGGCCCAGTTGAGTTGAAGATTTCTAGTGTGGAGAGTCTTACTCAGATCTAGAGCAGACCGATTTAGAGATGACCGCCAATGTATCGCCTTTCCTGGAGGATTGAGGCGCTGTTCAGCGTACAGACGAATGAGCCAGTAGTTGCTGCAAATGACGAGATATCACCCAGATGATTGGAGCTACTGCAGCATGAGTATATACTTAGAGATATGATGGACGGCCGCTAGTCACCGAGGGTGGATGACTAGGGCGTGTGGTTCGTTCGCTTACCGATGCGAGGTCATCAGATAGGTTGCTTCCAGCTAGAGACGACTTCACGCGGAGACGTTGAGAGTCGACAGAGACGATCGAATGTCAGAAACCTGCTATTCCAAGTTTAAAGTATTCGGAAAGACATGCAGGCAATTCTATGGACCCTATAGAAGAATGAAACCCTAACTCGACATAATGACCGTGTGAAAGCCTTTGAACCTTAGGGTTTGCAGCAGTTCTGCGGCGCCATTAGTGAGGCTTGGGTTTGCCCTTCTACGGCTGGACCATTGATGCTGTGGTATGTACTCGATGCTGTTAAACTGTACCCAAGATGTTGAGCTCTTGGGGGATTATGAGGTTTTGACGAATCGATCGAATGGTTCGACCTCCTTCGGATGCTAGGTGGTGAGATGCTTTTCTTGGGAGACTCCATATACGAGGATAGCCATTGGAGCGCAGTCCGTGCAACCACGATGAGACGAGTCCGAATCAGTCGACATTGAAGCAGAGTGAAGTAAAGAGTTCGCAAGAGATTTCGATGAGATGACGTTCCCACTCCGCTGACATCAGAGATGCGATACGCACGCAGAGGCCTTGTGTATGGATATATCTTCCAGAAAGAGGCGCGATGAGTATGAAGCCGTTCCGGAACAAGAATTAGCTTCAGCAATGGACGATGACTTCCGGGCAATTCGGCAGGAATGAGATTTGAGAGAGATCTCGACAGGACCTTTCTGGAATACTATACGAGAAGACCCGGACCCAAGAGGGGTCATATTGTGCACACCCAGCAGGCCAGAGTCCGGCATCGTCGACGAGGTAGTTGACCAGGTTCGGATAAAGGACCTCACCCAGATGCATTGTGAATTGATCGAGGACGAACGAGTATTGAGTATTCCTCCGATGGTTGGGACGCGTTCCCGAGGACCTGTTCGGCCAGACATCTTCTACCGAATGATGAAGCTACAGAGTACGCGTTTTCGAGTCCGTGCGAGAGACTTCGGATTGACCGTGGCCGAGAACAGTGCAGTGCGTAGATAACATGGCGTGACGTCATAGTGGACGACGATAGAGACAAGTGGAACCAGAGGTTCGTGCGAGACGCTGACGAGCTGTCATTACTTTCTGTCGATGCTAAAGACCTGATATGCCTACAGAGGCGTTGGGATGCGACCAATTTCCGAGAAAATGTTGTGCTGAAGACACAGATGTCCATCGAGTGAGAAGAGATTATGCAAGAGAGTCAGCCTCCGAACAGTTCGGCATAGGCAAGATCGGAAGAGACCTTGAGCGGGATTCCTTCCAGGACACTGCTGCAATGATAGTTGCACCCGGGATCAGATGCGCCACGTGCATTCAGAGAGCCAGAAGCCGACGTCAGCGACTTGCTGCTTTACGAGTGGTCGTGATGATTGACCGAGAGATGACTAGAGAAGTGCCAGAACGGAATCATCCCCGTTAGCACACCTGACAGGGCCGATGAGCCGATTGATTGCAAGATAGGTAATCCGCAGAGAAGATAAGGACCCAAAGACAGAGGATGCCAGACCGTGAGCAAGAGGCAAGTAGATATCTTGCGCTGCTAGCATTGGATGCACCGACACCTTCTCGACTTTGAAGGAGGGACTACCGACGACGGTATTTATGATTTGTGATTTTGTGATTCGATTATCACGTATCCGACAACTTGGATTTTTACCGAATGTTTTAGTAGTTGGGGGTTTAAATTTAAATTTGGGGACCGAATTTATTTAAGGGGGGTAGATTGTAACATTTCAAAATAATAAAATATTATTTTTGGGAAATTTTATAATTTAATATTACTTTATTGAATATTTTAATAATTCGGTATAATTAAATACAAATAAATGGGGAAATATTTTGGAAAATTATGGAAAATTCTAAAGTAGGGTATTTTAGGGAATTATGCTATTTTAAAGTTTATATGATTAGTTATATGCTAATTTAGTACTAATCGCGATTAAAAATCGCTAATCGGTTTTTAGCTTTTTTTTTTCTTCTTATGCAAAACATGCACATACCATTTTTCTTACACTTGTACATTTTTCCACCATGTTTCTTTTGGAGTTACTATTCTAGTGAGAAGGGTTTAGAGAGGAAAGAAAAGGAAAAGAAAGAGAAATGGAAAAGGATTATTATATGAGGTATGGTGTGAGAGAGAGAGGTATGGGCTTCTTTGACCAAAGACTTAGCCATTCTCTTCATTCTTCCTCTCATTTTCTCTCTCCCTCTTCCTCCATCTCCTGCTGCAGCTGCTGCCCCTCTTCATCCTCCCCTCTTCAAGCCCCAAATCATCTCACAAATATCACCAAAACCCTACCCTCATTTCATTAAAAGTGTACACAAGCTCAAGATCTACACATTGGACCAAGAAAGCAAGGATTTTGGCCACTAGGGGCAACTCAAGAATTTTCTTGAGTTGCCAAATGAGGTATTTTCTGGACCTTAAAGCTTAGTTTATGCATTACCTTTACCCCATATTTAGATTGAACCGATATTGTGTGTTTTTGTGGACTTGAGGAAAACCTAGTTAGGGTTTGAGGGAATTTTGTGTGTGAGGTTAAATTGAGCTCAGTAGAGGTTATATAAACACCCTAGTGCATGAATTGAGACCCAAACCTGAAGCGTAAACCCAGAATATGGATTTAGACATCGATATCGGAAAAGTTGTGAAATCTTGGAAGGTTATTTGAGATCTGCTATCAACCCGAGACTCTGAAAATCATTTTGGTTGGACAGTGACATGTGCAGGCACCCAGGAAGCTACCACCAAGGCCCTAGCCCCTAACTCATTTTCCCGGCCGCCAATTTAATCCTATTGGCCGCAATTTGCGGCCAGACCTGCCCCATTTTGTGTCGTTTTGGTTCTGTAGCCCCTAAATGTATAGATTAGACCCCTGGTATGTGTAGATTTGTCTAGTTTGACCTAGGGTGAAATCTGGAGCCTATTTCCTTAGTTGCTGTTTTGGATTCATTTTTCCTATTCCGTATATTTTAGTTCTGAAATTGTGTATTGTGTTTTACCTCGACTATTTAGCGTTTATACGACGATATCGAGGATTGATTGATGGTTTTGAAGGCGTGCCCATAGGTTCTAACCTATAGGCCCCTTATCGCATCGTTTTGGGTTTCGTGTGCCGTTTTAGCTTTGATTTGGTTTTAATACGCATTACGATACTTTGACGTGTAGGTACCCCATGAAGACTTCGGGATGACAAGCAAAGTGCGTGGTGACGTCGACAAATGAAGACGCAAGGTGAGTAGATTATATCTACAAGGGGAAGTCGGGTGGATGGCGTATAGCACCCCCGCAGTCCGTAGTTGTTATACTATGTATTATATATAATAGTTATAGTGTGTCGTGGTGTCACGACCCGAAATTGGCACGTGACGGCCCTAATACTACGCAACGCCTAAAGACGTAACGCCGTAAAAGAAAGACAAAACCCAAAAATCTAAACCAAGAAAATACGGAAAAGACAATATAAGTTTTTGAAACATTTGAAATCGCTACCCAAATTCTTTAAAAGTCCTACTTTCTTTCTTTAAAATTTTGGCAACACCCCCTTTTTGTAAAAACTAGCTAAGATGAATTCAATACAAATATACGACGCCGTAGCGAAGAATAAGGACAATAGAGAGAAAGCTGTATATAAAAGCAACTAATCTACAAATAGTATACAATATCGTCCTCACCAAGTCTCTAGGTCAACTACATGATAGTAGATGGAGAGTACAAATACAATGAAGGTACAATACAAAATACAGATAACCACCAAAACCCACCTAAGCAAAATAGTACTGTGAGCTGATGCGGTATCTGTAGCAAAAGATGATAGATGAATACTGAATAGCCTGCCTCAACTACTCTGGGGAACAACCTGAAACACCTGTGGCACAACGGGGGTTAGTTGCCAACTCGTGAATAGTAAATAACATATGCAGGTAATCGCAGGAATGTACGTACAACATGAATCTAAGATATGCGATTACAGTAATAATGACATGATAATAGTATGCAATAACTATGCAATAGGGATATGAGAAAGTAGATATGCAGCAATCATAAGGGTATACTAACAGGTACTACCAATATATGAAACCGTGCATAAGTGAATAGGTATGGGATATGGAGTGAAATATGTCGTTCCCACGGAAACCTGACATCGTGCTAGGATCACAATCCATCAAGACACTCAAATCCCAATTCCTCAAATCAGCCCCCACATTGGGCTCTCACATCATATAAGTCTCACATCTCCTCAATGTACAATATCGAGTAATCTCCTATATCCCGAATGTACAAATCAGTAATCACATAGGTATGTCCAATATCCAATCTCAATGAATAACCTAATATCCCAAATCAAATCTCAAGTAAGAATCTAACATCCTAAAGGTAAATATGTACAGAAATAAATATGATGGGGGCAATACACATATATTAGCGTCCCATTTCACTAATATTGGTGTAAGGGTATATATAACAACGGCTAAATCCCCTGTTATATATACAAAGGTGTTAAAGAAATATCATGAAAACCATGTGCCAAGCATCGACACAGAAATCCTGATCACGTATCATACGCTATCCCGAAAGCACGAGTGCCTAGCTCTGACCCTCGCCTTTCGACGTATGCATACGTACATGACTCCCAACGGTGTCTCCGTGATTCCCCGCCGAGTCATGGGTACTGTCACCGGTAGGTACTCGCCCGCCTCCAGGCTCAATCGGCAAAGTCCATCGATCTTCTTGCCGAGGGGAACCATACCGGGCCCCACCATGTACCCTCATACGGCAACCACACCTCGTATGGAGTATACAATCAGAACCGATAAATCTCATGGTGGCTGCGCGAATATCATATCAAGGAGACCGGGTTTTTCAATGTATGCATAATTTCATGAACTCCCGCGGTTCCCAAATCCAGAAATCATCATGTGAAATCAAAATAACAACGCGCAAATCCAGGAATACATATATGCGTTATATCTGAAATGCGAGCATATAAATGAAAATATGTAGCTGAAACCAGATGTATGCGAAATCAATAAGGTACAGCTAAGTATAGGTGTCTAGCTATAAGTAAAAGATTTCGTATACCCCCTGGGTATAAGTAGAATATGAAGGATACCCCCCCGGGTATAAGTAAAATATGTGCAAGGTATACCTGTAGCTGTATCGCAAGGTGCAGATATACTTATCACTAATGGTAAGATACACTATAGGTATACCGATAAGCTAGATGTCAAGTATGATAAGCAATAAAGTATCTATAAGGGGTTGTGTGTGACATGGCAATTATTGACGGTGTGTGTGTAGCATACAATCCGTGCTCGTGCAACGTGAACCGTCAATAATATGTGCAGTGTCCTACGGCTGCTAGTCACAATACAACTATATCAAGGAAATAAAGTAAAGGCGCAATTCTAACAATGACGTAGAATATGCGACAGGTATTTGAATTCTAGCCCAGACGCATAACACCATGCGGGCGATTCCCCTGTAGATGTTAAATCTACTCACCTACGCTCCATGCTAGGTGAATCCTACCATCTGCTCCCCCCTGTAGCAGTGTCCGTAGTCCCTGCCTACAAACCTGCGAATAAGACATGGAAATCATACATAAGCCAAATATTTCGCAAAACGCGATATCGAACCAAAACGAGAAACTCGCGTTGCGCACTAAACGCGCGTGTGCACGATACGCTGAATCGTGTGTATACGCGTCTAAAACTATCGCGACACGCCGCGATACGCTGGATCATAGAACCCACTCACGTATCGCGCATATCGTGCAAACACAACGGACCTGCAAAACGACAATTGATCCCAGATTTTACTACAGGTCAAAACTTACAAAACTAGACATACCACAGGCCTTGAAATAACAGCATACTCCTACCCAAGCAAACTACACTCAAAAACTCCCACATCTGGCCCAAATTGCGGCCAGAATGATTAAACTGGCGGCCTGGGTAGGGGGTTAGGGGTTCGTGCTCAGGAGGTGTGGTCAGGGTATATCTAGTGTGCTCCAGTTTTCTCAATTTTAACCTGAAGGTCCCGGGTCAATAGCGGATCACAGAATGTCACAAATAACGTTTAAAAACACCGATTTAGCACAAAACACAAACCCTATGGTATTTTAGTGTAATCCAGGGTTAAACTCAGTTAAGGTGACCCTAACAACACTTAAATAGGTAGGGTTAACTAACACAATCACCACTTAAACAACATTCCACACAAATCACCTTAATTAGCACTAACTAGCTATCTAACACTAATCGAAGCTAATTTACACAATTCAAGCGAAAGTAGGAATAACTTTAGAGATTATACCCTCAAGGGATCTCACAAGCAAGTAGAAGGAGAAGAAGAAGAGGGGATGGAGCTGCTGGGGAGCTGTTGCTGCTGCCTGTAGCTGTTGTTGCTGAAGCCGGAGCTGCTGCTGCTGCTGCTGCTGCTGCCTGTAGCTGCTGTTGCTGAAGCCGGAGCTGCTGCTGCTGTTGCTGCTGATGATGATGATGTCTGCTGCTGCTGCTGATGGATGCTGGTGATGGAGCTGCTGCTGCTGCTGAAGCAGGGGTGTGTGTGTTGTGAGTTTGAGAGTGAGAGGATGAGAGAAATAAGTGAGAATGAGAGAACACCAACAAGTCAACCCCCTCCTCTCTCTCTCTTCATTAAATGAAGGCATGGGCAAGCCATCATGCCTCATAATGCTCTCTCTCTCTCTCACCAAGTCAACATTCAAACCATTTAAAAACCCTTTTCAAATTCATTTTATTTTTGAAAAGAACCAACATACTTAAAACCCAAAAGCACCTAATACAATATTAAACTAGATTAGGGAATGGTTAGTTCACCATGTTGCTAATCATGGTTAAACCCCCAAAAACAACCTTAGTTATCATGCACAAGTGTGTGCAAGCCTAGGAAAAATCTAATAAAATATTCATTAAATAGGATAAAATATTTGAAACTTAATTTGGTAAACTTTTTATTAAAAATCATATATTAAAATATAATTAGCCACAAAACACATTTTACGGTGTTACAATCTTCCCCCCTTAAAAGAAATTCGTCCCCGAATTTAAAAATATACTAAACGTACCTCCAAAGAGAAGATTACAACTCCCAAATCTCGCTCGCAGCCTCCCAAGTGATTATCTCACTATACGGCTACGTCCAAGAAAACCCTTCACAGATGGCAAGACACATGGCTGCTGGTGAACGAAAGATCGCGTCCAAGCTAATTGGTCTGGTGCCAAATCATGTGAGAAAGGTCAAGGAGGTAATTGTAAAGTATCATCACAAAGAATACGGGGTGAAAACTTAATAATCTGGGCGGAAGTGCCAAATTAAAGGCAACGAAACTAACTCGCTAATAGGATCTTGAAAAGACCTACAATCCTGGGACAAGCTTCCCAAAATCCAACACGTCATTCATCGGAAGGTCCGTAGGAATAAATGATCTGTCTTGCGAACTCGAGTCTATAACCAACGCAGTCGGCATAAGACCTCAGTTCGCAATGGACAATTCCCATCCTGACTTAACACAACTGGACCATCTCCGAAGTCTCTAGACTAGCTGGGGTCCAAAATCCTACTTACATAGAGTCAGAAAAACAACAGACTGGTGATCGACACGACTTAACCCCTAAGCCTAAAGGTTGCCAATTGGAGCGTCTCCTGATAACAGCTATCGAAGAAGAACCCTAACAATGGCGAGTGACGATCCCCAACTGCTGACAACAATCAAAACAAACACACAACTTAACCAAGAACAACTGAGCAAACTGAGTAAAACCGGACGACAAGAATCCGAATGGAGTCACACCCTGACTAAACTTAGGTAGAAACCATAACGAAATTCGTGGAGATCTGCTCCCACTCCTACATCGGAACGGTAAAAGGTTGCAACTCTCCAGCCGGCCTCAGATGCTCGACCCACACACACAACAAGACAGACACCTTGAAACGAACCATGAAACTTCTCCTTACATCCCTGTCCACCCGTAACTATCTCACAAGTCACGTCAATGTTGGTGGAACTTGAATGGATACAGAGAGTTGACTGATGTGCCTTCTCTAGGATTTCACGTCTTTACCTGATAATATCAGGTACACAAACGCGTCCCTAACTTAGCACACCATTGTCACAAATCAAGGACTCCGAATCATTACCCAGCCGAGTATGCTCAAGTATCTCTGACGAACGAGCACCGCCGGGCAGTGTCTCGCGAAAGCGATTCAAGA
This sequence comes from Agapanthus africanus, assembly GCA_030015575.1. NCBI lineage: Eukaryota > Viridiplantae > Streptophyta > Magnoliopsida > Asparagales > Amaryllidaceae > Agapanthus > Agapanthus africanus. The sequence continues at coordinate 266,786,770 of JASDDO010000016.1, read as the reverse complement.
AAAGTGGTCGGGCGCGGACATGAGCAAGCTGTCCCCTCCGTAGAGACGAACTTAAGCTGTACTCAACGATCACACAAGAACTGTAAATCTACAGAAGACTATCACAATTATCATAATCCGCTGCAGGAAGATGTACGTTAAGCTCTGGTGGTCCATGGAAAATCTGACACGACTCACGAACAAGTAGTGTCTCCAAATCTCCAACGCAAAACCACCGCGGCCATCTCCAGATCATGAGTGGAATATCCTTCTCGTACTTCCTCCAAATGTAGGGAAGCAAAAGCGATAACTCTATAGTGTCATCTCAGTACACACTCGAGCCCCACTCAAGAAACATTACAGTTAAACAACAAGATCGCCCGAACCAGAAAGCAAAGGAAGAACTGGTGCAGTTGTTAACGAAATCTCCAACTGCCGAAAACTCTGCACACATGCCTCAGTCCACAGAAAAGAAATCTCCATCTCGGTCAATTCAGTCGACGGTGCAGCACTACTCTAGTAATCCTGCACGAAACGGCGGTAAAACCTGCTAAGCCCAAAAATCTGCGGACCTCCGTCCTGCACACAAGTCTGGGCCTAAGCTGTACGGCCACGATCTCCCTCGGAACCATATGAAACTGTCTCCCGTGACTACAAGACCTAGGAGTCAACACAAAACAAGCCTGAAGAAACACTCCAAGAATTTAGCAAACTGCTGGTGCTCTCCCAGTATCTGCATAACAAATCCTCAAGTGCTGCTCCTGTCCCTCAAGACGCATTAGATAGACCAGAATGTCGTAAATAACACAACAATAACTGGTCGAGGAACGGCCTGCAGAAATCTGGTTCATCACATTTACAAATGCCGCCAGGACACTGGTGAGTCCAATGACACACCAAAACACACAAAGCCCGTAGCACGCACAAGGCAGTCTTCGGAATGCCGTCACTCCGAACCGCAATAATGATGACCTGATCTCAAGCAAACTTAAAAAAATGTCTCGCACTCTGGAGCTGATCGAAGAAATCGTCAATGCGAGGTGAATGATACCTCTCCGCACCGTAAGCCGGTTCAATTGACGATCCGTCGATACACAACCTCAAACTGCCGTCTTCCTCCTCGACAAACAGAAATAGGGGCTTCCAAAAGCGAAACAATCAGACGCACAAAACTTCCCAACAAATAACTCTGCAGCTGATCCTTAAGCTCCCTAAGCTTCGCCGGCTCATCCGGAACAACGTCGGAAAAACTCTCGCACGAAAAGAACACCGGTCCAACAAACCCTCTGTGGCTACGGTATCACGAATGAACGCCAAGAATCCACGACATCTCCTCAGTAGCCGACTAGTGAAAAAGGCTGAATTCGAGCTGTGAGAGGCGGCACAACTATCCACCTGCACAACAAGAATTGACATGCCGGGAAAACAAAACTGACTGTTTCCTCACGGTAGTCCACAGACGCCTAGCATGTAACTAAACAGTCCATGCCCAGGAAATCGTCAGATCCAACATCTCTAGGAGGATCAAAACGACTGACGAATCTCTATCTCCTATCCGATTGGCACACAACTGAATACGTGTCGCGTAACAAAAGAATCGCTGCCAAAAGTTAACACAACTACGACTAGTCTACCCAACCACGGCACAAGCATGAAAAACAAACGAATACATCAAAAGAACATGCGAAATAAGGATACCTGAAAACTCCACATTGGACGCCTGCGCGTCCCGATGAGTAGAAGCAAACTCCTGTGTCTGCCCTCTACCCGCAACTGGCTGAACTCCTCTGGTAGACTGAGCCCTCTGAGCGAACCTTCCACGTCCACGGCCTCTCTGAAAACGATCCTGACGAGGTGCTAAGGAACAATCCCTGACGAAGTGCTGAAGGCTCCCGCATCGAAAACATCCACGTGGTGACTGCTGACCATCCTGGGGATGAGAGCTAAACGGCTGTCCTCGTCCTAAGCCTCTGCTACTCCCGCGATGGCCACGAAATCTGTCTCGATGACCAAATCTCTGTCTCTAGGCTGGTACCCTGGTACGAGTCCTCCACCATCCGGGAACTCTCTGAGCCTCTGGAATATGCGCCTCGTCAACTGGAGCTGCAACCACTGGTGCTATGTAGGTGACGGACTGCTGCATAATGATCGCAAGTGACAACTGAGTAACAGGGTTGACAACCTCCTGTCGTAGCTCCCGAACGACATCAACCAATAAACTCATAGTCTGGCGGAATTCCTGCATCTCTGCCAAAAGTCTATCAATAGTGTATGTCGTAGGTTGATCCGTCTGCACCTGTGCAACTAGAGTGCCATCCTGGTCAGTACTCGTCTCACCCGAGCCAACTTTGACCTCGGCCATCGCTGCATCACTCTGAGTCCCCATAGTCATCGGCGGCAAGGCTATAAATAGATATAAGATTCGATGAGAATAAGAAATCGAATCTCAAGGATATGAATCATCAAGGAAGGAATTTCAAGCAAATTGTACTTAGGTCACTTAAGGCGAAGTACCGCATCGTGGGTATGCTGCAGACATACACACACTACGTTACTCTGCTTAAGCTACCTACTCCATCATACTAAGGTCATCCTACAATCCGAAAGGCAAAACCTAGCGCTCTGATACCAACTTTGTCACGACCCGAAATTGGCACGTGACGACCCTAATACTACGCAACACCTAAAGACGTAACGCAGTAAAAGAAAGCCAAAACCCAGAAATCTAAACCAAGAAAATACGGAAAAGATAATATAAGTTTTTGAAACATTTGAAATCGCAACCCAAATTCTTTAAAAGTCCTACTTTCTTTCTTTAAAATTTTGGCAACACCCCCTTTTTGTAAAAACTAGCCAAGATGAATTCAATACAAATATACGATGCCGTAGCGAAGAATAAGGACAATAGAGAGAAAGCTGTATATAAAAGCAACAAATCCACAAATAATATACAATATCGTCCTCACCAAGTCTCTAGGTCAACTACATGATAGTAGATGGAGAGTACAAATACAACGAAGGTACAATACAAAATACAGATAACCACCAAAACCCACCTAAGCAAAATAGTACTGTGAGCTGATGCGGTATCTGTAGCAAAAGATGATAGATGAATACTGAATAGCCTGCCTCGACCACTCTGGGGAACAACCTGAAACACCTGTGGCACAACGGGGGTGAGTTGCCAACTCGTGAAAAGTAAATAACATATGCAGGTAATCGCAGGAATGTACGTACAGCATGAATCTAAGATATGCGATTACAGTAATAATGACATGATAATAGTATGCAATAACTATGCAATAGGGATATGAGAAAGTAGATATGCAGCAATCATAAGGGTACACTAACAGGTACTACCAATATATGCAACCGTGCATAAGTGAATAGGTATGGGATATGGAGTGAAATATGTCGTTCCCACGGAAACCTGACATCGTGGTAGAATCACAATCCATCAAGACACTCAAATCCCAATTCCTCAAATCAGCCCCCACATTGGGCTCTCACATCATATAAGTCTCACATCTCCTCAATGTACAATATCGAGTAATCTCCTATATCCCGAATGTACAAATCAGTAATCACATAGGTATGTCCAATATCCAATCTCAATGAATCACCTAATATCCCAAGTCAAATCTCAAGTAAGAATCTAACATCCTAAAGGAAAATATGTACAGAAATAAATATGATGGGGGCAATACACATATATTAGCGTCCCATTCCACTAATATTGGTGTAAGGGTATATATAACAACGGCTAAATCCCCTGTTATATAAACAAAGGTGTTAAAGAAATATCATGAAAACCATATGCCAAGCATCGACACAGAAATCCTGATCACGTATCATACGCTATCCCGAAAGCACGAGTGCCTAGCTCTGACCCTCGCCTTTCGACGTATGCATACGTACATGACTCCCAACGGTGTCTCCGTGATTCCCCGCCGAGTCATGGGTACTGTTACCGGTAGGTACTCGCCTGCCTCCAGGCTCAATCGGCAAAGTCCATCGATCTTCTTGCCGAGGGGAACCATACAGGGCCCCACCATGTACCCTCATACGGCAACCACACCTCGTATGGAGTATACAATCAGAACCGATAAATCTCATGGTGGCTGCGCGAATATCATATCAAGGAAACCGGGTTTTTCAATGTATGCATAATTTCATGAACTCCCGCGGTTCCCAAATCCAGAAATCATCATGTGAAATCAAAATAACAATGCGCAAATCCAAGAATACATATATACGATATATCTGAAATGCGAGCATATAAATGAAAATATGTAGCTGAAACCAGATGTATGCGAAATCAATAAGGTACAGCTAAGTATAGGTGTCTACCTATAAGTAAAAGATGTCGTATACCCCCCTGGGTATAAGTAGAATATGAAGGATACCCCCCCGGTATAAGTAAAATATGTGCAAGATATACCTGTAGCTGTATCGCAAGGTGCAGATGTACCTATCACTAATGGTGAGATACACTATAGGTATACCGATAAGCTAGATGTCAAGTATGATAAGCAATAAAGTATCTATAAGGGGTTGTGTGTGACATGGCAATTATTGACGGTGTGTGTGTAGCATACAATCCGTACTCGTGCAACATGAACCGTTAATAATATGTGCAGTGTCCTACGGCTGCTAGTCACAGTACAACTATATCAAGGAAATAAAGTAAAGGCGCAATTCTAACAATGACGTAGAATATGCGACAGGTATTTGAATCCTAGCCCAGACGCATAACGCCATGCGGGCGATTCCCCTGTAGATGTTAAATCTACTCACCTACGCTCCACGCTAGGTGAATCCTACCATCTGCTCCCCCCTGTAGCAGTGTCCGTAGTCCCTGCCTGCAAACCTGCGAATAAGACATGGAAATCATATATAAGCCAAATATTTCGCAAAACGTGATATCGAACCAAAACGAGAAACTCGCGTCGCGAACTAAACGCGCGTATGCACGATACGCTGAATCGTGTGTATACGCGTCTAAAACTATCACGACACGCCGCGATACGCTGGATCATAGAACCCACTCACGTATCGCGCGTATCGCGCAAACACAACGGACCTGCAAAACGACAATTGATCCCAGATTTTACTACAGGTCAAAACTTACAAAACTAGACATACCACAGGCCTAGAAATAACAGCAGACTCCTACCCAAGCAAACTACACTCAAAAACTCCCACATCTGGCCGCAAATTGCGGCCATAATGATTAAACCGGCGGCCTGGGTAGGGGGTTAGAGGTTCGTGCTCAGGAGGTGTGGTCAGGGTATATCTATTGTGCTCCAGTTTTCTCAATTTTAACCTGAAGGTCCCGGGTCAATAGCAGATCACAGAATGTCACAAATAACGTTTAAAAACACCGATTTAGCACAAAACACAAACCCTATGGTATTTTAGTGTAATCCAGGGTTAAACTCAGTTAAGGTGACCCTAACAACACTTAAATAGGTAGGGTTAACTAACACAATCACCACTTAAACAACATTCCACACAAATCACCTTAATTAGCACTAACTAGCTATCTAACACTAATCGAAGCTAATTAACACAATTCAAGCGAAAGTAGGAATAACTTTTGAGATTATACCCTCAAGGGATCTCACAAGTAGAAGGAGAAGAAGAAGAGGGCTGCTGGGGAGCTGTTGTTGCTGCCTGTAGCTGCTGTTGCTGAAGCCGGAGCAGCTGCTGTTGCTGCTGCTGATGATGATGTCTGCTGCTGCTGCTGATGGATGCTGGTGATGGAGCTGCTGCTGCTGAAGCAGGGGTGTGTGTGTTGTGAGTTTGAGAGTGAGAGGATGAGAGAAATGAGTGAGAATGAGAGAACACCAACAAGTCAACCCCCTCCTCTCTCTCTCTCTCTTCATTAAATGAAGGCATGGGCAAGCCATCATGCCTCATAATTCTCTCTCTCTCTCTCACCAAGTCAACATTCAAACCATTTAAAAACCCTTTTCAAATTCATTTTATTTTTGAAAAGAACCATCATACTTAAAACTCAAAAGCACCTAATACAATATTAAACTAGATTAGGGAATGGTTAGTTCACCATGTTGTTAATCATGGTTAAACCCCCAAAAACAACCATAGTTATCATGCACAAGTGTGTGCAAGCCTAGGAAAAATCTAATAAAATACTCATTAAATAGGATAAAATATTTGAAACTTAATTTGGTAAACTTTTTATTAAAACCCATATATTAAAATATAATTAGCCACAAAACACATTCTAAGGTGTTACACGTGGTTATTGTGTTAGGTGTATTATGCATAGATTAGGGTTAGAAGTAAACTAGTGTAGTTTATAGTCGCGAACCCTACAATAGATTTACACCCACACGCACACCCTTGCATATTCATTATACTTGCACTGTGTTTGATGATGATATTGGATGCCATTGGAGATGAGTCGATAATATTGGGCATGGTTCCGCGAGATCGGTGAACTGATATGATTCGTACTTGGGATACGACATGTGATTTTAGCGGGCCTTTGGGCATGTGTTTTACCCCCGCATTCATACCTATATAGATGGTATCGATTTGTACTAGATTTAGATCAGTACCCCAGATTATGTGATATGATGATATTGATACCTGATGTTTGATGAGAGGAATGTGATATTGACCCGTACCCAGCTATTGGGATGTCGTATGACGATTTACCGTACGAGCCTTATATTGATGATAGATCCGCACTCATGACTTGAGGATTGCCATATGATATACTGTATCGTACGCGATACTATTGAGGCGGGATCACCGACTATTATATTTATATATATTTATATCGACTCAGATTTAGGTGGATTCCATACCCCCCCGGTTGACTTGATACTTAGATCTGTAGTTTGCATAGTAGATGTTAGACTAGACCCGAGTTATACCTATTTCAAAAACTAACGAATCGGGAATATCTTAAAAACACTGTAGCCCTTATTTTACTAAAAAACCCGATTTGTCTTATTTCAAATGGCAAGCTGCATTACTATTCATTTACCATTTACTCTACGGTTCGCATTGCATTGCATGCTTATATGTTATTGATTCATATTCCTTTGTGCATATGCCTTTACATAGTTGCATGCTCATATTAGTGTTTCATGTTGCATGTATTATAATTCATGGATTTCGCACCGTGATATGGTTGCATATGATGATTCTGGATTGTTTTACTCCTGCGTATATATATCAGTGGTATGAGATGCTGAAATATATATGTATACCCATAGAATATATATATTAGTGGTATGGGACACTGATACACACACACACACACACACACACCTACTTAATATATCATCATGATGATCTATGCAAATTTACATATGCATTATGCTATGAGCTCGATATGAGAGGAGCCTATGTGCTCGGAGCCTATGAGCTCGATATGAGAGGAGCCTATGTGCTCGGAACCTATGAGCTCGATATGAGAGGAGCCTATGTGCTCGGGGCCTTTATGGTCGATGGCATATTATATCTCCCCTATCCCACATTTATTTTATATGCATTGCATCATATATTAGTAGTACCTGATAGAGTACCTTCATGAATGTTGCATACATATCGGATACATGATATATGGGTTTTACTTGATATTGAGATATATAGTTTGTGTCGTTGCTCGACACTGATTTTCTGATGATTTCATTCATGATATCTTCTGTTTCCATTTTACCGCATACATACATCATATTTATGATATGTTATTACGTGAGGCACCGGCACGAGTTCTTGGCACTACACTTATGTTTAGATGTAACATTGCTACTTTACAATGCTTCAGACTTCATCAGGGGTAGGCCTCATCTTCGTGACTCCACAAGGAGGGATATTGCGCTTTGCCTTCTCCTTAACAGAGCCGAGGACAAACAATGAAGCCAAATGATAGCAGGTCTCGAGATCGCTATCGACATGGGAATTGAATACCTTCTCATATACGGAGACTCCCAACTGGTCGTTAGTCAAGTAAACGGTGACTATCAAACGTGCAAGCCAGAGTTGGTGAAGTATGACGAGAGAGTACAGCAACTGCTAACTCAAATCCCTGCCTATGGCCTAGTCTAACATCTACTATGCAAACTACAGATCTAAGTATCAAGTCAATCGGGAGGGGTATAGAAACCACTTAAATCTGAGTCGATATATAGATATAATAGTCGGTGATCCCGCCTCAATAGTATCGCGTACGATACAACATATCATATGACATCCTCAAGTCATGAGTGCGGATCTATCATCAATATAAAGCTCGTACGGTAAATCATCGTACGGCATCCCAATAGCTGGGTACGGGTCAGTATCACATTCCTCTCATCAAATATCAGGTATCATTATCATCATATCATATAATCTAGGGTATAGATCTAAGTCTAGTACAAATCAATACCATCTATATAAGTATGGAAGCGGGGGTAAAACACATGCCCAACGGCCCGCTAAGATCACATGTCGTATCGCAAGTACGAATCACATCACATCACCGATCTCACGGCACAATGCCCAAAATCATCGACTCATCTCCAATGTCATCCAATATCATCATCAACACAGTGTAAGTATAGTGAATACGCAAGGGTACGCGTGTGGGTGTAACCCTATTCTAGGGTTCGCGACTATGAACTATACTAGTTTACTTCTAACCCTAAGCTATCCATAATACACCTAACACCATATCCATGACACACTATAACTATCAAGCATAATATATAGTATACCAACTACGGACTGCGGGGGTGCTATACGCCATCCACCCGACTTCCCCCAGTAGATATAATCTACTCACCTTGCGTCTTCATTTGTCGACGTCTCCACGCGCTTTGCTTGTCGTCCCGAAGTCTTCATGGGGTACCTACACGTCATAGTATCGTAAATCCGTATTAAAACCAAATCAAAGCTAAAACGGCACACGAAACCCAAAACGATACGATAAGGGGCCAATATGTTAGAACCTATGGGCACGCCTTCAAAACCATCAATCAATTCTCGTTATCGTCGTATAAACGCCAAATAGTCGAGGTAAAACACAATACACAATTTCAGAACTAAAAATACGGAATACGGAAACAAGAATCCAAACCAGCAACTAAGGAAATAGGCTCCAGATTTCACCTTAGGCCAAACTAGACAAATCTACACATACCAGGGGCCTAATCTACTGATGAGGGAATACCAAAACCAAGACGAACCAAAATGGGGCAGGTCTGGCCGCAAATTGCGGCCAATGGGATTAAATCTGCGGCCGGGTCATAGAGTTAGGGGCTAGGGTCTTGTGTGGTGGTTCCTGGGTGCCTGTGTAAGTCTACGGTAGCGCCCCGGCCGTCTACAGACGCCAAATGCGGAACAAAAACTTTTTAACTGGCGCTATCGTATACTTTAACCCGGATCTGCCATTATTGCTAAACTAACAAACTGTAAAGAGTGTAGAAAGGTTATACCGAACGATCCGAGTCCTTCGTTCTTTAACCATCATCCCACGCTCCGTTGCGGTTGCTCCGTTCTCGTCGATCTCCGATCTCCTCGTCCAGGTGGCACCACGTCAACGACTCTTTAAACGGGCTCCCGCCTCTGACTCGAGGCAACTCGATCGTCAAGTTTGCTAAAAGAGACGACCAAGAATGATGTAGAGAATGAATAGATTATTTTGTCTCACTTCGTCCAAAGCCGTGGACGATCGGTAAATGAAGTTGCCACTCGAATCGGGTGATGGAATGAAAGAGACTATGAAATTTCCATGCACCCTAAAACTATAGTCTTTTCTACCAAAAATGAAATCAATCTCTCTATCTCTCTCAATGGTGGCCGGCCACTTTTATGCAAAAAGAGGGAGGTGATGGTAGGAGCAAAGAGGGTGACCTTAAGAATAAATATCATGAACAAATATCCTAAGGTTAAACAAGAATCATTAATGTTAAAGCATGAGTCATTAAAACCTAGTGTGAACATAATGAATGAAACAAATGAGTCATGAAGCCTAGTCACCATCCTAGTCACCTCTTCTAGAAACTTCTAGAACCTCCCACACTCATCTTAAGAAAAGATAAACCCGTCTTTAACCGAATGTTAAAAGACGGCTGATAGAAAACTGGAAACTGGCAACTTCCAAAAGTGATCTCGAAACGAATTTCAGGATAACCCCGTATCTGTATAAATATACCCGCATTTGTATTACGACCGAATACAAATGCAACTGAGACAAAGATATTATATCTACTCAATATAATACTCGGATCCGGCTTAAACCAAAGCCGACCAGTATCATCTGTCCGAAAACCGACACGTGCATAAACGCACGTGCATTTTCCGAATCCTGCCATAAAACCATACGGCCTCTACAACGTTTCGCCCGAACTTGGGAAACTGTCTGTGGGGAACTCTAATGACTCGTCAGTAACCTGGCAGTGGGTTTAACCACAATCCGTCAGCGGCACTAGCTATGCGTAACGGCTGCCCATGGACTGACCTCAAGGGAGGCCGATGAGCGAACTCACCCGGAAACCCTACTGAGCCTAACAGTGACAATGTATATACAGTCCGGTCCGTTCGTCAATGAGTATCGCATATTTGCCTAGGTACCTAGTAACGTCAGACCCCTAATAGCAGTATAAGTCGTGTCGGAGTGTAGCCCAATAACACCCTGAGATACTACTGGAGTACCTACCAGTAAATCTCCTACCACGGCCATGGGCTTTGTGTAATGGCTCTCCTAGACACAGCACGATCTCGCCCCCAATACCGGGAGAGACGAATCCCCTGCTGATCCGCTCACGTGCCTCCATGTGGCTCGGGACTGTACCCAAAAACTACCTGTTTGCACGACTCCTTTGAGCCGTGGTAGGGTAGAAATCAAAGCACAGTGGGAACTCACACGAGACAAATGACGACCTCAGGTCGATGAACTAACCTGTACACATGTCACCAGGGAACTGCTATCTGACGATATGTATATTACCAACTAGCAGGTTCCCGGCGAGTCCTGTCCGGTGTACTCATAACCCAATGAGCACATGTATACATCTTAGGTGATCCAACTGACACCAGTGGCTTGTGAGACCGGCCACCGCCCCCTCGTCGGGGTCTCGACTGTATACACTAGTCTACTCCGGAGTATCGATGCCCTGTCTCGAAACTCCCACGACTAGGGACCACAATTAAGGATATGCGTATAAACTACCCAACTCTTACGTATATGATCGCCATCATACTGTTGGTAGTAAAGCAAGATCCTAAGGGCTCTATCAAAGTGTAACATGTAATCAGTCACCTGAACATGTACACGACTGATAAAGACAAACCAGATGGCATACTATCATCTCGAGTAAGACTGTCCTGCCGGTATAGGTCCTCCGCAATCATTGCAATCACGTACCTGCGATCCAATAATTGACTCTGAGGGCACTATCTCCAACAATCTCTCACTTGCACTTAAGGCTAATTATTGCGATGTCGACTACTCACAGCCCGTGTGAAATCGAACATCCAACTCCTCTACTAATCAGTTTCACAAAGCCCGTTTGTAAAACTATTGTGTTCGAGAAATAACCTCAGTGAATGGATCCGCCTAGATGTTTCTTTCTATATCTCTCTTAATCTCAAATTCACGGAGAAAGCCATCTCCCGAATCGAGTAATACCTGTCTTAGAATATGTCTGGATATCTGATGGGACCTAGTTCATAAATGAACTCCAAATCCAAACTTCTTAGACTGTATCGATCACTGAATTTAATCAGTATCCGGCACCATGCTACCCACAGTATCCTCTTGGATCACCTGTCCATAATACTGTCCCTCGTCAGAGGAAAAACTATAATTCTAACAATCACTCTGTCAACCATGTCACCTTTGAAGCCTGGAATGATAACCGTCTCCCGAAGGAGGCTGCCGTCATCAAATCCGTAGAACATGTACTTATGTTCTAAAACTGCTTCCTTATGTTTCTCCAGGATTGGATTAATACAAACTTATTGCATCTAGTGCAAAAACAACATCTGGTGTGGTACTTGACATCTCATGATTGACTCAGTTGCCTAAGCAAGTGATCTGCCAATCATGCACATCCCTCTCCCCTTTAGTCCGTAAGACACCTTTAGAGAGGGTGACTCCATTACTTGCAGGTACACCACCATGCCAGGAGTCATCTATTCTAAAACCATTAGAATACTGTCAAAGTACCCACATTGGGAAACTACCCAAATCCAGATCTAAAACCATAGATCTAGAAACCAGAATGTCAAATATTATATCCATATCCTTGTCTGGAGAAACAACTGTGTGATGACCACAGTACAACCGATCGTAGTATAGGAATTTTACTTCCTACTCTGTGTATGTCATCCAAATAACATGATATCACACCCTACTACCTTCTTAACAGATCCATCCCCTATTCTGATTGAAGTCAAACCCATGACTGTCACATCAAAAATAGATGATCGATCTCCGCTATAACTTCTCAAGTCTATAAATAGACATAAGCATCTTTCCCACTATGCTTCAGATGCTCCTACTGACTACGACAACCCTCCTACCGGGTCTCATAGCTTGGAACAACAGCAGTGTCAAGTCTGGGTAGATAAGAACCTCCATATCACCGTCCTTGAGGCTACCGGAGTACCTTTCGGGTGTCTGAGGTTACCCACCATATCTGCGGAGTGGCTATTGGAATGTCAAACCTGATTGAATATATAGGTCCTATTAAATTTTCCGTAATCGTTCGCGGTTCTGGAATCACTTCCAGTTCTACCATACTCCCACTACTGTTTTCTGAAAAAATCCATTTTACTAAAACTGTGGCGAGTCAAGAACAATATCACTATTGATCTTCCAAATGGTAGAATATCAACCCTCGTCATAGCCAGGGTCAACCCACAAACAGCCATTACAGAAACGTGCCCTGAGTTATCCAGAGTCTGGTTTTAAGCATAAGCTAGACAACTCCCCGTACCTTAACATCTTTTAAGGTATGAACCATTCTATATCCAATATAGAAACTTTGGCACTTTATTTAATTGGAACCAGATTCAAATCATGCAGCTGTCTCCAGTGCATATAATCTTAATGGAAAGAGGCTAATCAGCATTACTCAACTTAGGAATCCATCCAATTATGAGTAACCTGAAAGAGAAACACGTTTCTCAAAACCATCACTATCATCTGAATACCAACCACAAGAATCTACATCTTCGATCTCTTTGAAGAATCCCGATACTTGTGATACCTGGTTCTCTACTTTATTCTTATACCCACAACTTCTCAAAACTTAGACCATGTATTTCTACGAAACACTTGTCTAAAAACTAGAGAAGTTATAAGTAAACAGAACATAGTACGAGGACCTACCCCTTTGTCCTGAAGGACACTTAGACAACATACAATACTCTGTATAAGTCCGCTGAGTTAAACAACTCATAACCTGTGCGTCATAGGTTGAAAACTGTACCCTGGCGATTTCCTCAAATATCACCAATTACAACGAATTCCGATATAATGAGAATGATCACCTAATTCCCAATAACTTACTCCCGCTCATCATCTGTAAAACCATACAGATATGAGAATGAAACCTGGTAAATACATACCCTTAGAGTAAGTGTCTTATCGGGAAAACAGTTTTCTTTTTAACAATGCACTGAAACATGAAAATGTTTCGTAGGGGTATCCTGGTATTCATAGCAATGCCTCTTCCATAATCCAATTCATGACTATAACCGTATATTTCACTGCCATCTCTCCAAGTCCCTTTATTTGTCTTTAGTCGTTACCTCCTGTACACCATCGTTAGGCTAAATGGTTTTCTTCCTTCCCTACCGTTCGGCACCAGCCTATGGTTTGGAAGAAGACTATCCAGTAAGCATAATAGGTGTACCCTCCTAAACCAAGGAGTACTAGTATCTTGAGAGAAGGTGATGATAAAAGACAACTGAATAATACCTTATTCCTTTAAAGGTGAAATAGGAGTGGCGATAAAGTACGCGGTTTTGGTCATGAATGATAACAGTCGCAATTTACTTTGCCCTCTTTCTAATCCCTTTATTTTGTCTTTACATATTACCTTCTGCACACCCTACTTAGGCTAATTGGTTTTCTTCATTCCCTACCTTTCGGCACCTGCCTATGGTTTGGAATAAGACTATCCAATAAGCGTAATAGGTGTACTCTCCTAAACCAAGGAGCTCTCGCAACCTGAGAGAAGGTGATAATAAAAGACAACTGAATAAACCAATTCTATTTCTCCTGAACCTTGATCCGTCCTCGAAGAAGTCCCTTCGAGTTCGTATATAACCATACGATGGATCTATCCAATGGAAGTGGATGTCCGTAGTAATACGGGTGTTCTGAGAAATACAAAGGGTAAAAGAAGGAGTGGCAATGACTTATGCAACTCAGACAATCCAAAAGCCAGTAATTTAAGAAGGTTCGGGTTCGGTCAACTTGGTCACTGAGTCATAGTCTAGGGTCGGTCAAAGGTCGCTGCCAAAGAGAGAGAGAAAAGAAACACTCTGCGTGCACTCTAACCTAGATCAGAATGGTTATCACTTTATCTAATCCGGAAACCTTCCACTGTCCTGTCAAATTCTCCTCCAAACCTGAAAGAAGAATCAATCGGGATCACCCGAAGAGTAAACCAACTCATCTGTGGGAATCGGGATCCAACTCTTATCGCATGATAACGTGACGGAATCCACTCACGTTATCACACTCCAGAAGGTATGCGCATATTTGGCAAGTTTCAGTTTCTTTAGAAACTCCCGATATGATTTTTTGCCCCATGCTCTTATAACCTTGGCTTTGGTCAAAATGTCATAAGTCACATGCCAAGTTTTACCCGTCACTATCTTGTCAATTTGAACCCACCCGCACATGCCCCTGGCTTTGGCCAAATGGCAGAACGACTGTCCCAAACCAACTCATCTATCTATGCAACAAATGAATACCCAGCAGCTACCAAACACTATGTCTTAACTTTGGCTAAAATGCATAGCTTGAATACTACTGAATACCCAAAAGAAGTGACGGAGGGCTACGGCTGGTTTTTGGCGAAAAACCTTTAACGTAACGAACTTGATATCGCTGAAGGAACCTGATAGCTTTTTAAAATATAGTGGCGAAAACCTTTTGCTAAAGAGGTCATTCCCGGTGAAGGGATCTCGGCTCTTTCCTCGTGGAATGAGGTGCAGGATATTCCACTGAATACCGCAATGCAAAGCAACTTGTAATCGACTATAGTGAAGTCATTACCCTGACACAAACTTCTGCCCAAAGGGTTAGTCCCGGTGAAGGGATATCAGCCCTTGCCCCGTCGAATGAGGTGCAGGATATTCCACTGAATACCGCTATGCAAAACAAAAGGAAACCTCTTTGTAATAACACTTTTTAAATTGTTCCAACAACTGCAAACAGGTTTGTTTTACTTTGCATTGATCAGAATCAACGCAGTCCCATCAATAATCACACCAGAAAAGAACGAAAATAAAATGTACGTATATGCCATCCGCATTCGTCACTGGGTCCCGTCATCACCCGTTAGGTTACTTAACTAACGACAGAGCGGGGACTGGACTAGCGCGGGTGTAAAACATATACAACATCTAATAGTATATAAACCAATATACAATAATCGCTCCAAGCATGATAATATGCAACATTACAGAAAAGTAATAAGCATCACAGAACAATACAGATAATCTGGGATCCCCGGGTTTCACAGAGCCGCTGCTGAAACCCGACGTTCCCCTGGTCGTGTGGATAGCCTGTGCAATGAAACCTAGACCCCTACGGGTGCGGCAAGTTACCCGCCAAAACCTGAAGCGAGGCAGCCCCCTACAACAAAGCGAATGGACCACCCAGCACTTCACGGAATCCGGTAATCTTGGGCACCCCTCCTTGGGTCAACTCCTGTACCCCCTACGAGTGCGGCGAATAGTCTGCCAATTCTAGAGTGAGGCCCCTCTGCCTCTCAAAGCCATGAGATGCGGACCCGTTGCCCCCCAGAACCCTGCTATCCGTGCACTCCGTCGCGGGGTAAAACCTAGTACAGAAATGTAAAAATAGTACAACAGGTACATCGACCGCAACCTGGTTGTGCCCCAAAATAATATTATACAACAGGCAGAGACGGCAGTCCACATGTTGGACGCTCGCCCCGCAATATCAAATGTACAAATAAACCCAAACTGCACTACCATTGCACACTGCTATCCACCACGACAAATCCGCAACAACACAGCACAACACAGAACATCAACGCGAATGTCACGTTCACAAACCCGTCTAAAAGAACTATAGCAATCAGACGTGGTTTACCGATCAAATGACATTCCCGGTCGGAGATATAATGTAAGCACTGTAAACTAACATGTTTAAATTTCGATCGACTAAATATCACGAAGTGGGCCCCACGAACAACTGGTGAACAGTAACAAAATCTGGGCCCAAAAGATATATACCAAAACCCCCAAATTCCAACAGAGAAGACACTGTGCAAATTTGGTGCACTGATTCAATAGAACGGCCGCGGATGCGCGGCCAAACCATGGGTTTGGCCGCGATTCCGCGGCAGTTTGGTGGAATCACGTGCTCAAATTTGGTCGGTGTGCTTCTAAAACCCTGCACAACTTTCTGTGATATGTAGAATAATTTTAGGACTTCATTTAAAATCGACAGAAACTGTGAAGCTTGAAAATTGTGTTTTTCGATATCCGGTTTGATCTATGTTTTAAACGCGTTAGCACAAGTTAGTATAGCAAAATGGTGAGGCTCTGATACCACTGTAAGTCTACGGTAGCGCCCCGGCCGTCTACAGACGCCAAATGCGGAACAAAAACTTTTTAACTGGCGCTATCGTATACTTTAACTCGGATCTGCCATTATTGCTAAACTAACAAACTGTAAAGAGTGTAGAAAGGTTATACCGAACGATCCGAGTCCTTCGTTCTTTAACCATCATCCCACGCTCCGTTGCGGTTGCTCCGTTCTCGTCGATCTCCGATCTCCTCGTCTAGGTGGCACCACGTCAACGATTCTTTAAACGGGCTCCCGCCTCTGACTCGAGGCAACTCGGTCGTCAAGTTTGCTAAAAGAGACGACCAAGAATGATGTAGAGAATGAATAGATTACTTTGTCTCACTTCGTCCAAAGCCGTGGACGATCGGTAAATGAAGTTGCCACTCGAATCGGGTGATGGAATGAAAGAGACTATGAAATTTCCATGCACCCTAAAACTATAGTCTTTTCTACCAAAAATGAAATCAATCTCTCTATCTCTCTCAGTGGTGGCCGGCCACTTTTATGCAAAAAGAGGGAGGTGATGGTAGGAGCAAAGAGGGTGACCTTAAGAATAAATATCATGAACAAATATCCTAAGGTTAAACAAGAATCATTAATGTTAAAGCATGAGTCATTAAAACCTAGTGTGAACATAATGAATGAAACAAATAAGTCATGAAGCCTAGTCACCATCCTAGTCACCTCTTCTAGAAACTTCTAGAACCTCCCACACTCATCTCAAGAAAAGATAAACCCGTCTTTAACCGAATGTTAAAAGACGGCTGATAGAAAACTAGAAACTGGCAACTTCCAAAAGTGATCCCGAAACGAATTTCAGGATAACCCCGTATCTTTATAAATATACCCGCATTTGTATTACGACCGAATACAAATGCAACTGAGACAAAGATATTATATCTACTCAATATAATACTCGGATCCGGCTTAAACCAAAGCCGACCAGTATCATCTGTCCGAAAACTGACACGTGCGTAAACGCACGTGCATTTTCCGAACCCTGCCATAAAACCATACGGCCTCTACAACGTTTCGCTCGAACTTGGGAAACTGTCTGTGGGGAACTCTAATGACTCGTCAGTACCCTGACAGTGGGTTTAACCACAAACCGTCAGCGGCACTAGCTATGCGTAACGGCTGCCCATGGACTGACCTCAAGGGAGGCCGATGAGCGAACTCACCCGGAAACCCTACCGAGCCTAACAGTGACAATGTATATACAGTCCGGTCCATTCGTCAATGAGTATCGCATATCTGCCTAGGGGGCTAGTAACGTCAGACCCCCAATAGCAGTATAAGTCGTGTCGGAGTGTAGCCCAATAACACCCTGAGATACTACTAGAGTACCTACCAGTAAATCTCCTGCCACGGCCGTGGGCTTTGTGTAATGGCTCTCCTAGACACAGCACGATCTCGCCCCCAATACCGGGAGAGACGAATCCCCTGCCGATCCGCTCGCGTGCCTCCATGTGGCTCGGGACTGTACCCAAAAACTACCTGTTTGCACGACTCCTTTGAGCCGTGGTAGGGTAGAAATCAAAGCAAAGTGGGAACTCACACGAGACAAATGACGACCTCAGGTCGATGAACTAACCTGTACACATGTCACCAGGGAACTGCTATCTGACGATATGTATAATACCAACTAGCAGGTTCCCGGCGAGTCCTGTCCGGTGTACTCATAACCCTATGAGCACCTGTATACATCTTAGGTGATCCAACTGACACCAGTGGCTTGTGAGACCGGCCACCGCCCCTCGTCGGGGTCTCGACTGTATACACTAGTCTACTCCGGAGTATCGATGCCCTGTCTCGAAACTCCCACGACTAGGGACCACAATTAAGGATATGCGTATATACTACCCAACTCTCACGTATATGATCGCCATCATACTGTTGGTAGTAAAGCAAGATCCTAAGGGCTCTATCAAAGTGTAACATGTAATCAGTCACCTGAACATGTACACGACTGATAAAGACAAACCAGATAGCATACTATCATCTCGAGTAAGACTTTCCTACCGGTATAGGTCCTCCGCAATCATTGCAATCACGTACCTGCGATCCAATAATTGACTCAAAAGACAAACCGAGGGTTGTAGCATTTGCCAGTTATTGCTAAAGGAGTCACTCCCGGTGAAGGGATCTTGGTCCTTTCCTTATCGAATAAGGTGCTGGATGTTCTACAAGGAACACCGCTATGCAAAGCAAGAACTAGAGCTACCAGTTTTTAAAACAAGTTTCTACAACATCTTTAGGTTTCTTTTATTTCATTAATCTCATTAATGAAGTCCCATTTTATTATGCTTCACAAGCATCTCTTTTGAAACGAAATCTGCAATATAACATATATCTCATATATATATAAAATATAAACATTCGTCTCAGGCAGTAATATGATCTCATCACAGAACATTGCAGCAGAAGAAACATATATGAAATATTGGATATACTAGGACGTCCGTGTTTTAAATACGAGCCTGTATAAAACACGGATTCCACGGTCGCGATGAATAGCCAAACCCACATCCCTAGACCCCTACGAGAGCGGCAAGCAACACAGCCAATTCTAGGGTTAGGAGACCCGGTCTCGACTCCTCGAGATGGTCTCCCACTGGACCCTAGAACCCGGTTACTTGTGCTCCCCGCCTTGGGTCTACCTAATGCGGAAAAGTAAATAATATACATCAACGGTGACATCTTCCGCAACCTGGAAGTGCCCCAATAAAAGAATATTACATACAAATGAATTTTACATGAATGAAAAAGAAAAACTCTCATCTCACATAAAACCCCCGGCTATTCAAACGCGACGATCCAATACAACATATCACAGCAACACATAATATCTCATATCATCAACGTAAGCAAGTATGCGTATCCCGATTGTCGTTGATGTATAGCAACGAAGCCGGCGATACACTACATACTACGCTTACGGTCACAGAAAAGAAAGTGTAAAACTACAACAGTTGGAATCCGCAACCTCCTTAGACATCGCATGCCTAACCAAATGAATTCCTTAGACATCACATGCCTAACAATTATAAACCCCACATTTTAGTCTCATTATCGAAAACTCTTTTCAATATCAAGTCGGGCAATTCAACAAGATTCCCGACGTCCTGATCGAATGCTCGTCGCAAACTTTAGTAGACGGCCGCACCCCCAGATGCCGTCGACGAAGTGCACTAAGGCGGAACACCGCTGCCGCGAGCACCCGAACGGATGCTTTCGGCGACGGGGTTCTCCTACAGTCACTTGGTCGGGGCTATGGGGCGTGGCTGTCTATTAAGTTTACCCGGCGAGTATCCGCGTACGCTACGTGATTGCGACGGACTTTTGATCACATCAAAATTCCGTGGCAACCGATCATCTGAGACTAAACTGCTATGTTTATAATATTCAAATTAGTTATCTCATAACTACCTGTGGATTCCAAATATTGTATCACATTCCAGATAAATAGACAAAGTTAAACTTTCCGATCGAATCATCAAACACCCAAGATTTTCCCAATATATCTCAACACTTGAAATCAGTTTAAAAACATCCCTCACGTGCCACAGTACCAATGGTCCAGCCGTAGAAGGGTCAAGCCAACGCCTCACATGTGGCACGCCGTACTGCCCCAAACCCTAAGGTTCAAAAGGCAGTTCAAGACGGTCACATAATCGAGTTAAGGTTTGTTGTCTTCTAGAGGGTCCACCGCGTTATTTGCACGACTTAGAACGTTCTTAAACACGAGAAAAAATCCAACTTTTGAAAAAATTTCCGACAGGGGAAAAAGTGAGTTATTGATATCCGTTCGAACTTTTTAACAGTTTCTAAAAGTTATCCGGACAAAACACAAAGACGCAGTTAAAGTTCCCGATCAAATCATCGAATCCCCAATACAACCCAGAAAATTCAACAGTTGAATAAATATTAAAAATTCCTAGAAAATACAGCACTAAAAGATAAGAATTACTGTGCAATTTGAAATGCTCACGTGACTAACGTGCCGCGGAACCGCCGCACAAGCCATGCTTGTGCCGCGGTTCCGCTGCGCTTTGGTGGAATCACGCGCACGTGATTCACAGTATTGCTTAAAATTCTCTGCTGTAATTTTTGGATATTTTTAATTTGGAAAAAACCACAGTTTTGAAAAATTTCCAGAAACTAGGGTATATCGGGTTTTCCGGGTTCGATTGGACTTTAAACTTCGTCTGGACTTCGCCTAAAGCTCTAGCTTGGCTCTGATACCACTGTAGGTCATGCAGCCACCCCATCCAATGGGGTCGCCGTGGCACCAACGGGTCCCTCAGCCGCTACTTTTTACGCATGCCCCCTCGCGAGGACTACAACCCGTCGGAACACCTTCCGGTCTCGGGACACCCTGGGGGTAAGAGCCTATGCTTCGCCACACTGTCACACAGTGAGAACCCCCCATAGGTCGACATCCAATGCCTAGTAGCTCTGATACCACTGTAGGGTTGCTAGGCACGCGCACAAGGGTCTACAAGGCATCGACCATGCCCGATTAAAAATTTAGCCGTGCCGAACAACCCGAATACGGATCTTTAAACTAGAGATTAGGCGAAAACAGACATGCTAAACACTTCAACACTAAGTGAGAGGGATTACAACCTTTGTAGATCCGGTCCTTCACTTCATATGCTCCGTGTTGTGGTCCCTTCGCTGCGATCATCGGGTTCCGGACTCTCGAGAGTTTCCACGAAGAGAAAGATGCAACCTTGCTTCCGATCTTCGATACAAAGATGATCTACCTTGAAGTTTCGTTAACACAAGCTAACACTCATGAAATGATGTGAACACCCTCATCTAAAGGGCAAGAGAAGATGAGGATGATGAAGTAGGATTTTTGCTCTCTTTATTTATCTTTTTCTCATATTTATTCATCACTTGGAAAAAATCTAGAAAGCTTTTTCATGAAAGAATAAAGGAAGAAGAAGATGAATAATAATTGAATTATCATTTTGTGATGAATAGAAAGAATTAATATGATGAATAATGCAACCATGGTTGACTTAACCATTGTAGAGAATTAACCAAGGGTTAGGGTTTGGGTTGAGTTAAGAACGAGTCACACACAAATATCTTTATCATGACAAAATGAAAAGCTTCTAGAATCAACTAGAAGACTTAACCCTAATCCAAACCCTAATCATGTTTAAACTCCACAAAACATGTTGCATTAGTTATCATATCATGCTACAATATTATATATCACATATATAATATTTATTGTAACCAAATAAAATAATACAATTAACATATATCGCATATATATCAATGTATTACCCGAGTGAGAAAAAGAATCTTTTAGTGAGCTAATATTTGTTAATGTAATTTAATATATCATATATATTATTATACATTAAATTATCGAATCAACACTTGATCCGACAATCCGGCTATATCGCATATAACAGACTAATATTTATCCGTACGGATTCATCAAATCAACACTTGATCCGATGACCCGGCTGATATCAAATATCGCGAGAATGGAATACGGTATCTCATATCGTATTATCCTCGGTCCCGCACATATCACATATGTGCTCCTACTCCGTTTTGCCTGAGTCAAGAAACCTCTGTGTAGGACTCTAAAGAATCGTCAATACGCCGGCAGTAGGTGATGATCATATCAAACACCCACAAGCTGCAAGCGGTCAGCTAAACGTAACAGTTACCCAGGTATTGAGCGCTCAGAAGATCAACAAGCAAGCTTGTAACTTCTCCTGTGAATCCAAACAGTAACACTCCCGTACAGTCCGGTCTCGTCGTCTGATATGTTGCATA
Organism: Agapanthus africanus; assembly: GCA_030015575.1. Classification (NCBI taxonomy): domain Eukaryota; kingdom Viridiplantae; phylum Streptophyta; class Magnoliopsida; order Asparagales; family Amaryllidaceae; genus Agapanthus; species Agapanthus africanus. The sequence continues at coordinate 266,764,179 of JASDDO010000016.1, read as the reverse complement.
TCTCGCTTAGGGGTGGTAAACGTCAGACCCCAGTAGCTCGATAAGTCGTGTCGATTTGAGGTCTATAACAGTTCGAGAAACTACTGATAGCACTTACCAGTAAATATCAGCAACCCTGGCCAGGGATTTCCGGTTATAGCCAATCGAACACAGCACAACATCAACTCCCTATACCGGGAGAGACGAATCCCCTCCTATCGCTCATTGCCTCCATGTGATTCGGGACTGTACCCAAAAGCCACCTTTTTGCACACCCTCTTGGACGTGGTATGATGGAAATCAAAGCACAGTGGGAATCACACAAGACTCTATGACGATCTCGGGTCAACAGACTACTCTGTACCAGTGTCACCGGAGAACTGCCATCTGATGTGAGGTATAATACCATCTGGGAGTTCTCGGCGAGTCCGTCCAGTGTACCCAGTCTGCACTGAGCACCCGTACACCATCCTTAATGTCAAACACCGATGGATATGGGATCATCCATCGCCCATCATATGGGTCAAGATGCGTATACGCTAGTCTACTCCGGTGTATTGATGCCCTGTCTCGATACACCTCCGACTAGGAACAGTTGTAGGATGTACTCGTCGACTACCGTGGCCCCACTAGTATGATCTCATCATAGTCCCAGTAGTCGAGTACACATCCTAAGGGCTTTATCAACATGTAACATAGAGACAATCAGAGTACATGTTAAGATAAAGTACAACCAGATAGCATACTATCATGTCGAGCAAGAAAGTCCTCCCTATATATGTCCAAGCATCCATTACAATATACATCGTATGTACAGTAATGGCCTCTAGGGCATACATATAACTAACAATCTCCCACTTGCACTAGGGCCATCTGTTATGGTATTGCATACCCAACAATTAGCTGCGGTTGAAGTATCTCATACTCAACCATCCCATAAAAGTCTCTACTGGGAAAAAGGCCTTCGTGAGTGGATCCGCGCTGTTGTCCTCTGTGTCTACTCTCCTAACCTCGATCTCCCTGGAGATCAACCATCTCCATGATCAGGTGATACTGTTTAAGAATTATATCTGGATTTCTGATGGGACGGTAGTTCCTTGGCTAAAGCCACAACTCCATTGTCACACAATGGTAGGAACGAAGTTCATCTTATGAACTTATATGTATCCAGACTGCCTCTTTGGTAGCATCCTTGGTAAAGATGTATCTTGCCTTTAATCGTCTATTAAGTCACGGTATCTAGCTTGGAACTCTTCCAGCATACCGTCCCTCCACTGAGGGTAAAGACAATGCCTGCGACTGACATTCAGTCGTTCTTATCACCCTGGAACCTTTCCAGTGATTCTCCCCAGGATCGATTGATACCATCTCACTACAACTAGTGAGAATCCTAACATCCAATTAGATCTATCTCATAGATCAAAAACCCAGGATTTAGGAGGTATCATCTTGATCCTATATGGAGAATCCTTGTGATAAGCGGAGATTGACCAAGCGTAGCATAGGAAACTCCTTCCCTATCAAGAGTATGTCATCCACGTACTCTACGAGGATCACCACCATACTCTCTACTACCATTTTGTATATACAAGGTTCATCTACCATTTTGATGAAGTCAAACTCTTTGACTACCACATCAAAACAGATGTTCCAACTCCGCGATGCCTGTTTTATCATATAAAACATCTTGCACACGTTTCCGCTGCTCCTACTGTCTACGAAGCCCTCTGGCTGTGTACTTATAGACGCTCTTTTCTAAAACATCATTTAGAAAAGCTGTCATGACACCCAACCACCAGATATCGTAGTCATGGTATGTAGCCGTGGCAAGTAGGATCTGGATGGACTTAAGCATAGCTCCTTAGAAAAGGTTTCATCATAATCCATACCTGGTCAATGATGCAAACCTTTAACAAGTCTAGCTTTGAAAGTCTCAACTTTTCCATGTACACCAAGTAATCTTCTCAAGATATACTTGCTCCTGATGGGGATTTAACCCTTCAGATAAAGCAACCAAAGTCCATACTTTGTTGGTGTATAAGGATTCCATCTCAGATCGATAAGCATCCAGCCATTCTTACAGAGTCCCACTCCTGATGGCCAGCTCGAAACTAGTTGGGTCATCATCTCATGATGCAATCCTCGCTCCCACTGTCATAGAGAAACCGAAGTATCTCTCAGGTGGGTGAGGAACCCTACTAGATCTGCGGAGAGGCTGAGGTTCGTTGGAAACTATTGAATCCTTTGGTTCTACCAAATCATTAGCTGCAGTTTGTATAGCTGGAACATTTCCAGTTCTACATGACAGACCTTATCTCGAGCTTGTCCGGATTTTGCTTTTATACATAGGCCGGACAACCCCAAATCTTAACAAACTTAAGATATGGGCTCTTCCCTTTCCATATCACATATGAAGTGGTAGGCAGCTGATTTGATTTGAACCCTATTCAATAGGTATGCAGCTTCTCAAGTGCATAACTCCCAAAAGGAAATAGGAAACTCAGTAGTACTCATCATAGGGCACACCATATCACATAGGGTGCTTTTGCTCTACCCCGATATACCATCGTGCTATGGTGTATACGGAGGAGTAATGCTAAGAGAGAATCTCATTCTCCTTTAGAATAGTCCAGGAATTCCGTGCTCAAGTATTCTCCTCCTTGATCGCATCAAAGGACATAATACTTTTACCCGTATTTTTCGGTTCTCTACTTCTAACTCATATTCTGTGAATATCTCAAAAGGTTCGGACTTGTGTTTCAATAGGAACATATGTCTGAATCTTGAAAGATTATCAGAGAATGGAATGAAGTACAAAGAACCGGTCCTGGCATATGTAGACAGGGGATTTTCATACATCAGCATGTATCAATCCCAAGAGTTCACTAACTCTTTCTCTGTTTCCAATAAACAGAGCTATGGTCATCTTATCTTTGTGATATGACCGGCAAGTTTCACAAGATGTAAATTCAAACTAATTTAACTATGCATCTATATGTAACTTAGCTAGTCGGGTCGCATTGATATGACCTAGTCTACAATGCCTCAAGAAGTATCCGTTCATTTCTGAACTCTTCCTCTCGTCTGTGTTCTGTATACTATGAACTGTGGTTTGATTTAGAACGTCAATGCTTTTAGATAACGTGCCTGAACCGATCAACTCTTGATATAGGAAATGTTCAAAACATTATCCAACAATACAAAATTATATCCTTCTTTACTAATAAAGAGACTGCTATGATTTTGTATATCAGGTTCGGTATCTAATAACATTCGTTCAGAATCAATGTATTCAGGTAATACAGGGTGAAAGTGACCAACAGACTTGGCTGCAACACTTGCACCGTATTCTGTCTCATGAAACTTATCACCCGTTCTCAGTTCTCTACCTTTCTGTAGCCCATGTAACAGATTACATATGCGGGATCCTGATCCGGTATCAAATACCCAGGACGTAAAGGATACTGAGAAACAGTTCTCTGTAATGAACACACCCGAAGAAGATGCATCAGCATGCACTTTCTTCGTTTGGGCGGCATGGGAATTCTGGTAATCCCCTATTTCCTGCTTTGTCTTATAACAATTATAAGTTGGAGTGGGACCAACGTTCCCCAGCTCAGTATAACAAGCGGGTTCGGTCAATAATCCGTTTTATTATCTTGATTAAGGCGTGATATGGTCGCTACCCGGAGAGAGAGAGAAGAAAACACTCAGCGTATGCTCTTGCAAGATTAGATTGGTTATCTAATATATCTAATCAGGATGTCTCCCACTATTTTAATCAAATCTTCTTTCAAACCCTAAAAGGAAAGACTAGCCGGGATTAATTACACGCTACAAGTTCGCCAATCTTTCAGCCAGGCCAGTGTCGGTACTTTGAGGGAGGTCCCCCGTGCTTTCGCACGAACCTAATTAAAGTAAACCTCGTTTTCCCAGAGGCGTAACCCCGTTGACACCTTTCTAGATACCTACTTGATCGGCTAATTGTAATGTGTAAAACTCTCCCAGGAGTAACTCTTACTCGCAGCGGGTATCGGGATCCAACTATCTCATAGAAGGTATGCAATCTCATTGCAAATTTCAACACTTGAAATTCCCGATAATTTTGCCCCAAGCGATCTATGACCTTGACTGAGTCAACAAACCATAGACCGCAAGTAAAGTTCAACCCGTCATTTCCCGATTGAATTAAACCCACCCGCACGACCCTTGACTGAGTCAACAAGGCCGCATGACTACCCTAATCCAATCGCATCATATGCTTTGCAGATAAGCACTAATCAGCTACCGCACACTACGCCTTGACTGAGTCAACAAACGCAGCACGAATACTAACTATTACTTATCTGAAATGACGGAGGGCTACGACAGGTTTTTAAGAAAACCCTTTGCGTAATGAACTTTATATCGTTGTAGAATCGAGTGATTTTAAATGGAATGTTTTTGAGGCTTTTCTAGTTTTGCTAAAGGGGTCACTCCAGGTGAAGGGATCGTCGGCCCTTTCCTCATCGAATAAGGTGCAGGATATATCATATATACCGCTGTGCAAAGCAGAAACTATAGAAGCAATCAAAAGACAAACCGAGGGTTGTAGCTTTTGCCAGTTATTGCTAAAGGAGTCACTCCCGGTGAAGGGATCTTGGTCCTTTCCTTATCGAATAAGGTGCTGGATGTTCTACAAGGAACACCGCTATGCAAAGCAAGAACTAGAGCTACCAGTTTTTAAAACAAGTTTCTACAACATCTTTAGGTTTCTTTTATTTCATTAATCTCATTAATGAAGTCCCATTTTATTATGCTTCACAAGCATCTCTTTTGAAACGAAATCTGCAATATAACATATATCTCATATATATATAAAATATAAACATTCGTCTCAGGAATTAATATGATCTCATCACAGAACATTGCAGCAGAAGAAACATATATGAAATATTGGATATACTAGGACGTCCGTGTTTTCAATACGAGCCTGTATAAAACACGGATTCCACGGTCGCGATGAATAGCCAAACCCACATCCCTAGACCCCTACGAGAGCGGCAAGCAACACAGCCAATTCTAGGGTTAGGAGACCCGGTCTCGACTCCTCGAGATGGTCTCCCACTGGACCCTAGAACCCGGTTACTTATGCTCCCCGCCTTGGGTCTACCTAATGCGGAAAAGTAAATAATATACATCAACGGTGACATCTTCCGCAACCTGGAAGTGCCCCAATAAAAGAATATTACATACAAATGAATTTTACATGAATGAAAAAGAAAAAACTCTCATCTCACATAAAACCCCCGGCTATTCAAACGTGACGATCCAATACAACATATCACAGCAACACATAATATCTCATATCATCAACGTAAGCAAGTATGCGTATCCCGATTGTCGTTGATGTATAGCAATGAAGCCGGCGATACACTACATACTACACTTACGGTCACAGAAAAGAAAGTGTAAAACTACAACAGTTGGAATCCGCAACCTCCTTAGACATCGCATGCCTAACCAAATGAATTCCTTAGACATCACATGCCTAACAATTATAAACCCCACATTTTAGTCTCATTATCGAAAACTCTTTTCAATATCAAGTCGGGCAATTCAACAAGATTCCCGACGTCCTGATCGAATGCTCGTCGCAAACTTTAGTAGATGGCCGCACCCCCAGATGCCGTTGACGAAGTGCACTAAGGCGGAACACCGCTGCCGCGAGCACCCGAACGGATGCTTTCGGCGACGGGGTTCTCCTACAGTCACTTGGTCGGGGCTATGGGATGTGGCTGTCTATTAAGTTTACCCGGCGAGTATCCCGTACGCTACGTGATTGCGACGGACTTTTGATCACATCAAAATTCCGTGGCAACCGATCATCTGAGACTAAACTGCTATGTTTATAATATTCAAATTAGTTATCTCATAACTACCTGTGGATTCCAAATATTGTATCACATTCCAGATAAATAGACAAAGTTAAACTTTCCGAACGAATCATCAAACACCCAAGATTTTCCCAATATATCTCAACACTTGAAATCAGTTTAAAAACATCCCTCACGTGCCACAGTACCAATGGTCCAGCCGTAGAAGGGTCAAGCCAACGCCTCACATGTGGCACGCCGTACTGCCCCAAACCCTAAGGTTCAAAAGGCAGTTCAAGACGGTCACATAATCGAGTTAAGGTTTGTTGTCTTCTAGAGGGTCCACCGCGTTACTTGCACGACTTAGAACATTCTTAAACACGAGGAAAAATCCAACTTTTGAAAAAATTTCCGACAGGGGAAAAAGTGAGTTATTGATATCCGTTCGAACTTTTTAACAGTTTCTAAAAGTTATCCGGACAAAACACAAAGACGCAGTTAAAGTTCCCGATCGAATCATCGAATCCCCAATACAACCCAGAAAATTCAACAGCTGAATAAATATTAAAAATTCCCAGAAAATACAGCACTAAAAGATAAGAATTACTGTGCAAATTTGAAATGCTCACGTGACTAACGTGCCGCGGAACCGCCGCACAAGCCATGCTTGTGCCGCGGTTCCGCCGCGCTTTGGTGGAATCACGCGCACGTGATTCACAGTATTGCTTAAAATTCTCTGCTGTAATTTTTGGATATTTTTAATTTGGAAAAAACCACAGTTTTGAAAAATTTCCAGAAACTAGGGTATATCGGGTTTTCCGGGTTCGATCGGACTTTAAACTTCGCCTAAAGCTCTAGCTTGGCTCTGATACCACTGTAGGTCAGGCAGCCACCCCATCCAATAGGGTCGCCGTGGCACCAACGGGTCCCTCAGCCGCTACTTTTTACGCATGCCCCCTCGCGAGGACTACAACCCGTCGGAACACCTTCCGGTCTCGGGAAACCCTGGGGGTAAGAGCCTATGCTTCGCCACACTGTCACACTGTGAGAACCCCCCATAGGTCGACATCCAATGCCTAATAGCTCTGATACCACTGTAGGGTTGCTAGGCACGCGCACAAGGGTCTACAAGGCATCGACCATGCCCGATTAAAAATTTAGCCGTGCCGAACAACCCGAATACGGATCTTTAAACTAGAGATTAGGCGAAAACAAACATGCTAAATACTTTAACACTAAGTGAGAGGGATTACAACCTTTGTAGATCCGGTCCTTCACTTCATATGCTCCGTGTTATGGTCCCTTCGCTGCGATCATCGGGTTCCGGACTCTCGAGAGGTTCCACGAAGAGAAAGATGCAACCTTTGCTTCCGATCTTCGATACAAAGATGATCTACCTTGAAGTTTCGTTAACACAATCTAACACTCATGAAATGATGTGAACACCCTCATCTAAAGGGCAAGGGAAGATGAGGATGATGAAGTAGGATTTTTGCTCTCTTTATTTATCTTTTTCTCATATTTATTCATCACTTGGAAAAAATCTAGAAAGCTTTTTCATGAAAGAATGAAGGAAGAAGAAGATGAATAATAATTGAATTATCCTTTTGTGATGAATAGAAAGAATTAATATGATGAATAATGCAACCATGGTTGACTTAACCATTGTAGAGAATTAACCAAGGGTTAGGGTTTGGGTTGAGTTAAGAATGAGTCACACACAAATATCTTTATCATGACAAAATGAAAAGCTTCTAGAATTAACTAGAAGACTTAACCCTAATCCAAACCCTAATCATGTTTAAACTCCACAAAACATGTTGCATTAGTTATCATATCATGTTACAATATTATATATCACATATATAATATTTATTGTAACCAAATAAAATAATACAATTAACATATATCGCATATATATCAATGTATTACCCGAGTGAGAAAAAGAATCTTTTAGTGAGCTAATATTAGTTAATGTAATTTAATATATCATATATATTATTATACATTAAATTATCGAATCAACACTTGATCCAACAATCCGGCTATATCGTATATAACCGACTAATATTTATCCGTACCGATTCATCAAATCAACACTTGATCCGATGATCCGGCTGATATCAAATATCGCGAGAATGGAATACGGTATCTCATATCGTATTATCCTCGGTCCCGCACATATCACATATGTGCTCCTACTCCGTTTTGCCTGAGTCAAGAAACCTCTGTGTAGGACTCTAAAGAATCGTCAATATGCCGGCAGTAGGTGATGATCATATCAAACACCCACAAGCTGCAAGCGGTCAGCTAAACGTAACAACTACCCAGGTATTGAGCGCTCAGAAGATCAACAAGCAAGCTTGTAACTTCTCCTGTGAATCCAAACAGTAACACTCCCGTACAGTCCGGTCTCGTCGTCTGATATGTTGCATATCTCGCCAAGGGGTGGTAAACGTCAGACCCCAGTAGCTCGATAAGTCGTGTCGATTTGAGGTCTATAACAGTTCGAGAAACTACTGATAACACTTACCTGTAAATCTCAGCAACCCTGGCCAGGGATTTCCGGTTATAGCCAATCGAACACAGCACAACATCAACTCCCTATACCTGGAGAGACGAATCCCCTCCTATCGCTCATTGCCTCCATGTGATTCGGGACTGTACCCAAAAGCCACCTTTTTGCACGCCCTCTTGGACGTGGTATGATGGAAATCAAAGCACAGTGGGAATCACACAAGACTCTATGACGATCTCGGGTCAACAGACTACTCTGTACCAGTGTCACCGGAGAACTGCCATCTGACGTGAGGTATAATACCATCTGGGAGTTCTCGGCGAGTCCGTCTAGTGTACCCAGTCTGCACTGAGCACCCGTACACCATCCTTGATGTCAAACACCGATGGATATGGGATCATCCATCGCCCATCATATGGGTCAAGATGCGTATACGCTAGTCTACTCCGGTGTATTGATGCCCTGTCTCGATACACCTCCGACTAGGAACAGTTGTAGGATGTACTCGTCGACTACCGTGGCCCTACTAGTATGATCTCATCATAGTCCCAGTAGTCGAGTACACATCCTAAGGGCTTTATCAACATGTAACATAGAGACAATCAGAGTATATGTTAAGATAAATTACAACCAGATAGCATACTATCATGTCGAGCAAGAAAGTCCTCCCTATATATGTCCAAGCATCCATTACAATATACATCGTATGTACAGTAATGGCCTCTAGGGCATACATATAACTAACAACTCACACGAGACAAATGACGACCTCAGGTCGATGAACTAACATGTACACATGTCACCAGGGAACTGCTATCTGGCGATATGTATAATACCAACTAGCAGGTTCCCGGCGAGTCCTGTCCGGTGTACTCATAACCCATTGAGCACCTGTATACATCTTAGGTGATCCAACTGACACCAGTGGCTTGTGAGACCGGCCACCGCCCTTCGTCGGGGTCTCGACTGTATACACTAATCTACTCCGGAGTATCGATGCCCTGTCTCGAAACTCCCACGACTAGGGACCTCTATTAAGGATGTGCTTATGGACTACCCAACTCTCACGTATATGATCGCCATCATACTGTTGGTAGTCAAGCAAGATCCTAAGGGCTCTATCAACGTGTAATCATGATCAGTCACCTGAACCTATACACGACTGATAAAGGCAAACCAGATAGCATACTATCATCTCGAGTAAGACTGTCCTACCGGTATAGGTCCTCCTCAATCATTGCAATCACGTACCTGCGATCCAATAATTGACTTTGAGGGCACTATATCCAACAATCTCCCACTTGCACTTAAGGCTAATTATTGCGATGTCGCATACTCACAGTCCGTGTGATACCGAACACCCAACTCCTCTACTAATCAGTTTCACAAAGCCCGTTCGTAAAACTCTTGTGTTCGAGAAATAGCCTCAGTGAGTGGATCCGCCCTAATGTTTCTTTCTATGTCTCTCTTAATCTCAAGTTCGCGGAGAAAGCCATCTCCCGAATCGAGTAATACCTGTCTTAGAATATGTCTGGATATCTGATGGGACCTAGTTCATAAATGAACTATAAATCCAAACTTCTTAGACTGTATCGATAACTGAACCTAATCAGTATCCAGCACCATGCCTCCCACAGTATCCTCTTGGACCACCTGTCCATAATACTGTCCATCATCAGAGGGAAAACTATAACTCTGACAATCACTATGTCATCCATGTCACCTTTGAAGCCTGGAATGATAACCGTCTCTCGAGGAGGCTGCCGTCATCAAATCCGTAGAACATCCACTTATGTTCTAAAACTGCCTCCTTATGTTTCTCCAGGATTGGATTAATACAAATTTATCGCATCTAGTGCAAAAACAACATCTGGTGTGGTACTTGACATCTCACGATTGACTCAATTGCCTAAGCAAGTGATCTGCCAATCATGCACATCCCTCTCCCCTTTAGTCTGTAAGACACCTTTAGAGAGGGTGACTCCATCACCTGCAGGTACACCACCATGCCAGAAGTCATTTATTCTAAAAACCATCAGAATACTGTCAAAGTACCCACATTGGGAAACTACCCAAATCCAGATCTAAAACCATAGATCTAGAAACCAGAATGTCAGATATTATATCCATATCCTGTCTGGAGAAACAACTGTGTGACGACCACAGTACAACCGATCACAGTATAGGAATTTTACTTCCTATTCTTTGTATGACATCCATAATACTGGGACATCACACCCTACTACCTTCTTAACAGATCCATCCCCTATTCTAATGAAGTCAAACTCATGACTGTCACATCAAAATTAGATGATCTATCTCCGCTATAACTGCTCAAGTCTATAAATAGACATAAGCTACTTACCCACTATGCTTCCGCTGCTCCCACTGACCACAACAACCCTCTGGCAGAATAATATATACGTGCACTTCTAAAGCTAGTTTAGAACGACGCTATACTTAACCTCCTGCCGGGTCTCATAGTCTGGAACAACAGTAGTGTCAAGTCTGGGTAAGCAAGAACCTCCCTGTCACCGTCCTTGAGGCTACCGGAGTACCTCTCGGGTGTCTGAGGTTACCCACCATATCTGCGGAGTGTCTATTGGAATGTCAAACCTGATTGAATCTTTAGGTCTTATTAAATTTTCCGTAATCGTTTGCGGTTCTGGAATCACTTCCAGTTCTACCATACTCCCACTACTGTTTTCTGAAAAAATCCATTTTACTAAAACTGTGGCGAGTCAAGAACAATATCACTATTGATCTTCCAGATGGCAGAAAGTCAACCCTCGACATAGCCCGGGCCAACCCACAAACTGCCATTACAGAAACGTGCCTTGAGTTATCTAGAGTCTGGTTTTAAGCATAAGCCGGACAACTCCCCGTACCTTAATATCGTTAAGATATGAACCATTCTATATCTAATATAGAAACTTTGGTACTTATTTAATTGGAACCGGATTCTAATCATGCAGCTGTCTCCAGTGCATATCAACTTAATGGAGAGAGCCTAATCAGCATTACTCAACTTAGGAATACATCCAATTATAAGTAACCTGAAAGAGAAACAAGTTTCTCAAAACCATTACTATCATCTGAATACCAATCACAAGTATCTACATCTTCGATCTCTTTGAAGAATCCCGATGCTTGCGACACCTGGTTCTCTACTTTATTCTTATACCCACAACTTCTCAAAACTTAGACCTTGTATTTTTGCGAAACACTTGTCTAAAATACTAGAGAAGTCATAAGTAAACAGAACATAGTACGAGGACCAACCCCTTTGTCCTGATGGACACTGGACAACATACAATACTCTGTATAAGTCCGTTGAGTTTGAATAACTCAAAACCTGTGCATCGTAGGTTGAAAACTGTACTTATGGTTAAGAACTACTCCGCTGTTCAATGCTCCTTACCCAATCGCCAACTGATATAGGTAAATGTCATCGACATAATATCAAAAAGTTATATCTCACTTTATAAAAATAAACGTACAGATATATCAATTTGAAATTGGTGCACAACAGCGGATACTCAAAACCAAATACATGTCGTCCGGCAAAAACCCAGGCAACTTCCTCAAATATCTCCAATTACAACGAATTGCGATATAATGAGGATGATCACCTAATTCCCAATAACTTCCTCCCACTCATCATCTGTAAAACCATACAGATGTGAGAATGAAACCTGGTAAATACATACCCTGGAGTAAGTAACTAATCGGGAAAACAGTTTTCCATTAACAATGCACTGAAACATGAAAATGTTTCGTAAGGGTATCCTGGTATTCATAGTCATGCCTCTTCCATAATCCAATTCATGACTTTAACCGTATATTTCTTCGTCATCTCTCCAAGTCCCTTTATTTGTCTTTAGTCGTTACCTTCTGTACACCATCGTTAGGCTAAATGGTTTTCTTCCTTCCCTACCGTTCGGCACCAGCCTATGGTTTGGAAGAAGACTATCCAGTAAGCATAATAGGTGTACCCTCCTGAACCTAGGAGTACTCACATCTTGAGAGAAGGTGATGATAAAAGACAACTGAATAATACCTTATTCTTTTAAAGGTGAAATAGGAGTGACGATGAAGTACACGGTTTGGTCGTGAATGATAACAGTCGCAATTTACTTTGCCCTCTTTCTAATCCCTTTATTTTGTCTTTACATATTACCTTCTGTACACCCTACTTAGGATAATTGGTTTTCTTCATTCCCTACCTTTCGGCACCTGCCTATGGTTTGGAATAAGACTATCCAATAAGCATAATAGGTGTACTCTCCTAAACTAAGGAGCCCTCGCAACCTGAGAGAAGGTGATAATAAAAGATAACTGAATAAACCAATTCTATTTCTCCTGAACCTGGATACATCCTCGAAGAAGTCCCTTCGAGTTCGTATATAACCATACGATGGATCTATCCAATGGAAGTGGATGTCCGTAGTAATACGGGGAGTTCTGAGAAATGCAAAGGGTAAAAGAAGGAGTGGCAATGACTTATGCAACTTAGACAATCCAAACGCCAGTATTTTAAGAAGGTTCGGTCAACTTGGTCACTGAGTCATAGTCTAGGGTCGGTCAAAGGTCGCTGCCAAAGAGAGAGAGAAAAGAAACACTATGCGTGCACTCTAACCTAGATCAGAATGGTTACCACTTTATCTAATCCGGAAACCTCCCACTGTACTGTCAAATTGTCATGACCTGCATATTTCGACTCGTGACCGACACTTAACTACGCAACATCTACAGGCATAACGCGACTAAGTAAGCCGAACCCAGAAATCAAAACCATTAAAAAGTAGTGAGTGTTGAAAACATTCAATTAAACATTTAGAAAACCTTAAATAGTTCAATAAAGTTCTTTTTAAAGTTAAGTTATCCTTATAATAATTTTGGCAGCATTTCGTTTGTAAAAGTAACTCCGAAAATCGGGTATAAAAACAGGATATAAGTGAAATGATATATAATGAAATAAAGCATTCCCAAATGGGAGCAATCACGCCCAACGGCGGAAAACAACAACACAAGAGTAATATACGACGCCGTAGCGAAGAATGAGCAATAAGTAAACATCACAGCATAATAAACTGCATAAATATATACAGTCGGCTCCCACGAGCTCGACACCAGAATACAAAAATATACATCATCGTCCTTACACTGTCTCTAAGTCCAGTACATATATGGTAGATGGAGAATACTAGATACAAAAGTGTGTACAATAAAAGTAACCAGATACCACAACCCACCTAAATAGCAAAATAGCTCTCGCACCAACTGTAGTGGTATCTGTAGCCAAAAGATGCAAAAAGGCAGCCTGCCGCGACTACTCCGAGGGGCAACCTGAAAACACTGTGGCACAACGGGGGTGAGTTGCCAACTCGTGAATAGAAATAACATATAAAGGTAATCGCGAGCATTCACGTACTGCGCTACTCTATCATATGCCAGCAGATGATATCAATGCGTGATAAGCAGTATGTGCAATAATCATGCAAGTGCTCTATCAGGTAATATAACTACAGGATGAGATACAATAATGAATGCTGAGCATGGGAAATATAACATCTACACGGAATGTCAACGTGGAATATATAATCGGTGTCCATCAATGCACCCAGATCCCCCAAATAGCTCAGGCGCCGGCACTCTCATCGGCCCTCCAATCCTGTAAATCTCTGAGAATCACGAGTGCTCAACAACGGCACCCAAATATCATAAGTACTCGGGTCCAGCATCGACACGCAAATCCTCATCCATCGGGCATCCGTCAGTCCGGATCAACCCACGGGCTCCATCTGCAGTATCGGCCCTCGGCTGCGGCAGTACGGATCATCCCGCATCCGTCTATCGACTCTGGTCAATATCCTCCGGATAACTGTCAGGTCCAACCAATCACCGGTAGGCAGTAGTCCCTCTGCCAGGCTCACCGTCTAATACACAGCGAAACCGTTCTCGCCCTGGGGTACCATACCGAGTCCACCATGTTCCCGTAATCGGCCTCATCTAACTCCTCGATTCGGGTTCACATATATCACTCTAGCACCGAGAAAACACATGGTGGACGCACCGAAATATCATATCAAGGGAAACCGGCTTTTTAGATAATTAACTATTCTCTTTTGAAATATCCACGGTTTCCCAAATCCAGAATTAACATGGAAACAACATATCTCAATGTGTAATCTAAGCAAGTATGAAGATATCAAGGTATGTGTGCACTGGTATGAATATACAATGTGCATGTGCGCAAGTATGAAGATATCAATGTATGTGTGCACTGGTATGAATATACAATGTGTATGTGCGCAAGTATGAAGATATCAAGGTATGTGTGCACTGGTATGAATACACAATGTGTATGTGCGTAAGTATGAAGATATCAAGGTATGTGTGCACTGTTATGAATACACAATGTGTATGTGCGCAAGTATGAAGATATCAAGATATGTGTGCACGGGTATGAATATACAATGTAATCCGAATCAACATGCAAGTCAAAGCAATGTGATATATGCATCAAGTATGAATATCATGTAATCCGAATCAATATGCAAGTCAAAGCAATGTGATATATGCATCAAGTATGAATATCATGTAATCCGAATCAATATGCAAGTCAAAGCAATGTGATATATGCATCAAGTATGAATATCATGTAATCCGAATCAATATGCAAGTCAAAGCAATGTGATATATGCATCAAGTATGAATATCATGTAATCCGAATCAATATGCAAGTCAAAGCAATGTGATATATGCATCAAGTGTGAATATCATGTTTAGTCACATAAAAGATGAGCTAAGCATAATAATCATGGAAATTCTACAATGTGAGTATCATGGCAATTACTAACGGTGTGTGTGTAACATGCAGGATAGTGCTCGTGCAACATGAACCGTTAGTAATGGTGCGGTGTTCTATCAATTCTAGTTTATATACCTATAGCAGGGAATGTGGTATGCACAAAATAGTAGCCATGAACAGTCAATGTAGGTAAGTGTAATATGCTGCTACAAGGTCCTATCAGCCCTGACGCATAACTCCATACGGACGATCTCCCCGTAGATGTTAAATCTACTCACCGTAGTATCTCGCTAGGTATAGCCGACGATTTGCTTCCCCTTCTTCGCGGCGTCCGTCGCACTCGCCTGCGAACCTAGAATTCACAATATATCACACATATGCTCAAAACCATACAAACACGACATTTAACGTCAACTAGAAACCCGTGCCGCAAACCAAGCGCGCGTGAGCGCAATACGCTAAAACGTGTGATTACGCGCCTGAAGTCACTCCGACGCGTCGCGATACGCAGAAACCCCAAACCCACACACACGTATCACGCGTGTCGCGAAAGAGTGAAAATACGGGAAATATGGTATTCAACTCCAGATTTTGATACAGAACAGATATTATGAAAATATATATACCAAAACACTCCACATAGATGCAGACTCCAGTGGCCCAAACCCCAACCCCCAACTCACCCATTCGGCCGCAAATTGCGGCCAGAATGAATATTCCGGCGGCCTGTCTTGGGAATTCGGCTCCCAGGTTTTGTGTGTGCACTCTATACCCCCCATGTGCGGCCAGAATGAATATTCCGGCGGCCTGTCTTGGGAATTGGCTCCCAGGTTTTGTGTGTGCACTCTATACCCCCCATACATGCTACAGTAAAATCTAATTTTATTCTGAAACGACTCGGGTAGCAGCAGATCCTACAGAGCCCTGTTTCTAGCTAAAAATCACATTTTTACACTAAAAAGGTACTTTATGATATTTTTGTGCAAACCTGAAGCAAAACCTGGTTTAAATAGCTCTAATAACACTTAAAGGAGTTAACTAAACTATGAGAACACCAATCTAACATATACTTCACAAATATCCTTCAATATCACTAATAATGCACATAAAACATGATTTTTAGTTAAGATACTACAAGATATGGACAAAGAGTGTTAACTATGAGCTAATACCTTCTAAAGACCTTATGAAACACCAAAAGTTCCAGCTCCCTCCTCAAGTATGCAGATTTGCTCCCAAACACCTCAAAAAGCCCTTTTCCCCATGGTTTTGTGATGAAAAAGGCTTGTTTGTGTAGGGTTTTGAATGGGGGTCCAAAGAGAAGTGAAGAAGGAAGAGAAAATGGGAGAAATATTGTTGTTGCTGCAGCTCTTTCTGTTGGAACACAGAAATGGGAAAGAGAGAGAAATGAGAGAGAGGAAACAATGGTCAAACAAGTCAAGATCTCTACCTAACCACCATACCTTCATTTTCTATTCAAAATTGAATTATTAAAAAGGGTTACCTAGTTAAAAAGAAGTGGGGGATAATTACAACCATACAAGAAAAATGAAGGAGGGTTAACATAATAACAATAAGAACCTAGGCCACCAAAATTGGCTAAGTGTGCAAGTGTACACTAACACAAAATTTTCCCACTTAGGGTAAACATGACCAAAATAATTAATAACCCTAGAATTATATATATATATATATATATAAACACTTCACAACACAAATTATCACCAGCCAAGAAGGAAAAATAAGATATCCGTTTTTATGAAAAACACGCACACTTGCTAATTAACGCGAAAACATCCTAACGAATTTCAAGGCGTTACAATCTACCCCCCTTAAAGAAATTCGGTCCCCGAATTTAAAAATCTAACTATACGTGCCTTCAAAAAGGTGGGGATACCTCTTCCTCATCTCGCTCTCGGTCTCCCAAGTGACCTCCTCTCTGTTCGGACCATGCCAAAGTACCTCGATGGACGGTATCTCTTTCGACCTCAATTTCTTCACTTGTCGATCCAAGATCATCACCGGCTGCTCTGCCTAGGAATGGTCGCACTCAAGCTGGATCGTCGGGTGCTGAATCGCATGCGAAGGATCATGAAGATATCTGCGGAGCATCGAAACGTGAAATACGAGGTGCACATCTGGAAAACTGGACGGAAGGGATAACCGATACGCAACTGCACCAACACGCTCGAGGATCTCGAAGGGGCCCACATATCTGGGACTAAGCTTCCCCTTCTTTCCAAATCTCATCACACCTTTCATTGGGGAGACCCTCAAGAAAACATAATCACCAACAGAAAACTCAAGTCTGCGCCGACGACGGTCCGCATAAGATCTCTGCCTACTCTGGGCTGCTCTCATCCTATCGCGAATCAACTGGATCTTCGCGGTTGTCTCCTCCACAATCTGTGGCCCTAAGATACTGCTCTCACTGAGCTCCGTCCAACAGGCGGGCGATCTGCATCTCCTCCTATAAAGAGCCTCAAACGGTGCCATCTAAATGGTCTCCCGGTAGCTGTTGTTGTAGGAGAACACTACTAAGGGTAAATGATGATCCCAACTACCTTCAAATTCTAAGACGCACGCTCTGAGCATGTCCTCGAGAGTCTGAATAGTCCACTCTGACTGTCCGTCGGTCTGCGGGTGAAATGCTGTGCTGAAACTCAAGCGAGTGCCCAAAGCCTCCTGAAGTCTCTGCCATAGCTGGCTGGTAAACTGGGTGCCTCTGTCGGACACGATACATGTCGGAACTCCGTGCAGTCGTACAATCTCGTCGATGTAAATCTGGGTATACTGAGCAAATCCGAAAGTCGTCTTCACCGGTAGGAAGCGAGCCGCTTTCGTCAAACGATCCACGATCACCCAGATGGAGTCATACCCTTAACTAGTCCTGAGTAGACCCATAATGAAGTCCATAGAAATCTGCTCCCATTTCCACTCCGAAATGGGTAACGGCTGTAGCTCTCCAGCGGGCCTCTGGTGCTCAGCCTTGACTTGCTGACAAGTCAGGCATCTCGATACAAAATCTGCGATGTCTCTCTTCATTCCATCCCACCAGTAAACACCTCTCATGTCATGGTACATCTTGGTGGAACCGGGATGAACACTGTATACCGATCGATGTGCCTCCTCAAGAATCTCGCGCAATCCCTCAGCATCTGGTACGCACAGTCTAGCCCCAAATCGTAGTATCCTCTGATTATCGATCACGAACTCGGGAAATCTGCCCTGTCCAATCTGTGTCATAATCTATGAACATCGGTCATCACTGTGCTGTGCCTCATGTATACGGTCGAGCAACTGTAGGCGTGCATGAACATGCGCAATCTGTCTTTCGATCGGCGTAAACTCGAACTGTACCCGGCTGTCGCATAAAATCTGCCAATCTGCCGACGACTGCCTCTGTACTGTGCTCAAACAAGATAGACTACCCCCGGGCCTCCTGCTCAAAGCATCCGCCACTACATTAGCCTTGCCCGGGTGGTACAAGATCTCGCAATCGTAATCCTTCACTAACTCCATCCATCGGCGCTGTCTAAGGTTCAGGTTGCGCTGCTGAAATATATACTTTAAGCTCTTGTGATCAGTGAATATCTAGCACGACTCACCGTATAGGTAATGTCGCCAGATCTTAAGTGCAAAGACCACTGCAGCTATCTCCAAATCGTGAGTGGGGTAATTCTGTTCATGTTTCTTCAATTTCCGCGAAGCATACGCGATCACCCTGTCATGCTGCATCAATACGCACCCTAGCCCCACTCGTGAAGCATCACAGTAGACCACAAATCCGCCTGATCCTGAAGGCAAAGATAGCACTGGTGTCGTAGTCAGTAGAGCCCGTAGCTGCTGAAAACTGCGCTCACACTCCTCCGTCCAATCGAAACGAACTCCCTTCCGGGTCAACCCGGTCAAAGGTGTAGCAATACGGGAGAAGTCCTACACGAATCGCCTGTAGTAGCCGGCTAGCCCTAGAAAGCTGCGAATCTCCGTAACTGATGTGGGTCTGGGCCAACTCCGAACGGCCTCAATCTTCCTCGGGTCTATACATATACCATCTCGTGTAATCACGTGCCCCAAGAAGTCTACGCTGTCCAGCCAGAAAGCACACTTGGAGAATTTGGCGAAAAGCTGATGCTCCCTCAAGGTCTGCAGTGTAATCCGCAGGTGCTGCTCGTACTCCTCTCTACTATGAGAATACACCAGAATATCGTCAATGAACACTATGATGAACAGATCAAGATACGGCCGGAAAATATGGTTCATCAAGTCCATGAATGCTGCTGGCGCGTTGGTGAGTCCGAACGACAACACCAGAAACTCGTAATGGCCGTAGCGCGTGCGGAAAGCTATCCTAGGAATGTCCTCCTGTCGAACCCGCAGCTGATGGTAGCCTGATCACAAATCGATCCTCGAAAAGTATCCTGCCCCCTGAAGCTGGTCGAACAAATCATCGATACGTGGCAAAGGATACCTGTTCCGCATTGTCATCCTGTTCAGCTGGCGATAGTCGATACACAGACGCAAACTGCCGTCCTTCTTCTTGACAAACAGGACTGGAGCACCCCAAGGAGAAACACTGGGTCGAATAAGTCCCTTATCCAGCAAATCTTGCAACTGGCCCTTCAATTCTCTAAGTTCCGTCAGGGCCATCCGATAAGGCGGTACAGAAATAGGCCCCGTGCCAGGAACCAAATCAATACAGAAAGAAATGTCGCGCTCGGGCGGTAGCCCAGGAAGCTCGTCAGGGAACACATCAGGGAACTCGCTAACAACCGGAATCTGATCCATCGGAACCTCTATAGCTCTAGTATCGCAAACATAGGCGAGAAATCCCTGACATCCCTTCCTCAAAAGCTGTCCAGCGCGAAAGAAGAAATCACACTATGAGGGGTGGCACCACGGTCCCCCAACACAATAAAAACCGACTCGCCGGAAAAACAAAATCTAACTGTCTTCTCGCGGCAGTCAACAGAAGCATAGCACGTGGCTAACTAATCCACGCCCAACAGAATGTCGAAGTCAAACATCTCAAGAAGGATCAAATCGACAGTCAACTCTCTCTCGCCAATACAGACGGTACAGGATCGGAACACGTGCCTAGCAACAAACGACTCTCCCATAGGAGTAGTCATCACAAGCGGCTGATCAAGCAAACCGGATTCTCTACCCAAACTCGGGACAAAGTGTGTGGATACGTACGAGTGCGTGGATCCGGGATCGAATAACACGTGTGCATCAACAGAACATACTGGAAGGATACCTGAGACCACCGCATTGGACGCCTGCGCGTCCTGATGCGTCAAAGCAAAAACTCACGCCTGTCCTCCACCTGGGACTGACTGTCTCCTGCCGGCAGCTGGTCGTCCTCTTCCTCGATCACCTCGTCCTCTATGAAAAAATCCTCCGCGACCACGACCTCTCTGTGCATGAGTCTGACGCTGAGTAACAATAGGTACAATAGGCAACGCCCTCTGGGGTGGTGAAGGTGGTAATGTGACATGCGGTGCTGTCGCCTTCCTCCGTGGTATCTCAGGACAATCTCGCATACGATGATAAGAACTCCCGCAACTGAAACATCCCGATGATGGTCGCTGACCCTCCTGGGGATAGGAGCTAAACAACCAGCCTCGCCTCGAATCTCTGCCACCTGCAAGGTGCCTGTCAAGGCGCCGAAAAGGCCGTCTCTGCAGTGATGTATCTGCACGAACTCTCTTCGGCTCTGGGACTGCCGAAGTCTCAGCAAGGCGCTCCTCAACCAATAATGCCGCATCTACTGCTGCTGCGTATGTCTCGTAATGCTGCGCGCTGATCGCAAGGAACAGTGGTGTGAGCAAGCCTCGGATAAATCTCTTAACTCGCATCTCCTCGGTAGCCACTAAGTACGAAGCATAAACTGATAACTCGGTGAACAGCACATCGTACTCTGCCACTGACATCCCCGGAGTCTGGCGTAAGGACTCAAACCTGCGTGCTCTAGCATCTCTGACACTCAGGGGAAGAAAGCGGGCAAGGAATAGCGCCACGAACTCTGTCCAGGTCATAGGAGGAAGACCTGCTGCTCTACCCTTCTCGACTGATTCACACCATTTCTACGCAAGACCTTCCAGGAGAAAGCTCGCGAACTCGACCCATCTCGCATCTGCGCATCTGAGGGAACGACATATCCGAGCCATCCTATCAATGAAATACTGTGGGTCCTCGGCTGCATCGGTGCCTGTGAAGACCGGAGGCTTTAGCCTCATAAACTCTGATAACGATACCGAGATGACCTCTGTAGCTGCAGGGGCAACTGCCTGTACTGTGGGTACCACTGCGGTCTCTGCAACGGGTGGAACTACCTCTGGATGCTGTGCTCGAAGTGTCTCAACTAGAGATCCCATCATCTGGCGCATCTCCTGCATAATGGATCCTACCGTCTGGCGCATCTCCTGCACACCAGCCCCTAACATGGCAATCTGATCTGTCACGGCAGGAACAGCCTGCTCGGGCACAACCGGTGTACTATCCGGATCAGTCCTCGTCTCGAACGAGTCAACTTGAATCTCGGCCCTCACGGCCGCTCTCTGCGCCCTCGTAGTCTTTGGCGGCATAATGGCTGAAAGGAAAAGTAGGATTCGATAAGGATACGGAAATTGAATTGCAAGAATGTATGTACTCAAGAAGGAATTTAAATCAACAAGTCCTAAGGTCGCCTTGGCGGAGTACCGTGTCGTGAGTATGCCGCGGAACATACGCACGCTACTCCACTCTGCTTCAGCTACCTACTCCATCATACCAGGGTCATCCTACACTCCGAAGGTAAAAACCTACGCTCTGATACCAACTTTATCATGACCCGCATATTTCGACTCGTGACCGGCACTTAACCACGCAACGTCTGCAGGCGTAACGCGACTAAGTAAGCCAAACCCAGAAATCAAAACCATTAAAAAGTAGTGAGTGTTGAAAACATTCAATTAAACATTTAGAAAACCTTAAATAGTTCAATAAAGTTCTTTTTAAAGTTAAGTTATCCTTATAATAATTTTGGCAGCATTTCCTTTGTAAAAGTAACCCAGAAAATCGGGTATAAAAACAGGATATAAGTGAAATGATATATAATGAAATAAAGCATTCCCAAACGGGAGCAATCATGCCCAACGGCGGAAAACAACAACACAAGAGTAATATACGACGCCGTAGCGAAGAATGACCAATAAGTAAACATCACAGCATAATAAACTGCATAAATATATACAGTCGGCTCCCACGAGCTCGACACCAGAATACAAAAATATACATTATCGTCCTCACACTGTCTCTAAGTCCAGTACATATATGGTAAATGGAGAATACTAGATACAAAAGTGTGTACAATAAAAATAACCAGATACCATAACCCACCTAAATAGCAAAATAGCTCTCGCACCAACTGTAGTGGTATTTGTAGCCAAAAGATGCAAAAAGGCAGCCTGCCGCGACTACTCTGAGGGGCAACCTACAAACACTGTGGCACAACGGGGGTGAGTTGCCAACTCGTGAATAGAAATAACATATAAAGGTAATCACGAGCATGTACGTACTGCGCTACTCTATCATATGCCAGCAGATGATATCAATGCGTGATAAGCAGTATGTGCAATAATCATGCAAGTGCTCTATCAGGTAATATAACTACAGGATGAGATACAATAATGAATGCTGAGCATGGGAAATATAACATCTACACGGAATGTCAACGTGGAATATATAATCGGTGTCCATCAATGCACCCAGACCCCCAAATAGCTCAGGCGCTGGCACTCTCATCGGCCCTCAAATCCTGTAAATCTCTGAGAATCACGAGTGCCCAACATCGGCACCCAAATATCATAAGTACTCGTGTCCAGCATCGACACGCAAATCCTCATCCATCGGGCATCCGTCAGTCCGGATCAGCCCACGGGCTCCGTCTGCGGTATCAGCCCTCGGCCCCGGCAGTACGGATCATCCCGCATCCGTCTATCGACTATGGTCAGTATCCTCCGGATAACTGTCAGGTCCAACCAATCACCGGTAGGTAGTAGTCTCTCTGCCAGGCTCACCGTCTAATACACAGCAAAACCGTTCTCGCCGCGGGGTACCATACCGGGTCCACCATGTTCCCGTAATCGGCCTCATCCAACTCCTCGATTCGGGTTCACATATATCACTCTAGCACCGAGAAAACACATGGTGGACGCACCGAAATATCATATCAAGAGAAACCAGGTTTTTAGATAATTAACTATTCTCTTTTGAAATATCCACGGTTTCCCAAATCCAGAATTAACATGGAAACAACATATCTCAATGCGTAATCTAAGCAAGTATGAAGATATCAATGTATGTGTGCACTGGTATGAATATACAATGTGCATGTGCGCAAGTATGAAGATATCAATGTATGTGTGCACTGGTATGAATATACAATGTGTATGTGCGCAAGTATGAAGATATCAAGGTATGTGTGCACTGGTATGAATACACAATGTGTATGTGCGCAAGTATGAAGATATCAAGGTATGTGTGTACTGGTATGAATACACAATGTGTATGTGCGCAAGTATGAAGATATCAAGATATGTGTGCACGGGTATGAATATACAATGTAATCCGAATCAACATGCAAGTCAAAGCAATGTGATATATGCATCAAGTATGAATATCATGTAATCCGAATCAATATGCAAGTCAAAGCAATATGATATATGCATCAAGTATGAATATCATGTAATCCGAATCAATATGCAAGTCAAAGCAATGTGATATATGCATCAAGTATGAATATCATGTAATCCGAATCAATATGCAAGTCAAAGCAATATGATATATGAATCAAGTATGAATATCATGTAATCCGAATCAATATGCAAGTCAAAGCAATGTGATATATGCATCAAGTATGAATATCATGTAATCCGAATCAATATGCAAGTCAAAGCAATGTGATATATGCATCAAGTATGAATATCATGTAATCCGAATCAATATGCAAGTCAAAGCAATGTGATATATGCATCAACTATGAATATCATGTTTAGTCACATAAAGGATGAGCTACAACATCGTAATCAATAATGGCGGAATAGTACTGCTCAAGCGCATCCTCTAAGAATCTCGGCAACTGTCGCGGTCACTAGTGGGACGTCTCGTCGATGATCATGAACTCTGTCCTGCTGGCGTGCGTAACCATGACCACTCCTGGGTCAAGGTCTTCACTGTGAATTACCAATCTTTCGGTCCATCGGCTCATCGGCCCTGTCAGGTGTGCTAACGGGGACGATTCCGTTCTGGCACTCCTCTGGTCATCTCTTGGTCAATCATCGCGACCACTCGTAAGACAGCATATCACTGGCGTCGGCCTCTGGCTCTCTGAATGTACGTGACACATCTGATCCTGGGTGCAAGTATCATTGCAGCAGTGTCCTAGAAGGAATCCTGCTCACGGTCTCTTCCATGTCTCGTCTCTGCCAACTGTCCGGAAGTCATTGTCCTTTCCTATATCTGCATCTTGCTCTGGAATGACTGCATACTCATCGCGACTCCTTCTGGAAGGTAAGTCCAAGTACCATGCCTCGGCATGCGCATCGCCTCTCTGATGTCGGCGGAGTGGAACATCATCTCATCTAGATCTGGTGCGAACCTCTTACTCCACTTTTCTCTAATGTCGTCTGCTTTAGACTCGTCTCGTCGCGGCTGCATGGACTGAGCTCCAACGACTATCCTCGTATCTGGAGTCTCCCAAGAATGCGTCTCACCACCTAGCATCCGATTGAAGTCGAACCATTCGATCGATTCGTCAAAACCTCATAATCCCCTAAGAGCTCAACCTCTTGGGCACAGTTTA
Source organism: Agapanthus africanus (assembly GCA_030015575.1). Classification (NCBI taxonomy): domain Eukaryota; kingdom Viridiplantae; phylum Streptophyta; class Magnoliopsida; order Asparagales; family Amaryllidaceae; genus Agapanthus; species Agapanthus africanus. Next base: position 266,739,166 of record JASDDO010000016.1, on the reverse strand, counting down.
ATAGTATCGAATACATACTACAGCATCGGTGGTCCAGCCGTAGAAGGGCAAACCCAAGCCACACTAATGGCGCCGTAGAAATGCCGCAAACCCGAAGGTTCAAAGGCTTTCACACGGTCATTAAGTCGAGTTAGGGTTTCATTCTTCTAGAGGGACCATAGAATTGCCTGCATGTCTTTCCGACTACTTTAAACTTGGATAAATAGGTTTCTGACATTCGATCGTCTCTGTCGACTCCCAACGCCTCCGCGTGAAGTCGTCTCTAGCTGGAATCAATCTATCTGATGACCTCGCATCGGGGTAAGCGAACGAACCACCTGTCCTAGTCATTCATCATCGGGTGACTAGCGACCTTCTATCATCTATTCGTACAACTCGCCCCGCCATAGTTCCAACATATGGGGCGATATCTCGTCGCTCGCAGCAACAACTGGCTCGCTCGTCTGCACGCTGAACAATGCCTCAATCATCAGGAGTAAGCAACACACCAACGGTCATCAAAATCTGGCTGGCCTCTGTCAGTGGCTCAATCCTCTAGTGTCGATCGGCACATCCGAGTAACCTCATAAAGGCGATCCGCCAAACGCTCGCGGCGCGGAAACACAGTAAAAAGATACATCTCTGCAATCGTGTGTCGCCGGAATTTCGCCTTGGTCAGTCCTCGTTCCTGACGAGCTTGTGCTGACCGCAACTCTAGCCGTAGCTCTCCCTGCCGGTAACCGTAGCAGCAAAACCAAACTGGTACCGATGAGGCTAGATCAGGAAGGAATATAATACTGAACAAGGAAATGTACATCCTAAGGCTTCATAAGTGGAGTGGCGTGTCGTAAATATGCCGCGGAATATACCAACGGTACGTCACTCTACTTTAGTCACCTATTCCATCAACCAAGGGTCATCCTACGCTCCGAAGGTTAAAACCTAACGCTCTGATACCAACTTTGTCACGACCCGAAAGTACGGAACATGACCGGCACTTAAACTACGAACGTCTCGAGGCGTACGTAATCTAAGTAAACCGAAAACCCAGAAATCCAAACCAAGAAAAGTAGTAGAGTGCAGGAAAAACCAACTTAAAGCAAGTAATTTCAATAGCATAAGCCGAATTATGCGGTTTTTAAAACATCAAAAATTTACTGAAAATTTCGGCAGAGTCTCCTTTGTAAATACTGGCCCCCAAACGGGATACAACATGAATAGTATACGAAATTAAGAAAAAAGGCATCCCTAAGCGGGAGCTAGCTCTTCGTCAATCGACGGTCACAACCACACAAGCAATAAATATACAACGCCAACGGCGAGGATCAAAAACTCAAAAGGGAACTCAAAACCACCAGAAATATAACGAGCGACTCTAAGGTCAAAAGAATAAACAACACTGGTCTCTATCTCAATAGATACATGTTTGGTTGATGGAACTTCTAGATACAACAGAATAATGATATACAAGATATATAATGGGGGTATGATACAAGTAAACCCACCTACTAGCAAATCACCCGAATGAAACTGAGCCCGCAAGCCGTAAAGAAACCTGTACGGCAAATCTGCAAGAAACTGGGGCACAACGGGGGTGAGTTGCCAACTCGTGAATAAAAAAACATCTACGCACAGAAATCGCATAAATAACGCAACCTAGGTCAATGATCATAATATATCCTCAAATATATGTATAACAGGCAGCCTATGACAATGTCTAGGGTAATATCTAACCCGAGTATAATTTCATGTGCCCGTGTCAGTGCCTCAGGTAGCAATATATCATATGAATGAGGTATGAATGCAGGAAACAGAATACATGTAAATGAAGAAACTGTTTTCATAAATTAGTGAGATTTCCTTCGTATTTTTAAACTGAGGTATCATAATGAAATCAGTATCAACAGTGTCTAGCATCGACACAAAACATAAATCTCACTGTCTCGAAATATCAATGTCTCAAGCTCAATATCTAGGGCGCCGTCAGTCCGGACCGGCCCCTACCATCCATCTCAAGACCACGACGGTATCCTCCGGATATCCGACGCGTCGGGTAATATCACCGGTAGGTAGTGCTCCCCAGCCAGGCTCAACGTCAACACCACATTCCTCTTGCCCCGGGGTACCATACCGGGCCCACCATGTACCCGTGACGGTTCCTCCACTCCTCGACACGGATCTCCAAAACCACAGCAAACTCATGGTGGACGACACTTTACATCACTAGAAAACCGCAACATTTTATATTTTAAAAGATCATAAGTTGTAAATTTTGCGGCTTTCCCCGAAATCCAGAAATATCATAAATCTCAAGAAATCATCATAAGTGCATATGTCAATGATAATGAACTAGGCATGAACAACTGAATAACAGTATGCATGAAGTGGTAGGTAATAACTACAATGTCTAATATGGCATATAAAGGAAGTACACTAATATCATGTCAAAACTACCAGCTAACAATCTAAGTCAAGCAATTATATTCTCTAAAGTGTACGTGACATGGCAATTACCGATGAAGATGTGTGTGAGCCGGCAAGTAGGTGTACGTGGTACATACGCATCATCGGTAATAGTGCTGGTGTCCTAACAGCATGATATCAATAATGGAATATGCAGCAAAATAAATATGTGAGGCAGAGCGAACAGCAATAATGTGCGGGAGCTGAATACTAGACACAACGATAACTAATCTGCAATAATCTAATATAAGTCCTACGAATGGTGCCTTTTGAAATAACACGAATCATGGGGTTTTGAAAATAGGGGCTACGGTGTTTTTATGAAAAGATACGTCGTTTTTTTGAAATATCCGTAGATTCCCTTGAGCTGTCTTTAAAAATGTCCACGATTCGTTAGTTTTTGAAATAGGTAAGAAGTCTAATCTAATCTAACAACTACACTAAACTATACGGCTGAACTAACAAGCTGAACTACAGGTAAGGAAACCGCCTATCATCTGAGTCGATACATATACATACCTGTATATGTATAGTCGGTGATCCCGCCTCAATAATATCATATCCGATACCATATCTATAATCAGGTATCCCAAGTCAAGAGTGCGGATCAATCATCAATATAGCTCGTACGTAAATCCGTCGTACGGCATCCCAATCTGGGTACGGGTCAATATCACATTCATCATACTATTCACCTGGTATCCTCTTTATCAAATATCATGATCGGGGTACTGATCTACGTCTAGTACCATACTGATACCGCCTACGTATGCATGGACGTGTGTGAAACACTACGTCAAGGACCCGCTACAACGTCATGTCGTATCGAAGATACGAACCCTGCTATATCACCGATCTCACGGCCTCGATCCAATCTCATCGACTCAGCTCAACCCCAAGTATCATCCTCAATCCGTATGTGAACACATAGTCCCATACCCATGTGAACACATAACTATAAAGAAGCCCATGAGCACATATCAATAGGAATGTATGCAAGTATGTATGTGTGTATGTGTGTGTAACACTACCCTAGGGTTCGCAACACTAAAGTAATCCAACACACCAATATCCATCCTAAGCATCGTTATTAATCCCAAATAACATATAAAAATTGTTGGTGTGTATACGCATCCGTATACACCACCACGGACTGCGGGGGTGCTATACGCCATCCACCCGACTTCTCCCCGTAGATATAAATCTACTCACCTGGTCCTCGCTAGCCGGTGCCGACGTCGCCACGCGCTTGCTTGTCGTCTCGAAGTCCACATGGGGGTACCTACATATCATAACGCACCATATCTCATTAAAATCCGACTCATGATCAAAACGACGCACGAATCCCACATAGGTCAAAACCTATGGTTGCTTTCACAAATCAACCCAAAAACCCTCGACGTCTGCGTACAAACGCCAAACCATCGAGAAAAACCCAAATACACTCATTTGCACATTCACGAACACTAATTTTAATATAAACTAGGTTGAAACTCACAAAACCGCCAATTTCACTCAAAAAGTCATTTTTCCGAAAATCTAGCAAGCACAATTCGCCGTTTTTGTACAAAACACGATATTTAAATGAATGTAGCGGCCAATATATTTATTAACTATCTTAAATAAGTCATAAAAACCATTTCCATAATTTAAACTCATAAATTTGCATAATTTCCAAAATCCTAGTTTGCAAAATATCAAATTTAACACCCTTTAAAGCAAAATTCACAATTCATCAATTAAGCTTCGTTTTGCATGAACCAAAGTCATTAAACCACTCGTTATAATAGTTATAATGACATGAACACTTAATTATATTTTAATCTAAGCATTTGATAATTTTTCAAAAACTCTAGTTAGCAAAAACAAAACTTAATTTAGACATTTCCATGCAACAATATGAAATTTAACTACTAAATTACTTTCTACAAATTCTAAGATGGTAAGCTACCCATCACAACCATACACCAATTTACAATAACCTAACTTGCATTCAAACCCTTTTCTTGAATTCCAAAACGTGCAATTAAACTCACATATCCAAATAACACTTAAATAAATTAGCTTCAGAAATTAGTAACAATTTAAGTAACAAAAATGTTTAGAAATATACCCAAAAGCATATGAAGATCCACAAGCATCCATGACACTCCAAAATGCTCTCTTTTCACAAGGATCCATGCTTGAAATGCTAAGGAATAATGGGTAAGTGTTGGATTTGGAAAAAAGCTTTGAAATTGTATGGATTTTGAAGCTTTTTTTTTGGATTTTTGAAGAAAAATAGTGTGGATTTGGGGGGGGGGGGGGGAAGGGCTGCTGCTGTGGGGATCATTTTCGGCCAGAAGTGGGTGAGGGGAGAGAGAGGGAGGTGAGGAAAATGCAAGGGAGGAAAGTCAAGGTCAAGGTAAGGTCAAAGTCTAACTACTTTATCTATTTTCTAATCTTTTCTTTTATTTCTTTTCATTTCTTTTTCCTTTGCAAACCAAGTGGGGAAAAAGTGAGGGCTGCTGAATTTGGCTAAGGGGAGGGGTAAGTGGGGGTGTGTGGGTGTGGGCACGGGTGTGGGGTGATGAAAAATGATAAATACAATACCCCAAACATCCATTTACGCTAAAAAAAAAGCCTTTTTTTCTTCAATAATTTCTAAACCGTTTTGGAAAATGATTTCGTTCCAAAAACCACATGATAAATTTTTATTTAATGTTTTATGATGCACAAAATTTGTTTCAACTCATTCCAATTTGTAATTTTCCCTAATTAAATGTATTAGTGACGGCTTAAAATAATAATAAAATAATATTTTTTTCAGAAAATTTGAAATTTCACCAGCGGCTCAATAAACACCAAATAATAGCAATTACATAGCTAGAATATGTATATTTAATTTTTATAATAAGATATTTGTATTTTGACTTTTTACAGAAAACCCCCTCATTTTACCGATTTTCCGAAATTTCACCGAAACGATTTTCAAAACGCTACATTACGCGCCTGAAGTCATTCCGACGCGTTGCGATACGCAGAACCCCAAACCCACACACACGTATCACGCGTATCGCGAAAGAGTGAAATTACGGGAAATAGGGTATTCAACTCCAGATTTTGATACAGAACAGATATTATGAAAATATATATACCAAAACACTCCACATAGATGCAGACTCCAGTGGCCCAAACCCCAACCCCCAACTCACCCATCTGGCCGCAAATTGCGGCCAGAATGAATATTCCGGCGGCCTGTCTTGGGAATTGGGCTCCCAGGTTTTGTGTGTGCACTCTATACCCCCCATACATGCTACAGTAAAATCTAATTTTATTCTGAAACAACTCGGGTAGCAGCAGATCCTACAGAGCTTTATTTCTAGTTAAAAATCACATTTTTACACTAAAAAGGTACTTTATGGTATTTTTGTGCAAACCTGAAGCAAAACCTGGTTTAAATAGCTCTAATAACACTTAAAGGAGTTAACTAAACTATGAGAACACCAATCTAACATATACTTCACAAATATCCTTCAATATCACTAATAATGCACATAAAACATGATTTTTAGTTAAGAGACTACAAGATATGGACAAAGAGTGTTAACTATGAGCTAATACCTTCTAAAGACCTTATGAAACACCAAAAGTTCCAGCTCCCTCCTCAAGTATGCAGATTTGCTCCCAAAGACCTCAAAAAGCCCCTTTTTCCCATGGTTTTGTGAGGAAAAAGGCTTGCTTGTGTAGTGTTTTGAATGGGGGTCCAAAGAGAAGTGAAGAAGGAAGAGAAAATGGGAGAAATATTGTTGTTGCTGCAGCTCTTTCTGCTGGAACACAGAAATGGGAAAGAGAGAGAAATGGGAAAGAGAGAGAATGGTCAAACAAGTCAAGATCTCTACCTAACCACCATACCTTCATTTTCTATTCAAAATTGAATTATTAAAAAGGGTTACCTAGTTAAAAAGAAGTGGGGGATAATTACAACCATACAAGAAAAATGAAAGAGGGTTAACATAATAACAATAAGAACCTAGGCCACCAAAATTGGCTAAGTGTGCAAGTATACACTAACACAAAATTTTCCCACTTAGGGTAAACATGACCAAAATAATTAATAACCCTAGAATTATATATATATAAATATATATATATAAACACTTCACAACACAAATTATCACTAGCCAAGAAGGAAAAATAAGATATCCGTTTTTATGAAAAACACGCACACTTGCTAATTAACGCGAAAATATCCTAACGAATTTCAAGGCGTTACACAAATTCTCCACCAAACCTAAAAGAAGAATCAATCGGGATCACCCGAAGAGTAAACCAACCCATCAGTGGGAATTGGGATCCAACTCTCATCGCATGATAACGTGACGGAATCCACTCGCGTTATCACACTCCAGAAGGTATGTGCATGCCTGGCAAGTTTCAGTTTCTTTAGAAACTCCCGATATGATTTTTGCCCCATGCTCTTATGATCGTGACTAAGGGCCAACCCATCATAAGTCACATGCCAAGTTCTACCCGTCATTATCTTGTTAATTTGAACCCATCCGTACTCGCCCTTGACTAAGGGCCAAAAAGGTTGTACGACTGTCCCAAACCAACGCATCTATCTATGCAAATTGTAAACACCCCAGCAGCTACCAATCACTATGTCCTGGCTAAGGGCCAAACCAACATAGGTTGAATACTACTGACCATTCATATGAAATGACGGAGGGCTACGGCTGGTTTTTGGCGAAAAACCTTTAACGTAATGAACTTGATCTCGTTGAAGGAACCTGATAGCTTTTTTATAAAAATATAGTGGCGAAAACCTTTGCTAAAGAGGTCACTCCCGGTGAAGGGATCTCGGCTCTTTCCTCGTGGAATGAGGTGCAGAATATTCCAGATGAATACCGCGATGCAAAGCAACATGTAATCGACTATAGTGAAGTTATTACCCTGACGCAAACCTCTGCCCAAGGGGTCACTCCCGGTGAAGGGATATCGGCCCTTGCCTCGTCGAATGAGGTGCAGGATATTCCAACCGAATACCACTGTGCATAACAAAAGAAAACGTTTTTGTAATAACACTTTTTAAAACTGTTCCAACAACATCCAAACAGGTTTGTTTTCCTTTGCATTGATCAGAATCAACGCAGTCCCATCAATTAATCACACCAGAAAAGAACGAAAATAAAATATACGTATATGCCATCCGCATTCGTCACTGGGTCCCGTCTTTACCCGTTAGGTTACTTAACTAACGACAGAGCGGGGACTGGACTAGCGCGGGTGCAAAACATATACAACATCTATTAGTATATATACTAATATACAATAATCGCTCCAGGCGTGATAATATGCAACATTACAGAAAAATAATAAGTATCACAGAACAATACAGATAATCTGGGATCCCCGGGTTTCACAGATTCGCTACTGAAACCCGACGTTCCCCTGGTCGTGTGGATAGCCTGTGCAATGAAACCTAAACCCCTACGGGTGCGGCAAGTTACCCGCCAAAACCTGAAGCGAGGCAGCCCCCTACAACAAAGTGAATGGACCACCCGGCACTTCACGGAATCCGGTAACTTGAGCACCCCTCCTTGGGTCAACCAGTACCCCCTACGAGTGCGGCGAATAGTTTGCCAATTCTAGAGTAAGACCCCTCTGCCTCTCAAAGCCATGAGATGCGGACCCGTTGCCCCCCAGAATCCGGCTATCCGTGCACTCCGTCGCGGGGTAAAACCTAGTACAGAAATGAAAAATATGTACAACGGGTACATTGACCTCAGCCCGGTCGTGCCCTAAAAGAATATTATACAAACAGGCAGTGACGGCAGTCCACATGTTGGACGCTCGCCCCGCAATATCAAATGTACAAATAAACTCAAACTGCACTACTGTCATGACCCGAAAGAGCACGTGACTGGCCCTTGAACCATATGAAGTCTATAGGACCCCATCTGATCCAAGTAAGCCAAAAGCCCAGAAATCTAAAACCATTTTAAGAGTAAGTAAAGAAAACTGGTTTTTAAAGAAGTGAGGGAAAACATGTTTGAAGTCAAGGTTTTTAAATAACTAAGCCGAATGTGCATTTTTAAAAGGTAAAGTCTTTTCTAAAAATTTCGGCAGAGTTTCTTTTGTAAATACTGGCCCCGAACGGGGTACAACAAGCACATCACATATACAATGATAAAAGGCATCCCCAAGCGGGAGCTAGCTCTTCGTCAATTGATGGTCACAATCACACAAGCAATAGAATATACAACGCCGAAAGGCGAGGATCAAATCCAAAAGAAACACAGTAAGCATGAAAACCGCAATACTACTAAGCGCGACTCTAAGGTCAAATAATACATCACTAAAGTCTGAGTCTGAAACAATATACAAATTTGGTTGATGGAAATTCTAGATACAAAGAATGATATAAGTACAATGGTGGTTCTTGATGCAAAAGAAACCACCTACCAAATGCAATTCACCCTCAAGGAAGCAATGTGCCAGAAATGCCGCAAAGGAACCTGTACGGCAAAACCTGCAAGAACTGTGGCACAACGGGGGTGAGTTGCCAACTCGTGAATAGAAAATATCTACAAGCAGAAACCGAATGCAAGACATAATCCTAGGTCAACAATCAGTAATAAACCTCAAGGAATAAGCCTGATACATGATAAGGTGGCAAAGCAACATCTAAACAGGTATGTAGTGCCAAGTACTCAGGTAATAACATGTCATCAGTATAGGGTATGTCTGCATGAAGTAAATATGATGAAGTATCAATACACATATATTAGCATCCCATACCACTAATATTGGTGTAAGGGTATATATAACAGCGCCCTTATACCCTGTTATATATACAAATGAAGTACGATCAATGTAAATCCAGTCTGTATGTGATCAAGTCTGTAAAAATGTGGAACCCGTCCACCCGTCACCTAATGACAATAAGCATCATGCATGTAAATGTCATAAAGCATATGCATGGAAAATATGAGGATATAACCAAAAGCATGGAACCTGAGTGCCTAGCATCGACACTTGAAAACATCATGAAAACCTGTGCCTAGCATCGGCACGTAAACCCTCACATACCGGGCATCCGTCAGTCCGGGTCAGCCCTCTCTCTCAATATATCGGGCATCCGTCAGTCCGGGTCAGCCCTCTCTCAATATATCGGGCATCCGTCAGTCCGGGTCAGCCCTCTCTCAATATATCGGGCATCCGTCAGTCCGGGTCAGCCCTCTCTCAATACCAGAAATATCATAGAAACAACCTATCTCAATGCGCAAATCAGAAAGCAAGATGCATGTGACAGTATAAGTGAAATGCAAGTAACAATATATCCTGCAGCATGGAATGATAGTATGCGCATATAAACATATGAAAGCCATGCGAATAGCATGAATATGCGGAAATCAAATAGTCAACACCACAGTGAAGAATCTACTATGCAAACTACAGATCTAAGTATCAGGTCAATCAGGAGGGGTATGGAAACCACCTAAATCTGAGTCGATATATATAGATATACTAGTCGGTGATCCCGCCTCAATAATATCGCGTACGATACGGTATATCATATGACATCCTCAAGTCATGAGCGCGGATCTATCATCAATATAGGCTCGTACGGTAAATCGTCGTACGGCATCCCAATAGCTGGGTACGGTCAACATCACACTATCTCATCACGTCTCAGGTATCACTAACATCATATCACACAATCTGGGGTACAGATCTAAGTCTAGTACAACTGATACCGTCTACAAGTATGAATGCGGGGGTAAACACACATCCCAAGCCCGCAAGAATCACATGTCGTATCCCAAATACGAATCACATCAAATCACCGATCTCGCGGCACAAGGCCCAACATCATCGACTCATCTCCAATGTCATCCAATATCATCAACACAGTGCAAGTATAAGGAATGTGCAAGGGTGTGCGTGTAGGTGTAATTCTATTCTAGGGTTCGCGACTATGAACTACACTAGTCACTTCTAACCCTACACTATCCATAACACACCTAACTATCATATATAATATCACTACTACGGACTGCGGGGGTGCCATACGCCATCCACCCGACTTCCCCCAGTAGATATAATCTACTCACCTTGCGTCTCCATCTTTCGATGTCACCACGTGTTTGCTTGTCGTCCCGTAGTCTTCATAGGGTACCTACACATCAAAATATCGTATATGCGCATTAAAACCAAATCAAAGCTAAAACGGCACACGAAACCCAAAACGATACGATAAGAGGCCTATAGGTTAGAACCTATGGCACGCCTTCAAAACCATCAATAAATCCTCTATATCGTCGTATAAACGCCAAATAGTCGAGGTAAAACACAAGACACAAATTCAGACTTAAAAATACGTAATACGGAAACACGAATCCAAAACAGCAACTTAGGAAATATGTTCCAGATTTCACCCTAGGTCCAATTAGACAATTCTATGCATACCAGGGGCCTAAACTACAGATAAGGGAACACCAAAACCAAAACGAGCCAATTCCATCATGGTCTGGCCGCAATTTGTGGCCAGAATGGAGTAATTTGCGGCCTGGAAAGGGAAGTAGGGGCTGGGGTCTTGGGGTTAGCTTCCTGGGTGCCTGAACATGTCACTGTCCACTCAAATTTATTTTAGGATACCTCGTATGATAGCAGATTCCATAAACACTACACAGATTTCATAATTTCCCCGATATCGGTTTCTAAAATCCGTATTCTGGTTTAAGCTTCAGGTTAGGGTCTCAATTCATACACTTGGGTGTTTATATAACCTCAATTGAACTCAATTTCACATACAACACAAGTTTCCCTCAAACCCTAACTAGGTTTTACCTCAAGTCACCAATTCACACAATATCGGTTCAAAACTAAACATGGGGTATAAGTAATACTAAAACTAAGCTAATTGTTCAGTAATTACCTCATTTGGCAACTCAAGAAAATTCTTGAGTTGCCCCTAGTGGCCAAAATCCAAGCTTTCTTGGTCCATCATGAAGGTCTTGAGCTTGTGCATCTTTTTAGTGAAATGGGGGTAGGGTTTTGAGTTTGTTTTAATGGTGATTTGAGGAGTTGAAGAGGGAGGGAAAGGAGGTGCAGGAGCAGCAGTAGGAGAAGGGAGAAGAGGGAGGGAAATGAGGGGAGAAATGGCTAAGTCCCTAGGTCAAAAGAGCCCATACCTCACTCTCTCACCAACCCTCAATTCTTTATTCTTTTCTCTTTTCTTTTCCTTATTTTCTTTTCTTTTAAAACTCTTCTCACTCAAATAGTAACCCCAAAACAACCATGGCAAATAAAAATGTAACACAAGGGGGAAAAAGTGATATGTGCATGTTTTGCACAAAAATGCTAAAAACCGATTAGCGATTTTTAATCGCGATTAGCACTAAATTAGTGTCAAATTAATCACAAAAACTTTAAAATGTCATAATTCTCTAATTTACCCTATTTTAGAATTTTCCATAATTTTGCAAAAAAATTTCCCCAATTATTTGTATTTAATAATTCCAAAATATTAAAATATTCAATAAAATAATATTAAATTATAAAAATTCCCAAAATTAATATTTTATCTTTTTGAAATGTTACAATCTACCCCCCTTAAATAAATTCGGTCCCCGAATTTAAATTTAAACCCCCAATACTAAAACAATTTTTTGTAATACTCCAATTTGTCGGGGCTCCGAAAACATCAATACATAGCGAATATCATATAAATGTACTGCTCTACTAGAAATCAATCCCCAAAATGCATATATAAGAATATCCTGTGCGTCTGGTGCGCAAGGAATCAAAATCCATATATCTGTCAAACAGGTGTACAAAACAACATCTAGGTGCAACTGGTGTGCACGAAACATCTGTCGTAGGCAACGTGTGTGCTTGACAGTAAAAATCAGGTGCATGTGACATGCACGAAGAATCCCGATGTAGTGCATCTGGCGTGCACCAAAATCGTATATCAAAACATTAAAGGTGCATGAAAACTATGCCGGAAGTGTAAATCAAATCACTGCATAAGATAGGCGTGAAATCACAATCAATACCTCGAATGTAATAACTATGCGCAAAATATAAATATCCAGTGGGTGCATGAAACAAATATCATGAAACTCAGTCATCAAAACTAAATCATGCAAACAGAACGCCCAAAATACCGAAATCCAAAATGGCGGATACGTGATAATCGAATCACAAAATCATAATACCGTCGTCGGTAGTTCCTCCTTCATGGTCGAGAAGGAGTCGGTGCATCCACTGCTAGCAGCGCAGGATATCTACTTGCCTCTTGCTCACGGTCTGGCGTCCTCTGACTCTGGGTCCTTATCTTCTCTGCGAATTACCTATCTCGCAGTCAATCGGCTCATCGGCCCTGTCAGGTGTGCTAACGGGGACGATTCCGTTCTGGCACTTCTCTGGTCGTCTCTCGGTCAATCCTCACGACCACTCATAAAGCAGCATATCACTGGCGTCGGCCTCTGGCTCTCTGAATGCACGTCACACATCTGATCCTGGGTGCAAATATCATTGCAGCAATGTCCTGGAAAGAATCCTGCTCAAGGTCTCTTCCGATCTTGCCTATGCCGAACTGTACAGAGGCTGGCTCTCCTGCATAATCTCTTCTCGCTTGATAGACATCTGTGTCCTCAGTACAACATTTCTCGGAAACTGGTCGCATCCCAACGCCTCTGTAAGCATATCAGGTCTCTAGTCTCGACGGGAAGTAATGACAGCTCGTCAGCGTCTCGCTCGAACCTCTGGTTCCACCTGTCTCTATCGTCATTCACTATGACGTCACGCCATGCATATCTACGCACTGCACTGTTCTCGGCCACAGTCAATCTGAAGTCTCTCACACGGACTCGAAATCGCGTACTCTGTAGCTTCATCATTCTGTAGAAGATGTCTGGCCGAACAGGTCCTTGGGAACACGTCCCAATCATCGGAGGAATACTCACACTCGTCCTTCCTTGATCAATTCGCAACGCATCTGGGTAAGTTCCTTTATCCGAACCTGGTCAACTACCTCGTCGACAATGCCGAACTCTGGCCTGCTGGGTGTACGCAATATGACAACCCTTGGGTCTAGGTCTTCTCGTATCGTATTCCAGAAAGGTCCTATTGAGATTTCTCTCTCAAATCTCTTTCCTGCAGGATTGCCCGGAAGTCATCATCCATTGCTGAAGCAAATTCTTATTCCGGAACGGCTGCATACTTATCGCGCTTCTTTCTGGAAGATATATCCATATACAACGCCTCTGGGTGCGTATCACATCTCTGATGTCAGCGGAGTGGAACGTCATCTCGTCGAAATCTCTTGCGAACTCTTTTCTTCATTCTGCTTCAATATCGACTGATTCGGACTCGTCTCATCGCGGCTGCATGGACTGTGCTCCAACGGCTATACTCGTATCTGGAGTCTTCCAAGCAAGCATCCCATCACATGATATCCGAATGACGTCGAACATTTGATCGACTCGTCAGAACCTTATAATCCCCCAAGAGATCAACATCTTGAGTACAGTTTAATAGTATCGAGTACATGCCACAGCGTCGGTGGTCCAGCCGTAGAAGGGCAAATCCAAGCCTCACTAATGGCGCCGCGGAACTGCCGTAAACCCTAAGGTTCAAAGGCTTTCACACGGTCATTAAGTCGAGTTAGGGTTTCATTCTTCTAGAGGGTCCATAGAATCACCTGCATGTCTTTCCGTATACTTTAAACTTGGAAAATGGGCTCCTGACATTCGATCGTCTCAATCGACTCTCAACGAATCTGCGCGAAGTCGTCTCCAGCTGGAAACAATCTATCTGATGACCTCGCATCGGTAAACGGACGAACCAAATGTCCTAGTCATTCATCCTCAGGTGACTATCGACTCGCTATCATCTCTCTAAGTATATGCTCATGCTGCAGTAGCTCCAACCATCTGGGCGATATCTCGTCATTTGCAGCAGCAACTGGCTCATTCACCTGTACGCCGAACATCGCCTCAATCCTCCAGGAAAGGCGACACATTGGCGGTCATCTCTGAATCGGTCTGCTCTAGATCTGAGTATGACTCTCCACACTGGAAATCTTCAACTCATCTGGGCCCGCTCCGGCGCAAAAAAAATTCGGACGAATCACCCTCGTCTCTCAATCGGGTAGACTAGCTATCATCCGTCTCATATCTGCCTGAAAGCTCCGGCAATCTCAGCTCGAAAGCTCCGAAAGCGACATCCTGTCAAACTCAGCAACAGCTGGTCCATCTGTCTGCACGGTAGGCGACATCATAATCTCTGAGGTATGCTGTACATCAACAGTCCTCTCTAAACTGGCAGCTCTAACAATCACCCGATCATCCGGTGCAAGACCAAGCACTCGCCTCCACTAGAGGTCACAATCAACAATATCAACTCGAGACGTTCCCAAGTCACCAGAAAACACAATGGTCAGCCCTCATACCAGACGATCTCTGTAACGTTTTAAAAATAATTAAATAAATAATTAAATGAATAAAATTGTTTAAGTTAATTTTATGATTTTCGGTAAAGCAAAATGTATTTTTCGTAAAATCAAACCGCAATTGTTTTTCATTATAAATTCAAAAATACCTATTTAATTATGTAATTACTAGTAAATAGTGTTTATTTAGCCACTTATAAATTTTTAGTTTAATTAAAAAAATTTCCTAAATTAATTATTTTAAATATTAACATAAGCTTTATTTTTACACTAAATTAGTGTAAATTACAAATTTAAATGGTTTTAAATTGTAAAAATGAACCATGGAATGTTAGAATTTAGTATGTATCATGCAAAAATTATTTACAAATTTCTGCTATTTTCTAGAGTTTTCTTGAGTTGCTATAGTGAAGGAATAAATAAATAAATAATTAAAAGCATGAAAAGACTTTAAATGATGATTCTTTTCTTGAAGCTTCCATACTTTAAATGATGATTCTTCTCTTGCTCCCTCTCCCTCATACAATGGCCGGCCTCATCCATGGCAACCCCCCCCATTTCCCACTTCATTTTCTTTCAAAATTCATCAAAAATACTTCAAAAATCCAATTTAAATTCCACAAAATCCTAATTATTTCATACCCTTTATTCTCTACTCTTCTTTACATGTATTTTGGAGTGGGAAAGCATGTATTTTTGAGGCTCATTTTCAAGTTTGGACATGAGGTTGCGGAGGTATAAATCCTTCTCTTTTGTTTTATTTCTATTAGATATTTCTTTTAAAGCATAATTAGATTAATTAGATTAATTCTAGTTGCAAATTCTAAAATTCAAGTTAGGGTTTGCAAATTCAAGAGGTGGTTTTTGTTAATTAATTAGGGTTATAATAGCTAGTTTAACATCTTTTAGAGTGGAAAATTCTTGCATGGTGGTGGTATAATAAATTGTTTATTGAAATTGTTTTAATTAAATTATTTAGCTAACTAGATTTTCTAAAATGTGTTTGTGGGTAAAATAAAATTCTTATTAAGGGTGTTATCATTAGATGGTAATTTTAATGAGAATATTAGCATATTAATTGAATGAAAAACTTAGTTTGATCACTAGATTACTTTGATAGTTGGAAAAATAGCAATAAAATGCTATTATTTTGTAAACTAGATTTTAGGAATTTCTAAATAAATGTGATTAAAAATATAATTATAGTTTCATTATATCATTATCATCATAAATTGTGGTTTAAGTGATTAATTTATGCAAAATCATGTTTTGAGGTGGAATTGTGGTATTTTGTTTGGAAAATGTTGAAAATTGTTAAATGTTGCAAACTAGAAATTTCAAATTAATATAAATTTGTGTAATAAAAATATAGTAATGGTTTGTATAGTCTAGTAATGCTATTTAATGAGTTTTATGACCATTAGTTTCATTTAAATGTCAAGTTTTGATGAAAAACGTTATACTGGCATTTTCGGGTTTTTGCGAAATTGGACGGTTTGATAGATTTTAGGGTTTCGATGGATTTAATCGTGTTTTATGGTATAAGTAATGTGTTTTAAAACTACAAGTTGTTTGATGATGTTATCTCGATCCATTGGAGTTTGTACGCCGATATCGAGCGGTATTTGGTTCTTTTGCGTGGACGGGACATAGGTTTTAACCTATGCTTGTTTCTTGTATCGTTTGACTTTTGTATGTGATTCGGTTTACGATGCTATTTATATGTTTGCGTCTAGGTACCCCCACGTGGACTGCGGGCGATGAAGAGGAGGATGGCGACACTGTCTTCGGCAGACATGGACCAGGTGAGTAGATGCATATCTACGGGGGGAAGTCGGGTGGATGGCGTTTAGCACCCCCGCAACGTAGAATAGGAATAGTACTTTTGACATTAGGAAACCAGACGTGACCCTAGTAGGACCCTAGTATTGACCCTAGGCTGGACTAGACCGATTTAGGAAAATCATATCAGAGGATGAGTACCTTGGAAGAGGTTCGTAGGTTTCAGATAGAAACACACCCACGCACACACTGAAACTCGACATGGGGTACGTGTATGTGTATATATATAGAACTAGGTATAGGTATATACATATATATACAACACGTATAGGTGATTCATTGATGTGATATGATATCCGAGGTATGATGAAACAGTACAACTGGGCTTAATGCCGTGATTCTTGAATATACAGTCGTAATAAAGTGTTAGCGGATCATTAGAGAATGAGATAATGAACATGAATATATAAATTATAAAGAGTGGTGGTGATATTGATGTACATGGGACGCTAGAATAGTACCCGGACTGTAACTTGTGACTGATTACGATATGATATATGTATAACTTGATTACGACATTATATTGGTGTGACCTGATGCCGATATCATATAAGTATGACTTAATCACAATATGATACATATGACATTATACGAATGAGGAGACACCTAGGAGATACTTGAACGTATCCCGATATTGGGATGCCGTACGATGGATTTTACCGTACGAGGCTTAGATTTGATGATTGATCCGCACTCTTGATTCGAGGAAGCCGTACTGCGTACGTGACGCTATTGAGGCGGGATCGCCGACTATTAGAGATATTGATTCAGACCTTAGGTAGACTCTAGTTTCTTACTGACTAGTCTATTAGGTTTAGTTCCTTAGGATGTTAGATGGACACTGGTTTAGGTTCGACTCACATAGTGGTAGTTGTACTCGTATCTCGCAGAGGAGTGGATAATGCACATCTGTATTTACATTCATACTGTAATCATCATGGTGCTTGTTCTTTTATATGTTGCTATAATCAGTATAAACTTTACCTGTTAGGACACCAGCACCATTACCGATGATGCGCATATTCCACGCACACTTATTTGCCGGCTCACACACATCATCATCGGTAATTGCTATGTCACGTACACTTTAGATCATATTATCTTTTATTGATAGAATCAGTTAACAACTAAACCGATATAATATTGTGTCACTCTCTGATGATAAGTATAAGACATGATATTCATTACTTAGACATTCATGCATTCATATTTTCGTGTTATCATGCAGTATTATGGGCATATGCCGACACTTATCATATAGTTACTCATGATTTTGAGATTTGGATTTCTATGAGATTTCTGGATTTTTGGGGAAAACCGCAAAAATATATAAAAACTTCTCTCTCTCTCCTTTTCTCTTTTTAAAAATAAGATGCGGTTTTCTCGTGATGTATGTGTCGTCCACCATGAGTATTTCATGTTTTCTGATGGATTTCGAGACCCGATTCGAGGAGTGGATGAACCGTCTCGGGTATATGGTGGGCCCGGTATGGTACCCCGGGGCAAGAAGATCGAGTTGTAGACGATGAGCCTGGCAGGGGAAGGCTACCTACCGGTGATGTCTGGCGCGGCGGATATCCGGAGGATACCGACCGTTGTCGTGGGATTTGATGATATGGGCCGATCCGGACTGACGGAGCCCGATATATTGAGACTTGAGGTTACATGTGTTGTGTCGATGCTTGACACGGATCTCCATGGATTTCATTGTTGAGATTTCAGATACTTATACACACTTTACTATGATAACAGCTAAAGGTTCTCATACATATATATCTGGATTTCAGGATTTGTTACTTTACATTCATGGTGCATGCATTTCATTTCATATGACATAGTACTATATGAGGCACTGACACGACACGGAGTATTTACACTTACACGTAGTATTACCCTGCTATTACTAGATGTTTGGGATATAGTAGTGTATTATTATGACCTAGGATAGCGTCGTGCATTCGATTTCTTTTCGTAGATGTCTTCTACTCACGAGTTGGCAACTCACCCCCGTTATGCCAAATTTTATTACAGGTGCGATGTACAGGTTTCCCTTGGCAGTTGCTGGCACATCATTTTCATTTCGGGTGATTTGCACGGTAGGTTGGTTCATTTGTATCTGAACCGCCGTTGTATTTTTATTATTTCATTTGTATCTAGAAAGCTCCATCAACCATATTTGTATTACTTGATAAGTTTATTGGATCAGTCTGTTATTTCGACCTTAGAGTCGCACATGTATTATTCTGATCTGGTGGTTTTGTTTTCTTTTGAGATTTGAGCCTCGCCCTTTGGCGTTGTATATTATTGAGATTGTTGTGGTTGTCTCCGCCTGTTGGCGTTGAGCTAGCACCCGTTTGGGGATGCTTTTTATTGTTTATTCATATTATACTTGTTGTATCCATTTGGGGGCCAGTTTTTACAGAGGAGACTCTGCCGAAATTTTTGGTAAAATTTGCTGATGTTTTTATACTTGTTTTCTTTTCTTTCCTTCTTTTTCTTCTTTTATGGTTTAGATTTCTGGGCTTCGGCTTACTTAGGTCACGTGGCGCCTCTAGACGCTTCGCAATCTAAGTGCCGGTCACGTTCCGTACTTTCGGGTCGTGACAAAGTTGGTATCAGAGCGCTAGGTTTAACCTTGTATAAGTCTAGGTGACCCTTGGTTGATGGAGTAGGCGATTTAGGTAGAGTAACGTACCGTGGGTATGGTCCGCGGCATACTTACGATACGCTACTCTGCTTAAGGAGCCTTAGGATGTACATTGCTTGCACCGTATTTCATTCGTTCCTTTGATCTATCTTCGTCGATGTCGGATGGTGGTTTCTGTTACCACGGGCAGAGGGAGCTGCGGCTCGAATGCGATAACCATTAGAGTATTGGTTATTCTTGAGGATTGAAGCATTGCTTAGCGTGCGGACGAAGGGTATTCACATGCCGTCCGGATGAAGTTAAAGGGTTCGAGCGATTATCAGAAAACCATTTTCCTAAGTTTAAAGTATTCGGAAGAACATGCAGGTATTTCGATGGACCCTCTAGAAGAATGAAACCCTAACTCGACATAATGACCACGAGAACGCCCTTGAACCTTAGGGTTTACGGCAGTTCCGCTGTACCATTAGTGAGGCTTGGGTTTTCCCTTCTACAGCTGGATCATCGATGCTGGGGTATGTACCGGATATTTTTAAACTGTACTTGAGTGTTGAGCTCTCGGGGAATTATGGGATTTTGATGGATCGATCGAGAAGTTTAATGTAGTCCGGATATCAAGTGAAGGGATCGACTATGTGGGAGACTCTAGACATGAGTATTGCCGTTGGTAGCGCAGTCAGCACACCTATGAAAGAACGAGTTCGAAGCGGTCGACATCAGAGGAAAGAGGCACACATTGACGATAGTGTTTACGATTGTGATTTAGTGATTTGAATTTCCTATTTTCGTTGATTGGATTTTTGTATTTTGAGGACTTTGTTCTACGATTGGTATTTCCTGTGTGTACCTTCATTCTATCTGTGTTTCATATATCAGTTGTATTGATGTGGTTTAGTACGCACCCAGTACACTTGATTTGGTTTTATATATTTTGATATTTTGATTTAATTTCGTGCATATGGGTCACACATGATTTTGATATATGCTTCGACCTAGTTTTTATCCATTTTCGTACTGTGATTCGAGTCTGATATCCGATGTATGTTTTCGTGCTCCATGTGCACCTGATTAGGATTCTTGCGCATACTTGGCGCACTTGATGCGATTTTGTGCACACCAGATGCACTAAATCGGGGTTTTGTGCTGATTAGATGCACCTGATAGTGAGTCGTGCATGCCCGTTGCACTTGACAGATGTTTTTGGTGCACACCTGTTGCACTTAGTTTTGTTTTGTGGGTATTCATGGTTTCTGCATTTGGTTTCGATTTCAGTGCGCACCGGACGCACATGACATTTTATTGATGTGATTGGGATTGATTTTAGTTTGAGCAGTATGTTTTCATGATCATTATTATTTGAGTTAGTAACCAGGCGGGACATGTATGTTAAATAAAAGATATATATATATAGCTATTTTTTTTTTTTTAAAAATTAAACGTCCGCTACTTAGACCGTGACACGTGTATTGCACGGCGATTTTCAAGAAGGGGTTTTTGTATGCTGCTTTATTATGATGATTCGGCGATTTTACTAGGATGCGAACTATATATAAGTTATAGATTGATGTATATTATGATGGTTTTCACATTGGGTTATGATATTTCATTATCGCCATAACTCCGATGATTGCGTCATGCTTGACGGAGTTGATTTTTGTTATGTATTAATGATTTCGGAGCCCCGACGATTTGAGTATTTTGCTAAATGTTTTAGTATTTGGAAGGGGAGTGTTAATTTAAATTCGGGGACCGAATTTCCTAAAGGGGGGAAGATTGTAACGTTTTAAAAATAATTAAATAAATAATTAAATGAATAAAATTGTTTAAGTGAATTTTATGATTTTCGGTAAAGCAAAATGTATTTTTCGTAAAATCAAACCGCAATTGTTTTTCATTATAAATTCAAAAATACCTATTTAATTATGTAATTACTAGTAAATAATGTTTATTTAGCCACTTATAAATTTTTAGTTCAATTAAAAAAAATTCCTAAATTAATTATTTTAAATATTAACATAAGCTTTATTTTTACACTAAATTAGTGTAAATTACAAATTTAAATGGTTTTAAATTGTAAAAATTAACCATGGCATGTTAGAATTTAGTATGTATCATGCAAAAATTATTTACAAATTTTTGCTATTTTCTAGAGTTTTCTTGAGTTGCTATAGTGAAGGAATAAATAAATAAATAATTAAAAGCATGAAAAGACTTTAAATGATGATTCTTTTCTTGAAACTTCCATACTTTTCTTCACTCTTTTCTCTTGCTCCCTCTCCCTCATACAATGGCCGGCCTCATCCATGGCAGCCCCCCCCCCCCATTTCCCACTTCATTTTCTTTCAAAATTCATCAAAAATACTTCAAAAATCCAATTTAAATTCCACAAAATCCTAATTATTTCATACCCTTTATTCTCTACTCTTCTTTACATGGATTTTGGAGTGGGAAAGCATGTATTTTTGAGGCTCATTTTCAAGTTTGGACATGAGGTTGTGGAGGTATAAATCCTTCTCTTTTGTTTTATTTCTATTAGATATTTCTTTTAAAGCATAATTAGATTAATTAGATTAATTCTAGTTGCAAATTCTAAAATTCAAGTTAGGGTTTGCAAATTCAAGAGGTGGTTTTTGTTAATTAATTAGGGTTATAATAGCTAGTTTAACATCTTTTAGAGTGGAAAATTCTTGCATGGTGGTGGTATAATAAATTGTTTATTGAAATTGTTTTAATTAAATTATTTAGCTAACTAGATTTTCTAAAATGTGTTTGTGGGTAAAATAAAATTCTTATTAAGGGTGTTATCATTAGATGGTAATTTTAATGAGAATATTAGCATATTAATTGAATGAAAAACTTAGTTTGATCACTAGATTACTTTGATAATTGGAAAAATAGCAATAAAATGCTATTATTTTGTAAACTAGATTTTAGGAATTTCTAAATAAATGTGATTAAAAATATAATTATAGTTTCATTATATCATTATCATCATAAATTGTGATTTAAGTGATTAATTTATGCAAAATCATGTTTTGAGGTGGAATTGTGGTATTTTGTTTGGAAAATGTTGAAAATTGTTAAATGTTGCAAACTAGAAATTTCAAATTAATATAAATTTGTGTAATAAAAATATAGTAATGGTTTGTATATTCTAGTAATGCTATTTAATGAGTTTTATGACCATTAGTTTCATTTAAATGTCAAGTTTTGATGAAAAACGGTATACTGGCATTTTCGGGTTTTTGCGAAATTGGACGGTTTGATAGATTTTAGGGTTTCGATGGATTTAATCGTGTTTTATGGTATAAGTAATGTGTTTTAAAACTACAAGTTGTTTGATGATGTTATCTCGATCCATCGGAGTTTGTACGCCGATATCGAGCGGTATTTGGTTCTTTTGCGTGGACGGGACATAGGTTTTAACCTATGCTTGTTTCTTGTATCGTTTGACTTTTGTATGTGATTCGGTTTACGATGCTATTTATATGTTTGCGTCTAGGTACCCCCACGTGGACTGCGGGCGATGAAGAGGAGGATGGCGACACTGTTTTCGGCAGACATGGACCAGGTGAGTAGATGCATATCTACGGGGGGAAGTCGGGTGGATGACGTTTAGCACCCCCGCAACGTAGAATAGGAATAGTACTTTTGACATTAGGAAACCAGACGTGACCCTAGTAGGACCCTAGTATTGACCCTAGGCTGGACTAGACCGATTTAGGAAAACCATATCAGAGGATGAGTACCATGAAAGAGGTTCGTAGGTTTCAGATAGAAACACACCCACGCACACACTGAAAATCGACATGGGGTACGTGTATGTGTATATATATAGAACTAGGTATAGGTATATACATATATATACAACACGTATAGGTGATTCATTGATGTGATATGATATCCGAGGTATGATGAAACAGTACAACTGGGCTTGATGCCGTGATTCTTGACGATACAGTCGTAATAAAGTGTTAGCGGATCATTAGAGAATGAGATAATGAACATGAATATATAAATTATAAAGAGTGGTGGTGATATTGATGTACATGGGATGCTAGAATAGTACCCGGACTGTAACTTGTGACTGATTACGATATGATATATGTATAACTTGATTACGACATTATATTGGTGTGACCTGATGCCGATATCATATAAGTATGACTTAATCACAATATGATACATATGACATTATACGAATGAGGAGACACCTAGGAGATACTTGACCGTACCCCGATATTGGGATGACGTACGATGGATTTTACCGTACGGGGCTTAAATTTGATGATTGATCCGCACTCTTGATTCGAGGAAGCCGTACTGCGTACGTGACGCTATTGAGGCGGGATCGCCGACTATTAGAGATATTGATTCAGACCTTAGGTAGACTCTAGTTTCTTACTGACTAGTCTATTAGGTTTAGTTCCTTAGGATGTTAGATGGACACTGGTTTAGGTTCGACTCACATAGTGGTAGTTGTACTCGTATCTCGCAGAGGAGTGGATAATGCACATCTGTATTTACATTCATACTGTAATCATCATGGTGCTTGTTCTTTTATATGTTGCTATAATCAGTATAAACTTTACCTGTTAGGACACCAGCACCATTACCGATGATGCGCATATTCCACGCACATTTATTTGCCGGCTCACACACATCATCATCGGTAATTGCTATGTCACGTACACTTTAGATCATATTATCTTTTATTGATAGAATCAGTTAACAACTAAACCGATATAATATTGTGATCACTCTCTGATGATAAGTATAAGACATGATATTCATTACTTAGACATTCATGCATTCATATTTTCGTGTTATCATGCAGTATTATGGGCATATGCCGACACTTATCATATAGTTACTCATGATTTTGAGATTTGGATTTCTATGAGATTTCTGGATTTTTGGGGAAAACCGCAAAAATATATAAAAACTTCTCTCTCTCTCCTCTTCTCTTTTTAAAAATAAGATGCGGTTTTCTCGTGATGTATGTGTCGTCCACCATGAGTATTTCATGTTTTCTGATGGATTTCGAGACCCGATTCGAGGAGTGGATGAACCGTCTCGGGTACATGGTGGGCCCGGTATGGTACCCCGGGGCAAGAAGATCGAGTTGTAGACGATGAGCCTGGCAGGGGAAGGCTACCTACCGGTGATGTCTGGCGCGGCGGATATCCGGAGGATACCGACCGTTGTCGTGGGATTTGATGATATGGGCCGATCCGGACTGACGGAGCCCGATATATTGAGACTTGAGGTTACATGTGTTGTGTCGATGCTTGACACGGATCTCCATGGATTTCATTGTTGAGATTTCAGATACTTATACACACTTTACTATGATAACAGCTAAAGGTTCTCATACATATATATCTGGATTTCAGGATTTGTTACTTTACATTCATGGTGCATGCATTTCATTTTATATGACATAGTACTATATGAGGCACTGACACGACACGGAGTATTTGCACTTACACGTAGTATTACCCTGCTATTACTAGATGTTTGGGATATAGTAGTGTATTATTATGACCTAGGATAGCGTCGTGCATTCGATTTCTTTTCGTAGATGTCTTCTACTCACGAGTTGGCAACTCACCCCCGTTGTGCCAAATTTTATTACAGGTGCGATGTATAGGTTTCCCTTGGCAGTTGCTGGCACATCATTTTCATTTCGGGTGATTTGCACGGTAGGTTGGTTCATTTGTATCTGAACCGCCGTTGTATTTTTATTATTTCATTTGTATCTAGAAAGCTCCATCAACCATATTTGTATTACTTGATAAGTTTATTGGACCAGTCTGTTATTTCGACCTTAGAGTCGCGCATGTATTATTCTGATCTGGTGGTTTTGTTTTCTTTTGAGATTTGAGCCTCGCCCTTTGGCGTTGTATATTATTGAGATTGTTGTGGTTGTCTCCGCCTGTTGGCGTTGAGCTAGCACCCGTTTGGGGATGCTTTTTATTGTTTATTTATATTATACTTGTTGTACCCGTTTGGGGGCCAGTTTTTACAGAGGTGACTCTGCCGAAATTTTTGGTAAAATTTGCTGATGTTTTTATACTTGTTTTCTTTTCTTTCCTTCTTTTTCTTCTTTTATGGTTTAGATTTCTGGGCTTCGGCTTACTTAGGTCACGTGGCGCCTCTAGACGCTTCGCAATCTAAGTGCCGGTCACGTTCCGTACTTTCGGGTCGTGACAAGCTCGCACTGACCGTAACCCTAGCAGCAGCCCAACTGCGCTCAACATGGCGACAGGAACCTCCATCGAGTATCGAAGAGAGCAGATCAATGGCAAGAAAGAGAACAACAGATCCAGAGTGGATACATGATCATAAGAAGGAACAGCATCAATAAAGGTATGATCATGAAACTAATAGAATCGGGGATCTCAAATGGATGTGTAATCATGGATATGAAGAGAATCACTGATCTCGAAAATATGTACATCCTAAGGTTCCTTAAGCGGAGTGGCGTGTCGTAAATATGCCACGGAACATACCAACGGTACGTCACTCTACTTTAGTCACCTATTCCATCAACCAAGGGTCATCCTACGCAAAGAAAGTTCGGGTCTAATACCCCCTCGACCAAGTCTAAGTTCCGTAAGGTCAAGCCTAAGTTCCGTATATATATATATAAACGCCCTAGGCTCCACATAGTCAAACTTAGACTCGAACCAAGGTCAACCTAGCGCTCTGATACCAACTTTGTCACGACCCGAAAGAGCACGTGACTGGCCCTTGAACCATATGAAGTCTATAGGACCCCATCTGATCCAAGTAAGCCAAAAGCCCAGAAATCTAAAACCATTTTAAGAGTAAGTAAAGAAAACTGGTTTTTAAAGAAGTGAGGGAAAACATGTTTGAAGTCAAGGTTTTTAAATAACTAAGCCGAATGTGCATTTTTAAAAGGTAAAGTCTTTTCTAAAAATTTCGGCAGAGTTTCTTTTGTAAATACTGGCCCCGAACGGGGTACAACAAGCACATCACATATACAATGATAAAAGGCATCCCCAAGCGGGAGCTAGCTCTTCGTCAATTGACGGTCACAATCACACAAGCAATAGAATATACAACGCCGAAAGGCGAGGATCAAATCCAAAAGAAACACAGTAAGCATGAAAACCGCAATACTACTAAGCGCGACTCTAAGGTCAAATAATACATCACTAAAGTCTGAGTCTGAAACAATATACAAATTTGGTTGATGGAAATTCTAGATACAAAGAATAATATAAGTACAATGGTGGTTCTTGATGCAAAAGAAACCACCTACCAAATGCAATTCACCCTCAAGGAAGCAATGTGCCAGAAATGCCGCAAAGGAACCTGTACGGCAAAACCTGCAAGAACTGTGGCACAACGGGGGTGAGTTGCCAACTCGTGAATAGAAAATATCTACAAGCAGAAACCGAATGCAAGACATAATCCTAGATCAACAATCAGTAATAAACCTCAAGGAATAAGCCTGATACATGATAAGGTGGCAAAGCAACATCTAAACAGGTATGTAGTGCCAAGTACTCAGGTAATAACATGTCATCAGTATAGGGTATGTCTGCATGAAGTAAATATGATGAAGTATCAATACATATATATTAGCGTCCCATACCACTAATATTGGTGTAAGGGTATATATAACAGAGCCCTCATACCCTGTTATATATACAAATGAAGTACGATCATTGTAAATCCAGTCTGTATGTGATCAAGTCTGTAAAAACGTGGAACCCGTCCACCCGTCACCCAATGACAATAAGCATCATGCATGTAAATGTCATAAAGCATATGCATGGAAAATATGAGGATATAACCAAAAGCATGGAACCTGAGTGCCTAGCATCGACACTCGAAAACATCATGAAAACCTATGCCTAGCATCGGCACGTAAACCCTCACATACCGGGCATCCGTCAGTCCGGGTCAGCCCACTCTCTCAATATATCGGGTATCCGTCAGTCCGGGTCTGCCTTCTCTCAATATATCGGGCATCCGTCAGTCCGGGTCAGCCCTCTCTCAATATATCGGGCATCCGTCAGTCCGGGTCAGCCCTCTCTCAATACCAGAAATATCATAGAAACAACCTATCTCAATGCGCAAATCAGAAAGTAAGATGCATGTGACAGTATAAGTGAAATGCAAGTAACAATATATCCTGCAGCATGGAATGATAGTATGCGCATATAAACATATGAAAGCAATGCGAATAGCATGAATATGCGGAAAGCGAATAGCATGAATATGCGGAGATCAAATAGTCAACACCACAGTGAAGAATCTACTATGCAAACTACAGATCTAAGTATCAGGTCAATCAGGAGGGGTATGGAAACCATCTAAATCTGAGTCGATATATATAGATATACTAGTCGGTGATCCCGCCTCAATAATATCGCGTACGATACGGTATATCATATGACATCCTCAAGTCATGAGCGCGGATCTATCATCAATATAGGCTCGTACCGTAAATCGTCGTACGGCATCCCAATAGCTGGGTACGGTCAACATCACACTATCTCATCACGTCTCAGGTATCACTAACATCATATCACACAATCTGGGGTACAGATCTAAGTCTAGTACAACTGATACCGTCTACAAGTATGAATGCGGGGGTAAACACACATCCCAAGCCCGCAAGAATCACATGTCATATCCCAAATACGAATCACATCAAATCACCGATCTCGCGGCACAAGGCCCAACATCATCGACTCATCTCCAATGTCATCCAATATCATCAACACAGTGCAAGTATAAGGAATGTGCAAGGGTGTGCGTGTAGGTGTAATTCTATTCTAGGGTTCGCGACTATGAACTACACTAGTCACTTCTAACCCTACACTATCCATAACACACCTAACTATCATATATAATATCACTACTACGGACTGCGGGGGTGCCATACGCCATCCACCCGACTTCCCCCAGTAGATATAATCTACTCACCTTGCGTCTCCATCTTTCGATGTCACCACGTGTTTGCTTGTCGTCCCGTAGTCTTCATAGGGTACCTACACATCAAAATATCGTATATGCGCATTAAAACCAAATCAAAGCTAAAACGGCACACGAAACCCAAAACGATACGATAAGAGGCCTATAGGTTAGAACCTATGGCACGCCTTCAAAACCATCAATAAATCCTCTATATCGTCGTATAAACGCCAAATAGTCGAGGTAAAACACAAGACACAAATTCAGACTTAAAAATACGTAATACGGAAACACGAATCCAAAACAGCAACTTAGGAAATATGTTCCAGATTTCACCCTAGGTCCAATTAGACAATTCTATGCATACCAGGGGCCTAAACTACAGATAAGGGAACACCAAAACCAAAACGAGCCAATTCCATCATGGTCTGGCCGCAATTTGTGGCCAGAATGGAGTAATTTGCGGCCTGGAAAGGGAAGTAGGGGCTGGGGTCTTGGGGTTAGCTTCCTGGGTGCCTGAACATGTCACTGTCCACTCAAATTTATTTTAGGATACCTCGTATGATAGCAGATTCCATAAACACTACACATATTTCATAATTTCCCCGATATCGGTTTCTAAAATCCGTATTCTGGTTTAAGCTTCAGGTTAGGGTCTCAATTCATACACTTGGGTGTTTATATAACCTCAATTGAACTCAATTTCACATACAACACAAGTTTCCCTCAAACCCTAACTAGGTTTTACCTCAAGTCACCAATTCACACAATATCGGTTCAAAACTAAACATGGGGTATAAGTAATACTAAAACTAAGCTAATTGTTCAGTAATTACCTCATTTGGCAACTCAAGAAAATTCTTGAGTTGCCCCTAGTGGCCAAAATCCAAGCTTTCTTGGTCCATCATGAAGGTCTTGAGCTTGTGCATCTTTTTAGTGAAATGGGGGTAGGGTTTTGAGTTTGTTTTAATGGTGATTTGAGGAGTTGAAGAGGGAGGGAAAGGAGGTGCAGGAGCAGCAGTAGGAGAAGGGAGAAGAGGGAGGGAAATGAGGGGAGAAATGGCTAAGTCCCTAGGTCAAAAGAGCCCATACCTCACTCTCTCACCAACCCTCAATTCTTTATTCTTTTCTCTTTTCTTTTCCTTATTTTCTTTTCTTTTAAAACTCTTCTCACTCAAATAGTAACCCCAAAACAACCATGGCAAATAAAATTGTAACACAAGTGGGAAAAAGTGATATGTGCATGTTTTGTTGCGCCACGGCAGCGCCCCGGCCGTCTATCCGAGGCCAAAATGCGGAATCAAAAATTTTCCTTACTTGGAAACTGGCGCTACCGCGGACAATGAAAACCCGGATCGTAACCATTAACCTAATGCTAGCAAACAAGAGATGGGAAGAGAAGTATACCGAGTGATCCGAGTCCTCCGGTCTTCTCGTCATCGTCCCGATCTCCCGCGGAAAGTCCTGTCTCCACATCGTCGTCTCCTCGCCGGAAGGGCACCACATCGCTTGCGTCTTTTACGGGCTCCCGCCTCAATACCGAGGCAACTCGGGCATGAAGCCGGCAAGTCGACATGCCCAAGATATGCTGTAGAATGTAGTGTAGAAACTTTGTCTCTTGGAGTTTATGTAGTTGCCATTGATGGATGGAGGAAGAGGTAAAGAAAATTGGTGCTTTCAATTTTCTAGCAAGAAGAAGATGAGATGAAGAAATCCTCACATAACCAAATGAACTCTCTCATTCTTTTTTTTCTCAAGTGAGTTCTCTCTTCTCTAAATGAGAATGGTGGAGGAAGGAATACAAAACCACAACCTTAGAAGGAAGGTAATGGTAGTAAAAGCAAGTGGTGACCATAGCCAAACATTATCATCACAATCTCACATCAAAACCAAATCAATCCTAATCACATTTTACAAGAAATGATGATAGAAAAGAAAGGAATAAAAAAGATGCTTTCATAATCTCTTATCTCACAAATTAACCCTCCACAATATGTTATTTGCAAACTTGCAAATAACACCCTCCATCCTAAAAGTCCGGCCGGGAAAGAACAAAGGAAAACCGGTCGGAACGGAATGCAAACTGGCAACTCCAGAAAACTGGTCCCGTAATAAATTACAGGAAAACCCCGATACTGTGCATACACACCCGCATCTGTATTCCTACCGGATACAAATGCAATGAGACAAAATCTACACTGTACTAAACTAGGATCCGGCTTAAACCAAAGCCGGCTAGTAATATCCGTTCGATCCTGATCCGTGCAATACCGCACGTATCAGATCGAACCCTGCCATATAACTATACGGCCACTAGTACAAAACTGTCCGATCCTGATCCGTGCAATACCGCACGTATCTGATCGGACCCTGCCATATCTCCATACGGCCTTTACAGCGTTTCGCCCGAAAGCTTGAGTAACTGTAAGTGTGGTGGACTCTAAAGACTCGTCAATACTATGGCTGTGGATTTAACCACTAGCACGTCAGAGGTATTAGCCAATACGTGACGGGCCACCAGCTATTGACCAAAAGGGACGTCGATGAGCGAACTCATCCTGACACCCTACTGAGCCTGTCAGTGACAATATCCGTACAGTCCGGTCCGTTCGTCTATGAGCATCGCATGTCGGGCCTAGGGGGTTGGTAAAAGTCAGACCCCCAAAAGCGGTACAAGTCGTGTCGGAGTGTAGCCCAGAACGCCCTGAGATACTACTGGAATACCTACCAGTAAATCTCCTGTCTCGGCCGAGGGCTTTGCGTAATGGCTCTCCTAGACACAGCGCGACCTCACCCCCAATACCGGGAGAGACGAACCCCTGAAGATCCGCTCACTGCCTCCATGTGGCTCGGGACTGTACCCAACTAAAACCTGTTTGCACGACTCCTTTGAGCCGTGGTAGGGTAGTAATCAAAGTACAGTGGGAACTCACACGAGACAAATGACGATCCCCAGGTCGATGAACTAACCTGTACACATGTCACCAGGGAACTGCTATCTGACGTCAGGTATAAGTCCAACTAGCATGTTCCCGGCGAGTCATGTCCGGTGTACTCATAACCCAATGAGCACCTGTATACATCTTAGGTGAACCAACTGACACCAGTGGCTTGTGAGACCGGCCACCGCCCCTCGTCGGGGTCTCGACTGTATACACTAGTCTACTCTAGAGAATCGATGCCCTGTCTCGAAACTCCCACGACTAGGGACCTTTTAAGGATGTGCTTATAGACCACCAGCTCTCACGTATATGATCGCCATCATACTGCCGGCAGTCAAGCAAGAATCCTAGGGGCTCTATCAGCGTGTAATAGTGACCTGTAAGGTCACCTGAAGCAGTACACGATGATAAAGGTAAACCAGATAGCATACTATCATCTCGAGTAAGACTGTCCTACCGGGATAGGTCCTCCCTCAATCATTGCAATCACGTGCCTGTGATCCAATAATTGACTCTGAGGGCACTATCTCCAACAATCTCCCACTTGCACTCAAGGTTAATTATTGCGATGCCGCATACTCACAGCCCGTGTGATACCGAACACCCAACTCCTCTACTAGTCAGTCTCACAAAGCTCGTTTGCGAAACTATTGCGTTCGAGGAATAGCCTCAGTGAGTGGATCCGCTGTGATGTTTCTTTCTATGTCTCTCTATATCTCAAGTTCGCGGAGAAAGCCATCTCCCGAAATGAGCAATACCTGTCTTAGAATGTTTGGATGTCTGATGGGACCTAGCTCATAAATGAACTCCAAATCCAAACTTCTTAGACTGTATCGTCAACTGAACTTAATCAGTATCCTGCGCCATGCCACCCTCAGTATTGCCTTAGACCACCTGTCCAAAATACTGCCCCTTGTCAGAAGGAAAACTATAACTCTGACAACCTCCTTGTCGTCCATGTCACCTTGGAAGCCTGGAATGATAACTGTCTCCCAAATGAGGCTGTCGTTATCATATCCCTAGAACATCCACTTATGTTCTAAAACTGCTTCGGACTGTTTCTCCAGGATTGGATCAATGTCAACTTGAACAACATCTGGTGTGGTACTTGACATCTCATGATTGACTCAATTGCCTAAGCAAGTGATCTGCCAATCATGCACATCCCTCTCCCCTTTAGTCTGTAAGACACCTTTAGAGAGGGTGACTCCATTACCTGCAGGTACACTACCATGCCAGGAGTCGTCCATTCTAAATACTCTTAGAATGCTGTCTAAGTACCCAGATTGGGAAACCACCCAAATCTAGATCTAAAACCATAGATCTAGTAACCAGTATGTCTGATATAATATCCAAGTCCTGTGTGGAGAAACAACTGTGTGACAACCAAAGTATAACCGATCGTAGTATAGGAATATCACTTCCTACTCTGTGTATGTCATCCAAATACCATGACATCACACCCTACTACCTTCTCAACAGATCCATCCCCTATTCTGATGACGTCAAACCTATGACTGTCATGTCAGAAATAGATGATCTATCTCCGCTATATCTGCTTTAGTCTATAAATAGACATAAGCCACATGTCCACCAATGCTTCCGCTGCTCCCACTGACTACGACAACCCTCTGGCTGAGTCATATACACGTACACTTCTGAAGCTAGTTCAGAACGACGCTATACTCATCCTCCTGCCGGGTCTCGCGGCCTGGAACAACAGCAATGGCAAGTGTGGGTAAACAAGAACTTCTCTGTCACCGTCCTTGAGGCTACCGGAGTACCTCTCGGGTGCCTGAAGTTACCCACCGTATCTGCGGAGTGGCCAATGGAATGTCAAACCAGATTGAATCTTTAGGTTCCTTATCAAATCTTCAGTAATCGTTTACGGTTCTGGAATCACTTCCAGTTCTACCATACTCCCACTACTGTTTTCTAAAAATCCATTTCTTTTAAAAATGTGTCGAGTCAAGAACAATATCTCTATTGATCTTCCAGACGGTAGAAAGTCAACCCTCGTCATAGCCTGGGTCAACCCGCAAACAGCCATTACAGAAACGTGCCTTGAGTTGTCCAGTGTCTGGTTTTAAGCATAAGCCGGACAGCTCCCCGTACCTTAACATCGTTAAGATATGAACTGTTCTATATCCAATATAGAACCAGAGGCACTGATTCAATTGAACCAGATTCAAATGATGCAGCTATCTCCAGTGCATGTAAACTAAATGGAAGGAGGCCGATCAGCGTTACTCTACTTAGGAATGCTTCCAATTATGAGTAACCTGAAAGAGAAGCAATTTCTCTTTATATTACTATCAACTGAATACCATACACAAGTATCTACATCTTCGATCACTTTGAAGAATCCCGATACTTGCTATACCTGGTTCTCTACTCTATTCAAATACCTATAACTCCTCAAAACTTAGACCCCGTGTTTCCACGAAACACATGTCTAAGAACTAGAGAAGTTAAAAGTAAACAGAATATAGTATGAGGACCAACCCCTCTGTCCTAATGGACACTGGACAACATACAATACTCTGTATAAGTCCGCTGAGTCTAACAACTCTTTCACTGTGTGTCGTAGGTTGAAAACTGTACTTATGGTTAAGAAGAATTACACCGCTGTTTAATGCTCCTTACCTAACCATCCACTGATATAGGTAAATGTCATCGACATAATATCAAAAGGTATATCTCACTCTATGAAAATAGACGTACAGATATATCAATTTGAAATTGGTGCACAACAGCGGATATTCAAAACCAAATATTTGCCGACCGGCAAACAGCCCAGATGATCTCCTCAAATATCACCGATTACAACGAATCCCGATATAATGAGGATGATCACCCTATTCCCAATAACTTACTCCCACTCATCATCTGTAAAACCATACAGATGTGAGAATCATACCTGGTAAATACATACCCTGGAGCAAGTATCTAATCGGGAAATCAGTTTTCTTTTAACATTACACAGTGAAACTGAAACATTGAAATGTTTCGGTGGGGTATTCCGGTATTCTTAGTAATGCCTCTTCCATTATCCAGATTCACAATTGTAACCGTATATCTCTTTGCCATCTGTCCAAATCCCTTTATATGTCTTTAGTCATTACCGTCTGCACACCCCTTTAGGCCAAAA
Organism: Agapanthus africanus; assembly: GCA_030015575.1. NCBI lineage: Eukaryota > Viridiplantae > Streptophyta > Magnoliopsida > Asparagales > Amaryllidaceae > Agapanthus > Agapanthus africanus. The sequence goes on along the minus strand of JASDDO010000016.1, from coordinate 266,704,742 downwards.
GGTTTTCTTCCTTCCCTACCGTTCGGCACCAGCCTATGGTTTGGAAGAAGACTATCCAATAAGCATAAAAGGTGTACTGTCCTAATCCTAGGAGCACTCGCAAAGCGAGAGAAGGTGAAGATAAAAGACAACCGAATAAACATTATTCCTATTTCTCCTGAACCAGAATCCATCCCCGAACTGGAACAAGTTCCTTTCGAGTTCGTATATAACCATACGATGGAGTATCTAAATAAACTGTGGATCTTCGTAATGATACGGAGTGTCCTGGAGAAATACAAAGGTGATTTAGGATTGGCGAAGAAATACTTGGTTCGGTCGTGAATAGCAGTCGCAATTTACTTTGCCCTCTTACTAATCCCTTGCTTTGTCTTAATCTTAATACCTTCTGCACACCTTTTAGGCTAATTGGTTTTCTTCATTCCCTACCGGTCGGCACCAGCCTAAGGTTTGGAAGAAGACTATCCAATTTGCGTAATAGGTGTACTATCTCCTAAACCAAGGAGTACTCACAACTTGAGAGAAGGTAAAAGGGAAAAGACAACTGAATAATCCTATCCGTTTTCTCCAGAACCGGAAACCATCCTCGAATTCCTTCGAGTTCGTATCTAACCATACGATGGTTTTGTCCAATGGAAGTGGACGTTCGTAGTAATACGAGATGTCCTGGAGAAAAGGGTAAAAGTAGGAGTGGCAATGAGGTCTGCAACTCTGACAATCCAAAAGCCAGTGTTAAGAAGGTTCGGTCAACTTGGTTACTGAGTCATAGTCTTAGGGTCGGGTCAATGGTCGCTGCCAGAGAGAGAAAAGAAACACTCAGCGTGCACTCTAACCTAGATCAGAATGGTTATCACTTTGTCTAATCTGGAAACCTCCCACTGTAACCTCAAATTCTCCTCCAAACCTGAAAGAAGAATTAGTCGGGATCACCCGAGGAGTAAACCAACTCATCAGTGGGAATCGGGATCCAACTATCATCGCATGATAACTTGACGGAATCCACTCAAGTCACCACACTCCAGAAGGTATGCGCATGCCTGGCAAGTTTCAGTTCTTTTGAAACTCCCGATGTGATTTTTACCCCTAGGACTCAAGTGACCTTAACGGAGTCAACAAATCAAAGAGTCCTAGTCAAGTTCAACCCGTCATTATCTGGATTGCATTAAACCCACCCGTACGTGCCCTTGACGGAGTCAACAAGGCCGCACGTCTGTCCTAACCAATCCCATTTATGCAACAAACAAGCACCACTTAGCTACCGTACACTACGCCTTGACGGAGTCAACAAACGCAGCACGAATACTAAATAATACCCATAAGAAATGACGAAGGGCTACGAATGGTTTTTGGCGAAAAACCTTTAACGTAAAGAACTTGATATCGTTGAAGGAACTGCATAGCCTTTTATAAAAATATAGTGACGAAAACCTTTGCTAAAGAGGTCACTCCCGGTGAAGGGATCTCGGCTCTTTCCCCGTAGAATGAGGTGCAGGATATTCCAACTGAATATCACGATGCAAAGCAAAAGTAATCGGCTATAGTGAAGTTAATGCCCTGACGCAAACTTCTGTCCAAGGGGTCACTCCCGGTGAAGGGATCTCGGCCCTTGCCTCGTCGACTGAGGAGCAGGATATTCCAAATGAATACCACGATGCAAAACAAAAGTGAACGTCCTTGCAATAACAGCTTTTTGAAAAATGTTCCAACAACATCAGAATAGGTTTGTTTATCTTGCATTGATCCGAATCAACGCAGTCCCATCAATTGATCACACCACAAAGAACGAAAATATACTGATGTACGTATATGCCATCCGCATTCGCCACTGGGTCCCGTCATCACCCGTTAGGTTACTTAACTAACGACAGAGCGGGGACCGGACTAGCGCGGATGCAAAACATATACAACATCTACTAATATATATACCAATATATTGTATTCGCTCAAGGCGTAATAAGAATGCAACATCACAGAAATGTACAGCATCACAGAACAATACAGATATCTGGGATCCCCGGGTTTCACAGAGCCGCTGCTGAAACCCGACGTTCCCCTGGTCGTGTGGATAGCCTGTGTAATGAAATCCTAGACCCCTACGGACGCGGCAAGTCACCCGCCAAAACCTGAAGCGAGGCAGCCCCCTTCAGCACCGTGAATGGACCACCCAACACTTCATGGAATCCGGTAACTTGGGCACCCCTCCTGGGTCAACCTATACCCCCTACGAGTGCGGCGAATAGCCCGCCAATCCTAGAGTGAAGCCCCCTCCGTCTCAATGCCATGAGATGCGAGCCCGTTGCCCTCTAGAACCCGGCTATCCGTGCACCCCTCCGCGGGGTAATCCTAATACAGAAAGTAAAATATACATACACCGGGTACATCGACCGCAACCAGGTTGTGCCCCAAAAGAATAATACAAACAGGCAGTGACGGCAGTCCACATGTCGGACGCTCGCCCCGCAATATCAAATGTACATAATAAAACAAAACTGTACTAGCATTGCATCCAGGCTATCCCCCACGACCGATCCGCAACAACACAGCATAAACATAGAACATCAACGTGAAAATCACGTTCGCGAATCCGTCTAACCGGGCTATAGCAGTTAGACAGGATTTACCGATCAAGTGACATTCACGGTCGCAGATATAATGTAAATACTGTGAAATAATGTGTTTAAAATATCCAATCGATCAAAAATTAACAAGTGGGCCCCAAAGTAATACTGTAGCACTCACAGAAATTCTGGGCCCAAATTTAATATTCCAAAACCCCCAAAATCAGCCCACAAGCCCACTGGAAAAATTGGACACAGTGAAGACACCAAAGTGCGGCGGAACCGCGGCCCAAGGGGGGGTTTGGCCGCGGTTCCGCGCTTCAGTAATCGACTGAATGCGTCGAATTTTTACAGCAGTCTTATAATTTTCAGTACATTAGTTTTCTACAACCTGAAAAAATTTTAGACATCAAAAAATTTCAACAGAAAACTGATGTGAGGAAATGAGGTTTTTTGGAATTTTGGTCGATCGGATAAGTAAAACACATTAGAACAAGCTAGGCAAGGTTAATGGCGTGGCTTTGATACCATGTTGCGCCACGGCAGTGCCCCGGTCGTCTATCCGAGGCCAAAATGCGGAATCAAAAATTTTCCTTACTTGGAAACTGGCGCTACCGCGGACAATGAAAACCCGGATCGTAACCATTAACCTAATGCTAGCAAACAAGAGATGGAAAGAGAAGTATACCGAGTGATCCGAGTCCTCCGGTCTTCTCGTCATCGTCCCGATCTCCCGCGGAAAGTCTTGTCTCCACATCGTCGCCTCCTCGCCGGAAGGGCACCACATCGCCTGCGTCTTTTACGGGCTCCCGCCTCAATACCGAGGCAACTCGGGCATGAAGCCGGCAAGTCGACATGCCCAAGATATGCTGTAGAATGTAGTGTAGAAACTTTGTCTCTTGGAGTTTATGTAGTTGCCATTGATGGATGGAGGAAGAGGTAAAGAAAATTGGTGCTTTCAATTTTCTAGCAAGAAGAAGATGAGATGAAGAAATCCTCACATAACCAAATGAACTCTCTCATTCTTTTTTTTCTCAAGTGAGTTCTCTCTTCTCTAAATGAGAATGGTGGAGGAAGGAATACAAAACCACAACCTTAGAAGGAAGTTAATGGTAGTAAAAGCAAGTGGTGACCATAGCCAAACATTATCATCACAATCTCACATCAAAACCAAATCAATCCTAATCACCTTTTACAAGAAATGATGATAGAAAAGAAAGGAATAAAAAAGATGCTTTCATAATCTCTTATCTCACAAATAAACCCTCCACAATATGTTATTTGCAAACTTGCAAATAACACCCTCCATCCTAAAAGTCCGGCCGGGAAAGAACAAAGGAAAACCGGTCGGAACGGAATGCAAACTGGCAACTCCAGAAAACTGGTCCCGTAATAAATTACAGGAAAACCCCGATACTGTGCATACACACCCGCATCTGTATTCCTACCGGATACAAATGCAATGAGATAAAATCTACACTGTACTAAACTAGGATCCGGCTTAAACCAAAGCCGGCTAGTAATATCCGTTCGATCCTGATCCGTGCAATACCGCACGTATCAGATCGAACCCTGCCATATAACTATACGTCCACTAGTACAAAACTGTCCGATCCTGATCCGTGCAATACCGCACGTATCTGATCGGACCCTGCCATATCTCCATACGGCCTCTACAGCGTTTCGCCCGAAAGCTTGAGTAACTGTAAGTGTGGTGGACTCTAAAGACTTGTCAATACTATGGCTGTGGATTTAACCACTAGCACGTCAGAGGTATTAGCCAATACGTGACGGGCCACCAGCTATTGACCAAAAGGGACGTCGATGAGCGAACTCATCCTGACACCCTACTGAGCCTGTCAGTGACAATATCCGTACAGTCCGGTCCGTTCGTCTATGAGCATCGCATGTCGGGCCTAGGGGGTTGGTAAAAGTCAGACCCCCAAAAGCGGTACAAGTCGTGTCGGAGTGTAGCCCAGAACGCCCTGAGATACTACTGGAATACCTACCAGTAAATCTCCTGCCTCGGCCGAGGGCTTTGCGTAATGGCTCTCCTAGACACAGCGCGACCTCACCCCCAATACCGGGAGAGACGAACCCCTGAAGATCCGCTCACTGCCTCCATGTGGCTCGGGACTGCACCCAACTAAAACCTGTTTGCACGACTCCTTTGAGCCGTGGTAGGGTAGTAATCAAAGTACAGTGGGAACTCACACGAGACAAATGACGATCCCCAGGTCGATGAACTAACCTGTACACATTTCACCAGGGAACTGCTATCTGACGTCAGGTATAAGACCAACTAGCATGTTCCCGGCGAGTCATGTCCTGTGTACTCATAACCCAATGAGCACCTGTATACATCTTAGGTGAACCAACTGACACCAGTGGCTTGTGAGACCGGCCACCGCCCCTCGTCGGGGTCTCGACTGTATACACTAGTCTACTCTGGAGAATCGATGCCCTGTCTCGAAACTCCCACGACTAGGGACCTTTTAAGGATGTGCTTATAGACCACCAGCTCTCACGTATATGATCGCCATCATACTGCCGGCAGTCAAGCAAGAATCCTAGGGGCTCTATCAGCGTGTAATAGTGACCTGTAAGGTCACCTGAAGCAGTACACGATGATAAAGGTAAACCAGATAGCATACTATCATCTCGAGTAAGACTGTCCTACCGGGATAGGTCCTCCCTCAATCATTGCAATCACGTGCCTGTGATCCAATAATTGACTCTGAGGGCACTATCTCCAACATGTTTTGCACAAAAATGCTAAAAACTGATTAGCGATTTTTAATCGCGATTAGCACTAAATTAGTGTCAAATTAATCACAAAAACTTTAAAATGTCATAATTCTCTAATTTACCCTATTTTAGAATTTTCCATAATTTTCCAAATTTTTTTTCCCATTTATTTGTATTTAATAAATCCAAAATATTAAAATATTCAATAAAATAATATTAAATTATAAAAATTCCCAAAATTAATATTTTATCTTTTTGAAATGTTACAACTACCATTGCACACTGCTATCCACCACGACAAATCCACAACATTACAGCACAACACAGAACATCAACGCGAATGTCACGTTCGCAAATCCGTCTAAAAGGACTATAGCAATTAGACGCAATTTACCGCTCTAATGACATTCCCGGTCGGAGATATAATGTAAGTACTGTAAACTAACACGTTTAAATTTCGATCGACTAAATTTCCCGAAGTGGGCCCCACATACTTCTGCTGTACAGTAACAAAAACTGGGCCCAAATGAACAGTTCCAGAAACCACAATTTCCAACAAAGAAACACCAGAAGAAAAATGGCCAGGTGAATCACCAACACGGCCGCGGTTCCGCGGCGGTATGGTCGGTTCACTTGATCGAATTTCTTCTGCTACCTTAAAAAAGCCTGCTTGATTTTTTGGTATGGTCAAAATGATTTTTAGACCAGTTTTAAAATCAACAGAAACTTTAGACATGGAATTTGCGGTTTTCGAAAATCCGTTCGAGCGATATTTTAAACGCGTTAGCACAAGTTAGTAAAGCTTAATGGCGAGGCTCTAATACCATGTAAGTCTACGGCAGCGCCCCGGCCATCTTTCAGACACCAAATGCGGAACAAAAACTTTTATAACTGGTGCTATCGCATACTATAACCCGGATCTTCCATTAACGCTAAACTAACAAACTACAAAGAGGGTAGAAAGGTTATACCGAACGATCCGAGTCCTTCGTTCTTTAACCATCATCCCACACTCCGTTGTGGCTGCTCCGATCTCCTGGCTCGTCGTCGAGGTGGCACCACATCTACGGATCTTTAAACGGGATCCCGCCTCTGACCCGAGACAACTCGGTCATCAAGTTTGCTAAAAGAGATGACCAAGATTGATGTAGAGAATGAGTAGAACACTTTGTCTCACTTCGTCCAAAGTCATGGACAAACGGTTAATGAAGTTGCCATTTGGGATGATATGAAATGAGAAATGAGCTATGAAATTTCCATACACCAAATCACATAAACTTTTTAATCAACAACCATCTCTTCTTGCAAATGAGGGGCCGGCCATTTATCAAGAGGGGGAGGTGAGTGTAGGAACAAGGGAGGTGACCACAAGGTAAAAGATCTTAATCAAATATCCTTCATGCAAACAAAAGGAATTAATGGTAAAGGGTGACTCATAAAACACATCATCAAAAACATTAAATGAAACTAATGAGTCATAAGCCTAGTCATCAACCATTAATGCAAATGAGTGACTCACTAATCCTAGTCACCAATCTAGAAGCTTCCATACTCATGACTCACCCTCAAGAAAAGATAAATCCGTATTAAACCGAATGTTTAAATACAGCCGATAGAAAACTGGAAACTGGCAACTTTCAAAAGCGATCCCGAAACGAATTTCAGGATAACCCCGTAACAGTATAAACATACCCGCATTTTTATTACGACCGAATACAAATGCAACTGAGACAAAGATGTTATATCTACAAAGTATAATACTTGGATCCGGCTTAAACCAAAGCCCACCAGTATTATCTGCCCGAAATATGACACGTGCGAAAACGCACGTGCATTTTTCGAACCCTGCCATAAAACCATACGGCCTCTACAACGTTTCGCCCGAACTTGGTAAACTATCTGTGGGGGACTCTAATGACTCGTCAGTACCCTGGCAGTGGGTTTAAACACAAGCCGTCAGCGGCACTAGCTGTGCGTAACGGCTGCCCATGTACTGACCTCAAGGGAAGCCGATGAGCGAACTCATCCCGAAACCCTACTGAGCCTAACAGTGACAATGTATATACAGTTTGGTCCGTTCGTCTATGAGTATCGCATATCCGGCCTAGGGGATAGTAACGTCAGACCCCTAATAGCGGTATAAGTCGTGTCGGAGACAAACCCTGAACACCCTGAGAAACTACCGGAGTAGCTATCAGTAAATCTCACCTGCCTTGGCCAAGGACTTGGTGTAATGGCTTTCCTAGACACAGCGCGATCTCACCCCCAATACCGGGAGAGACGAATCCCCTGCCGATCCGCTCACTTGCCTCCATGTGGCTCGGGACTGTACCCAAAAACTACCTGTTTGCACGACTCCTTTGAGCTGTGGTAGGGTAGAAATCAAAGCACAGTGGGAACTCACACGAGACAAATGACGACCTCAGGTCGATGAACTAACCTGTACACATGTCACCAGGGAACTGCTATCTGACGATATGTATAATACCAACTAGCAGGTTCCCGGCGAGTCCTGTCCGGTGTACTCATAACCCAATGAGCACATGTATACATCTTAGGTGATCCAACTGACACCATTGGCTTGTGAGACCGACCACCGCCCCTCGTCGGGGTCTCGACTGTATACACCAGTCTACTCCGGAGTATCGATGCCTTGTCTCGAAACTCCCACGACTAGGGACCACTATTAAGGATGTGCTTATGGACTACCCAACTCTCACATATATGATCGCCATCATACTGTTGGTAGTCAAGCAAGATCCTAAGGGCTCTATCAACGTGTAATCGTGATCAGTCACCTGAACCTATACACGACTGATAAAGGCAAACCAGATAGCATACTATCATCTCGAGCAAGACTGTCCTACCGGTATAGGTCCTCCTCAATCATTGAAATCACGTACCTGCGATCCAATAATTGACTTTGAGGGCACTATATCCAAGACTACCCACGGCCGATCTCGCCGGAATCCCCTTCATACGTCGCCGGCCGGGTCCGAGCTCCAAGGGTCCGTGCTCCAGGTGAGGTCCTATGGTCACATGTACAACACAATTATATTGTTTGATTTTCTCATACACATCCCGGGTCACAGCAGAACACAGATATCACAAATAGACACTAAAAATACGACATTATGCACAAAACTAAACTTTACGCTATCTAAACTAAATCTAACAATCTACAAAGCACAAAAACTATAAAAAGAACAGATAGGGATCATTACCTAGCCAAAAGAACTTAAAGATCCAAGCTTTGCATGCTCCTAGGCATCCATGAGGCAAAACCAAGATAAAGATGTGATTTTTGATGAAATTGTGAAATTTAGTGATGGATTTGTGTAGGAAATGGAGAAGAGAAGCTAAGTGTTCAGTTTGAGGAATGAGGAGGTGAAGAAATAATGCTAAAGAGATAAAGAAATGAGAGAGAGAGAGAGATAATGATAAAGAGAGAGGGAGGTGAGGCTAAGAGGTAAGAACACCAAAGCATTAACTCCTCATAAATGCCTTCACACACACCTCATCACTCCAAAAGAAAATATCTTCTCACTCACACAAAAGATCTAGGGTTTAGGTTAAGGATTGGATTAAACAAAGATTAGGTTAAGTGTCAAGGTTGCTAAGATCATAATTAGCACAAACAAAACTCACATTTACGTGCACACGTGCGTGCATGCTTATAACAAATAACAATAAATTATTAATTAAATGTTATAAAATGTGAGGAACCCGAATTGGTAAAAACTTTTTACAGTAAACCCGCATTAACGTCTAAACTAACACTAACCGAAATCTAAGGCGTTACACCTGGTCTTGGGCCCACCTGTCTTTGGGTTGACCTTGACTTTGACTCGGTCAACTGGGATGCAAATTTTGACCCCAACATATATATATATATATATATATATATATATATATATATATAACAATCGTCCCAGGCATGATATAAAGCAACATCACAGAAGCATCACAGAAGCAACACAGAATGATGGATAATCCTGGATCCTCAGGTTTCACTTGAGCCGCAAATGAAACCCGATGTCCCTGTCGTGTGGATATCCTGTGCAATGATAACCTAGACCCCTACGATGGAGGCTGAATACATCGCTGCCAACGATGCTGCCAAAGAGGCTGTCTGGATAAAGAAGTTCATTGCTGAACTTGGTGTGGTTCCATCCATTGAGCATCCAATACCATTGTATTGTGATAACAATAGGGCTATGGTTTTGGCTAAGGAACCCTGGTCCCATCAGCGATCCAGACACGAAGAATAACACGGGAGATAGTTGATCGCCGGGAGATCGAGGTCAGGAGAGTTGACACGAAGAATAACACGGCGGATCCACTCACGAAGGCCCTCCCCCGGACACAATTTGAGAGACATTTTGGGATGTTGGGTATGAAATACTACAACAACTGGTCTTGGTGCAAGTGGGAGATTGTTAGTCATATATGTATGCCCTAGAGGCCATTATTGTACATGATTGTATATTATAGTGGATGCTTGGACACACACACACACACACACACACACACACACACACATATAGCACTTTCTTGCTTGACATGATAGTATGCTATCTGGTTGCTCTTTATCTTAACATGTATACTAGTATTATTATACTGTCTCTCTGATATATGTTGATAAAGCCCTTAGGATGTTGGCTTGACTACCAGGACTATGATGCAGATCATACTAGCGGGGCTTGGGTAGTTCGCAAGCACATCCTTTAACTATTCCTAGTCGAGGGAGTTTCGAGACAGGGCATTGATATTCCATAGTAGACTAGTGTGTACGTTTCTTGACCCTGTATGGGGTGATGGATGATCCCACATCCATTGGTATTTGACATCAAAGATTGTACACAGGTGCTCATTAGAGAATGGGTACACCGAACAGGACTCGCCGAGAACTCCTAGTTGGTATTATACATATCGTCAGATAGCAGTTCTCTGGTAACACTGGTACAGGTTAGTCTGTAGACCCGAGATCGTCATAGAGTCTTGTGTGGTTCCCACTGTGCTTTGATTTCCTTCCTACCATGGCTCAAAGGAGTCGTGCAAACATGTGGATTTTGGGTACAGTCCCGAGTCACATGGAGACAATGAGAGATATGAGGAGTTTTGTCTCTCCCGGTATTGGGGGTTGATGTTGCGCTATGCTCGATTGGCTATAACAGTAAGTCCCTGACTAGGGCTGATGAGATTTACTGGTAAGTGTTATCAGTAGTTTCTCAAATGGTTATAGGCCATACATCGGCATGGCTTATTAAGTTATTGTGGTCTGACGATTCCACCCCTAGACTTGATATGCGACATATCAGACAAAGAGACCGGACTGTACGGTAAGTGTTGCTTATAGTATTTGCGGGGAGTTTGGACAAGCTTACTTGTTGATCTTCTATTCACTAAATACCTAGGTTGCCGTTATGTCCAGCTAATACCGCTGACGGCTTGTGGGTGACAGATGTGATTATTATCTACTGCTGGCATATTGACGAGTCTTTAGAGTCCCACAAAGAGGTTTCCTAGCTCAAGCGAAATGAAGTAGGGCACATATGTGATGTGCGGACCTTGATTAAATACGTGTATGTGATACCGTATTCTAATCTCGCGATATATTATATCAGACGGTTATATGTGATATGACTGTTAGTTGTATGTATGCCCTAGAGGCCATTATTGTACATGAGATGTATATCATAGTGGATGCTGGGACATTGATTGAGTATTTCTTTGTGTGTCGTTTTAGAAAATGTATAGAATCACAATCAAAGAATTATTTGACCGCAATCAACTACGGTGTCGGATGTAGTTTGTAAGTGAGTGCGGATCGTCCACAGGGATTGTGCGATTCGCTTTTATATTTGCTTCGTTTGAATTGAAAAGAAAAGAAAACATGATTCGAGAGTTTAATTGATTCAAGTGTCACGAGTTTAATCCAGAATCAATAAACTGATAAACAATCAAGAATTGGGTTTCGATAATATTTCCAAACAAAAAGTCAAGAATCTAAAAGAGGCTCGTAGGAATCGATCGGATCTATAGACGTGATGTAATCTAAAGATTTCGTGTTCTTGTCCTTCGAAAGATTGATACTAGATCGATGATGATCGACGAGAGTTAGGGTTTTCTCGTGAAACTAGGGTTTCATCTTATCCCTTGTTCTGTTGTCGATATCATTCACATTCTAGCCTCTAGCAATTTCAAGAAATGATCGTAACTCCCCAATTTCGAACGATATCAATCAAGAAAGCATCGAAACAAAATGGGTCGTCGTTTCTTGAACTTGCTAGGGTTTTCAAAACACGTAGGACTCAAGAATCGATTGAAGCTATGTTACATCATCATTCTATTGACCGTCTCGACTCCTCGACGAGCGGAGTTTTATTCACACATCACCACACAGAAAATATTTACGAATTGTAAAGATATCATGATGCAGAATTTAAAGAAAACAAGATAAAATAATATCACCTTTATTTATCTCAACAATTTTGATTACATTCGCTTCAAGAACTACAAGAGGAAGAATCTAGATTGTTGATCGGGCGTCGCTCGGCTTCGTGAGTCGCGGATCGTTTGGACCACTTGCTCTGTTGAAGATCGGCTCGGCTCATAAAAGGTTGCAAGGCTTCTTGCTTGATGGGTACTCGGGATCTTGGCTTCTTGAGTTGGAATTAGGGTTAGGGTTTCACACAAGTTCTCTCACTAAACTTGTGGAAGAAGAAGAAGAAAGAGAATGGTTCTAGTTTGATACTAGATTAGGTAAAGATTATTTTCTTAACCCTAGGTCTAGGCTTCTATTTATAGACTTCCCAAACCCTAGGTCTAGGTTTGAACTTCCAATTCCCTCCAAAAGTTTGTTGAGGAGTTTCTAGAAGGAGTTTGTTAGGAGCTAGCTTAGGGTTTAAGCTAGGATTAATTAAGCATTAGAAAACCCTAGTTTGCTGATCTGGCAGAAACCTCTGGAGTCTTCTGGATGTTGTCATGTCTTTCTGAAGTCTGGACCCTGAGATAAGCATTGTGATGCAAAATTTAAGTGGTGACGTCATCAAGTAGCCGCGGAACCGCGGCTCAAGCAGGCTCAGGCCGCGGTTCCGCGGCCATGTAGGAGGCTTGGGCCTTGTGGCTTCTTCTGTGGTCTTAGGTTGCTATTTGGGGCTTCCTTTGATATGTTGATTTTTATTTTCCCTTTTGGATTGATACCAGATCTGAAATCATTGAGTTGGCGTAATGTTTGATCGGTACCACATTTTTGGCCTTACTTCTGGATTTTCCTGCACAGATCTCAAAACAAGTGTTGCGCAATATACGGATGATGCGATGCCATGAAATGCAGTCAATTTCCTTATAAATGCCGGTTTTAGAGTTTAACACATGCAATCTGATATTTTGCGACAGTTTTGCTAATATGTGAAATATGAATACCGTATACTTCTAAATGAGTGCAAATGATGAGGAAATTGCCGGCTAAAATATACAATATTTTCGACTAATCAGACATATATAGGGAGGACTTTCTTACTCGATATGTCGCTCTTTATCTTAACATGTATACTTATTGTCTCCTGTTACATGTTGATAAAGCCCTTAAGATGTGTACTTGACTTCCAGGATTATGATACAGATCATACTAGTGGGGCATGAGTAGTTCATCAGTTCATCCTTCAATGTTCTTAGTTGTAACATTTCCAAATAATCAAATATTATTTTTGGGAATTTTTATAATTTAATATTATTTTAATGAATATTCTAATATTCCGGTATAATTAAATACAAATAAATGGGGAAAATTATGGAAAATTCTAAAATAGGGTATTTTATGGAATTATGCCATTTTAAAGTTTTTATGATTTGTTTGACACTAATTTAGTGCTAATCGCGATTAAAAATCGCTAATCGGATTTTTGGCATTTTTGTGCAAAACATGCACATATCTTTTTCTACACTTGTGTTACATTTTTCTTGCCACGGTTGTTCATTTGGGTTCACTATTTGAGTGAGAAGGAAATTGAGGGAAAGGAAAATGGAAAGTAAATATAATATGAGGGTTGGTGAGAGAGAGAGAGGTATGGGTTATTTTGACCAAGACTTAGCCATTTCCTCTTCAACCTTCACTCATTTCTCTCCCTCTCCCTCTTGTTGCTGCTGCTGCTCCTGCTCCCTCTTCTCCCTCCCCTCTTCAAGCCCCAAATCACCATGAAAACAACACCAAAACACCACTCTCATTTCATTAAAAGTATGCACGAGCTCGAGATCTACACTTTGGACCAAGGATGCTAGGATTTCGGCCACTAGGGGCAACTCAAGAATTTTCTTGAGTTGCCAAATGAGGTAATTACTGAATCATTAGTTTAGTTTTAGCATTTCTTATACCCCATGTTTAGCTTAGAACCGATATTATGTGTTTTGGTGGACTTAAGGAAAATCTAGTTAGGGTTTGAGGAAAAATTGAGTTGTGAAGTGAAACTAAGACTTGTTGTGACCTTAGAATCTTGGTGTGATGTTATATTGGACCTTAACCTGAAGCTTTAACCCGGAATATGGATTTATGAGACGATGTCGGGAAAAACTGCAATTCTGGGATTGTATTTGGGAATCTGCTATCACCCAAGACATCCTGAAATAAAATTGATTGGACAGTGAGATGTGCAGGCACCCAGGAACCACCACACAAAACCCCAGACCCCAACTCCTTCTTCAGGCCGCAGATTTATCCTGTTTGGCCGCAAATTGCAGCCTGGACCCCACCAATCTGTGTCGTTCTGGTTCTGTAGCTCCTACATGTATAAATTAGACCCCTGGCATGTGTAGATTTGTCTAATTTGACCTACGGTGAAATCTGGAGCCTATTTCCTTAGTTGCTGTTTTGGATTCGTGTTTCCGTATTCCGTATTTCTAATTCTGAAATTGCGTATGTTGTTTTACCTCGACTACTTGGCGTTCATACGACGATATCGTGGGTTGTTGATGGTTTTGGAAGGCGTTGTCCATAGGTTCTAACCTATAGAACATAGCGTATCGTTTTGGGGTTTCGTATGCCGTTTTAGTTTTGAATTGGTTTTGATACGCATTTGCGATACGTTAATGTGTAGGTACCCCATGAAGACTTCGGGATGACAAGCAAACGCGTGGCAACGTCGACAGATAAAGACGAAAGGTGAGTAGATTTATATCTACGGGGAGGAGTCGGGTAGATGGCGTATAGCACCCCCGCAGTCCGTGGTGATGTATACGAATACGTATACACACGTATATTTATTATGTGTTGTTTAAGATTATTGATGGTAATAATGGAATTATTGATAATAAGGATGTATTGGTTTAGTATAGTGCGAAACCCCAGAGTAGTGGTTGCACCCACACATACACGTACACATATACTTGCATACATTCTTTCTTTTATCTGTGCGCATTTGGAGGTGTGTATATCTACACATGGGTATGGGACTATGTGTTCATATACGGGATTTGAGGATGATACGTGGGATTGAGATGAGTCGATGAGGTTTGATTGAGGCCGTGAGATTCGGCGATATGACAGAGTTCGTATTTGAGATGCGACATGATGGTTTTAGCGGGCCTTTGGGCATGTGTTTTACCCCGCATTCGTATTTATATAGATGGTATTGATGGTACTAGATTTAGACTTGTACCCTAGACTATGTGATATGATGGTAGTGATACCTGATATGTGATGAGATGAATGTGATATTGACCCGTACCCAGCTATTGGGATGCTGTACGACGATTTACCGTACGAGCTTTATATTGATGTTAGATCCGCACTCATGACTCGAGGATGTTATATGATATGCTGTATCGTACGTGATACTATTGAGGCGGGATCACCGACTATTGTATATATATGTGTATATCGACTCAGATTTAGGTGGTTTTCATACCCCTCCCGATTGGCTTGATAGTTGGGTCCGTAGTTCGCATAGTAGGCATAGACTAGACCCGAGTCATACCTATTTCAAAACTAACGAATCGGGGATATTTTAAAGATAGGTAAAAGGGATTCTACGGATATTTTCAAACGTAGCATCTGTTCTTAAAACACCGTAGCCCTTATTTTACCAAAAACCCCGATTCGTCTTATTTCAAAAGGCAAGGCTGCATGATATAGTTTTTGAGGTAGATTCTTTACTGTTGCGTTGATTATTCGATTCCGCATATTCATGCTATTTGCATTGCATCGCTTGTGTTGTTGATATATTACAGTCATGCTGTTAGGACACCAGCACCATTATCGATGATGCGTATGTTCCACGTACACTGTTTGCCGGCTCACATACTTCATCATCGATAATTGCCATGTCACTACACTGTAGTATTGTTGCATTCAGTATATGATTCTTGCATGACATAATGATATGCTTACATTTCCTTTACATGTCGCCTACATCATGCTTCCTGATGATACGCATTGAGGTATGTTGTTTCCATCATATTTCTGGATTTGGGAACCGTGGGTATTTCAAAAGAGAATATGAAACTGTTTTAAAAACCCGGTTACCCTTGATCTGATATTTCAGTGCGTCCACCATGTGTTTTCTCGGTGCTGAGAGCGACATGTGAAACCCGATTCGAGGAGCGGACGAGCCGATTGCGGGTACATGGTGGACCCGGAATGGTTCCCCTCGGCAAGATGATCGATGGACTTTGTCGATTGAGCCTGGAGGCGGGCGAGTACCTACCGCTGATTGGTTGGACCTGGCGGTTATCCGGAGGATACCAACCAGAGTCGATAGATGGATATGGGCATACTGCTGGGGCCGAGGGCCGATTCCGCAGATGGAGCCTGTGGGCTGGTCCGGACAGACGGAGCCCGTTATATGAGGATTTACGTGCCGATGCTGGGCACAGTTTTCATGATGTTTTCGAGTGTCGATACCGGACACTCCGGTTCCATGATTTTGACGTGTCGCGAGGGACACAGGTGGTTTATATCCTCATATTTCCATGCACATGCTGATGATATTTACATGCATGATGGTTATTGTCATTGGGTGACGAGTGGACGGGATCCACGTACATGCAGATTTTGTAAGTCCACGGCGGCGCCCCGGCCGTCGATCCGACGCCGGAAACGCGGAAACAAAAACTTTCAAAAACTATTGAACCGGCACCACCGCGCACTTTTCACCCGGATCGGGCCATTAACCTAGCTGCTAGCAAACAAGAAAAGAGTAGAGAAGTATACCAAGCGATCCGTATCCTTCTGTCTTCGTCTCCACTCCGATCTCCCGCGGAAACTATGTTCATCTCCTCCTCGTCGGAAAAGGCACCACGTAGCCGAGTTCTTTTATGGGCTCCCACCTCTGGACCGAGGCAACTCGGGCGCGAAGTTGGCTAGCCGACGCGTCCAAGGAGTGCTGTAGGCTAGTGTAGAATCTATGTCTTTTTGGGGTAGTGAAGTTGCCATGGATGTGGAGGAGAAAGAGGTTAAGGAAAAATGGTGCTTTCATTTTTCCTAGCAAGAATGAGATGAATGATTTTTGATAGCAAGCAAAATACATGAGATGAACATTTTTCTCTCCAAATGAAATTCCTCTCACCCTCACAAATAATGGCCGGCCCTCTCATTTCAAAAATGGTGGAGAGAAAAGATCAAAACCAAGAAGGGAGGTGATGGTAGGAAAAGTAGAGGGTGACCACACCAAAAGGTTATGATAACAACATCATGTCAACCTTCATCTCATTTCTAATCACAAATAAAGCAAAGAATGGATGGAAAAAGAATCTCATCATGATGCCACATAATGCAAGAAAACCCCTCCACAAAATGTTATTTGCACTCTTGCAAATAACCCCCTCCAACGGAAAGTCCGGCCGCGAAAGAACAAAGGAAAACCGGCCGGAACGGAATGCAAACTGGCAACTTCAGAAAACTGATCTCGTAATAAATTATAGGAAAACCCCGCTACTGCAAATACATGCCCGCATTTGTATTCCTACTGAACACAAATGCAAAGAGACAATATCTACACTATCTAATACTAGGATCCGGCTTAAGCCAAAGCCGGCTAGTAAAAACCGTCCGATCACGATCCGTGCAATACCGCACGTATCTGATCGAACCCTGCCATATCTCCATACGGCCTCTACAGCGTTTCGCCCGAAACTTGAGTAACTGTGTGTGTGGTGGACTCTAAAGACTCGTCAATACTATGGCTGTGGATTTAACCACTAGCACGTCAGAGGTATTAGCCATACGTGACGGGCCACCGGCTATTGACCAAAAGGGACGTCGATGAACGAGCTCATCCTGACATCCTACTGAGCCTGTCAGTGACAATATCCGTACAGTCCGGTCTGTTCGTCTATGAGCATCGCATGGCGGGCCTAGGGGGTTGGTAAAAGTCAGACCCCCAAAAGCGGTACAAGTCGTGTCGGAGTGTAGCCCAGAACACCCTGAGATACTACTGGAATACCTACCAGCAAATCTCCTGTCTTGGCCAAGGACTTTTCATGTTCTGGCTCTCCTAGACACAGCGCGACCTCACCCCCAATACCGGGAGAGACGAACCCCTGCAGATCCGGTCACTGCCTCCATGTGGCTCGGGACTGTACCCAACTAAAACCAGTTTGCACGACTCCTTTGAGCCGTGGTAGGGTAGTAATCAAAGCACAGTGGGAACTCACACGAGACAAATGACGATCTCAGGTCGATGAACTAACCTGTACACATGTCACCTGGGAACTGCTATCTGACATCAGGTATAATCCCAACTAGCAGGTTCTCGGCGAGTCCTGTCCGGTGTACTCATAACCCAATGAGCACCTGTATACATCTTAGGTGAACCAACTGACACCAGTGGCTTGTGAGACCGGCCACCGCCCCTCGTCGGGGTCTCGACTGTATACACTAGTCTACTCCGGAGTATCGATGCCCTGTCTCGAAACTCCCACGACTAGGGACCTTTTAAGGATGTGCTTATAGACTCCAGCTCTCACGTATATGATCACCCTCATACTGCTGGTAGTCAAGCAAGAATCCTAGGGGCTCTATCAACATGTAATAGCGACTCGTAAGGTCACCTAAAGCAGTATACGATGATAAAGATAAACCAGATAGCATACTATCATCTCGAGTAAGACTGTCCTACCGGTATAGGTCCTCCCTCAATCATTGCAATCACGTGCCTGTGATCCAATAATTGACTCTGAGGGCACTATATCCAACAATCTCCCACTTGCACTCAAGGCTAATTATTGCGATGTCGCATACTCACAGCCCGTGTGATACCGAACACCCAACTCCTCTACTAGTCTGTCTCACAAAGCTCGTTTGCGAAACTATTGCGTTCGTGGAATAGCCTCAGTGAGTGGATCCGCTCTGATGTTTCTTTCTATGTCTCTCTTTATCTCAAGTTCGCGGAGAAAACCATCTGCCGAAATGAGCAATACCTGTCTTAGAATGTGTCTGGATGTCTGATGGGACCTAGCTCATAAATGAACTCCAAATCCAAACTTCTTAGACAGTATCGTCAACTGAACTTAATCAGTATCCTACGCCATACCTTCCCTCAGTATCCACCTGGACCATCTGTCCAAAATACTGCCCCTCGTCAGAGGGAAAACTATAACTCTGACAACCTCTCTGTCATCCAGGTCACCTTGGAAGCCTGGAATGATAACTGTCTCCCGAAGGAGAATGTCGTTATCATATCCCTAGACCATTCACTTATGTTCTAAAACTGCTTCCGATTGTTTCTCCAGGATTGGATGAATATCAACTTATTGCACCTACTGCAAGAACAACATCTGGTGTGGTACTTGACATCTCATGATCAACTCAATTGCCTAAGCAAGTGATCTGCCAATCATGCGTATCCCTCTCCCCTTTAGTCTGTAAGACACCTTTAGAGAGGGTGACTACATCATCTGCAGGTACACTACCATGCCAGGAGTCGACCATTCTAAAAACTCTTAGAATGCTGTCTAAGTACCCTGATTGGGAAACCACCCAAATCTAGATCTAAAACCATAGATCTAGTAACCAGAATGTCTGATATAAGATCCAATTCCTATGTGGAGAAACTACTGTGTGACGACCAAAGTATAACCGATCGTAGTATAGGATTATCACTTCCTACTCTGTGTATGTCATCAAATACCAGGACATCACACCCCACTACCTTCTCAACAGATCCATCCCCTATTCTGATGAAGTCAAACCTATGACTGTCACATCAGAAATAGATGATCTATCTCCGCTATATCTGCTTTAGTCTATAAATAGACATAAGCCTGATGTCCACCAATGCTTCCGCTGCTCCCACTGACTACGACAACCCTCCGGCAGAGTCATATAGACGTGCACTTCTAAAGCTAGTTTAGAACGACGCTATACTCATCCTCCTGTCGGGTCTCACAGTCTGGAACAACAGCAATGGCAAGTCTGGGTAAACAAGAACCTCCCTGCCACCGTCCTTGAGCATACCGAAGTACCTCTCGAGTGCCTGAGGTTACCCATCATATCTGCGGAGTGGCCAATGGAATGTCAAACCAGATTGAATCTTTAAGTTCTTATCAAATCTTCAGTAATCGTTTGTGGTTCTGGAATCACTTCCAGTTCTACCATACTCCCACTACTGTTTTCTGAAAAAATCTATTTTTATTAAAACTGTGGCGAGTCAAGAACAATATCGCTATTGATCTTCCAGATGGTAGAAAGTCAACCCTCGTCATAGCCCGGGTCAACCCACAAACTGCCATTACAGAAACGTGCCTTGAGTTATCCAGAGTCTGGTTTTAAGCATAAGCCGGACAACTCCCCGTACCTTAACAATGTCAAGATATGAACTGTTCTATATCCAATATAGAAACAGAGGCACTGATTTAATTGAACCAAATTCAAATCATGCAGCTATCTCCAGTGCATGTCAAGTAAATGGAGAGAGGCCGATCAGCGTTACTCAACATAGGAATACTTCCAATTATGAGTAACCTGAAAGAGAAGCAAGTTCTCTTAACCATTACTATCATCTGAATACCATATACAAGTATCTACATCTTTGATCACTTTGAAGAATTCCGATACTTGCAATACCTGGTTCTCTACTTTACTCTTATACCTATAACTTCTCAAAACTCAGACCCTGTGTTTCTACGAAACACCTGTCTAAGAACTAGAGAACTCACAAGTAAACAGAATATAGTATGAGTACCTACCCCTCTGTCCTAATGGACACTGGACAACGTACAATGCTCTGTATAAGTCCCTTGAGTCAAATGACTCACTCACTGTGTGTCGTAGGTTGAAAACTGTACTTATGGTTAAGAAGAATTACACCGCTGTTCAATGCTCCTTACCTAACCATCCACTGATATAGGTAAATGTCATAAACATAATTTCAAAAAGGTATATCTCACTCTATAAAAATAGACGTACAGATATATCAATTTGAAATTGGTGCATAACAACGGATATTCAAAACCAAATATTTGCCGACCGACAAACAACCCAGGTGGCTTCCTCAAATATCACCAATTACAACGAATCCCAATATAATGAGGATGGTCACCTAATTCCCAATAACTTACTCCCACTCATCATCTGTAAAACTATACAGATGTGAGAATCATACCTGGTAAATACATACCCTGGAGCAAGTGTCTAATCGGGAAATCAGTTTTTTATTAACAGTACACAGTGAAACTGAAACATTGAAATGTTTCGATGGGGTATCCTGGTATTCCTAGTAATGCCTATTCCATTATCCAGATTCACAACTATAACCGTATAATTCTTTTCCATCTCTCCAAATCCCTTTATATTTCTTTAGTCATTACCTTCTGTACACCCCTTTAGGCTAAATGATTTTCTTCCTTCCCTACCGTTCGGCACCAGCCTATGGTTTGGAAGAAGACTGTCCAATAAGCATAATGGGTGTACTGTCCTAGTCCTAGGAGCACTCGCAACGCGAGAGAAGGTGAAGATAAAAGACACCTGAATGAACCTTATTCCTATTTCTCCTGAACCAGGATCCATCCCCGAACTGGAACAAGTTCCTTTTGAGTTCGTATATAACCATACGATGGATTATCCAATAAACTGGGATCTTCGTAGTGATACGGAGTGTCCTGGAGAAATACAAAGGTGATTTAGGATTGGCGAAGAATACTTGGTTTGGTCGTGAATATTAGTCGCAATTTACTTTGCCCTCTTACTAATCCCTTTCTTTGTCTTAACTTAATACCTTTTGTACACCACCGTTAGGCTAATTGGTTTTCTTCATTCCATACCGGTCGGCACCAGCCTAAGGTTTGGAAGAAGACTATCCAATTTGCGTAATAGGTGTACTATCTCCTAAGCCAAGGAGTACTCGCAATCTGAGAGAGAAGGTAAAAGAAAAAGACAACTAAATAGTCCTATTCGTTTTCTCCAGAACCAGAAACCATCCTCGAATTCCTTCGAGTTCGTATATAACCATACGATGGTTTTGTCCAATGGAAGTGGACGTTCGTAGTAATACGGGGTGTCCTGGAGAAAAGGGTAAAAGTAGGAGTGGCAATGAGGTCTGCAACTCTGATAATCCAAAAGCCAGTGTTAAGAAGGTTCGGTTAACTTGGTCACTGAGTCATAGTCTAGGGTCGGGTCAATGGTCGCTGCCAAAGAGAGAGAGAAATGAAACACTCAGCGTGCACTCTAACCTAGATCAGAATGGTTATCACTTTATCTAATCTGGAAACCTCCCACCGTAACGTCAAATTCTTCCCCAAACCTGAAAGAAGAATTAGCCGGGATCACCCGAGGAGTGAACCAACTCAACAGTGGGAATCGGGATCCAACTATCATCGCATGATAACGTGACGGAATCCGCTCACGCTATCATACTCCAGAAGGTATGCGCATATCTGGCAAGTTTCAGTTCTTTTGAAACTCCCGATGTGGATTTTTGCCCCATGCTCTTATGACCTTGACGAAGGCCAACATATCATAAGTCACATGTCAAGTTCTACCCGTCATTATCCAGGTTAATTTGAACCCACCCGTACATACCCTTGACGAAGGCCAAAATAGTAGTACGACTGTCCCAAACCAACGCATCTATCTATGCTGCAGAAAAGTAACAAATAGCTACCATACACTATGCCTTGACGAAGGCTAACATACATAGCATGAATACTAAGTGCTACCGTTCTGAAATGATGGAGGGCTACGAATGGTTTCTGGCGAAAACCTTTAACGTAACGAACTTGATATCGTTGAAGGAACTGATAGCTTTTTTTATAAAAATATAGTGACGAAAACCTTTGCTAAAGAGGTCACTCCCGGTGAAGGGATCTCGGCTCTTTCCCCGTAGAATGAGGTGCAGGATATTCCAACTGAATACCACGATGCAAAGCAAAAGTAATCGGCTATAGTGAAGTTATTGCCCTGACGCAAACTTTTGTCCAAGGGGTCACTCCCGGTGAAGGGATCTCGGCCCTTGCCTCGTCGACTGAGGAGCAGGATATTCCAACTGAATACCACTGTGCAAAACAAAAGTGAACGTCCTTGCAATAACAGCTTTTTTTGAAAAATGTTCCAACAACATCAGAAAAGGTTTGTTTAGCTTGCATTGATCCGAATCAACGCAGTCCCATCAATTGATCACACCACAAAGAACGAAAATATACTGATGTACGTATATGCCATCCGCATTCGCCACTGGGTCCCGTCATTACCCGTTAGGTTAGCTAACTAACGACAGAGCGGGGACAGGACCAGCGCGGATGCAAAACATATACAATATCTACTAATATATATACCAATATATTATATTTCTATCAAGGCGTGATAAAATGCAACATCACAGAAATGTACAACATCACAGAATAATACAGATATCTGGGATCCCCGGGTTTCACAGAGCCGTTGCTGAAACCCGACGTTCCCCTGGTCGTGTGGATAGCCTGTGCAATGAAATCCTAGACCCCTACGGGCGCGGCAAGTTACCTGCCAAAACCTGAAGCGAGGCAGCCCCCTTCAGCAACGTGAATGGACCACCCAGCACTTCACGGAATCCGGTAACTTGGGCACCCCTCCTGGGTCAGCCTGTACCCTCTACGAGTGCGGCGAATAGCCCTGCCAATTCTAGAGTAAAGCCCCCTCCGTCTCAAAGCCATGAGATGCGGGCCCGTTGCCCTCTAGAACCCGGCTATCCGTGCACCACTCCGCGGGGTAATCCTAGTACAGAAAGTAAAATATACATACAACGGGTACATCGACCGCAACCTGGTCGTGCCCCAAAATAATAATACAAACAGGCAGTGACGGCAGTCCACATGTCGGACGCTCGCCCCGCAATATCAAATGTATATAATACAACAAAAACTGTACTAGCATTGCAACCAGGCTATCCCCCACGACCAATCCGCAACATCACAGCAATACACAGAACATCAACGTGAAAGTCACATTCGCAAATCCGTCTAACCGGGCTATAGCAGTTAGACAGGATTTACCGATCAAGTGACATTCACGGTCGCAGATATAATGTAAATACTGTGAAATAATGTGTTTAAAATATCCGATCGATCAAATTTTACCAAGTGGGCCCCAAGCAATACTGTAGCACTCACAGAAATTCTGGGCCCAAACAAAGTATACCAAAACCCCTATTTTCAGCCCAAAAGCCCACTGCAAAAATTTGGTGCGTTGAAAAGTCAAAAGCGCGGCGGAACCGCGGCCCAAGCAAGGGTTTGGCCGCGGTTCCACGGCGGTATGGTGAGATCTCGCGACCAAATTTTCACAGATTGCTTATATTTCCATACACAGTATTCTGCAACAACCTGAAAAAATTTTGGAGCCAAAAAAAATTTCGACAGAAACTGTGTATTTGAAAACGCGGGCTTTTGGAATTTTGTTCGATCGAAGATGTAAACACACTAGAGCAAGCTAGGCAAGGTGAATGGCCTGGCTCTGATACCAATGTAAGTCCGCGGCGGCACCCCGGCCGTCGATCCGACGCCGGAAACGCAGAAACAAAAAATTTCAAAAACTATTGAACCAGCACCACCGCGCACTTTTCACCCGGATCGGGCCATTAACCTAGCTACTAGCAAACAAGAAAAGAGTAGAGAAGTATACCAAGCGATCCGTGTCCTTCGGTCTTCGTCTCCACTCCGATCTCCCGCGGAAACTCCGTTCATCTCCTCCTCGTCGGAAAAGGCACCACGTAGCCGAGTTCTTTTACGGGCTCCCACCTCTGGACCGAGGCAACTCGGGCGTGAAGTTGGCTAGCCGACGCGTCCAAGGAGTGCTGTAGGCTAGTGTAGAATCTATGTCTCTTTGGGGTAGTGAAGTTGCCATGGATGTGGAGGAGAAAGAGGTTAAGGAAAAATGGTGCTTTCATTTTTCCTAGCAAGAATGAGATGAATGATTTTTGGTAGCAAGCAAAATACATGAGATGAACATTTTTCTCTCCAAATGAAATTCCTCTCACCCTCACAAATAATGGCCGGCCCTCTCATTTCAAAAATGGTGGAGAGAAAAGATCAAAACCAAGAAGGGAGGTGATGGTAGGAAAAGTAGAGGGTGACCACACCAAAAGGTTATGATAACAACATCATGTCAACCTTCATCTCATTTCTAATCACAAATAAAGCAAAGAATGGATGGAAAAAGAATCTCATCATGATGCCACATAATGCAAGAAAACCCCTCCACAAAATGTTATTTGCACTCTTGCAAATAACCCCCTCCAACGGAAAGTCCGGCCACGAAAGAACAAAGGAAAACCGGCCGGAACGGAATGCAAACTGGCAACTTCAGAAAACTGATCCCGTAATAAATTACAGGAAAACCCCGCTACTGCAAATACATGCCCGCATTTGTATTCCTACTGAACACAAATGCAAAGAGACAATATCTACACTATCTAATACTAGGATCCGGCTTAAGCCAAAGCCGACTAGTAAAAACCGTCCGATCACGATCCGTGCAATACCGCACGTATCTGATCGAACCCTGCTATATCTCCATACGGCCTCTACAGCGTTTCGTCCGAAACCTGAGTAACTGTGTGTGTGGTGGACTCTAAAGACTCGTCAATACTATGGCTGTGGATTTAACCACTAGCACGTCATAGGTATTAGCCATACGTGACGGGCCACCAGCTATTGACCAAAAGGGACGTCGATGAGCGATCTCATCCTGACACCCTACCGAGCCTGTCAGTGACAATATCCATACAGTCCGGTCCGTTCGTCTATGAGCATCGCATGGCGGGCCTAGAGGGTTGGTAAAAGTCAGACCCCCAAAAGCGGTACAAGTCGTGTCGGAGTGTAGCCCAGAACACCCTGAGATACTACTGGAATACCTACCAGCAAATCTCCTGCCTTGGCCAAGGACTTTTCATGTTCTGGCTCTCCTAGACACAGCGCGACCTCACCCCCAATACCGGGAGAGACGAACCCCTGCAGATCCGCTCACTGTCTCCATGTGGCTCGGGACTGTACCCAACTAAAACCTGTTTGCACGACTCCTTTGAGCCGTGGTAGGGTAGTAATCAAAGCACAGTGGGAACTCACACGAGACAAATGACGATCTCAGGTCGATGAACTAACCTGTACACATGTCACCAGGGAACTGCTATCTGACATCAGGTATAATCCCAACTAGCAGGTTCCCGACGAGTCCTGTCCGGTGTACTCATAACCCAATGAGCACCTGTATACATCTTAGGTGAACCAACTGACACCAGTGGCTTGTGAGACCGACCACCGCCCCTCGTCGGGGTCTCGACTGTATACACTAGTCTACTCCGGAGTATCGATGCCCTGTCTCGAAACTCCCACGACTAGGGATCTTTTAAGGATGTGCTTATAGACTCCAGCTCTTACGTATATGATCGCCCTCATACTGCTGGTAGTCAAGCAAGAATCCTAGGGGCTCTATCAACGTGTAATAGCGACTCGTAAGGTCACCTAAAGCAGTACACGATGATAAAGATAAACCAGATAGCATACTATCATCTCAAGTAATACTGTCCTACCAGTATAGGTCCTCCCTCAATCATTGCAATCACGTGCCTGTGATCCAATAATTGACTCTGAGGGCACTATATCCAACAGATTTGACTACACTGATTTTACCTCATATTTATGATATTCTATTACCTGAGGCACTGGCACGAGCACTTGGCACTACACTCATGTATAGTGATTACATTGCCGGTTTAGCATGCTGCAGACTTATTTATATTGAGGTTTATTTATATCTGATTATATTGACCTAGGATGGGTCATACATTCGATCTCTGCTTGTAGATATTTTCTATTCATGAGTTAGCAACTCACCCCCGTTGTGCCACAGTTCTTGCAGGTTTTTGCCGTACAGATTCCATAGCGGCTTTTCTGGCACACTGCTTCCATACGGGTGACTTGCTTTGGTAGGTGGGTTCTTTTGTATCAGAACCACCCTTGTACATGTACTTTTCAGATGTATCTAGTCATTCCATCAACCAAAACTTGTAAATTGTTTCAGACTTAGACACAGTGATGTATTATTTCGACCTTAGAGTCGCGCTTGTAGTATTACGGTTTTCAGGCCGTTTTGAGTTTCTTTTTGAGCTTTGATCCTCGCCCCTTTGGCGTTGTATATTATTATTGCTTGCGTGGGTGTGACCGTCGATTGACGAAGAGCTAGCTCCCGCTTGGGGATGCCTTTTATCATTCCATATATATATATCATTCTTGTTGTACCCTGTTCGGGGCTAGATTTTACAAAGGAAACTCTGCCGAAATTTTCAGAAAAGACTACACATTTTTAAAATGCGTTTTCGGCTTAGGTATTTGAAACTTTGATTTCCAAAACATGTTTTCTTTGCTTCTTAAAAACCAGTTTTTCTTTAGTTACTCTTTAAAATGGTTTTAGATTTCTGGGCTTTTGGCTTACTTGGATCAGATGGGGTCCTATAGACTTCATATGGTTCAAGGGCCAGTCACGTGCTCTTTCGGGTCGTGACACTAGTCGTGGGAATATCGAGACGGGGCATCGATATTCCAGAGTAGACTGGCGTATATCTTCTCGACCCATGTGATGGGCGATGGTTGATCCCATATCCATTGGTGTTTGAAATCAGAGATGGTATACGGGTGCTCAGTGGAGACTGAGTACACTGAACGGACTCGTCGATAACTCCTAGATGGTATTATACCTCACGTCAGATAGCAGTTCTCTGGTGACACTGGTACAGGTTAGTCTGTCGACCCGAGATCGTCATAGAGTCTTGTGTGTCTTCCACTGTGATTTGATTTCCAACCCTACAACGGCTCTACTGAGTCTTGCAAACAGGTGGTTTTTGGGTACAGTCCCGAGTCACATGGAGGCAATGAGCGATAGGAGGGGATTCGTCTCTCCCGGTATTGGGGGTTGATGTTGCGCTATGCTCAATTGGTCATAACTGAAATTCCTGGCCAGGGTAGATGAGATTTACTGATAAGTATTATCAGTAGTTTCTCGCCCTTTATGGACCTTATATCGGCATGACTTATCAAGCTATTTGGGTCTGACGTTTACCACCCATAGGCGAGATATGCGACATATCAGACGAACAGACGGAACTGTACGGTAGTGTTACTGATTGGATTCGCAGGAGTATGAGCAGGCTTGCTTGTTGATCTTCTGATCGCTCAATACCCGGGTGGCTGTTACGTTTAGCACGCCTCTTGCGGCTTGTGGGTGTTTGATATGATCATCACCTACTGCCGGCGTTTTGACGAGTCTTTAGAGTCCTACACAGAGGTTTCCTGGCTCAGGCGAAACGGAGTAGGAGCACATATGAGATATGTGCGGGACCGAGATTAATACATGTATGTGATACCGTATTCTATTCTCGCGATTTGTATCATTGGTCAGTTATATGCGATATAGCCGGGTTATCGAATCAAGTGTTGATTCGATAAATTGATACACATGATATTAGTCGGTTATATGCGATATGACCGGATCATTAAATCAAGTGTTGATTTAATGATTTAATGTATAATTATATATTTGATATATGAATTTACATTGACTAGTATTGCTCACTTGACCATTTCTTTTTCTCACTTTTGAGTACATGTTATATATGTGATATATACATTGTATCATGCTAGGTTATATATACAACTTGTGTGTGTAGGACTTACACCATATCCATGATAAGTTTGGGGTTTTAATTATCTTTAGTAATTCATATTTGAGTGGAATTGTATCATGCTAGAAGCTTAGAGTAGCTAATTGTGAGTTTTGACTTAGTCCACTCAATTTGTTTTACACTAAAGATATTTATAAACCTAACCATTATCCTTGGTAAGGTTAAGTCTCTACAATGGTTAAGTGTATGACACTAACTCACCATGGTTGTAAATCTAACCTCATTCTCATTTTTTTTTCTCATCTTCATCTTCTTCTTCACAACTCCAAAGCTTTCTAGGTTTTGGATTAATGAAGAAATATTGTGAGAAAATAAAATCTAAAGTGAGTCCACTTCCTACTTTATCATCCTCTGCTACTTGCCATTTAGTTTTGGGTGTTCTCTTCACGAAGTTCATCACCTAGTGAAGAGGTAGCTTGGGTTTGAGTCTCCTCGACATAGATCATCTTCGGCTTCGAAGGTATCGAGCAAGCCCGTTCATTTCTTCGTGAACCATCACTAGAGTCCGGGAGTTCGATGATCGCAGCGAAGGGACGACTACACAGAGCTTTAGAAGTGAAGGACCGGGTCTACAAAGGTTGTATTCTTGTTCACTTCTTATGTAATGTTTGATTGTATGTTTTGTTACCCTAGTTTTCTAGTATGAATCCTTGGATGTTTGCTTAGCACCTCCTTAAATTTTTGTTGTGGCATGCTTGATGCTAGCAAACCTTAGGTTA
This sequence comes from Agapanthus africanus, assembly GCA_030015575.1. NCBI lineage: Eukaryota > Viridiplantae > Streptophyta > Magnoliopsida > Asparagales > Amaryllidaceae > Agapanthus > Agapanthus africanus. Next base: position 266,675,576 of record JASDDO010000016.1, on the reverse strand, counting down.
GGTGCTGAGGAAATCCCAACATGGTATCAGAGCCTAACTAGAAACCTAGACGATGCTAGATTAATACGAAATCGAAACAACTTCGAAATACGATTTCAAAAACCCTGCAGATTTTGCTCTCTGTCGATTTTGAAAAAGTCGTTAAAAATTATGCAAACAACTGCAGAGTGATGTATGTGATACATATAGTGCACAGAAAAAATTTGAGAGCATTTGCTTGGAAATGACCCTAGATCATTACCCCCAAAACCGGCCACATTCAGCCCAAACTGCCTCGTTTTTGTTCTGTGCATTGTACTGTAGATTGCGGGGTTTCAGGTATTGTTTGTTTAGTCCAAAATTGCATGTGATGAATATTTTGATATATGACTAAAACGGAGTGTTTCGTAGTCGTATAATTTAACATTGTAATGGTAACCTAGGCTATGTTTAACAGTTCGAACGAACTTCAAACATCACCCCATGACCCCTCTGAAATTTTCCAAGAGTTGGAATTTTCTTAAGTTATTATATTCAATAGTCATGCAAGTAACTCTATGGATCCTCTAGAAGAATAAAAACCTTAACTCGATTCTATGCCCTCGGAACCGCGACTTGAACCCTAGGGTTTGTCGTAGTTCCGCGGTGTCATAGGTGAGGCGTTGGTTTGACCCTTCTACGGCTGGGTCATAAGTACTTGTCACGACCCGAAATTCGGTCCGTAACCGGCACTTAAATTACGTAACGTCTACAGGCGTACGTAACTTAAGTAAGCCGAAACCCAGAAATCTAAACCACCCAAAACTGGATCAACGGAGAAAAACATAATTTAGAAGTTTTAGGAGTCGCCATTTAAAATTTCTAACTCTAGTTTTCTTTCATAAAAATTTCGGCAGCACCTCCTTTGTAAAACTGGCCCCGTAAACGGGTACAACACAGATAATATAATAAACATCCCAAGTGGGAGAAAAATCACGCCCACCGGCGGAGACAATCACCACAACAAGTATACGACGCCAAAGCGAAGAAATATCAAAGAGAACGACTATATCAAGAAGTAAACATAACCACAACAACCTGCTTCTACGAGCACGGTTCCCAAAACCAATATACAACACTGATATCTCACAAGTCGTCTCTAAGTCATATACAACAAGAGTAGATGGAGAATACTAGATCCAACAAATGATATACAATATACAACGGATAACCGCAAACCCACCTATAAAGCAACGGCCTCACTGCCAAGGTAGCGGTATCCCCAAAAGTAATGATGATAAGCTGCCCCGCCGCGACTACTCAGAGGGTAAGTCCTGCAAAACTGTGGCACAACGGGGGTGAGTTGCCAACTCGTGAATAGTAATTAACATCATACAGTAATCGCAAGTATGCACTAACATCAATGATCAATAACATGTGAACTGATAGCATGAGTATGACAATATGAATATACAACTATCATGATATTCATATCAATATAATACTGAGTGCGGAAAGTAAATAATCTCATGCGCATATCATCAGCATGAAAAACACGGTGTATCTCAACAACACCCAAATCCCAAAATACTCAGATCGGCCCTCAGATCGGCCCCTCAAATCCTGTACCTCTCGTGAAACCCGAGTGTCAAACATCGACACCCAAAAACATAATATCCATACGTTCCTCGAAAACCAAGTATCCTACCTCGATACTTGCGTTTTCACGTATCGGTCTTTCTGATATCCATACGTTCCTCGAAACTAAGTATCCCACCTCGATACTTGCGTTTCCACGTATCGGTCTGTCAAACCCCATGTATCTCTCGGAAATTAAGTGCCCACATCGACACCTTAATTTCCCATATCGCATCTCAAATGCATAAGTCCATATAATGTATCTCGCGGATCCCAAGAATCCAAATCCAGAATACATATATACAGCGTCCCATACCACCGATATATATGCAATACAAATCATATAAATCCAATCCAAATACATATATATACGGCGTCCCATACCACCGATATATATGCTATAAAAACTGTAATATCTACATCCAGAATACATATATACACAGCGTCCCATACCACTGATATATATGCAATACAACTGATCATATAACAATAGCAAGGTATATGTGCTAACAAGTAAAATAGCATGGTATATGTGCGAACAAGTAATGTAACATAGTATACATATGAGCATGTAGGTATACAGGTATGTTCTATGTAATATGCATTGTCGCACAAGTATAACAGTTTAATGTCGCTAACCGATAGCAAGGTATATGAATGAGCAATTGTGTTGTGCCTATCATGTCAATTATCAACAGTGTGTGTGTAGCATATCATTGGTGCTCGTGCAACATGGACTGTCGATAATAGTGCAGTGTACATCAGATATAATATCATGCACTACAAGTAACTATATGCAATGTGAATCATGCAATGTCTCTATATAAGCAAATGAGCATACGGCTAATATTATATCATATCTAGCCCCGACGCGTAGCGCCATACGGGCGATTCCCCGTAGATGTTAAATCTACTCACCCTGTGGTCTCCAGCTATGAAAATCCGACCACCTGCTTCCCTTTGTTCGCAGCGTCTGAAGTCCCCGCTTGCGACGCTATAATATCACAAACACAAGAAATAATGCGAATATCTTAGAAGCAATCTCAATAACCTAAAACTACGTAATATAAAACGCAACAACGCACTAAACCACATCACGAATACACGTCTAGCGCAAACACACGAAACGATACCTAAACCCAAACTGAGTACGTCGCAGCACGACACACGACTCGTGTCGCAACACGTATCACGCGAACTCAAAACACACGATTATAGGTAATCGATCCCAGATTTTGCATACTGCATCAACTAATAAAATCAACAGTACCAAACAACCCCAAATAACAGCAGACAACTACCCACAGGAAACCCACCCCAACCCTCACCAAGTCGGCCGGCGTCGCCGGCCCTCTCCTCAAAGCTCGCCGGCCCAGACCGGCGGGGTGGTCCCCGTCTCCTGGGTGGTGTCTCAGGTTAACCTGCACAATCCTCTGAAGTTGTTTCCTCAATCACTAAACTCCCCAGATCATAGCAGATAGTAATATCTCTAAAAATACACTAAAAACCCGATATCGCCTCAATCGATATAATTTACGTTCTACGCAGAATTTAACGATCGAAACCACACAAAAACTACAAATTAACAGTATAGGGGATATACCTAGCCACTTTGCTCTCAAGTTCCAAGCTTTCCCCTCTCCAAGTGATCAAGATCAAGAATTTCCTAAGCTTTTGGTATTTTTGTGAAAGGTTTCAGAAATTTGAGAGTTTTTGTGATAGAATTGAGTTAAAATGATATGGGAATTGTTCAAGTGCAGTAGAGGATGAAGGATTTTCGGCCAAGGGGTGAGGTGGAGGGTTGGTGATGAATTTCCTAGCAATTTCCCTCATTTATTGCCTCATTAATGCATACACACATACACACACACTCATGCATGCATCTCTTTATCTTTTCTTTTCTTTTTTCATTTAAATCCTATCTTAAATCCTAGTCCACACAATATATTCCCTAGGTGAAGTGAGAAGGATTCCTAACTTAGAAGTTTTAAAGAAAAAGTCGCAAACGGAAATTTTCCCAAAATTTAAATACCGCATTAAAATAATATTAAAAATTGGGAAAAACCAAATTGAACCAAAACGTCCCATATACTCCCAACGTTCGCGCACTAGCTTTATTTTAGCTAAACTAGGTGCTGGCAAGTCTATATGGTCGTTTGTTCACAGTCGGGTAAAAACGGAAAATACCGACAAACTTACCCTAAAACGGACGAAATCGCATAACGATTTCCAAAACGTTACAATCTCCCCCCTTATAGAAATTCGGTCCCCGAATTACAATTTCATACTAAAACGTACCTTCAAAAAGATAAGGGAATCTCTCCCGCATCTCGCTCTCGGTCTCCCAAGTGATCTCCTCACCAGTCGGACTACGCCACAGAACCTTTACAGAAGGCAAGTCCCTAGACCGAAGTTTCTTCACCTGCCGATCCAAAAAAACTATCGGCTGCTCGGTGAACGAAAGATCACGCTCAAGCTGAACGGTCTCGTGCTGAATCATATGGGAAGGATCATGAAGGTATCTACGAAGCATCGACACATGAAAAACGGGGTGAACATCTGGAAAACTAGGCGGGAGCGCTAAACGATAAGCAACCGAACCTACTCGCTCGAGGATCTCGAAAGGACCTACAAATCTGGGACTGAGCTTCCCTCTCTTCCCAAATCGCATAACGCCCTTCATCGGAGAAATCTTCAGGAATACATGATCTCCCACTGCGAACTCAAGTCTGCGACGACGACGGTCGGCATAAGACTTCTGCCTGCACTGGGCTGTTCTCATCCTGTCCTGAATCAGCTGGATCTTCTCCGTAGTCTCCTGAACAAGCTGGGGTCCCAACACCAAACTCTCACTAAGCTCGGTCCAACAGACTGGCGATCGACACTTCCTACCATATAAAGCCTCAAAAGGTGCCATCTGAATAGTCTCCTGAAAGCTGTTATTATAGGAGAACTCAATCAACGGCAAGTGACGATCCCAACTGCCCCCAAAATCAAGCACACATGCACGGAGCATATCCTCCAGAGTCTGAATAGTCCGCTCCGTCTGACCATCTGTCTGCGGATGAAAAGCGGTGCTAAAACTCAATCTGGTACCCAAAGCTTCCTGAAGCTTCTGCCATAGACGGCTAGTAAACTGGGTACCTCTGTCGGATACTATGCATGTGGGAACACCGTGCAAACGCACAATCTCATCTATATAAAGCTGAGCGTACTGAGCATAGCCGAAAGTGGTTTTCACTGGAAGGAAGTGAGCCGCTTTCGTCAACCGGTCTACAACAACCCAAATGGAGTCATACCCTCTACTGGTCCTGGGTAGACCCACAATAAAGTCCATGGAAATCTGCTCCCATTTCCACTCCGGAATGGGTAAAGGCTGCAACTCTCCAGCCGGTCTCTGATGCTCAGCCTTGACTTGCTGACAAGTCAGGCACCTCGAAACGAAGTCCGAAATATCGCGCTTCATCCCTTCCCACCAGTAGTAGTCTCTCAAGTCTCGGTACATCTTGGTGGAACCTGGATGAACGCTAAAAGTCGACTGATGTGCCTGCTCTAGGATCTCGCGTCTCCAACCATCAACATCCGGTACACACAAGCGAGTCCCGCATCGTAGCACACCCTGGTCATCAATCATGAACTCCGAAACCGTACCTCGTCGAACAAGCTCAAGAATCTCAGACAAACGAGCATCACTGGGTTGCGCCTCACGAATACGATCAACAAGTAGTGGACGGGCGCGGACATGAGCAAACTGTCCCCCAGTGGAGGTAAACTCGAACTGCACTCTACTATCACACAAGAGCTGCCAATCTGCAGAAGACTGACACCGAACGGCGCTCAGCTGGGACAAGCTACCCACGGGCCTACGACTCAAAGCATCGGCTACCACATTCGCCCTGCCCGGGTGATAAAGGATCTCACAATCATAATCCTTCACTAGCTCCATCCATCGGCGCTGTCTCAGGTTCAGATCTCTCTGCTGGAAGATGTACTTCAGACTCTTGTGATCCGTGAAGATCTGACACGACTCCCCATACAAGTAGTGTCTCCAGATCTTCAACGCAAAAACTACCGCAGCCATCTCTAGATCGTGAGTGGGGTAATTCTGCTCATGCTTCTTCAGCTGCCTAGAAGCATATGCAATCACCCTATCATGCTGCATCAAAACACAGCCGAGTCCCACTCGAGAAGCATCACAATACACAACGTAGCCTCCCGATCCAGAAGGTAAAGAAAGAACTGGTGCTGTCGTCAACCGAGTCTTCAACTGCTGAAAACTCTGCTCGCACGCATCAGTCCAGAGAAAAGGAACCCCCTTCCGGGTCAATCCAGTCAGCGGTGCAGCGATACTCGAAAAATCCTGCACAAAACGGCGATAATAACCAGCTAAGCCCAAAAAGCTGCGGACCTCAGTCACCGATCCAGGTCTGGGCCAAAGCTGTACAGCCTCGATCTTCCTCGGGTCCACAAGAATCCCATCACTAGTCACCACATGACCCAGGAAGTCCACTCGATCAAGCCAAAACGCGCACTTTGAGAATTTAGCATACAGCTGGTGCTCTCTCAAAATCTGCAAAGTAATCCCCAAGTGCTGCTCATGCTCCTCTCGACTCCTAGAGTAAACCAGTATGTTATCAATAAACACAATAATGAACTGGTCGAGGAACGGCCTGAAAAATTCGGTTCATCAGATCCATGAACGCTGCTGGCGCATTGGTGAGTCCGAACGACATCACCAAAAACTCATAATGCCCATAGCGTGTACGAAAAGCAGTCTTCGGAATGTCATCATCCCGAACCCGCAACTGATGATAACCCGAACGCAAATCAATCTTCGAAAAATGTTTCGCACCCTGGAGTTGATCGAATAAATCGTCAATGCGGGGTAAAGGATACCTGTTCCGCACCGTAACACGGTTCAACTGACGATAATCCACACATAACCTCAAACTGCCGTCCTTCTTCTTGACGAACAGAACAGGAGCTCCCCACGGCGAAACACTCGGACGCACAAGTCCCAAATCAAGCAACTCTTGCAATTGATCTTTAAGCTCTTTAAGCTCTGCCGGAGCCATCCGATAAGGCGGTATAGAAATAGGCTCCGTGCCAGGAATCAGATCAATGCAAAACTCGATATCGCGCTCTGGCGGCATCCCAGGTAGCTCATCGGGAAAAACATCGGGAAACTCTCGCACGGTAGAAACCTGGTCCAACAACTCCACTGTGGCTCCAGTATCATGAATGAACGCCAAGAATCCCCGACATCCCCTCCTCAAAAGCCGACTAGCGCACAAAACAGAAATCAAGCTGTGAGGGGCGGCACTACGGTCCCCCTGCACAACCAACACCGACTCGCCGGGAAAACAAAATCTAACTGTCTTCTCGCGGCAGTCCACGGACGCATAGCAAGTAGCTAGCCAATCCATGCCCAACAAAACGTCGAAGTCCAACATCTCCAGAAGGATCAAGTCGACGGGCAGATCTCTGTCACCAATATGGACGACACAAGATCGAAACACATAACGCGCAACAAACGACTCTCCCACAGGAGTAGTCACGATCAGCGGCTGATCCAGCAAACACGACTCTCGGCCTAACCTCGGCACGAAGTGCGTAGAAACATACGAATGCGTGGATCCCGGATCAAAAAGAACATGCGCATCAAAAGAACATACAGAAAGAGTACCTGAAACCACTGCATTGGACGCCTGAGCGTCCTGGTGAGTCAAGGCAAAAACCCTAGCCTGACCTCTACCGGCTACTAGCTGTCCTCTGCCTCTGCCACCTCGACCTCTCGGTACAAAACCTCCGCGACCACGACCTCGTTGAACAGGAGTCTGACGCGGCGCAACTACAGGAACAAGAGGCAACGCTCTCTGAGGTGGAGAAGGTGGTAAGGTAGTCTGTGGTACAGCTGGCTCGTTCACACGCGGCTCTATACAATCTCGAACCCGATGACCCAAACTACCACACCGGTAACATCCCGAAGTAAACTGCCGATCATCCTGAGGGTAAGAACCATAAAGTCGACCGCTTCCCGAACCGCCACTAACAGAACGAAAACTGTCTCGACGTCTAAACGTCTGCCTCGCTGCCACATCACCTATACGAACTCTCTTCGGTCCCGGAACAACTGATAACTCAGCTAGACGCTCCTCTACCGAAAGAGCTGCATCCACCGCTGCCGCATACGTGTCACAATGCTGAACACTGATGGCTAAGAATATCTGGGTAAGTAGGCCTCGAACAAACCTCTTCACCCTCATCTCCTCAGTCGCCACCAGGTATGGAGCATATATCGACAGCTCAGTAAACAATACATCATAATCCGACACCGTCATCCCCGGCGTCTGACGTAAAGACTCAAATCTGCGCGCTCGCGCATCTCTGACGCTCGGTGGAAGAAAACGAACGAGAAAAGACGTCACAAACTCAGCCCAGGTCATAGGAGCAAGACCAGCGGCTCTGCCTCTCTCCAACGACTCACACCACTTCTGGGCCATACCCTCCAGACGAAAACTGGCAAACTCTACCCATCTCTCGTCGGAACATCGGAGTGAGCGACAAATCCTGGCCATCCGGTCGATAAACGACTGCGGATCCTCGGTAACATCTGTACCCGTAAACACCGGAGGTCTCAGCCTCATGAAATCCGTCAACGACACAGCAATAACCCCCGGAGCTGCAACTGCGACTATCGGAACTGTAGGTACCATCGTGGCCTCCGCAGCGGGTGGAACAACCGCCTGCCCCTGCTCTCGGATGGTCTCTACCAAAGTCCCCACAATCTGGCGCAGATCCTGTATACCAGCTCCAATCATAGCAATATACTCCGGTACAACAGGCGTACCATCCCGGTCAGTCCTCGCCTCAGGCGAGTCAACTCTGACCTCGGCCCTCGCGGCCGCTCTCTGAGCCCTCGTAGTCTTCGGCGGCATATGGGCTATAAATTGAAACAAGATTCGATAAGGAACGGAAATCGAATCACAAGATGTATATCAATCACGGAAGGAATATCAATCAACAAGTCCTAAGGTCACTTAGGCGGAGTACCGTGTCGTAAGTATGCCGCGGAACATACATACGCTACGTCACTCTGCTTAAGCCACCTACTCCATCATACCAAGGTCATCCTAGACTCCGAAAGGTAAAACCTAACGCTCTGATACCAACTTTGTCACGACCCGAAATTCGGTCCGTAACCGGCACTTAAATTACGTAACGTCTACAGGCGTACGTAACTTAAGTAAGCCGAAACCCAGAAATCTAAACCACCCAAAACTGGATCAACGGAGAAAAACATAATTTAGAAGTTTTAGGAGTCGCCATTTAAAATTTCTAACTCTAGTTTTCTTTCATAAAAATTTCGGCAGCACCTCCTTTGTAAAACTGGCCCCGTAAACGGGTACAACACAGATAATATAATAAACATCCCAAGTGGGAGAAAAATCACGCCCACCGGCGGAGACAATCACCACAACAAGTATACGACGCCAAAGCGAAGAAATATCAAAGAGAACGACTATATCAAGAAGTAAACATAACCACAACAACCTGCTTCTACGAGCACGGTTCCCAAAACCAATATACAACACTGATATCTCACAAGTCGTCTCTAAGTCATATACAACAAGAGTAGATGGAGAATACTAGATCCAACAAATGATATACAATATACAACGGATAACCGCAAACCCACCTATAAAGCAACGGCCTCACTGCCAAGGTAGCGGTATCCCCAAAAGTAATGATGATAAGCTGCCCCGCCGCGACTACTCAGAGGGTAAGTCCTGCAAAACTGTGGCACAACGGGGGTGAGTTGCCAACTCGTGAATAGTAATTAACATCATACAGTAATCGCAAGTATGCACTAACATCAATGATCAATAACATGTGAACTGATAGCATGAGTATGACAATATGAATATACAACTATCATGATATTCATATCAATATAATACTGAGTGCGGAAAGTAAATAATCTCATGCGCATATCATCAGCATGAAAAACACGGTGTATCTCAACAACACCCAAATCCCAAAATACTCAGATCGGCCCTCAGATCGGCCCCTCAAATCCTGTACCTCTCGTGAAACCCGAGTGTCAAACATCGACACCCAAAAACATAATATCCATACGTTCCTTGAAAACCAAGTATCCTACCTCGATACTTGCGTTTTCACGTATCGGTCTTTCTGATATCCATACGTTCCTCAAAACCAAGTATCCCACCTCGATACTTGCGTTTCCACGTATCGGTCTGTCAAACCCCATGTATCTCTCGGAAATTAAGTGCCCACATCGACACCTTAATTTCCCATATCGCATCTCAAATGCATAAGTCCATATAATGTATCTTGCGGATCCCAAGAATCCAAATCCAGAATACATATATATACAGCGTCCCATACCACCGATATATATGCAATACAAATCATATAAATCCAATCCAAATACATATATATACGGCGTCCCATACCACCGATATATATGCTATAAAAACTGTAATATCTACATCCAGAATACATATATACACAGCGTCCCATACCACTGATATATATGCAATACAACTGATCATATAACAATAGCAAGGTATATGTGCTAACAAGTAAAATAGCATGGTATATGTGCGAACAAGTAATGTAACATGGTATACATATGAGCATGTAGGTATACAGGTATGTTCTATGTAATATGCATTGTCGCACAAGTATAACAGTTTAATGTCGCTAACCGATAGCAAGGTATATGAATGAGCAATTGTATTGTGCCTATCATGTCAATTATCAACAGTGTGTGTGTAGCATATCATTGGTGCTCGTGCAACATGGACTGTCGATAATAGTGCAGTGTACATCAGATATAATATCATGCACTACAAGTAACTATATGCAATGTGAATCATGCAATGTCTCTATATAAGCAAATGAGCATACGGCTAATATTATATCATATCTAGCCCCGACGCGTAGCGCCATACGGGCGATTCCCCGTAGATGTTAAATCTACTCACCCTGTGGTCTCCAGCTATGAAAATCCGACCACCTGCTTCCCTTTGTTCGCAGCGTCTGAAGTCCCCGCTTGCGACGCTATAATATCACAAACACAAGAAATAATGCGAATATCTTAGAAGCAATCTCAATAACCTAAAACTACGTAATATAAAACGCAACAACGCACTAAACCACATCACGAATACACGTCTAGCGCAAACACACGAAACGATACCTAAACCCAAACTGAGTACGTCGCAGCACGACACACGACTCGTGTCGCAACACGTATCACGCGAACTCAAAACACACGATTATAGGTAATCGATCCCAGATTTTGCATACTGCATCAACTAATAAAATCAACAGTACCAAACAACCCCAAATAACAGCAGACAACTACCCACAGGAAACCCACCCCAACCCTCACCAAGTCGGCCGGCGTCGCCGGCCCTCTCCTCAAAGCTCGCCGGCCCAGACCGGCGGGGTGGTCCCCGTCTCCTGGGTGGTGTCTCAGGTTAACCTGCACAATCCTCTGAAGTTGTTTCCTCAATCACTAAACTCCCCAGATCATAGCAGATAGTAATATCTCTAAAAATACACTAAAAACCCGATATCGCCTCAATCGATATAATTTACGTTCTACGCAGAATTTAACGATCGAAACCACACAAAAACTACAAATTAACAGTATAGGGGATATACCTAGCCACTTTGCTCTCAAGTTCCAAGCTTTCCCCTCTCCAAGTGATCAAGATCAAGAATTTCCTAAGCTTTTGGTATTTTTGTGAAAGGTTTCAGAAATTTGAGAGTTTTTGTGATAGAATTGAGTTAAAATGATATGGGAATTGTTCAAGTGCAGTAGAGGATGAAGGATTTTCGGCCAAGGGGTGAGGTGGAGGGTTGGTGATGAATTTCCTAGCAATTTCCCTCATTTATTGCCTCATTAATGCATACACACATACACACACACTCATGCATGCATCTCTTTATCTTTTCTTTTCTTTTTTCATTTAAATCCTATCTTAAATCCTAGTCCACACAATATATTCCCTAGGTGAAGTGAGAAGGATTCCTAACTTAGAAGTTTTAAAGAAAAAGTCGCAAACGGAAATTTTCCCAAAATTTAAATACCGCATTAAAATAATATTAAAAATTGGGAAAAACCAAATTGAACCAAAACGTCCCATATACTCCCAAAGTTCGCGCACTAGCTTTATTTTAGCTAAACTAGGTGCTGGCAAGTCTATATGGTCGTTTGTTCACAGTCGGGTAAAAACGGAAAATACCGACAAACTTACCCTAAAACGGACGAAATCGCATAACGATTTCCAAAACGTTACAGTACTGTGGCACATTTTGGATACTATAATTTCGCTCAAGTGTTGAGCTCATTGGGAGATGTGGGTGTTGGTTGATTCGGTCAAAACGTTTAACATTGTCTAGTTGATTGTAATGGGATACAATACTTGGAATCCACAGTATTTGAATTTTATAAATCTAGCGATTTAGTTTCATTTGATCGGTTGCCACGGGATTTTGATGCGATCAAAAGTCCGTCGCAATCACGTTTTGTATGCGGATACTCGTCGGGTAACATTATTAGATAGCTACGTCCCATAGCCCCGACCAAGTGACTGTAGGAGAACCCCGTCGCCAAAAGCATCCATCCAGGTGCTCGCGGCAATGGTGTTCCGTCTTAGTGCACTTCGTCGACAGCATCGGGGGGTGCGAACGTCTACTAAAGTTTCTGACGAGCATTCGATCGGAATGTCGGGAATCTTGTTGAATTGCCCGACTTGATATTGAAAAGTATTTTCAATATCGAGACTAAAATGCGGAGTTTATAATTGTTAGGCATGCGATGTCTAAGGAATTAAAATTGTTAGGCATGAAATCCGCAATATAAGATATTATGGGTTTATGATGTCTAAGGTGGTTGCGGATTCCAACTGTTGTAGTTTTCATTTTCTTTTCTGCGACCGTAAGTGTAATATGTGGGGTATCGCCGGTTTCGTTGCTATACGTCAACGACAATTGGGATACGCATATTTACTTACGTTGATGACATGTGATGTTATGTGTTGCTGGGATATGTTATATTGGATCGTCGTGTTTGAATAGCCGGGGTTTTTTTAATGTGAGATGAGAATTTTTCATTTTCATTCATGTAAAAACTTGTATGTAATATTTTTTTATTGGGACACTTCCGGGTTGAGGAAGATGTCACCGTTGATGTATATTATTTACTTTTCCGCATTAGGATATACCCAAGGAGAGGAGCACAAGTAACCGGGTTCTAGAGTCCAGTGGGAGACCATCTTCGAGGCGTCGAGACCGGGTCTCCTAACTATAGAATTGGTAGGGTTTCTTGCCGCTCTCGTAGGGATCTAGGGATGTGGGTTTGGCTATTCATCACAACCGTAGAATCCGTGTTTTATACAGGCTTAATATAAAACCCGGAAATCCTAGTATATCCAATATTTCATATGTTGTTTTCTGCTGTTATATCTGTGATGTGATCATTTGATATGTTGAGATAGATACTGTATATAATATATATGATATGTTATATAGACGTTGCTTATGTTTTACACCCGCGCTAGCCCTGCCCTGCCCTGCCGTCAGTTACCTAACCTAACGGTGCATGACGGGGCTTCGTGGCGAATGCGGATGGCATAAGCGTACGTTGTATTTATCTGTGATGTTTAGGTAACTTAAATGATGGGACATTCATTAATGAGATTAATGAAGGAAAATAAACCTAATGATGTTGTGGAATCGAATTTTCAAAAACTGGTTGCTCCAGTTGTTGCTTTGCATAGCGGTATTCCTTGCAGAATATCCAGCACCTTATTCGACGAGGAAAGAGCCGAGACCCCTTCACCGGTAGTGACCTCTTTAGCAATAACTGGCAGATGCTACAACCCTCGGTTTGTCTTTTGATTGCTTTTCTAGTTCTTGCTTTGCATGGTGGTATTGTGAATATCATGCACCTCATTCGACGAGGAAAGAGCCGAGATCCCTTCACTGGGAGTGACCTCTTTAGCGAAACTAGCAAAGGCCTCAAAAACACTCTATTTTAAACCATTTGATTCTACAACGAGATCAAGTTCAAAGCGTTAAAGGTTTTCTTAAAAACCATCCGCAACCCTCCGTCATTTTAGGAAGTTGAGTAGGTATTCGTGTTGTGTTTGTTGACTATAGTTAAGGCACAGTGTACGGTAGATAAGTGATGTCTTCCTACATAGCATATGATGCGATTAGTTAGGACAGTCATGTCACTTTGTTGACCATAGTTAAGGGTCATATGGATGGGTCTAATTAATCACGAAATGACGGGTAGAACTTGACTAGTGCTTATAATTTGTTGACCATAGTTAAGGTCATAAGCCACTAGGGGTGAAAACCATTATCGGGAGTTTCAAGTGTTGAAATTTGCAATGAGATTGCATACCTTCTATGAGATAGTTGGATCCTGATACTCACTGCGAGTAATTGTTACTCCTGAGAGAGTTTTACACTTTACAATTAGCCGATCAAGTAGGTGTCTAGAAAGGTGTCAACGGGGTTACACCCCTAGGAAAATGAGGTTTATTTTAATTAGGTTCGTGCGAAAGCACGGGAAACCTCCCTCAAAGTACCGGCACTGGCCTGGCTGAAAGATTGGCGAACTTGTAGGGTGTAATTAATCCCGGCTACTCTTTCCCTTTAGGGTTTGAAGGAAGATTTGATAAAAACAGTGGGAGCCATCTTGATTAGATAAAATATATAACCAATCTAATCTTGCTAGAGCGTACGCAGAGTGTTTTCTTCTCTCTCTCTCCAGGTAGCAACCATGTCATGCCTTAATCAAGATAATAATATGGATGTATTGACCGAACCCACTTGTTATACCGAGCTGGGGAACGTAGTTCCCGCTCCAACTTATAATTGTTATAAGACCGAGCAGGAAATAGGGGAATACCAGGATTCCCATGCCGCCCAAACAAAGAAAGTGCATGTTGATGCATCTTCTTCGGGTGTATTCGTTTCAGAGAACTGTTTCTCAGTATCCTCTACGTCCTGGGTATTAGATACCGGATCATGATCCTACATATGTAATTGTTTACATGGGCTACAGAAAGGTAGAGAACTGGGAGTGGGTGATATGTCTCTAAGTATAGAGAATGGTGCAATTGTTGCAGCCAAATCAGTTGGCAAATATCACCTTGTATTTCCAAATACATTGATTCTGAACGAATGTTATTAGATGCCGAACCTGATATGCAACATTATATCAGTCTCTTTATTTACTAAAGAAAAGATATAATTTTGTATTGTTGGATAATATTTTGAATATTTCCTATATCAAGAGTTGATCGGATCAGGCACGTTATTTAATGGCATATAGTTCTAAATCAAACCACAGTTCTTAACGTAAAGAACACACAAAAGAGGAAGAGTTCAGAAATGAATGAATCTTTCTTGTGACATTGTAGACTAGGTCATATCAATGCGACCCGACTAGCTAAGTTACATTAAGATGCATGTTTAAATCAGTTTGAATTTACATCTTGTGAAACTTGCCAGTCATGTCACAAAGATAAGATGACCATAGCTCCGTTTACTTGAAACAGAGAAAGGGTTAATGAACTCTTGGGACCGATACATGATGATAGATGTGGTCCCCTGTCTACACATGCCAGGACTGGTTCTTTGTACTTCATTATATTCACTAATGATCTCTCAGGATTCGGACATATGTTCCTGTTGAAACACAAGCCTGAAACTTTTGAGAAATTCAATGAATATAAATCCAAAGTAGAGAACCAAGATGGGTAAAAGTATTATGTCCTTTGATGTGATCAAGGAAGAGAATACTTGAGCATGGAGATCCTGGACCATTCAAAAGGAGAATGAGATTCTCTCTCAGCATTACTCCTCTGTATACACCACAGCACAACAGTGTATCGGGACGGAGCAATCATACCCAATTCGATATGGTGCGCTCTAAGATGAGTATTACTGAGTATCTTATTTCCCTTTGGGAGTTATGCACCTGAGAAGATGCATACCTATTGAATTGGGTTCCACTCAAATCAGTGCCTACCACTCCATATATGATATGGTATGGGAAGAGCCCATCTCTTAAGAGAGTTAAGATTTGGGGTTGTCTGGCCTATGTCTAAAAGCAAAAAATGGACAAGCTCGAGGTAAGGTCAGTTCTGTGGAAGTTTATTGGATATCCCAAGTATTCACAAGGGAATATCTTAAACTACAGCTGCTGTTTTGGTGGAACCGGAGGATTCAATAGTTCTCGACGAACCTCAGCCTCTCCGCCGATCTGGTAGGGTTCCTCATCCGTCCGAGAGATACTTCGGTTTCTCGATGACAGTGGGAGCGAGGATTGCATCATGAGATGATGACCCAACTAGTTTCGAGCATGCCATCAGGAGTAGGGACTCTGTAAGAATGGCTGGATGCTAAGCGATCTGAGATGGAATCTATGTACACCAACAAAGTATGGACTTTGGTTGCTATATCTAAAGGGTTAAATCCCCATCAGGAGCAAGTATATCTTGAGGCGATTACTTGGTGTACATGGAAAAGTTGAGACTTTCAAAGCTAAGGCTTGTTGCAAAAGGTTCTCTTCATCGACCAGGTGTGGATAATGATGAAACCTTTTCTAGTGCATATACATAAGTCCATCCGGATCCTACTTGCCATTGCTACATACCATGACTACGATATCTGGCGGTTGGGTGTCATGACTGCTTTTCTAAATGGTGATTTAGAAGATAGCGTCTATAAATACACAGCCAGAGGGCTTCGTAGACAGTGGGAGCAGCGGAAACGTGTGCAAGTAGCTTTATGAGTTAAAGCGGGCATCGCGGAGTTGGAACATCCTTTTTGATGTGGTAGTCAAAGAGTTTGACTTCATCAAAAGGGTAGATGAACTTTGTATATACAAAAAGGGCAGTAGGGAGTATGGTGGTGTTCCTCGTATTGGACGTAGAAGACATACTCTAGATAGGAAAGGAGTTTCCTATGCTACACTCGGTCAATCTCCTCTTATCATAAGGATTCTCCATATAGGATCAAGGTGATACCTCCTGAATCCTGGGTTTTGGATCTATGTAATAGATCTTAGTGGATGTTAGGATTCTCACTAGGTGTAGTGAGAGGGTATCAATCGATCCTGAAGAGAATCACTGGATAGCTTCCAGGGTGGTAAGGTTGACTGAAAGTCGGTCACAGGCATTGTTTTTACCCTCGGTGGAGGGACGATATGTTGGAAGAGTTCCAAGCTAGATACCGGGGTAAACAGGACGATAAAGGCTGGATACATTGCTATCAAAGATACTACCAAAGAGGCAGTTTGGGTGTATATTTGTTCATGAGATGAACTAGGTTCCTACCATTGTGTGATAATGGAGATGTGGCTTTGGCCTAGGAACCTCGGTCCCATCAGTGACCCAGACATATTCTAAGGCAGTATCACCTGATCAAGGAAATGGTTGATCTCCAAGAGATCGAGATTAGGAGAGTAGACTCGGAGGTTAACACGGCGGATCCACTCACTGAGGCCTTTCCTGCGAGAGACTTTTATAGGACGTTGGGTATGCTATACTGCAACAACTGGCCTTAGTGCAAGTGGGAGATTGTTAGTTGTATGTATGCCCTAGAGCCCATTATTGTACATGAGATGTATATCATAGTGGATGCTGGGACATATATAGGGAGGACTTTCTTGCTCGACATGATAGTACGCTATCTGGTTGCTCTTTATCTTAACATGTATACTTACTGTCTCTCTGATACATGTTGATAAAGCCCTTAAGATGTGTACTTGACATCCAGGATTATGATGCAGATCAAACAAGTGGGGCCTGGGTAGTCCATCAGTTCATCCTTCAATGTTCATAGTCATGGGAATATCGAGATGCGGCATCGATATTTAGACTAGCGTATATCTTCTCGACCCATGTGATGGGAGATGGATGATCCTATATCCATTGGTGTTTGATATTAGAGATGGTATATGGGTGCTCAGTGTAGACTGAGTACACTGAACGGACTTGCCGAGAACTCCTAGATGGTATTATACCTCACATCAGATAGCAGTTCTCTGGCGACACTGGTACAGGTTAGTCTGTCGACCAGAGATCGTCATAGAGTCTTGTGTGTCTCCCACTGTGCTTTCATTTCCACCCTACCACGGCTCTACTGAGTCATGCAAACAGGTGGTTTTTGGGTACAGTCCCGAGTCATATGGAGGCAATGAGCGATAGGAGGGGATTCGTCTTTCCCGGTATTGGGGGTTGATATTGCGCTATGTTCGATTGGTCATAACTGAAATCTCTGGTCAGGGTACATGAGATTTACTGATAAGTGTTATCAGTAGTTTCTCGCCCATTATGGACCTTACATCGGCATGACTTATCAAAGCTATTTGGGTCTGACGTTTACCACCCCTAGGTGAGATATGCGACATATCAGACGAACAAACCGGACTGTACGGTAGTGTTACTGATTGGATTCGCAGGAGTATGAGCAGGCTTGCTTGTTGATCTTCTGATCGCTCAATACCCGGGTGGCCGTTACGTTTAGCACACCTCTTGTGACTTGTGGGTGTTTGATATGATCATCACCTACTGCCGGCGTATTGACGAGTCTTTAGAGTCCTACACAGAGGTTTCCTGGCTCAGGCGAAACGGAGTAGGAGCATATATGAGATATGTGCGGGATCGAGATTAATACGTGTATGTGATACCGTATTCTATTCTCGCGATTTGTATCATCGGTCGGTTATATACGATATAGCCGGGTTATCGAATCAAGTGTTGATTCGATAAATTGATACACATGATATTAGTCGGTTATATGCAATATGACCGGATCATTAAATCAAGTGTTGATTTAATGATTTAATGTATAATTATATATTTGATATATGAATTTACATTGACTAGTATTGCTCACTTGATCATTTCTTTTTCTCACTGTTGAATACATGTTATATATGTGATATATACATTGTATCATGCTAGGTTATATATACAACTTGTGTGTGTAGGACTTACACCATATCCATGATAAGTTTGGGGTTTTAATTATCTTTAGTAATTCATATTTGAGTGGAATTGTATCATGCTAGAAGCTTGGATAAGCTAATTGTGAGTTTTGACTTAGTCCACTCAATTTGTTATACACTAAAGATATTTATAAACCTAACCATTATCCTTGGTATGGTTAAGTCTCTACAATGGTTAAGTGTATGACACTAACTCACCATGGTTGTAAATCTAACCTCATTCTCATTTTTTTCTTATCTTCATCTTCTTCTTCACAACTCCAAAGCTTTCTAGGTTTTGGATTAATGAAGAATATTGTGAGAAAATAAAATCTAAAGTGAGCCCGCTTCCTACTTCATCATCCTCTACTACTTGCCATTTAGTTTAGGGCGTTCTCTTCACAAAGTTCATCACCTAGTGAAGAGGTAGCTTGGGTTTGAGTCTCCTCGACGTAGATCATCTTCGGCTTCGAAGGTATCGAGCAAGCCCGTTCATTTCTTCGTGTGAACCATCAATAGAGTCCGGGAGATCGATGATCGCAGCGAAGGGACGACTACACGGAGGTTTAGAAGTGAAGGACCGGGTCTACAAAGGTTGTATTCTTGTTCACTTCTTATGTAATGTTTGATTGCATGTTTTGTTACCCTAGTTTTTGTTGGAGATAGTGCCCTCAGAGTCAATTATTGGATCACAGGCATGTGATTGCAATGATTGAGGGGAGGACCTGTCCCAGTAGGACAGTCTTACTCAAGATGATAGTATGCTATCTGGTTTATCTTTATCATCGTGTACTGCTTTAGGTGACCTTATGAGTCACTATTACACGTTGATAGAGCCCCTAGGATTCTTGCTTGACTACCAGCAGTATGAGGGCGATCATATACGTGAGAGCTGGAGTCTATAAGCACATCCTTAAAAGGTCCCTAGTCGTGGGAGTTTCGAGACAGGGCATCGATACTCCGGAGTAGACTAGTGTATACAGTCGAGACCCCGACGAAGGGCGGTGGCCGGTCTCACAAGCCACTGGTGTCAGTTAGTTCACCTAAGATGTATACAGATGCTCATTGGGTTATAAGTACACCGGACAGGACTCGCCGGGAACCTGCTAGTTGGGATTATACCAGACGTCAGATAGCAGTTCCCTGGTGACATGTGTACAGGTTAGTTCATCGACCTGGGATCGTCATTTGTCTCGTGTGAGTTCCCACTGTGCTTTGATTACTACCCTACCACGGCTCAAAGGAGTCGTGCAAACAGGTTTTAGTTGGGTACAGTCCCGAGCCACATGGAGGCAGTGAGCGGATCTGCAGGGGTTCGTCTCTCCCGGTATTGGGGGTGAGGTCCCGCTGTGTCTAGGAGAGCCATTACACAAAGCCCTAGGCCGAGGCAGGAGATTTGCTGGTAGGTATTCCAGTAGTATCTCAGGGTGTTCTGGGCTACACTCCGACACGACTTGTACCGCTTTTGGGGGTATGACTTTTACCAACCCCCTAGGCCCGCCATACGATGCTCATAGACGAACGGACCGGACTGTACGGATATTGTCACTGACAGGCTCAGTAGGGTGTCAGGATGAGTTCGCTCATCGACGTCCCTTTTAGTCAATACCTGGTAGCCCGTTACGTATTGGCTTATACCTCTGACTTGCTAGTGGTTAAATCCATAACCAAGGTATTGACGAGTCTTTAGAGTCCACCACACTCAGTTACTCAGGTTTCGGGCGAAACGCTGTAGAGGCCGTATGGAGATATGGCAGGGTTCGATCAGATACGTGCGGTATTGCACGGATCGTGATCGGACGGTTTTTACGAGCCGGCTTTGGCTTAAGCCGGATTCTAGTATTTGATAGTGTAGATTTTGTCTCTTTGCATTTGGGTTCAGTGGGAATACAAATGCGGGCATGTATTTGCAGTGGTGGGGTTTTTCCTGTAATTTATTACGGGATCAGTTTTCTGAAGTTGCCAGTTTGCATTCCGTTCCGGCCGGTTTTCTTTTGTTCCTTCACGGCCGGACTTTTCGTTGGAAGGGAGTTAATTGCAAGTTTGCAATTAACTTAGTTGTGAGGGGCTTTCTTGCATATGTGGCTTTATGATGAGACTTGTATCATGATGATATTCTTTTCTTGTCTATATCATTGCTTTTCATATAATGGTTGTTTGATTAGATGAGAAAGGAAATGGTTGTGACCTTTATCATTTGAGTTTATTATTTTTCCAAAATCATTCTTTTTCTCCTCTTGCTTTTTAGCTTCCTTTTTCACTCCACCATTTTCACTTGATGAGAGGGGCCGGCCACTTGAGGGGTGAGGAGAAAAAGAGAGAGAATTCATTTTTGAAGTTGGTGGAAAATCATTCTCATTCTCATGTTGCATCAAAGTTTCATAGCTCACTTCTTTCTCCTCCTCACATCCCTCCAACATGGCAACTTCATGAAACCCCAAGAGACATGGCTACTACACTATTCTATAGCAAGCCTTGGACGCGTCGGCTAGCCAACTTCGCGCCCGAGTTGCCTCGGTCAAGAGGTGGGATCCCGTATACGATTCCGGCTACGTGGTGCCCTTTCCGACGAGACGATGATGGACAGAGATTCCGCGGGAGATCGGAGTGGAGATGAAGACCGAAGGACACGGATCGCTTGGTATAACTTCTCTACTCTTTTCTTTTTTTGCTAGTTAGCTAGGTTAATGGCCCGATCCGGGTGAAAAGTGCGCGGTGGTGCCGATTTGCAAAGTTCGCAAAGTTTTTGTTTCCGCGTTTCCGGTGTCAGATCGACGGCCGGGGCACCCCCGCGGGCTTACATTGGTATCAGAGCCATGCCATTAACTTAGCCTAGCATGGTCTAGTGTGTTTAAAACCCGATCGAACAAAATCGCCAAAAACCGTATTTTCAATGCATGTGTTCTCTGTTGAAATTTTTTCAGCTCCTTAAATTTTTCAGGTTGTTGCAGAGGCATGTACAAGAAATTATAAGAATTCTGGGAAAATACGATTCACTGATTCCTTACTTCGGCCGCGGAAACGCGGCCAAACCCCTGGTTTGGCCGCGGTTCCGCGGTGGGTAAGTGGAATCGTTGAATAAAATTTTTCCAGTGGGCTTTTGAATAGGAAATAGGGGTTTTGGGATATTATTTTTGGGCCCAGATTTTTCTGTAGGTGCTACAGTACTCCTTGGGGCCCACTTCGATATATTTGTTCGATCGGATATTTTAAACATGCCAGTTCACAGTATTTACATTATATCTGCGACCGTGAATGTCACTCAATCGGTAAATCCAGTCTATCTGCTATAGCCCTTTTAGACGGATTTGCGAACGTGACATTCACGTTGATGTTCTGTGTTTTGCTGTGTTGTTGCGGATCGGTCGTGGGGGTAGCCTGGTTGCAATCTTAGTACAGTGTTGTTGTATTATGTACATTTGATATTGCGGGGCGAGCGTCCGACATGTGGACTGCCGTCACTGCCTGATTGTATTATTATTTTGGGGCACGACCAGGTTGCGGTCGATGTACCCGGTGTATGTATATTTTACTTTCTGTACTAGGATTACCCCAGGAGGGGTGCACGGATAGCCGGGTTCTAGAGGGCAACGAGCCCGCATCTCATGGCTTTGAGATGGAGGGGGCTTCACTCTAGGATTGGCGGGCTATTCGCTGCACTCGTAGGGGGTATAGGTTGACCCATGAGGGGTGCCCAAGTTACCGGATTCCGTGAAGTGCTGGGTGGTCCATTCACGTTGCTGAAGGGGGCTGCCTCGCTTCAGGTTTTGGCGGGTTACTTGCCGCGCCCGTAGGGGTCTAGGATTTCATTGCGCAGGCTATCCACACGACCAGGGGAACGTCGGGTTTCAGTAGCGGCTCTGTGAAACCCGGGGATCCCAGATATCTGTATTGATCTGTGTTGCTATACATTTCTGTGTTGCTGCATTTTTATCACGCCTTGAGCGAAAATTATATATTGTATATATATTAGTAGATGTTGTATATGTTTTTCATCCGCGCTAGTCCAGTCCCCGCTCTGTCGTTAGGCGAATGCGGATGGCATATACGTACGTCAGTATATTTTCGTTCTTTGTGGTGTGATCAATTGATGGGACTGCGTTGATTCGGATCAATGCAAGTTAAACAAACCTATTCTGATGTTGTTGGAACACTTTTTCAAAAAGCTGTTATTGCAAGGACGTTCACTTTTGTTTTGTATAGTGGTATTCAGATGGAATATCCTGCTCCTCAGTCGACGAGGCAAGGGCCGAGATCCCTTCACCGGGAGTGACCCCTTGGACAGAAGTTTGCATCAGGGCGATAACTTCACTATAGCCGATTACTTTTGCTTTGCATCGAGGTATTCAGTTGGAATATCCTGCACCTCATTCTACGGGGAAAGGGCCGAGATCCCTTCACCGGGAGTGACCTCTTTAGCAAAGGTTTTCGTCACTATATTTTTAAAAGCTATCCGGTTCCTTCAACGATATCAAGTTCATTACGTTAAAGGTTTTCGCCAGAAACCATTCGTAGCCCTCCGTCGTTTCAGACGGGTAGCATGTAGTATTCATGCTATGTTTGTTGGCCTTCGTCAAGGCATAGTGTATGGTAGCTGCTTGTTACCTTTCTGCTGCATAGATAGATGCGTTGGTTTGGGACAGTCGTATAGCCTTGTTGGCCTTCGTCAAGGGCTTGTACGGGTGGGTTCAAATTAACCTGGATAATGACGGGTAGAACTTGACATGTGACTTATGATTTGTTGGCCTTCGTCAAGGTCATAAGAGCATGGGGTAAAAATCCACATCGGGAGTTTCAAAAGAACTGAAACTTGCCAGATATGCGCATACCTTCTGGAGTGTGATAGCGTGAGCGGATTCCGTCACGTTATCATGCGATGATGGTTGGATCCCGATTCCCACTGATGAGTTGGTTTACTCTTCGGGTGATCTCGGCTAATTCTTCTTTCAGGTTTGGGGAAGAATTTGACGTTACAGTGGGAGGTTTCCTGATTAGATAAAGTGACAACCATTCTGATCTAGGTTAGAGTGCATGCTGAGTGTTTCTTTTCTATCTCTCTTTGGCAGCGACCATTGACCCGACCCTAGACTATGACTCAGTGACCTAGTTGACCGAACCTACTTAACACAGGCTTTTGGATTGTCAGAGTTGCAAACCTCTTTGCCACTCCTACTTTTACCCTTTTCTCCGGAACACCCCGTATTACTACGAACGTCCACTTCCATTGGACAAAACCATCGTATGGTCATATACGAACTCGAAGGACTTCGAGGATGGTTTCTGGTTCTGGAGAAAACGGATAGGACTATTCAGTTGTCTTTTCTTTTCACCTTCTCTCAGGTTGCGAGTACTCCTTGGTTTAGGAGTAGTACACCTATTACGCAAGTTAGATAGTCTTCTTCCAAACCATAGGCTGGTGCCGACCGGTAGGGAATGAAGAGAGCCAATTAGCCTAAACGGTGTACAGAAGGTATTAAGTTAAGGCAAAGCAAGGGATTAGTAAGAGGGCAAAGTAAATTGCGACTGCTATTCACGACCAAACCAAGTATTTCTTCGCCAATCCTAAATCACCTTTGTATTTCTCCAGGACACCCCGTATCACTACGAAGATCCCAGTTTATTGGATAATCCATCGTATGGTTATATACGAACTCGAAAGGAACTTGTTCCAGTTCGGGGATGGATCCTGGTTCAGGAGAAATAGGAATAAAGTACATTCAGGTGTCTTTTATCTTCACCTTCTCTCGCGTTGCGAGTGCTCCTAGAATCAGGACAGTACACCCTTTATGCTTATTGGATAGTCTTCTTCCAAACCATAGGCTGGTGCCGAACGGTAGGGAATGAAGAAAACCATTTGGCCTAAAGGGGTGTACAGAAGGTAATGACTAAAGACATATAAAGGGATTTGGAGAGATGGCAAAGAATTATACGGTTATAGTTGTGAATCTGGATAATGGAAGAGGCATTACTAGGAATACCAGGATACCCTATCGAAACATTTCAATGTTTCAGGTTCACTGTGTACTGTTAAAAGAAAACTGATTTCCCAATTAGACACTTGCTCCAGGGTATGTATTTACCAGGTATGATTCTCACATCTGTATGGTTTTACAGATGATGAGTGGGAGTAAGTTATTGGGAATTAGGTGACCATCCTCATTATATCGGGATTCGTTGGAATTGGTGATATTTGAGGAAGCCACCTGGGTTGTTTGCCGGTCGGCAAATATTTGGTTTTGAATATCCGTTGTTGTGCACCAATTTCAAATTGATATATCTGTACGTCTATTTTTATAGAGTGAGACATAGCTTTTTGAAATTATGTCTATGACATTTACCTATACCAGTGGATGGTTAGGTAAGGAGCATTGAACAACGGTGTGATTCTTCTTAACCAAAAGTACAGTTTTCAACCTACGACACACAGTGATTGAGTCACTAGACTCAAGGGACTTATACAGAGTATTGTATATTGTCCAGTGTCCACTAGGACAGAGGGGTTGGTCCTCGTACTGTATTCTGTTTACTTATGACTTCTCTAGTTCGTAGACAGGTGTTTCGTAGAAACACAGGGTCCAAGTTTTGAGAAGTTATAGGTATAGGAATAAAGTAGAGAACCAGGTATAGCATGTATCGGGATTCTTCAAAGTAATCGAAGATGTAGATACTTGTATATAGTATTCAGTTGATAGTAATGGTTAAGAGAACTTGCTTCTCTTTCAGGTTACTCATAATTGGAAGTATTCCTAAGTTGAGTAATGCTGATCGGCCTCCTTCCATTTACTTGACATGCACTGGAGACAGCTGCATGATTTGAATCTGGTTCAATTAAATCAGTTCCTCTGTTTCTATATTGTATATAGAATAGTTCATATCTTGACATTGTTAAGGTACGGGGAGTTGTCCAGCTTATGCTTAAAACCAGACTCTGGATAACTCAAGGCACGTTTCTGTAATGGCTGTTTGTGGGTTGACCCGGGCTATGACGAGGGTTGACTTTCTACCATTTGGAAGATCAATAGTGATATTGTTCTTAACTCGCCACAGCTTTAATAAAAATGGATTTTTTCAGAAAACGGTAGTGGGGGTATGGTAGAACTGGAAGTGATTCCAGAACCGCAAACGATTACTGAAGATTTGATAAGAACCTAAAGATTCAATCTGGTTTGACATTCCATTGGCCACTCCGCAGATATGGTGGGTAACCTCAGGCACTCGAGAGGTACTTCGGTATGCTCAAGGACGGTGGCAGGGAGGTTCTTGTTTACCCAGACTTGCCATTGCTGTTGTTCCAGACTATGAGACCCGGCAGGAGGATGAGTATAGCGTCGTTCTAAACTGGTTTTAGAAGCGTACTTGTATATGACTCTGCCAGAGGGTTGTCGTAGTCAGTGGGAGCAGTGGAAGCATTGGTGGACATCAGGCTTATGTCTATTTATAGACTAAAGCAGATATAGCGGAGATAGATCATCTATTTCTGATATAACAGTCATAGGTTTGACTTCATCAGAATAGGGGATGGATCTGTTGAGAAGGTAGTAGGGTGTGATGTCCTGGTATTTGATGACATACACAGAGTAGGAAGTGATATTCCTATACTACGATCGGTTATACTTTGGTCGTCACACAGTAGTTTCTCCATATAGGACTTGGATATTATATCAGACATTCTGGTTACTAGATCTATGGTTTTAGATCTAGATTTGGGTGGTTTCCCAATCTGGGTACTTTGACAGCATTCTATGAGTATTTAGAATGAACGACTCCTGGCACGGTAGTGTACCTGCAGGTAATGGAGTCACCCTCTCTAATGGTGTCTTACAGACTAAAGGGGAGAGGGATGCGCATGATTGGCAGATCATTTGCTTAGGCAATTGAGTCAATCATGAGATGTCAAGTACCACACCAGATGTTGTTCTTGCAGTAGGTGCAATAAGTTGATATTGATCCAATCCTGGGGAAACAGTCGGAAGCAGTTTTAGAACATAAGTGAATGTTCTAGAGATATGATAACAGCATTCTCCTTCGAGAGACAGTTATCATTCCAGGCTTCCAAGGTGACATGGATGGCAGAGTGGCTGTCAGAGTTATAGTTTTCCCTCTGACGAGGGGCAGTATTTTGGACAGATGGTCCAGGTGGATAATGAGGGAAGGCATGGCGCAGTATACTGATTAAGTTCAGTTGACGATACAGCCTAAGAAGTTTGGATTTGGAGTTCATTTATGAGCTAGGTCCCATCAGACATCCAGACATTCGAAGACAGGTATTGCTCATTTCGGGAGATGGCTTTCTCCGCGAACTTGAGATATAGAGAGACATAGAAAGAAACACCAGAGCGGATACACTCACTGAGGCTATTCCTCGAACGCAATAGTTTCGCAAACGAGCTTTATGAGACTGACTAGTAGAGGAGTTGGGTGTTCGGTATCACACGGGCTGTGAGTATGCGACATCGCAATAATTAGCCTTGAGTGCAAGTAGGAGATTGTTGGAGATAGTGCCCTCAGAGTCAATTATTGGATCATAGGCACGTGATTGCAATGATTGAGGGGAGGACCTGTCCCAGTAGGACAGTCTTACTCAAGATGATAGTATGCTATCTGGTTTATCTTTATCATCGTGTACTGCTTTAGGTGACCTTATGAGTCACTATTACACGTTGATAGAGCCCCTAGGATTCTTGCTTGACTACCAGCAGTATGAGGGCGATCATATACGTGAGAGCTGGAGTCTATAAGCACATCCTTAAAAGGTCCCTAGTCGTGGGAGTTTCGAGACAGGGCATCGATACTCCGGAGTGGACTAGTGTATACAGTCGAGACCCCGACGAGGGGCGGTGGCCGGTCTCACAAGCCACTGGTGTCAGTTAGTTCACCTAAGATGTATACAGGTGCTCATTGGGTTATGAGTACACCGGACAGGACTCGCCGAGAACCTGCTAGTTGGGATTATACCAGACGTCAGATAGCAGTTCCCTGGTGACATGTGTACAGGTTAGTTCATCGACCTGGGATCGTCATTTGACTCGTGTGAGTTCCCACTGTGCTTTGATTACTACCCTACCACGGCTCAAAGGAGTCGTGCAAACAGGTTTTAGTTGGGTACAGTCCCGAGCCACATGGAGGCAGTGAGCGGATCTGCTGGGGTTCGTCTCTCCCGGTATTGGGGGTGAGGTCGTGCTGTGTCTAGGAGAGCCATTACACAAAGCCCTCGGTCGAGGCAAGAGATTTGCTGGTAGGTATTCCAGTAGTATCTCAGGGTGTTCTGGGATACACTCCGACACGACTTGTACCGCTTTTGGGGGTCTGACTTTTACCAACTCCCTAGGCCCGCCATACGATGCTCATAGACGAACGGACCGGACTGTACGGATATTGTCACTGACAGGCTCAGTAGGGTGTCAGGATGAGTTCGCTCATCGACGTCCCTTTTAGTCAATACCTGGTAGCCCGTTACGTATTGGCTTATACCTCTGACTTGCTAGTGGTTAAATCCACAACCAAGGTATTGACGAGTCTTTAGAGTCCACCACACTCAGTTACTCAGGTTTCGGGCGAAACGCTGTAGAGGCCGTATGGAGATATGGCAGGGTTCGATCAGATACGTGCGGTATTGCACGGATCGTGATCGGACGGTTTTTACTAGCCGGCTTTGGCTTAAGCCGGATTCTAGTATTTGATAGTGTAGATTTTGTCTCTTTGCATTTGGGTTCAGTGGGAATACAAATGCGGGCATGTATTTGCAGTGGTGGGGTTTTTCCTGTAATTTATTACGGGATCAGTTTTCTGAAGTTGCCAGTTTGCATTCCGTTCCGGCCGGTTTTCTTTTGTTCCTTCACGGCCGGACTTTTCTTTGGAAGGGAGTTAATTGCAAGTTTGCAATTAACTTAGTTGTGAGGGGCTTTCTTGCATATGTGGCTTTATGATGAGACTTGTATCATGATGATATTCTTTTCTTGTCTATATCATTGCTTTTCATATAATGGTTGTTTGATTGGATGAGAAAGGAAATGGTTGTGACCTTTATCATTTGAGTTTATTATTTTTCCAAAATCATTCTTTTTCTCCTCTTGCTTTTTAGCTTCCTTTTTCACTCCACCATTTTCACTTGATGAGAGGGGCCGGCCACTTGAGGGGTGAGGAGAAAAAGAGAGAGAATTCATTTTTGAAGTTGGTGGAAAATCATTCTCATTCTCATGTTGCATGAAAGTTTCATAGCTCACTTCTTTCTCCTCCTCACATCCCTCCAACATGGCAACATCATGAAACCCCAAGAGACATGGCTACTACACTATTCTATAGCAAGCCTTGGACGCGTCGGCTAGCCAACTTCGCGCCCGAGTTGCCTCGGTCAAGAGGTGGGATCCCGTATACGATTCCGGCTACGTGGTGCCCTTTCCGACGAGACGATGATGGACAGAGATTCCGCGGAAGATCGGAGTGGAGATGAAGACCGAAGGACACGGATCGCTTGGTATAACTTCTCTACTCTTTTCTTTTTTTGCTAGTTAGCTAGGTTAATGGCCCGATCCGGGTGAAAAGTGCGCGGTGGTGCCGATTTGCAAAGTTCGCAAAGTTTTTGTTTCCGCGTTTCCGGTGTCAGATCGACGGCCGGGGCACCCCCGCGGGCTTACAGTTTTCTAGTATGAATCCTTGGATGTTTTCTTAGCACCCCCTTAAATTTTTGTTGTGGCATGCTTGATGCTAGCAAACCCTAGGCTAGGTGCTGTGGAAATCCCAACAATGACCGGGTTATTGAATCAAGTGTTGATTCGATAAATTGATAAACATGATTAGTCGGCTATATATGATATAGCTGGATTATTAAATCAAGTGTTAATTTAATAATTTGATATATATTAATATATTTGATATATAAATATGTATTAACTAATATTGCTCACTTAAAGACTTTCTTCTCTTTTAAATGCATTTGATATATATGTGATATATATTTATATGTATTTATATATTGTGTCATGGTGGATGATACATTGGACATGGGTGTATGTGACTCACACCAAAATTTAAGATAATTAGGGGATTTATTTATTAAGAGTAATTCAAAATTAGGTGGAAATGAGCATGGCTTGAGATGCTTGTAGAAGCTTGTAGAAGCCATGACCCATCCCACTAATTTTTGTTTTACTCTAGATATTTTATAACCCAACCATTATCTTTAGCCATGGTTAACTCTTTACAATATATCTATGAGATATTTTTCCTCACCCAAGTTCAACACAAGTTCTTCTTCTTCATCTCATTCTTTCTCTCTAGCTTTTCATGAGGTGATAAAAGAAAAAGAGAAAGAGTTTTCTAAAATGAGCAAAATTCTTATTTCATCAACTTACTCTTATCTAGCCCATTAGTGTAGCTTGTTTGCTTCACTAATTCCTTAGTTAGTGAAGAGGTAGCTTGAGTTAGAGATTCCTCAAGGTGGATCATAATCGGCCTCGAAGATCCTTAAGCAAGCTCGTTCCTTTCACCAAGTAGAGCCTACGAAGAGTTCGAGAGACCATTACTTGGAGCTAAGAGACTACTACTTGGAGTTTTAGAAGTGAAGGACCGGTCTACAAAGGTTGTATTCTTTATTCACTTAGTGTAAAGTTGTTTACATACATTGAAACCCTAATTCTCTAGTTCAATTCTAGGTTAGTGTAGCTTAGACCTCTAAATTTTTAAAATTGCATACTTAATACATGTAGAAACCAAGTAGAGGTGCTATGAAACACTTTCACATTATTATCGCAATACAAAGGTATCCGATTAACAATGGACGGAACCACCTCAAGTTCAGTAATGAACTTCTTAATCCAGACGGCTTCTTTTGCGGCATCGCTGGCAGCAATGTATTCAGCCTCCATCGTCGAGTCTGTGACTGTGTCCTGTTTGGAGCTCTTCCAACACACCGCCTCTCTATTGAGGGTAAACAAAAAACCCGAGATAGACTTGCTGTCATCCTTATCACTCTGGAAGCTTGAATCGGTAAAGGACTCGACCTGCAGGTCTCCATTACCGTAAACCAAGAACATCTCCTTAGTCCTTCTCAGGTACTTGAGAATGTTCTTCACTGCTGTCGAGTGGTTCTCACCTGGGTCTGACTGATACCGGCAGCGCGTAAGCTACATCTGGTTTGTTACATAGCATTGCATACGTTATAGATCCTACCGCCGAAGCGTAGAGTATAGTGCTCATGCGAGCCTTCTCCTCATCAGTCTTGGGAGACATCTCTTTGGAGAGGGTGATTCCGTACAATGCGGGTATGTTACCGTGTTTGGAATCTTTCATACTAAATCTCTTTAGTACGGTCTCTATGTACCTGGACTGCGAAAGTCCCAATAATCTCTTGGATCTATCTCTTTAGATCTTGATCCTCAGAATATACGAGGCATCATCCAGGTCCTTCATGGAGAACCTTTATGATAAGAACAGCTTGACCGATTGTAACATAGGAATACCATTCCCTATCAAAAGAATGTCATCCACGTACAAGACTAGGAATACGACAGTTCGTCCTACAATCTTCTTATATATACAAGACTCATCCTCGTTTTTGATGAAATCAAATTCCTTGACTGTTTCATCAAAACAGATGTTCCAGCTTCACGATGCCTGCTTTAATCCTTAAATGGATTTAAGTAACTTGTACACCTTCCCGCTGCTCCCACTGTCTACAAAACCCTCCGGCTGATCCATATAAACGCACTCTTCCAAACTCCCGTTTAGAAAAGCCGTTTTTACGTCCATTTGCTAGATTTCATAGTCATGGAAGACAGCAATGACAAGTAGGATCCAAATGGATTTGAGCATAGCCACTGGAGAAAAGGTTTCGTCATAGTCCCCACCTGGTCTTTGACGAAAACCTTTTGTAACAAGTCTAGCCTTATAGGTTTCCATCTGCCCATCTGCACCAATCTTCTTTTTGTAGATCCATTTGCATCCAACGGGTTTTACCCCAGGTGGAGCAATATCCAAGGTCCACACTTTATTGGCGTACATGGACTCCATTTCGGATCACATGGCATCCAACCACTTATCAGAGTCCCTACTGATAATGGCATGCCCGAAACTAGTAGGATCATCTTCTTCCAAGATGCAATCCTCTCGATCCCCATCTATGAGAAAACCGTAGTATGTCTCAGGCGGATGAGAAATCCTACTAGATCTACGGAGTGGCTGAGGTTCATCTGGGGTTACTGAATCTACTGGTTCCACCAATTCTTCAGTTATAGTTTGTCCCTCTGGAATTTCTTCCAGTTCTACTGTGCTCCCACTAATTTCTTTTGCAAGAAATTGCCATTCTAAAAAGGTGGCGTGGCGAGTTACAAACACCTTCTGTTCCTCGGTGTGGTAGAACATATATCCCATCGAATGTTTTGGATATCCCACAAGCTTGCATAAAACTGAACGTGCCTGAAGTTTGTCCGGATTTTGTATTTTAACATAAGCCGGACAACCCCATATCTTAATGAATTTAAAACATGGTTTCTTTATACTCCATATTTCATATGGAGTCCTAGGCACGGATTTGGATGAGACCTGATTCAATAGATGTGCTACTGTTTCAAGCGCAAGTCCCTAGATGAAAGAGGCAACTCGGCGTTACTCATCATGGAGCGAACCATGTCCAATAGGGTACAGTTCCTCCGCTCCAATATACCGTTGTGCTGTGGTGTATACTTTTGCCAGTCTGGTTCTCCACTTCTTTTTTGAATTCTTTGAATTTCTCAAAAGCTTCAGATTTATGTTTCATGAGATACACATATCCGAACCTAGAGAGATCGTCAGTGAATGTGATGAAGTGCGAGAACCCACCCTTTGCATGTATAGACATTGGACCACACACATCACTGTGTATGAGTTCCAAGAGCTCTGCTGCTTTTTCTCCTTGTCCAGTGAACGAAGATTTTGTCATCTTTCCCTTGAGACATGACCGACAAGTTTCATAAGATGAAAATTCGAACGTATTCAAATATCCAAGATGGACTCCACGTACTTTCGCAAATTATGGATTTTGTGCTTTGCTGGGTACTCCTGAAGCGGTAAAACCCATTAGGAGTAAGTAATTCTTTCGAGATCTGTTCAGGTGGAAATGTATTAACCTAATAAAGCTGGACTTGTAAAGAGTTTTCAACAAGTACTTGTTGTGGATTGTGATAAGACTTTTACTTCAGTGTCTATACTGAAGCCCATACGGATATGACTTGACACTACTGTTCCTCCTACTAGTTATCAACATGTCATAGGAAGTGGTAACTTCCAGGTGACCAGATATTTCATACCCAAGCTGGACTCCACACACTTTAGCAAATTATGGATTTTGGACTTTGCTGGGTGCTCCAGAAGGGGTAAAACCCATTAAGAGAAAGATCTTTCCAGATCTGTGCAGGTGGAAAGGTACTAGCTTAATAAGGCTAGACTTGTTGTAAAGAGTTTTCATCAAATACCCGTTGTGGATTGTGATGTGACTTTTACTTCAGTATCTACGCCGAAGTCCATATGGATATGACTTAGCGCTGATACTATTCTTGGTTATGATATCTGGCAAATGGATGACTATAACGTCTTTCCAAATGGGAATTTGGAAGTGCACGTGTATATGACTCTGCCAGAGGGTTATCGTAGCTAGTGAGAGCAGCGGAAGGTGTGCATGTTGCTTATGTTTATTCGTAGACTAAAGCATGGAAAACGGAGACGGATTATTTTTTTGATGTGACGGTCAAGGTGATTGACTTCATCAAAACAATAGATGAACCTAATAACAAGGGTGTAGGGAGTAATTGTCCTAGGATTTAGATGACATACTCCAGATAGGAAGTGATGTTCTTATACTACAATCGGTCAAACTTTGGTTGTCACATAGTGTTTTCTCCACGTTTGATATGGATAATATATCAGGAATTCTGGTGACTAGATCCTGATTTGGGAAGTTCCCTAATCAGGTACTTAGACAACATTCTAAAAGTATTTTAGAATGGACGACTCCTGGTGTGGTGATATACCCGCAGGCGATGGAGTCACCCTCTCTAAAGAGATGTCTTCTAGACTGATGAGCAGAGGGACTGGCATGAATGACATATCATTTGTTTAGACAATTGAGTCAATCATGCAATGTCTTGTACAAAACCAGATAGATAATTCTGGTTTTAGATATAGATTTGGGATGTTTCCCAATCGATTACTTGGACAGCATTCTAAAAGTATTTTAGAATGGACGACTCCTGGCATGGTGGTATACCCGCAGGTGATGGAGTCACCCTCTCTAAAGAGATGTCTTCTAGACTAATAAGGAGAGGGGCTAGCATGAATGACATATCATTCGCTTAGGCAACCGAGTCAATCATGCAATGTCTTGTACAACACCGGATATTACTTTTGCACTAGTTGCAATAAGCATATATTAATCCAATCCTCGAGAAACAAAGGGAAGCTATTATGAACATAAGAGGATGTTATTGGTATAAGATAACGGCAGCCTCCTCTGGGAGGCGGTTATCGGTTCAGGCTTCCAAGGTGACCTGGATGACAGAGATGCTGTCAGAGTTTTGAGTTTAGCCTCTTCTGAGGATCAGTATATTGGATAGTGTTGCAATAGGGATACTGAGGTAATCATGGTGCAGGATGCTGGTTATAACTCAACAGAGGATACAACCCAAGAAGTTTGTTGGATGGAGTTGTTCATTTATGAACTTGGTCCCATCAAATATCCAGACAAATTCTTGAGGCGGCGTATCGCTCACTTTGGGAGATTGTTGATCTCCACAAAGTTGAGATATAGAGAGATAAAGTTGGAACATTGTAGCGGATCCACTCATTGAGGCTATTTCTCGAAAAAACTAAATTTCACAAACATGGTTTGCGAAACTGATTAGTAGAGAAGTTGGGTATTCGGTAGCACACGAACTGTGGGTACGCGATACCGCAATAATTGGCCTTAATTGCAAGTAGCAGATTGTTGGATATAGTGCCCTCAAGGAAATTATTGTAATTGCAAGTAGGCGATTATGATAATCTTACTCGAGATGATAGTATGCTATCTGGTTTGTCTTCATCATTGATGAAGCCCCTAGGATTGTTGCTTGACAACCAGTATTATGTTGACGATCATATATATGGGAGCTTTGTTGTCCATAAGCACATCCTTAAATGTCCTTAGTCGTGAGAGTATCGAGACTGGGCATCGATATTCCGGAGTAAACTAGTGTATACGTTTCTAGACCCCGACGAGGGGCGGTGGCCGGTTTCACAAGCCATTGGTGTTGTGTCACCTAAGATAGTATACAGGTGCTCATTAGAGGTGAGTACACCGGACGGACTCGCCGAGAACTTCTAGATGGTATTATATCTATCGTCAGATGGAAGTTCTCAGGTGGCATGAATACAGATTAGTCCTTTGACCTGAGATCGTCATTTGTCTCGTGTGAGTTCCCACTATACTTTGATTACTACCTTACCATGGCTCAAAGGAGTCGTGCAAACAGGTTTTAGTTGGGTACAGTCCCGAGCCACATAGAGGCAGTGGTCGATTGTCAGGGATTCGTCTCTTCTGGTATTAAGAGTCGATGCCGTGCTGTGTTCAGTTGGCTATCACCAGATATCCGTGGCCAGGGTGGATGAGATTTACTGATAGTTGATCAATAGTATCTCTGTTGGTGATGAGCTTGACTCAGACACGACTTATCGTGTTAGTAGGGGTCTGACGTTATCCACCCCCTAGACCCGATATGCGATACTCTTTGACGAAAAGGTCAGACTGTACGGAGATTGTCACATTCAGGCTCAATAGGGTAAGGACGTATTTGATTGTCGACCCCCCTTTCGGCAAGTACCTGGATAGCCGTTACGTACAGCTAGTGCCGCTGACGTGCTTGTGGTTAAACCCACTGCCAGCGTATTGTCGAGTCTTTAGAGTTCCACACAGAAGGTTTTTCCCGATTCAGGTGATAGATGTTGGAGCCGTACGTTGGTGCGTGCAGAGATCCGATTAAATACGTGTATGTGATACACGGACTTTAATCGAACGGTTGATAATACCAACCGGCTTAGGATTAAGCCGAATTATTAAATCAGGTTTTGAATTAATAATTGATATATATATATATATTAGTATTATTGTTCAATCTTCATTTTCTCTCTTTGGTGCTATCTGTATTTTTATACGAATACGCGTATAAGTAGCGATACGCATACCGGGTGAAGTATTCCGTATTTATATGGAAATTCTTCTAGAAGAAGGACACCTTATATTTATTTTTCTATTTAGAAAAATAAATGGAAATGAGGTGGAAAAGATGGTGGCATGATGCATGGTTGTGATATGTAGAAAGGTATGGCTTTGGCATTAAATGGTGATTTGATTTGGTTGCACTATTTGAACCATGGTTGTAAAAATGAAAAGCCATTTCTTTTTCTACACTTGAGGTTTTATTCTATATTCTAGAGTTCATGCTTCATGGATGAGAGACTTAGCCATTTTCACCACTCTTTCCTCACCTCTCTTTCCTCACCTCTCTTTCCTTCTTCTTCTTGCTTTCTAGTGAGCATGGTTTAGAGAGAAAAAGGTTTAGTGAAAAATTCCTATATCACCCACCATCAATCCTTAGCAAGTTTGGATCGTTGGTCGGAGCTTTTTCCGGTTTCCCTCGGGTGGATCTTCTTCGGCGAGGGTGGTCGACATTCAAACGTGATCCCGGTGGCTACGAGCATGGAGGGGTCTTCCACAATTGGGTGGACGCGCGTCGAAGGTTGTAATTTCATACCCTTTGCATGTTTTAATTTGCTAGTTTAGGTGTATGGATCATATCCTGGGTTATGCATGTTTGGTGCTAGTGTAAATTTTTTGTTATCGCTTCCGCCTCGGCCGTGGCTTCCGTGGCGCGGGCACCGAACTCCAACAGAAACTATTGATTTCTTATTAGTAAATCTTATCCACCATGGCTAGGAATTTATGGTGATGGCCAACCGAACATAGCGCGACATCAACTCCCTGTACCAGGAGAGACGAATTCCTTCCGATCGCTCACTACCTCCATGTGGCTCAGAACTGTACCTAACTAAAATCTGTTTGCATGACTCCTTTGAGCCATGATAGAGTAGTAATCAAAGTACAGTGGGAACTCATATGAGAAAAATGACGATCTCAAGTCTAAAGTCTACCATGTACTCATGTTACCAGAGAAATGCTATCTAACGATCGGTATAATACCATTTAGAAGTTCTCGGTGAGTCTGTTCAGTGTATTCCCCTTCTGTGAGAACCTATATACAATTTTGGGTGCCATAACACCAATGGCTTGTGAGACCGGCCACCGCCCCTCGTCGGGGTCTAGAAAGTATACACTATTCTACTCTGGAATATCAATACCAAGTTTGGATACTTCCATGACTAGGAATATTTAAGGATGTGCTTATGGACTACCCAGCTCACATGTATATGATCGCCATTATAATGCTGGTAATCAAGAAAGAATCCTATGGGCTTTATCATTATGTATTAGCGATACGTAATGGCAAGTAAAACGTATACACATAATGATAAAGACAAACCAGATAGCATACTATCATCTCGAGTACGACTGTTCTATCCGTATAGGTCCTCCCTCAATTACCATAATCGCCGACCTGCATTTACAATAATTGCCTTGAGGGCACTATATCCAACAATCTCCCACTTTCACTTAAGGCCAATTATTGCGGTATCGAATACTCACAGTTCTGTGTGCTATTGAATACCCAACTTCTCTACTAATCAGTTTCGTAAACTGTGTTTGAGAGACGGTCGTGTTCGAGAAATAGCCTCAGTGAGTGGATCCGCTACAATGTTTCTAACTTAATCTCTATATATCTCAACTTCACGGAGATCAATTATCTCCCGAACTGAGCGAATTTGTACTAGATGGTCAGGTCATTGGTCGCGTCTGGCCAAACTCAGGAGTCACCGCGGGTGTGTTACAGGTGCGGGAAGCCAGGTCATTTTGCCAGGAAATGTACCATGAGGCACTTGGGCAGGACGAAAATTCCACTGGCTAGTGGGTTCTTTCCAGGTCGCGACAGTAGTAGAGATTGAACCCTGTGCCAGACATATGGCTCTCATCCAGAGGGACAGAGGCAGCCACCTATATGTTTATCTTGCGGGTGTTCCGGCCACTTCTCCAGACATTGTAAGCGTCAGATCGGGAAAGTGTCACGGCGAGCTGCTCCATTTTCTTTTCCCTCTCCATAGGTCATTACTCCAGTTCCATCCGAGGAGCAGAGGGGTAGTCGACTTGGTGGTCCTATGCGGAGAAGACAGGGCCCAGTGGCAGTGGACACCAAGGTGCAGGTAGGGGCCAGGCTGGGGCTTTAGCCTTGACTTCTCAGGACACCCGGACATCCATTGTTGTGGTTACAGGTATTATTTTTGTATACACTTTCAATGCTCGTATATTGTTCGATCTCGGCACTACGCACTCATATGTATCCATACACTTTGCATCGTGATTAGGTAGAGATTCGTTGTTTTAGATTAGCCGTTAGTAGAAGTTAATCCAGTAGGAATATTTTGTTATACAACACGTATTTTGATTGTGTTTCGTTAGAATTGGTGATAGAGATTCCTCAATCAATCTGATCCTTTTGGATATGTCAGACTTGGTCCCAAATTTTGTGAGAATTCCCTGAAGTGTTTTCTGATAAGCTACCAAAGTTTCCGCCGTAACGCGACATCGAGTTTTGCATTGACTTTATTCTGGGCATGTGGCCTATTTTTATACCACCATATCAGATGGCCTCGGCAGATCTCAAGGAGCTCAAGGATCAATTGCAAGATTTTCTTTATAAGGGACTTGTACGGCCGAGTGTATCGCTTTGGGGAGCTCATGTTTTGTTCGTTAGGAAGATGGACGACAGCATGAGATTGTGTATCGATTATCGTCAGCTGAACTGAGTTACTGTGCTGAATAGGTATCCTTTACCTCGCATTGACGAT
The DNA here is from genome assembly GCA_030015575.1 of Agapanthus africanus. Classification (NCBI taxonomy): domain Eukaryota; kingdom Viridiplantae; phylum Streptophyta; class Magnoliopsida; order Asparagales; family Amaryllidaceae; genus Agapanthus; species Agapanthus africanus. Next base: position 266,636,965 of record JASDDO010000016.1, on the reverse strand, counting down.
TTGTTCGATCAGCTCCAGGGGGCGGGATACTTTTCGAAGATTGATTTGTGGTCGGGGTACCATCAGTTGCGAGTCCGGAATGATGACATTCCGAAGACTGCTTTTCGAACAAGCTACGGGCATTACTAGTTCTTGGTGATGTCGTTCGGGCTCACCAATGGCCTAGTAGCATTCATGGATCTGATGAACTGGATCTTCTAGCAGTTCCTCAACCAGTTGTTATCATGGTCATAGACGATATCTTGGTCTATTCAAGAAGTCGAGAGGATTATGAGCAGCACAAGGGGGTTGCGTTGCAGACCTTGAAAGAGCACTAGCTGACCGCCAAATTCTCGAAGTGCGCTTTTGGCTTGATAAGTGTGGAGTTCTTGGGTTATGTCGTTAGGAAAAACGGAATGCATGTGGATCCGAAAAAGATTAAGGCGGTAAAGCATTGTTCTTGACCCATTTTAGTGGTCGAGATTTGCAGCTTTTGTGCTTGGCAGGTTATTACCGTCGCTTTGTATGATTTCTTTCGTATTGACGCACCTTTGAACAGTCTGACCTGTAAGGGAGTTCTATTTCTTGGACTGATGCGTGTGAGCAGAGTTTCGCGCAATTGAAAACTCGGCTGACGACTGCGCTGGTTTTATCATTGCCTTCAGGCTCAGGCCGTATCGTTGTCTATTGCGATACTTCTCATGTGAGTTTAGGTTGCATGTTGATGCAGTATGATAAGCTATCGTTTATGTTCCTCGAAATCTGAAGAAGCACGAGCAAGACTACCCTACTCACGACCTTGAGAAGACTATGATGGTGAGATTCTTTGATATCCGGGAGAAGCGAATGTTGTGACCGACACCTTGTGTCGGAAGCCCGGGGGTAGTTTTTCTTAATTGGGCACAATACTGAGGCAGTCGACTTCGGATTGACTAATTTTTTTGTGATAGAGGCATACAAATTGAGTTCACATCGATAGGAGGACAGCTAACTCATGTTCGTACTCGTCCACTTCTGCTCGATCGCATTAGGGAAGAACAACCCGATGATCCTCGTCTATCCAAGATTATGGAACAGGCTCGAGTGAGGGGCGATTCCAATTCCGTGATCGACAACGAAAGAGTGTTACAGTTTGGGGCTTATTTGTGTGTGCCCGACTCTGAGGGACTGAGACGCGAGATCTTAGAGGAGACACATCAGTCAGTGTACAACGTTCATCCGGGTTCCACCAAGATGTATTATGATTTGAGAGATGTTTACTGGTGGGAGGGGATGAAGAGGGATATTTCTGATTTTATTTCGAGATGCCTGACTTGTCAGTAAGTCAAGGCTGAGTATCAGAGGCCAGAAGGAGAGTTGCAGTCTTTACCCATTCCGGAGTGGAAATGGGAACAGATCTCCTTGGACTTCGTTGTGGGTCTACCTAGGTTCAATCGAGGGTATGACCCCATCGGGGTGAATCAGAGAACGGTTGATGAAATCAGCTCACTTCCTCCCAGTGAAGACCACTTTTGGATATGCTCAGTATGCTCAGCTCTACATTGATGAGATTATGCGGTTACATGGCGTTCCGACCTGTATAGTTCTCAATAGATGCACTCAGTTTACCAGTCGTCTCTGGCAAAAACTGTTAGTTATATGTATGCCCTAGAGGCCATTACTGTACATACGATGTATATTGTAGTGGATGCTAGGACATATATAGGGAGGACTTTCTTGCTCGACATGATAGTATGCTATCTGGTTGTACTTTATCTTAACATGTACTCTGATTGTCTCTATATTACATGTTGATAAAGCCCTTAGGATATGTACTCGACTACTGGAACTATGATGAGATCATACTAGTGGGGCCACGGTAGTCGACGAGAACATCCTATAATTGTTCCTAGTCGAGGGTGTATCGAGACAGGGCATCGATACACCAGAGTAGACTAGCGTATACGCATCTTGACCCATATGATGGGCGATGGATGATCCCATATCCATCGGTGTTTGACATCAAGGATGGTGTACGGGTGCTCAGTAGAGACTGGGTACACTGGACGGACTCGCCGAGAACTCCCAGATGGTATTATACCATACGTCAGATGGCAGTTCTCCGGTGACACTGGTACAGAGTAGTCTGTCGACCCGAGATCGTCATAGAGTCTTGTGTGATTCCCACTGTGCTTTAATTTCCATCATACCACGTCCAAGAGGGCGTGCAAAAAGGTGTCTTTTGGGTACAATCCCGAATCACATGGAGGCAATGAGCGATAGGAGGGGAATCGTCTCTCCCGGTATAGGGAGTTGATGTTGTGCTGTGTTCGATTGGCTATAACCGGAAATCCCTGGCCAGGGTTGCTGAGATTTACCGGTAAGTGTTATCAGTAGTTTCTCGAACTGTTATAGACCTCATATCGACACGACTTATCGAGCTACTGGGGTCTGACGTTTACCACCCCTAGGCGAGATATGCAACATATCAGACGACGAGACCGGACTGTACGGGAGTGTTACTGTTTGGATTCACAGGAGAATGTACAGGCTTGCTTGTTGATCTTCTGAGCGCTCAATACCTGGATAGCTATTACGTTTAGCTGACCGCTTGCATCTTGTAGGTGTTTGATATGATCATCACCTACTGCCGGCGTATTGACGATTCTTTAGAGTCCTACACAGAGGTTTCTTGACTCAGGCAAAACGGAGTAGGAGCACATATGTGATATGTGCGGGACCGAGGATAATGCGATATGTGATACCGTATTCTATTCTCGCGATATTTGATATCAGCCGGGTCATCGGATCAAGTGTTGATTCGATGAATCGGTACGGATAAATATTAGTCGGTTATATGCGATATAGCCGGATTGTCGGATCAAGTGTTGATTCGATAATTTAATGTATAATAATATATATGATATATTAAATGACATTAACTAATATTAGCTCACTAAAAGATTCTTTTTCTCACTCGGGTAATACATTGATATATATGCGATATATGTTAAATGTATTATTTTATTTTGTTGCAATAAATATTGTATATATGATATATAATATTGTAACATGATATGATAAATAATGCAACTTGTTTAGTGGAGTTTAAACATGATTAGGGTTTGGATTAGGGTTAAACTTTCTAGATGTTTCTAGAAGGTTTTCTTTTTGTTTTGGAAAAGATATTTTCAAGTGAGTCATGCTTTAACCAAACCCAAACCCTAACCCTAGTTAATTCTCTACAACTTTTAGCTTGACCATGGTTGCATTATCTATCATATTATTACATTTCCTATTCATCACAAAAGGAGAACTATCATTATTTATCTTCTTCTTCATTCTCTTTTCAAGAAAAAGCTTGCTTGATTTTTCAAAGGTGATGAATAATTGTGAGAAAAATATAAATAAAGAGAGCAAAAATCCTACTTCATCATCCTCATCTTCCCTTGCCATTTAGATGAGGGTGTTCACATCATTTCATGAGTGTAAGCTTGTGTTAAAGAAACTTCAAGGTAGATCATCTTAGTATCGAAGATCGGAAGCAAAGGTTGCGTGTTTCTCTTCGTGGAACCACTCGAGAGTCCGGATCCCGATGATCGCAGCGAAGGGACCACAACACGGAGCATATGAAGTGAAGAACCGGATCTACAAAGGTTGTAATCCCTCTCACTTAGTGTTAAAATGTTTAGCATGCTTGTTTTCGCCTAATCTCTAGTTTAAAGTTCCGTATTCGGGTTGTTCGGCACGGCTAAATTTTTAATCGGGCATGGTTGATGCCTCGTAGACCCTTGTGCGTATGCCTAGCAACCCTACAGTGGTATCAGAGCCAAGCTAGAGCTTTAGGCGAAGTCTAGACGAAGTTTAAAGTCCGATCGAACCCGGAAAATCCGATAAAACCCACTTTCTGGAAATTTTTTCAAAACTGTGATTTTTCCATATTAAAAATATCCAAAAATTACAGCAGGTAATTACAAGAATTACTGTGAAGCACGTGAGCGCAATTCGACCAAAGAGCCGCGGAACCACGGCCCCACCCAAGCTTGCGCGGCGGTTCCGCGGCCACGTGGTCGATTCATGGCACGTGCGTTTCACAGTAACTCCTATTTTTTAATGTTGTATTTTCTGGGAATGTTTAATATTTATTCAACTGTTGAATTATCTGGGTTGTATTGGGGACTTAAAGATTCGATCGAATATTTTAACTTTGTTTAGTTTTGTCCGGATAATTTTTAGAAACTGTTAAAAAGTTCGAACGGATATCAATAACTCAATTTTTCCCCTATCGGAAATTTTTTCAAAAGTTGGATTTTTTCTCGTGTTTAAGAATGTTCTAAGTCGTGCAAGTAACTCGATGGACCCTCTAGAAGACAACAAACCTTAACTCGATTATGTGACCGTCTTGAACTGCCTTTTGAACTTTAGGGTTTGGGGCAGTACGGCGTGCCACATGTGAGGCGTTGGCTTGACCCTTCTACGGCTGGAACATTGGTACTGTGGCATGTGATGGACGTTTTTAAACTGATTTCAAGTGTTGAGATATATTGGGGAATTCTTGGGTACTTGACAATTCGATCGGAAAGTTAACTTTTTCTATTTATCTGGAATGTGATACAATAATTGGAATCCACAGGTAGTTATGAGATAACTAATTTGAATATTATAAACATAGCAGTTTAGTCTCAAATGATCGGTTGCCACGGAATTTTGATGCGATCAAAAGTCCGTCGCAATCACGTAGCGTACGCGGATACTCGCCGGGTAAACTTAAAAGACAGCTTCGCCCCATAGCCCCGACCAAGTGACTGTAGGAGAACCCCGTCGCCGAAAGCATCCGTTCGGGTTCTCCCGGTAGCGGTGTTCCGCCTTGGTTCACTTCGTCGACGGTATCGGGGGTGCGGCCGTCTACTAAAGTTTGCGACGAGCATTCGATCAGGACGTCGGGAATCTTGTTGAATTGGCCGACTTGATATTGAAAAGAGTTTTCGATAATGAGACTAAAATGCGGGGTTTATAATTGTTAGGCATGTGATGTCTAAGGAATTCATTTGGTTAGGCATGCGATGTCTAAAGAGGTTGCGGATTCCAACTGTTGTAGTTTTACACTTTCTTTTCTATGACCGTAAGCGTAGTATGTGGTGTATCGCCGGCTTCGTTGCTATACATCAACGACAATCAGGATACGCATACTTGCTTACATTGATGATATGTGATATTATGTGTTGCTGTGATATGTTGTATTGGATCGTCGCTTTTGAATAGCCGGGGGTTTTATGTGAGATGAGAGTTTTTTCTTTTTCATTCATGTAAAATTCATATGTATGTAATATTCTTTTATTGGGGCACTTCCAGGTAGCGGAAGATATCACCGTTGTATATTGTTTACTTTTCCGCATTAGGTAGACCCAAGGCGGGGAGCACAAGTAACCGGGTTTTAGGGTCCAGTGGGAGACCATCTCGAGGAGTCGAGACCGGGTCTCCTAACCCTAGAATTGGCAGTGTTGCTTGCCGCTCTCGTAGGGGTCTAGGGATGTGGGTTTGGCTATTCATCGCGACCGTGGAATCCGTGTTTTATACAGGCTCGTATTAAAAACACGGACGTCCTAGTATATCCAATATTTCATATATGTTCTTCTGCTGCAATGTTCTGTGATGAGATCATATTACTGCCTGAGACGAATGTTTATATATTATATATATGAGATATATGTTATATTGCAGATTTCGTTTCAAAAGAGATTCTTATGAAGCATAATTAAATGGGACTTCATTAATGAGATTAATGAAATAAAAGAAACCTAAAGATGTTGTAGAAACTTGTTTATAAAAACTGGTAGCTACAGTTCTTGCTTTGCATAGCGGTGTTCCTTGTAGAACATCCAGCACCTTATTTGATAAGGAAAGGACCGAGATCCCTTCACCGGGAGTGACTCCTTTAGCAATAACTGGCAGATGCTACAACCCTCGGTTTGTCTTTTGATTGCTTCTATAGTTTCTGCTTTGCACAGCGGTATATATGATATATCCTGCACCTTATTCGATGAGGAAAGGGCCGACGATCCCTTCACCGGGAGTGACCCCTTTAGCAAAACTGGAAAAGCCTAAAAAACACTCCATTTAAAATCACTCGATTCTACAACGATATCAAGTTCATTACGCAAAGGGTTTTCTTAAAAACCTGTCGTAGCCCTCCGTCATTTCAGATAAGTACTAGTTAGTATTCGTGCTGCGGTAGTTTGGCATGCGTCAAGGCGTAGTGTACGGTAGCTAACTAGTGCTTATCTGCTAGCATACGATGCGATTGGATTAGGGTATTCGTACGGCGTTGTTTGGCATGCGTCAAGGGTCGTGCGGGTGGGTTTAATTCAATCAAGAAATGTACGGGTTGAACTTGACTAGCAGACTATGGGTTGTTTGGCATGCGTCAAGGTCATAGCACGCTAGGGGTAAAATATTATAGGGAATTTCAAGTGTTGAAATTTGCAATGAGATTGCATACCTTCTATGAGATAGTTGGATCCCAATACCCGCTGTGAGTAAGAGTTACTCCTGGGAGAGTTTTACACATTACAATTAGCCGATCAAGTAGGTGTCTAGAAAGGTGTTAACGGGGTTACGCCTCTGGGAAAACGAGGTTTACTTTAATTAGGTTCGTGCGAAAGCACGGGAGACCTCCCTCAAAGTACCGACACTGGCCTGGCTGAAAGATTGGCGAACTTGTAGCGTGTAATTAATCCCGGCTAGTCTTTCCTTTTAGGGTTTGAAGGAAGATTTGATTAAAACAGTGGGAGACATCCTGATTAGATATATTAGATAACCAATCTAATCTTGCAGGAGCATACGCTGAGTGTTTTCTTCTCTCTCTCTCCAGATAGCGACCATATCACGCCTTAATCAAGATAATAAAACGGATATATTGACCGAACCCGCTTGTTATACTGAGCTGGGGAACGTTGGTCCCGCTCCAACTTATAATTGTTATAAGACAGAGCAGGAAATTGGGGAATACCAGATTTCCCGTGCCGCCCAAACGAAGAAAGTGCATGCTGATGCATCATCTTCGGGTGTGTTCATTACAGAGAACTGTTTCTCAGTATCCTTTACGTCCTGGGTATATGATACCGGATCAGGATCCCGTATATGTAATATGTTACATGGGCTACAGATAGGTAGAGAACTGAGAACGGGTGATAAGTTTCATGAGACAGAAAACGGTGCAAGTGTTGCAGCCAAGTCTGTTGGTCACTATCACCCTGTATTACCTGAATGCATTGATTCTGAACAAATGTTATTAGATACCGAACCTGATATACAAAATCATATCAGTCTCTTTATTAGTAAAGAAGTGATATAATTTTGTATTGTTGGATAATGTTTTGAACATTTCCTATATCAAGAGTTGATCGGTTCAGGCACGTTATCTAAAAGCATAGACGTTCTAAATCAAACTACAGTTCTTAGTATACAGAACACACACAAGAGGAAGAGTTCAGAAATGAATGAATCCTTCTTGAGGTATTGTAGACTAGGTTATATCAATGCGACCCGACTGGCTGAAGTTACATATAGATGCATATTTAAATTAGTTTGAATTTACATCTTGTGAAACTTGCCGGTCATGTCACAAAGATAAGATGACCACAGCTCTGTTTGTTGGAAACAGAGAAAGAGTTAGTGAACTTTTGGGATTGATACATGTTGATGTATGAAAGGTCCCCTGTCTACACATGCCAAGACCGGTTCTTTTTACTTCATTACGTTCTCTGATAATCTCTCAAGATTCAGACATGTGTTCCTGTTGAAACATAAGTCCGAACCTTTTGAGATATTCACGGAATATAAGTTAGAAGTAGAGAACCAAAATACGGGTAAAAGTATTATGTCCTTTGATGTGATCAAGGAGGAGAATACTTGAGCACGTAATTCCTGGAATATTCTAAAGGAGAATGAGATTCTCTCTCAGCATTACTCCTTCGAATACACCACAGCACGTCGGTGTATCGGGGCGGAGCAATAGCACCCTATGTGATATGGTGTGCTCTATGATGAGTACTACTGAGTTTCCTATTTCCTTTTGGGTGTTATGCGCTTGAGAAGCTGCATACCTATTGAATAGGGTTCAAATCAAATCAATTGCCTACCACTTCATATGTGATATGGAAAGGGAAGAGCCCATATCTTAAGTTTGTTAAGATTTGGGGTTGTCCGGCCTATGTCTAAAAGCATAATCCGGACAAGCTCGAGGCAAGGTCTGTTATGTAGAACTGGAAATGTTCCAGCTATACAAACTGCAGCTGATGATTTGGTAGAACCAAAGGATTCAATAGTTTCCAACGAACCTCAGCCTCTCTGCCGATCCAGTAGGGTTCCTCACCCACCTGAGAGATACTTCGGTTTCTCTATGACAGTGGGAGAGAGGATTGCATCATGAGATGATGACCCAACTAGTTTCGAGCTGGCCATCAGGAGTGGGACTCTGTAAGAATGGTTGGATGCTTATCGATCTGAGATGGAATCCTTATACACCAACAAAGTATGGACTTTGGTTGCTTTATCTGAAGGGTTAAATCCCCATCAGGAGCAAGTATATCTTGAGAAGATTACTTGGTGTACATGGAAAAGTTGAGACTTTCAAAGCTAGACTTGTTAAAGGTTTGCATCATAGACCAGGTATGGATTATGTTGAAACCTTTTCTAAGGATCTATGCTTAAGTCCATCCAGATCCTACTTGCCACGGCTACATACCATGACTACTATATCTGGTGGTTGGGTGTCATGACTGCTTTTCTAAATGATGATTTAGAAGATAGCGTCTATAAGTACACAGCCAGAGGGCTTCGTAGACTGTGGGAGCAGCGGAAACGTGTGCAAGATGTTTTATATGATAAAACAGGCATCGCGGAGTTGGAACATCTGTTTTGATGTGGTAGTCAAAGAGTTTGACTTCATCAAAATGGTAGATGAACCTTGTATATACGAAAAGGTAGTAGAGAGTATGGTGGTGATCCTCGTAGAGTACGTGGATGACATACTCTTGATAGGGAAGGAGTTTCCTATGCTACGCTCGGTCAATCTCCGCTTATCACAAGGATTCTCCATAAAGGATCAAAGTGATACCTCCTAAATCCTGGGTTTTGGATCTATGAGATAGATCTAATTGGATGTTAGGATACTCACTAGTTGTAGTGAGATGGTATCAATCGATCCTGGGGAGAATCACTGGAAAGGTTCCAGGGTGATAAGGACGACTGAATGTCAGTCGCAGGCTTGTCTATACCCTCAGTGGAGGGACGGTATGTTGGAAGAGTTCCAAGCTAGATACCGTGACATACTAGACGATTAAAGGCAAGATACATCATTACCAAGGATGCTACCAAAGAGGCAGTCTGGATATATATAAGTTCATAAGATGAACTTCGTTCCTACCATTGTGTGACAATGGAGTTGTGGCTTTAGCCAAGGAACTACCGTCCCATCAGGAATCCAGATATAATTCTTAAGCAGTATCACCTGATCATGGAGATGGTTGATCTCCAGGGAGATCGAGGTTAGGAGAGTAGACACAGAGGACAACAGCGCGGATCCACTCACAAAGGCCTTTTTCCCAGTAGAGACTTTTATGGGATGGTTGAGTATGGGATACTTCAACCGCAGCTAATTGTTGGGTATGCGATACCATAACAGATGGCCCTAGTACAAGTGGGAGATTGTTAGTTATATGTATGCCCTAGAGGCCATTACTGTACATACGATGTATATTGTAGTGGATGCTAGGACATATATAGGGAGGACTTTCTTGCTCGACATGATAGTATGCTATCTGGTTGTACTTTATCTTAACATGTACTCTGATTGTCTCTATATTACATGTTGATAAAGCCCTTAGGATATGTACTCGACTACTGGGACTATGATGAGATCATACTAGTGGGGCCACGGTAGTCGACGAGTACATCCTATAACTGTTCCTAGTCGAGGGTGTATCGAGACAGGGCATCGATACACCAGAGTAGACTAGCGTATACGCATCTTGACCCATATGATGGGCGATGGATGATCCCATATCCATCGGTGTTTGACATCAAGGATGGTGTACGGGTGCTCAGTAGAGACTGGGTACACTGGACGGACTCGCCGAGAACTCCCAGATGGTATTATACCATACGTCAGATGGCAGTTCTCCGGTAACACTGGTACAGAGTAGTCTGTCGACCCGAGATCGTCATAGAGTCTTGTGTGATTCCCACTGTGCTTTAATTTCCATCATACCACGTCCAAGAGGGCGTGCAAAAAGGTGGCTTTTGGGTACAGTCCCGAATCACATGGAGGCAATGAGCGATAGGAGGGGAATCGTCTCTCCTGGTATAGGGAGTTGATGTTGTGCTGTGTTCGATTGGCTATAACCGGAAATCCCTGGCCAGGGTTGCTGAGATTTACTGGTAAGTGTTATCAGTAGTTTCTCGAACTGTTATAGACCTCATATCGACACGACTTATCAAGCTACTGGGGTCTGACGTTTACCACCCCTAGGCGAGATATGCAACATATCAGACGACGAGACCGGACTGTACGGGAGTGTTACTGTTTGGATTCACAGGAGAATGTACAGGCTTGCTTGTTGATCTTCTGAGCGCTCAATACCTGGGTAGCTGTTACGTTTAGCTGACCGCTTGCAGCTTGTGGGTGTTTGATATGATCATCACCTACTGCCAGCGTATTGACGATTCTTTAGAGTCCTACACAGAGGTTTCTTGACTCAGGCAAAACGGAGTAGGAGCACATATGTGATATGTGCGGGACCGAGGATAATGCGATATGTGATACCGTATTCTATTCTCACGATATTTGATATCAGCCGGGTCATCGGATCAAGTGTTGATTCGATGAATCGGTACGGATAAATATTAGTCGGTTATATGCGATATAGCCGGATTGTCGGATCAAGTGTTGATTCGATAATTTAATGTATAATAATATATATGATATATTAAATGACATTAACTAATATTAGCTCACTAAAAGATTCTTTTTCTCACTCGGGTAATACATTGATATATATGCGATATATGTTAAATGTATTATTTTATTTTGTTGCAATAAATATTGTATATATGATATATAATATTGTAACATGATATGATAAATAATGCAACTTGTTTAGTGGAGTTTAAACATGATTAGGGTTTGGATTAGGGTTAAACTTTCTAGATGTTTCTAGAAGGTTTTCTTTTTGTTTTGGAAAAGATATTTTCAAGTGAGTCATGCTTTAACCAAACCCAAACCCTAACCCTAGTTAATTCTCTACAAGTGTTAGCTTGACCATGGTTGCATTATCTATCATATTATTACATTTCCTATTCATCACAAAAGGAGAACTATCTTTATGCATCTTCTTCTTCATTCTCTTTTCAAGAAAAAGCTTGCTTGATTTTTCAAAGGTGATGAATAATTGTGAGAAAAATATAAATAAAGAGAGCAAAAATCCTACTTCATCATCCTCATCTTCCCTTGCCATTTAGATGAGGGTGTTCACATCATTTCATGAGTGTAAGCTTGTGTTAAAGAAACTTCAAGGTAGATTATCTTAGTATCGAAGATCGGAAGCAAAGGTTGCGTCTTTCTCTTCGTGGAACCACTCGAGAGTCCGGATCCCGATGATCGCAGCGAAGGGACCACAACACGGAGCATATGAAGTGAAGGACCGGATCTACAAAGGTTGTAATCCCTCTCACTTAGTGTTAAAATGTTTAGCATGCTTGTTTTCTCCTAATCTCTAGTTTAAAGTTCTGTATTCGGGTTGTTCGGCACGGCTAAATTTTTAATCGGGCATGGTTGATGCCTCGTAGACCCTTGTGCGCGTGCCTAGCAACCCTACAAAAACTTCAGGATGCTTTGGGTACCTGTTTGAGTTTCAGTACCGCCTTCCACCCGCAGACGATGGTCAGTCAGAGCGGACTATTCAGACTCTCGAGGATATGCTCCGAGCTTGTGCGCTCGACTTGGATGGCAGTTGGGATCGTTACTTACCCTTGATCGAGTTCTCCTACAATAATAGTTTTCAGGAGACGATTCACATGGCACCATTCGAGACCTTGTATAGGGGAAGTGTCGATCGCTGTTCTGTTGGACCGAGCTCAGCGAGAGCAGAATTTTAGGACCGCGGTTAGCCCAGGAGACTACGAAAAAGATCCAGTTGATCTAGGATCGGATGAGAGCAGCCTAGAGCAGGCAAAAGTCGTATGCTGATCGTCTTCACCGCAGACTTGAGTTCGCAGTGGGTGACCATGTTTTTCCTCCGAGTCTCTCCAATAAAGTGTGCGATGAGGTTTGGAAAGAAGGGGAACCTCAGTCCCAGTTATGTACGTCCCTTCGAGATTCTTGAGCGAGTCGGTACTGTTGCCTATCGTCTAGCACTTCCCCCCAGTTTTCAGGTGTACACCCCGTGTTTCATGTATCTATGCTTTGCAAGAACCTTCATGACCCATCTTACATGATTTAGCATCAGACGATCCAGCTGGAGCGCAATTTATCTTACACCGAGCAGCCGGTAGTCATCCTGGACCGGCAGGTGAAGAAATTGCGGTCATGGGTATTGCCGTCAGTGAAGGTTCTGTGGCATGGCCTGAATAGCGAAGGGGTCACATGGGAAGCCGAGAGTGAGATGCGGACTAAATTTCCCCATCTCTACGAAGGTATATATAGTTAGATTTTAAATTCGGGAACCGAATTTATTTAAGGAGGGAAGATTGTAGCATCTTGAAAACTTATTAGTGTTAATTATAATCTAATTAGCGATATAACATATGTTATTAAATAAATGATAGTTACTAATTAGTTTTGTTATTTTATATATACACATATATATACTTATCAACCTAGAACTAGTAATATGTTAATTTAAGCTAAACACCAAATTAAGTTGCCATGAAAAATAAACCCTAGGTTAACTTTCATAACCTTTTAGCTAAATTTTTTTGTTTTTGTGGAAAATATCTTGGCATAGGAGACAAGGGGGAATGGCTCAAGTATGGTTTGAGAAAAAAAAATGGGAATGGTTGTGAAAGGTTGTATTGCTAAGGTCTTAGCCATTTCTCCCTCTCATCCTCATCACTTCTTCTTCTTCTTCTTCATCTTCTCTTCATATTTTTCTCTAACTCCCACAAACAAAATCCTACACACACATTCAAACTCCTACACAAAAAAAAAACCAAACTCCTCTTCTAATATTTCTAGTTTAGTGATTCAAGCAACCTTGTGGCTTCCTATAAGAATGGATAACTCTCTTTTTCACCCAAGTTAAGGTAAAGATCCTACCATTATTAAGTTTTAGCAAATACTTGCCTTGACAACACTAGTTTAAAGTCAAAAGTCCATTTTTTAGTTGGTTTGGAAACTTAATTATGGTTTTGATGTGGGAGTTGAACTAGTATAAATTCTTTGTTGATCACAACTAAATTTGGGTTAGATAAGGGTATCTTAATGCTATTTATCTTGTGTTTTAAGCACCCAGACTTCACTAATTCATCATGGTGTTTTTCAAGAGCTAAAATTAGTTATTTTGTTGAAGTTTGGGGTTCAAATTAAATCTGCTATCACTCCAGTGCTCACAAAAATAAATTAAAATTTTTAGGAGCTTGTTATAGGATCTAGAACGCACCCTCGAAACCCGAGCCCATTCCACTTTATTCTGGCCACCAAAAACCCCATTTTAACCACAAAGTGCGGCCATATTTTGGAGTTAGGGTCTGAAATTTTGTCGAGAGCTCTTTGAGCCTCAAACTAGATCTCTGGTATACTTAGTTTCTTTCCATATTGCTTGTACAAAAATCTGGAAGCTTTTTTCTTCGCTTTTGACGATGTTTTAGTGTACGATACAGATATCTCAACTCTCGAGTTGGTGGTTTCGTTAGTTAACAGCAATTCGGGGTAGTCCTAGGTGATTTTTGCACACGTGTAGCACAAAAGGGTCGCACACGTTAGCCTACGTGAGATTGGTTCGCTTTATATATGTATATACGTCGTATCGGTAATCTAACCTCTCACGTGCAAAGTTTTTATTCGATGTTAGGATCGGTTGTGGGGGCTTCGGAAGCGGCGAGAAAAGGGAAGGAAGTGATTAGATTTGAATAGATCGGGGCTCGTTCCGGTGAGTAGATTTAACATTTACAGGGGAATCGAATGGATGGCGTTTAAGCAGCCGATACCTAAACCCTTAGGAATTAGTTTTAAATCGTCATCATTCATTCTTGTATGTTTGGATTAATTTTGATATGTATTCCTGTACCGGCTATACTTTTACTAAAATACTTGCACTTGCACCAACTTATATGTTACATGTACATTATAAAACCTGCCATGTATTCTTTTACCTGCTACACTTCTGCTAAAACATCTATTAGGACGCTTGCACCAGTACAAATGATTTTCATATTACGCTTGCACAAACTCACATGTTACTTATACACATCATTGGTAATTGCCATGCTACATACACATATAGAAATTGTCACGCGCACCCTTAAAACTTGCCATGATATTTGCATCACACCATATTCCTGCTACTACCTTAGATTACTACTCATTTCATATAAGCATGCATTATATTACCGTTCTGTACTTTTATATGTTGTTTCCATTATTGCCATTCTCTTTTATTATACAACACTTATTTCATGAGATTTCTGTTTTCTATGTGTTTTGAGAAACAACATGACACATTTTATAAAATCTTGGATTCATTTTCAAAATTGCGGTTTTCTCTCTTGATTGATGATGATTTCGTCCACTATGAGTTTTGTATTTTATGATAAATGATTATCCGAATCGTGGAGGAGGGTGAACCGATTATGGATACACGGTGGACCCGGTACGGTACCCAGGGGTAAGAAGATCGTATAGAAAGACGTTGAAGCGAAGAGAAATACCTACCAGTGATGGTATTAGAGCTCGGCGGATATCCAGAGGATATCGACCGGAGTCATATGTTGAGATGGATTTGAGGGCCGCTCCGAGAGACGACGTTTGGGATACTTGGATATGGAGTGTTGATATTTGACACAGAATTTATGATGATTTGTCGATGATATTCCCGTTTTCTACCTTGCGAGATTTGTTATGATATGCTCATATTTACATGCTACCTCCATATTGCACACCGCTTACTATATATATGCTACAATCATGCTACTTCACATCACGACAGTTTCATTTAGGGTTTGTCGCTCATTCGTTATACATGTGATTGCCACTTATGATGTTAATTTCCATTCACAAGCCAGTAACTCACCGCCATTGTGCCTCAGTTCCTTGTAGGGTCAATCACCTGGACTAGTCACGGCGTTTGATATACTTTCCTTTTGGACCCAATCTTTTGCTTAGGTGTGTTATATGTATACTCGTATCCGGCTCTTTTATACTTATATATTGTATCTAGTAAAACTCCATCTACCATATGTATATTTGACTTAGAGACGAAACCGAGAGATTTGTATTATTTTGATTCTGGGTGTCGTGCTTGTGTGGGCCGACTTGTAGTTACGCTTTTAGTAATGCTTTCTTTTCTTTCTTTGCTTATTCTTCGTCGAAGGCGTCGTATATTTAACTGCTTGGTTGTGTTCCGCCAAGTGGGTGTTGAGATAGCTCCCAAGTAGGGATGCATATATGTATTGTGTATGTATCAGTTTTTATCAAAATTTACAAAGGAGGTGCTGCCGAAATTTTTATCAATAACTTGTTTTCAAAACCAAACACTTTTATGTTTTAAAATAACCTTTTTCTAAAAACTTCACCTCTTTATCTTTTAATTCCGGTTTAGATTCTGGGTTCGTCTTACTTGGATTACGTTACGCTTTTAGACGTCACGCGATTTATGTGTCGGTAACATTCTGTATTCGGGTCGTGACACCTAAAAGGAGAACTAGTCAGGATCATGTACACCTTACAAGTTCGCTAACCGTTCAGCCAGACCAGTATTGGTACTCTGAGGGAGGTCCCCCATACTTTCGCATAGGCCCAATTTAATAACCTCGTTTCCACAGAGGCATGATCCCGTTAACACCTTTCTCGACACCTAATAGGTTAGCTAGTTGTGAAGTGAAAATCTCCCGAGAGTAATACCTACTCATCAATGGGAATCGGGACCCAACTATCATTGTATGATAAGCTTGATGGAAGCCAACCAAAGTCACCACACTCCAGAAGGTATACGCATACTTGGCATGTTTCCATTATATTTGAAACTTCCGATATAGTTTTTACTCTTGACGGCTTATGACCTTGACAAGGTCAACATATCATAAACTGCTAGTCAAGATCAACCTGTCATTTTCTTGATCACCCTAAACCCATCCACATAAGCCCTTGACAAGGTCAATATAGTTATGCGCCTGTCCTACTTAACTGCATCGTATGCTACAAACAAGTACTACTTAGCTACTGTACACTACGCTTTGACATGGTTAACATGCGCAACACGAATACTAAGTAATACTCGTTGGAAATGACGGAGGGCTACAGCTAGTTTTTTGCGAAATTTTTTTAATGTAATGAACTTGATATCGTTAAAGGAACCGAGTGGTTTTGAAAAAGAGTGGTTTAGGCTCCGATTTTAAAACGGGTGGTTTTGAAGAAAATCGAGTGGTTTATAGTAACATAAACTTTTACTTAAGAGATAACTCACCGTAAAGAGATCTAGGCTCTTTTCTCATCGAATGAGGTGCATGATATTCCTAACTGAATACCTTTATATAAAGCAAAAGAATACAGCTATAAACACTTTCAAAAAAGTTGGTTCCTACAACATCATTTTGGGTTTATATCTTTACATTACACATAAAATGCAGTCCCACCATTTAAGTTTCTAGCTACACCAGAAACAACCAAAATAGTATGCTTTTATATGCCATCCGCATTCGCCACAGGGTCTTGGGTCTTTCACTGTAAGGTTACTTAACTTACGGCAGGGCTAGCGCGGATGCAAAACATATAGAAGCATCTTATATATATATATATATATATATATATATATATATATCATCGCAGGCATAACATGCATGCGGAACAAAATATGGAATAGCGGATAAACTAGGAGCCCCACATTTCATTTAAGCCGCAAATGAAACGCGATCGTCCCCGGTCGTGTGGATAGCCTATGAACACGGCAAGCTACCCGCACAACATCGAACCAAAACCCCTATGAACGCATCAAGCCACCTGCCAATCCTAGAAATGGGGCAACCTGGCCTCAATATCATGAGTAGGCCACCCGATGCTTTTTAGAATCCGGTAAATTGAGCGCTCCTCCTTGGGTCTATCCTAGAACCCCTACAAGTGCGGAGAGCAACATGCCAATTCTAAAGCGAGGCTGCTCGGTCTCAACTCCATGAGATGGCTACTTACTGCACTCTAGAATCTGATTGCCCGAGCATTTCTCTGCGGGTTCATCCTAGTACATGTAATGAAATATATACAATGACAACAACATTCGTATCCTGGATGTGTCCCAATAAAAGAATATACTTCAAGCGGCAACGATGGCCATAATCCGTCCGCTCGTCCTAAATAAATGAATATACAAATATAACATTACAGTACAAACATCATACGAGAGGCTATATGTCATGACAATCCGGCTAAACCATAACAATGATATATATCACAAAAACAGCATAAGTAACGAGTGTGCAATCCCATCAAATCAAACATATAGCAATTAGACGACATTTAACAACACACATACAAAGATACGGATCATAAACTATACTAAAGTTTCGACCGAAAAGTTTTTCGTGGTGCCTGAAATCAAAGATATCACAAAAGACGATCTGGAGCAAAAAGACATACCAAAAATCAAGTTTCTGTGATCCCAAGCAACTACCAAAACCCAAGGACCTTTGACAATTTCTAGCCGACCAGGTCAGTCAAAAGGCAGGTTTGGTCGGCCAGAATTTTGAATTAGGTCCTCGGGTTTTGTACCATGGATTGTTATCTTAAAACTTGCTCAAAATCATGCATCAAAAAAATTTCAGGTGTGTTTTCAGAAAAGGACAGAAACTTGGAATTATAAACTTGATGCTGTTAAAATTTTGGTCTCGAAACTAGAACATCGTCTAACTCTAGTTTTAGTGTTTGGTTGGTTCCGATACCATGTTAGGGTCCCTAGCACTCACGCAACGGAAGCGAAAATCAAAGGTAGAATACAAAACGAAAATTTTCGTGCGAGCACTAGAAACCACAACCTAGTGATCGATCCAAGCACTAAACCTAGTGATCGAACCTAGCACTAAACGGCAAGCGAACAGTGTGCCCCTATTGGATACAGCACATGAAGGAACTCCGTGCAAACGCACAAACTTAACAAGAACAACTGAGCAAACCGAGCATAACCGGACAACAAACACCCGAATGGAGTCTGTAAGTCCACGTTGCCCACCCCGGTGCTTACGGGGAGGCGGAAAACGGAATAAAAATCGAATTTTTATGAGCTTAGGCAACATGGACTACACTAAGAAGGATCTTTGCTAAACAAAAACAAGCTAAAGCTAACTAGAAACTAGCTAAGTGCTAGAAAGGTTATACCTTGGGCTTTATGTCCTTCTCTCCTTGCTCCTTGGAGTAGTGGAAGGAAGTCACCTTTGTCGTCTTCTCCCGTCAAAGAAAGATCCACCCGAAAGCCTCAACCTTTGGCTTCAACTCCAAGCTAGAAGTAACTAGGGTGCAAGAAGTGCTAATCCTTGAACCCTAGATGAGAGTAGAGATTATCAAGAAAGGGTTTTTCTCAAGTCAAGTGTTTCTCAACACATGAGAGGGGAGAGCTTGAGGGAGAGGAAGAACTAGAGAGAGAATGTGAATAATAGAATGAGAGAATAATATGAAGCATTCTCTCATATATGTGAATTATTGTAATTAGAAAATTAGTGAGATAATTGTCATGGCTTAATCAAGTGACCATTATCATTTCATTTTTAATGCAAATTGCAAGGATCAAAAAGCATCTTCCAAATGAAATGATGATGGTCAAAGTGTCAACCAAGGTCAACAAGTCAAGAAGGTCAAATGGTCAACAACCATAACCATGCACAATTATAAAACTAATATCAATTAACCATAAAACACACATAAGCATTAGGGTTAATAAAAATGACAATAGTCATTAACCCTAATCAAAGTCCTCTCCCTCTGTCTCAAGCAACTATGCATACGCACCCGTATTCGTGATCCGAGGAACACGAATACAATGAGAAAAACCAGTCCCAAATCATATACTAGGATCCGGCTTAAACCAAAGCCCGCTAGTATAAGCTGTCCGGACAGCAAACGTGCACAAGTGCGCGGATGTGAACGAACCCTGTCGCAAAACCATGCGACCTCTACTCATTTTGCCTAAAGGCGAATAGCTCTCTGTGTGGGACTCTAAAGACTCGACACTACGCTGGCAGTGGGTTTAACCACAGACCGCAAGCGGCACTAGCTGTACGTAACGGTCCCCAGGTAGATGTCGATAAGAAGACTGACGAGGTGAACCCCATCTGAACTCCTACTGAGCCTGTATGTGACAGTCTCCGTACAGTCCGGTCTGTTCGTCTGATACATCGCATGGCGGGCCTAGGGTGGCGGTGAAACGTCAGTCCCCTAATAGCGGTACAAGTCGTGTCGGAGTGTACCCCAGAACACCCTGAGATAACACTGGAAACCTACCAGTATATCTCGCTTGCCCTGGCCAGGGACTACTCGTGTAATGGCTCTTCTAGACAAAGCGCGATGTCAACCCCCAATACCGGGAGAGACGAATCCTGTCTAACCGTCACTGCCTCCAAGTGCTTCGGGACTGCACCAAAAAACTACATGTTTGCACGACTCCTTTGAGCCGTGGTAGGGTAGTAATCAAAGTGCAGTGGGAACACACTCGAGGCGAAGTGACAGTGTCAAGTCAGCGGACTAAGCTGTACTCATGTCACCTGGGAACTGATAACTGACGATAGGTATAATACCAACCAACAGTTCCCTACGAGTCCTGTCCAGTGTACTCGTAACCTAACGAGCACCCGTATACTATCTCAAGTACGACGTACTGACGGCTGTGGGACAGACCGTCTCTCACACTGGGATGAGAAGCGCATACGCTAGTCTACTCCGGAGTATCGATGCCCTGTCTTGATAGTCCAACGACTAGGGACCTGTATAAGGATGTGCTTATGGATTACCCAGCTCCCACGAGTGTGAGCGCCATCACAACGCTGGTAATCAAGCAAAGATCCTAAGGGCTCTACTAATATGTATAACAGCAATATGCTAGAGGAAACACATGCACATATTAAAGCAGAGACAAACCAAGTAGCATACTACCATTTCGAGCAAGATTGTATATACAACTGTGAATATCCCAAGCTTCCATCAAGTAATATACAAACTAGTATGATAGAGTAATGGCCTCTAGGGCATATACACTAACAGAGTCACACCCTGACTAAACCTGGGTAGACGCCACAACGAAAATTCATGGAGATCTGCTCCCATTCCTTCTCCGGAACGGTTAATGGTTTCAACTCTCCAGCCGGTCTCAAATGCTCAACCCTATCTCACCACAAGACAGACACCTTGATACGAAATCCGAAACGTCACTCTTCAATCCTTGCCCACCCATAACTATCTCACAAGTCACGTCACAAATGGGTAGAACTTGAATGAACACAGAAAGCTGACTGATGCGCCTGCTCTAGGATTTCGCGTCTCTACCCATCAACAACAGGTACACACAAACGCGTTCCTAAACGTAGCACACCCTGGTCACAAATCAAGGACTCCAAATCTTTACACTGCCGAACATGCTCAAGTATCACAGACAACGAGCATCGGTGGGCCGTTACCCTACGAAAATGATTAAGGAAAAGTGGACGGGCGCGGACATGAGCAAGTTGTCCCCTCAGTAGAGGCGAACCTAGCTGTACTCCACAATCGCACAAGTACTGTAAATCTGCAGAAGACTGTCTCTGAACTGCGCACAACTGGAACAAGCTAACCCCGGGCCTACGACTCAAGCATCAGCTACCACAGTTGCCTTGCCACGGGTAATAAAGGACCTCACAAACATAATCCTCCACAAGCTCCATCCAACGGCGCTGTCTCAACAATCAAAACCCGCTGCAGGAAGATGTACATTAAGCTCTGGTGGTCCATGAAAATCTGACACGACTCACCACACAAGTAGTATCCCCGGATCTTCAACGCACGACCACCGCGGCCATCTCCAAATCATGAGTGGGATATCCTGTTCGTACTTCCTCTAACTGTAGGGAAGTAAAAGCAATAACTCTATAATGCCACATCAACGCAAAATCGAGCCCCACTCGCGAAACATCACAGTTAAACAACAAAGTCGCCCGAACCAGCAAACAAGAAAGAACTTGTGCAGTTGTCAACCGAATCTCCAACTGCTGAAAACTCCGCACACATGCCTCAGTCCACAGGAAAAAAATCTCCTTCCCGGTCAGTTCAGTCAACGGTGCAGCGATACACAAACAATCCTGCACGAAACGGCGGTAAAAACCTGCTAAGCCCAAAAATCTGCGGACCTCTGTCCCGGATATAAGTATGGGCCCAAGCTGTACGGCCTCGATCCTCCTCGGGTCCATACGAAAACTGTCCCCCTTAACTACTAGACCTAGGAGTCAACACAATCAAGCCTGAAGTAACACTCCGAGAATTTAGCAAACAGCTGGTGCTCTCCCAATATCTGCAAAACAAATCCTCAAGTGCTGCCCACGTTCCTCACGACTCATTGGAATAGACCAGAATGTCATCAATGACACAACAATAAACTGGTCGAGGAACGGCTTGAAGAAATCTGGTTCATCACATACACGAGTGCTGCTAGGGCATTGGTGAGTCCAACGATACCACCAAAACACACAAAGCCCGTAGTACACACAAAAGCAGTCTCTGGAATGTCATCACTCCGAACCCGCAACAATGATAACCTGATCTCAAACAACTTAGAAAATGTAACAACCCTAATTTTCTTATACACTTTTTCCATACAAATTTTTAAATTGTTTTTTTTTCAAAATCCTTAAAGGGGTATTTATTGCCTGAGCATAAGATAAGTAATTAATTAGCAATTTAATTATAAGCAGGAGCTTGTGACTCATTGGTAATACCTTGCACTGCTGAACCAAGCCACCAGAGTTCAAATCCCATGCCCCACATTATTTTTAATATTTATTTTGTTTTAAATTTTATAGAAGCCCAACAGTCCACCTGAGATAACTCCCAAACTTTGAACTGAACCTGAAAAACTCAAAGTACCATAGCCTATACCTCGAGACCCCCCACCTCCCGACGTGGTGACTCGGCCGATTCGGCCGGCGGACCGGCCGGACTCGGCCGGACGGCCGAGTCCCCAACATCAAAGTTGGAGCTCTTCACCTCCTTAACCCCCCTGCACACTCCAATTAATTGGATCGTTTCCAGAGACACATTTATACCCTATTTACTCCATTTTTAATGATTTTTCATATATTTTTTTATAATTTTTAATTAAAAACCCTACACCTACCCTAACCCTAGCCTAACCCTATAAATACATCCCTACCCTCTACCCTATCATCCCAAAATTCTGAGCCAACTCTCTCAAAATTTCCAGTAAACTTGTGTACTTTGAAAACGAGCACGAGGCGAAAGCTCGGGCGATTTCCCGGCGGAATTTCCGGCGATCGTTCTAGGAACCCCGGCGACGAAGCAACACATCGGTGATTTCACTACTTCCCTCTCACCCTCTTGTGTGTCCTAAAAACCGTAAGTACCTTTTCTATCTCTCTTTTCTATTCTAAAAATACGAAATTACAAAACCCGACGGAATCGGAACAAATCCGATTTCCGATTCGGTTTCCTATAAAATTCTACTTCTCACTAATACAATCATACTTAAACCTCCTCATGTTGACTATTAAACAATAATCAACCAAATTGATCAAGTTTCATTACATAAAATGATGGCTATTTCAATTTATCGTATTTTTCACTTAAATACCACATTGTTTCAATTATACATTTAACTTCATTAAATCTTGCTATATCTTTAAGTAGATCACGAGGTAACGACCTACCTCCTCACACACTCACATGTAAACATAGTACAATAATCTTGGGAATTTAGAATACGAGGAAACAAACATTTTCATTTAAATACCATTTACTTAATAAAACCATTTCTAAAAGATTTAGTATTGATACATCTTTACAAATAAATACCACTTATTATGAAAATAGGATAAGGTTGTGGGCATCAGTCGTTTATCTAAACCTGACTTTGTGGTGTCTAGGCTAGACAAGTGAGAAAGGTAACTTTAAAAGACTCGTCTCACGGTGATTCGTGAGCGGATCCCTCCTTTCTTCACCTGTACTTACCTGGCCACAATTGGCGGTGAAGATGCGATTTGAGGTATCTCACAACTTATCACTTTGGACCAGTTAGGAGCAATCTAGTTGACTTAGGAGACCCTAGAACATAGAATACGGAAAACGATACTTTTTTATATAAATACCATAATTAATAAAACCGTTTTTCCTTAATGATTAGTATTTATACAAATCTTTGCAAAGCGCCGCTACAACCCGTTTGGGGAACCCGTTCGGGATGGTGCGGATTATCGCACATCCTCGGGCTTAGTAGTGCGAGATTCACACCTCCGCAAGGAGCATTCGGTCTCGAAAGATTTAAAATACGACATCATAAGAAAACGAGATTTCTAGAATATTATAGATATATACAAAAATATTTTTCATATAACTATATGTATATGTAACATGAACATATCTATTTTTAGTATTATAAATATTCTATCTTTTTCTAAAAATGTTACAAGATTCATTTTACACTAAAATATCATGAAAATCAATATTTTAAATAAATATCATTTATTATGAAAATAGGATATTTTCACTAGAAATATCACAAAATAAAATTTACACTCATTACAACTATAAAGACGAATAATAAATACTTGGGGTGTATCTTGAAAACTATATAAAAGTATTTTTACATAAAACCCCCTCAAGTTCTATAAATTACCCTAAGGACCCTAGTAAATATAGGTTTAAGAAATAATCAAGATTTCGAATTACATTTCTAATTGTCTGACTCGGGTTTGAGTCTGATTATATCTGACTTGAATATGATTCAAGTACAATCTACAATCTACAATATTACAATTCAACATGAATACATGAATCCATGAATCCAGTTATCAATCTATACAACTTGACTGAACCGAACCATGGATATACATCCATTTACATGATTCTCCAGATATTCCATTTACATGATTATACAGTTACATCCGTTTACTGATATCATGGTTTTGGTCAGTCATTCAACTATACAATCTATAATACAAGACAATACAAGTTGCAATACAATTTACAAGACAAACAATACAATCAAAACACTATGGGGTTTAAGGGGTAGATTGGTACGGAAGGTGTTAAAAGTGGCATGAAACGGTAAGATTAAGACACCTAACCTATATTCCGTTGCTGTTGTACCGTGGCATAACGGTTCCTTGAGTTCCTGATACCTTAGTCTCCGGGGCAAGTGAGTTTCCTCTCGTATACACTGGCATCCTTCTGTACCAAGCTACAAACAACAGCGTTAACACTAAATACAACAATATAACAATATAATACAACTGTAAAAGCTACTCTCTCTCTCTCTTACTCTCTCTCTCTCTTACTCTCTGTCTATTCTATTTCTCCTCTTATCTTTGGGACTTACCGAGCAATCTGTTCGCTGACGACATTCTCTTTCTTTCTTCTTTGAATGTCGTCAGGTGATCTGGACACGTCAGAGATCGATCCCACTATTGAAGACTTGGATCAGTTCAGTGAAGACCTCGATCTCTAGTCATTGTACATTTTCCATTCAGTACTTTTCATTTCCTGTTATGTCATTGTTTAGGCATCGCTTGTATTTCAGTTGTATTTACTTTTCATGTATTGTACAAAAGAATGTGAATAAATAAAGTTGCTGTTTTTATTATATCGTGTCTCTTGTGTATATTTTCTTTTATATTGCTTAGTTACGCTTAGTGTATTTTCCTCACAGTAAATACGTAGCGGACCTGTCCCGTCCCCTTCGCCGTATACCAGGAAGCGGGGCGTGACAGAAAATGTCTCGCACTCTGGAGCTGATCGAAGAAATCGTCAATGCGAGGTAAAGGATACATATCCGCACCGTAAGCCGGTTCAATTGACGATCCATCAATACACAACCTTAAACTCCCGTCCTTCTCCCTGACGAACAGAAAAAGAGCTCCCCAAAGCGAAACACTCGGATGCACAAGTCCCCCAACAAACAACTTTGCAGCTGATCCTTAAGCTCCCTAAGCTCCGCCGGCTCATATGGAACAACGTCGGAAAACTCTCGCACGAAAAGAACCCGGTCTAACAAACCCACTATGGCTCCGATATCACGAATGAAAGCCAAGAATTTTCGACATTCTCTCCTCAAAAAGACAAGAGAAAAAGGCTGAATTCAAGCTGTGAGAGGCGGCACCACTGTCCCTCTGCACAACAAGAACTGACTCGCCGGGAAAACAAAACATGTCCGTTTCCTCGTGGCAGTCCACAGACGCCTAGCACGTAGCTAACCAGTCTGTGTCCAGGAGAACGTCAAATCCAACATCTCTAGAAGGATCACAACAACGGACGAATCTCTATCTCCTATCCGATTGGCACACGACTGAAATACGTGTCGCGCAATAAAAGAATTGCTGACAGAAGTTAACACAACAATGGCTGATCTAGCATACACAAATCTTAGCCTAACCAAGGCACAAAGTGTGTAAAACAACAAGTGCACCAAAAGAACATACACCACAGAATACCAGAAAACTCTGCATTGGACGCCCGCGCGTCCCGATGAGTAGAAGCAAACTCTCATGTCTGCCTTCTATGCGGAACTGGCTGAACTCCTCCTCTGCCAAACTGTCCCCTCTGAGCGAACCCTCCGCGTCCACGACCTCTCTGAATACGACCCTGACGCGGTGTTAGGGAACAACTCCTGATGTGGTGATGAAGGCTCCCGCATTGAAAACATCCATACGATGGTTGCCGACCCTCCTGGAGATGAGAGCTGAATGACTGTCCTCGTCCCAAGCCTCTACTACTCCCACGACGGTCACAAAATCTGTCTTGACGCCTAAGCCTCTGTCTCTGGACGGGTACACCTGTACGAGCCCTCCTCTGTTCCGGAACTCCCAAAGTCTCGGAAAAACGTTCCTCGTCAAAACGGGCTGCGTCCACTGGTGCTGTATAAGTAACACAAGGATGAGTGCTGACTGCAAGGAACAACTGCGTAACAGGGGTGACAACCTCCTATCGCTGCGCTCGAATGGCCTCAACCAAAGAACTCATCATCTGGCGCATGTCCTGCATCTCTGCCACAAGCCTATCAATATGATCTATCGAAAGCAGATCCATCAGCTCCGGTGCGACGAGCGTGCCATCCTGGTCAGTCCTCGTCCTACACGAGTCAACTCTGAGTTCGGCTTTCGCTGCATCACTCTGAGTCCTCATAGTCATCGGCGACAAAGACTAAAATGGAAATAGGATTCGATAAGAACACGGAAATCGAATCACAAGGATATGTATCATCAAGGAAGGAATTTCAAGCAATTTGTACTTAGGTCACTTTAGGCGGAGTACCGCATCGTGAGTATGCCGCGGACATACACACACTACGTTACTCTGCTTTAAGCTACCTACTCCATCATACCAAGGTCATCCTACACTCCGAAAGGTAAAACCTAGCGCTCTGATACCAACTTTGTCACGACCCGAAAATGGCACGTGACGGCCCTTAAACTACGCAACGTCTACAAGAATAACGCAATTTAAGTAAGCCAAACACCCAGCAATCTAAACCATCAAATGTAGTAAGGAATAAGAACATTGTTAAAACTTTTGAAATCTCAAACCAAATTCTTTAAAGTCCCACTTTTCTTCCTTTAAAATTTTGACAGCACCTGCTTTGTAAAACAAGCCCCCAAAAATGGGTACAACATAATATAAGTAAAAGCATCCCAAACGGGAGCAAAATCCACGCCCAACGGTCGAAAACAACCACCACAACAGATATACGACGCCGTAGCGAAGAAAGAGACGATATAAATAAAACTGCATAAAAACCTCTAAGTCACAAAATAATATACAATATCGTCCTCACATCAAGTCTCTAAGTCATACAAGATAATGATAGATGGAAAGTACAGGATACAACGAATATACAACAAGCAACATCGGATAACCGCAAAACTTACCTAAGCAAAACCGCACACTATTAGGCGAAGCGGTATCCACAGCAAAAGATGATACGACGGATGAAAATAGCCCTGCCTCTGACTACTCTGAGGAACACCTGCAAAACACTGTGGCACAACGGGGGTGAGTTGCCAACTCGTGAATAGTAAATAACATATGCAGGTAATCGCGAGTATGCACGTACAACGCGAATATAACATCAGCATCTAATAGTAATGAATGGTCATATGTAATGCATCAGTCATGAAAGGTACGCTAGCAGGCACTACTAATACATGAAGCAATAATATGACAATCGGTATGCAATAATCATATAAGGTACTCTATCAGGTACAAATAATACATGAAACAATGCATATAATAGTATGTAAATGCAACAGTCATGGAAAGTACTCTATCAGGTACAACTAATACATGAAGCAGTGCATAAACAATAAATGTGGAGTATGGAATAAAACATGTCATTCCCACGAAAATCCTAACCTCGTGGCAGGACCAAAATCCAATAAGACAATCAAATTCCCAATTTTCACAAATCAGCCCCCAAATTGGCTCTCATATCATGTAAGTCTCATATATCCTTAATGTACAACATCAAGTAAATCTCATATATCATGAATGTCCAACATCAAGTATATCTCATATATCCCGAATGTACAACATCAAGTAGATCTCGCATATCCTGTATGTACAATATCAGTATATCCCACATATCCTAGTATATCCCACATATCCTATGTGTACAATATCAGTATCAAGTACGTTTCATATAAGGTGAGTGTCTAATATCGACACCCAAAACATCATGAAACAAGTGTCAAGCATCGACACCGAAATACTGATCTATCAGGTGCTATCACCACGACTGGCCCCCTGATAGATACGTATCATACGCTATACCGAAAAGCCCGAGTGCCTAGCTCTGACCCTCATCTCTCGACGTATGCATATGCACATGACTCCCGTCGGTATCCCCACGATAACCGCCGAGTCATAGGTATTGTCACCGGATGGTATGGTTCCCCCACTAACTCATCTCCTCACTGAGATTCTTGCTCCGGGTACCTCCGGCCCCCACCATGTACCCGCACACGGACCCCTCCTTTCCTCGCGTGGGGTATATATATCCGAACCAATAAAACTCATGGTGGGTGCTGAAATATCATATCAAGAAAAACCGGGTTTTTCAAATAATGCATAATTTCATGAAACTACCACGGTCCCTAAATCCATAAAATATCATAAAAAATCCATATCTCAATGCGAAAATCCATGAATATAATAATATACGCAACATGAAACTGAAATGCGAGCGTATAAAGGAAAAGCCGCTATTTAACTGCAACCAGTTAAAATATAAATCATGTGGTTCATAATTTCTCCAAGTCTATATAACATGAAATACAGGTGAACATGTAGCTATAGCCAGATATATGTATAAATATAAAGGTATAGCAAGGTATATGTATCTACCTATCAGTAATGATGTAATATACCCTCCAGGTATAAGTGAGGTATGCATGCAAGGTATACACGTAGCTATGTCATGTATGTATGTACCTATCGCTAATGGTACAATACCCTATAGGTATACAGATAACTAGCATGTAAGCATGTCAAGGCATATGTGTAAGCATGTAGGTATACAGGTATGATATAAGTCATATGCATAAAGAAATATGAATCAATGTCTCAATATCCCTAACCAAACAATATCATATCTATAAGGGTGTTGTGCGTGTCATGGCAATTATTGACGGTGTGTGTGGCATACAATCAGTGCTCATGCAATATAAGCCGTCAATAATATTGCAGTGTCCTAAGGATACTAGTCCAAGCACAACAATAACTAAGCAGTAATGTGTATGCGCAACTCTATATATGCAATAGCATATACGACAAAACATAACATCTCTAGCCCAGACGCATAACGCCATGCAGGCGATTCCCCTGTAGATGTTAAATCTACTCACTACCGTCCTAGCTAAGTAAAGCCAACCACCTGTTTCCCCTTCTTCGCAGCGTCCGAAGTCCCCGCCTGCGAACCTAAAACAACAAAACGATAACACAAGTATATATTAGTAAACGACCAAAAACACGTACAAAATACGTTTTACCGACACACCAACTCCAAATATACTCTCAAGTGTTTGTATTGTGGCTAACGTACGTAGCGACACGACAAAACCAACCCAAGAGCAAAACCAGTACAAAGTGCACGGACCGTGTCGGATAACGTATCGTGCGTAGTCGTATCACTAAAAACTACCTATGTGATCCCAGATTTTGCATACAGAGAAAACTCAACAATCAAACAGAACCAAACACACCTAAACCAAAGCATAGAGCAACCCTCAAAAACCCAAACCCCAACTCCAACCCACGGTCGAGGTCGCCGGATCCCCTTCGTGTCGTCGCCGGCCGAGTCCGAGCTCCTTGGGTTTGTGCTCCAGGTGAGGTCCTATGGTCACCGGTACAACACAACTATATTGTTTGGTTTTCTCGTAAACACCCCGGGTCACAGCAGAACATAGATATCACAAATCGACACTAAAAATACGATATTATGCACAAAACTTAACTTTACACTATCTGAATTGAAACTAAACGTCTACACAACACAAAAACTATATAAAGAACATATAGAGATCATTACCTAACCAAAAGAACTCAAAGATCCAAGCTATCCAAGCTCCTATGCATCCAAGAGGCAAAACTAGATCAAAGATGTGATTTTTGTGAATTTTGTGATGGATTTGAGATGGATTTGTGTTGGAATGTGAAGTGTTCAGTTTAGACTTAGAGGAGATAGAGAAATATGAAAGAAATTAAGTGAGAAAGAATGAGAGGGTGTGAGGAAATGAGAGAAAGAGGTGAGTGTAGGGTGAGAGTGAGAGGTGAGTGTATCCTATGCATTAACTTCACATTAATGCATTCACACAACCATTAAAGCCCATAATGCCACTTTTCTCTCAAACAAAACCCAAAAGAGAAAATATCTAAAGGATTAAGGCTAGGTTAAAGCAAAAGGATTAAAGCAAGGGATTAGGTTTGGGTTAAGTGTCATGGTCACTAATACTAGATTAGCACAAACAACCCTCACATTTACATGCACACGTGCGTGCATGCCCATAACAAATAATATTAAAATAATAATTAAATGTTATAAAATGTGAGGAACCCGAATTGGTAAACTTTTTACAGTAAACCCGCATTACCGTCTAAACTAACACTAACCGAAATCTAAGGCGTTACATCAAGGGTCTAGCCAGTTTGCAAAAATCCTTGATGAAACGCCTGTAAAAATCGGCATGGCCTAAGAATGCCCTGATGTCACGGACAGTCCATAGAGGTTGGAGGCTTGAAATGACATCGATCTTTGCCTTATCGACTTCAATTCCATTTTCATAAATGATATGGCCTAACACAATGCCGTATTTGACCATGAAATGACACTTCTCCCAATTGAGTGTGAGGTGTTTTTCCTTGCATCGTAACATGACCAGTTCAAGATGCCTCAAACACTCAGAAAATGAATCTCCAAAGACGGAGAAATCATCCATAAAATACTTCCAAGAATCGCTCTACCATGTCAAAAAAGATACTCGTCATGCACCGCTGAAATGTTGCAGGTGCATTACACAGCCCAAAGGGCATGCGACGGTAGGAGAATGTGCCAAAAGGACAAGTAAAAGTCATTTTTTTCCTGATCCTCAGGATCGATCGGGATTTGATTGTAGTCGGAATACCCATCTAAGAAACAATGGTAGGCATGTCCGGCTAGGCGTTCAAGCATTTGATCAATGAAGGGCAGCGGGAAATGATCCTTGCGAGTGGTTGCGTTGAGCTTTCTGTAATCAATACAGACTCTCCATCCCGTTTGTGTGCGGGTTGGGACTAGCTCGTTTGCTTCATTAGTTATGACAGTGATACCCAATTTTTTGGCATAACGTGAATAGGGCTTACCCACTTGCTATCAGAGATGTGATAAATGATCCCATTGTCAAGACACTTCAGCATTTCATTCCTCACCGCTTCTTTCATTACCGGGTTAAGTCGGCGTTGAGGATCCTTGAAGGGTTTGGAATCATCAGTCATATGGATTCGGTGCTGACAGATAGCAGGGCTGATTCCTTTGATATCAGCCATTGACCACCCAATTGCTTCCATGTTCTTTCTCAGAACGTCCATGAGGGCCAACTCTTGCTCAGGCGCAAGGTCGGTTGCGATTATAACTGGAAGCGTTTCATTATTTCCCAAGTACGCATACTTGAGGTGGTCAGGAAGAACTTTGAGGTCGAGTTTTGGTGGCTCCTCCACAGATGGTCGCACTTCAGGGGCCGGTTCGTTACGAAGTGGTTCAAATTGGGGCCCCCAGTGTGCGTAGGAAGCCTGTTCAGGACTTAGCTTCTCAAGGAAAAGAAGCTCCTCAGAAAACAGTTCTTCAAACGTTCCTTCAAGACACTCATTTTTGAAGTCAAATGTCCCCTCCTCAGACATATCGTATTCAGCGTCGACTTCAAAAGTGTCATCGTGTTTCTCGCTCGCTTGGTTTCCTAGCGTGAAGATGTTGAGGTCAACTGTCATGTTTCCAAATAAGAGTTTCATGGATCCATTACAACAATTGATCAACGCGTTGGATGTGGCTAGGAAAGGCCGTCCCAGTATGACTGGAATTTGACCGCTGGGATTGGTGACGGGTTCAGTCTCTAACACAATGAACTCTACGGGAAATATGAATTCCCCGACCTTGATTAGAACATCATCGATTTCTCCCCTCGGTACCTTTGTTGATCGATCTACCAGTTGCAGAGTCACTCTGGTCGGCTTGTGTTCTTCCAATCCCAGTCGTTTGTAAACTGAGTATGGGAGAAGGTTCACACTTGCCCCTAAGTCTAACAAGGCACGATTGTTTTGCTTGTCCCCGATAGTGCAAGAAACAGTAGGACAGTCAGGGTCCTTATATTTTACCGGAATGGATTTGGACAAGACATCACTTAGAGTGGCGGCCAAGAAGACTGTTTTAGGCACATTCATGCGTCGTTTTTGCGTGCAAAAATCCTTCAGGAATTTTTCATACGCCGGAACTTGCTGGACCACGTCCAACAACGGAATGTTAACCTCACAGCGTTTGAAAACCTCTAACACCTTTTCCATACTTGCAGAAGGCTTCTTTGATTTCAACTTATTAGGATGGGAGCCTCAGGCCCAAATACGAAGTTTGGAGAAGTTGCAGATGGAACAGGTGCAAACGGTGAGAGTGTTCTTGCTGGATCATCAGGGTGGACATGCGGCGAATTCTCAAGCTACTTTGAAGGATGTGCAGCAGACGACGACGAAGAAGGAGAAGAAGAAGAAGGTAATGAAGATGACGAAGGATCACAATGAGGAACAGAAGATGAGATACGTGCTGGTAAACTAAAAACCGCACGTTTGGTTGAGTCGTTGGGGTTGACAACCTTGTTGTCAATCGTACGTCCTGGTCTGAGGACGGTGACGGCGTTCGCATTCTCAATATTGTTCTGCTGAACAATATGAGCGTTGTTGTTTCTCTGCTCTCTTGGATTCATCACGGGTTGAGAGGGAAATGTTCCCTTTTCACGTTCATTAACTGCAGCAGTAAGTTGACTGATTTGGATTTCCAGTCTGGCTATCGCTTGAGTGTTAGCGCTATCCAACTGACTAGATGTTTGCATAAAAGTAGCCAGACTAGACGAAATCTGCACGGAAGTTTTAATCAAAGCTTCCAACCCTTTTTCAATGGATGACACCCTCTTGTCGTCTTGGGTGAACCCAGGGGGTGTAAAGGCTGGGTTGGGCTGATTCGGCTGTTGGGGCCGGCTGGTTGAGTATCCCAATTTTTGGTTTTGAAAATTTGAATTTTGAAATTGTTGGAAAGGCTGGTTTGAATTGTTGTTTTGAAAAGGTTCCTGATTCCAAGCAAAATTGGGATGATTTTTCCAACCAGGGTTGTACGTCTGTGCGAAGGGATCGTTCCTGGGACGCTGGTTTTGATACAGCGCATTAACGTTTTCAGGTCCCTGGGACCCAACGAGAAATGGACATTCTTCCATTATGTGGCTAGGATGCTGACAGTTAGCGCACAAAGTCTGAGAAATTTGATTGACCAGTAGCGGTGAATTTTTTTCCCTCTAAAGATTCCATTCGCCGTACAAGAGCGGCGATTTTTGCTTCGGCAGCTATAGAGGTGTCAACTATGTGTGCACCGCTCCTAGTCACAGATGGTTTCTCATTCACACTCTCCAACTGAATGGTCTTGTCAGCCAGTTCTTCAAAAAACTTCCATGCGTCCTTAGCACCATAGCTCAGGAATTTGCACTGACACATGGATTCTAACATCATGCGGGAACTGGAGTCTAAACCTTCATAGACAATCTGACATAATCTCCACTGTTCTAACCCTTGATGGGGACACTTGATTAAGATGTCTTTGAACCTTTCTAAGCATTTCCAAAAAATTTCACCCACTTTTTGTTTGAAATTGTGGATTTCATTCCGAATTCGCACGGTTTTATGAATAGGGTAAAATTTCTTTAGAAAAACTTTCACAAAGTCGTCCCATGTCGTGATTGATCGAGCTGGAAAACTGTTTAACCAACTTTTCGCATTATCCTTGAGCGCAAAGGGAATGAATTTGAGCTTAACGACATCGTCACCCACTCCGTGAATTTTCATCATAGCACACACTCCTTCAAATTCACTGATTAAAAGGTAAGCATCCTCGGACTCGAGTCCGTGGAATTTCGGAAGTAGTGGTATGAATTGCGGCTTTATTTCATAGTTGTTTGCCGCAATGGTAGGCAACACTATGCATGAAGGTAGGAATGAATGGTGTGGGTAGCATCTGTCCTATAACACCGCTTCCTGTTGTTCCACGATCATTTGTTCTGTCATTGTCGGTGGTGTAGGAGAAGAAGGTGAGGGTGAAAGAAGTGTAGGATCGGACGGCTCCGATGAAGCAGAAGGTAAGAAGGTCTCGGAAGGTTCCGAGGAATCAGAAGGTGTAGAAGAGTCGGAAGATACAGTCACAAACCGGACTAATCGAGATTGTGAATCTCTAGTCCAAGCCGACATGCTGTCACGGCCCAAGTTTGGATGTGACCGGCACTTAGATTGTACAATATCTAAAGATATTTACACAATCCGAGTAAGCCGAAAAACCAAGATCAAATCCTTTTTGCGGAATTTTTATAAAAATTTAGTTTTTAAGTAAAAATCACAGTTTTATGTAATTAAGATCTTAACGGTTACTCACTAATGAATTCATAATAAAAACAATTATAAAGTGTTAAGTTTGGTTGCATCCCTAGTTGGGATCAACGATATCAATAATAGAAATAAATATCCAAACTTATATGACCTCAATAAGAATTTCAAACATAAGTAAAAGAAATAACAATTTATTGAACTAAACGATCTCATCTGTCAAATAATGTACATATAACCCTTTCTCACTCTAAGTCACAATACAAGGTCTAATGAAGATATTCTAGATCCAAAATACAATACCAAAAGAGAAGGTTACTACATATGTAACCCACCTATCAAAAGATGCGATAAAAGCTGAAAAAGTGGATCTGCACTGCTGCTAACCGTCCATTCTACTCCTGCAAGGAACTGTGGCACAACGGGGGTGAGTTGCCAACTCAGTGAATAAAACTAACATATAACGGCTGATAATGTAAATATGACGAACTGTCACTAACTGCAATAAGGATAATTATGATGCATGATAACATGTGAAAAATATAAATCCGTACTACCAATCACATAACCAAAACTGAAATCTCGTCATTTATTTCCAAATAAAGCTCATATTTCCGTGTCCATCATCGACACAAATCTTCCATTCTCTCAGGCATCGTTCCGCGAACGATCCTGTAATCAAATAACACCGGTCGATATCATATAAATATCCGCCGTGTTTCATAACTATCTCTGGTATCGAGTATCCTCGCTAGGCTCCCCCGCCTCAAATGCGGCTATCCTGCCCCTCGGTCTCGACCGGGTCCACCATGTATCCAACTATATATCTTCCCCACTCAGTCTGGATAACGTATATATCCGCGACCGTATAGCTCCCCCACTCGGTCCGGAATAAAAATCAAATCATAAAAACTACATCTCATGGTGGACATCTCACATTATTATGGAATTCACTGAATTTATGCAATAGTATAGGAAAACCCAAAACCATAAATTCTCAATAATACAATTTCTTCTCATATCAACATCGAACATTTAAATACGAAACAAGATGTCATTTATGTAACGTCCTACTGTTAGTGACGTTTAAGGTATGATAGAATCATATTTAACAGGGTAATTACTAAGTGTAAAAGTGACATGTTAATATCGACGAGGTGTGGTGTAACATGTAAATATATGCAAGTGCAGCATAACTCGTCGATAATGGTGCGGTGTTCTAACAACTATTAACATGGTGATGTATATGTATATATGAATGCATATTATTAACTTCGCATATAAAGTCAATCTTTCAATTTAACAAAATACGGGCGTATTACGCCATCTTTACACAATCCCCCGGTAGATATTTAGTCTACTCACCGGAATATGTCGTACTACTCAGGAATCGCCAATCCTTTTCCTTTCCTTGCGGCCTCCGAAGTTCCCGCACTCAAATCTAACATTTAATTAACTTGTATAAGAAAACGGCTACATTCCGATACGGCAAAATCAAGAAAACACAAGTTGTACGTTCTAATTACACTACGTATGACTATTGCAAACGATCTAACACTCAACCTCACTGAAATTTAACCCAACGCTGCATCGCGACAGAAAACAGAACGCGTTACGTTTTATCCGTGTCTTATTTTAGAATTTTGATCTCTTTTCCGATATTAGTTCCCAGATTATATATACAGTTAAACTAACTTGATTAAACAATACCAAAATAACCAAACACCTACACAAAGACCTACCCAACAACCCAAATCACCATACCTTCCTACAAATCCGGCGACGCCGGAGTTGGCTTTAAGCTCGCCGGCCAAAATCTGAGCCCCTGGGTTCGTGCTTCTATGGTTGGTTCTAGGTCCAACATACAACATTAAGGCACTGTTTGGTTAAGTTAAATTTTATCTAAACTATAGCAGATTTCAACAGAGTTCAGTTTTGCTTAAATTACAATATTATAAACATAGGATTTCTAATTTAAACTAATTACAGAACTAAATCCTACTGTGAGTAAGGATTTTACCTATAAGGAATTATTGGAAGAACTCCATCCAAGATACACAAGCTCCTAGTCCTAGCTTGATGGTGAGGAATCCCTAGACTTGGCTCTTTTCTTCTTCTTTCTCTTGTTCTTCCTTGTTTGCTTTAGTTTTCTTTTTCTTTCTTTTAAATTTTTAGATTGTAAATTAGTTAAACGATCTGAACATAATATATATATGAGAAGAGGGAAGGGTGAGGTGTAGGAGAAGGTATCAAAGGCCAAAGGGTGCCAACTTCATGCAAGGAGGAGGTGTTGGGTGTGTGTTATGCATGAGAGTAGGAGGTGTCAATGTTTTATCATTTCTAAATTGATTTATCTTGATAAAATTCTGAACTAAACCTTATCTAACCTCTTTTCTACTTACACCCTTAATTAATTCCCATTTGCATAAATTCCTAAACTTTACATAAAAACCCCTCACGACCTACATTATTATATAACACCATTTTAATTAAAATGAAGCTAAATTTCACGATAAAACCCTTATAATTTATTTATGTTACATATTAATATTATAATTTAATTTGTTTTACATACTACTTATGAAAATGTCTTATTTGGTTTTAATAACTTTTTAATTTAACATTTTATTATTTAATTAATTAATTTTTATTTATTTCTAAATTTTTATTTATTTCTAAATTTTCAGAAGGTTACAATATTCCCCCCTTAAGAAAATTCGGTCCCCGAATTTTAAATTAACTAGACGTACCTTCGAAAAGATGTGGAAATTTCTTTCTCATCGCATCCTCGGCCTCCCAAGTAATCTGTTCGCGATTCGTTTCTCGCCAAAGAACCTTTACAGATGAAAGTGCCCTTGATCTCAGTTTCTTTGCCTGCCGGTCTAGAATAGCTGCAGGCTGCACTGTGTAGGATAAATCCGGCTCAAGCTCTAAGGTATGATGCTGGATTGCGTGAGAAGGATCGTGAAGATACTTGCGAAGCATCGATACGTGAAACACCGGATGCACATCGGGAAAACTCGGTGGAAGTGCTAAATGATAAGCTACAGCACCCACTCTCTCCAGAATCTCGTAAGGCCCGACATATCTGGGCTTGAGCTTCCCCTTTTTCCCAAAACGCATCACACCTTTCATTGGAGACACACGAAGGAATACATGATCCCCCATATTAAACTCGAGTCTACGACGTCGTCGATCTGCATAAGATTTCTGTCTGCACTTGGCCGCTCTCATTCTGTCTCATATCAGCTGAATCTTTTCCGTAGTCTCCTGTACTATCTGCGGTCCCAAAATGCTACTCTTGCTCAGTTCCGTCCAGCAAACGGGTGATCGACATTTCCTCCCATACAAAGCTTCAAAGGGTGCCATCTGGATCGTCTCCTGAAAACTATTGTTGTACGAAAATTCGATCAAAGGTAGGTGACGATCCCAACTACCACCGAAATCAAGGCTGCAAGCTCGAAGCATATCCTCTAAAGTCTGAATGGTCCGCTCTGACTGACCATCCATCTGTGGGTGAAAAGCTGTACTAAAACTCAATCGTGTACCAAGAGCTTCTTGAAGTTTCTGCCATAGCCTGCTAGTAAACTGGGTACCCCTATCTGAAACTATGCACGTCGGAACTCCATGTAATCGTACAATCTCATAGATATAAATCTGAGCATACTGAGCGAACCCATACGTCGTCTTCACCGGAAGAAAATGAGATGCGTTTGTCAATCTATCTATAATTACCCAAATGGAATCATACCCTCTGCTAGTCCTGGGTAGACCCACAACGAAATCCATGGAAATATGTTCCCATTTCCACTCTGGAATGGGCAAGGGCTGCTACTCTCCTACTGGCCTCTGGTGCTCGGCCTTGACTTGCTGACAAGTCAAGCATCTCAAAACAAACTCCGCAACGTCCCTCTTCATTCCTTCCCACCAATAAACATCCCTCAAGTCATGATACATCTTGGTGGAATCAGGATGAATACTATATGCTGATCTATGGGCCTCCTCTAAGATCTCGCGTCTCAGCCCATCCGAATCTGGTACATAAAAACGAGTCCCAAAATGTAATGCTCCACGGTCATCTATCATGAACTCCAACTCTCTGCCCTGCCTAACCTGATCCATAATCTCCGTTATATGAGCATCTGCGGGCTGTGTCTTTCGAATACGATCCAATAACTGAGGTCGGGTGCGAACATGTGCTAACTGTCCTCCTGTAGGGGTGAACTCAAACTGTATACGACTATCACGTAAAATCTGCTAGTCCGTAGAAGACTGTCTCTGCAAGGTGCGCAAATGAGATAGGCTACCTCCAGGCCTCCGACTCAAAGCATCTGCTACAACATTTGCTTTGCCTGGATGATACAAGATCTCACAATCGTAATCCTTCATGAGTTCCATCCATCTACGCTGCCTTAAATTCAGATCCCTCTGCTGAAAAATATACTTTAAGCTCTTATGATCTGTGAAGATTTGGCACGACTCACCGTACAAATAATGCCTCCAAATCTTCAGTGCGAATACTACAACAGCCATCTCTAAATCATGAGTGGGGTAGTTCTGCTCGTGCCTCTTCAACTGTCGAGAAGCATAAGCTACAACCATGCCGTGATGCATCAATACACAGCCTAAACCCACTCGAGATGCATCACAATACACAACAAAACCACCTGACCCGGAAGGTAAAGATAAGACAGGTGCAGTCGTCAAGCGAGTCTTCAACAGCTGGAAACTCTGCTTACATGCATCTGTCCAAAGAAATGGAACTTCCTTCCTAGTCAATCCGGTCAACGGTGCAGCGACCCGAGAAAAATCCTGCACAAAGCGTCGGTAATAACCCGCCAAACCTAAGAAACTCCGAACCTCAGTAACTGACACAGGTCTAGGCCAGTGCTGTACCGCTTCGATCTTCTTTGGGTCCACACGTATCCTATCTCTCGTAACTACGTGACCCAAGAAATCCACACTATCCAGCCAGAAAGCACACTTTGAGAATTTAGCGAATAGCTGATGCTCCTTCAAGGTCTGCAACGTGATACGTAAATGCTGCTCGTGTTCCTCTCTGCTCCGGGAATAAACGAGAATATCATCAATGAATACTATAATAAACTGATCAAGGAAGGGCTTGAATATACGGTTCATCATATCCATAAAAGCTGCTGGGGCGTTGGTGAGTCCGAACGACATCACCAGAAACTCATAATGCCCATAACGTGTGCGAAAAGCAGTCTTCGGAATATAATCTTTCCGAACCCTCAACTGGTGATACCCTGACCGCAAATCAATCTTCGAGAAGTAGCCAGCCTCCTGCAACTGATCGAACAAGTCATCGATACGAGGTAGTGGATACCTATTTCGCACAGTGACGCGATTCAGCTGTCGGTAGTCGATGCACAGTCTCATACTACCGTCCTTCTTCTTTACAAATAAGACAGGAGCTCCCTACGGCGATACACTGGGACGAACAAGTCCTCTATCTAACAACTCTTGCAACTAGCTTTTGAGTTCCTTCAACTTCGTCGGGGCCATCCGATAGGGTGTTATAGAAATAGGCCCCGTACCCGGAATCAAGTCAATGCAAAATTCAATATCGCAATCGAGCGGTAATCCTGGTAATTCAGCAGGAAACACATCCGGAAATTCTCGTGCGATCGGAACCTGGTCCAACGGAATCTCAGGGGCTCCTAAGTCCTGAACAAATGCTAAGAACCCATGACAACCCTTCTTTAAGAGTCGTCCCGCAGAAAGAGCAGAAATCAGGTTGGCAGGAGTTACATTACCGTCCCCCTTCACAACAAAGATCGATTCACCTGGAAAACAAAATCTAACCTCTTTCCCCCGACAATCTACATAGGCATGACAAGCGGTCAACCAATCCATACCGAGAAGTATATCAAAATCTAACATATCCAGGAGAATCAGGTCAACTAGCGAATCTCTGTCACCAATACGTACAGAACATGATCTGAATACGTGTCGAGCTATAAAAGAATCTCCCACCGGAGTAATCACCACTAACGGTAACTCTAACAACGACGACTCTTTCCCCAAAGAAAGAGCAAAGTGTGAGGATACATAAGAATGTGTAGAACCGGGATCAAATAAAATATGTGCATCTAACGAACATACTGCAAGAGTACCTGTCACAACTGCATTTGATGTCTGGGCATCCTGTGGAGTCAGCGCAAAAACCCGTGCCTGGCCCCTGCCCGCATCCTGTCGTCCTCTACCTCTATCTC
The DNA here is from genome assembly GCA_030015575.1 of Agapanthus africanus. Taxonomy (NCBI): domain Eukaryota; kingdom Viridiplantae; phylum Streptophyta; class Magnoliopsida; order Asparagales; family Amaryllidaceae; genus Agapanthus; species Agapanthus africanus. Next base: position 266,596,228 of record JASDDO010000016.1, on the reverse strand, counting down.
CTCGACCTCTCTGAGAGCGTCCTGTAAAGCCTCGACCTTGTGGTGCAACTGCCTGGCGTGTAGTGCCAACTGGGGGAGGAAGTAAAGCCATCGACGTCGAAGGTGGAGGGAGTAAAGCAGCCTATGAAACAACGGTCCCTCCCTGGGATCTACAATCCCTCGCAAAATGTCCTAGAAGTCCGCAACTAAAACATATAGACGGGGTCCTCTGATCCTCGGGATAAGAACTGAACATCTGGCCCTGGGTCTAACCTCGTCCGAAACTGTGGCCTGGAGTGTACCTGCCTCTGTCTCTGCCAAACTATCTAGTCATCGGCCCAATCGGTCTACTCCTCTTTGGCTCCGGAACAACCACTGCCTCGCTCAAACGCCCCTCCACTCGTATCGCTGCATCCATGGCCTGCGCATACGTATCAAAATGCTGGGAGCCTATAGCTAGATACAACTGCGTGTCCAGACTCCTTAGGAACCTCTTCACCTGAAGTTCCTCCGTAAGAACTAAATATGGAGCATAGCGCGACAACTGGGTGAATCGTAAATCATAATCTGCCACCGACATACTCGCCGATTTCCGCAACGCTTCAAAACTGCTAGCTCTAGCGTCCCTCACACTCTGTGGAAGAAATCTGGCAAGAAAGACCTCGGAAAACTCGGTCCACGACATCGGAGGAAGACTCGTAGCTCGCCCTCTCTCTATCGACTCACACCACTCCTGTGCAAGTCCCTCTAAACGAAAGCCAGTCAGCTCAACTGACCTCACATCAGAACATCGCAATGATTTGCCAATCCTCGCCATCCTATCTAGAAAAGACTGAGGATCCTCCGCTACATCGGTCCCTGTAAATACCGGAGGTCTCAACCTCATAAACTCTGAAAGCGATACCTCCATCACCCTCGTGTCTACAAGTGAGACCGTCTGCGTGGGTTGTACCTCGGACTTTGCCATGGTCGATGCCGGATCATGTCTTTGTACTCGAGTGGCCTCAGCTAACTGTCCTACCACTCGCTGCAATCCTAACATGCCCTCCTCTATCCTAGTCATGCGATCTGGAGGAAGAGGATCAACATGCTCATGCACCGCCGGAACGTCCGGTGTACCAATCGCCGTCACAAGCGGACTCGCCCTAGCTGCATCTCTGGATGCGTCTCGCCTAGCTCGCGTAGCCATAGCATATGGAATAAGAAACGAGAGTTGATAAGGCTTACGAATAGGAAAAATCAATAACATAGAGTCAAAAGAAGGACAAATCAAGATATACGTCGTAAGATTTGTTAGGCTGAGTATGGTAGCGTAAATATGCCACGGAATATATGTACGGTACTGCACTCATCCTAAATCGCCTACTCCATCAAACTAAAGGTCATCCTAAGTAACGAACTCACGTCAACTTATCTTAACTCACTACTCGATTCCGTAAGGTTAATCCTAAGCTCTGATACCAACTTTGTCACGACCCAAGTTTGGATGTGATCGGCACTTAGATTGTACAATATATAAAGATATTTACACAATCCGAATAAGCCGAAAAACCAAGATCAAATCCTTTTTGCGGATTTTTTATAAAATTTTAGTTTTAAAGTAAAAATCACAGTTTTATGTAATTAAGATCTTAACAGTTACTCACTAGTGAATTCATAATAAAAACAATTATAAAGTGTTAAGTTTGGTTGCATCTCTAGTTGGGATCAACGATATCAATAGTAGAAATAAATATCCAAACTTATATGACCTCAATAAGAATTGCAAACATAAGTAAAAGAAATAACAATTTATTGAACTAAACGATCTCATCTGTCAAATAATGTACATATAACCTTTTCTCACTCTAAGTCACAATACAAGGCTGATGGAGATATTCTAGATCCAAAATACAATACCAAAAGAGAAGGTTACTACATATGTAACCCACCTATCAAAAGATGCGATAAAAGCTGAAAAAGTGGATCTGCACTGCTGCTAACCGTCCACTCTACTCCTGCAAGGAACTGTGGCACAACGGGGGTGAGTTGCCAACTCAGTGAATAAAAGTAACATATAACGGCTGATAATGTAAATATGAAGAACTATCACTAACTGCAATTAGGATAATTATGATGCATGATAACATGTGGAAAATATAAATCTGTACTACTAATCACATAACCAAAACTGAAATCTCATCATTTATTTCCAAATAAAGCTCATATTTCCGTGTCCATCATCGACACAAATCTTCCATTCTCTCAGGAATCGTTCCGCGAACGATCCTATAATCAAATAACACCGGTCGATATCATATAAATATCCGCCGTGTTTCAAAACTATCTCCAGTATCGAGTATCCTCGCTAGGCTCCCCCGCCTCAAATGCGGCTATCCTGCCCCTCAGTCTCGACCGGGTCCACCATGTATCCAACTGTATATCTCCCCCACTCAGTCTGGATAACGTATACATCCGCGACCGTATAGCTCCCCCACTCGGTCCGGAATAAAAATCAAATCATAAAAACTACATCTCATGGTGGACATCTCACATTATTATGGAATTCACTGAATTTATGCAATAGTATAGGAAAACCCAAAACCATAAATTCTCAATAATACAATTTCTTCTCATATCAACATCGAACATTTAAATACGAAACAAGATGTCATTTATGTAACGTCCTACTGTTAGTGACGTTTAAGGTATGATAGAATCATATTTAACAGGGTAATTACTAAGTGTAAAAGTGACATGTTAATATCGACGACGTGTGGTGTAATATGTAAATATATGCAAGTGCGGCATAACTCGTCGATAATGGTGCGGTGTTCTAACAACTATTAACATGGTGATGTATATGTATATATGAATGCATATTATTAACTTCGCATATAAAGTCAATCTTTCAATTTAACAAAATACGGGCGTATTACGCCATCTTTACACAATCCCCCGATAGATGTTTAGTCTACTCACCGGAATACGTCGTACTACTCAGGAATCGCCAATCCTTTTCCTTTCCTTGCGGCCTCCGAAGTTCCCGCACTCAAATCTAACATTTAATTAACTTGTATAAGAAAACGGCTATATTCCGATACGGCAAAATCAAGAAAACACAAGTTGTACATGCAAATTACACTACGTACGACTATTGCAAACGATCTAACACTCAACCTCACTGAAATTTAACCCAACGCTGCATCGCGACAGAAAACAGAACGCGTTACGTTTTATCCGTGTCGTATTTTAGAATTTTGATCTCTTTTCCGATATTAGTTCCCAGATTTTATATACAGTTAAACTAACTTGATTAAACAATACCAAAATAACCAAACACCTACACAGAGACCTACCCAAAAACCCAAATCACCGTACCTTCCTACAAATCCGGCGACGCCGGAGTTGGCTTTAAGCTCGCATGCCAAAATCCGAGCCCCTGGGTTCGTACTTCTATGGTTGGTTCTAGGTCCAATATACAACATTAAGGCACTGTTTGGTTAAGTTAAATTTTATCTAAACTATAGCAGATTTCAACAGAGTTCAGTTTTGCTTAAAATACGATATTATAAACACAGGATTTCTAATTTAAACTAATTACAGAACTAAATCCTACTGTGAGTAAGGATTTTACCTATAAGGAATTGTTGGAAGAACTCCCTCCAAGATACACAAGCTCCTAGTCCTAGCTTGATGGTGAGGAATCCCTAGACTTAGCTCTTTTCTTCTTCTTTCTCTTGTTCTTCCTTGTTTGCTTTAGTTTTCTTTTTCTTTCTTTTAAATTTTTAGATTGTAAATTAGTTAAACGATCAGAACATAATATATATATGAGAAGAGGGAAGGGTGAGGTGTAGGAGGAGGTGTCAAAGACCAAAGGGTGCCATCTTCATGCAAGGAGGAGGTGTTGGGTGTGTGTTGTGCATGAGAGTAGGAGGTGTCAATGTTTTATCATTTCTAAATTGATTTATCTTGATAAAATTCTGAACTAAACCTTATCTAACCTCTTTTCTACTTACACCCTTAATCAATTCCCATTTCCACAAATTCCTAAACTTTACATAAAAACCCCTCACTACCTACATTATTATATATCACCATTTTAATTAAAATGAAGTTAAATTTCACAATAAAACCCTTATAATTTATTTATGTTACATATTAAAATTATAATTTAATTTGTTTTACATACTACTTATGAAAATGTCTTATTTGGTTTTAATAACTTTTTAATTTAACATTTTATTATTTAATTAATTAATTTTTATTTATTTCTAAATTTTCAGAAGATTGCACATGCACTATCCGGAAGTGGTAGGGAAAGAATGAGGAAATGGAGGAAAAAGTGTTGTTAACCAAAATACAACAACAAATATCACACAAAAAGGTATAATAAGAACACAAACAAGACACACTGCACACACCTAAACAGTCAAGGGTTACCTAGGTCAACTAGACCTGCTTAAAAAAACTTGCTTTGTGAAGTAAAAATGTACCGCGAAACGGGACCAAGATAGACTGATCGAGAAGCCAGGTAAGTGCAGAGAAGAAAAGAGGTTGTCCCTCTCTTTCGCGAGGTTCCTTAATTATAATAACCTTCTCCCTTTCCGCGGTTGCTCCTTTCACGCTTTTCTAGACACTTCTTGAACAATGTACCGATGGACGGTGTTCGAAATACACTTAACATTCCCTAGTGAGCGCGAAGTCCTTAGAGGTTGAAAGTCTAATTTCTTTTAATGTTTATGGGGTGTGAAAAAATATGCTTGTTCTTTCTGGTTTGTGGACCATGGAGAAGGGTGATGAAATCCCTTACCGTATCTTATTGGGGTTCTTTTGCCCTTAAGTCCGTATTAAAGTTATGCAATGCACAATTCAATGAAAAAGTTTGTTCAACACATCACGCAATCATTTTTTATGTTTAAAAGTGGCGCTGCAACAAAATACGGGTTAGTTCCTTTGGCGTTAGGCAATGTTCTTGCAAAAAATCCTGCAAAGATAAAGTAGTGGACGCGTCGGATTTGAGAAGAATGTGTTTTAAGGAATACGTACCGATGGATTTTTGGGTTAAATGTAACAACCCTAATTTTCCTATACAAGATTTTACAAAAAAATTTCAAAAATTCATAAAGGGGTATTTATTGCCTGAGCACAAGACTTAAGTAATTAATTAGCAATTTAATTACAAGAAGGAGCTTGTAAATCATTGGTAATACCTTGCATTGCTGAACCAAGCCACCAGAGTTCAAATCCTATGTCCCACATTATTTTTAATATTTATTTGTTTTAAATTTTATAGCAGCCCAACAGTCCACACGAGATAACTCCAAAATTTCCCACTACCCATGAAAAACTAAATGCACCAGAGCCTACACCAGGAGTCCCCCCACCTACCCAGCCCCTGACTCGGCCCGACTCGGCCGAGTCGGTCCGGCGGACCGCCCAACTCGGGCCGGCGCTGCCGGCCGGACGACTGAGTCGCCTGAAGGAGAAATGTGCCTTTTCCACTTCTCATACCCCCTGCACACTTTATTTCCCTAGATCGTTTCCAGAGAGCCCATTAACACTCATTTACTCCATTTTTAATACATTTTCCCTACATTTTTATATTTTTTTAAATTAAAACCCTACATCTACCCTAACCCTAGCCTAACCCTATAAATACACCCCTACTACTACCCTCTCACCCCAAAACTCTGAGCCAACTCTCTAGAATTTCAAAGAAACCTTGTGTACTTTGAAATCGAGCATGAGGCGAAGCTATGGCGAATTTTCCGGCGAACTTCCGACGACGATCCTAGGAGCTCCCGGCGACGAAACTACGCACCGGCGATTCCTCTCCTTCCATCTTACTCCCTTGGTTGTCCAAAACCCGTAAGTCCCATTTTCTCTCTCTTTTCTATTCTAAAAATACAGATTTACAAAACCCGACGGAATTGAAACAAATCCGATTTCCGATTCGGTTTTCTTATAAAACTTCATTTCTCGTTAATACAATTATGCTTAAACTCCCTCATGTTGACTATTAAACACTAATCAACCAAATTGATCAATTTTCATTTCATAAAATGATGGCTAATTCACTTTATCGTATTTTTCATTTAAATACCACATTGTTTCAATTATACATTTAACTTCATTAAACTTGATATACCTTTAAGTAGACCACGAGGTAATGACCTACCTCCTCACACACTCATATGCAACATAATATGATACCGTCGAGAACTTAGAATACGGGAAAACAAACATTTTCATTTAAATACCATTTACTTAATAAAACCATTTCTAAAATATTTAATATTGATACATCTTTACAAATAAATAACCTTTGAGCTAATAATAAAAATATCTAGACTCAGTCAATTAAGGACTGTCGCACTCATTAGGACAGAGGAAGGTTATGGGCATTCAGTCGTTTATCTAAACCTGACTTTGTGGTGCCTAGGCTAGATAAGTGAGAAAGGTAACTATAAAAGGCCCGTCTCATGATGATTCGTGAGCAGATCCCTCCTTTCTTCACTTGTACTTACCTGGCCACAATTGACGGTGAAGAGGCGATTTGAAGGATATCTCACAACTTTTCGCTTTAGACCAGTTAGGAGCAGTCTAGTTGACTTAGGAGACCCCAGAACATAGAATACGGAAATCGACATCTTTACAAATAAATACCATTTACTTAATAAAAACCGTTTTCTAAAGGATTTAGTATTTATACAATCTTTGCAAAGCGCCGCTAAAACCCATTTTGGGGAACCCGTTCGGAATGGTGCGGATTATCACACATCCTCGGGCTTAATAGTGCGAAATTCAAACCTATGCAAGAAGCATTCGGTCTCGAAAGATCTAAAATACGACATCTTAAGAAAATAAGATTTTTAGAATATAAAATATATATTAAAATTATTTTTGTATAAATATATGTATATTTATCATTAAAATACCTATTTTGTTATGATTCCACCTTTTTTTTAAAAATCACGAGAATCATTTTACACTAAAATACCATGAATTCCATACAAAACCAATATTACAAATAAATACCACTTATTATGAAAATAAGATATTTTCACTAGAAATATCACAATATAAAATCTACATCCATTACAACTCTAAAGACGATTAATAAATACTTGGGGTGTATTTTGAAAACTATACAAGAGTATTTTTACATAAAACCCCCTCAAGTTCTATAATTTACCTTAAGGACCCTAGTAAATATAGATTTAAGCGAGACCAATCTCTTGAGCCTCAGGGAGCCGGAGAAGTGGTTGCTTGCCTATCTAACGTAGACAACCTAACAATGGTGTTATCAAAAAGGTAATCATCTTTGAAAAAGACACAAATCATGCCGTCCATGTGCAGCGGTTACCGATAATATCAAAACAATCAGGACTTAAAACTTTACTTTTCTAATTGTCTGACTCGGTTTGAGTCTCATTATAATCTGATTTGAATATGATTAAGTACAATCTACAATCTACAAATCTACAATTTTCAAGATTACAATTTAACATGAATCCATGAATCCAATTATCAATCTATACAACTTGACTGAACCGAACCATAGATATACATCCATTTACATGATTCTACAGTTATTCCATTTACCTGATTACTCAGTTACATCCATTTACTGATATCATGGTTTGGTCAGTCATCCTACTATACAATCTATACAATACAATACAATACAACAATACAATCAAAACACTACGGGGTTTAAGGGGTAGATTGGTACGGAAGGTGTTAGAAATGGCACGAGACTGCAATCATAAGATACCTAACCTATATTCCGTTGCTGTTGTACCGTGGCCCAACGGTTCCTTGAGTTTCTAATACCTTAGTCTCCGGGGCAAGTGAGACTCCTTTCGTATACACTGGCATCCTTCTGTACCAAGCTACAAACAACAGCGTTAATACAACATTACTACAATATAATACAACCTTTAAAAGATACCTTTTTATTCTGTCTATTCTATTTCTCCCTTATCTTTGGGACGTACCGAGCGACCTGTTCGCTGACGACATTCTATTTTTTTTCTTCTTTCAATGTCGTCAGGCGGTCTAGACCCGTCAGAGATCGAGCCCACTGCTAAAGACTTGGACCAGTTCAGTGAAGACCCCGAGCTCTAGTTCATTGTACACTTTTCCATTTCAGTACTTTTTCTTTTCTGTTATGCCATTGTTTAGGCATTGCTTTTTTTCAGTTGTATTTACTTTCCATGCATTGTACAAAAGAATGTTAATAAATAAAGTTGCTGTTTCATTACATTTGTCTCTTGTGTACATTTCTTTTATATTGCTTAGATACGCTTAGCGTATTTACTTCACAGTAAATACGTAGCGGACCAGTCACGCCCCCTTCGCCGTATTCCGGGAAGCGGGGCGTGACAGGTTTTGTTGGTGGCCTATGCAGGTCAGAGCTGTATAGAACCATACTATGCAGTTCTGTTCTGCGTGAACAAACCTAAGCAATATAACACAAGAACCAGCAACTAAAACATTCTTTATAATCATGTTTGAACCTTATCATTTCATATTCTTTGAATCATATACTTTGAATCAGTCCTAACCAAAGTTTTTCATTCAAGGTTATGGATTCCCCAGACAACCCCAGCACCAACTTCAAACACTCCGCCACCACTACAAATCACACCTGTCGTCTCTGCTCCGCTCAACGAGCAAACGGTTATGCTTGAGGAAATCCGAAGCCTCCTGGTTGGACTGCAGCAGCTGAGTGCTATATTATTGAACCGACCAGAAGCAGAAGCAACCATCAGGAAACGCTCTGCCACCCAGATGGCAAGAGGAACCTGCACTACACAACCTTATGAACCCAAGAGACAGAAAGAAACAATTAACCAGTCAAGTCCAGGTTTTTGTTACTACTGCCATAGGGATGGACACTTGTGGAAGGACTGTAGGCGCGCAAAAGGCCTGTGCCTAGTTTGTGGCGCATCCGATCATAGAATTGGAGATTGTCCCTATAGACGCAACTCAGCTCACACACCTACCAACTACCCGCAGCGGCCAGCAATCCAGACTCCTGCAACTCGTCCTACACTCCCAGCATCACCTCCACATGGACCACCTCTACCTAGTCAGGCATCGATGTACCGGCTTACAAAGAAAAATGTGCCGAGACGTCAAGCCTCCACCTTAGCAGTCATAGAACCTGAGACTGTGAACCAAGGTAACCCAGGTAACTCCCTCACTTTGACCAAAACGTTTTGCAATATTTCTTTCTTCTAAATATTTTCATACACTATCTATACTCCAGTCACCAAACTTTTCTTGAGTTTGTTACACTTTCCTTTTATAAATTTCGAGGACAAAATTTTTATAAGGATGGTAGAATGTAACAACCCTAATTTTCTTATACAAGTTTTTACAAAAAAATTTCAAAAATCCATAAAGGGGTATTTATTACCTAAGAACAAGACTTAAGTAATTAATTAGCAATTTAATTACAAGAAGGAGCTTGTAGCTCATTGGTAATACCTTGCATTGTTGAACCAAGCCACCAGAGTTCAAATCTCATGCCCCACATTATTTTTAATATTTATTTGTTTTAAATTTTATAGCAGCCCAACAGTCTACACGAGATAACTCCAAAATTTCCCACTACCCATGAAAAACTGAATGCACCAGAGCCTACACCAGGAGTCCCCCACCTACCCAGCCCCCGACTCGGCCCAAGTCGGGCCGGCGGACCGCCCGACTCGGGACGGTGGCGCCGGCCGGATTCGGCCCGACGGCCGAGTCGCCTGAAGGTGAAATGTGCATTTTCCACTTCTCATACCCCCTACACACTTTATTTCCCTAGATCGTTTCCAGAGAGCCCATTAACACTCATTTACTCCATTTTTAATACATTTTTCCTACCTTTTTACATTTTTTTAATTAAAACCCTACATCTACCCTAACCCTAGCCTAACCCTATAAATACACCCCTATCCTCTACCCTCTCACCCCAAAACTCTGAGCCAACTCTCTAGAATTTCCAAGAAACCTTGTGTACTTTGAAATCGAGCACGAGGCGAAGCTACGGCGAACTTCCGACGACGATCCTAGGAGCTCCCGACGACGAAACTACGCACCGGCGATTCCTCTCCTTCCATCTTACTCCCTTGGTTGTCCAAAACCGTTAAGTCCCATTTTCAATCTCTCTTTTCTATTCTAAAAATACGGATTTACAAAACCCGACGGAATCGGAACAAATCCGATTTCCGATTCGGTTTTCTTATAAAACTTCACTTCTCGTTAATACAATTATGCTTAAACTCCCTCATGTTGACTATTAAACACTAATCAACCAAATTGATCAAGTTTCATTTCATAAAATGATGGCTAATTCACTTTATCGTATTTTTCATTTAAATACCACATTGTTTCAATTATGCATTTAACTTCATTAAACTTGCTATACCTTTAAGTAGACCACGAGGTAATGACCTACCTCCTCACACACTCATATGCAACATAACACGATACCCTCGAGAACTAAGAATACGGGAAAACAAACATTTTCATTTAAATACCATTTACTTAATAAAACTATTTCTAAAAGATTTAGTATTGATATATCTTTACAAATAAATAACCTTTAAGCTAATAATAAAAATATCTAGACTCAGTCAATTAAGAACTGTCGCACTCATTAGGACAGAGGAAGGTTATGGGCATTCAGTCGTTTATCTAAACCTGACTTTGTGGTGCCTAGGCTAGACAAGTGAGAAGGGTAACTTTAAAAGGCCCGTCTCACGGTGATTCGTGAGCGGATCCCTCCTTTCTTCACTTGTACTTACCTGGCCACAATTGGCGGTGAGGAGGCGATTTGAGAGATATCTCACAACTTGTCGCTTTGGACCAGTTAGGAGCAGTCTAGTTGACTTAGGAGACCCTAGAACATAGAATACGGAAATCGACATCTTTACAAATAAATACCATTTACTTAATAAAAACTGTTTTCTAAAGGATTTAGTATTTATACAATCTTTGCAAAACGCCGCTACAACCCATTTTGGGGAACCCGTTCGGGATGGTGCGGATTATCGCACATCCTCGGGCTTAGTAGTGCGAGATTCAGACCTCTGCAAGGAGCATTCGGTCTCGAAAGATTTAAAATACGACATCTTAAGAAAATGAGATTTTTAGATTATAAAATATATATTAAAATTATTTTTGTATAAATATATGTATATTTATCATTAAAATACCTATTTTGTTATGATTCCACCTTTTTTCTAAAAATCACGATAATCATTTTACACTAAAATACCATGAATTCCATACAAAACCAATATTACAAATAAATACCACTTATTATGAAAATAGGATATTTTCACTAGAAATATCACAATATAAAATCTACATTCATTACAACTCTAAAGACGATTAATAAATACTTGGGGTGTATTTTGAAAACTATACAAGAGTATTTTTATATAAAACCCCCTCAAGTTCTATAATTTACCCTAAGGACCCTAGTAAATATAGATTTAAACGGGACCAATCTCTTGAGCCTCAGGGAGCAAGAGAAGTGGGTGCTTGCCTATCTAAGGTAGACAACCTAACAATGGTGTTATCAAAAAGGTAATCGTCTTTGAAAAAGACACAAATCCTGCCGTCCATGTGCAGCGATTACCGATAACATCAAAACAATCAGGACTTAAAACTTTACTTTTCTAATTGTCTGACTCGGTTTGAGTCTCATTATAATCTGACTTGAATATGATTCAAGTACAATCTACAAATCTACAATTTTCAAGATTACAATTTAACACGAATCCATGAATCCAATTATCAATCTATACAACTTGACTAAACCGAACCATGGACATACATCCATTTACATGATTCTACAGTTATTCCATTTACCTGATTACTCAGTTACATCTGTTTACTGATATCATGGTTTGGTCAGTCATCCAACTATACAATCTATACAATACAATACAACAATACAATCAAAACACTACGGGGTTTAAGGGGTAGATTGGTACGGAAGGTGTTAGAAGTGGCACGAGACTGCAACCATAAGACACCTAACCTATATTCCATTGCTGTTGTACCGTGGCCTAACGGTTCCCTGAGTTTCTGATACCTTAGTCTCCGGGGCAAGTGAGACTCCTCTCATATACACTGGCATCCTTCTGTACCAAGCTACAAACAACAGCGTTAATACAACATTACTACAATATAATACAACCTTTAAAAGATACATTCTTATTCTATCTATTCTATTTCTCCCTTATCTTTGGGACTTACCGAGCGACCTGTTCGCTGACGACATTCTATTTCTTTCTTCTTTCAATGTCGTCAGGTGGTCTGGACCCGTCAGAGATCGAGCCCACTGCTAAAGACTTGGACCAGTTCAGTGAAGACCCCGAGCTCTAGTTCATTGTACACTTTTCCATTTCAGTACTTTTTCTTTTCTGTTATGCCATTGTTTAGGCATTGCTTTTTTTCAGTTGTATTTACTTTCCATGCATTGTACAAAAGAATGTTAATAAATAAAGTTGTTGTTTCATTATATTTGTCTCTTGTGTATATTTCTTTTATATTGCTTAGATACGCTTAGCGTATTTACTTCACAGTAAATACGTAGCAGACCAGTCGCGTCCCCTTCGCCGTATTCCGGGAAGCGGGGCATGACATTAAGAAACCCCCGTTTGACTTGAATCCGTTCGGCTCGAAAGGTTCTCTTGCGCGGGTCAATCTACCCAAATCTTTGGCACTGTATCCTGTTATCACCTTGGCTTTGAGCCCACCCCTTTCTTCGCACAATCGCTATTCGCAAATCGCTTGTATCTGAAAATGTCGTAAAAACGGCGATTTTAGTACGAAAAGCAATATATGTGGCCAAATCCCTGCATACTAAAAATAATAGAAATCAAACAATACAATTGAGACAATAATTAAGCAATAAAGAACAGGAGAAAATTTGGAAGCAATAGAAAGTGTTTGGGCCGGCGAGCTCGGATAATTCAATGATGTCACCGGGGTTGATTCCTCTCTCATTAAAGAAGGGGATGGTGGGCAGCCAACTTCGGACTTATCGAACACCACCGCGTGTCACTCCGGCGAGCCCCGCCAGTGGGCCCGGTGAGCTCGAACGCACACTTTTGCAATCTTGATTCACTCATCAATAAAAAAGAATTGGGGAGAATTTCGTAGGAGCAAAACAAAAATGAGCCCTCACTGAGAGCCGCTCTTATGAAAGCTCTTGGACTTTTTTGTCTCAAAAAGAATGGTCTCGATCTTCTCATTGATGAATCAGGCGGCGAATGAAAGTTGCCCCGACAATCCCAAACTCAATCTCTGCATCGGAAGGCTGAATGGGACCAATCTGGCCTGTCCAACGGTATACCGATAACACCCGATCTTATGAAAGATCTTGGAGAAGGAAGAAAGTATTCTTCAGTACTTCCTGTCAACCGGCCCCGGCAAGCCGGGGAAGGTTCCCGCTTGGGTTCTTGATGTGACACGGGCCCTATCTTCAGCTGAAGCGGTAAGTTGCGGGGTAGCCAGGCCCAGTTGGCAGAGCACGCTATCCTTTGAGTTATGAGAGGAATAACGATCAAGATTCCTTCGATTATGCGACCCTCCCCATGCAGTGGTCAAATCGATGAGATGGGGCTCCAATTTCCTTCTATAGTCTCCGTTTCTTAGTATCTTCATATTGTTTGATTTTTCTAAATAGTTTTGTGGTGTTAGCAGGTCCAAAGAACATAGAGCACAATGTCAAAAAATTTGATTTTTATGTTTTGGTTTTAAAGGTATATACTGTAAGGTTCCCATCGATGGAAGCAATGTTTCGGGAGGCATCGTCCATGCCATTTTTTAAAAATTTGTCGTTAAAAGGGAACTCTAAACTAGAATCGATAACTAGAAATAATACGGAAACATAGTAAACCATTTACTATCTAAGTGAAATCGAAATACAACCTTTGTAGATCGGTCCTTCACTTCATAAGCACCTTGTGGTAGTCCCTTCGCTGCGATCATCGAACTCCCGGACTCTTGGACGGCTCCATTAGAAGAGGGCAACGGTTTTGCTTAAAGTCTTCGAGGCCGAAGATGATCTATGTCGAGGGAATACGAACTCAAGCTTCTACTTCACTAACTAGAGAATTAGTGAAGCAAACACCCTAAACTAAAGTTCTAGTCTAGTAGAGGATGATGAAATAGGAAATGGGTACACTTTAGAATTTCTTTTCTCACTTTATTTCTCACATTGGATCAAACCCTAGCAAACTTTTCTTTTTCAATAAGAAGATGAAGAAAGAGATGAGAATGAAATTTAATCCAAATGAGATGGCTAACTATGGGTGAGTGGGTATCATATACTAACTCATGTAGAGACATAACTGTAAGTCTATGGTAGCGCCCCGGCCGTCTGTCCGAGGCCAAAATGCGGAAATGAAAACTTTTCTTAAACTAGAAACTGGCGCTATCGTATACTTTTTCCCGGATCGAACCATTAACCTACAACTAGCTATCTAGAGAGAGGGTTGGAAAGCAATACCGATCGATCCGTGTCCTTCGGTCTTTGGCCGCCATCCCAAGCTCCTCGCGGCATCTCCGGTCTCGATCGCCTCGTCGGAAAGGGCACCACATCATCGATTCCTTTTAGGGGCTCCCGCTTCATCCGAAGCAACTCGGGCACGAAGTGTGCTAGCCGACGTATCCAAGGTAATGTAGAGAATGTTTGTGATCACTTTGTCTCTTGCATCCATGAGATGGATGGAGGTTAGAGGTGTTTCCATTGATGGAAATAATGAGCTAGAGGAAGAAGAAGAAGAAGAAGAGGTTTTTCTCTTTCTTTTCTTTTTGTGTTTTCATGATAATGAAAGCAAGAATGAATTATCAAAATACAAGAGCTAGCAACCATGTCATGGCAGCCCCTCTCTCTCTCCTTATCAATTCATCACTCAAATCCATCATATAATGTGACATGTGCACAATAAAAGAGACCATGAGTCACTAGCCTTGCACATGCCACATTAAATGCATAAAATGATGATTTCTAGCTCATTATTTCCATATGCAAACATTAATCCAAATGTTTGCAACAATAAAAAGATAAGGCAACATATAAAGTAAACTCATGACAGATCACAAGGATACCCCTCACCTGTATATACATACCTGCACCCGCATTCCGACTGAATGCGAATGCGAAAAGACTAAAGCAATCCAACAAATCTAATACTAGGATCCGGCTTAAACTAAAGCCCACTAGTATGATCCGTCCGATCATGATCCGTGCACTACTGCACGTATATGATCGAACCCTGCCATATATCATACGGCCTCTACAACGTTTTGCCCGAAACTTGAGAAACTGTCTGTGGAGGACTCTAAAGACTCATCAATACTTTGGCTGTGGATTTAACCACTAGCACGTCAGTGGTACTAGCTGTACGTAACGGGCTACCAGGTATTGACCAAAAGGGAGGTCGATGAGCGAACTCATCCTGACACCCTACTGAGCCTGTCAGTGACAATATCCGTACAGTTCGGTCCGTTCGTCTATGAGCATCGCATGGCGGGCCTAGGGGGTTGGTAAAAGTCAGACCCCCAAAAGCGGTACAAGTCGTGTCGGAGTGTAGCCTAGAACACCCTGAGATACTACTGGAATACCTACCAGTAAATCTCCTGCCTTGGCCAAGGACTTCGTGTAATGGCTCTCCTAGACACAGCGCGATCTCACCCCTAATACCGGGAGAGACGAAACCCCTGCCGATCCGCTCACTGCCTCCATGTGGCTCGGGACTGTACCCAACTAAAACCTGTTTGCACAACTCCTTTGAGACGTGGTAGGGTAGTAATCAAAGCACAGTGGGAACTCACACGAGACAAATGATGATCTCAGGTCGATGAACTAACCTGTACACATGTCACCAGGGAACTGCTATCTGACGTCAGGTATAATAACAACTAGCATCTTCCCGGCGAGTCCTGTCCGATGTACTCATAACCCAATGAGCACCTGTATACATCTTAGGTGAACCAACTGACACCAATGGCTTGTGAGACCAGCCACCACCCCTCGTCGGAGTCTCGACTGTATACACTAGTCTACTAATGGAGTATCGATGCCCAGTCTCGTATCTCCCACGACTAGGGACCACTTTAAGGATGTGCTTATAGACCCTAGCTCCTACGTATATGATCGCCATCATACTGCTGGCCGTCAAGAAAGAATCTTATGCGCTCTATCAACGTGCAATAGTGACCTGTAATGTCACCTAAAGCAATACACGATGATAAAGATAAACCAGATAGCATACTATCATCTTGAGTAAGACTGTCCTACTGGTATAGGTTCTCCCTCAATCATTGCAATCACGTGCCTGTGATCCAATAATTGACTCTGAGGGCACTATATCCAACAATCTCCCACTTGCACTCAAGGATAATTATTGCAATGTCGCATACTCACAGCCCGTGTGATACCGAACACCCAACTCCTCTACTAATCAGTCTCACAAAGCCCATTTACGAAACTATTGCGTTCGAGGAATAGCCTCAGTGAGTGGATCCGCCCTGATGTTTCTTTCTATGCCTCTCTTTATCTCAAGTTCGCGGAGAAAGCCATCTCCCGAAATGAGCAATACCTTTCTTAGAATATGTCTGGATATCTGATGGGACCTAGTTCATAAGTGAACTCCAAATCCAAACTTCTTAGACAGTATCGTCAACTGAATTTAATCAGTATCCTGCGCCATGCCTCCCTCTGTATCCGCTTGGACCATCTGTCCAAAATACTGCCCCTCATCAGAGGGAAAACTATAACTCTGACAGCCACTCTGTCATCCAAGTCACCTTGGAAGCCTGGAATGATAACCTTCTCCTGAAAGAGGCTGTCGTTATCATATCCCTAGAACATCCACTTATGTTCTAAAACTGCTTCCGAACGTTTCTCCAGGATAGGATTAATATCAACTTATTGCATCTAGTGAAAAAACAACATATGGTGTGGTACTTGACATCTCATGATTGACTCAATTGTCTAAGCAAGTGATCTGCCAATCATGCACATCCCTCTCCCCTTTAGTCTGTAAGACACCTTTAGAGAGGGTGACTCCATCACCTGCAGGTACACTACCGTGCCAGGAGTTGTCCATTCTAAAACACCTTTAGAATGCTGTCTAAGTACCCAGATTGGGACACTTCCCAAATCTAGATCTAAAACCATAGATCTAGTAACCAGAATATCTGATATTATATCTATATCCTAATTGGAGAAACCACTGTGTGACAACCAAAGTATAACCGATCGTAGTATAGGAATTTCACTTCCTACTCTGTGTATGTCATCCAAATACCAGGACATCACACCCTACTACCTTCTTAACAGATCCATCCCCTATTCTGATGAAGTCAAACCTATGACTGTCACATCAGAAATAAATGATCTATCTCCGCTATATCTGCTTTAGTCTATAAATAGACATAAGCTATTTGTCCACTATGCTTCTGCTGCTCCCACTGACTACGACAACTCTCTGGCAGAATAATATATACGTGCACTTCTAAAGATAATTTAGAATGATGCTATATTCATCCTCCTGCCGAATCTCATAGCCTGGAACAACAGTAGTGTCAAGTCTGGGTAAACAAGAACCTTCCTGTCACCGTCTTTAAGCATAGCGAAGTACCTCTCGAGCGCTTGAGCTTACCCACCATATCTGCGGAGTGGCCAATGGAATGTCAAATCCAGATTGAATCTTTAGGTTCTTATCAAATTTTCAGTAATCGTTTGCGGTTCTCGAATCACTTCCAGTTCTACCATACTCCCACTACTGTTTTTTGAAAAAATCCATTTTTATTAAAACTGTGGCGAGTAAAGAACAATATCACTATTGATCTTCCAGATGGTAGAAAATCAACACTCGTCATAGCCCGGGTTAACCCACAAACAGCCATTACAGAAACGTGCCTTGAGTTATCCAGAGTCTGGTTTTAAGCATAAGCCGAACAACTCCCCGTACCTTAACATCGTTAAGATATGAACCGTTCTATATCCAATACAGAAACAGAGGCACTGATTTAATTGGAACCAGATTCAAATCATGCAGCTGTCTCCAGTGCATGTCAACTAAATGGAGAGAGGCCGATCAGCATTACTCAACTTAGGAGTACTTCCAATTATGAGTAACCTGAAAGAGAAGCAAGTTCTCTTCATCATTACTATCAACTAAATACCATACACAAGTATCTACATCTTCGATCACCTTGAAGAATCCTGATACTTGCAATACCTGGTCCTCTACTTTATTCTTATACCTATAAGTTCTCAAAACTTAGATCTTGCATTTCTACGAAACACTTGTCTAAAAACTAGAGAAGTCATAAGTAAACCGAATATAGTACGAGCACCAACCCCTCTGTCCTAATGAACACTGGACAACATACAATACTTTGTACAAGTACCCTGAGTCTAATATCTCATTCCATGTGTGTCGTAGGTTGAAAAATGTACTTATGGTTAAGAAGAATTACACTGCTGTTTAATGCTCCTTACCTAAACCATCCACTGATATAGGTAAATGTCATAGACATAATTTCAAAAAGTTATATCTCACTTTATAAAAATAAACGTACAGATATATCAATTTGAAATTGGTGCATAACAACGGATATTTAAAAACCAAATATTTGCCGTCCGGCAAACAACCCAGGCGATTTCCTCAAATATCACCAATTACAACGAATCCCGATATAATGAGGATGATCACCCAATTCCCAATAACTTACTCCCACTCATCATCTGTAAAACCATACAGATGTGAGAATCAAACCTAGTAAATACATACCCTGGAGCAAAAAACTAATTGGGAAATCAGTTTTCTTTTAACAGTACACAGTGAAACTGAAACATGTAAATATTTCGAAGGGGTATCCGGGTATTCTCAGTAATGCCTCTTCCATTATCAGATTCACAACTGTAACCGTATATTTCTTTGCCATCTCTCCAAATCCCTTTAGATGTCTTTAGTCATTACCTTCTGCACACCCCTTTAGGCTAAATGGTTTTCTTCCCTCCCTACCATTCGGCACCAGCCTGTGGTTTGGAAGAAGACAATCCAATAAGCATAATAGGTGTACTGTCCTAATCCTTGGAGCACTCGCAACCCGAGAGAAGGTAAAGATAAAAGACAACTGAATAAACCTTATTTCTATTTCTCCTGAACCAGAATCCATCCCCGAACTGGAACAAGTTCCTTCGAGTTCGTATATAACCATACGATGGAGTATCCAAATAACTGTGGATCTTCGTAGTGATACGGAGTGTTCTGAAGAAATACAAAGGTGATGTAGGATTGGCGAAGAAATACTTGGTTTGGTCGTGAATAGCAGTCGCAATTTACTTTGCCCTCTTACTAATCCCTTTATTTGTCTTTACTTAATACCTTCTGTACACCTTCGTTAGGCTAATTGGTTTTCTTCATTCCCTACCGTTTGGCACCTGCCTATGGTTTGGAAGAAGACTATCCAATTAGCATAATAGGTGTACCATCCTAATCCAAGGAGCACTCGCAACCTGAGAGAAGGTAAAAGGAAAAGACAACTGAATAGTCCTATTCATTTTCTCCAGAACCAAAAACCATCCCCGAATATAGAACAAGTTCCTTCGAGTTCGTATATAACCATACGATGGTTTTATCCAATGGAAGTGGATGTTCGTAGTAATACGGGGTGTTCTGAAGAAAAGGGTAAAAGTAGGAGTGCCAATAAGGTATGCAACTCAGACAATCCAAAAGCCAGTGTTTTAAGAATGTTCGGTTAACTTGGTCACTGAGTCATAGTCAAGGGTCGAGTCATGGTCGCTGCCAAAGAGAGAGAGAAAAGAAACACTCAGCGTGCACTCTAACCTAGATCAGAATGGTTATCAATTTATCTAATCAGGAAACCTCCCACTGTATCGTCAAATTCTCCTCCAAACCTGAAAGAAGAATTAGTCGGGATCTACCGAGGAGTAAACCAACTCATCAGTGGGAATCAGGATCCAACTATCATCACATGATAACGTGATGGAATCCACTCACGTTATCACACTCCAGAAGGTATGCGCATATCTGGCAAGTTTCAGTTTCTTTAGAAACTCCCGATGTGATTTTTACCCCATGCTCTTATGACCTTGACGAAGGCCAACATATCATAAGTCACATGTCAAGTTCTACCCGTCATTGTCCAGGTTAATTTGAACCCACCCGTACATACCCTTGACGAAGGCCAAAACAATAGTACGACTGTCCCAAACTAACGCATCTATCTATGCAGCAGAAAACAAATAGCTACCATACACTATGCCTTGACGAAGGCCAACATACATAGCATGAATACTAAGTGCTACCTTTCTGAAATGACGGAGGGCTACGAATGGTTTTTGGCGAAACACCTTTAACGTAATGAACTTGATATCGTTGAAGGAACCGGATAGCTTTTTATGAAAATATAGTGGTGAAAACCTTTGCTAAAGAGGTCACTCCCGGTGAAGGGATCTCGGCTCTTTCCCCGTAGAATGAGGTGCAGGATATTCCAACTGAATACCACGATGCAAAGCAAAAAGTAATCGACTATAGTGAAGTTATTACCCTGACGCAAACTTCTGTCCAAGGGGTCACTCCCGGTGAAGGGATCTCGGCCCTTGCCTCGTCGACTGAGGTGCTGGATATTCATAACCGAATACCACTGTGCAAAACAAAAGAGAACGTCCTTGTAATAACAGCTTTTTGAAAAATGTCCCAACAACATCAGAATAGGTTTGTTTAGCTTGCATTGATCCGAATCAATGCAGTCACATCAATTAATCACACAACAAAAGAACGAAAATACGATGTACGTATATGCCATCCGCATTCGCTACTGGGTCCCGTCATCACCCATTAGGTTACTTAACTAACGACAGAGCGGGGACTGGACTAGCACGGGTGTAAAACATATACAACATCTACTAGTATATATATCAATATATAATAATCACTCATGGCGTAATAAAATGCAACATCACAGAAATGTAATAAGCATCACAGAACAATACAGATAATCTGGGATCCCCGGGTTTCATAGAGCCGCTACTGAAACCCGACGTTCCCCTGGTCGTGTGGATAGCCTGTGCAATGAAATCCTAGACCCCTACGGGCGCGGCAAGTCACCCGCCAAAACCTGAAGCGAGGCAGCCCCCTTCAACAAAGTGAATGGACCACCCAGCACTTCACGGAATCCGGTAACTTGAGCAACCCTCCTTGGGTCAACCTATACCCCCTACGAGTGCGGCAAATAGCCCGCTAATTCTAGAGTGAAGCCCCCTCCGTCTCAAAGCCATGAAATGCGAGCTCGTTGCCCTCTAGAACCCGGCTATCCGTGCACCCCACCGCGGGGTAATCCTAGTACAGAAAGTAAAATATATACAACGGGTACATCGACCTTAGCCCGGTCGTGCCCCAAAAGAAGAATATATAAACAGGCAGTGACGGCAGTCCACATGTCGGACGCTCGCCCCGCAATATCAAATGTACAAATAATACCAAACTGTACTACCATTGCATCCAGGCTATCCACCACGACAAATCCGCAACATCACAGCACAACACAAAACATGAACGTGAATGTCACGTTCGCAAACCCGTCTAAAAGGACTATAGCAATTAGACAAGATTTACCGCTCGAATGACATTCACGGTCGCAGATATAATGTAAGTACTGTAAACTGACGTATTTAAAATTCCGATCGACAAAACTTCCCGAAGTGGGCCCCAAGTACATTTCCAGCACTCAAAATAATCTGGGCCAAAACTATATATCAAAAAAAACATATTTCCATGAAATAAAGCTCCAGAAAAAATTTGGGTTACTGTAGCCCGAAAAGGGCCGCGGAAGGGCCGCCAAATGTGACATTGCCCGACGGTTCCGCGGCGGAATTTTGGAGTTAGGTGTCCAAACTTTTTCTGTAGCGTTAGTTATGCCTGCATGTATTTTTAAGATGCCTAAAATATTTTTTTGACCAACTTTGAAAATCGACAGCAAGCACACTGAAATGAAAACACGATTCGGAAATTTCGATCGATCGATATTTTAAACGCGTTAGAACAAGCTAGTAAAGGTTAATGGCGTGTCTCTGATACCATGTAAGTCAATGGTAGCGTCCCGGCCATCTGTCCGAGGCCAAAATGAGGAAACGAAAACTTTTCTTAAACTAGAAACTGGCGCTAGCGTATACTTTTTCCCGGATCGAACCATTAACCTACAACTAGCTATCTAGAGAGAGGGTTGGAAAGCTATACCGATCGATCCGTGTCCTTCGGTCTTTGGCCACCATCCCAAGCTCCTCGCGGCATCTCCGGTCTCGATCTCCTCGTCGGAAAGGGCACTACATCATCGATTCCTTTTACGGGCTCCCGCTTCATCCGAAGCAACTCAGGCATGAAGTGTGCTAGCCGACGTGTCCAAGGTGATGTAGAGAATGTTTGTGATCACTTTGTCTCTTGCATCCATGAGATGGATGGAGGTTAAAGGTGTTTCCATTGATGGAGATAATGAGCTAGAGGAAGAAGAAGAAGAAGAGGTTTTTCTCTTTCTTTTCTTTTTGTGTTTTCATGATAATGAGAGCAAGAATGAATTATCAAAATACAAGAGCTAGAAACCATGTCATGGCAGCCCCTCTCTCTCTCCTTATCAATCCATCATATAATGTGACATGTGCACAATAAAAGAGACCATGAGTCACTAGCCTTGCACATGCCACATTAAATGCACAAAATGATGATTTCTAGCTCATTATTTCCATATGCAAACATTAATCCAAATGTTTGCAACAATAAAAAGATACGGCAACATCTAAAGTAACTCGTGACGGATCACAAGGATACCCCTCACCTGTATATACATACCTGCACCCGCATTCCGACTGAATGCGAATGCGATGAGACTAAAGTAATCCAACAAATCTAATACTAGGATCCGGCTTAAACCAAAGCCCACTAGTATGATCCGTCCGATCATGATCCGTGCACTACTGCACGTATATGATCGAACCCTGCCATATATCATACGGCCTCTACAACGTTTCGCCCGAAACTTGAGAAACTGTCTGTGGGGGACTCTAAAGACTCGTCAATACTTTGGCTATGGATTTAACCACTAGCACGTCAGTGGTACTAGCTGTACGTAACGGGCTACCAGGTATTGACCAAAAGGGAGGTCAATGAGCGAACTCATCCTGACACCCTACTGATCCTGTCAGTGACAATATCCGTACAGTCCGGTCCGTTCGTCTATGAGCATCGCATGGCGGGCCTAGGGGGTTGGTAAAAGTCAGACCCCCAAAAGTGGTACAAGTCGTGTCGGAGTGTAGCCTAGAACACCCTGAGATACTACTGGAATACCTACCAGTAAATCTCTTGCCTTGGCTAAGGACTTCGTGTTATGGCTCTCCTAGACATAGCGCAATCTCACCCCCAATACCGGGAGAGACGAAACCCCTGCCGATCCGCTCACTGCCTCCATGTGGCTCGAGACTGTACCTAACTAAAACCTGTTTGCATGACTCCATTGAGCCGTGGTAAGGTAGTAATCAAAGCACAGTGGGAACTCACACGAGACAAATGATGATCTCGGGTCGATGAACTAACCTTTACACATGTCACCAGGGAACTACTATCTGACGTCAGGTATAATACCAACTAGTATGTTCCCGGAAAGTCCTGTCCGGTGTACTCATAACCCAATGAGCACATGTATACATCTTAGGTGAACCAACTGATACCAATGGATTGTGAGACCGGCCACCGCCCCTCGTCGGGGTCTCGACTGTATACACTAGTCTACTAATGGAGTATCGATGCCCAGTCTCGAAACTCCCACGACTAGGGACCACTTTAAGGATGTGCTTATAGACCCCAGCTCCTACGTATATGATCGCCATCATACTGCTGGCCGTCAAGCAAGAATCTTATGGGCTCTATCAACGTGCAATAGTGACCTGTAATGTCACCTAAAGCAGTACACGATGATAACGATAAACCAGATAGCATACTATCTTCTTGAGTAAGATTGTCCTACCGGTATAGGTCCTCCCTCAATCATTGCAATCACGTGCCTGTGATCCAATAATTGACTCTGAGGGCACTATATCCAACAATAACCATGGCTAATTATAGTGGTTAGGTTAAATAATATCTTAAGTAAAACAAAACTAGTGGACTAATTCAATGCAACCATAAGCTTCATGAAGCTTCATGCACTTGAGCTTATCATCCACTAATTTTAGAATTACTTTAAATATAAAAACCTAACACTATAATTAGTATGGTATAATTCTTATACACCCATGTAAGTTGTATCAACAACCATGATACAAAATGAACACAAATAAATATATATCACATATACATTAAGTTGTGCTCAACTGAGAAAAACAAATGCTTAAGTGAACCAATGTTAGTTAATGTAAATTAGTATATCACATATACAATTATATACTAAATTATTAAATCAACACTTGACTTAATAATCCGGCTATATCTCATATAACCGACTAACACATAATGTACCAACTTATCGAATCAACACTTGATTCGATAACCCGGCTATATCACATATAACCGGCCGATACAAAAGTTGCGAGAATAGAATACGGTATCACATACACGGATTATTCTCGGTCCCGCACATATCACATATGCGCTCCTATTTCGTTTTGCCTGAGCCAGTAAAACCTCTATGTAGGACTCTAAAGACTCGTCAATACGCCGGCAGTAGGTGATGATCATATCAAGCACCCACAAGCCGTCAGCGGTACTAGCTGGACGAAACGGCTACCCGGGTATTGAGCGATCAGAAGATCAGCAAGCAATCCCGCTCCAACTCTACAAAAGCCTGACAGTGACACTACCGTACAGTCCAGTCTCCTCGTCTGATATGTCGCATATCAAGTCTAGGGGTGGTAAACGTCAGACCCCAATAACCAATAAGTCATGACGATATGAGGCTCATAACGGGTCGAGAAACTACTGGTAACACTTACCGGTAAATCTCTAAACCAGCCCTGGCCAGGGACTTCCCTGTTTTGGCCAATCGAGCACAGCGCAACATCAACCCCCAATACCGGGAGAGACGAAACCCCTCCTATCGCTCATTGCCTCCATGTGACTCGGGACTGTACCCAAAAACCACCGTTTTGCACGCCTTCTTGGACGTGGTAAGGTGGAAATCAAAGAACAGTTGGAATCACACAAGACTCTATGACGATCTCGAGTCTACAGACTAACCTATACCAGTGTCACCAGAGAACTACCATCTGACGTAAAGTATAATACCATCTGGGAGTTCTCGGCGAGTCCGTCCAGTGTACCCAGTCTCCACTGAGCACCCATATATCATCTCTGATGTCAAACACCAATGGATATGGGATCATCCATCGCCCATCTATATGGGTTGAGAAGCTATATGCTAGTCTACTCTGGTATATCGATGCCCCGTCTCGATACACCCACGACTAGGGACCTTAAAGGATGTACTTATGGACTACCATGGCCCCACTAGTATGATCTGCATCATAGTCCTGGCAGTCAAGTACACATCCTAAGGGCTTTACCAACATGTAACAGAGAGACAATCAGTGTACACGTTAATGTAAAGAGTAACCAGATAGCATACTATCATGTCGAGCAAGAAAGTCCTCCCTATATATGTCCAAGTATCCACTACATTATACATCTCATGTATAGTAATGGCCTCTAGGGCATACATATAACTAACAATCTCCCACTTGCACTAGGGCCATCTGATAGCTGTGGTTGTAGTATCACATACCCAACCATCCCATAAAAGTCTTCTCTCTGGGAAAAGGCCTTTGTGAGTGGATCTGCCGCGTTGTCCTCTGAGTCTACTCTCCTAACCTCGATCCCGTGGAGATCAACCATCTCCATGATCAGGTGATACTGCCTTAGAATATGTCTGGATCACTGATGGGACGGGTGTTCCCTGGCATAAGCCACAACTCCATAGGCACTCAGAAAAGGTTTCATCATAAGCCATACCTGGTCGATGATGCAAACCTTTAACAAGTCTAGTTTTGAAAGTCTTAACTTTTCCATGTACACCAAGTAATCTTCTCAAGATATACTTACTCCTAATGGGGATTATATAGCAACCAAAGTCCATACTTCGTTGGTGTATATAGATTCCATCTCAGATCGCTTAGCATCCAGCCATTCTTACAGAGTCCCCACTCCTGATGGCCTGCTCGAAACTAGTTGGGTCATCATCTCATGATGCAATCCTCGCTCCCACTGTCATAGAGAAAACCAAAGTATCTCTCAGGTGGGTGAGGAAACCTACCAGATCGGCGGAGAGGCTAAGGTTCGTTGGGAGCTATTGAATCCTCCGGTTCTACCAAATCATCAGCTGTAGTTTGTATAGCTAGAACTCCTTCAAGTTCTACCTCATGACCACAAATTTCTTTCCAAAATAAATTCCTTTTCTAAAAAGGTGGCATGCCGAGAAATAAAACACCTTTTGTTCCTCGGTGCGGTAGAAGCTATTCCCTTGCATATGCTTAGGAAATCCAACAAACTTCCACAGAACTGACATTGCCTCGAGCTTGTCCGGATTTTTCTTTTAGATATAGGCCGGACAACCCCAAATCTTAACTTACTTAAGAGATGGGCTCTTCCCATACCATATCTCATATGGAGTGGTAGACACCTTATTTGGTTAGAACGCCATTCAATAAGTATGCAGCTTATCAAGTGCATAACCCCCAAAAGGAAATAGGCAACTCAGTAATACTCATCATAGAGTGCACCATATCACATAGGGTGCAATTGCTCCGCCCCAATACACCGTCGTGCTGTGGTGTATTCGGAGGAGTAATGCTGAGAGAGAATCTCATTCTCTTTTAGAATAGTCCAGGAACTCCGTGCTCAAGTATTCTCCTTCCTGATCTCATCAAAGGACATAATACTTATACCCATTTTGGTTCTCTACTTCTAACTTATATTCAATGAATATCTCAAAAGGTTCAGACTTGTGTTTCAACAGGAACATATGTCCAAATCTTGAGAGATCATCAGTGAATTTAATGAAGTACAAAGAACCAGACCTGGCATATGTAGACAGGGGACCTACATACATCATCATGTATCAATCCCAAGAGTTCACTAACTCTTTCTCTGTTTCCAGTAAACAGAGCTATGGTCATTTTATCTTTGTGACATGACTGGAAAGTTTCACAAGATGTAAATTTAAACTGATTTAAATATGCATCTTTATGTAACTTCAGCTAGTCGGGTCGCATTGATATGACCTAGTCTACAATGCCTCAAGAAGGATTCGTTCATTTCTGAACTCTTCCTCTTGTGTGTGTTCTGTACGTTGAGAACTGTAGTTTGATTTAGAACGTATATGCTTTTAGATAGCGTGCCTGAACCGATCAACTCTTGATATAGGAAATGTTCACAACATTATCCAACAATACAAAATTATATCCTTCTTACTAAATAAAGAGACTGATATGATGTTGTATATCAGGTTCGGTATCTAATAACATTCGTTCAGAATCAATGTATTCCGGTAATACAGGGTGATAACTACCAACAACTTGGCTGCAACTATTGCACCATTTCCAACTCTTGAAATTTTGTCACCCGTTCTCAGTTCTCTACCTCTCTGTAGCCCATGTAACAGATTACATATGTGGGATCCTGATCCGGTATCACATACTCAGGACGTAGAGGATACTGAAAAAACAGTTCTCGGTAATGAACATACCCGAAGAAGATACATCATCATGCACTTTCTTCGTTTGGTCGGCACGAGAATCTTGGTAATCCGCTATTTCCTGCTCGGTCTTATAACAGTTATAAGTTGGAGCAGGACCAACGTTCCCCAGCGCAGTATAACAAGCGGGTTCGGTCAATACATCCATATTATTATCTTGATTAAGGCGTAACACAGTCGCTACCTGGAGAGAGAGAGAGAAGAAAACACTCTGCGTGCGCTCTTGCAAGATCAGATTGGTTATTATTTTATCTAATCAGGATGGCTCCCACTGTTTTTATCAAATCTTCCTTCAAACCCTAAAAGGAAATACTAGCCGGGATTAATTACACCCTACAATTTCGCCAATCTTTCAGCCAGGCCAGTGTCGGTACTTTGAGGGAGGTTCCCCATGCTTTCGCACGGACCTAATTAAAATAAACCTCGTTTTCCCAGGGGCGTAACCCTGTTGAAACCTTTCTAGACACCTACTTGATCGACTAATTGTAATGTGTAAAACTCTCCCACGAGTAACAATTACTCGTAGAGGGTATCGGGATCTAACTATCTCATGAAGGTATGCAATCTCATTGCAAATTTCAACACTTGAAATTCCCGATAATATTTTGCCCCTAACCCCTATGACCTTGACAAAGACCAACAAATCATAGGATGCTAATCAAGTTCAACCCGTCATTTCTTGATTGAATCAAACCCAGCCGCACGACCCTTGACAAAGGCCAACAAGGTCGTACGACTACCCCAAAACAATCTGCATCATATGCATAAGCAGATAAGCACTATTCAGCTATCGCACACTACGCCTTGACGAAGGCCAACAAACGCAGCACGAATACTAAACAGTTCTTATCTGAAATGACGGAGGGCTACGACAGGTTTTTCTGAAAACCTATTGCGTAATGAACTTGATAACGTTGTAGAATCGAATGATTTAAAATGGAGTGTTTTTGAGGCTTTTGCTAGTTTCGCTAAAGAGGTCACTCCCGGTGAAGGGGTCTCGGCTCTTTCCTCGTCGAATGAGGTGCAGGATATATCATATATATCGCTGTGCAAAGCAAGAACTAGAGAAACAATCAAAAGACAAAACCGAGGAATGTAGCATCTGCCAGTTATTGCTAAATGGGTCACTCCCGGTGAAGGGATCTCGGCCCTTTCCTTATCGAATAAGGTGCAGGATGTTCTACAAGGAACACTGCTATGCAAAGCAAGAACTGTAGCTACCTGTTTTTGAAAATTCGATTCCATAACATCTTTTAGGTTTCTTTTCTTTCATTAATCACATTAATGAAGTCCCATCATTTAAGTCACCTAAACATCACAGATAAATACGACGTATACTTATGCCATCCGCATTCGCCTCGATGTCCCATCGTGCACCGTTAGGTTAGGTAACTAACGGCAGAGCGGGGCAGTGCTAGCGCGGGTGTAAAACATAAGCAACGTCTATATAATATATCATATATACTATATATAGTATCCATCTGAACATTTCAAATGATCACATCACAGATATCGCAGCAGAAGAAACATATAAAATATTGGATATACTAGGAGGTCCGTATTTTATTTTGAGCCTCTATAAAACACGGATTCCACGGTCGCGATGAATAGCCAAACCCACATCCCTAGACCCCTACAAGAGCGGCAAAAACCCTACCAATTCTAGAGTTAGGCGACCCGGTCTCGACTCCTCGAGATGGTCTCCCACTGGACCTTAGAACCCGGTTACTTGTGCTCCCCGCCTTGGGTCTATCCTAATGCGGAAAAGTAAATAATATACATCAATGGTGACATCAACCTCAACCTGGAAGTGCCCCAATAAAAGAATATTACATACATTTAATTTTACATGAATGAAAATAAAAACTCTCATCTCACATAAAAACCACAGCTATTCAAAACGCGACGATCCAATATAGCATATCCAGCAACACATAACATCACATGTCATCAACGTAAGTAAATATGCGTATCCCAATTGTCGTTGACATATAGCAACGAAACCGGCGATATCACATATTACACTTACGGTCGCAGAAAAGAAACTGTAAAACTACAACATTTGGAATCCACAAACACCTTAGACATCTTAAATCCGAAATATCACATACTTCGCATTTCATGCCTAACAGTATGAATTCCACATATCGTATCACATTACAGAAAAAGCTAGACGATGTTAAACATTCCAATCGAATCATTAAACACCTAAAATTACCCAAAAAGCTCAACACTTGAGCGTAGTTTAAAGTAATTCAGCACACGCCATAGTACCAACGAACCAGCCGTAGAAGGGCCAAACCAACGCCTCACATGTGAAACGCTAAACCACCACAAACCCTAGGGTTCAAGTGACGGTTTTGACGGCCACATAATCGAGTTAAGGTTTTGTTCTTCTAGAGGGTCCATTGCATAACTTGCATGATCTTTGAAAGCCTTTTAACTACGGGAAAAATCCAACACTTGGAAATTTTCCCGGCAAGGGTTAAAGTGGGTATTTGACATCCGATTGAACTTTTTAATATCGTCTAAAGTAACCCGAAAAACAGTTAGAATAGGACTACAAAACACTCCGAGTTGTTATAATAGTAAATTAACATCATATGACAATTTAGCAAAAATAAACAACACCTGAAGCACCAAAACCCATGTAACAGAACACTGCAAAAATTTGGAGGGGGGCTCGGAATTGGCCGATAGGGGGGTCGCCGGCCCAAAGTTGGCCAAATGCCTCCAAATTTCACCAGTGTTCATATTATCATATATATATCACTCTGTACTTGTTTAAAAAAAATTTAGGGCTCGTTTTAAAATCGACAGAATGCAGGTTTTAGGGTTTCAAGTTTCGGAGTCCGTTTCGTATTCGTAATCTAAAAAAATCCGTATATATTCCTAGCTAGGCTATGATACCACTGTAGGGTTCCCATCGACGGCAGCAAGGTTTCGGGAGGCATCGTCCATGCCATTTTTTAAAAATTTGCCGTTAAAAGGGAACTCTAAACTAGAATCGATAACTAGAAATAATACGGAAACATAGTAAACCATTTACTATCTAAGTGAAATCGAAATAACCCCTTTGTAGATCGGTCCTTCACTTCATAAGCACCTTGTAGTTGTCCCTTCGCTGCGATCATCGAACTCCCGGACTCTTAGATGGCTCCATGAGAAGAGGGCAACGGTTTTGCTTGAAGTCTTCGAGGCCAAAGATGATCTACGTCGAGGGAATACGAACTCAAGCTTCTACTTCACTAACTAGAGAATTAGTGAAGCAAACACCCTAAACTAAAGTGTTGGTCTAGTAGAGGATGATGAAATAGGAAATGGGTACACTTTAGAATTTATTTTCTCATTTTATTTCTCACATTGGATCAAACCTTAGCAAGCTTTTCTTTTTCAAGAAGAAGATGAAGAAAGAGATGAGAATGAAATTTAATCCAAGTGAGATGGCTAACCATGGGTGAGTGGGTATCATATACTAACTTATGTAGAGACATAACCATGGCTAATTATAGTGGTTAGGTTAAATAATATCTTAACTAAAACAAAACTAGTGGACTAAGTCAATGCAACCATAAGCTTCATGAAACTTCATACACTTGAGCTTATCATCCACTAATTTTAGAATTACTTTAAATATAAAAACCTAACACTATAATTAGTATGGTATAATTCTTATACACCCATGTAAGTTGTATCAACAACCATGATACAAAATGAACACAAATAAATATATATCACATATATATTAAGTTGTGCTCAACCGAGAAAAACAAATGCTTAAGTGAACCAATGTTAGTTAATGTAAATTAGTATATCACCTATACAATTATACACTAAATTATTAAATCAACACTTGACTTAATAATCCGGCTATATCTCATATAACCGACTAACACATAATGTACCAACTTATCGAATCAACACTTGATTCGATAACCCGGCTATATCACATATAACCGGCCGATACAAAAGTCGCGAGAATAGAATACGGTATCACATACACGCATTATTCTCGGTCCCGCACATATCACATATGCGCTCCTATTTCGTTTTGCCTGAGCCAGTAAAACCTCTATGTAGGACTCTAAAGACTCGTCAATGCGCCGGCAGTAGGTGATGATCACATCAAGCACCCACAAGCCGTCAGCGATACTAGCTGGACGTAACGGCTATCCGGGTATTGAGCGATCGGAAGATCAGCAAGCAATCCCGCTCCAACTCTGCAAAAGCCTGACAGTGACACTACCGTACAGTCCGGTCTCCTCGTCTGATATGTCGCATATCAAGTTTAGGGGTGGTAAACGTCAGACCCCAATAACCGATAAGTCATGCCGATATGAGGCTCATAACGGGTCGAGAAACTACTGGTAACACTTACCAGTAAATCTCTAAACCAGCCCTGGCCAGGGACTTCCCTGTTATGGCCAATCGAGCACAGCGCAACATCAACCCCCAATACCGGGAGAGACGAAACCCCTCCTATCGCTCATTGCCTCCATGTGACTCGGGAATGTACCCAAAAACCACCGTTTTGCACGCCCTCTTGGACGTGGTAAGGTGGAAATCAAAGCACGGTGGGAATCACACAAGACTCTATGACGATCTCGGGTCTACAGACTAACCTGTACCAGTGTCACCAGAGAACTGCCATCTGACGTAAGGTATAATACCATCTGGGAGTTCTCGGCGAGTCCGTCCAGTGTATCCATTCTCCACTGAGCACCCGTATATCATCTCTGATGTCAAACACCAATGGATATGGGATCATCCATCGCCCATCTATATGGGTCGAGAAGCTATATTCTAGTCTACTCTGGTATATCGATGCCCCGTCTCGATACACCCACGACTAGGGACCTTAAAGGATGTACTTATGGACTACCATGGCCCCACTAGTATGATCTGCATCATAGTCCTGGCAATCAAGTACACATCCTAAGGGATTTACCAACATGTAACAGAGAGACAATCAGTGTACACGTTAAGGTAAAGAGTAACCAGATAGCATACTATCATGTCGAGCAAGAAAGTCCTCCCTATATATGTCCAAGCATCCGCTACATTATACATCTCATGTATAGTAATGGCCTCTAAGGCATACATATAACTAACATATACAAAGATAACTCAAAATGGCTTCGTGATGTTGCCACTCCCCGGTAACGGCGCCAAAAACTTGTTGAAAACTCACGGTGTCATGCTTTTGTCGAGTTTAGTTTAATTAAGATATGTCGATTTTGTTTGATGAAAATAGGGCATGATGTGAGTCTCGAGTTTTAAAAATACCGCAAGTGCACGGTGTGTTGATGCAAGCCGACAAGTACGGGTCAAACCACAAGGAGTGGATATCACGACATCATTTTGAGTTATGAAACAATGGGTTGGAAATGGATGTTTGTCACGTTTTTACAACAATTAAATGAAGAAAGGTTTAGGGTTGTTTAGAGAAAACTTAGGCTAAGGTTTGGTATGGTTGAAATACGGCTTTTACCCCCAACTCTCCGTTTTGATTCAATGCTCATTTTTAGCATGAAATGAATGCGGAATTAGTTAAATGAAGTTAGCAAGCATAGAACATATGCATGTATGCTATATGTCCTATCTAGCTAGTTTGCAACACTTAACTTAATTTCGTATTCCTTTCAACTTCAAATCATAATATAGCAACAATAAAATGCAAAGAAGGAATAAGATATATGTTAAAGGTTGATTTGCAACCATTCAAAACAATATATCTTATCAAGCAAAATATAATATAATTGCATAATTAAGAAAGGAAGTGTAAAATACAAGAATAAAATAGGGAGGGTTGGAAGAAAACCCATTCCACAACCTACCTCACCATAGCCCAAGAGCAAACTACTCACACATCATAAATTGAAATAACAATAAAGAAGAAAAAGCAAAAAGAGAAGAGAACAAGAATCAACTTGATATAAATGAAGCCTTTATTGCAATGGTTCCAAGTACAAACAAATGAATTCAAATACCAAAATCTAATATTGCAAGCTTAAGGGAGAGGTTGTAAGACTAGAGGAAGGCAAGGAATTCACACTAAGGGTTACAAGATCACTAGTTACAATTTTTACAAACTTTTCTCTCACACAAAGTAATGCCCTCTAACTTGCCCAAAGGCTTGGTATTTATAGGCTGAAAACAAAATTAAACAAATAATAAAAATGAGATGATGTGACTGTAAGGAGGGGATACTTAGTGCTTCATATCAAATCACATATTTTAGCATTAAATGCACATCACCCTCATTTGTGCTCCTTTTGTGCCAAGGTAGCCCCCCATCATGGTCTAGTGCACATGCATTGTGTAGGACCAAAAATTGTGTATGCAATATTGTTTACACAAGATCTCAATGGATATCGATCAGTTTTCTGTTCCGTTTGCAATATCAGCTCCCAAACGTTATATCCGTGATTTTGAGTGTATTTCCAGTCTTTTATCACGAACACCTGTAATCTGTAATTACTGAGCAGACACTGGTTAATAGTACCGATATATACAAAAATAGATAACAAATGAGTGGTATTAAAATGCAGTTTTCTGTGATGAACACCTATATAGGTATAACAGTCTTACTCGAGATAATAGTACGCTATCTGGTTTGTCTTCATCATTGATGAAGCCCATAGGATTGTTGCTTGACAACCAGTATTATGATGGAGATCATATATGTGAGAGCTGGGTTGTCCATAAGCACATCCTCAAATGTCCCTAGTCATGGGAGTATCGAGACTGGGCATCGATATTCCGGAGTAGACCGGTGTATACGTTTCTAGACCCTGACGAGGGGCGGTGGCCGGTCTCATAAGCCATTGGTGTTGTGTCACATAAGATAGTATACAGGTGCTCACTAGAGGTGAGTACACTGGACGGACTCGCTGAGAACTTCTAGATGGTATTATATCTATCGTCAGATAGAAGTTCTCAGATGGTGTCACGCCCTGCTTCCCGGTGTACGAGGAAGGAGACGTGGTGAGGCCGCGACGTATTTACTCAGAAGTAAACACGTTAAACGTAAATAAGTAATATAAATAAATGCACAAGAATAACAAGAGATGTAACATAGACAATAACTTTTATTAATATTCATTTTTTGCATTACAACTGATTTGAAAAGGAAATGTATAATGATAAAATCAATGCCTAAACAGTGGCGTACAAAAGAAAAGATAAATACAAGTAAGCTAGAAGTCTAA
Source organism: Agapanthus africanus (assembly GCA_030015575.1). Lineage (NCBI taxonomy): Eukaryota > Viridiplantae > Streptophyta > Magnoliopsida > Asparagales > Amaryllidaceae > Agapanthus > Agapanthus africanus. Next base: position 266,561,264 of record JASDDO010000016.1, on the reverse strand, counting down.
TTGTGCTTCAATCTGCTCTAGATACTCCTGACTGGGCTTGGTCTCCTGATGATCCGGTCTTCCTGATGAATATTCCAAAGAAAGATGAGACAGGAATGTCGTCAGCGAACTAGCGCTCGGTAAGTCCCAAAGATAAGGGCGGAATAGAACAAGTAAAGAATATATGACTGGTAATATGAACAAGTATATATTGTTTATACTAACGTAGTTGTTTGTAGCTTGGTACAGAATGTATCAGTGTATACGAGAGGAGTCCAACTTGCTCCGTGGACTATGGTAATCGGAAGTACAAGGCCCCGTCAAAACCCAAGGGACAACGGTACGGATGTTCAGGTAGGTGTCTTTTAGTGACTATCTCGTTCCACTTCTAATACCTTCCATACCAGTCTACCCCGTTAAACCCCATAATGTATATTATATGAATTGTAGTTATCAGACTTGCCGAGACCATGGATATAAGTTATTCATGTAAACAGTTTCAGGATGTATGAAGTAGTCATGTAGTCAAGTCAAGTCATAGCCATGGTTCGGTCAGGTCAAGTCATGTTTGCATGTTGATATTGTTCTGGTATTCAGGTTCAGGTTCAAGTATACATGTTGGATTCATGTTATATTCAGATTCATGTTTGGATTGGATTCATATTAGACTTAGACTCAGACTTGAGTCAGACACTTTAAACAGAATTTTGATTCTGAATTAGGTTTGGGTGTTATCGGTAACTGCTGCACATGGACGACAGGATTTGTGTCTTTTTCCAAGACAATTACCATTGATAACTCCGTTTTAGTTTTTCTATCTTAAATAGGCAATCACTCACTTTCTTCGGCTCCCTGAGGCTCAAGAGAATTGGTCCCGCTTAAACCTATATTTACTAAATTTCTTAAATGTAATTTTATATAACTCGAGGAGGTTTTATGAAAAATATTGTATATACTTTCAAAATAAACATCGAGTATTTATTTATATTATTTAAGGTTTTCATGGGGATGAATTTTAATGAGTGAGGTATATTAGTGAATATATATACCTAGCTTGAATAGTTCAAGATATTTTAGTCTAAGGCTTGTTTTGTATTGATACTTGATTGTATTTTAGTGAAACTTTTTATTCTTTTATTTTTAGAAAAAAAACATGGAATTTTATTACAACTTGAAAATATGTGGTTTGATAATATTTATATATTTATAAAAAATTAATTTTATTATTAATTAGAAAATCTCATTTTTCTTACAAATTGTATTAAAATTCTTTCGAGACCGGATGCTCCGTGAGGAGGTCTGCATCTCATTCTACTAGCCCGAGAATGTGCGATAATCCGCACCATCCAATAGCGGGTTCCCCAAAATGGGTTGTAGAGACATAATTTCAAAGAGTTTGAATTGCAATTCTAAAGAAAACCATGATTTTATAGTTCATAGTATTTTAAAGAAAGATTGTATTTGCCACAAAAATAGGTTTCCAAGAATATCGTGCTATGTCAATATGTGTGTATGTGAGCGGTAGGTCATTACACCGTGAAATTTTCTAGAGGTAATAGTAAGCAAGGCAACTAAATACGGTAGTTACAAAGTTCATGGTATTTAAACATAAAACTCAATTTAAGGTTATTTAACATGATGATTTAGGATGAAAGTTGTTTCTAATTCTTAGTTTCATGGATTAGCAAGCAAGGTATAGAATATGAATAAGCAAGGCTTATTAAAAAGTGTAGTTTCAAGCATTTTAGAATAAGATGTCGGTATAACTCCACTTACCGACATGTTTTATGAAAGGAGATTTTGAGAGAAGAAGGGGAGAATTAGAAGGGAGTTACTAGCTAGAAAGAGGGAGGAGAGGTAGAAGAAAAGTTGGTAGCCTTCGTGGTGTCGTGGGGTCGTCGGAACTTGCGTAGAACTCGCCGGAAGTTGACCTTAGGCTAACTCCACTTCTACTCCACTTGTACTTAGAAAAATTTGATAATTTTGGCTAGGAATTTCAGAATGAGGAGGGGCTAGGGTATGAGGTTGTATTTATAGTGTGGAATTAGGGTTTTAGAATTGAAAGAATGAATTAAAATGCATTTAAAATTGGATTAATTGGGAAATTGAATTATCTGTTAAATTGGAGAGAAAACAAACAGTGCAGGGGTAATGGGGTAGGGGAAACGATAAGTGTGCAGAGCACGGGCACAAATTGCCATGGGGGGGCTGTCGGCGCCGGTTCTAAATGGGTTTTGGCCGGTCGTTTTATGGGGTAAAACCGGTGGATTGATGCCGTGTGTCCTCCTGTGTATTTGTATCATTTTGCACATGTTTATTTTTCCAGACTTTCTATTTCTATGTGCAGTGCACGTGTAAACTTTTGGGCTTCCAAAAAGTTTAATAGAAAATCGGGAAAAATAATATGTGGCTGATGGGATTCGAACACAGAGGCTATGTCATAGCAGTGCAAGGCTTTACCAATGAGCTACAAGTGTTTTCTTGCTGTTATTAAAAAAATAACTTTTAAATTGTGCTCAGGCTTGCAAACTCCTTTCTGTACTTTAAGAAGAAAAAATTTTGTGAAGAAAAAATTTTGTATAGAAAATTCATCGTCGCTACATTCTACCTGTTCATACCAGAATATTGTATTTTATTACCACCCATTCATTATCTATTTTTTGTATTTATCGGTACTATTAACCGGTGTTTGCTCAGTAATACAGATTACAGGTGTCCGTGACAAAATACTAGAAATACATCCAGAATCACGGATATATCATTTGTGAGCCAACACTGCAGCCAGAACTGGAAACCGACCGATATCCCAAGAGTTATTTTACAAACAAGTGTGTGCACAACATTTTGGTCCAACACATAGCATGTGTACACACTTGGGGCTTGGACCATGGACCTAGGGGGCTGCCATGACACACTTAAGTGGTTAGAGCAAGGTGGCATGGTGTGATGTGCATTTATTGCTAAAAGTAGTGATGTGATTTGTATCTACTAAGTTTCTCTCTAAAACCTGGGTGCATCCAAAGCCTAATTTGAGAAAATAAACAACACCAGAGTCATACTGGGGACATCACAAGACCACACTGCAAGTATGAGAACCAGTGCTCGGATTTGACCCGAGCACTTCCCTCCCAAAACCGGTGTGGCCGGCCCCACCTCTTCTTGTGGGCCCCATCCTCTCACAGTGGCTTCCATGCTGCCATTTGGTCCTTATTTTATTGTTTGCTTAATCCCTTTTCTTGCCTATAAAAGCAGACCATGGGACAAAGGTTCAAGGGTCATTCTTTAGTCTTGGATTGTGATTCTTAGTTCAAGCTTTTGTTTTTCTTTTCTTCTCTTGTACATAGCTAACCCCCTTGAGCTCTCTACCTTAACTTGATCTTGCAACCTCTTCATTGAGCTTGCAAGTTTAAGCTTTGGTCATTGATCTCATGGGGTTGTATCATTATTTTGGAATCAATAAAGCTCTCTTTTTGTGCCTTCATTCACCATGAGTTTTTTGCCTCTTCTTGATCTTGCAACCTCTTCATTGAGCTTGCAAGTTTAAGATTTGGTTTTTGAACCCATGTCTTGTTTTGGGTTCTATGGTTCTTAGTGTCTCTTTACTTGATTTTTATTACTTGCTCTTTACATTCTTGCTTTACTTTCTTGCACTATACATTCATGCCTTACATTCATGCACTTACTTACTTGTAATGTTTTCTTTTCTTTTCTTTGTTCTTTTCTTTGATATCTTTTCTTTGTTCTCTCTTTTGATTTGTTTTGTGAATGGTTGTTAATATTGTGTTGTTAGGAAAAGAAACCGATATTGTAAGTTAAGGTTCTGTTTCCCATTTCCTTTTCCTGTATTTTCCATTTGAAACTCCGCCCAAACCTTACGCAAGCGCTCCGTTAGGCACCCTACCCTACCAAGGTAACGGTGATTCCAAACCGCGACCGGTTGCATTCGATTTGGCCGGAGGCGAAAGCAAGAGACAAGAACGGAAGGACAAGGGTCAATAAGCTGGATTCCACGAATACCGTGCTTAAATACTCTAATCCACGTTGTTGCCAATTGTTCTAGCTTCAATTGTTAAGTTCGACTCAAAGGTTTTGAGTGCGGATTTCCTTAGCTTACACTTTTGTATCATTTCCTAACAACTTTATACTTACATATAACACATAGGTTAGATTTGAATAATCTGCCCTCTCGCATTAACTCGTTACGATAAGAACATAAAACGCTCTGTCTCCCTGTGGATCGACCCGTGCTCATCGCGGCTAGATGCAAAGCGACACCGTCTTGATTGCGGTTAACAACTTAAATTCTTCCAATCAAATGGCGCCGTTGCCTGGGAGACGGTAACGCTTTACTTCTTTTTGTTTCGGGTTGATCATTGTACATTTTATTTATACTTCTAACACTATTTTTTCAAAAACAAACTAAAAATTTCAAAATTTCAAAACCAAAACAAAAAAACTAACACAAACTAACATCTTTTTGTTCTCTGGAATTTGACCTGCTTGCACTCTGCCTCTGAGCTAAAAACTCAAACAATACCAGTGTGGCATTAGTATAACAGTGTGAACCCTGAAGAAAGTTGGAGCCCGTCTACCACAAGAAGTCCAGCGACATACCAAGGAAATCCGGCGTCGCCGGCCGTACCTCCACCTTTTGCTTCTAATTCTTCTTCTGTGCTCCAGTGTTCGGGTTTTGTCCCATTTGTATTGTTTGCCTGTTTTAAATTTTAGTGTGCAGGTATTTGGGCATTTGTATCGCTTTTCTGCACTAATATCCTTTTTTCCGACATTTGTAGATTTTTACGGATTTGCGAACAGCGATTGTAGGGAGCAAAGTGTACGTTCAAGGCCAAGGTAATTACGAAGTACAGTGCCAAAGATCCGGGTAGTTTGACCCGCGCAAGCGAACATTCCAAGCTATTCGGATTTAATTTCAACGAGGGTTTCCTAACCCAAAAACTTAACGGTACTTACTTTACTAACACCTTCTTCTCAAATCTGACGCATCCAATATAATATCTTTGCAGGATTCTTTGCAAGTTCACTAGCAAACGCTAAAAGTGACTAACCCGTATTTTTTGTGGTGTTGTGCTTAACGTAAAAAATGATTGTTTGATTCTTTGAACAAAATTTTTGATTTGCGCATTGCATACATTAATACGGACTTAAGGGCAAGCGAACCCCACAACATACGGTAAAGCATTTCATCACCTTTTCCGTAGCCCACAAATCACGAAACTGAGCATAAACGTTTACCCGGACAAATTTTAAAAGAAATTAGACTTTAAGCCTTAAGGACTTCGCACTCACTAGGAGAGGTTAATTGTGTTTAGAACACCACTTAACGATATATTGTTTACGGGGTGTCTAGGAAAGTGTTAACGGTGAAACCGCCAAAAGAGAAAGGGTTATTTAATGAAGGACCTTCGCGAAAGCGTCGGAAAACCTCCCCTTATCTCTGCACTTACCTGGCCTCGTGATCAGTATATCTTAAGCTCGTTTCTCGACACAGTTTTACTTCGCCAATCAAGTTCTTGAGCAGGTCTAGTTGACCGAGGTGAACCCTAGACCGATTAGGTGTGTGGTATTTTTGTGTCGTGATTGTTTTTGTCCAGATTCTTTTTTTTTGTATATTTCATTCTTTTGTTAATAACTAACTTTAAAAAAAAATATAAAAAAAAATCCACATTCTTTTTCTTCTTCTTCTCTTCATATCATGGGTACCCCACCTCGCAAAACTCTTGCCGAACTTTGGTACCCACAACCAGACATAACTTCCTACGGTTCTTGCTTTGGTCGAACTTCGAACGACCCCTACATGCCCAAAATCTCTTTAAAAGATCGGATAGACGCGTCTAGGACGAACAATTGGACTCCGCAATCCACTTTGTATCAACCGTTCCAACCTTCATCACCTTCTTACGTTGATACCCCTTTTGAGAGTCCGGTTGTAACTCCGAAACCCATGTCTATTGCTGAACATATTGAACAATCTCATAACCAATCTTTCTCTCCTTTCACCACTGCAAATTCTTGGGATCAACAATTCCATTCACCTTCTTATCCGTATGTTGATCCTACCCCTGTCCAGCCATTCAATTCTTATCCATCCTATCCAACTGTTGCACCTTCCCTAGACATTGCTTCTACACAGCCATTTGGGAGTTTCCAGTATCCAACAAACTTTGAATCTTTTACTGAAACCCCTTCACAACCCATGTCTAGTCTGGAACAGTCGTTGGAAGACTTTAGGGTAGCGTCGTACCAACAGATGATGGATTTGAATGCGTCCATGGCCGCCCTCATACAACCTAGTGACCCGGTAGCTAGTTTTCAACTAGCTCCAAATTTTCAAATGTATGAAGAGGCGGTAGGACAGGTTGAGAATTTGAGTGGAGAGAGTGAGCCGTATACCCTTCCAAATCAAACCTACCCGTTTCAACTTGAATCCCACAACTCCTGTCTTGAATGTCTATCAAGTGTCCCAAATGATTTATCAATTGAAGATAGAATGATGAATGAGTTGTACGACTTTGTAGTGTTTGATTTACCCAATTGTGAAGGGTCCCTTTCGAGTGAAACCAATCCAAACCCTTTTGACCTATACACCTACATCTTAGAACCAAAATTGATTGAAATCCATGCTTTTGATGAGGCGTGTGAGAATATTGATTTTCACTTGATTGAGGATATCGACGCTGGGGATATTTTGGATAATGAACACGTAGATTTGGCTGAGTTTTTCTCTCCAATTCATCATCCCGAGTCATTAAATGTTTTTCCCGAACTTCATATGCGTCTTGATTTTGATGATAAATGCATGGATAAGCTGAATTTTGAGGAGAATTTTGAGGATATTTTTGAGGATGAACCAGTTTTGCTTGATGAGTCGGATTTTCCAATTCATCCTATCCCTTTCATTGACTGTGTATACCCTCCTGGAACTTTAACTGATACCCTTCCTCGATCACTCCCCTCCATCCTTTCCGTCGTTCTGACCTTGCAAGAAACCGTATCACTTTCATTTCCAGTGTCTGGTTCACCAAGTTCGGCGTACCCATATTTTCTCACGAATCTTGAGGGATTTGACCCCATTTCTCGACGGGTTGATAGATTAGCACAATCGCTTTTCACACATCGGTCATCACAAATTGTGCTAATTTATTCGCTCCATTTTCACCCTCAAGTTCGTATTCCACTTCTTTCTCCCTTACGCCATTCTTCTCCTTCACCGAGACCGGACGCCGCTTCTATCCCCACACGGTCTCACGTGTTTCTCATTACTTTTCTCTACATTCCATTCTTTCACCAACCGCCGATTTATAACGATAAGATCTTTGAATGGTTGGTGCTCACTTTTGGCCTGTGTAAGACCTTGTATGGATTAATACTGTTCTCTTTCCCTCCTAATCCTGAACTTCAACGCTTAACAGTGGAAACACTGTTTTACTTAAGTTTGGGGGGGATCCTTTTGGTGTATATATTTTTGGTTTTCTTTTTTCTGTTTTGTATATAATTTCTTTTTGGGGAGCGCCGACAATTTTGACCCTCTTGGTGTAACCTGACAGTGAGGGCACTGTCAAGTTTAAGTTTGGGGGTGTGCTCGGTAAGCTTTCTTCCTTCGCATTCATTTGTATATTCTGCATTTGGATACATATTTAAAAACCCATAAAAATCGAAAATTTTACAAAAATATAAAAACTTTGTTGTCAAGTTAGCTAATAGGGTAACTTAGATTTTTATTCCGAAAGTTTAGTTGATATGTTAGAAATAACTAAATTCTAGGTCTAGGAATTGAAAACCCTAAAAATAACCCTCATTCTGTTAAACTTTGGAAAGTATACGTCCTTACAGTTTTTTCTTGAGAAATAGGTAATCTTGAGTTCAGTTCTTGAGTTAAGTCAAGATTAAGGGAAAGTATTGATGCTTTACTGAAGGATAAGTCTGAAAAATAATTTCTACTCTTAAGTCCAAATTTAGAAAGTATATACCCTACAAACCGCACATACACGCACGTTGAAACTTGGGATAGTAGAGGATACCTAGAAATATTCTTGCCTGAAAACCTAGTATGAAAGAAAAAAACGGTAATTAAAGCTAGCCACCAAAAGAGCATCATTGAAAAAAATATATCCGGTCTTGAAAAAGAAAAATAAAGAAAAGAAAAATAAATAAATAAAGTCAAGACCTGGAAATTGCTATTTACGCTTTAAGCTCACACATTCAGTAATCGGTTGTTAGTGCCTCAAGAAGCATTAATAGTCGCATGAAAGGTGTGTGAGCAGCACCGTCCATCATTAATGAAAAGAAGTAGTATTAGGTATTAGGACAAGGGTATTATAGCTTGAATTGAATTCTTGAGTGTAGGGGTGCAAATATACACACACGTAGGGGTATACGATCGATATTTGGAGGAAAGATAAAATTAAAGAACAAGACTTATGTTTTCTGTAAAGTTGATAAAAATCCCCGATTTGAGACCGCACTTTAGAAGGAAAACTCAGGAGAACCAATATCTTTCTAAACTTTTTTGGAACGTATAGGATCTGAGGTTAAATAGATAGGAGGTGTGAAATATAAAAGTTGGATATTTCTAACTTAGGATGATAGAATTTCTAACCTAGATACTAAACTGTAGGAGTAGAATCGATGTTAACTTGTGAAACTAGCTTGACGGGATTTTGTGGGTAGTATCCGCTGAAAAACCTCAGGAGACAACACTCCTCCTACTAGGGACACCTAGAGGTTTAACGGCTTATTGCACACGCTCAGTGCAATCGCGTTCCCTACGAAAGTGAGGCTAGGATTTTGTTTTGCTCGGGACGAGCAAAAGATAAGTTTGGGGGTATTTGTTCATACCAGAATATTGTATTTTATTACCACTCATTCATTATCTATTTTTTGTATTTATCGGTACTATTAACCGGTGTTTGCTCAGTAATACAGATTACAGGTGTCCGTGACAAAATACTAGAAATACATCCAGAATCACGGATATATCATTTGTGAGCCAACACTGCAGCCAGAACTGGAAACCGACCGATATCCCAAGAGTTTTTTTGCAAACAAGTGTGTGCACAATATTTTGGTCCAACACATAGCATGTGTACACACTAACTCTTGGGGCTTGGACCATGGACCTAGGGGGGCTGCCATGACACACTCAAGTGGCTAGAGAAAGGTGGCATGGTGTGATGTGCATTTATTGCTAAAAGTAGTGATGTGATTTGTATCTACCAAGTTTCCCTCCAAAACCTGGGTGCATCCAAAGCCTAATTTGAGAAAATAAACAACACCAGAGTCATGCTGGGGACATCACAAGACCGCACTGCAAGTACGAGCACCAGTGCTCGGATTTGACCCGAGCACTTCCCTCCCAAAACCGGTGTGGCCGGCCCCACCTCTTCCTGTGGGCCCCATCCTCTCACAGTGGCTTCCATGCTGCCATTTGGTCCTTAATTTATTGTTTGCTTAATCCCTTTTCTTGCCTATAAAAGCAGACCATGGGGCAAAGGTTCAAGGGTCATTCTTTAGTCTTGTATTGTGATTCTTTGTTCAAGCTTTTGTTTTTCTTTTCTTCTCTTGTACATAGCTAACCCTCTTGAGCTCTCTACCTTAACTTGATCTTGCAATCTCTTCATTGAGCTTGCAAGTTTAAGCTTTGGTCATTGATCTCAAGGGGTTGTATCATTATTTTGGAATCAATAAAGCTCTCTTTTTGTGCCTTCATTCACCATGAGTTCTTTGCCTCTTCTTGATCTTGCAACCTATTCATTGAGCTTGCAAGTTTAAGATTTGGTTATTGAACTCATGTCTTGTTTTGGGTTCTATGGTTCTTAGTGTCTCTTTACTTGCTTTTTATTACTTGCTCTTTACATTCTTGCTTTACTTTCTTGCACTTTACATTCATGCCTTACATTCATGCACTTACTTACTTGTAATGTTTTCTTTTCTTTTCTTTGATCTTTTCTTTGATATCTTTTCTTTGTTCTCTCTTTTGGTTTGTTTTGTGAATGGCTGTTAATATTGTGTTGTTAGGAAAAGAAATCGATATTGTAAGTTAAGGTTCCGTTTCCCATTTCTTTTTCCCGTATTTTCCATTTGAAACTCCGCCCAAACCTTACGCAAGCGCTCCGTTAGGCACCCTACCCTACCAAGGTAACGGTGATTCCTAACCGCGACCGGTTGCGTTCGATTTGTCCGGAAGCGAAAGCAAGAGACAAGAACGGAAGGACAAGGGTCAATAAGCCGGATTCCACGAATATCGTGCTTAAATACCCTAATCCACGTTGTTGCCAATTGTTCTAGCTTCAATTGTTAAGTTCGGCTCAAAGGTTTCGAATGCAAATTTCCTTAGCTTACACTTTTGTATCATTTCCTAACAACTTTATACTTACATATAACACATAGGTTAGATTTGAACAGTCCGCCCTTGCGCATTAACTCGTTATGACAAGAACATAAACCGCTCCGTCTCCCTGTGGATCGACCCGTGCTCATCGAGGCTAGCTGCAAAGCGACACCGTCTTGATTGCGATTAACAACTTAAATTCTAACAATCGCTACCCTCCTTATAAAAATTTCGTCCTCAAAATTTATAGAAGCAAGTTGTAACAGATTAAAGAAAATTAGGTTACAGCGGTAGTGAAAGAACTACTGCTATGGTACCAAAAGTGCATGAAAAAGTTTTAGGTAGATGGAAGACCAACAGCATGCAAGAATTTGAAAGGCTGAAAAACTGGGAGGGGATTTACCAGTGTTACCTTGATCTATAGCCCCGTCTTCTATGGCCGCCAAAGTGTAAGCCTAATGTCTCGGCATATTTCTCTGTGCCTTCTGGTACATTTTGGACTGACGAGGTAAAGAAGGTCCTTACGAAGGTGGCGCAGTAGGAGCTAGTATAGTCAGTCTTGGTATGGGGTTTATGGCTGCCCTGTACTTTGAGCATGCTCTTAGAGTGTGTTTAGACGATCCACAAATCATACAAAGACCGTTAGATCATCTGCAGTCCTTTACCACATGTCCGAGCTTCTTACAATAATTACAAGTCCTTACTAGCGGTGTCATTTCCTTCTTCTTGATATAACCATGAGCTGCCCTCAAAACTGTCTCAGTGTGAACTAGTCCTTGGTGAAGGAGAGCAGCTTGCTCCTGCTGTCCCTCAACTAGACTCCTGGTTGCTTCAAGGAACGCCATGGATCTTATCAGTAGGTCTTCAACGGTAAGTGGTGGTGCTAGCGTAGGTGGTGTAGATGGAAGGATCCATGACCTTGATAGAAAAAGAAAGGTTAGGATAGATTCAAGGAATTTGAAATGTAAAGAATGTATAGTTGCTGATTCTTATACTTCTTGTGATATATTGCTTAGGATTCCATGCAAAACTGACCTACATGGGCCGCCAACAAAACCTGTCATGTCTCGCTTCCCGGTGTACGAGGAAGGAGACGTGGCGAGGTCGCGGCGTATTTAGTCAGAAGTAAACACGTTAAGCGTAAATAAACAATATAAATAAATGCACAAGACTAACAAGAGTTGTACTATAAACAACAACTTTTATTAATATTCATTCTTTACATTACAACTGATTTGAAAAAGAAATATACAATGATAAAATCAATGCCTAAACAGTTTCGTACAAAAGAAAAGATAAATACAAGTAAGCTAGAAGTCTAGTTATGCTTCAATCTGCTCCAGATACTCCTGACTGGGCTCGATCTCCTGAAGATCCGGTCCTCCTGACAAACATTCCAAAAAAGAAGAGACAGAAATGTCGTCAGCGAACTAGCGCTTGGTAAGTCCCAAAGATAAGGGTTGAATAGAACAAGTAAAGAATATATGACTGGTAATCTGAACAAGTATATGTTTGTTATACTAACATAGTTGTTTGTAACTTGGTACAGAAAGTATCAGTGTATACGAGAGGAGTCCAACTTGCTCCGTGGACTATGGTAATCGGAAGTACATGGTCCTGTCAAAACCCACGAGACAAAGGCAAGGATGTTCAGGTAAGTGGCTTTTAGTGACCATCTCGTTCTACTTTTAATACCTTCCGTACTAGTCTACCCCGTTAAACCCCGTAATGTATATTGTATAAATTGTAGTTATCAGACTTGCTGAGACCATGGATATAAGTTGTTCATGTAAACAGTTTCAGAATGTATCAAGTAGTCATGTAGTCAAGTCAAGTCATAGCCATGGTTCGGTCAAGTCAAGTCATGTTTGCATGTTGATATTGTTCTGGTATTCAGGTTCAGGTTCAAGTATATATGTTGGATTCATGTTAGATTCAGATTCATGTTTGGATTGGATTCATATTAGACTTAGACTCAGACTTGAGTCAGACACTTTAAACAGAATTTTGATCCTGAATTAGATTTGTGTGTTATCGGTAACCGCTACACATGTACGGCAGAATTTGTGTCTTTTTCCAAGACAATTACCATTGATAACTCCGTTTTAGTTTTTCTATCTTAAATAGGCAAGAACTCACTTTCTCTGGCTCCCTGAGGCTCAAGAGAATTGATCCCATTTAAACCTATATTTACTAAATTCCTTAAATGTAATTTTATATAACTCGAGGGGTTTTATGAAAAATATTTTATATTCTTTCAAAATAAACCTCGAGTATTTATTTATATTATTTAAGGTTTTCATGGGGGTGAATTTTAAAGAGTGAGGTATATTAGTGAATACATATACCTAGCTTGAATAGTTCAAGGTATTTTAGTGTAAGGCTTGTTTTGTATTGATACTTAATGGTATTTTAGTGAAACTTGTCATTCTTTTATTTTTAGAAAAAAAAACATAGAATTTTATTATAACTTGAAAATATGTGGTTTGATAATATTTATATATTTATAAAAAATTAATTTTATTATTAATTATAAAATCTCGTTTTTCTTACAAATTGTATTAAAATTCTTTCGAGACCGGATGCTCCGTGAGGATGTCTGCATCTCGCTCTACTAGCCGAGGATGTACGATAATCCGCACCATCCAATAGTGGTGTAGGGTGTTTTTCGTCACCCCATTGAGATGGGAATACGCGTCGCTTGTCAAGCGTACTATAGATTCCCCCTGCTTAGGGTAGGAGGGGTTTATTGATTGTGGGGATCCGAATCTCCGGCTGCCGTGGACTACGCTGTCGTTAATTACCTCTCGCCTTTGAAGCGAGAGAACCTCCGATTGACGGGTCAACTAGTCATGCGAACTCAATATGCAGTGTGCGTATGTGTTTCTTGAGGGGTTTTGGATATATCGGGGGAGGTTTTTTAGTGTGGAGTGTGTAAAAAAAGTGAGGGGGCGTCCTAAGGACGCATAGGCGTTGGGCGCCAGCGCCTCACGTGCCGGGCGTGTGGGCGCCGGGCGCCCGCAGAGAAAATGGACTTAGTCCCTGCACTGGGAGCTGTGCTCCCGATTTGACTTTTGGAGTTAAACTCCTGAAAAAAGGACAAGCGGGGCTTAGCCCCTACACTGGGAGTTGTACTCCTAATTGACTTTTGGAGTTAAACTCCTGAAAAAGAGATTTTTTTGTTTTATTATTAATATTATTATTATTATTATTTTTGTGTGGAGTTAAACTCCAATAGATCTTGAATGGAGTCAAACTCCTAGAAATCTTTGGAGGTGATCAAAGGGGACCCCATTCTCCCCCTCCCCCCCAGCCCTGGATCTTCTTCTGAGCCTTGGAACTTTCCAAGGTGGGATTTTTAGAGATGAGTCTCCTTCTTCCTCCTCTTCTGTTGGCCGGATCTTGGAGAAAGGGGGTGAGATTTAAAAATCTCCCCATTTTGAGACCCGATGGAAGGTCTGAGTTCCCCTTCAAGGGTTTGATAGTGAAAAACTGTTTATTTTTTGAAAAGGAAGAGTGAAACTCTTGATTTAATTCAAAGAGGGAAAGAAGGTTTAGAACCTTGAGGAAGGAGAAGGAGACACAGAACCCTAATTTTTGAAAGAGAGAAAAAGTTATCTTGATTTTTTCATCATATTGTCTTTATAGGCTATACACTTTACATATAGCCCCTTGGGCTTGGCCAAATGGCACTTGTGCCACCCCATGTCTTATGTGCTTATTTCTTTTTTGCACATAAACCATGAGATTTACAAAATTTTGGCTTTCTGTCCACTTTACATACATTTATTTCTAAAAATTATATTTAGACTAATTTTTTGCCTCCTTTTTGGCATGGAGCCCGCCCCTTCCATGCTTGATCTTGACCTGGGCTTAGGCTCGGGCCCACTTGACTTGGGGTTGACTTTGGTTTTGACTTGGTCAACTGGGGTGTAATTTTTGACCCCAATAAGCGGGTTCCCCAAAATGAGTTGTAGAGGCATAATCACTAAGAGTTTGAAATACAATTCTAAAGAAAACCGGGTTTTTATAGTTCATGGTATTTTAAAGAAAGATTGTATTTGCCACAAAAATAGGTTTCCAAGAGTATCATGCTATATCAATATGTGTGTATGTGAGGGGTAGGTCATTACCCCATGAAGTTTTCTAGGGGTAATAGTAAGCAAGGCAACTAAATACAGTAGTTACAAAGTTCATGGTATTTAAACATAAAACTCAATTTAAGGTTATTTAACATGATGATTTAGGGTGAAAGTTGTTTCTGATTATTAGTTTCATGAATTAGTAAGCAATGTATAGAATATGAATGAGTAAGGCTTATTAAAAAGAGTAGTTTCAAGGATTTTAGAATAAGATGTCGGTATAACTCCACTTACCGACATTGTTCCCCTCCGAATACAGAGACGCGACAGCGTAGGTTCGTCTTGCCTGAGATTCGGGCCAGATGCTATTTGGTTTTATCCGTCCACCTTTCCGAAGATGCCAAGTTGATTTATGGCACCGTATATCGGAGGTTTAGACGGATGCGGCCGATGTAGCAGACTTTGTCAGATTCCCCCTCGCTTGAGGGGTTTTTGATTGTGGGGACGCTCTTCCCTGCAGGCGCAAGCCCCTGCAGTTAATTATGCTACCGCATCGCGGTAACAACATTCTCCTTCTCCAGAATTTCACTTCGTGTCGTGGATGTTTGTTTTGTTTGTGGTTGCCCATGGATTATATACGGAGACTAATTTATGTCGTCGCCCGTAGGACGTGGATTAGTCCAAATCCGTGTTTACTTAGATTTGGGTTTAGGGTTTTGGTTTGAGGATACGTTAGCCATATTTGAGGCTAAGATCAACTCAAACGTTTGTTAAGGATACGTTAGTCCGATTTGAGACTAAGATCGACTTAACGGGATCGTTTAGATCCGACAAAAGAGCATTTGGGGGCTCTATTGTTCCAGTTTAGGGACGTAGTGGTCCTTGTTTAATGTATGGCCGTCGGGACCCGTCACCTCTCTGACGTCGTTGAAGAATTACAACGACAGGTGTCAGAGGAGTTCAGAGATGTATCCTTGAACCAAAGTCGATTGGGGGATCTATAGTCCAATTTGGGACTAAAGTCTGTTTGAAGGTTTAAGGATACGTTAGCCGTATTTGAGGCTAAGATCAACTTAAACGGGATCATTTAGATCCGACAAAAGAGCATTTGGGGGCTCTATTGTTCCAGTTTAGGGACATAGTGGTCCATCTCCAGTTTAGGGAAATAGTAGTCCATCGCCAGTTTAGGGACATGGTGGTCCGTGGATGTATGGCCGATGGGACCCATCACCTCTCTGACGACGTTGAAGGATTACAACGACAGATGTCAGAGGAGTTCAGAGATGTACCCTTGAACCAGGTGTAAATTGATTTAAGAGAGCAGTCTTGCTCAGTCAATTTAATTTGAGGACTTACGGCCATGATTGGGCTAAGTCCAGTTGAGAATATTCAACGTTTTTATTTATCTTTGGCCTATTAGTCCTGTGCTAGGGCTTTGCCCCTGCACTGCATTTTATTTTGGCCTGTAAGGCCTATTTGATTTGGGCTCTGTCCCTTTTTAAATGATGCACAGCATCTGTTTTGGTCTTGACAGACCTTTGTTTGGGCTTTGCCCCTTTTTTTAAGATAATGCATTGCATTTTATTAGGCATGTTAGGCCTTTTTTAATTGGGCTCAGCCCTTCTTTAAATAATGCAGTGCATTAATTATCTGACTGTGGCCATGTGGCCTGTCAGGCGCTTTGTGCCAATTAATGAGCGCAAGCACTTGTGGAGGTGACACGTGTCACGCTCTGGTGAGCGCAGTGCGCTGCGCTGTTGCGCTGCTGACACGTGGCGCGCTCTGGTGAGTTGAGCCAATTTCATAGAGCAATGCTCTATCTTAAAAGCGCATAGCGCAAGTGGTTTTTGGAGCTGACACGTGGCGC
Organism: Agapanthus africanus; assembly: GCA_030015575.1. Taxonomy (NCBI): domain Eukaryota; kingdom Viridiplantae; phylum Streptophyta; class Magnoliopsida; order Asparagales; family Amaryllidaceae; genus Agapanthus; species Agapanthus africanus. The sequence continues at coordinate 266,544,988 of JASDDO010000016.1, read as the reverse complement.
TCTCTGGTGGCTTGCGCCAACCCAAGAGCGCAACAGTGCAGATTTTCAAGTGCAAGGCACTGTTTTAATATCTTTATCCAATTTTGGATTCAAGAAAAGAATCTTTAAGATTCCAGAACCAATGGTTCATAAAAAAGGCAATGCCTTTGTGTAGATCAAATGATCTTCTTATTTTTATTCTTATTATTTGATCTTTTCTTTTTATTTTAAGATCTTGATCTTGTTCTTAGATCATTGATCTTCTCAGAAGAAGTTCTTCTTTTACTAAAGGTTTTTACCTTTTCTTTCTTTGAGCTCTTCTCAAAATTCTTTAGAGGAATTCTCTATTTTTCTCTCTCTGTCCTCCTCTTAGACTTGGGGTCTAGGGGCCCTTTTATAGTGGCAATTAGTTTGTTAAATTGGTTAGAGAGATCTTTCTCTGAGTGATTTGGGGATTTTTCCCCACCATTGGATCTTTGATCCAAGGGCTTATGTTTTACAGAAGACAATCTTCTTGTTTTAACAAGATCAAAAAGATCTTTCAGAATTTTTCTGTTTGGCGCAAACACACCTGCGCTTGACATGTGTCGCGCAGCGCAACTGCGCTGACACGTGTCGCGCTGCGCGGAGCGCAGCGCAACTGCGCTAGCGCATCTGCGCAGACACGTGTCGCGCAGCGCGGAGCGCAGTGCAACTGCGCTGACACGTGTCATGCAGCGCGAAGCGCAGTGCAACTGCGCTAGCGCAACTGCGCTGACACGTGTCATGCAGCGCGGAGCGCAGTGCAACTGCGCTAGCGCAACTGCACTGCACACGTGTCAAGTCAGCTGAAGCGTTGCTTCTTTTATAGAGCCTTGCTCTGATTGAGTGCGCTGCCTTGGGTGCTGCGCTCCCTGCGCTGGCGTGTCTGATTTTGACATGTGGCGCTCTGCGCGCAGCGCAGGGGATCTGAAGCGTTGCTTCATTTATTTTAACTTTAATTTTCACTTTAATTTTCAAAACAGTGATTTGCTCTGATTGGGAGAAACATAAGAGTTGCTTCGTTTCCCGCCTTGGAATTTGAACTAAGCTTTGCTCTGATTGGGGTAAACAAATGCCCTCCCCCCACCGTTGCGCTTACGTGGCCCCAAACGTGAGCGCAGCGGTGGCCGAATTCCAACCGTTGCGGCAACTTTTGGAAGTTGAAAGGGTTCTCAATGCCTATAAATAGGACCTTTGGTCCCTCAACAGATGATTATCATCTTCAAAATTTATTTTCAATATCTTAAAGCCCTGCTCTTTATTTTCAAGAACTCCAAGAGTTAAACTCTTAAAACTTTTAGGTAAAAATTTTAATTTAAATTAAATTAATTTTCATTTACAGAGCCTTGCTCTCAATAGATCCCTGATCTGAAGAAAACCCATTTAGGGTTTCACTTAGCAGAGCTTTGCTCTAAAGGGGTCTAAAGAGAACTAAGGAGAACCCTATTAGGGTTCCATTAATAGAGCTCTTCTTTCTAAAAGATTTCATTTATAATTTCTTGATTCATTTATGGAGCTTTGCTCCTTTTAAATCATATAGCATAACTCTTAAGAGTTGCTGATTTTTGTCGATCTTCTTTTATAAGAGTGATGGACGTCCACATGTACGATCTTGACGAGATCATCTCTTACGGGGACATCCGCCGACTTGGCCGTTCTCAAAATCGGGAGTTCACAAACGCGGAGTGTGCTGAAATCATGAGCCGCTTCGACGCATATAACGGTCAACTGCTTCCCCGACGTTCCTCCCTCCTGAAGCTTATCGTGGGAGTCATTTGGGAAGCGCTTCCCCTATTCTGTTCCGGTGTGCCGCTTAGGGAGTTGGATGCCGCCGAGGATAAGGTGCACTCGGTGTACCTGATGAACTTAATCTCGAAGAGACGGCGAGACAATCTTGTCGATCTCTTGCACCAGGCCTTTCAACAGTCCGCCATTCTTGCTGCCTACCGGAGGGTGGAGGACATCAGCGGGGATCCCGACGCCCGTGCTCGCGAAAGGAAGCACACCAGGATGGTTCGCCAAGCTTGGAAAGTTTTGGACAAGGTCACTTTCGAGTTCCTCAATCCCTGTCCAGGATCTGAGGTTTTGCCATTGTAATCATTTGGACAATGTCTTTGTTTATTTCTTTATGATTGTAAGAACCCTTTGCAATATGAATGGGAATTTTCTATTTCAGCTTGTCTTATTTCTTGCTCTGAGTCTTTTGCACATGCATGAATGAATGTGTCTCAAATGCTTGATCAAATGCACATCGGATGTTCTTTCTGTCGCTTCCTTCTTTCTTTTATTATAAGTATGCTGCCTTAGTAAACATGGTTGACGGATGATAGAGCGAGCATCATGTATTGGCTTCTTCAAGAGGCGGTGATGGCTTAGGCCGCAGGTTCAGATCTGCTACCTAAGACTTTTCAACTTTATGAGCCGTGAGGGTCCCACAAAGGCTTCTCCCTACGGATCGAGAGGATCTCGTAGGTGTATTTTCTCCTTAGGAATCGTGAGGATTCCTAAGTGTGTTTTCTCCTACAAGTCGTAAGGATCTTATAAGAGAATTTTCCCTCTTACGAGTCGAGAGGACTCGTGAGTGGTTGTTTCCCTCCTTGTCGAGATTCGACTTTGGAGAGTGAGACCCATGGATAGTATGCAAGAGACCGTTTTGGGCCGACTTGCAGGGTCCCAGTACTTAGGAAGCAGGTTTTTTAATCCCCACCGCCTAAGGCTTTGCCTCACGAGTCGAACCGTGTCGAGAAGTTCTCGCAAAGACACTAATTTCCTCACGAGTCGAGACGAATCGAGCATTTCTCGCAAGAATATCCTAACGTCACAGTTAACCTCTGCTCTTTACGACAGAGGTCCGTTAGGGTCAGTGGTACTTAGGGTTTTGTCCGCCGTACCGTCGTGTTGGCTGATGTATTCCTCGATAGGCGATCTTGTTGTTCGAGTAGCCTTGCGACTGTCGTGTCTCTGATCCCTTCGGGGGCTGGACAAGACGTCTTCAAGTAATCTTCCAGGTAGTATTACCATCGAAAGAGCAAGCGTAGGGATATTCTATGTCACTTTTTACTTGAGGTTAGGCTCATTTTGAAGAGCCCCGATGAGTCATAACCACTCCGCGCTGGTGTGGGATGATCTCCGATAGTCCTTCAGGCTTTATATGACTTGCCGTCAAGACCCTGAAGCTAGGAATTTGGCCTTTGCTTCGTTTGCTGGCATTACGTTCTCTATATCGAGACGAATGTCGCGGTTGTCTCTAGGTTGTTGGTGAACCGTCGAGGTTTAGAACTAGGGACTTTGTCGTGGCTCCGCTGTTTGATGATGTTGCGTCTGCTGTGTCGAGACGAACGTCGAGGTGCTGACCATTCCGCACTGGTGTGAGACGATCTCCGGTTGTCTTTCAGGCTTTATATGACTTGCCGTTAAGATCTTGAAGCTAGGAATTTGGCCTTTGCTTCGTTTGCTGGCATTGCATCCTCTATATCGAGACGAATGTCGCGGTTGTCTCTAGGTTGTTGGTGAACCGTCGAGGTTTGGAACTAGGGACTTTGCCGTGGCTCCGCTGTTTGATGATGTTGCGTCTGCTATGTCGAGACGAACGTCGAGGTAGTGACCATTCCGCACTGGTGTGAGACGATCTCCGGTTGTCTTTCAGGCTTTATATGACTTGCCGTTAAGACCTTGAAGCTAGGAATTTGTCCTTTGCTTCGTTTGCTGACATTGTGTCCTCTATATCGAGACGAATGTCGCGGTTGTCTCTAGGTTATTGGTGAACCGTCGAGGTTTGGAACTAGGAACTTTGCCGTGGCTCCGCTGTTTGATGATGTTGCGTCTGCTGTGTCGAGACGAACGTCGAGGTGGTGACCATTCCGCACTGGTGTGAGACGATCTCCGGTTGTCTTTCAGGCTTTATATGACTTGCCGTTAAGACCTTGAAGCTAGGAATTTGTCCTTTGCTTCGTTTGCTGGCATTGCGTCCTCTATATCGAGACGAATGTCGCGGTTGTCTCTAGGTTGTTGGTGAACCGTCGAGATTTGGAACAAGGGACTTTGCCGTGGCTCCGCTGTTTGATGTTGTTGCATCTATTTCCTGCTGGAATGAGGAGGCACACCGTTGTTGGTCTCCAGGCTGTAGATGTGGCCATTGAGATTTGGAACTAGGGACTATGCCGTGGCTCCGTTTGATGGTGTAGCATCTATGTCCTACTGGAATGAGGAGGCACACCGTTGTTGGTCTCCAGGCTGTAGATGTTGCCATTGAGATTTAGAACTAGGGACTATGCCGTGGCTCCGTTTGATGGTGTAGCATCTATGTCCTGCTGGAATGAGGAGGCACACCGTTGGTGATCTCTAAGTTGTCGATATTGACATCGAGACCCTGAAGCTAGGGATCTTCTTTTGCTCCGTTTGTTGACATTGTGTCTGCAATATTGCGACAAATGTCGAGGTTGTCTCTAGGTTGTCTATGAACCGTCGAGATTTGGCTTCGCTTTCTGGTGGAGCCTGTTGGGAAGGTATGGTTCCCTCTTTGTTTGTGCCCCTGGATTGTATACAGGGATCGATGTGATCTCACCTGTAGGGCAGAAGTTTCATTCATTTCATTTTTTTTATACTATTATTTTATTTCCGCGATGCTCTATCATTTCAGCTTTTATATTGCGAAGGTCGCGATTGCCCAATCATTTCGGCTATTTTGCGCGGTGCCCAATCATTTCGGCTATTTATTTTATTTTTACACGCTGCTTTTTATTGCGAGTTGCCCAATCATTTCGGCTATTTATTTTATTTTTACTCACTGCTTTTCATTGCGAGCTGCCCAATCATTTCGGCTATTTTTTTTATCTTCACTCGCTGCTTTTTATTGCGAGTTGCCCAATCATTTCGGCTGTTTTTTTTTATTTTACTCGCTGCTTTTTATTGCGAGTTTAGAACTTGGAATCTGACGCCAATCTCAGCATCAGCATCGCCACAACCGGAATATTGCCAGGAGCGAATCATCATTTTCCATGAAAGGACTTGGAATTTGATACCGATTTAGGCATCAGCATCGCTACAACTGGGATTTTGCCAGGAGCGAATCATCATTTGCCATGAAAGGACTTGGAATTTGATACAGATTTAGGCATCAGCATCGCTACAACTTGGATATTGCCAGGAGCGAATCATCATTTGCCTCTGTCGATGTTGAACAAAGGTGGCTTAGTAAACATGGTTAGGATTCTGTCAACTAAGGCTTTTGACTTCATGAGCCGTAAGGGTCTCACAAAGGTATTTCTCCCTACGAGTCGTGAGGATCTCGTAGGTGTGTTTTCTCCTTAGGAATCGTGAGGATTCCTAAGTGTATGTTCCCCTGTAAGTCGTAGGGATCTTACAAAAGGGTTTTCTCCTTATAAGTCAAGAGGACTTACAAGGGTTGTTCACCATATGGACGTATCCCTAGCCACGGGTGGGACTTGGTTAGGGAAATGTTTATTCGCGCCCGTGGATTGTATACAAGGGTTAGTACTGAGCCACTTGTAGGGCCATATCGAAGGTTGTGGGGGGTTTGCTTAAGCACAGGTTTAGGTCTCTGTAACTTAAGACTTTCAAATCTTATGAGCCGTGGGGGTCCCATAAGAGAGTTCTCCTTATGAGTCGTGAGGATCTCGCAAGTGTATTTTCTCCTTAGGAATTGTGAGGATCCCTAAGTGTGTTGCTCCCTTGTGAGTCGTAAGGATCTCATGCGGGTGGTTTCTCCTCACAAGGTCGTGAGGACCCTGCAAGTGTCTTTTAACGAGGTTGCGCCCTTTCGGGTTTTCACAAACACTCGCCGGTAGCCCTGCTGTTTTTACTCACGGAGCCCTTTCGGGTTTTCATCCGTGCCCATTTTGCTTATGGACATACCGTTTTTTTTATTCTGTTTATATTTTTTTTACGAGGTCGCGCCCTTTCGGGTTTTCACGAACACTCGCCGGTAGCCCTGCTGTTTTTACTTACGGAGCCCTTTCGGGTTTTCATCCGTGCACGTTTTGCTTATGGACATACCGTTTATTATTATTTTTTATTTCCTTTTTTATCACGTCAGCCTGGGGATGTCGCGGTAGTAGTTTTAAAGACGTTTCGGTCATCGGCTAGTTTTAGGACGTAGCGGTCCGTCATTAGTTTAAGGACGTTTCGGTCCGCCATCGCCGTATTCGAGGCGAATCTCTAGTTTACTGACTTTTCGGTCTATGGGGCTTTCCCCATGAATGAGCATGATGCCCCCGGCGTATCTATCTTTCTCGGAGCGTGCGGTTGTGGCGGGCTCACCTTCCAGTTTTCGGAGATGACGAACTTGCTCTGTTGGTATTGGTCTTCAACCCAGTTTTTGAAGACGTAGCAGTTTTCAATCGGATGGCCCAATACTTGGTGGTAAGGGCAGTAATTAGGAGCATTGATATCATTCAGTTGTGGTTGGCATTTCGGCTCCGGTAGAGTGATAAGCCTGTTGTGCACCGCCACTTCGAACAGCCTCCTTGTTTCATCCTGGGGAAATGAGTAAGGACATCTCAACCTCTCACAGAGGGGTTGCCGCTTGTTGTTTTGGCGAATAATCGGTCTAAGGCCACTCGATTGCTGTTGAGTGTTGGCAGCAAAGGCCATTTTTCCTTTTCCTTTATCCTTTTTGTTCGCTCTGTTGTTTGTGAGTCCGAGATCCTCTCCGGATATTGTGCAATTATGCGGATGAATGTTCTCATAATTCTTCAATTCTTCAGAGATGGATTCCTTGAAGAGAGGTTTGAAGGCTGTTTTTTCATCGGGGTCGTTCCCAAAGGTGAGAACTCGTGATCTCCCGGGCTCGTCCCTGTGACAATTACCGGCGACTCTTTTATGCTCATCTGTCGTATTTTTTCGCTGTCTACGAGCTTCCCGCTTTGTTCTGTTGACGTAATGCCTGTGAGTGACATACCCTTGCCACCAACACTTAAAGGAGTCGCAGTCTTCAGTAGCGTGTGCTATCTTCTGATGATATAAGCAGAAGTTAGGATGCATCTCTACTCCACCGAGAGTGTTTTCTTCTGAGGGTGGTAGCTTCATCCCCATTGATATGGCTTTAGCGAACCTTTTCATCGTCTTGAATTTGTTTTTATCCACGGTGAATGTCTTTTGATTTGACGGGATTGCCTCGGCTCTTTCGTCTAATCGCCGGCGTTTAGCTCCTTCCAATATGGTCATCTCACGCTCTTGATTGGCTTTAACTTTCAGACGAATCTCATTCAGGAAGGTATCGATCATCTCGTCTGACGGCCACAGAAGTTCCGGTTTAGAATCCGCCCTCGTTTTCTCGGCGCAAGGAGCCTCTTTATCGTCTATCAATGAGTGAGAGATCACGTGACAAGTTGCCCCCGGTGCGTCCGTCTTCTTTGGAGTGTGCGGCTGTGGTGGGTTTACCTTCCACTTTTCAGACAGCGCAAACTTTCCTTGTAGGTTTTGGTCTTCAATCCAGTTTTTGAAGACGTAGCAATCCTCAATCGGATGACCCAACACTCGGTGGTAGGGACAGTAATTGGGATCATTGACGTCGTTTGGCTGCAACGGGCGTCTTGGATCTGGCAGATTGATGAGCCTGTTGCGCAGTGCCAGCTCGAACAGTCTTCTCGTTTTATTCTGAGGAAACGAGTAAGGACGTCCCAGTCTCTCCTCGAGGGATAGGCATGGACGCATATTGTTTTGACGAACAGCCGACTTTGAGTTGCTCGGCTATTGTTGAGTACTGGCGACGACGATCGCTTTTCCTTTCCCCTTCTCATTTCGAGAGTCCGGTTTTGGAGGAGACGGTCCATGGCCCATATGGTCCATTTGGGCTAATTTGTCGATCAAGGCTTGGAAGGTGGTCGGCCTGAAGAACATCATGAATTGGGATATGGCTGCCTGCGGATCAAGGGTTCCCACGAACATGCCTACTGCAGGAGCCTCTTCTATGCGTTGTTCGCATTTCGACCATAGGTTCCGCCATCGTGTTGCGTATTGGACCCACGTTTCGCCTGGCTTCACCCTGGCATTAATCAATGTCGTTATCGGGGTGCGTTCGCTGGCGCTTGCGAAACGCTGGGTAAACAGCAGTTCCATCTCCGCAAATGTCTTGATAGAGTCGTTTGGGAGCTCGGAGTACCACTCAAATGCCGTCTCCGATAAGCTACCGACGAACTGGCGAAGCAACAATTTATCATCACCGCCGGTATTGCCGCAATGCGTCCTAAACTGGGCAACATGCTGGTGGGGATTGCCCGTCCCCTTATAGACATGGAATTTCGGTATTGTATAGCCCGGCGGGTACTTGATCTGATCGTACCAGCTTGGATACGGTCGCCCCGTCTTGACAACTTGGCCGGCTGCCTCAGTCGCCTTATGAACTCGTATCTGCTGAGCTATATATTCGTCCAAGTCAGCTTTGGAGATTGTCTCCTCCTTGGCTGTTGACAGAGCCGGTGGAGGATTTGACGTTTCTCCCATGTCGTCTTCAAAGACGATCGGAGGATCTTCAGCAGGAGGATCTTGTTGGATCATCATTCCCACCATATCTTGGAAGATGAGTGTCATTCACTTTATATTAGCCGCTTGTTCTGCGGCTTCTCTGTACTTCTTTTCGAGGACTCTGCGAAGGAAGTCAGCATCGGTTTCTTGTTCATGACGCTGCTCTGATGACGCCTCCGGGCTTTCTTTTGGTCCGGTGAGCGCAGCCATTGCAGTCAGCATCTCCTGAAGCTTCTTCCGTTGTTGTTCTTGAGCCCTTGTTATTGATCGGGTGAGCGGTCGGTGACCCGTCGAAGCACGGCTTTCCTCCTTTCCAGAAGCCATATAAACAGTGTGCACCACCATGCCCCCAGACTTGGGGTGTTTGTGCTCAGCGCGTTAATGTTTCGCCATGTTCACAGGGGCTTTTTGAGGTCTCCTTTTCTTTTGAGTGGTTGAAGTTGAGGGGGCCGTTGTAGTGGGCACCCAAGTAGCCATTGCTTTTTGTGGCTTGACGGAGTAATCCTTCCCCTGCCGAACCTTCATCGTTTTCTGTCGGCGGAGATGGTCTTGATCAATCACCGACTCTTGGATCTGTTGCCAGACCTTGTAAATTTTAGAGGGTAGCCATTGAGGGGGCTGCTCTAGCTTCTTCTCTGGAGTATTCTCCACAGGTGAAGGAGGTCTCTTCAGCACCGCAGTAGGAGAGTTTCTGCGCACCGTGTTCAGCAATTCAAAACTGTTCCCGGTTGGAATAGCAGCATCGATCCCCACCGTTGGAGCTGGCGGAGTTATCCCAGAGGGGGAGTTGCCCCCAGCCTTCCTCACTCGGCGCCAGTGGCGACGTCGAGCGTGTCTTGGGATTGAGTCACCTCCGTTGTTGGATAAGCTTCTTCATGTCCCCTGCTCTGGGTAGGGGAAGCAGCTTTGAGGACCTCGCCTGGAGCAGCAACCGGAATGGCCAGCCTTGTAAAAACTGACTTCTTAGAAGGAGGAGCCTTTCCAATGATTTCGTCCATTTGAGCCGGGATGCCTATTCGCTTTGGGATAGCCGCTTCGGGTATCGCGGGCTTGTAGACGTTCTGGCCCAGTCTGTTGAAAACTGAAGTATTGGAGCTGGGCGACCCGTTGAGAGGGGCCGCAGCGGTGGTAAGTCGATCAAAGACCGACTTCTTTGGGGCTTCTTGCAACGTCATTGGGGCATTGAAGCTGTCACGACCCGCAAATTCGGCCCGTAACCGGCACTTAAACTACGTAACGTCTAAAGGCGTACGTAACTTAAGTAAGCCGAAAACCCAGAAATCTAAACCACCCAAGACTGGATCAACGGAGAAACACAGTTCAAAAATATTTTAGAAGTCGCCATTTAAAATCTCTAACTCTAGTTTTCTTTCATAAAAAAATTCGGCAGCACCTCCTTTGAAAAACTGGCCCCGTAAACGGGTACAACACAGATAATATAATAAACATCCCAAGTGGGAGAAAAATCATGCCCACCGGCGGAGACAATCACCACAATAAATATACGACGCCAAATGCGAAGAATATCAAGAGAACGACTATAAAGGAAGTAAACATATCCAAAATAACCTGCTTCTACGAGCACGGTTCCCAAAACCAATATAATACAACACTGATATCTCACAAGTCGTCTCTAATTCATATACAACATGGTAGATGGAGAATACTAGATCCAACCCAAAAATGATATACAATGTACAACGGATAACCGCAAACCCACCTATAAAGCAACGGCCTCACTGCCAAAGGTAGCGGTATCCCCAAAAGTAGTGATGATAAGCTGCCCTGCCGCGACTACTCAGAGGGTAAGTCCTGCAAAAACTGTGGCACAACGGGGGTGAGTTGCCAACTCGTGAATAGTAATTAACATCATACAGTAATCGCAAGTATGCACTAACAGCGATGATCAATAACATGTGAACTGATAGCATGAGTATGACAATATGAATATGCAACTATCATGATATCCATATCAATTGAATACTGAGTGCGGAATAGTAAATAATCTCATGCGCATATCATAAGCATGAAAAGCACGGTGTATCTCAACAACACCCAAATCCCAAAATACTCAGATCGGCCCTCAGATCGGCCCCTCAAATCCTGTACATCTCATGAAACCTGAGTGTCAAACATCGACGCTCAAAAACATCATGAAGACCAGTGCCTATCATCGACACATAAATACTGATATCCATACGTTCCTCGAAACCCAAGTATCCCACCTTGACACTTGTATTTCCACGTATCGGTCTGTCAAGTCCCATATATATTCATACGTTCCTCGAAACCCAAGTATCCCACCTCGACACTTGTATTTCCACGTATCGGTCTGTCAAACCCCATATATCTCTCGGAAATTAAGTGCCCAACATCGACACCTTAATTTCCCATATCGCATCTCAAATGCATAAGTCCATATAATGTATCTCGCGGTTCCCAAGAATCCAAATCCAGGATACATATATATACAGCGTCCCATACCACTGATATATATGCAATACAAATCATATAAATCCAAATCCAAAATACATATATATACAGCGTCCCATACCACCGATATATATGCAATAAAAACTGTAATATTCAAATTCAAAATACATATATACACAGCGTCCCATACCACTGATATATATGCAATACAAACTGATCATATAACAATAGCATGGTATATGTGCGAACAAGTAATATAGCATGGTATATGTGCGAACGAGTAATATAGCATGGTATACATATGAGCATGTAGGTATACAGGTATGTTCTATGTAATATGCATTGTCGCACAAGTATAACTGTTTAATGTCGCTAACTAATAGCATGGTATACAATAAGCATTTGTATTGTGCGTGTCATGGCAATTACCGACAGGGTGTGTGTAGCATATCATTGGTGCTCGTGCAACATGGACTGTCGATAATAGTGCAGTGTACAACAGGTACAGTATTAAGCACAAGTAACTATATGCGACATGAATCCTGCAATGTTTCTATATAAGCAAATAAGCATACGGCTAATATTATATCATGTCTAGCCCCGACGCGTAGGGCCAGACGGGCGATTCCCCGTAGATGTTAAATCTACTCACTCTGTGGTCTCCAGCTATGAAAATCCGACCACCTGCTTCCCTTTGTTCGCAGCGTCTGAAGTCCCCGCTTGCGACGCTATAATATCACAAACACCAGAAATACAGCGAACATCTCAGAAGCAATCATAATAACGTAAAACTACGTATTATAAAACGCATCAACGCACTAAACCAACTCACGAAAACACGTCTAGTGCAAACACACGAAACGATACCTAAACCCATACTGAGTACGTCGCAGCACGACACACGACTCGTGTCGCAACACGTATCACGCGAACTCAAAACACACGATTATAGGTAATCGATCCCAGATTTTGCATACTGCATTTACTAACAAATTCAACAGTACCAAAAGACCCAAAACAACAGCAGACAACTACCACAGAAGACCCACCCCAAAACTACCCAAGTCGGCCGGCGTCGCCGGCCCCCTCCTCAAGTCTCGCCGGCCCCGGCCGGTGGGATGGTCCCCGTCTCCTAGGTGGTGTCTCAGGTCAACCTGCACACTCCTCTGAATTTGTTTCCTCAATCACTAAAACTCCTAGGTCACAGCAGATACTAATATCTCTAAAATACACTAAAAACCCGATATCGCCTCAAACGATATAATTTACGTTCTACGCAGAAATTAACGATCAAAACCACACAAAAACTATAAAATAGCAGTAGAGAGGTTATACCTAACAACTTTGCTCCTAACTCCAAGCTTTTCCCTAGCTCCAAGTATCAAGAAGCAAGAAAACCCAAGTTTAAGGTATTTTTGTGATAGGTTTCAGAATTTTGAGGATTTTTGTGAGATAGAATGAATTAAAATGAGAAACAAAGGATTAAGTGCAGTAGAGGGAGGAGGATTTCGGCCAAGGGAGTGAGGTGGAGGGTTTGTGGTGAATTTCCTAGCAATTTCCCTCATTTATTGCTTAATGAATGCATTGCACACATACACACACATGCATGCATCTACCTCTTCTCTTTTCTTTTCTTTTTCTTTTAATTTCTATTTTAATTCTAGGCCACACATTAATCCCCTAGGTGAAGTGAGAAGGATTTCTTAACTTAGAGGTTTAGAGAAAGGATCGCTTAAAGAAATTTTCCCAAAATTTGAATACCGCATTAAAATAATATTAAAAATTGGGAAAAAAACAAATTGAACCAAAACGTCCCATATACTCCCAAAGCTCGCGCACTAGCTTTATTTTAGCCAATCTAGGTGCTGGCAAGTCTATATGGGCGTTTGTTCACAGTCGGGTAAAAACGGAAAATACCGACAAACTTACCCTAAAACGGACGAAATCGCATAACGATTTCCAAAACGTTACAGAAGCTCATCGGTGGGAGCATGGTCCCGAAGAATAATCCAGTGGTGGCTTGAGTTACCTGCTCCACTGGCATCTTGAAAAGGGAGGCCGCTTGGGGCCCATAAGTCACTCCTCCAGCAGGGACGGAGCGAGAGTTGCAGTTGCAGGTAGTGCAGTTTGAAGACATTGATCTTCTGTTTTCTGCACGGAGAAAGACACCAAATCTAAGTACCTCAAATCCACAGACAACCATAGCAAACCGCGATTTGTTCGCGAACACGACACACGAAGTGTGGAGTGGAAAGAGGAAAAGGTCCCACCGGGCGTGCCAGAATCTGTTCCCCTCCGAATACAGAGATGCGACAGCGTAGGTTCATCTTGCCTGAGATTCGGGGCAGATGCTATTTGGTTTTATCCGTCCGCCGCTCCGAAGGTGCCAAGTTGATTTATGGCACCGTATATCGGAGGTTTAGACGGATGCGGCCGATGTAGCAGATTTTGTCAGATTCCCCCTCGCTTGAGGGGTTTTTGATTGTGGGGACGCTCTTCCCTGCAGGCGCAAGCCCCTGCAGTTAATTACGCTACCGCATCGCGGTAACAACTTTCTCCTTCTCCAGAATTTCACTTCGTGTCGTGGGTGTTTGTTTTGTTTGTGGTTGCCCGTGGATTGTATACGGAGACTAATTTATGTCGTCGCCCGTAGGACGTGGATTAGTCCAAATCCGTGTTTACTTAGATTTGGGTTTGGGGTTTTGGTTTAAGGATACGTTAGCCATATTTGAGGCTAAGATCAACTCAAACGTTTGTTAAGGATACGTTAGTCCGATTTGAGACTAAGATCGACTTAACGGGATCGTTTAGATCCAACAAAAGAGCATTTGGGGGCTCTATTATTCCAGTTTGGGGACGTAGTGGTCCTTGTTTAATGTATGGCCGTCGGGACCCGTCACCTCTCTGACGTCGTTGAAGAATTACAACGACAGGTGTCAGAGGAGTTCAGAGATGTACCCTTGAACCAAAGTCGATTGGGGGATCTATAGTCCAATTTGGGACTAAAGTCTGTTTGAAGGTATAAGGATACGTTAGCCGTATTTGAGGCTAGGATCAACTTAAACGGGATCGTTTAGATCCGACAAAAGAGCATTTGGGGGCTCTATTGTTCCAGTTTAGGGACATAGTGGTCCATCTCCAGTTTAGGGACATAGTGGTCCATCGCCAGTTTAGGGACATGGTGGTCCGTGGATGTATGGCCGTTGGGACCCATCACCTCTCTGACGACGTTGAAGGATTACAACGACAGATGTCAGAGGAGTTCAGAGATGTACCCTTGAACCATGTGTAAATTGATTTAAGAGAGCAGTCTTGCTCAGTCAATTTAATTTGAGGACTTACGACCATGATTGGGCTAAGTCCAGTTGAGAATATTCAATGTTTTTATTTATCTTTGGCCTATTAGGCCTGTGCTAGGGCTTTGCCCCTGCACTGCATTTTATTTTGGCCTGTAAGGCCTATTTGATTTGGGCTCTGTCCCTTTTTAAATGATGCACAGCATCTGTTTTGGTCTTGACAGACCTTTGTTTGGGCTCTGCCCCTTTTTTTAAGATAATGCATTGCATTTTATTAGGCCTGTTAGGCCTTTTTTAATTGGGCTCAGCCCTTCTTTAAATAATGCAGTGCATTAATTATCTGACAGTGGCCATGTGGCCTGTCAGGCGCTTTGTGCCAATTAATGAGCGCAAGCGCTTGTGGAGGTGACACGTGTCACGCTCTGGTGAGCGCAAGCATAGTGCGCTGCGCTGTTGCGCTGCTGACACGTGGTGCGCTCTGGTGAGTTGAGCCAATTTCAGAGCGCAATGCTCTATCTTAAAAGCGAATAGCGCAAGTGGTTTTTGGAGCTGACACGTGGCGCTCTCTGGTGGCTTGCGCCAACCTAAGAGCGCAACAGTGCAGATTTTCAAGTGCAAGGCACTGTTTTAATATCTTGATCCAATTTTGGATTCAAGAAAAGAATCTTTAAGATTCCAGAACCAATGGTTCATAAAAAAGGCAATGCCTTTGTGTATATCAAATGATCTTCTTATTTTTATTCTTATTATTTGATCTTTTCTTTTTAGTTTAAGATCTTGATCTTGTTCTTAAATCATTGATTTTCTCAGAAGAAGTTCTTCTTTTACTAAAGGTTTTTACCTTTTCTTTCTTTGAGCTCTTCTCAAAATTCTTTAGAGGAATTCTCTATTTTTCTCTCTCTGTCCTCCTCTTAGACTTGGGGTCTATGGGCCCTTTTATAGTGGCAATTAGTTTGTTAAATTGGTTAGAGAGATCTTTCTCTGATTGATTTGGGGATTTTTCCCCACCATTGGATCTTTGATCCAAGGGCTTCTGTTTTACAGAAAACAATCTTCTTGTTTTAACAAGATCAGAAAGATCTTTCAGAATTTTTCTGTTTGGCGCAAACGCACATGCGCTTGACACGTATCGCGCAGAGCAGAGCGCAGCGCAACTGTGCCAGCGCATCTGCGCAGATACGTGTCGTGCAGCGCTGCGCAACTGCGCTGACACGTGTCATGCAGCGCGGAGCGCAGCGCAACTGCGCTAACGCAACTGCACTGACACGTGTAGCGCAGCGCAGAGCGCAAGTCAGCTGAAGCGTTGCTTCTTTTATAGAGTCTTGCTCTGATTGAGTGCGCTGCCTTGGGTGCTGCGCTCCCTGCGCTGGCGTGTCTGATTTTGACACGTGGCGCTCTGCGCGCAGCGTAGGGGATCTGAAGCGTTGCTTCATTTATTTTAACTTTAATTTTCGCTTTAATTTTCAAAACAGAGCTTTGCTCTGATTGGGGGAAACAGAAGCGTTGCTTCATTTCCCGCCTTGGAATTTGAACAGAGCTTTGCTCTGATTGGGGTAAACAGACATGTTTTATGAAAGGAGATTTTTAGAGAAGAAGGGGAGAATTAAAAGGGACTTACTAGCTAGAAAAAGGGAGGAGAGGTAGATGAAAAGTTGGTAGCCTTCATGGTGTCGCTGGAACTTGCGTAGGTCCTCGCCGGAATTTGACATTGGGCTAACTCCACTTCTACTCCACTTGTACTTAGAAAAATTTGATAATTTTGGCTTGGGATTTCAGAATGAGGAAGGGCTAAGGTTTGGGGTTGTATTTATAGTGTGGTATTAAGGTTTTGGAATTGAAAGAATGAATTAAAATGCATTTAAAATTGGAATAATTTGGAAATTGAATTCTCTGTTAAATTGCAGAGAAAACAAACAGTGCAGGGGTAATGGGGGTAAGGGAAACGACAAGTGTGCAGAGCACGGGCACAAATTGCCACGTGGGGCCCGTCGACGCCGGTTCTAAATAGGTTTTGGCCGGTCGTTTTGTGGGGTAAAACTGATGGATTGATGCCATGTGTCCTCCTCTGTATTTATATCATTTTGCATATGTTTATTTTTCCAGACTTTTTATTTTTATGTGCAGTGCACGTGTAAACTTTTGGACTTCCACAAAGTTTAATAGAAAATCAGGAAAAATAATATGTAGCTGATAGGATTCAAATACGGGGATTATGATACAGCAGTGCAAGGCTTTACCAATGAGCTACAGGTGTTTTCTTGCTATTCTTAAACAAAAATAACTTTTAAATTGTGCTCAGGCTTGCAAACTCCTTTCTGTACTTTAAAAAGAAAAAAATTTGTACAGAAAATTCAGAGTCGTTACAGGTGGCATGAGTACAGGTTAGTCCTTTGACCTGAAATCGTCATTTGTTTCATATGAGTTCCCACTGTACTTTGATTACTACCTTACCACGGCTCAAAGGAGTCGTGCAAACAGGTTTTAGTTGGGTACAGTCCCGAGCCACATGGAGGCAGTGGTCGATTGTTAGGGATTCGTCTCTCCTGGTATTATGAGTTGATATCGCGCTGTGTTCAATCGGCTATTACTGGAAATCCGTGGCCACCGTGAATGAGATTTACTGATAGTTGATCAGTAGTATCTCTGTTGGTGATGAGCTTGACTCAGACACGACTTATCGGGTTAGTAGGGTTCTGACGTTATCCACCCCTAGACCCGATATGTGATACTCTTTGACGAAAAGACCGGACTGTACGGAGATTGTCATATTTAGGCTCAGTAGGGTAAGGACGTACTTGATTGTCGACCCCCCCTTTCGACAAGTACCTGGGTAGCCGTTACGTATAGCCAGTGCCGCTGACGTGCTTGTGGTTAAACCCACTGCCAGCGTATTGTCGAGCTTTAGAGTCCCACACAGAGGGTTTTCCCGGTTCAGGCGATAGATGTAGGAGCCGTACGTTGGTACATGCAGGTGTCCGATTAAATACATGTACGGGATACACGGACTTTAATCGGGTGGTTGATAATACTAGCCGGTTTAGGATTAAGCCGGATTATTAAATCAGGTTTTTATTTAATAATTTATATATATATATATATATTGATATATATTTTTTAGTATTATTGTTCACTATTCATTTTCTCTTTTTGGTGCTATCCGTATTTTTATACGAATACGCGTATATATAGCGATACGTATACCGGATGAAGTATTCCGTATTTATACAGGGATGCTTGTAGAAGGACACCTCATATTTGTTTTTAGAAAAATAAATGGGAAATGAGGTGGCATGAAGTATGCTTGTGATTGTAATGAGGAATGGCTTGGATTGTGATGTGCATTTATTTGTGCACTATTGCACCATGGCTGTAAACAGAGGGAGCCATTCTCTTTTCATTTTGACTTCGTCGTTCTTTCATCCAACATGCTTTATGCTTTATAGTGGAGAAAAAAGACTTAGCCATTTTCCCCTTCACCTTCTTCTTCCTCTTGCTCACTTGAGCTTGAAAAAAAGAGAAAAAAATTTAGTGAAAGATTCCTATATCACCGACCATCCATACCTAGCAAGTTTGGATCATCGGTTAGAGCTTCTTCCGGTTTCCCTCAGGTGGATTTGTCTTTGGTGAGGGTGGTCGATTTTCAAGCTCGTTCCCGGCGTCTATGTAACGTTTTGAAAATCGTTTCGGTGAAATTTCGAAAAAACGGTAAAATAAGGGGGTTTTCTGTAAAAAGTCAAAATACAAATATCTTATTATAAAAATTAAATATACATATTCTAGATATGAAATTGCTATTATTTGGTGTTTATTGAGCCGCGGGTGAAATTTCAAATTTTCTGAAAAAAATATTATTTTATTATTATTTTAAGCCGTCACTAATACATTTAATTAGGGAAAATTACAAATTGGAATGAGTTGAAACAAATTTTGTGCATCATAAAACATTAAATAAAATTTTATCATGTGGTTTTTGGAACGAAATCATTTGCCAAAACGGTTTAGAAATTATTGAAGAAAAAAGGCTTTTTTTTTTAGCGTAAATGGATGTTTGGGGTATTATATTTATCATTTTTCATTTTTCCCTCATCCACACTCACCCATACCCTCTCTCCCCTCTCCAAATCAGCAGCCCAAGTGCCCCCTCATTTTCCCCACTTGAGTTGTTAAAAGAAAAATCAAGAGAAGAGTAAAGAAAAAGGGGTTTAATAAAGAAAGAAGCTTGACTTTGTTGACTTTGACCATTCCTTATACCCACACCACTCTCTCTCTCTCTTCCCCTCCCCATTTCCAGCCGAGCCTCCCCTCTCCCTCCAACAGCAGCCCCTCACAAAAAATCCCCTCTCATTTCATCACAAAATTCCATCAAAAAATCATCCAAAATGCTTCAAAAATCCCACAAAATCAAAATCTAATCCCTACCCATTTTTACTTGACCATTCTAGTATGGATCTAGGGAACAAGATTGCTATTTGTGAGGCTAAGTGTGCTTGTGGGATCTTCAATTTGTTTGGGTAAATTCTAACCCTTTTGCTTAAATTGTTGTTAATTGCTTGTAGTTAGCTTAATTAAGTGTTAATTTGGTTTTATGTGGGTTCAATTGTATGATTAAGGAATTCTAGTTAGGGTTTTGTTTTGAAATTGGGTGGTGATCACTTGTGCATGGTTTGTGATGTGAGCTAACATCTTGAAAAATTGTTAAAATTTATCTAGTTGCATAATACAAGTTGTTACTTGAAAAATGTCCAAATTAAGCTTTTTTTGTGCAAACTAGGGTTTTGTGAAATGCATTTATATGTGAGATTAAAAATATGGTTAGGGTTTTTATCATATTATTAACTTTATTAAGTGTAGTTTAACACTTTAGTTCATGGAAATCCAATCTAAATTGTAGTTTGTGCATTTTTGCTATGAAATTGTAAAAAAAAAAGGGTATTTTGTAAACTAGAATATTAGGGTTTTTGGAATTTAATGAGATTGAATTCCGGAAATTGTTTCTATGACTTATTTAAGATATTTAATAAATATATTGGCCGCTACATTCATTTAAACATCCTGTTTTGTACAAAAACGGCGAATTGTGCTTGCTAGATTTTCGGAAAAGTGACTTTTTAAGTAAAATTGGGGTTTTTGTGAGTTTTAACCTAGTTTATATTAAAATCAGTGTTCGTGAATGTGCAAATGAGTGTGATTGGATTTTTCTCGATGGTTTGACGTTTGTACATCGACATCGAGGGTTGGTTTGACTATTCTTGCATGCGTAGGCGATAGGTTTGGACCTATGCGTGATACGCATGCCGATTTGATTTTCGTATGCCGTTTCGATTTCGAATTTAGTTTTAATGCGATACGGTGCGTTATGATATGTAGGTACCCCATGCGGACTTCGAGACGACAAGCAAGCGCGTGGCGACGTCGGCACCGGCGAGTGAGGACCAGGTGAGTAGATTTATATCTACGGGGAGAAGTCGGGTGGATGGCGTATAGCACCCCCGCAGTCCGTAATATAGTTTATATATATATATATATATATATATATATATATATATATATATGTTTATATAGGTGTTTTATGATACGGGAATGTTTATTAGTGATATGTTTATGTGTTCATGGATTACCTTTGGGTTAGTTGCGAAACCCTAGAGTAGTTGTTATACCCACATACGCACACACAGACTTGCATTCATTACATTCTTATGCGTAGATGGGATGTGTATATATGTATATATGCGTGGGTATGGGACTATGCATATATACATTCATATACACATGCATGGATGATAAGGATAGTACTTGGGATTTGAGCTGAGTCGATGAGATTTGATTTGAGGCCGTGAGATCGGTGATATAGCAGGGTTCGTATCTTAGATACGACATGACGTTGTAGCGGGTCCTTGACGTAGTGTTTCATATACGTCCATGCATACTTAGGCGGTATCAGTATTGTACTAGACGTAGATCAGTACCCCTATCATGATATTTGATAAAGAGGATACCAGGTGAATAGTATGATGAATGTGATATTGACCCGTACCCAGATTTGGGGATGCCGTACGACGGATTTACGTACGAGCTTTATTGATAATTGATCCGCAATCTTGACTTGGGATGCCTGATTATAGATATGGTATCGGCTATGATATTATTGAGGCGGGATCACCGACTATACATATACAGGTAGGTATATGTATCGACTCAGATGTTAGGCGGTTTCCTTACCTGTAGTCCAGCTTGTTAGCTTAGCCTTTTAGTTTAGTTTAGTTGTTAGATTATATTCGATTCTTACCTATTTCAAAACTAACGAATCGTGGGTATTTTAAAGGACAGCCCAAGGGATCTTACGGATATTTCAAAAGACGTATCTTTTCATAAAAACACCGTAGCCCCTATTTTCAAAACCCCATGACTCGTGTTATTTCAAAAGGCACCATTTGTAGAACTTATATTAGATTAGTGCAGATTAGTTATAGTTGCGTCTAGTATTCAGCTCCCGCTCATTTTTACTGTTCGCTCCGCATTGCATGCTTATATTATAATTTCTTATTGCATTATTAACATCATGCTGTTAAGACACCAGCACCATTACCGATGACGCGTATGTACCACGTACACTTACTTGCCGGCTCACACACATCTTCATCGGTAATTGACATGTCACGAACACTTTAGAAAATACTATTTCATTTGACATAGGTTGTTAGCTAATAGTTTAGACATGATATTAGTGTGCATACCTTATATGCCAGCTTAGATATTGTAGTTATTACTTGTCGCTCGCTTCATGCATACTGTTATTCATTCTCATGCTTATATTCATGGTTCTACATGCTATTGATGATTCGGATTTCCATGATATTTTCTGGATTTGGAGGAAAACCGCAAAACATATATAAACTGATTTCTCTCTTTTTAAATAAAAGTGCGGTTTTTCCTATGATGTATGAGTCGTCCACCATGAGTTTGCTGATGGATTTCGAGACCCGATTCGAGGAGATGGATGAACCGTTTCGGGTACATGGTGGACCCGGTAATGTACCCCGGGGCAAGAAGCGCGTGATGATGACGATGTGAGCCTGGCAGGGGAGCACTACTTACCGGTGATTTTACCCGACGCGTCGGATATCCGGAGGATACCGTCGTGGTCTTGAGATGGATGGTAGGGGCCGGTCTGGACTGACGGCGCCCTAGATATTGTGATTGAGGTACAGAGACTGTGATACCGAGATATCGAGATATTAGGATTACGTTTTGTGCCGATGCTAGGCACTGTTTTATGCTGATTTCATTATAATACCTCATTTTGAAAATATACAAAGGAAATCTCACTAATTTATGAAAACAGTTTCTTCATTTGCATGTATTCTGTCTTCATGCATTCATACCTCATTCATATGATATATTGCTACCTGAGGCACTGACACGGGCATATGAGATTACACTCGGGTTAGATATTTACCCTAGCCTTGTTATAGGCTGCTGGTTATTTTTGAGGATATATTATGATCATTGACCTAGGTTTCGTTATTTATGCGATTTCTGTGCGTAGATGTTTTTCTATTCACGAGTTAGCAACTCACCCCCGTTGTGCCCCAGTTTCTTGCAGGTTGCCGTACAGGTTTTATTACGGCTTTGCGGGCATAGTTTCCTTCGGGTGATTTGCTAGTAGGTGGGTTTTTCTTGTATCGTACCCATCATATTACCTTGTATAATATTATTCCGTTGTATCTAGTAAATTCCATCAACCAAACATGTATTTATTGAGATTGAGACCAGTGTTGTTTATTCTTACGACCTTAGAGTTGCTCGTTATATTTCTGGTGGTTTTGAGTTTCCTTTTGAGTTTTGATCCTCGCCGTTGGCGTTGTATATATTATTGCTTGTGTGGTTGTGACCGTCGATTGACGAAGAGCTAGCTCCCGCCTGGGGATGCCTTTTTATTGATTTCGTATACTATTCATGTTGTATCCCGTTTGGGAGCCCAGTATTTACAAAAGAGACTCTGCCGAAATTTTCAGTAAATTTTGATGTTCTTAAAAACCGCATAATTCGGCTTATGCTATTAAAACTACTTGTTTTAAATTGGTTTTCCTTCACTCTACTTCTTTTCTTGGTTTGGATTTCTGGGTTTTCGGTTTACTTAGATTACGTACGCCTCGAGACGTTTCGTAGTTTAAGTGCCGGTCATGTTCCGTACTTTCGGGACGTGACAGTCTACGAGCTTGGAGGGGTCTTCCACAATTGGGAGGACACAAGACAAAGCTTGTAGTAGTTCTCAACCCTTGCTTTTCAAGTTAGCTAGTTTAGGATTTTGGATCGTATCCTGGGTTTTACGGGCATTTGGTGCTCGCATAAATTTTTGTTTTCGTTTCCGCTTCGGCCGCGGCCTCCACGGCGCGGGCACCGAAACCCAACAATTTAATCGAGCATGTGCACGTATCAACATACGGCCTCTACATCATATCTCCTGAACCAGAAAAACTCTTTGTGTGGGACTTTAAAGACTCGACAATACGCTGGCAGTGAGTTATTGGATAAATCCATAACCACAAGCACGTCAACATCACTAGCTGTACGTAACGTTTATCCAGGTATATGTCGAAAGGGAGGTCGATAATTAAGTTCGTCTGTATCCTGCTGAGCCTGTAAGTGACAATCTCCATACAGTTCAGTCTCTTTGTCTGAGAGTGTCGCATACCGGGTCTAGGAATGGATAATGTCAGACCCCTAATAACCCGATAAGTCGTGTCGGTGTCAAGCTCATCACCTTCCGAGAAACTACTGATCTCCTATTAGTAAATCTAATCCACCGTGGCCAGGGATTTATGGTGATGGCCAACTGAATACAGCGCGACATCAACTCCCTATACCGGGAGAGGCGAATCCCTTCCGATCGCTTACTATCTCCATATGGCTCCGGACTGTACCCAATTAAAACCTGTTTGCACGACTCCTTTGAGCCGTGGTAGGGTAGTAATCAAAATACAGTGGGAACTCACAAAAAAAAATGACGATCTCAGGTCTAAAGACTACCCTGTACTCATGTCACCAGAGAACTGCTATCTGACGATAGGTATAATACCATCTAGAAGTTCTCGGTGAGTCCGTTCGGTGTACCCACCTCCAGTGAGCACCTATATACAATCTTAGGTGCCATAACACCAATGGCTTGTGAGACCGACCACCGTCTCTTGTCGGGGTCTAGAAAGTATACACTAGTCTACTCTGGAATATCGATGCCCAGTATCGATACTCCTACGACTAGGAACATTTAAGGATGTGCTTATGGACTACCCAGCTCTTACATATATAATCACCATCATAATGCTGGTAGTCAAGTAAGAATCCTATGAGCTTTATCATTATGTATTAACGACACGTAATAACAAGTAAAACGTATACACATATTGATAAAGATAAACCAAATAGTATACTATCATCTCGAGTAAGACTGTTCTATCCATATAGGTCCTATCTCAATTATCATAATTGCCTACTTGCAAATATAATAATTGCTTTGAAGGCACTATATCCAACAATTCATGTACCCTTAATACTCCTATTATTACTTGACACTCGTGTTATCACTTGATACATGACGGTACTTGGCCAGTTTGATTGCGTGTTACTTTTTATTGACTTGATGCCAGTTTATTGCTGTACTTGATACTTGTTATCAATATGATCCTTCTTTTGACTTGACCAATGGTTTATTGGTGAGTGGAAAGGTAAGAATACTTGTACTCTTGGATAATATCCACGCTACTCTCATTGTTATCGTGTTTATCGTGTTTACTGGATACTGATTATACTTGATAGGGGCGTGCCAGCTAGTCATAGAATACCCCAAGATATGAGTACTTTACCTGTCCATTTCCAAAACGCTCCCCTAGCTATGTCCTGATTCATCATGACATTCATTTTACCTATCTCTTATATCTTGATTCTTACTTAAAATTAATCCTATATCCTTGTATCTTGACTTGGTTCTAGTTTCTCGACTTGACACTTGACTTTTGTTTGACCTGACTATCGTTGACTTGACCCATATTCTGGATTGTTCTTTGACCCGACATTGTTCCTGCATCATTTCACTGCATTGTTCATGCACGCGGGCATTTCACAACATTTACATTTTCATGATATCACACACACTTTTACGTTTGAGTACTTGTTGAGTGTTCTGACACCCCCTAGAACTTGTCATCTCAGGTGTTGAACCAGGTTATCGCTGGAGCTGGATTAGACTCAGTCGTCAGAGTGCGCAGCGGAAGCGTGATGGGCCAAATTCTCGTAGAGTTTCCATTTCTTTATCTTTCAGGTTGTACCCATATTGTATTTTTTGTATCTTTGGATCATAACTTATATTTGTACCTTTTGGGTGTATATTGTTATATTTAGTTATTATCGATAGCAGGATCTGTGTTGTATTTATCCTTTGTTTACTGCGCTTCCATTGTATATTTATTTTGTTTTGGTTCCATTTTTAAAGCCTTAGATGTAACTAGGTAAGGCGATTCTTCTTGTCTAGGAGCAATGGCGGTCGCGCCCCGTATTCCCGTATCCCGAGAATCGGGACGCGACAGAATTTTAGAGGGTTTATAAAAAAACTTTGATATAAATATTTTAATGAAGGGGATTTTAGGAATCGATTAAAGTTGAGAGGGGTAAAGTGCAGGTTTTAGAAAGTTAAGGGTATATTTCCTGCTATTGAGGTAAATATTAGGGGTGTTTCCTACCATTTTGCCTTAATTTTATTATATGCATACATGTATTGTACGTGCAATAAACTTGTAGATTTATAAAGGCTTATTCCACAGAAACCATCTTGAGGTTTACTCGAGTTTCTCAAAACCATCATGTAGTTCAAAACCATCACGAAACCCCCTTAAACTTTCAATTCGTCGTACAAAATCCTCCCGTGGTTTGATTTGTAAAGTTTTTTGGCAATTTATGGATCATATGATCTTATATTTGACCGATTCTTGTAGTTTTATTCTAAATTATCCATCATAATCCCATTATATCAGCTCATTTCTATAATTTTTTATTCAATTTCAAATTGAAGTTTCTTCTTCAAATCCTCAAACCTAAGGTCTTGTTCTCCTAATTAGGGCAAACTGTTCAATAAGCGGCACTACGAATATGGTTTACCTTCAATTCAACTGAAGGATCCGTATTTTTATTAAAGCAAGAGGTTAATTTAATCAATTTTTGTAATAAATAATCGTGGGGGGTTTCCGTGCAACGAAACAAAAATTCAAGGGGGTTTCGTGATGACTTTGGATTACATGTTGGTTTAGGGAAACTCGAGTAAATCTTAGGATGGTTTATATGAAATAAGACATTTATAAATTAATAAATATTTACTATTAAATCAAAGTTATGGAATTTGAGTCGGCAAACTCCCTTTTTTACAAGGAAAAATTGAAAAACATAAGAAAAATCATTTAATATATGATGCATTCTCAAGTTGTCCATATCATTAATAAAGGGTATTTTTAAAAGCCCCATGTGATTCGGCGCACACTCCATTCTCTGGCCTTCTCTCAAAAGTGGTGAAAGTAGAGTAAAACTTGCACATATCTAATCTTCACTATTCACTCTACATTATTTTGTGCTCTTATTTTCTGATAAACTTACGTGTACAAAAAATTCTAATAATCAAAATACTGAATCCAACTGAACCGATATATAAAACCAAACCGAACGAGTTGTTTTTTTTTTGGTGCTCAAAACTTCTTTAAGCTTTTATAAAAAAGCAATCATTACAGAACGCGGTCATCCTGCAATAAAGCATTTGAAATTGTTCTCTCAACAAATCCAACAATTGCGGTCATCTCCCATTGGTTGCATTTTTGATCACAAATCCAAAATCAGCAGAAAAGAAAAAAAATGGAAAAAGAAAGAAAGCTTGTTTTCTTTCTCCTTTTGTGTTTTTTACCTCTCAAACGGCCAAACCAAACCAAACCAAAAAGAACACTTGCTCCCTCCTTCATTTTCCATGGCCAACTGAACCAATGAACA
This sequence comes from Agapanthus africanus, assembly GCA_030015575.1. Lineage (NCBI taxonomy): Eukaryota > Viridiplantae > Streptophyta > Magnoliopsida > Asparagales > Amaryllidaceae > Agapanthus > Agapanthus africanus. Next base: position 266,518,751 of record JASDDO010000016.1, on the reverse strand, counting down.
AAATTGCTTATCAATCTCATTGTAGAGTCGACGATTTAGTGAAAAGATGGCATCAACCATGTAAATTTGTAGATGCATTGTATCTGTTCGATAAAATGCTCGGTGCCAGAAACTTCCCATCAACTCGTTCAACATTCTCATCGCTCTCGAGGTACCCATCCTATTGCCCAAATCTCATTTCTCTCTAATTCCATAATTTTTTCCACTGATTGCTGCACTTTTAGGAATCGGGTCGATTGTTGTTTTCAGGATCTGCTTGATAGAATGTCTCAATAGGGATGCACATCTAATGTGGTCACTTAATGATATTTTTATGAAAAGAGTAAAGGCTTATTTCACCAAAACCGTCCTACGATTTACCCAAGTTGCCGAACCCCCCTAGGGTTGAAACACATTAGCTTTAATCAACACCCCATGATCGTAGTTTTTTTACACCTTCGGCCACTTTAATCCCCATCAGAGGTAGTTGGGTCAACTCATGTAAAAACTACTGGTCAGGAGCGCTGATGTCGGGGGTTTTGGTGATGGGTTTTAACCCTGGGGGTTTTGAGCTGGTCGGGTAAACCATAGGATCAATTGCGTGAAATAAGCCAAGAGTAAATTGTCACTTATGACACAATTGCAGGTGTTATTTGCAAAAATGAATCCGTGGACAAACTTCTAAAGCACGCAAATCATACAACTCTCCACTATACTATTTTAGCAACCAAACATGTGTGCCTTCAAATTTTGTAGCCGCAAGAGATATGATCTAACCACAACAATTGAATGAATCTCCGACTACGGGAATTTGTGTTGCATGAATTGCTTTATTTCTACACCGTGGCTGTTAGTTATGCACGATTTATATGTTAAAAAGATATTTTATAGTTGTATGAAGCAAACATTAGAAGTTCAACGAAGAAATAATTGGAAGAGAAGGTGGTGTTAGCTGCACATCTGGGTATTTTTCCAACAAATATGTTAAAATAGGTGCATGAGACCAAAAAACGATCAACACGAAACACATTAATTATGCGCTTCAATGTTTTTTTGTTAGTTTTTTTTTTCGCTTTCTCTCTTTCTTGAGATTGGTTGTCTATGTAATTACAAGCTGATCATCAAGGAGCAAAGTGTCTGCAAGAAAATTGGAATTCTATGGTTCAATCCCTATGCATGGTATGCTAGCATGAGGTAAGCTTTTTGATGAAGTATTATCTTGCTTTATTAATCTTATATAAGTAGGCATCACATAGATGTTCATGACTTCCTGTTTGATTTGTTCTCCCCCCCCCCCCCCCCCCCCCCCCCGCCCCCCAAAATTTTTTTTCCTTCTTCTTCTGCCATATATGTAAAATTCATCAGGTCAAGTTGTTTGTTTGACAGTTAATGAAGTTTTTTTATCACTACTTTTCTCGTTATTGAATTGTTTATGAATTTTAGATGTGTCGAACAGTTATCTTCTGCTGTAAACAAGAGACCTTTGAACTCATTCAGTCATGAAGAATTTAATGCAGATTGCGTCACTAAGAGCCTAATTTTTTTTGTTCAATGTTTGACCTCGAATTCTGAGCAATCTTAGACGTTCGGTTGTTCAGTATCATAGTCAATATGATTACTCATGAAACCTTATATTTTACCTAATGTCTTTCAGCTTCTCTTCCATAATGGTAGCTTAGCCAATGATGATACTCTGCTCAAAGGAAAGTGCATAATCTACTTCTCATTCAGGAAAGCCCTGGCAAATAAGAAAATTATCAAACAATACATGATTTGGTGTGTATTCAAATATTTCCTAATCTCTCAAAAAGGATAACTGCTAATTCTCTTACGAAGACAAATATAAGCTAATAATCGATAAGCCACTGCCATGGCTACTAAAACCCATACTTCTTTGAATCCATCATTAAGGTTTATTGTATCAAATGACGGCGAACTTTGAAGACTTCGACAACCACCTTTGCTTTGGCATTCGTATAACAAATATCCAGAGTACTGGACCTTCAACAACAGTCTGAATCCATAATGCATGAACGATATGTACTTCATCCACCGAATGAATATGGGAATGTGCTGCAGAAAATTGATGCAACATAAACGAGAGAATGAATATGGGAATGTGCTGCAGAAAATTGATGCAACATAAATGAGAGAATGAATATGGGAATGTGCTGCAGAAAATTGATGTAACATAAATGAGAGATACATATTATGTGAAAAGAAATAAATCTTGTTTTAAGATCAAAACCACATCAATAGAGTGAATGGGACAAATGCCATTAGGTCCCTAGGATTGAATGCTTGTATGACCAGGTCCTTGATTTTTATTTTTTTTGGTTTAATTCCCAAGTCACTAAGTTTCTTATACTTTTTTCTTATTTATATGTGGTCCCTAAATTACCTTTTTTGTATTCTATGATCACTTTAACAGTTAGCTTTCACTTAACATCTTCCCTTTATCTCATTTTTAGTTCACCTAGGTATTTTGACTACAGTTAGAATGAATTTGACTAATTCTTTAAGATTACAACGCACTTGACTACAACATGTAATATATGTAAAGTTATTCTAAGGACTATAGAGAACTATCATTTGGGAAATAGAAAGACATGAAACACTAGCATAAAATCTCAAGGGCCTAATGAAAATTTTCCTGAAGAAACACATCGCTAGGACAGTTTTATTAGTGTATATACTTGAGCATCCAGGCTGAGGAGAGTGTCAAGTATAACATCAAGTTGTCCAACCAAATTAAAGAAGCAGAAAGAAAATGAGTATTTAAACTTTGCAGAACTACGCCAATAAAATTTAAATTCTAAAGTAAACCTGATTTGCTACCTTGACAAGATTGGTAATTCTTATAATCATACCTGAACATAATATCCTCCAGTGAGAAGAAACAACATAAGCACTAAAGAAGCCATTGTACCGGCTCTTTTTATACTTAAAATTGCTGCTCCCAGTAGCTCCCCTGTTCCCTAGATATACGTCATGAAATGATGTAAGATTAATTAACAAAAGCTTGGACATGGATAAATAGATTTAGTTTTAGATCGTTTTATAATTTTTATTTTTTGGAGTTCGAGATTCAAGTATAACGTTTAGCTGCGAACATGCATCCATTTTACTCTGCCTTAGATAATAATGATTAATGAAGCATGGACTTGGGAAATGGGTAATGGGACACAGACATGATGCTGATACTACGACAAGGTATGAAATATAGGACACATGGACACGGCAATAGGATTAGTTTTCTTTATATCTATTTGTAAAAGTAAATAAACTATCAAGTATCAACTATAAAGCTGTTACTAAAATCCTCATTCATCTATATGTATCAGTAAAATACATCTTAAAATGTAGGTCTGAACAGATATATCTAGACTTATGTTACATGCAACATGAAGCAAAGACATATGTTCATGTAGGAGAAAAGACTAACGTCTATAAAAGGGACAGACTAATAAGTTGATGATAGCAATGACCTAAAATCTAATTTACAAAATCAAATTATTAACTACATTTATATATAAGAATTTGACCGACGAGATATTCCTTAATAGAGCATAATGGAAGAGAAGGATTCATATAGCCAGCCCCAAAAATTTGGGATGAAGGCTTCTTCTTGTTGTTATTGTACATACAAGAAAAGCTCGTCTGAAATTATATTTTAATCAAGTATGAAGCTTTAACAATTTAAATATGATATGTTATTTTGCTCAAGGCAAGCATATGACACGTACAAGATCTATTCGGAAGATGTACACAGTGTGACCCACACATGTCGGACAAATGTCAGGCAAGTGTAAGTGTCCAATACGTGTCAGCAAACACAATACCATGCCGGAAATGTCAATGCTTTATAGTCTTGATTCATATTATAAAAAATGAGCTACATATATCATTGAAAGGTGTGTAGCTCAACTTACCTGGCTTGTGAAGACAATTAGGTAAATTGCAGATAAAGTCAGAGAAAAGCTAGTTGCCGATTTTCTCAGGTCGACCATGAAATACAGAATGGCCATAAAGATTGTGGGATATATGGCATTTGCTATCATGTCACAAAGAGTGCTACATGCATAGTATACACTAAGTCTGTACATATCTGCTTTTCTTTCTTTCACCAAGTACTCCTTCTCAAATGGGAAGACGTATACTGCTCCAAACAATGATGACGATGTCCAGAAAATGCAAATATAGAACATCAGTCCAACCTACATCGGAAAAAAGAAGTCTTTTGTATGTAACTCTTAAAAGTACAATATTTGGGATTCTAAAGTCTATTACGAAGCAAGTGTTTTAATATATTTGTATCTTCATACAAGCTTGAAAAACTATTGTTATGCATTACTAAAACATGCCATGCCACCATTTACTTTAAGTCTGTAACCACAAAACTATATGGATCTTCTAGGACTAGACAGGAGAATAATAAATATTTATGAAGAAGGTTGCAAATTGTAATTATCACATGTTAAGCTAACTTTTGCTAGAACACCATGAGCTTTCAGTGTTCTTAAGGTAATTAGATATGCTTTTTTTATTTAAAATAAATATCATGAATTTAGTAATTAACAAATAAATACCACAAACTCATGTATTTTGTTCCCCAATTTATCACCATACACGGTTTTCGACTAAAGGACTATTTAGTATTTACCTACATACAGATCGCTGGAGTTCATGGTATTATTTATCAAACTGCTGAATGTATCTGAAATTTACCAAATTGATGTTATTTATTTGATATAAAGTAAATGGTATCAATCTTCAAAACACTGAAGTTCATACAATTCAAGTGGAGTTTAGCCACATTTCTTAGATGCTCTTTCTTGTGACATTTTCTCTTCATTGCAAATTTTAAATTCCCTCACATATATGAATTTGCTGATTTCTCTTCTGAATGCAAACACATTGAATTTGTTGAACTATAAAAAGTATCACCTGATCTCTTATTTGAGCCTCTGTGCCTGTCTTGGATTTCCACCATAAAAGACCGAGAAGAACGGCTACTCCAACAGCTTGAACCAGCCTCAGCTTGTCTAAGTAGTCTCTGCACCTTTCCCTAAATGTTCTCTTCGATAATATTGAAAATTGCTCGAACCAATTTATAGTCCAATCCTTTTTCACTTGAACCGCTAACTGAATTTCCTTGGGTGCTTTGGCTATTCCTTGGTTCTGTAGCTTTTCCTTGGGCTCAATCTCTTTCTTGTACTTGCATTTCAGAAACTATATATTGCCATAACGCAACATATTAGCTTTACATGGTACATGTCATTTCTTTCAATATCTGCTACGAAATAAGGGATTGCCCTGTTTGAAATGTCGTTGGCTCCTCTTATGTTACAGTGTGTAATCAAATCCCTTAGAATCTTTGATATTCATAATTGTAAGGCTGATCATAAGCCTCCATTGGTATGGATAGAGGAGTTCGATCCACTCAGAAACTTACAAGCTAACTCTATAGTCCCATATAGAAAAAGATAAAGTAGCTTCATATCTTCCTTTTTCTTTTGTCCTGTAATCTATTTCTCTAATTGAGAATTGTAGAAATTAACTGTTTCACCCCAACAATGTACTTCATATTTTCCGTTTTGTTTATTGGTCCCTATAATGTTACAATTGGTAGTTAGATCCCATAGGATCTCGGAGATTGTTTTGTAAGGTACCCTGTCAATGTTGTCATAAGCCTCTATATGTGCAAGCTTTTGGATATCTGAGTTCATTTGAGTGAGAAACTTACAAGCTAACCCAATATAGAAAAAGATACCTTCATATCTTGCTTTTCCTTTTGTCCTGTGATTGATTTCTTTAAGCATGAATTGCAGAAAATTAACTCTACCCTCCTTATGTCTTTCAAATTTTTACTTTGAAGTTTATTGGTCTGTCTATTCTCACAAATTCTATTCGATCCTTTATAATATTGAAGAATTTGTTTAGTGTAATTAATAATAAACTCTATTGTTACTTTTGGATACTCAAGTTCGATAGAATTAGAAGCTTACTAACCGAATACAGAAAAAGATTATTAAATTATCTACATATCCTTTTTACCTATTATCATAAGGAGGTAAATCATACCAAAGCCCCATGAACTTTCATAATAACAGATAGTACCATTGAACAGCTACTTAAATTACAGATAACACCCATTTATGAAAGAAGTACTAGTTCAACGGTGTTATCTGTAAGCTATGTATGATAATGGTTTTATCTAAAATATAGCAAAAAATCATGGGCATCTAATGTAATGTACCTATACTGAATAAAAATCGACCACTTTATGATTTATAGAAAGTAATCACCTGAATGACCTCCCCCTCGAATTCTTGTGGGTTTGGAGAACCTCGTAAAGCTTCAGGGATGCTGATGTCATGGACTTGGCCAGTGGCCAAATCTAGCAAAAACTCAGCAGGGTTCATCGCCAGTTCAGGTATGAATCCTAATGAAGCAAAATAGTGCATAGAGTCTTGAGCTCTTCCATGGTAGATTGGACAACCATCGGATATTATTAAGAGCTTATCGAACATGTAGAACATTCTGCTTGATGGTTGATGGATTGTGGTGATTACGGTCCTTCCTGCCTATTAAATTGCATAATTAGCATATTAGCATAATTCAGTTTAGATTGAAATGTTGGCTTAATTCTACTAGGTGCATGCTTAGTTTCCTTAAATATGTTTTCAAGGTAGAACTAGTCAAGTATTTTCATCTGTATTGGTTTTTGCTGTTTCGGATTTTGGATGGTGCACAAGGTTTTCCGTTAATTTTAAAATGCAAGCTCATATGTACGGAAGTCGGGTGTTATTATGCTATGACTTTTATCTAATGTCTTTTCTTATGCAAGTAACTTAGCTTTGATACTTTATTTTGATTTGTATCTTCAGACTTGTAACAATTCTCTATATAAATCCTTTTCAGCAATGTTGTACATATGTATGATATATGATACAGACCTTATACCATTGATTATTGATTGGCCACCCACCTTATTGTTCTATGAGTACTGTAATATATATCAACATGGTTGATAAAAAGATCGAACAAAATATTGATGGGTGCTTGAACGATTATATTATCGCCCAAGTATTGGTACACATGTATGCATGTAATTGTTATTAGGTATATATACAAACTCAAACTAATAGGCTTATCAAATTAGCATTAACTCAGGGGTAAATAAAATAAAGTACCATTAACCTTTCTTCATTTCTAATTGAACACCATCAAACTTTAAATATTGGATTAAACACAGAAAAGGCACTAAAATTTACAGAAAACACCATTCAAAAGTTGCATTAAACACCCTATCAGGTGGTACATGTAGAGTTTTAAGTTTAATGGTGTTCTGAAAGAAGGGTAAAGGTACTTATGGTGTTATATGTAATTTACAATTTTGACAACCAATTGAGATAATTATGACTATAAAATTTGCAGTTGGGTGAAGGAGAAAGGTTACTCGTGCGAGTTTTTGAAGAACGTGAAGGAGCTTGCTAGCAGAGGTGGAGTCGAGGCCTGATGTGGGTTCATCAAGAAACAACAGTGAGGGGTCGATGAGAATTTCATAACCAATGCTGGTCCTTTTCCTTTCCCCTCCAGATATGCCTTTCACTAAAACCCCTCCAACTTTAGTGTGCCGACATCTGATTTCACATGGTACTATAATTAACACGGTCAATTATCAAGTGAAGAAAGAGAGTTTTAGATATGATACAATTTATAGATTCAAATCGATTAACGATAACTTTTTTTTAAAAAAAATTTATGTTTTCTTTCTTTCATCAAATGTATTTGTCATTCATATTTTAAAAGCTTAGTTTTTTTTGTCCAGACTTCTGTGTCTTGTCTTGGTTGTTCATACTTCTATTTTTTATTGTTTGCAAGAAGTTTTTCTGAAGTGTAGACAAACAAGACAGACTTAAAAGAGCTTTGAGCTTGGACTTAATTTTTGTTCCCCCATATTCCTTTAGTTTTAGGGATTCCTAAATTCTACGCCAAGTTTTCTAACTTGCTACTTTATTTTCTTTTACAGATTATAACTTTCTTTCTAAAACATTTTCTTAAAAATCAAGGCCAGAAACTCAAACTAAAGCTTTAGTGTTCATCTCACCTAAAACTAAAGTTAATTGGAAATCCCAATTTCAACCGAATCTGTGCTAGAAAGCACGGTGACAACTTTTTGCATTTCATTGTACCATGCAACACAGACTCTTACAATTACTGACTAAGCTAAATTCAAAAGCCAATTTCTAAGAATATCTATTATTTTCAATCTTCTAATTTATGTGGAACATCTATAATATTTAAGTTACATCATGAACATTTCATTTTTCTTGTGTTTAATGATAAATGCCAACCTCTCCAGACTCAGTTCCTTTATGATTGCATCAGCTCTGGTGTACTTCTGTTGCCGAGTCATGTTGCTCGGGAGCCTCAGGAAAGCAGCAAAGACCAGAGTTTCTTCCACTGTTAGTTGTGGGAACAACACATCATCTTGGGTCACAAACCCAATCCTGGATGAAAATTTTGCAATAATTTGCGGAAAGAAAATCAGCACGTCATCAGAAAATACCTAAACAAAGTTTCTGGTCGCCTAATAAGTTTGACCGTTAGTTTTCAGCCAGTCTACTTTATGTTTTTACTTGTTTCTGATTCCTGAGTTTAACAATTATTTGTGTGTAACAGATATATCTGTGCACTTTGGGCATCAGTATGATTTTTCAGTAAACATGATTATATTTGATCTGATGGATTTATAAATTGTGGAAAACTTATTCATTATATAGCATTCAACTTGCCCTAATGCTCATATGCTGCTGCATGATACTCAAATAAGTGATTTATCATTTATGATGAACCATTTTATTGACTAATCATTGAAGTACTAGTCTTGGATATCAGCGCAAATTTTTGTATAAAAACTAATGTTCTTATGAGCTCGAAGTCATAGACATTGTAGTGGGCATTGTCATTCATTTACCTGAACGACCATGCATATTCCATTCATAGGTCTGATTGTGTGTACAATAAACTACAATTTGTTGTTACTTTTTAGTTAAGAGTGTTGCTACTCTTTTTCTCTATTTTCATGATTCATCTAATCTCCGTATCTCATCATAATTTTATGAAACATATGATTTTTTGTTTTTACTTTATTGGATTTAAACCAATCCGCTGGACCTGAACTTATTTTGGTAATACTCTTCATGGGGCTTAAATCCATAATCTTTGTGGGTCATTGTAGATCTCGACGAAGAAGAAGAATCCATTATCTTTATGGGTCATAGTAGATCTCGACGAAGAAGAAGAAGATGGTGATGATGCCGACAATGACAATAGAGAAGACAAGGGAGGAAGTTGCATTCTATGATCAGAGCTACTGAGCTAAAGCATCAAGTAAGTTTGCTGAAAGTGAGACAGTTCATGGTAGTTTATTGTATTATACAAAATTAATGGCAGTTCATTAGAAGGAGTAAATTATGCTAAAATGCCATGAACTTTCACAGTTTTCGAGATACATGCTGTCAATTTTATAAATGACATTTTATTAAAAACAGCTTACAAAGTACATTTAAATACCATGAACTGTGCCGGGTTATTACACGAAAATTCATGCAAATTTTATCTCTTAATTAATATTGCTATTGCAAAAGTCATGTGGCCAATATATCAACCTTGTATCTTCTTTAAAAACTCATTTCCAACTTTCATATCTTGTAATTCACTTTCTAAATGAAAAATTGATTGCTTTAAGATAAAGGGACATGCACAAAAATGAGAAGAAATAAAAGGAAAGCAAGGATTTTCTTAAAGAAGCTACAAGCATAAAACAATGATGTATTTGTCACACAATGGTCATTTGACTTCTAAAGTAACCGGGTTGATAAGATAAAAGAAACATGGTGTTTTCGTGGAACAATCAGATTAGACTGTGGTATATAAATGTAAACACAAAGTTCATGGTATTTAACTCAATGATTTACCTGAAAGAACATGAAATTCATCATAGTTTATTAAAATTAAGCCTTGTCGACAATTCTTGATTGATAATTACCAAATCTTCATACCTCCTCTTGAGTGGTGGGCAATACGGAGTATCATTATAAGTAATGCTCCCTTTGATGTTCCCATGCAATCTCCCACCCAGTATCTTCAATAGAGTTGTCTTCCCACTCCCTGAGGGCCCCATCAGAGCCAGTATTTCGCCTGGACCTACACTTCCTGTTATGCCCTTCAAGATTTGCTTGCCACCTCCTCTGTCCTTCCTTAGTTGCGAGGCTACGCTTGTCATTACAGCGCTTATCGGATTTTGGGACCCACCGTGAACCTTAAACTCCACATCCGCAAACTGCGTGCACCATAGAAGAAAGGCTTATGATCAGTAGAGATTAGGTTATGCAAACTGGAGTTTGCAAAGCTAAGTTTTGTTTTCTCAAAATATAACTTATTGATGGTATGCTTGAGTTTGTAGTCTCTGGAGTTAGGATACTGTTGGATGATATTTAGATTTTTAGCGTAGAAAAACCTTCAAGGTTGGTATTAATGCAATTATACTTGTTACAATTTTTCAATGTGTGCCTTCTGTCAAGAAAGGACATGCTATGAGATTTCGATAAGACTGCAATTATTTTTATGTCAGACGTGTCAGTTAATCAAAGTGGAATTTGCAATCCTGTTACCATGATTTTAAAAATATATAACCTCTTTAGTATTTTTAGCTTCAAGATTACTGGAATTTGCAGGTTTCAATATGCAGCTTCTTGAGGTACCAGGAATATGCAAAGCTAGAGTATTGAAAAATATAAATTCTTCATATGCTTGGATTTGGGATATCTCAATTTTGAAAACAAATTTTAAGAAAGGTATCTGTTTCAGGTATTTGGAGTTGTGGTAGCAATGGTGGAATCAGTTCTATATTACACCAGTTATCCAAATATAATTGCAATTTACCTAGCTTCAAAAGGAAAGAGACAAAAGTCGCCCGCGCGCGCGCGCAGAGAGAGAGAGAGAGAGAGAGAGAGAGTCACCTTGAGGAAAATAGGTAGTGGAATGTCCTTGGGGTAATTATCTATGTCAATCTCTATGTTGGTATTCTCAAAGGTTGGAATTGGCAACGAAAGCACTCTCTCCTCCTCATTGCAGATTTCCATTTTGGTTAAGGAAAAAAAAGTTGTTTCAGGGCCTCTTCTTAGGTCTTCATGAGATCAATATAAGATAATTGAGTTTTGAAGAGGCCAACTACCAAGTGACCAAGAACATGCCTAACCGTTACCCTTCACTTGTGTAATTTTTTGATGCTGGTAGTGGTTTGGTTGTTCACATGCTTTGAACATGAAGGCCAAGGAAACTTCCATTGGAAACATAAAGATCATTTACCATAGAACTTGGATGAGAATAATGAAGATTTGTATAATGGCTAAATTGAAACAAAGTTGATGCTATTTGTAATTTTTCAAGTTCAAGTATATATCTGAAAATCATGAAAGGTTCATGGTATTTTAGTAAAATTGATCGGGTTTTTTCAGATTTATGGGTTACTGTTGATGGGTTCATGGTATTTTAGTAAAATTGATCGTATTTTCAGATTTATGGGTTAATGTTCACGAAAGGGTCATGGTATTTTAGTAAAGTTGATGCTATTTGTAATTTTTCAAGTTCAAGTATATCTGAAAATCATGAAAGGTTCATGGTATTTTAGTAAAATTGATCGGGTTTTTTCAGATTTATGGGTTACTGTTATATATATATATATATATATATATATATATATACACACTGAAATCAGACAGGGTTAACTTGTATGTTCTTTGCATGGCTAAACCGTTATTTTCTTCACAGTACTGTATCCTGCTAAATCTTACATGTTTGAATAAAACTTCAACAGCTATTACATGATCGTGGTACATTAATTTCTTGTAGTTAATGTTCAAGAAATAATTAATTTGCATCTAATGTACCGAATGAAATTTACTATGCAGGTTGGGCTGGCATCGGTGCAACACTCTATTTTCTAGTGTTTGCCATCCTTGCAGGTGTTGTAGGTTAACTTCGAAGTTGGCCGAAGCATCCTACATCAGGTCGTCACATAGCGATACGCTTGCGGCCACTGCTTCTTTGGCCATCATTGCATGGGCTGTTAAATTGTGGAGAATACTTCAGATGTCTGATTGAAGAGAATGCAGATGTCTGGACGTGCGTGAGAGGGCATGTCAGAAATCCAGAACAACGGCAGACGTTTGAAGGTCAGCAAAGAAGGCGTCTGCATAAGAAGAAGAAGCCCAATCCAGAGCATGTGCAGACGTTTGGTGACAAGAGCCCAGACGTCTGTCAAAGGAGCTGAAGAGATACATAATCTAGGGTTTGAACAAGTATGGTTCAAACGTCTGTCGTCGATGAAACTGTTGCGAACAGAATTTTGGTAATTCGGGTTTATCTCTTATTTTTGGTAAGATTAGGATTTGTCTATAAATAGGGAACTCTCATATAATATTTGTGCTGTATAATTAAATAGAAAAATGAGACTATTGCATTGAGAGGGTGGCGACTTAGATCTAGAAAAATTTGAGAGAAATCTTTTAGGGTTGTTCGGTGTAATTGATTCAAAAATTGTTAGTAAACGTTTGCAGATTCCGTTCTGCCGGGACTAACTATATGGTTGGTGAAACCCGTTAACAAATCCTTGTGTCCCTCTTTTCTGTGTTTAATTTTTTTATTTATTCTCGCACTTATTTATTTGTGATCTTTCGTTGTTATTGCGTGATTGTGTTGATTGCGTGATTTGGTGTTGTCGCGAGCATTGTTCCGTTGATCGGCTTTCTCCCAATAACTAGTATCAGAGCGTGGATAGGGAACTTAAGGTTCTTCAATTTTATGATTTAAATTTAAGATGGGAAACGACGCTTGTGTCCCCTTTCCTATCCATTTAAATCATAATTTTGAAGGTGTTTGTTCAGATCTAAAGGAGAAGTTGTGTTTGCTGCGATATAGATGAAAAGATAGTGGAGGATAAAATAGGGATCGAAAAATTCAATGGTCACAATTATGGTTGGTGGCGCATGCAGATAGAGGACTATCTATACCAAAAGGGTTTGTATCTTCCGTTGACGGGCGAGAGGCCTGAGAAGATGTCCGACTAGGCGTGGAATATTTTGGATAGGCCCCGGCGACGATAAGAGTATCGTTGACCCTGAAGCTGGCCTTTAATATCTTGAAAGATAAGACAACCATGGCGTTAATGACGATATTAGCGAAGTTGTATGAGAAGTTTTCAACATCAATCAAGGTATACTCGATGAAGAAGCTTTTCAACATGAAGATGGCAGAAAGGGTTTGATGACAGAACACTTGAACGAATTCAACAGCGTGACGAGCCAATTCGAATCAGTTTCAATTACGTTTGAAGATAAGGTTCGTGTCCTTTGATTTTTATGTTCGTTGCCGGAGAGTTGGGAGAACACCGTAATGGCGGTTAGGAAATCGATCTCAGGGACTCATATTTAATTATGCGGTGAGTTGCATATTAAATGATGAGATGCGAAAAAGGCTGTGAGTGGGAGTTTAGGAACTTCTGCGCTTTCAGTGGTGAATCACAACAGGACGATGGAAAGGGGAAAAAGAAAGAAGGGTAAGCCTAAAAGCTGAGGAAATCTCAAGAAAAAATCCAAGGCCCCTGTTGAAATTGCGGAAAGAAGGGTCACAGGAGTAGTGAATGCAAACTTCCAAAGAAAGGCTCAGATGAGAAGGCGGATGAAAAAGAAGTTAATATGATGTCTACACAAGAACAAGGGGAATAAGGCCTTTGTTTATCGGCGAGCGAGAGCACAAAAGCGGATACTTGGTTTCTAGATTCGAGGGCTTCGTTTCACTGCAGTTCGGGCCGGCATCATTTTAGCGAGTGTGTTCAAGGTGATTTTGTATATGTGATGGTGGGAAACGGTCAACCGTGCAAGATCGTTGATACAGGGACGATCACACTTTTGGATATAATGCCCTCAAGGCAATTATTGTAATTGCAAGTTGGCGATTATGATAATTGAAAGAGGACCTATATAGCTAGAACAGTCTTACTCGAGATGATGGTATACTACCCGGTTTGTCTTTATCATTATGGGTAATACATAATGATAAAGCCCGCATGATCATTGCTTGACTACCATCATTATGATGGAGATCATATATGTAGGAGCTGGGTGGTCCATAAGCACATCTTTAAATGTCCCTAGTCAAGCGAGTATCGAGACTGGGTATCGATACTCCGGAGTAGGCTAGTATATACGTTTCGAGATCTCGACGAGGGGTGGTAGCGAGGTCTCACAAGCCATTGGTGTTGAGTCATCTAAGATAGTATACAGGTGTTCACTGGAGGTGAGTACACTGGACGGACTCGCCGAGAACTTCTAAATGGTATTATACATATCGTCAAATAGAAGTTCTCTTATGGTATGAGTATAGATTAGTCCTTTAACATAAGATTTTCATTTGTCTCGTGTGAGTTCCCATTGTACTTAAATTACTACCCTACCACGGCTCAAAGGAGTCGTGCAAACAGGTTTTAGTTGGGTACAGTTCCAAACCACATGGAGGTAGTGAACAATTGTCAGGGATTCTTCTTTCCCGGTATTGGGAGTTGATGTCGCGCTGTGTTGGGTCAGCTGTCACCATAAAATCCTTGGTCAAGATGAATGAGATTTACTGATGGCATATCAGTAGTTTCTCAAAGGATGATAAGATTCACACCGGCACAAATTATCGGGTTAGTAGGGTCTGACGTTATCCACCCCTTAGACCCAGTATGCGATACTCTTAGACTAAGATACCGAATTGTACAGAGATTGTCACAGACAGGCTCCGTAGGGGTACGTATGAATTTGCTTATCGGCCTTCTTTTCGTTCAATACTTGGGTAGTTATTACGTACAGCTAGTGTCGCTCGCTAACGTGCTTGTGGTTAAACCTACTAGCAGCGTATTGACGAGTCTTTAGAGTCCTACACAGAGGGTTTTTTCGGTTCAGGCGAAATATGTAGTGGCCGTATATTGATACATGCAGGGTTCCGATTAAATAAGTGTACTACCTACACGGACTTTAATCGTGCGGATGATAATACTTGCCGGTTTAGGATTAAGCCGGATTATTAAATCAAGTACTGATTTAATATATATATATATATATATATTGATATGTATATATATTGATATGTATATTCTAGTATTATGTTAATTGTATTTTTCTATCTTTTGGGTATTTGTATATTGATACGAATACGAGCATATATTTGCGGGGACGTATTTTTGTATTCATACAAAAATACATTCTAGAAAGTGGACACCTCATTTGTGTTGATTTTCAATTTTTGGAAAATAGAAATGAGGCGGAGAGATGAGGTGGCTCATGGTATGGTGAGAAGGACGTGCAAATGAATTTTTAATTCATTTGCAAGCACTATTGAAGCATGGTTGCAAATTAATAAAGAAAAAAAGCTTTTTGGTTAAAAAGAAAAAGGATGCATCATTTCTCACTTGATGTTTATTCATGTCATTCTCATTCCTCTCTTGCTTTAGCTCTTAGAGCTCCTCCTTTGTCCATTCTTCTGACATTTTATGAGTTGAGAATCAAGAAGAAAATGAGATAAGAAAATTGCTTGAACACATTACTACATCTTTAACCTTCACTTCTTAGCAAGTTGTAAACCATAGTTGCTTCACTAGGTTATTTTGGTGTAAAGCTAGAGCTTGGACTTGGTTCCTTCAGGTGGATCATTTTCGGCGTAGGAGGACCAGCTTGAAACCGCAATCCGGAGCTCTTGAGAGCTTGCCAGAGTCCAACATTGGAGCTCTTGAAGAAATCTTGAGGATGTGAGTATTCTACACGTAGTATATTAGCATAGCTCACTGGGTTTTTGTTTATAAGTTCTAACTCTTTAGTTTTGATTCATGGTTTTGGAACTTTAGCAAACTAGAAAATTTTAAAATTCATGTTGCTATCTTCTAAAATTAGCTTACTAGTGTGCATAAGTTCCTAACTGAAAGTGTGTCTTAGCAGCTCTACTAGGTTTCCACAAGTATCAAGTATGCAATTTTAAAAAATCTAGAGGTCTAAGCTACACTAACCTAGAATCGAATTAGAGAACTAGGGTTTAAGTGCATGAAAGAAAGTTCTAAACTAAGTGAAGAGGGTTACAACATTTGTAGACCAAGTCCTTCACTAAAGCTCCAAGTAGTAGTCTCTAGAACTCTTCTTGGCTCCACTTGAAGAAATGATCGAGCTTGATCTTCGAAGCCGAAGATGACCCACCTTAAAGTCTCTCTAACTCAAGCCCACTCTTCACTAATCAAGTATCAGTGAAGCAAACAAGTTAAACTAATGAGCTAGATTAGTGTAGATTGATGAAGTAGGAGATTTGACTCACTTAGAAATATTTTTCTCTTTGTATTTCCAACTCAAGAAAAACCTTAGAAAGCTCTTGAGAAGGAAGAGGATGAACTTTGGTGTGTGAGGTTGTGAATTAGAGAATGAACCCTTGAGCTAGAGATAAGATTGTGATGATAAATATCTATGAGTAAAACAAAAGGAGAGGATGAGTTATGGCTTCTCAATGCTTCTCTAAGCATCCAAGCCATGACTCATAATTCCACTCATTTTCATTTTACTTTTAAAATAAATCATCACAATAATCTTTAGCTTATGTGTGAGTCTTATATACCCATGTTCTATGTATCATCAACTATTATACATAATCCATTTTATATATAAATAAATAAATACACACACACACACAATTATATATCAAGAGAAGAAAATCTTTAGTGAGCTAGAATATTAGTTAATATATAAATATATCAAATATAAATATATATCAAATTATTAAATCAACACTTGATTCAATAACCCGGTTATATCATATATAACCGACTAATATCATATATATATGTATATCAAATTATCAAATCAACACTTGATTCAATAATCCGGTTATATCACATATAACCTAACCGATATCAAATATCGCGAGATTAGAATACAGTATCACATACCCGCATTTAATCAAGTTCCCGCACATATCACCATATGCGCCCTACTTCGTTTCGCTTGAGCTAGAAAACCTCTGTGTGGGACTCTAAAGACTCGTCAATACGCCAGCAGTAGGTAATGATCACATCAGATACCCACAAGCTATCAGCGGTACTAGCTGGACGTAACGACTACCTGTAGGGTGTTTTTCGTCACCCTATTGAGATGGAAATACGCGCGCTTGTCAGGCGTACTATAGATTCTCCCTGCCTAGGGTAGGCTGAGGTTTATTGATTGTGGGGATTCGAATCTCCGGCAGCCGCGGACTAAGCTGCCGTTAATTACCCCTCGCTTTTGGAGCGAGAGAACCTCCGATTAACGGGTTAAACTGGTCATGCGAACTCAATGTGCAGTGTGCGTATGTTTTATTTTGGAAGAGGGTTTTGGATATATCGGGGGCCCCGCAGAGTTTTTTACGGGGGTCCTTCTACCCGGATAGCGGGATGGGGGTCAAGGGGGCTAGCAGTCCCCGACCCAAATTTTTTGAGAGGGACAGTGTTGTAGAGTATGTGTGTGTATATATAAAAAAGAAGGGGGAAAAAGCATCTCAAAAACGTGTGCGTGGCACGTGAGGCCTGGTGCCCAGGGTCACGTGCGCGCACATGAGCGCTTTAGTGCCCGGGGTCACGTAGCGCACACGTGACCATTGGGTGCTGTAGCGCCCGGGGTCACGTGGCGCACACGTGACCATTGGGCGCCTCGGCGCCCGGGGTCATGCGGGCGCACGTGACCGATGGGCGCCTCGGCCTACGGGGTCACGCGGGCCCACGTGACCGATGGGCGTCTCGGCGCCCGGGGTCATGTGGGCCCACGTGACCGATGGGCGCCTCGGCGCCCGGGGGAACACGTGACCGATGGGAGCCTCGGCGCCCCGGGGTCAACGTGGCCACACGTGACCGATGGGCGCCTTGGCGCCCCGGGGTCACGTGCGCATACGTGACCGATGGGCGCCTTGGCGCCCGGGGTCACGTGGCGCACATGTGACCGTTGGATGCCTTAGCGCCCGGGGTCACGTGGGCACACGTGACCTATGGGCGCCTTGGAGCCCCGGGGTCACGTGGCGCACACGTGACCGCCGGAAATACCCGCGGGAAGGGGCCTAGCCCTTAGGTTGGGGAGTTGTACTCCCAAAGGGGATTTTTTTTGGAGTTGAACTCCTAACAGAAATTTAATTTATGGAGTTAAACTCCAACAGATCTAGAAAGAAGTTAAACTCCTAGGAATCTTTGGCTCTTCTTTTGAGCCTTAGATCTGTCCAAAGTTAGATTTTTGGAGATGGGTCTCCTTCCTCCTCTTCTGTCGGCTGGATCTTAAAGATCAAGAGATGTGAGATTTTAAAATTCTCTCCTTTCTGAGATCTGATGGCAGATCTGAACTCCCCTTTGTGGGTTTTGTGGTGAAAAACTATTTAGTTTTATAAAAGGAAGAGTATAACTCTTGATTTAATTCAAAAGAAAGAAGAAGGTTTAGAGCCATCAGAAAGGGGAAAGAGACACAAACCCTAGTTTTTTTGGGGAATGAAAAAGTGTGTTTTATTCATCATCATGTTGTCTTTTATAGGCTTACATATTTACATATAGCCCCTTGGGCTTTGCAAAATTGCATTTTGTCCATCCCATGTCTCATGTGCTATTTCTTTTTGCACATAAGCCATGGGCTTACAAAAAATTGGCTTTATGCCCATTTTACTTACATTCATGCATAAAAAATTACATAAAAAATATTTATTACATGGTTTTTTATTTCGGCAAGGGGGAGGCCGACCGCGGGGCTCGACTTGGGCATGGGCCCACTTGCTTGGGCTTGGACCCGCTTACTTGGGATTGACCTTGACTTTGACTCGGTCAACTGGGGTGCAAATTTTGACCCCAACAAAATGCCCCCCATCAATGAATGCACACCGCTTGCATGAGTTGTGTGCATGAAATTGATGGATCTTGAAGTTGGACTTCGAGGTGGAACATCATTACAGGGGCGGGGCATCATCCTGGGAGCACAATTCCGGGGATCGGAGCATCATTCCGATTTGCGGAGCATAATTTCAGAGTCGGAGTATCATTCCGAAGAGTCAGAGCATAATTCCGAGGGTTGGAGCATAATTCCGGGATCGGAGTATCATTCCGAAGAGTCGGAACATAATTCCAAGGATCGGAGCATCATTCCGATGAGCGGAGCATGGTTCCAGGGATCGAAGCATCATTCCGAAGAGCGGAGCATGATTCCAGGGATCGGAGCATCATTCCGAAGAGCGGAGCATGATTCCAGGGATCGGAGCATCATTCCGAAGAGCGGAGCATGATTTCAGGGATCGGAGCATCATTCCGAAGAGCGGAGCATGATTCCAGGGATCGGAGCATCATTCCGAAGAGCGGAGCATGATTCCAGGGATCGGAGCATCATTCCGATGAGCGGAGCATGATTCCAGGGATCGGAGCATTATTCCGAAGAGCGGAGCATGATTCCAGGGAGCGGAGCATCATTCCGATGAGCGGAGCATGATTCCAGGGATCGGAGCATCATTCCGATGAGAGGCAGACATTCTGACCGAAGCATAATTTCGATGCAGAGGTTGATTCTCAGGCGAAGCATAATTCCGACAGGGAAGGCAAACACTCCGATGCGAAGCATGATTTCGACACGGGGTACATTCTGAGACGGAGCATGATTCCGGCGCAGACCTTGTTGGCCGACTTGATTCCGAGACGAAGCATAATTTCGACGGGGAAGGCAGGTACACCGAGGCGAGCCATGATTTCGACACGGGGTGCACATTCTAAGACGAAGCATGATTCCGACGCAGAGCTTGCTGGTTGACTTGATTCCGAGGCGGAGCATGATTCCGACGAGGAGGTCGTTGGTTGACTTGATTCTGAGTCGAAACATAATTCCGACAGGGAGGTCGTTGGTTGACTTGTCCCCGGCACGGAGTGTCTGTGGTCGACGTTTCCCCGGTACGGAGTGTCACTAGTTTTGATGTAGAGGCTGATTCCCAGGCGAAGCATAATTTCTACAGGGAAGGTAGATACACCGAGGCGAAGCTTGATTTCGACACGGGGTACACTCTGAGACGAAGCATGATTCCGATGCAGAGATTGTCGGTTTGATTTGATTTGGGTTGACATCAGCATCGCTACACTGGAATATGGTACCAGAATCGAATCATCATTTGTCATGAGAAGATTTGGGGATTTAGTTTGGCATCTGCATTGCTGCACTGGAATAATGCCAGGAGCAACTCATCATTTGCCCCGAGAGGATTTGGGAATTGATGGCTTAGGAGGCAGGTTTAGATCCCTACCACCTAAGGCTTTTCAATTTTATGGGCCGTAAGGGTCCCATAAAAGCATTTTCTCCCTACGAGTCGAAAGGATCTCATAGGTGTATTTTCTCCTTAGGAGTCGTGGGGACTCCTAAGTGTGTTGCTCCTTTGTGAGTCGTAAGGATCTCACGCGGGAATTTTCTCCTCACAAAGTCGAGAGGACTTTGCGAGTGCATTTCATCTCTCTTTTTTACGAGTTTGTGCCCTTTCGGGTTTTCACAAACTCGCCGGTAGTCCTGCTGTTTTTACTCACGGAGCCCTTTCGGGTTTTCATCGGTACCCATTTTGCTTGTGGACATACCATTTTTTTAATTTTACTTTATTTTTTTAGTTTTATTTTTGGTGAGACTTTGAATGTGGTCTCACTGGTAAGACTTGGGAGAGATAGGGATCGTTTTACGCCCGTGGATTGTATACGGTTTTGCAGGATGTATGATCCAGACCGTAGAGCCGGAAAATTTTTGGGGCTTTGGGGTATGAGATTTGGGGCCAACCAAATCCTGAGTCATACCCCAGGAGTGACTCATCATTCGCCGTTGGGGTATGAGATTTGGAATTTGGTTGGCGTCTGTATCGCTGCACTGGAATATGGTACCAGGAGCGACTCATCATTCGCCACTTGGGGATTTAGGTTTTTTGGCCGGCGTCTGCATCGCTGCACTGGAATATGGTACCAGGAGCGACTCATCATTCGCTATTGGGAATTTGAGTTTTGGACGGCGTCTGCATCGCTGCACTGGAATATGATACCAGGAGCGATTCATCATTCGCCATTTTTTTTTTTTTACCGTGATTGCTCTATCATTTCAGCTTTTCTTATCGCGAATGTCGCGATTGCCCTATCATTTCGGCTTTTTATTATTATTATTATATATATTTTTACTTACACTTTTTTTTATTTAGACACATTTTTTTCTTACATTCCCAGTTTAACGACGTAGAGGTCGATTATTTCCAGTTTAATGACGTGGTGGTCGATTATTCCCAGTTTAATGATGTGGTGGTCGATTGTTTTCAGAGAAAAGCAGATGTCTGAGAGAATCAGTTTCACGAAGAACTTCGGTCTCTGTTTGTATGAAATTAGCGGTCGCAGCTGGACTGTTTGTTAACACGCCTTTAGACAGTTCTATCTCTCCTGCCTTGTATTGCTTTTCGACCAATCTTTGAAGACGAAGCAGTCCTCAATGGCATGATCTATCACTCTGTCATAGGGGCAGTATTTGGGGTCATCGGTCATATTCGCTTCCTGCTGTCTATTTGACTCTGGCAGTTGTAGACCGTTCCTCAGGGCGTCTTTGAATATTTTACGGATTTTGTCCCTTCTGAAGGAATATACCTTATCCAGCTTCTTTTTCCTTGGAGATTCTCCTCCCTCTCCGAACACTGGCTTCCGAGGTTGGTTGGCATTAGGCCCGCTCAACCCTTGCCTATTTCGATTAGCTGAAGTGTTGAAAGATTCAGAATCATCGGAGTTTCCGCCTTTGCGATTATCGTCCTTTCGGTTTCTCCAAGACCTATTGTTATTTTGGGAATCCGAGGAGGACTCCTGCTTTGAGCGCTCCAGCATCTGAACTTTCCTGGTCAGCTCTTGGAATGTTTTGAGACCCGCGGTGCATAGAAACGGGGTCATCCAATTGTTGAGATTTCCGACAAGGAGACTGACAGATTGGTCCTGCTCTATTGGCGGTTCACATTTGACGGAGAGATTGCGCCATCGGGTTATAAAATCCGTGCTGCTTTCGTTGTTCTTGGGATTGGTCCTTACGAGCTCGGCACTGGTGATCTTATCGCTGACGCTCATAAACCTTTGTCGAAATAAAGATTCCATTTGGACGAAAGTAGTAACGGAGCCATCCGGTATGCTCACGTACCAGTCGAAAGCAACATCGGTCAAGCTATTAACGAACTGGTGGAGGAGAAGCGCATCGTTGCCCTCAGTATTCCCGCATGAGGCTTTGAAGTGGGCGATGTGCTGATTCGCATTTCCCATCCCATCAAATCTTCCGAATTTAGGGATGACATAGCCGCTAGGAAATTCTACCAGATCATACTGAGCAGGATATGGTCTCCCACTGCTGCTGATATCTTTTTGCGCTTCGGCTTCGGCTACCAATGTTTTGACTTTGTTGGCAATCAAATCCATGATTTGATCTTGAGTTAACGGGCTATTGTCATCGGTAGCCAAGACGTTTCCTAAGATAGGACGCAACTGGCTTTCGTGCGGTTCGCCCACTTTTGGATTTGAGGGAATAGGCGTCGGCTGTCTTGGGACACCGTTTCCTGGTTCACGAGAGCCCTGCGCCTGATTGGGCGGCTGAGAAGCAAGTTGGGCCATGAGCTGTAAGACGACGTTTGTCAAGTCGTCAATTTTTGAGTAGAGCTTGGCCATCTCCTTGTCTTTGCTTCTGAGCTGTTTTCGGAGCTCTTAGAGAAGTTGCTGCTCTGCGTTCTTGGGACGGAAGATTGGCTCATCTTCGCTTTCCGAGCCCGACTCCTTATGGACCGAAGGGTCTTTCTGCCTATCATCCTCATCGAGAGGGTTTTCATCACCCAGCGGAGGCGGCTGTTCTTGGGAAGTGGCAACCACATTCAAGCCAGATTGGATTTGAGATGTGGTGGCCCCGTCCTTGCTCTTGCTGCGCGTGCCCACCATGTAGACAGTGCGGACCACATATCCAGCCATTTCCTCATCTTTGGCGGGGTAATCCTGTTCTTCAAACCTCATAAGGTTCAGCCTAGCAGTAGCCCTAGCCCTTTTGTTGGTTCTATATCTGAGCCTTTTCTGCCTTAGCTTCTCAATTTTAAGGGCTTGGCGGGCATCAATTTCCAGGGAAGCCACCGTGAGTCGATTAGCGGGGAGCTTAGAGAAGACACCCGATCGAGAAGTTGTTAGGGGCACCGCCGGAGCTCGCTCGAGAGGCTTTGTTGCTTTGTTGGTGTTGATAGCCTTGCCCCCAGCTGGGGCCAAGAAGAGTCGTTCAAACACCGACTTGCGTTTGAGTTGGGGCGCCTTCGAGACCACCACATTTGTCCTCTTGCCTTTCGAGACCGGCTTGTCTGTTATCGGAGCTTGAGGAGCCGGGATGGTGTTAGCTGACACGAACAGGATAGAGCCGAATGGTAGCGGTGGCTCTTCCCATTATCGCCCGAGACTGGCCGGAAGGATCGTCCTGGCGTCCATCTTCATCGTGTAGGAGATGGGAGCTGTGTAGAGAGCTGAGCTGATCCTTGGAGACATCTTTGCTGCGTCCAAAGATTGCAATTGGAGAACGTTAACCTGCACAAAAAAACATGGTTTTAGTACAGGCAATTGATATGCATATTAATTGAGTTCGCATGAAAGCTTAACCCGAAATATGGGAGGAGAGATTGGTCCCACCGGGCGTGCCAGAACCTGTAGGGTATTTTTCGTCACCCCATTGAGATGGGAATACGCGCGCGCTTGTCAGCCGTACTACAGATTCCCCCTTCCTAGGATAGGCTGAGGTTTATTGATTATGAGGATCCGAATCTCCGGCAGCCGCGGACTAAGCTGCCGTTAATTACCCCTCGCCTTTGGAGCGAGAGAACCTCCGATTAACGGGTTAAACTGGTCATGCGAACTCAATGTGCAGTGTGCATATGTTTTATTTTGGAAGAAGGTTTTGGATATATCGGGGGCCCCGCAGAGTTTTTTACGGGGGTCCCGCTACCCGGATAGCTGGCTGGGGGTCAAGGGGGCTAGCAGCCCCCTTGCGGGGTGCGGGGAAGCGCCCCGGCCCAAATTTTTTGAGAGGGACAGTGTTGTAGAGTATGTGTGTGTATATATAAAAAAGAAGGGGGGAAAAGCGTCTCAAAAACGCGTGCATGGCACGTGGGGCCTGGTGCCTAGGATCACGTGCGCGCACATGAGCGCTTTAGCGCCCGGGGTCACGTGCGCGCAAGTGACCATTGGGCGCCCCAGCGCCCGGGGTCACGTGGCGCACACGTGACCATTGGTCGCCCCAGCGCCCGGAGTCACGTGGCGCACACGTGACCATTGGGCGACTCAGTGCCCGGGGTCACGTAGCGCACACGTGACCATTGGGCGCTTCAGCGCCCGAGGTCACGCGGGCACACGTGACCGATGGACGCCTCAGCGCCCGGGGTCACATGGCGCATACGTGACCATTGGGCGCCTTAGCGCCCGGGGTCACGTGGGCAAACGTGACCTATGGGGGCCTTGGCGCCCCGAGGTCACGTGGCGCACACGTGACCGCGGGAAATACCCGCGGGAAGGGGCCTAGCCCTTAGGTTGGGGAGTTGTACTCCCAAAGGGGATTTTTTTTGGAGTTGAACTCCTAACAGAAATTTAATTTATGGAGTTAAACTCCAACAGATCTAGAAAGGAGTTAAACTCGTAGGAATCTTTGGCTCTTCTTTTGAGCCTTGGATCTGTCCAAAGTTAGATTTTTAGAGATGGGTCTTCTTCCTCCTCTTCTGTCGGCTGGATCTTAAAGATCAAGAGATGTGAGATTTTAAAATTCTCTCCTTTCTGAGATCTGATGGCAGATCTGAGCTCCCCTTTGTGTGTTTTGTGGTGAAAAACTATTTATTTTTATAAAAGGAAGAGTAGAACTCTTGATTTAATTCAAAAGAAAGAAGAAGGTTTAGAGCCTTCAGAAAGGGGAAAGAGACACAAACCCTAGTTTTTTTGGGGAATGAAAAAGTGTGTTTTATTCATCATCATGTTGCCTTTTATAGGCTTACATATTTACATATAACCCTTTGGGCTTTGCAAAATTGCATTTTGCCCATCCCATGTCTCATGTGCTATTTCTTTTTGTACATGAGCCATGGGCTTACAAAAATTTGGCTTTATGCCCATTTTACTTACATTCATGCATAAAAAATATTTATTACATGGTTTTTTATTTCGGCAAGGGGGAGGCCGGTCGCGGGGCTCGACTTGGGCATGGGCCCACTTTCTTGGGCTTGGGCCCGCTTACTTGGGGTTGACCTTGATTTTGACCCGGTCAACTGGGGTGCAAATTTTGACCCCAACACTACCCAGGTATTGTACGAATAGAAGATCAACAAGCAAGCTTGTCCAAACTCTAGTGAAGCCTATAAGCAACACTTACCATACAGTCCGGTCTCTTCGTTTGATATGTCGCATATCGAGTTTAGGGGTGGAATCGTCAGACCCAAGTAACTTGATAAGCCATGCCGATGTGTGGCCTATAACCTTTCGAAAAACTACCGATAACACTTATCAGTAAATCTCATCACCCCTGGCCAGGGACTTACTGTTATAGCCAATCGAGCATAGCGCAATATCAACTCCATATACCGGGAGAGACGAAACCCCTCCTATCGCTCACTGCTTCCATGTGACTCGGGACTGTACCCAAAATCCACTTGTTTGCATAACTCCTTTGAGCCGTGGTAGGGAGGAAATCAAAGCACAGTGGGAACCACACAAGACTCTATGACGATCTCGGGTCTACAGACTAAATTTTACAAGTGTCACCAGAGAACTGCTGTCTGACGATAGGTATGGTACCATTAAGGAGTTCTCGGCGAGTCCTGTTCGGTGTACCCATTCTCTAATGAGCACCTGTGCACACTCTTTGATGTCAAACACCAATTGTTGTTGGATCAACCATCGCCCTATACAGGGTCAAGAAACGTACACACTAGTCAACTCTAGAATATCGATGCCCTATCTCGATATTCCCTCGACTAGGAATTGTTAAAGGATGTATTTGCGGACTACACAATCTCCACTAGTATGATCTGCATCATAGTCCTGGTAGTCAAGCCAACATCCTAAGGGCTTATCAACATGTACCAGAGAGACAATATGTAACATTTCAAAAAAATAAAATATTATTTTTGGGAATTTTTATAATTAAATAATAAAATATTGAATATTTTAATAAGGCGGTATAATTAAATACCGAAAAATGGGGAAAAAATTTGAAAAATTATGGAAATTATTAAAAAGAGGGTGTTTTATGTGAATTATGCAAATTAAAAGTTTTTATGATTAATTATACGCTATTTAGTGCTAATTGCGATTAAAAATCGCTAATCGGGCTTTAAGCGTGTTTTATGCAAAACATGCACCATATCATTTCACACTTGTGTTACATTTTCCTACATGGCTTTATCATCATTTTTCATTCTTTGCTTTGGGTTCACTATTGAGGAGAGAAGGAAATAAAAGAAAAGAAAAAGGAAAAAGATTAAACAATTGTGCATAGTGTGAGGTATGAGCATGAGAGAGAGTGTGTGAGGGGTCAAGAGAGCCATTCCCATTTGTCCCTTGTTTATTCTTCATCATTTTCTCCTCTCCACTTCAGCCCCATGGCAGCACCTCCTCCACCTCCACTCCAAAGTCCCACTTCATCATCAAGACAACTCCAAAACTTAATCCTCACTTCACAAAAAAGGTGCACAAGCTCACAAGCTATACTTTGGGCCAAGAAAGTTTGAGTTTTGGCGCTGTAGAGAATTCTTGGGTCCCAAATGAGGTAATTCCTTCACAAATAGCGTAGTATTTCATTTGCTTATGCATCTATTCAAGTTTGATTTCGATTTAGTGGTGATTTGTGAACTTTGGAAATCCCTAGTGAGGGTTAAGGGTTTCTTTGAGTTGTGATAGTGTAGGTTAGTGCTATTGGTGACCTTAAACCCCCCTTAGTGTTTAAAACTGAAACCAAACTCAATTTACTGAAAATACGGATTTACAGAACTCTTCATGTCGGTTTTGTGAGTTTTAGGGTGTGCAGGGAAATCTGGAATGAACCGAGACTTTTACTAGAAAAGTAACAATACCAGAGGACTAGAATTGACCCTACGAACCCCCTGTAGCAAGACGAACCCCATTGGAGCATGCAGGGCCGGCGAGATCGGAATTTAGGGGGAGGGTCTCGGCCACTTGGTGAGGGGGTGGGTCCAGGTTTCTTCTATAGGTCACATATACCCTATATATCACCCTAGTGTTGTTTGCTCACATTGTTTTCACCCTATACAAAATATGGGACTGAAAACTTGATTTGCTGTTTTGATTCGAGTTATGGTTTTGCGTATTTTAAATTCTGGATTTTTGTATTTGTGCTTTATCTCGATCACGTGACATTTGTACGTCTATATCGAGTGATATCGGGTTGTTTTGCGAGGGCACACCATAGGTTTTGACCTATGCGAGTTCCGCGTGTCGTTTTGGTTTTGACTTGGTTTTTAATGCGATACGATACGCTATGATGTATAAGTACCCTCGTGAAGACTTCGAGACGACAAGCAAGCGCGTGGCGACGTCGACATCGGCAAGCAAAGATCAAGGTGAGTAGATTATATCTACGGGGGAAGTCGGGTGGATGGCGTATAACACCCCCACAGTTCGATGTTTAGTATGATATATATATATATATATATATATATATATATATATATATATGATAGCTTTATGTGTGACATGGATATTCAAGATATGATTAGGTGTTAAATGGTTAGATTAGGGTTATTAGAAGTGAACTAGTATAGTTTCTTAGTCGCGGACCATAGAATAGATTTACACCCGCACGCATACACATGCTTACTTTGTTATACTTGTGCGTATATGGGGATACATATATACACATACACACACATAGGTATGGGACTATGTATATATATACACGTATACCTACACATGGATGATGAGGATTGTTATGGTATTTGGAGATGAGTCGATGAGATTGGGCATGGTGCCATGAGATCGGTGATATGATGTGATTCGTATTATGAGATACGACATGAGATTTTAGCGGGCCTTGGGGCGTGTGTTTTCATACATGCATATATATATCGATGGTATCAGTTTGTACTAGACTTAGATCAGTACCCCAGTTCATGAGATATGATGATAAGGATACCAGATAATTGATGAGATAAATGTGAGATTTGACCCGTACCCAGATTTGGGATGCCGTACGATGGATTCACGTACGAGCTATATATTGATGATAGATCTGCACTCTTGACTGGAGGATGTCATATTGTATATTATATCGTATGTGATACTATTGAGGCGGGATCACCGACTATTATATTTATATGTATATCGACTCAGATTTAGGTGGTTTCCATACCCTTTCGATTAGCTTGTTAGTTAGATCTGTAGTTTACTTAGTAGATGTTAGACTAGACCTGAGTCATACCTATTTCAAAACTAACGAATCGTGAGTATTTTAAAGACAGGTCAAGGGATTCTACGGATATTTTCAAAGGACGCATCTTTTCTTTAAAACACCGTAGCCCTTATTTTTCTAAACACCACGATTCGTCTTATTTCAAATGGCAAAACGGTATGACATTTACATATTGATGTAGATTCTTCACTGTTGTGTTTATTATTCATTTTCCGCATATTCTTGCTATTCGCATCGCATTGCATGTTTAAATGTGTTTATTGTTATATTAAAACCATGCTGTCAGGACACCAGCACCATTATCGATGATGCGTATGTTCCACGTACACCTGCTTGCCGGCTCACACACTTCATCATCGATAATTGCCATGTCACTACACAGTAGAATTGTTGCATTAGGATATGACTACTTGTACATCCATATTTGCGTACACACATATTGTACACCCATACTTGCATACATACGTTTTCGCACGTACATAGATGATTCTGGCTTGATTTTGGAGATTTGGGAACCGCAAGATACATTTTAAAACTGATTCATTTTAAAGGAGCGGTTTTCCCTTGATTTGTGCATATTACTGTTTTATGTTGCATGATATACTAATATGCTTACATTTCTATCATATATCGCATATATCATGCCTTATGATTTTACGCATTGAGATATGCCGTTTTCATGAGATTTCTGGATTTGAGAACCGTGGTCATTTTAAAGGAAAGTATGCATTGTTTAAAAACCCGGTTTCTCTTGATATGATATTTCAGTGCGTCCACCATGCGTTTTCTCGGTTCTGAGACGTGTGACATGTGAAACCTGATTCGAGGAGCTGGATGAGGCCGATTGCGGGTACATGGTGGACCCGGTATGGTACCCCGGGGCGAGAACGGATCTGTCGTGCAGTAGGCGATGAGCCTGGCAGAGGGACCACTACCTACCGGTGATTGTATTTGAGCTCGGCGGATATCCGGAGGATACCGACCGGAGTTGAGAGATGATATGGGCCGATCCGGACTGACGGAGCCCGTGGGCCGATCCGGACTGACGGAGCCCGATATATGAGGATTTACGTGCCGATGCTGGGCACGGGTTTCATGATGTTTTCGAGTGTCGATGCTGGACACTCAGGTTCCATGATTTTGATGTGTCGCGGGGGACACACGTTGATTTATATCCTCATACTTCCATGCATATGCCTTATGATATTTACATGCATGATGTTTTATGTCATTGGTCGATACGTGGACGGGATCCACATGCATACAGACATTGATTTCATAGCCGGATGATATCCACATATTTATAGACTTCATGATACAGTTGACATTGATTCATGTTGGTTACACTGATCACACTTCATATTTATGATATGTTGCTACCTGAGGCACTGGTACGAGCACTTGGTACTACACTTATGTATAGATGTTTACCCTTGCCACTTTACCATGCTTCAGACTTTATCATATTGAGGATATATATATATATATATATATATATATATATATATATATATATATTTGATCGCCTTGACCTAGGATGAGTCATACATACGATTTCTGCTCTGTGATGTTTTCTACTCACGAGTTGGCAACTCACCCCCATTGTGCCACAGTTCTTGCAGGTTTTTTCCGTACAGGTTTCATTGCGGCTTTTCTGGCACACTGCTCCCTTTCTGGGTGATTGCTTTGGTAGGTGGGTTCACTCGCACCGTGACCACCATTGTACTTATTTATTTTCAGTTGTATCTAGTAAATTCCTTCAACCAAATTTGTATATTTATTCAGACTTAGAAAACCAGTTGTGTATTATTTCGACTTTAGAGTCGCGCGTTGTAGTATTATGGTTTCATGATGATTTTGAGTTTCCATTTGAGTTTTGATCCCCGCCCTTCGACGTTATATATTATATTGCTTGCGTGGTTGTGACCGTCGATTGACGAAAAGCTAGCTCCCGCTTGGGGATGCCTTTTATCATTGTGCATATATTATTCTTGTTGTACCCCGTTCGGGGCCAGTATTTACAAAGGAAACTCTGCCGAAATTTTCAGAAAACACTTGTGATTTTAAAAATGCATATTCGGCTTATTTATTTAAAAACCCTGTTTTTAAAACATGTTTTCTTCACTTATTTAAAACTAGTTTTCCTTCATTTATTATTTAAAATGGTTTTAGATTTCTGGGCTTTTGGCTTACTTGAATTAGATGGGGTCCTATAGACTTCATATGATTCAAGGGCCAGTCACGTGCTATTTCGGGTCGTGACAAAGTTGGTATCAGAGCGCTAGGTTAACCTTGGTTCGAGTCTAAGTTTAACTATGCGGAGCCTAGAGCATTTGTATATATACGGAACTTAGGCTTGACCTTACGGAGCTTAGACTTAGTCGAGGGGGTATTAGACTCGAACTTTCGTCGCGTAGGTTGACCTTGGTTGATGGAGTAGGTGACTTCAGTAGAGTGACGTACCGTGTGTATGTTCCGCGGCATACTTACAATACGCTACTCCGCTTAAGAAGCTTTAGGATGTACATTTCCTTGCACAGTATTGTAAGTGCACGGCGGGGCCCCGGCCGTCAATCCGACGCCGGAATGCTGAAACGAAACTTTTCTAAAACCTAGAAACTGGCACCACCGCGCACTTTAAAACCCGGATCGGGCCATTAACCTAACTCTAGCAAACTAGAATATGAGTAGAGAAGCTATACCAAGCGATCCGTGTCCTTCGGTCTTCGCCTCCACTCCGATCTCCTCGTGGAATCTCTGGTCGTCACCTCTTCGTCGAAACGGGCACCACATCGCCGGATTCTTTTACGGGCTCCCACCTCTGGTCTGAGGCAACTCGCGCATGAAGTTGGCAAACCGACGTGCCCAAGAAATGCTGTAGGCTAGTGTATGAAGCTTTGTCTCTTTGGGGTTATGAAATTGCCTTGGTGATGTGGAGGTGAATGAATAATGGAGAGAGGTTTATCTTTGTTGCATGAATGGAATAATGAGATAGCAAAAATTCTCACACCAAATAAAATCTCCCCTTTCCTCTCTAGTAGCCGGCCATTTTTCTCTCTCAAAAAATGGTGGAGCCAAATGCAAGTGGAGAAAAAAGAATTGATAAACATGAATAAAGATCACAACAATATCAACCTCACATCCTTTCCAAATCCTTTCTCATTTAATGCATGAGAATTGATGGAAAAAGAATCTCATGATTCAATATCTATCATGAAGCCACAAATCACAAATAACACCTCCACAAAAGATAATTTGCATATTTGCAAAAAAAACCCTCCATCGGAAATTCAGCCAAAGAATGGAAGAAAGAAATACTGGCTGAAACGGAATACAAACTGGCAACTTCAGAAAACTGATCCCGTAATAAATTACAGGAAAACCCCGCGACTGTATATACATACCCGCATTTGTATTCCCACTGAATACAAATGCAAAGAGACAAAATCTACACTCTACAATACGAGGATCTGGCTTAAACCAAAGCCCGCTAGTAAAATCCATCCGATCACGATCCGTACAATACCGCACGTATCTGATCGAACCCTGCCATATCTCCATACGGCCTCTACAGCGTTTCGCCCAAAACTTGAGAAAACGGTCTGTGGGGGACTCTAAAGACTCGTCAATACTTTGGTTGTGGATTTAACCACTAGCACGTCAGAGGTATTAGCCAATACGTAACGGGCTACCAGGTATTGACCAAAAGGGACGTCGATGAGCGAACTCATCCTGACACCATACTGAGCCTGTCAGTGACAATATCCGTACATTCCGGTCCGTTCGTCTATGAGCATCGCATGGCGGGCCTAGGGGGTTGGTAAAAGTCAGACCCCAAAAGCGGTACAAGTCGTGTCGGAGTGTAGTCCAGAACACCCTGAGATACTACTGGAATACCTACCAGTAAATCTCCTGCCTCGGCCGAGGGCTTTGTGTAATGGCTCTCCTAGACACAGCGCGACCTCACCCCCAATACCGAGAGAGACGAACCCCTGCAGATCCGCTCACTGCCTCCATGTGGCTCGGGACTGTACCCAACTAAAACCTGTTTGCACGTCTCCTTTGGGCGTGGTAGGGTAGTAATCAAAGCACAGTGGGAACTCACACGAGACAAATGACGATCTCAGGTCGATGAACTAACCTGTACACATGTCACCAGGGAACTGCTATCTGACGTCAGGTATAAGACCAACTACCATGTTCCCGGCGAGTCCTGTCTAGTGTACTCATAACCTAATGAGCACCTGTATACATCTTAGGTGAACCAACTGACACCAGTGGCTTGTGAGACTGGCCACCGCCCCTCGTCGGGGTCTCGACTGTATACACTAGTCTACTCTAGAGTATCGATGCCCTGTCTCGAAACTCTCACGACTAGGGACCTTTTAAGGATGTGCTTATAGACCCCAGCTCCCATGTATATGATCGCCCTCATACTGCTGGTAGTCAAGCAAGAATCCTAGGGGCTCTATCAACGTGCAATAGTGACCTGTAAGGTCACCTAAAGCAGTACACGATGATAAAGATAAACCAGATAGCATACTATCATCTTGAGTAAGACTGTCCTACCGGTATAGGTCCTCCCTCAATCATTGCAATCACGTGCCTGTGATCCAATAATTGACTCTGAGGGCACTATCTCCAACAATCTCCTACTTGCACTCAAGGCTAATTATTGCGATGTCGCATACTCACAGCCCGTGTGATACCGAACACCCAACTCCTCTACTAGTCAGTCTCACAAAGCTCGTTTGCGAAACTATTGCGTTCGAGGAATAGCCTCAGTGAGTGGATCCGCTGTGATGTTTCTTTCTATGTCTCTCTTTATCTCAAGTTCGCGGAGAAACCCATCTCCCGAAATGAGCAATACCTGTCTTAGAATATGATTGGATGTCTTATGGGACCTAGTTCATAAATGAACTCCAAATCCAAACTTCTTAGACTGTATCGTCGACTGAGCTTAATCAGTGTCCTGCGCCATGCCTCCCTCTGTATCCGCCTGGACCACCTGTCCAAAATACTTCCCCTCGTCAGAGGGAAAACTATAACTCTGACAGTCACTCTGTCATCCAGGTCACCTTGGAAGCGTGGAATGATAACTGCCTCCCAAAGGAGGCTGCCGTTATCATTTCCCTAGAACATCAACTTATGTTCTAAAACTGCTTCCGATCGTTTCTCCAGGATTGGATTAATATCTACTTACTGCATCTCGTGCAAAAATAACATCTGGTGTTGTACTTGACATCTCATGGTTGACTCAATTGCCTAAGCAAGTGATCTTCCAATCATGCACATCCCTCTCCCCTTTAGTCTGTAAGACACCTTTAGAGAGGGTGACTCCATTACCTGCAGGTATACTACCGTGCCAGGAGTCGTCCATTCTAAAACACCTTTAGAATGCTGTCTAAGTACCCAGATTCGGAGACTACCCAAATCTAGATCTAAAACCATAGATCCAGTAACCAGAATGTCTGATATATTATCCAATTCCTATGTGGAGAAACCACTGTGTGACAACCAAAGTATAACCGAACGTAGTATAGGAATATCACTTCCTACTCTGTGTATGTCATCCAAATATCAGGACATTTCACCCTACTACCTTCTTAACAGATCCATCCCTTATTCCGATGAAGTCAAAACTATGACTTTCACATCAGGAATAGATGATCTATCTCCGCTATATCCGCTTTAGTCTATAAATAGACATAAGCCACTTGTCCACCAATGCTTCCGCTGCTCCCACTGACTAAGACAACCCTCTGGCAGAGTCATATACACGTGCACTTCTAAAGCTAGTTTAAAACGACGCTATACTCATCCTCCTGCTGGGTCTCACAGTCTGGAACAACAGCAATGGAAAGTCTGGGTAAACAAGAACCTCCCTGTCGCCGTACTTGAGGCTACCGGAGTACCTCTCGGGTGCCTGAGGTTACCCTCTATATCTGCGGAGTGGCCAATGGAATGTCAAACCAGATTGAATCTTTAGGTTCTTATCAAATCTTCAGTAATCGTTTGCGGTTCTGGAATCACTTCCAGTTCTACCATACTCCCACTACTGTTTTCTGAAAAAATCCATTTTTATTAAAACTGTGGCGAGTCAAGAACAATATCACTATTGATCTTCCAGATGGTAGAAAGTCAACCCTCGTCATAGCCTGGGTCAACCCACAAACAACCATTACAGAAACGTGCCTTGAGTTATCCAGAGTCTGGTTTTAAGCATAAGCTGGACAACTCCCCGTACCTTAACAATGTCAAGATATGAACTGTTCTATAGCCAATATAGAAACAGAGGCACTGATTTAATTGAACCAGATTCAAATCATGCAGCTGTCTCCAGTGCATGTCAACTAAATGGAAGGAGGCCGATCAGCGTTACTCAACTTAGGAATGCTTCCAATTATGAGTAACCTGAAAGAGAAGCAAGTTCTCTTAATCATTACTATCAACTGAATACCATGCACAAGTATCTACATCTTCGATCACCTTGAAGAATCCCGATACTTGCAACATCTGGTTCTCTACTGTATTCTTATACCTATAACTTCTCAAAACTTGTACCTAGTGTTTCTACGAAACACATGTCTAAGACCCAAAGAAGTCACAAGTAAACAGAATATAGTACGAGGACCAACCCCTCTGTCCTAATGGACACTGGACAACATACACTACTCTGTATAAGTCCCTTGAGTCTAATAACTCATTCGCTGTGTGTCGTAGATTAAAAACTATACTTATAGTTAAGAAGAATTACACCGCAGTTTAATGCTCCTTACCTAACCATCCACTGATATAGGTAAATATCATAGACATAATTTCAAAAAGGTATATCTCACTCTATAAAAATAGACGTACAGATATATCAATTTGAAATTGGTGCATAACAACGGATATTCAAAACCAAATATTTGCCGACCGGCAAACAGCCCAGGTGGTTTCCTTAAATATCATAAATTACAACATATAATGAGGATAATCACCTAATTCCCAATAACTTACTCCCACTCATCATCTGTAAAATCATACAGATGTGAGAATCATACCTGGTAAATACATACCCTGGAGCAAGGGCTAATTGGGAAATCAGTTTTCTTTTAACAGTACACAGTGAAACAGAAACATATAAATGTTTCGAAAGGGTATCCGGGTATTCCTAGTAATGCCTCTTCCATTATCCAGATTCACAACTGTAACCGTATATCTCTTTGCCATCTCTCCAAATCCCTTTATATGTCTTTAG
Organism: Agapanthus africanus; assembly: GCA_030015575.1. Classification (NCBI taxonomy): domain Eukaryota; kingdom Viridiplantae; phylum Streptophyta; class Magnoliopsida; order Asparagales; family Amaryllidaceae; genus Agapanthus; species Agapanthus africanus. The sequence continues at coordinate 266,482,982 of JASDDO010000016.1, read as the reverse complement.
TCATTACCTTCTGTACACCCTCTTAGGCCAAATGGTTTTCTTCCTTCTCTACCGTTCGGCACCAGCCTATGGTTTGGAAGAAGACTATCCAATAAGCATAATGGGTATACTGTCCTAATCCTAGGAGCACTCGCAATGCGAGAGAAGGTGAAGATAAAAGACAACCGAATAAACCTTATTCCTATTTCTCCTGAACCAGCATCCATCCCCGAACTGGAACACGTTCCTTTCGAGTTCGTATATGACCATACGATGGAGTATCCAAATAAACTGTGGATCTTCGTAGTGATACGGAGTGTTCTGGAGAAATACAAAGGTGAAGTGGGAGTGGTAATGAAATACTTGGTTTGGTCGTGAATAGCAGTCGCAATTTACTTTGCCCTCTTACTAATCCCTTGATATGTCTTTACTTAATACCTTCTGTATACCATCGTTATCCTAATTGGGTTTCTTCTTTCCCCACCGTTCGGCACCAGCCTAAGGTTTGGAAGAAGACTATCCAATTTGCGTAATAGATGTACTATCTCCTAAACCAAGGAGTACTCGCAACCTGAGAGAAGGTAAAAGGAAAAGACAACTGAATAGTCCTATTCGTTTTCTCCAGAACCGGAAACCATCCTCGAATAAATTCCTTCGAGTTCGTATATAACCATACGATGGTTTTATCCAATGGAAGTGGACTTTCGTAGTAATACGGGGTGTCCTGGAGAAAAGGGTAAAAGTAGGAGTGGCAATGAGGTTTGCAACTCTGACAATCCAAAAGCCAGTGTTTAAGAAGGTTCGGTCAACTTGGTCACTGAGTCATAGTCTAGGGTCGGGTCATGGTCGCTGCCAAAGAGAGAGAGAAAAGAAACACTCAGCGTGCACTCTAACCTAGATCAGAATGGTCATCACTTTATCTAATCAGGAAACCTCCCACTGTAACGTCAAATTCTTCCCCAAACCTGAAAGAAGAATTAGTCGGATCACCCGAGGAGTAAACCAACTCATCAGTGGGAATCGGGATCCAACTATCATCGCATGATAACATGACGGAATCCGCTCACGTTATCACACTCCAGAAGGTATGCGCATATCTGGCAAGTTTCAGTTTCTTTTGAAACTCCCGATGTGATTTTTACCCCATGCTCTTATGACCTTGACTTTGGCCAACATATCATAAGTCACATGTCAAGTTCTACCCGTCATTCTCCAGGTTAATTTGAACCCACCCGTACCTACCCTTGACTTTGGCCAAAATAGTAGTACGCCTGTCCCAAACCAACACATCTATCTATGCTGCATATGAATACCCAATAGCTACCAATCACTGTGCCTTGACTTTGGCCAACATACACATCTTGAATACTTATTGACTATCCATATGAAACGACGGAGGGCTACGAATGGTTTCTGGCGAAAACCTTTAACGTAATGAACTTGATATCGTTGAAGGAACTGGATAGCTTTATAAAAATATAGTGACGAAAACCTTTGCTAAAGAGGTCACTCCCAGTGAAGGGATCTCGGCTCTTTCCCCGTAGAATGAGGTGCAGGATATTCCAACTAAATACCACGATGCAAAGAAAAAGTCAACGACTATAGTGAAGTTATTGCCCTGACGCAAACTTCTGTCCAAGGGGTCACTCCCGGTGAAGGGATCTCGGCCCTTGCCTCGTCGACTGAGGAGCAGGATATTCCAACTGAATAGCACTGTGCAAAACAAAAGTGAACGTCCTTGCAATAACAGCTTTTTGAAAAGTGTTCCAACAACATCAGAATAGGTTTATTTAACTTGCATTGATCCGAATCAACGCAGTCCCATCAATTGATCACACCAATAAAGAACGAAAATAATGATGTACGTATATGCTATCCGCATTCGCCACTGGGTCCTGTCATCACCCGTTAGGTTACTTAACTAACGACAGAGCGGGGACTGGACTAGCGCGGATGCAAAACATATACAACATCTACTAGTATATATATCAATATATAATATTCGCTCAAGGCGTGATAAAATGAAAAATCACAGAAATGTAATAAGCATCACAGAACAATACAGATATCTGGGATCCCCGGGTTTCATAGAGCCGCTACTGAAAACCGACGTTCCCCTGGTCGTGTGGATAGCCTGTGCAATGAAATCCTAGACCCCTACGGGCGCAGCAAGTTACCCGCCAAAACTTGAAGCAAGGCAGCCCCCTTCAACAAAGTGAATGGACCACCCAGCATTTCACGGAATCCGGTAACTTGGGCACCCCTCCTTGGGTCAACCTGTACCCCCTACGAGTGCGGCGAATAGCCCGCCAATTCTAGAGTGAAGCCCCCTCCGTCTCATAGCCATGAGATGCGGGTCCGTTGCCCTCTAGAACCCGGCTATCCGTGCACCCCACCTTGGGGTAATCCTAGTACAGAAAGTAAAATATACAACGGGTACATCGACCTCAACCCGGTCATGCCCCAAAAGAATAATATACAGCCAGGCAGTGACGGCAGTCCACATGTCGGACGTTCGCCCCGCAATAACAAATGTACATAAAAAACAAAACTGTACTACCATTGCATCCAGGCTATCCCCCACGACCAATCCGCAACATCACAGCACAACACAGAACATCAACGTGAATGTCACGTTCGCAAATCCGTCTAAAAGGGCTATAGCAGTTAGACAGGATTTACCGATCAAATGACATTCACGGTCGCAGATATAATGTAAATACTGTGAACTAACATGTTTAAACTTTTCGATCGATCAAACATACCGAAGTGGGCCCCAAGCACAACTGTAGCACTCCACGAAAATCTGGGCCCAAAAGGAATATTCCAAAACCCCCATTTCCTAGTCAAAAGCCCACTGTAAAAATTTGGTATAGTGAACAGTCAAAGTGGCGGTGGAACCGCGGCCAATGCGTGGGTTTGGCCGCGGTTCCGCGGTGGAAAGATGACGTCACGAGACCAAATTTTCACAGAATGCTTATAATTGCCTGCATGTGTTTCTATAACAACCTGAAAAAATTTTCGAGCTAAAAAAAATTCGACAGAAACTTATGCAATGGAAATTGTGGTTTTTGGAAATTTGTTCAATCGAAGTTGTAAACACATTAGAGAAAGTTAGACAAGGTTAATGGCGTGGCTCTGATACCAGTGTAAGTGCAAAGCGGGGCCCCGGCCGTCAATCCGATGCCGGAATGCGTAAACGAAACTTTTCTAAAACCTAGAAACCGGCACCACCGCGCACTTTAAAATCCGGATCGGGCCATTAACCTAACTCTAGCAAACTAGAATATGAGTAGAGAAGCTATACCAAGCGATCCGTGTCCTTCGGTCTTCGCCTCCACTCCGATCTCCTCGCGGAATCTCCGGTCGTCACCTCCTCGTCGAAACGGGAACCACATCGCCGGGTTCTTTTACGGGCTCCCACCTCTGGTCCGAGGCAACTCGCGCACGAAGTTGGCAAGCCGACGTGCCCAAGAAATGCTGTAGGCTAGTGTATGAAGCTTTGTCTCTTTGGGGTTATGAAGTTGCCTTGGTGATGTGGAGGTGAATGAATAATGGAGAGAGGTTTATCTTTGTTGCATGAATGGAATAATGAGATAGCAAAAATTCTCACACCAAATAAAATCTCCCCTTTCCTCTCTAGTGGCCGGCCATTTTTCTCTCTCAAAAAATGGTAGAGCCAAATGCCAGTGGAGAAAAAAGAATTGATAAACATGAATAAAGATCACAACAACATCAACCTCACATCCTTTCCAAATCCTTTCTCATTTAATTCATGAGAATTGATGAAAAAGAATCTCATGATTTAATATCTATCATGAAGCCACAAATCACAAATAACACCTCCACAAAAGATAATTTGCATACTTGTAAAAAAAACCCTCCATCGGAAATTCAGCCAAAGAATGGAAGAAAGAAAAACTGGCTGAAACGGAATACAAACTGGCAACTTCAGAAAACTGATCCCGTAATAAATTACAGGAAAACCCCGCGACTGTATATACATACCCGCATTTGTATTCCCACTGAATACAAATGCAAAGAGACAAAATCTACACTCTATAATACTAGGATCTGGCTTAAATCAAAGCCCGCTAGTAAAATCCGTCCGATCACGATCCGTGCAATACCGCACGTATCTGATCGAACCCTGCCATATCTCCATACGGCCTCTACAGCGTTTCTCCCGAAACTTGAGAAAACGGTCTGTGGGGGACTCTAAAGACTCGTCAATACTTTGGTTGTGGATTTAACCACTAGCATGTCAGAGGTATTAGCCAATACGTAACGGGCTACCAGGTATTGACCAAAAAGGACGTCGATGAGCGAACTCATCCTGACACCCTACTGAGCCTGTCAGTGACAATATCCGTACAGTCCGGTCCGTTCTTCTATGAGCATCGCATGGCGGGCCTAGGGGGTTGGTAAAAGTCAGACCCCCAAAAGCGGTACAAGTCGTGTCGGAGTGTAGTCCAGAACACCCTGAGATACTACTGGAATACCTACCAGTAAATCTCCTGCCTCGGTCGAGGGCTTTGTGTAATGGCTCTCCTAGACACAGCGCGACCTCACCCCCAATACCGGGAGAGACGAACCCCTGCAGATCCGCTCACTGCCTCCATGTGGCTCGGGACTGTACCCAACTAAAACCTGTTTGCACGTCTCCTTTGAGCGTGATAGGGTAGTAATCAAAGCACAGTGGGAACTCACACGAGAAAAACGACGATCTCAGGTCGATGAACTAACCTGTACACATGTCACCAGGGAACTGCTATCTGACGTCAGGTATAAGACCAACTAGCATGTTCCCGGCTAGTCCTGTCCGGTGTACTCATAACCCAATGAGCACCTGTATACATCTTAGGTGAACCAACTGACACCAGTGGCTTGTGAGACCAGCCACCGCCCCTCATCGGGGTCTCGACTGTATACACTAGTCTACTCTAGAGTATAGATGCCCTGTCTCGAAACTCCCACGACTAGGGACATTTTAAGGATGTGCTTATAGACCACAGCTCCCACGTATATGATCGTCCTGATACTGCTGGTAGTCAAGCAAGAATCCTAGGGGCTCTATCAACGTGCAATAGTGACCTGTAAGGTCACCTAAAGCAGTACACGATGATAAAGATAAACCAGATAGCATACTATCATCTTGAGTAAGACTGTCCTACCGGTATAGGTCCTCCCTCAATCATTGCAATCACGTGCCTGTGATCCAATAATTGACTCTGAGGACACTATCTCCAACAAGTATTATATTCATTCCTATGATCTATCTTTATCGATATTGATTACGATTTTGCTGCCACGATTACACGGGCAGGGAGAGCTACGGTTAGAGTTGCGGTCAGCACGAGCTCGTCACGGACGAGGACTGACCAGGGCGTGATTCCAGGGACATACGATTGCATAGAGAGGCGTCGTTTTATTGTGTTTTAGCGCCATGAGCGTTTGATGGATCGCTTTTACGAGATTTCTCAGATGTGCAGATCTGCACTAGAGGATTGAGCCACTGATAGAGGCCAACCAGGATGTGATGACCATTGATGTATCGCTTATTCATGATGATTGAGGCACTGTTCAGCGTGCAGGTGAATGAACCAGTTGTTGCTGCGAACGACGAGATATCGCCCAGATGTTGGAGCTACTGCATGTTAGTGTATATGCCCTAGAGGCCATTACTGTATCATACTAGTATGTATATTACTTAATGGAAGCTTGGGATATTCACCTTGTATATACAATCTTGCTCAAAATAGTAGTATGCTACTTGGTTTATTTCTACTTCAATGTGTACATGTGTTTATTTTTGTATATCGCCTATACACATTAGTGGAGCCCTTAGGATCTTTGCTTGATTACCAGCGATGTGATGGCCGTCACACTAGTGGGGCTGGGTAATCTATAAGCACATCCTTATGCAGGTTCCTGGTCGCAGGACTATCGAGACAGGGCATCGATACTCCGGAGTAGACCAGCGCATGCGCTTCTCATCCCAGTATGGGAGACGGTCTGTCCCACAGCCGTCAGTACGTCGTACTTGAGATAGTATGCGGGTGCCCGTTAGGTTACGGGTACACTGGACAGGACTCGTCGGGAACTGACTAGTTGGTATCATACCTATCGTCAGTTATCAGTTCCCAGGTGACATGAGTACAGCTTAGTCCGCTGACTTGACACTGTCACTTCGCCTCGGGTGTGTTCCCACTGTACTTTGATCACTACCCTACCACGGCTCAAAGGAGTCGTGCAAACAGGTGGTGGTTGGGTGCAGTCCCGAAGCACTTGGAGGCAGTGACGGTTAGACAGGATTCGTCTCTCCCGGTATTAGGGGTTGACATCGCGATGTGTCTAGGAGAGCCATTACATGAGTAGTCCCTGGCCAGGGCAAACGAGATATACTGGTAGGTTTCCAGTGTTATCTCAGGGTGTTTTGGGCTTCGCTCCGGCACGACTTGTACCGCTATTGGGGGACTGACGTTTACCGCCCCCTAGGCCCGCCATGCGATGTATCAGACGAACAGACCGAACTGTATGGAGAATGTCACACTCAGGCTCAGTAGGAGTTCAGATGGGTTTCGCCTCGTCGGTCTTCTTGTCGGCATTACCTGGGGACCGTTACGCACAGCTAGTGCCGCTTGCTGTCTGTGGTTAAACCCACTGCCAGCGTAGTGTCGAGTCTTTAGAGTCCCACACAGAAAGCTTTTCGCCTTTAGGCAAAAGAGTAGAGGTCGCATGGTATTGCGACAGGTCGCATGGTTTTGCGACAGGGTTCGGTCACATCCGTGCACTTGTGCACGTACAGTGTCCGGACAGTTTACACTAGCGGGCTTTGTTTTAAGCCAGATCCTAGTGTACCTTATGGGATTGGGTTTATCCAGTTTGCATTCGTGTTCCTCGGAACGCGGATGCGGGTGTGTATGCACAGTTGACAGGGAGGCACAGACAGCGGATTCTCATTAGGGTTGTTGACAGTTGACCGTTGACTTTTTGCTCAACCCTAATGAGAATATGATATGTAATTAACTATTATATTAATTAAGTATTATGGTGACTTGGTTGTTGACTTTTGTTGACTTTGTTGACTTGTTGACTTTTGTTGACTTGTTGACTTTGTTGACCGGTTGACTAGGCTTGACTAGTTGACCATCATGATAACCATGGCTATCATTTCATGCCAAAGACTTTTACTTGCTTGTTCTTTTGAGTAAAATGAGTGCATGACATGATAAGGTTATGGTTGCTTCAACCATCACATAAGACTTTTATTGATATGATGAGTTATGATTACTTTGGATTATGAGAGGGTGAGAGACAAAAGAGAGCCTCATTCTTTCTTGCTCATTCTCTCTCTTGTTCTTGAGCTCTCCATTTTGCTCTCACCCTCTTGCTCTTGCTCCCTCTCTTTAATCTATGGTTCTCTTGTCTCATGAGTTGAGAATCAAGAACCATAGATAAAATCCCATTCTATTTCTTCTCTACTCATTCTAGTTCACTAGGTTTAGCAAACCAAGTGAACTAGTTTCTTCAAAGAACGAAGAAGGAGCTAAAGGTTGGAGCTTTCAAGTGGATCTATCTTCGGCGTACGGAGACGACGAGAAGGAGCCATCGGACCACCACCGGAGCTTGAAGACGAAGGAGTTCAAGACAAGCTAGGTATAACCATCTTCATCCGAGTAGCTAAATCTCTTTAGCAAGTTTGCTAGTTTAGTTTAGACACGATCCAGACCTTGTTTAGTCCATGTTGCCTCTTGCGATAAAAATTTGTTTTTTATACCGTTTCCGCCTCCCCGTAAGCACCGGGGGTCGCAACGTGGACTTACAGTGTTATCAGAGCCTAACTAAACTTAAACTAGCTTGGTAGTGAAGTGTAACGAAGTTCGGAACCGGAAAAATCCAAAAACCAAACTTTTTCAAAATCCTAGTTTCTGTTGAATTTTTTTCTGGTCAAAACAAGTTTTGTTATACTTTTAAATTCGGCTCAGGGTTTTGTGTGAACACCCAAGAAAAACGATCCCCTAATTCGCTCAAACCGCCGCGGATCCGCGGCCTCACCTATTCATTGAGCCGCGGAAGCGCCGCCGTTTAGTGTCTTCTGGTGATCGTCTTTCGTGCAGTGTGTCTCTGTATTGGTTTTGGGATTTTTAAAATATGTTATATGTGCCCAGATTCTCCAGAACAGAAATTTACTTTTGGGGTCCTATAATTTCGTATTTTTTCCGAACTTCACTACACTTTGACTATGATGGTTATATCTGTGATGTTTGCATGTATTGAACGTCGGCTAATCGCTATAAGTCGATTAGTCGGGGTTATACATGATCTGTAATGTGATGGAATGTGTATATAAATATGTTGGATTGTCGCGGGTGAATAGCCGGGGGTTGTGAGACGAGAGTTTTCTTTTCTTGCCATTCATGTAAATTTGTAAATTGATGTAATAATTATTTGTATGGCCACACAACCGGGTCGGGGTTGTAGCCGTCATTGTATAATTTCTTTTTACTGTTTTTGCTCCTAGGATAGACCCATGGAGGGGTGCACAAACTACCGGGTATGCCGAAGTGTCGAGTGGCCTACTCATGGAGATGAGGGAGGTTGCTACGCTTCGGGTACTTGGCGGGTAGTTTGCCGCACCCGTAGGGGTCTTGGGTGGGGTATTGGCTATTCACCGCGACCGTGTTATCTGTTTTTGTTACAGGCTCGTACAAATTACAAATTCCTAGTATATCCAATGTATTTATCTGTGATCTGAAATGTTTATCATTGCAGTATATCTATATATGATATTATTTAGGCGTTGCTTATGTTTTACAGACGCGCTAGCCCAGCCCCCGCTCTGTCGTTAGTTAAGTAACCTAACGGGTAATGACGGGGCCCAGTGGCGAATGCGAATGGCATAAGCGTACGTCATATTTTGGTTGTTTTCTGCAATGGTAGGATTAAATGATGGGATGCATTAAAAGAACTAATGCAAGAATATCACGCATTAAAAGAACTAATGCAAGATAATAAACCAAGTTAAAGTCGTTGGAACACTTTCGAAAAACCACTCGGTTCTTTTCAAAACAAACTTTTAAAATACGGAGTTTGAGCCACTCCATTTAAAAGCTATCTCGTTCCATCGACCAAATCAAGTTCACTACGTTCACGGTTTTGCCAAAACCATTCGTAGCCCTCCGTCGTTTCACATGAATAGTCAATAGTATTCAAGCTGTGTTTGTTGGCCAAAGTCAAGGCATAGTGATTGGTAGCTATTGGGTATTCATGTGCAGCATAGATAGATGCGTTGGTTTGGAACAGTCGTACTGCCTTGTTGGCCAAAGTCAAGGGTATGTACGGGTGGATTCAAATTAACCTGGAGAACGACGGGTAGAACTTGACATGTGACTTATGATTTGTTGGCCAAAGTCAAGGTTATAAGAGCATGGGGCGAAAATCCACATCGGGAGTTTCATAAGTACTGAAACTTGCTAGATTTGCATACCATTTGGAGTGTGGTGATTCTGGTAGGATTCCTTCAGTTTCGTCACGCGATGATATTTGGATCCCGATCCTACTGTGAGTATATGCTACTCCTCGGGAAATTTCTCACTTAACGATCAATGCTATAAACCTAGTAGGTGCCTAGAAAGGTGTTAGCGGGGCTACGCCCCCAGGGAAAAGAGGTTCTCTAATTAAGGAACTTCGCGAAAGCGTTGGAAAACCTCCCTCGAAGTACCGACACCAGCCTGGCCGAACGGTTAAGCAAGTATTGTACGGTGAGATTGATCCTGACTAATTCTTCCTTTATGGTTTGAGGAGGGATTCGAGAAACAGTGGGAGCCATCCTGTTTAGACAAACTAAAAACCATTCTAAACTTGCAAGAGCATCATGCTGAGTGTTTTCCTCTTCTCTCCAAATTGCAGCGACCAATCAACATGACTGGACTTAAGTTACTCCTAGATAAAAACAAACTGACAGGGCCAAACTACAAAGATTGGCTCAGGAATGTCAAGATAGCAATCACTTATGACAAGCTGGGGTATCTTCTTACCACCAAAGCTCCCCCTGTCCCTGGTCCAACTTCCAGTGTCGCGGATAAGGAAATCCGCAAGACTTGGGAGATTGATAGCGCGAAGGCCAAGTGCCTCCTGCTTGCCTCGATGGACAACGAACATCAGAGGAGGCATGAGAATATGGACATGGAATCCATATTGCTCCATACAAAAGAACTGTATGGAGAGAAATCTCGTATCGCAAGATACGAAGCGTCGAAAAAGTTGTTTTCGACAAGAATGGCCGTCGGATCATCAGTAGCCGAGCACGTGCTAAAGATGATCGGCTACATTGAGGAGCTCGCTGACCTAGGGATCACATTGGAGAGTGAGCTATATACGGATATAGTTCTCCAGTCCCTTCCTTCCACTTACGCCCAGTTTATACTGAACTTCAACCTACAAGAAAAAGAGGTTGAACTTTCAGAGCTCCTCAACATGCTGAGGAGCGCAGAGGGCACCCTACAGAAAGGTAGGGATACATCCACTTTGTTTGTAGGAGGATCATCTTCTTCTAGGTCCAAGGCGAAAGCCAAGGGAAAGAAGAAGAAGGCCCCCGCCAAACCAAGGGGCGGTGTTAGTAAGGTGGATACGAAGGGAAAAGGTAAAGCAACAAAGATAGCGGGGAAGCTTGTGGATAAGGAAGAATGCTTCTATTGTCATAAGAAAGGACACTAGAAGAATGATTGCAGGGCCTGGAAGGCCAGAACACAGGAATTGAAGCAGGTTGCAGCTTCAGCTTCAGGTGTGTATGTTATTGAAAACTGTCTTTCAATAAACTCTACTTCCTGGGTATTGGATACCGGATCAGGATCTCATATCTGTAATTCTTTGCAGGCGTTGAGAAACCGTAGTGTTTTGAAAGCAGGTGACATGACCCTCAGAGTTGCGAACGGAGCTAGCATGGATGCTAAAGCCGTGGGGGACTATCACCTGGGAATGTCAGATGGACATGTTTTGGTTTTGCGTAATTGCTTTTTTGTACCCAACGCAACTTGTAATATCATTTCTGTATCTTTAGTTTCTAAAGAAGGTTATGAATTTGCGTTTGTAAGTAATGTTGTAAACATTCACCTTAATCAAGTTTTGATTGGGTCAGGTACTTTGAGTAATGGTATATACGTGTTAAACCAACCACAGATTTTTAATGTCCAGAATACACACAAAAGAAAGTCTCCAGAAATAAATCAGACTTTCTTGTGGCATTGTAGACTGGGTCACATCAATGAGAGAAGATTGACTAAGTTACATACAGAAGGGTATTTGAATGCGTTCGAATATCAGTCGTATGCCACTTGTCAATCCTGTCTCAAAGGAAAGATGACAAAGACTCCGTTTACTGGACATGGAGTAAGAGCGAGCGAGCTCTTGAGACTCGTACACAGTGACGTGTGCGGTCCAATGTCTACAAATGCCCGAAGCGGACATTCTTACTTCATTACTTTTACAGATGACTTCTCAAGGTACGGTTATGTCTTCTTAATGAAACATAAGTCCGAAGCCTTTGGAAAATTCCAGGAGTATAAGAATGAAGTAGAGAAACAGACCGACAAAAGTATTAAGATTCTAAGATCGGATCGAGGTGGAGAATACTTAAGTGCCGAGTTCCTGGACTATTTAAAAGAGAACGGAATTCTCTCTCAGCTTACTCCTCCTTACACCCCGCAACATAACGGTGTATCGGAGAGACGGAACCGCACCCTATTGGATATGGTGCGGTCCATGATGGGTAACGCTGAGTTACCGCGATCATTCTGGGGGTATGCGCTAGAATCAGCTGCGTACCTTTTGAACCGAGTTCCGACTAAGACTGTGCCTTCCACACCATATGAAATGTGGAGTGGGAAGAAACCCTATCTTCAATATCTGAAGATCTGGGGATGTCCGGCTTTTGTCAAAAAGCAGCATGCGGACAAGCTCGAGGCACGTTCAGTACTGTGCAAGTTTGTGGGATACCCAAAGAACACCAGGGGGTATCTTTTCTACTACGCAGAGGAACAAAAAGTCCTTGTTTCTCGTAATGCCCACTTTCTAGAACACCAGTTCTTGGAAAAGGAAATTAGTGGGAGCGCAGTAGAACTGGAAGAAATTCCAGAACCACAGACTATTACTGAAAGGTTAGTGGAACCAGAGGATTCAACAGAACAGGACATTCCTACGCCGCTCCGCAGGAGTAGTAGGCAGTCTCATCCGCCCGAGAGATACTGCGGTTTTCTCATAGACGGGGATAGAGAGGATTGCATCATAGATTATGATGAGCCTACTAGCTTCCAGCAGGCCGTTCAGAGCGTTGACTCAGTGAAATGGCTGGATGCAATGCGGACCGAAATGGAGTCCATGTACACCAACAAGGTATGGACGTTGGACATTGCTCCAGACGGGGTAAAACCCGTAGGATGCAAGTGGATCTTCAAAAGGAAGATTGGTGTAGATGGACAGGTTGAGACCTATAAAGCTAGGCTGGTAGCAAAGGGTTTTCGTCAAAGACCTGGCTTGGACTATGACGAAACCTTCTCTCCAGTAGCCATGCTGAAATCCATTCGGATCCTTCTTGCCATTGCTGCCTTCCACGATTATGAGATTTGGCAAATGGACGTAAAGACAGCTTTTCTAAATGGAAATTTAGAGGAGTGTGTCTATATGGACCAGCCAGAGGGTTTCATTCAGAGTGGGAGCAGCGGAAAAGTGTGCAAGTTGCTTAAGTCCATCTATGGACTAAAGCAGGCATCGCGGAGTTGGAACATCTGCTTTGATGAGACGGTCAAAGAATTTGGCTTTATCAAAAATCCAGATGAACCATGCATCTATAGTAGATTTGTAGCGAGAACTGTAGTATTCCTCGTTTTATACGTGGATGACATTCTCTTAATAGGAAATGACATTCCTATGCTACAATCTGTCAAGGGGTTCTTGTCACACAGGTTCTCCATGAAAGACCTGGGTGATGCCTCATACATTCTGGGTATCCGGATCTACCGTGACAGATCCAAGAGGATATTAGGACTTTCACAGTCCAGGTACATCGACACCATACTGAAGAGATTCAGTATGGAAGATTCCAAGCGCGGTAACATACCGGCTTGTCACGGGATCACCCTCTCTAAAGAGATGTCTCCCAAGACTGATTTGGAGAGGGATCGCATGTCTATTATACCCTACGCTTCTGCGGTAGGCTCTATAATGTATGCGATGTTGTGTACCAGACCGGATATAGCTTATGCACTGAGTGTGGTAAGTCGGTATCAGTCAAACCCTGGGGAGAAACATTGGATAGCAGAAAAGAACATTCTCAAGTACCTGAGAAGGACTAAGGAGATGTTCTTGGTGTATGGCGGAAAGGACCTCCAGATCGAGGCCTTTGCTGACTCCAGCTTCCAGAGTGACAAGGATGATTCCAAGTCCATGTCGGGTTTTGTCTTCACCCTCAATGGAGGGGCGGTGTGTTGGAAGAGTTCCAAACAGGAAACCGTTGCAGACTCGACGATGGAAGCGGAATACATCGCTGCATCAGATGCCGCAAAAGAAGCTGTCTGGATGAGGAAGTTTTTGAAAGAACTTCAGGTGGTTCCGTCCATTGTTGATCCAATACCTCTGTATTGCGACAACAACGGGGCTATAGCTTTAGCGAAGGAACCCAGGTCCCATCAGAGATCCAGGCACATCTTGAGGCGGTATCACCTGATCAGGGAGATCGTGGATCGCCAGGAGATCGAGGTTCGGAGAGTCGCTTCAGAAGACAACACTGCAGATCCATTCACCAAGGCCTTGCCCCAGACTCAGTTCGAGCGGCTGATCGAGATGATAGGTCTTCGATACGCCAGTACATGGCCTTAGTGCAAGTGGGAGATTGTTAGTGTATATGCCCTAGAGGCCATTACTGTATCATACTAGTTTGTATATTACTTAATGGAAGCTTGGGATATTCACCTTGTATATACAATCTTGCTCAAAATAGTAGTATGCTACTTGGTTTATTTCTACTTCAATGTGTACATGTGTTTATTTTTGTATATCGCCTATACACATTAGTGGAGCCCTTAGGATCTTTGCTTGATTACCAGCGATGTGATGGCCGTCACACTAGTGGGGCTGGGTAATCTATAAGCACATCCTTATGCAGGTCCCTGGTCGCAGGACTATCGAGACAGGGCATCGATACTCCGGAGTAGACCAGCGCATGCGCTTCTCATCCCAGTGTGGGAGACGGTCTGTCCCACAGCCGTCAGTACGTCGTACTTGAGATAGTATGCGGGTGCCCGTTAGGTTACGGGTACACTGGACAGGACTCGTCGGGAACTGACTAGTTGGTATCATACCTATCGTCAGTTATCAGTTCCCAGGTGACATGAGTACAGCTTAGTCCGCTGACTTGACACTGTCACTTCGCCTCGGGTGTGTTCCCACTGTACTTTGATCACTACCCTACCACGGCTCAAAGGAGTCGTGCAAACAGGTGGTGGTTGGGTGCAGTCCCGAAGCACTTGGAGGCAGTGACGGTTAGACAGGATTCGTCTCTCCCGGTATTAGGGGTTGACATCGCGCTGTGTCTAGGAGAGCCATTACACGAGTAGTCCCTGGCCAGGGCAAACGAGATATACTGGTAGGTTTCCAGTGTTATCTCAGGGTGTTTTGGGCTTCGCTCCGGCACGACTTGTACCGCTATTGGGGGACTGACGTTTACCGCCCCTAGGCCCGCCATGCGATGTATCAGACGAACAGACCGGACTGTACGGAGAATGTCACACTCAGGCTCAGTAGGAGTTCAGATGGGTTTCGCCTCGTCGGTCTTCTTGTCGGCATTACCTGGGGACCGTTACGCACAGCTAGTGCCGCTTGCGGTCTGTGGTTAAACCCACTGCCAGCGTAGTGTCGAGTCTTTAGAGTCCCACACAGAAAGCTTTTCGCCTTTAGGCAAAAGAGTAGAGGTCGCATGGTATTGCGACAGGTCGTATGGTTTTGCGACAGGGTTCGGTCACATCCGTGCACTTGTGCACGTACAGTGTCCGGACAGTTTACACTAGCGGGCTTTGTTTTAAGCCAGATCCTAGTGTACTTTATGGGATTGGGTTTATCCAGTTTGCATTCGTGTTCCTCGGAACGCGGATGCGGGTGTGTATGCACAGTTGACAGGGAGGCACAGACAGCGGATTCTCATTAGGGTTGTTGACAGTTGACCGTTGACTTTTTGACTTTTTGCTCAACCCTAATGAGAATATGATATGTAATTAACTATTATATTAATTAAGTATTATGGTGACTTGGTTGTTGACTTTTGTTGACTTTGTTGACTTGTTGACTTTTGTTGACTTGTTGACTTTGTTGACCGGTTGACTAGGCTTGACTAGTTGACCATCATGATAACCATGGCTATCATTTCATGCCAAAGACTTTTACTTTCTTGTTCTTTTGAGTAAAATGAGTGCATGACATGATAAGGTTATGGTTGCTTCAACCATCACATAAGACTTTTATTGATATGATGAGTTATGATTACTTTGGATTATGAGAGGGTGAGAGACAAAAGAGAGCCTCATTCTTTCTTGCTCATTCTCTCTCTTGTTCTTGAGCTCTCCACTTTGCTCTCACCCTCTTGCTCTTGCTCTCTCTCTTTAATCTATGGTTCTCTTGTCTCATGAGTTGAGAATCAAGAACCATAGATAAAATCCCATTCTATTTCTTCTCTACTCATTCTAGTTCACTAGGTTTAGCAAACCAAGTGAACTAGTTTCTTCAAAGAACGAAGAAGGAGCTAAAGGTTGGAGCTTTCAAGTGGATCTATCTTCAGCGTACGGAGACGACGAGAAGGAGCCATCGGACCACCACCGGAGCTTGAAGACGAAGGAGTTCAAGACAAGCTAGGTATAACCATCTTCATCCGAGTAGCTAAATCTCTTTAGCAAGTTTGCTAGTTTAGTTTAGACACGATCCCGACCTTGTTTAGTCCATGTTGCCTCTTGCGATAAAAATTTGTTTTTTATACCGTTTCCGCCTCCCCGTAAGCACCGGGGGTCGCAACGTGGACTTACACTGCAGCATGAGTACATACTTAGAGATATGATGGAAGGTCGCTAGTCATCCGAGGATGAATGACTAGGACATGTGGTTCGTTCGCTTACCCGATGCGAGGTCATCAGATATATTGATTCCAGCTAGAGACGACTTCACGCAGGTACGTTGAGAGTCAATGGAGACGATCGAATGTCAGGAGCCCATTTTCTAAGTTTAAAGTATTCGGAAGACAATGCAAGTAATACTATGGACCCTCTAGAAGAATGAAACCTTAACTCGACGTAATGACCATGGAACGCCTTCGAACCTTAGGGTTTGCGGCAGTTTAGCGGTGCCATTTGTGAGGCTTGGGTTTGCCCTTCTACGGTTGGTCCACAGGTGCTGTGGCATATTCTGGAGTACTATTAAACTGTACCCAAGATATTTAGCTCTTGGGGGAAATATGGAACCTTGACGAGTCGATCGAAAGGCTTGACATCTTTCGGATATCATGTGATGGGATGCATTGCTTGGGAGACTCCAGATACGAGAATAGCCGTTGGAGCACAGTCCATGCAGCCACGATGAGACGAGTCCGAAGCAGTCGACAGCAGAGAAAAGTGGAGTAAGTGGTTCGTACGAGATCTTGATGAGATGACCTTCCACTCCGCCGACATCAGTGATTTGATACGCATGCAGAGGCATTGATTATTGATATATCTTCCAAAAGGAGTCGCGATGAGAATGCAACCGTTCCGGAACAAGAAATATATATAGTAAAGAGTGGTAACTTCCGGGAAATTCGGCAGAAACCAGATTTGAGAGAGACCTCAACATGACCTTTCTGGAATACTATGCGAGAAGACTTGGACCTAGGAGCGGTCATATTGCGCATACCCAGCAGGCCAGAGTTCGGCATCGTCGACGAGATAGTTAGCCAGAGATCTGTAGAGGATGTGCCAGAGCGGGACTATTTCCGTTGTTATTCTATATTGGGCCGTTGAGCCGAGGAGCTATATATCTAACAATGCACAGTGAGAGACAAGAGCCTAAAAGCACCAGGCGCCAGATCAGGAACAGGAGGCAAGTAGATATCTTGCTCTACTAGTATTGGATGCACCGACACCTTCTCGACTTTGAAGGAGGAAATATCGATGACGGTATTTATGATTTGTGATTTGGTGATTCGATTATCACGTATCCGTCACCTTGGATTTCGGTATTTTGGGCGATCTATTCGCATGATTTAGTCTTGATGACTGAGTTTCATGATATTTGTTTTCGAGCACCATGGTTGCACCTACTGGGTATTCATATTTTGTGCATAGTTATTACCCTTGAGATATGCTTTATACATCGTTATGTTGATTTTGATTTCATGCCTATGTTATGCATGTGATTTGACTTATGCTTTCAGCATAGTTTTCATGCACTTTTAGTGTTTTGATTTGATTTGTGCACACTGATGCACATGATTGTGAGATTATATACTGCGGTATACCTGATTTGGATTGAGGTTTATTGTATATCGTCGATTTCGATTATGATATTGATGTTGATTTCGTGCACTCTGTGCATTTGATTTGGATTCTTGCGCATATTTGGCGCGCTTGGATTGGATTTTTGCGCATGTTCGGCGCTTGATATTGGATTCGTGATTTTGTGCATGATGGATGCACCAGTTTTGGATTTTCGCGCATGTTGGGCGCATGTTATGAGATGCGATTTTGGTGCACACCAGATGCACTAAATCGGGATTCTTTGTGGATATTAGATGCACCTGATATTGCTGTCAGGCACACCGTTGCCCTTGACAGATGTTTCGTGCACACCTGTTGCACTTAGATGTTGTTTATGTGCCCATGTACGACACATTCATTGATTTTGATTTCCATGCGCACCATACGCACGCGACATTCTTATGCACCTTTTGGGATTGATTTTTTATGGAGCAGTACGTTTTTATGATATTTACTATTGTTTCGTACTGAGCAGGACTAGTCAGAGGACAGTACCTGGATATATTTTGCATGTATTGATAGTTATCGAAGGGATTTCCAAAAAGAGCTATAGACTCAGTATTTACCTACGTGTCTGATATGACACGAAACGTTTAAAAACAAGGGAACCCTTCTAAATTATTTTCAAAACGGCGGTACGTTCATATGAAACAAAGGGTATATATGTATATATTTATTTTCTTACACTAGACGTCCGCCACTATGCCGCGAGACGCGCATCGCACAACAACATGAAAGATTTGGCATGCATTTCCTTCAGATGTTTACATGTATAGTTTTGATGCATATCATGTTGGTTTTCACGTTAGATTTGACATCGTTGTCTTCCCCATGACTCCGATGATTGCGGGATGCTTGACAGAGTTTTGATTTTGAGTTATTTGCTCATTGTTTATGCGCACGCATTGCGCTATGATGCGTTTTATGTATTGATGATTTCGGAGCCCCGACGACTTGGACTTTTTACTGAAATGTTTTAGTATTTGAGGGGTTTAAATTTAAATTCGGGGACCGAATTTCTTTAAGGGGGGAAGATTGTAACATTTCAAAAAAATTATTTATTATTTTTGGGAATTTTTATAATTAAATAATAAAATATTGAATATTTTAATAAGGCGGTATAATTAAATACCGATAAATGGGGAAAAAATTTGAAAAATTATGGAAATTATTAAAAAGAGGGTGTTTTATGTGAATTATGCAAATTAAAAGTTTTTATGATTAATTATACGCTATTTAGTGCTAATCGCGATTAAAAATCGCTAATCGGGCTTTAAGCGTGTTTTGTGCAAAACATGCACCATATCATTTCACACATGTGTTACATTTTCCTACATGGCTTTATCATCATTTTTCATTCTTTGCTTTGGGTTCACTATTGAGGAGAGAAGGAAATAAAAGAAAAGGAAAAGGAAAAAGATTAAACAATTGTGCATAGTGTGAGGTAAGGGCATGAAAGAGTGTGTGTGAGGGGTCAAGAGAGCCATTCCCATTTGTCCCTTGTTTATTCATCATTTTCTCCTCTCCACTTCAGCCCCATGGCAGCACCTCCTCCACCTCCACTCCAAAGTCCCACTTCATCATCAAGACAACTCCAAAACCTAATCTCCACTTCACAAAAAAGGTGCACAAGCTCACAAGCTACACTTTGGGCCAAGAAGGTTTGAGTTTTGGCACTGTAGAGGATTCATGGGTCCCAAATGAGGTAATCCCTTCACAAATAGCGTAGTATTTCATTTGCTTATGCATCTATTCAAGTTTGATTTCGATTTAGTGGTGATTTGTGAACTTTGAAAATCCCTAGTGAGGGTTAAGGGTTTCTTTGAGTTGTGATGGTGTAGGTTAGTGCTATTGGTGACCTTAAACCCCCCTTAGTGTTTAAAACTGAAACCAAACTCAATTTACTGAAAATACGGATTTACAGAACTTTTCATGTCGGTTTTGTGAGTTTTAGGGTGTGCAGGGAAATCTGGAATGAACCGAGACTTTTACTAGAAAAGTAAACAATACCAGAGGACTAGAATTGACCCTAGGAACACTATGTAGCAAGACGAACCCCATTGGAGCATGCAGGGCAGGCGAGATCAGAATTTAGGGGGAGGGGCTCGGCCACTTGGTGAGGGGGTGGGTCCAGGTTTCTTCTGTAGGTCATATATACCCTATATATCACCCTAGTGTTGTTTGCTCACATTGTTTTCACCCTATACAAAATCTATGTCTGAAAACTTGATTTGCTGTTTTGATTCGAGTTATGGTTTTTCGTATTTTAAATTCTGGATTTTTGTATTTGTTCTTTATCTCAATCACGTGAAGTTTTTACGTCTATATCGAGTGATATCGGATTGTTTTGCGAGGGCACACCATAGGTTTTGACCTATGCGAGTTCCGCGTGTCGTTTTGGTTTCGACTTGGTTTTTAATGCGATACGATACGCTATGATGTGTAGGTACCCTCGCGAAGACTTCAAGATGACAAGCAAGCGCGTGGCGACGTCGACATCGGCAAGCAAAGATCAAGGTGAGTAGATTATATCTACGGGGGAAGTCGGGTGGATGGCGTATAGCACCCCCGCAGTTCGATGTTTAGTATGCTATATATACTACATATATATGATAGATTTGTGTGTGACATGTATATTCAAGATATGATTAGGTGTTAAATGGTTAGATTAGGGTTATTAGAAGTGAACTAGTATAGCTTCTTAGTCGCGGACCGTAGAATAGGTTTACACCCGCACGCACACACATGCTTACTTTGTTATACTTGTGCGTATATGGGGATACATATATATACACACACACATAGGCATGGGACTATGTATATATATACACGTATACCTACACATGGATGATGAGGATTGTTATGGTATTTGGAGATGAGTCGATGAGATTGGACATGGTGCCATGAGATCGGTGATATGATGTGATTCGTATTATGAGATACGACATGAGATTTTAGGGGGCCTTGGGGTGTGTGTTTTCATACATGCATATATATATCGATGGTATCAGTTTGTACTAGACTTAGATCAGTACCCCAGTTCATGAGATATGATGATAAGGATACCAGATAATTGATGAGATAAATGTGAGATTTGACCCGTACCCAGATTTGGGATGCCGTACGATGGATTTACGTACGAGCTATATATTGATGATAGATCCGCACTCTTGATTCGAGGATGTCATATTGTATATTGTATCGTATGTGATACTATTGAGGCGGGATCACCGACTATTATATTTATATGTATATCGACTCAGATTTAGGTGGTTTCCATACACTTTCGATTAGCTTGTTAGTTAGATCAGTAGTTTACTTATTAGATGTTAGAATAGACCTGAGTCATACCTATTTCAAAACTAACGAATCGTGAGTATTTTAAAGACAGGTCAAGGGATTCTATGGATATTTTCAAAGGACGCATCTTTTCTTAAAAACACCGTAGCCCTTATTTTTCTAAACACCACGATTCGTCTTATTTCAAATGGCAAAACGATATGACATTTACATATTGATGTAGATTCTTCACTGTTGTGTTTATTATTCATTTTCCGCATATTCTTGCTATTCGCATCGCATTGCATGTTTAAATGTGTTTATTGTTATATTAAAACCATGCTGTCAGGACACCAGCACCATTATCGATGATGCGTATGTTCCACGTACACCTGCTTGCCGGCTCACACACTTCATCATCGATAATTTCCATGTCACTACACAGTAGGATTGTTGCATCAGGATATGACTACTTGTACATCCATATTTGCGTACACACATATTGTACACCCACACTTGCATACATACGTATTAGCATGCACATAGATGATTCTGGCTTGATTTTGGAGATTTGGGAACCGCAAGATACATTTTAAAACTGATTCATTTTAAAGGAGCGGTTTTCCCTTGATATGTGCATATTACTGTTTTATGTTGCCTGATATACTAATATGCTTACATTTCTATCATATGTCGCATACATCATGCCTTATGATTTTACGCATTGAGATATGCCGTTTTCATGAGATTTCTGGATTTGAGAACCGTGGTCATTTTAAAGGAAAGTATGCATTGTTTAAAAACCCAGTTTCTCTTGATATGATATTTCAGTGCGTCCACCATGCGTTTTCTCGATTCTGAGACGTGTGACATGTGAAACCCGATTCGAGGAGTTGGATGAGGCCGATTGCGGGTACATGGTGGACCCGGTATGGTACCCCGGGGCGAGAACGGATCTGTCGTGCAGTAGGCGATGAGCCTGGCATAGGGACTACTACCTACCGGTGATTGTATTTGAGCTCGGCGGATATCCGGAGGATACCGACCGGAGTTGAGAGATGATATGGGCCGATCCGGACTGACGGAGCCCGTAGGCCGATCCGGACTGACGGAGCCCGATATATGAGGATTTACGTGCCGATGCTAGGCACGGGTTTCATGATGTTTTCGAGTGTCGATGCTGGACACTCAGGTTCCATGATTTTGATGTGTCGCAAGGGACACACGTTGATTTATATCCTCATACTTCCATGCATATGCTTTATGATATTTACATGCATGATGTTTTATGTCATTGGTCGACACGTGGACGAGATCCACATGCATACAGACATTGATTTCATAGTCGGATGATATCCACATACTTATAGACTTCATGATACAGTTGGCAGTGATTCATGTTGGTTACACTGATCACACCTCATATTTATGATATGTTGCTACCTGAGGCACTGGTACGAGCACTTGGTACTACACTTATGTATAGATGTTTACCCTTGCCACCTTATCATGCTTCAGACTTTATCATATTGAGGATATATATATATATATATATATATATATTTGATCGTCTTGATCTAGGATGAGTCATACATACGATTTCTGCTCTGTGATGTTTTCTACTCACGAGTTGGCAACTCACCCCCGTTGTGCCACAGTTCTTGCAGGTTTTTGCCTTACAGGTTTCATTGCGGCTTTTCTGGCACACTGCTCCCTTTCTGGGTGATTACTTTGGTAGGTGGGTTCACTTGCACCGTGACCACCATTGTACTTATTTATTTTTAGTTGTATCTAGTAAATTCCATCAACCAAATTTGTATATTTATTCAGACTTAGAAAACCAGTTGTGTATTATTTCGACCTTAGAGTCGCGCGTTGTAGTATTATGGTTTCATGATGATTTTGAGTTTCCTTTTGAGTTTTGATCCTCGCCCTTCGGCGTTGTATATTATATTGCTTGCGTGGTTGTGACCGTCGATTGACGAAGAGCTAGCTCCCGCTTGGGGATGTCTTTTATCATTATGCATATATTATTCTTGTTGTACCCCGTTCGGGGCCAGTATTTACAATGGAAACTCTGCCGAAATTTTCAGAAAACACTTGAGATTTTAAAAATGCATATTCGGCTTACTTATTTAAAAACCCTGTTTTTAAATAAGTGTTTTCTTCACTTCTTTAAAACTAGTTTTCCTTCATTTATTATTTAAAATGGTTTTAGATTTCTGGGCTTTTGGCTTACTTGAATTAGATGGGGTCCTATAGACTTCATATGATTCAAGGGCCAGTCACGTGCTATTTCGGGCCGTGACACAATATAACAATATAACATGTTAAGATAAAGTGCAACCAGATAGCATATTATCATGTCGAGCAAGAAAGTCCTATATATATATGTCCAAACATCCACTATAATACAATAATGGCCTCTAGGGCATACATATTCTTAACAATCTCCCACTTGCACTAAGGCCAGTTGTTGTAGTATCTCAAGTTAGTTATATGTATGCCCTAGAGGCCATTACTGTACATAGGATGTATATTGTAGTGGATGCTGGGACATATATAGGTAGGACTTTCTTGCTCGACATGATAGTACGCTATCTGGTTGCTCTTTATCTTAACATGTATACTTTCTGTCTCTCTGATTACATGTTGATAAAGCCCTTAGGATGTGTACTCGACTTCCAGGACTATGATGAAGATCATACTAGTGGGGCCTGGGTAGTCAATGAGTACATCCTTCATTGTTCCTAGTCGTGGGAATATCGAGACGGGGCATCGATATTCCAGAGTAGACTAGCGTATATCATCTCGACCCATGTGATGGGCAATGGATGATCCCATATCCATTGGTGTTTGACATCAGAGATGGTATGCGGGTGCTCAGTGGAGACTGGGTACACTGAACGGACTCGCCGAGAACTCCCAGATGGTATTATACCTCACGTCAGATGGCAGTTCTCTGGTGACACTGGTACAGCTTAGTCTGTTGACCCGAGATCGTCATAGAGTCTTGTGTGTCTCCCACTGTGCTTTGATTTCCACCCTACCACGGCTCTACTGAGTCGTGCAAACAGGTGGTTTTTGGGTACAGTCCCGATTCACATGGAGGCAATGAGCGATAGGAGGGAATTCGTCTCTCCCGGTATTGGGGGTGGATGTTGCGCTATGCTCGACTGGCCATAACAGGAAATCCCTGGCCAGGGTTGCAGTGATATATTGGTAAGAGTTATCAGTAGTTTCACGAATGTTATGGACCTTACGTCGGCATGACATATCAAGCTACTGGGGTCTGACGTTTACCACCCCTAGGCGAGATATGCGACATATCAGACGAACAGACCGGACTATACGGTAAGTGTTACTGGTTGGATTCACAAGAGTGTGAGCGGGCTTGCTCGTCGATCTTCTGATCGCTCAATACCCGGGTGGCCGTTACGTTTAGCAGACCGCTTGCGGCTTGTGGGTGATTGATATGATCATCATCTGCTGCCGGCGTATTGACGCGTCTTTAGAGTCCTACACAGAGGTTTCCTGGCTCAAGCGAAACGAAATAGGAGTGCATATGAGATGTGTGCGGGACCGAGAATAATGCGTGTATGTGATACCGTATTTCATTCTCGCGATGAATGTTTCGATTGGTTGTATGCGATATAACCTAGTTATCGAATCGAAGATTGATTCGATAAGTCGATACGTTGTATACTAGTCGGTTATGTGCGACATGACCGGATCATTGAATCAAGTGTTGATTTAATGATTTAATGTATA
The DNA here is from genome assembly GCA_030015575.1 of Agapanthus africanus. Lineage (NCBI taxonomy): Eukaryota > Viridiplantae > Streptophyta > Magnoliopsida > Asparagales > Amaryllidaceae > Agapanthus > Agapanthus africanus. Next base: position 266,458,404 of record JASDDO010000016.1, on the reverse strand, counting down.
ATTATATATTTGATATATTACTTTGCATTAACTAGTATCGGTTCATTTTAAATGGATTTTCTCACTTGAAATGCACATTGTATATGTGATATATTTTTTATGTGCACTTGATTGTATCATGTTTGATGATACATGTTAACTTGAGTTTGTGTAAAGATTAAACCATGGTTATATGAATGGTTAGGGTTTTGTTTATTTATTCATTTATTTATTTTGATTATTTATTTTGGAAAAGAAAATGGAAATGGTGGCTTTCTTTGTTTCTTTCATGAAGCTTCATGAAGAGTTGAAAGCTTGACCATTTTTGTTTTATTCCCTTAACCTAACCATTTACCTAACCCTAGTTTACTCTCTACACTTGAACATAGTTAGTATATGATAAGTATTCAGATGATTTTCTATTTTAGAAAAATACTTATCATATTCTATCATCTTCTTCTTCTTCTTCTTCAAGAAGAAAACTTGCCACCATTAATGGCATCTTGAGCAAATGAGTGAAAAATCCAATTCTAAAGTGAACTCACCTCCTATTTCTTCATCCTCTACCTCTTGCCAAGTAGTATAGGGTGTTTTCTTCACAAGTTTCATGGCTTGGTGAAGTTGGAGCTTGATCTTGTGTTGCCTCGACGTAGATCATCTTCGGCATCGTAGTCGATGACCTAGCCTGCCCATTTCTCCGATGAAGCCGATGCTAGAGTCCGGGATTCGATTTGGACAGCGGAGGGACGTCATCACGGAGCCTAGGAGGTGGAGGACCGGATCTACAAAGGTTGTAGCCTCTTTCCTTTTATGTTAAAGTTGTTTATTTGCATTGCATCGCCTATACATCCAGTTAACGATCCGTATTAGGGTTTCTCGGCACTTGTAAAATTTTAATTGGCCATGTTTGATCACTTGTGAGACTTCATTAGTGTGCCTAGGAACCCTATAGTGGTATCAGAGCCTAGCTAGAGCCTTAGGCGATGCGTAGACGGAGTTAGAAGTCCGATCGAACCGAAACCCTAATACAAAATCCACTCTCTGTACATTTTTGTAAATTGTGGATTTTTGTCAATTAAAAATATCCAGAAAATTCAGCAGGCTTTTTCATGAATTACTGTGAAGCACGTGAGGGTAACTCGACCACGTGGCCGCGGAACCGCGGCATTGTAAGGTTAGTATAGCACCCTATGAAGAGTTTTGAAGCATCACATGACCCAAAGTTATAATTTTTATGGTGCTAAACTAACATGCAAAGGGATCGATCCTAGAAAATTAGGGTTACGAAATAAAAAGCGAACTAATCTAGGGTTTCGAGACTACAACCTTTGTAGCTCCCTTTCGCTGGACTCCTTGGTCTCTAGGGTGTTGAACGAAGGTCCTCTTGAAGTCCCCTTGTGTCCACGACGATCCACCACGGAGATCTCCGTCCAAGCTCGCAACTTCATCATACCGAAGAGAACACTCTAAACAAAACGGCTAAGCTTGTGTACAATGATGTTGTGGTTAGGTTTCTCACTTCAAAAACCTATCTTTAAGTGGTATTTGCTCACTAAAAGAAACTAGAGAGCAAAAGAGCAAGAGGAAGAAGATGGTGGCAATTTTTGACAAGAGGTAAAAGATAACTCTAGTGAAGAAAAAGAAATATATCAATATAAATTTTATTCCTTCATGCTATGAACCATGGTTAAAGTGATGGAGACATTATTTAACTTTAGTTTGGAATGATAAAGAGAAGGATAACCTTAGGTTAGTGGTAGTTGAGCATGGTTAGGTCAAAGGAAGAATGTAGAAGCATGAATGATCATCCTTCCCTTTTTCATTTTCTTTTAAATCCAAAATTAAATACTAATCTATTATATAATCCATGGTGTGAGTCTTATATTGCCACCATTTCCATATGCTAACAACCATGATAGATGAGTGTATGTATGTGTGCATGTATGCACATCCACATGTGCATGAAACTAGCATGAAAGAAAGAAAGAAAGAAAAGCACACATGCATGCACACATCTATCATCTAAGAAAAGGTTTTAAGTGAGAAAACTAATGGTTAAATGATAAATCAACACTTGATTTATCAATCCGGTCATATCTCATATGACCCCACCAAAAGCAGTTCACCCGATCAATGTTCGGTATCATATACGCACATTTCAATCGGGTGCATGCGCATATCGCATATGCGCACCACAACGTTTCGCCTGGACTGGGTAACTCCTTTGTGGGACTCTAAGACTAGTCAATACACCGGCAGAGGGTAATGATCATATCAAGTACCCTCAAACCGCAAGCGGTCAGCTAAACGTAACGGCCACCCGGGCATTGAGCGATCAGAAGACAACAACCGAACCTGCTACAACTCCCGTCGAGCCATCCGGCAACACTACCGTACAGTCCGGTCTCTTCGTCAGATATGCTGCATATCGAGCCTAGGGATGGTCACGTCGACCCCAATAACTCAATAAGTCGTGCCGGTGAATGGTCTATAACAGATCGAGAAACTACTGATAACACTTATCAGCAAATCTCAGCAGCCCTGGCCAGGGACTTACTGATATAACCAGTCGGGCACAGTACAGCATCAACTCCCAATATCGGGAGAGACGAAACCCCTCCTATCGTTCATTGCCTTCGTGTGTCTCGGGACTGTACCCAACGGCCACCTGCTTGCACGACTCAGTAGAGCCGTGGTAGGGTGGTAATCAAAGTACAGTGGGAGAACACACAAGGTTCTATGACGATCTCGGGTCTACAGACTAACCTGTACCAGTGTCACCTGAGAACTGCTATCCGACGATAGATATAATTCCATATAGGAGTTCTCGGTGAGTCCGTCCAGTGTACCCAGTCACCACTGAGCACCCGTATATGATCTTGATGTCAAACATCGATGAATGTGGGAACATTCATCGCCCATCTTATGGGTCTAGTATTATATACGCTAGTCTACTCTGGTATATCAATGCCCCGTCTCGATATACCTACGACTAGGGACGTTCCAGGATATGCTTATAGACTACAGATGTCCCACTAGTATGATCTCCATCATAATCAGAGTAGTCAAGCCGATATCCTCAGGGCTTTATCAGCATGTATGAATGAATAGAAGCATGATCAAATAAACATGTCAGATAAAGAAGAACCAGATAGCATACTATCATGTCGAGCAAGAATGCAAACTGAATATATATACATATATAGATACATCCACTATCACATAATGGCCTCTAGGGCATACATATATCCAACAATCTCCCACTTGCACTAAGGCCAGTTATTGGCGTATCTCATACCCAACATCTCAAAAAGTCGCTCATGCTGTGGCTGAGGGAGGGCCTTGGTGAGTGGATCCGCGGCGTTGTTCTTTGTGTCTACTCTTTTAATCTCGATCTCGCGGCGATCTACAATCTCCCGGATCAAATGAAAGCGCCTCAGGATATGTCTGGACCGCTGATGGGATCTGGGCTCCTTGGCTAACGCCATCGCCCCATTATTGTCACAATACAAAGGTATTGGATCAATAATGGTTGGAACTACTCCTAGCTCCGAGACGAACTTCTTCATCCAGACGGCTTCCTTGGTAGCATCATTTGCAGCAATGTACTCAGCTTCCATCGTAGAGTCTGCAACGGTATCTTGTTTGGAACTCTTCCAACTTACCGCCCCTCCATTGAGGGTAAATACAAACCCTGAGATAGATTTGCTGTCATCCTTATCGCTCTGGAAGCTCGAATCGGTAAAGGCCTCCATTTGGAGATCTGTATTACCATACACCAAGAACAATTCTTTAGTCCTTCGTAAGTACTTAAGAATGTTCTTCACAGCTGTCCAGTGGTTCTCCCCTGGGTTGGATTGATATCTGCTTACAACACTAAGTGCATAAGCTACATCTGGGCGTGTACATAACATCGCATACATTATAGATCCTACTGCCGAAGCATAAGGTATAATGCTCATGCGAGCTCTCTCTTCATCGGTCTTTGGACAAGAATCCTTGGAGAGAGTGACTCCATGGCAAGCGGGTAAGGCACCCCGCTTGGAGTCTTCCATACTAAACCTCTTTAGGATGGTGTTGATGTACCTGGTTTGGGACAGTCCCAATAACTTTTTGGATCTATCCCAATAGATCCTTATGCCCAGGATGTATGTGGCATCACCCAGGTCCTTCATGGAGAACCTTAGTGATAAGAATGATTTGACCGACTGTAGCATAGGAATATCATTTTCTATCAGAAGAATATCATCCACGTACAATACGAGGAATGTGACACCTCTTCCTACAGCCTTCTTATAAACACAAGGTTCATCTGGATTTTTGATGAAATCAAACTCTTAGATAACATCATCGAAACAGATGTTCCAACTCCGAGATGCCTGCTTTAACCCATATATGGATTTAAGCAATCTACATGCTTTCTCGCTGCTCCTACTGTCAATGAAGCCCTCTGGCTGATCCATATAAACGCATTCTTCTAAATCTCCATTTAGAAATGCTGTTTTAACGTCCATCTGCCAGATTTCATAGTCGTAGTGAGCAGCTATAGCAAGTAGGATCCGAATGGATTTAAGCATTGCTACGGGCGAAAAAGTTTCGTCATAGTCCAAACCTGGTCTTTGACGAAAACCTTTCGCTACAAGTCTTTCCTTATAGGTCTCTACCTGCCCATCCACACCAATCTTTCTTCTAAAGATCCATTTGCACCCTACAGGTTTTACCCCAGGGGGTACAACGTCCAAAGTCCATACTTTGTTGGTGTACATAGACTCCATTTCGGATCTCATGGCATCCAGCCACTTCACAGAGTCACCACTCGTGATAGCTTGCTGAAAACTGGTAGGATCATCATCATCCATGATGCAATCTTCTCCGTTACTATCAATGAGGAAACCGTAGTACCTCTCCGGTGGGCGAGAAGTCCTACCAGATCTACGGAGTGGCCGAGGTTCTTCAGTTTCTGTTGCAACAGCCGGTTCAACCAAATCGTCATTTGTAGTTTGTGTCTCCAGAACCTCTTCTAGATCTACTACCTTGCCATCATCTTTATCTGTGAAAAACTCTTTTTCCAAGAATGTGGCATACTGAGAAACAAACACCTTTTGTTCCTCTTTGTGGTAGTTAGATATCCATAAGAATTCTTTGGATATCCCACAAAGTTACACATGACTGACCGTGTCTCGAGTTTGTCCGGATTCTGCTTTTTAACATAGGCCGGGAAACCCCAAATCTTAATTCTTTTAAGAGATGGTCTCTTCCCATTCCATATCTCATATGGCGTGGTAGACACGGCTTTGGTTGGAACCCTGTTTAGCAGAAACGCTGCAGTCTCCAATGCATGTCCCCAAAACGAGACTGGTAACTCAGCGTCACTCATCATGGATCGGACCATATCTAATAGGGTCCTATTCCGTCGTTCTGACACACCGTTGTGCTGTGGTGTGTAAGGAGGAGTGAGCTGAGAGAGAATCCCATTCTGTTTTAGGAAGTTTGCAAATTCTGTACTGAGATACTCTCCACCTCGATCTGATCGAAGCATCTTAATACTCAAGCCAGTTTGTTTTTCTACTTCTTGTTTATATTCAATGAATTTCTCGAAAGCGTCGGACTTGTGCTTTAATAAAAATACATGACCGAATCTTGAGAAATCGTCAGTGAATGTAATGAAGTATGAAAAACCGCCTCTAGCCTGTGTAGACATAGGCCCACATACATCACTATGTATGAGGCCCAGGAGCTGAGTAGCTCTTTCTCCGTGTCCGGTAAACGGAGTTTTGGTCATTTTACCCTTGATACAAGACTGGCAAGTCGCATAAGATTTATATTCAAAAGAGTTTAAATATCTATCTTTGTGTAACCTGTTTAGTCTTGTTTCGTTAATATGACCAAGTCTACAATGCCAAAGAAAAGCTTCATTTAATTCTAAAAGTTTTCTTTTATTAGTGTGTTGTATATTGAAAACTGTGTGTTGATTTAGGACATATATTCCGTTATTAAGTGTACCATACCCAACCAACATTTGATTTAGGTGAATGTTCATAACATTGTTCTGCAACACAAAATTATACCCTTCATTGTCCAACAAAGAAACGGATATTATATTACATAGCATACTTGGTACAAAATAACATGGATTCAAAATCAAAATACATCCAGATGGCAACCCCAAGTGATACTCTCCCACTGCGACTGTATGTACATTGGAACCATTTCCAACGCGGAGAGTATGGTCACCTGTCCTCAAAACCTTGCTATTTCTCAGCCCCTGCATGGAATTGCAAATGTGAGAACCTGAACCGGTATCCAATACCCAGGAAGCAGAGTTTATAGAAAAACAGTTTTCAGTCACAAACGCACCTGAAGCAGAAGCATCACCATGCTTCTTCTTGAGACTTAGGTACTCCGTGCAATTGCGCTTCCAATGTCCTGTCTTGTGGCAATGAAAACACTCACCCTTCCCCGGGTCTCCAGCTGTGGACTTTCCCTTTCCCTTCACCTTTTTGACTCCGCCCTTAGGATTAGTGGGTTTCTTCTTTTTCTTTCCCTTGGCCTTAGCTTTCGGGCGAGAAGAAGAAGACTGTCCAATAGTCATAACGGGAGTCTTTGCTGACTTCATAGTGCTCTCTGCACTCCTTAACATATTAAGGAGTTCAGGGAGTTCCTTCTCCATGCCATGCATGTTAAAGTTCACTATGAACTGAGCAAAGGTGGAGGGGAGGGACTGCAGAATAATATCTATATATTGTTCATTGTCCATTGTCCATCCGAGGCCCTCAAGCTCTTCTATGAGAGCTATCATCTTCAAAACATGGTCTGCTACTGGTGTGCCAGGGGCCATCCGCATCTGAAACAGTTTCTTTGATGCTTCGTATCGTAATACGCGGGACTGCTCCCCATACAACTCCTTTGTATGGAGCAATATCCCGTGAATGTCCATGTCCTCGTGCTGCTTTTGATGTGTGTTGTCCATCGATGCAAGCGCGAGGCATTTTGCCTTGGCACAGTCAGCGTCTCATGTCTTGCGGACTTCAATGTCCGCAACTGAGGACTTTGGGCCTGGGACGGGCGGGGCTGAAGCCGTGAGGACATATGATACTTTATCATAAGTCAAGGCGATCTTTAGATTCCTCAGCCAGTCTTTATAGTTGGTCCCATTCAGTTTGTTCTTATCTAGTAGAAGCTTAAGTCCAGTCATTGGTATCTGCCATTAAGAGAGAGAAAAGAATACACTCAGCGAAAGCTCTTGCACAGATTAGATTGGTTTATTATCTTGTCTAATCGATGTTTCCCACTGCTTTTTATCAAGTTTTCTTTCAAACCTTAAAAAGAAAAGCTAGCCAGGATTAATTACAGTCTACAACTTCGCTAACCGTTCAGCCAGGCCAGTGTCGGTACTTTGAGGGAGGTTCCCCGTGCTTTCGCACGGACCTAATTAGAGCAAAACCTCGTTTTCCCAGAGGCGGAGCCCCGTTAACACCTTTCTAGACACCTAATGAGTTAGCTAATTGTAAACTGTAAAACTCTCCTAGGAGCAACTATTGCCCACAGTGGGATCGGGATCCAACCATCATATGGAAGGTATGCAATCTCATTGCAAATTTCAACACTTGAAATTCCCGATGTAATTTTTACCCCTAGTACTTATGACCTTAACTATGGTCAACAAATCATAAGTACCAGTCAAGTTCTACCCGTCATTTCTTGATCAATTAGACCCACCCATATGACCCTTAACTATGGTCAACAAATTCGCATGAATGTCCTAATTAATCTGCATCATATGCAGTGTAGGAAGACATCACTTAGCTACCGTACACTACGCCTTAACTAAAGTCAACAAACGTAGCACGAATACTAAGTACTCTACTTCCTAAAATGACGGAGGGTTGCGAATGATTTTTAAGAAAATCTTTAACGCTTTGAACTTGATATCGTTGTAGAATCAAACAGTTTTCAAAAGGAGTGGCTTAAGCTCCGCAGTTTTGAAATGTAGCTTTTTCATAAATAGCCGAGTAGTTTTTAAATCCGATTCTACAACATCTTTTTAGGTTTATTTTCTTTACATTAATCACATTAATGTAATCCCATCATTTAAGTCCTTAAGCCAATCACAGAAAAGAAACGAGAATACCACGTACGCTTATGCCATCCGCATTCGCCGCAATGTTCCGTTATGCACCGTTAGGTTACTTAACTAACGGCATACCGGGACGGGACTAGCACGGGTGTAAAACATAAGCAACGTCTGCTATATATCATATATATAATATGTCATTCGTCTCAGATATCACAGAACACAGGCAGCAGAAAACATAGATATAACGTGGGATATCCTAGGACGTCCGTATTTAGTATTTAGCCAGAATAGAAAATACGGATTCCACAGTCGCGATGAATAGCCAAGCCCACACCCTGGACCCCTACGAGAGCGGCAAGTGACCCTACCAATCCTGGAGTTTAGGAGACCCGGTCTCGACTCCTCGAGATGGCCTCCCACTGAACCCCAGAACCCGATCACCTGTGCTCCCCTCCTTGGGTCCATCCTAATGCGGAAAAGTAAATAATATACAACACTGGTGACACAACCGCAACCTGGAAGTGCCCCAAATAAAAGAATATTACATTACATTTGAATTTACATGAATGAAAAAATAAAACTCTCATCTCACAAAAACCCCCGGCTATTCGATCGCGACAATCCTACACATCATACCTCAGCAACACATAACATCAACGTAAGTAAGTATGCGTACCCCGATTGTCGTTGATGTATAGCAACGAAAACGGCGATATCGTACATACTACACTTACGGTCATAGAAAAGAAAGTGTAAAACTACAATATTTGGAATCCAGATTCTCTTTAGACATCATAAATGCGAAATATCACATATTTCGTATTTCATGCCTAAACTACATGAATTCCACATATTGTATCATATTCCAGACAAACAGACAGTATTAAAGTTTTTGAATGAACAACCAAGAACCCAAGATTCACTAAAGCCCAACACTTGAGCAGGGTTCAAAAATCCAGAGTGTGACACAGTAGTGGCGGTCCAGCCGTAGAAGGGTCAAGCCAACGCCTCACATGTGGCACGCCGTACTGCCCCAAACCCTAAGGTTCAAAGGGCAGTTCGAGACGGTCACATAATCGAGTTAAGGTTTGTTGTCTTCTAGAGGGACCACCGCAAAAAGACTTGCACGTATCTCCAAAGTATTTAAACCCCGTGAATAGCGAGCAAATGATATTCGTTCAAACACTTCAATACTTTATAGTTTACCCGGAAAAGAAAATGAAATGAAAATTCCGATCGAAACCACGAGTCCAAAACCATCTCCAGAATTTTTCAACAGCAGATTCAGATTAAACATACTCAAAATATACTATAGCAGGTAAGGAAAAATACTGTGCAAAATGGAGTAAAAGATCCCCTTTTATGGCCGCGGTTCCGCGGTCAAAGTTACTGTTCACTGTCTCGAATTTTCCAGTTTGTCTTATATTTACCTGCTGTATTTTTTGAGAATTTTTAATTCTGATAAAAGTCAGTTTTTAGAAAATTTCCAGAGAGCACCCAAAAAAGTCGTATTTTTGTCCGATCGGGGTTTTCACTTCGTAAAAACGTCGCTTAATGTTCTAGGTCGGCTCTGATACCAATGTAAGGTTAGTATAGCACCCTATGAAGAGTTTTGAAGCATCACATGACCCAAAGTTATAATTTTTATGGTGCTAAACTAACATGCAAAGGGATCGATCCTAGAAAATTAGGGTTACGAAATAAAAAGCGAACTAATCTAGGGTTTCGAGACTACAACCTTTGTAGCTCCCTTTCGCTGGACTCCTTGGTCTCTAGGGTGTTGAACGAAGGTCCTCTTGAAGTCCCCTTGTGTCCACGACGATCCACCACGGAGATCTCCGTCCAAGCTCGCAACTTCGTCAAACCGAAGAGAACACTCTAAACAAAACGGCTAAGCTTGTGTAGAATGATGTTGTGGTTAGGTTTCTCACTTCAAAAACCTATCTTTAAGTGGTATTTGCTCACTAAAAGAAACTAGAGAGCAAAAGAGCAAGAGGAAGAAGATGGTGGCAATTTTTGACAAGAGGTAAAAGATAACTCTAGTGAAGAAAAAGAAATATATCAATATATATTTTATTCCTTCATGCTATGAACCATGGTTAAAGTGATGGAGACATTATTTAACTTTAGTTTGGAATGATAAAGAGAAGGATAACCTTAGGTTAGTGGTAGTTGAGCATGGTTAGGTCAAAGGAAGAATGTAGAAGCATGAATGATTATCCTTCCCTTTTTCATTTTCTTTTAAATCCAAAATTAAATAATAATCCATTATATAATCCATGGTGTGAGTCTTATATTGCCACCATTTCCATATGCTAACAACTATGATGGATGAGTGTATGTATGTGTGCATGTATGCACATCCACGTGTGCATGAAACTAGCATGAAAGAAAGAAAGAAAAGCACACATGCATGCACACATCTATCATCTAAGAAAAGGTTTTAAGTGAGAAAACTAATGGTTAAATGATAAATCAACACTTGATTTATCAATCCGGTCATATCTCATATGACCCCACCAAAAGCAGTTCACCCGATCAATGTTCGGTATCATATACGCACATTTCAATCGGGTGCATGCGCATATCGCATATGCGCACCACAACGTTTCGCCTGGACTGGGTAACTCCTTTGTGGGACTCTAAGACTCGTCAATACGCCGGCAGAGGGTAATGATCATATCAAGTACCCTCAAGCCGCAAGCGGTCAGCTAAACGTAACGGCCACCCGGGTATTGAGCGATCAGAAGACAACAAGCGAACCTGCTACAACTCCCGTCGAGCCATCCGGCAACACTACCGTACAGTCCGGTCTCTTCGTCAGATATGCTGCATATCGAGCCTAGGGATGGTCACGTCGACCCCAATAACTCAATAAGTCGTGCCGGTGAATGGTCTATAACAGATCGAGAAACTACTGATAACACTTATCAGCAAATCTCAGCAGCCCTGGCCAGGGACTTACTGATATAACCAGTCGGGCACAGTACAGCATCAACTCCCAATATCGGGAGAGACGAAACCCCTCCTATCGCTCATTGCCTTCGTGTGTCTCGGGACTGTACCCAACGGCCACCTGCTTGCACGACTCAGTAGAGCCGTGGTAGGGTGGTAATCAAAGTACAGTGGGAGAACACACAAGGCTCTATGACGATCTCGGGTCTACAGACTAACCTGTACCAGTGTCACCTGAGAACTGCTATCCGACGATAGATATAATTCCATATAGGAGTTCTCGGTGAGTCCGTGCAGTGTACCCAGTCACCACTGAGCACCCGTATATGATCTTGATGTCAAACATCGATGAATGTGGGAACATTCATCGCCCATCTTATGGGTCTAGTATCATATACGCTAGTCTACTCTGGTATATCAATGCCCCGTCTCGATATACCTACGACTAGGGACGTTCCAGGATATGCTTATAGACTACAGATGTCCCACTAGTATGATCTCCATCATAATCAGAGTAGTCAAGCCGATATCCTCAGGGCTTTATCAGCATGTATGAATGAATAGAAGCATGATCAAATAAACATGTCAGATAAAGAAGAACCAGATAGCATACTATCATGTCGAGCAAGAATGCAAACTGAATATATATACATGTATAGATACATCCACTATCACATAATGGCCTCTAGGGCATACATATATCCAACAGGCATGTGCATAGCATGTGCGGCTTTTCCGCGGCCATATAGGAGCTTTTTGTCTTTTTCTTTGCACAGTAACTCCTATTTTGTAGTGCTGGTTTTCCTGGGAATTTTTAATCTGAACTCAAGAGTTAAGTTTTCTGGGTTGTATTGGGGACTCGGTGTTTCGATCGGATTGTCTAATTTTGTCAGTGTGTTTTTCCGGGTAATTTTAGAATATGTTAAAAAGTTCGACCGGATATAAATACCCACTTTTTCCCCTGCCGGGAAATTTCCAATTGTTGGACTTTTCTGTAGTTTAATGACGTTCCAAGTAGTGCAAGTAACGCGATGGACCCTCTAGAAGACAACAAACCTTAACTCGATTATGTGACCGTCTTGAACTGCCCTTTGAACCTTAGGGTTTGGGGCAGTACGGCGTGCCACATGTGAGGCGTTGGCTTGACCCTTCTACGGCTGGACCGTTGGTACTGAGGCACGAACTGAATGTTTTTAGACTTATTTCATGTGTTGAGCTGTATCGGGAAATCTTGGGTGTTCGATTGTTCGATCGGAAAGTTTAACATTTTCTATTTATCCGGAATGTGATACAATAATTGCAATTCACAAGCAGTTATGAGATACCTGAATGAATGTTATAAATCTAGCGGTTTAGTCTCACTTGATCGGTTGCCACGGAATTTTGATGTGATCAAAAGTCCATCGCAATCACGTAGCGTACGCGAAAACTCGCCGGGTAAACTTAATAGACAGCTACACCCCATAGCCCCGACCAAGTGACTGTGTTCCTCCTTGGTGCACTTCGTCGACGGCGTCGGGGGTGCGGCCGCCTACTACAGTTTGCGACGAGCATTCGATCAGAATGTCGGGAATCCTGTTGAATTGCCCGACTTGATATTGAAAAGTGTTTTCGATAATGAGACTAAAATGCGGGGTTTATAATTGTTAGGCATGCGATGTCTAAGTATTTCATTTGGCTAGGCATGCGATGTCTAAAAGATTCCAACTGTTGTAGTTTTACACTTTCTTTTCTGTGACCGTAAGTGTAATATGTGACATCGCCGGTTTCGTTGCTATATGTCAACGAAAATTGGGATGTGCATATTTACTTACGTTGATGACATGTGATGTTATGTGTTGCTGGATATGTTATATTGGATCGTCGTGGTTGAATAGCCGAGTTTTTTTTATGTGAGATGAGTGTTTTTCATTTTCATTCATGTAAAAACTTGTATGTAATATTCTTTTATTGGGGCACTTCCAGGTTGCGGAAGATGTCACCCTTTGTATATTATTTACTTTTCCGCATTAGGATAGACCCAAGTAGGGGAGCACAAGTAACCGGGTTCTGGGGTCCAGTGGGAGACCATCTCGAGGAGTCGAGTTCGGGTCTCCTAACCCTAGAATTGGTAGGGTTGCTTGCCGCTCTCGTAGGGGTCTAGGGGTGTGGGTTTGGCTATTCATCGCGACCGTGGAATCCGTGTTTTATACTGGCTCGTATTAAAAACATGGACGTCCTAGTATATCCAATGTTTCATATGATTCTTCTGCTGCGTTATCTATGATGTGATCATGTGATGTTCTGTGATAGATATAATATATAGTATATATGATATATTATATAGACGTTGCTTATGTTTTACACCCGCGCTAGCCCTGCCTCGTTCTGGCGTTAGTTACCTAACCTAACGGTGCAGACGGGACATCGAGGCGAATGCGGATGGCATAAGCATACGTTATATTTATCTGTGATGATTAGGTGGACTTAAATGATGGGATATTCATTAATGAGATTAATGAAAGAAAATAAACCTAATTGATGTTGCGGAATCGAATTTCAAAATAAAAACAGGTAGCTACAGTTCTTGCTTTGCATCGCGGTGTTCCTTATAGAACATCCTGCACCTTATTCGATAGGGAAAGGACCGAGATCCCTTCACCGGGAATGACTCCTTTAGCAATAACTGGCAGATGCTACAACACTCGGTTTGTCCTCTGATTGCTTCTATAGTTTCTGCTTTGCACAGTGATATATATGATATATCCCGCACCTCATTCGACGAGGAAAGGGCTGACGATCCCTTCACCGGGAGTGACCCCTTTAGCAAAACTAGAAAAGCCTAAAAAACATTCCATTTAAAAACCATTTGATTCCGCAACGAGATCAAGTTCAAAGCGTTAAAGGTTTTTCATAAAAACCATTCGCAACCCTCCGTCATTTTAGGAAGTAGAGTACTTAGTATTCGTGCTGTGTTTGTTGACCATAGTCAAGGCACAATGTACGGTAGCTAAGTGATGTCTTCCTACACCGCATATGATGCGATTAGTTAGGACAGTCGCGTGACTTTGTTGACCTTAGTTAAGGGTCATGTGGGTGGGTCTAATTAATCACGAAATGACGGGTAGAACTTGACTAGTACTTATGATTTGTTGACCATAGTTAAGGTCATAGGTGCTAGGGGTAAAAACCATTATCGGGAGTTTCAAGTGTTGAAATTTGCAATGAGATTGCATACCTTCTATATGATAGTTGGATCCCGATACCCACTGCGAGTAATTGTTACTCCTGGGAGAGTTTTGCACTTTGCAATTAGCCGATCAAGTAGGTGTCTAGAAAGGTGTCAACGGGGTTACGCCTCTGGGAAAACGAGGTTTACTGTAATTAGGTCCGTGCGAAAGCACGGGGAACCTCCCTCAAAGTACCGACACTGGCCTGGCTGAAAGATTGGCGAACTTGTAGAGTGTAATTAATCCCGGCTAGTCTTTCCTTTTAGGGTTTGAAGGAAGATTTGATAAAAACAGTGGGAGCCATCCTGATTAGATAAAATATATAACCAATCTAATCTTGCAAGAGCGCACGCAGAGTGTTTTATTTTCTCTCTCTCCAGGTAGCGACCATATCACGCCTTAATCAAGATAATAATATGGATGTATTGACCGAACCCGCTTGTTATACTGAGCTGGGGTAAGTTGGTCCCGCTCCAACTTATAATTGTTATAAGACAGAGCAGGAAATAGGGGAATACCAGAATTCCCATGCCGCCCAAACGAAGAAAGTGCATGAGATGCATCTCCTTCGGGTATGTTCATTACAAAGAACTGTTTCTCAGTATCCTCCGCATCCTGGGTATTTGATACCGGATCAGGATCCCAGATATGTAATCTGTTACATAGGGCTACAAAAAGGTAGAAAAACTGAGAACGGGTGATAAGTTTCATGAGACAGAAAACGGGGCAAGTGTTGCAGCCAAGTCTGTTGGTCACTGTCACCCTGTATTACCAATACATTGATTCTGAACAAATGCTATTAGATACCGAACCTGATATACAAAATCATATCAATCTCTTTATTTATTAAAGAAATGATAAAATTTTGTATTGCTGGATAATGTTTTGAACATTTCCTATATCAAAAGTTGATCGGTTCAGGCACGTTATCTAAAAGCATTGACGTTCTAAATCAAACTACAGTTCCTAGTATACAGAACACACAAAAGAGGAAGAGTTCAGAAATGAACGATTCTTTCTTGAGGCATTGTAGACTATGTCATATCAATGCGACCCGACTGGCTGAAGTTACATTTTAGATGCATATTTAAATCAGTTTGAATTTACATCTTGTGAAACTTGCCAGTCATGTCACAAAGATTAGATGACCATAGCTCCGTTTACTGAAAACAGAGAAAGAGTTAGTAAACTCTTGGGACTGATACATGATGATGTATGTAAGGTCTCCTGTCTACACATGCCAAGACTGGTTCTTTGTATTTCATTACATTCTCTGATAATCTCTCAAGATTCAGACATATGTTCCTGTTGAAACATAAGTCCGAACCTTTTGAGATATTCACAGAATATAAGTTAGAAGTAGAGAAACAATAACCGGGTATAAGTATTATGTCCTATGATAAGATCAGGGAGGAGAATACTTGTGCATGGCATTCCTGGACCATTCTAAAGGAGAATGAGATTCTCTCTCCGTATTACTCCTCTGAATACACCACAGCACAACGGTGTATCAGGGAGGAGCAATCGCACAATATTAGATATGGTGTGCTCTATGATGAGTATTACTGAGTTACCTATTTCCTTTTGGGAGTTATGCGCTTGAGAAGCTGCATACCTATTGAATTAGGTTCGAATCAGATCACTGCCTACCATTCCATATGAGATATGGTATGGGAAGAGCCTATCTCTTAAGTAAGTTAAGATTTAGGATTGTCCGGCCTATGTCTAAAGGAAAATCCGGACAAGATCGAGGCAGGATCAGTTCTGTAGAACTGGAAAGGTTCCAGCTATACAAAACTGCAGTTGATGATTTGACAGAACCAAAGGATTCTATAGTTCCCGATGAACCTCAGCCTCTCCGCCGATCTGGTAGGGTTCCTCACCTGCCTGAGAGATACCTCGGTTTCTCGATGACAGTGGGAGCGAGGAATGCATCATGAGATGATGACCCAACTAGTTTCAAGCAGGTTATCAAGAGTAGGGACTCTGTAAGAATGGATGGATGCTTAGCGATCTGAGATGGAATCCATGTACACCAACAAAGTATGGACTTTGGTTGCGATATCTGAAGGGTTAAATCCCCATCAGGAGCAAGTATATCTTGAGAAGATTACATGGTGTAAATGGAAAAGTTGTGACTTTCAAAGCTAGACTTGTTAAAGGTTTGCGTCATCGACCAAGAGTGGAAAATGATGAAACCTTTTCCAGGGACTATACTTAAGTCCATCCAGATCCTACTTACCATTGCTACATACCATGACTACGATATCTGGTGGTTGGGTGTCATGACTACTTTTCTAAATACTGATTTAGAATAGAAAGTCAATAAGTACACAGCCAGAGGGCTCCGTAAACAGTGGGAGCAGCGGAAACATGTGCAAGTTGCTTTACAGGATAAAGCAGGCATCGCGGAGTTGGAACATCTGTTTTGATGTTGTAGTCAAAGAGTTTGACTTCATCAAAATGGTAGACGAACCTTGTATATACAAAAGGGTAGTATGGAGTATGGTAATGATCCTCGTAGAGTACGTAGACAACATAATCTTGATAGGAAAATAGTTTCCTATGCTACGATCGGTCGATCTCCACTTATCACATAGATTCTCCATATAGGATCAAAATGATACCTCCTAAATCCTGAGATTTGGGTCTATGAGATAGATCTAAATGGATGTTAGGATTCTCACTAGCTGTAGTAAGATTGTATCAATCGATCCTGGGGAGAATCACTGGAAAGGTTCCAGGGTGATAAGGACAACTGAATGTCAGTCGCAGGCATTGTCTTTACCCTCGGTAAAGGGACGGTATGTTGGAAGAATTCCAAGCTAGATACCGTGGCAAACTAGACGATAAAGGCTGGTAACATCGCTATTATAGATACTACCAAAGAGGCAGTTTGGGTGTATATTGGTTCATAAGATGAACTAGGTTCCCACCATTGTGTGACAATGGAAGTGTGACTTTGGCCAAGGAACCATGATCCCATCAGTGACCCAAACATATTCTGAGGAAGCATCACCTGATCATGGAGATAGTTGATCTCCAGGGTGATCGAGGTAAGGAGAGTAGATTCAGAGGACAACACGGCGGATCCACTCACGAAGGCCTTTTCCCAGAGAGAGACTCATATGGGATGGTTGAGTATTAGATACTGCAACCACTACTACAGATGGCCTTAGTGCAAGTGGGAGATTGTTAGTTATATGTATGCCCTAGAGGCCATTACTGTACATAGGATGTATATTGTAGTGGATACTGGGACATATATAGGTAGGACTTTCTTGCTCGACATGATAGTACGCTATCTGGTTGCTCTTTATCTTAACATGTATACTTTCTGTCTCTCTGATTACATGTTGATAAAGCCCTTAGGATGTGTACTCGACTTCCAGGACTATGATGAAGATCATACTAGTGGGGCCTGGGTAGTCAATGAGTACATCCTTCATTGTTCCTAGTCGTGGGAATATCGAGACGGGGCATCGATATTCCAGAGTAGACTAGCGTATATCTTCTCGACCTATGTGATGGGCGATGGATGATCCCATATCCATTGGTGTTTGACATCAGAGATGGTATGCGGGTGCTCAGTGGAGACTGGGTACACTGAACGGACTCGCCGAGAACTCCCAGATGGTATTATACCTCACGTCAGATGGCAGTTCTCTGGTGACACTGGTACAGCTTAGTCTGTTGACCCGAGATCGTCATAGAGTCTTGTGTGTCTCCTACTGTGCTTTGATTTCCACCCTACCATGGCTCTACTGAGTCGTGCAAACAGGTGGTTTTTGGGTACAGTCCCGATTCACATGGAGGCAATGAGCGATAGGAGGGGATTTGTCTCTCCCGGTATTGGGGGTGGATGTTGCGCTATGCTCGACTGGCCATAACAGGAAATCCCTGGCCAGGGTTGCAGTGATATATTGGTAAGAGTTATCAGTAGTTTCACGAATGTTATGGACCTTACGTCGGCATGACTTATCAAGCTACTGGGGTCTGACGTTTACCACCCCTAGGCGAGATATGCGACATATCAGACGAACAGACCGGACTATACGGTAAGTGTTACTGGTTGGATTCACAGGAGTGTGAGCGGGCTTGCTCGTCGATCTTCTGATCGCTCAATACCCGGGTGGCCGTTACGTTTAGCAGACCGCTTGCGGCTTGTGGGTGATTGATATGATCATCATCTGCTGCCGGCGTATTGACGCGTCTTTAGAGTCCGACACAGAGGTTTCCTGGCTCAAGCGAAACGAAATAGGAGCGCATATGAGATGTGTGTTGGACTGAGAATAATGCGTGTATGTGATACCGTATTTCATTCTCGCGATGAATGTTTCGATTGGTTGTATGCGATATAACCTAGTTATCGAATCGAAGATTGATTCGATAAGTCGATACATTGTATACTAGTCGGTTATGTGCGACATGTTCGGATCATTGAATCAAGTGTTGATTTAATGATTTAATGTATAATTATATATTTGATATATTACTTTGCATTAACTAGTATTGGTTCATTTTAAATGGATTTTCTCACTTGAAATGCACATTGTATATGTGATATATTTTTTATGTGCACTTGATTGTATCATGTTTGATGATACATGTTAACTTGAGTTTGTGTAAAGATTAAACAATGGTTATATGAATGGTTACGGTTTTGTTTATTTATTCATTTATTTATTTTGATTATTTATTTTGGAAAAGAAAATGGAAATGTCGGCTTTCTTTGTTTCTTTCATGAAGCTTCATGAAGAGTTGAAAGCTTGACCATTTTTGTTTTATTCCCTTAACCTAACCATTTACCTAACCCTAGTTTACTCTCTACACTTGACCATGATTAGTATATGATAAGTATTCATATGATTTTCTATTTTAGAAAAATACTTAACATATTCTATCATCATCTTCTTCTTCTTCTTCAAGAAGAAAACTTGCCACCATTAATGGCATCTTGAGCAAATGAGTGAGAAATCCAATTCTAAAGTGAACCCACCTCCTATTTCTTCATCCTCTACCTCTTGCCAAGTAGTATAGGGTGTTTTCTTCACAAGTTTCATGGCTTGGTGAAGTTGGAGCTTGATCTTGTGTTGCCTCGACGTAGATCATCTTCGGCATTGTAGTCGATGACCTAGCCCGCCCATTTCTCCGATGAAGCCGATGCTAGAGTCCGGGATTCGATTTGGACAGCGGAGGGACGTCATCACGGAGCCTAGGAGGTGGAGGACCGGATCTACAAAGGTTGTAGCGTCTTTCCTTTTAAGTTAAAGTTGTTTATTTGCATTGCATCGCCTATACATCCAGTTAACGATCCGTATTAGTGTTTCTCGGCACTTGTAAAATTTTAATTGGCCATGTTTGATCACTTGTGAGACTTCATTAGTGTGCCTAGGAACCCTACATCCCAAAAAGTATCTGCGGGGGGTCCTTCGTGAGTGGATCCGCCGTGTTGTCCTTCGTATCTACTCTCCTGACCTCGATCTTCCGGCGATCAACTATCTCTCGGATCAGGTGATACCGCCTCAGAATATGTCTGGATCGCTTATGGAACCGGGGTTCCTTGGCCAAAGCCACAGCTCCATTTTTATCACAATACAAGGGTATTGGATGCTCAATGGATGGAACCACATCAAGTTCAGCAATGAACTTTTTTATCTAGACAACCTCTTTGGCAGAATCGTTGGCAGCGATGTATTCAGCCTCCATCGCCGAGTCTGCCACGGTATCTTTCTTGGAACTCTTCCAACATACCGCCCTTCCATTGAGGGTGAAGAAAAAACCCGAGACCGACTTACTGTCGTCCTTATCACTCTGGAAGCTTGAATCGGTAAAGGACTCCACTTAGAGTTCTCCATTACCATAAACTTTCTTTAGTCCTTCTCAAGTACTTAAGAATGTTCTTCACAGCTATCCAGTGCTTTTCCCCTGGGTATGATTAATACCTATTTACCACAACTAGTGCGTAAGCTACATACGGTCTGGTACATAACATCGCGTACATGATAGACCCCACTGCAGAAGTATAGGGTATCACGTTCATGCGAGCCCTCTCCAAATCAGTCTTGGGAGACATCTCTTTGGAGAGAGTGATTCTTGAACAAGCGGGTAAATTACCACGCTTAAAATCTTCCGTACTAAACCTCTTTAGTATGGTGTCAATGTACCTGGATTGGGACAATCCCAACATCTTTTTAGATCTATCTCTATAGATCTTTATCCCTGGGATGTAGGAGGCATCGCCCAGATCTTTCATGGAGAACTTTTGTGATAGGAAGAGTTTGACCGAGTGCAGCATAGGAACATCATTTCCTATCAAGAGTATGTCATCTATGTACAATACGAGGATGATAACCTTACTCTCCACAACCTTTTTATATATACAAGGTTCATCTATGTTTTTGATAAAGTCAAACTCTTTGACTGCCACATCAAAACAGATGTCCTAGCTCCGCGATGCCTGCTTTAATCCGTAGATTAATTTAAGCAGCTTGCATACCTTTCCGATGCTCCCATATTCTACAAAGCCCTCTGGCTGTATCATGTACACGCTCTCTTCTAAATCACCATTTAGAAAAGCGGTCTTGACGTCCATCTGCCAGATTTCTGAAAGTGCTTGCTGTTAGTTATATGTATGCCCTAGAGGCCATTATTGTACATGTGATATATATTATAGTGGATGCTTGGACATACATAAGGAGGACTTTCTTGCTCAACATGATAGTATGCTATCTGGTTACTCTTTATCTTAACATGTACACTGATTATCTCTCTGTTACATGTTGGTAAAGCCCTTAGGATGTGTAGTTGACTACTTGGATTATGATGCAGATCATACTAGTGAGACAAAGGTAGTCGGTAAGTACATCCTTTAATGTCCCTAGTCGTGGGTATATCGAGACGGGGCATCGATATACCAGAGTAGACTAGCGTATAGCTTCTCGACCCATGTAAATGGGCGATGGATGATCCCATATCCATTAGTGTTTGACATCAGAGATGGTATACGGGTACTCAGTGGAGACTGGGTACACTGGACGGACTCACCGAGAACTCCTATATGGTATTATACCTATCGTCAGATAGCAGTTCTCTGGTGACACTGGTACAGGTTAGTCTGTCGACCCGAGATCATCATAGAGTCTTGTGTGATTCCCACCGTGCTTTGATTTCCACCATACCACGGTCAAGAGATCGTGCAAAAAGGTGGTTTTTGGGTACAGTCCCGAGTCACATGGAGGCAATGAGCGATAGGAGGAGATTCGTCTCTTTCGGTATTGGGGGTTGATGTTGTGCTGTGCTCGATTGGCTATAACAGGAATTCCCTGGCCAGGGCTGTTTCTGAGATTTACTGGTAAGTGTTACCAGTAGTTTCTCGACCCGTTATGAGCCTTATATCGGCACGACTTATCAAGCTATTGGGGTCTGACGTTTACCACCCTCAGGCGAGATATGCGACATATCTGACGAAGAGACCGGACTGTACGGTAGTGTTACTGTTTGGATTCGCAAGAGTATGAGCAGGCTTGCTTGTTGATCTTCTGATCGCTCAATACCCGGGTGGCCGTTACGTTTAGCAGACCGCTTGCGGCTTGTGGGTGTTTGATATGATCATCACCTACTGCCGGTGTATTGACGAGTCTTTAGAGTCCTACACAGAGATTTCCTGGTTTATGCGAAACGAAGTAGGGGCACATATGTGATATGTACGGGATCGAGATTAATGCGCGTATGTGATACCGTATTCTAATCTCGCGATTTGTGTTATCGATCGGTTATATGTGATATAGCCGGATTATCGAATCAAGTGTTGATTCGATAAGTTGATACACATGATATTAGTCGGTTATATGTGATATAGCCGTATTGTTAAATCAAGTGTTGATTTAATGATTTAATGTATAATTATATATTTGATATATTAACATACATTAACAAATATTAGCTCACTTATGATTTCTTTTCTCACTTGATTGTGCACATAGTATATATGTGATATATATTAGTGTACAATATTGTGTGTCATGGTAGATGCCACATGAGACATGGGTGTATGTCACGATCCGAAATTGGCACGTGATGGCCCTAATACTGCGCAACGTCTACAGGCGTAACGCAGTAAAAGAAAGCCAAAACCCAGAAATCTAAACCATTAAAAGATAAGAAAAGATAAGAAACATTGTTTAAACTTTTGAAAATCTCAAGTATAAATTCTTTAAGTCTAATTTACTTTCTTGAAAATTTTGGCAGCACCTCCTTTGTAAAAACTAGCCCAAAAAATGGATACAATATAAATATAAAGTAAAGTATCCCCAACGGGAGCAAATCCACGCCCAACGGCGGAAAACAACCACCGCAATAGATATACGACGCTGTAGCGAAGAAATAAAAGACGGTATAAGTAAAACTGCATAAAATACATCCAAGTCCCCAAAATATACAATATCATCCTCACATCAAGTCTCTAAGTCATACAAGATAATGGTAGATGGAGAGTACATGATACAACAAATATAAAATAAACAACGAATAACCACAAAACCCACCTAAGCAAACTGCACACTGTGAGATAATGCGGTATCCGCAGCAAAAGATGATAAGATAGATGAATAGCCTGCCTCGACTACTCTGGGGAAACAACCTGCAAAACCCTGTACCACAACGGGGGTGAGTTGCCAACTCGTGAATAGTAAATAACAGATGCAGGTAATCGCAAGTATGCACGTACAGCGCGAATCTAACATATGTAAGCTAAAAGCAGTAAAAGGTCATATGAATGCGATAATCATGAAAGGTACACTAGCATGTACAACTAATACATGAAGCAATAATATGACAATCTGTATGCAACAATCATGTAAGGTACTAAATCAGGTACTACTAATACATGAAGTAATGATATGACAATGTATATATGCAACAGTCATGAAAGGTACTCTAACAGGTACAACTAACACATGAAGAAATGCATATAAATAAAAGTATGTAAATGCAACAGTCATGAAAGGTACTCTATCAGGTACAAGTAATACATGAAGCAGTGCATAAACAATAAATATGGAGTATGGAATGAAATATGTCATTTCCACGGAATCCTGACATCGTGGTAGGATCAAAATCCATCAAGACAATCCAAATCCCAATTCCTCAAATCGGCCCCCAAATTGGCTCTCATATCATATAAGTCTCATAAATCCTGAATGTATAATATCAAATAAATCTCATATATCCTGTATCCAATATCAAGTGAATCTCATATATCCTGAATGTATAATATCAAATAAATCTCATATATCCTGTATCCAATATCAAGTGAATCTCATATATCCTGAATCCAACATCAAGTGAACCTCATATATCCTGAATCCAGTAAGTTTCATATAAAGTGAGGTCCAACATCGACACCCAAAAACATCATGAAACAAGTGTCTAGCATCGACACAGAAATACTCAAATCCATACGTTCCTCGAATCGTAAGTGTCCGGTATCGACACCCGTGATCCACGTATCGGTCTTTCTCATATTCATACGTTCCTCGAATCGTAAGTGTCCGGCATCGACACCCGTGATCCACGTATCGGTATATACGTTCCTCGAATCGTAAGTGTCCGGTATCGACACCCATGATCCACGTATCGGTTTAAAACAAATCTCAGAGTGGATGCATCCAAATATCAAGTAAAGAATAAGAATACTTGCATAATTTCATGAAACAACCACAGTCCTCAAATCCAGAAAACATCAAGTAATGAATAAGTATAAATGCATGAATCAATACACATATATTAGCGTCCCATTCCACTAATATATGTGTATAGGCATATATAACAGCGTCCCATTCCACTGTTATATATACTTATGAGTAAAAAATATCAGAGAATATCATATGAAATCCATGGATGTAATATATGCAAACATGAAACAGTAATATGAGCATATAAAGGAAAACCGCTATTTAACTGCAACAAGTTATTAAATATATCATGCGGTTCCTGATTTCTCCGAAATCAGATGCAACATCATATACAGGTGAACATGTAGCTATAACAAGGTAAGTGTAACCATGTCGGTATAGCAAGATATGTGTGTCCATATGTAAGTATGTATGATGTAAAAGTATCTGTAGCAAGGTATGTCTCTATACCTATCCATAATACCCTCCAGGTATATGTATGTATGCCAGATGTACATATAGCTATGTCTCATATATGTATATACCTATCACTAAAAGTACACTATCCTATAAGTATATGGGTAACTAGCATGTAAACATGTCAGGGCATATGTGTAAGCATGTAGGTATCCAAGTATGCTATATATATCATATGCGATAAGAAGTATGAATCAATATCCCAATGTTCCTAACCAAACAATATCACATCTATAAGTGGGTTGTGCATGACATGGCAGTTATTGACGGTGTGTGTGGCATACAATCAGTGCTCGTGCAACATGAGCCGTCAATAATTGTGCAGTGTCTTAAGGATACTAGTCCAAACACAACAATTAACTAAGCAGTAGGGTGAATGCGCAATTCTAAATATGAAATAGAATATGCGACAAGTCAAGTCATTTCTAGCCCAGACGCATAATGCCATGCGGGCGATTCCCCTGTAGATGTTAAATCTACTCACCAACGCTCCTGGCTAAGTGAAGCCTACCACCTGTTTTCCCTTTGTCGTAGCATCCGAAGTCCCCGCTTGCAAACCTAAAATTTCACAAACACATCACATAAGCTAAATATCCTACATCGACGAAAAGACAAAGAAACGCAAGGGTAACGCCCTGAAAATTACACTGCGTACTTAGCACATCTAACGCGCACGACGTCGATCAAAAACCCTAACTAGGGTCGCTAAACTACGAAACACCAAGTCTAGACATTGATCGTCCCGATTGCGCAACACAACAAATTAAAATGTGAGGAATATAATAGATATAATCTCGCAGCGACCAATTGAATCCATGTCGGAAAAACCCCAAAACGTAGTAAACAACTTACCGCAATATTTCGCACTAGTTTCAAGCTAACGCATATCTAGCAATTACAAACACCTTATAATAGCTTAACTAAGCTATCTAAACCATTTATATATTTTTAACACTATCTAATTAAGTTTTAGCAAAAACCTAGTAAGCAAAAATCCTTAATTAAACAAAATATTCATTAACAATAATTAGCATTTTCTACTAGGTTAAGCTTTTCCTAATCACAAATTAACACTTCAATTAAATATTAAACACTTAAATTAAGCTTTAACCTTAACTTTGATTTCTAAAAAAATTATGAATAATGAATTAAACATTAAATTAACATCTAATAAAGCTAGCATAAAGATTTAAACTTAACAATTAAGGATTAGGGTTAGGATTTTATACCTCCAAATGATTCAAAAACTTGCAACAAGAAAAACAAGATTAGCCTCCAAAATCAAGACTTCATGAAGAACAAAGCATGGTTTAGGGTTAACGAAATGAAAGAAAATGATTATATTTGAATTTTTGTGATTTTATTTGGATTTTTCATGATTTATTTTGGCTTGAAATGAAGAAAATTGAGTGAGGAAGCACAAGGGTAGCAAGGTGGAGAGAGGGGCCGGCCATGGACAATAGGGAGGGGGTGGGGGGTTTGTGAAGAAAATGTAGAAAGTTCTAGCAAAGAAACAACACTAAATGCTAATTAATGCATTTTGCCACCTTTCATTTCTTTTTCTTTTCTTTTTAAAATTAAATTCCATTGACCAAAAAAAATCTAGATATTTAAAAAGAAGGTTATAAAATAATTGTAGTGATGATTTCTAATGATTCTCATTTAGAAGAAATTTCCCGATTTACGTGCATATTTTACCGACTAAAATAATATTTTATTTGGGAAAAATTCTATCTGAACCAAAACCTCCCATATACCCCCAAAGTTCGCGCACAAGCTTTATTTTAGCTAAAATAGGTGCCGGCAAGTTTCTACGGAATTTTGATCGAAATCGGGTTAAAACGGAAAATACCGACAATTTTTCTCTAAAACGGAAAAATTCACAAAACGATTTCTGAAACGTTACAGTGTATGAGACTCATGTTAGTTATATGTATGCCCTAGAGGCCATTACTGTACATACGATGTATATTGTAGTGGATGCTTGGACATATACATGGATGACTTTCTTGCTCGACATGATAGTATGCTATCTGGTTGCTCTTTATCTTAACATGTACACTGATTGTCTCTATATTACATGTTGCTAAAGCCCTTAGGTTGAGTACTTGACTACCATGACTATGATGCAGATCATACTAGTGGGGACAGAGTAGTCGCCAAGTACATCCTTCAAATGTTCCTAGTCGTGGGTGTATCGAGACAGGGCATCGATAAACCAGAGTAGACTAGCGTATATCTTCTCGACCCAATTAGATGGACGATGGATGATCCCATATCCATTGGTGTTTGACATCAGAGACAGTATACGGGTGCTCAGTGGAGACTGGGTACACTGGACGGACTCGTAGAGAACTCCCAGATGGTATTATACCTCACGTCAGATGACAGTTCTCTGGTGACACTGGTACAGGTTAGTCTGTAGACCCGAGATCGTCATAGAGTCTTGTGTGATTCCCACTATGCTTTGATTTCCACCTTACCACGTTCAAGAGAACGTGCAAAACGGTGGATTTTGGGTACAGTCCCGAATCACATGGAGGTAATGAGCGATAGGAGGGGTTTCATCTCTCCCGGTATTGGGAGTTGATGTTGCGCTGTGCTCGATTGGCTATAACAGGAAGTCCCTGGCCAGGGATGCTTCAGAGATATACTGGTAAGTGTTATCAGTAGTTTCTCGACCCGTTATGAGCGTCACATCGGCATGACTTATCGAGTTACTGGGGTCTGACGTTTACCACCCTTAGACGAGATATGCAACATATCAGACGAAGAGACCGGACAGTATGGTAGTGTTACTGATTGGATTCGCAGGAGTGTGAGCAGGCTTGCTTGTTGATCTTATGATCGCTTAATACCCGGGTGGCCGTTACGTTTAGCAGGCCGCTTTGCGGCTTTTGGGTGTTTGATATGATCATCACTTATTGCCGGCGTATTGACGAGTCTTTAGAGTCCTACACTGAGGTTTCCTGGCTCAACCGAAATGGAGTAGGAGCGCATATGTGATATGTGCGGGACCGAGATTAATACGATATAAGATACCGTATTCGATTCTCGCGATGTGTGACATGATTGGTTATATGTGATATAACCGGGTTATCGGATCAAGTGTTGATTCGATAAGATATTACATTTGATATTAGTCAGTTATATGTGATATAGCCGGATTATTAAATCAAGTGTTGATTTTATAATTTAATGTATAATTATATATTTGATTTATTACATTACATTAACTAATATTAGCTAACTTATGATTTCTTTTCTCACTTTGGATACATTGATATATATGTGATATATGTTAAATGTATCTTGCTAGGTTACAAATGCAACTAGGGTTTATGAAGATTAAACCATGTTAGGGTTAAGATTGGGGTTTATATTTTATCATTAAGTAATTCAAATATTATGGATTTTGTCATGGTTGATATTTGTTGAAAGCTTGTAGAAGCTTGTAAGCATCTTTGACTTTGTCCACTCTTTTTGTTTAGCTTAAGATATTTTTTGACCTAACCTTTAACCCTAGCTCATGGTTAACTCTCTACAAGGGTTAAACATGACATGCTTAACCCTTGGTTGCATTTCTAACCACAACATAATTCATCACAACTTCACTTGATCTTCTTCTTCCTCTCACTTGAAGCTTTCTAGCTTTTGAGTTTGTGATGAAAACTTGTGAGAATATGAAATCTAAAGTGAACAAAATTCCTACTTCATCATCCTCTACTACTTGCCATTTAGTATAGGGTGTTTGCTTCACTAATTCCGTAATTAGTAAATTTCTAGCATGGCTCTGATACTACTGCAGGGTTACCTAGCACGGCAGCAAGGTTTCGGGAGACATCGTCCATGCTAAATTCAAAATTCGTCGGATTTCTAGGATACGATTCTAGGGTTAGGGTTAGCTAGAACGACAAATTTTGAATTTAGCATGGACGATGTCTCCCGAAACCTTGCTGCCGTGCTAGGTAACCCTGCAGTGGTATCAGAGCCATGCTAGAAATTTAAACGGATTTTGTTAAGATTACGAAACCGAAATACTCCGAAACTTGAAACACGAAAATTCACTTTCCGTCGATTTTAAACTGTTGTCAATTTTTTTTAAAACAAGTACAAAGTGTTATATGAGATATATCATGAACACAGTGGAAAATTCAGGGGGTTTGCTCGGATTTTGGCCGAGCACAAGCATGTTGGGGCCGGCCACTTTTTGGCAGAATTGTATGAAATTTTCACTGTGTTCCAGTGACTAGGTTTTGATGTTTCAGGTGTTGTTTGTTTTTGTTAATTTTGCATGTGATGTAATCTTACACTATAAGCAATTCGGAGTGTTTCGTATTCATAGTTTTAACAATATTTCGGGTTATTCACATATTGTCTAGGCGAAGTTTAAAAGTTCGACCGAATGTCAAAAACCCATTTTTCCAAGTTTAACGTATTCGGAAAAACATACAAGTAATTCTATGAACCCTCTAGAAGAATGAAACCCTAACTCGACTTTTTGGATCGCGGAACCGCGATCATACCCTAGGGTTTGCCGTAGTTCCGTAGCGACATGAGTGAGGCTTGGGTTTGCCCTTCTATGGCTGGTGTATAGATACCGTGGCATAATCTGGGTATTATTGAACTGTGCTCAAGTGTTGAGCTGTCGGGAAATTGTGGGACTTTGATGAATCGATCGAAAAGTTTAACGTCGTCCGGGTATCATGTGATGGGATACAATACTTGGAATCAACACTAATTTTAATGTTATAAATCTAGCAATTTAGTCTCATTTGATCGGTTGCCACGTGATTTTGATATGATCAAATGTCACGACCCGAAAAGTACGGAACATGACCGGCACTTAAACTACGCAACGTCTCGAGGCGTACGTAATCTAAGTAAGCCAAAACCCAGAAATCCAAACCAAGTAAAGCAGTAGAGTGAAGGAAAAACTAATTTTTTAAGCAAGAAGTTTAACAACATAAGCCGAAATATGCATTTTTAAAATCTCAAGTCTGTCCTATAAATTCCGGCAGAGTTTCCTTTATAAAAACTGACCCCAAACGGGTACAACCTGATAAAGCATGTATAATGAATAAAGGTATCCCTAAGCCGGAGCTAGCTCTTCGTCAATCGACGGACAAAACCACACAATGCAATATAATATACAACGCCAAAGGCGAGGATCAAAGCTCAAAGGAAACTCAAAAATCATCAAGAAAACCATAATAATACAATACACGACTCTAAGGTCGAAAGAATAAACACTGGTCTATCAAATATACAAGTCTGGTTGATGGAGTTTTACTAGATACAAGTGAATAATAATATACAATGGTGGTCCTGATGCAATAGATTCCACCTACCAAAGCAATCACCCGGAAGGAACAATGTGCCAGCAAAGCCGCAACGAAACCTGTACGGCAAAATCTGCAAGGAACTGTGGCACAACGGGGGTGAGTTGCCAACTCATGAGTAGAAAACATCTACGAGCAGAAATCGCATGAATAACGCAATCCTAGGTCACATCAGGTAATATTCTCAAATAATTATAGCCTGAAGCATAACATAATGGTAAGGGTAAACATCTATCCATGTAGTGTGGTACCAAGAACTCGTGTCAGTGCCTCAGATAACAACATGTCTCTAATATGAGGTACAAATGTCAGGTAGCAATATGTCACTAAAGTGGTATGCAGATGCATATAATGAGAACAAAGTACATCATGAATCAAAGAATGGTTTTTCTTTATTTAATGAGATTTCTATATGTATATCAATCGGTTATCACCAATGAAATCAACAGAGAAATCAGTGTCAAGCATCGACACAAAACATAAATCTCAGTATCTCAATATCAAATCTCAATATCTCTGTATCTCAAATCTCAATATCTCTATATCTCAAATCTTAATATCTCGGACTCCGTCAGTCCGGATCGGCCCATATCATCAATTATATGACCACGACGGTATCCTCCGGATATCCGCCGTGCCAGGTAAAATCACCGGTAGGCAGTCTGCCTCTGCCAGGCTTATCGTCTACACCTCGATCTTCTTGCCCCGGGGTACCTTACCGGGTCCACCATGTACCCGCAGACGGTTCATCCAACTCCTCGAATCGGGTCTCGAAATCCATCTCATAACCGAGAAAACATCATAGTGGACGACTCATATATCACGAGAAAACCACACTTTTCATTTTAAAAAGAGAGAGAGGGGGAGAGAAGTTTTTATATATATTCTTGCTGTTTTCTCCTAAATCCAGGAAATCTCATGAAAATCCGAAATCCAATCATCAATAGCAAGTAAACAGTGAATATTGGCATAAACTCCATAATACTGCATAATCAATGAATACATGAATGCATCTGATATCATGCAATGAATGCAATAGTTAAACTAGCATCTGAAAGCTATAACATATTGCAACTATCAACTTAGCAAGTTATGTCAAGAAATAGTATTTTCTAAAGTGTACGTGACATGGCAATTACCGATGAAGATGTGTGTGAGCCGGCAAGCAAGTGTATGTGGAGCATACGCATCATCGGTAATGGTGCCGGTGTCCTGACAGCAGGGTTTCATGATAATTACTGATAACATATGCACAAGCATGCAATGCGATGAAACATCATGAAATGTACAAAAAAAGATGTAGTAACAGCAACACTGAAAACTATACCTACCCAAAATACGAGTCCTACAGTTTGGCATATAAATACTCACGATTCTCCACTTTTGAAAACAAGTATGACTCGAGCCCAGTCAAAGGGTAAGGAAATCTACCTAAATCTGAGTCGATCTGTATATATCTGGTAGTCGGTGATCTCGCGTCAATAGTATCATGTACGATACAATATATATCATATGACATCCTCGAGTCAAGAGGGCGGATCTAACATCATAAATATATCTCGTACGGTAAATCTATCGTACGGCATCCCAAATCTGGGTATGGGTCAATTATCACATTTTATCTCATTATTCATAAGGTATCATCATCATCACCAATCGTGAACAGGGGTACTGATCTAGGTCTAGTACAATACTAAAATCATCAATATAATCATGATCTGACTACTGATCTACAGCCTCATACAATCCGATGTTATCAACACATATCATCATATAGAAGTATACATCGCCCAATGCGATCTATTATAAATACCTTAACATATCTTATCTCATATCTCGATCACATGTCAACTATCATATATATATGACCATTCACATGGTATCGTCGTCCAACGATCCGCTATAACATCATGACATATCTCGGTCACACCTTACATATCTCACGGCATCATGCCCGATCATATCGACTCATCCCTAAGTATCATATAACATTCTCGTCATCCAAGCATATGAATATACCAATATAAATATGTCCCAATACGCACAAGGATATCAAAGTAAGCTAGTATGTGTATGTGCGTGTATGCAAACCTTTACTCTAGGGTTTCGGGACTAAGAATATCGACTAGAGTCCTTCAAATTCTCGCTAACACTAAACCCATGATCACCTAAAACTCCCTTTGCTAATTGTTCAATCTCTCCATATCATATAAAAGCATATCTATAACATATCATATCATTTTTTAAGACTTTGCGGGGGTGCTATACGCCATCCACCCGACTTCTCCCCGTAGATATAAATCTACTCACCTTGCTTCTTGTGTGCCGATGCCGATGTCGTCATATTCAACGTCTCGACATCACGTGGGGTACCTATACATATAACACAATCGCAAATGCGTATTAAAATCACATCGGAAAACCAAAACGACACGCTAAGGCCTATAGGTTAGAACCTATGAACCATGTCTTCAAAATCATCAAATGACCCTCAATATCGTCGTACAAATGTCAGATCATCGAGATAAAACCAAATTCCAGAAATCCAGAATTCAAAATACGAGAAACGTGACCCCGAATCAAAACAGAAACTCTTGAAAATGGTCCCAGATTTTACTCTAGGTCAAATTAGCCAATTTTGCATATGCCAAGGGTCTAGATTACTGGAGATGGACCTACAGAACAAGCACGAACCAATATGTACCAGGTCTGGCCGCAAATTGCGGCC
Organism: Agapanthus africanus; assembly: GCA_030015575.1. NCBI lineage: Eukaryota > Viridiplantae > Streptophyta > Magnoliopsida > Asparagales > Amaryllidaceae > Agapanthus > Agapanthus africanus. The sequence goes on along the minus strand of JASDDO010000016.1, from coordinate 266,425,963 downwards.
AGAAGGAATTTATTTGCGGCCTGGGTAGAGGGTTAGGGGCTAGGGTTTCAGTGGGGGGTTCTAGGTTGCCTGCATGCATCACTGTTCTTGCTAAATAATTTTTCAGGTCCCCGAGTGTTAGCAGATTTCCAAATACCATCAAAATTTCACAGTTTTTCCGATGTCGGGGTTTCTAGATTCGTATTCCGGGTTTATTCTATGGTTTCAGTCCAAGATAAAATCCCTACAGGGTCATAATGTCTCTACTAACCTCAATTACACTTCACAATTCAACATTTCTCAAAACCCTTTCTAGAAATTTTCTAAGTTCATTAAAAATCGATATATCGGTTCTAACTCACAATAGAAGCTAAGGTGAAAGAAAAACAATAACAATGGTGCAGAAATTACCTCAATTGGCAACTCAAGAAAATTTCTTGAGTTGCCCAAAGTCCTCAAAATTCGATTTTTCTTGGTCCAATGTGCTTCTCTTGAGCTAGTGAACATTTTTAATGAAAATGAGATGGGGTTTTGGGTTTGTCTTGGGGGTGTTTTGAGGGTTTGTAGTGGAGGGGAGGAAGGAGGTGTGGCCATGAGAGAATGAGGGAGAAAAAGATGAAGAAAATGAAGAGAAAGGATGAGCCCTAACTATGGTTGACCCCTCACCACTCTCTCTCTCATGCCTATGCTTCGCTCTCATGATTATGTCCCCTCAAGTCATCATTTCTTTCTTTTTCTTTTTCTTTTCTTTTCTAAAGTCAACAACCATGCATGACAAATGAAGAAAAGACCATGATAAAATGTAATAAGTGTTAAAATAACTTGGTGCATGTCATGTGCACAAAACACGCTTATTGCGCGATTATCGATATTTAATCGCGATTAGCACTAATAGTGAATACAATAATCATAAAAATTCATAATTCGCCTAAATCACATAAAACACCCCCATTTCAGTAATTTCTATTATTTTCCAAATTTTCCCCAATTTATTGGTATTTAATTATACCGCCCTATTAAAATATTCAATATTTTATTATTTAATTCTAAAAATTCCCAAAAATAATATTTTATTTTTCTAAAATGTTACATCAAAAGTCCGTCGCAATCACGTAGCGTACGCGGATACTTGCCGGGTAACCTTATTAGATAGCCACACCCCATAGCCCCGACCAAGTGACTGTAGAAGAATCCCGTCGCCAAAAGCATCCGTTCGGGTGCTCGCGGCAACGGTGTTCCGCTTTAGTGCACTTCATCGACGGCATCGGGGGTGTAGCCGTCTACTAAAGTTTCCGACGAGTATTCGATCGGGATGTCGGGAATCTTGTTGAATTGCCTGACTAGATATTAAAAGGTGTTTTGAATATCGAGACTAAAATGCGGGGTTTATAATTGTTAGGCATGCGATGTCTAAAGAATTCATTTGGTTAGGCATGAAATCCGGAATATGAGATATTTCAGGTTTATGATGTCTAAGGTGGTTGCGGATTTCAACTGTTGTAGTTTTTACTTTCTTTTCTGCGACCGTAAGTGTAATATGTGGTGTATCGCCGGTTTCGGTGCTATATGTCAACGACAATTGGGATACGCATATTTGCTTACGTTGATGACATGCGATGTTATGTGTTGCTGTGATATGTTATATTGGATCGTCGTGTTTTGAATAGCCGGGGTTTTTATGTGAGATGAGAGTTTTTCATTTTCATTCATGTAAAATTCAATGTATGTAATATTCTTTTATTGGGGCACTTCCGGGTTGAGGATGATGTCACCATTGTATATTATTTACTTTTCCGTATTAGGATAGACCCAAGGCGGGGAGCATAAGTAACCGGGTTCTAGGGTCCAGTGGGAGACTATCTCGAGGCGTCGAGACCGGGTCTCCTAACTCTAGAATTGGTAGGGATGCTTGCTGCTCTCGTAGGGATCTAGGGATGTGGGTTTGGCTATTCATCACGACCGTGGAACCCGTGTTTTATACTGGCTTAATTTAAAACACGGAAATCCTAGTATATCCAATATTTCATATGTTATCTTCTGCTGCGATATTCAGTGATGTGATCACTGTATATGTTGAGATAGATACTGGATATAGTATATGTGATATATTATATAGACGTTGCTTATGTTTTACACCCGCGCTAGCCCTGCCCCGCTCTGTCGTTAGTTACCTAACCTAATGGTGCACGAGGGGACATCGAGGCGAATATGGATGGCATAAGCGTACGTTGTATTTATCTGTGATGTTTAGGTAACTTAATATGATGGGACTTCATTAATGAGATTAATGAAAGAAAATAAACCTAAAGATGTTGTGGAATCGAATTTTCAAAAACAGGTAGCTCTAGTTCTAGCTTTGCATAGCCGTATTCCTTGTAGAATATCCAACACCTTATTCGATAAGGAAAGAGCCGAGATCCCTTCACCGGGAGTGACCTCTTTAGCGAAACTAGCAGATGCTACAAACTCGATTTGTCTTTTGATTGCTTTTATGGTTTTTATTTTGCATAGTGGTATTTATGAAATATCCCGCACCTTATTCGATAAGGAAAGAGCCGAGATCCCTTCACTGGGAGTGACCTCTTTAGCAAAACTAGTAAAAGCCTAAAAAACACTCCTTTTCAAAATCACTCGATTCTACGACGATATCAAGTTCATTACGCAGAAGGTTTTCTTAAAAACCTGTCGTAGCCTTTCGTCATTTCAGATAAGTACTACTTAGTATTCGTGCTACGTTTGTTGACCATGTTAAGGCATAGTGTGCGGTAACTGATTAGTGCTTATCTGCATAAGCATATGATGCGATTGGATTAGGGTAGTCGTGCGACTTTGTTGACCATGTTAAGGGTCGTGCGGGTGGGTTTAATTCAATCAGGAAATGACGGGTTGAACTTGGCTAGTGCTTATGATTTGTTGACCATGTTAAGGTCATAAGTCGCTAGGGGCAAAATATTATCGGGAATTTCAAGTGTTGAAATTTATAATGAGATTGCATACCTTCTATGAGATAGTTGGATCCTGATACCCACTGCGAGTAAGAGTTACTCCTGGGAGAGTTTTACACATTACAATTAGCCGATCAAGTAGGTGTCTAGAAAGGTGTCAACGGGGTTACGTCCCTGGGAAAACGAGGTTTATTTTAATTAGGTCCGTGCGAAAGTACGGGGAACCTCCCTCAAAGTACCGACACTGGCCTAGCCGAAAGATTGGAGAACTTGTAGGGTGTAATTAATCCCGGCTAGTCTTTCCTTTTAGAATTTGAAGGAAGATTTGACTAAAACAGTTGGAGCCATCCTGATTAGATATATTAATAACCAATCTAATCTTGTAAGAGCATACACTGAGTGTTTTCTTCTCTCTCTCCAGGTAGCGACCATGTCACGCCTTAATCAAGATAATAATATGGATGTATTGACTGAACCCGCTTGTTATACTGAGCTGGGGAACGTTGGTCCCGCTCCAACTTATAATTGTTATAAGACCAGGCAGGAAATAGGGGATTACCAGGATTCCCGTGCCGCCCAATCGAAGAAAGTGCATGATGATGCATTTTCTTCGAGTGTGTTCATTACAGAGAACTGTTTCTCAATTTCCTTTACGTCATGGGTATGAGATACCGGATCAGGATTCCACGTATGTAATATGTTACGTGGGCTTCAGATAGGTAGAGAACTGAGAATGGGTGATAAGTTTCAAGAGTTGGAAACGGTGCAAGTGTTGCAGCCAAGTTGTTGGAAGTTATCACCATGTATTACCAAATACGTTGATTCTGAATGAATGTTATTAGATACCGAACCTGATATACAATATCATATCAGCCTCTTTATGATGTAAAGAAGGATATAATTTTGTATTGTTGGATAATGTTTTGAACATTTCCTATATCAAGAGTTGATCGGTTTAGGCATGTTATCTAATGGCATATATGTTCTAAATCAAACTACAGTTCTTAACATACAGAACACACACAAGAGGAAGAGTTCAGAAATGAACGAATCCTTCTTGAGGCATTGTAGACTAGGTCATATCAATGTGACCCGACTAGCTAAGTTATATTAAGATGCATATTTTAATCAGTTTGAACTTACATCTTGTGAAACTTTCAAGTCATGTCACAAAGTTAAGATGACCATAACTCCGTTTATTGGAAACAGAGAAAGAGTTAGTGGACTCTTGGGATTGATACATGATGATGTATGTAAGTCCCCTGTCTACACATGCCAGGACTGGTTCTTTGTACTTCTACATTCACTGATGATCTCTCAAGATTCGGACATATGTTCCTGTTGAAACACAAGTCTGAAGCTTTTGAGAAATTCAAAGAATATAAGTCAGAAATAGAGAACCAAAAAGGGTATAAGTATTATTTCCTTTGATGAGACCAGGGAGGAGAATACTTGAGCACGGAATTCCTGGACTATTCTAAGGGAGAATGAGATTCTCTCTCAGCATTACTCCTCCGTATACACCACAGTACGTCGGTGTATCGGGGCGGAGCTATCGTACCCTATGTGATATGGTGTGCTCTATGATGAGTACTACTGAGTTGCCTATTTCCTTTTGGGGGTTATGTACTTGAGAAGCTGCATACCTATTGAATAGGGTTCCAATCAAATCAGGTTCCTACCACTCCATATGTGATATGGTATGTGAATAACCCATCTCTTAAGGATGTTAAGATTTGGGGTTGTCCGGCCAATGTCTAAAAGCAAAATCCGGACAAGCTCGAGGCAAGGTCAGTTCTGTGGAAGTTTGTTGGATATCCTAAGCATTCGCAAGGGAATATCTTCTACCACACTGAGGAGCAAAAGGTGTTTTGTTTCTCAGCATGCCACCTTTTGGAAAGTGAATTTCTTGTGAAGAAATTAGTGGTCATGAGGTAGAACTGGAAGGGGTTCCAGCTATATAAACTGTAGCTGATGATTTGGTAGAACCGGAGGATTCAATAGTTCCCAACGAAACTCAGCCTCTCCGCCGATCTACTAGGGTTCCTCACCCACCTAAGAGATACTTCGGTTTTCTCTATGACAATGGGAGCGAGGATTGCATCATGAGATGATGACCCAACTAGTTTCGAGCAGGCCATCAGGAGTGGGAACTCTGTAAGAATGGCTGGATGCTATGCGATCTGAGATGGAATCTATGTATACCAATAAAGTATGGACTTTGGTTGCTTTATCTGAAAGGTTAAATTCCCATCAGGAGCAAGTATATCTTGAGAAGATTACTCGGTGTACATGGAAAAGTTGAGACTTTCAAAGCTAAGACTAGTTGCAAAAGGTTCTCGTCATCGACCAGGTGTGGATAATGATGAAACATTTTCTAGTGCCTATGCTTAAGTCCATCCGGATCCTACTTGCCATTGCTACATACCATGACTACGATATCTGGTGGTTTGTGTCATGATTGCTTTTCTAAATAGAAATTTAGAAGAGAGCGTCTATAAGTACACAGCCAGAGGGCTTCATAGACAGTGGGAGCAACGGAAACGTGTGCAAGTTGCTTTATGGGTTAAAGCAGGTATCGCAGAGTTGGAACATCTGTTTTGATGAGGTAGTCAAAGAGTTTGATTTAATCAAAATGGAAGATGAACCTTGTATGTACAAAAGGGTAGCAGGGAGTATGGTCGTGATCCTCGTATTGTACGTGGATGACATACTCTTGATAGGGAAGGAGTTTCCTATGCTACACTCGGTCAATCTCCTCTTATCACAAAGATTCTCCATATAGGATCAAGGTGATACCTCCTAAATCCTGGGTTTTGGATCTATGAGATAGATCTAAGTGGATGTTAGGATTCTCACTAGGGGTAGTGAGATGGTATCAATCAATCCTGGGGAGAATCACTAGACAGTTTCCAGGGTGGTAAGGACGACTGAATGTCAGTCACAGGCATTGTCTTTACCCTCAGTGGAGGGACGGTATGTTGGAAGAGTTCCAAGCTAGATACTATGACAAACTAGACGATAAAGGCTGGATACATTGCTACCAAGGATGCTACCAAAGAGGTAGTCAGGATATATATAAGTTCATGAGATGAACTTCGTTCCTACCATTGTGTGACAATGGAGTTGTGGCTTAGGCCTAGGAACCCCCGTCCCATCAGAGATCCAGACATATTCTTAGGCAGTATCACCTGATCATGGAGATGGTTGATCTCCAGGGAGATCAAGGTTATGAGAGTAGACACAAAGGACAACACGGCGGATCCACTCACAAAGGCCTATTCCCAGGAGAGAATTTTATGGGATGGTTGAGTATGAGATACTTCAACCACTGCTGATTGTTGGGTATGGGATACTACAACAGATGGCCCTAGTGCAAGTGGGAGATTGTTAGTTATATGTATGCCCTAGAGGCCATTACTGTACATACGATGTATATTGTAGTGGATACTTGGACATATACATGGAGGAATTTCTTGCTCGACATGATAGTATGCTATCTGGTTGCTCCTTATCTTAACATGTAAACTGATTGTCTCTATATTACATGTTGATAAAGCCCTTAGGATGAGTACTTGACTACCATGACTATGATGCGGATCATACTAGTGGGGACAGAGTAGTCGCCAAGTACATCCTTCAAATGTTCCTAGTCGTGGGTGTATCGATACAGGGCATCGATATACCAGAATAGACTAGCGTATAGCTTCTCGACCCAATTAGATGGGCGATGGATGATCCCATATCCATTGGTGTTTGACATCAGAGACAATATACGGGTGCTCAGTGGAGACTGGGTACACTGGACGGACTCGCCAAGAACTCTCAGATGGTATTATATTGTCACGACCCGAAATTGGCACGTGACGACCCTAATACTACGCAACGTCTACAGGCGTAACGCAGTAAAAGAAAGCCAAAACCCAAAAATCTAAACCATCAAAAGTAATAAGAAATAATAGCATTTTCAAAACCTTTGAAATCTCAACCCAAATTCTTTAAAAGTCCAACTTATTTCCTTTAAAATTTTGACAGCACCTCCTTTGTAAAACAAGCCCGCAAAAATGGGTACAACATAAGTATAAAGTAAAGCATCCCCAACGGGAGCAAATCCACGCCAAAAGGCGGAAAACAACCACCACAACAGATATACGACGCCGTAGCGAAGAAAGAGACGATAGAAAGGAAACTGTATAAAAGACAACAAGTCACAAAATAATATACAATATCGTCCTCACATCAAGTTTCTAAGTCATACAAGATAATGGTAGATGGAGAGTACATGATACAACGAATATACAATACAATACGAATAACCACAAAACCCACCTAAAGCAAAAACTGCACACTGTGAGCCGATGCGGTATCCGCAGCAAAAGATGATAGATAGATGAATAGCCTGCCTCGACTCTCTGGTGAACAACCTGCAAAACAAACTGTGGCACAACGGGGGTGAGTTGCCAACTCGTGAATAGTAAATAACATATGCAGGTAATCGCAAGTATGCACGTACAACGCGAATCTAACATATGTAGGTTAAAAGCAGTAACAGGTCATATGAATGCAATAGTCATGAAAGGTACACTAACAGGTACAACTAATACATGAAGCAATAGTAATATGACAATCAGTATGCAATAATCCTGCAATAATGATATGAAAACGTATATGTGCAACAGTCATGAAAGGTACGCTAGCAGGTACAACTAACATATGAAACAATGCATAAACAATAAATGTGGAGTATGGAATGAAATATGTCATTTCCACGGAATCCTAACATCGTGGTAGGATCACTATCCAACAAGACAATCCAAATCCCAATTCCTCAATTCAGCCGCCAAATTGGCTCTCATATCATATAAGTCTCACAATTCCTTAATGTACAATATCGAATAAATCTCCTATATCCTGAATGTACAAAATCAAGTAAATCTCATATATCCTTTATGTACAATATCAAGTAAATGTCATTTATCCTAAATCCAATATCAAGTGAATCTCTTATAATCTAGGTATATTTGCATGAATAAATATGATGATGTATATAAATTGATATCAATACACATATATTAGCATCCCATTCCACTAATATTGGTGTAAAGGCATATATAACAGCGTCCCATTCCACTGTTATATATACTTAGGAGTAAAAAGAAATATCATGAAACCAATGTGTCAAGCATCGATACAGAAATGCTGATCTATCAGGTGCTGTCACCAAGACTGGCCCCCTGATAGGTACGTATCACACGCTATCCGAAAGCTCGAGTGCCTAGCTCTGACCCTCGCCTTTCGACGTATCCATACGTACATGACTCCCGTCGGTATCCCCATGATAACCGCCGAGTCATTGGTAATGTCACCGGATGGTATGCTTCCCCTGCCAGGCCTTATCGGCATATTACATCGACATCCCTTTCTTGCCCCGGGGTACCTCCGGGCCCCACCATGTACCCGCAGATGGTGCATCCCGCTCCTCGAATCGGGTATATAATTAGAACCGACAAATCTCATGGTGGATGCTGTAATATCATATCAAGGGAAACCGGGTTTTTCAAATAATGCATAATTTCATGAACTACCACGGTCCCCAAATCCAGAAAACATCATGAAAAATCCATATCTCAATGCGAAAATCCATGAATATGATATACGCAACATAAAACTGTAATGAAGCTTATAAAGGAAAAGCCGCTAATTAACTGCAACAAGTTAATATAAAATATCATGCGGTTCCTATTTTCTCCAATTCTAAATAACATCAAGTAAAGGTAAATATGTAGCTATAACTGATATATGTGTAAACATAAATGTATAGCAAAGTATATGTATCTACCTATAAGTAATGATGTAGTATACCCCCTGGTATAAGTGAAATATGTGTGCAAGGTATACCTGTAGCTATGTCATAAGGTGTGTATGTACCTATCACTAATGGTACAATACTCTATAGGTATACAGGTATCTAGCATGTAAGTATGTGAAGGCATATGTGTGTAAGCATGTGGATATACAGGTATGCTATATGTCATACGCAATAAGAAATATGAATCAATATCACAATGTCCCTAACCAAGCAATATCATATCTATAAGTGGGTTGTGCGTGACATGGCAATTATTGACGGTGTGTGTGGCATACAATCAGTGCTCGTGCAACATGAATCGTCAATAATATGTGCAGTGTCCTAAGGATACTAGTCCAAGCACAACAATAACTAAGCAGTAGGGAGAATGTGCAATTCTAAATATGACATAGAATATGCGACAAAAGTAACATCTCTAGCCCAGACGCATAACGCCATGCGGGCGATTCCCCTGTAGATTTTAAATCTACTCACCTACACTCCAACCTAGGTGAAGTCTACCACCTGTTTTCCCTTTGTAGCAGTGTCCGAAGTCCCCGCCTTCGAACCTGCAACATAATACGATAAAACAAGTATATATTAATAATAGACCCAAAATACATACAATCTACACGGACCAACACGACATACATACGTACTCTAAAGGGTTCGTGTTGTAGCTAACGCGTATAGCGACACTACAAAACCAACTCAGAGCAACATCAACACGGAACACGCACTGTATCGGATAACGTATCGCGTGAAACGAAACACGAGAAACACACAAGTGGTCCCAGATTTTTCTGTACCAACAATCTGTAAAAGTTGCAAGTACCATGAGATCACAAACAACCCCAGAGACCCCTACTACAAAATCCACCCCCTAACTCCCTACTCTGGCCGCAAATTGCGGCCAGAACCATTAAATTTGTGGCCGTACGAAAATAGATTGTACTCGTATTTTTAGGGTAGGTTCTAAGTCACTACACTAGGTTACTATGATGTCAATTTTTGCAACAAGTACCTGGTTTAACAGCAGATCATCCGAGACCCCAAAACAACACTAAAAAATACGATATTTACCCGAAACGATACGATACTCGATAAAAACAGAAACTTTAAAGCTAAGCTACACAATAAATATCTAAAGAACAGAAAGAGATCAATACCTACACAAAAGAACTCAAACATCCAAGCTTTGCACACTCCAAGGCATCCAAGAGGCAAGTGATGGAAAAAGATATGATTTTTGAGATATTTGTGAAGGATTGTGATGAATTAGTGATGGAGATGAGAGTGATTGAAGGGTTTCCTACAGCACCACTACTAGGGTTTGGATGCAACACACATGCCATATTTTAATTTTTATGGTGCTAAAGAAACATTCTAAAGGATCATGCTAGAAAATTTAGGGCAACAAAACTTTAACACAAACACAAGTAGTAAAAGCTAGGGTTTTGAGAGTACAACCTTTGTAGCTCCCTACGCTAGACTCCTTGGCTACTTGAGGGTTGGAAAAAGGTCCGCTTGAGATCCTCTAGGTCCACGACGATCCACCCGGAGTCCTCTTTGTCCAAGCTTGAAGCTTCACAAGATCAAGAGAAGAAATGAAAGCTAACACTCTACACTAATGGGCAAGACTAGTGTAGAATTGTGTTGTGGTTGGTTTTCTCACTTCAAAATCCTAACTTGGTAACTCTTTTGCTCACTTGAGAAAACTAGAGAGCAAGAGAGAAAAGAGGAAGAAGATGATGGCTTTCTAAAACTCAAGATAATGATAAGGTTATCAAATAAAAATGAGAAAAGAGAATATATATATATTTTCTATCTCTCATTCTTAACCAAGGTTATAAAATATCTAGATATTTTAGTTTGGAACAAAAATGACCATAGAAATTAAATCATGGTTAAACAAAAGGGTTAATGAAAGAATAAAATATTAAACCATGAAACAATTTCCATTTTCATTTTTCTTTTCCAAAAATAATATCCATATATTTTATAAAGGGTGTGAGTCTTATATTGCCACCATCCACTATATCAACAACCATGATAGAATGATGTATGCATGTATGTGTGCATGCACATCCATATGTGCATGAATAAGAATGAATGCATACATGCATGCATACAACAAAAAGACAAGAAAGGATTTCAAGTGAGAAACTAATGGTCAATGATAAATCAACACTTGATTTAGCAAACCGGTCATATCGCATACGACCCGACCAAAAGCAAACCGCCCGATTAATATGCGGTATCTTATACGCGCATTTTAACCGGGTCCATGCGCATATCACATATGCTCACCACAACGTTTCGTCTGGACTAGGTAACTCTATTGTGGGACTCTAAGACTCGTCAATACGCCGGCAGTGGGTGATGATCATATCAAGCACCCCCAAGCCGCAAGCGGTCAGCTAAACGTAACGGCCACCCGGGTATTGAGCGATCAGAAGAAAACAAGCGAACCTGTTACAACTCCCGTCGAGCCAACCGGCAACACCACCGTACAGTCCGGTCTCTTCGTCAGATATGCCGTATATCAAGTCTAGGGATGGTAACGTCGACCCCAATAACTCAATAAGTCGTGCCGATGAATGGTCTATAACAGATCGAGAAACTACTGATAACACTTATCAGTAAATCTCAATAGCCCTGGCCAGGGACTTACTGATATAGCCAGTCGAGCACAGCACGGCATCAACTCCCAATACCGGGAGAGACGAAACCCCTCCTATCGCTCATCGCCTTCGTGTGTCTCGGGACTGTACCCAACGGCCACCTGTTTGCACGACTCAGTAGAGCCGTGGTAGGGTGGTAATCAAAGTACAGTGGGAGAACACACAAGACTCTATGACAATCTCGGGTCTACAGACTAACCTGCACCAGTGTCACCTGAGAACTGCTATCCGACGATAGATATAATTCCTTATAGGAGTTCTCGGTGAGTCCGTCCAGTGTACCCAGTCACCACTGAGCACCCGTATACGATCTCGATGTCAAACGTCGATGAATGTGGGAACATCCATCGCCCATCATATGGGTCTAGTATCATATACGCTAGTCTACTCTGGTATATCGATGCCCCGTCTCGATATACCTACGACTAGGGATATTTCAGGATATGCTTATAAACTACAGATGTCCCACTAGCAAGATCTCCATCATAATCACAGTAGTCAAGCCTATATCCTCAGGGCTTTATCAACATGTGTGAATGAATAAAAGCATGATCAAATCAACATGTCAGATAAAGAAGAACCAGATAGCATATTATCATGTCGAGCAAGAATGTACACTGAATATATATATATATATACATGTATAAATACATCCACTATCATATAATGGCCTCTAGGGCTTACATATATCCAACAATCTCCCACTTGCACTAAGGCCAGTTATTGGCGTATCTCATACCCAACATCTCAAAAAGTCGCTCATGCTGCGGCTGAGGGAGGGCCTTGGTGTGTGGATCCGCGGCGTTATTCTTTGTGTCTACTCTTCTAATCTCGATCTCGCGGCGATCTACAATCTCCCGGATCAAATGAAAGCGCCTCAGGATGTGTCTGGATCACTGATGGGACCTGGGCTCCTTGGCTAACGCCATAGCCCTATTTTTATCACAATACAATGGTATTGGATCAATAATGGTTGGAACTACTCCTAGCTCCAAGACGAACTTCCTCATCCAGACGGCTTTCTTGGAGGCATCATTCGCAGCAATGTACTCAGCCTCCATCGTTGAGTCTGCAACGGTATCCTGTTTGGAACTCTTCCAACTTACCGCCCCTCCATTGAGGGTAAATACAAACCCGGAGATAGATTTGCTGTCGTCCTTATCGCTCTGGAAGCTCGAATCGGTAAAGGCCTCCATTTGGAGATCTCCATTACCATACACCAAGAACAATTCTTTAGTCCTTCGCAAGTACTTAAGAATGTTCTTCACAGCTATCCAGTGATTCTCCCCTGGGTTGGATTGATACCTGCTTACAACACTAAGTGCATAAGCTACATCTGGGCATGTACATAACATCGCATACATTATAGATCCTACTGCCGAAGCATAGGGTATAATGCTCATGCGAGCTCTCTCTTCATCGGTCTTTGGGCAAGAGTCCTTAGAGAGAGTGACCCCATGGCAAGCGGGTAAGGCACCCCGCTTGGAGTTTTCCATACTAAACCTTTTTAGGATGGTGTTGATGTACCTGGTTTGGGACAATCCCAATAACCTCTTGGATCTATCCCTATAGATCCTAATGCCCAGAATGTATGTGGCATCACCCAGGTCCTTCATGGAGAACCTTAGTGATAAGAAAGATTTGACCGACTGTAGAATAGGAATATCATTTTCTATCAGAAGAATGTCATCCACGTACAATACGAGGAATGTGACAGCTCTCCCTACAGCCTTCTTATAAACACAAGGTTCATCTGGATTTTTGATGAAATCAAACTCTTTGATAACATCATCGAAACAGATGTTCCAACTCCGTGATGCCTGCTTTAACCCATATATGGATTTAAGCAATCTACATGCTTTCCCGCTGCTCCCACTGTCAATGAAGCCCTCCGGCTGATCCATGTAAACTCATTCTTCTAAATCCCTACTTAGAAATGCCGTTTTAACGTCCATCTGCCATATTTCATAGTCGTAGTGAGCAGCAATAGTAGGTAGGATCCGAATGGATTTAAGCATGGCTACGGGCGAAAAAGTCTTGTCATAGTCCAAACCTGGTCTTTGACGAAAACCCTTCGCCACAAGTCTTGCCTTATAGGTCTCTACCTGCCCATCTACACCAATCTTTCTTTTAAAGATCCATTTGCACCCTATAGGTTTCACCCCAGGGGGTACAACGTCCAAAGTCCATACTTTGTTGGTGTACATAGACTCCATTTCGGATCTCATGGCATCCAGCCACTTCACAGAGTCTCCACTCTTGATAGCTTGCTGAAAACTGGTAGGATCATCATCTTCCATGATGCAGTCTTCTCCGTCACCATCAATGAGGAAACCGTAGTACCTCTCCGGTGGGCGAGAAGTCCTACCAGACCTACGGAGTGGCCGAGGTTCCTCAGTTTCTATTGCAACGGCCGGTTCAACCAAGTTATCATTTGTAGTTTGTGTATCTATAACCTCTTCTAGATCCACCACATTGCCATCATCTTTATCTGTGAAAAACTCTTTTTCTAAGAATGTGGCATACTGAGAAACAAACACTTTTTGTTCCTCCTTGTGGTAGAATAGATATCCATAAGAATTCCTTGGATATCCCACAAAGTTACACATGACCGACCGTGTCTCGAGTTTGTCCGGATTCTGCTTTTTAACATAGGCCGGGCAACCCCAAATCTTAATTCTCTTAAGAGATGGTCTCTTCCCATGCCATATCTCATATGGCGTGGTAGACACGGTTTTGGTTGGAACCCTGTTCAGTAGAAACACTGCAGTCTCCAATGCATGCCCCCAAAATGAGACAGGTAACTCAACATCACTCATCATGGAACGGACCATATCTAATAGGGTCCGATTCCGTCGTTCAGACACACCGTTGTGTTGTGGTGTATAAGGAGGAGTAAGCTGAGAGAGAATCCCATTCTCTTTTAGGAAGTTTGCAAATTCTGTACTGAGGTACTCCCCACCTCGATCTGATCGAAGCATTTTGATACTCAAGCCGGTTTGTTTTTCTACTTCGAGTTTATATTCAGTGAATTTCTCGAAAGTTTCGGATTTGTGCTTTAATAAAAATACATGACCGAATCTTGAGAAATCGTCAGTGAAAGTAATGAAGTAAGAAAAACCGTCTCTAGCCTGTGTAGACATTGGCCCACATACATCACTATGTATGAGGCCTAGGAGCTCAGTAGCTCTTTCTCCGTGTCCGGTAAACGGAGTTTTGGTCATTTTACCCTTGATACAAGACTGGCAAGTCGCATAAGATTTATATTCAAAAGGGTTTAAATATCCATCTTTATGTAACTTGTTTAGTCTTGTTTCGTTAATATGACCAAGTCTACAGTGCCAAAGAAAAGATTCATTTATTTCTGAAAGTTTTCTTTTATTAGTGTGTTGTATGCTGAAAATTGTGTGTTTATTTAGGACGTATATCCCGTTATTAAGCGTACCATACCCAACCAACATTTGATTCAGGTGAATGTTCATAACATTGTTCTGCAATACAAAATTATATCCTTCATTGTCTAACAAAGAAACTGATATTATATTACAAAGCATACTAGGTACAAAATAACATGGGTTCAAAACCAATATACACCCAGAGGGCAACCCCAAATGATACTCTCCCACTGCAACTGTATATACATTGGAACCATTTCCAACGCGGAGAGTGTCACGACCCGCAGGGTACGGAATGTGACTGGCACTTAAGTTACGAAACGTCTCAAGACATCCGTAAAACAAGTAAGCCAAAGCCCAGAAAACAAAACCAAATAAGAAAAAGAGTGAAGAAAACCCAATCAATTGAAAGCGAGTTTATCAAATAAGTCATATAAAGCCTTTTTTAAAAACAATATCAATTTTTCCGAAAATTTCGGCAGAGTCTCCTTTGTAAATACTGGCCCCCAAAATGGGTACAACAAGAATATATATGAATCCAACAAATAAGGCATCCCCAAGAGGGAGCTAGCTCTCGCCATAAGGCGGTCACAAATCCCACGCAATATAAAGCAACAACATGCGAAATAATCATAAGGAAGCATGAGAAAAACAGCATGTCGACTCAAGTGAGCTCGACCCCAAAATACAGCATAAAAAGTCCACAAATCTCACAGTCTCATCTCTAGGTCAAAATACAATAATGCTGGTAGATACAGTAGATGGAGTACACTAGATACAAAGAATATACAAGGTGGTACAAAAATAATGATATAACCCACCTAAGAGCAAAACCTCGAGTCCAGGCAAAGGAGGCAAAAGAAGCAAGTGCGCCCGCTGCTACTGTACTGACGGAGCGGACCTGCAAAAGGCTGTGGCACAACGG
This sequence comes from Agapanthus africanus, assembly GCA_030015575.1. NCBI lineage: Eukaryota > Viridiplantae > Streptophyta > Magnoliopsida > Asparagales > Amaryllidaceae > Agapanthus > Agapanthus africanus. The sequence continues at coordinate 266,410,187 of JASDDO010000016.1, read as the reverse complement.
GGGTGAGTTGCCAACTCGTGAGTAATAAATAACATCTACACAGGCTATCGAAAGCATGCACACAAGTATCCTAGCATCTAAAATACAGGTAAGGCTGGATGCACTAGCAGGTGTGTATACAACATCAGTGTACTAGCAGGTGTATGTATGCAACATGAATGTCTGAGGTCTCAATAGGTATATATAAGAAACATTTTATCTCTTTTTGTTTTTTTTGAAACTCTTTTAAAATGCCAGCATAATACTCATAGAATCGACAACAATCTGTGTCCAGCAACGACACCTAAAAACTGTCTCAAATCTCATAAATCCATGTCATAGTGTCTCTGGCCTCAGCCATCCGGCTGACCCATCTCAATATCAATATCTCATCCTCTCGCGGCCCCGGTCGGTATCCTCTGGATATCCGCCGTGCCAAAACAGTCACCGGTAGGTAATCCATCCCCTGCCAGGCTCAACGTCAACAACACATTCCTCTTGCCCCGGGGTACCTTACCGGGCCCACCATGTACCCGTGACGGTTCCTCCACTCCTCGACACGGATCTCGAAAACCACAGCAAACTCATGGTGGACGACACTTACATCACTAGAAAACCGCAATTTACATATTTAAAAAGTAATAAGTTTAGAAATTTTGCGGCTTTCCCCCAAAATCCAGAAATATCATAAAATCTCAAGAAGTCCTCATAAGTGCATATGTCAATGATAATGAATGCATATGGTATCAATAATCAAGTTGCGATGGATGATTAATAGACTAGGCATGAACAAATAATATGATGAGGTACATGCACATGAATAGTAATCCTACGATTTCATTTTAAGGAATTAAAGGCAATAACACATGTTTAAGTGTCAATTATAGTAAAAGGTTTCAATTTAAAGGTTATCTAGTATGGTGGCATGGAAATTACCAGGGTGTGTGTGTAAGCATGAAAAGTTCTCGTGCTGCATATAAAAACCCTGGCAATGGTGCAGGTGTCCTATAGAATGGGTTCGCATATGTATGTCAATATAAGGCATGAATGTAGCAAATAATCATACAAGTATTACACCCCTAATTACTAACATTACTAAGAATCTTTTTAAGCTACTAAAACTATCAGGCGACTTGCGCCATCCAACGATAGTCCCCCGTAGATGTTACATCTACTCACCGGAATTCCTAGCTAGTCACGTCCAATCACCGCTTTCCCCTTTCGTGCCGCGTCTGACGTCTCCGCGACCGAACCTGGAATTTACATCAATACAAACATAAGGTTACATATCAAGAACGACGCAATTCCCTAACGAAAATACCATAGTTCACAAGCTAGGTACAACGTACCCAAAGTGCGCGGAACACACGCGAAAATCGCAAAAATCTACTAAAAAGTCGATTGGTCGCCCGACTAAACTAAAACCCGAACACTCAAAAATCCGCACTCACACATCCTAAAAGTCATAGGATACGCTAAAAAATGTCATCAAGACATCGCAATTAATTCATCACAATATTTTAATAAAAACCAGTAAGCTAGAATTGCAATTTGGTGCAAACATCGACAATTAGCGACAAAGTTATCACGGTCCAACACAACCATCCAACCACACAACTAGTTAGCCACCAAAAACACAATTTTAACTCATTTACCATGCTACAAAACCCAATATCCAAACACAACCCTTTCTTGAATTTGGTAATTAGCAATCTTAATGAAAATTTCACACAAGTTTAACATAGGTTAGCATAATATGAAGCCACTTAAGCAAAGTAACCTTAAAGATTGGTTTAGTAATTAACTAGATAGCTAATTAGCTTTAATTAATCTCTTAATGGTGTTCTAAACCCTAAATTAATTTCAAACCATGAACTTTTAAAAATTTAGAATGCAAATAACACTAAAATTAACACTAAAACAATTTCCAAAGTTCTAATTAGCACACTTTAAACTACAATTTAACCAAGGATTGAAATTATACCTCACAAGCCCAAACCCTATGTTGCTAAAGCCTCCCAAGATGCCATCTTTCTCCAAGATTAGAACCAATTTGGGTTTGAGAAGAGAGGGATTAAGGTTTTGTGTTGAAATAGTGAAGGATTTTTTGATTTTTGAGGTGAATTTGTGAACAAAAGAGAGAGGGAAGATGAAGGAGGGGAGATGCTGGAATTTTGGCCAGAAAGAGGGAGAGGGGGATGGTGTGGGGTGTGGGAAAAGTCTTGGTCAACCTACACCAAACAAGTAAACACCCATACCCAATAAAAAAATCCAAAATCCTTAAAAAAACACTTCTTTTCTACCCAAGAATGAAGTCAAAGAGGCAAGCATTTTTTTTTCCTTGGGTTACTGGAAATAGGCCGGCCTAGGGCTGAGGGAAGAGAGAGAGAGAGGTTTTACAAAAGAAATTTTATGCAAAAAGACCCCCTACAAGTCCAAAATTGCAAGTTTTAGCTTAAAATTCAATAAATTTCGTTTTCCATAATAAAAATTAGTTAAAACTTAAAATAAATTACTAAAAATTTATGTTACAACTAGATTTTAATTAACAAGATTTTAAAGCTTAAATTTAGCCCATTTAAATTTGTATTTATCGCTAATTTAATGTATTTTCTTACCGGCTTAAAATAATATTTAAAATTGAAAAATTAGGGAAAAATTTTAAACGACCAGAATTTCATAAATAACTCATTAGCTACTAAAAACAAGCAATTACCTATCCATTTTAGGTATAATTAGCCCTAAACTGCAAAATAACAAAAAGGACGGTTTTCGGAAAAATACCGAATTTTCACCGATTTTCAGGAAAACACCAAAACGACTTTTCAAGGCGTTACAGAGAGTATGGTCACCTATCTTCAAAACCTTGCTATTTCTCAGCCCCTGCATAGAATTGCAAATGTGAGAACCTGAACCGGTATCTAATACCCAGGAAGCAGAGTTTATTGAAAAACAGTTTTCTGTCACAAACACACCTGAAGCGGAAGCATCCCCATACTTCTTCTTGAGATTTAAGTACTCTGTGCAGTTGCGCTTCCAATGTCCTGTTTTGTAGCAGTGATAACATTCCCCTTTCCCCGATTCTCCAGCTTTGGACTTGTCCTTCCCCTTAACCTTTTTAACTCCACCCCTAGGCTTGGTGGGCTTCTTCTTCATCTTTCCCTTGGCCTTAGCCTTTGGGCGAGAAGAAGAAGATTGCCCAACACTCAAAACGGGAGTTTTCACTTATTTCAGGGTGCTCTCTGCACTCCTTAACATATTAAGGAGTTTAGGTAGTTCTTTCTCCATGTTGTGCATGTTGAAGTTAACTATAAATTGAGCAAAGGTGGAGGGGAGGGACTGCAGAATAATATCCGTATATTGTTCATTGTCCATCGTCCATCCAAGATCCTCAAGCTCTTCTATGAGAGCTATCATCTTCAGAACATGGTCTCCTACTGGTGTGCCAGGGGCCATTCGCATCTGAAACAATTTCTTTGATGCTTCGTATCGTAATACGCGGGATTGCTCTCCATACAACTCCTTTGTATGGAGGAATATGGCGTGAATGTCCATATTCTCGTGCTGCTTTTGATGTGTGTTGTCCATTGATGCAAGCGCGAGGCATTTGGCCGTGGCACAGTCAGCGTCCCATGTCTTGCGGACTTCAATATCCGTAACTGAGGATTTTAGACCTGGGACGGACGGGGCTGGAGCCGTGAGGACATATGATACTTTAGCATAAGTCAAGGCAATATTCAGATTCCTCAGCCAGTCTTTATAATTGGTCCCATTCAGTTTATTTTTATCTAGTAGAAGCTTGAGTCCAGTCATTGGTATCTGCCATTAAAAGAGATAAAAGAATACACTCAGCGAAAGCTCTTGCAAAGATCAGATTGGTTATTATCTTGTCTAATCGATGTCTCCCACTGCTTTAATCAAGTTTTTCTTTCAAACCTTAAAAAGAAAACTAGCCAGGATTAATTACAGTCTACAACTTCGCTAACCGTTCAGCCAGGCCAGTGTCGGTACTTGAGGGAGGTTCCCCGTGCTTTCGCACGGACCTAATTAAAGTAAACCTCGTCTTCCCAGAGGCGTAGCCCCGTTAACACCTTTCTAGACACCTAATGAGTTAGCTAATTGTAAACTGCAAAAACTCTCCTGGGAGCAACTATTGCCCACAGTGGGATTGGGATCCAACCATCATATGGAAGGTATGCAATCTCATTGCAAATTTCAATTATTGAAATTCCCGATATGGTTTTTACCTCTAGTACCTATGACCTTAACTATGGTCAACAAATCATAAGTACTAGTCAAGTTCTACCCGTCATTTCTTGATTAATTAGACCCACTCATATGACCCTTAACTATGGTTAACAAAGTCGCATGAATGTCCTAATTAATCTGCATCATATGCAGTGTAGGAAGACATCACTTAGCTACCGTACACTACGCCTTAACTATAGTCAACAAACGTAGCACGAATACTAAGTACTCTACTTCCTAAAATGACGGAGGGTTGCAGATGATTTTTAAGAAAATCTTTAACGCTTTGAACTTGATATCGTTGTAGAATCAAATGGTTTTCAAAAGGAGTGGCTTGAGCTCCGCAGTTTTGAAATATAGCTTTTTCATAAAGAGCCGAGTGGTTTTCAAATCTGATTCTACAACATCTTTTTAGGTTTATTTTCTTTACATTAATCATATTAATGTAGCCTCATCATTTAAGTCCTTAAGCCAACCACAGAAAAGAAACGAGAATACAACGTACGCTTATGCCATCCGCATTCGCCGCAATGTTCCGTTATGCACCGTTAGGTTACTTAACTAAAGGCATACCGGGACGGGACTAGCGCGGGTGTAAAACATAAGCAACGTCTACTATATATCTCATATATAATATATCATTCGTCTCAGATATCACATCACAGTATACAGGCAGCAGAAACACAGATATAATGTGGGATATACTAGGACGTCCGTATTTAGTATTTAGCCAACAATAGAAAATACGGATTCCACAGTCGCGATGAATAGCCAAGCCCACACCCCTAGACCCCTACGAGAGCAGCAAGCGACCCTACCAATTCTGGAGTTTAGGAGACCCGGTCTCGACTCCTCGAGATGGCCTCCCACTGAACCCCAGAACCCGGTCACTTGTGCTCCCCTCCTTGGGTCTATCCTAATGCGGAAAAGTAAATAATATACAACACCGGTGGCATCAACCTCAACCCGGAAGTGCCCCAAATAAAAGAATATTACATTACATTTGAATTTTACATGAATGAAAAGAAAACTCTCATCACACATAAAAACCCCCGGCTATTCAATCGCGATAATCCTGCACATCATATCTCAGCAACACATAATATCATATATCATCAACGTAAGTAAGTATGCGTACCCCGATTGTCGTTGATGTACAGCAACGAAACCGGCGATATGCGACATACTACACTTATGGTCACAGAAAAGAAAGTGTAAAACTACAACATTTGGAATCCACAATCACTTTAGACATCACAAATCCGAAATATCACATACTTCGCATTTCATGCCTAAATATGTGAATTCCACATATTGTATCACATTCCAGATAAATAGACAGTATTAAACTTTCCGATCGAATAATCAAATACCTAAGATTTCCTAAATAGCTCAACACTTGAGCGGAGTTCAAAAATCCCGGAATGTGTCACAATAGCAGCGGTTCAGCAGTAGAAGGGTCAAGCCAACGCCTCACATGTGGCACGCCGTACTGCCCCAAACCCTAAGGTTTAGAGGCAGTTCAGACGGTCACATAATCGAGTTAAGGTTTGTGTTCTTCTAGAGGGTCCACCACGTTACTTGCACGTATTTCCGAAAGATTTAAACTCGAGAAAAAATTCAACACTTGAAAATTTTTCGTGCCGGGAAAAAGTGAGTTAATGATATCCGTTCGAACTTTTTAATACTTTCTAAATTACCCGAAAACAACACGAAATTAAATATTCTGATCGAATCAACGAATCCAAAATAATCCCCAGAACACTCAACACTTGAGTCAGATTAAAAATACCCAAAAATATGTACAAGCAGACAAGAACAGTACTGTATAAAAACGAGGCAATAATATCCCTGTACGGCCGCGGATCCGCGGCCCAAGCAAGGTATGGCCGTGGTTCCGCGGCGGTATGTACGGATTATGGCTTCGTATTTTACAGTTTTGCTTAGAATTCCTTGCTGAATTTTTTAAGTATTTTTAATTCTGGAAAAACACAGTTTTAAAAAAATGTACAGAGAAGGGTTAAAATGCGTATTTTTTGGTTCGATCGGAGTTTTAACTTCGCCTAAACGTCGCCTAAGGTTCTAGCCTGGCTCTGATACCATGAAGGGTTTCCTACAGCACCACTACTAGGGTTTGGATTCAACACACATGCCATATTTTAATTTTTATGGTGCTAAAGAAACATTCTAAAGGATCATGCTAGAAAATTTAGGGCAACAAAACTTTAACACAAACACAAGTAGTAAAAGCTAGGGTTTTGAGAGTACAACCTTTGTAGCTCCTTATGCTAGACTCCTTGGCTACTTGAGGGTTGGAAAAAAGGTCCGCTTGAGATCCACTAGGTCCACGACGATCCACCCGGAGTTCTCTTTGTCCAAGCTTGAAGCTTCACAAGATCAAAAGAAGAAATGGAAGCTAACACTCTACACTAATGGGCAAGACTAGTGTAGAATGGTGTTGTGGTTGGTTTTCTCACTTCAAAATCCTAACTTGGTAACTCTTTTGCTCACTTGAGAAAACTAGAGAGCAAGAGAGAAAGGAGGAAGAAGATGATGGCTTTCTAAAACTCAAGATAATGATAAGGTTATCAAATAAAAAATGAGAAAAGAGAATATATATTTTCTATCTCTCATTCTTAGCCAAGGTTATAAAATATCTAGATATTTTAGTTTGGAACAAAAATGACCATAGAAATTAAATCATGGTTAAACAAAAGGGTTAATGAAAGAATAAAATATTAAACCATGAAACAATTTCCATTTTCATTTTTCTTTTCCAAAAATAATATCCATATATTTTATAAAGGGTGTGAGTCTTATATTGCCACCATCCACTATATCAACAACCATGATAGAATGATGTATGCATGTATGTGTGCATGCACATCCATATGTGCATGAATAAGAATGAATGCATACATGCATGCATACAACAAAAAGACAAGAAAGGATTTCAAGTGAGAAACTAATGGTCAATGATAAATCAACACTTGATTTAGCAAACCGGTCATATCGCATACGACTCGACCAAAAGCAAACCGCCCGATTAATATGCGGTATCTTATACGCGCATTTTAACCGGGTCCATGCGCATATCGCATATGCTCACCACAACGTTTCGTCTGGACTAGGTAACTCTATTGTGGGACTCTAAGACTCGTCAATACGCCGGCAGTGGGTGATGATCATATCAAGCACCCCCAAGCCGCAAGCGGTCAGCTAAACGTAACGGCCACCCGGGTATTGAGCGATCAGAAGAAAACAAGCGAACCTGTTACAACTCCCGTCGAGCCAACCGGCAACACCACCGTACAGTCCGGTCTCTTCGTCAGATATGCCGTATATCAAGTCTAGGGATGGTAACGTCGAACCCAATAACTCAATAAGTCGTGCCGATGAATGGTCTATAACAGATCGAGAAACTACTGATAACACTTATCAGTAAATCTCAACAGCCCTGGCCAGGGACTTACTGATATAGCCAGTCGAGCACAACACAGCATCAACTCCCAATACCGGGAGAGACGAAACCCCTCCTATCGCTCATCGCCTTCGTGTGTCTCGGGACTGTACCCAACGGCCACCTGTTTGCATGACTCAGTAGAGCCGTGGTAGGATGGTAATCAAAGTACAGTGGGAGAACACACAAGACTCTATGACGATCTCGGGTCTACAGACTAACCTGCACCAGTGTCACCTGAGAACTGCTATCCGACGATAGATATAATTCCATATAGGAGTTCTCGGTGAGTCCGTCCAGTGTACCCAGTCACCACTGAGCACCCGTATACGATCTCGATGTCAAACGTCGATGAATGTGGGAACATCCATCGCCCATCATATGGGTCTAGTATCATATACGCTAGTCTATTCTGGTATATCGATGCCCCGTCTCGATATACCTACGACTTGGGACATTTCAGGATATGCTTATAAACTACAGATGTCCCACTAGTATGATCTCCATCATAATCTTAGTAGTCAAGGCTATATCCTTAGGGCTTTATCAACATGTGTGAATGAATAAAAGCATGATCAAATTAACATATCAGATAAAGAAGAACCAGATAGCATACTATCATGTCGAGCAAGAATATACACTGAATATATATATATACATGTATAAATACATCCACTATCATATAATGGCCTCTAGGGCATACATATATCTAACAGTGATCAGTTGTGAAATGAGAGAGACAAGAAAATGAGAAGAGAAATGAGTGTGAGAGAGAGAGTGAGAGAGTATGAAGAGAAGAGAGAGAGAGAGGTAAGCTTAAGGGTGGGGTAAGTGCACCAATGCAATTAATGCACCATTAAAGCTTTCACACATACCTCATCACTCTCCAAAACAAATATCTTCTCTCTTCTCACAAAATATCTAAGGAATCAGGGTTAAGACAAAAGGATTAAAGCAAAGATTAGATTAGGTTAAGTGTCATGGTTGCTAAGATCAAAAATTAGCACAAACAAATCTTCGCATTTACGTGCACACGTGCGTGTATGCTTATAACAAATAATAATAAATTATTAATTAAATGTTATAAAATGTGAGGAACCCGAATTGGTAAACTTTTTACAGTAAACCCGCATTAACGTCTAAACGAACACTAACCGAAATCTAAGGCATTATAATCTCCCCCCCTTATAGAAATTTGTCCCCGAATTTAAAATTCTCACTAAGCGTACCTTCAAAGAGAAGAGTACAAAACTCCCAAATCTCGCTCACAGCCTCCCAAGTGATCATCTCACTATACGGCTACGCCCAAGAAAACCCTCCACAGATGGCAAGACCCTTGACCGAAGTTTCTCCACCTGCCAAGCCATTAACACAATTGGCTGCTGGTGAACGAAAAGATCGAGTCCAAACTATATGGTCTGATGCTGAATCATGTGAGAAAGTCATGAAGGTAATTACAAAGTATCGACACAAGGAATACGGGGCGAATACTCAATAATCTGGATGGAAGTGCCAAATTAAAGGCAACGGAACTAACTCGCTTTAAGGATCTCAAAAGGACCTACAATTCTGGGATAAGCTTCCCAAAACTCAACACGTCATTCATCGGAAAAATCCTTTGGAATACATGATCTTCTACTGCGAACTCAAGTCTGCGACCATCATGGTCGGCATAAGACCTCTGTCTGCACTGGGCTACTCTCATCCTGACCTGAACCAACTGGATCATCTCCGAAGTCTCTAGACTAGCTGGGGTCCAAAAATCCTACTTACGCAGAGTCAGAAAAACAGACTGGTGATCGACACGACCTAACCCCTAAACCTAAGGGTTGCCAATTGGAGTGACTCCTGACAACAGCTATCGATGGAGAACCCTAACAATGGCAAGTGACGATCCCCAACTGCCGACAAAAAACTACGCACGCACAAGCATAACCTCCATAGTCGGTATAGCCCGCTCTCACAAAACCATCATCCTACGGATGGAAAAACGGAGCTAAAGCTCAACCAGTACCCAAAGTTTCCTGAAGCTCCTGCCCAAGACGGCAAGTGAACAGGGTGCCCTCATTGGATACGACGCATGAAGGAACTCCGTGCAACGCACAACTTAACAAATAACAACTGAGCAAACTGAGCATACACGGACAACAACTCCCGAATGCAGTCACACCCTGACTAAACCTGGGTAGACACCATAACGAAATTCATGGAGATCTGCTCCCATTCCTACTTCGGAACAGTTAAAGGTTGCAACTCTCCAGCCGGTCTCAGATGCTCAACCAAAACTCACAACAAGACAGACACCTTGAAACGAAACCCGAAACTTCTCTTTACATCCCTGCCCACCCGAAACTATCTCACAAGTCACGTCAATGTTAGTGGAACATGAATGAGTACAGAGAGTTGACAATGTGCCTGCTCTAGGATTTCACGTCTCTACCCAATAGTATCAGGTACACAAACGCGTCCCTAAACGTAGCACACCCTTGTCACAAATCAAGGACTCCGAATCATTACCCAGCCGAGCATGCTCAAAAATATCTGACGAACGAGCAGCGGCGGGCTGTGCCTCACGAAAGCGATTAAGGAAAAGTGGACGAGCGCAGACATGAGCAAGATGTCCCCTCAGTAGAGGCGAACTTAAGCTTTACTCAACGATCACACAAGAACTGTAAATCTGTAGAAGACTGTCTCAACAATCAACACCCGCTGCAGGAAGATGTACATTAAGCTCTGGTGGTCCGTGAAAATTTGACACGACTCCCCGAACAAGTAGCGTCCTCAGATCTTCAACGCACGAACACCGCGGCCATCTCCAGATCATGAGTGGGATATCCTGCTCGTACTTCTTCCAACAGTAGGGAAGTAAAAGTGATAACTCTATAATGTCACCTTAGTACAAAATCGAGTCCCACTCGCGAAACATTACAGTAAAACAACAAAGTCGTTCGAACCAGAAAGCAAAGAAAGAACTGATGCAGTTGTTAACCGAGTCTTCAACTGCTGAAAAACTCCGCACGCATGCCTCAGTCCAAAGAAAAGAAACCTCCTTTCCGGTCAGTTCAGTCAACGGTGCAGCACTACACTAGTAATCCTGCACGAAACGGCGGTAAAAACCTGCTAAGCCCAAAAATCTGCGGACCTCCGTCCGTACCCCAGTCTGGGCCAAAGCTGTATGGCCTTGATCTTCCTCGGAACCATACGAAAACCGTCTCCCGTAACTACAAGACCTAGGAGTCCACACAAACAAGCATGAAGGAACACTCTGAGAATTTAGCAAACAGCTGGGGCTCTCCCAATGTCTGCAAAGCAAATCCTCAAGTGCTGCTCCTGTCCCTCACGACACATTGAATAGACCAGAATGTCATCAACGACACAACAATAAACTGGTCGAGGAACGGCCTGAAGAAATATGGTTCATCATATCTACGAATGCTGCTAGGGCATTGGTGATGTTAGTTATATGTATGCCCTAGAGGCCATTACTGTACATAGGATGTATATTGTAGTGGATGCTGGGACATTTATAGGGAGGACTTTCTTGCTCGACATGATAGTATGCTATCTGGTTGCTCTTTATCTTAACGTGTACACTGATTGTCTCTCTGTTACATGTTGGTAAAGCCCTTAGGATGTGTACTTGACTACCTGGATTATGATGCGGATCATACTAGTGGGGACAAGGTGGTCCATAAGTACATCCTTCAAGGTCCATAGTCGTGGGTGTATCGAGACGGGGCATCGACATACCAGAGTAGACTAGCGTATACCTTCTCGACCCATACAGATGGGCGATGGATGATCCCATATCCATTGGTGTTTGACATCAGATATGATATACGGGTGCTCAGTGGAGACTGGGTACACTGGACGGACTCGCCGAGAACTCCCAGATGGTATTATACCTTACGTCAGATGGCAGTTCTCTGGTGACACCGGTACAGGTTAGTCTGTAGACCCGAGATCGTCATAGAGTCTTGTGTGATTCCCACTGTGCTTTGATTTCCACCTTACCACGTCCAAGAGGGCGTGCAAAACGGTGGTTTTTGGGTACAGTCCTGAATCACATGGAGGCAATAAGCGATAGGAGGGGATTCGTCTCTCCCGGTATAGGGAGTTGATGTTGCGCTGTGTTCGATTGGCTATAACCAGAAATCCCTGGCCAGGGTTGCTGAGATTTTCTTATAAGTGTTACCAGTAGTTTCTCGAACTGTTATAGACCTCATATCGACACGACTTATCGAGCTATTGGGGTCTGACGTTTACCACCCCTAGACAAGATATGCGACATATCAGACGACGAGACCGGACTGTACGGTAAGTGTTACTGGTTGGATTCATAGGAGTGTGAGCGGGCTTGCTCGTTGATCTTCTGATCGCTCAATACCCGGGTGGGCGTTACGTTTAGCAGACCTCTTGCGGCTTGTAGTTGTTTGATATGATCATCACCTGCTGCCGGCGTATTGACGAGTCTTTAGAGTCCTACACAGAGGTTTTCTGGCTCAAGCGAAACGAGATAGGAGAGCATATGAGATATGTGCGAGACCGAGAATAATACGAGTATGTGATACTGTATTCTATTCTCGCGATATGTATCATTGGACGGTTATATGAGATATAGCCGGGTTACCGAATCAAGTGTTGATTCGATACATTGATACACTTGATATTAGTCGGTTATATGCAGTATGACCTGTAGGGTTACTAGGCACACTCAAGAGGTTCCACAAGGCATCAACCATGCCAAATTTAAATTTTCCGGTGCCGAGAAACCCTAAACTAGATCGATTACTAGAGGTAAGGCGAAAAAGAGAAGCAAGCAAACTACTTTGCTAACAAGTGAATGGAAATACAACCTTTGTAGATCCGCTCCTCCACTTCTTTAGTTCCGTGATGACGTCCCTTCACTGCGATCACCGGGATCCAGGACTCTTGCGATGGTTTCGTCGGAGAAATGAGCGGGCTAGGTCGTTGACTTCGATGCCGAAGATGATCTACTTCGAGGCAACTCTAACTCAAGCTCCATCTTCACTTGGTCATGAAACTTGTGAAGATAACACACTCTACTACATGGAAAGTGGTAGAGGATGAAGAAATAGGAAGTGGGTTCACTTTGGATTTGGATTTCTCACTTAGATTCATCACTTGGAATTTTCAAGAAAGCTTTCTTCTTTTCTTCATGAAGCAGAAGAAGAAGAAGAAGAAGAAGAAAGAAAAAGAATAATGATAATGAATAATCCATAATAGAAAATCAAGTGATGCTTATCATTTAGCAACCATGGGTGAGTGTAACTCATGTAGAGAATAAACTAAGGTTTAGTTAAGTGGTTAGGTTAAGCATAAAACAAAATGGTTGAAGCTTCATGAATCTTCAAGAATAAAACAAAGAAAACCACCACCATTTTGTTTCTTGCCAAAATAAATAAATAAATAAATAAGGCAAATGAAATCCCAACCATTAACAAAACATGGTGTATAGCATACACACACCCAAGTTTGCATGTATCATCAAACATGATACAATCAAGTGCACAAAAATATATCACATATACTACTTGTGCACATCAAGTGAGAAAATCAATCTTAAGTGAACAAATACTAGTTAATGCAAAATAATATATCAAATATATAATTATACATTAAATCATTAAATCAACACTTGATTTAATGATCCGGTCATACTGCATAAGACTAATATCAATAGTAACAACTTATCGAATCAACACTTGATCCGATAACCCGGCTATATCGCATATAACCGATCAATGTCACAAATCGCGAGAATAGAATACAGTATCACATACTGGTATTATTCTCGGTCCCGCACATATCTCATATGCGCTCCTATTTCATTTCGCTTGAGCCAGGAAACCTCTGTGTAGGACTCTAAAGACTCGTCAATACGCCGGCAGCAGGTGATGATCATATCAAACACCCACAAGCCGCAAGCGGTCTGCTAAACGTAACGGCCACCCGGGTATTGAGTGATCAGAAGATCAACGAGCAAGCCTGCTCACACTCCTGTGAATCAACCAGTAACACTTACCGTACAGTCCATTCTGTTCGTCTGATATGTCGCATATCTCGTCTAGGGGTGGTAAACGTCAGACCCCAATAACTCGATAAGTCGTGTCGATATGTGGCTCATAACGGGTCGAGAAACTACTGGTAACACTTACCAGTAAATCCCTAAAGCAGCCTTGGCCAAGGACTTCCTGTTATAGCCAATCGAGCACAGCGCAACATCAACTCCCTATACCGGGAGAGACGAAACCCCTCCTATCGCTCATTGCCTCCATGTGACTCGGGACTGTACCCAAAAACCACCGTTTTGCACGTCCTCTTGGACGTGGTAAGGTGGAAATCAAAGCACAGTGGGAATCACACAAGTCTATATGACGATCTCGGGTATACAGACTAACCTGTACCAGTGTCACCAGAGAACTGCCATCTGACTTAAGGTATAATACCATCTGGGAGTTCTCGGCGAGTCCGTCCAGTATACCCAGTCTCCACTGAGCACCCGTATATCATCTCTGATGTCAAACACCAATGGATATGGGATCATCCATCGCCCATCTGTATGGGTCGAGAAGGTATACGCTAGTCTACTCTGGTATATCGATGCCCTGTCTCGATACACCCACGACTAGGGACCTTGAAGGATGTACTTATGGACTACCTTGTCCACACTAGTATGATCCGCATCATAATCCAGGTAGTCAAGTACACATCCTAAGGGATTTACCAACATGTAACAGAGAGACAATCAGTGTACACGTTAAGATAAAGAGCAACCAGATAGCATACTATCATGTCGAGCAAGAAAGTCCTCCCTATATATGTCCCAGCATCCACTGCAATATACATCCTATGTACAGTAATGGCCTCTAGGGCATACATATAACTAACAATCTCCCACTTGCACTAGGGCCATCTGTAGCATTGGTTGCAGTATCTCATACTCAACCATCCCATAACGGTCTGTCTCTGGGAAAAGGCCTTTGTGAGTGGATCCGCCGTGTTGTCCTCTGAGTCTACTTTCCTAACCTCGATCACCCTGGAGATTTACTATCTCTATGATCAGGTGATGCAGACTCAGAATATGTCTGGATCACTGATGGGACAGCCGTTCCTAGGCATAAGCCACAACTCCATCGTCTCACAATGGTAGGAACGAAGTTCATCTCATGAACTAATATACATCCAGACTTCCTCTTTGGTAGCATCTTTGGTAGCGATGTATCCAGCCTTTATCGTCTAGTATGCCACGGTATTTAGCTTGGAACTCTTCCAACATACCGTCCCTTTACTGAGGGTAAAGACAATGCCTGTGACTGACATTCAATCATCCTTATCACTCTGGAACCTTTCCTGTGATTCGCCCTAGGATCTATTGATAATATCTCACTACAACTAGTGAGTGCCCTAACATCCAATTAGATCTATCTCATAGATCCAAAACCCAGGATTTAGTAGGTATCACTTTGATCCTATATGGAGAATCCTTGTGATAAGCAGAGATTGACCGAGCGTAGCATAGGAAACTCCTTCCCTATCATGAGTATGTCATCCACGTACTCTATGAGGATCACCACCATACTCCCTACTACCTTTTTGTTTATACAAGGTTCATCTACCATTTTGATGAAGTCAAACTCTTTGACTACCACATCAAAACAGACGTTCCAACTCAGCGATGCCTGCTTTATCACATAAAACATCTTGCACGCGTTTCCACTGCTCCCACTGTCTACGAAGCCCTCTGACTGTATACTTATAGACTACCTCTTCTAAATCTTTATTTAGAAAAGCAGTCATGACACCCAACCGCCAGATATCGTAGTCATGGTATGTAGCCGTGGCAAGTAGGATCTGGATGGACTTAAGATAGTTACTTAGAAAATGTTTCATCATAATCCATACCTGGTCAATGATGCAAAATTTTTAACAAGTCTAGCTTTGAAAGTCTCAACTTTTCCATGTACACCAAGTAATCTTCTCAAGATATACTTACTCCTGATGGGGATTTAACCCTTCAGATAAAGCAACCAAAGTCCATACTTTGTTGGTGTATAAGGATTCCATTTCAGATCGATAAGCATTCATCCATTCTTATAGAGTCCCACTCCTGATGGCCAGCTCGAAACTAGTTGGGTCATCATCTCATGATGCAATCCTCGCTCCCACTGTCATCGAGAAACCGAAGTAACTCTCAGGTGGGTGAGGAACCTTACTAGATCGGCGGAGGGGCTGAGGTTCGTTGGTTACTATTGAATCCTTTGGTTCTACCAAATCATCTGCTTCAGTTTGTATAGCTGGAACCTTTCCAGTTCTACATAACAGACCTTGCCTCGAGCTTGTCCGGATTTTGCTTTTAGACATAGTCCGGACAACCCCAAATCTTAACAAACTTAAGATATGGGCTCTTCCCTTTCCATATCACATATGAAGTGGTAGGGAACTGATTTGATTTGAACCCTATTCAATAGGTATGCAGCTTCTCAAGTGCATAACTCCCAAAAGGAAATAGGAAACTCAGTAGTACTCATCATAGAGCACACCATATCACATAGGGTGTTATTGCTCCGCCCCGATATACCATCGTGCTATGGTGTATACGGAGGAGTAATGCTGAGAGAGAATCCCATTCTTCTTTAGAATAATCCAGGAATTCCGTGCTCAAGTATTCTCCTCCTTGATCACATCAAAGGACATAATACTTATACTCGTATTTTGGTTCTCTACTTCTAACTTATATTCTGTGAATATCTCAAAAATTTCGGACTCGTGTTTCAACAGAAACATATGTCTGAATCTTGAGAGATTATCAGAGAATGTAATGAAGTATAAAGAACCGGTCTTGGCATTTGTAGACAGGGGACCTTCATACATCATCATGTATCATCCCAAGAGTTTACTAACTCTTTCTCTGTTTCCAATAAACAGAGCTATGGTCATCTAATCTTTGTGACATGACTGGCAAGTTTCACAAGATGTAAATTCAAACTAATTTAAATATGCATCTAAATGTAACTTTAGCCAGTCGGGTCGCATTGATATGACCTAGTCTACAATGCCTCAAGAAGGATTCGTTCATTTCTGAACTCTTCCTCTTGTGTGTGTTCTGTATACTAAGAACTGTAGTTTGATTTAGAACTTCAATGCTTTTAGATAACGTGCCTGAACCGATCAACTCTTGATATAGAAAATGCTCAAAACATTATCCAATCAATACAAAATTATATCCTTCTTTATCTAAATAAAGAGGCTGATATGATTTTGTATATCGGGTTCAGTATCTAATAACATTTGTTCAGAATCAATGTATTCTAGTAATACAGGGTGACAGTGACCAACAGACTTGGCTGTAACACTTGCACCGTTTTCTGCCTCATGAACTTATCACCCATTCTCAGTTCTTTACCTTTCTGTAGCCCATGTAATATATTACATATGTGGGATCCTGATCCGGTATCATATACCCAGGACGTAAAGGACATTTGAGAAACAGTTCTCTGTAATGAACACACCCGAAGATGATGCATCGGTATGCACTTTCTTCGTTTGGGCGGCACGGAAAATCTGGTATTCCCCAATTTCCTGCTCTGTCTTATAACAATTATAAGTTGGAGCGGGACCAACATTCCCCAGCTCAGTATAACAAGCGGGTTCGGTCAATGTATCCGTATTATTATCTTGATTAAGGCGTGACATGGTCGCTACCTGGAGAGAGAGAGAAGAAAACACTCTGCGTGCGCTCTTGTAAGATCAGATTGGTTATTATTTTATCTAATCAGGATGGCTCCCACTGTTTTTATCAAATCTTCCTTCAAACCCTAAAAGGAAAGACTAGCCGGGATTAATTACACGCTACAAGTTCACCAATCTTTCAGCCAGGCCAGTGTCGGTACTTTGAGGGAGGTTCCCCGTGCTTTCGTACGGACCTAATTACAGTAAACCTCGTTTTCCCAGAGGCGTAACCCCGTTGACACCTTTCTAGACACCTACTTGATCGGCTAATTGTAATGTGTAAAACTCTCCCAGGAGTAACTCTTACTCGCAGCGGGTATCGGGATCCAACTATCTCATAGAAGGTATGCAATCTCATTGCAAATTTCAACACTTGAAATTCCCTATAATATTTTGTTAGTTATATGTATGCCCTAGAGGCCATTACTGTAAATAGGATGTATATTGTAGTGGATGCTGGGACATATATAGGGAGGACTATCTTTCTCGACATGATAGTATGCTATCTGGTTGAACTTTACCTTAACGTGTATACTGATTGTCTCTCTGTTACATGTTGGTAAAGCCCTTAGGATGTGTACTTGACTACCTGGACTATGATGCGGATCATACTAGTGGGGACATGGTAGTCCATAAGTACATCCTTCAAGGTCCCTAGTCGTGGGTGTATCGAGACGGGGCATCGATATACCAGAGTTGACTAGCGTGTACCTTCTCGACCCATACAGATGGGCGATGGATGATCCCATATCCATTGGTGTTTGACATCAGAGATGATATACGGGTGCTCAGTAGAGACTGGGTACACTGGACGGACTCGCCGAGAACTCCCAGATGGTATTATACCTTACGTCAGATGGCAGTTCTCTGGTGACACTGGTACAGAGTAGTCTGTTGACCCGAGATCGTCATAGAGTCTTGTGTGGTTTACACTGTGCTTTGATTTCCACCTTACCACGTCCAAGAGGGCGTGCAAAACGGTGGCTTTTGGGTACAGTCCCGAGTCACATGGAGGCAATGAGCGATAGGAGGGGATTCGTCTCTCCCGGTATAGGGAGTTGATGTTGCGCTGTGTTCGATTGGCTATAACCGGAAATCCCTGGCCAGGGTTGCTGAGATTTACTGGTAAGTGTTACCAGTAGTTTCTCGAATTGTTATAGACCTCATATCGACACGACTTATCGAGCTATTGGGGTCTGACGTTTACCACCCCTAAGCAAGATATGCGACATATCAGACGATCAGACCGGACTGTACGGTAAGTGTTACTGGTTGGATTCACAGGAGTGTGAGCGGGCTTGCTCGTCGATCTTCTGATCACTCAATACCCGGGTGGCCGTTACGTTTAGCAGACCGCTTGCGGCTTGTGGGTGTTTGATATGATCATCACCTGCTGCCGGCGTATTGACGAGTCTTTAGAGTCCTACACAGAGGTTTCCTGGCTCAAGCGAAACGAAATAGGAGCGCATATGTGATATGTGCGGGACCGAGAATAATGCAGTATGTGATATCGTATTTCATTCTCGCGATAAATGTATCGATTGGTTGTATGCGATATAACCTAGTTATCGAATCAAGTATTGATTCGATAAGCCGATACATAGGATACTAGTCGGTTATATGCGATATGACCGGATCGTTAAATCAAGTGTTGATTTAATGATTTAATGTATAATTATATATTTGATATATTACTTTGCATTAACTAGTATTGGTTCACTTTAAATGGATTTTCTCACTTGAAGTTCACAAGTTGTATATGTGATATACTTTTGTGCACTTGATTGTATCATGTTTGATGATACATGCTTACTTGAGTTTGTGTAAAGATTAAACCATGGTTATTTAAATGGTTAGGGTTTTTTTTTTCATTTTCTTATTCATTTATTTATTTATTTATTCTTTTTGGAAAATGAAAAGCATGAAGAGAAAATGGTGGCTAACTTTATTGTATATTGAAGCTTCATGAAGCTTTGACTTTGTGACCATTTTATCTCATGCTTAACCCTAACCATTCCCACTAACCATGATTTATTCTCTACACTTGACCATGTTTGATATATGATAAGTATTCTTATTATTTTCTTTTTACAAAATAACTTATCATAATATCTTCATCTTCTTCTTGAAGAAGAAACCTTCCTCCATCAATGGCAACTCTTGAAAATGAGTGAGAAATCCAATTCTAAAGTGAACCCACTTCCTATTTCTTCATCCTCTACCTCTTGCCAAGTAGTAGAGTGTGTTTTCTTCACAAGTTTCATGACTTGGTGAAGTGGGAGCTTGATCTAGTGATGCCTCGACGTAGATCATCTTCGGCACGAAGCCGACGACCTTGCCCGCCCATTTCTCCGATGAAGCCGATGCTTGAGCCCGGGATTTCATTTGGACAGCGGAGAGGACTTCATTACGGAGCCATGGAGGTGGAGAACCGGATCTACAATGGTTGTATTTCCGTTTACCATTTAGTTAAGTTGTTAACTAGTTTCTTTTTCGCCTAAACTTCTAGCCAACGATCCGTATTAGGGTTTCTCGGCACCGTATTTTTTGAAATTGGCATGGTTGATGCCTTATGAGACCTCTTAAGAGTGCCTAGGAACCTTTCATATTTTGCCCCTAACGTGCTATGACCTTGACGAAAGCCAACAAACCATAGCCTGCTAGTCAAGTTCAACCCGTACATTTCTTGACTGAATTAAACCCACCCGCACGACCCTTGACGAAAGACAACAAAGCCATACGACTACCCTAATCCAATCGCATTGTATGCAGCAGATAAGCAGCATATAGCTACCGCACACTACACCTTGACGAAAGCCAACAAATGTAGCACGAATACTATATACAACTTATCTGAAATGACGGAGGGCTACGACAGGTTTTTCTGAAAACCTATTGCGTAATGAACTTGATATCGTTGTAGAATCAAATGATTTTAAAATGGAGTATTTTTGAGGCTTTTCTAGTTTTGCTAAAGGGGTCACTCCGGGTGAAGGGATCGTCGGCCCTTTCCTCATCGAATAAGGTGCATGATATATCATATATACCGCTGTGCAAAGCAAGAACTAGGAAAAACAATCAAAAGACAAACCGAGGGGTGTAGCATCTGCCAGTTATTGCTAAAGGGGTCACTCCCGGTGAAGGGATCTCGGCCCTTTCCTTATCGAATAAGGTGCAGGATGTTCTACAAGGAACACCGCGATGGAAAGCAAGAACTGTAGCTACCTGTTTTTGAAAATTCGATTCCACAACATCTTTTAGGTTTCTTTTCTTTCATTAATCATATCAATGAAGTCCCATCATTTAAGTCACCTAAACATCACAGATAAATACGACGTACACTTATGCCATCCGCATTCGCTTCGATGTCCCCTCGTGCACCGTTAGGTTAGGTAACTAACGGCAGAGCGGGGCAGGGCTAGCGCGGGTGTAAAACATAAGTAACGTCTATATAATATATCGTATATACTATATACAGTATCTATCACAACATATCAAATGATCACATCACAGATATCGCAGCAGAAGAAACATATGAAACATTGGATATGCTAGGACGTCCGTGTTTTTAATACGAGCCTGTATAAAATACGGATTCCACAGTCGCGATGAATAGCCAAACCCAAACCCCTAGACCCCTACGAGAGCGGCAAGCAACCCTACCAATTCTAGAGTTAGGAGACCCGAACTTGACTCCTCGAGTTGGTCTCCCACTGGACTCCAGAACCCGGTTACTTGTGCCCTCCTCCTTGGGTCTATCCTAGTGCGGAAAAGTAAATAATATACAAAAGGTGACATCTTTCGCAACCTGGAAGTGCCCCAATAAAAGAATATTACATACAAGTTTTTACATGAATGAAAATGAAAAATACTCATCTCACATAAAAACCCCCGGCTATTCAAAACGCGACGATCCAATATAACATATCCAGCAACACATAACATCACATGTCATCAACGTAAGTAAATATGCGCATCCCAATTGTCGTTGACATATAGCAACGAAACCGGCGATATCACATATTACACTTACGGTCACAGAAAAGAAAGTGTAAAACTTCAACAGTTGGAATCCGCAACCTACTTAGACATCACATGCCTAACAATTATAAACCCCGCATTTTAGTCTCATTATCGAAAACTCTTTTCAATATCAAGTCGGGCAATTCAACAAGATTCCCGACATTTTGATCGAATGCTCGTCGCAAACTTTATTAGGCGGCTGCACCCCCGATGTCGTCGACGAAGTGCACCAAGGCGGAACACCGCTGCCGCGAGCACCCGAACGGATGCTTTCGGCGACGGGGTTCTCCTACAGTCACTTGGTCGGGGCTATGGGGTGTGGCTGTCTATTAAGTTTACCCGGCGAGTATCCGCGTATACTACTTGATTGCGACGGACTTTTGATCACATCAAAATTCCGTGGCAATCGATCAAGTGAGACTAAACTGCTATATTTATAACATCCAAATCAGTTATCTTATAACCACTTGTGGATTCCAAATATTGTATCACATTCCAGATAAATAGAAAATGTTAAACTTTCCGATCGAACAATCAAACACCCAAGTTTTCCCAAAATAGCTCAACACATGAAATAAGTTTAAAAACATTCACTTCATGCCTCAGTACCAACGGTCCAGCCGTAGAAGGGTCAAGCCAACGCCTCACATGTGGCATGCCGTACTGCCCCAAACCCTAAGGTTCAAAGGGCAGTTCAAGATGGTCACATAATCGAGTTAAGGTTTGTTGTCTTCTAGAAGGACCATCGCGTTACTTGCACTACTTAGAACGTTCTTAAACCATGGAAAAATCCAACACTTGGAAATTTCCCGACAGGGGAAAAAGTGGGTATTTATATCCGGTCGAACTTTTTAACATGTTCTAAAAATACCCGGAAAAACACATAGACGCAGTTAAAGTTCCCGATCGAATCATCGAATCCCCAATACAACCCAGAAAATTCAACTGCTGAATATAAATTAAAAAATACCCAGAAAACACAAGAATCAAATAAGGAGTTACTGTGCAAAAAGGAAAGAATAAAGTGTTAATACGGCCGCGGAACCGCCGCACGAGGCATGCTCGTGCCGCGGTTCCGCCGCGCTTTTATTGAGTTAAGCGCACGTGCTTCACAGTTGTAAGTGCACGACGGTGCCCCGGCCGTCAATCCGACGCCGGAATGCGGAAGCGGTGATTTACTTTAACTTTTCAAACCGGCACCACCGCGCACTATAAACCCGGATCGTGCCATTAAACTAGTCCTAGCTAACTACAAGATGGGGAAGAGAGATATACCGAGCGATCCGTGTCCTCCGGTCTTCTCGCCGTTGTCCCGATCTCCCGCGGAATGTCCGGTCTCCACCTCCTCGCCGGAAGGGCACCATGTCGCCTACTTCTTTTACGGGCTCCCACCTCTATACCGAGGCAACTCGGGCACGAAGTTAGCGAGTCGACGTGTCCAAGATTTGCTATAGAATGCAGTGTAGAACTTGTGTCTCATTTTGGGGTAGTGGAGGTTGCCATTTTAGTGGAGGAATGATACTTGGAGTTTTGTGGAGGAACTTGGGGATTTTTCTAGCATCAAGACAGCAAAAATCCCCACGACAAAAAATGGGCAGCCCCTCCTCATCTTTGGCCGGCCATCTCATGGGAGAGGAGAGAATGAGAGAGTGAGTGAGAGAGAGAAGTCCAAGGGGATGTGTATCAACCATGATGCAAGAAAAGAATGATGATCAAAAGCAATGATCACAAGCACATCCACACTCAACCACAACCATCATCAAAACCATGTCACACAAAAGTCAAGCCATGATGGATAAATCAAGTCAATGGATGGTGTACCATCATGATGCAACAAAATGCAAAGAACACCTTCCACAAATGCTTATTTGCACAAATGCAAATAAGCCCTCCTCCACCGAACTTCGGCCAATGAAAGATACAAAGAAATATGGCCGAAACGGAAAGCAAACTGGCAACTCCAGAAAACTGGTCCTGTAATAAATTACAGGAAAACCCCGACACTGTGTATACACACCCGCATCTATATTCCGACCGAAATACAAATGCAATGAGACAAAATCTACACTGTACTATACTAGGATCCGGCTTAAACCAAAGCCGGCTAGTATTATCCGTCCGATCCTGATCCGTGCAATACCGCACGTATCTGATCGAACCCTGCCATATATCCATACGGCCTCTAGTACTAACCGTCCGATCCTGATCCGTGCAATACCGCACGTATCTGATCGAACGCTGCCATATCTCCATACGGCCTCTACAGCGTTCCGCCCGAAACTTGAGTAACTGAATGTGGGGGACTCTAAAGACTCGTCAATACTATGGCCGTGGATTTAACCACTAGCACGTCAGAGGTATTAGCCATACGTGACGGGCTACCAGCTATTGACCGAAAAGGACGTCGATGAGCGAACTCATCCTGACACCCTACTGAGCCTGTCAGTGACAATATCCGTACAGTCCGGTCCATTCGTCTATGAGCATCGCATGGCGGGCCTAGGGGGTTGGTAAAAGTCAGACCCCCAAAAGCGGTACAAGTCGTGTTAGAGAGCAGCCTAGAACACCCTGAGATACTACTGGAATACCTACCAGTAAATCTCCTGCCTTGGCCAAGGACTTTCATGTTCTGGCTCTCCTAGACACAGCGCGACCTCACCCCCAATACCGAGAGAAACGAACCCCTGAAGATCCGCTCACTGCCTCCATGTGGCTCGGGACTGTACCCAACTAAAACCTGTTTGCACGTCTCCTTTGAGCGTGGTAGGGTAGTAATCAAAGTACAGTGGGAACTCACACGAGACAAATGACGATCCTCAGGTCGATGAACTAACCTGTACACATGTCACCAGGGAACTGCTATGTGACGTCAGGTATAAGACCAACTAGCATGTTCCCGGCGAGTCACGTCCGGTGTACTCATAATCCAATGAGCACATGTATACATCTTAGGTGAACCAACTGACACCAGTGGATTGTGAGACCGGCCACCGCCCCTCGTAGGGGTCTCGACTGTATATACTAGTCTACTCTGGAGTATCGATGCCCTGTCTCGAAACTCCCACGACTAGGGACCTTTTAAGGATGTGCTTATAGACTACCAGCTCCCACGTATATGATCTCCCTCATACTGCTGGCAGTCAAGCATGAATCCTAGGGGCTTTATCAACGTGCAATAGTGACCTGTAAGGTCACCTAAAGCAGTACACGATGATAAAGGTAAACCAGATAGCATACTATCATCTTGAGTAAGACTGTCCTACCGAGATAGGACCTCCCTCAATCATTGCAATCACGTGCCTGTGATCCAATAATTGACTCTGAGGGCACTATCTCCAACAATCTCCTACTTGCACTCAAGGCTAATTATTGCGATGTCGCATACTCACAGCCCGTGTGATACCGAACACCCAACTCCTCTACTAGTCAGTCTCACAAAGCTCGTTTGCGAAACTATTGTGTTCGAGGAATAGCCTCAGTGAGTGGATCCGCTTGGATGTTTCTTTCTATGTCTCTCTATATTTCAAGTTCGCGGAGAAAGCCATCTCCCGAAATGAGCAATACCTGTCTTAGAATGTGTCTGGATGTATGATGGGACCTAGCTCATAAATGAACTCCAAATCCAAACTTCTTAGACTGTATCGTCAACTGAACTTAATCAATATCCTGCGCCAAGCCTCCCTCAGTATTGCCTTGGACCACCTGTCCAAAATACCGCCCCTCGTCAGAAGGAAAAATATAACTCTGACAACCTCCTTGTCGTCCAGGTTACCTTGGAAGCCTGGAATGATAACTGTCTCCCGAATGAGGCTGTCGTTATCATATCCCTAGCACATTCACTTATGTTCTAAAACTGCTTCCGACCTCTTCTCCAGGATTGGATCAATATCAACTTATTGCATCTAGTGCAAGAACAACATCTGGTGTGGTACTTGACATCTCATGATTGACTCAATTGCCTAAGCAAGTGATCTGCCAATCATGCACATCCATCTCCCCTTTAGTCTGTAAGACACCTTTAGAGAGGGTGACTCCATCACCTGCAGGTACACTACCGTGCCAGGAGTCGTCCATTCTAAATGCTCTTAGAATGCTATCTTAGTACCCTTAATTGGGAAACCACCCAAATCTAGATCTAAAACCATAGATCTAGTAACCAGTATGTCTGATATAATGTCCAAGTCCCAAGTGGAGAAACCACTGTGTGACGACCAAAGTATAACCGATCGTAGTATAGGAATATCACTTCCTACTCTGTGTATGTCATCCAAATACCATGACATCACACCCTACTACCTTCTCAACAGATCCATCCCCTATTTTGACGAAGTCAAACCTATGACTGTCACGTCAGAAATAGATGATCTTTCTCCGCTACATCTGCTTTAGTCTATAAATAGACATAAGCCACCTGTCCACCAATGCTTCCGCTGCTCCTACTGACTACGACAACCCTCTGGCAGGGTCATATAAAGTTCACTTCTAAAGCTAGTTTAGAACGACGCTATACTCATCCTCCCGCCGGGTCTCATAGTCTGGAACAACAGCAATGGCAAGTCTGGGTAAACAAGAACTTCCCTGTCACCGTCCTCGAGGCTACCGGAGTACCTTTCGGGTTCCTGAGGTTACCCACCTTATCTGCGGAGTGGCCATTGGAATGTCAAGCCAGATTGAATCTTTAGGTTCCTATGAAATCTTCAGTAATCGTTTGTGGTTCTGGAATCACTTCTAGTTCTACCATACTCCCACTACTGTTTTTCTGAAAAAATCCATTTTTAATAAAACCGTGGCGAGTCAAGAACAATATCACTATTGATCTTCCAGATGGTAGAAAGTCAACCCTCGTCATTGAAGGGTTCCTAGGCACCCTAGTGAAGTCTTGCAAGTGATCAAACATGCCAATTTCTAAAAATTACGGTGCCGAGAAAACCTAGAACGGATCGTTGGCTAGAAGTATTTAGGCGAAACAAGCAAGTAAACGGAAATATAGCTAAAGGGAAGGGGCTACAACCTTTGTAGATCCGGTCTACCACCTCCTAGGCTCCGTGATGAAGTCCCCTCGCTGTCCAAATCGTATCTTGGGCTCTAGCGTCAGCTTCATCGGAGGAAAAACGGGCTAGGTCATCGACGACGTGCCGAAGATGATCTACGTCGAGGCATCACTAGATCAAGCTCCACCTTCACCAAGCCATGAAAACTTGTGAAGGAAACACCCTATACTACTTGGCAAGAGGTAGAGGATGAAGAAATAGGAAGTGGGTAGACTTTAGTTTTGGATTTCTCACTAGTTTTCATCACTTGCCATTGGAGTAGCAAGCTTTCTTCATGGAAGAAGAAGATGAAGAAGAAGAAGAAGATATGATAAGTGTTTAATTATTTGATAAATAAATCAATACTTATCATGACTTCAACCATGGTTTAGTGTAGAGATTTAACTAAGGTTAGATGAGTGGTTAGGGTTAGAGAAGAGACAAGAATGGTGGACTTGTTCAAAGCTTCAAATAAAAACAAAAATAGCAACCATTCTTTTCTCTTTTTCTTTTCAAATGAAATAAATAAAATAAATAAATAGATAAATGAATAAGCAAATGAAATGATACCCTAACCACTAACTAACCATGGTTTAATACTTTACACAAAACCAAGCAAGAATGTATCATCAAACATGATACAATCATGTGCACAAAAAAATATATCACATATACAATGTGCAATACAAGTGAGTAAATCCATTTAAAGTGAACCAATACTAGTTAATGCAAAGTAATATATCAAATATATAATTATACATTAAATCATTAAATCAACACTTGATTCAATGATCCGGTCATGTCGCATATAACCGGCCAGTATCCAACGTATCGGCTTATCGAATCAATCCTTAATTCGATAACTAGGTTATATCGCATACAACCATTCGACACATACATCGCGAGAATGAAATACGGTATCACATACACGCATTATTCTCGGTCCCGCACATATCCCATATGTGCTCCTATTTCGTTTCGCTTGAGCCAGGAAACCTCTGTGTAGGACTCTAAAGACTCGTCAATACGCCGGCAGCAGATGATGATCATATCAAACACCCACAAACCGCAAGCGGTCTGCTAAACGTAACGGCCACTCGGGTATTGAGCGATCAGAAGATCGACGAGCAAGCCCGCTCACACTCCTGTGAATCCAACCAGTAACACTTACCGTATAGTCCGGTCTGTTCGTCTGATATGTCGCATATCTCGCCTAGGGGTGGTAAACGTCAGACCCCAATAGCTCGATAAATCATGCCGACGTGAAGTCCATGACATGTGTGAAACTACTGATAACTCTTACCAGTATATCACTGCAACCCTGGCCAGGGATTTCCTGTTATGGCCTGTCGAGCATAGCGCAACATCAACCCCCAATACCGGGAGAGACGAATCCCCTCCTATCGCTCATTGCCTCCATGTGAATCGGGACTGTACCCAAAAACCACCTGTTTGCACAACTCAGTAGAGCCGTGGTAGGGTGGAAATCAAAGCACAGTGGGAGACACACAAGACTCTATGACGATCTCGGGTCAACAGACTAAGCTGTACCAGTGTCACCAGAGAACTGCCATCTGACGTGAGGTATAATACCATCTGGGAGTTCTCGGCGAGTCCGTTCAGTGTACCCAGTCTCCACTGAGCACCCGTATACCATCTTCGATGTCAAACACCAATGGATATGGGATCATCCATCGCCCATCGCATGGGTCGAGAAGATATACGCTAGTCTACTCTGGAATATCGATGCCCCGTCTCGATATTCCCACGACTAGG
This sequence comes from Agapanthus africanus, assembly GCA_030015575.1. Taxonomy (NCBI): domain Eukaryota; kingdom Viridiplantae; phylum Streptophyta; class Magnoliopsida; order Asparagales; family Amaryllidaceae; genus Agapanthus; species Agapanthus africanus. Next base: position 266,381,918 of record JASDDO010000016.1, on the reverse strand, counting down.
AACAATGAAGGATGTACTCATGGACTATCCAGGCCCCACTAGTATGATCTGCATCACAGTCCTGGAAGTCGAGTACACATCCTAAGGGCTTTATCAACATGTAATCAGAGAGACAGAAAGTATACATATTAAGATGAAAAGCAACCAGATAGCGTACTATCATGTCGAGCAAGAAAGTCCTACCTATATATGTCCCAGCATCCACTACAATATACATCCAATGTACAGTAATGGCCTCTAGGGCATACATATAACTAACAATCTCCCACTTGCACTAGGGCCATCTGTAGCAGTGGTCGCAGTATCTAATACTCAACCATCCCATATGAGTCTCTCTCTGGGAAAAGGCCTTCGTGAGTGGATCTGTCGTGTTGTCCTCTGAGTCTACTCTCCTAACCTCGATCAACCTGGAGATCAACTATCTCCATGATCAGGTGATGCTGCCTCAGAATTTGTCTGGGTCACTGATGGGACCAGGGTTCCAGGGCCGAAGCCACACTTCCATTGTCATACAATGGCATGAACCTAGTTCATCTTATGAACCAATATACACCCAAACTTCCTCTTTGGTAGTATCTTCAATAGCGATATTACCAGCCTTTATCGTTTAGTTTGCCACAGTATCTAGCTTGAAACTCTTCCAACATACCGTCCCTCTACTGAGGGTAAAGACAATGCCCGTGACTGACATTCAGTCGTCTTTATCACCCTGGAACTCTTCCAGTGATTCTCCCCAGGATCGATTGATACCATCTCACTACATCTAGTGAGAATCCTAGCATCCAATTACATCTATCTCATAGATGAAAACTCAGGATTTAGGAGGTATCACTTTGATCCTATTTGGAGAATCCTAGTGATAATAGGAGATTGACCGATCGTAGTATAGGAAACTCTCTTCCTATCAAGAGTATGTTGTCTACGTACAATACGAAGATGACCACCTTACTCTCTACTACCCTTTTGTATATACAAGGTTCGTCTACCATTTTGATGAAGTCAAACACTTTGACTATCACATCAAAACAGACGTTCCAACTCCGCGATGCCTGCTTCATTATGTAAAGCAACTTGCACACGTTTCCGCTGCTCCCACTGTTTACGAAGCCCTCTGGCTGTGTTCTTATAGACGTTCTCTTCTAAATCAGTATTTAGAAAAGCAGTCAGGGCACCCAACCACCAGATATCGCAGTCATGGTATGTAGCCGTGGCAAGTAGGATCTGGATGGACTTAAGCATAGTCACTTGGAAAAGGTTTCATCATTATCCATGCCTGGTTGATGACTAAAACCTTTAATAAGCCTAGCTTTGAAAGTCTCAACTTTTCCATCTACACCAAGCAATCTTCTCAAGATATACTTACTCCTGATGGGGATTTAACCCTTCAGATATAGCAGCTAAAGTCCATACTTTGCTGGTGTATATGGATTCCATCTCAGATCGCTAAGCATCCAGCCATTCTTACAGAGTCCCTACTCTCGATAGCCTGCTCGAAACTAGTTGGGTCATCATCTCATGATGCAATCCTCGCTCCCACTGTCATCGAGAAACCGAGGAATCTCTCAGGCGGATGAGGAACCCTACTAGATCAGTGGAGAGGCTGAGGTTCGTCAGGAACTATAGAATCCTTTGGTTCTGTCAAATCATCAACTGCAGTTTTGTATAGCTGGAACCTTTCCAGTTATACAGAACTGATCCTGCCTCGATCTTGTCCGGATTTTGCTTTAAACATAGGCCGGACAACCCCAAATCTTAACTCGCTTAAGAGATGGGTTCTTCCCATACCATATCTCATATGGAGTGGTAGGCACTGATTTGATTCAAACCTAATTCAATAGGTATGCAGCTTCTCAAGTGCATAACCCCAAAAGGAAATAGGTAACTCAGTAATACTCATCATAGAGCACACCATATCTAATATTGTGCAATTGCTCCGCCCTGATACACCGTTGTGCTGTGGTGTATTCAGAGGAGTAACACTGAGAGAGAATCTCATTCTCCTTTAAAATAGTCCAGGAATTCTATGCACAAGTATTCTCCTCCCTGATCTTATCATAGGACATAATACTTATACCCGTATTTTGGTTCTCTACTTCTAACTTATATTCTGTGAATATCTTAAAAGGTTCGGACTTATGTTTCAATAGGAACATATGACTGAATCTTGAGAGATTATCAGAGAATATAATGAAGTATAAAGAACCAGTCCTGGCATGTGTAGACAGGAGACTTTACATACATCATCATGTATCAGTCCCAAGAGTTTACTAACTCTTTCTCTGTTTCTAATAAACAGAGCTATGGTCATCTAATCTTTGTGACATGACTGGCAAGTTTCACAAGATGTAAATTCAAACTGATTTAAATATGCATCTAAAATGTAACTTCAGCCAGTCGGGTCGCATTGATGTGACCTAGTCTACAATGCCTCAAGAAGGATTCGTTTATTTCTGAACTCTTCCTCTTGTGTGTGTTCAGTATACAAGGAACTGTAGTTTGATTTAGAACGTCAATGCTTTTAGATAACGTGCCTGAACCGATCAACTTTTGATATAGGAAATGTTCAAAACATTATCCAACAATACAAAATTATATCCTTCTTTACTAATAAAGAGACTGATATGATTTTGTATATCAGGTTCGGTATCTAATAGCATTTGTTCAGAATCAATGTACTGGTAATACAGGGTGACAGTGACCAACAGACTTGGCTGCAACACTTGCCCCGGTTTCTGTCTCATTAAACTTATCACCCGTTCTCAGTTTTTCTACCTTTTTGTAGCCTTATGTAACAGCTTACATATCTGGGATCCTGATCCGGTATCATATATCCAAGATACAGAGGATACTGAGAAACAGTTCTGTTTAACGAACACACCCGAAGGAGATGCATCATATGCACTTTCTTCGTTTGGGCGGCATAGGAATTCTGGTATTCCCCAATTTCCTGCTCTGTCTTATAACAATTATAAGTTGGAGCGGGACCAACGTTCCCCAGCTCAGTATAACAAGCGGGTTCGGTCAATACATCCATATTATTATCTTGATTAAGGCGTGATATGGTCGCTACCTGGAGAGAGAGAGAAGAAAACACTCAGCGTGCGCTCTTGCAAGATCAGATTGGTTATTTATTTTATCTAATCAGGATGGCTCCCACTGTTTTTATCAAATCTTCCTTCAAACCCTAAAAGGAAAGACTAGCCGGGATTAATTACACTCTACAAGTTCGCCAATCTTTCAGCCAGGCCAGTGTCGGTACTTTGAGGGAGGTTCCCCGTGCTTTTGCACGGACCTAATTACAGTAAACCTCGTTTTCCCAGAGGCGTAACCCCGTTGACACCTTTCTAGACACCTACTTGATCGGCTAATTGCAAAGTGCAAAACTCTCCCAGGAGTAACAATTACTCGCAGTGGGTATCGGGATCCAACTATCATATAGAAGGTATGCAATCTCATTGCAAATTTCAACACTTGAAACTCCCGATAAAGGTTTTTACCCGTAGCACCTATGACCTTAACTATGATCAACAAATCATAAGTACTAGTCAAGTTCTACACGTCATTTCGTGATTAATTAGACCCACCCACATGACCCTTAACTAAGGTCAACAAAGTCACGCGACTGTCCTAACTAATCGCATCATATGCGGTGTAGGAAGACATCACTTAGCTACCGTACACTGTGCCTTAACTAAAGTCAACAAACACAGCACGAATACTAAGTACTCTACTTCCTAAAATGACGGAGGGAGGGTTGCGAATGGTTTTTGTGAAAACCTTTAACGCTTTGAACTTGATCTCGTTGCGGAATCAAATGGTTTTTAAATGGAATGTTTTTGAGCCTTTTCTAGTTTTGCTAAAGGGGTCACTCCCGGTGAAGGGATCGTCGGCCCTTTCCTCGTCGAATGAGGTGCGGGATATATCATATATATCACTGTGCAAAGCAGAAACTATAGAAGCGATCAAAAGATAAACCGAGGGTTGTAGCATCTGCCAGTTATTGCTAAAGGAGTCACTCCCGGTGAAGGGATCTCGGTCCTTTCCTCATCGAATAAGGTGCAGGATGTTCTATAATGAACACCGCGATGCAAAGCAAGAACTGTAGCTACCTGTTTTATTTTGAAATTCGATTCCACAACATCAATTAGGTTTATTTTCTTTCATTAATCTCATTAATGAATATCCCATCATTTAAATAACCTAAACATCACAGATAAATATGACGCGCGCTTATGCCATCCGCATTCGCCTCGATGTCCCCTCGTGCACCGTTAGGTTAGGTAACTAACGGTAGAGCGGGGCAGGGCTAGCGCGGGTGTAAAACATAAGCAACGTCTATATAATATATCATATATACTATATACTACATCTATCTGAACAGAGCACAGAACATCGCATGATTACATCACAGATAACGCAGCAGAAAGAATCATATGAAATATTGGATATACTAGGACGTCCGTGTTTTCAATACGAGCCAGTATAAAACACGGATTCCACGGTCGTGATGAATAGCCAATCCCACACCCCTAGACCCCTATGAGAGCGGCAAGCAACCCTACCAATTCTAGGGTTAGGAGACCCGGACTCGACTCCTCGAGTTGGTCTCCCACTGGACCCCAGAACCCGGTTACTTGTGCTCCCCTCCTTGGGTCTATCCTAATGCGGAAAAGTAAATAATATACATCAACGGTGACAACTTCCGCAACCTGGAAGTGCCCAGATAAAAGAATATTACATACAAGTTTTTACATGAATGAAAATGAAAAACACCCATCTCACATAAAAACCCCCGGCTATTCAAACACGACGATCCAATATAACATATCCAGCAACACATAACATCACATGTCATCAACGTAAGTAAATATGCGCATCCCAATTGTTGTTGACATATAGCAACGAAAACGGCGATATCACATATTACACTTACGGTCACAGAAAAGAAAGTGTAAAACTACAACAGTTGGAATCCGCAACCACCTCAGACATCACATGCCTGACCAAATGAATTACTTAGACATCGCATGCGTAACATTTATAAACCCCGCATTTTAGTCTTATTATCGAAAACACTTTTCAATATCAAGTCGGGCAATTCAACAAGATTCCCGACATTCTGATCGAATGCTCGTCGTAAACTTCAGTAGACGGCCGCGCCCCCGACACCGTCGACAAAGTGCACCAAGGCGGAACACCGCTACCGCGAGCACCCGAACGGATGCTTTCGGCGACGGGGTTCTCCTACAGTCACTTGGTCGGGGCTATGGGGTGAGGCTGTCTATTAAGTTTACCCGGCGAGTATCCGCGTACGCTACGTGATTGCGACGGACTTTTGATAACATCAAAACTCCGTGGCAACCGATCAAGTGAGACTAAACTGCTATGTTTATAATATTCATTCCGTTATCTCATAACTACTTGTGAATTCCAATTATTGTATCACATTCCGGATAAATAGAAAAATGCTAAACTTTTCGATCGAACAATCGAACACCCAAGCTTTCCCGATACAGCTCAACACATGAAATAAGTCTAACAACATTCAGTTCGTGCCTCAGTACCAACGGTCCAGCCGTAGAAGGGTCAAGCCAACGCCTCACATGTGGCACGCCGTACTGCCCCAAACCCGAAGGTTCAAAGGGCAGTTCAAGACGGTCACATAATCGAGTTAAGGTTTGTTGTCTTCTACAGGGTCCATCGAGTTACTTGCACTACTTGGAACGTCGTTAAACTACGGAAAAATCCAACAATTGGAAATTTCCCGGCAGGGGAAAAAGTGGGTATTTATATCTGGTCGAACTTTTTAACATATTCTAAAAATACCCGGAAAAGCACACCGACAAAAATTAGACAGTCCGATCGAATACACTGAGTCCCCAATACAACCCAGAAAATACAACTCTGGAATAAATATTAAAAACATCCAGAACACACAAGAAATAACAGCAGAAACAACTGAAGAAAACCCACAGCCTGATCATCACAGACGGCCGCGGAACCGCCGCAAAAGGGGGGTAAACGCCGCTGTTCCGCGGCCGTACTGTAGAGTTAGGCTGTCGTTTTCTACAGTTTTTCTTAGAATTTCCTGCACATTTCTCTGCATATTTTTAATCTACAAAAATCCACATTTTACAGAATTGTCCAGAGAGCATTTTTCAAGTCGGGGTTTTGGGTCAATCGGACTTCTAACTCCGTCGGGACATCGCCTAAGGCTCTAGCTAGGCTCTGATACCACTGAAGGGTTCCTAGGCACCCTAGTTAAGTCTTGCAAGTGATCAAACATGCCAATTTCTAAAAATTACGGTGCCGAGAAAACCTAGAACGGATCGTTGGCTAGAAGTATTTAGGCGAAACAAGCAAGTAAACGGAAATATAGCTAAAGGGAAGGGGCTACAACCTTTGTAGATCCGGTCCACCACCTCCTAGGCTCCGTGATGAAGTCCCTTCGCTGTCCAAATCATATCTTGGGCTCTAGAGTCGGCTTCATCGGAGGAAAAACGGGCTAGGTCATCGACGACGTGCCGAAGATGATCTACGTCGAGGCATCACTAGATCAAGCTCCACCTTCACCAAGCCATGAAAACTTGTGAAGGAAACACCCTATACTACTTGGCAAGAGGTATAGGATGAAGAAATAGGAAGTGGGTAGACTTTAGTTTTGGATTTCTCACTAGTTTTCATCACTTGCCATTGGAGTAGCAAGCTTTCTTCATGGAAGAAGAAGATGAAGAAGAAGAAGAAGATATGATAAGTGTTTAATTATTTGATAAATAAATCAATACTTATCATGACTTCAACCATGGTTTAGTGTAGGGATTTAACTAAGGTTAGATGAGTGGTTAGGGTTAGAGAAGAGACAAGAATGGTGGACTTGTTCAAAGCTTCAAATAAAAACAAAAATAGCAACCATTCTTTTCTCTTTTTCTTTTCAAATGAAATAAATAAAATAAATAAATAGATAAATGAATAAGCAAATGAAATGATACCCTAACCACTAACTAACCATGGTTTAATACTTTACACAAAACCAAGCAAGAATGTATCATCAAACATGATACAATCATGTGCACAAAAAAATATATCACATATACAATGTGCAATACAAGTGAGTAAATCCATTTAAAGTGAACCAATACTAGTTAATGCAAAGTAATATATCAAATATATAATTATACATTAAATCATTAAATCAACACTTGATTCAATGATCCGGTCATGTCGCATATAACCGGCCAGTATCCAACGTATCGGCTTATCGAATCAATCCTTGATTCGATAACTAGGTTATATCGCATACAACCATTCGACACATACATCGCGAGAATGAAATACGGTATCACATACACGCATTATTCTCGGTCCCGCATATATCCCATATGTGCTCCTATTTCGTTTCGCTTGAGCCAGGAAACCTCTGTGTAGGACTCTAAAGACTCGTCAATACGCCGGCAGCAGATGATGATCATATCAAACACCCACAAGCCGCAAGCGGTCTGCTAAACGTAACGGCCACCCGGGTATTGAGCGATTAGAAGATCGACGAGCAAGCCCGCTCACACTCCTGTGAATCCAACCAGTAACACTTACCGTATAGTCCGGTCTGTTCGTCTGATATGTTGCATATCTCGCCTAGGGGTGGTAAACGTCAGACCCCAATAGCTCGATAAGTCATTCCGACGTGAAGTCCATGACATGTGTGAAACTACTGATAACTCTTACCAGTATATCACTGCAACCCTGGCCAGGGATTTCCTGTTATGGCCAGTCGAGCATAGCGCAACATCAACCCCCAATACCGGGAGAGACGAATTCCCTCCTATCGCTCATTGCCTCCATGTGAATCGGGACTGTATCCAAAAACCACCTGTTTGCACAACTCAGTAGAGCCGTGGTAGGGTGGAAATCAAAGCACAGTGGGAGACACACAAGACTCTATGACGATCTCGGGTCAACAGACTAAGCTGTACCAGTGTCACCAGAGAACTGCCATCTGACGTGAGGTATAATACCATCTGGGAGTTCTCGGCGAGTCCGTTCAGTGTACCCAGTCTCCACTGAGCACCCGTATACCATCTTCGATGTCAAACACCAATGGATATGGGATCATCCATCGCCCATCGCATGGGTCGAGAAGATATACGCTAGTCTACTCTGGAATATCGATGCCCCGTCTCGATATTCCCACGACTAGGAACAATGAAGGATGTACTCATGGACTATCCAGGTCCCACTAGTATGATCTGCATCACAGTCCTGGAAGTCGAGTACACATCCTAAGGGCTTTATCAACATGTAATCAGAGAGACAGAAAGTATACATGTTAAGATGAAGAGCAACCAGATAGCGTACTATCATGTCGAGCAAGAAAGTCCTACCTATATATGTCCCAGCATCCACTACAATATACATCCAATGTACAGTAATGGCCTCTAGGGCATACATATAACTAACAGTCATAGCCTGGGTCAACCCACAAACAGCCATTACAGAAACGTGCCTTGAGTTGTCCAGTGTCTGGTTTTAATCATAAGCCGGACAACTCCCCGTACCTTAACATCGTTAAGATATGACTGTTCTATATCCAATATAGAACCAGAGGCACTGATTTAATTGAACCAGATTCAAATCATGCAGCTGTCTCCAGTGCATGTCAACTAGATGGAAGGAGGCCTATCAGCGTTACTCAACTTAGGAATGCTACCAATTATGAGTAACCTGAAAGAGAAGCAAGTTCTCTTAATCATTACTATCAACTGAATACCATACACAAGTGTCTACATCTTCGATCACTTTGAAGAATCCCGATACTTGCAATACCTGGTTCTCTACTTTATTCAAACACCTATAACTTCTCAAAATTCGGACGCTGTGTTTCCACGAAACACCTGTCTAAAAACTAGAGAAGTCATAAGTAAACCGAATATAGTACGAGGACCAACCCCTCTGTCCTGATGGACCCTGGACAACATAAAATACTCTGTATAAGTCCCTTGAGTCTGATAACTCAATCCCTGTGTGTCGTAGGTTGAAAACTGTACTTATGGTTATGAAGAATTACACCGCTGTTCAATGCTCCTTACCTAATCATCCACTGATATAGGTAAATGTCATAGACATAATTTCAAAAAGGTATATCTCACACTATGAAAAATAGACGTACAGATATATCGATTTGAAATTGGTGCATAACAACGGATATTCAAAACTAAATATTTGCCGTCCGGCAAACAACCCAACTGACATCCTCAAATATCACCGATTACAACGAATCCCGATATAATGAGGATGATCACCCAATTCCCAATAACTTACTCCTACTCACTATCTGTAAAACCATACAGATATGAGAATCATACCTGGTAAATACATACCCTGGAGTAAGTGTCTAATTGGGAAATCAGTTTTCCTTTAACAGTACACAGTGAAACTGAAACATTGAAATGTTTCGATGGGGTATCCCGGTATTCCTAGTAATGCCTCTTCCATTATCCAGATTCACAACTGTAACCGTGTAATTCTTTGCCACCTCTCCAAATCCCTTTATATGTCTTTAGTCATTACTTTCTGTACACCCCTTTAGGCCAAATGGTTTTCTTCCTTCCCTACCGTTCGGCACCAGCCTATGGTTTGGAAGAAGACTATCCAATAAGCATAATGGGTGTACTGTCCTAATCCTAGGAGCACTCGCAATGCGAGAGAAGGTGAAGATAAAAGACAACCGAATAAACCTTATTCCTATTTCTCCTGAACCAGAATCCATCGCCGAACTGGAACAAGTTCCTTTCGAGTTCGTATATAACCATACGATGGAGTATCCAATAAACTGTGGATATTCGTAGTGATACGGAGTGTTCTGGAGAAATACAAAGGTGAAGTGGGAGTGGTAATGAAATACCTGGTTTGGTCGTGAATATCAGTCGCAATTTACTTTGCCCTCTTACTAATCCCTTTCTTTGTCTTAGCTTAATACCTTCTGTACACCATCGTTATGCTAATTGGTTTTCTTCATTCCCCACCGGTCGGCACCAGCCTAAGGTTTGGAAGAAGACTATCCAATCTGCGTAATAGGTGTACTATCTCCTAAACCAAGGAGTACTCTCAACCTGAGAGAAGGTAAAAGGAAAAGACAACTGAATAGTCCTATCCGTTTTCTCCAGAACCGGAAACCATCCTCGAATTCCTTCGAGTTCGTATCTAACCATACGATGGTTTTGTCCAATGGAAGTGGACGTTCGTAGTAATACGGGGTGTCCTGGAGAAAAGAGTAAAAGTAGGAGTGGCAATGAGGTTAGCGACTCTGACAATCCAAAAGCCAGTGTTAAGAAGGTTCGGTTAATTTTGGTCACTGAGTCATAGTCTAGGTTCGGGTCAATGGTCGCTGCCAAAGAGAGAGAGAAAAGAAACACTCAGCGTGCACTCTATTCTAGATCAGAATGGTTACCAATTTATCTAATCTGGAAACCTCCCACTGTACCGTCAAATTCTCCTCCAAACCTGAAAGAAGAATTAGTCGGGATCACCCGAGGAGTAAACCAACTCATCAGTGGGAATCGGGATCCAACTATCATCGCATGATAACGTGACGGAATCCGCTCACGTCATCACACTCCAGAAGGTATGCGCATATCTGGCAAGTTTCAGTTTCTTTAGAAACTCCCGATGTGGATTTTTGCCCCATGCTCTTATGACCTTGACGAAGGCCAACAAATCATAAGTCACATGTCAAGTTCTACCCGTCATTGTCCAGGTTAATTTGAGCCCACCCGCACAAGCCCTTGACTTTGGCCAACAAGGCCATACGACTGCCCCAAACCAACGCATCTATCTATGCAGCAGAAAGGCAACAAGCAGCTACCATACACTATGCCTTGACGAAGGCCAACAAACATAGCATGAATACTACGTGCTACCCGTCTGAAACGACGGAGGGCTATGAATGGTTTCTGGCGAAAACTTTTAACGTAAAGAACTTGATATCGTTGAAGGAACAAGATAGCTTTTTGAAAATATAGTGACGAAAACCATTGCTAAAGAGGTCACTCCCGGTGAAAGGATCTCGGCTCTTTCCCCGTAGAATGAGGTGCAGGATATTCCAATTGAATACCACGGTGCAAAGCAAAAGTAATCGGCTATAGTGAAGTTATTGCCCTGACGCAAACTTTTGTCCAAGGGGTCACTCCCGGTGAAGGGATCTCGGCCCTTGCCTCGTCGACTGAGGAGCAGAATATTCCAACTGAATACCACGATGCAAAACAAAAGAGAACGTCCTTGCAATAACAACTTTTTGAAAAGTGTTCCAACAACATCATAATAGGTTTGTTTTTAACTTGCATTGATCCGAATCAATGCAGTCCCATCAATTGATCACACCACAAAGAACGAAAATAATATGACGTACGTATATGCCATCCGCATTCGCCACTGGGTCCCATCATTACCCGTTAGGTTAGCTAACTAACGACAGAACGGGGACTGGACTAGCGCGGATGCAAAACATATACAACATCTACTAATATATATACCAATATATTATATTTCGCTCAAGGCGTGAAAAAAAATGCAACATTACAGAAATGTACAGCATCATAGAACAATACAGATATCTGGGATCCCCGGGTTTCACAGAGCCACTACTGAAACCCGACGTTCCCCTGGTCGTGTGGATAGCCTGTGCAATGAAATCCTAGACCCCTACGGGCGCGGCAAGTTACCCGCCAAAACCTGAAGCGAGGCAGCCCCCTTCAGCAACGTGAATGGACAACCCGACACTTCACGGAATCCGGTAACTTGGGCACCCCTCCTGGGTCAACCTGTACCCCCTACGAGTGCGGCGAATAGCTTGCCAATCCTAAAGTGAAGCCCCCTCCGTCTCAATGCCATGAGATGCGGGCTTGTTGCCCTCTAGAACCCGGCTATCCGTGCACCCCTCCGCGGGGTAATCCTAGTACAGAAAGTAAAATATACATACAACGGGTACATCGACCGCAACCTGGTCGTGCCCCAAAATAATAATACAAACAGGCAGTGACGGCAGTCCACATGTCGGACGCTCCCCCCGCAATATCAAATGTACATAATACAACCAAATCTGTACTACCATTGCATCCAGGCTATCCCCCACGACCAATCCGCAACATCACAGCATAACACAGAACATCAACGTGAAAGTCACGTTCGCAAATCTGTCTAGCCGGGCTATAGCAGTTAGACAGGATTTACCGATCAAGTGACATTCACGGTCGCAGATATAATGTTAATACTGTGAACTAACATGTTTAACATATCCGATCGATCAAATTTTACCAAGTGGGCCCCCAAAGCACTACTGTAGCACATAAAGAAATTCTGGGCCCAAAAAGAATGTTCCAAAAACCCTATTTTCAAGTCAGGAGGCCTCTGTAAAAAATTGGTGCACTGATCAGTCAAAACAGCGGCGGAACCGCAGCCCAAGCATGGGTTTGGCCGCGGTTCCGCGGTGGAATAATGAGATCTCGCGACCAAATTTTTACAGGAGGCTTATGCTTCACTGCACAGTATTCTGAGACAACCTGAAAAATTTTTGGAGTCCAAAAAATTTTGACAGAAACTGATGCTATTCGAAAATGCGGTTTTGGAATTTTTGATCGATCGGAAATGAAAACACATTAAACAAAGCTAGACTATGTTAATGGCGAGGCTCTGATACCACAGTAAGTGCACGGCGGCGCCCCGGCCGTCAATCCGACGCCGGAATGCGGAAGCGGTGATTTACTTTAACTTTTCAAACCGGCACCACCGCGCACTATAAACCCGGATCGTGCCATTAAACTAGTCCTAGCTAACTACAAGATGGGGAAGAGAGATATACCGAGCGATCCGTGTCCTCCGGTCTTCTTGCCGTCGTCCCGATCTCCCGCGAAATGTCCGGTCTCCACCTCCTCGCCGGAAGGGCACCACGTCGCCTACTTCTTTTACGGGCTCCCACCTCTATACCGAGGCAACTCGGGCACGAAGTTGGCGAGTCGACGTGCCCAAGATTTGCTGTAGAATGCAGTGTAGAACTTGTGTCTCATTTTGGGGTAGTGGAGGTTGCCATTTTAGTGGAGGAATGATACTTGGAGTTTTGTGGAGGAACTTGGGGATTTTTCTAGCATCAAGAGAGCAAAAATCCCCACTACAAAAAATGGGCAGCCCCTCCTCATCTTTGGCCGGCCATCTCATGGGAGAGGAGAGAATGAGAGAGTGAGTGAGAGAGAGAGAAGTCCAAGGGGATGTGTATCAACCATGATGCAAGAAAAGAATGATGATCAAAAGCAAAGATCACAACCACATCCACACTCAACCACAACCATCATCAAAACCATGTCACACAAAAGTCAAGCCATGATGGATAAATCAAGTCAATGGATGGTGTACTATCATGATGCAACAAAATGCAAAGAACACCTTCCACAAATGCTTATTTGCACAAATGCAAATAAGCCCTCCTCCACCAAACTTCGGCCAATGAAAGATACAAAGAAATATGGCCGAAACGGAAAGCAAACTGGCAACTCAAGAAAACTAGTCCCGTAATAAATTACAGGAAAACCCCGACACTGTGTATACACACCCACATCTGTATTCCGACCGAAATACAAATGCAATGAGACAAAATCTACACCGTACTATACTAGGATCCGGCTTAAACCAAAGCCGGCTAGTATTATCCGTCCGATCCTGATCCGTGCAATACCGCACGTATCTGATCGAACCCTGCCATATATCCATACGGCCTCTAGTACTAACCGTCTGATCCTGATCCGTGCAATACCGCACGTATCTGATCGAACGCTGCCATATCTCCATACGGCCTCTACAGCGTTTCGCCCGAAACTTGAGTAACTGAATGTGGGGGATTCTAAAGACTCGTCAATACTATGGCCGTGGATTTAACCACTAGCACGTCAGAGGTATTGACCATACGTGACGGGCTACCAGCTATTGACCGAAAGGGACGTCGATGAGCGAACTCATCCTGACACCGTACTGAGCCTGTCAGTAACAATATCCGTACAGTCTGGTCTGTTCGTCTATGAGCATCGCATGGCGGGCCTAGGGGGTTGGTAAAAGTCAGACCCCCAAAAGCGGTACAAGTCGTGTCAGAGAGCAGCCCAGAACACCCTGAGATACTACTGGAATACCTACCAGTAAATCTCCTGCCTTGGCCAAGGACTTTCATGTTCTGGCTCTCCTAGACACAGCACAACCTCACCCCCAATACCGGGAGAGACGAACCCCTGAAGATCCGCTCACTGCCTCCATGTGGCTCGGGACTGTACCCAACTAAAACCTGTTTGCACGTCTCCTTTGAGCGTGGTAGGGTAGTAATCAAAGTACAGTGAGAACTCACACGAGACAAATGACGATCCTTAGGTCGATGAACTAACCTGTACACATGTCACCAGGGAACTGCTATCTGACGTCAGGTATAAGACCAACTAGCATGTTCCCGGCGAGTACTGTCCGGTGTACTCATAACCCAATGAGCACCTGTATACATCTTAGGTGAACCAACTGACACCAGTGGCTTGTGAGACCGGCCACCGCCACTCGTCGGGGTCTCGACTGTATACACTAGTCTACTCTGGAGTATCGATGCCCTGTCTCGAAACTCCCACGACTAGGGACCTTTTAAGGATGTGCTTATAGACTACCAGCTCCCACGTATATGATCGCCCTCATACTGCTGGCAGTCAAGCATGAATCCTAGGGGCTTTATCAACGTGCAATAATGACCTGTAAGGTCACCTAAAGCAGTACACGATGATAAAGGTAAACCAGATAGCATACAATCATCTTGAATAAGACTGTCCTACCGGGATAGGTCATCCCTCAATCATTGCAATCACGTGCCTGTGATCCAATAATTGACTCTGAGGGCACTATCTCCAACAACAGTAACTCATCAAAAACCCTGCTGAATTTTTTGGCTATTTTTAATTTGGAAAAAATCACATTTTCAGAAAATGTACAGAGAGGGTTAGAAGTTAGGGTTTCGGGGTTCGATCGGATTTCTAACGTCGTCTACACATCGCCTAAAGCTCTAGCTAGGCTCTGATACCACTGTAGGGTTACTAGGCACACTCAAGAGGTTCCACAAGGCATCAACCATGCCAAATTTAAATTTTCTGGTACCGAGAAACCCTAAACTAGATCGATTACTAGAGGTAAGGCGAAAAAGAGAAGCAAGCAAACTACTTTGCTAACAAGTGAATGGAAATACAACCTTTGTAGATCCGGTCCTCCACTTCTTTAGGTCCGTGATGACGTCCCTTCGCTGCGATCACCGGGATCCCGGACTCTTGCAATGGTTTCGTCGGAGAAATGAGCGGGCTAGGTCGTTGACTTCGATGCCGAAGATGATCTACGTCGAGGCAACTCTAACTCAAGCTCCATCTTCACTTGGTCGTGAAACTTGTGAAGATAACACACTCTACTACATGGCAAGTGGTAGAGGATGAAGAAATAGGAAGTGGGTTCACTTTGGATTTGGATTTCTCACTTAGATTCATCACTTGGAATTTTCAAGAAAGCTTTCTTCTTTTCTTCATGAAGAAGAAGAAGAAGAAGAAGAAAGAAAAAGAATAATGATAATGAAAAATCCATAATAGAAAATCAAGTGATGCTTATCATTTAGCAACCATGGGTGAGTGTAACTCATGTAGAGAATAAACTAAGGTTTAGTTAAGTGGTTAGGTTAAGCATAAAACAAAATGGTTGAAGCTTCATGAATCTTCAAGAATAAAACAAAGAAAACCACCACCATTTTGTTTCTTGCTAAAATAAATAAATAAATAAATAAGGCAAATGAAATCCCAACCATTAACTAAACATGGTGTATAGCATACACACACCCAAGTTTGCATGTATCATCAAACATGATACAATCAAGTGCACAAAAATATATCACATATACTACTTGTGCACATCAAGTGAGAAAATCAATCTTAAGTGAACAAATACTAGTTAATGCAAAATAATATATCAAATATATAATTATACATTAAATCATTAAATCAACACTTGATTTAATGATCCGGTCATACTGCATATAACCGACTAATATCAATAGTAACAACTTATCGAATCAACACTTGATCCGATAACCTGGCTATATCGCATATAACCGATCAATGTCACAAATCGTGAGAATAGAATACAGTATCACATACTGGTATTATTCTTGGTCCCGCACATATCTCATATGCGCTCCTATTTCATTTCGCTTGAGCCAGGAAACCTCTGTGTAGGACTCTAAAGACTCGTTAATACGCCGGCAGCAGGTGATGATCATATCAAACACCCACAAGCCGCAAGCGGTCTGCTAAACGTAACGGCCACCCGGGTATTGAGCGATCAGAAGATCAATGAGCAAGCCTGCTCACACTCCTGTGAATCCAACCAGTAACACTTATCGTACAGTCCGGTCTGTTCGTCTGATATGTCGCATATCTCGTCTAGGGGTGGTAAACGTCAGACCCCAATAACTCGATAAGTCGTATCGATATGAGGCTCATAACGGGTCGAGAAACTACTGGTAACACTTACCAGTAAATCCCTAAAGCAACCTTGGCCAAGGACTTCCTGTTATAGCCAATCGAGCACAGCGCAACATCAACTCCCTATACCGGGAGAGACGAAACCCCTCCTATCGCTCATTGCCTCCATGTGACTCGGGACCGTACCCAAAAACTACCGTTTTGCACGCCCTCTTGGACGTGGTAATGTGGAAATCAAAGCACAGTGGGAATCTCACAAGACTCTATGACGATTTCGGGTATACAGACTAACCTGTACCAGTGTCACCAGAGAACTGCCATCTGACGTAAGGTATAATACCATCTGGGAGTTCTCGGCGAGTCCGTCCAGTGTACCCAGTCTCCACTGAGCACCCGTATATCATCTCTGATGTCAAACACCAATGGATATGGGATCATCCATCGCCCATCTATATGGGTCGAGAAGCTACACGCTAGTCTACTCTGGTATATCGATGCCCCGTCTCGATACACCCACGACTAGGGACTTTGAAGGATGTACTTATGGACTACCACGTCCCCACTAGTATGATCCGCATCATAGTCCAGGTAGTCAAGTACACATCCTAAGGGCTTTACCAACATGTAACAGAGAGACAATCAGCGTACACGTTAAGGTAAAGAGTAACTAGATAGCATACTATCATATCGAGCAAGAAAGTCATCCCTATATATGTCCAAGCATCCACTACAATATACATCCTGTGTATAGTAATGGCCTCTTGGGCATACATATAACTAACATGACCGGATCATTAAATCAAGTGTTGATTTAATGATTTAATGTATAATTATATATTTGATATATTACTTTACATTAACTAGTATTTGTTCACTTAAGATTGATTTTCTCACTTGATGTGCACAAGTAGTATATGTGATATATTTTTTGTGTACTTGATTGTATCATGTTTGATGATACATGCAAACTTGGGTGTGTGTATGCTATACACCATGTTTAGTTAATGGTTAGGATTTCATTTGCCTTATTTATTTATTTTCTTTATTTATTTTTGGCAAGAAACAAAATGATGGTGTCTTTCTTTGTTTTATTCTTGAAGATTCATGAAGCTTCAACCATTTTGTTTTATGCTTAACCTAACCATTTAACTAAACCTCAGTTTATTCTCTACATGAGTTACACTCACCCATGGTTGCTAAATGATAAGCATCACTTGATTTTCATTTATTGATTTTTCATTTTCATTATTTTCTTTCTTCTTCTTCTTCTTCATGAAGGAAAGAAAAGATTGCTAGAAAATTCCAAGTGATGAATCCAAGTGAGAAATCCAAATCCAAAGTGAACCCACTTCCTATTTCTTCATCCTCTACCACTTGCCATGTAGTAGAGTGTGTTATCTTCACAAGTTTCATGACCAAGTGAAGATGGAGCTTGAGTTAGAGTTGCCTCGACGTAGATCATCTTCGGCATCGAAGTCAACGACCTAGCCCGCTCATTTCTCCGACGAAACCATCGCAAGAGTCCGGGATCCCGGTGATCGCAGCGAAGGGACGTCATCATGGAGCTAAAGAAGTGGAGGACCGAATCTACAAAGGTTGTATTTCCATTCACTTGTTAGCAAAGTAGTTTGCTTGCTTCTCTTTTCGCCTTACCTCTAGTAATCGATCTAGTTTAGGGTTTCTCGGCACCGGAAAATTTAAATTTGGCATGGTTGATACCTTCTGGAACCTCTTGATTGTGCCTAGGAACCCTACAGTGGTATCAGAGCCTAGCTAGAGCTTTAGGCGAAGTGTAGACGATGTTAGAAGTCTGATCGAACCCGAAACCCTAATTGAAAACCCTTCTCTGTACAATTTTTCAAAACTGTGAATTTTGTTAATTAAAAATATGCAGAAAAATCAGCAGGGTTTTCTAAGAATTACTGTGCAGCACATGACCCCAACTCGTCCAAAGCTCCGCGGAACCACGGCCGGAGCATGGCTCGTGCGGCGGTTCCGCGGCCGTATAGTCACTTCTTTCTTTACAGTTTGCACAGTAATGTTCTTATGTCATTCCTAATTCTTCTGGATAATTTTAATTTATACCCCACAGTAGAGTTTTCTGGGTTGTATTGGGAGTTCGTTGTTTCGATCGAAAGTTTAATTTCATCTAAGTGTTTTTCCGGATAATTTAGAATATGTTAAAAAGTTCGACCGGATATAAATACCCAATTTTTCTCCTGCCGGAAAATTTCCAAGTGTTGAATTTTTCCGTGGTTTAAGAACGTTCTAAGTAGTGGAAGTAACGCGATGGACCCTCTAGAAGACAACAAACCTTAACTCGATTATGTGACCGTCTTGAACTGCCCTTTGAACCTTAGGGTTTGGGGCAGTACGGCGTGCCACATGTGAGGCGTTGGCTTGACCCTTCTACGGCTGGACCGTTGGTACTGTGGCATGAAGTGAACGTTCTTAAACTTATTTCATGTGTTGAGCTGTTTCGGGAAAACTTGTGTGTTTGATTGTTCGATCGGAAAGTTTAACATTTTCTATTTATCCGGAATGTGATACAATATTTGGAATCCACAAGGAGTTATGAGATAACTGATTTGAATGTTATAAACATAGCACTTTACTCTCACTTGATCGGTTGCTACGGAATTTTGATGTGATCAAAAGTCCGTCGCAATCATGTTGCGTACGCGGATACTCGCCGGTAAACTTAATAGACAGCTACACCCTATAGCCCCGACCAAGTGACTGTAGGAGAACCCCGTCGCCAAAAAGCATCCGTTAGGGTGCTCGCGGCAGCGGTGTTCCGCCTTAGTGCACTTCGTCGACGGTATCGGGGGTGCGGCCATCTACTAAAGTTTGCGACGAGATTCGATCAGGACGTCGGGAATCTTGTTGAATTGCCCGACTACATATTGAAAAGTGTTTTCGATATAGAGACTAAAATGCGGGGTTTATAATTGTTAGGCATGCGATATCTAAGGAATTCATTTGATTAGGCATGCGATGTCTATGGAGGTTGCGGATTCCAACTGTTGTAGTTTTACACTTTCTTTTCTGTGACCGTAAGTGTAATATGTGATATCGCCGGTTTCGTTGCTATATGTCAACGACAATTGGGATACACATGTTTACTTATGTTGATGACATGTGATGTTATGTGTTGCTGGATATGTTATATTGGATCGTCGTGTTTGAATAGCCGGGGATATTTTTATGTGAGATGAGTGTTTTTCATTTTCATTCATGTAAAAACTTGTTTGTAATATTCTTTTTATTGGGGCACTTCCAGGTTGCGGAAGATGTCACCTTTTGTATATTATTTACTTTTCCGCATTAGGATAGACCCAAGGAGGAGAGCACAAGTAACTGGGTTCTGGAGTCCAGTGGGAGATCAACTCGAGGAGTCGAGTCCGGGTCTCCTAACTCTAGAATTGGTAGGGTTGCTTGCCGCTCTAATAGGGGTCTAGGGATGTGGGTTTCGATATTCATCACGACCGTGGAATCCGTGTTTTATACTGGCTCGTATTGAAAACACAGACGTCCTAGTATATCCAATGTTTCATATGTTTCTTCTGCTGCGATATCTGTGATGTGATCATTTGATATGCTGTGATGGATACTGTATATAGTATATATTATATAGACGTTACTTATGTTTTACACCCGCGCTAGCCCTGCCCCGCTCTGCCGTTAGTTACCTAACCTAACGGTGCACGAGGGGACATCGAGGCGAATGCGGATGGCATAAGTGTACGCCGTATTTATCTGTAATGTTTAGGTGATTTAAATGATGGGAATTCATTAATATGATTAATGAAAGAAAAAGAAACCTAAAAGATGTTGTGGAATCGAATTTTCAAAAACAGGTAGCTACAGTTCTTGCTTTGCATCGCGGTGTTCCTTGTAGAACATCCTGCACCTTATTCGATAAGAAAAGGGCCGAGATCCCTTCACCGGGAGTGACCCCTTTAGCAATAACTGGCAGATGCTACAACCCTCGGTTTGTCTTTTGATTGCTTCTATAGTTTTTGCTTTGCACAGCGGTATATATGATATATCCTGCACCTTATTCGATGAGGAAAGGGCCGACGATCCCTTCACCGGGAGTGACCCCTTTAGCAAAACTAGAAAAGCATAAAAAACACTCCATTTTAAAATCATTTGATTCTACAACGATATCAAGTTCATTACGCAATGGGTTTTTAGAAAAACCTGTCGTAGCCCTCCGTCATTTCAGATAAGTTGTATATAGTATTCGTGCTACATTTGTTGGCTTTCGTCAAGGTGTAGTGTGCGGTAGCTATATGCTGCTTATCTGCTGCATATGATGCGATTGGATTAGGGTAGTCATGCGGCTTTGTTGGCTTTCGTCAAGGGTCGTGCGGGCGGGTTTAATTCAATCAAGAAATGACGGGTTGAACTTAACTAGCGGGCTATGGTTTGTTGGTTTTCGTCAAGGTCATAGCACGTTAGGGGCAAAAAATTATCGGGAATTTCAAGTGTTGAAATTTGCAATGAGATTGCATACCTTCTATGAGATAGTTCGATCCCGATACCCGCTGCGAGTAATTGTTACTCCTGGGAGAGTTTTACACATTACAATTAGCCGATCAAGTAGGTGTCTAGAAAGGTGTCAATGGGGTTACGCCTCTGGGAAAACGAGGTTTACTTTAATTAGGTCCGTGCGAAAGCACGGGGAACCTCCCTCAAAGTATCGACACTAGCCTGGTTGAAAGATTGGCGAACTTGTAACGTGTAATTAATCCCGGCTAGTCTTTCCTTTTAGGGTTTGAAGGAAGATTTGATAAAAACAGTGGGAGCCATCTTGATTAGATAAAATAATAACCAATCTGATCTTGCAAGATCATACGCTGAGTGTTTTCTTCTCTCTCTCTCCAGGTAGCGACCATATCACGCCTTAATCAAGATAATAATACGAATGTATTGACCGAACCCGCTTGTTATACTGAGCTGGGGAACGTTGGTCCCGCTCCAACTTATAATTGTTATAAGACAGAGCAGGAAATTGGGGAATACCAGATTTCCCGTGCTGCCCAAACGAAGAAAGTGCATGTTGATGCATCATCTTCGGGTGTGTTCGTTACATAGAACTGTTTCTCAGTATCCTTTACGTCCTGAGTATGTGATACCGGATCAGGATCACGCATATGTAATCTGTTACATGGGCTACAGATAAGTAAAGAACTGAGAACGGGTGATAAGTTTCATGAGACAGAAAATGGTGCAAGTGTTGCAGCCAAGTCTGATGGTCACTGTCACCCTGTATGACCAGTACATTGATTCTGAACGAATGTTATTAGATACCGAACCTGATATACAAAATCATATCAGTCTCTTTATTAGTAAAGAAATGATAAAATTTTTTATTGTTGGATAATGTTTTGATTATTTCTTATATCAAAAGTTGATCGGTTCAGGCACGTTATCTAAAAGCATTGATGTTCTAAATCAAACTACAGTTCTTAGTATACGGAACACACACAAGAGGAAGAGTTCAGAAATAAACGGATCCTTCTTGAGGTATTGTAGACTAGGTCATATCAATGCGATCCGACTAGCTAAGTTGCACATAGATGCATATTTAAATCTGTTTGAATTTACATCTTGTGAAAACTTGCCGGTCATGTCACAAAGATAAGATGACCACAGCGCTGTTTATTGGAAGCAGAGAAAGAGTTAATGAACTCTTGGGACTGTTACATGGTGATGTATGTAAGGTCCCCTGTCTACACATGCCAAGACCGGTTCTTTCTATTTCATTACATTCTCTAATAATCTCTCAAGATTCAGACATATGTTCCTGTTGAAACACAAGTCTGAAGCTTTTGAGATATTCACAGAATATAAGTTAGAAATAGAGAACCAAAATGGGTATAAGTATTATGTCCTATAATGAGATCAGGGAGGAGAATACTTGAGCACGAAATTCCTGGACTATTCTAAAGGAGAATGAGATTCTCTCTCAGCATTACTCCTCCGTATACACCATAGTACGATGGTATATCTGGGCGGAGCAATAGCACCCTATGAAATATGGTGTGCTCTATGATGAGTACTACTGAGTTTCCTATTTCCTTTTGGGAGTTATGCACTTGAGAAGCTGCATACATATTGAATAGGGTTCAAATCAAATCAGTTGCCTACCACTTCATATGTGATATGGAAAGGGAAGAGCCCATATCTTAAGTGTTAGTTATATGTATGCCCTAGAGGCCATTACTGTACATAGGATGTATATTGTAGTGGATGCTGAGACATATATAGGGAGGACTTTCTTGCTCGACATGATAGTATGCTATCTGGTTACTCTTTACCTTAACGTGTATACTGATTGTCTCTCTGTTACATGTTGGTAAAGCCCTTAGGATGTGTACTTGACTACCTAGACTATGATGCGGATCATACTAGTGGGGACATGGTAGTCCATAAGTACATCCTTCAAGGTCCCTAGTCGTGGGTATATCGAGACGGGGCATCGATATACCAGAGTAGACTAGCGTATACCTTCTCGACCCATACAGATGGGCGATGGATGATCCCATATCCATTGGTGTTTGACATCAGAGATGATATACGGGTGCTCAGTGGAGACTGGGTACACTGGACGGACTCGCCGAGAACTCCCAGATGGTATTATACCTCACGTCAGATGGCAGTTCTCTGGTGACACTGGTACAGAGTAGTCTGTTGACCCGAGATCGTCATAGAGTCTTGTGTGATACCCACTGTGCTTTGATTTCCACCTTACCACGTCCAAGAGGGCGTGCAAAACGGTGGCTTTTGGGTACAGTCCCGAATCACATGGAGGCAATGAGCGATAGGAGGGGATTCGTCTCTCCAGGTATAGGGAGTTAATGTTGCACTATGTTCGATTGGCTATAACAGGAAGTCCCTGGCCAGGGCTGATCAGAGATTCGCTGGTAAGTGTTACCAGTAGTTTCTCGACCCGTTATGAGCCTCATATCGACACGACTTATCGATATATTGGGGTCTGACGTTTACCACCCCTAAGCGAGATATGCGACATATCAGACGAACAGACCGGACTGTACGGTAAGTGTTACTGGTTGGATTCACAGGAGTGTGAGCGGGCTTGCTCGTCGATCTTCTGATCGCTCAATACCCGGGTGGCCGTTATGTTTAGCAGACCGCTTGCGGCTTGTGGGTGCTTGATATGATCATCATCTGCTGCCGGCGTATTGACGAGTCTTTAGAGTCCTACACAGAGGTTTCCTGGCTCAAGCGAAACGAAATAGGAGCGCATATGAGGTATGTGCAGGACCGAGAATAATGCGTGTATGTGATACCATATTCCATTCTCGCGATGTATGTATCGATTGGTTATATGCGATATAACCTAGATATCGAATCAAGGAATGATTCGATAAGCCGATACATAGGATACTAGTCGGTTATATGCGATATGACCGGATCATTGAATCAAGTGTTGATTTAATAATTTAATGTATAATTATATATTTGATATATTACTTTGCATTAACTAGTATTGGTTCACTTTAAAAGGTTTTTCTCACTTGAAGTTCACAAGTTGTATATGTGATATACTTTTGTGCACTTGGTTATATCATGTTTGATGATGCATGCTCACTTGTGTTTGTGTAAAGAATTATACCATGGTTAAGTTAATGATTAGGGTTTTGTTTATTTGATTTACTTATTTATTTATTTATTTCTTTTCATTTATATTTGGAAAAGAAATGAAATGGTGGCTCATTTTGGACTTTCTTTTGAAGCTTCATGAAGCTTTGAATGGTTTGACCATTTTATCTCTTTTCTTAACCCTAACCATTCACTTGAACCATAGTTGATTCTCCACACAAGTTATCTTGACCATGGTTGCTATATGATAAGAATAATCTATTTTCTTTTTGATTATTTATTCTTATCATAATCATCATCATCTTCTTCTTCTTCTTGACATGAAGAAAAGCTTGCTACCAACAATGGCAACTTGAGCAAAAGTGTGAGAAATCCAATTCTAAAGTGAACCCACCTCCTATTTCTTCATCCTCTACCTCTTGCCAAGTAGTATAGGGTGTTTTCTTCACAAGTTTCATGACTTAGTGAAGTGGGAGCTTGATCTTGTGATGCCTCGACGTAGATCATCTTCGGCATCGTAGTCGATGACCTAGCCCGTCCATTTCTCCGATGAAGCCGATGCTAGAGTCCGGGATCTGATATGGACAACGAGGGGACGTCATCATGGAGCTTAGGAGGTGGAGGACCGGATCTACAAAGGTTGTAGCCTCTTTCCTTTTAGTTAAGTTGTTAACTAGTTTCTGTTTCGCCTAAAATTCTAGTCAACGATCTAGTCTAGGGTTTCTCGGCACCGTAGAATTTGAAATTGGCATGGTTGATGCCTTGTGAGACCTCATTGGAGTGCCTAGGAACCCTACAGTGGTATCAGAGCCTAGCTAGAGCCTTAGGCGAAGTCTAGACGACGTTTGAAATCCGAACGAACATCGAAACCCTAATCATTCATGCTCTCTGGACTTTTTTCAAAAACCGGGTTTTTTCCTGATTAAAAATGCTTAAAAAATTCAGCAGGGAATTCTAAGAATTACGGTGCAAAAATTACTTCATGATGCCTCCAAAGCGCGGCTGAACCGCGGCAGAAGCCTGGCTTCTGCGGCGGTTCCGCGGCCACTTGATGGGATTTGCCTCCAAACTTTGCACAGTAATTCATGTTTTCAGGTGCTGAGCTTTCTGGGAATTTATAATATGCACTCAAGAGTTGTGTTTTCTGGGGTGTTTTGGGGCTTCGATGATTCGATCGGAAATTTCAAACTTTGTCTATATGTTTTCCGGATATTTAGAATATGTTAAAAGGTTCGACCGGAGGTAAATACCCAATATTTCCCCTGCTGGGAGATTTCCAATTTATTGGACTTTTCCGTGGTTTAATAACATTCTAAGTAGTGCAAGTAACACGATGGACCTTCTAGAAGACAACAAACCTTAACTCGATTATGTGACCGTCTTGAACTGCCCTTTGAACCTTAGGGTTTGGGGTAGTACGGCGTGCCACATGTGAGGCGGCGTGCCACATGTGAGGCGTTGGCTTGACCCTTCTACGGCTGGACCGTTGGTACTGAGGCATGAACTGGATGTTTTTAAACTTGTTTTTAAACCTATTTCATGTGTTGATTTGTTTCGGGAAAACTTGGGTGTTTGAATGTTCGATCGGAAAGTTTACCATTTTCTATTTATCTGGAATGGGATACAATACTTGGAATCCACAAGCAGTTATGCGATAACTGATTTGAATGTTATAAACATAGCACTTTGGTCTCATTTGATCGGTTGCCACGGAATTTTGATGTGATGAAAAGTCCGTCGCAATCACGTAGCGTACGCGGATACTCACCGGGTAAACTTAATAGACAGCTACACCCCATAGCCCCGACCAAGTGACTGTCGGAGAACCCCGTCGCCGAAAGCATCCGTTCGGGTGCTCACTGTAGCGGTGTTCCGCCTTAGTGCACTTCGTCGATGGTATCAGGGGTGCGGCCGCCTACTAAAGTTTGCGACGAGCATTCGATCAGTTTTTCGGGAATCTTGATGAATTGCCCGACTTAATATTGAAAAGAGTTTTCGATAATGAGACTAAAATGCGGGGTTTATAATTGTTAGGTATGCGATATCTAAGGAATTCATATGGTCAGGCATGCGATGTCTGAGGAGGTTGCGGATTACAACTGTTGTAGTTTTACACTTTCTTTTCTGTGACCGTAAGTGTAATACGTGATATCGCCGGTTTCGTTGCTATATGTCAACGACAATTGGGATACGCATGTTTGCTTACGTTGATGACATGTGATGTTATGTGTTGCTGGATATGTTATATTGGATCGTCGTGTTTGAATAGCCGGGGTTTTTTTATGTGAGATGAGTGTTTTTCGTTTTCATTCATGTAAAAACTTGTATGTAATATTCTTTTATTGGGGCACTTCCAGGTTGCGGAAGATGTCGCCCTTTGTATATTATTTACTTTTCCGCACTAGGATAGACCCAAGGAGGATGGCACAAGTAACCGAGTTCTGGAGTCCAGTGGGAGACCAACTCGAGGAGTCGAGTCCAGGTCTCCTAACTCTAGAATTGGTAGGGTTTCTTGCCGCTCTCATAGGGGTCTAGGGGTGTGGGTTTGGCTATTCATCGCGATCGTGGAATCCGTGTTTTATACTGGCTCGTATTGAAAACACGGACGTCCTAGTATATCCAATATTTCATATGATTCTTCTGCTGCGATATCTGTGATGTGATCATGTGATGTTCTGTGATAGATACAGTATATAGTATATATGATATATTATGTAGACGTTACTTATGTTTTACACCCGCGCTAGCCCTGCCCCGCTCTGCCGTTAGTTACCTAACCTAACGGTGCATGAGGGGACATCGAGGCGAATGCGGATGGTATAAGTGTACGTCGTATTTATCTGTAATGTTTAGGTACTTAAATGATGGGACTTCATTAATGTGATTAATGAAATAAAAGAAACCTAAGATGTTGTAGAATCGAATTTCAAAATAAAACAGGTAGCTACAGTTCTTGCTTTGCACAGCGATATATGTGATATATCCTGCACCTTATTCGATGAGGAAAGGACCAAGATCCCTTCACCGGGAGTGACTCCTTTAGCAATAACTGGCAGATGCTACACACTCGGTTTGTCTTTTGATTGCTTTTAAGAGTTTTTGCTTTGCACAGTGATATATATGATATATCCCGCACCTTATTCGATGAGGAAAGGACCGACGATCCCTTCACCGGGAGTGACTCCTTTAGCAAAACTGGAAAAGCCTAAAAAAACACTCCATTTCAAAATTCATTTGATCCTACAACGATTTCAAGTTCATTACGCAATAGGTTTTCAGAAAAACCTGTCGTAGCCCTCCGTCATTTCAGATAAGTGGTAGTTAGTATTCGTGCTGCGTTTGTTGGCCTGCGTCAAGGCGTAGTGTGCGGTAGCTAACTAGTATTTATCTGCTTATACATATGATGCAGATTGGATTAGGGTAGTCGTGCGACTTTGTTGGCCTGCGTCAAGGGTCGTGCGGGTGGGTGTAATTCAATCAGGAAATGACGGGTTGAACTTGACTAGCGCACTATGGTTTGTTGGCCTGCGTCAAGGTCATAGGACGCTAGGGGCAAAATATTATCGGGAATTTCAAGTGTTGAAATTTGCAATGAGATTGCATACATTCTATGAGATAGTTGGATCCCGATACCCACTACGAGTAATTGTTACTCCTGGGAGAGTTTTACACATTACAATTAGCCGATCAAGTAGGTGTCTAGAAAGGTGTCAACGGGGTTACGCCTTTGGGAAAACGAGGTTTACATTAATTAGGTCCGTGCGAAAGCACGGGGCACCTCCCTCAAAGTACTGACACTGGCCTGGCTGAAAGATTGGCGAACTTGTAGCGTGTAATTAATCCCGGCTAGTCTTTCCTTTTAGGGTTTGAAGGAAGATTTGATAAAAACCAGTGGGAGCCATCCTGATTAGATAAAATAATAACCAATCTATTCTTGGAAGAGCGCACGCTGAGTGTTTTCTTCTCTCTCTCTCCAGGTAGCGATCATATCACGCCTTAATCAAGATAATAAAACGGATATATTGACCGAACCCGCTTGTTATACTGAGCTGGGGAACGTTGGTCCCGCTCCAACTTATAATTGTTATAAGGCAGAGCAGGAAATTGGGGATTACCAAAATTCCCGTGCCGCCCAAACGAAGAAAGTGCATGCTGATGCATCATCTTCGGGTGTGTTCATTATATAGAACTGTTTCTCAGTGTCCTTTACGTCCTGGGTATATGATACCGGATCAGGATCCCGCATATGTAATATGTTACATGGGCTACAGATAGGTAAAGAACTGAGAACGGGTGATAAGTTTCATAAGGCAGAAAACGGGGCAAGAGTTGCAGCCAAGTCTGTCGGTCACTGTCACCCTGTATTACCAATACATTGATTCTGAACGAATGTTATAAGATACCGAACCTGATATACAAAATCATATCAGTCTCTTTATTAGTAAAGAAATGATAAAATTTTGTATTGTTGGATAATGTTTTGAACATTTCCTATATCAAAAGTTGATCGGTTTAGGCACGTTATCTAAAAGCATTGATGTTCTAAATCAAACTACAGTTCTTAGTATATAGAACACACACAAGAGTAAGAGTTCAGAAATGAACGAATCCTTCTTGAGGTATTGTAGACTAGGTCATATCAATGCGACCCGACTAGCTGGAGTTACATAAAGATGTATATTTAAATTAGTTTGAATTTACATCTTGTGAAACTCGCCAGTCATGTCACAAAGATAAAATGACCATAGCTCTGTTTATTGGAAAAAGAGAAAGAGTTAGTGAACTTTAGGGATTGATACATGTTGATGTATATAGATCCCCTGTCTACAAATGCCAAGACCGGTTCTTTGTACTTCATTAAATTCTCTGATGAACTCTCAAGATTCAGACATATGTTCCTGTTGAAACACAAGTCCGAACCTTTTGAGATATTCACAGAATATGATAGAAGTAGAGAACCAAAATACGGGTATAAGTATTATGTCCTTTGTTGTGATCGAGGAGGAGAATATTTGAGCACGGAAATCCTGGATTATTCTAAAAGAGAATGAGATTCTCTCTCAGTGTTACTCCTCCGTATACACCACAGCACCTCGGTGTATCGGGGCGGAGCAATCACACTCTATATGATATGGTGTGCTCTATGATGAGTACTACTGAGTTACCTATTTCCTTTTGGGGGTTATGCACTTATGAAGTTGCATACCTATTGAATAGGTTTCAATCAAATCAGTTGCCTACCGCTTCATATGTGATATGGAAAGGGAAGAGCCCATATCTTAAGTTAGTTAAGATTTGGGGTTGTCCGGCCTATGTCTAAAAGCAAAATCCGGACAAGCTCGAGGCAAGGTCTGTTATGTAGAACTGGAAATGTTCCAGCAATACAAACTACAATAGATGATTTAATAGAACCAAAGGATTCAGTAGATTCCAATGAACCTCAGCCTCTCTGCCGATCTAGTAGGGTTCCTCACCCACCTGAGAGATACTCCGGTTTCTCTATGACAGTGGGAGCGAGGAATGCATCATGAGATGATGACCCAACTAGTTTCGAGCTGGCCATCAAGAGTGGGACTCTGTAAGAATGGCTGGATGCTTAGCGATCTGAGATGGAATCCTTATACACCAACAAAGTATGGACTTTAGTTGCTATATCTGAAGGGTTAAATCCCCATCAGGAGCAAGTATATCTTGAGAAGATTACTTAGTGTACATGGAAAGGTTGAGACTTTCAAAGCTAGACTTGTTAAAGGTTTGCATCATTGACCATGTATGGATTATGTTGAAACCTTTTCTAAGGATTTATGCTTAAGTCCATCCAGATCCTACTTGCCACGGCTACATACCATGACTACGATATCTTGCGGTTGGGTGTCATGACTGCTTTTCTAAATAATGTTTTAGAAGAGTGCGTCTATAAGTATACAGCCAGAGGGCTTCGTAAACAGTGGGAGCAGCAGAAACGTGTACAAGATGCTTTATAGGATAAAGCAGGCATCGCGGAGTTGGAACATCTATTTTGATGTGGTAGTCAAAGAGTTTGACATCATCAAAATAGTAGATGAACCTTGTATATACAAAAAGGGTAGTAGGGAGTATGGTAACGATCCTCGTAGAGTACGTGGATGACATACTCTTGATAAGAAAGGAGTTTCCTAT
The DNA here is from genome assembly GCA_030015575.1 of Agapanthus africanus. Taxonomy (NCBI): domain Eukaryota; kingdom Viridiplantae; phylum Streptophyta; class Magnoliopsida; order Asparagales; family Amaryllidaceae; genus Agapanthus; species Agapanthus africanus. The sequence continues at coordinate 266,351,601 of JASDDO010000016.1, read as the reverse complement.
GCTACGCTCGGTCGATCTCCGCTTATCACATGGATTCTCCATAAAGGATCAAAGTGATACCTCCTAAATCCTGGATTTTGGATCTATGAGATAGATCTAATTGGATATTAGGATACTCACTAGTTGTAGTGAGATGGTATCAATAGGTCCTGGGGAGAATCACTGGAAAGGTTCCAGGGTGATAAAGACGACTGAAAGTCAGTCACAGGCACTGTCTTTACCCTCAGTAAAGGGACGGTATGTTGGAAGAGTTCCAAGCTAGATACCGTGACATACTAGACGATAAAGGCTGGATACATCGCTACTTAAGATGCTACCAAAGAGGCAGTCTGGATGTATATTAGTTCATGAGATGAACTTCGTTCATGCCATTGTGTGACAATGGAGTTGTGGCTTATGCCAAGGAACGCCCGTCCCATCAGTGATCCAGATATAATTCTTAGGCAGTGTCACCTGATCACGGAGATGGTTGATCTCCAGGTTGATCTAGGTTAGGAGAGTAGACTCAGAGGACAACACGGCGGATCCACTCACGAAGGCCTATTCCCAGAGAGAGACTTTTATGGGATGGTTGAGTATGAGATACTACAACCACTGCTACAGATGGCCCTAGTGCAAGTGGGAGATTGTTAGTTATATGTATGCCCTAGAGGCCATTACTGTACATAGGATGTATATTGTAGTGGATGCTGGGACATATATAGGGAGGACTTTCTTGCTCGACATGATAGTATGCTATCTGGTTGCTCTTTACCTTAACGTGTATACTGATTGTCTCTCTGTTACATGTTGGTAAAGCCCTTAGGATATGTACTTGACTACCTAGACTATGATGCGGATCATACTAGTAGGGACATGGTAGTCCATAAGTACATCCTTCAAGGTCCCTAGTCGTGGGTATATCGAGACGGGGCATCAACCATGCCCGATTAAAAATTTAGCCGTGCCGAACAACCCGAATACGGATCTTTAAACTAGAGATAAGGCGAAAACTAACATGTTAACAACTTTAACACTAAGTGAGAGGGATTACAACCTTTGTAGATCCGGTCCTTCACTTCATATGCTCCGTGTTGTGGTCCCTTCGCTGCGATCATCGGGTTCCGGACTCTCGAGAGGTTCCATGAAGAGAAAGATGCAACCTTTGCTTCCGATCTTCGATACAAAGATGATCTACCTTGAAGTTTCGTTAACACAAGCTTACACTCACTAAAATTGAGTGAACACTCTCATCTAAAGGGCAAGGGAAGATGAGGATGATGAAGTAGGATTTTTGCTCTCTTTATTTATCTTTTTCTCATATTTATTCATCACAAATATCAAAACAAGAAAGCTTTGCATGAAGAACTCAAGGAAGAAGAAGAATAGTGATCCATTTTCTTTTGTGATGAATAATGAAAGGATTAATATGATAAATAATGCAACCATGGTTGACTTAACCATTGTAGAGAATTAACCAAGGGTTAGGGTTTGGGTTAGGTTAAAGATGAGTCACACACAAATATCTTTATCATGACAAAATGAAAAGCTTCTAGAATCAACTAGAAGACTTAACCCTAATCCAAACCCTAATCATGTTTAAACTCCACAAAACATGTTGCATTAGTTATCATATCATGTTACAATATTATATATCACATATATAATATTTATTGTAACCAAATAAAATAATACAATTAACATATATCGCATATATATCAATGTATTACCCGAGTGAGAAAAAGAATCTTTTAGTGAGCTAATATTAGTTAATGCAATTTAATATATCAAATATATTATTATACATTAAATTATCGAATCAACACTTGATCCGACAATCCGGCTATATCGCATATAACCGACTAATATTTATCCGTACCGATTCATCGAATCAACACTTGGTCCGATGACCCGGCTGATATCAAATATCGCGAGAATAGAATACGGTATCACATACCGCATTATCCTCGGTCCCGCACATATCACATATGCGCTCCTACTCCGTTTTTCCTGAGCCAAGAGACCTCTGTGTAGGACTCTAAAGAATCGTCAATACGCCGGCAGTAGGTGATGATCATATCAAACACCCACAAGCTGCAAGCGGTCAGCTAAACGTAACAGCTACCCAGGTAATGAGCGCTCAGAAGATCAACAAGCAAGCCTGTACATTCTCCTATGAATCCAAACAGTAACACTCCCGTACAGTCCGGTCTCGTTGTCTGATATGTTGCATATCTCGCCTAGGGGTGGTAAGCATCAGACCCCATTAGCTCGATAAGTCGTGTCGATATGAGGTCTATAACAGTTCGAGAAACTACTGATAACACTTACCAGTAAATCTCAGCAACCCTGACCAGGGATTTCCGGTTATAGTCAATCGAACACAGCACAACATCAACTCCCTATACCGGGAGAGACGAATCCCCTCCTATCGCTCATTGCCTCCATGTGATTCGGGACTGTACCCCAAAGCCACCTTTTTGCACGCCCTCTTGGACGTGGTATGATGGAAATCAAAGCACAGTGGGAATCACACAAGACTCTATGACGATCTCGGGTCAACAGACTACTCTGTACCGGTGTCACCGGAGAACTGCCATCTGACATGAGGTATAATACCATCTGGGAGTTCTCGGCGAGTCCGTCCAGTGTACCCAGTCTCCACTGAGCACCCGTACACCATCCTTGATGTCAAACACCGATGGATATGGGATCATCCATCGCCCATCATATGGGTCAAGATGCGTATACGCTAGTCTACTCTGGTGCATCGATGCCCTGTCTCGATATACCCTCGACTAGGAACAGTTATAGGATGTACTCGTCGACTACCGTGGCCCCACTAGTATGATCTCATCATAGTCCCAGTAGTTGAGTACACATCCTAAGGGCTTTATCAACATGTAATATAGAGACAATCAGAGTACATGTTAAGATAAAGTACAACCAGATAGCATACTATCATGTCGAGCAAGAAAGTCCTCCCTATATATATCCAAGCATCCATTACAATATACATCGTATGTACAGTAATGGCCTCTAGGGCATACATATAACTAACAATATCCCACTTGCACTAGGGCCATCTGTTGTGGTATCACATACCCAACAATTAGCTGCGGTTGAAGTATCTCATACTCAACCATCCCATAAAAGTCTCTACTGGGAAAAAGGCCTTTGTGAATGGATCCGCGCTGTCGTCCTCTGTGTCTACTCTCCTAACCTCGATCTCCCTGGAGATCAACCATCTCCATGATGAGGTGATACTTCCTAAGAATTATATCTGGATTTCTGATGGGACGGTAGTTCCTTGGCAAAAGCCACAACTCCATTGTCACACAATGGTAGGAACGAAGTTCATCTCATGAACTTATAAATATCCGGACTGCCTCTTTGGTAGTATCCTTGGTAATGATGTATCTTGCATTTAATCATCTAGTATGTCATGGTATCTAGCTTGGACCTCTTCCAACATACCGTCCCTCCACTGAGGGTAAAGACAATGCCTGCGACTGACAATCAGTCGTCCTTATCACCCTGGAACCTTTCCAGTGATTCTCCCCAGGATCGATTGATACCATCTCACTACAACTAATGAGTATCCTAACATCCAATTAGATCTATCTCATAGATCCAAAATCCAGGATTCAGGAGGTATCACTTTGATCCTATATAGAGAATCCTTGTGATAAGCGGAGATTGACCGAGCGTAGCATAGGAAACTCCTTCCCTATCAAGAGTATGTCATCCATGTACTCTACGAGGATCACCACCATACTCCCCACTACCTTTTGATGAAGTCAAACTCTTTGACTACCACATCAAAACAGATGTTCCAACTCCGCGATGCTTGTTTTATCATATAAAACATCTTGCACACGTTTCCGCTGCTCCCACTGTCTACGAAGCCCTCTGGCTGTATACTTATAGACGCTCTCTTCTAAAATATCATTTAGAAAAGCAGTCATGACACCCAACCACCAGATATCGTAGTCATGGTATGTAGCCGTGGCAAGTAGGATCTGGATGGACTTAAGCATAGCTCCTTAGAAAAGGTTTCATCATAATCCATACCTGGTCAATGATGGAAACCTTTAACAAGTCTAGCTTTGAAAGTCTCAACTTTTCCATGTACACCAAGTAATATTCTCAAGATATACTTGCTCCTGATGGGAATTTAACCCTTCAGATAAAGCAACCAAAGTCCATACTTTGTTGGTGTATATGGATTCCATCTCAGATCGCTTAGCATCCAGCCATTCTAACAGAGTCCCCACTCCTGATGGCCTGCTCGAAACTAGTTAGGTCATCATCTCATGATGCAATCCTCTCTCCCACTGTCATAGAGAAAACCGAAGTATCTCTCAAGTGGATGAGGAACCCTACTAGATCGGCGGAGAGGCTGAGGTTCGTTGGGAACTATTGAATCCTTTGGTTCTACCAAATCATCAGCTGCAGTTTGTATAGCTGGAACCATTCCAGTTCTACATAACAGACCTTGCCTCGAGCTTGTCCGGATTTTGCTTTTAGACATAGGCCGGACAACCCCAAATCTTAACAAACTTAAGATATGGGCTCTTCCCTTTCCATATCACATATGAAGTGGTAGGCAACTGATTTGATTTGAACCCTATTCAATAGGTATGCAGCTTCACAAGTACATAACTCCCAAAAGGAAATAGGAAACTCAGTAGTACTCATCATAGAGCACACCATATCAAATAGGGTGCTATTGCTCCGCCCCGATATACCATCGTGCTATGGTGTATACGGAGGAGTAATGCTGAGAGAGAATCTCATTCTCCTTTAGAATAGTTCAGGAATTCCGTGCTCAAGTATTCTCCTCCTTGATCTCATCAAAGGACATAATACTTATACCCGTTTTTGGTTCTCTACTTCTAACTTATATTCCGTGAATATATCAAAAGGTTCGGACTTGTGTTTCAACAGGAACATATGTCTGAATCTTGAGAGATCATCAGAGAATGTAATGAAGTACAAAGAACCGGTCTTGGCATGTGTAGACAGGAGACTTCCATACATCAGCATGTATCAATCCCAAGAGTTCACTAACTCTTTCTCTGTTTCCAATAAACAGAGCTGTGGTCATCTTATCTTTGTGACATGACCGGCAAGTTTCACAAGATGTAAATTCAAAATAATTTAAATATGCATCTAAATGTAACTTCAGCCAGTCGGGTCGCATTGACATGACCTAGTCTACAATGCCTCAAGAAGGATTCGTTCATTTCTGAACTCTTCCGCTTGTGTGTGTTCCGTATACTAAGAACTGTAGTTTGATTTAGAACGTCAATGCTTTTAGATAACGTGCCTGAACCGATCAACTCTTGATATAGGAAATGTTCAAAACATTATCCAACAATACAAAACTATATCATTTCTTTACTAATAAAGAAACTGATATGATGTTGTATATCAGGTTTGGTATCTAATAACATTCGTTCAGAATCAATGTATTCAGGTAATACAGGGTGATAGTGACCAACAGACTTGGCTGCAATACTTGCACCGTTTTCTATCTCATGAAACTTATCACCCGTTCTCAGTTCTCTACCTATCTGTAGCCCATGTAACAGATTACATATGCGGGATCCTGATCCGGTATCTCATACCCAGGACATAAAGGATACTGAGAAACAGTTCTATGTAATGAACACACCCGAAGAAGATGCATCAGCATGCACTTTCTTCGTTTGGGCGGCATGGGAATTCTGGTAATCCCCTATTTCCTGCTCTGTCTTATAACAATTATAAGTTGGAGCGGGACCAACGTTCCCCAGCTCAGTATAACAAGCGGGTTCGGTCAATAATCCGTATTATTATCTTGATTAAGGCGTGATATGGTCTCTACCTGGAGAGAGAGAGAAGAAAACACTCAGCGTATGCTCTTGCAAGATTAGATTGATTATATAATATATCTAATCAGGATGTCTCCCACTGTTTTAATCAAATCTTCCTTCAAACCCTAAAAGGAAAGACTAGCCGGGATTATTACACGCTACAAGTTCGCCAATCTTTCAGCCAGGCCAGTGTCGGTACTTTGAGGGAGGTCCCCCGTGCTTTCGCACGAACCTAATTAAAGTAAACCTCATTTTCCCAGGGGCGTAACCCCGTTAACACCTTTCTAGACACCTACTTGATCGGCTAATTGTAATGTGTAAAACTCTCCCAGGAGTAACTCTTACTCGCAGCGGGTATGGGGATCCAACTATCTCATAGAAGGTATGCAATCTCATTGCAAATTTCAACACTTGAAATTCCCGATAATATTTTACCCCCAGCGTCCTATGACCTTGACGGAGGTCAAGTTCAACCCGTCATTTCCTGATTGAATTAAACCCACCCGCACGACCCTTGACGGAGGTCAACAAGGCCGCACGACTACCCTAATCCAATCTGCATTATATGCATAAGCAGATAAATACTAGTCAGCTACCGCACACTACGCCTTGACGGAGGTCAACAAACATAGCACGAATACTAAGTAGGACTTATCTGAAATGACGGAGGGCTACGATAGGTTTTTAAGAAAACCTATTGCGTAATGAACTTGATATCGTCGTAGAATCGAGTGGTTTTTAATGGAGTGTTTTTGAGGCTTTTCTAGTTTTGCTAAAGGGGTCACTTCCGGTGAAGGGATCGTCGGCCCTTTCCTCGTCGAATGAGGTGCAGGATATTTCACAAATATCACTATGCAAAGCAAGAACTATAGAAGCAATCAAAAGACAAATCGAGTTTGTAGCATCTGCCAGTTATTGGTAAAGGAGTCACTCCCGGTGAAGGGATCTCGGTCCTTTCCTTATCGAATAAGGTGCTGGATGTTCTACAAGGAACACCGCTATGCAAAGCAAGAACTGTAGCTACCAGTTTTTAAACAAGTTTCTACAACATCTTAGGTTTCTTTTATTTCATTAATTTCATTAATGAAGTCCCATTTTATTATGCTTCACAAGCATCTCTTTTGAAACGAAATCTGCAATATAACATATATCTCATATATATAAAATATAAACATTCGTCTCAGGCAGTAATATGATCTCATCACAGAACATTGCAGCAGAAGAACATATATGAAATATTGGATATACTAGGACGTCCGTGTTTTCAATACGAGCCTGTATAAAACAAGGATTCCACGGTCGCGATGAATAGCCAAACCCACATCCCTAGACCCCTACGAGAGCGGCAAGTAACTCTGCCAATTCTAGGGTTAGGAGACCCGGTCCCGACTCCTCGAGATGGTCTCCCACTGGACCCTAGAACCCGGTTACTTGTGCTCCCCTCTTTGGGTCTACCTAATGCGGAAAAGTAAATAATATACAACGGTGACATCTTTCGCAACCTGGAAGTGCCCCAATAAAAGAATATTACATACAAATGAATTTTACATGAATGAAAAAGAAAAACTCTCATCTCACATAAAACCCCCGGCTATTCAGACGCGACGATCCAATACAACATATCACAGCAACACATAATATCTCATATCATCAACGTAAGCAAGTATGCGTATCCCGATTGTCGTTGATGTATAGCAACGAAGCCGGTGATACACTACATACTACGCTTACGGTCACAGAAAAGAAAGTGTAAAACTACAACAGTTGGAATCCGCAACCTCCTTAGACATCGCATGCCTAACCAAATGAATTTCTTAGACATCACATGCCTAACAATTATAAACCTCGCATTTTAGTCTCATTATCGAAAACTCTTTCCAATATCAAGTCGGGCAATTCAGCAAGATTCCCGACAACCTGATCGATTGCTCATCGCAAACTTTAGTAGACGGCCGCACCCCCGATGCCGTCGACGAAGTGCACTAAGGCGGAACACCGCTGCCGCGAGCATCCGAACGGATGCTTTCGGCGACGGGGTTCTCCTACAGTCACTTGGTCGGGGCTATGGGGCATAGCTGTCTATTAAGTTTACCCGGCGAGTATCCACGTACGCTACATGATTGCGACAGACTTTTGATCACATCAAAATTCCGTGGCAACCGATCATCTGAGACTAAACTGCTATGTTTATAATATTCAAATCAGTTATCTCATAACTACCTGTGGATTCCAAATATTGTATCACATTCCAGATAAATAGACAAAGTTAAACTTTCCGATCGAATCATCAAACACCCAAGATTTCCCCAATATATCTCAACACTTGAAATCAGTTTAAAAACATCCATAACGTGCCACAGTACCAATGGTCCAGCCGTAGAAGGGTCAAGCCAACGCCTCACATGTGGCACGCCGTACTGCCCCAAACCCTAAGGTTCAAAAGGCAGTTCAAGACGGTCACATAATCGAGTTAAGATTTGTTGTCTTCTAGAGGGTCCACCGCGTTACTTGCACGACTTAGAATGTTCTTAAACACGAGGAAAAATCCAACTTTTGAAAAAATTTCCGACAGGGGAAAAAGTGAGTTATTGATATCCGTTCGAACTTTTTAACAGTTTCTAAAATTATCCGGACAAACAAAACAAAGTTATAATATCCGATCGAAACAACGAGTCCCCAATACAACCCAAAAAATTAAACAGTTGAATAAATATTAAAAATTCCCAGAAAATACAGCACTAAAAGATAGGAATTATTGTGCAAAGAACGTGCCAAGAATCGACTTAATGGCCGCGGAACCGTCGCACATGCTGGGGTGGGGCCGCGGTTCCGCGGCGCTTTAGACGAATTGCGCTCACGTGCTTCACAGTAACTCATATAATTCCCTGTTGTAATTTTTGGATATTTTTAATTTGGAAAAAACCACAGTTTTGAAAAATTTCCAGAAACTAGGGTATATCGGGTTTTCCGGGTTCGATCGGACTTTAAACTTCATCTAGACTTCGCCTAAAGCTCTAGCTTGGCTCTGATACCACTGTAGGGTTACTAGGCATGCGCACAAGGGTCTACGAGGCATCAACCAAGCCCGATTAAAAATTTAGCCGTGCCGAACAACCCGAATACGGATCTTTAAACTAGAGATTAGGCGAAAATTAACATGTTAACAACTTTAACACTAAGTGAGAGGGATTACAACCTTTGTAGATCCGGTCCTTCACTTCATATGCTCCGTGTTGTGGTCCCTTCGCTGCGATCATCGGGTTCCGGACTCTCGAGAGGTTCCACGAAGAGAAAGATGCAACCTTTGCTTCCGATCTTCGATACAAAGATGATCTACTTTGAAGTTTCGTTAACACAAGCTTACACTCACTAAAATTGAGTGAACACTCTCATCTAAAGGGCAAGGGAAGATGAGGATGATGAAGTAGGATTTTTGCTCTCTTTATTTATCTTTTTCTCATATTTATTCATCACAAATATCAAAACAAGAAAGCTTTGCATGAAGAACTCAAGGAAGAAGAAGAATAGTGATCCATTTTCTTTTGTGATGAATAATGAAATGATTAATATGATAAATAATGCAACCATGGTTGACTTAACCATTGTAGAGAATTAACCAAGGGTTAGGGTTTGGGTTAGGTTAAAGATGAGTCACACACAAATATCTTTATCATGACAAAATGAAAAGCTTCTAGAATCAACTAGAAGACTTAACCCTAATCCAAACCCTAATCATGTTTAAACTCCACAAAACATGTTGCATTAGTTATCATATCATGTTACAATATTATATATCACATATATAATATTTATTGTAACCAAATAAAATAATACAATTAACATATATCGCATATATATCAATGTATTACCCGAGTGAGAAAAAGAATCTTTTAGTGAGCTAATATTAGTTAATGCAATTTAATATATCAAATATATTATTATACATTAAATTATCGAATCAACACTTGATCCGACAATCCGGCTATATCGCATATAACCGACTAATATTTATCCGTACCGATTCATCGAATCAACACTTGATCCGATGACCCGGCTGATATCAAATATCGCGAGAATAGAATACGGTATCACATACCGCATTATCCTCGGTCCCGCACATATCACATATGCGCTCCTACTCCGTTTTTCCTGAGCCAAGAGACCTCTGTGTAGGACTCTAAAGAATCGTCAATACGCCGGCAGTAGGTGATGATCATATCAAACACCCACAAGCTGCAAGCGGTCAGCTAAACGTAACAGCTACCCAGGTATTGAGCGTTCAGAAGATCAACAAGCAAGCCTGTACATTCTCCTGTGAATCCAAACAGTAACACTCCCGTACAGTCCGGTCTCGTTGTCTGATATGTTGTATATCTCGCCTAGGGGTGGTAAACATCAGACCCCAGTAGCTCGATAAGTCGTGTCGATATGAGGTCTATAACAGTTCGAGAAACTACTGATAACACTTACCAGTAAATCTCAGCAACCCTGGCCAGGGATTTCCGGTTATAGTCAATCGAACACAGCACAACATCAACTCCCTATACCGGGAGAGACGAATCCCCTCCTATCGCTCATTGCCTCCATGTGATTCGGGACTGTACCCAAAAGCCACCTTTTTGCACGCCCTCTTGGACGTGGTATGATGGAAATCAAAGCACAGTGGGAATCACACAAGACTCTATGACGATCTCGGGTCAACAGACTACTCTGTACCAGTGTCACCGGAGAACTGCCATCTGACGTGAGGTATAATACCATCTGGGAGTTCTCGGCGAGTCTGTCCAGTGTACCCAGTCTCCACTGAGCACCCGTACACCATCCTTGATGTCAAACACCGATGGATATGGGATCATCCATCGCCCATCATATGGGTCAAGATGCGTATACGCTAGTCTACTTTGGTGCATCGATGCCCTGTCTCGATATACCCTCGACTAGGAACAGTTATAGGATGTACTCGTCGACAACCGTGGCCCCACTAGTATGATCTCATCATAGTCCCAGTAGTTGAGTACACATCCTAAGGGCTTTATCAACATGTAATATTGAGACAATCAGAGTACATGTTAATATAAAGTACAACCAGATAGCATACTATCATGTCGAGCAAGAAAGTCCTCCCTATATATATCCAAGCATCCATTACAATATACATCGTATGTACAGTAATGGCCTCTAGGGCATACATATAACTAACAGCTTATGCCTAGGAACGCCTGTCCCATCAGTGATCCAGACATATTCTGAGGCTGCATCACCTGATCATAGAGATAGTAGATCTCCAGGGTGATCGAGGTTAGGAGAGTAGACTCAGAGGACAACACGGCGGATCCACTCACAAAGGCCTTTTCCCAAAGACAGACCTTTATGGGATGATTGAGTATGAGATACTGCAACCACTGCTACAGATGGCCCTAGTGCAAGTGGGAGATTGTTAGTTATATGTATGCCCTAGAGGCCATTACTGTACATAGGATGTATATTGTAGTGCATGCTGGGACATATATAGGGAGGACTTTCTTGCTCGACATGATAGTATGCTATCTGGTTGCTCTTTATCTTAACGTGTACACTGATTGTCTCTCTGTTACATGTTGGTAAAGCCCATAGGATGTGTACTTGACTACCTAGATTATGATGCGGATCATACTAGTGGGGACAAGGTAGTCCATAAGTACATCCTTCAAGGTCCCTAGTCGTGGGTGTATCGAGACGGGGCATCGATATACCAGAGTAGACTAGCGTATACCTTCTCGACCCATACAGATGGGCGATGGATGATCCCTTATCCATTGGTGTTTGACATCAGAGATGATATATGGGTGCTCAGTAGAGACTGGGTACACTGGACGGACTCGCCGAGAACTCCCAGATGGTATTATACCTTACGTCAGATGGCAGTTCTCTGGTGACACTGGTATAGGTTAGTCTGTAGACCCGAGATCGTCATAGAGTCTTGTGTGATTCCCACTGTGCTTTGATTTCCACCTTACCACGTCCAAGAGGGCGTGCAAAACGGTGGTTTTTGGGTACAGTCCCGAATCACATGGAGGCAATGAGCGATAGGAGGGGATTCGTCTCTCCCGGTATAGGGAGTTGATGTTGCGCTGTGTTCGATTGGCTATAACCGGAAATCCCTGGCCAGGGTTGCTGAGATTTACTGGTAAGTGTAACCAATAGTTTCTCAAACTGTTATAGACCTCATATCGACACGACTTATCGAGCTATTGGGGTCTGACGTTTACCACCCCTAGGCAAGATATGCGACATATCAGACGACGAGACCGGACTGTACGGTAAGTGTTACTGGTTGGATTCACAGGAGTGTGAGCGGGCTTGCTCGTTGATCTTCTGATCGCTCAATACCCCGGTGGCCGTTACGTTTAGCAGACCGCTTGCGGCTTGTGGGTGTTTGATATGATCATCACCTGCTGCCGGCGTATTGACGAGTCTTTAGAGTCCTACACAGAGATTTCCTGGCTCAAGCGAAACGAGATAGGAGCGCATATGAGATATGTGCGGGACCGAGAATAATACGAGTATGTGATACTGTATTCTATTCTCGCGATATGTATCATTGGACGGTTATATGAGATATAGCCGGGTTACCGAATCAAGTGTTGATTCGATACATTGATACACTTGATATTAGTCGGTTATATGCAATATGACAGGATCATTAAATCAAGTGTTGATTTAATGATTTTATGTATAATTATATATTTGATATATTACTTTACATTAACTAGTATTTGTTCAGTTAAGATTGATTTTCTCACTTGATGTGCACAAGTAGTATATGTGATATATTTTTGTGCACTTGATTGTATCATGTTTGATGATACATGCAAACTTGGGTGTGTATATGCTATACACCATGTTTAGTTAATGGTTAGGATTTCATTTGCCTTATTTATTTATTTTCTTTATTTATTTTTGGCAAGAAACAAAATGGTGGTGGCTTTCTTTGTTTTATTCTTGAAGATTCATGAAGCTTCAACCATTTTGTTTTATGCTTAACCAAACCATTTAACTAAACCTTAGTTTATTCTCTACATGAGTTACACTCACCCATGGTTGCTAAATGATAAGCATCATTTGATTTTCATTTATTGATTATTCATTTTCATTATTTTCTTTCTTCTTCTTCTTCATGAAGAAAAGAAAAGATTGCTAGAAAATTCCAAGTGATGAATCCAAGTGAGAAATCCAAATCCAAAGTGAACCCATTTCCTATTTCTTCATCCTCTACCACTTGCCATGTAGTAGAGTGTGTTATCTTCACAAGTTTCATGACTAAGTGAAGATGGAGCTTGAGTTAGAGTTGCCTCGACGTAGATCATCTTCGGCATCGAAGTCAACGACCTAGCCCGCTCATTTCTCCGACGAAACCATCGCAAGAGTCTGGGATCCCGGTGATCGCAGCGAAGGGACGTCATCACGGAGCTAAGGAAGTGGAGGACCGGATCTACAAATGTTGTATTTCCATTCACTTGTTAGCAAAGTAGTTTGCTTGCTTCTCTTTTCGCCTTACCTCTAGTAATCGATCTAGTTTAGGGTTTCTCGACACCGGAAAATTTGAATTTGGCATGGTTGATGCCTTGTGGAACCTCTTGAGTGTGCCTAGGAACCCTACAGGTGAGTCTAATGACACCACCAAAACACACGAGGACCGTAGCACGCACAAGGCAGTCTTCGGAATGTCATCACTCCGAACCTGCAACAATGATGACCTGATCCCTAACAAACTTAGAAAATGTCTCGCACTCAGAAGCTGATCGAAGAAATCGTCAATGCGAGGTAAAGGATACCTATCCGCACCGTAAGCCGGTTCAATTGACGATCCATCAATACACAACCTCAAACTGCCGTCTTTCTCCTGATGAACAGAATAGGAGCTCTTCAATGCGAAACACTCAGACGCACAAGCCCCCCAACAAACAACTCTGCAGCTGATCCTTAAGCTCCCTAAGTTTCGCCGGCTCATCTGGAACAACGTCGGAAAACTCTCGCACGATAGGAATCCGGTCCAACAAACCCACTGTGGGTCCGGTATCATGAATGAACGCCAAGAATCCTCGACATCTTCTCCTCAAAAGCCGATTAGCGAAAAAGGCTGAATTCAAGCTGTGAGAGGCGGCACCACTGCCCCCCTGCACAACAAGAACTGACTCGCCGGGAAAACAAAACCTGACTGTTTTCTCGCGGTAGTCCACAGACGCCTAGCACGTAACTAACCAGTCCGTGTCCAGGAGAACGTTAAATCCAACATCTCTAGATGGATCAAAATGACAGACGAATCTCTATCTCCTATCCGATTGGCACACGACTAAAATACGTGTCGCGTAACAAAAGAATCGCTGACAGAAGTTAACACAACAAACGACTGATCTAGCTAACACAACTCTCGGCCTAACCACGGCACAAAGTGGGTAAAACAAACAAGTGCAAAAAAAGAACATACAAATTATGAATACCTGAAAACTCTGCATTGGACGCCCGCGCGTCCCGATGAGTAGAAGCAAACTCTCGTGCCTGCCCCCTACCCGCAACTAGCTGAAATCTTCCTCTGCCAACCTGTCCCCTCTGAGCGAACCTTCCGCGTCCATGACCTCTCTGAAAACGACCCTGTCGCAGTGCTAAGGAACAATCCCTGATGAGGTGATGAAGGCTCCCGCATCGAAAACATCCATACGATGGCTGCTGACCCTCCTGGGGATGAGAGCTGAACGACTGTCCACGTCCTAAGCCTCTACTACTCCCGCGATGGTCACGAAATCTGTATCGAAGACTAGGCCTCTGTCTCTGGGCTGGTACACCGGTATGAGTCCTCCACTATCCCGGAACTCCCAAAGTCTCTGGAAGGCGTGCCTCGTCAACTGGGGCTGCATCCACTGGTGCCATGTAGGTGACGGAATGCTGCGTACTGACCGCAAAGAATAACTGGGTAACAGGGGTGACAACCTCCTGTCGCTGCGCTCGGATGGCCTGAACCAAAGAACTCATCGTCTGGCGCATGTTTTGCATCTCTGCCACAAGCTTAGCGATACTATCTGTCGAAGGCGAATCCGTCTTCTCCTGTGCAACGAGCGTGCCATCCTCGTCAGTCTTCGTCCTACCCGAGTCAATCCTGACCTCGGCCCTCGCTGCATCACTTTGAGTCCCCATAGTCATCGGCGGCAAGGCTATATGTGAAGATAAGATTCGATAAGAATATGAAAATCGAATCACAAGGGTATGAATCATCAAGGAAGAAATTTCAAGCAATTGTACTTAGGTCACTTTAGGCGGAGCACCGCAATGTGAGTATGCTGCAGACATACACACTACGTTACTCTGCTTAAGCTACCTACTCCGTCATACCAAGGTCATCCTACACTCCGAAAGGTAAAAACCTAGTGCTCTGATACCAACTTTGTCACGGCCCGAAATTGGCACATGACGGCCCTAATACTACGCAACGTCTACAGGCGTAACGCAGTAAAAGAAAGCCAAAACCCAGAAATCTAAACCATCAAAAGTAATAAGAAATAATAGCATTTTCAAAACCTTTGAAATCTCAACCCAAATTCTTTAAAAGCCCAACTTATTTCCTTAAAATTTTGACAGCACCTCCTTTGTAAAACATGCCCCCAAAAATAGGTACAACATAAGTATAAAGTAAAGCATCCCCAACGGGAGCAAATCCACGCCAAAAGACGGAAAACAACCACCACAACAGATATACGACGCCGTAGCGAAGAAAGAGACGATAGAAAGAAAACTGTATAAAAGACAACAAGTCACAAAATAATATACAATATCGTCCTCACATCAAGTCTCTAAATCATACAAGATAATGGTAGATGGAGAGTACATGATACAACGAATATACAATACAATACGAATAACCACAAAACCCACCTAAAGCAAAAACTGCACACTGTGAGCCGATGCGGTATCCGCAGCAAAAGATGATAGATAGATGAATAGCCTGCCTCGACTACTCTGGTGAACAACCTGCAAAACAAACTGTGGCACAACGGGGATGTTGGAGATAGTGCCCTCAGAGTCAATTATTAGGTCACAGGTACGTGATTGCAATGATTGATGGAGGACCTATCCCGGTAGGACAGTCTTACTCGAGATGATAGTATGCTATCTGGTTTACCTTTATCATCGTGTACTGCTTTAAGTGACCTGACAAGTCGCTATTACACGTTGGTAGAGCCCCTAGGATTCTTGCTTGACCACCAGCAATATGAGGGCGATCATATAAGTGGGAGCTGGGGTCTATAAGCATATCCTTAAATGGTCCCTAGTCGTGTGAGTTTCGAGACAGGGCATCGATACTCCAGAGTAGACTAGTGTATACAGTCGAGACCCCGACGAGGGGCGGTGGCCGGTCTCACAAGCCACTGGTGTCAGTTGGTTCACCTAAGATGTATACAGGTGCTCATTGGGTTATGAGTACACCGGACAGGACTCGCCGGGAACATGCTAGTTGGTCATATACCAGACGTCAGATGGCAGTTCCCTGGTGACATGTGTACAGGTTAGTTCATCGACCTAGGGATCGTCATTTGTCTTGTGTGAGTTCCCACTGTACTTTGATTACTACCCTACCACGGCTCAAAGGAGTCGTGCAAACAGGTTTTAGTTGGGTACAGTCCCGAGCCACATGGAGGCAGTGGGCGTATCTTCAGGGGTTCGTCTCTCCCGGTATTGGGGGTGAGGTCGTGCTGTGTCTAGGAGAGCCATTACACGAAGCCCTCGGCCGAGGCAAGGAGATTTACTGGTAGGTATTCCAGTAGTATCTCAGGGTGTTCTGGGCTATACTCCGACACGACTTGTACCGCTTTTGGGGGTCTGACTTTTACCAACCCCCTAGGCCCGCCATGCGATACTCATAGACGAACGGACCGGACTGTACGGACATTGTCACTGACAGGCTCAGTAGGGTTGTCAGGCTGAGTTCGCTCACAGACGTCCCTTTTAGTCAATACCTGGTAGCCCGTTACGTATTGGCTTATACCTCTGACGTGCTAGTGGTTAAATCCACAACCATGGTGTTGACGAGTCTTTAGAGTCCCCCACATTCAGTTACTCAGCTTTCGGGCGAAAAGTTGTAGAGGCCGTATGGAGATATGGCAAGGTCCGATCAGATACGTGCGGTATTGCACGGATCGGGATCAGACAGATTGTACTACAGGCCGTATGGGTATATGGCAGGGTTCGATCAGATACGTGCGGTATTGCACGGATCAGGATCGAACGGATATTACTGGCCGGCTTTGGTTTAAGCCGGATCCTAGTATAGTACAGTGTAGATTTTGTCTCTTTGCATTTGTACTTCGGTCGGAATACAAATGCGGGTGTGTATGCACAGTATCGGGGTTTTCCTGTAATTTATTACGGGACCAGTTTTCTGGAGTTGCCAGTTTGCTTTCCGTTTCGGCCATTTTCATTTGTATCGTTCAATGGCCGAAGATTGGTGGAGGAGGGCTTATTTACATTGTTGCAAATAAGCATTTGTGGAGGGGGTCTTTGCATATTTCCTTGTATCATGATGGTGCACCATTCTTTTGACCTTGACTTCTATCTTCATGATGGCATGACTTTTGGAAGTGATCATTAGCTTGTTGGAGTGTTGGTTTTGGTGCTATCATGGTTGTTGGTGAGTAGTTGAGAGTGGGTGTGATTGTGACCTTATTCTTTCATGATTTCCTTTTGCATGATAGCCTTCCCTCTCTCTCTCCTTTGGGTTTTTGGGATGGCTCTCTCATTCTCTCCTCTCCCTTACCTCTAGTGGCCGGCCTCCCCCTTTAGTGGGCTGTCCAAAATTTTGTGGGGGGAATTTTGCTTCATTTCATGTTGCAATAATCCCACAAGTTCAATCCAAAAAGCCCCAAGTTCAATTCCTCCACAAAAGGCAATTCCACAAACCCCAAAATGAGACTTGCTCACTAGATATTCTACAGCAAACCTTGGGCACGTCGACTAGCCAGCTTCGTGCCCGAGTTGCCTCGGCATTGAGGTGGGAGCCCGTAAAAGAAGTAGGCGATGTGGTGCACTTCCGGCGACGAGGTGGAGACCGGAGCTTCCGCAGGAGATCGGGACGACGACGAGAAGACCGGAGGACTCGGATCTGTCGGTATATCTCTCTTCCCTTTCTTGTAGATAGCTAGGACTAATTAATGGTTCGATCCGGGTATTAGTGCGCGGCGGTTTGCCAGTTCAAGTAAAATTTAAAGTTTATCACCGCTTCCGCATTTGGCCGTCGGATTGACGGCCGGGGCGCCGCCGTGCACTTACAGGGGATGAGTTGCCAACTCGTGAATAGTAAATAACATATGCAGGTAATCACAAGTATGCACGTACAACGCGAATCTAACATATGTAGGTTAAAAGTAGTAACATGTCATATGAATGCAATAGTCATGAAAGGTACACTAACAGGTACAACTAATACATGAAACAATAGTAATATGACAATCAGTATGCAATAATCCTGCAATAATGATATGAAAATGTATATGTGCAACAGTCATGAAAGGTACGCTAGCAGGTATAACTAACACATGAAACAATGCATAAACAATAAATGTGGAGTATGGAATGAAATATGTCATTTCCACGGAATCCTGACATCGTGGTAGGATTACTATCCAACAAGACAATCCAAATCCCAATTCCTCACACACCTCATCACTCTCCAAAACAAATATCTTCTCTCTTCTCACAAAATATCTAAGGAATTAGGGCTAAGGCAAAAGGATTAAAGCAAAGATTAGATTAGGTTAAGTGTCATGGTTGCTAAGATAAAAAATTAGCACAAACAAATCCTCGCATTTACGTGCATACGTGCGTGCATGCTTATAACAAATAATAATAAATTATTAATTAAATGTTATAAAATATGAAGAACCCGAATTGGTAAACTTTTTACAGTAAACCCGCATTAACGTCTAAACGAACATTAACCGAAATCTAAGGCGTTACATATACCTCATGTCAGATGGTAGTTCTCTGGTAACACTGGTACAGGTTAGTCTGTAGACCCAAGATCGTCATAGAGTCTTGTGTGATTCTCATTGTGCTTTGATTTCCACCTTACCGCGTTCAAGAGAACATGCAAAACGGTGTCTTTCGGGTACAATCCCGAATCATATGGAGGCAATGAGCGATAGGAGAGGTTTCGTCTCTCCCGGTATTAGGAGTTGATGTTGCGCTGTGCTCGATTGGCTATAACAGGAAGTCCATGGCCAGGGATGCTTCAGAGATATACTGGTAAGTGTTATCATTAGTTTATCGACCCGTTATGAGCCTCACATTGGTACGACTTATCGAGTTATTGGGGTCTGACGTTTACCATCCATAGACGAGATATGCGACATATCAGACGAAAAGACCGGACTGTACGATAGTGTTACTGATTGGATTCGCAGAAGTGTGAGCAGGCTTGCATGTTGATCTTCTGATCGCTCATTACCCGGGTGGCCATTACGTTTAGCAGACCGCTTGTGGCTTGTGGGTGTTTGATATGATCATCACCTACTGCCGGCGTATTGACGAGTCTTTAGAGTCCTACGCAAAGGTTTCCTGGCGCAAGAGAAACGGAGCAGGAGCGCATATGTGATATGTGCGGGACCGAGACTAATATGATATGAGATACCATATTCGATTCTCGCGATGTGTGACATGATTGGTTATATGTGATATAGCCGGGTTATCGGATCAAGTGTTGATTCAATAAGATGTTACATTTGATATTAGTCGGTTATATGTGATATAGACGGATTATTAAAACCAAGTGTTGATTTAATAATTTAATGTATAATTATATATTTGATATATTACATTACATTAACTAATATTAGCTAACTTAAGATTTCTTTTCTCAATTTGGATACATTGATATATATGTGATATATGTTAAATGTATCATGCTAGGTTACAAATGCAACTAGGGTTTATGAGGATTAAACCATGCTAGGGTTAAGATTGGGGTTTATATTTTATCATTAAGTAATTCAAATATTGTGGATTTTGTCATGGTTGATATTTGTTGAAAGCTTGTAGAAGCTTGTTAGCATCTTTGACTTTGTCCACTCTTTTTATTTAGCTTAAGATTTTTTTGACCTATCCTTTAACCCTAGCCATGGTTAACACTCTACAAGGGTTAAGCATGACCTGCTTAACCCTTGGATTCATTTCTAACCACAACATAATTCATCACAACTTCACTTGATCTTCTTCTTCCCCACACTTGAAGCTTTATAGCTTTTGAGTTTGTGATGAAAACTTGTGAGAATATGAAATCTAAAGTGAACAAAATTCCTACTTCATCATCCCCTACTACTTGCCATTTATTATAGGGTGTTTGCTTCACTAATTCCGTAATTAGTGAAGAGAAAGCTTGGGTTAGTGTCTCCTCGACGTAGATCATCTTCGGCCTTGAAGACTTCGAAGCAAGCATGTTCGTTTCTTCAAGGGGGCCTCTCTAGAGTCCGGAGTTCACGATCGCAGCGAAGGGACAACTACACGGAGCTATTGAAGTGAAGGACCGGTCTACAAAGGTTGTATTCCTTGCTTATTTTACTTGCAAGGTGTTTGCATTTACATATTCGTCGGATTTCTAGTATACAATTCTAGGGTTAGGGTTACCTAGAACGGCAAATTTTTGAATTTGGCATGGACGATACCTCCCGAAAACCTTGCTGCCCTTCTAGGCAACCCTGCAACTCACACTATGCTTAATATAATGTTGGGTTTTATTTATCTAAAGTTAATCAAATTAGATGGTAATTAGTCACATGGTTCAAGCTTGTAGAAACTTGTGGAACCACTGACTAAGTCCACTCATTTGTTTTACTTGTAGATATTTATTAACCTAACCATGGTAAACTCTCTACATGAGTTAGTGTATGACACTAACTCACCCATGGTTCATATTCTCACCTCATGAGTTCATTCTTATCTCTTCACTTCATCTTCTTCATCGTTGAGAAAAATCTTTCTAGGTTTTGGAAAAGTGAGAAAATATTGTGAGAAAAATAAATCTATGTCACGACCCGAAATATTAGCTCGTGACCAGCACTTAAATCACGCAACGTCTAAAGGCGTAACGTAATTCAAGTAAGCTGAAACCCAAAAATCTAAACCCTTTCAAGAAAATAAAGGAGGTGAAGTTTTTGAAATAAAGGTATAATGAAATGAAGTGTGCTTAAATGCATAGAAAAGGAACATGAAAATGCAGGTGGATTATGCAAGATTAAAAACATGTTTCGTCTTTTTGAAAATTTGGGCAGCACCTCCTTTGTATATTTTGATCCAAAACCACATATACATAATGATAATAAAGGCATCCCAAGCAGGAGCTAGCTCTTCGCCAAACGGCGGATCACAACAACGCAAGATAATATATATAAGTATACGACGCCCAACGGCGAAGATCACCACAAAAGATAAAGAATAAACAAGACATAACCCCAAAAGCGAATATAAAACCCATCGCTCAATCTCGCAACTACATGTCTCACTAAGTCTCATTTCTTATACAAATACTAGTTTCGATTGATGGAGTTGACTAGATACAATATGAAATAGAAAATACAAGAGTGGGTACGATACAAATATCCCACCTACCAATGCAAAACACCCGAAAGCAACTGTGTGCCAGCGAAGCCGCTACTGATCCATGCAGTCAACCTGCAAGAACCGTGGCACAACGGGGGTAAGTTGCCAACTCGTGAGTAGAAAAATATCTACAAGTAGAAATTGAATAAACAACGACTCCTATGTCAACTATATCATGAAGGTAATACTATGATATCTAGGGTGACCGGGTCGTATATGTGCCAACAATGAACTCAAGTCTATGAGTATTCTAATATAATCCAGTAATATAACCAATGTCTGCATACATGTGGATCTCGTCTAACCATATAATCTAAGTATGTATGCATGTGGATCCCGTCCACCATATAATCAATGTATGTATGCTTGTGGATCTCGTCCACGTGTCAACCCACGAAACAATAATATCATGCATGTAAATATCGTAAAAGAGTGTGCATGAAAGTATGAGGATATAAATCAACGGGTGTCCCTCGCGACACATAAAAATCATGGAACCTGGGTGTCTAATAACGACACTCAAAAACATAATGAAACCTGAGTCTAGCATCGACACGTAAATCCTCATATCTCGGGCTCCGTCAGTCCGGATCGGCCCACGGGCTCCGTCTGCAGAATCGGCCCTCGGCCCCGGCAATACGGGTCAACCCATATCCATCTCTCGTCTCTGGTCAGTATCCTCCGGATAACCGCCAGATCCAACCAATCACCGGTAGGTAGTAGTCCCTCTGCCAGGCTCATCGTCATCCACAAGAAATCTCCCTCTCGCCCCGGGGTACCATACCGGGTCTACCATGTACCCGCAAACGGAATCATCCGCCTCCTCGAATCGGGTTTCACATGTCACATGTCTCAGAACCGAGAAAACGCATGGTGGACGCACTGAAATATCATATCAAGAGAAGCCGGGTTTTTAAAATAGCACATACTTTCATTTGAAATAGCCACGGTTCTCAAATCCAGAAATCTCATGAAAACAACATATCTCAATGCGTAAAATCATAGAGCATGATGTATGCGACATATAATTGAAATGTAAGCATATTCGTATATCATGCAACATGGAACAGTGATATGACATATTAAGGGAAAACCGCTCTTTTAAATGATTCCAGTTTTTAAATATAACATGCGGTTCCCAATTTCCCAATAAAACCAGTTATCTATGTAGGTACAATATGTATATGCGCAAGTATAGAGGTACCAATGTGTATATGCGCCAATATGGATATACAATGTGTATGTACGCAAATATTGATGTATTAATGTATATATGCGCCTGATTGTTAGGGATTCTGCGTGTTCAAGTTTAGTTAATTACCGCAATCAAGACGGTTTCGCTTGTAGCTAGCCGGTTGAGTACGGGTCGTCCGCAGGGAGATGGGAGTCTTTTTCTATGTGTTTTAACGGGTTAAGTCCGAGAGTCCAGATTTGTTTATGATTATCTAAGTGTTAAAATGATATGTAAAGAGAGCTTGTTAGGGTTAGGATTAGGTTAGTTTGAGTTAGGAGTCTCCCACGTCTTTCGTCGCCCCTCTTAATATCGGTGTTACGGTAATCGGCAACAACGGGGATTAGCACGACTAGAAAGGAACTTGCGAGTATAAGCTAGGCTTTCCAACGCATAAGTTCTTCCTTTTGGTGCTTGTCCGTCCGTTCTTGGCTCTTAGCCATAACCTCCGGTTAATTCAACCACAACCGGTCTCACTACGGAATCACCGCTATCATGTAGGATAGGGTGCCGTAAGGAGCGGATTGTGGTTCAATTAACGGGAGTCGAATTGAGCTGTTGGGCAAGGAAAGAGTGAGAGAGATTTCCTTCCCTCAAACTTCCCTTATCCTACCCTAACAAGTATGAAACTACTCACACATCATGATACGGAAAAATAAAACAAAACAAAAGAGGAAGATAGAAAGAAAGAGATTAGAAGATAACAACTAGCTATTTGCGACCTCACCTTGGCAAGGATCAAGCGTAAGCATCATGGTTGTGTTAAGGATAAAGAAAAAGAGAGAAGAAAGAAACAACAAGAAATAACAACAACTAGTTAACAAATTAAAATTACAACAATTAACAAGATAATAAGACAAGCATAATAATGAAAGAGTCTTCTTTATTCATCATTCTTCACTCACAAAGCTCACTACAAGTTTTAATGGAGAAGAGATGAGAAGAGGAAGAAGAAACACAACTAAACCTAGAAAAGAAAATACAAGATTATGGACCCCTTTCCTTCACAAAGTTCTGGGCTATTTATAGGCTAAAAAATGAAAACCTAGGGCAACCACCAGAACACAAATGAAAAGACAATTCTACCCCTGAAAAATCTCTGTCTGCGGCGCCAGTACGGCCGCGGAACCGCGGCCTAAGCATGCTTAGGCCGCGTTTCCGTGGCCATATAGATGAGTTGGAGGCTCTGTTTTTTTTGTGCTTCCCTGGTCTTCATTGTACTTAATTCTGGTATATGTATTTTCTCAATTTGTCTTCACGATTTTTCCAGAATTTCTGTTGAGGGAAAGGTGGACTTTTTGTCAAGATTTTCTTGAGCTCCGCGTAGATTTCTTGGAACTTGTGTTGCCATTGAGCCTTGTGCATGAAGGTGACAATCGATTTGCCATTTTGTCTCCTAAACTGGTGTGTGGCAACAGACGGATAAAGAGCAGAGACCCGTGTTTTATCTGTAGTTGACAGGAACTCGGATTTTGTCGTGTTTTTCTATGAATTTCACCGTTTAGAGCCGAGAACCTGTATCCTGCAATTGACTAGCAAACACGGCTCAAGAGTACCTACCGATAAGCAATGTGATAAAAATTGGGCGGTATGAAAATGCAAAAATCTGATATGAACAACGCCAATATGGATATACAATATGTATGTATGCAAATATAGATGTATCAATGTATATGTGCACCAATATGGATATACAATGTGTATGTGCGGCAATATGGATATATCAATGTATATGTGAACCAATATGGATATACAATGTGTATGTGCGGCAATATGGATATATCAATGTATATGTGCACCAATATGGATATACAATGTGTATGTGCGCCAATATGGATGTATCAATGTATATGTGCACCAATATGGATATACAATGTGTATGTGCGCAAATATGGATGTATCAATGTATATGTGCACCAATATGGATATACAATGTGTATGTGCGCAAATATAGATGTATCAATGTATATATACACCAATATGAATATACAAGTGGTATATACGCAAGCATGAGTGTACAATATGTATATGTATATCATGATGCAGTAATCCTACTGTGAAGTGACATGGCAATTATCGATGATGAATTGTGTGAGCCTATAATCTGTGTACGTGTAACATACGCATCATCGATAATGGTGCAGGTGTACTATCACAGGTATAAGTAATGCAATGCGAATAACATGAATGCATTAAAAAGTAAATCGTCAGCTAAAAGCTATAAGGTATACATATCTAACATGATCGAGTCGGTGAATCTATCAATTGGCATCCAGCCTCACAACATCGCGTACGGTATAATCCGTCGTACGACATCCTCTAGTCAAGGGTATGGATTAAACCTCAAGTCAAACTCATCACGCACGGAAAATCATCGTACGGCGGCATTAGCTATCAGGGATCCTATCAACCTATAAGACGAGGAGGGTACGGACCTAACGTCACGTACGGCTAACACTCATGATTCATAACACATATAAATATCTCTATATACCTATTTCTCAAGTCACATCCGCAATAATCTCATATCATGGGACCGGCAGGGTATAAATCATCTCAATCGACTCGCATCCGTATACCAACATATCATCATATCATCATATTCGTCTTATATTCTTTCATCGCATTTATATCTCACTTCAAGTCGAGTTTACATAAACATTCTACCTTTACTATAAGTATATGTATCTAATCTAACAAACATACCCGAACCATACAAGCAGATTTTAAAAGAAGCGAATCGTAGTTTTGAAAATAGGGGTTACGGTGTTTTTAAGGAAAAGATATCATTTGAAAATACGTAACGTCCCTCAAGGTATCTGTTTAAAAGATGCATACGATTCTTCAGTTTATAAATAGGTATGGTTCGGATGACACATCTACGTCGACTATCCAGTCCTATAGTACCCTAAACGGCAATATCGTTAAACGTCATCCTTAAATTCCGTCATCACATATTAGCCGTATTATCACATCTAATTATCCTTAGTTTCTAATATGGTTTCTCTAACTATCATTTAACTCTAACCCTAATTTCCAAATCTAGGTTTTCTTAACCATATTCTATAAATCAGTTTCCATCAAAACTTTGCGGGGGTGCTATACGCCATCCACCCGACTTCCCCGGTAGATATAGATCTACTCACCATGGTCTTCGCTTGCCGATGTCGATGACGCCACGTTCCTTCGCCTCGGAATCCATGCGAAGGTACCTACAATAACAACACACATTGCAACGCTATTAAAATTAAGTTCTGAAATCCAAAACGGCACCCGCAGTACTCATAGGATAGAACCTATAGCTCACGCGTACAAAATCAACCAAACAACCCTTGTTGTTGATGTACGAACATCCCACAACCAAATACAAATCCAAATAACAAGAATTAGCATTTCAAAATACGGAAAACATAGCCAAAATCACACTAAAAAGCTCCCAGATTTTGACTCAGGTCAAATAAAGCCAAGCAAACAAGTCTAGGGTGATGTATATTGTGTATTTGAGCTACTGGACCAACCCAGACACCACAACCTACCAAGTGGACGGCCACCTACCCTTAAAATCTGGCCTCCTCAGCCCCCTGGCTCCAATAGGGTTCGTTCTGTCATGGTGGTCTCCTGGTATTGTATCTAGGTCCCTGCTATTGTTTACTTTTCTCAAAAATCCCCCGGGTTGCTCCAGAATTCCCTGCACACCCTAATTTCTCACAAAACCGACATGGATCAAATCCTAAATCTGTATTTTGGTTTCTATACTAAATTCTAGCTCTAAAATCAATACCTCAGGTCTTATAACACTCACTACAGATCATGGTTCCACAAAAGCACCCAAACCCTCTATAGAATTTCCCAAGTCCACAAATCCACCTTCAAACCAATTCTAAACTAAAACTAGAATAGAAAGAAGCTTAAAACTAACTAAATGGAAGAAGCTATACCTCATTTAGGCCACTCTAAACAGCCCTAGCTCCCCAAAGTTGTCAAAATCCCACCTTGCTTGGTCCAATGTGTAGAGGGTGAGGAGGTGATCATTTTTTGTGAAAGGGGTATAGGGTTTTGGTGCATGTTTGGAGATGATATTTGGGGTTGAAGGGGGAGGGAGATGAGGAAGAAGAAGGAGAAGAAAATGGTGGAGGAACACAAATGAGGCAGCTCACTTCTCTCTCTCTCAATTATTCTCACCCACTCTCTCCAAGTCATCATTATGTCCCCTCTCTCTCTCCAATTCATCATTACACCTTTTTCTTTTCTCACCACCAATAAACCATAACACATAACCCAAATGAAATGAAACAACATATAACCAAATGAAACATGTCATGGTACACTAACCATGAAAACTGTAGAAACACGGATTTGGCCTAATCGCGATTAGCAGTGCACTAATTGGATTTTTATTTAAACTGCATATAATAAATTTTAAAAATGCCAAATCCTTTAAATATATTTTTAAATGAATAAATAATTTTAATTTCCATTTATTTCAAAATTACTGGTATATATTTATACCCTTTTTCGAAAACCCCAATTTCGCAAATCGGGCAGTTTTCGGGAAATATATTATTTTAATATTAAATTCCAAAAATAATATTTTATATTTTCTGAAATGTTACAATCTTCCCCCCTTAAAGAAATTCAGCCCCCGAATTTAAATTTATACCCCCAAATTCTAAAACATTTCAATAATCAGCTCAAATCAACGGGGCTCCGAAATCACGGAAGATGCAGAAACAACACAGCGCGTCAAGTGCGCATGAAAACGAGTACAAAACTCAAAATCGAACTCCGTCAAGCATCACACAAATCATCGGATTCGCACGCATATCATCAGAGTTAAAATGGAGATACAGATCTCGAAATCCAATACCGAAATCCAATATACACATGTCAAATACTATAATACATGTATAGTACGCATTTTTAGAAAAACTTTCAAAATCTGAATAAAAATCTTGCAAAAATCTTTTCTAAATCGCCACGTGAACGCGTAACTCACGGTATAAGTGACGGACGTCCATTTGTAAAGTAATAAATATACATTCATATATGTTTTGCTAAATATGCGTTCCGCCGTTTTCAAAATATCCCAAAAAGTTTTCGTTTATTAACGTTCGTGTCGCTCACGGACACGTAGGAAATAGCGAGACTATAGCTTTTTTTCAAAAACCTCTTGGTAACTTTCAATGCATGCAAGGTACTCAGGTACTGTCCTCGGATCAGTCCTGTTTGGCCACTACACAATATAGTGCCCATCAAGGAAATAAGGTGCTCAAAAGCAAAATCAGCCTCAAAAAGATGTATCCAATAATCACATGCGTCTGGTGCGCATGGAAATCAAATCCAAACACAGGTGCCACTATACGCATAAAGCAAAACTAAGTGCAACGGGTGTGCACAAAAGCAAAAGTAAGAGCAACAGGTGTGCACGAAAACATTTGTCCAGTGCAACTGGTGTGCACGACAACAATATCGGGTGCATCTGATATGCGCAAGAATCCCAATTTATTGCATCTGGTGTGCACCAAAATTGTATCTCATATCATGCGCCCAACACGCGCGAAAATCCAAATCAGGTGCATCCATCATGCACGAATAAAATCTAAATCTAGTGCATCCGACATGCACGAGTAAAAATCTCGCTCAAGTGTATCCGATGCGCACAAAATCCAAAATCAAGCGCCTAATATGCGCAAAAATCCAACTAAAGCACGTCGGGTCCGTAAAAGCATATAGTGCAGTAGCATACACGAAAACGAACGGCAAGTGCCAATGCGCATGAAAATACAAATCTGGTAAAACGAATGCTCAAGGACATAAATCGGGTGCAACCAAGGTACGGAGTATAAATCCAGTGCGACAAACGCATAAATACCCGTCCGGTGCAACAAGTGCAAGAAATGCAAATCTAGTGCGACTAATGTACGAAATACGAATCTGGTGCTGCAAATGCACAAAAATATAAATCTGGTGCGACAATCGCACGAAATGAAAATCTAGTGCCACAAATGCACGAAGCGCAAACCTGGTGCATCCAGTGCACGAAATACGAATACAGTGCATCCAGTGCACGAAATACGAATACAGTGCACCCAGTGCACGAAATACGAATACAGTGCACCCAGTGCACGAAATACGAATACAGTGCACCCAGTGCACGAAATACGAATACAGTGCATCCAGTGCACGAAATACAAATGTAAGCTACATAGCTCAAATGCGTATAAAAGCAACACCGAGTGTACCAGGGTGTATAAAATCGTAAACGCGTGCAACTGCGTGCACAAAACACGTATCAATGCACTACAAGCACATGTAAGCTATACCGAGTGCAATTATCACATTGAGTGCGTACCACACACACAAAATCAAATCAACCGTATGAAATCCACGAAATCATAAATACGTGCAGCCAAGGCACAAACCAAATCTCAAGTGTAATAGATATGCACAAATCGCAAATCAACACTATGGTGTATAAAATATATATCAAGTGCAATAACTATGCACAAAAATGTAAATACCCAGTAGGTGCAGCCATGGTGCACGAAATCAACATTATGAAACTCATCATCAAAACTCAAATCCAAGCGATATAAGCATGATACTCAGATCACAACGCAAATCGCAGTAAATGACATTGAGGTACACCTCCTACAATGTCGAAAAATATCGGTGCGCCTAAAACTGGCAGAGCAAGAACATCCGCTTGCCTTCTGCTCACGGTCCGGCGTCCTCTTTCTCTTGGTCCTCATTTCCTCCGCGGATTACCAATCTCGCAATCCATCGGCTCATCGACCCTGTCAGGTGTGCTAACGGGAACGATTCCATTCTAGCACTTCTCTAGTCATCTCTCGGTCAATCATCACGACCACTCGTAAAGCAGCACGTCACTGGCGTCGGTCTCTGGTCCTCTGAATACACGTGGCACAACCGATCCTGGGTGCAAATCTCATTGCAGCAGAGTCCTGGAAGGAATCCTGCTCAAGATCTCTTCCGATCTCGCCTATGTCGAACTGTACGGAGGCTGGTACTCTTGCATGATCTTTTCTCGCTCTCTTGACATCTGTGTCCTCAGCACAGCATTTCCTCGGGAACTGGTCGTGTCCCAACTCCTCTGTAGACATATCCGATCTTTAATCTTGACGGGGAGTAGCAACAACTCGTCAGCATTTCGCATGAACCTCTGGCTCCACTCGTCTTTATCATCGTCCGCTTCGACGCCACGTCTTGCTGTCTGCATACTGCTACTGTTCTCGGCCACGGTCAATCCAAAGTCTCTCACACGGACTCGAAATCGCGTACTCTGTATCTTCATCACTCTATAGAAGATATCTGGCCGAACACGTCCTCGGGAACTCGTCCCAACCATCGGAGGAATACTCAATACTCGTCCGTTCTCGATCAACTAACAACGCATCTGGGTGAGGTCCTCTATCCAAGCTGGTCAGCTTGCTGATCTCTTATCACATTATAACCGGACGACGTCAAACTTTTCGATCGAGTCATCAAGGTCCCAAAATTTCCCGAAGGCTCAACACCTAAGCACGGTCTAAAAATATCTGGTACATACCACAGTACCTCTGGACCACCCGTAGAAGGGCAAACCCAAGCCTCACTGATGGCACCACTAAACTGCCGCAAACCCTAAGGTTCGAAAGCGGTTCCATGGTCATCACGTCGAGTTAGGGTTTCATTCTTCTAGAGGGTCCACAGAATTACTTGCATGTTCCTCCGAACACTTTAAACTTGGAAAAATGGGTTCCTGACACTCGCTCGAACCTTTTTAACTTCGCCTAGGCTACATGCGAATACCCTTCGTCCGCATGCTAAACAATGACTCAATCCTCCAGGAAAGGCGATACATCAACGGTCATCTCTGGATCGGTCTGCTCTAGATCTGAGTAAGACTCTCCACACTGAAAATCTTCAACTCAACTGGGCCTGCGTCGGAACATCAATTTGAAGAATCACCTTCTTCTCTCAAATCGGGATAGACTAGCTATCATCTGTCGCATTTCTGCCTGGAAGCTCCGGCGATCTCAGCTCGTAAGCTCTGGAAGCGACATCCTATCAATCTCAGCAACAGTTGGGTCATCTGTCTGCACGGTAGGCGACATCACAATCTCCAAGGTAGGCTGTACATCAACAGTCCTCTAGCAACTGACAGCTCTAACAGTGGCCCGATCATCCGGTGCAAGACCAAACACTCGCCTCAACAGGAGGTCACAACACAACACTACATCGAGACGTTCCCATGCCACCAGAAAACACAATGGTCGGCCCTCGTACCAGACGAGCTCACCCTGACCGCAACACTAGCAACAGCTCGACTGCGCTTAAACCATGGTGACAGGGACCCCAATCGAGTATCGAAGAAAGCAGATCAACAGCATGAAGGGAAACGACAGGTCTAGACTGGACACATGATCATAAGAAGGAACAACATCAACGAGAGTATGATCATGGAAACAAATAGAATCAAGGATCTCAAATGGATGTATAATCAAGGAAACAAAGAGAATCACAGATCTCAAAATATGTACATTCTAAGGTTTCTTAAGTGGAGTATCGTATCGTAAATATGCCGCGGAACATACGTACGGTACGTTACTCAACTCAAGCTACCTACTCCATCAAATCAGGGTCAGCCTATGAAACGAAAGTTCGGGTCTAATACACCCCCCCCCCCCGTTCAAGTCTAAGTTCCGTAAGGTCAAGCCTAGGTTCCGAAATACATACCCGCCCTAGACTCCGCATAGTCAAACATAGACTCGAACCAAGGTTAAACCTAGCGCTCTAATACCAACTTTGTCACGACCCGAAATATTAGCTTGTGACCAGCACTTAAATCACGCAACGTCTAAAGGCGTAACGTAATTCAACCAAGCTGAAACCCAGAAATCTAAACCTTTTAAAGAAAATAAAGGAGGTGAAGTTTTTGAAATAAAGGTATAATGAAATCAAGTGTCTTAAATGCATAAAAAAGGAACATGAAAATGCAGGTGGATTATGCAAGTTTAAAAACTTGTTTCGTCTTTTTGAAAATTTGGGCAGCACCTCCTTTGTATATTTTGATCCAAAACCACATATACATAATGATAATAAAGGCATCCCCAAGCGGGAGCTAGCTCTTTGCCAAACGGCGGATCACAACCACGCAAGACAATATATATAAGTATACGACGCCCAACGGCGAAGATCACCATAAAAGATAAAGAATAAGCAAGACATAACCCCAAAAGCGAATATAAAACCCATCGCTCAATCTCGCAACTACAAGTCTCATTAAGTCTCATTTCTTATATAAATACTAGTTTCGATTGATGGAGTTGACTAGATACAATATGAAATAGAAAATACAAGAGTGGGTACGATACAAATGTCCCACCTACCAATGCAAAACACCCGAAAGCAATTGTGTGCCAGCGAAGTCTCTACTGATCCATGCGGTCAACCTGCAAGAACTGTGGCACAACGGGGGTGAGTTGCCAACTCGTGAGTAGAAAAATATCTACAAGTAGAAATCGAATAAACAACGACTCCTAGGTCAACTATATCATGAAGGTAATACTATGATATCTAGGGTGACCGGGTCGTATATGTGCCAACAATGAACTCAAGTTTATGAGTATGCTAATATAATCCGGTAATATAACCAATGTCTGCATACATGTGGATCTTATCCAACCATATAATCAAAGTATGTATGCATGTGGATCTCGTCCACCATATAATCAATGTATGTATGCATGTGGATCCCGTCCACGTGTCAACCCACGACACAACAATATCATGCATGTAAATATCATAAAAGAGTGTGCATGAAAGTATGAGGATATAAATCAACAGGTGTCCCTCACGACACATAAAAATCATGGAACCTGGGTGTCTAATATCGACACTCGAAAACATCATGAAACCCGTGTCTAGCATCGACACGTAAATCCTCATATCTCGGGCTCCGTCAGTCCTGATCAGCCCACGGGCTCCGTCTGCGGAATCGGCCCTCGGCCCTGGCAGTACGGGTGAACCCATATCCATCTCTCGTCTCTGGTCAGTATCCTCCGAATAACCGCCAGATCCAACCAATCACCGGTAGGTAGTAGTCCCTCTGCCAGGCTCATCGTCATCCACACGAAATCTCCCTCTCGTCTCGGGGTACCATACCGGGTCCACTATGTACCCGCAAATGGAATCATCCGCCTCCTCGAATCGGGTTTTACATGTCACACGTCTCAGAACCGAGAAAAAGCATGGTGGACGCACTGAAATATCATATCAAGAGAAACCGGGTTTTTAAAATAGCACATACTTTCATTTGAAATGGCCACGGTTCTCAAATCCAGAAATAACATGAAAACAGCATATCTTAATGCGTAAAATCATAGAGCATGATGTATGCGACATATAATAGAAATGTAAGCATATCCGTATATCATGCAACATGGAACAGTGATATGACATATTAAGGGAAAACCGCTCTTTTAAATGATTCCAGTTTTTAAATATAACATGTGGTTCCCAATTTCCCAATAAAACCAGTTATCTATGTAGGTACAATATGTATATGCGCAAGTATAGAGCTACCAATGTGTATATGCGCCAATATGGATATACAATGTGTATGTACGCAAATATGGATGTATCAATGTATATGTGCGCCAATATGGATATACAATGTGTATGTGTGCAAATATGGATGTATCAATGTATATGTGCACCAATATGGATATACAATGTGTATGTGCGCCAATATAGATATATCAATGTATATGTGCACCAATATGGATATACAATGTGTATGTGCGCCAATATGGATATATCAATGTATATGTGCACCAATATGGATATACAATGTGTATGTGCGCAAATATGGATGTATCAATGTATATGTGCACCAATATGGATATACAATGTGTATGTGCGCAAATATGGATGTATCAATATATATGTACATTAATATGAATATACAAGTGGTATATACGCAAGCATGAGTGTACAATATGTATATGTATATCATGATGCAGCAATCCTACTGTGTAGTGACATGGCAATTATCGATGATGAAGTGTGTGAGCCTACAATCTGTGTACGTGTAACATACGCATTATCGATAATGGTGTAGGTGTACTATCACAGGTATAAGTAATGCAATGTGAATAACATGAATGCATCAAAAGGTAAATCGTCAGCTAAAAGCTATAAGGTATACATATCTAACATGATCGAGTCAGTGAATCTATCAATCGGCATCCAGCCTTACAACATCACATACGGTATAATCCGTCGTACGACATCCTCTAGTCAAGGGTATGGATCAAACCTCAAGTCAAACTCATCACGCACGGAAAATCATCGTACGGCGGCATTTAGCTATCAGGGATCCTATCAACCTATAAGACGAGGAGGGTACGGACCTAACGTCACGTACGGCTAACACTCACGATTCACAACACATATAAATATCTCTATATACCTATGTACCAGGTCATATCCGCAATAATCTCATATCATGGGACCGGCAGGGTATAAATCATCTCAATCGATTCGGATCCGTATACCAACATACCATCATACCATCATATCCGTCTTATATTCTTTCATCGCATTTATATCTCACATCATGTCGAGTTTTCATAAACATTCTACCTCTACTATAAGTATAAGTATCTAATCAAACAAACATACCCGAACTATACAAGCAGATTTAAAAGAAGCGAATCGTAGTTTTGAAAATAGGGGTTACGGTGTATTTAAGGAAAAAATATCATTTGAAAATACGTAACGTCCTTCAAGGTATCTGTTTAGAAGATGCATACGATTCTTCAGTTTAGAAATAGGTATGGTTCGGATGACACATCTACGCCGACTATCTAGTCCTATAGTACCCTAAACGGCAATATCGTTAAACGTCATCCTCAAATTCCGTCATCACATATTAGCCGTATTATCACATCTAACTATCCTTAGTTTCTAATATGGTTTCGCTAACTATCATTTAACTCTAACCCTAGTTTCAAAATCTAGGTTTCCTTAACCATATTCTATAAATCAGTTTCCATCAAAACTTTGCGGGGGTGCTATACGCCATCCACCCGACATTCCCGGTAGATATAGATCTACTCACCGTGGTCTTCACTTGCCGAAGTCGATGACGCCACGCTCCGTCGCCTCGGAATCCACGCGAAGGTACCTACAATAACAACACACATCGCAACGCTATTAAAATCATGTTCTGAAATCCAAAATGGCATCCGCATTGCTCATAGATTAGAACCTATAGCTCACGCGTACAAAATCAACCAAACAACTCTTGTTGTTGATGTACGAACATCCTACAACCAAATACAAATCCAAATAACAAGAATTAGCATTTCAAAATACGGAAAACATAGCCAAAATCACACTAAAAAGCTCCCAGATTTTGACTCAGGTCAAATAAAGCCAAGCAAACAAGTCCATGGTGATGTATATTGTGTATTTGAGCTACTGGACCAACCCCGACACCACAACCTACCAAGTGGCCGGCCACCCACCCTTAAAATCAGGCCTCCTCGGCCCCCCTCGCTCCAATGGGGTTTGTTCTGTCATGGTAGTCTCCTGGTAGTGTATCTAGGTCCTGGTATTGTTTACTTTTCTCAAAAATCCCCCGGGTTGCTCCAGAATTCCCTGCACACCCTAATTTCTCACAAAACCGACATGGATCAAATCCTAAATCCGTATTTTGGTTTCTATACTAAATTCCAGCTCTAAAATCAATACCTTAGGTCTTATAACACTCACTACAGATCATGGTTCCACAAAAGCACCCAAACCCTCTCTAGAATTTCCCAAGTCCACAAATCCACCCTCAAACCAATTCTAAACTAAAACTAGAATAGAAAGAAGCTTAAAACTAACTAAATGGAAGAATTTATACCTTATTTAGGCCACTCTAAACAGCCCTAGCTCCCCAAAGTTGTCAAAATCCCACTTTGCTTGGTCCAATGTGTAGAGGATGAGGAGGTGATCATTTTTTGTGAAAGGGGTATAGGGTTTTGGTGCATGTTTGGAGATGATGTTTGGGGTTCAAGGGGGAGGGAGATGAGGAAGAAGAAGGAGAAGAAAATGGTGGAGGAACACAAATGAGGCAGCCCCCTTCTCTCTCTCTCTCAATTTTTCTCACCCACTCTCTCCAAGTCATCATTATGTCCCCCCTCTCTCCAATTCACCATTACACCTTTTTCTTTTCTTTTTCTTTTATCACCACCAATAAACCATAACACATAACCCAAATGAAATGAAACAACATGTAACCAAATGAAACATGTCATGGTGCACTAACCATGAAAACTGTAGAAATACAGATTTGGCCTAATCGCGATTAGCAGTGCACTAATCGGGTTTTTATTTAAACTGCATATAATAAATTTTAAAAATGCCAAATCCTTTAAATATATTTTTAAATGAATAAATCATTTTAATTTACATTTATTTCACAATTATTGGTATATTTTTATACCCTTTTTCGAAAACCCCAATTTCGCAAATCGGACAGTTTTCGGGAAATATATTATTTTAATATTAAATTCCAAAATAATATATTATATTTTCTTAAATGTTACATCTAAAGTTAGCCCACTTCCTACTTCATCATAATCTACTATTAGCCATTTAGTTTAGGGTGTTTGCTTCACTAATCTACCATTAGTAAGAGGTAGCATGAGCTTGAGTCTCCTCAACATAAATCATCTTCGGCCTCGAAGACTTCAAACAAGCTTGTTCATTTCTCCGGGAGAACCCTTTCTAGAGTTCGGTTGTTCTTGACTTGCAGCGAAGGGACTAATACAAGGAGCATTATAAGTGAAGGACCGGTCTACAAATGTTGTATTCCTCATTCACTTTGATGTAAAGTAGTTTACATATCGTATCGTAGGATTTTCTATTAAAGATTCTAGGGTTAGGGTTAGCTAGAACGGAAAATTTTTGAAATTGGCATGGACGATGCCTCCCGAAACCTTGCTGCCGTGCTTGGCAACCCTGAAGTGGTATCATAGCCATGCTAGAAAATTAGACGATGTTTGTTAGATTACCAAACCGAAACGACTCCGAAACTTGAAACACGAAAGCTTAGTTTCTGTCGAATTTAAAAGGTCTTCAAAATTTTTTTTAAACAACTGCAGAATGTTGTATGAGATATAACATGAACACTATGAAAATTTGGAGCAATTTGGGCATGATATGGCCGGCTACATAGGCATTAAAACCGGCGAGCTCGGGTCTTTTTTGGAGTTTTAGCTTCAAATTTTCAGGGTGTTTCAGTCTCTGGGTTTTGGTGTTTCAGGTATTGTTTGTTTTTGCTAAATTTGCATGTGATGTTAACTTTCTGCAAAGGCAACTCAGAGTGTTTCGCCGTCGTAATTCTAACATGTTTTCGGGTTATTTAGATGATGCTAAAAAGTTTGAACGGATATCAATAACCCATATTTTCCGTCACTGAAATTTTCCAAGAGTTGGATTTTTCTGAGTTTAAAATTTTCAGAAAATCATGCAAGCGATTCTATGGACCCTCTAGAAGAACGATACCCAAACTTGATTTTTTGGATCGCGGAACTGTGGTCATACCCTAGGGTTTGCCGCAGCTCCGTGGCGACATGAGTGAGGCATGGGTCGGCCCTTCTACGAATGGTTCATAGGAGCTGTGGCAGTTTCTGGGAACTTTTTGAACTCCGCTCAAGTGTTGAGCTTGTTGGGAAATTTTGGGTGCTTGCTTATTCGATCGAAAAGTTTAACTTCGTCTAGTTATCAATGATTGTGATACAATAATTGGAATCTATTTAGTTGCGTGCAAGTTTAACATTTCGGTCTCGGGTGAAATCAGGAATCTTGTTGAATTACCCGACTTCTTTTGAAAAGTGTTTTCATAGTTGAGACCTAAATATAAGATTTGCATTGTTAGGCATGAAATCCAGAATATGTGATATTCCGGGTTTATGATGTCTAAGGGCATTGACGATTTCAATTGTTGTAGTTTTTCACTTTCTTTTCTGCGACCATAAGTATAATATGTGGTGTATCGCCGGTTTTGTTGCTATACGTCAACGACAATTGGGATACGCATATTTACTTACGTTGATGACATGTGATGTTATGTGTTGCTGTGATATGTTATATTGGATCATCGTTTTTGAATAGCCGGGGTTTTTTATATGAGATGAGAGTTTTTCATTTTCATTCATGTAAAAACTTGTATGTAATATTCTTTTATTGGGGCACTTCTGGGTTGAGGAAGATGTCACCGTTGATGTATATTATTTACTTTTCCGCATTAGGATAGACCCAAGGAGGGGACCACAAGTAACCAGGTTCTAGAGTCCAGTGGGAGACCATCTCGAGGCGTCGAAACCGGGTCTCCTAACTCTAGAATGGTAGGGTTACTTGCCGCTCTCGTAGGGGTCTAAGGATGTGGGGTTGGCTATTCAACACGACCGTGGAATCCATGTTTTATACAGGCTTAATATAAAACCTGGAAATCCTAGTATATCCAATATTTCATATGTTGTTTTCTGCTGCGATATTCTGTGATGTGATCACTTTATATGATGAGATAGATACTGTATATAGTAAATGTGATATATTATATAGACGTTGCTTATGTTTTACACCCGCGCTAGCCCTGCCCTGCTCTGCCGTTAGTTACCCAACCTAACGGTGCATGACGGGACATCGAGGCGAATGCGGATAGCATAAGCGTACGTTGTATTTATCTGTGATGGTTAGGTAATTTAAAAGATGAGACTTCATTAATGAGATTAATGAAAGAAAATAAACCTAAATATGTTGTGGAATCGAATTTTTCAAAAACAGGTAGCTCTAGTTCTTGCTTTACATAGCGGTATTCCTTGTAGAATATCCAGCACCTTATTCGATAAGGAAAGAGACGAGATCCCTTCACCGGGAGTGACCTCTTTAGAAATAACTAGCAGATGCTACAACCCTCGGTTTCATCTTTTGATTGCTTTTCTAGTTCTTGCTTTGCATAGCGGTATTGTGAATATCCTGCACATCATTCGACGAGGAAAGAGCCGAGATCCCTTCACCGGGAGTGACCTCTTTAGCGAAACTAGTAAAAGCCTAAAAAACACTCCATTTTAAATCATTTGATTCTACAACGATATCAAGTTCATTACGCAAAAGGTTTTCTTAAAAACCTGTCGTAGCCCTCCGTCATTTCAGATAAGTAATAGTTAGTATTCGTGCTGCGTTTGTTGACCTCTGTCAAGACGTAGTGTGGGGTAGATGATTAGTGCTTATCTGCAAAGTATATGATGCGATTGAGTTAGGGTAGTCGTGCGACCTTGTTGACCTCTGTCAAGGGTCGCGCGGGTGGGTTTAATTCAATCATGAAATGGCGGGTTGAACTTGACTAGCAGCCTATGGTTTGTTGACCTCTGTCAAGGTCATAGGACGCTAGGGGCAAAATTATCGGGAATTTTAAGTGTTGAAATTTGCAATGAGATTGCATACCTTCTATGAGATAGTTGGATCCTGATACCCACTGCGAGTAAGAGTTACTCTTGGGAGAGTTTTACACATTACAATTAGCCGATCAAGTAGGTGTCTAGAAAGGTGGTAACGGGGTCACGCCCCTGGGAAAACGAGGTTTATTTTAATTAGGTCCGTGCGAAAGCACGGGGAACCTCCCTCAAAGTACCGACACTGGCCTGGACGAAATATTGGCGTACTTGTAGCGTGTAATTAATCCCGGTTAGTCTTTCCTTTTAGGGTTTGAAGGAAGATTTGATAAAAACAGTGGGAGCCATCCTGATTAGATAAAACAATAACCGATCTGATCTTGCAAGAGCATACGCTGAGTATTTTCTTCTCTCTCTCTTCAGGTAGCGACCATGTCACGCCTTAATCAAGATAATAATATGGATGTATTGACCGAACCCGCTTGTTATACTGAGTTGGAGAACGTTGGTCCCGCTCTACCTTATAATTGTTATAAGACCGAGCAGGAAAAAGGGGATTACCAGGGTTCCCGTGCCGCCCATGTTAGTTATGTATATGCCCTAGAGGCTATTGTTGTACAGATGATGTATATTATAGTGGATGCTTGGGTATATATAGAGAGGACTTTCTTGCTCGATATGATAGTATGCTATCTGGTTTTACTTTATCTTAATATGTTGACATGTATTGGTTTACTGTCTTGCACTCACATGTTGATAAAGCCCTTAGGATACGTACTTGACTACTAGGACTATGATGCAGATCATACTAGTAGGGCTAGGGTAGTCCACGAGTACATCCTATAATTGTTCCTAGTCGAGAGTGTATCGAGACAGGACATCGATACTCCAGAGTAGACTAGCGAATACGCATCTTGACATATATGATGGGCGATGGATGATCCCACATCCATTGGTGTTTGACATCAAAGATGGTGTACAGGTGCTCAGTGGAGACTGGGTACACTGAACGGACTCGCTGAGAACTCCTAGATGGTATTATACCTATCATCAGATAGCAGTTCTCTGGTGACATTGGTACAGGTTAGTCTGTAGACTCGAGATCGTCATAGAGTCTTGGGCGATTCCCACTGTGCTTTGATTTCCACCTTACCATGTTCATGAGAACGTGCAAAATGGTGGCTTTTGGATAAAGTCCCGAATCACATGGAGACAATGAGCGATAGGAGGGGTTTCGCCTCTCCCGGTATTGGGGGTTGATGTTGCGCTGTGTTCGATTGGATATAACTGGAAGTCCCTGGCCAGGGCTGTTATGGAGATCTACTGGTAAGTGCTATTAGTAGTTTCTCGACCTGTTATGAGCCTCACATCGACACAACTTATTGGTTACTGGGGTCTGACATTTACCATGCAGGGTTACCCAAGACAGCAACAAGGTTTCGAGAGGCATCGTCCATGCCAAATTCAAAAATTTGCCGTTTCAGCTAACCCTAACTTGAATCATAAACTAGAAATATACGGAATCAAATGCAAACACTTTGCAATAAGTAAAGAGAGCAAGGAATACAACCTTTGTAGACCGGTCCTTCACTTCAATGGCTCCGTGTAGTAGTCCCCTTCGCTGCGATCGTAAACTCCGGACTGTAGAGAGGCTCCCATGAAGAAACAAACACGCTTGCTTCGATGACTTCGAGGCCGAAGATGATCTACGTCGAGGAGACACTAACCCAAGCTATTTCTTCACTAGGTCAAGAACTTTGTGAAGAGAACACCCTAAACTAAATGGCAAGTAGTAGAGGATGATGAAGTAGGAAGTGGGCTCACTTTAGATTTCATTTTCTCACACTTTTTCTCACAACTCCATTGAAGCTAGAAAGCTTTTTAAGAGGAAGAAGAAGATGAAGATGAACTCAAGTTAATTATTTTCCCAAATGAATTATGTAACCATGGGTGAGTTAAGGCCATCATGCTTAACTCATGTAGAGAATAAACCCAAGGCTATGGTTAAAGGTTCGGTCAAGGAAAAATATCTTAAGGAATGGCAAAAGAGTTGACCTTGACAAAGTTCTACAAGCTTCTCAAATCTTGAAAACTTTGACCAAGCCTTTTGCACTTTTGTAATAACTTAAGAAATAATCAAAACCCTAATTTAACCATAGCATGGTATAAATCTCATACACCCATCTTGCATGTATCATCAAGCATGACACAATCCATGTACACAAATATACATATCACATATATACAATGCGTACACCAAGTAAGAAAAGAAATCATAAGTGAGCTAATACTAGTTAACGTAATATAATATATCAAATATATAATTATACATTAGATTATCAAATCAACTCTTGATTTAATAATCCGGCTATATCATATATAACCGACTAATATCATGTGTAACAACTTATCGAATCAACACTTGATCCGATAACCCGGCTATATCGCATATAACCGACCAATGTCACAAATCGCGAGAATAGAATACGGTATCTCATATCGTATCAATCTCGTTTCCGCACATATCACATATGTGCTCCTACTCCGTTTCGCTTGAGCCAGGAAACCCCTGTGTAGGACTCTAAAGACTCGTCAATACGCCGGCAGTAGGTGATGATCATATCAAACACCCACAAGCCGCAAGCGGTCTACCAAACGTAACGGCCACCGGGTATTGAGCGATCAGAAGATCAACAAGTAAGCCTGCTCACACTCCTGCGAATCCAATCAGTAACACTACCGTACAGTCCGATCTCTTCGTCTGATATGTCGCATATCTCGTCTAGGGGTGGCAAATGTTAGAA
Source organism: Agapanthus africanus (assembly GCA_030015575.1). Lineage (NCBI taxonomy): Eukaryota > Viridiplantae > Streptophyta > Magnoliopsida > Asparagales > Amaryllidaceae > Agapanthus > Agapanthus africanus. The sequence continues at coordinate 266,309,651 of JASDDO010000016.1, read as the reverse complement.
CCCAGTAACTCGATAAGTCGTGTCGATATGAGGCTTATAACGGGTCGAGAAACTACTGATAATAGTTACCAGTATATCTCTGAAGCAGCCTTGGCCAAGGAATTCCTGTTATAGATAATCGAGCACAGCGCAACATCAACTCCCTATACTGGGAGAGACGAAACCCCTCCTATCGCTCATTGCCTCCATGTGATTCGGGACTGTACCCAAAAGCCACCGTTTTGCATGTTTTCTTGAACATGGTAAGGTGGAAATCAAAGCACAGTGGGAATCACACAAGACTCTATGACGATCTCGGGTCTACAGACTAACCTGTACCAGTGTCACCAGAGAACTGCCATCTGACGATAGGTATAATACCATCTGGGAGTTCTCGGCGAGTCTGTCCAGTGTACCCAGTCTCCACTGAGCACCCTTATACTGTCTCTAATGTCAAACACCAATGGATATGGGATCATCCATTGCCCATCTACATGGGTCGAGAAGCTATACGCTAGTCTACTCTGGTATATCGATGCCCTATCTCGATACACCTACGACTAGGAACATTTGAAGGATGTACTTAGCGACTACACTGTCTCCACTAGTATGATCTGCATCATAGTCCTGGTAATCAAGTACTCATCCTAAGGGCTTTATCAACATATAACATAGAGACAATCCGTGTACACGTTAAGATAAAGAGCAACCAGATAGCATACTATCATGTCGAGCAAGAAAGTCTTTTATATATATATCCAAGCATCCACTACAATATACATCGTATGTACAGTAATGGCCTCTAGGGCATACATATTACTAACAATCTCCCACTTGCACTAAGGCCATTTGTTGTTGTATCTCATACCCAACAATCAGCAGTGGTTGAAGTATCTCATACTCAACCATCCCATAAAAGTCTCTACTGGGAAATTGGCCTTTGTGAGGGGATCCGCGCGGTTGTCCTATGTATCTACTCTCCTTTCCTCGATCTCCCTGTAGATCAACCATCTTCATGATCAGGTGAAACTGCCTAAGAATATGTCTGGATCACTGATGGGACGGGGGTTCCTAGGCCAAAGCCACAACTCCATTGTCACACAATGGTAGGAATGAAGTTCATCTCATGAACTATATACATCAAGACTACCTCTTTGGTAGCATCCTTGGTAACAATGTATCCAGCCTTTATCGTCTAGTATGCCATGGTATCTAGCTTGGATCTCTTCCAACATACCGTCCCTCCACTGAGGGTAAAGACAATGCCTGTAACTGACATTCAGTCGACCTTACCACCCTGGAAGCTATCCAGTGATTCTCCCCAGGATCGATTGATACCATCTCACTACACCTAGTTAGAATCCTAACAACCACTTAGATCTATCTCATTGATCCAAAAACCCAGGATTTAGGAGGTATCACCATGATCCTATATGGAGAATCCTTGTGATAAGAGGAGATTGACCGAGTGTAGCATAGGAGACTCCTTTCCTATCAAGAGTATGTCATCCATGTACTATATGAGGATCATCACCATACTCCCTACTACCTTATTATATATACAAGGTTCATCTACCATTTTGATGAAGTCAAACTCTTTGACTACCACATCAAAACAGATGTTCCAACTCCGCGATGCCTGCTTTAACTCATAAAGAAACTTGCACACGTTTCCGCTGCTCCCACCGTCTACGAAGACCTCTGGCTGTGTACTTATAGACTCTATCTTCTAAATCACTATTTAGAAAAGCAGTCATGACACCCAACCGCCAGATATCGTAGTCATGGTATCTAGCAATAGCAAGTAGGATTTGGATAGACTTAAGCATAGCTTTGAAAGTCTCAACTTTTCCATGTACACCAAGTAATCTTCTCAAGATATACTTGCTCCTAATAGGGATTTAACCCTTCAGATAAAGCAACCAAAGTCCATACTTTGTTGGTGTATATGGATTCCATCTCAGATCGCTTAGCATCCAGCCATTCTAACAGAGTCCCCACTCCTGATGGCCTGCTCGAAACTAGTTAGGTCATCATCTCATGATGCAATCCTCTCTCCCACTGTCATAGAGAAAACCGAAGTATCTCTCAAGTGGATGAGGAACCCTACTAGATCGGCGGAGAGGCTGAGGTTCGTTGGGAACTATTGAATTCTCCGGTTCTATCAACTCATCAGCTGTAGTTTGTATAGCTAGAACTTCTTCCAGTTCTACCTCATGACCACTAATTTTTTCACAAGAAATTCCCTTTCCCAAAGGTGGCATGCTGAGAAACAAAACATTTTTTTGCTCCTCAGTGCGGTAGAAGATATTCCCATGCAAATGCTTGGGATATCCAACAAACTTCCACAGAACTGACCTTGCCACGAGCTTGTCCGGTTTTTGCTTTTAGACATAGGCCGGACAACCCCAAATCTTAACATCCTTAAGAGATGGACTCTTCCCATATCATATCACATATGGAGTGGTAGGCACCCGATTTGGTTGGAACCCTATTCAATAGGTATGCAGCTTCTCAAGTGCATAACCCCTAAAAGGAAATAGGAAACTCAGTAGTACTCATCATAGAGCACACCATATCACATAGGGTGTGATTGCTCCCCCCGATACACCAACGTGCTGTGGTGTAAACGGAGGAGTAATGCTGAGAGAGAATCTCATTCTCCTTCAGAATAGTCCAGGAATTCCGTGCTAATGTATTCTCCTCCCTGATCTCATCAAAGGACATAATACTTTTACCCATTTTGGTTCTCTACTTGTAACTTATATTCTTTGAATATCTCAAAAGGTTCAGACCAGTGTTTCAACAGGAACACATGTGTGAATCTTGAGAGATCATCAGTGAATGTAATGAAGTACAAAGAACCAGTCCTGACATATGTAGACAGGGTACCTACATACATCATCATGTATCAATCCTAAGAGTTCACTAACTCTTTCTCTGTTTCCAATAAACGGAGCTTTGGTCATCTTATTTTTGTGACATGACTGACAAGTTTCACAAGATGTAGATTCAACCTGATTTAAATATGCATCTAAATGTAACTTAGCTAGTCGGGTCGCATTGATATGACCTAGTCCACAATGTTTCAAGAAGGATTCGTTCATTTCTGAATTCATTCCCTTGTGTGTGTTCGATACGTTTAAGAACTGTGGTTTGATTTAGAATGTATATGCTTTTAGATAACGTGCCTGAACCGATCAACTCTTGATATAGGAAATGTTCAAAACATTATCCAGCAATACAAAATTATATCCTTCTTTACTAAATAAAGAGACTGATATGATGTTGTATATCAGGTTCGGTATCTAATAACATTCGTTCAGAATCAATGTATTTGGTAATACAAGGTGATAACTGCCAACATACTTGGCTACAACACTTGCACCTTTTCTAACTCTTGAAACTTATCACCCATTCTCAGTTCTCTACCTATCTGTAGCCCATGTAACTGATTACATATGCGAGATCCTGATCCGGTATCACATACCCAGGACCTAAAAGATACTGAGAAACAGTTCTCTGTAATGAACACACCCGAAGAAGATGCATCATCATGTACTTTCTTCGTTTTGGCGGCATGAGAATTCTGGTAATCCCCTATTTCCTACTCAGTATTATAATAATTATAAGTTGGAGCAGGACCAACATTCCCCAGCTCAGCATAACAAGCGGGTTATCCGTATTATTATCTTGATTAAGGCGTGACATGGTTGCTACCTGGAGAGAGAGAGAAGAAAACACTCAGCGTATGCTCTTGCAAGATTAGATTGGTTATTAATTTATCTAATCAGGATGGCTCCCACTGTTTTAGTCAAATCTTCCTTCAAACCCTAAAAGGAAAGACTAGCCAGGATTAAATACACCCTACAAGTTCGCCAATCTTTCGGCCAGGCCAGTGTCGGTACTTTGAGGGAGGTTCCCCATGCTTTCACACGGACCTAATTAAAATAAACCTCATTTTTCCAGAGGCGTAACCCCGTTGACACCTAACTAGACACCTACTTGATCGGCTAATTGTAATGTGTAAAACTCTCCCAGGAGTAACTCTTACTCGCAGTGGGTATCGGGATCCAACTATCTCATAGGAGGTATGCAATCTCATTGCAAATTTCAACACTTGAAATTCCCAATAATGTTTTACCCCTAACATCCTATGACCTTGACGAAAGCCAGCAAATCATAGGCTACTAGTCAAGTTCAACCCGTACATTTCCGGATTGAATTAAACCCACCCATACGACCCTTGACGAAAGCCAACAAAGTCGCACGACTACCCTAACTCAATCGCATCATATGCTTATGAAGATAAGCATAAATAGCTACCGCACACTACGCCTTGACGAAAGCTAACAAACGTAGCACGAATACTATGAAGTACTTATCTGAAATGACAGAGGGCTACGATAGGTTTTTAAGAAAACCCTTTGCGTAATGAACTTGATATCGTTGTAGAATCGAGTGATTTTGAAAAGGAGTGTTTTTGAGGCTTTTACTAGTTTTGCTAAAGAAGTCACTCCCGGTGAAGGGATCTCGGCTCTTTCCTTATCGAATAAGGTGCAGGATATTTCACAAATACCACTATGCAAAGTAAGAACTAGAAAAGCAATCAAAAGACAAAACCGAGGGTTGTAGCATCTTCCAGTTATTGCTAAAGAGGTCACTCCGAGTGAAGGGATCTCGGCTCTTTCCTTATCGAATAAGGTGCTGGATGTTCTACAAGGAACACCGCTATGCAAAGCAAGAACTAGAGCTACCAGTTTTCGAGACAAGTTTCTACTACATCTTTAGGTTTCTTTTATTTCATTAATCTCATTAATGAAGTCCCGTCATTTAAGTTACCTAAACATCACAGATAAATACAGCGTACGCTTATGTCATCCGCATTCACCTCGATGTCCCCTCGTGCACCGTTAGGTAACTAACGGCAGAGCGGGGCAGTGCTAGCGCGGGTATAAAATATAAGCAACGTCTATATAATATATCACATATACTATATCCTGTATTCATCTCATCAATATATCAAATGATCACATCACAGATATTGCAACAGAAAACAACATATGAAATATTGGATATACTAGGATTTTCGTGTTTTATTTTAAGCCTGTATAAAACACGGATTCCACGGTCGTGATGAATAGCCATCCCACACCCCTAGACCCCTACGAGAGCGGCAAGCAACCCTACCAATTCTAGAGTTAGGAGACCCGGTCTCGACTCTTCAAGATGGTCTCCCACTGGACCCTAGAACCCGATTAACTGTGCTCCCCGCCTTGGGTCTATCCTAATGCGAAAAAGTAAATAATATACAATGGTGACATCATCCTCAACCCGGAAGTGCCCCAATAAAAGAATATTACATACAATGAATTTTACATGAATGTAAATGAAAAACTCTCATCTCACATAAAACCCCCGGCTATTCAAACACGACGATCCAATATAACATATCACAGCAACACATAACATCACATGTCATCAACGTAAGTAAATATGCGTATCCCAGTTGTCGTTGACATATAGCACCGAAACCGGCGATACACCACATATTACACTTACGGTCCCAGAAAAGAAAGTGAAAAACTACAACAGTTGGAATCCGCAACCACCTTAGACATCATAAACCCAATATATCACATATATTGGATTTCATGCCTAACCAAATGAATTCCTTAGACATCACATGCCTAACAATTATAAACCCCGCATTTTAGTCTCGATCTCGAAAACACTTTTGAATATCAAGTCGGACAATTTAACAAGATTCCCGACATCCTGATTGAATGCTCGTCGGAAACTTTAGCAGACGGCCGCACCCCCCGATGCCGTCGACGAAGTGCACTAAGGCGGAACACCGCTGCCGCGAGCACCCGAATGGATGCTTTTGGCGACGGGGTTCTCCTACAGTCACTTGGTCGGGGCTATGGGGCATGGCTATCTATTAAGTTTACCCGGCGAGTATCCGCGTACGCTATGTGATTGCGACGGACTTTTGATCTCATCAAAATCCCGTGGCAACTGATCAAATGAGACTAAACTGCTAGATTTATAACATTCAAACTAGTTATCTCATAACTACTTGTGGATTCCAAATATTGTATCCCATCGCATAATATCCAGACGACGTTAAATTCTTCGATCGATTCATCAAAGTCCCACAATTTCCCGACAGCTCAACACTTGAGCACAGTTTTAATAATACCCAGAAGATGCCACAGTACCTATGAACCAGCCGTAGAAGGGTTAAACCAACGCCTCACATGTGACAATGCTAAACTACCATAAACCCTAAGGTTCAAGTGGCGGTTTTGACGGCCACATAATCGAGTTAAGGTTTACGTTCTTTTAGAGGGTCCAAAGAATCACTTGCATGTTTTTCCGAATACGTTAAACTTGGAAAAATGGGTTTTTGACATTCGATCAAACTTTTTAAATTCTCCTAGACAACATGCGACAAACCCGAAACAATGTTAAAACTATGAACACGAAACACTCCGAATTGCTTATAGTGTAATTTCACATCACATGCAAAATTAGCAAAAACAAACAACACCTGAGACATCAAAATCAGGTCACTCCTTTTCATTGGAAGCCGAAGGTAAGAAAGTAACAACTTTACTGGAACACAAAAAAAATTTCAGTGGGGGAGCTCGGAATTTGGCCGATATGGGGTAGGTGGTGCTCGGCCCAATTTTCATGGATTGACCTAAAATTTTGTGTGTGTTCATGATATATCCTATACATCACTCTGTACGTGTTTACAAATTTTTTTGACAAATATTTAAAAACGACAGAAACTTCAATTTTCTTTTTCAAGTTACGGAGTTGTTTCGGTTTCGTGATCTTAACAAAATCTGTATAAATTTCTAGCATGGTCTGATACCACTGCAGGGTTACCCAAGACGGCAACAAGGTTTCGGAATCGTCCATGCCAAATTCAAAAATTTGCCATTTCAGCTAACCCTAACTTGAATCATAAACTAGAAATATATGGAATCAAATGCAAACACTTTGCAATAAGTAAAGAGAGCGAGGAATACAACCTTTGTAGACCGGTCCTTCACTTCAATAGCTCCGTGTAGTAGTCCCCTTCTCTGCGATCGTAAACTCTGGACTGTAGAGAGGCTCCCATGAAGAAACGAACACGCTTGCTTCGATGACTTCGAGGCCGAAGATGATCTACGTTGAGGAGACACTTGTTAGTGTTTATGCCCTAGAAGGCCATTACTGTATCATACTAGCTTGTATATTACTTAATGGAAGCTTGAGATATTCACATGTATATAACAGTCTTGCTAAACATGGTAGTATGCTACTTGGTTTTTCTATCTTAATATGTGAGTGTACGTATTGATAGAGCTCTTAGGATCTTGCTTGTCTACCAGCGTTGTGATGGCAGTCACACTAGTGGGGGCTGGGTAGTCTACAAGCACATCCTTATTCAGGTCCCTGGTCGTTGGATTATCGAGACAGAGCATCGATACTCCGGAGTAGACTGGTGTGTACGCTTCTCATCCCAGTTGGGGAGATGGTCTGTCCCACAGCCGTCAGTACGTCGTACTAGAGATAGTATACAGGTGCTCGTTAGGTTACGGGTACACCGGACAGGACTCACAGGGACTATTGGTTGGTTTGATACCAGTCGTCAGTGAACAGTTCCCAGGTGACATGAGTACAGCGTAGTCCGCAGACTTGACACTGCTACTTCGCCTCGAGTGTGTCCCACTGTTCTTAGATTGCTACCCTACCACGGCTCAAAGGAGTCGTGCAAACAGGTAGCAGTTGGGTGCAGTCCCGAGCACTTGGAGGCAGTGGCGGTTAGACAGGATTCGTCACTCCCGGTATTGGGAGTAGATATCGTACTGTGTCAGAGAGCCATTACGCAAAGTCCCTGGCCAGGGCAAGCGAGATTTGCTGGTAGGTTCCAGTAGTTTCTCAGGGTGTAATGGGCTTCCCTCCGACACGACTTATACCGCTATTAGGGGACTGACGCTTGCCGCCCCCCTAGGCCCGATATGCGATAGTCTTGGACGAACGGACCGGACTGTATGGAGATTGTCACATCAGACTCAGTAGGAGTTCGGATGGGTTTCCTCATCGGCCTTCTTATCGACAACTACCTGGGGACCGTTACGTACAGCTAGTGCCGCTTGCGGTCTGTGGTTAAACCCACTGCCAGCGTAGTAGTCGAGTCTCTAGAGTCCTACACAGAGAGTTTCCTACTCCAGGCGAAACGATATAGAGGTCGCATGGTTTTGCGACAAAGGGTTCGGACGCATACGTGCGTTTACGCACGTACGACTTTCGGACAGTTTTTACCAGTCGGCTTTGGTTTAAGCCAGTTACTGGTATCCGGTTATTGGATTTTTACAGTCTAAAGTTTTTCCGTATTTTTGCGGATTGGAGGGGCGTTCTCGTAATTGTACGAGAAGCTTCTAGAAGATGTGACTAAGGAGGTTACTTATGGATAAGAAAGTGAGTCATGAGGTGATTCATCATTATCATTAATTGCACCATAAATGATAATGACACATGCTTAATGAATCACCTCTTTTCATTTATGAAGCATGCTTATTCATTTCTTTTATTCATTTTTCTTAAATAAGAATGCTTCATAATATATTATGATACACTCTCTCTCTTCTCATAATCTTATCTCACATTCTCTCTCCTCAAGCTCTCATCTTCAAGAAACTAATCCTTAATCCTCATGTGTTGAGATCAAAGGTTTAGTTAGACTTAAACATCCATTACCTTCACTCTATATCATCCTTTCTTCTTTGATTAGCAATCAAAGTAGATTAGTTACCTCAAGTTAGAGGTGTAGCTTGGTGTTTTGCTCTCGGGTGGATCGTCTACTACCTAGAGAAGGTCGAGGAGAACAAAGGAGGACACAAAGACGAAGGACCGGTTTCGATAGGTATAATCCCTAAGCATAGTAGTTTAGAATAACTATATGTTTGGTTAGTTATCGTTTAGCTTCGATTTAAGCGGTTAGTCGATGTTCGTTCTTTAAACATGATCGTTTTTGAAAATTCCGCCTCCCCACAAGTACTGGGGTGAAGTACATCGACTTACAGTGGTATCAGAGCCTCGCTAAACAATAAATAACTTGATTGCAAATTTGTACGAATTTCGAACGGAAAAACGAAGCCGGAAAACCCTAAATCTGTTCAGTTTCTGTCGAACTTAAAATGAAGTCCAAAATTTTTTCAGGTGTGCTCAGAAAGCTAGAAAGGAGTCCAGGAGAACACCCAAGAAATTCGAGCCCATGACTCGGCTAAAGCGCCGCGGAAGGGCGGCGGATCCCACCGATCCGCCGCGCTTACGCGGCCGAGTTGCCGAGTCATGGACTCATCTTTCTTGTGTGGGTCCCCTGAGATATTTGGGGTTTTCTGGAATATTTAATATTTGCTCAGGTTACTGTTTAACAGAGCAGATTTTGGAGCAATATTGATGTTGTTTAATCGATCGAAATTGTACAGTATTTGCATATTGGATTATATCTGTGATTGTTTAATGTGTTCGTAAACCTCCCCCAACTGCTAGTATGTCGGTTGGCAGGGGGTTGCACATTTCTGAAATGGTTATATCTGTTTGTGCATATAAACTGTATTGGACTGTTGTGGTGTATAGCCGGGGTTTGCAATGGGTTATTGTTTAATTCATTTGTTGTAAATGTAATTTGTTGTAATATTATTTTTGCGGGGCACTTCCAGGTTGCGGTCGTAGCCACCGTTGTATTATTTCATTTTACTGTTTTTGCTCCTAGGACTGACCCAAGGTGGGGTACACAGACTGCCGGGTGGGTAGTTTGCCGTACCCGTAGGGGTCGAGGGTGGGGTAACGGCTATTCATCACAACTGTGTAATCTGTCTTTTCTTGCAGGCTCAAAAGAAATACAGATTGCTTGCAAATCCAATATTGTTTATCTGTGTTCTGGAATGTATATCATTGCGTCAGACGAATGTAAAATATCTATATATATTGTAGCTATTTAGACGTCACTTATGTTTTACACCCGCGCTAGCCCAGCCCCCGCTCTGTCGTTAGTTAAGTAACCTAACGGGTGATGACGGGACCCCGTGGAAAATGCGGATGGCATAAGAGGATGTTGTATTTTCGTTGTTTTCTGCAATGATAGGTTAATGATGGGACGCATTATCTATAATGCAAAGTAAAACAAACCAAAGTTTAAATCGTTGGAACAATTTAAAAGAAACCACTCGGTTATTTTTAAAACAGATATTTTTAAATGCGGAGCCTTAACCACTCCTTTTAAAAGCTATCAGGTTCCTTCGGTTATATCAAGTTCACTACGTTCACGGTTTCGCCAAAACCAGTCGTAGCCCTCCGTCATTTCTTATGGATGGTCAGTAGTATTCAAGCTATGCTTGTTGGCATACGTCAAGGCATAGTGTTTGGTAGCTGCTGAGGTATTCATTTGTTGCATAGATAGATGTGTTGGTTTGGGACAGTCGCATTACCTTGTTGGCATACGTCAAGGGTATATACGGGTGGGTTCAAATTAACAAGATAATGATGGGCAGAACTTGACATGTGACTTATGATTTGTTGGCATACGTCAAGGTCATAAGAGCATGGGGCAAAAACTTATATCGGGAATTTCTAAAGAAACTGAAATTTGCAAAGAGATGCATACCATTTTGAGTTTGATGAATGTTGGTAGCATTCCTACAGCATTATCAGACGATGATATTTGGATCCCGATCCTACTGTGAGTATATGCTACTTATCAGGATATTCGTCACTTAACGATCAATGCTATAAACCTAGTAGGTGTCCAGAAAAGTGTCAGCGGGGTTACGCCCCCAGAGAAAAGAGGTTATTTAATTAAGGAACTTCGCGAAAGCGTTGGAAAACCTCCCTCGAAGTACCGACACCAGCCTGGCTGAACGGTTAAGCAAGTATTGTACGGTGAGAATAGTCCTGGCTAATTCTTCTTTTATGGTTTGAGGAAGGATTCGAGAAACAGTGGGAGCCATCCAGTTTAGATAAACTAAAAACCACTCTAAACTTGCAAGAGCATCATGCTAAAGAGTTTTCTTCTCTCTCTCCTAATTGCAGCGACCCTGAAAATGACTGGACTTAAGTTACTTTTAGAGAAAAATATACTGACAGGGCCAAACTATAAAGATTGGCTGCGGAATGTCAAAATGGCTTTGACCTATGACAAACTGGGGTACGTCCTCACCGCTACGGCACCTGCTGTCCCTGGTCCCAAATCCAGCAATGCGGATAAGGAAATCCGCAAAACCTGGGAATTAGATTGCGCGAGAGCCAAGTGCATCGTGCTTGCCTCGATGAACAATGAACATCAGAGGAGGCACGAGGATATGTCCTTAGATGGCATATTTCTCCATACAAAGGAACTTTATGGAGAGCAATCTCGTATAGCAAGATACGAGACCTCTAAGAAATTATTTCGAGCGAGGTTGGCTGTCGGGTCATCGGTAGGTGAACATGTCCTACAGATGATTGGCTACATAGAAGAGCTCGCAGACCTTGGGACGACTTTGGATAATGAGCTCTATACAGACCTTGTTCTCCAGTCCCTTCCTCCCACCTACGCCCAGTTTATCCTCAACTTCAATCTTCAAGGAAAAGAAGTTGAACTTGCGGAACTCCTGAACATGTTAAGGAGTGCGGAGGGCACCTTGCAGAAGGCAAGGGAAACACCCGCTATGTTTGTTGGCGGTTCATCTTCTTCCGGGTCCAAGGCTAGGGCCAAAGGAAGGAAGAAGAAGGCCGCACACAGACCTAGAGGAGGTGTTAATAAGGTGGGAGGGAAGGGAAAGAAAAAGAAAGCAGTACCGATAGTTGGTCAGGATGAGTGCTTCCATTGTCACAGGAAAGGGCACTGGAAGAAGGATTGCAAGGCGTGGAACGCCAAGAACCAGGAACCGAAGCAAGCTGTGGCTTCGACTTCATGTGTGTTTGTAATTGAGAATTGTCTGTCGATCAACTCTACTTCCTGGGTATTGGATACCGGATCAGGATCTCATATTTGCAATTCATTGCAGGCACTGAGAAACCGTAGAGTGCTGAAGGAAGGTGATATGATCCTCAGGGTTGCTAACGGAGCTAGCGTGGGAGCTGCGTCCGTCGGGGATTATCACCTAGGATTGACGAGTGGACACATTTTGGTTTTACATAACTGTTATTTTGTACCCAGCTTAACGTGTAATATCATATCAGTTTCCTTGTTATCAAATAAAGGTTATGATTTCACGTTTGTAAGAGATGTTGTCAACATCCACCTTAATCATGGTTTGATTGGGTCCGGTACTCTAAATAACGGCATATATGTTTTAAACCAACTCCAAATTTTCAATGTCCAGAACACACTAAAAAGAAAGTCTCCAGATTTGAATAAAGCTTTCTTATGGCATTGTAGACTGGGTCACATCAATGAGAGAAGGTTGACTAAGTTGCATAGAGAAGGATATTTGGACTCGTTCGAATATCAATCTTATGACACTTGTCAATCCTGTCTCAAAGGAAAGATGACAAAGACTCCATTTACTGGACAAGGAGTAAGAGCGAGCGAGCTCTTAGGACTCATACACAGCGATGTATGCGGTCCAATGTCTACACATGCGAGAGGTGGTTATTCCTACTTCATTACTTTTACAGATGATTTCTCTAGGTTTGGACATGTCTTCTTGATGAAGCATAAATCCGAAGCCTTTGAGAAATTCCTGGAATACAAGAGTGAAGCGGAAAACCAAACAGGCAAAAGTATTAAGACACTGAGATCTGATCGAGGTGGAGAATACTTAAGTGCCGAGTTCCTAGGTTACCTAAAAGAGAAAGGAATTCTCTCTCAGCTTACTCCTCCATACACTCCACAGCACAACGGTGTATCGGAGAGACGGAATCGAACCCTATTGGATATGGTACAATCCATGATAAGTAATGCTGAGTTACCGCGATCTTTCTGGGGGTATGCGCTAGAATCAGCGATACATCTTTTGAACAGAGTTCCAACCAAAACTGTGCCTACCACACCATATCAGATGTGGAGTGGGAAGAAACCCTATCTTCAGTACCTGAAGACGTGGGGATGTCCAGCTTTTGTAAAAAAGCAGCGTCCGGACAAGCTCGAGGCACGCTCAGTAGAGTGTAAGTTTGTGGGATATCCAAAGAACTCTACAGGATATTGCTTCTATTACGCAGAGGAACAAAAGGTTTTTGTTTCTCGTCATGCCCGCTTCTTAGAAACTGAATTTTTGAAAAATCAGAAGAGTGGGAGCGAAATAGAACTGGAAGAAATTCCAGAACCACAAACTGCTCCTGAAAGTTTGGTAGAACCAGAGGTTCAAGAAGAACAGAACATTCCCGCACCCCTCCGCAGGAGTAGTAGGCCGTCTCATCCGCCTGAGAGATACTACGGTTTTCTCATAGACGGGGATAGAGAGGATTGCATCATAGATGATGATGAACCTACTGACTTCCAGCAGGCCATCCAGAGCGGCGACTCGGTACGATGGCTAGATGCAATGCGGACCGAGATGGAGTCCATGTACACAAACAAAGTATGGACTTTGGACTTTGCTCCAGATGGGGTAAAACCCATAGGATGCAAATGGATCTTCAAGAAAAAGATTGGTGTAGATGGACAGGTGGAAACCTATAAGGCTAAACTTGTTGCAAAGGGTTTTCGTCAAAGACCTGGTTTGGACTATGACGAAACCTTTTCTCCAGTGGCTATGCTCAAATCCATTCGGGTCCTTCTTGCTATTGCTGCCTTCCATGATTATGAAATCTGGCAGATGGACGTAAAGACGGCTTTTCTGAATGGAAATTTAGAAGAGAGCGTCTATATGGATCAGCCAGAGGGTTTCAATCAGAGTGGGAGCAGCGGGAAAGTATGCAAGCTGCTTAAGTCTATTTATGGACTAAAGCAGGCATCGCGGAGTTGGAACATCTGTTTTGATGAGACAGTCAAAGAATATGACTTTGTCAAAAATCCAGATGAACCGTGCATATATAGTAAAGTTGTGGCCAGAAGTGTCGTATTCCTCGTCTTGTACGTGGATGACATTCTATTGATAGGAAATGACATTCCTATGCTACAATCTGTCAAAGGATTCTTGTCACACAGGTTCTCCATGAAAGACCTGGGTGATGCCTCTTACATTCTGGGGATCCGGATCTATCGTGATAGATCCAAGAGGATGTTGGGACTTTCGCAGTCCAGGTATATCGACACTGTACTGAAAAGATTCAGTATGGAAGATTCTAAGCGCGGTAATCTACCGGCTTGTCACGGAATCACCCTCTCCAAAGAGATGTCTCCCAAGACTGATTTGGAAAGGGAACGCATGTCTATTATACCCTACGCTTCTGCGGTAGGCTCTATAATGTATGCGATGTTGTGTACCAGACCAGATGTAGCTTACGCACTAAGCGTGGTAAGCCGGTATCAGTCAGACCCAGGGGAGAAACACCGGATAGCAGTTAAGAACATTCTCAAGTACCTGAGGAGGACTACGGAGATGTTCTTGGTTTACGGCGGAAAAGACCTCAGGTTGGAGGCCTTTGCTGATTCCGGCTTCCAGAGTGATAAGGACGATTCCAAGTCCATGTCGGGTTATGTCTTTACCCTCAATGGAGGGGCGGTGTGCTGGAAGAGCTCCAAGCAGGACACCGTTGCTGACTCGACGATGGAAGCGGAGTATATAGCTGCTTGCGATGCCGCAAAAGAAGCAGTCTGGATGAAGAAGTTCCTAACAGAACTTCAGGTTGTTCCTACCATAGTTGATCCAATACCTCTGTATTGCGACAACAACGGAGCTATAGCTTTAGCGAAGGAACCAAGGTCCCATCAGAAGTCCAGACACATCTTGAGGCGGTATCACCTGATCAGGGAGATCATTGATCGTCAGGAGATCGAGGTTCGGAGAGTTGCTTCAGAAGAGAACATTGCTGATCCATTCACGAAGGCCCTTCCTCAGATTCAGTTCGAGAGGCTACTCGAGATCATTGGTCTACGATATGCCAGTACATGGCCCTAGTGCAAGTGGGAGATTGTTAGTGTTTATGCCCTAAAAGGCCATTACTGTATCATACTAGCTTGTATATTACTTAATGGAAGCTTGTGATATTCACATGTATATAACAGTCTTGCTAAACATGGTAGTATGCTACTTGGTTTTTCTATCTTAATATGTGAGTGTACGTATTGATAGAGCTCTTAGGATCTTGCTTGTCTACCAGCGTTGTGATGGCAGTCACACTAGTGGGGGCTGGGTAGTCTACAAGCACATCCTTATTCAGGTCCCTGGTCGTTGGATTATCGAGACAGAGCATCGATACTCCGGAGTAGACTGGTGTGTACGCTTCTCATCCCAGTTGGGGAGATGGTCTGTCCCACAGCCGTCAGTACGTCGTACTAGAGATAGTATACAGGTGCTCGTTAGGTTACGGGTACACCGGACAGGACTCACAGGGAACTGTTGGTTGGTTTGATACCAGTCGTCAGTGAACAGTTCCCAGGTGACATGAGTACAGCGTAGTCCGCAGACTTGACACTGCTACTTCGCCTCGAGTGTGTCCCACTGTTCTTAGATTGCTACCCTACCACGGCTCAAAGGAGTCGTGCAAACAGGTAGCAGTTGGGTGCAGTCCCGAGCACTTGGAGGCAGTGGCGGTTAGACAGGATTCGTCCCTCCCGGTATTGGGAGTAGATATCGTGTTGTGTCAGAGAGCCATTACGCAAAGTCCCTGGCCAGGGCAAGCGAGATTTGCTGGTAGGTTCCAGTAGATTCTCAGGGTGTAATGGGCTTCCCTCCGACACGACTTATACCGCTATTAGGGGACTGACGCTTGCTGCCCCCTAGGCCCGATATGCGATAGTCTTGGACGAACGGACCGGACTGTATGGAGATTGTCACATCAGACTCAGTAGGAGTTCGGATGGGTTTCCTCATCGGCCTTCTTATCGACAACTACCTGGGGACCGTTACGTACAGCTAGTGCCGCTTGCGGTCTGTGGTTAAACCCACTGCCAGCGTAGTAGTCGAGTCTCTAGAGTCCCACACAGAGAGTTTCCTACTCCAGGCGAAACGATATAGAGGTCGCATGGTTTTGCGACAAAGGGTTCGGACGCATACGTGCGTTTACGCACGTACGACTTTCGGACAGTTTTTACCAGTCGGCTTTGGTTTAAGCCAGTTACTGGTATCCGGTTATTGGATTTTTACAGTCTAAAGTTTTTCCGTATTTTTGCGGATTGGAGGGGCGTTCTCGTAATTGTACGAGAAGCTTCTAGAAGATGTGACTAAGGAGGTTACTTATGGATAAGAAAGTGAGTCATGAGGTGATTCATCATTATCATTAATTGCACCATAAATGATAATGACACATGCTTAATGAATCACCTCTTTTCATTTATGAAGCATGCTTATTCATTTCTTTTATTCATTTTTCTTAAATAAGAATGCTTCATAATATATTATGATACACTCTCTCTCTTCTCATAATCTTATATCACATTCTCTCTCCTCAAGCTCTCATCTTCAAGAAACTAATCCTTAATCCTCATGTGTTGAGATCAAAGGTTTAGTTAGACTTAAACATCCATTACCTTCACTCTATATCATCCTTTCTTCTTTGATTAGCAATCAAAGTAGATTAGTTACCTCAAGTTAGAGGTGTAGCTTGGTGTTTTGCTCTCGGGTGGATCGTCTACTACCTAGAGAAGGTCGAGGAGAACAAAGGAGGACACAAAGACGAAGGACCGGTTTCGATAGGTATAATCCCTAAGCATAGTAGTTTAGAATAACTATATGTTTGGTTAGTTATCGTTTAGCTTCGATTTAAGCGGTTAGTCGATGTTCGTTCTTTAAACATGATCGTTTTTGAAAATTCCGCCTCCCCACAAGTACTGGGGTGAAGTACATCGACTTACAACACTAACCCAAGCTATTTCTTCACTAGGTCAAGAACTTTGTGAAGAGAACACCCTAAACTAAATGGCAAGTAGTAGAGGATGATGAAGTAGGAAGTGGGCTCACTTTAGATTTCATTTTCTCACACTTTTTCTCACAACTCCATTGAAGCTAGAAAGCTTTTTAAGAGGAAGAAGAAGATGAAGATGAACTCAAGTTAATTATTTTTTCAAATGAATTATGTAACCATGGGTGAGTTAAGGCCATCATGCTTAACTCATGTAGAGAATAAACCCAAGGCTATGGTTAAAAGTTGGGTCAAGGAAAAATATCCTAAGGAATGACAAAAGAGTTGACCTTGACAATGTTCTACAATCTTCTCCAAGCTTGGAAACTTTGACCAAGTCTTTTGATCTTTTGTAATAACTTAAGAAATAATAAAAACCCTAATTTAACCATAGCATGGTATAAGTCTCATACACCCATCTTTCATGTATCATCAAGCATGACACAATCCATGTACACAAATATACATATCACATATATACAATGCATACATCAAGTAAGAAAAGAAATCATAAGTGAGCTAATACTAGTTAACGTAATATAATATATCAAATATATAATTATACATTAGATTATCAAATCAACTCTTGATTTAATAATCCGGCTATATCATATATAACCGACTAATATCATGTGTAACAACTTATCGAATCAACACTTGATCCGATAACCCGGCTATATCGCATATAACCGACCAATGTCACAAATCGCGAGAATAGAATACGGTATCTCATATCGTATCAATCTCGGTCCTGCACATATCATATATGTGCTCCTACTCCGTTTCGCTTGAACCAGGAAACCCCTGTGTAGGACTCTAAAGACTCGTTAATACGCCGGCAGTAGGTGATGATCATATCAAACACCGACAAGCCGCAAGCGGTTTGCCAAACGTAACGGCCACCCGGGTATTGAGCGATCAGAAGATCAACAAGCAAGCCTGCTCACACTCCTGCGAATCCAATCAGTAACACTACCGTACAATCCGGTCTCTTCATCTGATTTGTCGCATATCTCGTTTAGGGGTGGTAAATGTCAGACCCCAGTAACTCGATAAGTCATGTCGATATGAGGCTCATAACGGGTCGAGAAACTACTGATAACACTTACCAGTATATCTCTAAAGCAGGCTTGGCCAAGGACTTCCTGTTATAGCCAATCGAACACAGCGCAACATCAACTCCCTATACTGGGAGAGACGAACCCCCTCCTATCGCTCATTGCCTCTATGTGATTCGGGACTGTACCCAAAAGCCACCGTTTTGCACGTTCTCTTGAACGTGGTAAGGTGGAAATCAAAGCACAATGGGAATCACACAAGACTCTATGACGATCTCGGGTCTACAGACTAACCTGTACCAGTGTCACCAGAGAACTGCCATCTGACGATAGGTATAATACCATCTGGGAGTTCTCGGCGAGTCCGTCCAGTGTACCCAGTCTCCACTGAGCACTTGTATGTTGTCTCTGATTTCAAACACCAATGGATATGGGATCATCCATCGTCCATCTACATGGGTCGAGAAGCTATACGCTAGTCTACTCTGGTATATCGATTCCCTGTCTCGATACACCTACGACTAGAAACATTTGAAGGATGTACTTAGCGACTACACTGTCCTTACTAGTATGATCTGCATCATAGTCCTGGTAGTCAAGTACTCATCCTAAGGGCTTTATCAACATGTTACATAGAGACAATCATTGTACACGTTAAGACAAATAGCAACCAGATAGCATACTATCATGTCGAGCAAGAAAGTCCTCCATATATATGTCCAAGAATCCACTACAATATACATCGTATGTACAGTAATGGCCTCTAGGGCATACATATTACTAACATACCACCCCTAGACTGGATATGCGACATATCAGACGAAGAGACCGGACTGTTCGGTAGTGTTACTGATTGGATTCACAGGAGTGTGAGCAGGCTTGCTTGTTGATCTTCTAATCGCTCAATACCTGGATAGACGTTACGTTTAGCTGACCGCTTGTGGCTTGTAGGTGTTTGATATGATCATCACCTACTGCCGGTGTATTGACGAGTCTTTAGAGTCCTACACAGAGGTTTCCGGGCTCAGGCGAAACGGAGTAGGAGCACATATGTGATATGTGCGGGACCGAGATTAATACGATATGTGATACCGTATTCTATTCTTACGATATGTGATATCGGCCGGGTATATGTGATATAGCCGGGTTATCGGATCAAGTATTGATTTGATAAACTGATACATATTATATTAGTCGGTTATATATAATATAGCCGGATTATTAAATCAAGTAT
Organism: Agapanthus africanus; assembly: GCA_030015575.1. Classification (NCBI taxonomy): domain Eukaryota; kingdom Viridiplantae; phylum Streptophyta; class Magnoliopsida; order Asparagales; family Amaryllidaceae; genus Agapanthus; species Agapanthus africanus. The sequence continues at coordinate 266,290,394 of JASDDO010000016.1, read as the reverse complement.
TGATTTAATAATTTAATGTATAATTATATATGTGATATATTACATTATATTAACTAATATAAGCTCACTTAAGAAATTCTTTTTCTCGCTTAGGATACATTGATATGTATGTGATATATGTTAAATGTATTCTATTCTTTTGTTACAAAATATTGTATATGTGATATGTGATATTGTAACATGTTAGGGTTACACATGCAACTAGGGTTTAAGAGAATCACACCATGATTTGTGATTATGGTTGGATTTATATTCATTTTAGATAAATCAAATTGTGTGGATATTTCTAGGATATTTTCCTTGTTGACTTTGTCCACCCTTTGGATATTATCTAAAATATTTATTAACCTAACCCTAATCTCTAACCATAATCTATTCTCTACAAGGGTTAAGCATGACATGCTTAACCCTTGGTTGCATTTCTAACCTCACACAATAATTCATTCATTACTTGCTTCTTCTTCTTCTTCCTCATTGCAAAAGCTTGCTAGATTTTTCCAAGTGATGAAATGAAGTGAGAAAAAGAAAACTAAAGAGAGCAAAATTCCTACTTCATCATCCTTTTCTATACTAGCCATATAGATTAGTGTGTTAGCTTCACTAATCTCTAATTAGTGAAGTGAAAGCTTGGGTTTGTGATTCCTCAAGGTAGATCATCTTGGATTGTGAAGACTTCAAGCAAGGATGCCTCATTCACCCCATGGAGCCTCTTTAGAGTCCGAGAGCATGATGATCGCAGCGAAGGGACCTCAACTCGGAGCTTATGAAGTGAAGGAACGGACTACAAAGGTTGTAATCCCTAATCTCTTAGTAGTAAATGTAGGGTTGCTATGCACGCGCATAAGGGTCTACGAGGCATCAACCATGCCCGATTAAAAATTTAGCCGTGCCGAACAACCCGAATACGGATCTTTAAACTAGAGATTAGGCGAAAACTAACATGTTAACAACTTTAACACTAAGTGAGAGGGATTACAACCTTTGTAGATCCGGTCCTTCACTTCATATGCTCCGTGTTGTGGTCCCTTCGCTGCGATCATCGGGATCCGGACTCTCGAGAGGTTCCACGAAGAGAAAGATGCAACCTTTGCTTCCGATCTTCGATACTAAGATGATCTACCTTGAAGTTCCGTTAACACAAGCTAACACTCATGAAATGATGTGAACACCCTCATCTAAATGGCAAGGGAAGATGAGGATGATGAAGTAGGATTTTTGCTCTCTTTATTTATATTTTTCTCACAATTATTCATCACTTGGAAAAAATCAAGAAAACTTTTTTCCATGAAAGAATGAAGGAAGAAGAAGATGAACATGATAAGAATCCTTTTGTGATGAATAGGAAAAGAATAATATGATGAATAATGCAACCATGGTTGACTAAACCCATGTAGAGAATTAACTAGGGTTAGGGTTTGGGTTGGGTTAAAGCATGAGTCACTTACAAATATCTTTCACAAAACAAAACCAAAACCTTCTAGAAACATCTAGAAAGCTTAACCCTAATCCAAACCCTAATCATGTTTAAACTCCACTAAACATGTTGCATTAGTTATCATATCATGTTACAATATTATATATCACATATATAATATTTATTGTAACCAAATAAAATAATACAATTAATATATATCGCATATATATCAATGTATTACCCGAGTGAGAAAAAGAATCTTTTAGTGAGCTAATATTAGTTAATGTCATTTAATATATCATATATATTATTATACATTAAATTATCGAATCAACACTTGATCCGACAATCCGGCTATATCGCATATATCCGACTAATATTTATCCGTACCGATTCATCGAATCAACACTTGATCCGATGACCCGGTTGATATCAAATATCGCGAGAATAGAATACGGTATCTCATATCGTATTATCCTCGGTCCCGCACATATCACATATGTGCTCCTACTCCGTTTTGCCTGAGCCAAGAAACCTCTGTGTAGGACTCTAAAGAATCGTCAATACGCCGGCAGTAGGTGATGATCATATCAAACACCCACAAGCTGCAAGCGGTCAGCTAAACGTAACAGCTACCCAGGTATTGAGCGCTCAGAACATCAACAAGCAAGCCTGTAACTTCTCCTGTGAATCCAAACAGTAACACTCCCGTACAGTCCGGTCTCGTCGTCTGATATGTTGCATATCTCGCCTAGGGGTGGTAAACGTCAGACCCCGGTAGCTCGATAAGTCATGTCGATATGAGGTCTATAACAGTTCGAGAAACTACTGATAACACTTACCAGTAAATCTCAGCAACCCTGGCCAGGGATTTCCGGTTATAGCCAATCGAACAGAGCACAACATCAACTCCCTATACCGGGAGAGACGAATCCCCTCCTATCGCTCATTGCCTCCATGTGATTCGGGACTGTACCTAAAAGCCACCTTTTTGCACGCCCTCTTGGACGTGGTATGATGGAAATCAAAGCACAGTGGGAATCACACAAGACTCTATGACGATCTCGGGTCAACAGACTACTCTGTGCCAGTGTCACCGGAGAACTGCCATCTGACGTATGGTATAATACCATCTGGGAGTTCTCGGCGAGTCCATCCAGTGTACCCAGTCTCCACTGAGCACCCGTACACCATCCTTGATGTCAAACACCGATGGATATGGGATCATCCATCGCCCATCATCTGGGTCAAGATGCGTATACGCTAGTCTACTCTGGTGCATCGATGCCCTGTCTCGATACACCCTCGACTAGGAACAGTTATAGGATGTACTCGTCGACTACCGTGGCCCCACTAGTATGATCTCATCATAGTCCCAGTAGTCGAGTACATATCCTAAGGGCTTTATCAACAAGTAACAAAGAGACAATCAGAGTACATGTTAAGATAAAGTACAACCAGATAGCATACTATCATGTCGAGCAAGAAAGTCCTCCCTATATATGTCCAAGCATCCATTACAATATACATCGTATGTACAGTAATGGCCTCCAGGGCATACATATAACTAACAATCTCCCACTTGCACTAGGGCCATCTGTTATGGTTGTAGGGATCCTAGGCACACACTAGAGGTCTCACAAGGCATCAACCATGCCAATTTACAATTTTAACGGTGCCGAGAAACCCTAATAAGATCGTTGGCTAGAATTTTAGGCGACAAAGCAAACTAGTTAACACTTAACTACTAGAATACGGAAATACAACCTTTGTAGATCCGGTCCTCCAGCTCCACGGCTCCGTGATGAAGTCCTCTCCGCTGTCCAAATGCAATCCCGGGCTCTAGCGTCGGCTTCATCGGAGAAATGGGCGGGCTAGGTCATCGACGACGATGCCGAAGATGATCTACGTCGAGGCATCGCTAGATCAAGCTCCAACTTCACCAAGTCAAGAAAACTTGTGAAGGAAACACACTCTACTACTTGGCAAGAGGTAGAGGATGAAGAAATAGGAAGTGGGTAGACTTTAGAATTGAATTTCTCACTCATTTTCATCAATCACCATTGATGAAGTCAAGGTTCTTCATCTTGAAGAAGAAGAAGAAGATGATGATAATCATATGATAGAATAAAAAAGATTAACTTGAAAAGATAATCCCATTCATTCTTATCATAATAGTTACCATGGTTAAGTGTAGAGAATGAACCAAGGTTAAGTGAAGTGGTTAGGGTTAAGCATGAGACAAAATGGTCACAAAGTCAAAGCTTCATGAAGCTTCAAAGAAAAAACAAAACTTGCAACCATTTCATTTCATATCTTTTCCAAATAAATAAATGATTAAGAAAAAGAAAACCCTAATCATCAATTTAACCATGGTTTAATCTTTACACTTAACCAAGTTAACATGTATCATCAAACATGATACAATCATTTGCACAAAAAGTATATCACATATACAACTTGTACAACCAAGTGAGAAAATCCTTTTAAAGTGAACCGATACTAGTTAATGCAAAGTAATATATCATATATATAATTATACATTAAATCATTAAATCAACACTTGATTTAACGATCCGGTCATATCGTATATAACCGACTAGTATCCTATGTATCGGCTTATCGAATCAACCCTTGATTCGATAACTAGGTTATATCGCATACAACCAATCGATACATACATCGCGAGAATGAAATACGGTATCACATACACGCATTATTCTCGGTCCCGCACATATCTCATATGCGCTCCTATTTCGTTTCGCTTGAGCCAGGAAACCTCTGTGTAGGACTTTAAAGACTCGTCAATACGCCGGCAGTAGGTGATGATCATATCAAACACCCACAAGCCGCAAGCGGTCTGCTAAACGTAACGGCCACCCGGGTATTGAGCGATCAGAAGATCGACGAGCAAGCCCGCTCACACTCCAGTGAATCCAACCAGTAACACTACCGTACAGTCCGGTCTGTTCGTCTGATATGTCGCATATCTTGCCTAGGGGTGGTAAACGTCAGACCCCAATAGCTCGATAAGTCGTGTCGATATGAGGCTCATAACGGGTCGAGAAACTGCTGGTAACACTTACCAGCAATTCTCTGATCAACCCTGGCCAGGGACTTCCTGTTATAGCCAATCGAACACAGTGCAACATCAACTCCCTATACCGGGAGAGACGAATCCCCTCCTATCGCTCATTGCCTCCATGTGACTCGGGACTGTACCCAAAAACCACCGTTTTGCACGCCCTCTTGGACGTGGTAAGATGGAAATCAAAGCACAGTGGGAATCACACAAGACTCTATGACGATCTCGGGTCTACAGACTAACCTGTACCAGTGTCACCAGAGAACTGCCATCTGACGTGAGGTATAATACCATCTGGGAGTTCTCGGCGAGTCCGTCCAGTGTACCCAGTCTCCACTGAGCACCCGTATATCATCTCTGATGTCAAACACCAATGGATATGGGATCATCCATCGCCCATCTGTATGGGTCGAGAAGGTATACGCTAGTCTACACTGGTATATCGATGCCCCGTCTTGATACACCCACGACTAGGGACTTTGAAGGATGTACTTATGGACTACCATGTCCCCACTAGTATGATCCGCATCATAGTCCAGGTAGTCAAGTACACATCCTAAGGGCTTTACCAACATGTAACAGAGAGACAATCAGTATACACGTTAAGGTAAAGCGTAACCAGATCGCATACTATCATGTCGAGCAAGAAAGTCCTCCCTATATATGTCCCAGCATCCACTACAATATACATCCTATGTACAGTAATGGCCTCTAGGGCATACATATAACTAACAATCTCCCACTTGCACTAGGGCCATCTGTAGCAGTGGTTGTAGTATCTCATACTCAACCATCCCATAAAAAATCTCTCTCTGGGAATAGGCCTTCGTGAGTGGATCCGCTGTGTTGTCCTCTGAGTCTACTCTCCTAACCTCGATCACCCTGGAGATCAACCATCTCCATGATCAGGCGATACTCCCTTAGAATAAGTCTGGATCACTGATGGGACCAGCGTTCCTTGGCATAAGCCACAACTCCATTGTCTCACAATGGTAGGAACGTAGTTCATCTCATGAACTAATATACACCCAAACATCCTCTTTGGTAGCATCTTAAGTAGCGATGTATCGAGCCTTTATCGTCTAGTATGCCACGGTATCTAGCTTGGAACTCTTCCAACATACCGTCCCTTTGTTGAGGGTAAAGACAATGCATGTGACTGACATTCAGTCGTCTTTATCACCCTGGAACCTTTCCAGTGATTCTCCTCAGGATCGATTGATACCATCTCACTACAACTAGTGAGTGTCCTAATATCCATTTAGATCTATCTCATAGATCTAAAACCCAGGATTTAGTAGGTATCACTTTGATCCTTTATGGAGAATCATTGTGATATGCGGAGATTGACCGAGCGTAGCATAGGAAACTCCTTCCCTATCAAGAGTATGTCATCCACGTACTCTACGAGGATCACCACCATACTCCCTACTACCTTTTTGTATATACAAGGTTCATCTACCATTTTGATGATGTCAAACTGTTTGACTAACACATCAAAACAGATGTTCCAACTCCGCGATGCCTGCTTCATCATATAAAACATCTTGCACACGTTTCCGCTGCTCCCACTGTCTATGAAGCCCTCTGGCTGTGTACTTATAGACGCTCTCTTCTAAAACATCATTTAGAAAAGCTGTCATGACACTCAGCCGCAAGATATCGTAGTCATGGTATGTAGCCGTGGCAAGTAGGATCTGGATGGACTTAAGCATAGGCATTGGAAAAGGTTTCATCATTATCCACGCCTGGTTGATGACGAAAACCTTTAACAAGTCTAGCTTTGAAAGTCCCAACTTTTCCATGTACACCAAGTAATCTTCTCAAGATATACTTGCTCCTGATGGGGATTTAACCCTTCAGATATAGCACCCAAAGTCCATACTTTGTTGGTGTATAAGGATTCCATCTCAGATCACTATACATCCAGCCATTCTTACAGAGCCCCACTCTTGATGGCCAGCTCGAAACTAGTTGGGTCATCATCTCATGATGCAATTCTCGCTCCCACTGTCATCGAGAAACCTAAGGAACTCTCAGGTGGGTGAGGAACCCTACTAGATCGGCGGAGAGGCTGAGGTTCGTTGGAATCTATTGAATCCTTTGGTTCTATCAAATCATCTGTTGTATTTTGTATAGCTGGAACTTTTCCAGTTCTACATTACAGACCTTGCCTCGAGCTTGTCCGGATTTTGCTTTTAGACATAGGCAGGTCAACCCCAAATCTTAACTAGCTTAAGACATGGGCTCTTCCCATTCCATATCACATATGAAGCGGTAGGCAACTGATTTGATTGGAACCCTACTCAATAGGTATGCAACTTCTCAAGTGCATAACCCCCTAAGGAAAAAGGTAACTCAGTAGTACTCATCATAGAGCACACCATATCAAATAGGGTGTATCTGCTCCGCCCCGACATACCATCGTGCAATGGTGTATACGGAGGAGTAATGCTGAGAGAGAATCTCATTCTCCTTTAGAATAGTCCAGAAATTCTATGCACAAGTATTCTCCTCCTTGATCTTATCATAGGAAATAATACTTATACCCGTATTTTGGTTCTCTACTTCTAACTTATATTCTGTGAATATCTCAAAAGGTTCGGACTTGTGTTTCAACAGGAACATATGTCTGAATCTTGAGAGATTATCAGAGAATGTAACGAAGTACAAAGAACCGGTCTTGGCATGTGTAGACAGGGGACCTACATACATCAACATGTATCATCCCAAGAGTTCACTAACTCTTTCTCTGTTTCCAATAAACGGAGCTATGGTCATTTTATCTTTGTGACATGACTGGCAAGTTTCATAAGATGTAAATTCAAACTGATTTAAATATGCATCTAAATGTAATTTCAGCCAGTCGGGTCGCATTGATATGACCTAGTCTACAATGCCTTAAGAAGGATCCGTTCATTTCTGAACTACTTCCTGTTATGTGTGTTCCGTATACTAAGAACTGTATTTTGATTTAGAACATTAATGCTTTTAGATAACGTGCCTGAACCGATCAACTTTTGATATAGGAAATGTTCAAAACATTATCCAACAATACAAAATTTTATCATTCTTTACTAATAAAGAGACTGATATCATTTTGTATATCAGGTTCGGTATCTAATAACATTCGTTCAGAATCAATGTATTACAATACAGGGTGACAGTGACCAACAGACTTGGCTGCAACACTTGCCCCGTTTTCTGTCTCATGAATCTTATCACCCGTTCTCAGTTTTTCTACCCTATTGTAGCCCTATGTAACATATTACATATCTGGGATCCTGATCCGGTATCAAATACCCAGGATTTAGAGGATACTGAGAAACAGTTCTTTGTAATGAACACACCCGAAGATGATGCATCAGCATGCACTCTCTTCGTTTGGGCGGCACGGGACTCGTCGGGGTCTCGACTGTACACACTAGTCTACTCCGGAGTATCGATGCCCTGTCTCGAAACTCCCACGACTAGGGACCACAATTAAGGATATGCATCTAAACTACCCAACTCTCACGTATATGATCGCCATCATACTGTTGGTAGTAAAGCAAGATCCTAAGGGCTCTATCAAAGTGTAACATGCAATCAGTCACCTGAACATGTACATGACTGATAAAGGCAAACCAGATAGCATACTATCATTTCGAGTAAGACTGTCCTACCGGGATAGGTCCTCCGCAATCATTGCAATCACGTACCTGCGATCCAATAATTGACTATGAGGGCACTATCTCCAACAATTCTGGTATTCCCTAATTTCCTGCTCTGTCTTATAACAATTACAAGTTGGAGCGGGACCAACGTTCCCCAGCTCAGTATAACAAGCGGGTTCGGTCAATATTCCGTATTATTATCTTGATTAAGGCGTGAAATGGTCGCTACCTGGAGAGAGAGAGAAGAAGACACTCAGCGTGCGCTCTTGCAAGAATAGATTGGTTATTATTTTATCTAATCAGGATGGCTCCCACTGCTTTTAATCAAATCTTCCTTCAAACCCTAAAAGGAAAGACTAGCCGGGATTAATTACACACTACAAGTTCGCCAATCTTTCAGCCAGGCCAGTGTCGGTACTTTGAGGGAGGTCCCCCGTGCTTTCGCACGAACCTAATTAGTGTAAAACTTGTTTTCCCAGAGGCGTAACCCCGTTGACACCTTTCTAGACACCTACTTGATCGGCTAATTGCAATGTATAAAACTCTCCCAGGAGTAACAATTACTCGCAGCGGGTATCGGGATCCAACTATCTCATAGAAGGTATGCAATCTCATTGCAAATTTCAACACTTGAAATTCCCGATAATATTTTGCCCCTAGTGTTCTATGACCTTGACGAATGCCAAACAACCCATAGTCCACTAGTCAAGTTCAACCCGTACATTTCTTGATCGAATTAAACCCACCCGCACGACCCTTGACGAATGCCAAACAACGCCGTACGAATACCCTAATTCAATCGCATCATATGCATAAGCAGATAAATACTAGTTACCTACCGCACACTACGCCTTGACGAATGCCAAACTACCGTAGCACGAATACTAACTAGTACTTATCTGAAATGACGGAGGGCTACGACAGGTTTTTCTGAAAACCTTTTGCGTAATGAACTTGATATCGTTGTAGAATCAAATGAATTTTGAAATGGAGTGTCTTTGAGGCTTTTCTAGTTTTGCTAAAGGAGTCACTCCCGGTGAAGGGATCGTCGGTCCTTTCCTTATCGAATAAGGTGCAGGATATATCACATATACCGCTGTGCAAAGCAAAAACACTTAAAAGCAATCAAAAGACAAACCGAGTGTGTAGCATCTGCCGGTTATTGCTAAAGGAGTCACTCCCGGTGAAGGGATCTCGGTCCTTTCCTTATCGAATAAAGTGCAGGATATATCACATATACCGCTGTGCAAAGCAAGAACTGTAGCTACCTGTTTTATTTTGAAATTCGATTCTACAACATCTTAGGTTTCTTTTCTTTCATTAATCACATTAATGAAGTCCCATCATTTAAGTACCTAAACATCACAGATAAATACGACGTACACTTATGCCATCCGTATTCGCCTCGATGTCCCCTCGTGCACCGTTAGGTTAGGTAACTAACGGCAGAGCGGGGCAGGGCTAGCGCGGGTGTAAAACATAAGTAACGTCTATATAATATATCATATATATTATATTCTGTATCTATCACAGAACATCACATGATCACAACACAGATATCGCAGCAGAAGAATCATATGAAATATTGGATATACTAGGACGTCCGTGTTTTCAATACGAGCCAGTATAAAACACGGATTCCACGGTCGCGATGAATAGCCAAACCCACACCCCTAGACCCCTACGAGAGCGGCAAGCAACCCTACCAATTCTAGAGTTAGGAGACCCGGACTCGACTCCTCGAGTTGGTCTCCCACTGGACTCCAGAACCCGGTTACTTGTGCCCTCCTCCTTGGGTCTATCCTAGTGCGGAAAAGTAAATAATATACAAAAGGTGACAACTTCCGCAACCTGGAAGCGCCCCAATATCAGAATATTACATACAAGTTTTTACATGAATGAAAATGAAAAACACTCATCTCACATAAAAAACCCCTCGGCTATTCGAACACGACGATCCAATATAACATATCCAGCAACACATAACATCACATGTCATCAACGTAAGTAAATATGCGCATCCCAATTGTCGTTGACATATAGCAACGAAACCGGCGATATCACATATTACACTTACGGTCACAGAAAAGAAAGTGTAAAACTACAACAGTTGGAATCCGCAATCTCTTTAGACATCGCATGCCTAATTAATGAATTCCTTAGACATCACATGCCTAACAATTATAAACCCCGCATTTTAGTCTCGTTATCGAAAACACTTTTCAATATCAAGTCGGGCAATTCAACAAGATTCCCGACTTTTTGATCGAATGCTCGTCGCAAACTTTAGTAGGCGGCCGCACCCCTGACGTCGTCGACGAAGTGCACCAAGGCAGAACACCGCCACCGCGAGCACCCGAACGGATGCTTTCGGCGACGGGGTTCTCCTACAGTCACTTGGTCGGGGCTATGGGGTGTAGCTGTCTATTAAGTTTACCCGGCGAGTATCCGCGTACGCTACGTGATTGCGACGGAGTTTTGATCACATCAAAATTCCGTGGCAACCGATCAAGTGAGACTAAACTGCTATGTTTATAACATTCATTCAGTTATCTCATAACTTCTTGTGAATTCCAATTATTGTATCCCATTCCGGATAAATAGAAATTGTCAAACTTCCCGATCGAACAATCGAACACCCAAGTTTTCCCGATACATATCAACACATGAAACAAGTCTAAAAACATTCAGTTCGTGCCTCAGTACCAATGGTCCAGCCGTAGAAGGGTCAAGCCAACGCCTCACATGTGGCACGCCGTACTGTCCCAAACCCGAAGGTTCAAAGGGCAGTTCAAGACGGTCACATAATCGAGTTAAGGTTTGTTGTCTTCTAGAGGGTCCATCGAGTTACTTGCACTACTTAGAATGTCTTTAAACCACGGAAAAATCCAACACTTGGAAATTTCCCGACAGGGGAAAAATTGGGTATTTATATCCGGTCGAACTTTTTAACATATTCTAAAAATTATCCGGAAAGACACATAGACAAAATCTGATACCCCGATCGAAACACCGAATCCCCAAAACAACCCCAGAAAATTCAACTCTTGAATAAATATTAAAAATACCCAGAGAACTCAGCACTGTTAAATAGGAATTACTGTGCAAATAGATTTGGATGACATCATCAAGCTGCCGCGGAACCGCCGCCTAAGTCAGGCTTCTGCCGCGGTTCCGCCGCAGGTTGCACTGTTCATGAGTTCAATTTTGCGCCGTAATTCTTAGAATTCTCTGCTGAGTTTTCTGCATATTTTAATTTGGAAAAAACCCATTTTTTAAAAAATGTACAGAGAGCCGTTTTCGGGTTAGGGTTTTGGTTCGATCGGACTTCAAACGTCGTCTGGACTTCGCCTAAGGCTCTAGCTAGACTCTGATACCACTGTAGGGATCCTAGGCACACACTAGAGGTCTCACAAGGCATCAACCATGCCAATTTACAATTTTAACGGTGCCGAGAAACCCTAACAAGATCGTTGGCTAGAATTTTAGGCGACAAAGCAAACTAGTTAACACTTAACTACTAGAATACGGAAATACAACCTTTGTAGATCCGGTCCTCCACCTCCACGGTTCCGTGATGAAGTCCTCTCCGCTGTCCAAATGCAATCCCGGGCTCTAGCATCGGCTTCATCGGAGAAATGGGCGGGCTAGGTCATCGACGACGATGCCGAAGATGATCTACGTCGAGGCATCGCTAGATCAAGCTCCAACTTCACCAAGTCAAGAAAACTTATGAAGGAAACACACTCTACTACTTAGCAAAAGGTAGAGGATGAAGAAATAGGAAGTGGGTAGACTTTAGAATTGGATTTCTCACTCATTTTTATCAATCACCATTGATGAAGTCAAGGTTCTTCATCTTGAAGAAGAAGAAGAAGAAGATGATAATCATATGATAGAATAAAAAAGATTAACTTGAAAAGATAATCCCATTCATTCTTATCATAATAGTTACCATGGTTAAGTGTAGAGAATGAACCAAGGTTAAGTGAAGTGGTTAGGGTTAAGCATGAGACAAAATGGTCACAAAGTCAAAGCTTCATGAAGCTTCAAAGAAAAAACAAAACTTGCAACCATTTCATTTCATATCTTTTCCAAATAAATAAATGATTAAGAAAAAGAAAACCCTAATCATCAATTTAACCATGGTTTAATCTTTACACTTAACCAAGTTAACATGTATCATCAAACATGATACAATCATTTGCACAAAAAGTATATCACATATACAACTTGTACAACCAAGTGAGAAAATCCTTTTAAAGTGAACCGATACTAGTTAATGCAAAGTAATATATCATATATATAATTATACATTAAATCATTAAATCAACACTTGATTTAACGATCCGGTCATATCGCATATAACCGACTAGTATCCTATGTATCGGCTTATCGAATCAACCCTTGATTCGATAACTAGGTTATATCGCATACAACGAATTGATACATACATCGCGAGAATGAAATACGGTATCACATACACGCATTATTCTCGGTCCCGCACATATCTCATATGCGCTCCTATTTCGTTTCGCTTGAGCCAGGAAACCTCTGTGTAGGACTCTAAAGACTCGTCAATACGCCGGCAGTAGGTGATGATCATATCAAACACCCACAAGCCGCAAGCGGTCTGCTAAACGTAACGGCCACCCGGGTATTGAGCGATCAGAAGATCGACGAGCAAGCCCGCTCACACTCCAGTCAATCCAACCAGTAACACTACCGTACAATCCGGTATGTTCGTCTGATATGTCGCATATCTTGCCTAGGGGTGGTAAACGTCAGACCCCAATAGCTCGATAAGTCGTGTCGATATGAGGCTCATAACGGGTCGAGAAACTACTGGTAACACTTACCAGCAATTCTCTGATCAGCCCTGGCCAGGGACTTCCTGTTATAGCCAATCGAACACAGTGCAACATCAACTCCCTATACCGGGAGAGACGAATCCCCTCCTATCGCTCATTGCCTCCATGTGACTCGGGACTGTACCCAAAAACCACCGTTTTGCACGCCCTCTTAGACGTGGTAAGATGGAAATCAAAGCACAGTGGGAATCACACAAGACTCTATGACGATCTCGGGTCTACAGACTAACCTGTACCAGTGTCACCAGAGAACTGCCATCTGACGTGAGGTATATTACCATCTGAGAGTTCTCGGCGTGTCCGTCCAGTGTACCCAGTCTCCACTGAGCACCCGTATATCATCTCTGATGTCAAACACCAATGGATATGGGATCATCCATCGCCCATCTGTATGGGTCGAGAAGGTATACGCTAGTCTACACTGGTATATCGATGCCCCGTCTCGATACACCCACGACTAGGGACTTTGAAGGGTGTACTTATGGACTACCATGTCCCCACTAGTATGATCCGCATCATAGTCCAGATAGTCAAGTACACATCCTAAGGGCTTTACCAACATGTAACAGAGAGACAATCAGTATACACGTTAAGGTAAAGCGTAACCAGATCGCATACTATCATGTCGAGCAAGAAAGTCCTCCCTATATATGTCCCAGCATCTACTACAATATACATCCTATGTACAGTAATGGCCTCTAGGGCATACATATAACTAACAATGGTATCGCATACCCAACAATTAGCTGCGGTTGAAGTATCTCATACTCAACCATCCAATAAAAGTCTCTACTGGGAAAAAGGCCTTTGTGAGTGGATCCGCGCTGTTGTCCTCTGTGTCTACTCTCCTAACCTCGATTTCCCTGGAGATCAACCATCTCCATGATCAGGTGATACTGCCTACGAATTATATCTGGATTTCTGATGGGATGGTAGTTCCTTGGCTAAAGCTACAACTCCATTGTCACACAATGGTAGGAACGAAGTTCATCTCATGAGCTTATACATATCCAGACTGCCTCTTTGGTAGCATCCTTGGTAACGATGTATCTTACCTTTAATCGTCTAGTATGTCACGGTATCTAGCTTGGAACTCTTCCAACATACCGTCCCTCCACTGAGGGTATAGACAATGCCTGCGACTGACATTCAGTCGTCCTTATCACCCTGGAACATTTCCAGTGATTCTTCCCAGGATCGATTGATACTACCTCACTACAACTAGTGAGTATCCTAACATCCAATTAGATCTATCACATAGATCCAAAAAAAACTGGATTTAGGAGGTATCATTTTGATCCTATATGGAGAATCCTTGTGATAAGCGGAGATTGACCAAGCGTAGCATAGGAAACTCCTTCCCTATCAAGAGTATGTCATCCACGTACTTTACGAGGATCACCACCATACTCCCTACTACCTTTTTGTGTATACAAGGTTCATATACCATTTTGATGAAGTCAAACTCTTTGACTACCACATCAAAACAGATGTTCCAACTCCGCGATGCCTGTTTTATCATATAAAACATCTTGCACACGTTTCCGCTGCTCCCACTGTCTACGAAGCCCTCTGGCTGTGTACTTATTGACTCTCTTTTCTAAAACATCATTTAGAAAAGTAGTCATGACACCCAACCACCAGATGTCGTAGTCATGGTATGTAGCCGTGGCAAGTAGGATCTGGATGGACTTTAAAACTGAATATAAATGGTGGTCACGATGCAAGTGAACCCACCTACCAAAGCAATCAACCCAAAAGGAGCAGTGTGCCAGCAAAGCCGCAACGAACCTGTACGGCAAAACCTGCAAGAAACTGTGGCACAACGGGGGTGAGTTGCCAACTTGGGAGTAGAAAACATCGTAGAGCAGAAATCGTATGTATGACTCAATCCGAGGTCAATACGATCATATATATAAATCCTCAAATGATAAAGCATGAAGCATGATAAGGTGGCAAGGGTAAACATCTATACAAGTGTAATACCAAGTGCTCATGTCAATGCCTCAGGTAGTAACATATCATAAATATGAGGTATGAATGCAATAAATGAAAACAGAATACATCATAATGAGAAAACTGTTTTCTTTATATAGTGAGATTTCTGTATAAATAAGTCGAGGTATCATCAATAAAATCAGCAGGAAATCAGTGTCTAGCATCGACACAAAATATATAAATCCCAATATCTCAATATCTCAGGCTCCGGCAATCCGGACTGGTCTGTATTCTCGAATCTCAATATCTTGGGCTTCGGCTATCCGGACTGGCCCATAACATCAAATCTCAAAAGCTCAGGCTCCAGCAATCCGGACTGTCCTGTACTCCGATCGGTATCCTCCGGATATCCGTCGAGTCACAATAAAATCACCGGTCGGTAGTGTTCCCCTGCCAGGCTCAACGCCATCATCTGCGACCATCTTGCCCAGGGGTACCGCACCGGATCCACCATGCACCCACAAACGGTTCCTCCTCCTCCTCGAATCGGGTGTATAATATCGCTCAAGAGTCGAGAAAACTCATGGCGGACATATTTCAAAACATATCATGAGAAAACCGCATTTTTTCTATCTTTTAAAAAGACGATAAGTTTTTAAATCTTTGCGGTTTCTCTAAATCCAGAAATCTCATGGAAATCCGAAATCATAAATCACGATGTAAATAAATAATGAATACTGGGCTCCGGCAATCCAGACTGGCCCATACTATCGCATGGCAAATGAATATATGTATATACATGCATGAGATAACACAATAAATAAATGCAATATCTAATCTAGCACCATAATAATATATCGAAACTATCAGCTAACAAGCGATATCAATGAATTAATATTCTCTAAAGTGTACGTGACATGACAATTACTGATGATGATGTGTGTGAGCCGGCAAGTAAGTGTTCGTAGACATACGCATCATCGGTAATGGTGTTGGTGTCCTGATCACATGGGTTTAATATAACAATACACAAATAAGCATGCAATGCGATGCGAATAATAAGAATATGTGGAAAATGAATGGTAAACACAGCAATAAAGAATATACATTTATATGATCGAGTCATACTGTCTTGCCATTTGAAATAACACGAATCGTGGTGTTTAGAAAATAAGGGCTACGGTGTTTTTAAGAAAAGGTACGTCCTTTAAAATATCCGTAAAATCCCTTGGCCTGTCTTTAAAATACTCACGATTCGTTAGTTTTGAAATAGGTATGACTCGAGTCTAGTCTAACATCTACAAGTAAACTACAGGACTAAACTACCAGATTAGTCAAAAAGGGTAAGGAAAACAGCCTAAGTCTGAGTCGATATATATATATATACACATATATATATAATAGTCGGTGATCCCGCCTCTATAGTATCACGTACGATAAAATATATGATATGACATTCTCGAGTCAAAAGTGCGGATCTATCATCATAATTATATCTCGTATGGTAAATCCATCGTACGGCATCCTAAATCTGGGTACGGGTCGAATATCACATTTATCTCATCATTTATCTGGTATCCTTATAATCATATCATGAACTGGGGTACTGATCTAAAATATAGTACATTCTGGTACCATCAATAATATATATGCGTTTGTCTGAAAACACATCGCCTAAAGATCCGCTATAAAATCATGTCGTATCTTAAAATACGAACCAAATCACATCACCGATCTCGTGGCATCATGCCTAATCTCATCGACTCATATCCAAGTACCATGTACTATCCTCATCATCCATGTATGTGTATACGTATATATATATATATATATTATATATATATATATATGCATAGTCCCATACCTATGTGTGTGTGTGTGTGTATACATATCCCCATATACGCACAAATAATAAAATGTATGCGTGTGTGTGCGCGTGTATGTAAACCTTATTCTAGGGTTTCGCGACTAACACTAACTAACGATACTATCATCGAATTATACTATAATTTAATCCATGATCCCCTATGATATATCTAGATAATCATCTAGTCTCACAATAAATATATTTATAATATATATAGGTATACGTACTACGAAACTGCGGGGGTGCTATACGCCATCCACCCGACTTCCCCCGTAGATATATATCTACTCACCTCGATTTTGCTTGCTGAAGTCGATGTCGCCATCCTCTTCTTCATCGTCCGAAGTCCACGTGAGGGGGGTACCTACATATATATCACATGACATCGTAAATAGAAATCGCGCACGAAAACCAAATCGGCACGCGTATCACGCATAGGTTAAAACCTATGATCTAAGCATGCACGAATAACCAACAACTCTCGACGATTGACGTATAAACGTGAATCGACCGATAAAAACACAAATATCATAACTTCAATTCATAAACATCACGAAAAACAAGGCATCAACTCATGAAAATGGTCCCAGATTTTACCCTAGGTCAAATTAGTCAATTTTGCATATAGGTAGGGTCTAGTTTACTGAAATAAAAACCCTGGACCAAACACGGAGGCATTCTGCCTTAGCCTGGCCACAATTTACGGCTAGGAAGATTAAAATTGCAGCCTTGAGGAAAGGGTAGGGGCTCGGGTTTCTGTGGTGGCTTCCTAGGTTCCTGCATGTATCACTGTGTTTGCAAAATAAATCTTAGGGTCCCCCGGTGTTAGGAGATCTCCAATAACTCCTTAAATTTCCATAAATTCCCGATATCGGGGTTTCTAAGTTAGGGTTTTGGGTTTAAGTCTATGGTTTCAGTCCATGAAACTAACACTAGAGGGGTTATATGGCCTCTACAAACTCAATTACACTATCTCAATTCAAGTTTTCCTTAAAACCCTAACTTGGAATTTTCTATCTTCACTAAACATCACTAAAACACTTCTAATCAAGCATGGACACTAATGCTTAAGTAATACAACACTAATGATGAAGAAAAGACCATGGTAGGAAAATGTAAAAGTGAAATATGACATGGTGCATGTCACATGCACAAAACAAGCTTAATGAACGATTAGTGATATTTAATCGCGATTAGCATTAAAATTCTATATAATTAATTATAAAAATTCATAATTTGCCTAAATCACATAAAACACCCTCATTTCAGAAATTCCTATAATTTTCCATCCATAATACACCTAACTATCATATATAATAACAACTACGGACTGCGGGGGTGCTATACGCCATCCACCCGACTTCCCCCAGTAGATATAATCTACTCACTTAGCGTCTTCATTTATGGACGTCGCCACGCGCTTGCTTGTCGTCCCGAAGTCTTCATGGGGTACCTACACATCAAAGTATCGTATATGCGCATTAAAACCAAATCAAAGCTAAAACGGCACATGAAATCCAAAATGATACGATAAGAGGCCTATAGGTTAGAACCTATGGCACGCCTTTAAAACCATCAATAAATCCTCTATATCGTCGTATAAACGCTAAATATTCAAGGTAAAACACAAGACAAAATTTCAGAATCAAAAATACGGAATACGGAAACACGAATCCAAAACAGCAACTTAGGAAATATGTCCCAGATTTCACCCTAGGTCAATTTATACAAATCTAAATATACCAGGGGTCTAAACTACAGATAAGGGAACACCAAAACCAAAACGAGCCAATTCCATCATGGTCTGGCCGCAATTTGTGGCCAGAATGGAGGAATTTGCGGCCTGGAAATGGAAGTAGGGGCTGGGGTCTTGGTGGTAGCTTCCTGGGTGCCTGCACGTGTCACTGTCCAATCAATTTTAATTTAGGGTGTCTCGGGTGATAGCAGATTCAATATACCCTTCACAGATTTCATAAATTCCCCGATATCGGTTTCTAAAATCTGTATTATGGTTTAAGCTTCAGGTTTTGGGTTTCCAATTCATACACTAGGGTGATGGTATAACCTCTACTGACCTCAATTTCATATTACAATCCATAAATCATCACAACCCTAACTAGGTTATCCACAAGTCCACAATATCAAACAATATCGATTCGATCTTAATATAAGGGTAAAGGAAATGCATAAACTAAGTTTAAGGTCCAGAAAATACCTCATTTGGCAACTCAAGAATTTTCTTGAGTTGCCCCTAGTGGCCAAAATCCTTGCTTCTTTAGCACCAAGTGTAGATCTAGGGATTGTGCACACATTTAATGAAATGGAGTTGGGTTTTGGGGTTGTTTTAGAGGTGTTTTGGAGCTTGAAGAGGGGAGGGAAAGGAGGTGCAGGAGCAGCAGCAGGAGAAGGGAGAAGAGGGAGGGAAATGAGGGGAGAAATGGTTAAGTCCTTAGTCAATGAAGCCCATACCTCTCTCTCTCTCACCAACTACCCATTTCTTTATTCTTTTCCTTTTATTTTTCCTTTTAAAACCCTTCTCACTCAAATAGTAAACCCAAATGAAAAGCATGGCAAGAAAATGCACAAGTGTGAAAAAGTGATATGTGCATGTGTTGCACAAAAAAAGCTAAAAACCGATTAGCGATTTTTAATCGCGATTAGCACTAAATTAGTGTCAAATTAATCACAAAAACTTTAAAATGTCATAATTCTCTAATTTACCCTATTTTAGAATTTTCCAAAATTTTTCCCCATTTATTTGTATTTAATAATTCCAAAATATTAAAATATTCAATAAAATAATATTAAATTATAAAAATTCCCAAAATTAATATTTTATCTTTTTGAAATGTTACAATTCCACTGTGCTTTGATTTCCACCTTACCACGTTTAAGTGATCGTGCAAAATGGTGGTTTTTGGGTACAGTCCCGAGTCACATGGAGGCAATGAGCGATAGGAGGGGATTCGTCTCTCCCGGTATTGGGGGTTGATGTTGCGCTATGCTCGATTGGCCATAACAGGAAATCCCTGGCCAGGGTTGCTGAGATCTACTGGTAAGTGTTATCAGTAGTTTCTCGAACCGTTATAGACCTTGCATCGACATGACTTATCAGGCTATTGGGGTCTGACGTTATACCACCCCCAGGCTGTGATATGCGACATATCAGATGAAGAGACCGGAATGTACGGTAGTGTTACCGATTGGATTCGCAGGAGTATGAGCATGCTTGCTTGTTGATCTTTTGATCGCTCAATACCCGGGAGGCAGTTACGTTTAGCAGACCGCTTGCGGCTTGTGGGTGACTGATATGATCACCACCTACTGCCGGCGTATTGACGAGTGTTTAGAGTCCTACACAGAGGTTTCCTGGCTCAAGCGAAATGAAATAGGAGAACATATATGATACGTGAGGGACCGAGATTAATACGAGTATGTGATACCGTATTCTATTCTCGCGATATGTGATATCGGACAGTTATATGTGATATAGACGGGTTACCGGATCAAGTGTTGATTCGATAAGATGTTACATTTGATATTAGCTGGTTGTATGGGATATAACCGGATTATTAAATCAAATGTTGATTTAATAATTTAATGTATATTTATATATTTGATATATTGAATTACATTAACTAATATTAGCTCACTTAAACTTTTCTTTTTCTCACTTGTGTGCATATAGTATATATGTGATATATATTAATGTACATTTTTTGTGTCATGCTTGATGCCACATGCAACAAGGGTGTATGAGACTCACACCATGCTCTTGATAATTAAAGGTTTTTATTTATTTTAGTAATTCACAAATTGGTGGGAATTTGTCATGGCTAGAAGCTTGGAGAAGCTTGATGTGTCCATTGACTTAGTCCACTAATTTATTTTACTTAAGATATTTATTAACCTAACCATTATCCTTAGCCATAGTTTAGTCTCTACATGAGTTAGTGTATGACATAAACTCACCCATGGTAGCTATTCTCACCTCATGAGTTTCATTCTCATCTCCACTTCATCTTCTTCCTCATCTCCAAAAGCTTTCTAGGGTTTGGAGAGATGAAGAATCTTTGTGAGAAAAATAAATCTAAAGTGAGCAAAATTCCTACTTTATCATCCTCTACTACACTAGCCATTTAGTTTAGGGTGTTTGCTTCACTAAACCCTAATTAGTGAAGAGGTAGCTTGAGTTGGTGTCTCCTCGACGTAGATCATCTTCGGCCTCGAAGACTTCAAGCAAGCTTGTTCCGTTCATCTTGTGGAGCCTTTCTAGAGTCTAGGAGTTCATTAATTGGAGCGAAGGGACTACTACACGAAGCTATTGAAGTGAAGGACCGGTCTACAAAGGTTGTATTTGTTAGTTATTTGTATGCCCTAGAGGCCATTACTGTACATTGGATGTATATTGTAGTGGATGCTGGGACATATATAGATAGGACTTTCTTGCTCGACATGATAGTACGCTATCTAATTGCTGTTTATCTTAACGTGTATACTTTCTGTCTCTCTGATTACATGTTGATAAAGCCCTTAGGATGTGTACTCGACTTCCAGGACTATGATGCAGATCATACTAGTGGGGCCTGGGTAGCCAATGAGTACATCCTTCATTGTTCCTAGTCATGGGAATGTCGAGACGGGGCATCGATATTCCAGAGTAGACTAGCGCATATCTTCTCGACCCATGCGATAGGCGATGGATGATCCCATATCCATTGGTGTTTGACATCGAAGATGGTATGCGGGTGCTCAGTGGAGACTGGGTACACTGAACGGACTCGCCGAGAACTCCCAGATGGTATTATACCTCACGTCAGATGGCAGTTCTCTGGTGACACTAGTACAGCTTAGTCTGTTGACCCGAGATCGTCATAGAGTCTTGTGTGTCTCCCACTGTGCTTTGATTTCCGCCCTACCACGGCTCTACTGAGTTGTGCAAACATGTGGTTATTGGGTACAGTCCCGATTCACATGGAGGCAATGAGCGATAGGAGGGGATTCGTCTCTCCCGGTATTGGGGGTTGATGTTGTGCTATGCTCGACTGGCCATAACAGGAAATCCCTGGCCAGGGTTGCAGTGATATACTGGTAAGAGTTATCAGTAGTTTCACGAATGTTATGGACCTTACGTCGGCATGACTTATCGAGTTATTGGGGTCTGACGTTTACCACACCTAGGCGAGATATGCGACATATCAGACGAACAGACCGGACTATACGGTAAGTGTTACTGGTTGGATTCACAGGAGTGTGAGCGGGCTTGCTCATCGATCTTCTGATCGCTCAATACCCGGGTGGCCGTTACGTTTAGCAGACCGCTTGCGGCTTGTGGATGTTTGATATGATCATCATCCGCTGCCGGCGTATTGACGAGTCTTTAGAGTCCTACACAGAGGTTTCCTGGCTCAAGCGAAACGAAATAGGAGCGCATATGAGATATGTGCGGGACCGAGAATAATGCGTGTATGTGATACCGTATTTCATTCTCGCGATGAATGTGTCGAATGGTTGTATGCGATATAACCTAGTTATCGAATCAAGGATTGATTCGATAAGCCGATACATTGGATACTAGCCGGTTATGTGCGATATGACCGGATCATTGGATCAAGTGTTGATTCAATGATTTAATGCATAATTATATATTTGATATATTACTTTACATTAACTAGTATTGGTTCACTTAAGATGGATTTTCTCACTTGAAGTGCACATTGTATATATATGATATAGTTTTGTGCACTAGTTTGTATCATGTTTGATGATGCATGCAAACTTGGGTGTATGTTTGATTTGAACCATGTTTAGGTTAATGGTTATGGTTTTAAAGTATTCACTAATTCATTTCATTTATATTCTTTATTTCTTTTGGCTAAAATGAAATGGTTGCTAATTTTGTCTTTTGTGGAAACTTCATGATGCTTTGAATTTGTAACCATTTTGTTTTATGTTTAAACCTAACCATTAGCTAAACTAGAGTTTGCTCTCTACAAGAGTTAAATCTAACCCAAGGTTGCATTATGATAAGATCAATTTGATTTTATTATTGATTTATCATTATCATCATATCTTCTTCTTCTTCATCTTCTTCAACATGAAGAAAAAGCTTGCCTCTTCAATGGCAACTAGCTAAAACAAGTGAGAAATCCAATTCTAAAGTTTACCCACTTCCTATTTCTTCATTCTCTACCTCTTGCCAAGTTGTATAGGGTGTTTCCTTCACAAGTTTTCATGGCTTGGTGAAGTTGGAGCTTGTTCTTGTGATGCCTCGACGTAGATCATCTTCGGCATCGAACCGACGATCAAGCCCGCCCATTCTTCGACGATGCCAATGCTAGAGTCATGAGTTCGATTTGGACCGCGGAGGGAGATCATCGCGGAGCTTAGGAAGTGGTGGACTGGATCTACAAAGGTTGTAGTCACTTTCCTTTAGCTATATTTCCATTTACTTGCTTGCTTTGCCTATACTTCTAGCCAACGATCCGTTCTAGGTTTTCTCGGCACCGTAATTTTTAGAAATTGGCATGTTTGATCACTTGTGAGACCTCACTAGGGTGCCTAGGAACCCTACAGTGGTATCAGAGCCTAGATAGAGCCTTAGGCGAAGTCCAGACGGAATTAGAAGTCCGATCGACCCGAAACCCCGATTTTAACATGCTCTCTGGACGTTTTTGAAATTCGTGGTTTTTTCGATATTAAAAATATGCAGAAAAATCAGCAGGAATATTTAAGAGTTACTGTAAAATTCTATCCCCTAACTCCATCATGCTGACGCGCATCCGCGGCACGAGCATGGCTCGTGCGGCGGTTCCGCGGCCGTACGGCCTTATTCAAAACAGTTTACACAGTAACTCCTAATTTCTAGTGGTGGTTTTCCTGGGAATTTTTAATATTTATTCCAGAGTTTTATTTTCTGGGTTGTATTGGCGACTCGATGTATTCGATCGGACTGTCTAATTTTTGTCGGTGTGCTTTTCCGGGTATTTTAGAATATGTTAGAAAGTTCGACCGGATATAAATACCCACTTTTTCCCCTGCCGGGAAATTTCCAATTGTTGGATTTTTCCGTAGTTTAACGACGTTCTAAGTAGTGCAAGTAACACGATGGACCCTCTAGAAGACAACAAACCTTAACTCGATTATGTGACCGTCTTGAACTGCCCTTTGAACCTTCGGGTTTGGGGCAGTACGGCGTTCCACATGTGAGGCGTTGGCTTGACCCTTCTACGGCTGGACCGTTGGTACTGAGGTACGAACTGAATGTTGTTAGACTTATTTCATGTGTTGAGCTGTATCGGGAAAACTTGGGTGTTCGATTGTTCGATCGAAAAGTTTAGCATTTTCTGTTTATCCGGAATTTGATACAATAATTGGAATTCACAAATTGTTATGAGATAACGGAATGAATATTATAAACATAGCAGTTTAGTCTCACTTGATCGGTTGCTACGGAATTTTGATGTGATCAAAAGTCCGTCGCAATCACGTAGCGTACGCGGATACTCGCCGGGTAAACTTAATAGACAGCCTCACTCCATAGCCCCGACCAAGTGACTGTAGGAGAACCCCGTCGCCGAAAGCATCCGGTCGGGTGCTCGCGGCAGCGGTGTTCCGCCTTGGTGCACTTCGTCGACGGTATCGGGGGTGCGGCTGCCTACTAAAGTTTGCGACGAGCATTCGATCAGAATGTCGGGAATCCTGTTGAATTGCCCGACTCAATATTGAAAAGTGTTTTCGATTTTGAGACTAAAATGCGGGGTTTATAATTGTTAGGCATGCGATGTCTAAAGAATTCATTTGGTCAGGCATGCGATGTCTGAGATGGTTGCGGATTCCAACTGTTGTAGTTTTACACTTTCTTTTCTGTGACCGTAAGTGTAATATGTGATATCGCCGGTTTCGTTGCTATATGTCAACGACAATTGGGATGGACATATTTACTTACGTTGATGACATGTGATGTTATGTGTTGCTGGATATGTTATATTGGATCGTCGTGTTTGAATAGCCGGGGGTTTTTATGTGAGATGAGTGTTTTTCATTTTCATTCAAGTAAAAATTTGTATGTAATATTCTTTTATTGGGGCACTTCCAGGTTGCGGAAGATGTCACCGTTTGTATATTATTTACTTTTCCG
Source organism: Agapanthus africanus (assembly GCA_030015575.1). NCBI lineage: Eukaryota > Viridiplantae > Streptophyta > Magnoliopsida > Asparagales > Amaryllidaceae > Agapanthus > Agapanthus africanus. Next base: position 266,265,423 of record JASDDO010000016.1, on the reverse strand, counting down.
CACTAGGATAGACCCAAGGAGGAGGGCACAAGTAACCGGGTTCTGGAGTCCAGTGGGAGACCAACTCGAGGAGTCGATTCCGGGTCTCCTAACTCTAGAATTGGTAGGGTTGCTTGCCGCTCTCGTAGGGGTCTAGGGGTGTGGGTTTGGCTATTCATCACGACCGTGGAATCCGTGTTTTATACTGGCTCGTATTGAAAATACGGACGTCCTAGTATATCCAATATTTCATATGATTTTTCTGCTGCGATATCTGTGATGTGTTCATGTGGTGCTCTGTTCAGATAGATGTAGTATATAGTATATATGATATATTATATAGACGTTGCTTATGTTTTACACCCGCGCTAGCCCTGCCTCGCTCTGCCGTTAGTTACCTAACCTAACGGTGCAGACGGGACATCGAGGCGAATGCGGATGGCATATGCGTACGTTATATTTATCTGTGATGATTAGGTGGACTTAAATGATGGGATATTCATTAATGAGATTAATGAAAGAAAATAAACCTAATTGATGTTGTGGAATCGAATTTCAAAATAAAAACAGGTAGCTACAGTTCTTGCTTTGCATCGTGGTGTTCCTTGTAGAACATCCTGCACCTTATTCGATAAGGAAAGGACCGAGATCCCTTTACCGGGAGTGACTCCTTTAGCAATAACTGGCAGATGCTACAACCCTCGGTTTGTCTTTTGATCGCTTCTACAGTTTCTGCTTTGCACAGTGATATATACGATATATCCCGCACCTCATTCGACGAGGAAAGGGCCGACGATCCCTTCACCGGGAGTGACCCCTTTAGCAAAACTAGAAAAGCCTCAAAAACATTCCATTTAAAAACCATTTGATTCCGCAACGAGATCAAGTTCAAAGCGTTAAAGGTTTTTACAAAAACCATTCGCAACCCTCCGTCATTTTAGGAAGAAGAGTACTTAGTATTCGTGCTGTGTTTGTTGACTTTAGTTAAGGCACAGTGTACGGTAGCTAAGTGATGTCTTCCTACACCGCATATGATGCGATTAGTTAGGACAGTCGCGTGACTTTATTGACCTTAGTTAAGGGTCATGTGGGTGGGTCTGATTAATCACGAAATGACGGGTAGAACTTGACTAGTACTTATGATTTGTTGATCATAGTTAAGGTCATAGGTGCTAGGGGTAAAAACCTTTATCGGGAGTTTCAAGTGTTGAAACTTGCAATGAGATTGCATACCTTCTATATGATAGTTGGATCCCCGATACCCACTGCGAGTAATTGTTACTCCTAGGAGAGTTTTGCACTTTACAATTAGCCGATCAAGTAGGTGTCTAGAAAGGTGTCAACGGGGTTACGCCTCTGGGAAAATGAGGTTTACTGTAATTAGGTCCGTGCGAAAGCACGGGGAACCTCCCTCAAAGTACCGACATTGGCATGGCTAAAAGATTGGCGAACTTGTAGAGTGTAATTAATCCCGGCTAGTCTTTCCTTTTAAGGTTTGAAGGAAGATTTGATAAAAACAGTGGGAGCCATCCTGATTAGATAAAATATATATAACCAATCTAATCTTGCAAGAGCGCACGCTGAGTGTTTTCTTCTCTCTCTCCAGGTAGCGACCATATCACGCCTTAATCAAGATAATAATATGGATGTATTGACCGAACCCGCTTGTTATACTGAGCTGGGGAACGTTGGTCTCGCTCCAACTTATAATTGTTATAAGACAGAGCAGGAAATAGGGGAATACCAGATTTCCTATGCCGCCCAAACGAAGAAAGTGCATATGATGCATCTCCTTCGGGTATGTTCATTACAAAGAACTGTTTCTCAGTATCCTCTGAATCCTGGGTATATGATACCGGATCAGGATCCCACATATGTAAGCTGTTACATAGGGCTACAAAAAGGTAGAAAAACTGAGAACGGGTGATAAGTTTCATGAGACAGAAACCGGGGCAAGTGTTGCAGCCAAGTCTGTTGGTCACTGTCACCCTGTATTACCAGTACATTGATTCTGAACAAATGCTATTAGATACCGAACCTGATATACAAAATCATATCAGTCTCTTTATTAGTAAAGAAATGATATAATTTTGTATTGTTGGATAATGTTTTGAACATTTCTTATATCAAAAGTTGATCGGTTCAGGCACGTTATCTAAAAGCATTGACGTTCTAAATCAAACTACAGTTCCTTGTATACTGAACACACACAAGAGGAAGAGTTCAGAAATGAACGAATCCTTCTTGAGGCATTGTAGACTAGGTCACATCAATGCGACCCGACTGGCTGAAGTTACATTTTAGATGCATATTTAAATCAGCTTGAATTTACATCTTGTGAAACTTTCCAGTCATGTCACAAAGATTAGATGACCATAGCTCTGTTTATTAGAAACAGAGAAAGAGTTAGTAAACTCTTGGGACTGATACATGATGATGTATGTGAGGTCTCCTGTCTACACATGCCAAGAATGGTTCTTTATACTTCATTATATTCTCTGATAATCTCTCAAGATTCAGTCATATGTTCCTGTTGAAACATAAGTCCGAACCTTTTGAGGTATTCACAGAATATAAGTTAGAAGTAGAGAACCAATAACCGGGTATAAGTATTATGTCCTATGATGAGATCAGAGAGGAGAATACTTGTGCATGGCATTTCTGGACCATTCTAAAGGAGAATGAGATTCTCTCTCTGTACTACTCCTCTGAATACACCACAGCACAACGGTGTATCGGTACGGAGCAATTGCACAATATTAGATATGGTGTGCTCTATGATGAGTATTACTGAGTTACCTATTTCCTTTTGGGGCTATGCACTTGAGAAGCTGCATACCTATTGAATTAGGTTTGAATCAAATCAGTGCCTACCACTCCATATGAGATATGGTATGGGAAGAACCCATCTCTTAAGCTAGTTAAGATTTGGGATTGTCCGGCCTATGTTTAAAGCAAAATCCGGACAAGATCGAGGCAGGATCAGTTCTGTAGAACTGGAAAGGTTCCAGCTATACAAAACTGCAGCTGATGATTTGGTAGAACCAAAGCATTCAATAGAATCCAACGAACCTCAGCCTCTCCGCCGATCTAGTAGGGTTCCTCATCCGCCTGAGAGATACCTTGGTTTCTCGATGACAGTGGGAGCATGGAATGCATCATGAGATGATGACCCAACTAGTTTCGAGCAGGCCATCGAGAGTAGGGACTCTGTAAGAATGGCAGGATGCTTAGCGATCTGAGATAGAATCCATGTACACCAGCAAAGTATGGACTTTAGCTGCTATATCTGAAGGGTTAAATCCCCATCAGGAGCAAGTATATCTTGAGAAGATTACTTGGTGTAGATGGAAAAGTTGAGAATTTCAAAGCTAGGCTTATTAAAGGTTTTAGTCATCAACCAGGCATGGATAATGATGAAACCTTTTCCATGGAATATGCTTAAGTCCATCCAGATCCTACTTGCCACTGCTACATACCATAACTGCGATATCTGGTGGTTGGGTGCCATGACTACTTTTCTAAATAATGATTTAGAAGAGAACGTCTATAAGAACACAGCCAGAGGGCTTCGTAAACAGTGGGAGCAGCGGAAACGTGTGCAAGATGCTTTACAGGCTAAAGCAGGCATCGCGGAGTTGGAACATCTGTTTTGATGTGGTAGTCAAAGAGTTTGACTTCATCAAAATGGTAGATGAACCTTGTATGTACAAAAGGGTAGTATGGAGTATGGTAATGATCCTCGTAGAGTACGTGGATGAAATACTCTTGATAGGAAAGGAATTTCTTATGCTACGATCGGTCGATCTCCTCTTATCACATAGATTCTCCATATAGGATTAAAGTTGATACCTCCTAAATCCTGGGATTCGGGTCTATGAGATAGATCTAAATGGATGTTTGGATTCTCACTAGCTGTAGTAAGATAGTATCAATCGATCCTGGGGAGAATCACTGGAAACGTTCCAGGGTGATAAAGACGACTGAATGTCAGTCACAGGCATTGTCTTTACCCTCAGTAAAGGGACGGTATGTTGGAAGAGTTCCAAGCTAGATATCGTGGCAAACTAGACGATAAAGGCTGGTAACATCGCTATTGAAGATACTACCAAAGAGGCAGTTTAGGTGTATATTGGTTCATAAGATGAACTGGGTTCCTGCCATTGTATGACAATGGAAGTGTGGCTTCGGCCCTGGAACCCTGGTCCCATCAGTGACCCAGACATATTCTGAGGCAGCATCACCTGATCATGGAGATAGTTGATCTCCAGGTTGATCGAGGTTAGGAGAGTAGACTCAGAGGACAACACGGCGGATCCACTCACGAAGGCCTTATCCCAGAGAGAGACTCATATGGGATGGTTGAGTATTAGATACTGCAACCACTGCTACAGATGGCCCTAGTGCAAGTGGGAGATTGTTAGTTATATGTATGCCCTAGAGGCCATTACTGTACATTGGATGTATATTGTAGTGGATGCTGGGACATATATATATAGGACTTTCTTGCTCGACATGATAGTACGCTATCTGGTTGCTGTTTATCTTAACGTGTATACTTTCTGTCTCTCTGATTACATGTTGATAAAGCCCTTAGGATGTGTACTCGACTTCCAGGACTATGATGCAGATCATACTAGTAGGGCCTGGGTAGCCAATGAGTACATCCTTCATTGTTCCTAGTCGTGGGAATGTCGAGACGGGGCATCGATATTCCAGAGTAGACTAGCGCATATCTTCTCGACCCATGCGATGGGCGATGGATGATCCCATATCCATTGGTGTTTGACATCGAAGATGGTATGCGGGTGCTCAGTGGAGACTGGGTACACTGAACGGACTCGCCGAGAACTCCCAGATGGTATTATACCTCACGTCAGATGGCAGTTCTCTGGTGACACTGGTACAGCTTAGTCTGTTGACCCGAGATCGTCATAGAGTCTTGTGTGTCTCCAACTGTGCTTTGATTTCCGCCCTACCACGGCTCTACTGAGTTGTGCAAACATGTGGTTATTGGGTACAGTCCCGATTCACATGGAGGCAATGAGCGATAGGAGGGGATTCGCCTCTCCCGGTATTGGGGGTTGATGTTGTGCTATGCTCGACTGGCCATAACAGGAAATCCCTGGCCAGGGTTGCAGTGATATACTGGTAAGAGTTATCAGTAGTTTCACGAATGTTATGGACCTTACGTCGGCATGACTTATCGAGCTATTGGGGTCTGACGTTTACCACCCCTAGGCGAGATATGCGACATATCAGACGAACAGACCGGACTATACGGTAAATGTTACTGGTTGGATTCACAGGAGTGTGAGCGGGCTTGCTCGTCGATCTTCTGATCGCTCAATACCCGGGTAGCCGTTACGTTTAGCAGACCGCCTGCGGCTTGTGGATGTTTGATATGATCATCATCCGCTGCCGGCGTATTGACGAGTCTTTAGAGTCCTACACAGAGGTTTCCTACTCAAGCGAAACGAAATAGGAGCGCATATGAGATATGTGCGGGACCGAGAATAATGCGTGTATGTGATACCGTATTTCATTCTCGCGATGAATGTGTCGAATGGTTGTATGCGATATAACCTAGTTATCGAATCAAGGATTGATTCGATAAGCCGATACATTGGATACTAGCCGGTTATGTGCGATATGATCGGATCATTGGATCAAGTGTTGATTCAATGATTTAATGCATAATTATATATTTGATATATTACTTTACATTAACTAGTATTGGTTCACTTAAGATGGATTTTCTCACTTGAAGTGCACATTGTATATATATGATATAGTTTTGTGTACTAGTTTGTATCATGTTTGATGATGCATGCAAACTTGGGTGTATGTTTGATTTGAACCATGTTTAGGTTAATGGTTATGGTTTTAAAGTATTCACTTATTCATTTCATTTATATTCTTTATTTCTTTTGGCTAAAATGAAATGGTTGCTAATTTTGTCTTTTGTGGAAACTTCATGATGCTTTGAATTTGTAACCATTTTGTTTTATGTTTAAACCTAACCATTAGCTAAACTAGAGTTTGCTCTCTACAAGAGTTAAATCTAACCCAAGGTTGCATTATGATAAGATCAATTTGATTTTATTATTGATTTATCATTATCATCATATCTTCTTCTTCTTCTTCTTCATCTTCTTCAACATGAAGAAAAAGCTTGCCTCTTCAATGGCAACTAGCTAAAACAAGTGAGAAATCCAATTCTAAAGTTTACCCACTTCCTATTTCTTCATCCTCTACCTCTTGCCAAGTTGTATAGGGTGTTTCCTTCACAAGTTTTCATGACTTGGTGAAGTTGGAGCTTGTTCTTGTGATGCCTCGACGTAGATCATCTTCGGCATCGAACCGACGATCAAGCCCGCCCATTCTTCGACGATGCCAATGCTAGAGTCATGAGTTCGATTTGGACAGCGGAGGGAGATCATCGCGGAGCTTAGGAAGTGGTGGACCGGATCTACAAAGGTTGTAGTCACTTTCCTTTAGCTATATTTCCATTTACTTGCTTGCTTTGCCTATACTTCTAGCCAACGATCCGTTCTAGGTTTTCTCGGCACCGTAATTTTTAGAAATTGGCATGTTTGATCACTTGTGAGACCTCACTAGGGTGCCTAGGAACCCTACAGTATTCCTTGTTCACTTTGTATGTAAAGTTGTTTGCATGCTTGGTTCGTCTAAATCTCTAGTTAAGATTCTAGGTTAGGGTTCTTTAGTACAGAAATTTTTTGAAATTGGCATGGACGATGCCTCCTGAAACCTTGTTTTTGTGCTGAACATCCCTGCAGTGGTATCAGAGCCAAGCTATATAATTAGACGATATTTGTTAGATTACGAAACCGAAACTACTCTGAAACTTGAAACAAGAAAATCTAGTTTCTGTCAACTTTTAAATGGCCTATAAAAATTATTTAAGCAATTGCAGAATGTTGTATGTGATATAACATGAACTCCTCAAAAATTTGAGAGCACTTGGCCAGAATTTGGCCCGCGACATATACCAAAATTCCGAGTTCGCCGGATTTGTAGTGGGTATTTGGCTTCAAAATTTTGTGGTGTTCCAGTCTCCGGGTTTTGGTGTTTCAGGTATTGCTTGTTTTTCTAAGATTGCATGTGATTGAAAGGTTCCTAGGCACCCTAAGGTGGTCTCACAAGGCATCGAACATGCCAATATAAAAATTTATGGGTGCCGAGAGACCCGACTACGGATCGTCGGCTAGATTTTAGGCGAAAAACAATCTAGTTAACAACTTAACTATCGAGATATCGGAAATACAACCTTTGTAGATCCGGTGCTCCACCTCCATAGCTCCGCAACGAAGTCGTCTCCGCTGTCCAAAAGGAATCCGGGCTCTAGAGTCGGCTTCGTCGGAGAAAAAGCGAGCTAGGTCGTCGATGTCCATGCCGAAGATGATCTACGTCGAGGCATCGCTAAATCAAGCTCCACCTTCACCAAGCCCTAAAAACTTGTGAAGGAAACACACTCTACTACTTGGCAAGAGGTAGAGGATGAAGAAATAGGAAGTGGGTAGACTTTAGATTTGGATTTCTCACTTGTTTGCTCAATTCACCATTGATGAAGAAAGCTTTTTCTTCTTGAGTTCAAGGAAGAAGAAGAAGAAATGTTATCATAAGTTAATTCCAAAATGAAAAGAATAATCCATTCTTATCATCATAGAACCATGGTTTAGTGTAGAGAATTAATCATGGTTGAATGGTATGGTTAGGGTTAAGGATGAGATAAGAATGGTGGACTAAGTCAAAGCTTCATGAAGCTTTAACTAAACAACAAATGAAGCCACCATTCTTTTCTCTTTTCCATTTATTTTCCAAAATGAATAAATACATAAATAAAGAAAAGAAAACCCTAATCATAATCTTAACCATGGTCTAATTCTTTACATTTAACCAAGTTAACATGTATCATCAAACATGATACAAACATTTGCACAAAAAGTATATCACATATACAACTTGTGCATCCAAGTGAGAAAATCCATTTAAAGTAAACCAATACTAGTTAATGCAAAGTAATATATCAAATATATAATTATGCATTAAATCATTAAATCAACACTTGATTCAATGATCCGGTCATGTCGCACACAACCGACTAGTATACAATGTATCGGCTTATCGAATCAACTCTTGAATAGATAACTAGGTTATATCGCATACAACCATTCGACACATTGATCGCGAGAATGAAATACGGTATCACATACACGCATTATTCTCGGTCCCGCACATATCTCATATGCGCTCCTATTTCGTTTCGCTTGAGCCAGGAAACCTCTGTGTAGGACTCTAAAGACTCGTCAATACGCCGGCAGCAGGTGATGATCATATCAAACACCCACAAGCCGCAAGCGGTCTGCTAAACGTAACGGCCACCCGGGTATTGAGCGATCAGAAGATCGACGAGCAAGCCCGCTCACACTCCAGTGAATCCAACCAGTAACACTACCGTACAGTCCGGTATGATCGTCTGATATGTCGCATATCTCGCCTAGGGGTGGTAAACGTCAGACCCCAATAGCTCGATAAGTCGTGTCGATATGAGGCTCATAACGGGTCGAGAAACTATTGGTAACACTTACCAGCAATTCTCTGATCAGCCCTGGCCAGGGACTTCCTGTTATAGCCAATCGAACACAGTGCAACATCAACTCCCTATACCGGGAGAGACGAATCCCCTCCTATCGCTCATTGCCTCCATGTGACTCGGGACTGTACCCAAAAACCACCGTTTTGCACGCCCTCTTGGACGTGGTAAGATGGAAATCAAAGCACAGTGGGAACCACACAAGACTCTATGACGATCTCGGGTCAACAGACTACTCTGTACCAGTGTCACCAGAGAACTGCCATCTGACGTAAGGTATATTACCATCTGGGAGTTCTCGGCGAGTCCGTCCAGTGTACCCAGTCTCTACTGAGCACCCGTATATCATCTCTGATGTCAAACACCAATGGATATGGGATCATCCATCGCCCATCTGTATGGGTCGAGAAGGTATACGCTAGTCTACTCTGGTATATCGATGCCCCATCTCGATACATCCACGACTAGGGACTTTGAAGGATGTACTTATGGACTACCATGTCCCCACTAGTATGATCCGCATCATAGTCCAGGTAGTCAAGTACACATCCTAAGGGCTTTACCAACATGTAACAGAGAGACAATCAGTGTACACGTTAAGGTAAAGAGTAACCAGATAGCATACTATCATGTCGAGCAAGAAAGTCCTCCCTATATATGTCCCAGCATCCACTACAATATACATCCAATATACAGTAATGGCCTTTAGGGCATACATATAACTAACAATCTCCCACTTGCACTAGGGCCATCTGTAGCAGTGGTCGAAGTATCTCATACTCAACCATCCCATAAAAGTCTCTCTCTGGGAATAGGCCTTCGTGAGTGGATCCGCTGCGTTATCCTCTAAGTCTGCTCTCCTTGCCTCGATCACCCTGGAGATCAACCATCTCCATGATCAAGTGATACTGCCTTAGAATATGTCTGGATCACTGATGGGACCTGCGTTCCTTGGCATAAGCCACAACTCCATTGTCACACAATGGTAGGAACCTAGTTCATCTCATGAACCTATATACACCCAAACATCCTCTTTGGTAGCATCTTAAGTAGCGATGTATCGTGCCTTTATCGTCTAGTTTGCCACGGTATCTAGCTTGGAACTCTTCCAACATACCGTCCCTTTACTGAGGGTAAAGACAATGCCTGCGACTGACATTCAGTCGTCTTTATCACCCTGGAACACTTCCAGTGATTCTCCCAGGATCGATTGATACCATCTCACTACAACTAGAGAGAATCCTAACATCCAATTAAATCTATCTCATAGATCCAAAACTCAGGATTTAGGAGGTATCATTTTGATCCTTTACGGAGAATACTTGTGATAAGCGGAGATTGACCGAGCGTAGCATAGGAAACTCCTTTCTTATCAAGAGTATGTCATCCACGTACTCTACGAGGATCACTACCATACTCCCTACTACCTTTTTGTTTATACAAGGTTCATCTACCATTTTGATGATGTCAAACTCTTTGACTACATCATCAAAACAGATGTTCCAACTCCGCGATGCCTGCTTTATCCTATAAAGCATCTTGTTCACGTTTCCGCTGCTCCCACTGTTTACGAAGCCCTCTGGCTGTGTACTTACAGACGTTCTCTTCTAAAACATCATTTAGAAAAGATGTCATGGCACCCAACCGCCAGATATCGTAGTCATGGTATGTAGCCATGGCAAGTAGGATCTGGATGGACTTAAGCATAGATACTGGAAAAGGTTTCATCATTATCCACGCCTGGTTGATGACGAAAAACTTTAACAAGTCTAGCTTTGAAAGTCTCAACTTTTCCATTTACACCAAGTAATCTTCTCAAGATATACTTGCTCCTGATGGGGATTTAACCCTTCAGATATAGCAACTAAAGTCCATACTTTGTTGGTGTATAAGGATTCCATTTCAGATCGATAAGCATCCAGCCATTCTTACAGAGTCTCACTCCTGATGGCCAGCTCGAAACTAGTTGGGTCATCATCTCATGATGCATTCCTCGCTCCCACTGTCATAGAGCAACCGAAGTATCTCTCAGGTGGGTGAGGAACCCTACTAGATCGGCGGAGAGGCTGAGGTTCGTTGGAATCTACTGAATCCTTTGGTTTTATCAAATCATCGGCTGCAAGTTGTAAAGCTGGAACCTTTCCAGTTGTACATTACAGACCTTGCCTCGAGCTTGTCCGGATTTTGCTTTTAGACATAGGCCAGACAACCCCAAATCTTAACTAACTTAAGATATGGGCTCTTCCCATTCCATATCACATATGAAGCGGTAGGAAACTGATTTGATTGGAACCCTATTCAATAGGTATGCAACTTCTCAAGTGCATAACCCCCAAAAGGAAAAAGGTAACTCAGTAGTACTCATCATAGAGCACACCATATCAAATAGGGTGTATCTGCTCCGCCCCGATATACCATCGTGCAATGGTGTATACGGAGGAGTAATGCTGAGAGAGAATCTCATTCTCCTTTAGAAAAGTCCAAGAATTCCGTGCTCAAGTATTCTCCTCCTTGATCACATCAAAGGACATAATACTTATACCCGTATTTTGGTTCTCTGCTTCTGTCTTATATTCTGTGAATATCTCAAAAGGTTCGGACTCATGTTTCAACAGGAACATAAATCTGAATCTCGAGAGATTATCAGAGAATGTAATGAAGTACAAAGAACCGGTCTTGGTATGTGTAGACAGGAGACCTTACATACATCAACATGTATCATCCCAAGAGTTCACTAACTCTTTCTCTGTTTCCAGTAAACAAAGCTATGGTCATCTTATCTTTGTGACATGACTGGCGAGTTTCACAAGATGTAAATTCAAACTAATTTAAATATGCATCTCTATGTAACTCTAGCTAGTCGTGTCACATTGATCTGACCTAGTCAACAATACCTCAAGAAGAATCCGTTCATTTCTGAACTCTTCCTCTTGTGTGTGTTCTATATACTAAGAACTGTAGTTTGATTTAGAACTTCAATGCTTTTAGATAACGTGCCTGAACCGATCAACTTTTGATATAGGAAATGTTCAAAACATTATCCAACAATACAAAATTTTATCATTTCTTTACTAATAAAGAGACTGATATGATTTTGTATATCAGGTTCGGAATCTAATAACATTCGTTCAGAATCAATGTATTGGTAATACAGGGTGACAGTGACCGACAGACTTGGCTGCAACACTTGCCCCGTTTTCTGCCTCATGAAACTTATCACCCGTTCTCAGTTTTTCTACCCTTTTGTAGCCCTATGTAACAGATTACATATCTGGGATCCTGATCCGGTATCATATACCAAGGATGCGGAGGATACTGAGAAACAGTTCTGTATAATGAACACACCCGAAGATGATGCATCAGCATGCACTCTCTTCGTTTGGGCGGCACGGGAAATCTGGTATTCCCCAAATTCCTTCTCTGTCTTATAACAATTATAAGGTGGAGCGGGACCAACGTTCCCCAGCTCAGTATAACAAGCGGGTTTGGTCAATAATCCGTATTATTATCTTGATTAAGGCGTGACATGGTCGCTACCAGGAGAGAGAGAGAAGAAAACACTCAGAGTGCGCTCTTGCAAGAATAGATTGGTTTTATTTTATCTAATCAGGATGGCTCCCACTGCTTTTTATCAAATCTTCCTTCAAACCCTAAAAGGAAAGACTAGCCGGAATTAATTACACACTACAAGTTCGCCAATCTTTCAGCCAGGCCAGTGTCGGTACTTTGAGGGAGGTCCCCCGTGCTTTCGCACGAACCTAATTAATGTAAACCTCGTTTTCCCAGAGGCGTAACCCCGTTGACACCTTTCTAGACACCTACTTGATCGGCTAATTGTAATGTATAAAACTCTCCCAGGAGTAACAATTACTCGCAGCAGGTATCGGGATCCAACTATCTCATAGAAGGTATGCAATCTCATTGCAAATCTCAACACTTGAAATTCCCGATAATATTTTGCCCCGAACGATCTATGACCTTGACAAGGTCAACAAACCATAGACCGCAAGTCAAGTTCAACCCGTCATTTCTTGATTGAATCAAACCCACCCGCACGACCCTTGACAAGGTCAACAAGGCCGCACAACTACCCTAACCCAATCTGCATCATATGCATAAGCAGATAAATACTGGTTATGTAACGTTTTGAAAATCGTTTCGGTGAAATTTCGAAAAAAAGGAAAAATAAGGGGGGTTTCTGTAAAAAGTCAAAATGCAAATATCTTTATTATAAAATTAAATATACATATTCTAGCTATGTAATTACTAGTATTTGGTGTTTATTGAGCCACTGGTGAAATTTTAAATTTTCTGAAAAAAATATTATTTTAATATTATTTTAAGCCGGTAAGAAAATACATTAAATTAGCGATAAATACAAATTTAAATGGGCTAATTTTAATCTTTAAAATCATGTTAATTAAAATCTAGTTGTAATATAAATTTTTAGTATTTTATTTCAAGTTTTAATTGATTTATTTTATGGAAAACAAAAATATAGTTATTTTGAACTAAAACTTGCAAATATGGTATTGTGGGGGGTCTTTTTGCATAGAATTTTTTTGTAAAGTCTCTCACACTCACCCTCACTCCCCTTGGCCGGCCCCACACTATTGTATCAGCCCAAGAATTTTATTTCTCTCTTTTTGACCTTAAATCAAGTGAGAAATGGGTTAAAATAAGGTTTTTATATAGTAAAGTAGGTGGGGGTATTATGGTAATTTGGGAGGGGCTTTGACTTGGATTCTTTTCCACAAATCCCCCACACCTCTATCCACTCCTTCCTCAGCCGAAAATCTGCACCACAACAGCCCCCATTTCTTCTCCTCTTTTCTCTTCAAAACTCCATCCAAAATGCTTCAAAAAAATCCCACAAAATCAAATTCTAATCCCTACCCATTTCTTCTTGACCTATTCTAGTGTGGATCATGGATCAAGAGAGCAAATTGGAGGCCAAGATTTTGGTGCTAGGTCTCTAATTTTGTGAGGTATAATCTTAGCATTTTGCATAAGTTATTGTTTGATTACTTCAATCTAGCTATTATGTGTTTAATTAGGAGTTAATTGTGGTTTTGATATTAAATATTTAACTTTCAAGAAAGGGTTTTGAATGCAACTTAGGGTTTTATGATGTGAGATTATGGTTGTGTGATATTTTTGACATGTTAATGTTATGCTAAAGCAAATCTAGTTGTTAGTTGCATTTTTGTTAATTTAAATTGTGTTAATTACGCTAATTTGTAAACTAGGTTTTTAAAATTTATTGCAAATGTTAGACTAAAAATATAATTAGGTTTTTCATGACTTCATTAACATGATTAAGTGTAGTTTAACACTTTAGTTCATGGAAATCCAACCTAAATTGTGGTTTGTGCATTTTGCTATAAAATTGTTAAAATTTAGGTATTTTGTAAACTAGAATTTTAGGGTTTTTGGAATTTAATGAGATTAAATTATGAGAATTGTTTTTATGACTTATTTAAGTTATTTAATAAGTATTATGGCCGCTAGAATTGTTTAAACATCATGTTTTGTACAAAAATGGCGAATTGTGTTTGCTAGATTTTCGGAAAAATGACTTTTTAAGTGAAATTGGGGTTTTTGTGAATTTTAACCTATTTTATATTAAAATTAGTGTTCGTGAATGTGCAAATGAGTATATTTGGATTTTTCTCGATGGTTTGGCGTTTGTACGCCGACGTCGAGGGTTTTTGGGTTGATTTGTTAAAGCAACCAAAGGTTTTGATCTATGAGGGATTCGTGCGTCGTTTTGGTCATGAGTCGGATTTTAATACGATACGGTGCGTTATGATATGTAGGTACCCCATGTGGACTTCGAGACGACAAGCAAGCGCATGGCAACATCGTCACCGGCGAACGAGGACCAGGTGAGTAGATTTATATCTACGGGGAGAAGTCGGGTGGATGGCGTATAGCACCCCCGCAGTCCGTGGTGGTGTATACGGATGCGTATACACACCAACAATTATTATATGTTACTTAGGATTAATAACGATATTTAGGATGGATATTGGTGTGTTGGATTATTTTAGTGTTGCGAACCCTAGGATAGTGTTGCACTACACATACACACATACATACTTGCATACATTCCTATTTATATGTGCTCATGGGATTCTCTATAGTTTATGTGTTCACATAGGTATGGGACTATGTGTTCATATACTGGATTTGAGAATAGTATTTGGAATTTGAGATGAGTCGATGAGATTGGGCTTGAGGCCAGGAGATCGGTGATGTGATTTGGTTTGTATTGATATACGACATGATGTTTTAGCGGGTCTTTTGCCGTAGTGATTCTTACACCTGCATGCATACTTAGGCGGTATCAGTATTGTACTAGACATAGATCAGTACCCCGATCATGATATTTGATAAAGAGGATACCAGATGAATAGTACGATGAATATGATTTTGACCCGTACCCAGATTTGGGATGCCGTACGACGGATTTACGTACGAGCTATTTATTGATGATTGATCCGCACTCTTGACTTGGAATGTCTAATTATAGATATGGTATCGGATATGATATTATTGAGGCGGGATCACCGACTAATATATATACAGGTATGTATATATATCGACTCAGATGTTAGGCGGTTTCCTTACCTGTAGTCCAGCTGGTTAGCTTAGCCCTTTAGTTTAGTTTAGTTGTTAGATTAGATTCGATTCTTACCTATTTCAAAAACTAACAAATCGTGGGTATTTTAAAAGACAGCCCAAGGGATCCTACGGATATTTCAAAAGACGTATCTTTTCATAAAAACACCGTAGCCCCTATTTTCAAAACCCCATGATTCGTGTTATTTCAAAAGGCACCATTTGTAGAACTTTTATTAGATTAATGCAGATTAGTTATAGTTGCGTCTAGTTTTCAGCTACCACTTATTATTGTGGTTCGCTTCGCATCGCATACTTATGTTATAATTTCTTATTGAAATGTTGATATCATGCTGTTAGGACACCAGCACCATTACCGATGATGCGTATGTACCACATACACTTACTTGCCGGCTCACACACATCTTCATCGGTAATTGCCATGTCACGTACACCTTAGAAATATTATTGCTTAACTTAGCTTGATAACTCGTAGTTTGACATAATATTAGTGTACTTACCTTATATGCCAGCTTAGATATTGTAGTTATTACTTGTCACTTCATGCATACTGTTATTCATTGTTATGCCGTATTCATGGATTCTCATATTTATATTCATGGTTTTACATGCTATTGATGATTCGGATTCCCATGATATTTTCTGGATTTGGAGGAAAACCGCAAAAACATATATAAACTGCTTTCTCTCTTTTTAAATAAAAAAATGCGGTTTTCCTATGATGTATGAGTCGTCCACCATGAGTTTGCTGATGGATTTCGAGACCCGATTCGAGGAGTTGGATGAACCGTTTCGGGTACATGGTGGGTGATTGAATGATTTTGTTGGATGTGTTTATCGAATCAAATAGTAAAGAAATCACAACCAAAAATATTTGACCGCAATCAAACAACGGTGTCAGTTGAAGTTAATGAATGAGTGCGGATCGTCCTCAGGGATCTCGAGATTCGTTTGTATTTTTATTTGTTTGAAATGAAATGTTAAGCAACAATAAGAGAAAACACGATTCAATTGATTGATTTGTATTCGTGTGTCACTAATCTTTTCTAAAGAATCAAGAACTATAAACAACAAGAATCGGGTTTCAATGGTATTTTCCAAACGACAATCAAGAATGATAGAAAGGCTCGTAGGAATCGATAGGATCTTTAGATGTGTTGTAGTCTACAATATTTCGTATTCTTGTCCTTCGAAGAATTGATGCTAGATCAATGGTTATCGACGAGAGTTAGGGTTTTCTTGATGAAATTAAAGTTTCATCTCTTAACCCTTGCTCTTTCGAGGATGCCATTTATATTCTAGCCTCTAGCAATTTCAAGAAAAGATCGGATCACCCCAAGCTCGAGCGATGTTGATCAAGAAAGCATCGCATCGAATTTGGTTGTCAATTCTTGAATTTGCTAGGGTTTACAATCTCGTGGGATTCAAGAATTGATTACAAATTTGCTACATCATCATACTAAAGATCGTCTCGACTCCTTAACGAGCGGAGTTTTACTCACGCATCACCACATAGACAATATTCAAGAATAGTAAAGATAACATGATGCGGGATTTAAAAGAAAACAAGAATGGAGAAAATATCACCTTTTATTTAATCAACAATTGTCAATACATTCTTTCAAGATCTACAAGAAGAAAGAAAAATCGATCGTTGACTCGGCTTCGCTCGACTCCGTGGATCGTGGATCTACTTTTGATCTCTTGCCCGATGGAAGATCGGCTCGGCTCATAAAAGGGTTGAAGGAATCTTGCTTGGCTTGCACTCAAGATCTTGAATTATGGTTGGATTTAGGGTTAGGGTTTCCTACAAGATTTCTCACTAATCTTGAGGAAGAAGAAGATGGAGAAAGAGAGAATGGCTAAGATCTAAGATGTTGAATCTTTTTCTCTCTAGGGTTGCATGATATCATCTCCTCCTCATGAATGAGTCAAGGGTCCTATTTATAGAACTAGGTTTAGGTTTGAATTAGACTTTCCCTCCCAAAGTTTGTTGACAAGTTTGTTGGGGTTTAGCTTAGGGTTTAAGCAAAGGTTTAGGAAAGTTCTAGAAATTTTAGGCTAGTTTAGGAGCTTGATGATCTGGTGGAAGTGTCTGGACTCTTCTGGACTTTTGTATGCATTTTTGAGCTGCAGGTACTAACATAGGAGTTGTGGTGAAATTCGAGGAGTTGACTCTCTGGATCCACCGCGCAACCGCCGCGTGAGGTGCCTTTAGGCCGCCCTTCCGCCGCGCATTGATGGGCTTGGGCATTGGGCTTTCTGCTGTGGTCTGATACTTCTGTATTGGTTATTCTTTGATGTTCAGAATTGCAGTTGCCCTTCTGTGTTGATACCAGATTTGCTTTCAATGAGTTTACGAGCAATTGTAATGGTCGAGCAATGAATTGATCGAGCAAGTATCTCTTTTCCTGCATAGACTTCAAAATAGGGGTTGCAAGATATAGAAAATATGCTATGTAATGCAATGCAGTTAATTTCCCTAGAATTTCTGGTTTTAAGGTCGAATACATGTAATTTGATATTTTGCGACCAATTAGCTAATATGTGAATTATGAATACCGTACTCTCCTATATGTATGCAGATGACAAGGAAATTGCCGGTTAAAATATGCAGTATTTTCGACTGATCAAATACCCCCAAACTTAATTTCGATCGTCTCGAGAGAATGTTTTATTAAAAAGAGAAGGAGAAAACAAAGAAAGAGAAAAAACTAACTAGCACACTTTCGTAGGCAACACGATTGCACTGAGCACGTGCAACAAGCCTTTAAACCTCTAGGTGTCCCTAGTAGGAGGAGTGTTGTCTCCTGAGGGTTTTCAGCGGATTGCACCCACAAAATCCAAAAATAAAAGCAAGATCATGAATATTACATTTAAAGATAAGAATTGTAAAAGAAAAGCCTTGAAAATTAGGGTTTCCAACTAAGCTAGCTTTTCGGTTGTCATGAGCCCTATCTTAATGGTCATGAAAAGATGTCAGAAATCATGTCCTCCCTCAATAAAACATCGTCTTATTCTTCATTCCTATCTTTATTCCAAACATCGATCATATCACCCTGCGTGTGTGTAAAGACATCCCTACACCCGGAGAATTCAATTCAAGCTATCATACCCTTGCCCATCAGCCTCAGTACTTCTTGGCAAACGAGATTGCTTACACACTTTCATGCGACCGTTAATACTTCTTGAGGTACTAACCGACCGATTACTAATGTGCATGCTAACTTGGTGTATTTTCCTAATCTTGCACCACCTCAGGCATAGCAGTGACTCCCAGACCAGTTGATCTTGGGGCACTAGGTGAAGAAGCACCCTTTTGCTATATATTTTTCTTGCCCTTGGTGATAACAAAACCAGTGTCCATTTTTCTCACCACTTTAAAACACTCTTTTTCTTTTCATACTTTTGGCCTTAAGACAAGAGCATTTCAAGGTATCCTCTACTATCCCAGGCTTCAAGACGTGTGTAAGTGCGAATAGCAGGGTAGCAACGTTCAAAATGTTTGGCTTCCAGAATAGAAACTATTTTTCAGACTTATTTTTATCCTCAGATTAGTGACGTCCTTCATCTTACTAACCCTTGGGACAACGGCTCATAACTACTTATTACTAGTTCGTATAAAAAAACTTCTAATTTTCTTAGTTTTCTAAAATTTTTCCATTCTCATGGATGTAATTGTTCACTGTCTAAACTTTCATTATCTTATTTATATACAAAAAAGTGTAAATATTAAAATTATTTTTATATTTGAAAATTTTTAAATTTTTATGGGTTTTGAAAATCTTTTCAATTTTTTTATAGATTTTTAAAAAGAAATGTTTTGTGCTTATGCAGATGATATGCAAATGATGCGAAAATAAGCACAAACCTCCCCCAAACTTGTTTTCAACAGTGTCCTCACTGTTGCCGACAGTTATACCTACAAAAATCTGTAAATCTGGGAGGAATTATTAGTGGGGCAAATATATAAGTGAAGAACTTCCCCCAAACTTGTTTTATTTACTCACCTTCATTCAAAATATGATACAATGATATACTGGACATGAAAGTGAGACGGAGGAATTTTAATCAAGATAAACTGGCTCTTGTAAGAACAAGAGCTCCTCCGTGGGGTCAGTGGAAAAATACGGCTTTAATCTATGTCCATTTACTTTGAAAACAGTGCCGTTTTTAACATTTTCAACATCTACTGCCCCGTGCGGGTATACAGACCGCACAACAAAAGGTCCCTTCCAACGAGATCGGAGCTTACCCGCATGAAGGTGTAATCGTGAATCATAAAGAAGGACTTGTTGACCAGGTAAAAATGTTTTCCTTACAATGTTTTTATCGTGAAAAACCTTAGTCCTATTCTTTGTGATTACAGCATTATCATAAGCTTCATCGCGGAGTTCGCTTAGCTCGTTTAGTTGCAGCTTCCGAAAGTTGCAAGCAAGGTTTAGATCAAAATTAATTTCCTTTATAGCCCACAATGCTTTATGTTCTATCTCAACAGGTAGATGACATGCTTTTCCAAACACTATCCTATATGGAGACATTCCTAGGTCGGTCTTATATGCAGTCCTGAATGCCCAAAGTGCATCCGTCAATTTGGTCGACCAGTCTTTTCTATTTTTAGCAACAGTTTTCTCCAGGATAAGTTTGATTTGTCTGTTTGAGATCTCAGCCTGCCCGCTTGTTTGGGGGGTGATAGGGTGTAGAAAGACGGTGGTTGATTGAATATTTCCGCATCAGAGTCTCGAAAGATCTGTTGCAGAAGTGTGTCCCATTATCGCTAATAATAGCGCGTGGGTGTCCAAATCTCGAGAAGATATTCTCTTTCAAGAACTTAATGACAACTTTCTTGTCATTAGTGCGACTTGGAATGGCTTCTACCTACTTGGAGACATAATCAACCGCCAACAATATGTACAGATTCCCAAAGGAGTTGGGAAAAGGACCCATAAAATCTATGCCCCAAACATCAAACATTTCAACAACCAGAATGAGTTGCTGAGGCATTTCATTCCTTTGGGATATTCTACCCGTATACTGACATTGTGTACAGGTTTTGCAATGTTCAAATGCGTCCTTGAATAAGGTCGGCCAATAAAATCCACACTGCAAAACCTTTTCCGCTGTTTTTCTTGGACCAAAGTGACCCCCACAGGCCTGATCATGACAAAATGAAAGAATACTCTTGAACTCTTCATTCGGGACGCACCGGCGAATGATCTGATCAGGACAATATTTAAACAAATAAGGCTCGTCCCAGTAATAGTGTTTTACTTGGGAAAGAAAGCGGTATTTGTCCTGTTTAGACCAATCGCTCGGTATCAATCCCGTGGCATGATAGTTCACAATATCCCTGAACCATGGTTCAGAGGATACGCTCAAGAGTTGTTCGTCAGGGAATGAGTCATTGATCGGCAGGGTCACAGGGGAAGAAACGATGCGTGAAAGGTGGTCAGCTACTACGTTTTCACATCCTTTCTTATCTTTGATAACAAGATCGAATTCTTGTAAAAGAAGGATCCAACGTATTAGTCGACCTTTGGCATCTTTCTTTGCCAACAGATGTTTTAAAGCGGAATGATCAGTATATACAACAATAGGTGAGCCGATTAAGTAAGGCCTGAATTTCTCTAATGCGAATACAACCGCTAATAGTTCTTTCTCTGTGGTTGTATAATTGATTTGCGCATCATTCAGGGTCTTACTAGCATAGTAAATCACGTGTGGCATCTTTTCAATGTGTTGTCCAAGGACAGCACCTACTGCAAAATCAGATGCGTCACACATCAGCTCAAAGGGGTAGTCCCAATTTGGTGATGATAAAACGGGGGCTGAAGTGAGTGAGTGTTTAAGTGAGTCGAAAGCTGTCTCGCAATCTGAGTCAAAGTGGAAGGTAGTATCCTTGGCCAGGAGTAGTGTTAAAGGTCTAGCAATTTTGCTAAAGTCCTTTATGAATCTCCTATAAAAACCAGCATGGCCAAGGAAAGAGCGAATATCTTTGACGCTTTTGGGATGAGGGAGGTTTTGAATGACATCTACTTTAGCTCTGTCAACCTCAATGCCCTTCTGTGAAATGACATGTCCAAGGACTATTCCTTCTTGGACCATAAAGTGGCATTTTTCCCAGTTTAAAGTCAAGTTCTTCTCTTTGCATCGAGTAAGAACAGCGTCCAGATTCGCTAGGCATTCAGAAAAAGAGTCTCCAAAAATCGAAAAGTCGTCCATAAAGATCTCCAGGAAATTCTCTACCATATCAGAGAATATCCCTATCATACACCGCTGAAAGGTAGCGGGAGCATTGCATAGCCCGAAAGGCATGCGACTGTAAGCAAAGGTACCAAAAGGACAAGTAAAAGTGGTTTTATCTTGATCCTTTTTGGCGATGGGGACCTGATTATAGCCTGAGTAACCGTCCATGAAACAATAGTATTGTCGTCCCGCTAAGCGTTCCAGCATTTGATCAATAAATGGTAGAGGAAAATGATCTTTCCTCGTAGCAGCGTTGAGTTTTCTATAATCGATGCATACACGCCACCCAGTTTGGGTGCGTGTCTGAATCAACTCATTCGCTTCATTTGTGATCACAGTGATGCCGGATTTCTTAGGAACGACGTGTATAGGAATTACCCACTGGCTATCGGAGATCGGGTATATAATACCACTATCTAAACATTTGACGATCTCTTTCATGACAGCTTCCTTCATGACGGGATTTAACCGTCTCTGTGGTTCTCGGGTCGGTCTGGCATCATCCATCACATGTATATGATGTTCAACTATCAAGGGACTGATCCCTTTGATGTCCGCCATACTCCAACCAAACGCCTCTTTATTAGATCTTAATACCGATAAAAGTGCATTCTCTTGCTCTGATGCAAGAGAAGTGGAAATTATAACCGGTAAAGTCTCGTTCTCACCAAGATATGCATATTTCAGGTGAGAAGGTAAGACCTTGAGATCTAATTCAGGCGGAGAAATGATTGAAGGAAGGATCATTGAATGATTTTTGGATTTACAAAGAAGCTCAGAGCCTGTGAAAGATACAGACTCGGGTGGAGAAAAGTCAGAAGTGCAGGACTCAAGTGTAAGTGAAGTGTCCTCACTAAGATCAAGTGTAAGATCAAGCAGAGATGTGCTAATGTCATCGAGATCATTAAAGCAAAGTTCCTCGGCTCCACAACTATCGGGAGCGATCTCATGGACAGAACACACATCTAAAATATGAGCACTAGGTTCTGATGGCTGACTCCCAACTCTGTAGATATTTAGTTCAATGGTCATATTTCCAAATGATAAATTCATTGAACCATTTCTACAGTTTATAACAGCGTTGGAAGTGGCAAGGAAAGGTCGACCTAAAATCACCGGAATTTGGCCCCGGGGGTTTGCTACAGGATGTGTGTCAAGCACAATGAAGTCTACAGGGAAAACAAATTCCCCGACCTTTATTAACACATCCTCTAATTCACCCCTTGGTTTGGTGATAGATCGGTCCGCCATCTGGAGAGTACAATGAGCAGGTTTCAGCTTTCCAATTCCTGGTTGCTCATAGACAGAATAAGGTAACAGGTTAACACTCGCGCCAAGGTCTAAAAGAGCACGATTTATGTTTTTACCCCCAATCGAAATCGATATTGTAGGACATCCTGGGTCCTTTCGTTTCTTTGGCAGCTGGGGAATAAAAGCAGTGCTGATATTATTAGCCATAAAGACCTTCTTTGGCACTTGAGTCTTCCTCTTCCTAGTGCACAAATCCTTTAGAATTTTCGCATAAGCGGGGACTTGTTGAATCGCATTTAGGAGAGGGATATTGATGTTAACCTGTTTGAACATTTCTAAAATTTTCTCCATATGAGGACTCGTTCTGTTAGCCCTTAGCCGGTTCGGGTAAGGTGCTTTTGCAATAAGCGTGGGGTCCATCATAGGAGAAGGAAAGGGGGGTAGACGAGATCCCAAAAGAGGTGTGGGGACCGTCTGTGGAGAACTATAAGGGTTGGGTGAAGGTGTTGAGCCTAAAGGGAACTGGAGAATAGGCTCGTGCGAAGGTGGTTTGGTAGAAGAAGAAGGATCAGAAGGAGAAGTGTGTGTATGTGGAAAGGTCTCAGCCGGGGTTTTGACATGATTTTCAGTATTATCAATATCTTCCCTGACATTATTATTCAGCACTCTTCCCGATCTCAACGTGGTAATGGCATTTACATTGTAATGCCCAGGATTCTGTAGGGGTTGAGAGGGAAGTTTCCCTTTTTCTCTCGCACTCATTTCAGCTTTGAGGCGTGCGATTTCAGCTTCCATCCTTCTAATACTCTCAGCTTGTGACGCTGAGTTTTTCTTTATTTCACTGACGGAAGATCTAACCTCAGTTGAAACCTTCATGAAATTGGATAAAAGTGATTTCATGGTTTGAGTAAATTGAGAGAAATCGTCAGAACAGGACTGCATAGGATTAGACTGTGCATGAGTGTTGCCCTGGTTTTGGAAATTTTGTGACTGGTAGGGGTGCTGAGTGAGTTGGAGGGGTTGCTGTTGTGGTGGAGGAAGAGCCCTTTGAAAGTTACTTGTGTTTGGAACCGTGTTTTGAGATTGATTTTGGTTCCAAGCAAAATTCGGGTGGTTCTTCCAACCCTGATTGTACGTGGAAGAATATGGATCGTTTCGAGGTCGTTGAAATGCGGCATTAGAATGCTCGTGACCTTGAAACGCCGAGTTTAAAGGACATTCTTCCGTTAAGTGTGACGGATCAGAACAGCACCCACAAATAGTTTTGGGGAGTGATACTGGATTTAGGGAGGCTGCTGCAAATTTGTGTTCCATAGCGTCGAGCTTCTTTTGCATTGCTGCCATTTCTGCTCGAACACCTATGGACACATCTACTTGGTGTACGCCACCCCTATTCAATGGTTGGGTTCCACTCTCCCAAATTAGTGGTTTTTCAGCGAATTCTTCTAAGTATCGCCAGGCTTCCCCATCGTCTTTAGTCATAAATGTACCCTGACACATATTTTCAAGGCTTTGTTTCGTGCTAGGGTTACTGCCCTCATAGATGATTCGGCAAAGCTCCCATCTCGGGATGCCGTGATGAGGACATTGAACCATTAAATCCTTGAAACGTTCAAAGTACTTTGAAAATGGTTCGGTAGGGAGCTGGGCAAATTGGTTCAATTCGCTACGAATTCGAGCCGTTCTTTGGACTGGGTAAAATTTCTTTAGGAATGCTGCGACGAATTCTTCCCAGTTCGTGATAGAGTGTGCGGTGGTGTTATATAGCCACTTCTCGGCTATATCGCACAAGGTAAAAGGAAGAAGTCGTAGACGCATCGCATCCACAGAAAGTTGAGACGTACCCATCATAGCGCATACGTTTTCAAATTTGGTAATGAAAACGTAAGCGTCCTCGGTCTCGAGTCCGTGATACTTAGGTAGAAGGTTGATATACTGGGGCTTTATTTCAAAGTTATCCCCGTTGGCAGGTGGTGTGGATAAGCAGGTCGAAAGAGGACCTCTAAGTGGATAACATCTTTCCTGAAGAGAAATGTGTGGAGGATTCTGCGCACCAACGGACGGTGGCAGATTGGGGTTAAAGAAGTTTGATGGATTCGGATCCATCGGTGTGGGTGTGGTAGTAGGTAAAGAAAAGGTAAATGAAGAATTATCGACTTCAGAGTCGATAAAAGGTACGCGGACTAAACGGGCACTAGAATCCCGTGTCCAGCCTATCTTGTACTAAAAAGGGTTAGTACAAGTGGCAGCGTTGGCTTATAATTAGGGGTAAAATGAATGCGGTGTTTGCTTTAAAAAGGGACGGATTTTGAAAAAAATGATGCGACAACCAAATGCAGCAACACAAACCCTAGAATCTAATGGTTACCTAGGTCCGGCTCTAGACCGCTCCTAACTGCCAAAAGACAAGTCGCAGGATAAATCCTCCACTGCCTCTTTGTCCCCCTGTGGCCGGATAAGTGCCAGGTAAGTGGGAAGGAACCACCACTACAGTGGACCTAATTAATAACCACTAGCCTTAGACACACTCGCCTTAGGCACCACAGAAAAACGCGGATAAGCAATGAATTACCCACGGCCCTCTCTTGTCCTAAATGAGCGCGACAGTCCTTAGAGTCATCTCTAGATTTCTTTTAGTTAATGGGGGTAAATGTGGATGCAAGTTTGGTGGTTTTCGGGGCCTAGGAAGGGTAATGAAATCCCCACCTAATTTGGATTTGGCCGTGCCCCTTAATTTTCCGTATTAACAATGCAAAACAACCAAGAAAAGCAAAATCACGCACAATTTTAATTTGCTTTTGCGGCGCAGCTATTGTTTGCAAAGAATCCAGCAGAAAGGATTAGTTGGAGCTAAAAAGGGAGAGAGGAGAGAGAGAGAAATCACCTGCTGGAAAATTTTCCAGAGAACCTCCTATACTGCGGCGCTTCCGCCGCACAAAGTATGTTTCTGCCGCCCTTCCGCGGTCCAACAGTGGGTTCACTGTACAATTTTTCTTCAGCTGCTTGCTGTTACTATCTCCAGCTCTCTGGTATATCTCAAATAATTTTTCCACAGCACAGAATGCTCCAGATCACCTTGCAATCAATTCACAACACACGTATAAGAGTTTGTACGAATTTTGATTTCAAGAAATGAAACGTAATAATTCTTTCACTTCAAACTATAAAATGTAAACGAATTAGCGCGCGATCCCCGGCAACGGCGCCATTTTGATTGATATGATTTTCTTGGATGTGTTTATCGAATCAAATAGTAAAGAAATCACAACCAAAAATATTTGACCGCAATCAAACAACGGTGTCAGTTGAAGTTAATGAATGAGTGCGGATCGTCCTCAGGGATCTCGAGATTCGTTTGTATTTTTATTTGTTTGAAATGAAATGTTAAGCAACAATAAGAGAAAACACGATTCAATTGATTGATTTGTATTCGTGTGTCACTAATCTTTTCTAAAGAATCAAGAACTATAAACAACAAGAATCGGGTTTCAATGGTATTTTCCAAACGACAATCAAGAATGATAGAAAGGCTCGTAGGAATCGATAGGATCTTTAGATGTGTTGTAGTCTACAATATTTCGTATTCTTGTCCTTCGAAGAATTGATGCTAGATCAATGGTTATCGACGAGAGTTAGGGTTTTCTTGATGAAATTAAAGTTTCATCTCTTAACCCTTGCTCTTTCGAGGATGCCATTTATATTCTAGCCTCTAGCAATTTCAAGAAAAGATCGGATCACCCCAAGCTCGAGCGATGTTGATCAAGAAAGCATCGCATCGAATTTGGTTGTCAATTCTTGAATTTGCTAGGGTTTACAATCTCGTGGGATTCAAGAATTGATTACAAATTTGCTACATCATCATACTAAAGATCGTCTCGACTCCTTAACGAGCGGAGTTTTACTCACGCATCACCACATAGACAATATTCAAGAATAGTAAAGATAACATGATGCGGAATTTAAAAGAAAACAAGAATGGAGAAAATATCACCTTTTATTTAATCAACAATTGTCAATACATTCTTTCAAGATCTACAAGAAGAAAGAAAAATCGATCGTTGACTCGGCTTCGCTCGACTCCGTGGATCGTGGATCTACTTTTGATCTCTTGCCCGATGGAAGATCGGCTCGGCTCATAAAAGGGTTGAAGGAATCTTGCTTGGCTTGCACTCAAGATCTTGAATTGTGGTTGGATTTAGGGTTAGGGTTTCCTACAAGATTTCTCACTAATCTTGAGGAAGAAGAAGATGGAGAAAGAGAGAATGGCTAAGATCTAAGATGTTGAATCTTTTTCTCTCTAGGGTTTCATGATATCATCTCCTCCTCATGAATGAGTCAAGGGTCCTATTTATAGAACTAGGTTTAGGTTTGAATTAGACTTTCCCTCCCAAAGTTTGTTGACAAGTTTGTTGGGGTTTAGCTTAGGGTTTAAGCAAGGGTTTAGGAAAGTTCTAGAAATTTTAGGCTAGTTTAGGAGCTTGATGATCTGGTGGATGTGTCTGGACTCTTCTGGACTTTTGTATGCATTTTTGAGCTGCAGGTACTAACACAGGAGTTGTGGTGAAATTCGAGGAGTTGACTCTCTGGATCCACCGCGCAACCGCCGCGTGAGGTGCCTTTAGGCCGCCCTTCCGCCGCGCATTGATGGGCTTGGGCATTGGGCTTTCTTCTGTGGTCTGATACTTCTGTATTGGTTATTCTTTGATGTTCAGAATTGCAGTTGCCCTTCTGTGTTGATACCAGATTTGCTTTCAATTAGTTTACGAGCAATTGTAATGGTCGAGCAATGAATTGATCGAGCAAGTATCTCTTTTCCTGCATAGACTTCAAAATAGGGGTTGCAAGATATAGAAAATATGCTATGTAATGCAATGCAGTTAATTTCCCTAGAATTTCTGGTTTTAAGGTCGAATACATGTAATTTGATATTTTGCGACTAATTAGCTAATATGTGAATTATGAATACCGTACTCTCCTATATGTATGCAGATGACAAGGAAATTGCCGGTTAAAATATGCAGTATTTTCGACTGATCAGTGGGCCCGGTGCGGTACCCCGGGGCAAGATGAATGTGGTGATGACGTTGAGCCTGGCAGGGGAGCACTACCGACCGGTGATTTTACCTGACGCGTCGGATATCCGGAGGATACCGTCGTAGTCTTGAGATAGATGGTAGGGGCCGGTCTGGACTGATGGCGCCTTAGATATTGTGATTGAGACATTGATATTTTTGAGATTTTGAGGTACAGAGATTACGACACAGAGATATCGAGATATTTGGATACTTGTTTTGTGTCGATGCTGGGCACTGTTTTATGCTGATTTCATTTATGGTACCTCCTATTTAAAAATAAGGAAATCTCACCAAACTATGAAAACAGTTCTTCATTTACATGTATTCTATTTTCATGCATTCATACCTCATTCATATGATATATTGCTACCTGAGGCACTGACACGGGTACATGAGATTACACTCGGGTTAGATATTTACCCTAGCCTTGTTATAGGCTGCATGTTATATATAATTGAGGATATATTATGATCATTGACCTAGGATTGCGTTATTTATGCGATTTCTGTGCGTAGATGTTTTTCTATTCACGAGTTGGCAACTCACTCCCGTTGTGCCCCAGTTTCTTGCAGGTTTGCCGTACAGGTTTCATTACGGCTTGCGGGCATAGTTTCCTTCGGATGATTTGCTAGTAGGTGGGTTTACTTGTATCGTACCCCCCATTATATAACTTGTATATTATTATTCAGTTGTATCTAGAAGTTCCATCAACCAAACTTGTATTTATCTCAGATAGAGACCAGTGATGTTTATTCTTTCGACCTTAGAGTCGCGCGTTGTATTTATGTGGTTTTCTTATGGTTTTGAGTTTCCTTTTGAATTTTGAACCTCGCCGTTGGCGTTATATATTATATTGCTTGTGTGGTTGTGACCGTCGATTGACGAAGAGCTAGCTCCCGCTTGGGGATGCATTTTTATTGATTTCGTATACTATTCATGTTGTATCCCGTTTGGGGGCCAGTATTTACAAAGGAGACTCTGCCGAAATTTTCAGAAAATACTTGATGTTTTAAAAACGCATAATTCGGCTTATGCTATTAAAACTACTTGTTTTAAATTGGTTTTCCTTCACTCTACTACTTTTCTTGGTTTGGATTTCTGGATTTTCGGCTTACTTAGATTACGTACGCCTCGAGACGTTTCGTAGTTTAAGTGCCGGTCATGTTCCATTTTTTTTGGGTCGTGACAAAGTTAGTATCATAGCGTTAGGTTTTACCTTCGGAGCGTAGGATGACCCTTGGTTGATGGAATAGGTGACTAAAGTAGAGTGACGTACCGTTGGTATGTTCCGCGGCATATTTACGACACGCCACTCCACTTAAGAAGCCTTAGGATGTACATTTCCTTGTTCAATATTATATTCCTTCCTGATCTAGCCTCATCGGTACCAGTTTGGTTTTGCTGCCACGATTACGGGCAGGGAGAGCTACGGCTAGAGTTGCGGTCAGCACGAGCTCGTCATGAACGAGGACTGACCAGGGCATGATTCCGGCGAAACCCGATTGTAGAGAGGTGTCTTTTGATTGTGTTTTACGCCACGAGCGTTGGATGGATCTCCGTATGAGATTGCTCGGACGTGCAGATTAGCACTAGAGGATTGAGCCAATGATAGAGGCCAGCCAGATTTTGATGACCGCTGGTGTGTTGCTTATTCATGATGGTCGAGGCACTGTTCAGCATGCAGATGAGCGAACCAGTTTTTGCTGCGAACGATGAGATATTGCCCCAGATGCTGGAATTAGTGCAGTACGAGTTGTACTAAGAGATGATAGAAGGTCGCTAGTCATCGAGGATGAATGACTAGGACATGTGGATCGTTCGCCTACCCCGATGCGAGGTCATCAGATAGAATGATTCCAGCTAGAGACGACTTCACGCGGAGACGTTGGGAGTCGACAGAGACGATCGAATGTCAGAAACCTATTATTCCAAGTTTAAAGTAGTCGGAAAGACATGCAGGCAATTCTATGGTCCCTCTAGAAGAATGAAACCCTAACTCGACTTAATGACCGTGTGAAAGCCTTTGAACCTTCGGGTTTGCGGCAGTTCTACGGCGCCATTAGTGAGGCTTGGGTTTGCCCTTCTACGGCTGGACCACCGATGCTGTGGTATGTACTCGATACTATTATACTGTACCCAAGATGTTGAGCTCTTGGGGGATTATGAGGTTTTGACGACTCGATTGGATGGCTCGACTTAATTCGGATGCTAGGTGGTGAGATGCATTTCTTGGGAGACTCCCGATATGAGGATAGCCGTTGGAGCTCAGTCCATGTAGCCACGATGAAACGAGTCCGAAGCAGTCGACATTAGAGAAAGTGGAGTAAAGAGGTCCATACAAGATCTGGATAAGACGACGTTCCACTCCGCCGACATCAGAGATGTGATACGCATGCCGAGGCAGAGTACTGGATATACCTTCCAGAAGGAGTCGCGATGGGTATGCAGCCGTTCCGGAACAAGATGCAGATATAGGAAAGGACGATGACTTCCGGACAGTTGGCAAAGACGAGACATGGAAGAGACCGTGAGCAGGATTCCTTCCAGGACACTGCTGCAATGATACTTGCACCCAGGATCAGATGTGTCACGTACATTCAGAGAGGCAGAGGCCGACGCCAGTGATATGCTGTCTTACGAGTGGTCGCGATGATTGACCGAGAGATGACCAGAGAAGTGCCAGAATGGGATCATCCCCGTTAGCACACCTGACAGGGCCGATGAGCCGATGGACCGAGAGATTGGTAATTCACAGTGAAGACCTTGACCCAGTAGTGGTCATTGTTACGCACACCAGCAGGCCAGAGTTCATGATCATCGACGAGACGTCCCACTAGTGACCGCGACAGTTGGCCCGAGATTCTTAGAGGATGCACTTGAGCGGTACTATTCCGCCATTATTGATTTCGATGTTTTGGGTGATTTATTCGCATGATTTGATTTTGATGATTGAGGATTTACGATCCTTGCACAGTGTTGCACTTGATATCGTTTTCGTGCTTGGGTTTCACATGTTTGTGATTTTACGGTTTTAGACATTTGAGTTGATTTTGTACGTATGCACGCACACGATTGGTTCCTGTACTCTGTATAGTTTATATATGCTTGCAGTGCAGTGATACGCCTTTTGTGCACTTAGATGCATTGGACTTTGATTTCGATGGTGATGTGCGATATTTGTTTTGTGCACCTTGTGCACCTGATTTGATTTTGCGCATGTTCGGCACTTGATATTGGATTTCATGATTTCGTGCACGATGGATGCACCTGATTTGGATTTTCGCGTATGTTGGGCGCATGTTTTGAAGTGTGATTTTGGTGCACACCAGATGCACTAAATCGAGATTTTTCGTGCATGTCAGATGCACCTGATTTTGCTGCCAGGCACGCATGTTGCCTACGACAGATGTTTCGTGCACACCCGATGCACTTAGATGTTGTTTCTGTGCACAGGTATGACACATATATGGATTTTTATTTCTGTGCGCACAAGACGCGCGTAGTATTCATACACGTATTTTGGAGATTGATTTTTCTTATAGAGCAGTACGTTTTTATGATATTGCTATGTGTTTTCGTACTGAGCAGGACTAGTCAGAGGACAGTACCTGAATATATTTTACATGTATAGTTTCGAGTTATATCATATTGGTTTTGCTTTGGATTTAGTATTGATGTTTTCCCCATGACTCCGATGATTGCGGGATGCTTGACGGAGTTCTGATTTGAGTTATATGCTCATTTTTCATGCGCATGCGTTGCGCTACGATTTGTTTTATGTATTTATGATTTCGGAGCCCCGGCGATTTGATGGTTTTGGCTGAAATATTTTAGTATTTCGGGGAAGTTTTAATTTAAATTCGGGGACCGAATTTCTTTAAGGGGGGAAGATTGTAACGTTTTGAAAATCGTTTCGGTGAAATTTCGAAAAAACGGAAAAATAACGGGGGGTTTCTGTAAAAAGTCAAAATGCAAATATCTTTATTATAAAATTAAATATACATATTCTAGCTATGTAATTACTAGTATTTGGTGTTTATTGAGCCACTGGTGAAATTTTAAATTTTCTGAAAAAAATATTATTTTAATATTATTTTAAGCCGGTAAGAAAATACATTAAATTAGCGATAAATACAAATTTAAATGGGCTAATTTTAATCTTTAAAATCATGTTAATTAAAATCTAGTTGTAATATAAATTTTTAGTATTTTATTTCAAGTTTTAATTGATTTATTTTATGGAAAACAAAAATATAGTTATTTTGAACTAAAACTTGCAAATATGGTATTGTGGGGGGTCTTTTTGCATAGAATTTTTTTGTAAAGTCTCTCACACTCACCCTCACTCCCCTTGGCCGGCCCCACACTATTGTATCAGCCCAAGAATTTTATTTCTCTCTTTTTGACCTTAAATCAAGTGAGAAATGGGTTAAAATAAGGTTTTTATATAGTAAAGTAGGTGGGGGTATTATGGTAATTTGGGAGGGGCTTTGACTTGGATTCTTTTCCACAAATCCCCCACACCTCTATCCACTCCCTCCTCAGCCGAAAATCTGCACCACAACAGCCCCCATTTCTTCTCCTCTTTTCTCTTCAAAACTCCATCCAAAATGCTTCAAAAAAATCCCACAAAATCAAATTCTAATCCCTACCCATTTCTTCTTGACCTATTCTAGTGTGGATCATGGATCAAGAGAGCAAATTGGAGGCCAAGATTTTGGTGCTAGGTCTCTAATTTTGTGAGGTATAATCTTAGCATTTTGCATAAGTTATTGTTTGATTACTTCAATCTAGCTATTATGTGTTTAATTAGGAGTTAATTGTGGTTTTGATATTAAATATGTAACTTTCAAGAAAGGGTTTTGAATGCAACTTAGGGTTTTATGATGTGAGATTATGGTTGTGTGATATTTTTGACATGTTAATGTTATGCTAAAGCAAATCTAGTTGTTAGTTGTATTTTTGTTAATTTAAATTGTGTTAATTACGCTAATTTGTAAACTAGGTTTTTAAAATTTATTGCAAATGTTAGACTAAAAATCTAATTAGGTTTTTCATGACTTCATTAACATGATTAAGTGTAGTTTAACACTTTAGTTCATGGAAATCCAACCTAAATTGTGGTTTGTACATTTTGCTATAAAATTGTTAAAATTTAGGTATTTTGTAAACTAGAATTTTAGGGTTTTTGGAATTTAATGAGATTAAATTATGAGAATTGTTTTTATGACTTATTTAAGTTATTTAATAAGTATTATGGCCGCTAGAATTGTTTAAACATCATGTTTTGTACAAAAATGGCGAATTGTGTTTGCTAGATTTTCGGAAAAATGACTTTTTAAGTGAAATTGGGGTTTTTGTGAATTTTAACCTATTTTATATTAAAATTAGTGTTCGTGAATGTGCAAAAGAGTGTATTTGGATTTTTCTCGATGGTTTGGCGTTTGTACGCCGACGTCGAGGGTTTTTGGGTTGATTTGTTAAAGCAACCATAGGTTTTGATCTATGAGGGATTCGTGCGTCGTTTTGGTCATGAGTCGGATTTTAATACGATACGGTGCGTTATGATATGTAGGTATCCCATGTGGACTTCGAGACAACAAGCAAGCGCATGGCGACATCGGCACCGGCGAACGAGGACCAGGTGAGTAGATTTATATCTACGGGGAGAAGTCGGGTGGATGGCGTATAGCACCCCCGCAGTCCGTGGTGGTGTATACGGATGCGTATACACACCAACAATTATTATATGTTACTTAGGATTAATAACGATATTTAGGATGGATATTGGTGTGTTGGATTATTTTAGTGTTGCGAACCCTAGGGTAGTGTTGCACTACACATACACACATACATACTTGCATACATTCCTATTTATATGTGCTCATGGGATTCTCTATAGTTTATGTGTTCACATAGGTATGGGACTATGTGTTCATATACTGGATTTGAGAATAGTATTTGGAATTTGAGATGAGTCGATGAGATTGGGCTTGAGGCCAGGAGATCGGTGATGTGATTTGGTTTGTATTGATATACGACATGATGTTTTAGCGGGTCTTTTGCCGTAGTGATTCTTACACCTGCATGCATACTTAGGCGGTATCAGTATTGTACTAGACATGGATCAGTACCCCGATCATGATATTTGATAAAGAGGATACCAGATGAATAGTACGATGAATATGATTTTGACCCGTACCCAGATTTGGGATGCCGTACGACGGATTTACGTACGAGCTATTTATTGATGATTGATCCGCACTCTTGACTTGGAATGTCTAATTATAGATATGGTATCGGATATGATATTATTGAGGCGGGATCACCGACTAATATATATACAGGTATGTATATATATCGACTCAGATGTTAGGCGGTTTCCTTACCTGTAGTCCAGCTGGTTAGCTTAGCCCTTTAGTTTAGTTTAGTTGTTAGATTAGATTCGATTCTTACCTATTTCAAAAACTAACGAATCGTGGGTATTTTAAAAGACAGCCCAAGGGATCCTACGGATATTTCAAAAGACGTATCTTTTCATAAAAACACCGTAGCCCCTATTTTCAAAACCCCATTATTCGTGTTATTTCAAAAGGCACCATTTGTAGAAATTTTATTAGATTAATGCAGATTAGTTATAGTTGCGTCTAGTTTTCAGCTACCACTTATTATTGTGGTTCGCTTCGCATCGCATACTTATGTTATAATTTCTTATTGAAATGTTGATATCATGCTGTTAGGACACCAGCACCATTACCGATGATGCGTATGTACCACATACACTTACTTGCCGGCTCACACACATCTTCATCGGTAATTGCCATGTCACGTACACCTTAGAAATATTATTGCTTAACTTAGCTTGATAACTCGTAGTTTGACATAATATTAGTGTACTTACCTTATATGCCAGCTTAGATATTGTAGTTATTACTTGTCACTTCATGCATACTGTTATTCATTGTTATGCCGTATTCATGGATTCTCATATTTATATTCATGGTTTTACATGCTATTGATGATTCGGATTCCCATGATATTTTCTGGATTTGGAGGAAAACCGCAAAAACATATATAAACTGCTTTCTCTCTTTTTAAATAAAAAAATGCGGTTTTCCTATGATGTATGAGTCGTCCACCATGAGTTTGCTGATGGATTTCGAGACCCGATTCGAGGAGTTGGATGAACCGTTTCGGGTACATGGTGGGCCCAGTGTGGTACCCCGGGGCAAGATGAATGTGGTGATGACGTTGAGCCTGGCAGGGGAGCACTACCGACCTGTGATTTTACCTGACGCGTCGGATATCCGGAGGATACCGTCGTGGTCTTGAGATAGATGGTAGGGGCCGGTCTGGACTGATGGCGCCCTAGATATTGTGATTGAGACATTGAGATTTTTGAGATTTTGAGGTACAGAGATTACGACACAAAGATATCGAGATATTTGGATACTTGTTTTGTGTCGATGCTGGGCACTGTTTTATGCTGATTTCATTTATGGTACCTCCTATTTAAAAATAAGGAAATCTCACCAAACTATGAAAACAGTTCTTCATTTACATGTATTCTATTTTCATGCATTCATACCTCATTCATATGATATATTGCTACCTGAGGCACTGACACGGGTACATGAGATTACACTCGGGTTAGATATTTACCCTAGCCTTGTTATAGGCTGCATGTTATATATAATTGAGGATATATTATGATCATTGACCTAGGATTGCGTTATTTATGCGATTTCTGTGCGTAGATGTTTTTCTATTCACGAGTTGGCAACTCACTCCCGTTGTGCCCCAGTTTCTTACAGGTTTGCCGTACATGTTTCATTACGGCTTGCGGGCATAGTTTCCTTCGGATGATTTGCTAGTAGGTGGGTTTACTTGTATCGTACCCCCCATTATATAACTTGTATATTATTATTCAGTTGTATCTAGAAGTTCCATCAACCAAACTTGTATTTATCTCAGATAGAGACCAGTGATGTTTATTCTTTCGACCTTAGAGTCACGCGTTGTATTTATGTGGTTTTCTTATGGTTTTGAGTTTCCTTTTGAATTTTGAACCTCGCCGTTGGCGTTATATATTATATTGCTTGTGTGGTTGTGACCGTCGATTGACGAAGAGCTAGCTCCCGCTTGGGGATGCATTTTTATTGATTTCGCATACTATTCATGTTGTATCCCGTTTGGGGGCCAGTATTTACAAAGGAGACTCTGCCGAAATTTTCAGAAAATACTTGATGTTTTAAAAACGCATAATTCGGCTTATGCTATTAAAACTACTTGTTTTAAATTGGTTTTCCTTCACTCTACTATTTTTCTTGGTTTGGATTTCTGGGTTTTCGGCTTACTTAGATTACGTACGCCTTGAGACGTTTCGTAGTTTAAGTGCCGGTCATGTTCCATTTTTTTCGGGTCGTGACAGGTTAGCTACCGCACACTGCGCCTTGACAAGGTCAACAAACGCAGCACGTATACTAAACTGGATTTATCTGAAATGACGGAGGGCTACGACAGGTTTTTACGAAAACCTATTGCGTAATGAACTCGATATCGTTGTAGAATCAAATGATTTTTGAAATGGAGTGTTTTTGAGGCTTTTCTAGTTTTGCTAAAGGAGTCACTCCCGGTGAAGGGATCGTCGGTCCTTTCCTCGTCGAATGAGGTGCGGGATATATCATATATATCACTGTGCAAAGCAAAAAACTCTTAAAAGCAATCAAAAGACAAACCGAATGTGTAGCATCTGCCAGTTATTGCTAAAGGAGTCACTCCCGGTGAAGGGATCTCGGTCATTTCCTTATCGAATAAGGTGCAGGATATATCATATATATCGCTGTGCAAAGCAAGAACTGTAGCTACCTGTTTTATTTTGAAATTCGATTCTACAACATCTTAGGTTTCTTTTACTTTCATTAATCACATTAATGAAGTCCCATCATTTAAGTACCTAAACATCACAGATAAATACGACGTACACTTATGCCATCCGCATTCGCCTCGATGTCCCCTCGTGCACCGTTAGGTTAGGTAACTAACGGCAGAGCGGGGCAGGGCTAGCGCGGGTGTAAAACATAAGTAACGTCTATATAATATATCATATATACTATATACTGTATCTATCACAGAACATCACATGATCACATCACAGATATCGCAGCAGAAGAATCATATGAAATATTGGATATACTAGGACGTCCGTGTTTTGAATACGAGCCAGTATAAAACACGGATTCCACGGTTGTGATGAATAGCCAAACCCACACCCCTAGACCCCTACGAGAGAGGCAAGCAACCCTACCAATTCTAGAGTTAGGAGACCCGGACTCGACTCCTCGAGTTGGTCTCCCACTGGACTCCAGAACCCGGTTACTTGTGCCCTCCTCCTTGGGTCTATCCTAGTGCGGAAAAGTAAATGATATACAAACGGTGACAACTCCCGCAACCTGGAAGCGCCCCAATAAAAGAATATTACATACAAGTTTTTACATGAATGAAAAATGAAAAACACTCATCTCACATAAAAAACCCCGGCTATTCAAACACGACGATCCAATATAACATATCCAGCAACACATAACATCACATATCATCAACGTAAGTAAATATGTCCATCCCAATTGTCGTTGACATATAGCAACGAAACCGGCGATATCACATATTACACTTACGGTCACAGAAAAGAAAGTGTAAAACTACAACAGTTGGAATCCGCAACCACCTCAGACATCTCATGCCTGACCAAATGAATTACTTAGACATCACATGCCTAACAATTATAAACCGCGCATTTTAGTCTCAAAATCGAAAACTCTTTTCAATATCAAGTCGGGTAATTCAACAAGATTCCCGACATCCTGATCGAATGCTCGTCGCAAACTTCAGTAGACAGTCGCACCCCCGATACCGTCGACGAAGTGCACCAAGGCGGAACACCGCTACCGGAAGCACCCGAACGGATGCTTTCGGCGACGGGGTTCTCCTACAGTCACTTGGTCGGGGCTATGGAGTGAGGCTGTCTATTAAGTTTACCCGGCGAGTATCCGCGTATACTACGTGATTGCGACGGACTTTTGATCACATCAAAATTCCGTGGCAACCGATCAAGTGAGACTAAAGTGCTACGTTTATAACATTCATTCAGTTATCTCATAACTTTTGTGAATTCCAATTATTGTATCCCATTCCGGATAAATAGAAAATGTAAAACTTTCCGATCGAACAATCGAACATCCAAGTTTTCCCGATACAGATCAACACATGAAATAAGTCTAACAACATTCAGTTCGTGCCTCAGTACCAACGGTCCAGCCGTAGAAGGGTCAAGCCAACGCCTCACATGTGGCACGCCGTACTGCCCCAAACCCGAAGGTTCAAAGGGCAGTTCAAGACGGTCACATAATCGAGTTAAGGTTTGTTGTCTTCTAGAGGGTCCATCGCGTTACTTGCACTACTTAGAACGTCGTTAAACTACGGAAAAATCCAACACTTGGAAATTTCCCGACAGGGGAAAAATTGGGTATTTATATCCGGTCGAACTTTTTAACATATTCTAAAATTTATCCGGAAAGCCAAATAGACAAAATTTGATACCCCGATCGAAACACCGAATCCCCAAAACAACTCCAGAAAATTCAACTCTTGAAACAGTATTAAAAATGCCCAGAAAATACAAACAACAGAGGTATGAATTACTGTGCAAAGAACCGTCGCTAATGCCTTCAACTCGCCGCGGAACAGCCGCTAAAGGGGGGTAAACGCCGCGGTTCCGCGGTCAACCTGGGGAATTAGTGGCTCGTTTTTCATGGTAATTCATACAATACTCTACTGAATTTTTTAAGCACTTTTAATTTGGAAAAAACCACGATTTTACAAAATGTCCAGAGAGCATGATTGAGATCGGGATTCGGGTTCGTTCGGACTTCAAATTCTGTCTGGACTTCGCCTAAGGCTCTAGCTAGGCTCTGATACCATTGAAATGTTCCTAGGCACCCTAAGGTGGTCTCACAAGGCATCGAACATGCCAATATAAAAATTTATGGGTGCCGAGAGACCCGACTACGGATCGTCGGCTAGATTTTAGGCGAAAAACAATCAAGTTAACAACTTAACTATCGAGATATCGGAAATACAACCTTTGTAGATCCGGTGCTCCACCTCCATAGCTCCGCAACGAAGTCGTCTCCGCTGTCCAAAAGGAATCCGGGCTCTAGAGTCGGCTTCGTCGGAGAAAAAGCGAGCTAGGTCGTCGATGTCCATGCCGAAGATGATCTACGTCGAGGCATCGCTAAATCAAGCTCCCCCTTCACCAAGCCCTAAAAACTTGTGAAGGAAACACACTCTACTACTTGGCAAGAGGTAGAGGATGAAGAAATAGGAAGTGGGTAGACTTTAGATTTGGATTTCTCACTTGTTTGCTCAATTCACCATTGATGAAGAAAGCTTTTTCTTCTTGAGTTCAAGGAAGAAGAAGAAGAAATGTTATCATAAGTTAATTCCAAAATGAAAAGAATAATCCATTCTTATCATCATAGAACCATGGTTTAGTGTAGAGAATTAATCATGGTTGAATGGTATGGTTAGGGTTAAGGATGAGATAAGAATGGTGAACTAAGTCAAAGCTTCATGAAGCTTTAACTAAACAACAAATGAAGCCACCATTCTTTTCTCTTTTCCATTTATTTTCCAAAATGAATAAATACATAAATAAAGAAAAGAAAACCCTAATCATAATCTTAACCATGGTCTAATTCTTTACATTTAACCAAGTTAACATGTATCATCAAACATGATACAAACATTTGCACAAAAAGTATATCACATATACAACTTGTGCATCCAAGTGAGAAAATCCATTTAAAGTAAACCAATACTAGTTAATGCAAAGTAATATATCAAATATATAATTATGCATTAAATCATTAAATCAACACTTGATTCAATGATCCGGTCATGTCGCACACAACCGACTAGTATACAATGTATCGGCTTATCGAATCAACTCTTGAATCGATAACTAGGTTATATCGCATACAATCATTCGACACATTGATCGCGAGAATGAAATACGGTATCACATACACGCATTATTCTCGGTCCCGCACATATCTCATATGCGCTCCTATTTCGTTTCGCTTGAGCCAGGAAACCTCTGTGTAGGACTCTAAAGACTCGTCAATACGCCGGCAGCAGGTGATGATCATATCAAACACCCACAAGCCGCAAACGGTCTGCTAAACGTAAGGGCCACCCGGGTATTGAGCGATCAGAAGATCGACGAGCAAGCCCGCTCACACTCCAGTGAATCCAACCAGTAACACTACCATACAGTCCGGTCTGATCGTCTGATATGTCGCATATCTCGCCTAGGGGTGGTAAACGTCAGACCCCAATAGCTCGATAAGTCGTGTCGATATGAGGCTCATAACGGGTCGAGAAACTACTGGTAACACTTACCAGCAATTCTCTGATCAGCCCTGGCCAGGGACTTCCTGTTATAGCCAATCGAACACAGTGCAACATCAACTCCCTATACCGGGAGAGACGAATCCCCTCCTATCGCTCATTGCCTCCATGTGACTCGGGACTGTACCCAAAAACCACCGTTTTGCACGCCCTCTTGGACGTGGTAAGATGGAAATCAAAGCACAGTGGGAACCACACAAGACTCTATGACGATCTCGGGTCAACAGACTACTCTGTACCAGTGTCACCAGAGAACTGCCATCTGACGTAAGGTATATTACCATCTGGGAGTTCTCGGCGAGTCCGTCCAGTGTACGCAGTCTCTACTGAGCACCCGTATATCATCTCTGATGTCAAACACCAATGGATATGGGATCATCCATCGCCCATCTGTATGGGTCGAGAAGGTATACGCTAGTCTACTCTGGTATATCGATGCCCCATCTCGATACACCCACGACTAGGGACTTTGAAGGATGTACTTATGGACTACCATGTCCCTACTAGTATGATCCGCATCATAGTCCAGGTAGTCAAGTACACATCCTAAGGGCTTTACCAACATGTAACAGAGAGACAATCAGTGTACACG
Source organism: Agapanthus africanus (assembly GCA_030015575.1). NCBI lineage: Eukaryota > Viridiplantae > Streptophyta > Magnoliopsida > Asparagales > Amaryllidaceae > Agapanthus > Agapanthus africanus. Next base: position 266,224,547 of record JASDDO010000016.1, on the reverse strand, counting down.
TTAAGGTAAAGAGTAACCAGATAGCATACTATCATGTCGAGCAAGAAAGTCCTCCCTATATATGTCCCAGCATCCACTACAATATACATCCAATGTACAGTAATGGCCTCTAGGGCATACATATAACTAACAGTGATGTGGTCTTACTGTATTGGCAATTCGGAGTGTTTCGTGTTCGTAATTTTAATATCATTTCGGGTTATTTAGACGACGTTAAAAAGTTCGAACGGATATCAATAACCCAATTTTTCTCTCGCTAGAAATTTTCCAAGAGTTGGATTTTTCCGTGTTTAAAATCTTTAGAAAATCATGCAGGTGATTCTGTGGACCCTCTAGAAGAACGAAACCTTAACTCGATTCCGTGACCGTCGGAACCGCCATCAAACCCTAGGATTTGTGGTAGTTCCGCGGCGCCATAGGTGAGGCAAGGGTTGACCCTTCTACGGTTGGTCCATAGGTGCTGTGGCATGTTCTGGGTACTTTTTAAACTCCGCTCAAGTGTTAAGCTTTTTGAGAAATTTTGGGTATTTGTTTATTCGATCGAAAAGTTTAACATCGTCTAACTATCTGTGATTGTCATACAATATTTGGAATCCACAATATTTAGTTATGTGATAACTAGTTTGAATTTTATAAATCTAGCAGTTTAGTCTCATTTGATCGGTTGGCACGGAATTTTGATGTGGATCAAAAGTCCGTCCCAATTACGTAGTGTATGCGGATACTCGCCGGGTAACCTTACCAGATAGCCATGCCGCATAGCCCCGACCAAGTGACTGTAGGAGAACCCCGTTGCCAAAAGCATCCGTTCGGCTGCTCGTGGCCACGGTGTTCTGCCTAAGTGCACTTCGTCGATGGCATCGGGGGTGCGGCCGTCTACTAAAGTTTCTGACGAGCATTCGATCTGGTTATTGGGAATCTTGTTGAATTGCCCGACAGGTTATTGGAAAGTGTTTTCAATATCGAGATTAAAATGCGGGGTTTATAATTTTTAGGCATGTGATATCTAAGGAATTCATTTGGTAAGGCATGAAATCCAAAGTATGTGATACATTAGGTTTATGATGTCTAAGGTGGTTGCAGATTCCAATTGTTGTAGTTTTTCACTTTCTTTTCTGCGACCGTAAGTATAATATGTGGTGTATCTCCGGTTTCGTTGCTATATGTCAACGACATTTGGGATACACATATTTACTTACGTTGATGACATGTGATGTTATGTGTTGCTTGATATATTATATTGGATCGTCGTGTTTGAATAGCCGGGTTTTTTTATGTGAGATAAGAGTTTTTCATTTTCATTCATGTAAAAGCTTGTATGTAATATTCTTTTATTGGGGCACTTCCTGGTTGAGGATGATATCACCATTGATGTATATTGTTTACTTTTCCGCATTAGGATAGACCCAAGGAGGAGAGCACAAGTAACCGGGTTCTAGGGTCCAGTGGGAGACCATCTCGAGGAGTCGAGACCGGGTCTCCTAACTCTAGAATTGGTAGGGTTGCTTGCCGCTCTCGTAGGGGTCTAGAGATGTGGGTTTGGCTATTCATCGCGACCGTGGAATTCGCGTTTTTTATTGGCTTAATTTAAAACACGGAATTCCTAGTATATCCAATATTTCATATGTGTTCTTCTGCTGCTGATATTCTGTGATGTGATCACTTTAAATGTTGAGACGAATGCTTATATTTTATATATATGATATATAATAAATATTGATGCTTTCGTTTCTTCTGTGATGCTTAGGAAGCATAATTTGATGGGACTTCATTAATGAGATTAATGAAATAAAAGAAACTTAAAGATGTTGTAGAAACTTGTTTTAAAAACCGGTAGCTTTAGTTTTTGCTTTGCATAGCGGTATTCTTTGTAGAATATCCAGAACCTTATTCGATAAGGAAAGAGCCGAGATCCCTTCACCGGGAGTTACCTCTTTAGCGAAACTGGCAGATGCTATAACCCACTCGGTGTTGTCATTTGATTGCTTTTTTAGTTCATGTTTTGCATAGTGGTATTTGTGAAATATCTCGCACCTCATTCGATGAGGAAAGAGCCGAGATCCCTTCACCGGGAGTGACATCTTTAGCAAAACTAATAAAAGCCTAAAAACACACATTTTCAAAATCACTCGATTCTACAACGATATCAAGTTCATTACGCAAAGGGTTTTCTTAAAAACCTGTCGTAGCCCTGCGTCATTTCAGATAAGGACCATTTAGTATCCGTGCTGCGTTTGTTGACCTCTGTCAAGGCGTAGTGTGCGGTAGCTGATTAGTGCTTATCTGCAAAGCATATGATGCGATTAGATTAGGGCAGTCGTACGACCTTGTTGACCTCTGTCAAGGGTCGTGCGGGTGGGTTTAATTCAATCATGAAATGGCGAGTTGAACTTGACTAGCGCACTATGGTTTGTTGACCTCTGTCAAGATCATAGGACGCTAGGGGTAAAATATTATCGGGAATTTCAAGTGTTGAAATTTGCAATGAGATTGCATACCTTCATGAGATAGTTGGATCCCGATACCCACTGCGAGTAAGAGTTACTCCTAGGAGAGTTTTGCACATTACAATTGGCCGATCAAGTAGGTCTCTAGAAAAGTGTTAACGGGGTTACGCCCCTGGGAAAACGAGGTTTATTTTAATTAGGTCCGTATGAAAGCACGGGGAACCTCCCTCAAAATACTGACACTGGCCTGGCCGAAAGATTGGCGAACTTGTAGGGTGTATTTAATCCCGACTAGTCTTACCTTTTAGGGTTTGAAGGAAGATTTGATAAAAACAGTGGGAGCCATCCTGATTAGATAAAATGATAACCAATCTAATCTTGCAAGAGCATACGCAGAGTGTTTTATTCTCTCTCTCTCTCTCTCTCACTCTCTCCTGGTAGCGACCATGTCACGCCTTAATCAAGATAATAATATGGATGCATTGACCGAACCTGCTTATTATACTGAGCTGGGGAACGTTGGTTCCGCTCTATCTTATAATAGTTATAAGTCCGAGCAGGAAATAGGGGAATATCCGGATTCCCATGCCACCCAATTGAAGAAAGAGCATGTTGATGCATATTCTTCGGGTGTGTTCATTACCAAGAACTGTTTCTCAATATCCTCTACGTCCTAAGTATGAGACACCGGATCAGGATCCTACATATGTAAGAGTTGCATGGGCTACAAAACGGTAGAGAACTGAGAATGGATGATATATCTCTAAGTGTTATAGAATGGTGCAATTGTTGCAGCCAAATCAGTTGGCAAATAGCACCTTGTATTACCAAATGGTAAATATATTGATTCTGAACAAATGTTATTACATACCGAACCTGATATACATCATTACATAAAATTCTTTATTAAGTTAAAGAAGGATATAATTGTGTATTGGAGGATAATGTTGTGAACATTTTCCTGAATCAAGAGTTGATTGGATCATGCACGTTATGTAATGGCATATACGTTCTAAATCAAACCACAGTTCAAAGTATGTAGAACACACACAAAAGGAGTAGTTCAGAAATGAACGAATCCTTCTTGTGGCATTGTAGACTAGGTCATATCAATGTGACACGACCAACTATGTTACATAAGCATGAATGTGAGAATCTGTTCGAATTTTCATCTTATGATACTTTCCAGTCTTGTCTCAAAGGTAAAATGACCAATACTCCGTTTATTAGAAACAGAGAAAGAGTTGTTGAACTCTTGGGACGGATATATGATGATGTATACGGTCCTATGTCTACAAATGCTAAGGTTGGTTCTTCGTACTTCATTATATTCACTGATCATCTCTCAGGATTCGGACATATGTTCCTGTTGAAACACAAGTCTAAGACTTTTGAGAAATTCAAGGAATATAAGCTTGAAATTGACAACCAATCGGGTAGAAGTATTAAAGTCCTACGATATGATCGAGGAGGCGAATACTTGGGCATGTAGTTCCTGGATTTTCTAAAAGGAGAATGAGATTCTCTCTCATCTTACTCTTTCGTGTACACGACAGCACAACGGTGTATCGGGGCAGAGGTATCGCACCCTATGAGATATGGTGCGCTCAATGATGAGTACTGCTGAGTTTCATGTTTCCTTTTGGAGTTATGCACTTGAGAAGCTGCATACCTATTGAATGGGGTTCCATCCAAATCAGTGCCTACCACTCCATATGAGATATAGTATGGGAAAAGACCATGTTTTAAACGAGTTAAGATATGGGGTTGTCCGGCCTATGTTGAAAAGCAAAATCCGGAGAAACTCGAGGCAATGTCAGTTCTGTATAAGTTTGTTGGATATCCCGAACATTCGTGAGGGTATATCTTCTACCACACTGAGGAGCAAAAGGTGTTTTGTTTCTCAGCATTCCACCTTTTTAGAAAAGGAATTTCTTATGAAGAAATTTGTGGTCATGAGGTAGAACTGGAAGGAGTTCCAGCTAAACAAACCAACAGCTGATGATTTGGTAAAACCAAAGGATTCAATAGTCTCCAACGAACCTCAGCCTCTCCGCGAATCTGGTAGGGTTTCTCATCCACTGGAGAGATACTACGGTCTTCTAGGTGACAGTGGGAGCGAGGATTGCATCATGGTAGATGATGGCCCAACTAGGTCCATGCAGGCCATCACAAGTGGAGACTTTGTGAAATGGCTGGATGCTATGCAATCAAAGATGGAATCCATGCACACCAACAAAGTATGACTTTGGATGTTGCACCTAAAGGGGCAAAACCCATCAGGAGCAAATGTATCTTGAGAAGATTCTTGGTGTAGATGGAAAAGTTGAGACTTTCAAAGCTATGCTTAAGTCCATCACGATTAAAGAAAGTATCGCGGAGTTGGAACATCTGTTTTGATGTGGCAGTCAAAGAGTTTGACTTCATCAAAAAGGTAGATGAACCTTGTATATACAAGAAGGTTGTAGAGAGTAAGGATGTCTTCCACGTATTGTACGTAGATGACATACTCTTGATAGGAAATGGTTTCCTATGCTACACTCGGTCAAGCTCTTCTTATCACGAAGATTCTCTATGGAAGATCTGAATGATACCTACTACATCTTATGGATTATGATCTATGGTGATAGATCTAAGTGGATGTTGGGAGTGTCCTAAATCTAGGTACATTAACACCGTACTAAAGCGGTTTAGTATGGAAGATTTTAAACGTGGTGGTTCGCCCACTTACTTAGCAATCACTCTCTCCAAAAAGATGTCTTCCAAGACTGATTTGGAGAGAGCTCGCGTGCAAGGTGTTAGTTATATGTATGTCCTAGAGGCCATTACTGTACATGGGATGTGATTGGAGTGATTTTCCGATTGTGTCGTGTTTTTGAGAAAATAGATTTTAGAAATCACAACCAAAAGAATTATTTTGACCGCAATCAATAACGGTGTCGGATGTAGCGCGTTAGTAAGTGCGGATCGTCCACAGGGAAAGTGAGTTCCGTTCAATTTCCGAATTAGATGAGTTGAAAATTTAGGGCAAAGAAAACAAAACAATTCATGATTTGCATTTAAAGATCAAGAAATAAGAAAAATCTAGATCTAGAAAAGACATTAAAATCAAGAATTGAGATGTGTGATAATTTCCAACCAACAATCAAGATTAGAAGTATGGCTCGTAGGAGTAGATCGGATCTATAGATGTGATGAGATCTAAAGATTACTAATTCTTATCCATTAATGAATTGATACTAGATCGATGCAAAATTCATCGAGGTTTAAGGATCATGCAGGAAAATTAGGGATTTCGCAACTAATCGTTTGTCCTTTCGATGGATCACATTCAAATTCTAGCTTCTAGTTAATCAAATGTTTAATAGTTGTTCCCTAGTTTCGAGTGAACACGATCAAGAAAGCATCATCTCGAAACTAGGTCATTAATCATTTGATTCACTAGAATTTCCAAACATTATAGGATTTAAGAATTGTAGAAATATCTAAATCATCATCATCTAAAGATCGTCACAACTCCTACACGAGCGGAGATTACTCAAACATCATGATCACAAACACAATCACAAATTGAGATCTAATCATTATGCTTGAATTAAAAGATAAGCAAGAATATAGAAAAATTCACCTTTATTTATCGACAAATTTCGTTACAACTCTCTTGATTTACAAAAGGAAGGAACTAGATCGTCGATTTCGGCTTCGCTCGGCTCCTTGAGTCGCGGATCGGCGTGGATCTCTTGCTCCGTTGGAAATCCGGCGTCGCTTGCTAAAGGTTGAAGGCTCTCTTGCTCAAATTGATCTCGGGATCTTGATCTTGATTTTGAATTGGAGATGGGAATTGAATTTGGCACAAGCTTTTGTCACTAAACTTGTGGGTAGAAGATGGTGGTGATTCTTGAACATTTTCCCCTCTAGATCTAGGCTCCTTTTTATAGACTTTCCAAATCTTAGATCTAGAATTGAAATTTGAATTCCCCCAACAAGTTAGTTATCAAATAATTTAAATTTCCCTCCAAAAAGTTAGTTAAGCTTTAAATTTTGAATTTCCCTCCAAGAGTTTGTTGAGCCGAGCTTTCTAGATGTGCCACGTGGAGCTTCTGGGGTCTTGTGGAAGCTTTGGCCGTTATAATTAAGCATGTGATGAAATTTGACACAGTGATCTCTTTAATTGGCCGCAGATCCGCCGCGCCAAGGGGGCTTGGGCCGCGGATCCGCGGCCCTTTGGTGGCCTTGATTCTTTCTTTTCACATGGTAATTCTTGGGCTTCAATGTGGGCCTCTTTCTGATGTATGGAATTTTATTTAGATTTCTGTATTACTACCAGATCTTCAGCCTTTGAGTTGGCGTATATTTTATCAGATCTTTTCCCAATTTTGGGCTCTGCTTCCGGAATTTCCTGCATAGACTCCAAGACAAGAGTTGCGCAATACAAGGATGATGCGATGCCATGAAACACAGTTAATTTCCCTCAAAGTGCCGGTTTAAAAGTCTAACACATGCAATTTGGTATTTCAGAAATGATTTGGTAATATGTGCAATTATGAATACCGAACACTTCTATATGAGTTCAAATGGTAGGGAAATTACCGTGTTAAAAGTGCAGTATTTTCGACTGATCAAATTCCCCCAAACTTATTTTCGATCGTCTCGATCGAACTGTTTTATTAAAAAGAGAAGGAGAAAACAAAGAAAGAGAAAAGCACACTTTCGTAGGCAACACGATTGCACTGAGCACGTGCAACAAGCCTTTAAACCTCTAGGTGTCCCTAGTAGGAGGAGTGTTGTATCCTGAGGGTTTTCAGCGGATTGCACCCACAAAATCCAATAATAAAAGGAGGATCATGAATATTACATTTAAAGAAAAGAATTGTAAAAGAAAAGCCATGAAAATTAGGGTTTCCAACTAAGCTAGCTTTTCGGTTGTCATGAGCCCTATCTTAATGGTCATGAAAAGATGTCAGAAATCACGTCCTCCCTTAATAAAACATCGTCTTATTTTTCATTCCTATCTTTCTTCCAAACATCGATCATATCACCCTGCGTGTGTGTAAAGAACATCCCTACACCCGGAGAATTCAATTCAAGCTATCATACTCTTGCCCATCAGCCTCAGTACTTTTTAATTAATGAATATCTAGATGTGCTTACACACTTTCATGCGACCGTTAATACTTCTTGAGGTACTAACCGACCGATTACTCATGTGCTTGCATATTTGGTGTATTTTCCTCGTCTTGCACCACCTTAGGTATAGCAGTGACTCCCAGACCAGTTGGCCTTAGGGCACTAAGTGAATAGGCACCCTCGCTATATATTTTTTTATTGCCCTCGGTGATAACAAAAACCAGTGTCCATTTTTGTCACCACTTTATATTTTCTTCATTTTTTTTCATTTCCTTCATACTTTTGGCTTTAAGACGAGAGCATTTCAAGGTATCCTCTACTATCCCAGGCTTTAAGACGTGTGTAAGTGCGAATAGCAGGGTATCAACGTTCAAAATGTTTGGCTTCCAGAATAGAAACTATTTTTCAGACTTATTTTTATCCTCAGATTAGTGACGTCTTTTATCTTACTAACCCTTGGGACAACGGCTCATAACTACTTATTACTAGTTCGTATAAGAAAACTTCTAATTTTCTTGGTTTTCTTAAAAATTTCTAATCTCATGGATGTAATTGTTCACTATCTAATCTTTTATTATCATAAATATTAAATATTTTTATATTTTGAAAATTTTAAGTTTTTATATTTTGAAAATTTTCGAATTTTTATGGATTTTGATGGGTTTTGAAAAATTATTTACAAAAAATCTTTACACAAAACTTTTATGGGTTTTGAAAATTTTTAAATTTTTATGGTTTTTAAAGAAATGGTTTGTGCTTTTGCAAATGATATGCACATGATGCAAAACTAAGCACAAACCTCCCCCAAACTTGTTTTCAACAGTGTCCTCACTGTTGCCATCAGCTAAATCTTGAAAAACCTGTAAGCTTGGGAGGAATTTATTAGTTGGGGCAAAATATATAAGTGAAGACCCTCCCCCAAACTTATTCTTGTATTAAATTTTTTGTAAAAATTTTCTTTCCAAGATCCAGAAAAATTGTTCCCCCCCAAACTTGAGTTATGCAATGTTAAGCTTTGAAAATCACATGAGGGGGTCGAGAATCATTGGTCGATGCCAAGCTTTGCAAAGACCGAAGATAACACCAACCATTCGAAGATTTTATCAATGCAGTGCTCGGGTTGGTGGAAGAAGAAGTGGGGAAAGGGTAAGTGGTGGAACAGAATGTGTGTGCGTCTCATTTTGGAGAGACGATGCAGTGAATGTGATGGATTACTCGCATTCTTTTTACAATTCAGAGGAAGGGGTGGAGGTTCAATTTCAGTGATTGGGACATGATTCATCTCAACACCCGTGTTATTCAGAAATGCGAGTTCATCAGCGAAGATCTCCTCAAAAGTTTCATCAATACCCCGAAGAATAATGTCATCACAAAGTGCGGGGTGATCTTCAGACTCTAAAACCAGTTCATAATCAGTGTTAGTTGTTGACCCGGACGTCTCGGTGGAAGAGTCCGTATGTGTATGATACATAGTTGGGTCAAACAACAACGTATGAAAAGAGTCAAGATCGGTATCAGGAGGATCATCAAATTCGCTGCGGTCGACATCCATTAAGTCGACAGAATAGACATGAGCAGTAGGTTCGGAGGGTACACTTCCAATCTTGTAAATGTTCAGCTCTATTGACCTATTCCCAAAGGATAGGGTCATAGAACCATTACGACAGTTGATGATAGCGTTGGAAGTGGCCAAAAAGGGACGACCTAAAATCACCGGAATTTGATTCCGTGGGTTCGCTACAGGCTGTGTATCAAGTACAATAAAATCCACAGGGAATATGAATTCCCCGATTTTTATTAACACATCCTCCAGCTCACCCCCTAGGTTTGGTGATTGATCGGTCAGCCATCTGGAGAGTGCAATGGGCTGGTTTCAACTCTCCGATCCCTAGTTGCTCATAGACTGAGAAAGGAAGCAGGTTAACACTGGCGCCAAGGTCTAAAAGAGCACGATTGATGTGTTTATCCCCAATAGAAATCGATATCGCAGGACATCCTGGGTCCTTACGTTTCTTTGGTAGCGGAGGGATAAAAGCAGTGCTAATGCTATTAGACATGAAGACCTTCTTTGGCACTTGAGTCTTCCTCTTCCTAGTGCACAAGTCCTTAAGAATTTTCGCATACGCGGGGACTTGTTGAATCGCATCTAGGAGAGGGATGTTGATGTTAACTTGCTTGAAAATGTCCATAATCTTCTCCATATGTGGACTCGATGTGTTAGCCCTTAACCGGTTCGGAAAAGGTGCTTTAGCAATAAGCGCTGGGTCCATCATAGGAGAAGGAAGTGTGTGTGGCCCCGATCCCAAAATAGAAGTGGGGATCGTCTGTGGAGGAGTAAAAGAGGTGGGCTGAGGTGTCGAGCCTAGAGGGAAATGGAGAATAGGCTCGCAAGAAGGCGGTGGGGTAGAAGAACAAGAATCAGAAGCAGAAGCGTATCTGTGAGGAAAGGTCTCAGCCGGGGTGTTGATAGGATCATCAATATCATCAACTTCTTCCCCAACATGGTTATCCAGCACTCTCCCAGATCTCAACGTGGTGATTGCATTCACATGATGTGAATAGCCAGGATTGGGTACAGGTTGAGCTGGGAGTTTCCCTTTTTCTCTCGCGCTCATTTCGGCCTTAAGTCGTGCAATCTCAGCTTCCATCGTTTTGATACTCTCAGCTTGGGACGCTGAGTTTTTCTTTATCTCACCGACAGAAGACTTAACCTCGGCCGACACATCCATGAAATTTGACATGAGTGATTTCATGGTTTGAGCGAATTGAGAGAATTCGTCAGAACATGTCGACTGCATAGGATTAGAAGGTGCAGGAGTGTTGACCTGGTTTTGGAAGTTTTGTGACTGGTAGGGGTGTTGGGTGAGTTGAAGTGGTTGCTGTTGTGGTGGAGGGACCCGTTGGAATTGATTCGGGTTTGGAACCGTGTTTTGGGATTGGTTCCAGGCAAAATTCGGGTGATTCCTCCAACCCTGATTATATGTGGAAGAAAAAGGGTCGTTTCCAGGTCTTTGAAATGCGGCATTGGTATGCTCGAGACCTCAAAACTGGGAGTTTAATGGACATTCTAACGTCAAGTGAGAAGGGTCAGAACAGCACCCACAGACGGTTTTGGGGAGCGACATTGGGTTTAGGGAGGCTGCTAGGAATTTATGTTCCATAGCGTCGAGCTTCTTTTGCATTACTGCCATCTCAGCTCGAACACCTATGGACACGTCTATTTGGTGTACGCCACCCCTACTCGATGGCTGGGTTCCAGTCTCCCACTGAAGTGACTTTTCAGCGAACTCTTCTAAAAATTTCCACGCTTCCCCATCATCCTTGGTCATAAAGGTTCCTTGACACATGTTTTCAAGGTTTTGTTTAGTGGTAGGGTTACTGCCCTCATATATGATTCGGCAAAGTTCCCATTTCGGGATGCCGTGATGTGGGCATTGAACCAAAAGATCCTTGAATCGGTCAAAGTATTTTGAAAATGGTTCAGCCGGAAGCTGGGAGAATTGATAGAGTTCACTACGGATTCGAGCTGTCTTTTGCATAGGGTAGAATTTCTTAAGGAATGCCGCAACGAATTCTTCCCAATTCGTGATGGAATGTGCGGTGGTGTTATACAGCCGCTTCTCGGCTATATCGCACAAGGTAAATGGAAGAAGTCGTAGACGCATGGCATCCACAGAAAGTTGTGATGTACCCATCATTGCGCATACGTTTTCAAATTTGGTAATAAAAACGTACGCGTCTTCATTCTCGAGACCGTGGAATTTGGGTAGAAGGTTGATGTACTGGGGCTTAATCTCAAAGTTATCCCCGTTGGCTGGTGGAATGGATAAGCAGGTCGAGAGAGGACCTCGCAAAGGGTAACACCTCTCTTGGAGAGAGATGCGGGGAGGATTCTGCGCACCAACGGACGGCGGCAGAGTAGCGGTAAAGAGGTTTGATGGAGACTGATCCATCGGTATAGGTGTGGTGGGGGGTAAAAGAAAGGTAAATGGAGAAATACCGACTTTGGAGTCGATCGAGGGGACGCGGACAAGACGGGCACTAGAATCCCGTGTCCAGCCTATCTTGCACTAAAAGGGGTTAGTACAAGTGGCAGCGTGATTTATAATTAGGGGAATGAAGTGAGTGTAGTGTTTGTTTTGAAAAATGATACGGATTTTGAAAATATGATGCAACAAGCAATACCCTAAAATTTATGGTCACCTAGGTCCGATCTCTAGACCGCTCCTAACTGCCAGAAGACAAGACGCAGGATAGAATCCTCCACTGCCTCTTTGTCCCTCCTGTCGCCAGGTAAGTGCCAGGTAAGTGGGAGGTTCTCCACTACGTAAGTAGTGGGCCTAATTAAGTAACCACTAGCCTTCGACACACTTGCCTAGGCACCACAAGAGAAACGCGGATAAGTAATGAATTACCCACGGCCTTCTTCTGTCCTAAGTGAGCGCGCGGTCCTTAGAGTCATCTCTAGATATTTTTTTAATTAATTAGGGTAATGCGGATGCAGGTTTGTGATTTTTGGGGCCTAGGAAGGGTAATGAACTCCCCACCTAATCTGGATTTGGCCGTGCCCCTTAATTTCCGTATTAATTATGCAAACAACCACAAAATCAAAAACAAGCACACTTTATTTTGCATTTTGCGCGCTGCGAATATTTGCAAAGAAACCTGCAACAAATTGTTAGTTGGAGCAGATTTTAGAGAGGAGATAAGAAAGTTAGAGATTACCTGCAAAATATTTTACAGAGAGCTCCTTAATGGGCCGCGGAACCGCCGCGTAATGGAGGTACTGGCCGCGGAAACGCGGTGGGATGGTGGGGTCTCTGCACAAAAATTTTTCAGCAAGCTCCTGATCTCTTCCTTAATCCTCTGGAATTGACCAAATAATTTTCCAATTTTCCAGCAATCTCCAGATCTCCTTGCAATTAACCACAACAACACGTATTAGTATTTTGCGCGAGTTTTGATCTAAAAAATATTGATGGAATAAACTTTTCAACTCAAATTTCAAAAAATGAACAAATAGCACACGATCCCCGGCAACGGCGCCATTTTGATTTGAATGATTTTCCGATTGTGTCGTGTTTTTGAGAAAATAGATTTTAGAAATCACAACCAAAAGAATTATTTTGACCGCAATCAATAACAGTGTCGGATGTAGCGCGTTAGTAAGTGCAGATCGTCCACAGGGAAAGTGAGTTCCGTTCAATTTCCGAATTAGATGAGTTGAAAATTTAGGGCAAAGAAAACAAAACAATTCATGATTTGCATTTAAAGATCAAGAAATAAGAAAAATCTAGATCTAGAAAAGACATTAAAATCAAGAATTGAGATGTGTGATAATTTCCAACCAACAATCAAGATTAGAAGTATGGCTCGTAGGAGTAGATCGGATCTATAGATGTGATGAGATCTAAAGATTACTAATTCTTATCCATTAATGAATTGATACTAGATCGATGCAAAATTCATCGAGGTTTAAGGATCATGCGGGAAAATTAGGGATTTCGCAACTAATCCTTTGTCCTTTCGATGGATCACATTCAAATTCTAGCTACTAGTTAATCAAATGTTTAATAGTTGTTCCCTAGTTTCGAGTGAACACGATCAAGAAACCATCATCTCGAAACTAGGTCATTAATCATTTGATTCACTAGAATTTCCAAACATTATAGGATTTAAGAATTGTAGAAATATCTAAATCATCATCATCTAAAGATCGTCACAACTCCTACACGAGCGGAGATTACTCAAACATCATGATCACAAACACAATCACAAATTGAGATCTAATCATTATGCTTGAATTAAAAGATAAGCAAGAATATAGAAAAATTCATATTTATTTATCGACAAATTTCGTTACAACTCTCTTGAATTTACAAAAGGAAGGAACTAGATCGTCGATTTCGGCTTCGCTCGGCTCCTTGAGTCGCGGATCGGCGTGGATCTCTTGCTCCGTTGGAAATCCGGCGTCGCTTGCTTAGGTTGAAGGCTCTCTTGCTCAAATTGATCTCGGGATCTTGATCTTGATTTTGAATTGGAGATGGGAATTGAATTTGGCACAAGCTTTTGTCACTAAACTTGTGGGTAGAAGATGGTGGTGATTCTTGAACATTTTCCCCTCTAGATCTAGGCTCCTTTTTATAGACTTTCCAAATCTTAGATCTAGAATTGAAATTTGAATTCCCCCCACAAGTTAGTTATCAAATAATTTAAATTTCCCTCCAAAAAGTTAGTTAAGCTTTAAATTTTGAATTTCCCTCCAAGAGTTTGTTGAGCCGAGCCTTCTAGATGTGCCACGTGGAGCTTCTGGGGTCTTCTGGAAGCTTTGGCCGTTATAATTAAGCATGTGATGAAATTTGACACAGTGATCTCTTTAATTGGCCGCGGATCCGCCGCGCCAAGGGGGCTTAGGCCGCGGATCCGCCGCCCTTTGGTGGCCTTGATTCTTTCTTTTCACATGGTAATTCTTGGGCTTCAATGTGGGCCTCTTTCTGATGTATGGAATTTTATTTAGATTTCTGTATTACTACCAGATCTTCAGCCTTTGAGTTGGCGTATATTTTATCAGATCTTTTCCCAATTTTGGGCTCTGCTTCCGGAATTTCCTGCATAGACTCCAAGACAAGAGTTGCGCAATACAAGGATGATGCGATGCCATGAAACACAGTTAATTTCCCTCAAAGTGCCGGTTTAAAAGTCTAACACATGCAATTTGGTATTTCATAGATGATTTGGTAATATGTGCAATTATGAATACCGAACACTTCTATATGAGTTCAAATGGTAGGGAAATTACCGTGTTAAAAGTGCAGTATTTTCGACTGATCAGGATGTATATTGTAGTGGACGCTTGGACATATATAGGGAGGACTTTCTTGCTCGGTATGATAGTATGCTATCTGGTTGCTCTTTGTCTTAACATGTTGACTTGTATAGGTAATGCTGTCTAGCTCTCATATGTTGACAAAGCCCTTTGGATGAGTACTTGACTACCAGGATTATGATGCAGATCATACTAGTGGGGACACGGTAGTCGATAAGTACATCCTTCAAACGTTCCTAGTCATGGGAGTATCGAGATAGGGCATCGATACTCCAGAGTAGACTAGCGTATACGCTTCTCGACCCATATGATGGGCGATGGATGATCCCATATCCATTGGTGTTTGACATCAAAGAAGATATACGGGTGCTCAGTGGAGACTGGGTACACTGAGCGGACTCGCCGAGAACTCTTAGATGGTATTATACCTATCGTCGGATAGCAGTTCTCTGGTGACACTGGTACAGGTTAGTCTCTAGACCCAAGATCGTCATAGAAACTTGTGTGATTCCCACTGTGCTTTGATTTCCACCATACCACATTCAAGAGATCATGCAAAAAGGTAGTTTTTGGGTACAGTCCCGAGTCACATGGAGGCAATGAGCGATGGGAGCGGTTTCGTCTTTCCCGGTATTGGGAGTTGATGTTGCGCTATGCTCAATTGGCCATAACAGGAAATCCCTGGCCAGGATTGCTGAGATTTACTGGTAAGTGTTATCAGTAGTTTCTCGAACCGTTATGGACCTTGCATCAGCGTGACTTATCAGGCTATTGGGGTTTGACGTTATACCACCCCCAGGCTGTGATATGCGACATATCAGACGAAGAGACCGGACTGTACGGTAGTGTTACTGATTGGATTCGCAGGAGTTATAGCAGGCTTGCTTGTTGTTCTTCTGATCGCTCAATACCCGGGTGGCCGTTACGTTTAGCAGACCGCTTGCGGCTTGTTGGTGCTTGATATGATCATCACCTACTGCCGGCGTATTGACGAGTCTTTAGAGTCCTACACAGAAGTTTCCTGGTTCATGCGAAACGGAGTAGGAGCACATATGTGATATGTGCGGGACCGAGATTAATGCGTGTATGTGATACCGCATTATATTCTCGCGATTTGTGTATCGATCGGTTGTATGTGATATAGCCGGGTTATCGGATCAGGTTGATGATTCGATAAATTGATACATTGGATATTAGTCGGTTATATGAAATATGACCGGATTATTAAATCAAGTATTGATTTAATAATTTAATGTATAATTATATATTTGATATATTAAATTACATTAACTAATATTAGCTCACTTAAGTATTCATTTTTCTCATTTATGATACATTAACATATATGTGATATATGTTTATTGTATTATTTTCTATTATTCACAAATAATAAATATGTGATATATATAATTGTGACATGCTTGGTTACTGTAACGTCTTCAAAATAATAAAATATGATTTTTGGGAAATTTTATAATTTAATATTATTTTAATGAATATTTTAATATTCTGGTATAATTAAATACAGATAAATGGGGAAAAATTATGGAAAATTCTAAAATAAGGTATTTTAAGGAATTGCTTCGTTTTCTGTGCATGCCCCCATTTCCTCTAGTTTTGACCCTGAGTATGTCTAGTTTTGACTGATTCCATCTAGGGTGAAATCTGGGTTGATTTTCCTATGTTGGTGTATAATTTGGGACTTGTTTTAGCATGGATTTTGGTATTTGGTGATTCATTCCTGTCGGGTGGCGTTTGGACGTCAACGACAAGTGGATTTTGATTGTGTTTACATGCGAGTCGATAGGTTTTTACCTATGCGGGTAGCGTGTGCTATTTTGGTTTCCGATGTGATTTTCATGTGCTTTAGCATTGTGATATACTTGTAGGTACCCCGCGTGATGTTGAGGCAAAGGAGGTGAAGATAGCGACATCGGCTTTGGCACACGAGAAGCAAAGTGAGTAGATTTATATCTGTGGGGAGAAGTCGGGTGGATGGCGTATAGCACCCCCGCAGTCCGTGGTGATGTATACGAATACGTATACACACGAATATTTATTATGTGTTGTTTAGGGTTATTGATGGTAATAATGATATTTTGATGATAAGAATATATTGGTTTAGTTTAGTGCGAACCCTAGAGTAGTGGTTGCACTCACACATACATTTACACACATACTTGCATTCATTCTTTCATTTATTAGAGTGCATATGATGGTGCGTATATCTACACATGGGTATGGGACTATGTGTTTATATACTGGATTTGAGGATAGTATTTGGGATTTGAGATGAGTCGATGAGATTGGGCTTGAGGCCAAGAGATCGGTGATGTGATTTGGTTCGTATTGAGATACGACACGATGCTTTAACGGGTCTTTTGACGTAGTGATTCTTACACCTGCATGCATACATAGAGGGTATCAATATTGTACTAGACGTAGATCAGTACCCCGATCATGACATTTGATAAAGAGGATACCAGATAAATAGTATGATGAATGTGATATTGACCCGTACCCAGATTTGGGATGTCGTACGACGGATTTACGTACAAGCTATATTTTGATGATTGATCCACACTCTTGACTTGGGATGTCTGATTATAGATAGGGTATCGGATATGATATTATTGAGGCGGGATCACCGACTAATATATATACATGTATGTATATGTATCGACTCAGATGTTAGGCGGTTTCCTCACCCGTAGCTCTACTTGTTAGTTCAGCCGTATAGTTTAGGATGGTTGTTAGATTAGATTAGACTCCTACCTATTTCAAAAACTAACGAATCGTGGGTATTTTAAAAGACAGCCCAAGGGATCCTACGGATATTTCAAAAGACGTATCTTTTCATAAAAACACCGTAGCCCCTATTTTCAAAACCCCATGATTCGTGTTATTTCAAAAGGCACCAATTGTAGAGGTTATTTTAGATTAATGCAGATTAGTTATAGTTGCGTCTAGTATTCAGCTTCCGCTCATTATTGTGGTTCGCATCGCATCGCATGCTTATATTATGTTTCATACTCCATTATTGATGTTATGCTGTTAGGACACCAGCACCATTACCGATGATGCGTATGTACCACGTACACTTACTTGCCGGCTCACACACATCTTCATCGGTAATTGCCATGTCACGTACACCTTAGAAAATATTTTTGCATCGACATAGGTTGTTAGCCAATAATTTAGACATGATATTAGTGTACTTGCCTTATATGCTAGATTAGACATTGTAATTATTAGTTGTTACATCATGCATGTTATTATTCATGGATTTGTATGCCTGTATGCACTGTTTACATGCTATTGAGGATTGGATTCGGATTTCCATGAGATTTTCTGGATTTGGGGGAAAACCGCAAAACTTATATAAACTTCTTTTCTCTCTTTAAAATAAAAAGTGCGGTTTTCCCATGATGTATGAGTCGTCCACCATGAGTTTGCTGATGGATTTGGAAACCCGATTCGAGGAGACGGATGAACCGTTTCGGGTACATGGTGGACCCGGTAAGGTACCCCGGGGCAAGAAGCGCGTGGTGATGACGATGTGAGCCTGGCAGGGGAGCACTACCTACCGGTGATTTTACCCGACGCGTCGGATATCCGGAGGATACCGTCGTGGTCTTGAGATGGATGGTAGGGGCCGGTCTGGACTGACGGCGCCCTAGATATTATGATTGAGACATTGGGATTTCGAGATTTCGAGGTACAGAGACTGTGATACAGAGATATCGAGATATTGGGATTATGTTTTGTGCCGATGCTAGGCACTGTTTTATGCTGATTTCATTATGATACCTCAACTAAAAATACAAGGGAAATCTCACTAAATTATGAAAACAGTTTCTTCATTTACATGTATTCTGCTTTCATGTATTCATACCTCATATTCATGACATACTATTACCTGAGGCACTAGCACGAGCACGAGCACTTGGCACTACATTCACGTATAGAGATTACATTGCCAGTTTAGCATGCTTCAGCTTTATTCATATTGAGGTTTCTTTATATCTGATCGTATTGACCTAGGTTGGGTCATGCATTCGATCTCTGCTTGTAGATATCTTTCTATTCACGAGTTGGCAACTCACCCCCGTTGTGCCCCAGTTCTTGCAGGTTTGCCGTACAGTTCTATAGCGGCATTTCTGGCACACTGCTTCCTTTTGGGTGATTTGCTTGGATAGGTGGGTTCTTTTGTATCAGAACCGCCGTTGTATTTATATTATTCATTGTATCTAGAATATCCATCAACCAAAACTCGTATATTGTTTCAGACCTAGACTAGTGATGTGTTATTCGACCATAGAGTCGCGCTTAGTAGTGTTGCGGTTTTCTTGTTGCTTTTGAGCTTTCTTTTGGATTTGATCCTCGCCACTTGGCGTTGTATATTATTGTTGCATGTGTGGTGGTGACCGTCGATTGACGAAGAGCTAGCTCCCGCTTGGGGATGCCTTTATCATTGCATATATTGTTATCCTTGTTATACCCCATTCGGGGCCAGTTTTACAGAAGAAACTCTGCCGAAATTTTTAGAAAAGACTGTACTGTTTTTAAAAATGCATATTCGGCTTAGTTATTTAAAAACCTTGATTTCAAACATGTTTTTCTTCACTTCTTTAAACCAGTTTCTTTACTTATTCTTAAAAATGGTTTTAGATTTCTGGGCTTTTGGCTTACTTGGATCAGATGGAGTCCTATAGACTTCATATGGTTCAAGGGCCAGTCACGTGCTCTTTCGGGTCGTGACAAAGTTGGTATCAGAGCGCTAGGTTGACCTTGGTTCGAGTTTAAGTTTGACTATGTGGAGCCTAGGGCGTTTATATATATACGGAACTTAGGCTTGACCTTACGGAACTTAGACTTGGTCGAGGGGGTATTAGACCCGAACTTTCGTCGTGTAGGATGACCCTTGGTTGATGGAATAGGTAACTAAAGTAGAGTGACGTACCGTTGGTATGTTCCGCGGCATACTTACGACACGCCACTCCGCTTAAGGAACCTTAGGATGTACATATTTTCGAGATCAGTGATCCTCTTTATATCCAGGATTATACATCCATTTAAGATCCCCGATTCTATTAGTTTCATGATCATACCTTTATTGATGCTGTTCCTTCCCATGATCATGTATCCACTTTGGATCTGTTGTTTCCTTTCTTGCCATTGATGTGCTCCCCTTGATACTCGATTGAGGTTCCTGTCACCATGTTTGAGGGCAGTTTGGGCTGCTGCTAGGGTTACGGCCGGTGTGAGCTCGTTTGGTACGAGGGCCGACCATTGTGTTTTCTGGTGATATGGGAACGTCTCGAGTTAGTGTTGGTGATTGTGACCTCTAGTGGAGGCGAGTGCTTGGTCTTGCACCGGATGATCGGGCCATTGTTAGAGCTGCCAGTTGAGAGAGGACTGTTGATGTACAGCATACCTCAGAGATTGTGATGTCGCCTACCGTGCAGACAGATGGACCAGCTGTTGCTGAGATTGACAGGATGTCGCTTCCGAAGCTTACGAGCTGAGATTGCCGTAGCTTTCATGCAGATATGAGACAGATGATAGCTAGTCTACCCGATTTGAGAGACGAAGGTGATTCGTCCGATTTTGCGCCGGAGCGGGCCCTGATGAGTTTAAGATTTCCAGTGTGGAGAGTCTTACTCAGATCTAGAGCAGACCGACTCAGAGATGACCGCCTATGTATTGCCTTTCCTGGAGGATTGAGGCGCTGTTCGGCGTACAGGCGAATAAGCCAGTTGCTGCTGCAAATGACGAGATGTCGCCCAGATGGTTGGAGCTACTGCAGCGTGAGCATATACTTAGAGAGATGATAGCGAGTCGCTAGTCACCTGAGGATGAATGACTAGGACAGGTGGTTCGTTTGTTTACCGATGCGAGGTCATCAGATAGATTGTTTCCAGCTAGAGACGACTTCACGCAGGTTCGTTGAGAGTCGATAGAGACGATCGAATGTCAGGAGCCCATTTTCCAAGTTTAAAGTATACGGAAAGACATGCAGGTGATTCTATGGACTCTCTAGAAGAATGAAACCCTAACTCGACTTAATGACCGTGTGAAAGCCTTTGAACCTTCGGGTTTGCGGCGGTTCCTCGGCGCCATTAGTGAGGCTTGGGTTTGCCCTTCTACGGCTGGACCACCGACGCTGTGGCATGTACTCGATACTATTAAACTGTACCCATGATGTGATCTCTTGGGGGATTATGAGGATCTGACGAGTCGATCGGATGGTTCGACATCTTTCGGATATCGTGATGGGACACTGCTTGGGAGACTCCAGATGCGAGCGTAGCCGTCGGAGCGCAGTTCGTGTAGCCACGATGAGTTAAGTCCGAATCAGTCGACATTGAGCAAGGTGGAGTAAAGAGTTCGTACGAGATTTCGACGAGATGACGTCCCACTCCGCTGACATTAGAGATGTGATATACACCCCGAGGCGTGGTATATGGATGTATCTTCCAGAGAGAAGCGCGATAGGTTTGCAGCCGTTCCGGAATAAGCTTTAGCTTCAGCATTGGATGATGACTTCCGGGCATTTCGGCAGGATTGAGATTTGAGAAAGGAACCTCGACAGGACCTTTCTGGAGTACGTTACGAGAAGACCTAGACCAGGAGTGGTCGTATTGCGCACACCCAGCAGGACAGAGTTCGGCATTGTCGACGAGGTAGTTGACCATGTTCGGATAAAGGAACTTACCCAGATGCGTTGCAGATTGATCAGGGACAGACGAGTGATGAGTATTCCTCCGATGGTTGGGACGTGTTCCCGAGGACCTGTTCGGCCTGACATCCTCTACAGAATGATGAAGCTACAGAATATGCGATTTCGAGTCCGTGCGAGAGACTTCAGATTGACCGTGGCCGAGAACAGTGCAGTGCGTAGTAGCTTGGCGTGACGTCATAGTGGACGACGATAGAGACAATTGGAACAAGAGGTTCGTGTGAGACACTGATGAGCTGTCATTGCTTCCCGTCGAGACTAGAGACCTGATATGCTTACAGAGACGTTGGAATGTGACCAGTTTCCGAGAAAATATTGTGCTGAGGACACAGGTGTTTTTGAGCGAGAAGAGGTTGTGCAGGAAGCCAGCCTCTGTACAGATCGGCATAGGCATGATCGGAAGAGACCTTGAGCAGGATTCCTTCCAGGACATTGCTGCAATGATGTTTGCACCCAGGATCAGATGTGTGACGTGCTTTCAGAGAGCCAGAGGCCGACGCCAGTGATACGCTGCCTTACGAGCGGTCGTGAGGATTGACCGAAAGGTGACCAGGAAAGTGCCAGAACGGAATCGTTCCTGTCAGTACTCCTGACCGGGCCGATGAGCCGATGGATTGCGAGATTGGTAATCTACAGGAAAGATCAGGAACCAGAGGCAGAGGACGCCAGCCGCGAGCAAGAGGCAAGTAGATATCTTGCGCAGCTAGCATCGGATGTTCCGGTACCTTCTCGACCCTGAAGGATGGTATACCGACGACGGTAATTATGATTTGTGATTTTGTGATTTGATTATCACGTATCCGTTGCTTTGGATTTCGGTATTTTGGGCGATCTATTCACATGATTTAGTCTTGATGACTGAGTTTCATGATATTTGATTTTGTGCACCATGGTTGCATCTACTGGGTATTTATACCTTGTACATAGTTATTACTCTTGAGCTGTTGATTGCGATTTCATGTCTATTTTATGCTGGTGATTTGATTTACGCTTTTCATGTAATTTTAGTGTTTTGATTTTGCACTCGGTATAGCTTATATGTGCTTGTAGTGTATCGATATGTGTTTTGTGCCCGCAGCTGCACACGTTTATGATTTTCTTCATATCTGGATACACTTGGTGTTGCTGCTTACGTATTTGAGTTATTGCTTGGTATTTGTGCATGGGATGCACCAGTTCTATACTTCGTGCATTTGTCGCACCAGTTTTATGTTTCTTGCGTTTATCGCATCAGATTTATATTTCGTGCCTTTGTTGCACCGGATTTATATTTTGTGCATTTCGATTGCACCTGACTTCGATTTGATGCCTTTCGGTATGTCGATTTTGATTGTGATATTGATGTGGATTCTTGCACTCCGTGCTTTTGACTGGACTTACGCATATTCGACGTTGCTATTGGATTTTGTGATTCCGTGCATATTGAGTGCGCAGGGTCTAGATTTTCATTCGTGCATGATGGATGCACCGATTTGGATTTTCGCACATGTTGGGCGCATGTTTTGAGATACGATTTTGGGGCACACCAGATGCACTAAATCGAGATTCTTCGTGCATGTCAGATGCACCTGTTTTGGCTGCCAGGCACACGTTGCCTATGACAGATGCTTCGTGCACACCCGTTGCACCTAGATGTTGTTTTGTGCACATGTTTAGCACATATATGGATTTTGATTTCCGTGCGCACCAGACGCACAGGGTGGTGTTATGTGATTTTTGTGATTTATTCCTTTTGGAGCAGTACATTTTTATGATGTTGGATATTTGCTTTCATACTGAGCAGGACTAGTCAGTGGGCAGTACCTGGATATATTTTGCATGCATCGATAGTTATCGAAGGGATTTCCGAAAAGCGAGCTATAGTCTCAGTATATACCTACGTGTCCCATATGACACGAAACGTTTTAAAAACAAGGAAACCCTTCTAAACTGTTTTCAAAACGGCGGAACGTACCTATTAAACAAAGGATATATATACACATATATAGTTATTTTCTTATGAGAAACGTCCGCCACTGTGCAGTGTTACGCGCATCGCACAGCGACTTAAAAAGATTTGGCATACATTTGCATCAGCTATTTACATGTATAGATTGGATGTCTACATGTATAGTCTTGGTCCATATCATATTGATTTTGTATTGGATTTGACATTGTGTCGTTACCATGACTCCGATGATTGCGGATGCTTGATGGAGTGTTGCTTTTGAGTTATCTGCTCAGTACTCATGCGTATGCATTGCGCTATGATGTTTTATGTATAGATGATTTCGGAGCCCCGATGACTTGGAATTTGTATTGAAATATTTTAGTATTTGGGGGTTTAAATTTAAATTCGGGGACCGAATTTCTTTAAGGGGGGTAGATTGTAACGTCTTCAAAATAATAAAATATGATTTTTGGGAAATTTTATAATTTAATATTATTTTAATGAATATTTTAATATTCTGGTATAATTAAATACAGATAAATGGGGAAAAATTATGGAAAATTCTAAAATAAGGTATTTTAAGGAATTGCTTCGTTTTCTGTGCATGCCCCCATTTCCTCTAGTTTTGACCCTGAGTATGTCTAGTTTTGACTGATTCCATCTAGGGTGAAATCTGGGTTGATTTTCCTATGTTGGTGTATAATTTGGGACTTGTTTTAGCATGGATTTTGGTATTTGGTGATTCATTCCTGTCGGGTGGCGTTTGGACGTCAACGACAAGTGGATTTTGATTGTGTTTACATGCGAGTCGATAGGTTTTTACCTATGCGGGTAGCGTGTGCTATTTTGGTTTCCGATGTGATTTTCATGTGCTTTAGCATTGTGATATACTTGTAGGTACCCCGCGTGATGTTGAGGCAAAGGAGGTGAAGATAGCGACATCGGCTTTGGCACACGAGAAGCAAAGTGAGTAGATTTATATCTGTGGGGAGAAGTCGGGTGGATGGCGTATAGCACCCCCGCAGTCCGTGGTGATGTATACGAATACGTATACACACGAATATTTATTATGTGTTGTTTAGGGTTATTGATGGTAATAATGATATTTTGATGATAAGAATATATTGGTTTAGTTTAGTGCGAACCCTAGAGTAGTGGTTGCACTCACACATACATTTACACACATACTTGCATTCATTCTTTCATTTATTAGAGTGCATATGATGGTGCGTATATCTACACATGGGTATGGGACTATGTGTTTATATACTGGATTTGAGGATAGTATTTGGGATTTGAGATGAGTCGATGAGATTGGGCTTGAGGCCAAGAGATCGGTGATGTGATTTGGTTCGTATTGAGATACGACACGATGCTTTAACGGGTCTTTTGACGTAGTGATTCTTACACCTGCATGCATACATAGAGGGTATCAATATTGTACTAGACGTAGATCAGTACCCCGATCATGACATTTGATAAAGAGGATACCAGATAAATAGTATGATGAATGTGATATTGACCCGTACCCAGATTTGGGATGTCGTACGACGGATTTACGTACAAGCTATATTTTGATGATTGATCCACACTCTTGACTTGGGATGTCTGATTATAGATAGGGTATCGGATATGATATTATTGAGGCGGGATCACCGACTAATATATATACATGTATGTATATGTATCGACTCAGATGTTAGGCGGTTTCCTCACCCGTAGCTCTACTTGTTAGTTCAGCCGTATAGTTTAGGATGGTTGTTAGATTAGATTAGACTCCTACCTATTTCAAAAACTAACGAATCGTGGGTATTTTAAAAGACAGCCCAAGGGATCCTACGGATATTTCAAAAGACGTATCTTTTCATAAAAACACCGTAGCCCCTATTTTCAAAACCCCATGATTCGTGTTATTTCAAAAGGCACCAATTGTAGAGGTTATTTTAGATTAATGCAGATTAGTTATAGTTGCGTCTAGTATTCAGCTTCCGCTCATTATTGTGGTTCGCATCGCATCGCATGCTTATATTATGTTTCATACTCCATTATTGATGTTATGCTGTTAGGACACCAGCACCATTACCGATGATGCGTATGTACCACGTACACTTACTTGCCGGCTCACACACATCTTCATCGGTAATTGCCATGTCACGTACACCTTAGAAAATATTTTTGCATCGACATAGGTTGTTAGCCAATAATTTAGACATGATATTAGTGTACTTGCCTTATATGCTAGATTAGACATTGTAATTATTAGTTGTTACATCATGCATGTTATTATTCATGGATTTGTATGCCTGTATGCACTGTTTACATGCTATTGAGGATTGGATTCGGATTTCCATGAGATTTTCTGGATTTGGGGGAAAACCGCAAAACTTATATAAACTTCTTTTCTCTCTTTAAAATAAAAAGTGCGGTTTTCCCATGATGTATGAGTCGTCCACCATGAGTTTGCTGATGGATTTGGAAACCCGATTCGAGGAGACGGATGAACCGTTTCGGGTACATGGTGGACCCGGTAAGGTACCCCGGGGCAAGAAGCGCGTGGTGATGACGATGTGAGCCTGGCAGGGGAGCACTACCTACCGGTGATTTTACCCGACGCGTCGGATATCCGGAGGATACCGTCGTGGTCTTGAGATGGATGGTAGGGGCCGGTCTGGACTGACGGCGCCCTAGATATTATGATTGAGACATTGGGATTTCGAGATTTCGAGGTACAGAGACTGTGATACAGAGATATCGAGATATTGGGATTATGTTTTGTGCCGATGCTAGGCACTGTTTTATGCTGATTTCATTATGATACCTCAACTAAAAATACAAGGGAAATCTCACTAAATTATGAAAACAGTTTCTTCATTTACATGTATTCTGCTTTCATGTATTCATACCTCATATTCATGACATACTATTACCTGAGGCACTAGCACGAGCACGAGCACTTGGCACTACATTCACGTATAGAGATTACATTGCCAGTTTAGCATGCTTCAGCTTTATTCATATTGAGGTTTCTTTATATCTGATCGTATTGACCTAGGTTGGGTCATGCATTCGATCTCTGCTTGTAGATATCTTTCTATTCACGAGTTGGCAACTCACCCCCGTTGTGCCCCAGTTCTTGCAGGTTTGCCGTACAGTTCTATAGCGGCATTTCTGGCACACTGCTTCCTTTTGGGTGATTTGCTTGGATAGGTGGGTTCTTTTGTATCAGAACCGCCGTTGTATTTATATTATTCATTGTATCTAGAATATCCATCAACCAAAACTCGTATATTGTTTCAGACCTAGACTAGTGATGTGTTATTCGACCATAGAGTCGCGCTTAGTAGTGTTGCGGTTTTCTTGTTGCTTTTGAGCTTTCTTTTGGATTTGATCCTCGCCACTTGGCGTTGTATATTATTGTTGCATGTGTGGTGGTGACCGTCGATTGACGAAGAGCTAGCTCCCGCTTGGGGATGCCTTTATCATTGCATATATTGTTATCCTTGTTATACCCCATTCGGGGCCAGTTTTACAGAAGAAACTCTGCCGAAATTTTTAGAAAAGACTGTACTGTTTTTAAAAATGCATATTCGGCTTAGTTATTTAAAAACCTTGATTTCAAACATGTTTTTCTTCACTTCTTTAAACCAGTTTCTTTACTTATTCTTAAAAATGGTTTTAGATTTCTGGGCTTTTGGCTTACTTGGATCAGATGGAGTCCTATAGACTTCATATGGTTCAAGGGCCAGTCACGTGCTCTTTCGGGTCGTGACAGTTACACATGAAACATGTATGTATGAGACTTATACCATGCTAGGGTTTATGTCATGGTTTCATTTATCATTAAGTAATTACAAATTAGTGGATTTAATCATAGCTAGAAGCTTGTTGATAAGCTTTGACTTAGTCCACTCATTTGTTTTTACTTAAAATATTTTGTGACCTAACCATTAATCCTTACCATGGTTAACTCTTTATATGAGTTAGTATATGGTTGATATACTCACCCATGGTTGCATTTGAACCATAGGAGATATTTTCATCACTTGATCTTATTCATTCATGATCTTCTTCCTCTTCTCATTTTAGCTCTCTTGATTTTGACAAAGTGATGAAACAAAATGACAAAACCAAATCTAAAGTGAGCAAAATTCCTAATTCATCATCCTCTACTATTATCCATTTAGTTTAGGGTGTTTGCTTCACTAATCTCACCATTAGTGAAGAGGTAGCATGAGCTTGAGTCTCCTCGACGTAGATCATCTTTGGCTTCGAAGGCATTGAGCAAGCTTGTTCATTTCTTCATATGATCCATACTAGAGTTCGGACGCTCACTACTAGGGGCGAAGGGATTGCTACATAGAGCTTTAGAAGTGAAGGACCGGTCTACAAAGGTTGTATTCCGCATTCACTTAGATGTAAAGTTGTTTACATATCATGTTTTACCCTAATTCTCTAGTTCGATTACTTGGTTGGTTTGTTAAGCACCCCAAAAATTTTAAATTGCATGTTTGTTGCTTACCAAAACCTTGACATGGTGCTAAGATAACCCTACAGTGGTATCAGAGCCAAGCTAGAGCATTAGGCATTGTCTAGACGAAGTTAGAATTCCGATCGAACCCCGAAAGCCCGAAACGACCCCCTTTATGGAAATTTTTCCAAAAGTTGGATTTTTCCATGTTAAAAATATTCAGAAAAACATGCAGGGAATTATATGGACACATGTGAAGAACGAAACCCTAACTCGTCCAAGTGACCGCGGATCCGCGGCGCCACTTGAGAGTCTTGGGTCGGGCCTTCAGCTGTAGGTCCGTAGGAACTGTGGTATATCTCTGGTTAACTTTAAAAATGCTCAAGTGTTGAGCTCTCTAAGAAATTTTGGGAATTCGTTGAATCGATTAGATTGTTTAAACTTCGCCTAGCTTTCTGTGATCGTGATACAATATTTGGAATTCATATTATTAAGCATGAAATCCGAAGTATGTGATATTTCGGGTTTATGATGTCTATGGTGATTGTGGATTCCAAATATTGTAATTTGACATTTTCTTTTCTACGACCGTAAGTGTAATATGTGGTGTATTGCCGGTTTCGGTGCTATATGTCAACGACAATTGGGATACGCATATTACCTATCGCTAATGGTACAATACCCTATAAGTGATACAGGTAACTAGCATGTAAGCAAGTCACGGCATATGTGTAAGCATGTAGGTATACAGGTATGCTATAAGTCATATGCATAAAGAAATATGAATCAATGTCTCAATGTCCCTAACCAGACAATATCATATCTATCAATGGGTTGTGCGTGACATGGCAATTATTGACGTTGTGAGTGGCATACAATCAGTGCTCGTGCAACATAAGCCGTCAATAATTGTGCAGTGTCCTAAGGATACTAGTTCAGGCACAACAAGTAACTAAGCAACAGTGTGAAAGCGCAACTCTATATATGCAATAGAATATGCGACAAAACAACATCTCTAGCCCAGAAGCATAACGCCATGCGGGCAATTCCCCTGTAGATGTTAAATCTACTCACCAACCGTACTGGCTAAACAAAGCCAACCACCTGTTTCCTCTCCTTCGCAACGTCCGAAGTCCCCGCCTGCGAACCTAAAACAAAAAAATGGTAACACAAGTGTATATTAGCAAACGACCAAAAACACGTACAAACTACGTTTTACCGACACACCAACTCCAAACCTACTCTCAAGTGTTCGTATTGTGGCTAACGTACGTAGCGACACGACGAAACCAACCCAAGAGAAAAACCAGCACGAAGTGCACGGACCGTGTCAGATAACGTATCGCGCGTAGTCGTAGCACAAGAAACTACCTATGTGATGCCAGATTTTTCATGCAGAGAAAACTAAACAATCAAACAGAACTAAACACACCTAAACCAAAGCAGACACCTACCCACAAAAACCCAAACCCAAAACTCCACACCACGGCCGATGTCGCCGGAATTCCTTCGAGTCGTCGCCGGCCGAGTCCGAGCTCCATGGCTTCGTGCTCCAGGTGAAGGCCTATGGTCACTGGTACAACACAACTACATTGTTTGGTTTTCTAGAAAAATCTCGGGGTCACAGCAGGTCACAGATATCATAAATCAACACTAAAATACGATATTCCGTACAAAACTAAACTTTACACTATCTAAACTGAATCTAAAAGTCTACTTAACACAAAAACTACATAAAGAACAGATAGGGATCATTACCTAACCAAAAGAACTCAAAGAACCAAGCTATCCAAGCTCCTTGGCATCCAAGAGGAAAAATCCAAGCAAAGGTGTGATTTTTGAGAGTTTTGTGAAGGATTTGAGATGGATTTGTGTTGGAATAGGAAGTGTTCAGTTTAGAGTTGAGGGACATAGAGAATATGAAAGAATTAAGTGAGAAATAATGAGAAAGTGTGAGGAAAAGAGAGAGGGAGGTGAGTGTAGGGTGAGAGTGAGAGGTGAATGCACCATATGCATTAACTCACCATTAATGCCTTCACACTACCTCATCATGCCACCTCCTTTCTCCAAAACAAATATCTCTCTCTCACAAACAATAATCAAGAGAATTAGGTTAAGGATTAAAGCAAAGAATGGATTTAAAGTAAAGGATTAGATTAGGGTTAAGTTGTCATGGTCACTAATACTAGTTTAGCACAAACAAACCCTCACTTTTACATGCACGCGTGCGTGCATGCCCATAACAAATAATATTAAAATAATAATTAAATGTTATAAAATGCGAGGAACCCGAATTGGTAAACTTTTTACAGTAAACCCGCATTACCGTCTAAACTAACACTAACCGAAATCTAAGGCGTTACAGCGAGTCAGTATTTATTGTGCAGGGGGACCGTGGTGCCGCCCCTCACAGTTTGATTTCTGTCCTTTGCGCTAGTCAGCTTTTGAGGAGGGGATGTCGGGGATTCTTGTCTTTCATTCATGATACCGGAGCCACAGTGGAGTCGTTGGACCGGGTTCCTACCGTGCGAGAGTTTCCCGACATCTTTCCCGATGAGTTACCTGGGTTGCCGCCAGAGCGCGATATTGAGTTTTGCATTGATCTGATTCCCGGCACGAGGCCTATTTCTATACCGCCTTATCGGATGGCTCCGGCGAAGCTTAGAGAGCTTAAAGATCAATTGCAAGAGTTGCTTAATAGGGGACTTGTGCGTCCGAGTGTTTCGCCGTGGGGAGCTCCTGTTCTGTTCGTCAAGAAGAAGGACGTCAGTTTGAGGTTGTGTATGGATTATCGTCAATTGAAACGAGTTACGGTGCGGAATAGGTATCCTTTACCACGCATTAACGATTTATTCTATTAGCACCAGGGTGCGAAACATTTTTCTAAGATTGATTTGCGTTCGGGTTATCATCAGTTGCGGGTTCGGAATGATGACATTCCGAATACTGCTTTTTGTTAGTACTTGTTGCATGCTCACACAACTCTTGTAACGCGGCGGAAGCGATGAACGAAAATTTTCTTGGCATACAACACGCACTTAACCGAAGATCTTATCTAAACCACAACTAGAAAACCCTAACTAGAGATCTTATCTACTATGCTAGGGATTATACCTTGATGATACGGTCCTTCGGGTCTTCTCTTTGATGCAACTCCTTTGCTCCTTGTCTTCTCTTTTGATGATGTTGCCGATGTCTTCGATCTGCGGTCACCCAAGACCTAGATGATCCACCCGAGAGTGTCACGACCCGAAAAGTACGGAACATGACTGGCACTTAAATTACGAAACGTCTCGAGGCGTACGTAATCTAAGTAAGCCAAAAACCCAGAAATCCAAACCAAATAAAGTAGTAGAGTGAAGGAAAAACCAATTTAAATCAAGTAGTTTTGCAACATACGCCGAAATATGCATTTTTAAAATCACAAATCTTTTCTAAAAATTTCGGCAGAGTTTCCATTGTAAAATACTGACCCCAAAAGGGTACAAAAACCTGATAAAGCATATATAATGAATAAAGGCATCCCCAAGCGGGAGCTAGCTCTTCGTCAATCGACGGTCACAACCACGCAAACAATAATAATATACAACGCCGAAGGGCGAGGATCAAAGCTGAAAAGGAAACTCAAAACAGCAAGAAATCCATAGAAATACA
Source organism: Agapanthus africanus (assembly GCA_030015575.1). Classification (NCBI taxonomy): domain Eukaryota; kingdom Viridiplantae; phylum Streptophyta; class Magnoliopsida; order Asparagales; family Amaryllidaceae; genus Agapanthus; species Agapanthus africanus. The sequence continues at coordinate 266,193,353 of JASDDO010000016.1, read as the reverse complement.
ACGCGCGACTCTAAGGTCGAAAGAATAAACATCACTGGTCTCTATCTGAAATAAATATACAAGTTTGGTTGATAGAGTCACTAGATACAACTGGAATAATAAATAAACAATGGTGGTCCTGATGCAAAAGAACCCACCTACTAGCAAATCACCCGGAAATGGAAGTAGTGCCAGCAAAGCCGTAACGAAACCTGTACGGCAAAACCTGCAAGAAACTGTGGCACAACGGGGGTGAGTTGCCAACTCGTGAGTAGAAAACATCACAGAGCAGAAATCGTATGTATGACGCAATCCTAGGTCATACGATCAGTAATATCCTAAAATGATAAGTCTGAAGCATGAAAAGGTAGCAAGGGTAAACATCTAGACATAAGTGTAATCCCAGTGCTCGTGTCAGTGCCTCAGGTAGCAATATATCATATATATGAGATATGAATGTAAAGTAATGAAATGAGTGAGACAACTGTTTTTTATTTTTAAAGAGATAGCTGTATGTATATAAATCGAATAACATCAATGAAATCAACAGGGAAATCCGTGTCAAACATCGACACAAAACATAAATCCCAATATCTCAATATCTCAGGCTCCGGCTGCCCGGACTGACCTGTATCATCAAAACTCAAAAACTCAATGTCTCAAACCTCAAATATCAATATCTCAGGCTCCGGCTGTCCGGACTGACCTGTAACCATCTCATGACTCTGGTCGGTATCCTCTGGATAGCCGACGAGTCCAAATAATATCACCGGTAGGTAGTGCTCCCCTGCCAGGCTCATCGAATACAACTCGAACTTCTTGCCCCGGGGTACCTTACCGGGCCCACCATGTACCCGAAATGGTTCATCCAACTCCTCGAATCGGGTCTCGAAATCCATCAGCAATCATGAAAACCCATGGTGGACGACTCATACATCATGGGAAAACCGCACTTTTCATTTAAAAAGAGAGAAAAAGAAGTTTATAAATGTTCTTGCGGTTTTCCCCCAAATCCAGGAAATCTCAGGAAAATTCGAAATCCAATCATCAATAGAACGTAAACAGTGAATATAGGCATAAAACTCCATAATACGGCATAACAGTGAATAATAATATGCATGAAGTAGTAAGTAATAACTGCAATGTCTAAACTGGCATATAAGGCAAGTACACTAATATCATGTCGAAACTATCAGCTAACAAGATATGTCGATGAAATAGTATTGTCTAAAGCGTACGTGACATGGCAATTACCGATGATGATGTGTGTGAGCCGGCAAGTAAGTGTACATGGAACATACGCATCATCGGTAATGGTGCTGGTGTCCTGACAGCATGGTATCAATAATGGTGTATGAAAACACAACAAAAGCATGCGGTGCGAAGCGAACAACAATAATGTGCGGGAGCTGAATGATAATCACCTATGATAACTAAACTGCATTTATATAAATATGAGTCATACAATGGTGCCATTTGAAATAACAAGAATCGTGGTGTCTTGCAAATTAGGACTACGGTGTTTTTAAGAAAAGATACGTCCTTTGAAATATCCGTAGAATCCCTTGGCCTGTCTTTTAAAATACCCACGATTCGTTAGTTTTGAAATAGGTAGGAATCGAATCTAGTCTAACAACTATACTAACTATAGGGCTGAGCTAACAGGCTAAACGAAAGGTAAGGAAACCGCCTAACATCTGAGTCGATACATATAAATAATAGTCGGTGATCCCGCCTCAATAGTATCATATACGATCCAAAATCTATAATATGACATCCTCAAGTCAAGAGTGCGGATCTATCATCAATATAAAACTCGTACGGTACATCCGTGCCTCCCAAATCTGGGTACGGGTCAATGTCACATCTATCACACCATTCATCTGGTATCCTCTTTATCAAACATCAAGATCCGGGGTACTGACCTACGTCTAGTACAATACTGATACCATCTATGTATGCATGCATGTGTATGAAACACTACGTCAAAGGACCTGCTAAAACATCATGTCGTATCTCAAATACGAACCATGTCATATCACCGATCTCACGGCCTCAAATCCAATCTCATCGACTCATCTCATATCCCCAATACTATCCTCAAATCCAGTATATGAACACATAGTCCCATACCCATGTGTAAATATACGCATCCCCATATACACACAGGTAAAAGAAAGAATGTATGCAAGTATGTGTGTGCGTGTGTGTGGGTGCAACCACAACTCTAGGGTTTTGCAACTAACACTAAACCAATCCAAGAACACCTAGAATCCATCTTTATCATCAATAAACTCAAATCAGCATATAAAATATATGTGTGTGTATACGTATTCGTATACATCACAACGAACTGCGGGGGTGCTATACGCCATCCACCCGACTTCCCCCGTAGATATAATCTACTCACCTTGTATCCTATGTGTCGGTGTCGGTGTCGCCTTCATCTTCTTCATCGTATGAAGCCCTCGAGAAGGTACCTACAAAATAACACAATAGCAAATAAACCTTAAAATCACATCGAGAAAACCAAACGACGCGCTAAGGCCTATAGGTTAGAACCTATGGACTACGCTTTCAAAACCATCAAACCATCCTCAATATCGTCGCATAAACGCCATGTAATCGAGGTAAAACGCAATTATACAAATCCAGATTTTAAAATACGCAAAACAAAAACGCGAATTAAAACAGCAACTCAGGAAAAAGGCTCCAGATTCTACCCTAGGTCAAATTGGACAATTTTGCATATGCCAGGGGTCTAATTTATAGATGTAGGAGCTACAGAACAAGAACGAGCCAAAATGCTCCAGGTCTGGCCGCAAATTACGGCCAGAAGGAATAAATATGCGGCCATGGTTGGGAGTTAGGGGCTAGGGTTTTGGTGGTAGCTTCTTGGGTGCCTGCATGTATCACTGTCCATGCAAAATAATTTTCAGAGTCTCGGGGTGATAGCAGATTCCATTTAACCTTCACAGAATCACATTTTTTCCGATATCGGCTTTCTAAATCCGTATTCCGGGTTTCAAGTCTCTGGTTTAAGTCTCCAATCAATCACCACAGGGGTTGTATAGCCTCTAGTAACCCTAATTTCACCTTTGGTTTCAACTAAAACCCTAATCCTCAACTCAAGTTTTCAAACTCCCCAAAACCACACAATATCGGTTACAATTTTAACATGGATGTAAAAGAAATGGGAAAACTAAGCTAATGGTTCAGAAAATACCTCATTTGGCAACTCAAGAAAATTCTTGAGTTGCCCCAAGTGTCCAAAATGCAAGCTTTCTAGGTCCATGGGGTAGCTGGTGAGCTTGTGCAACTTTTTTTATGAAATGGAGATAAGGTTTTGAGGTGTTTTTAATGGTGTTTTGGAGGTTGTAGTGGAGGAGGAAGAGGGGGGCAGCAGCAGCAGCAACAAGAGAGGGAGGGGAGAGGAAGAAGTGAATGATGAAGAGGGAATGGCCAAGTCAAAGCAACCCTCATCTTTCTCTCTCTTGCCCATCCCTCTTGACTTTTCTTTTCTTTCTTTTTTTTCTATTTCTTCTCTCCTCAATAGTAAACCCAAAACAAATACCCATACACCCCAAATCATGTAGGAAAATGTAACAAGTGTAAAAAAAAACATGTGCACAAAACACGCTTAAAATCCGATTAGCGATTTTTAATCGCGATTAGCACAAAATTAGTGTCAAATAAATCATAAACTTCCATATTTTGCATGAATATCATAAAGCACCCTCTTTTTAGTAATTTCCATAATTTTCCAAATTTTTCCCCATTTATCGGTATTTAATAATACCGCCTTATTAAAATATTCAATATTTTATTATAACATTATAAAAATTCCCAAAAAAAATATTTTATTTTTCTGAAATATTACAGAGAGTTATCGTGCAAGCTAGAAACTCTTCACAAGAGTTTAACCTATAGATCAATTTTGCTAGAAGAGGTCACTAGGATTGTGTAGAGATTAGTGTATTAGATTAACTCAAGATCCTAAGCTTTGGATTCACATCTCATGTGTAGATTAAATCTTGGAAGAAGAAGGAGTATTTAAGGAGGAGTGAAGAAGGAGAGAGATAGTGTTTGTCATAATGAAAGAGTTCAAGCATGATGAATAAAGATATAGCACCAAGAGAAATAATTGAAGCATGCATTATAAAATTAGCACCATGCTTCAATAGTAACTCCAAAACAATATAACAACTCATTATCTCAATCATGCTTGAACTTTCTAATTTCTACATCATTTATTTATTTTCATAAAATAAATGATGTCATTATGATTGGCACCTTCTAGAAGGTATTCTTGTAACAATTACAAGAATACCCCTCCTCCTTATACCGTATACCGTATACTGTAAGCCCGCGGGGGCGCCCCGGCCGTCGATCCGACGCCGGAAACGCGGAAACAAAAACTTTGCGAACTTTGCAAACCAGCACCACCGCGGACTTTTTACCCGGATCGGGCCATTAACCTAGCAACTAGCAAAATAGAAAAGAGTAGAGATGCTATACCAAGCGATCCGTGTCCTTCGGTCTTCGTCTCCACTCCGATCTCCTGCGGAATCTCCGTCACCTCCTCGCTCGTCGGAAAAGGGCACCACGTAGCCGGAATCTTTTACGGGCTCCCGCCTCTTGACCGAGGCAACTCAGGCGCGGAGTTGGCTAGCCGACGCGTCCAAGGCTTGCTATAGAAAAGTGTAGAAGCTTTTCTCTTTTGAGGTTCTTGAAGTTGCCTTTGATGGAGGTATGGAATGAACTTTGGAGTGATAAGGAATTTTGTACCAAGCTAGAAATGTAATGAATCATTTTCCTTCACTCAAAAATGAAACCTCTCTCTCCTCCCTCACAAAAGTGGCCGGCCTCTTTCTCCATGGTGGAGATAATGGAATGAAAAAATACCATGGAGAAAAGAAAAGATAAATCAATATAAAAGGTCAACCAAATTCCCTTTTCAATCCACTCACAAAACCATCACAAGAAAAGCAAAATGAATGGACTCAAAAAGCATCTCATGATGAAAGAATAATCATGAAGCCACATTTATGCAAGAAAGCCCCTCACTACTAAGTTAATTGCAAACTTGCAATTAACCCCCTCCAATGGAAAGTCCGGCCGTAAAGGAATAAAAGAAAACCGGCCGGAACGGAATGCAAACTGGCAACTTCAGAAAAACCGATCCCGTAATAAATTACAGGAAAAACCCACTACTGCAAATACATGCCCGCATTTGTATTCCCACTGAACACAAATGCAAAGAGACAAAACTACATTATCAAATACTAGAATCCGGCTTAAGCCAAAGCCGGCTAGTAAAATCTGTCCGATCACGATCCGTGCAATACCGCACGTATCTGATCGAACCCTGCCATATCTCCATACGGCCTCTACAGCGTTTCGCCCGAAACCTGAGTAACTGAGTGTGGTGGACTCTAAAGACTCGTCAATACCTTGGCTGTGGATTTAACCACTAGCACGTCAGAGGTATAAGCCAATACGTGACGGGCCACCAGGTATTGACCAAAAGGGACGTCGATGAGCGAACTCATCCTGACACCCTACTGAGCCTGTCAGTGACAATATCCGTACAGTCCGGTCCGTTCGTCTATGAGCATCGCATGGCGGGCCTAGGGGGTTGGTAAAAGTCAGACCCCCAAAAGCGGTACAAGTCGTGTCGGAGTGTAGCCCAGAACACCCTGAGATACTACTGGAATACCTACCAGCAAATCTCCTGCCTCGGCCGAGGGCTTTGTGTAATGGCTCTCCTAGACACAGCGCGACCTCACCCCCAATACCGGGAGAGACGAACCCCTGAAGATCTGCTCACTGCCTCCATGTGGCTCGGGACTGTACCCAACTAAAACCTGTTTGCACGACTCCTTTGAGCCGTGGTAGGGTAGTAATCAAAGCACAGTGGGAACTCACACGAGACAAATGACGATCTCAGGTCGATGAACTAATATGTACACATGTCACCAGGGAACTGCTATCTGACGTCTGGTATAATCCCAACTAGCAGGTTCCCGGCGAGTCCTGTCCGGTGTACTCATAACCCAATGAGCACCTGTATACATCTTAGGTGAACCAACTGACACAAGTGGCTTGTGAGACCGGCCACCGCCCCTCGTCGGGGTCTCGACTGTATACACTAGTCTACTCTGGAGAATCGATACCCTGTCTCGAAACTCCTACGACTAGGGACCATTTAAGGATGTGCTTATAGTCTCCAGCTATCACGTATATGATCGCCCTCATACTGCTGGTAGTCAAGCAAGAATCCTAGGGGCTCTATCAACGTGCAATAGCGACTCGTAAGGTCACCTAAAGCAGTACACGATGATAAAGATAAACCAGATAGCATACTATCATCTCGAGTAAGACTGTCCTACTGGGACAGGTCCTCCCCTCAATCATTGCAATCATATGCCTGTGATCCAATAATTCACTCTGAGGGCACTATCTCCAACAATCTCCCACTTGCACTCGAGGCTAATTATTGCGATGTCGCATACTCACAGTCCGTGTGATACCGAACACCCAACTCCTCTACTAGGCAGTCTCACAAAGCTCGTTTGTGAAACTATTGCGTTCGAGGAATAGCCTCAGTGAGTGGATCCGCTCTGGTGTTTCTTTCTATGTCTCTCTCTATATCTCAAGTTCGCGGAGAAAGCCATCTCCCGAAATGAGCAATACCTGTCTTAGAATGTCTGGATGTCTGATGGGACCTAGTTCATAAATGAACTCCAAATCCAAACTTCTTAGACTGTATCGTCAACTGAACTTAATCAGTATCCTGCGCCATGCCTTCCCTCAGTATCCACCTGGACCAACTGTCCATAATACTGCCCCTCGTCAGAGGGAAAACTATAACTCTGACAGCCACTCCGCCATCCAGGTCACCTTGGAAGCCTGGAATGATAACCGTCTCCTAAAGGAGGATGCCGTTATCATATCCTAGAACATCAACTTATGTTCTATTACTGCTTCCGACTGTTTCTCCAGGATTGGATCATTATCAACTTATTGCATCTACTGCAAGAACAACATCTGGTGTGGTACTTGACATCTCATGATTGACTCAATTGCCTAAGCAAGTGATCTGCCAATCATGCGTATCCCTCTCCCCTTTAGTCTATAAGACACCTTTAGAGAGGGTGACTCCATTACCTGCAGGTACACCACCATGCCAGGAGTCGTCCATTCTAAATACTCATAGAATGCTGTCAAGGTACCCAGATTGGGAAACCACCCAAATCTAGATCTAAAACCATAGATCTAGTTACCAGAATGTCTGATGTAAGATCCAAGTCCTATGAGGAGAAACTACTGTGTGACGACCATAGTTTAACCGATCGCAGTATAGGAATATCACTTCATTCTCTGTGTATGTCATCAAATACCAGGACATCACACCCTACTACCTTCTTAACAGATCCATCCGCTATTCTGATGAAGTCAAACCTATGACTGTCATATCAGAAATAGATGATCTATCTCCGCTATATCTGCTTTAGTCTATAAATAGACATAAGCCTGATGTCCACCAATGCTTCCGCTGCTCCCACTGACTACGACAACCCTCTGGCAGAGTCATATACACGTACGCTTCTAAAACCAGTTTAGAACGACGCTATACTCATCCTCCTGCCGGGTCTCATAGTCTGGAACAACAGCAATGGCAAGTCTGGGTAAACAAGAACCTCTTTGCCACCGTCCTTGAGTATACCGAAGTACCTCTCGGGTGCCTGAGGTTACCCACCTTATCTGCGGAGTGGCCAATGGAATGTCAAACCAGATTGAATCTTTAGGTTCTTATCAAATCTTCAGTAATCGTTTGCGGTTCTGGAATCACTTCCAGTTCTACCATACTCCCACTACTGTTTTTCTGAAAAAATCCATTTTTAATAAAACTGTGGCGGGTCAAGAACAATATCACTATTGATCTTCCAGATGGTAGAAAGCCAACCCTCGTCATAGCCCGGGTCAACCCACAAACAGCCATTACAGAAATGTGCCTTGAGTTATCCGGAGTCTGGTTTTAAGCATAAGCCGGACAACTCCCCGTATCTTAACAATGTCAAGATATGAACTGTTCTATATCCAATATAGAAACAGAGGCACTGATTTAATTGAACCAGATTCAAATCATGCAGCTGTCTCCAGTGCATGTCAACTAAATGGAAGGAGGCCGATCAGCGTTACTCAACTTAGGAATTCTTCCAATTATGAGTAACCTGAAAGAGAAGCAAGTTCTCTTAACCACTACTATCAACTGAATACCATGTAAAAGTATCTACATCTTCGATTACTTTGAAGAATCCCGATACTTGCAACACCTGGTTCTCTACTTTATTCCTATACCTATAACTTCTCAAAACTTGGACCCTGTGTTTCTACGAAACACCTGTCTAAGAACTAGAGAAGTCATAAGTAAACAGAATACAGTATGAGGACCAACCCCTCTTTCCTAGTGGACACTGGACAATATACAATACTCTGTATAAGTCCCTTGAGTCTAGTGACTCAATCACTGTGTGTCGTAGGTTGAAAACTGTACTTTTGGTTAAGAAAAATCACACCGTTGTTCAATGCTCCTTACCTAACCATCCACTGGTATAGGTAAATGTCATAGACATAATTTCAAAAAGGTATGTCTCACTCTATAAAAATAGACGTACAGATATATCAATTTGAAATTGGTGCACAACAACGGATATTCAAAACCAAATATTTGCCGACCGGCAAACAACCCAGGTGGCTTCCTCAAATATCACCAATTCCAACGAATCCCGATATAATGAGGATGGTCACCTAATTCCCAATAACTTACTCCCACTCATCATCTGTAAAACCATACAGATGTGAGAATCATACCTGGTAAATACATACCCTGGAGCAAGTGTCTAATTGGGAAATCAGTTTTCTTTTAACAGTACACAGTGAACCTGAAACATTGAAATGTTTCATTGGGGTATCCTGGTATTCCTAGTAATGCCTCTTCCATTATCCAGATTCACAACTATAACCGTATAATTCTTTGCCATCTCTCCAAATCCCTTTATACGTCTTTAGTCATTACCTTCTGTACACCCCTTTAGGCCAAATGGTTTTCTTCATTCCCTACCGTTCGGCACCAGCCTATGGTTTGGAAGAAGACTATCCAATAAGCATAAAGGGTGTACTGTCCTAATCCTAGGAGCACTCGCAACGCGAGAGAAGGTGAAGATAAAAGACACCCGAATGTACTTTATTCTTATTTCTCCTGAACCAGGATCCATCCCCGAACTGGAACAAGTTCCGTTCGAGTTCGTATATAACCATACGATGGATTATCCAATAAACTGGGATCTTCGTAGTGATACGGAGTGTCCTGGAGAAATACAAAGGTGATTTAGGATTGGCGAAGAAATACTTGGTTTGGTCGTGAATAGCAGTCGCAATTTACTTTGCCCTCTTACTAATCCCTTGCTTTGTCTGAACTTAATACCTTCTGTACACCGTTTAGGCTAATTGGCTCTCTTCATTCCCTACCGGTCGGCGCCAGCCTATGGTTTGGAAGAAGACTATCCAATAAGCGTAGTAGGTGTACTACTCCTAAACCAAGGAGTACTCGCAACCTGAGAGAAGGTGAAAAGAAAAGACAACTGAATAGTCCTATCCGTTTTCTCCAGAACCAGAAACCATCCTCGAAGTCCTTCGAGTTCGTATATAACCATACGATGGTTTTGTCCAATGGAAGTGGACGTTCGTAGTAATACGGGGTGTCCTGGAGAAAAGGGTAAAAGTAGGAGTGGCAATGAGGTTTGCAACTCTGATAATCCAAAGCCAGTGTTAAGAAGGTTCGGTCAACTTGGTCACTGAGTCATAGTCTAGGGTCGGGTCAATGGTCACTGCCAAAGAGAGAGAGAAAAGAAACACTCAGCGTGCACTCTAACCTAGATCAAAATGGTTGTCACTTTATCTAATCAGGAAACCTCCCACTGTAACGTCAAATTCTTCCCCAAACCTGAAAGAAGAATTAGCCGGGATCACCCGAGGAGTAAACCAACTCATCAGTGGGAATCGGGATCCAACCATCATCGCATGATAACGTGACGGAATCCGCTCACGCTATCACACTCCAGAAGGTATGCGCATATCTGGCAAGTTTCAGTACTTTTGAAACTCCCGATGTGGATTTTTACCCCATGCTCTTATGACCTTGACGAAGGTCAACAAATCATAAGTCACATGTCAAGTTCTACCCGTCATTATCCAGGTTAATTTGAACCCACCCGTACAAGCCCTTGACGAAGGTCAACAAGGCTATACGACTGTCCCAAACCAACGCATCTATCTATGCAGCAGAAAGGCAACAAGCAGCTACCATACACTATGCCTTGACGAAGGCCAACAAACATAGCATGAATACTACGTGCTACCCGTCTGAAACGACGGAGGGCTACGAATGGTTTCTGGCGAAAACCTTTAACGTAATGAACTTGATATCGTTGAAGGAACTGATAGCTTTTTAAAAAATACAGTGACGAAAATCTTTGCTAAAGAGGTCACTCCCGGTGAAGGGATCTCGGCTCTTTCCCCGTAGAATGAGGTGCAGGATATTCCAACTGAATACCACGATGCAAAGCAAAAGTAATCGGCTATAGTGAAGTTATTGCCCTGACGCAAACTTCTATCCAAGGGGTCACTCCCGGTGAAGGGATCTCGGCCCTTGCCTCGTCGACTGAGGAGCAGGATATTCCAACTGAATACCACTGTGCAAAACAAAAGTGAACGTCCTTGCAATAACAGCTTTTTGAAAAAGTGTTCCAACAACATCAGAATAGGTTTGTTTAACTTGCATTGATCCGAATCAACGCAGTCCCATCAATTGATCACACCAATAAAAAACGAAAATATACTGACGCACGTATATGCCATCCGCATTCGCCACTGGGTCCCGTCATCACCCGTTAGGTTAGCTAACTAACGGCAGAGCGGGGACTGGACTAGCACGGATGAAAAACATATACAACATCTACTAGTATATATAAAATATATAATTTTCGCTCAAGGCGTGATAAAAATGCAGCAACACAGAAATGTATAGCAACACAGATCAATACAGATATCTGGGATCCCCGGGTTTCACAGAGCCGCTACTGAAACCCGACGTTCCCCTGGTCGTGTGGATAGCCTGTGCAATGAAATCCTAGACCCCTACGGACGCGGCAAGTTACCCGCCAAAACCTGAAGCGAGGCAGCCCCCTTCAGCGACGTGAATGGACCACCCAGCACTTCACGGAATCCGGTAACTTGGGCACCCCTCCTGGGTCAACCTGTACCCCCTACGAGTGCGGCGAATAGCCCGCCAATCCTAGAGTGAATCCCCCTCCGTCTCAAAGCCATGAGATGCGGGCTCGTTGCCCTCTAGAACCCGGCTATCCGTGCACCCCTCCGTGGGGTAATCCTAGTACAGAAAGTAAAATATACATACAACGGGTACATCGACCGCAACCTGGTCGTGCCCCAAAAGAATAATACAAACAGGCAGTGACGGCAGTCCACAAGTCGGACGCTCTCCCCGCATTATCAAATGTACATATAAAACGAAACTGTACTAACATTGCATCCAGGCTATCCCCCACGACCGATCCGCAACAACACAGCAAAACACAGAACATCAATGTGAATGTCACGTTCGCAAATCCGTCTAACCGGGCTATAGCAGTTATACAGGATTTACCGATCAAATGACATTCACGGTCGCAGATATAATGTAAATACTGTGAACTAGCATGTTTAAAATATCCGACCGAACAAATATTATCAAGTGGGCCCCATACACTACTGTAGCACTTACAGAAAATATGGGCCCAAAATTAATATCCCAAAACCCCTATTTCATATTCAAAAGCCCACTGGAAAAATTTGGTTCAACGATTCCTCTTAACCACCGCGGAACCGCGGCCAAACCAGGGGATTGGCAGCGTTTCCGCGGTCGAAGTAAGGAATCACTGAACCGTATTTTCCCAGAATTCTTAGAATTTCTTGCACATGTCTCTGCAACAACCTGAAAAATTTTAGGAGCTAGAAAAATTTCAACAGAGAACACATGTACACTAAAATACGGTTTTTGGGGTTTTTGTTCGATCGAGTTCTAAACGCGCTAGAGCAAGCTAGGCAAGGTTAATGGCGTGGCTCTGATACCATTGTAAGCCCGCGGGGGCGTCCCGGCCGTCAATCCGACGTCGGAAACGCGGAAACAAAAACTTTGCGAACTTTGCAAACCGGCACCACCGCGGACTTTTTACCCGGATCGGGCCATTAACCTAGCAACTAGCAAAATAGAAAAGAGTAGAGATGCTATACCAAGCGATCCGTGTCCTTCGGTCTTCGTCTCCACTCCGATCTCCTGCGGAATCTCCGTCACCTCCTCGCTCGTCGGAAAAGGGCACCACGTAGCCGGAATCTTTTACGGGCTCCCGTCTCTTGACCGAGGCAACTCGGGCGCGAAGTTGGCTAGCCGACGCGTCCAAAGCTTGCTATAGAATAGTGTAGAAGCTTGTCTCTTTTGGGGTTCTTGAAGTTGCCTTTGATGGAGGTATGGAATGAACTTTGGAGTGATAAGGAATTTTGTACCAAGCTAGAAATGTAATGAATCATTTTCCTTCACTCAAAAATGAAACCTCTCTCTCCTCCCTCACAAAAGTGGCCGGCCTCTTTCTCCATGGTGGAGATAATGGAATGAAAAAATACCATGGAGAAAAGAAAAGATAAATCAATATAAAAGGTCACACCAAATTCCCTTTTCAATCCACTCACAAAACCATCACAAGAAAAGCAAAATGAATGGACTCAAAAAGCATCTCATGAAGAAAGAATAATCATGAAGCCACATTTATGCAAGAAAGCCCCTCACTACTAAGTTAATTGCAAACTTGCAATTAACCCCCTCCAATGGAAAGTCCGGCCGTGAAGGAATAAAAGAAAACCGGCCGGAACGGAATGCAAACTGGCAACTTCAGAAAAACCGATCCCGTAATAAATTACAGGAAAAACCCACTACTGCAAATACATGCCCGCATTTGTATTCCCACTGAACACAAATGCAAAGAGACAAAACTACACTATCAAATACTAGAATCCGGCTTAAGCCAAAGCCGGCTAGTAAAATCTGTCCGATCACGATATGTGCAATACCGCACGTATCTGATCGAACCCTGCCATATCTCCATACGGCCTCTACAGCGTTTCGCCCGAAACCTGAGTAACTGAGTGTGGTGGACTCTAAAGACTCGTCAATACCTTGGCTGTGGATTTAACCACTAGCACGTCAGAGGTATAAGCCAATACGTGACGGGCCACCAGGTATTGACCAAAAGGGACATCGATGAGCGAACTCATCCTGACACCCTACTGAGCCTGTCAGTGACAATATCCGTACAGTCCGGTCCGTTCGTCTATGAGCATCGCATGGCGGGCCTAGGGGGTTGGTAAAAGACAGACCCCCAAAAGCGGTACAAGTCGTGTCGGAGTGTAGCCCAGAACACCCTGAGATACTACTGGAATACCTACCAGCAAATCTCCTGCCTCGGCCGAGGGCTTTGTGTAATGGCTCTTCTAGACACAGCGCGACCACACCCCCAATACCGGGAGAGACGAACCCCTGAAGATCTGCTCACTGCCTCCATGTGGCTCGGGACTGTACCCAACTAAAACCTGTTTGCACGACTCCTTTGAGCCGTGGTAGGGTAGTAATCAAAGCACAGTGGGAATTCACACGAGACAAATGACGATCTCAGGTCGATGAACTAACCTGTACACATGTCACCAGGGAACTGCTATCTGACGTCTGGTATAATCCCAACTAGCAGGTTCCCGGCGAGTCCTGTCCGGTGTACTCATAACCCAATGAGCACTTGTATACATCTTAGGTGAACCAACTGACACCAGTGGCTTGTGAGACCGGCCACCGCCCCTCGTCGGGGTCTCGACTGTATACACTAGTCTACTCTGGAGAATCGATGCCCTGTCTCGAAACTCCCACGACTAGGGACCATTTAAGGATGTGCTTATAGACTCCAGCTCTCACGTATATGATCGCCCTCATACTGCTGGTATTCAAGCAAGAATCCTAGGGGCTCTATCAACGTGCAATAGCGACTCGTAAGGTCACCTAAAGCAGTACACGATGATAAAGATAAACAAGATAGCATACTATCATCTCGAGTAAGACTGTCCTACTGGGACAGGTCCTCCCCTCAATCATTGCAATCACGTGCCTGTGATCCAATAATTGACTCTGAGGGCACTATCTCCAACATATACCCGTACCCGAATTCCGAAAAATACGAATACCATTAATCCAAGAATATAATACCGGTATCCGGCTTAAACCAAAGCCCACCAGTATTGTCCTTCCTATTATTATTCCTGTAATAATTACATGAACATAATGGAAACCCTGCCGTAACAGCTTACGGCTGCCATACCAACTTACAGCCTCTACATCTTTTGCCTGAACGAGAGAACCCTCTGTCTGGGACTCTAAAGACTCGACAGTGTGCTGGCAGTGGGTTTAACCATAAGCACGTCAGCAGCACTAGCTGTGCGTAACGGCTACCCAGGTACATGATGAAAAGGTGGTCGACGAGCGAACTCATCACAACCTCTACGAGCCTGCAAGCAACACTTACCGTAGAGTCCGATCTCTTCGTCTGATACGTCGCATATGAAGTCTAGGGGTGGTAAATGTCAGACCCCAGTAACTTTATAAGTCATGCTGATTTACGGCCCATAACAGTTCGAGGAACTACTGATAACACTTATCAGTAAACCTCGAGAACCCTGGCCAAGGATTTAGGTGTTATAGCCGATCAAACATAGCGCGACATCAACTCCCTATACCGGGAGAGACGAAAACCCTCCTATCGCTCACTGTCTCCATGTGATTCGGGACTGTACCCAAAGTCCACCTGTTTGCACGACTCAATAGAGCCGTGGTAAGGAGGAAATCAAAGTACATTGGGAATCACACAAGACACTATGACGATCTCGGGTCTACAGACTAACATGTACAAGTGTCGCCAGAGAACTGCTATCTGATAATAGGTATATATACCATCTAGGAGTTCTCGGCGAGTCCTGTTCGGTGTACCCATTCTCCAATGAGCACCTGTGTACAATCTTTGATGTCAAACACCAATGGTTTTGGAATCAACCATCGCCCCTAGGGTCAAGAAACGTACACACTAGTCTAATCTGGTAATACCGATGCCCTGTCTCGATATACCCTCGACTAGGAACTATTAAAGGATATGCTTGTAGATTGCCCAGGCCCTACTAGTATGATCTCATCATAATCCTGGTAGTCAAGCATAGTCCTAAGGGCTTCATCAACATGCACAACATACCACATGTTCAGAAGAAGATAAACCAGATAGCATATTATCATTTCGAGCAAAGATTGTTTCTGTACATATACATGCCTAGCATCCTATACAATACAGGCCTCTAAGGCATACATATCTAACAATCTCCCACTTGCACTAAAGCTTGTAGTTGATGCAATAAGTACCGACTGTCTGCACTAGAACCAGTTGCTGGCGTACCGCATGCCCAACAGCTCAAACAGTTTCTCAAACTGTACTTGAGGGATGGCCTTGGTGAATGGATCCGCTGTGTTGTCTTTCGTATCTACTCTCCGTACCTCGATGTCCTGGCGATCCACTATCTCCCTGATGAGGTGATACCGCCTCAAGATGTGTCTGGATTTCTGATGGGACCTCGGTTCCTTTGCCAAAGCCATGGCTCCATTGTTATCGTTGTTGGATATAGTTCCCTCAGAGTCAATTATTGGATCACAGGCACATGATTGCAATGATTGAGGGAGGACCTATACCGGTAGGATAGTCTTACTCGAGATGATAGTATGCTATCTGGTTTATCTTTATCATCATGTACTGCTTTAGGTGACCTTGCAGGTCGCTATTACACGTTGATAGAGCCCTTAGGATTCTTACTTGACTACCAGCAGTATGATGGCGATCATATACGTGGGAGCTGGGGTCTATAAGCACATCCTTAAAGTGGTCCCTAGTCGTGGGAGTTTCGAGACTGGGCATCGATACTCCATTAGTAGACTAGTGTATACAGTCGAGACTCCGACGAGGGGCGGTGGCCGGTCTCACAAGACATTAGTGTCAGTTGGTTCACCTAAGATGTATACAGGTGCTCATTGGGTTATGAGTACACCGGACAGGACTCGTCGGGAACATGCTAGTTGGTCTTATACCTGACAACAGATAGCAGTTCCCTGGTGACATGTGTGCAGGTTAGTTCATCGACCTGAGATCTTCATTTGTCTCGTGTGAGTTCCCACTGTGCTTTGATTACTACCCTACCACGGCTCAAAGGAGTCGTGCAAACAGGTTTTAGTTGGGTACAGTCCCGAGCCACATGGAGGCAGTGAGCGGATCGGCAGGGGTTTCGTCTCTCCTGGTATTCGGGGTGAGATCGCACTGTGTCTAGGAGAGCCATTACACGAAGTCCTTGGCCAAGGCAGGAGATTTACTGGTAGGTATTCCAGTAGTATCTCAGGGTGTTCTGGGCTACACTCCGACACGACTTGTACCGCTTTGGGGGGTCTGACTTTTACCAACCCCCTAGGCTCGACATGCGATGCTCATAGACGAACGGACCAGACTGTACGGATATTGTCACTGACAGGCTTAGTAGGATGTCAGGATGAGTTCGCTCATCGACCTCCCTTTTG
This sequence comes from Agapanthus africanus, assembly GCA_030015575.1. Lineage (NCBI taxonomy): Eukaryota > Viridiplantae > Streptophyta > Magnoliopsida > Asparagales > Amaryllidaceae > Agapanthus > Agapanthus africanus. Next base: position 266,176,615 of record JASDDO010000016.1, on the reverse strand, counting down.
GTCAATACCTGGTAGCCCATTACGTACAGCTAGTACCACTGACGTGCTAGTGGTTAAATCCACAGCCAAAGTATTGACGAGTCTTTAGAGTCCCCCACAGACTGTTTCTCAAGTTTCGGGCGAAACGTTGTAGAGGCCGTATGACATATGGCAGGGTTCGATCATATACATGCGGTAGTGCACGGATCATGATCGGACGGATCATACTAGTGGGCTTTGGTTTAAGCCGAATCCTAGTATTAGATTTGTTGGATTACTTTAGTCTCATCGCATTTGCATTCAGTCGGAATGCGGATGCAGGTATGTATATATACAGGTGAGGGGTATCCTTGTGATCCGTCACGAGTTTACTATAGATGTTGCCATATCTTTTTATTGTTGTAAACATTTGGATTAATGTTTGCAAATGGAAATTGTGAGCTAGAAATCATCATTTTGAGCATTTAATGTGACATAGACTTCATTGGTGACTCATGGTCTCATTTCTTGTGCAATTGTCACATTATTTGATGGATTTGTGAGTTGAAATGATAAGAGGAGGGAGAGGGGCAGCCAAGGTAATGGTTAGCTCTTGTATTTCTTTTTCTTGCTCTCTCTCATTTTTATCATTTGCAACAACACAAGAAAAAAGAAAGAAAAGGCTTCTTCTTCTTCTTCTTCCTCTAGCTCACAATCTCCATTAATGGCATCATCTCTAACCTCCATCCATACACTCTCATGTGATGAGAATCAATGGATGCTTGAGACAAGGTTATCACACACATTCTCTACATCTCCTTGGACACGTCGGCTAGCGAACTTCGTGCCCGAGTTGCTTCGGATGAAGCGCGAGCCCATAAAAGACTCGATGATGTGGTGCCCTTTCCGACGAGGAGATCGAGACCGGAGATGCCGCAAGGAGCTTGGGATGGTGGCCAAAGACCGAAGGACACGGATCGATCGGTATAGCCTTTCCAACCGTTCTCTAGTTGCTAGTTGTAGGTGAATGGTTCGATCCCGGTTTTTAAGCATACGATAACGTCGGTTTCTAGTTTAAGAAAAGTTTTCGTTTCCGCATTTTGGTCTCGGACAGATGGCTGGGGCGCTACCGTAGACTTACATGGTATCAGAGCCGTGCCATTAACCTTTACTAGCTTGTTCTAACGTGTTTAAAACATCGATCGGCCGAATTTTCCAAAACCGCGATTCCAATTTAACAGTTTCTGTCGAATTTTTTTTTTGCTCGAAAAATTATTTTGAGTGTTGCGGAAAATCAGGCAGGCTTTTCTAAGGAATCTGAGAAAATTTGGTACGCTAATTGCACTGTAGCGCCGCGGAACCACGGCCGTACCCACGTTTTGGCCGCGGTTTCGCCGCAGTACTGTAGCAACACTGCACCAAATTTTCTGCAGTGCTCTATGACTTGGAATTGGGGTTTCTGGAATGTTTATTTTTAGCCCCGATTATTTTGAGTACTGGGAATTGTACTTGGGGCCTACTTCGGGAAATTTTTTCGATCGAAAATTTAAATATGTTAGTTTACAGTACTTACATTATATCTGCGACCGTGAATGTCATTTGATCGGTAAATCTTGTCTAATTGCTATAGCCCTTTTAGACGGATTTACGAACGTGACATTCACGTTGATGTTCTGTGTTGTGCTGTGTTGTTGCGGATTTGTCGTGGTGGATAGCCTGGATGCAATGGTAGTATAGTTTGGTTGTATTTGTACATTTGATATTGCGGGGCGAGCGTCCGACATGTGGACTGCCGTCACTGCCTGTTTGTATATTATTCTTTTGGGGAACGACCGGGCTGAGGTTGATGTACCCGTTGTATATTTTACTTTCTGTACTAGGATTACCCCGCGGTGGGGTGCACGGATAGCCGGGTTCTAGAGGGCAACGGGCCCGCATCTCATAGCTTTGAGACGGAGGGGGCTTCAATCTAGAATTGGCGGGCTATTCGTCGCACTCGTAGGGGGTATAGGTTGACCCAAGGAGGGGTGCTCAAGTTACCGGATTCCGTAAAGTGCTGGGTGGTCCATTCACGTTGTTGAAGGGGGATGCCTCGCTTCAGGTTTTGGCGGGTAACTTGCCGCGTCCGTAGGGGTCTAGGATTTCATTGCACAGGCTATCCACATGACCAGAGGAACGTCGGGTTTCAGTAGCGGCTCTATGAAACCCGGGGATCCCAGATTATCTGTATTGTTCTGTGATGCTTATTACATTTCTGTGATGTTGCACTTTTATCATGCCTTGAGCGATTATTATATATTGATATATATACTAGTAGATGTTGTATATGTTTTACACCCGTGCTAGTCCAGTCCCCGCTCTGTCGTTAGTTAAGTAACCTAACGGGTGATGATGGGACCCAGTGGCGAATGCGGATGGCATATACGTACATCATATTTTCGTTATTTTGTGGTGTGATTAATTGATGGGACTGCATTGATTCGGATCAATGCAAGCTAAACAAACCTGTTTTGATGTTGTTGGAACAATTTTCTAAAAAGCTGTTATTACAAGGACGTTCTCTTTTGTTTTGCACAGTGGTATTCAGTTGGAATATCCTGCACCTCAGTCGACGAGGCAAGGGCCGAGATCCCTTCACCGGGAGTGACCCCTTGGACAGAAGTTTGCGTCAGTGTAATAACTTCACTATAGTCGAATACTTTTTGCTTTGCATCGTGGTATTCAGTTGGAATATCCTGCACCTCATTCTACGGGGAAAGAGCCGAGATCCCTTCACCGGGAGTGACCTCTTTAGCAAAGGTTTTCGCCACTATATTTTTAAAAAAAGCTATCCGGTTCCTTCAACGATATCAAGTTCATTACGTTAAAGGTTTTTCGCCAAAAACCATTCATAGCCCTCCGTCATTTCAGACGGGTAGCACTTAGTATTCATTCTATGTTTGTTGTCCAAAGTCAAGGCATAGTGTATGGTAGCTATTTGTTATCTTTCTGCTGCATAGATAGATGCGTTGGTTTGGGACAGTCGTACTGCCTTGTTGGCCAATGTCAAGGGTAGGTACGGGTGGGTTCAAATTAACCTGGATAATGACGGATAGAACTTGACATGTGACTTATGATTTGTTGGCCAAAGTCAAGGTCATAAGAGCATGGGGTAAAAATCACATCGGGAGTTTCTAAAGAAACTGAAACTTGCCAGATATGCGCATACCTTATGAAGTGTGATAACGTGAGTGGATTCCATCACGTTATCATGCAATGATAGTTGGATCCCGATTTCCACTGATGAGTTGGTTTACTCCTCGGGTGATCCCGACTAATTCTTCTTTCAGGTTTGGAGGAGAATTTGAGGTTACAGTGGAAGGTTTCCTGATTAGATATATTGGTAACCATTCTGATCTAAGTTAGAGTGCACGCAGAGTGTTTCTTTTCTCTCTCTCTCTTTGGCAGCGACCATGGCCCGACCCTTGACTATGACTCAGTGACCAAGTTAATCGAACTTTCTTAAAACACTGGCTTTTGGATTGTCTGAGTTGCATACCTCATTGCCACTCCTACTTTTACCCTTTTTCTCCAGAACACCCCGTATTACTACGGACATCCACTTCCATTGGATAAAACCATCGTATGGTTATATACGAACTCGAAGGAACTTGTTCCAGATTCGAGGATGGTTTCCGGTTCTGGAGAAAACGAAAAGGACTATTCAGTTGTCTTTTCCTTTTACCTTCTCTCAGGTTACGAGTGTTCCTTGGATTAGGACAGTACACCTATTACACTTATTGGATAGTCTTCATCCAAACCATAGGCAGGTGCCGAATGGTAGAGAATGAAGAAAAACCATTTAGCCTAAAAGGTGTACAGAAGGTATTAAGTAAAGACAAATAAAAGGATTAGTAAGAGGGCAAAGTAAATTGCGACTGCTATTCACGACCAAACCAAGTATTTCTTCGCCAATCCTACATCACCTTTGTATTTCTCCAGAACACTCCGTATCACTACGAAGATCCACAGTTTATTGGATACTCCATCGTATTGTTATATACGAACTCGAAGGGACTTGTTCCAGTTCGGGGATGGATTCTCGTTCAGAAGAAATAGGAATAAGGTTTATTCAGTTTTCTTTTATCTTTACATTCTCTCGTGTTGCGAGTGCTCCTAGGATTAGGGGAGTACACCCATTATGCTTATTGGATAGTCTTCTTCCAAACCATAGGATGGTGCCGAACGGTAGGGAAGGAAGAAAACCATTTAGCCTAAAGGGGTGTACAGAAGGTAATGACTAAAGACATATAAAGAGATTTGGAGAGATGGCAGAGAAATATACGGTAACAATTGTGAATCTGATAATGGAATAGGCATTACTAAGAATACCCGGATACCCCTTCGAAACATTTACATGTTTCAGTTTCACTATGTATTGTTAAAAGAAAACTGATTTCCCAATTAGTCCTTGCTCCAGGGTATGTATTTACCAAGTTTGATTCTCACATCTGTATGGTTTTACAGATGATGAGTGGGAGTAAGTTATTGGGAATTGGGTGATCATCCTCATTATATCTGGATTCGTTGCAATTGGTGATATTTGAGGAAATCGTCTGGGTTGTTTGCCGGACGGCAAATATTTGGTTTTGAATATCCGTTGTTATGCACTAATTTCAAATTGATATATCTGTACGTTTATTTTTATAAAGTGAGATATAACTTTTTGAAATTATGTCCATGACATTTACCTATATCAGTGGATGGTTAGGTAAGGAGCATTAAACAGCAGTGTAATTCTTCTTAACCATAAGTACACTTTTCAACCTACGACACACGGGGAATGAGTTATTAGACTCAGGGGACTTATACAGAGTATTGTATGTTGTCCAGTGTCCATTAGGACAGAGGGGTTGGTACTCGTACTATATTCTGTTTACTTATGACTTCTCTAGTTCTCAGACATGCGTTTCGTAGAAATACAAGGTCCAAGTTTTGAGAAGTTATAGGTATAAGAATAAAGTAGAGAACCAGGCGTTGCAAGTATCAGGATTCTTCAAGGTGATCGAAGATATAGATACTTGTGTATGGTATTCAGTTAATAGTAATGATTAAGAGAACTTGCTTCTCTTTCAGGTTACTCATAATTGGAAGCACTCCTAAGTTGAGTAATGTCGATCGGCCTCTCTCCATTTAGTTGACATGCGCTGGAGACAGCTGCATGATTTGAATCTGGTTCCAATTAAATCAGTGTCTCTGTTTCTATATTGGATATAGAATAGTTCATATCTTAACAATGTTAAGGTACGGGGAGTTGGTCGGCTTATGCTTAAAACCAGACTCTGGATAACTCAAGGCGCGTTTCTGTAATGGCAATTTGTGGGTTGACCCGGGCTATGACGATGGTTGATTTTCTACCATCTGGAAGATCGATAGTGATATTGTTCTTGACTCGCCACAGTTTTAATAAAAATGGAATTTTTCAGAAAATAGTAGTGGGAGTATGGTAGAACTGGATGTGATTCCAGAACCACAAACGATTACTGAAAATTTAATAGGACCTAAAGATTCAATCTGGATTGACATTCCATTGGCCACTCCGCAGATATGGTGGGTAACCTCAGGCACTCGAGAGGTACTTCGGTATGCTCAAGGACGGTGAAAGGGAGGTTCTTGTTTACCCAGACTTGTCATTGCTGTTGTTCCAGACTGTGAGATCCGGCAGGAGGATGAGTATAGCGTCGTTCTAAATTAACTTTAGAAGTGCACGTGTATATGACTCTGCCAGAGGGTTGTCGTAGTCAGTGGGAGTAGCGGAAGCATAGTGGACAAGTAGGTTATGTCTATTTATGGACTAAAGCAGATATAGCGGAGATAGATCATCTATTTCTGATGTGACAGTCATAGGTTTGACTTCATCAGAATAGGGGATGGATCTGTTAAAAAGGTAGTAGGGTGTGATGTCCTGGTATTTGGATGACATACACAGAGTTGGAAGTGATATTCATATACTACGATCGGTTATACTTTGGTTGTCACACAGTAGTTTTTTCCACATAGGATATGGATATTATATCAGATATTCTGGTTACTAGATCTATGGTTTTAGATCTAGATTTGGGTAGTTTCTCAATTTGGGTACTTAGACGGCATTCTAAAGGTGTTTTAGAATGGACGACTTCTGGCACGGTAGTGTACCTGCAGGTGATGGAGTCACCCTCTCTAAAGGTGTCTTACAGACTAAAGGGGAGAGGGATGCGCATGATTGGCACATCACTTGCTTAGGTAATTGAGTCAATCATGAGATGTCAAGTACCACATTAGATATTGTTTTTGCACGAGATGCAGTAAGTTGATATTAATCCTATCCTGGAGAGACATTCGGAAGCAGTTTTAGAACATAAGTGGATGTTCTAGGGAAATGATAACGGCAGCCTCCTTCGGGAGACGGTTATCATTCCAGGCTTCCAAGGTGACCTGGATGACAGAGTGACTATCAGAGTTATAGTTTTCCCTCTGATGAGGGGCAGTATTTTGGACAGGTGGTCCAAGCGGAAACCGAGGGAGGCATGGCGCAGGATACTGATTAAGTTCAGTTGACGATACAGTCTAAGAAGTTTGGATTTGGAGTTCATTTATGAACTAGGTCCCATCAGATATCCAGACATATTCTAAGATAGGTATTGCTCATTTCGGGAGATGGTTTTCTCCGCGAACTTGAGATAAAGAGAGACATAGAAAGAATCATTAGGGCGGATCCACTCACTGAGACTATTCCTCGAACGCAATAGTTTCGCAAATGGGCTTTGTGAAAATGATTAGTAGAGGAGTTGGGTGTTCGGTATCACACGGGCTGTGAGTATGCGACATCGCAATAATTAGCCTTGAGTGCAACTGGGAGATTGTTGGATATAGTGCCCTCAGAGTCAATTATTGGATCACAGGCACGTGATTGCAATGATTGAGGGAGGACCTATGCCGGTAGGACAATCTTACTCGAGATGATAGTATGCTATCTGGTTTATCTTCTGTAGGGTTCCTAGGCACTCTAATGGAGTCTCACAAGTGATCAAACATGCACAAATCAAAAATTCCTTGTGCCTACAAACCCTAATACGGATCGTTAACTAGAAATCAAGGCGATGCAAGCAAGTAAACGGAAATATAGCTAAAGGGAAGGGGCTACAACCTTTGTAGATCCGGTCCACCACCTCCTAGGCTCCGTGATGAAGTCCCCTCGCTGTCCAAATCGTATCTTGGGCTCTAGCGTCGGCTTCATCGGAGAAAAAGCGGGCTAGGTCATCGACGACGATGCCGAAGATGATCTACGTCGAGGCATCGCAAGAACAAGCTCCAACTTCACCAAGCCATGAAAACTTGTGAAGGAAACACCCTATACAACTTGGCAAGAGGTAGAGGATGCAGAAATAGGAAGTGGGTTCACTTTAGAATTGGATTTCTCACTTGTTTGCACAAGTTGCCATTGGAGTAGAAAGCATTTCTTTCTTGCTCATGAAGAAGAAGAAGAAAGAAATGAATATGATAAGTTAATAAAAATAGAAAAGAAAAATCATACTTATCATATTCTAACCCTTGGTTAAGTGTAGAGAATGAACTAAGGTTAGTGAATGGTTAGGTTTTGTAGATGAAGACAAAATGGTCAAAGCTTCTTGAAGTTTCAAAGAAAAGAAAATAATCAACCATTTTATTTTCATTCCAAATGAAGAAGGAATGAATAAATAAATAGTTAATAAATAAAAAACCCTAACCATTACACAACCATGGTTCAATCATACACTTAACTAAGTATGCATGTATCATCAAACATGATACAATTATGTGCACAAAAATATATCACATATACAATGTGCAATATCAAGTGAGAATATCCTTTTAAAGTGAACCAATACTAGTTAATGCAAAGTAATATATCAAATATATAATTATACATTAAATCATTAAATCAACACTTGATTTAACGATCCGGTCATATCGCATATAACCGACTAGTATCAAATGTATCGGCTTATCGAATCAATCCTTGATTCGATAACTAGGTTATATCGCATACAACCATTCGACACATTCATCGCGAGAATGAAATACGGTATCACATACACGCATTATTCTCGGTCCCGCACATATCTCATATGCGCTCCTATTTCGTTTCGCTTGAGCCAGGAAACCTCTGTGTAGGACTCTAAAGACTCGTCAATACGCCGGCAGCAGATGATGATCATATCAAACACCCACAAGCCGCAAGCGGTCTGCTAAACGTTACGGCCACCCGGGTATTGAACGATCAGAAGATCGACGAGCAAGCCCGCTCACACTCCTGTGAATCCAACCAGTAACACTTACCGTACAGTCCGGTCTGTTCGTCTGATATGTCGCATATCTCGCCTAGGGGTGGTAATCGTCAGACCCCAGTAGCTTGATAAGTCATGCCGACGTGAGGTCCATAACATTCGTGAAACTACTGATAACTCTTACCAGTATATCACTGCAACCCTGGCCAGGGATTTCCTGTTATGGCCAGTCGAGCATAGCGCAACATCAACCCCCAATACCGGGAGAGACGAATCCCCTCCTATCGCTCATTGCCTCCATGTGAATCGGGACTGTACCCAAAAACCACCTGTTTGCACAACTCAGTAGAGCCGTGGTAGGGTGGAAATCAAAGCACAGTGGGAGACACACAAGACTCTATGACGATCTCGGGTCAACAGACTAAGTTGTACCAGTGTCACCAGAGAACTGCCATCTGACGTGAGGTATAATACCATCTGGGAGTTCTCGGCGAGTCCGTTCAGTGTACCCAGTCTCCACTGAGCACCCGTATACCATCTTCGATGTCAAACACCAATGGATATGGGATCATCCATCGCCCATCGCATGGGTCGAGAAGATATACGCTAGTCTACTCTGGAATATCGATGCCCCGTCTCGATATTCCCTCGACTAGGAACAATGAAGGATGTACTCATTGACTACCCAGGCCCCACTAGTATGATCTTCATCATAGTCCTGGAAGTCGAGTACACATCCTAAGGGCTTTATCAACATGTAATCAGAGAGACAGAGAATATACATGTTAAGATAAAGAGCAACCAGATAGCGTACTATCATGTCGAGCAAGAAAGTCCTACCTATATATGTCCCAGCATCCACTACAATATACATCCAATGTACAGTAATGGCCTCTAGGGCATACATATAACTAACAATCTCCCACTTTCACGAGGGCCATCTGTAGCAGTGGTTGCAGTATCACATACTCAACCATCCCCTAAAAGTCTCTCTTTGGGAAAAGGCCTTCGTGAGTGGATCCGCCGTGTTGTCCTCTGAGTCTTCTCTCCTAACCTCGATCACCCCGGAGATCAACTATCTCCATGATTAGGTGATGCTGCCTCAGAATATGTCTGGGTCACTGATGGGACCAGGGTTCCAGGGCCGAAGCCACACTTCCATTGTCATACAATGGCAGGAACCTAGTTCATCTTATGAACCAATACACACCCAAACTGCCTCTTTGGTAGTATCTTTAATAGCGATGTTACCAGCCTTTATCATCTAGTTTGCCACGGTATCTAGCTTGGAACTCTTCCAACATACCGTCCCTTTACTGAGGGTAAAGACAATGCCTGTGACTGACATTCAGTCATCTTTATCACCCTGGAACTCTTCCAGTGATTCTCCTCAGGATCGTTTGATACCATCTCACTACATCTAGTGAGAATCCTAGCATCCAATTACATCTATCTCATAGATGAAAAACTCAGGATTTAGGAGGTATCGCTTTGATCCTTTTTGGAGAATCCTTGTGATAATAGGAGATTGACCGATCGTAGCATAGGAAACTCCTTTCCTATCGAGAGTATGTAGTCTACGTACAATACGAAGATGACCACCTTACTCTCTACTACCCTTTTGTATATACAAGGTCCGTCTACCATTTTGATGAAGTCAAACACTTTGACTATCACATCAAAACAGACGTTCCAACTCCGCGATGCCTGCTTCATTATGTAAAGCAACTTGCACATGTTTCCGCTGCTCCCACTGTTTACGAAGACCTCTGGCTGTGTTCTTATAGACGTTCTCTTCTAAATCAGTATTTAGAAAAGCAGTCAGGGCACCCAACCACCAGATATCGTAGTCATGGTATGTAGCCGTGGCAAGTAGGATCTGGATGGACTTAAGCATATTCCATGGAAAAGGTTTCATCATTATCCGTGCCTGGTCGATGACGAACACCTTTAACAAGTCTAGCTTTGAAAGTCTCAACCATTCCATCTACACCAAGTAATCTTCCCAAGATATACTTGCTCCTGATGGGGATTTAACCCTTCAGATATAGCAACCAAAGTCCATACTTTGTTGGTGTATATGGATTCCATCTCAGATCGCTAAGCATCCAGCCATTCTTACAGAGTCCCTACTCTTGATGGCCTGCTCGAAACTAGTTGGGTCATCATCTTATGATGCATTCCTCGCTCCCACTGTCATCGAGAAACCGAGGTATCTCTCAGGAGGATGAGGAACCCTACTAGATCGGCGGAGAGGCTGAGGTTCGTCGGGAACTATAGAATCCTTTAGTTCTGTCAAATCATCAACAGCAGTTTTGTATAGCTGGAACCTTTCCAGTTCTACAGAACTGATCCTGCCTCGATCTTGTCCGGATTTTGCTTTAAGCATAGGCCGGACAACCCCAAATCTTAACTTGCTTAAGAGATGGGTTCTTCCCATACCATATCTCATATGGAGTGGTAGGCACTGATTTGATTCAAACCTAATTCAATAGGTATGCAGCTTCTCAAGTGCATAACCCCAAAAGGAAATAGGTAACTCAGTAATACTCATCATAGAGCACACCATATCTAATATTGTGCAATTGCTCCGCCCTGATACACCGTTGTGCTGTGGTGTATTCAGAGGAGTAACACTGAGAGAGAATCTCAGTCTCCTTTAGAATAGTCCAGGAATTCTATGCACAAGTATTCTTCTCCCTGATCTTATCATAGGACATAATACTTATACCCGTATTTTGGTTCTCTACTTCTAACTTACATTCTGTGAATATCTCAAAAGGTTCGGACTTATGTTTCAACAGGAACATATGACTGAATCTTGAGAGATTATCAGAGAATATAATGAAGTATAAAGAACTAGTCCTGGCATGTGTAGACAGGAGACCTTACATACATCATAATGTATCAGTCCCAAGAGTTTACTAACTCTTTCTCTGTTTCCAATAAACAGAGCTATGGTCATCTTATCTTTGTGACATGACTGGCAAGTTTCACAAGATGTAAATTCAAACTGATTTAAATATGCATCTAAATGTAACTTCAGCTAGTCGGGTCGCATTGATATGACCTAGTCTACAATACCTCAAGAAGAATTTGTTCATTTCTGAACTATTCCTCTTATGTGTGTTCAGTATACTAGGAACTGTAGTTTGATTTAGAACGTCAATGCTTTTAGATAACGTGCCTGAACCGATCAACTTTTGATATAGGAAATGTTCAAAACATTATCCAACAATACAAAATTATATCATTTCTTTACTAATAAAGAGACTGATATGATTTTGTATATCAGGTTCGGTATCTAATAGCATTTATTCAGAATCAATATATTGGTAATACAGGGTGACAGTGACCAACAAACCTGGCTGCAACACTTGCCCTGTTTTCTGTCTCATGAAACTTATCACCCGTTCTCAGTTTTCTACCTTTTTGTAGCCCTATGTAACAGCTTACATATCTGGGATCCTGATCCGGTATTATATACCCAGGATGCAGAGGATACTGAGAAACAGTTCTTTGTAATGAACACACCCGAAGGAGATGCATCATATGCACTTTCTTCGTTTGGGCGGCATAGGAATTCTGGTATTCCCCAATTTCCTGCTCGGTCTTATAACAATTATAAGTCGGAGCGGGACCAACGTTCCCCAGCTCAGTATAACAAGCGGGTTCTGTCAATACATCCATATTATTATCTTGATTAAGGCGTGATATGGTCGCTACCTGGAGAGAGAGAGAAGAAAACACTCAGCATGCGCTCTTGCAAGAATAGATTGGTTATTTATTTTATCTAATTAGGATGGCTCCCACTGTTTTTTATCAAATCTTCCTTCAAACCCTAAAAGGAAAGACTAGCCGGGATTAATTACACTCTACAAGTTCGCCAATCTTTCAGCCAGGCCAGTGTCGGTACTTTGAGGGAGGTTCCCCGTGCTTTCGCACGGACCTAATTACAGTAAACCTCGTTTTCCCAGAGGCGTAACCCCGTTGACACCTTTCTAGACACCTACTTGATCGGCTAATTGCAAAGTGCAAAACTCTCCCAGGAGTAACAATTACTCGCAGTAGGTATCGGGATCCAACTATCATATAGAAGGTATGCAATCTCATTGCAAATTTCAACACTTGAAACTCCCGATAAAGGTTTTTACCCCTAGCACCTATGACCTTAACTATGGTCAACAAATCATAAGTACTAGTCAAGTTCTACCTGTCATTTCGTGATTAATTAGACCCACCCACATGACCCTTAACTAAGGTCAACAAAGTCACACGACTGTCCTAACTAATCGCATCATATGCGGTGTGGGAAGACATCACTTAGCTACCGTACGCTGTGCCTTGACTATGGTCAACAAACACAGCACGAATACTAAGTACTCTACTTCCTAAAATGACGGAGGGTTGCGAATGGTTTTTGTGAAAACCTTTAACGCTTTGAACTTGATCTCGTTGCGGAATCAAATGGTTTTAAATGGAATGTTTTTGAGGCTTTTCTAGTTTTGCTAAAGGGGTCACTCCCGGTGAAGGGATCGTCGGCCCTTTCCTCGTCGAATGAGGTGCTGGATATATCATATATATCACTGTGCAAAGCGGAAACTATAGAAGCTATCAAAAAACAAACCGAGTGATGTATCATCTGCCAGTTATTGCTAAAGGAGTCACTTCCGGTGAAGGGATCTCGGTCCTTTCCCTATCGAATAAGTTGCAGGATGTTCTACAAGTAACACCGCGATGCAAAGCAAGAACTGTAGCTACCTGTTTTATTTTGAAATTCGATTCCACAACATCAATTAGGTTTATTTTCTTTCATTAATCACATTCATGAAAATCCCATCATTTAAATTACCTAAACATCACAGATAAATATGACGTACGCTTATGCCATCCGCATTCGCCTCAATGTCCCTTCGTGCACCGTTAGGTTAGGTAACTAACGGCAGAGCGGGGCAGGGCTAGCGCGGGTATAAAACATAAGCAACGTCTATATAATATATCATATATACTATATACTATATCTATCACAGAACATCACATGATCACATCACAGATAACGCAGCAGAAAATATCATATGAAATATTGGATATACTAGGACGTCCGTGTTTTCAATACGAGCCAGTATAAAACACGGATTCCACGGTCGTGATGAATAGCCAATCCCACACCCCTAAACCCCTAAGAGAGCGGCAAGCAACCCTACCAATTCTAGGGTTAGGAGACCCGGACTCGACTCCTCGAGTTGGTCTCCCACTGGACCCCAGAACCCGGTTACTTGTGCTCCCCTCCTTGGGTCTATCCTAATGCGGAAAAGTAAATAATATACAAATGGTGACCACATCCGCAATCTGGAAGTGCCCCAATAAAAGAATATTACATAAAAGTTTTTACATGAATGAAAATGAAAAAACACTCATCTCACATAAAAAAAACCCCGGCTATTCAAACACGACGATCCAATATAACATATCCAGCAACACATAACATCACATGTCATCAACGTAAGTAAATATGCGCATCCCAATTGTCGTTGACATATAGCAACGAAACCGGCGATATCACATATTACACTTACGGTCACAGAAAAGAAAGTGTAAAACTACAACAGTTGGAATCCGCAACTCCTCTAGACATCACATGCCTAATCAAATGAATTCTTTAGACATCGCATGCCTAACAATTATAAACCCCGCATTTTAGTCTCATTATCGAAAACTCTTTTCAATATCAAGTCGGGCAATTCAACAGGATTCTCGACATTCTGATCGAATGCTCGTCGCAAACTTTAGTAGACGGCCGCGCCCCCGACGCCGTCGACAAAGTGCACCAAGGAGGAACACCGCTACCGCGAGCACCCGAACGGATGCTTTCGGCGACGGGGTTCTCCTACAGTCACTTGGTCGGGGCAATGGAGTGAGGCTGTCTATTAAGTTTACCCGGCGAGTATCCTCGTACGCTACGTGATTGCGACGGACTTTTGATCACATCAAAATTCCGTGGCAACCGATCAAGTGAGACTAAACTGCTATGTTTATAATATTCATTCCGTTATCTCATAACTATTTGTGAATCCCAATTATTGTATCACATTCCGGATAAACAGAAAATGCTAAACTTTTCGATCGAACAATCGAACACCCAAGTTTTCCCGATACTACTCAACACATGAAATAAGTCTAACAACATTCAGTTCGTGCCTCAGTACCAACGGTCCAGCCGTAGAAGGGTCAAGCCAGCGCCTCACATGTGGCACGCCGTACTGCCCCAAACCCGAAGGTTCAAAGGGCAGTTCAAGACGGTCACATAATCGAGTTAAGGTTTGTTGTCTTCTAGAGGGTCCATCGCGTTACATGCACTACTTAGAACGTCGTTAAACTACGGAAAAATCCAACACTTGGAAATTTCCCGACAGGGGAAAAGTTGGGTATTTATATCCGGTCGAACTTTTTAACATATTCTAAAAATATCCGGAAAAGCACACAGACAGAATTAGACAATCCGATCGATACACCGAGTCCCTGATACAACCCAGAAAATTCAACTCCTTTAAAAATTATTAAAAATTCCCAGAAACACCAACAATAAACTATAAGAATTACTGTGCAGAAAAATGTGCCAGAGGAGACCAACATGCCGCGGAACCGCCGCATTAGGCATGCATATGCGGCGGTTCCCCCGCAGAATGAACGATTCAGAGCCCCCGTTTTAAACAGTAATTCTTAGAATATTGTACTGAGGTTTCTGAATATTTTTAATCGGGAAAAAACCCAGTTTTTCAAAATTGTCCAGAGAGCACATTAAAATCGGGGTTTCGGGTCGATCGGACTTCTAACTCCGTCTAGACTTCGCCTAAGGCTCTAGCTAGGCTCTGATACCACTGTAGGGTTCCTAGGCACTGTAATGGAGTCTCACAAGTGATCAAACATGCACAAATCAAAAATTCCTTGTGCCTACAAACCCTAATACGGATCGTTAACTAGAAATCAAGGCGATGCAAGCAAGTAAACGGAAATATAGCTAAAGGGAAGGGGCTACAACCTTTGTAGATCCGGTCCACCACCTCCTAGGCTCCGTGATGAAGTCCCCTCGCTGTCCAAATCGTATCTTGGGCTCTAGCGTCGGCTTCATCGGAGAAAAAGCGGGCTAGGTCATCGACGACGATGCCGAAGATGATCTACGTCGAGGCATCGCAAGAACAAGCTCCAACTTCACCAAGCCATGAAAACTTGTGAAGGAAACACCCTATACAACTTGACAAGAGGTAGAGGATGAAGAAATAGGAAGTGGGTTCACTTTAGAATTGGATTTCTCACTTGTTTGCACAAGTTGCCATTGGAGTAGAAAGCATTTCTTTCTTGCTCATGAAGAAGAAGAAGAAAGAAATGAATATGATAAGTTAATAAAAATAGAAAAGAAAAATCATACTTATCATATTCTAACCCTTGGTTAAGTGTAGAGAATGAACTAAGGTTAGTGAATGGTTAGGTTTTGTAGATGAAGACAAAATGGTCAAAGCTTCTTGAAGTTTCAAAGAAAAGAAAATAATCAACCATTTTATTTTCATTCCAAATGAAGAAGGAATAAATAAATAAATAGTTAATAAATAAAAAACCCTAACCATTACACAACCATGGTTCAATCATACACTTAACTAAGTATGCATGTATCATCAAACATGATACAATTATGTGCACAAAAATATATCACATATACAATGTGCAATATCAAGTGAGAATATCCTTTTAAAGTGAACCAATACTAGTTAATGCAAAGTAATATATCAAATATATAATTATACATTAAATCATTAAATCAACACTTGATTTAACGATCCGGTCATATCGCATATAACCGACTAGTATCAAATGTATCGGCTTATCGAATCAATCCTTGATTCGATAACTAGGTTATATCGCATACAACCATTCGACACATTCATCGCGAGAATGAAATACGGTATCACATACACGCATTATTCTCGGTCCCGCACATATCTCATATGCGCTCCTATTTCGTTTCGCTTGAGCCAGGAAACCTCTGCGTAGGACTCTAAAGACTCGTCAATACGCCGGCAGCAGATGATGATCATATCAAATACCCACAAGCCGCAAGCGGTCTGCTAAACGTAACGGCCACCCGGGTATTGAGCGATCAGAAGATCGACGAGCAAGCCCGCTCACACTCCTGTGAATCCAACCAGTAACACTTACCGTACAGTCCGGTCTGTTCGTCTGATATGTCGCATATCTCGCCTAGGGATGGTTAACGTCAGACCCCAGTAGCTTGATAAGTCATGCCTACGTGAGGTCCATAACATTCGTGAAACTACTGATAACTCTTACCAGTATATCACTGCAACCCTGGCCATGGATTTCCTGGTATGGCCAGTCGAGCATAGCGCAACATCAACCCCCAATACCGGGAGAGACGAATCCCCTCCTATCGCTCATTGCCTCCATGTGAATCGGGACTGTATCCAAAAACCACCTGTTTGCACAACTCAGTAGAGCCGTGGTAGGGTGGAAATCAAACCACAGTGGGAGACACACAAGACTCTATGACGATCTCGGGTCAACAGACTAAGTTGTACCAGTGTTACCAGAGAACTGCCATCTGACGTGAGGTATAATACCATCTGGGAGTTCTCGGCGAGTCCGTTCAGTGTACCCAGTCTCCACTGAGCACCCGTATACCATCTTCGATGTCAAACACCAATGGATATGGGATCATCCATCGCCCATCGCATGGGTCGAGAAGATATACGCTAGTCTACTCTGGAATATCGATGCCCCGTCTCGATATTCCCTCGACTAGGAACAATGAAGGATGTACTCATTGACTACCCAGGCCCCACTAGTATGATCTTCATCATAGTCCTGGAAGTCGAGTACACATCCTAAGGGCATTATCAACATGTAATCAAAGAGACAGAGAATATACATGTTAAGATAAAGAGCAACCAGATAGCGTACTATCATGTCGAGCAAGAAAGTCCTACCTATATATGTCCCAGCATCCACTACAATATACATCCAATGTACAGTAATGGCCTCTAGGGCATACATATAACTAACAATCTCCCACTTGCACTAGGGCCATCTGTAGCAGTGGTTGCAGTATCACATACTCAACCATCCCCTAAAAGTCTCTCTTTGGGAAAAGGCCTTCGTGAGTGGATCCGCCGTGTTGTCCTCTGCGTCTTCTCTCCTAACCTCGATCACCCCGGAGATCAACTATCTCCATGATCAGGTGATGCTGCCTCAGAATATGTCTGGGTCACTGATGGGACCAGGGTTCCAGGGCCGAAGCCACACTTCCATTGTCATACAATGGCAGGAACCTAGTTCATCTTATGAACCAATACACACCCAAACTGCCTCTTTGGTAGTATCTTTAATAGCGATGTTACCAGCCTTTATCGTCTAGTTTGCCACGGTATCTAGCTTGGAACTCTTCCAACATACCGTCCCTTTACTGAGGGTAAAGACAATGCCTGTGACTGACATTCAGTCATCTTTATCACCCTGGAACTCTTCCAGTGATTCTCCTCAGGATCGTTTGATACCATCTCACTACATCTAGTGAGAATCCTAGCATCCAATTACATCTATCTCATAGATGAAAAACTCAGGATTTAGGAGGTATCACTTTGATCCTTTTTGGAGAATCCTTGTGATAATAGGAGATTGACCGATCGTAGCATAGGAAACTCCTTTCCTATCGAGAGTATGTAGTCTACGTACAATACAAAGATGACCACCTTACTCTCTACTACCCTTTTGTATATACAAGGTCCGTCTACCATTTTGATGAAGTCAAACACTTTGACTATCACATCAAAACAGACGTTCCAACTCCGCGATGCCTGCTTCATTATGTAAAGCAACTTGCACATGTTTCCGCTGCTCCCACTGTTTACGAAGACCTCTGGCTGTGTTCTTATAGACGTTCTCTTCTAAATCAGTATTTAGAAAAGCAGTCAGGGCACCCAACCACCAGATATCGTAGTCATGGTATGTAGCCGTGGCAAGTAGGATCTGGATGGACTTAAGCATATTCCATGGAAAAGGTTTCATCATTATCCGTGCCTGGTCGATGACGAACACCTTTAACAAGTCTAGCTTTGAAAGTCTCAACCTTTCCATCTACACCAAGTAATCTTCCCAAGATATACTTGCTCCTGATGGGGATTTAACCCTTCAGATATAGCAACCAAAGTCCATACTTTGTTGGTGTATATGGATTCCATCTCAGATCGCTAAGCATCCAGCCATTCTTACAGAGTCCCTACTCTTGATGGCCTGCTCGAAACTAGTTGGGTCATCATCTTATGATGCATTCCTCGCTCCCACTATCATCGAGAAACCGAGGTATCTCTCAGGCAGATGAGGAACCCTACTAGATCGGCGAAGAGTCTGAGGTTCGTCGGGAACTATAGAATCCTTTGGTTCTGTCAAATCATCAACTGCAGTTTTGTATAGCTGGAACCTTTCCAGTTCTACAGAACTGATCCTGCCTCGATCTTGTCCGGATTTTGCTTTAAGCATAGGCCGGACAACCCCAAATCTTAACTTGCTTAAGAGATGGGTTCTTCCCATACCATATCTCATATGGAGTGGTAGGCACTGATTTGATTCAAACCTAATTCAATAGGTATGCAGCTTCTCAAGTGCATAACCCCAAAAGGAAATAGGTAAATTGTTAGTGTATATGCCCTAGAGGCCATTATTGTATCATACTAGATTGTATATTACTTAATGGAAGCTTGGGATATTCACAGTTATATATATACAGTCTTGCTAAAATGGTAGTATGCTACTTGGTTTGTGTCTACTTTAATATGTGCATATGTTTCTTGTAACGTATCACTTATACATATTAGTAGAGCCCATTGGATCTTTGCTTGATTACCAGCGTCGTGATGGCAATCACACTAGTGGGAGCTGGGTAGTCTGTAAGCAACATCCCATACAGGTCCCTGGTCGTTGGATTATCGAGATAGGGCATCGATATTCCGGAGTAGACTAAGTGTATACGCTTCTCATCCCAGTGAGGGAGATGGTCTGTCCCACAGCCATCAGTACGTCGTACTAGAGATAGTATACAAGTGCTCGTTAGGTTACGGGTACACCGGACAGGACTCGCCGAGGAACTGATTGGTTGGAATTATACCCATCGTCAGTTATCAGTTCCCAGGTGACATGAGTACAGCATAGTCCGCAGACTTGACACTGCTGCTTCGCCTCGAGTGTGTCCCACTGTTCTTAGATTGCTACCCTACCACGGCTCAAAGGAGTCATGCAAACAGGTAGCAGTTGGGTGCAGTCCCGAGCACTTGGAGGCAGTGGCGGTTAGATAGGATTCGTCTCTCCCGGTATTGGGAGTTGATATCGCACTGTGTCAGAGAGCTATTACGCAAAGTCCCTGGCCAGAGCAAGCGAGATATACTGGTAGGTTCCAGTAGCTTCTCAGGGCGTAATGGGCTTCGCTCCAACACGACTTATACAGCTATTAGGGGACTGACGCTTGCCGCCCCCTAGGCTTGATATGCGATAGTCTTAGACGAACAGACCGGACTGTACGGAGATTGTCACATCAGGCTCAGTAGGGGTTCGAGATGGTTTTCCTCATCGGCCTTCTTATCGACAACTACCTGGGGACCGTTACGTACAGCTAGTACCGCTTGCGGTCTGTGGTTAAACCCACTGCCAGCGTAGTAGTCGAGTCTTTAGAGTCCCACACAGAGATATCCTAAACCCAGGCGAAAAGATATAGAGGTCGTATGGTTTTACGACAAAGGTTCGGACGCATACGTGTTTGATCGCACGTACGACATTCGGACAGTTTTTACTAGCCGGCTTTGGTTTAAGCCAGTTTCTAGTATCAGGTTATTGGATTAATACAGTCTAAAGTTTTTCCGTGTTTTCACGGATGAGAGGGGCGTTCTCGTAATTTTCCGAGAAGCTTCTAGAAGGATGTGACATAAAGAGAGAGGTGGCATTTTCATTTATTGAATTAGTGACTCATTGTGAGTGATTCATCATGTCATTAAAGCATCATTTATTGCTTAATGACTCACATGATGAATCACACACTTGATTAAATGAAACATGATGAATATTCACTTATTATTGATTTTCTTTCTTATTCTTTATGTTTCATATATATCAAGTGAGAAGCTTTATTCAATGTATAATATCATTATCATCTTCTCACTCTCTCTCTTCAAGTTCTCTCTCCTTCACCAAACCCTAATCCTACCCTCATGAGTTGAGAACAAGGATTAGGAAAGACTAATTACTCCATAACCAATCTCTACATCACCTTAGCTACTCTATTTAGCAACTAGAGAAACTAAGTAACCTCAAGTTTAGAGGTTATAGCTTGGATTAGGGTTCTCGGGTGGATCGTCTATCACGGAAGAAAGCCGAAGAGGGCGTGGAGATCCAAAGAGGCCGTAGAGAACATCAAGACGAAGGACTAGAACCGTTTGGTATAATCCCTTCGCATAGTAGATTAAAACTCTAAAGCTTTTGTTAAAACTTGTATAGCAAACGATTCGTACGGTTAATCGATGTTTGATCATAGAACTTGATTGTTATTCATATTTCCGCCTCCCAACAAGTATTGGGGTGTTGAACATCGACTTACAGTGGTATCAGAGCCTAGCTAAACAAGTTTTAACTTAATCGCAAATTTGTACGAATTTCGAACGGAAAAACGAAGCCGGAAAACCCTAAAAATTACAAGTTTCTGTCGAATTTTTAATGAAGTCCAAAATTGGTTCAGGGATGTTCAGAAAGCTTGTTATGACACCAGAAGAACACCCAAGAAATTTGGGGCCATGACTCGACCAAACGACCGCGGTTCCGCGGCGGATCCCACCGATCCGCCGCCCTTCCGCGGCCGAGTTGCCGAGTCATGATCCCAGTTTTCTTGGGTGGGTTCTCTGTTGAATTTGGGATTTTCTGGAATATTTTATTGTTGCTCAGGTTTCAGTTTTACAGAGCAGATTTTGGAGCAATATTGAAAGTGTTTAATCGATCGAAATTGTACAGTATTTGCATATTGGATTATATCTGTGATTGTTTAATGTGTTCGTAAACCTCCCCTAACTGCTAGTATGTCGGTTAGCAGGGGGTTGCACATTTCTGTAATGATTTTAACTGTTTGTGCATATAAACTGTATTGGACTGTTGTGGTGATTAGCCGGGTTTTGTGATGGGTTATTGTTTTAATTCATTTGATGTAATTGTAACAAGTTGTAATATTATTTCGCGGGGCACATCCAGGTTGCGGTTGTAGCCACCGTTGTATTATTTCTTTTTACTGTTTTTGCTCCTAGGACTGACCCAAGGTGGGGTGCACAAACTGCCGGGCGGGTAGTTTGCCGCACCCGTAAGGGTCGTGGGTGGGGTAATGGCTATTCATCACAACTGTGTAATCTGTCTTTTCTTGCAGGCTCAAAAGAAATACAGATTGCTTGCAAATCCAATATTGTTTATCTGTGTTCTGGAATGTATATCATTGCGTCAGACGAATGTAAAATATCTATATATATGATAGCTATTTAGACGTCGCTTATGTTTTACACCCGCGCTAGCCCAGCCCCCGCTCTGTCGTTAGTTAAGTAACCTAACGGGTGATGACGGGACCCCGTGGCGAATGCGGATGGCATAAGAGGACGTCGTATTTTCGTTGTTTTCTGCAATGATAAAATTAAATGATGGGACGCATTATTATAATGCAAAGAAAATAAACCAAAGTTTAATCGTTGGAACAAATTTAAAAGAAACCACTCGGTTATTTTAAAAGAGCAGAATTTTTTTTTAATTGCGGAGCTTTAGCCACTCCATTTAAAAAGTATCAGGTTCCTTCGATTATATCAAGTTCACTACGTTCACGGTTTTGCCAAAACCAGTCGTAGCCCTCCGTCATTTCAGTTAAATATTCAGTAGTATTCAAGCTATGTATTTTGACCTTCGCCAAGGCATAGTGATTGGTAGCTGCTGGATATTTATCTGTAGCATAGATAGATGCGTTGGTTTGGGACAATCGTACTACTATTTTGGCCTTCGTCAAGGGTATGTACGGATGGGTTCAAATTAACCTGGATAATGACGGGTAGAACTTGACATGTGACTTATGATATGTTGGCCTTCGTCAAGGTCATAAGAGCATGGGGCAAAAATCCACATTGGGAATTTCAAAAGAAACTGAAATTTGCAGAGAGATGCATACCATTTTGGAGTTTGATGAATGTTGGTAGGATTCCTTCAACATTATCTTACGATGATATTTTGGATCCCGATCCTACTGTGAGTACTTGCTACTTATCAGGAGATTCGTCACTTAACGATCAATGCTATAAACCAAGTAGGTGCCAAGAAAGGTGTCAGCGGGGTTACGCCCCCAGAGAAAAGAGGTTATTTAATTAAGGAACTTCGCGAAAGCGTTGGAAAACCTCCCTCGAAGTATCGACACTGGCCTGGCTGAACGGTTAAGCAAGTATTGTACGGTGAGAATTGTCCTGGCTAATTCTTCTTTTATGGTTTGAGGAGGGATTCGAGAAACAGTGGGAGCCATCCTGTTTAGATAAATTAAACCACTCTATACTTGCAAGAGCATCATGCTAATAGTATCTTCTTCTCTCTCTTAAAATTGCAGCGACCCTATGACCACACATAGGTTACATCTAGATAATAATTTGACTGAATCTGACTTATATGACTGGCAAAAGTCTGTCCAGATGTCCATTGCCTATGACAAGCTGGACCACCCTATTGAGGGATATTCCTATTGCTATGGGATTGGGCATTGGCAGAGTGATTGCAGGGCTTTAGAAGCCAGTAGCCAGGATACGAAGCATGTTGTGGCTTCGACTTCGGGTGTGTTTATGATAGAAAACTGTATGTCAGTTAACCCTACTTCCTGGGTATTAGATACCGGATCAGGAACTCACATCTGTAATTCATTACAGGCTCTGAGAAAACGTAGGGTTATCGGGATAGGAGATATGACCCTCACAGTTGCTAACGGAATGAGCATGAACGCTGAATCCGTAGGGGAATATCATCTTGGGATGACAACTGGGCAGATATTGATTCTGCGTAACTGTTTTTATGTACCAGGTACGACTTGTAATATCATATCTATACCCTTACTTTCTAAAGAAGGATATGATTTTACTTTTACAAGAGATGTGGTTCACATCCACCTAAATCAAGATTTGATTGGGTCAGGTACATTAGAGAACGGAATATACGTATTAAATCAAGCTCAGATTTTCAGTGTCCAGAACACACTTAAAAGAAAGTCTCCGGAAACAAATCAGGCTTTCTTATGGCATTGTAGACTAGGTCACATCAATGAGAGAAGATTAAAAAAGTTACATAGAGAGGGATACTTGGATCCGTTCGAGTATCAGTCTTATGCCACTCGTGAATCTTGTCTCATGGGAAAGATGACAAAGACTCCGTTCACTGGACACGGAGAAAGAGCAAGCGAGCTCTTAGGACTCATACACAGTGATGTGTGTGGTCCAATGTCTACACATGCGCGAGGTGGTTATTCCTACTTCATTACTTTTACGGATGATTTCTCTAGGTATGGATATGTATTCTTAATAAAGCATAAATCTGAGGCCTATGAGAAATTCCAAGAATACAAGAATGAAGTGGAAAAACAAACAGGCAAAAGTATAAAGACACTGAGATCTGATCGAGGTGGTGAATACTTAAGTGCCGAGTTCCTGGGTTACTTAAAAGAGAATGGAATTCTCTCTCAGCTTACTCCTCCATACACACCACAACATAACGGTGTATCAGAAAAGAGGAATCGAACCCTATTGGATATGGTTCGTTCCATGATGAGTAAAGCTGAGTTACCGCGATTTTTCTGGGGTTATGCACTAGAATCAGCTGCATATCTTTTGAACAAGGTTCCAACCAAAACTGTGCCTACCACACCATATCAGATGTGGAGTGGGAAGAAACCCTGTCTTCAGTACCTAAAGACATGGGGTTGTCCAGCTTTTGTAAAAAAGCAGCATCCGGACAAGCTCGAGGCACGCTCAGTACTGTGTAAGTTTGTGGTGTACCCAAAGAACTCCAGGGGATATTTTTTCTATTACGCAGAGGAACAAAAGATTTTTGTTTCTCGTAATGCCCATTTTCTAGAATATCGATTTTTAGAAAAGGAAACTAGTGGGAGCGAAATTGAACTGGAAGAAATTCCAGAAACACAAACTACAACTGAAAGTTTGGTAGAACCAGAAGTTCAAGAAGAACAGGACATCCCGATGCCACTCCGCAGGAGTAGTAGGCAATCTCATCCGCCCGAGAGATACTACGGTTTTCTCATAGACGGGGATAGAGAGGATTGCACTATTGAATATGATGAGCCTACTAGCTTCCAGCAAGCCATTCAGAGCGGTGACTCGGTAAAATGGCTAGATGCAATGCGGACCGAAATGGAGTCCATGTACACCAACAAAGTATGGACTTTGGACATTGCTCCAGATGGGGTAAAACCCGTAAGATGCAAATGGATCTTCAAAAAGAAGATTGGTGTAGATAGACAGGTTGAAACCTATAAAGCTAGACTTGTTGCAAAGGGTTTCCGTCAAAGACCTGGTTTGGACTATGACGAAACTTTTTCTCCAGTAGCTATGCTTAAATCTATTCGGGTCCTTCTTGCTATTGCTGCCTTCCACGATTATGAAATCTGGCAGATGGACGTAAAGACGGCCTTTCTAAATGGAAATTTGGAAGAAAGCGTCTATATGGATCAGCCAGAAGGATTCATTCAGAATAGGAGCAGCGGTAAAGTATGCAAGTTACTTAAGTCCATTTATGGACTAAAGCAGGCATCGCGGAGTTGGAACATCTGTTTTGATGATGCTGTCAAAGAATTTGACTTTATCAAAAATCCAGATGAACCATGCATATACAGTAAGATTGTAGGGAGAGCTGTAGTATTCCTCGTCTTGTACGTGGATGACATTCTCCTAATAGGAAATGATATTCCTATATTACAGTCAGTCAAAAGATTCTTGTCACATAAATTCTCCATGAAAGACTTGGGTGATGCCACCTACATTCTGGGGATCCGGATCTATCGTGATAGATCAAAAAGGATATTGGGACTTTTACAGTCCAGGTACATAGACACCATAGTGAAGAGATTCAGTATGGATGATTCTAAGCGCGGTAACCTACCGGCTTGTCACGGAATCACCCTCTCCAAAGAGATGTCTCCCAAGACTGATTTGGAAAGGGATCGCATGTCAATTATACCCTACACTTCTGCGGTAGGCTCTATAATGTATGCGATGTTATGTACCAGACCAGATGTAGCATACGCATTGAGCGTAGTAAGCAGGTATCAAGCAAACCCAGGGGAGAAGCACTGGATAGCAGTAAAGAACATTCTCAAGTACCTGAGGAGGACTAAGGAGATGTTTTTGGTATATGGCGGAAAAGACCTTCAGATGGAGGCCTTTGCCGACTCCGGCTTCCAGAGTGACAAAGATGACTCCAAATCCATGTCGGGTTTTGTCTTCACCCTCAATGGAGGGGCGGTCTGTTGGAAGAGTTCCAAACAGGAGACCGTTGCAGACACAACGATGGAAGCAGAGTACATAGCTGCTTGCGATGCCGCAAAAGAAGCAGTCTGGATGAAGAAGTTCCTCACAGAACTTCAGGTGGTTCCTACCAGTGTTGATCCAATACCTCTGTATTGTGACAACAACGGCGCTATAGCTTTAGCGAAGGAACCCAGGTCCCATCAGAAGTCCAGACACATCTTAAGGCGGTATCACCTGATCAGGGAGATCATAGATCGCCGGGAGATCGAGGTGAAGAGAGTAAAGACGGAGGATAACATTGCTGATCCATTCACAAAGGCCATTCCTCAGACGCAGTTCGAGAGGCTATTCGAGATGATAGGTCTACGATATGCCAGCTTATGGCCCTAGTGCAAGTGGGAGATTGTTAGTGTATATGCCCTAGAGGCCATTATTGTATCATACTAGATTGTATATTACTTAATGGAAGCTTGGGATATTCACAGTTATATATATACAGTCTTGCTAAAATGGTAGTATGCTACTTGGTTTGTGTCTACTTTAATATGTGCATATGTTTCTTGTAACGTATCACTTATACATATTAGTAGAGCCCATTGGATCTTTTCTTGATTACCAGCGTCGTGATGGCAATCACACTAGTGGGAGCTAGGTAGTCTGTAAGCAACATCCCATACAGGTCCCTGGTCGTTGGATTATCGAGATAGGGCATCGATATTCCGGAGTAGACTAAGTGTATACGCTTCTCATCCCAGTGAGGGAGATGGTCTGTCCCACAGCCATCAGTACGTCATACTAGAGATAGTATACAAGTGCTCGTTAGGTTACGGGTACACCGGACAGGACTCGCCGAGGAACTGATTGGTTGGTATTATACCCATCGTCAGTTATCAGTTCCCAGGTGACATGAGTACAGCATAGTCCGCTGACTTGACACTGCTGCTTCGCCTCGAGTGTGTCCCACTGTTCTTAGATTGCTACCCTACCACGGCTCAAAGGAGTCGTGCAAACAGGTAGCAGTTGGGTGCAGTCCCGAGCACTTGGAGGCAGTGGCGGTTAGATAGGATTCGTCTCTCCCGGTATTGGGAGTTGATATCGCACTGTGTCAGAGAGCCATTACGCAAAGTCCCTGGCCAGGGCAAGCGAGATATACTGGTAGGTTCCAGTAGCTTCTCAGGGAATAATGGGCTTCGCTCCAACACGACTTATACAGCTATTAGGGGACTGACGCTTGCCGCCCCCTAGGCTTGATATGCGATAGTCTTAGACGAACAGACCGGACTGTACGGAGATTGTCACATCAGGCTCAGTAGGGGTTCGAGATGGTTTTCCTCATCGGCCTTCTTATCGACAACTACCTGGGGACCGTTACGTACAGCTAGTACCGCTTGCGGTCTGTGGTTAAACCCACTGCCAGCGTAGTAGTCGAGTCTTTAGAGTCCCACACAGAGATATCCCAAACCCAGGCGAAAAGATATAGAGGTCGTATGGTTTTACGACAAAGGTTCGGACGCATATGTGTTTGATCGCACGTACGACATTCGGACAGTTTTTACTAGCCGGCTTTGGTTTAAGCCAGTTTCTAGTATCAGGTTATTGGATTAATACAGTCTAAAGTTTTTCCGTATTTTCACGGATGAGAGGGGCGTTCTCGTAATTTTCCGAGAAGCTTCTAGAAGGATGTGACATAAAGAGAGAGGTGGCATTTTCATTTATTGAATTAGTGACTCATTGTGAGTGATTCATCATGTCATTAAAGCATCATTTATTGCTTAATGACTCACATGATGAATCACACACTTGATTAAATGAAACATGATGAATATTCACTTATTATTGATTTTCTTTCTTATTCTTTATGTTTCATATCTATCAAGTGAGAAGCTTTATTCAATAAATAATATCATTATCATCTTCTCACTCTCTCTCTTCAAGTTCTCTCTCCTTCACCAAACCCTAATCCTACCCTCATGAGTTGAGAACAAGGATTAGGAAAGACTAATTACTCCATAACCAATCTCTACATCACCTTAGCTACTCTATTTAGCAACTAGAGAAACTAAGTAACCTCAAGTTTAGAGGTTATAGCTTGGATTAGGGTTCTCGGGTGGATCGTCTATCACGGAAGAAAGCCGAAGAGGGCGTGGAGATCCGAAGAGGCCGTAGAGAACATCAAGACGAAGGACTAGAACCGTTTGGTATAATCCCTTCGCATAGTAGATTAAAACTCTAAAGCTTTTGTTAAAACTTGTATAGCAAACGATTCGTACGGTTAATCGATGTTTGATCATAGAACTTGATTGTTATTCATATTTCCGCCTCCCAACAAGTATTGGGGTGTTGAACATCGACTTACATAACTCAGTAATACTCATCATAGAGCACACCATATCTAATATTGTGCAATTGCTCCGCCCTGATACACCGTTGTGCTGTGGTGTATTCAGAGGAGTAAGACTGAGAGAGAATCTCATTCTCCTTTAGAATAGTCCAGGAATTCTATGCACAAGTATTCTTCTCCCTGATCTTATCATAGGACATAATACTTATACCCGTATTTTTGTTCTCTACTTCTAACTTACATTCTGTGAATATCTCAAAAGGTTTGGACTTATGTTTCAACAGGAACATATGACTGAATCTTGAGAGATTATCAGAGAATATAATGAAGTATAAAGAACTAGTCCTGGCATGTGTAGACAGGAGACCTTACATACATCATAATGTATCAGTCCCAAGAGTTTACTAACTCTTTCTCTGTTTCCAATAAACAGAGCTATGGTCATCTTATCTTTGTGACATGACTGGCAAGTTTCACAAGATGTAAATTCAAACTGATTTAAATATGCATCTAAATGTAACTTCAGCTAGTCGGGTCGCATTGATATGACCTAGTCTACAATACCTCAAGAAGAATTTGTTCATTTCTGAACTCTTCCTCTTGTGTGTGTTCAGTATACTAGGAACTGTAGTTTGATTTAGAACGTCAATGCTTTTAGATAACGTGCCTGAACCGATCAACTTTTGATATAGGAAATGTTCAAAACATTATCCAACAATACAAAATTATATCATTTCTTTACTAATAAAGATACTGATATGATTTTGTATATCAGGTTCGGTATCTAATAGCATTTATTCAGAATCAATGTATTGGTAATACAGGGTGACAGTGACCAACAGACCTGGCTGCAACACTTGCCCCGTTTTCTGTCTCATGAAACTTATCACCCGTTCTCAGTTTTCTACCTTTTTGTAGCCCTATGTAACAGCTTACATATCTGGGATCCTGATCCGGTATTATATACCCAGGATGCAGAGGATACTGAGAAACAGTTCTTTGTAATGAACACACCCGAAGGAGATGCATCATATGCACTTTCTTCGTTTGGGCGGCATAGGAATTCTGGTATTCCCCAATTTCCTGCTCGGTCTTATAAAAATTATAAGTCGGAGCGGGACCAACGTTCCCCAGCTCAGTATAACAAGCGGGTTCGGTCAATACATCCATATTATTATCTTGATTAAGGCGTGATATGGTCGCTACCTGGAGAGAGAGAGAAGAAAACACTCAGCGTGCGCTCTTGCAAGAATAGATTGGTTATTTATTTTATCTAATCAGGATGGCTCCCACTGTTTTTTATCAAATCTTCCTTCAAACCCTAAAAGGAAAGACTAGCCGGGATTAATTACACTCTACAAGTTCGCCAATCTTTCAGCCAGGCCAGTGTCGGTACTTTGAGGGAGGTTCCCCGTGCTTTCGTACGGACCTAATTACAGTAAACCTCGTTTTCCCAGAGGCGTAACCCCGTTGACACCTTTCTAGACACCTACTTGATCGGCTAATTGCAAAGTGCAAAACTCTCCAGGAGTAACAATTACTCGCAGTGGGTATCGGGATCCAACTATCATATAGAAGGTATGCAATCTCATTGCAAATTTCAACACTTGAAACTCCCGATAAAGGTTTTTACCCCTAGCACCTATGACCTTAACTATGGTCAACAAATCATAAGTACTAGTCAAGTTCTACCCGTCATTTCGTGATTAATTAGACCCACCCACATGACCCTTAACTAAGGTCAACAAAGTCACGCGACTGTCCTAACTAATCGGTGTGGGAAGACATCACAATACAGAGGTGTTGGATTAGCAATGGATGGAGCCACTTGAAGTTCGGAAATGAACTTCCTCATCCAGACTGCCTCTTTTACGGCATCATTAGCAGCAATATACTCAGCTTCCATCGTGAGTCTGCGACGGTATCTTGCTTGGAACTCTTCCAACATACCACCCCTCCATTTAGGGTAAATACAAACCCTGAGATGGACTTACTATCATCCTTGTCGCTCTGGAAGCTGGAGTCGGTAAACCCTCCATTTGGAGATCTCCACTATACACCAAGAACATTTCTTTAGTTCTTCTCAAGTACTTCAGAATGTTCTTCACAGCAGTCCAGTGTTTCTCCTCTGGGTTGGATTGATACCTGCTTACTGCACTCAGTGCATAAGCTACATCTGGGCGAGTACATAACATCGCATACATTATAGATCCTACTGCCGAAGCGTAGGGTATAATGCTCATGCGAGCCCTCTCCTCATCAGTCTTTGGAGACATCTCTTTGGAGAGGGTGATCCCGTGACAAGCGGGTAAATTACCCCTCTTGGAATCTTCTATACAAAACCTCTTTAGTATGGTGTCAATGTATCTCGATTGGGACGATCCCAAATTTTTTTTAGATCTATCTCTATAGATCTTAATCCCCAGAATGTACGAGGCATCGCCCAGGTCTTTCATGGAGAACCTCTGGGATAAGAATAGTTTGACCGATTGTAGCATAGGAATATCATTTCCTATCAAGAGAATGTCGTCCACGTACAATACGAGGAATGTAACAGTACTCTCTACAATCCTTTTATAAATACATGGCTCATCCACATTTTTGATAAAACCAAACTCTTTGATTGTATCTTCAAAGCAGATGTTCCAACTCCGTGATGCCTGCTTTAATCCATAGATGGATTTAAGCAGCCTGCATGCTTTTCCGCTGCTCCCACTATCAATGAAGCCTTCTGGCTGATCCATAAATACGCATTACCATTTAGAAATGTCGTTTTAACATCCATCTGCCAGATCTCATAATCATATTGAGCAGCTATAGCAAGCAGGATCTGAATGGATTTGAGCATCGCGACTGGTGAAAAGGTTTCATCATAGTCCAAGCCCGGTCTTTGACGAAATCCTTTTGCTACCGGCCTAGCTTTATAGGTCTCCACCTGACCATCTACACCGATCTTTCTTTTAAAGATCCATTTGCATCCTATGGATTTTACTCCAGAAGGTGCAGCCTCCAAAGTCCATACTTTGTTGGTGTGCATGGATTCCATTTCGGATTTCATGGCATCCAGCCACCTCACTGAGTCACCACTCGTGATAGCTTGCTGAAAACTAGTAGGGGCATCATCATCCATGATGCAATCTTCTCTATCACCATCAATTAGAAAACCGTAGTATCTATCAGGTGGGCGAGAAGTTCTACTAGATCTACGGAGTGGCTGAGGTTCGTCAGGTTCTATTGAAATCTCAGGTTCAACCAAATCATCGGTAATTGTTTGTGTATCTGGAATTTCTTCCAGTTCTACCGCATTGTCAACAGTATCATTTGTAAAAAAATCATTTTCTAAAAATGTGGCATACTGAGAAACAAACACCCTTTGTTCCTCCTTATGGTAGAAAAGATATCCATACGAGTGTTCTGGATATCCCACAAATCTACACAAAACCGATCGTGTCTCAAGTTTGTCCGGATTCTGCTTTTTCACATAAGCCGGACAACCTCATATCTTAACTCTTTTAAGAGATGGTCTCTTTCCATACCATATCTCATATGGAGTGGCAGACACGGTTTTGGTCGGAACCCTATTCAATAGATAAATCGCAGTCTCCAATGTGTGCCCTTAAAATGATATTGGTAACTCAGCATCACTCATCATAGATCGTACCATATCTAATAAGGTACGATTCCTCCTTTCCGTTACACCGTTGTGTTGTGGTGTGTACAGAGGAGTGAGCTGAGAGAGAATCCCATTCTCTTTTAGGAAATCTAGAAACTCTGAGCTTAGATACTCACCTCCTCGATCTGATCGAAGTTTCATGATACTTAAGCCTGTTTGTTTTTCTACTTCAGATTTATACTCCTTGAATTTTTCGAAGGCTTCGGACTTATGTTTCAACAAGAACACGTGCCCGAATCTCGATAAATCATCAGTGAAGGTTATGAAGTACGAAAAACCACCTCTCGCATGTGTAGACATTGGTCCACATACATCACTATGTATGAGGCCTAAGAGTTCTGTAGCTCTCTCTCCGTGTCCAGTAAACGGAGTTTTGGTCATTTTACCTTTGATGCAAGACTGGCAAGTAGCATAAGATTTATATTCAAACGAGTTTAAATATCCAACTTTATGTAGCTTGGTTAGTCTTGTTTCATTAATATGACCAAGTCTACAATGCCAAATGAAAGCTTCATTTATGTCTGAAACCTTTCTTTTGTTTGTGTGATGTATATGAAAAATTGTATGCTGATTTAGGACGTATATCCCGTTATTTAATGTACCATACCCAATCAACTCTTGATTAAGGTTAATGTTAATAACATTAGATTGCAATACAAAATTATATCCACCATTGTCCAACAACGATACAGATATAATATTGCATAACATCGAAGGTACAAAATAACATGGGTTCAAAACTAATATACAACCCGACGGCAAACTAAGATGATACTCTCCCACTGCAGTAGCATGTACCGAGGAACCATTCCCAACCCGGAGAGTGTGATCACCTTTCTTCAAAAACCTGCTATTTCTCAGCCACTGCACACAATTGCAGATGTGAGATCCTGACCCAGTATCTAATACCCAGGAAGCAAAGTTAATTGAAAAACAGTTTTCTGTTACAAACACACCTGAAGTGGAAGCATCACCATGCTTCTTCTTCTTGAGGTCGGCCAAGTATCCAACGCAGTTTCTCTTCCAGTGCCCAGTCTGGTGGCAGTAGAAACATCCCCCTCGTCCTGTCGTAGCAGCCCCTTTCTTGTCCCTTCCCGGTGCCTTTTTCACTCCACCTCTCTGCTTGATGGGATTCTTCTTCTTCTTTCCCTTGGCCTTGGTTTTTGGGACGGAGGAAGAAGACGGCCAAGCAATAAGAGCGGGAGTTTTCACTACCTTTAGTGTGCTCTCTGCACTCCTCAACATATTGAGGAGTTCAGGTAAAGACTTGTCCATGTTGTGCATGTTGAAGTTTACAATGAATTGAGCAAAGGAAGGGGAAAGGGACTGTAGAACAATATCAACATACTGCTCGTTCTCCATGGTCCAACCCAGGTCCTTAAGTTCTTCGATAAGTCAAATCATCTTCAATACATGGTCACCTACAAACGTGCCAGCAGCCATCCGCATCTGAAACAACTTTCGAGATGCCTCGTATTGGAGAGTACGAGATTGCTCTCCATACAACTCCTTTGTATGGAGAAAGATGGATTAAACATCCATCTTCTTGTGCTGCTTCTGATATTCATTGTTCATAGAAGCAAGCGCGAGGCACTTGGCTGTTGCACAGTCTACTTCCCATTTCTTGTGGATTTCTTTATCCGCAACTGAAGAATCAGGGCCTGGGCTAGGAGGGGCTGGAGTAGTCAGGACGTATCCGACCTTATCATAGGTTAGGGAAATATTAACGTTCCTTATCCAATCTTTGTAATTCGGTCCCGTGGGTTTATTTTTGTCTAATAAAAGCTTAAGACCCAACATAGGTATCTGCCATTAGGAGAGAAAAAATAAGACACTCAGCGATTGCTCTTGCATAATTAGATTGGTTATTAATCTTATCTAATCGATGTCTCCCACTGCTTTTTATCAAATTTTCCTTCAAACCTTAAAAAAGAAAACTAGCCAGGATTAATTGCAATCTACAAGTTCGCTAACCAGTCGGCCAGGCCAGTGTCGGTACTCTGAGGGAGGTTCCCCGCGCTTTCGCACGAACCTAATTAAAATAAACCTCGTTTTCCCAGAGGCGTAACTCCGTTGACACCTTTCTAGACACCTACTGGATTAGCTAATTGTAAAGTTCAAAACTCTCCCGGGTGTAACTTTTACTCACAGTGGGATCGGGATCCAACTATCATATAGAAGGTATGCAATCTCATTGCAAATTTCAACTCTTGAAATTCCCGATATGATTTTTACCCCTAGTGTCTTATGACCTTAACTATGGTCAACAAATCATAAGCACTAGTCAAGTTCTACCCGCCATTTCGGGATTGATTTAGACCCACCCGCAAGACCCTTAACTATGGTCAACAAAGTCATGCGAATGTACTAATCGATCGCATCAAATGCTTTGTAGGAAGACATCACTTAGCTACCGTACACCACGCTTTAACTATGGTCAACAAACGTGGCACGAATACTAAGTACTCTGCTTCCTAAAATGGCGGAGGGCAACGGATGGTTTTTATGAAAACCTTTAACGTTTTGAACTTTGATATCATTGTAGAATCGAGTGAAAAGAGTGGTTTAAGCTCCAATTTTAAAAATCGAATGGTTTTGTAGTATCTTTCTAATTTTGCTAAAGAGGTCACTGTTCACACTATAATATTGTATTATTATATTCCCCATTCTTATTCGTTTTATAAATAAACAGGTGCTTTTGACGCATGTCTGCTACATATTACAGGTTACAGGTTCTTGGAGCGAAAACAGTGAAAAAGACAAAAGATGATACAAAAGAAGGACTTTTGACCAACAAGTAGAAGGATCCTAGTCAAGCCTAAACGAAGAACAGTTCACAATTGTACAAGGCAACGCAAGGTCCAAAATGTCAAAGTGAACAGTTAAAAGACCACTATAAGTTTTCACTGAAAGATCTGGAGAAGACCCAGAAGCCAAATGGAGAAAAGAACCAAAGAAATAAAAATCCCAAAGAATCAAGAGAAAGCCCAGAAAAATTCATCAGCCAACATCATAATTGGGCCGCGGAACCGCGAACCAACCCCTACCCAGGCCGCGGTTCCGCGGCCATACAGAGGCCGTTGTGAAAATAAAATTTACCATAATTTAGAGGCGGCGCGGATATTTGACTTGGTCTTTTCTTAGAGGGAATTTTTGTAAATGCAGATGTGCGAATCAATTGTAACCTAGGGTTTCCTATCCTCTATAAATAGGAACTCTAAATCATTGTAAAGGCTATGCCTCCCTATGCCTCTTTTTATCAATAAAATTTAGATTTCTTTTGGAGAGCATCGATGCCTCTTTTCATTTCAGAAATTCAGATCTGACAAGTCTTGTGTTGATATTTGGAGAGAGCCATCTGTAAAGTAAGTAGGTAATTTCAATTCTTGCCCTAGGTAATTTTTCATTCTCTGCCCTAGATTAAATTTAATTCCTTGCCCTAGTTAGATAGTTAGATCTTTAATTCAATTGCCCTGGATTAATTTAGTTTTTAGATTTAATTAATCCATTCACACCGTTTGGAACTAACTCGTAAGAGCGATTAGGAAATTCACAACATCCCTATGGACCGACCCGTACTCACCGGCTAGCTGCAAAGCGACGCCGTTCTTGATTGCGGTAATAGATAGTTTTTGAGATCAATCAGTCACTCTCGGTGAAGGGATCTCGGCTCTTTCCTCATCGAATGAGGTGCAGGATATTCATGAATACCACGATACAAAGCAAACTTAGATCAACTATAAAATTAAATCGAGTTCTTTGTAACATTTGCCAGTTTCGCTAAAGGGGTCACTCCCGGTGAAGGGATCTCGGCCCTTTCCTCATCGAATGAGGTGCAGGATATTCAAGAATACCACTATGCAAAGCAAAAGCTAGAGTTACCCATTTTAAAAAGTTTGATTCTACAACATCTTTAGGTTTCTTTTTCATAACATTAATCACATTAATGCTGTCCCATCATTTAAGTTTCCTAAACATCACAGAAAAGAAACGAAAATAGAACGTACGTTTATGCCATCCGCATTCGCCACGGGGCCCCATCATTCACCGTTAGGTTACTTAACTAACGGTACAGCGGGGGCTGGACTAGCACGGGTGCAAAACATAAGCAACGTTTATTATATATCTCATATATAAATATAACCATTTCAGATCACAGATGAATACATTGGATATATTAGGAATTCCGTATTTCATTCAAGCCCTTAATGAAAGACGGGCTCCACGGTCGTGATGAATAGCCAAAAACCCCACCCTAGACCCCTACGGGTGCGGCAAACTACCCGCCAAATTCCCGAAGTGAAGCAACCTTCCTCAACAAAGTGAGTAGGCCACTAGGCACTTCGAAAACCCGGTAGTTTGTGCACCCCACCTTGGGTCTATCCTAGGAGCAAAAACAGTAAAAAGAAATTATACAACGGTGGCTACAACCTCATCCCAGATGTACCCCGCAAAATAATATTACATTGCTTTTTACAAATTACATTGAATGAAAGAAAAGGAAAAACGCTCTTCTCACATCCCTCGGCCATTCATCACGACGATCCAACACATTCATATACACATACCATCTCATGATATACATATGTGCAACCCCCACTAATCGCCATATAGAAATTAGTGGACGTTTCAAACACATATCGAAAAACAGAAAACCCGATTAGCCAAACACTTAGAATTTCGATTGATAATTTTAAACCATGCCAACACTTGACATGTTCCAGTACACAAACAACTTTGTGAAAATTCCAGATATCCCAGAAACCCTATTTCATTAATCTAAGAGCATTGCTGAAAAACGAGTCGACTCGGCCACGACTCGGCAACGGATCGGCGGCCAAACAC
The DNA here is from genome assembly GCA_030015575.1 of Agapanthus africanus. Classification (NCBI taxonomy): domain Eukaryota; kingdom Viridiplantae; phylum Streptophyta; class Magnoliopsida; order Asparagales; family Amaryllidaceae; genus Agapanthus; species Agapanthus africanus. The sequence continues at coordinate 266,139,922 of JASDDO010000016.1, read as the reverse complement.
TGAGTTCGGCCGCGGATCCGCGGCGTTCCTGGCGAGTTAGAGTCTCGTTTTTCTACAGTGTTCTTAGAAAACCCCGCATGTATTTTTAAGGCCTCTGAAAAGATTTTTTGAACACTTTCAAAAATTGACAGCAGCAGGGGCAGAAAACATGTTTTCGGGAGAAAAAATTGTCGATCGAGGTTCTAACTTTTGGCTAACAATCTAATTATGGTTTAGTTAGACTCTGATACCATGTTAGTACTTGTTGCATGCTCACACAACTCTTGTGACGTGGCGGAAGCGATGCACGAAAATTTTCTTGGCATACAACATGCACTTAACCGAAGATCTTGTCTGAACCACAACTAGAAAATCCTAACTAGAGATCTTATCTACTATGTTAGGGATTATACCTTGATGATACGGTCCTTCGGGTCTTCTCTTTGATGCAACTCCTTTGCTCCTTGTCTTCTCTTTTGATGATGTTGCCGATGTCTTCGATCTTCGACCACCCAAGACCTAGATAATCCACCCGAGAGTTATCATGAAAGCTAGAAACTCTTCACAAGAGTTTAACCTAGAGATCAATTTTGCTAGAAGAGGTCACTAGGATTGTGTAGAGATTAGTGTATTGGATTAACTCAAGATCCTAAGCTTTGGATTCATATCTCATGTGTAGATTAAATCTTGGAAGAAGAAGGAGTATTTAAGGAGGAGTGAAGAAGGAGAGAGATAGTGTTTGTCATAATGAAAGAGTTCAAGCATGATGAATAAAGATATAGCACCAAGAGAAATAATTGAAGCATGCATTATAAAATTAGCACCATGCTTAAAAAGTAACTCCAAAACAATAAAACAACTCATTATCTCAATCATGCTTGAACTTTCTAATTTCCACCTCATTTATTTATTTTCATAAAATAAATGATGTCATTATGAGGTGGCACCTTCTCGAAGGTATTCTTGTAACAATTACAAGAATACTCCTCCTCCGTATACCGTATACCGTATACCAGTACCCGAATTCCGAAAAATACGAATACCATTAATCCAATAATATAATACCGGTATCCGGCTTAAACCAAAGCCCACCAGTATTGTCCTTCCGATTATTATTCCTGTAATAATTACACGAACATAATCGAAACCCTGCCGTAACAGCTTACGGCTGCCATAACAACTTACAGCCTCTACATCTTTTGCCTGAACGAGAGAACCCTCTGTGTGGGACTCTAAAGACTCGACAGTACGCTGGCAGTGGGTTTAACCATAAGCAAGTCAGCAGCACTAGCTGTGCGTAACGGCTACCCAGGTACATGACGAAAACGTGGCCGACGAGCGAACTCATCACAACCTCTACGAGCCTGCAAGAAACACTTACCGTACAGTCCGGTCTCTTCGTCTGATACGTCGCATATGAAGTCTAGGGGTGGTAAATGTCAGACCCCAGTAACTTTATAAGTCATGCTGATTTACGGCTCATAACAGTTCGAGGAACTACTGATAACACTTATCAGTAAACCTCGAGAACCCTGGCCAGGGATTTAGGTGTTATAGCCGATCAAACATAGCGTGACATCAACTCCCTATACCGGGAGAGACGAAACCCCTCCTATCGCTCACTGTCTCCATATGATTCGGGACTGTACCCAAAGTCCACCTGTTTGCACGACTCAATAGAGCCGTGGTAGGGAGGAAATCAAAGTACAGGGGAATCACACAAGACACTATGACGATCTCGGGTCTACAGACTAACCTGTACAAGTGTCGCCAGAGAACTGCTATCTGATAATAGGTATATATACCATCTAGGAGTTCTCGGCGAGTCCTGTTCGGTGTACCCATTCTCCAATGAGCACCTGTGTACATTCTTTGATGTCAAACACCAATGGTTGTGGAATCAACCATCGCCCCCAGGGTCAAGAAACGTACACACTAATATAATCTGGTAATACCGATGCCCTGTCTCGATATACCCTCGACTAGGAACTATTAAAGGATATGCTTGTAGACTGCCCATGCCCCACTAGTATGATCTCATCATAATCCTGGTAGTCAAGCATAGTCCTAAGGGCTTCATCAACATGCACAACATATCACATGTTCAGATGAAGATAAACCAGATAGCATACTATCATTTCGAGCAAAGATTGTTTATGTACATATACATTCCTAGCATCCTATACAATACAGGCCTCTAGGGCATATATATATCTAACACTTTTCGTACGCGCTATGGGCATTATGAGTTTCTGGTGATGTCGTTCGGACTCACCAATGCGCCAGCAGCATTCATGGATCTGATGAACCGGATTTTCACGCCGTTCCTCGACCAGTTCATTATTATGTTTATTGATGACAGTCTGGTCTACTCTAGGAGCAGTGAGGAGCATGAGCAGCACTTGAGGATTGCTTTGCAGATATTGAGAGAGCACCAGCTGTATGCTAAATTCTCAAAGTGCGCGTTTTGGCTTGATCGAGTTGATTTCCTGGGTCATGTGGTGACTGGAGATGGTATTCTTGTGGACCCGAGGAAGATCAAGGCTGTGCAGCTTTAGCCCAGACCTGTATCGGTGACTGAGGTATGCAGCTTTTTGGGCTTAGCTGGTTATTATCGCCGTTTTGTGCTGGATTTCTCGAGTATCGCTGCACCGCTGACTGGACTGACCCGGAAGGGGTTTTTTTTTCTTTGGACTGATGCGTGCGAGCAGAGTTTTCAGTAGCTGAAGACTCGGTTGATGACCGCACCAGTTCTATCTTTGCCTTCTGGATCGGGCGGCTATGTTGTTTACTGTGATGCTTCTCGAGTGGGGCTCGGTTGTATTTTGATGCAGCATGATAAAGTGATTGCTTATGCTTCTAAGCAGCTAAAAAAGCACGAGCAGAATTACCCCACTCACGATCTTGAGATAGCCGCGGTGGTCTTTGTGTTGAAGATTTGGAGGCACTACTTGTACGGGGAGTCGTGTCAGATCTTCATGGATCACAAGAGCTTGAAGTACATCTTCCAGCAGCGGGATCTAAATCTGAGACAGCGCCGTTGGATGGAGCTAGTGAAGGATTATGATTGTGATATCCTTTATCGCCCGGACAAGGCGAATGTGGTAGCTGATGCTTTGAGTCGTAGCTTGTCCCAGTTGAGCGCAGTTCAGCGACGGTCTTCTGCAGATTGGTAGCTATTGTGCGATGGTAGAGTACAGTTCGAGTTCACTTCCATTGGGGGACAGCTTGCTCTTGTCCGCGACCGTCCACTACTTTTTGATCGTATCCGTGAGGCGCAGCCCAGTGATGACTGTTTGTCTGAGATTCTTGAGCTTGTTCGGCAGGGTACAGTTTCGGAGTTCATGATTGTCACGACCCAAAATTTGGCCCGTAACCGGCACTTAAACCACGTAACGTCTACAGGCGTACGCAACTTAAGTAAGCCGAAACCCAGAAATCTAAACCACCCAAAACTAGATAAACGGAGAAAAACATAGTTTAAAACATTCTGAAATTCTCAAGTAAAAATCTTTAAGTTTAGTTTTCGTTCTTTAAAAATTTCGGTAGCACCTCCTTTGTAAAAACTAGCCCTGAAAACGGGTACAACATAGATAATATAAAAAAAAGCATCCCAAACGGAAGCAAATCATGCCCAACGGCGGAGACAACCACCACAAGATATAAATACGACGCCGAAGCGAAGAATATAAAGGAAAACTGTATAAAGAAGTAAAACTTTTCAACATAACCGGCTCCCACGAGCACGGCACCCAAAGTCACCAAAATATACAACACAGAATCCTCACAACTCGTCTCTAAGTCATATACAAGAAGTGGTAGATGGAGAATACTAGATCCAACAAACAGATATACAATGTACAGACGGATAACCGCAAACCCACCTAAAAGCGAAGGCCTCACAGCCAATCATAGCGGTATCCGGATGATAAGACGCCCTGTCGCGACTACTCAGAGGGTAAGCCCTGCAAAACACTGTGGCACAACGGGGGTGAGTTTCCAACTCGTGAATAGTAAATAACATCATACTGTAATCGCAGGTATGCACGAACAGCGATTAATCTATCACATGTAATTCGATAGCATAAGTATGAAAATGTGAATATGTAACAATCATGTAAAGGTACATCATTAGGGTACTACAACTACATGAAGCAATGCATATCAACATACTCCTGAGTGTGGGATAATATAATATAAAATCTCATGCAAATCATCAGCGTGGAAGAACACCAGTGTCCCTCACTGACACATCAAATCCCAAATCCTCAGGCACCGCATCCACAGATCGGCCCTCACATCCTGTAAGTCTCATGGAGCCTGAGTGTCAAACATCGACACCCAAAACATCATGAAAACATAAACCTGAAAGTATATATATATACATATATATATATATATGAGGATATCAACCACGTATGTCCACCGACGATACGTAAAAATCATGGAAACCTGAGTGTCAAACACCGACACTCGTAACGTCATGAAACCCGTGTCTAGCATCGACACGTAAATCCTCATAACTCAGGCGTTGTCACCACAACTGGCCCTGACGATATGTCGTACATCACTCCGGTCGGTATCCCCATGATAACCGCCGAGTCCAAATAAAATCACCGGTAGGTAGTGGTCCCACCGTCAGGCTTATCGTCTACACCACGAAATCACCACTCGCCCCGGGGTACCATACCGGGTCCACCATATACCAGCAGTCGGTGCCTCCCGCTCCTCGAATCGGGTATCACAAGCCAAATCTCAGAATCGAGAAATCACATGGTGGACGCACTGAAATATCACATCAAGAGAAACCGGGTTTTCAAACAATACATAGTTTTATTGAAATACCCCCACGGTTCTTAAATCCATAATCATATGAAATTCATATCTCAATGCGTAAACCCATGAAAACTGATATGTATACAACATAAAACAACAATATGAGCATATCAAGGGAAAACCGCTCTTTAAATTGAATCTAGCTTTAAAACATATCATGCGGTTCCCAAATCCTCCGAAAACAAGTGCAGCATCATATGAGGTGCACATGTAATTGTAACAATGTTTAAGTATCTACATGTAAGCAAGTAGATATGATGCATTTCATAAGCGCAATAGTCAACGTCTCAATATCACCTGTCAAAACCATACCACTTAGGTTATAAGCAACTATAGCAAAATATGTAACACGCGGACTCAAAACACTAGATTATAGGTAAACGATTCCAGATTTTGCATACTGTAAATACTAAAAAAGTAAACAGTACCAAACACCCCTAAACCACAGCAGACAACTACCCACAAAAACCAAACCCCAACACCCCCTACTAATCCGACGTCGCCGGAATTCTTGCTTGGGTCACCGGCCAAAGCCGGTGGGGTGGTCCTCGTGTCTCAGGTGGAATCCTAGGGTCACTAGTACAACACTACTATCTTGTTTGCTTTTTCTGTAACAATTCCAGGTCACAGCAGATTACAGAGGCTCTAAAAAGACACTAAAAACACGATATTGCACTAATCGATACTTTAAGTGTTCTACGCTACAACCAACGAGCTACACAACATAAAAACTCCTATTTAACAGTTTAGGGATTATACCTATCAACCTTGCTTCCAAGATCCAAGCTTTCCTAGCTCCAAGTGATCAAGAAGGCAAAAACAAGACTTGATGAAATTTTGTGATTTATTTTGGGAATTTTGGAGATTTATTGATTTGGAATTGTTGCAAATGATAGAAGAAAGATTAAAGGCAGAAGGAAGGAGAAGGATTCGGCCAAGAGAGGTGGTGGGGGCTTTGTGTGGAATTTTCTAGCCAATTCTTGCAATAAATGCACTTTAATGCATATGCATGCACATGCCACCTCTCCCATTCTTATTATTTTTCTTTAAAACTTAATCCTTTTCTCACAAGAATATCTAGATATTATAAGTAGGTTTTGTTTTACTCAAGTAGGATTTATTTTCAATGATACAATTTTGGAGAAATTTCCCAAACCCAATATGTAAATACCACATTAAAATAATATTAAAATTGGGAAAATTCTATCTGAACCAAAACTTCCCATATACCCCCCAAAGCTCGCGTACTAGCTTTATTTTAGCTAAACTATAGTGCTTGGCAAGTTTATATGGGCGTTTGATCACAGTCTGGTTAAAACGGAAAATACCGACTATTTTACCCCCTAAAACGAAAAATTCGCATAACGATTTCTAAAACGTTACAATCTCCCCCCTTATAGAAATTCGGTCCCCGAATTAAAATTTCATACTAAGCGTACCTTCAAAGAGATGAGGGAATTTCTTCTGCATCTCGCTCTCTGCCTCCCCAAGTGATCTCCTCACTAGTAGGGCTACACTAAAGAACCTTCACAGATGGCAAGACCTTGACCGAAGTTTCTTCACCTGCCGATCCAAAATAACTACCAGGCTACTCGGTGAACGAAAGATCACGCTCAAACTGAACGGTCTCATGCTGAATCATGTGAGAAGGATCATGAAGGTATCTATGAAGCATCGACACATGGAAAACGAGGTGAACATCCGGAAAACTAGGCGGGAGCGCCAAACGATAAGCAACAGAACCCACTCGCTCAAGGATCTCGAAAGGACCTATAAATCTGGGACTGAGCTTCGCCCTCTTCTCAAATCGCATAACGCCCTTCATCGGAGAAATCCTCAGGAATACATGATCCCCCACTGCGAACTCAAGTCTGCGACGACGACGGTCGGCATAAGGCTTCTGTCTGCACTGGGCTGCTCTCATCCTGTCCTGAATCAGCTGGATCTTCTCCATAGTCTCCTGAACTAGCTGGGGTCCCAAAACGAGATTCTCACTAAGTTCGGTCCAACAGACTGGCGACCGAGACACTTCCTACCATATAAAGCCTCAAAAGGTGCCATCTGAATAGTCTCCTGAAAGCTGTTGTTGTAGGAGAACTCAATCAACGGCAAGTGACAATCCCAACTGCCACCAAAATCAAGCACACATGCACGGAGCATATCCTCCAGAGTCTGTATAGTCCGCTCCGACTGACTATCGGTCTGTGGATGAAAAGCGGTACTAAAACTCAACCGGGTACCCAAAGCTTCCTGAAGCTTCTGTCAAAGACGGCTAGTAAACTGGGTGCCTCTGTCGGATACTATGAATGTGGGAACACCGTGCAAACGCACAATCTCATCTATATACAACTGAGCGTACTGAGCATAACCGAAAGTGGTCTTCACTGGAAGGAAGTGAGCCGCTTTCTCAACCAGTCAACAATCACCCAAATGAAGTCATACCCGCTACTGGTCCTGGGTAGACCCACAATGAAGTCCATGGAAATCTGCTCCCATTTCCACTCCGGAATGGGTAAAGGTTGCAACTCTCCAGCCGGTCTCTGGTGCTCAGCCTTGACTTGCTGACAAGTCAGGCACCTCGAAACGAAGTCCGAAATATCACGCTTCATCCCTTCCCACCAGTAAAAGTCTCTCAAGTCACGGTACATCTTGGTGGAATCTGGATGAACGCTAAAGGCTGACTGATGTACCTGCTCTAAGATCTCGCATCTCAACCCATCAACATCTGGTACACACAAGCGAGTCCCGCATCGTAGCACACCCTGGTCATCAATCATGAACTCCGAAACTGTACCCTGCCGAACAAGCTCAAGAATCTCAGACAAACGGGCATCACTGGGTTGCGCCTCACGGATACGATCAAGTAGTAGTGGACGGGCGCGGACATGAGCAAACTGTCCCCCAGCGGAAGTGAACTCGAACTGCACTCTACCATCACACAAGAGCTTCCAATCTGCAGAAGACTGATGCTGAACTACTACGCTCAACTGGGACAAGCTACCCCCGGGCCTACGACTCAAAGCATCGGCTACCGCATTCACCTTACCCGGGTGATAAAGGATCTCACAATCATAATCTTTCACTAGCTCCATCCAACGGCGCTGTCTCAGATTCAGATCCCACTGCTGGAAGATGTACTTCAAGCTCTTATGATCCGTGAAGATCTGACACGACTCCCCGTACAAGTAGTGTCTCCAAATCTTCAACGCAAAGACCACCGCGGCCATCTCAAGATCGTGAATGGGGTAATTCTGCTTACGCTTCTTCAGCTGCCTAGAAGCGTAAGCAATCACTCTATCATGCTGCATCAATACACAATCGAGCCCCACTCTAGAAGCATCATAGTAAACAACATAGCCGCCCGATCCAGAAGGTAAAGATAGAACTGGTGCTGTCGTCAACCGAGTCTTCAACTGCTGAAAACTCTGCTCGCACGCATCGGTCCAAAGAAAAGGAATTCCCTTCCGGGTCAGTCCAGTCAGCGGTGCAGCGATACTCGAGAAATCCTGCACAAAACGGTGATAATAACCAGCTAAGCCCAAAAAGCTGTGGACCTCAGTCACCGATATAGGTCTGAGCCAAAGCTGTACAGCCTCGATCTTCCTCGGGTCCACAAGAATACCGTCACCAGTCACCACATGACCCAGGAAGTCAACTCTATCAAGCCAAAATGCGCACTTTGAGAACTTAGCATACAGCTGGTGCTCTCTCAAAATCTGCAAAGTAATCCTCAAGTGTTGTTCATGCTCCTCATGACTCCTAGAGTAGACCAGTATGTCATCAATAAACACAATAATAAACTGGTCGAGGAACGGCCTGAAAATCCGGTTCATCAGATCCATGAACGCTGCTGGCGCATTGGTGAGTCCGAACGACATCACCAAAAACTCATAATGCCCATAGCGCGTACGAAAAGCAGTCTTCAGAATGTCATCATTCCGAACCCGCAACTGATGATAACCCGAACGCAAGTCAATCTTAGAAAAATGTTTCGCACCCTGGAGCTGATCAAATAAATCATCAATGCGAGGTAAAGGATACCTATTCCGCACCGTAACTCGGTTCAATTGACGATAGTCCACACACAGCCTCAAACTGTCGTCCTTCTTCTTGACGAACAGAACAGGAGCTCCCCACGGCGAAACACTCGGACGCACAAGTCCCCTATCAAGCAAATCTTGCAATTGATCTTTAAGCTCTCTAAGCTCGGCCGGAGCCATCCGATAAGGCGGTATAGAAATAGGCTCCGTGCCAGGAATCAGATTAATGCAAAACTCAATATCGCGCTCTGGCGGCATCCCAGGTAACTCATCGGGAAAGACGTCAGGAAACTCCCGCACTGTAGGAACCAGGTCCAACGACTCCACTGTGGCTCCAGTAACATGAATGAAAGCCAAGAATCCCCGACATCCTCTCCTCAAAAGCCGACTAGCACAGAGGACAGAAATCAAACTGTGAGGGGAGGCACCACGGTCCCCCTGCACAACAAACACTGACTCGCCGGGAAAACAAAACCTAACTGTCTTCTCGCGGCAGTCCACGGATGCGTAGCAAGTAGCTAACCAGTCCATGCCCAACAGAACGTTGAAGTCCAACATCTCAAGAAGGATCAAGTCGACGGACAGATCTCTGTCTCCTAAACGGAAAGCACACGACCGGAACACGTGTCATGCAACAAACGACTCTCCAACCGGAGTAGTCACGACAAGTGGCTGATCTAGCAAACACGACTCTCGGCCTAACCTCGGCACGAAGTGCATAGAAACATACGAATGCGTAGATCCCGGATCGAAAAGAACATGTGCATCATAAGAACATACAGAAAGGGTATCTGAAACCACGGCATTGGACACCTGCGTGTCCTGGTGAGTCAAGGCAAAAACCCGAGCATATCCTCTACCAGCTACTGGCCGTCCTCTGCCTCCGCCACCTCGTCCTCTCGGCACAAAACCACCACGACCACGACCTCTCTGAGCAGGAGTCTGACGCGGCGCAACAACAGGAATAAGAAGCAACGCTCTCTGAGGCGGAGAAGGTGGTAAGGTAACCTAGGGTACTGCTGGCCCTCTCTGACGCACCACTGTACAATCCCGCACAAGGTGATGTATACTGCCACACCCAAAGCACCCATAAGACGGTCGCTGACTCTCCTGGGAGTAAGAGCTGAATAACTGTCCCCGTCCAACTTCTCTGCTACTCCCCGAGTCTGAAGGAACTCTGCCTCGGCGTGCAAACCTCTGTCTCCGTGCTGGTACATCAGTACGAGTCCTCTTCGGTTCTGGAACAACCGACGACTCAGAAAGACGCTCCTCCACCAAAAGGGCTGCATCCACCGCTGTCGCATACGTCTCACAATGCTGAATGCTGATGGCTAGGAACAACTGTGTAAGCAGGCCTCGAACAAACCTCTTCACCCTCATCTCCTCAGTCGCCACCAAGTACGGAGCATACACCGACAGCTCGGTAAACAGTACATCATACTCAGACACCGTCATCCCCGGAGTCTGACGTAACGACTCAAATTTGCGCGCTCGCGCATCCCTGACGCTCGGTGGAAGAAAACGGGCGAGAAACACAGTCACAAACTCAGCCCATGTCATAGGAGCAAGACCTGCGACTCTGCCCCTCTCCAAGAACTGACACCACTTCTGGGCCAGACGCTCCAGCCGGAAACTCGCGAACTCCACCCATCTCTCGTCGGAGCATCGGAGTGAACAGCAAATCCTGGCCATCCGGTCGATAAACAACTGCGGATCCTCAGCAGCATCCGTTCCAGTGAACACCGGAGGCTTCAGCCTCATGAACTCTGTCAGTGACACGGTAATAACCTACGGAGTTGTAACTGCGACTACCGGAACTGTAGGTACCGTCGTAGTCCCTGCAACGGGTGGAACAACTTCCTGCCCCTGCGCTCGAATGGCCTCAACTAAAGTCTCTATCATCTGGCGCAGGTCCTTCATACCAGCCCCAAACATAGCAATATGCTCCGGTACAACAGGCGTACCGCCCTGGTCAGTCGTCGCCTTAGACGAGTCAACTCTGACCTCGGCCCTCATGGCCGCTCTCTGTGCCCTCGTAGTCTTCGGCGGCATAAAGGCTGGAAATTGAAACAAGATTCGATAAGGAAACAGGAATCGAATCACAAAGATGTATATCATCACGGAGGAAAATCAATCAATAACTCCTAAGGTCACTTAGGCAGAGTACCGTGTCGTAAGTATGCCGCGGAACATACATACGCTACGTCACTCTGCTTAAGCTACCTACTCCATCCTACCAGGGTCATCCTACACTCCGAACGGTAAAACCTAGCGCTCTGATACCAACTTTGTCGCGAACCAAAATTTGGCCCGTAATCGGCACTTAAACCACGTAACGTCTACGGGCGTACGCAACTTAAGTAAGCCGTAACCCAGAAATCTAAACCACCCAAAACTGGATAAACGGAGAAAAACATAGTTTAAAACATTCTGAAATTCTCAAGTAAAAATCTTTAAGTTTAGTTTTCGTTCTTTAAAAATTTCGGCAGCACCTCCTTTGTAAAAACTAGCCCCGAAAACGGGTACAACATAGATAATATAAAAAAAAGAATCCCAAACGGGAGCAAATCACGCCCAACGGCGGAGAAAACCACCACAAGATATAAATACAACGCCGAAGCGAAGAATATAAAGGAAAACTACATAAAGAAGTAAAACTTTTCAACATAACCGGCTCCCACGAGCACGGCACCCAAAGTCACTAAAATATACAACACAGAATCCTCACAACTCGTCTCTAAGTCATATACAAGAAGTGGTAGATGGAGAATACTAGATCCAACAAAAAGATATATAATGTATAGACGGATAACCGCAAGCCCACCTAAAAGCGAAGGCCTCACAGCCAATCGTAGCGGTATCCGCAAAAGTAGAGATGATAAGACGCCCTGCCGCGACTACTCAGAGGGTAAGCCCTGCAAAACACTGTGGCACAACGGGAGTGGGTTTCCAACTCATGAATAGTAAATAACATCATACTGTAATCGCAAGTATGCACGAACGGCGATTAATCTATCACATGTAATTCGATAGCATAAGTATGAAAATGTGAATATGCAACAATCATGTAAAGGTACATCATCAGGATACTACAACTACATGAAGCAATGCATATCAACATACTCCTAAGTGTGGGATAATATAATATAAAATCTCATGCAAATCATCAGCATTGAAGTGTAGGGTTACTAGGCACACTAACAAGGCTCTACAAGGCATCAACCATGCCAAAATTAAATTTTTATGTGCCGAACAACCCTAAGCAAGATCGTATACTAGAGTTTAGGCGAATCATATAGCAAGTAAACAACTTTACGACTAAGGGTATGCGATATACAACCTTTGTAGATCGGTCCTTCACTTCTATTGCTCCTTGTTGAAGTCCCTTCGCTGCGATCGTGGTTCTCCCGGACCCTTGCATGGCTTCACGAGGTAAAAGACACGTCCTTGCTTGAAGTCTTTGAGGCCGAAGATGATCTACGTCGAGGGGATGCCAACTCAACCTACTACTTCACCAACTTGGGAATTAGTGAAGCAAACACCCTAAACTAAAGTGCTAGTCTAGTAGAGGATGGAGAAATAGGAAGTGGGTTCTCTTTAGAATTTTATTTCTCACAAGCTTTCTCACTTTTGATCAAACCCTAGCAAGCTTTTTTCTTTTGAACAAAGAAGAAGAAGATGAACTAAAGAAAGAGATGAGGATAATGATCAAGTGAGAAGGCTAACCATGGTGAGTGAGTATCATATACTAACCCTTGTAGAGCCATAACCATGGCTAAAGTTTATGGTTGGGTTAGGAAATATCCATACTAAAAACAAATTTAGTGGAATTAGTCAAATGCTTCCACAAGCTTCCACAAGCTTCAAGCATTTAGCTAATCCTCCACTAATTTTGTAATTACTTTGAATATTAAAATCCAACATAAAAGATAGCATGGTGCAAGTCTCATACACACAAGTCTTGTGTATCATCAACCATGACACAAAAGAAAACACATTTTTAATATATATCATATATACATTAAAGTTGTGCTCATGTGAGAAAAACCCTAAAGTGAATAAGTGTTAGTAAATGTAAACTAGTATATCTAATATACAATTATACACTTAATTATTAAATCAACACTTGACTTAATAATCCGGTCATATCTCATATAACCGACTAACATCCATTGTATCGACTTATCGAATCAACACTTGATTCGATAACCCGGATATATCATATATAACCGATCGATACAAAAAGTCGCGAGAATAGAATACGGTATCACATACACGCATTATTATCGGTCCCGCACATATCACATATGCGCTCCTATTTCGTTTTGCCTGAGCCAATAAAACCTCTATGTAGGACTCTAAAGACTCGTCAATACGCCGGCAGTAGGTGATGATCACATCAAGCACCCACAAGCCGTCAGCGGTACTAGCTGGACGTAACGGCTACCCGGGTATTGAGCGATCAGAAGATCAGCAAGCAAGCCCGCTCCAACTCCTGTAAAAGCCTGCCGGTAACACTTCCCGTACAGTCCGGTCTCCTCGTCTGATATGTCGCATATCAAGTCTAGGGGTGGTAAACGTCAGAGCCCAATAACCGATAAGTCGTGCCGATGTGAGGCTCATAATGGGTCGAGAAACTACTGGTAACACTTACCAGTAAATCTCTAAATCAGCCCTGGCCAGGAACTTCCCTTTTACGGCCAATCGAGCACAGCGCAACATCAACCCCCAATACCGGGAGAGACGAAACCCCTCCTATCGCTCATTGCCACCATGTGACTCGGGACTGTACCCAAAAACCACCGTTTTGCACGCCCTCATGGACATGGTAAAGTGGAAATCAAAGCACAATGGGAATCACACAAGACTCTATGACGATCTCGGGTCTACAGACTAACCTGCACAAGTGTCACCAGAGAACTGCCATCTGACGTGAGGTATAATACCATCTGGGAGTTCTCGGCGAGTCCGTCCAGTATACCCAGTCTCCACTGAGCACCCGTATACCATCTCTGATGTCAAACACCAATAGATATGGGATCATCCATCGACCATCTCATGGGTCGAGAAGCGTATACGCTAGTCTACACGGGTATATCGATGCCCCGTCTCGATACACCCACGACTAGGGACCTTAAAGGATGTACTTATGGACTACCATGTCCCCACTAGTATGATCCGCATCACAGTCCAGGTAGTCAAGTACACATCCTAAGGGCTTTACCAACATGTAACTATAAGACAGCATAAAGAGACAAGTATACATGTTAAAGTAAAGTGCAACCAGATAGCATACTATCATATCGAGCAAGAAAGTCCTCTCTATATATGTCCAAGCATCCAATATAATATACATCATCTGTACAATACTGGCCTCTAGGGCATACATACAACTAACAATCTCCCACTTGCACTAAGGCCAGCTGATCTAGTATCGCATACCAAGCATCCCGAAGAGTCTCTCAAACTGTATCTGGGGAATGGCCTTCGTGAGTGGATCCGCTGTGTTGTTCTTCGTGTCAACCCTCCTGACCTCGATCTCCCGGCGATCAACTATCTCCCAGATCAGGCGACACCGCCTCAGAATATGCCTGGATCGCTGATGGGACCTGGGTTCCTTGGCCAAAGCCACCGCTCCATTGTTATCGCAATACAAAGGTATTGGATGCTCGATGGATGGAACCACTCCAAGTTTAGTAATGAACTTCTTGATCCAGACAGCCTCTTTGGCAGCATCGTTGGCAGCGATGTATTCAGCCTCCATCGTCGAATCTTCCACGGTTTCCTGCTTGGAACTCTTCCAGCTAACCGCCCCTCCGTAAAGGGTAAAGACAAATCCCGACTGCGACTTAGAGTCGTCCTTATCACTCTGGAAACTCGAATCGGTAAAGGACTCCACTTGGAGTTCTCCGTTACCATACACCAAGAGCATCTCTTTAGTCTTTCGCAAGTACTTGAGAATGCTCTTCACAGCTGTCCAGTGACTCTCTCCAGGATCAGCTTGATACCTGCTCACTACACTTAGTGAGTATGCTATATCGGGTCTGGTACATAGCATCGCGTACATGATAGAGCCTACTGCCGAAGCATAGGGTATCCCTTGCATGCGAGCTCTCTCCAAATCAGTCTTGGGAGACATCTCTTTGGAGAGAGTGGGCCCTGAGATTGTGGGTAAAAACCCATGTTTGGACTCTTCCATACTAAACCTCTTTAGTATGGTGTCAATATACCTGGATTGGGACAATCCCAATATCCTTTTAGATCTATCTCTATAGATCATAATTCCCAATATGCAGGAGGCATCACCAAGATCTTTCATTGAGAATCTTTGTGATAAGAAGAGCTTGACCGATTGCAGCATAGGAATGTCATTTCCTATCAAGAGTATGTCGTCCACGTACAATACGAGGAAGACAATCTTACTCTCTGCCACCTTCTTGAAGATACAAGGTTCATCTACGTTTTTTGACGAAATCAAACTCTTTGATAACGACGTCAAAGCAGATGTTCCAACTCCGCGATGCTTGCATTAATCCATAAATGGATTTAAGCAGCTTGCACACCTTTCCGCTGCTCCCACTATCTACGAAGCCCTCTGGCTGAGTCATGTACACGCACTCTTCTAAATCACCGTTTAGAAAGGCGGTCTTAACATCCATTTGCCAGATTTCATAGTCATGATATGCAGCGATGGCAAGCATGATCCGGATGGATTTAAGCATAGCCACTGGAGAAAAGGTTTCGTCATAGTCCACACCTGGTCTTTGACGAAAACCTTTTGCAACTAGTCTAGCTTTGAAAGTCTCCACTTTTCCATCTACACCAAGTTTTTTCTTGAAGATCCACTTGCTCCCAATGGGTTTTACCCCTTCAGGAGCATCTTCCAAAGTCCATACTGTAAGTGCACGGCGGCGCCCCGGCCTCCATCCCGAGGCCAAAATGCGGAAGCGGTGATAAACTTTAATTTTGCGAACTTAGCAAACCGGCACCACCGCGCACTAAAACCCGGATCGAACCATTAACTAGTCCTAGCTAACTACAAGATAGGGAATAGAGATATACCGACTGATCCGAGTCCTCCGGTCTTCTCGTCGTCGTCCCGATCTCCCGCGGAAACTCCGGTCGTCGCCTCCTTGCCGGAAGGGCACCACATTGTCTGCATCTTTTATCGGCTCCCACCTCAATGCCGAGGCAACTCGGGCACGAAGCTGGCTAGTCGACGTGCCCAAGATTTGCTGTAGAATGTGTAGTGAAGAACCATGTCTTATTTGGGTTTCATGGAGATGCCATATTGGTGGAGGGATGACACAAGAACAATGTGGAGGGACTTGGGGATTTTTGGAGCATGAAATGAAGCAAAAACCCCACTCCAAAATTTTGGACAGCCCCTCTCCTCTATGAGGCCGGCCATGACAATGGTGGTGGAGAGAATGAGAGTGTCAAAAATGAGGGAGCTACACACTAATCATACAAGAGAGAGAGGAATGGTTATCATATAAAAGAGAAATGATAGCTAGGAAAGTCCAACACTCAAACAACAATCATCACCTCCAAAAGTCATGCCATCATCAACAACCATATCATATGAAAATCATGCCATGATGAACCATCATGAAGTCAAGAAGTCAAGGGTGGAAGAATTATCATGACACAAGAATATGCAAAGAACCCCTCCACAAATACTTATTTGCAACAATGCAAATAAGCCCTCCTCCACCAAACTTCGGCCAATGAACGATACAAAGGAAATTGGCCGAAACGGAAAGCAAACTGGCAACTCCAGAAAACTGGTCCCGTAATAAATTACAGGAAAACCCCGATACTGTGTATACACACCCGCATTTGTATTCCGACCGAAATACAAATGCAATGAGACAAAATCTACACTGTACTATACTAGGATCCGGCTTAAACCAAAGCCGGCTAGTAATATCCGTTCGATCCTGATCCGTGCAATACCGCACGTATCTGATCGAACCCTGCCATATACCCATACGGCCTATAGTACAAACTGTCCGATCCTGATCCGTGCAATACCGCACGTATCTGATCGGACCCTGCCATATCTCCATACGGCCTCTACAACGTTTCGCCCGAAAGCTGAGTAACTGAATGTGGGGGACTCTAAAGACTCGTCAACACCTTGGTTGTAGATTTAGCCACTAGCACGTCAGAGGTATAAGCCAATACGTAACGGGCTACTAGGTATTGACTAAAAGGGACGTCGATGAGCGAACTCATCCTGACTCCCTACTGAGCCTGTCAGTGACAATATCCGTACAGTCCGGTCCGTTCGTCTATGAGCATCGCATGGCGGGCCTAGGGGGTTGGTAAAAGTCAGACCCCCAAAAGCGGTACAAGTCGTGTCGGAGTGTAGCCCAGAACACCCTGAGATACTACTGGAATACCTACCAGTAAATCTCCTTGCCTCGGCCGAGGGCTTCGTGTAATGGCTCTCCTAGACACAGCGCGACCTCACCCCCAATACCGGGAGAGACGAACCCCTGAAGATGCGCTCACTGCCTCCATGTGGCTCGGGACTGTACCCAACTAAAACCTATTTGCACAACTCCTTTGAGCCGTGGTAGGTTAGTAATCAAAGTACAGTGGGAACTCACACGAGACAAATGACGATCCCCAGGTCGATGAACTAACCTGTACACATGTCACCAGGGAACTGCCATCTGACGTCTGGTATATGACCAACTAGCATGTTCCCGGCGAGTCCTGTCCGGTGTACTCATAACCCAATGAGCACTTGTATACATCTTAGGTGAACGAACTGACACCAGTGGCTTGTGAGACCGGCCACCGCCCCTCGTCGGGGTCTCGAATGTACACACTAGTCTACTCTGGAGTATCGATGCCCTATCTCAAAACTCCCACGACTAGGGACCATTTAAGGATGTGCTTATAGACTACCAGCTCCCACGTATATGATCGCCCTCATACTGCTGGTGGTCAAGCAAGAATCCTAGGGGCTCTATCAACGTGTAATAGCGACTTGTCAGGTCACCTAAAGCAGTACACGATGATAAAGGTAAACCAGATAGCATACTATCATCATGAGTAAGACTGTCCTATCGGGATAGGTCCTCCATCAATCATTGTAATCACGTGCCTGTGATCGAATAATTGAATCTGAGGGCACTATCTCCAACAATCTCCCACTTGCACTCAAGGCTAATTATTGCGATGTCGCATACTCACAGCATGTGTGATACCGAACACCCAACTCCTCTACTAGTCAGTCTCACAAAGCTCGCTTGCGAAACTACTGCGTTCGAGGAATAGCCTTAGTGAGTGGATCCTCCTTGATGTCTCTTTCTATGTCTCTCTATATCTCAAGTTCGCGGAGAAAACCCATCTCCCGAAATGAGTAATACCTGTCTTAGAATGTGTCTGGATGTCTAATGGGACCTAGCTCATAAATGAACTCCAAATCCAAACTTCTTAGACTGTATCGTCAAATGAACTTAATCAGTATCCTGCGCCATGCCACCCTCAGTATTGCCTTGGACCACCTGTCCAAAATACTGCCCCTCGTCAGAAGGAAACACTATAACTCTGACAACCTTCTTGTCGTCCATGTCACCTTAGAAGCCTGGAATGATAACTGTCTCCCGAATGAGGCTGTTGTTATCATATCCCTAGAACATCCACTTATGTTCTAAAACTGCTTCCGACTGTTTCTCCAGGATTGGATCAATATCAACTTATTGCATTTAGTACAAGAACAACATCTGGTGTGGTACTTGACATCTCATGATTGACTCAATTGCCTAAGCAAGTTATCTGTCAATCATGCACATCCCTCTCTACTTTAGTCTGTAAGACACCTTTAGAAAGGGTGACTCCGTCACGTGCAGGTACACCACCGTGCCAGGAGTCGTCCATTCTAAATACTCTTAGAATGCTGTCTAAGTACCCTTAATTGGGAAACCACCAAAATCTAGATCTAAAACCATAGATCTAGTAACCAGTATGTCTGATATAATATCCAAGTCCTGTGTGGAGAAACCACTGTGTGACGACCAAAGTATAACCGATCGTAGTATAAGAGTTTCTTTTCCTATTCTGTGTATGTCATCTAAATACCATGACATCACACCCTACTACCTTCTCAACAGATCCATCCCTATTCTGATGAAGTCAAACCTATGACTGTCACATCAGAAATAGATGATCTATCTCCGCTACTGGTGCTTTAGTCTATAAATAGACATAAGCTACCTGTCCACCAATACTTCCGCTGCTCCCACTGACTACGACAACCCTCTGGCAGAGTGATATATGCGTACACTTCTAAAGCTAGTTTAGAACGACGCTATACTCATCCTCCCGCCGGGTCTCGTAACCTGGAACAACAGCAATGGCAATTGTGGGTAAACAAAAACCTCTCTGTCACCGTCCTTGAGGCTACCGGAGTACCCCTCGGGTGCCTGAGGTTACCCACCGTATCTGCGGAGTGGCCAATGGAATGTCAAACCAGATTGAATCTTTAGGTTCCTATGAAATCTTCAGTAATCGTCTGTGGTTCTGGAATCACTCCCAGTTCTACCATACTCCCACTACTGTTTTCTGAAAAAATCCATTTTTAATAAAACTGTGGCGAGTCTAGAACAATATTGCTATTGTTCATCCAGATGGTAGAAAATCAACCCTCGTTATAGCCTGGGTCAACCCACAAACAGCCATTACAGAAACGTGCCTTGAGTTATCCAGAGTCTGGTTTTAATCATAAGCCGGACAACTCCCCATACCTTAACATCGTTAAGATATAAACTGTTCTATATCCAATATAGAACCAGAGGCACTGATTTATTTGAACCAGATTCAAATCATGCAGCTGTCTCCAGTGCATGTTAACTAAATGGAAGAAGGACGATCAGCGTTACTCAACTTAGGAATGCTTCCAATTATGAGTAACCTGAAAGAGAAGCAAGATCTCTTTATCATTACTATCAACTGAATACCATACACAAGTATCTACATCTTCGATCTCTTTGAAGAATCCCGATACTTGCTATACCTGGTTATCTACTCTATTCAAATACCTATAACTTCTCAAAATTCGGACCCTGTGTTTCCACGAAACACTTGTCTAAAAAACTAGAGAAGTCATAAGTAAACCGAATATAGTACGAGGACCAACCCCTCTGTCCTGATGGACCCTGGACAACATACAATACTCTGTATAAGTCCCTTGAGTCTGATAACTCATTCACTGTGTGTCGTAGGTTGAAAACTGTACCTTTGGTTATGAAGAATTACACCGCTGTTTAATGCTCCTTACCTAACCATCCACCGATATAGGTAAATGTCACAGACATAATTTCAAAAAGGTATATCTCACTCTATGAAAATAGACGTACAGATATATCGATTTGAAATTGGTGCATAACAGCGGATATTCAAAACCAAATATTTGCCGACCGGCAAACAGCCCAGGTGATTTCCTCAAATATCACCGATTACAACGAATCCTGATATAATGAGGATGATCACCTAATTCCCAATAACTTACTCCCACTCATCATCTGTAAAACCATACAGATGTGAGAATCATACCTGGTAAATACATACCCTGGAGTGAGTGTCTAATCGGGAAATCAGTTTTCCATTAACAGTACACAGTGAAACTGAAACAATGAAATGTTTCGATGGGGTATCCTGGTATTCCTAGTAATGCCTCTTCCATTATCCAGATTCAAAACTGTAACCGTGTAATTCTTTGCCACCTCTCCAAATCCCTTTTTATGTCTTTAGTCATTACCTTCTGCACACCCCTTTAGGCCAAATGGTTTTCTTCCTTCCCTACCGTTCGGCACCAGCCTATGGTTTGGAAGAAGACTATCCAATAAGCATAATGGGTGTACTGTCCTAATCCTAGGATTACTCGCAATGCGAGAGAAGGTGAAGATAAAAGACAACCGAATAAATGTTAATCCTATTTCTCCTGAACCAGAATCCATCCCCGAACTGGAACAAGTTCCTTTCGAGTTCGTATATAACCATACGATGGAGTATCCAATAAACTGTGGATCTTCGTAGTGATACGGAGTGTTCTGGAGAAATACAAAGGTGATTCAGGATTGGCGAAGAAATACTTGGTTTGGTCGTGAATATCAGTCGCAATTTACGTTGCCCTCTTACTAATCCCTTGCTTTGTCTTAACTTAATACCTTCTGTACACCGTTTAGGCTAATTGGCTTTCTTCATTCCCTACCGGTCGGCACCAGCCTAAGGTCTGGAAGAAGACTATCCAATTTGCGTAATAGGTGTACTATCTCCTAAACCAAGGAGTACTCGTAATCTGAGAGAAGGTAAAATGAAAAGACAACTGAATAGTCCTATCCGTTTTCTCCAGAACCAGAAACCATCCTCGAATAAATTCCTTCGAGTTCGTATCTAACCATACGATGGTTTTTTCCAATGGAAGTGGACGTTCGTAGTAATACGGGGTGTCCTGGAGAAAAGGGTAAAAGTAGAAGTGGCAATGAGGTTTGCAACTCTGACAATCCAAAAGCCAGTGTTAAGAAGGTTCGGTTAATTTGGTCACTGAGTCATAGTCTTAGGGTCGGGTCAATGGTCGCAGCCAAAGAGAGAGAGAAAAGAAACACTCAGCGTGCACTCTAACCTAGATCAGAATGGTTACCAATTTATCTAATCTGGAAACCTCCCACTGTACCTCAAATTCTCCTCCAAACCTGAAAGAAGAATTAGTCGGGGTCACCCGAGTAGTAAACTAACTCATCAGTGGGAATCGGGATCCAACTATCATCGCATGATAACGTGACGGAATCCGCTCACGCTATCACACTCCAGAAGGTATGCGCATATCTGGCAAGTTTCAGTTCTTTTGAAACTCCCGATGTGATTTCTGCCCCCATGCTCTTATGACCTTGACGAAGGCCAACAAATCATAAGTCACATGTCAAGTTCTACCCGTCATTCTCCAGGTTAATTTGAATCCACCCGTACATACCCTTGACTTTGGCCAACAAGGTAGTACGACTGTCCCAAACCAACGCATCTATCTATGCTGCATATGAATACCCAACAGCTACCAAACACTGTGCCTTGACTTTGGCCAACAAACACAGCTTGAATACTATTGACTACCCATATGAAACGACGGAGGGCTACGAATGGTTTCTGGCGAAAACCTTTAACGTAATGAACTTGATATCGTTGAAGGAACTGATAGCTTTTTGAAATATAGTGACGAAAACCATTGCTAAAGAGGTCACTCCCGGTGAAGGGATCTCGGCTCTTTCCTCGTAGAATGAGGTGCAGGATATTCCAACTGAATACCACGGTGCAAAGCAAAAGTAATCGGCTATAGTGAAGTTATTGCCCTGACGCGAACTTCTGTCCAAGGGGTCACTCCCGGTGAAGGGATCTCGGCCCTTGCCTCGTCGACTGAGGAGCAGGATATTCCAACTGAATATCACGATGCAAAACAAAAGAGAACGTCCTTGCAATAACAGCTTTTTGAAAAGTGTTCCAACAACATCAGATTAGGTTGTTTTTAACTTGCATTATCCGAATCAACGCAGTCCCATCAATTGATCACACCACAAAGAACGAAAATAATATGACGTACGTATATGCCATCCGCATTCGCCACTGGGTCCCGTCATTACCCGTTAGGTTAGCTAACTAACGACAGAGCGGGGACTGGACTAGCGCGGATGCAAAACATATACAACATCTACTAATATATATACCAATATATTATATTCGCTCAAGGCGTGATAAAAAATGCAACATCACAGAAAATGTACAGCATTACAGAACAATACAGATATCTGGGATCCCCGGGTTTCACAGAGCCACTACTGAAACCCGACGTTCCCCTGGTCGTGTGGATAGCCTGTGCAATGAAATCCTAGACCCCTATGGGCGCGGCAAGTTATCCGCCAAAACCTGAAGCGAGGCAGCCCCCTTCAGCAACGTGAATGGACCACCCAGCACTTCACGGAATCCGGTAACTTGGGCACCCCTCCTGGGTCAACCTGTACCCCCTACGAGTGCGGCGAACAGCCCGCCAATCCTAGAGTGAAGCCCCCTCCGTCTCAATGCCATGAGATGCGGGCTTGTTGCCCTCTAGAACCCGGCTGTCCGTGCACCCCTCCGCGGGGTAATCCTAGTACAGAAAGTAAAATATACATACACCGGGTACATCGACCGCAACCTGGTCGTGCCCCAAAATAATAATACAAACAGGCAGTGACGGCAGTCCACATGTCGGACGCTCGCCCCGCAATATCAAATGTACATAATACAACCACAACTGTACTAGCATTGCATCCAGGCTATCCTCCATGACCGATCCGCAACATCACAGCAAAATCACAAAACATCAACGTGAAAATCACGTTCGCAAATCCGTCTAACCGGGCTATAGCGGTTAGACAGGATTTACCGATCAAATGACATTCACGGTCGCAGATATAATGTAAATACTGTGAACTAATGTATTTAAAATATCCGATCGATCAAAATTTAACAAGTGGGCCCCAAGTACTACTGTAGCACATCAAGAAAATCTGGGCCCAAAATTAATATTCCAAAACCCCTAAAATCAGCCCAGAAGCCCACTGGAGAAAATTGACAGAGTGATCTTATCATAGTGCGGCGGAACTGCGGCCCAAAGGGGGGTTTGGCCGCGGTTACGCGCTCCCACTATCGAATTACTTTGTCGAATTTCTACAGTAGCCTTATAATTTCCAGTACATCAATTTTATACACCCTGAAAAATTTTTGGGCTTCAAAAAATTTCAACAGAAAACTGATGTGAACAAAAACGCGTATTTTGGAATTTTGGTCGATCGGAAAAGTAAACACATTAAACAAAGCTAGACTAAGTTAATGGCGAGGCTCTAATACCACTGTAAGTGCACGGCGGCGCCCCGGCCTCCATCCCGAGGCCAAAATGCGGAAGCGGTGATAAACTTTAATTTTGCGAACTTAGCAAACTGGCACCACCGCGCACTAAAACCCGGATCGAACCATTAACTAGTCCTAGCTAACTACAAGATAGGGAATAGAGATATACCGACTGATCCGAGTCCTCCGGTCTTCTCGTCGTCGTCCCGATCTCCCACGGAAACTCCGGTCGTCGCCTCCTTGCCGGAAGGGCACCACATCGTCTGCATCTTTTATCGGCTCCCACCTCAATGCCGAGGCAACTCGGGCACGAAGCTGGCTAGTCGACGTGCCCAAGATTTGCTGTAGAATGTGTAGTGAAGAACCATGTCTTATTTGGGGTTCATGGAGATGCCATATTGGTGGAGGGATGACACAAGAACAATGTGGAGGGACTTGGGGATTTTTGGAGCATGAAATGAAGCAAAAACCCCACTCCAAAATTTTGGACAGCCCCTCTCCTCTATGAGGCCGGCCATGACAATGGTGGTGGAGAGAATGAGAGTGTCAAAAATGAGGGAGCTACACACTAATCATACAAGAGAGAGAGGAATGGTTATCATATAAAAGAGAAATGATAGCTAGGAAAGTCCAACACTCAAACAACAATCATCACCTCCAAAAGTCATGCCATCATCAACAACCATATCATATGAAAATCATGCCATGATGAACCATCATGAAGTCAAGAAGTCAAGGGTGGAAGAATTATCATGACACAAGAATATGCAAAGAACTCCTCCACAAATACTTATTTGCAACAATGCAAATAAGCCCTCCTCCACCAAACTTCGGCCAATGAACGATACAAAGGAAATTGGCCGAAACGGAAAGCAAACTGGCAACTCCAGAAAACTGGTCCCGTAATAAATTACAGGAAAACCCCGATACTGTGTATACACACCCGCATTTGTATTCCGACCGAAATACAAATGCAATGAGACAAAATCTACACTGTACTATACTAGGATCCGGCTTAAACCAAAGCCGGCTAGTAATATCCGTTCGATCCTGATCCGTGCAATACCGCACGTATCTGATCGAACCCTGCCATATACCCATACGGCCTATAGTACAAACTGTCCGATCCTGATCCGTGCAATACCGCACGTATCTGATCGGACCCTGCCATATCTCCATACGGCTTCTACAACGTTTCGCCCGAAAGCTGAGTAACTGAATGTGGGGGACTCTAAAGACTCGTCAACACCTTGGTTGTGGATTTAGCCACTAGCACATCAGAGGTATAAGCCAATACGTAACGGGCTGCCAGGTATTGACTAAAAGGGACGTCGATGAGCGAACTCATCCTGACTCCCTACTGAGCCTGTCAGTGACAATATCCGTACTGTCCGGTCCGTTCGTCTATGAGCATCGCATGGAGGGCCTAGGGGGTTGGTAAAAGTCAGACCCCCAAAAGCGGTACAAGTCGTGTCGGAGTGTAGCCCAGAACACCCTGAGATACTACTGGAATACCAACCAGTAAATCTCCTTGCCTCGGCCGAGGGCTTCGTGTAATGGCTCTCCTAGACACAGCGCGACCTCACCCCCAATACCGGGAGAGACGAACCCCTGAAGATGCGCTCACTGCCTCCATGTGGCTCGGGACTGTACCCAACTAAAACCTGTTTGCACGACTCCTTTGAGCCGTGGTAGGGTAGTAATCAAAGTACAGTGGGAACTCACACGAGACAAATGACGATCCCCAGGTCGATGAACTAACCTGTACACATGTCACCAGGGAACTGCCATCTGACGTCTGGTATATGACCAACTAGCATGTTCCCGGCGAGTCCTGTCCGGTGTACTCATAACCCAATGAGCACCTGTATACATCTTAGGTGAACGAACTGACACCAGTGGCTTCTGAGACCGGCCACCGCCCCTCGTCGGGGTCTCGAATGTACACACTAGTCTACTCTGGAGTATCGATGCCCTATCTCGAAACTCCCACGACTAGGTACCATTTAAGGATGTGCTTATAGACTACCAGCTCCTACGTATATGATCGCCCTCATACTGCTGGTGGTCAAGCAAGAATCCTAGGGGCTCTATCAACGTGTAATAGAGACTTGTCAGGTCACCTAAAGCAGTACACGATGATAAAGGTAAACCAGATAGCATACTTGTTAGTATTTATGCCCTAGAAGGCCATTACTGTATCATACTAGCTTGTATATTACTTAATGGAAGCTTGGGATATTCACATGTATATAACAGTCTTGCTAAACATGGTAGTATGCTACTTGGTTTTTCTATCTTAATATGTGAGTGTACGTATTGATAGAGCTCTTAGGATCTTGCTTGTCTACCAACGTTGTGATGGCAGTCACACTAGTGGGGGCTGGGTAGTCTACAAGCACATCCTTATTCAGGTCCCTGGTCGTTGGATTATCGAGACAGAGCATCGATACTCCGGAGTAGACTAGTGTGTACGCTTCTCATCCCAGTTGGGGAGATGGTCTGTCCCACAGCCGTCAGTACGTCGTACTGGAGATAGTATGCAGGTGCTCGTTAGGTTACGGGTACACCGGACAGGACTCACAGGGAACTGTTGGTTGGTTTGATACCAGTCGTCAGTGAACAGTTCCCAGGTGACATGAGTACAGCGTAGTCCGCAGACTTGACACTGCTACTTCGCCTCGAGTGTGTCCCACTGTTCTTAGATTACTACCCTACCACGGCTCAAAGGAGTCGTGCAAACAGGTAGCAGTTGGGTGCAGTCCCGAGCACTTGGAGGCAGTGGCGGTTAGAAAGGATTCGTCCCTCCCGGTATTGGGAGTAGATATCGTGCTGTGTCAGAGAGCCATTACGCAAAGTCCCTGGCCAGGGCAAGCGAGATTTGCTGGTAGGTTCCAGTAGTTTCTCAGGGTGTAATGGGCTTCGCTCCGACACGACTTATACCGCTATTAGGGGACTGACGCTTGCCGCCCCCCTAGGCCCGATATGCGATAGTCTTGGACGAACGGACCGGACTGTATGGAGATTGTCACATCAGACTCAGTAGGAGTTCGGATGGGTTTTCTCATCGGCCTTCTTATCGACAACTACCTGGGGACCGTTACGTATAGCTAGTGCCGCTTGCGGTCTGTGGTTAAACCCACTGCCAGCGTAGTAGTCGAGTCTCTAGAGTCCCACACAGAGAGTTTCCTATTCCAGGCAAAACGATATAGAGGTCGTATGGTTTTACGACAAGGGTTCGGATGCATACGTGCGTTTACGCGCGTACGACTTTCGGACAGTTTTTACCAGTCGGCTTTGGTTTAAGCCAGTTACTGGTATCCGGTTATTGGATTTTTACAGTCTAAAGTTTTTCCGTATTTTTGCAGATTGGAGGGGCGTTCTCGTAATTGTACGAGAAGCTTCTAGAAGATGGTGACTAAGGAGGGTTATGTGTCATTTGCATTAAATGAGTTTAGTGAGTCATGAGGGTGATTCATGCATATCATTAATGCATGATAAATGCTTAATGAGTCATGCTAATGAATCACCATTAGATATTTGTGAAGCATGCTTATTCATCACTTATTTTCTTTTGTTGATAAAAGAGAATGCTTCATTTATATTATGATAACTTACTATTCTCATTTCATAATAATTATCATCTTCTCTCTCCTCAAGCTCTCATCTTCAAACCCTAATCCTTACACCTCATGTGTTGAGATCAAAGGATTAGAAAGACTAATCAATCCATAACCATCACTCTATCTCAATCTATCTTCTTTGATTAGCAATCCAAGAAGGTTAGTTGCCTCAAGTTTAGAGGCTAAGCTTGGAGTTTTGCTCTCGGGTGGATCGTCTACTACTTCGAGAAGGCCGAGGAGAACAAGGAGTTCGTAAAGACGAAGGAGTTGGTTCATTAGGTATAATCCCTAAACACAGTAGTTTAGAAACACTTTGTGTTTGGTTGTTTATAGTTTAGCTTCGATTCAAGCGGTTAGTCGATGTTCGTTCACTAAACAAGTTCGTTTTTGAAAATTCCGCCTCCCCACAAGTACTGGGGTGTACTACATCGAATTACAGTGGTATCAGAGCCTCGCTAAACAATAAATAACTTAATTGCAAATTTGTACGAATTTCGAACGGAAAAAACGAAACCGGAAAGTCCCGAAAAATTCAGTTTCTGTCGAAATTTAAATGATGTCCAAAAATTTTTCAGGTGAGTGCAGAAAGCTTGACATGACCACAGAAGAACACCCAAGAAAAATAGGCCCCTGAATCACCTAACTCGCCGCGGAACCGCGGCCTCAGCCTACTGAGTCGCCACGCTTCCGCCGCCGAGTTGGCGAGTCAGGAACCCAATTTTCTTCTGTTGCTTCTCTGTGAAATTTGGGAGTTTCTGGAATATTTTAATTTTGCTCAGGTTTCAGTTTAACAGAGCAGTTTTTGGAGCAATATTAAAGATGTTTAATCGATCGAAATTACACAGTATTTGCATATTGGATTATATCTGTGATTGTTTAATGTGTTCGTAAACCTCCCCTAACTGCTAGTATGTCGGTTGGCAGGGGGTTGCACATTTCTGAAATGGTTATATCTGTTTGTGCATATAAACTGTATTGGACTGTTGTGGTGTTTAGCCGGGGTTTAGCAATGGGTTATTGTTTAATTCATTTGTTGTAAATGTAATTTGTTGTAATATTATTTTTGCGGGGCGCATCCAGGTTGCGGTTGTAGCCACCGTTGTATTATTTCATTTTACTGTTTTTGCTCCTAGGACTGACCCAAGGTGGGGTACATAAACTGCCGGGTGGGTAGTTTGCCGTACCCGTAGGGGTCGAGGGTGGGGTAACGGCTATTCATCACAACTGTGTAATCTGTCTTTTCTTGCAGGCTCAAAAGAAATACAGATTGCTTGCAAATCCAATATTGTTTATCTGTGTTCTGGAATGAATATCATTGCGTCAGAAGAATGTAAAATATCTATATATATTGTAGCTATTTAGACGTCACTTATGTTTTGCACCCGCGCTAGCCCAGCCCCCGCTCTGTCGTTAGTTAAGTAACCTAACGGGTAATGACGGGACCCCGTGGCGAATGCGGATGGCATAAGAGGACGTTGTATTTTTGTTGTTTTCTGCAATGATAGGTTAATGATGGGACGCATTATCTATAATGCAAAGAAAATAAACCAAGTTTAAATCGTTGGAACAATTTAAAAGAAACCACTCGGTTATTTTTAAAACAGATATTTTTAAATGCGGAGATTTAACCACTCCTTTTAAAAGCTATCAGGTTCCTTCGGTTATATCAAGTTCACTACGTTCACGGTTTCGCCAAAACCAGTCGTAGCCCTCTGTCATTTCTTATGGATGGTCAGTAGTATTCAAGTTATGCTTGTTGGCTTTCGTCAAGGCATAGTGTTTGGTAGCTGCTGGGGTATTCATTTGTTGCATAGATAGATGAGTTGGTTTGGGACAGTCGTATAACCTTGTTGGCTTTCGTCAAGGGTATATACGGGTGGGTTCAAATTAACAAGATAATGATGGGCAGAACTTGACATGTGTTTTATGATTTGTTGGCTTTCGTCAAGGTCATAAGAACATGGGGCAAAAATGTATATCGGGAATTTCTAAAGAAACTGAAATTTGCAAAGAGATGCATACCATTTTGAGTTTGATGAATGTTGGTAGCATTCCTACAACATTATCAGACGATGATATTTGGATCCCGATCCTACTGTGAGTATATGCTACTTATCAGGATATTCGTCACTTAACGATCAATGCTATAAACCTAGTAGGTGTCCAGAAAGGTGTCAGCGGGGTTACGCCCCCAGAGAAAAGAGGTTATTTAATTAAGGAACTTCGCGAAAGCGTTGGAAAACCTCCCTCGAAGTATCGACACTAGCCTGGCTGAACGGTTAAGCAAGTATTGTACGGTGAGAATAGTCCTGGCTAATTCTTCTTTTATGGTTTGAGGAAGGATTCGAGAAACAGTGGGAGCCATCCAGTTTAGATAAATTAAAAACCAATCTAAACTTGCAAGAGCATCATGCTAAAGTGTTTTCTTCTCTCTCTCTCATTGCAGCGACCGTGTGACCATGACTAGGTTACATCTAGATAACAAGATGACTGAATCTAACTTATTTGACTGGCAAAGGTCTGTCCAGATGACCATTGCCTATGACAAGCTGGACCACCCTATTACTACTCAAGATCCCACCGTCCCAGGTCCAGTTTCCACCGTCACGGATATAGATATCCGTCAGACAAAGGAAAAGAATAAAGCGAAAGCCAAGTGCCTCGTGTTGGCTTCAGTTGATGGTAGATACCAGAAGCAGCACGAGAAGATGGACTCTGGTTCCATCTTTCTCCATAACAAAGATTTATATGGAGAGCAATCTCATATCGCAAGATATGAGGCCTCGAACGAATTGATTCAAGCGAGGTCGGCTGACGGGTCATCTGTAAGGGACGACGTCCTTACGATGACTAGCTATATTGATGAGCTCAAGGACCTGGAGACCACGTTGGGAAACAGGTCATATACTGACTTATTTCCACAGTCCCTACCCTCTACTTACACCCTGAAAGAAACCAGGGAGACACAAGCTCTTCTTAATAGGGGACCTTCTTCCTCTTCATCCAAGGCGAAAGCAAAGGGTGAAAAGAAGAAGACCTCTACAAAGCCGATATACGGTGTCAGCAAAGTAGGAGGAAAGGGAAGAGAAACAGCTTTGGGACTTGGTATAGGTAAGGAGGGATATTCCTATTGTTATGGGAATGGACATTGGCAGAAGGATTGCAGGGCTTTTGAAGCCAGTAGCCAGGATTCGAAGCATGTTGTGGCTTCAGCCTCAAGTGTGTTTGTAATTGAGAACTGTTTGTCAATTAACTCTACTTCCTGGGTACTAGATACCGGAGCAGGATCTCATATCTGTAATTCGTTACATGCTTT
This sequence comes from Agapanthus africanus, assembly GCA_030015575.1. Classification (NCBI taxonomy): domain Eukaryota; kingdom Viridiplantae; phylum Streptophyta; class Magnoliopsida; order Asparagales; family Amaryllidaceae; genus Agapanthus; species Agapanthus africanus. The sequence continues at coordinate 266,109,233 of JASDDO010000016.1, read as the reverse complement.
GAGAAACCGTAAAGTTATAAGGATAGGTGATTTGTCTCTCAGAGTTGCAAACGGAATGAGCGTGGATGCTGAATCCGTGGGAGAATATCGCCTGGGTTTGACAAGTGGGCAGATATTGATTCTACGTAACTGTCTGTATGTACCTAGTTTGACTTGTAATATCATATCAGTGTCCTCACTTTCAAGAGAGGGATATGACTTTACATTCGTAAGCGATGTAGTTCACATCCACCTAAATCAAGTTCTGATTGGGTCCGGTACATTAGATGACGGTAAATACGTATTGAATCAAGCTCAGGTTTTCAATGTCCAGAACACACTTAAAAGAAAGTCTCCAGAAGTGAATCAGGCTTTCTTATGGCATTGTAGACTAGGTCACATCAATGAAACACGGTTAACAAAGTTACATAGAGAAGGATATTTGAATCCGTTCGAATATCAATCTTATGCCACTTGTGAATCTTGTCTCATGGGAAAGATGACAAAGACTCCATTTTCTAGACACGGAGTAAGAGCGAGCGAGCTCTTAGGACTCGTACACAGTGACGTGTGCGGTCCAATGTCTACACATGCGCGAGGTGGTTATTCTTACTTCATTACTTTTACGGATGATTTCTCTAGGTATGGACATATCTTCTTGATGAAGCATAAATCCGAGGCCTTTGAGAAATTCCAAGAATACAAGAATGAAGTGGAAAACCAAACAGGCAAAAGTATTAAGACGCTGAGATCTGATCGAGGTGGTGAATACTTAAGTGCCGAGTTCCTGGGTTACTTAAAAGAGAAAGGGATTCTCTCTCAGCTTACTCCTCCATACACACCACAACACAACGGTGTATCGGAAAGGAGGAATCGAACCCTATTAGATATAGTTCGTTCCATGATGAGTAAGGCTGAGTTACCGCGATCATTCTGGGGTTATGCGCTAGAATCAGCGGCATATCTTTTGAACAAGGTTCCCACCAAGACTGTGCCTACCACCCCATATCAGATGTGGAGTGGGAAGAAACCCCATCTTCAGTACCTGAAGACATGGGGATGTCCAACTTTTGTAAAAAAGCAGCATCCGGACAAGCTCGAGGCACGCTCAGTAGAGTGTAAGTTTGTGGGATATCCAAAGAATTCCATGGGATATTGCTTCTACTACGCAGAGGAACAAAAGGTTTTTGTTTCTCGTCATGCCCGCTTCTTAGAAACTGAATTTTTAGAAAATCAGAAGAGTGGGAGCGCAGTAGAACTGGAAGAAATTCCAGAACCACAAGCTGTTACTGAAAGTTTGGAAGAACAAGAAGTTTCAGAAGAAAGGGACATACCAGCGCCTATCCGCAGAAGTAGTAGGCAGTCTCATCCGCCCGAAAGATACTACGGTTTTCTCATAGACGGGGATAGAGAAGATTGTGTCATTGATAATGACGACCCTACTAGCTTCCAGCAAGCCATTCAGAGCGGTGACTCGGTAAAATGGCTGGATGCAATGCGGACCGAAATGGAGTCCATGTACACTAACAAAGTATGGACTTTGGACACTGCTCCAGATGGGGTGAAACCCGTAGGATGCAAGTGGATCTTCAGAAAGAAGATTGGTGTAGATGGACAGGTTGAAACCTATAAAGCTAGACTTGTTGCAAAGGGTTTCCGTCAAAGACCTGGTTTGGACTATGACGAAACCTTTTCTCCTGTAGCTATGCTGAAATCCATTCGGGTCCTTCTTGCTATTGCTGCCTTCCACGATTATGAAATCTGGCAGATGGACGTAAAGACGGCCTTTCTAAATGGAAATTTAGAAGAGAGCGTCTATATGGATCAGCCAGAGGGATTCATTCAGAGTGGGAGCAGCGGTAAAGTATGAAAGCTGCTTAAATCCATTTATGGACTAAAGCAGGCATCGCGGAGTTGGAACATCTGTTTTGATGATACTGTCAAAGAATTCGACTTTATCAAAAATCCAGATGAACCATGCATATACAGTAAGATTGTAGGGAGAGTTGTTGTATTCCTCGTCTTGTACGTGGATGACATTCTCCTAATAAGAAATGATATTCCTATGCTACAGTCAGTCAAAAGATTCTTGTCACAGAAATTCTCCATGAAGGACCTGGGTGATGCCACCTACATTCTGGGGATCCAGATCTATCGTGATAGATCAAAGAGGATGTTGGGACTTTCACAGTCCAGGTACATTGACACCATATTGAAAAGATTCAGTATGGAAGATTCTAAGCGCGGTAACCTACCGGCTTGTCACGGAATCACCCTCTCCAAAGAGATGTCTCCCAAGACTGATTTGGAAAGGGAACGCATGTCGATTATACCCTACGCTTCTGCGGTAGGCTCTATAATGTATGCGATGTTATGTACCAGACCAGATGTAGCATACGCATTGAGCGTTGTAAGCCGGTATCAGGCAAACCCAGGGGAGAATCACTGGATAGCAGTAAAGAACATTCTCAAGTACCTGAGGAGGACTAAGGAGATGTTCTTGGTTTACGGCGGAAAGGACCTCAAGATGGAGGCCTATGCTGATTCCGGCTTCCAGAGTGACAAGGATGACTCCAAGTCCATGTCGGGTTATGTCTTTACCCTCAATGGAGGGGCGGTCTGTTGGAAGAGTTCCAAGCAGGACACCGTTGCTGACTCAACGATGGAAGCGGAGTACATAGCTGCTTGCGATGCCGCAAAAGAAGCTGTCTGGATGAAGAAGTTCCTCACAGAACTTCAGGTGGTTCCTACCAGTGTTGATCCAATACCTCTGTATTGCGACAACAACGGAGCTATAGCTTTAGCGAAGGAACCAAGGTCCCATCAGAAGTCCAGACACATCTTAAGGCGGTATCACCTGATCAGGGAGATCGTAGATCGCCGGGAGATCGAGGTAAAGAGAGTAAATACGGAGGATAACATTGCTGATCCATTCACTAAGGCCCTTCCTCAGATTCAGTTCGAGAGGCTACTCGAGATCATTGGTCTACGATATGCCAGTACAAGGCCCTAGTGCAAGTGGGAGATTGTTAGTGTTTATGCCCTAGAAGGCCATTACTGTATCATACTAGCTTGTATATTACTTAATGGAAGCTTGGGATATTCACATGTATATAACAGTCTTGCTAAACATGGTAGTATGCTACTTGGTTTTTCTATCTTAATATGTGAGTGTACGTATTGATAGAGCTCTTAGGATCTTGCTTGTCTACTAGCGTTGTGATGGCAGTCACACTAGTGGGGGCTGGGTAGTCTACAAGCACATCCTTATTCAGGTCCCTGGTCGTTGGATTATCGAGACAGAGCATCGATAGTCCGGAGTAGACTAGTGTGTACGCTTCTCATCCCAGTTGGGGAGATGGTCTGTCCCACAGCCGTCAGTACGTCGTACTGGAGATAGTATGCAGGTGCTCGTTAGGTTACGGGTACACCGGACAGGACTCACAGGGAACTGTTGGTTGGTTTGATACCAGTCGTCAGTGAACAGTTCCCAGGTGACATGAGTACAGCGTAGTCCGCAGACTTGACACTGCTACTTCGCCTCGAGTGTGTCCCACTGTTCTTAGATTACTACCCTACCACGGCTCAAAGGAGTCGTGCAAACAGGTAGCAGTTGGGTGCAGTCCCGAGCACTTGGAGGCAGTGGCGGTTAGAAAGGATTCGTCCCTCCCGGTATTGGGAGTAGATATCGTGCTGTGTCAGAGAGCCATTACGCAAAGTCCCTGGCCAGGGCAAGCGAGATTTGCTGGTAGGTTCCAGTAGTTTCTCAGGGTGTAATGGGCTTCACTCCGACACGACTTATACCGCTATTAGGGGACTGACGCTTGCCGCCCCCTAGGCCCGATATGCGATAGTCTTGGACGAACGGACCGGACTGTATGGAGATTGTCACATCAGACTCAGTAGGAGTTCGGATGGGTTTTCTCATCGGCCTTCTTATCGACAACTACCTGGGGACCGTTACGTACAGCTAGTGCCGCTTGCGGTCTGTGGTTAAACCCACTGCCAGCGTAGTAGTCGAGTCTCTAGAGTCCCACACAGAGAGTTTCCTATTCCAGGCAAAACGATATAGAGGTCGTATGGTTTTACGACAAGGGTTCGGACGCATACGTGCGTTTACGCGCGTACGACTTTCGGACATTTACCAGTCGGCTTTGGTTTAAGCCAGTTACTGGTATCCGGTTATTGGATTTTTACAGTCTAAAGTTTTTCCGTATTTTTGCGGATTGGAGGGGCGTTCTCGTAATTGTACGAGAAGCTTCTAGAAGATGGTGACTAAGGAGGGTTATGTGTCATTTGCATTAAATGAGTTTAGTGAGTCATGAGGGTGATTCATGCATATCATTAATGCATGATAAATGCTTAATGAGTCATGCTAATGAATCACCATTAGATATTTATGAAGCATGCTTATTCATCACTTATTTTCTTTTGTTGATAAAAGAGAATGCTTCATTTATATTATGATAACTTACTATTCTCATTTCATAATAATTATCATCTTCTCTCTCCTCAAGCTCTCATCTTCAAACCCTAATCCTTACACCTCATGAGTTGAGATCAAAGGATTAGAAAGACTAATCAATCCATAACCATCACTCTATCTCAATCTATCTTCTTTGATTAGCAATCCAAGAAGGTTAGTTGCCTCAAGTTTAGAGGCTAAGCTTGGAGTTTTGCTCTCGGGTGGATCGTCTACTACTTCGAGAAGGCCGAGGAGAACAAGGAGTTCGTAAAGACGAAGGAGTTGGTTCATTAGGTATAATCCCTAAACACAGTAGTTTAGAAACACTTTGTGTTTGGTTGTTTATAGTTTAGCTTCGATTCAAGCGGTTAGTCGATGTTCGTTCACTAAACAAGTTCGTTTTTGAAAATTCCGCCTCCCCACAAGTACTGGGGTGTACTACATCGACTTACAGTGGTATCAGAGCCTCGCTAAACAATAAATAACTTAATTGCAAATTTGTACGAATTTCGAACGGAAAAAACGAAACCGGAAAGTCCCGAAAAATTCAGTTTCTGTCGAAATTTAAATGATGTCCAAAAATTTTTCAGGTGAGTGCAGAAAGCTTGACATGACCACAGAAGAACACCCAAGAAAAATAGGCCCCTGAATCACCTAACTCGCCGCGGAACCGCGGCCTCAGCCTACTGAGTCGCCGCGCTTCCGCCGCCGAGTTGGCGAGTCAGGAACCCAATTTTCTTCTGTTGCTTCTCTGTGAAATTTGGGAGTTTCTGGAATATTTTAATTTTGCTCAGGTTTCAGTTTAACAGAGCAGTTTTTGGAGCAATATTAAAGATGTTTAATCGATCGAAATTACACAGTATTTGCATATTGGATTATATCTGTGATTGTTTAATGTGTTCGTAAACCTCCCCTAACTGCTAGTATGTCGGTTGGCAGGGGGTTGCACATTTCTGAAATGGTTATATCTGTTTGTGCATATAAACTGTATTGGACTGTTGTGGTGTTTAGCCGGGGTTTAGCAATGGGTTATTGTTTAATTCATTTGTTGTAAATGTAATTTGTTGTAATATTATTTTTGCGGGGCGCATCCAGGTTGCGGTTGTAGCCACCGTTGTATTATTTCATTTTACTGTTTTTGCTCCTAGGACTGACCCAAGGTGGGGTACACAAACTGCCGGGTGGGTAGTTTGCCGTACCCGTAGGGGTCGAGGGTGGGGTAACGGCTATTCATCACAACTGTGTAATCTGTCTTTTCTTGCAGGCTCAAAAGAAATACAGATTGCTTGCAAATCCAATATTGTTTATCTGTGTTCTGGAATGAATATCATTGCGTCAGAAGAATGTAAAATATCTATATATATTGTAGCTATTTAGACGTCACTTATGTTTTGCACCCGCGCTAGCCCAGCCCCCGCTCTGTCGTTAGTTAAGTAACCTAACGGGTAATGACGGGACCCCATGGCGAATGCGGATGGCATAAGAGGACGTTGTATTTTCGTTGTTTTCTGCAATGATAGGTTAATGATGGGATAGGTCCTCCATCAATCATTGTAATCACGTGCCTGTGATCGAATAATTGAATCTGAGGGACCTATCTCCAACACATACTTTGTTGGTGTACATGGATTCCATCTCGGACCGCATTGCATCCAGCCATTTCACTGAGTCCCCACTCGTGATGGCCTGCTCGAAGCTAGTTGGGTCATCATCAACCATGATGCAATCCTCGCTCCCACCGTCCATGAGAAAACCGTAGTATCTCTCAGGTGGGTGAGGAACCCTACTAGATCGGCGGAGAGGCTGAGGTTCATTGGGAACTACCGAATCCTCCGGTTCCACTAAATCTTCAGTTTGAGTTTGTGTAGCCGGAATTTCTTCCAATTCTACCTCGTCGCCACTAATTTCTTTTGCAAGAAATTCCTTTTCTAAAAAGGTGGCGTGTCGAGAAAAAAACACTTTTTGTTCCTCAGTATGGTAGAAAAGATATACATGTGAATGTTTGGGATATCCCACAAACTTGCATAAAACTGATCGTGCCTCGAGTTTGTCCGGATTTTGCCTTTTGACATAGGCCGGACAACCCCATATCTTAACTCGTTTAAGACATGGTCTCTTCCCACTCCATATCTCATATGGTGTGGTAGGTACAGATTTAGATGGAACTTGATTCAATAGGTATGTTGCTATCTCCAGCGCATACCCCCAGAAGAAAATAGGTAACTCAGTTGTGCTCATCATAGAGCGCACCATATCTAATAGGGTGCGGTTCCTCCGTTCCGATACACCGTTGTGTTGTGGTGTATATGGAGGAGTTAGCTGAGAGAGAATCCCATTCTCTTTTAGGAAGTCCAGGAATTCATTGCTCAAGTATTCACCTCCTCGATCAGATCGAAGGATTTTAATACTTTTCCCAGTTTGGTTCTCGACTTCTTATTTATATTCTCTAAATTTCTCAAAAGCTTCTGATTTTTGTTTCATCAGAAACACATATCCGAATCTAGAGAGATCGTCAGTGAATGTAATGAAGTACGCAGAACCATTCCTGGCATGTGTAGACATGGGGCCGCATACATCACTATGTACTAGTCCCAAGAGTTCCGTAACTCTTTCTCCGTATCCCGTAAACGAAGTTTTGGTCATCTTGCCTTTGAAACATGACTGGCAAGTGTCATAAGATGAAAATTCAAACGGATTTAAATATCCATCCTTATGCAACTTAGCTAGTCGTGTCACATTAATGTGACCCAGTCTACAATGCCACAAGAAGGATTCGTTCATTTCTGAATTTTTCCTCTTGTGTGTGTTTGTTATGCTTAGAACTGTTGATTGATTTAGAACATAAATGCCATTGCACAACGTGCCTAATCCAACCAACTTTTGGTTAAGGAAAATGTTCATAACATTATCCTGTAATACAAAATTATATCCCTCTTTACTCAACAAAGAAACCGATATAATGTTGCATATCAGGTTCGGCATGAAATAGCATTCGTTCAGAATCAATGTATTACCAGTTGGCAATACAAGGTGATATTCCCCGACGGTTTTAGCTGCAACAATTGCACCATTTCCAACCCTTATGTCTTTATCACCTTCTCCAAGTTCTCTACCTTTCTTAAGCCCATGTAACTGATTACATATATATGGGATCCTGACCCGGTATCTAATACCCAGGACGTAGAGCAAATGGAGAAACAGTTCTCTGTAACGACACACCCGAAGAAAATGCATCAACATGTACTTTCTTCATTCGGGTGGCATGAGAATCCTGGTATTCCCCTATATCCTGTTCAGTCTTATAAATCTTATAAGAAAGAACGGAACCAACGTTCCCCAGCACAGTATAACATGCGGGTTCGGTCAATACATCCATATTATTATCTTGATTAAGGCATGATATATTCGCTACCTAGAGAGAGAGAGAAGAAAACACTTTAGCGTATGCTCTTGCAAGATCAGATTGGTTATTATTTTATCTAATCAGGATGGCTCCCACTGTTTTTATCAAATCTTCCTTCAAACCCTAAAAGGAAAGACTAGCCGGGATTAATTACACCCTACAATTTCACCAATCTTTCAGCCAGGCCAGTGTCGGTACTTTGAGGGAGGTTCCCCGTGCTTTCGCACGGACCTAATTAAAGTAAACCTCGTTTTCCCAGAGGCGTAACCCCGTTGACACCTTTCTAGACACCTACTTGATCGGCTAATTGTCCTGTGTAAAACTCTCCCAGGAGTAACAATTACTCCTAGTGGGTATCGGGATCCAACTATCTCATAGAAGGTATGCAATCTCATTGCAAATCTCAACACTTGAAATTCCCGATAATATTTTGCCCCTAACCCCTATGACCTTGACAAAGGCCAACAAATCATAGAATGCTAGTCAAGTTCAACCCGTCATTTCATGATTGAATCAAACCCACCCGCACGACCCTTGACAAAGGCCAACAAGGTCGTACGACTACCCCAAAACAATCTGCATCATATGCATAGACAGATAAGCACTATTTAGCTACCGCACACTACGCCTTGACAAACGCCAACAAACGCAGCACGAATACTAAACAGTTCCTATCTGAAATGACGGAGGGCTACGATAGGTTTTTCTGAAAACCTATTGCGTAATGAACTTGATATCGTTGTAGAATCGAGTGAATTTTGAAATGGAGTGATTTTGAGGCTTTCATTAGTTTTGCTAAAGAGGTCACTCCCGGTGAAGGGATCTCGGCACTTTCCTTATGGAATAAGGTGCAGGATATATCATATACATCACTATGCAAAGCAAAACTCCAAAAGCAATCAAAAGCAAACCGAGTGTTGTAGCACCTGCAAGTTTTGCTAAAGAGGTCACTCCCGGTGAAGGGATCTCGGCTCTTTCCTCATCGAATAAGGTGCGGGATATATCACATATATCGCTATGCAAAGCAAAACTGTAGCTACCCTTTTTTGAAAAATTTGATTCTACAATATCTTTTAGGTTTCTTTTCTTTCATTAATCACATTAATGAAGTCCCATCATTTAAGTCACCTAAACATCACAGATAAATACGACGTACACTTATGCCATCCGCATTCGCCTCGATGTCCCCTCATGCACCGTTAGGTTAGGTAACTAACGGCAGAGCGGGGCAGGGCTAGCGCGGGTGTAAAACATAAGTAACGCCTATATAATATATCATATATACTATATACAGTATTTATCACAGAACATCAAATGATCACATCACAGATATCGTAGCAGAAGAAACATATGAAACATTGGATATACTAGGACGTCCGTGTGTTATTTTGAGCCTCTATAAAACACGGATTCCACGGTCGCGACGAATAGCCAAACCCACACCCCTAGACCCCTACGAGAGCGGCAAGAAACCCTACCAATTCTAGAGTTAGGAGACCCCGACTCGACTCCTCGAGTTGGTCTCCCACTGGACTCCGGAACCCGGTTACTTGTGCTCTCCTCCTTGGGTCTATCCTAGTGCGGAAAAGTAAATAATATACAAATGGTGACATCGACCTCATCCCGGAAGTGCCCCAATAAAAGAATATTACATACATTTAATTTTACATGAATGAAAATAAAAACTCTCATCTCACATAAAAAAAACCCGGCTATTCAAAACGCGACGATCCAATATAACATATCCAGCAACACATAACATCACATATCATCAACGTAAGTAAATATGCGCATCCCAATTGTCGTTGACATATAGCAACGAAACCGGCGATATCACATATTACACTTACGGTCACAGAAAAGAAAGTGTAAAACTACAATATTTGGAATCCACAATCTCTTTAGACATCATAAATCCGAAATATCACATATTTCGCATTTCATGCCTAACTGTATGAATTCCACATATTGTATCACATTCCAGATAAATAGACAGTATTAAACTTTCCGATCGAATAATCAAATACCTAAGATTTCCATAATAGCTCAACACTTTAGCGGAGTTCAAAAATTCCAGAATACGTCACAGTAGCAACGGTCCAGCTGTAGAAGGGTCAAGCCAACGCCTCACATGTGGCACGCCGTACTGCCCCAAACCCTAAGGTTCAAAGGGCAGTTCAAGATGGTCACATAATCGAGTTAAGGTTTGTTGTCTTCTAGAGGGTCCATCGCGTCACATGCACGTTTTTCCGAAAGATTTAAACCCGAGAAAAACTCAACACTTGAATGTTTTTCGTGCCGGGAAAAATTGAGTTAATGATATCCGTTCGAACATTTTAATACTTTCTAAATTATCCGGAATAACAATACGAAATTAAATCTTCCGATCGAATCGACGAATACAAAAGGATCCCCAGAATACTCAACAATTGAGCCAGTTTAAAAATACCCAAAAAATAGTACTATCAGATAAAAGTATTACTGTGAAACCCCAAGTCAAACACTTACAGTACGGCCGCGGTTCCGCGGCACAAGCAGGGTATTGCCGCGGAACCGCGGCGGTCCGTACGGATGACGTCACCAATTTTGCACCGTAATGCTTAGAAATCCCTGATGTATTTTTTAGGTATTTTTAATTCTGAAAAAACCCAGATTTTGAAAAAAGTCCAGAGAGGGGGTCGTTTTGACGTTTTCGGGTTCGATCGGGGTTTTAACTTCGTTAACACATCGCCTAATGATCTAGCTAGGCTCTGATACCACTATAGGGTTACTAGGCACACTAACAAGGCTCTACAAGGCATCGACCATGCCAAAATTAAATTTTTATGTGCCGAACAACCCTAAGTAAGATCGTATACTAGAGTTTAGGCGAATCATATAGCAAGTAAACAACTTTACGACTAAGGGTATGCGATATACAACCTTTGTAGATCGGTCCTTCACTTCTATTGCTCCTTGTAGAAGTCCCTTCGCTGCGATCGTGGTTCTCCCGGACCCTTGCATGGCTTCACGAGGTAAAAGACACGTCCTTGCTTGAAGTCTTCGAGGCCGAAGATGATCTACGTCGAGAGGATGCCAACTCAACCTACTACTTCACTAACTTGGGAATTAGTGAAGCAAACACCCTAAACTAAAGTGCTAGTCTAGTAGAGGATGGAGAAATAGGAAGTGGGTTCTCTTTAGAATTTTATTTCTCACAAGCTTTCTCACTTTTGATCAAACCCTAGCAAGCTTTTTTCTCTTGAACAAAGAAGAAGAAGATGAACTAAAGAAAGAGATGAGGATAATGATCAAGTGAGAAGGCTAACCATGGTGAGTGAGTATCATATACTAACCCTTGTAGAGCCATAACCATGGCTAAAGTTTATGGTTGGGTTAGGAAATATCCATAGTAAAAACAAATTTAGTGGAATTAGTCAAATGCTTCCACAAGCTTCCACAAGCTTCAAGCATTTAGCTAATCCTCCACTAATTTTGTAATTACTTTGAATATTAAAATCCAACATAAAAGATAGCATGGCGCAAGTCTCATACACACAAGTCTTGTGTATCATCAACCATGACACAAAAGAAAACACATTTTTAATATATATCATATAAACATTAAAGTTGTGCTCATGTGAGAAAAACCCTAAAGTGAACAAGTGTTAGTAAATGTAAACTAGTATATCTAATATACAATTATACACTTAATTATTAAATCAACACTTAACTTAATAATCCGGTCATATCTCATATAACCGACTAACATCCATTGTATCGACTTATCAAATCAACACTTGATTCGATAACCCGGCTATATCATATATAACCGACCGATACAAAAAGTTGCGAGAATAGAATATGGTATCACATACACGCATTATTCTCGGTCCCGCACATATCACATATGCGCTCCTATTTCGTTTTGCCTGAGCCAGTAAAACCTCTATGTAGGACTCTAAAGACTCGTCAATATGCCGGCAGTAGCTGATGATCACATCAAGCACCCACAAGCCGTCAGCGGTACTAGCTGGACGTAACGGCTACCCGGGTATTGAGCGATCAGAAGATCAGCAAGCAAGCCCGCTCCAACTCCTGTAAAAGCCTGCCGGTAACACTTCCCGTACAGTCCGGTCTCCTCGTCTGATATGTCGCATATCAAGTCTAGGGGTGGTAAACGTCAGACCCCAATAACCGATAAGTCGTGCCGATGTGAGGCTCATAACGGGTCGAGAAACTACTGGTAACACTTACCAGTAAATCTCTAAATCAGCCCTAGCCACGGACTTCCCTGTTACGGCCAATCGAGCACAGCGCAACATCAACCTCCAATACCGGGAGAGACGAAACCCCTCCTATCGCTCATTGCCTCCATGTGACTCGGGACTGTACCCAAAAACCACCGTTTTGCACGCCCTCATGGATGTGGTAAAGTGGAAATCAAAGCACAGTGGGAATCACACAAGACTCTATGACGATCTCGGGTCTACAGACTAACTTGCACAAGTGTCACCAGAGAACTGCCATCTGACGTGAGGTATAATACCATCTGGGAGTTCTCAGCGAGTCCTTCCAGTGTACCCAGTCTCCACTGAGCACCCGTATGCCATCTCTGATGTCAAACACCAATGGATATGGGATCATCCATCGCCCATCTCATGGGTCGAGAAGCGCATACGCTAGTCTACACTGGTATATCGATGCCCCGTCTCGATACACCCACGACTAGGGATCTTGAAGGATGTACTTATGGACTACCATGTCCCCACTAGTATGATCCGCATCATAGTCCAGGTAGTCAAGTACACATCCTAAGGGCTTTACCAACATGTAACTATAAGACAGCATAAAGAGACAAGTATACATGTTAAAGTAAATTGCAGCCAGATAGCATACTATCATATCGAGCAAGAAAGTCCTCTCTATATATGTCCAAGCATCCAATATAATATACATCATCTGTACAATACTGGCCTCTAAGGCATACATACAACTAACAGGAAGAACACCAGTGTCCCTCACTGATACATCAAATCCCAAATCCTCACGCACCGCATCCACAGATCGGCCCTCACATCCTGTAAGTCTCATAGAACCTGAGTGTCAAACATCGACACCCAAAACATCATGAAAACATATACCTGAAAGTATATATATATATATGAGGATATCAACCACGTATGTCCACCGACGATACGTAAAAATCATGGAAACCTGAGTGTCAAACACCGACACTCGAAACGTCATGAAACCCGTGTCTATCATCGACAAGTAAATCCTCATAACTCAGGCGCTGTCACCACAACTGGCCCTGACGATATGTCGTACATCACTCCGGTCGGTATCCCCATGATAACCGCCGAGTCCAAATAAAATCACTGGTAGGTAGTGGTCCCACCGTCAGGCTTATCGTCTACACCACGAAATCACCACTCATCCCGGGGTACCATACCGGGTCCACCATGTACCCGCAGTCGGTGCCTCCCACTCCTCGAATCGGGTATCACAAGACAAATCTCAGAACCTAGAAATCACATGGTGGACGCACTGAAATATCACATCAAGAGAAACCGGGTTTTCAAACAATACATAGTTTTATTGAAATACCCTCACGGTTCTCAAATCCATAATCATATGAAATTCATATCTCAATGCGTAAACCCATGAAAACTGATATATATACAACATAAACAACAATATGAGCATATCAAGGGAAACCGCTCTTTAAATTGAATCTAACTTTAAAACATATCATGCGGTTCCCAAATCCTCCGAAAACAAGTGCAGCATCATATGAGGTGTACATGTAATTGTAACAATGTTTAAGTATCTACATGTAAGCAAGTAGGTATGATGCATTTCATAAGCGCAATAGTCAACGTCTCAATATCAGCTGTCAAAACCATACCACTTAAGGTATAAGCAACTATAGCAAAATATGTGGGTGTACATGTCAGTATGTGTGCATGATGTACATGTAGTTGTAATCGAGTATGTGGGTGTACATGTCAATCTGTATGCATGATGTACAAGTAGCTATAGAAAAATATATATGAAATGGAATAAGGGTCACTACCTCAACTATTCCTACCCAATGCAATATCACGTATGTATGTGTCCACAGTATTTCATATGCACAATGGAATAAAAGTTACTACTCCAACTATTCTTATCCACTACCATATCACGTATGTAGGTGTTTGTGCGTGTCATGGCAATTACAGACGGTGTGGGTATAGCATACAATTTAGTGCTCGTGCAACATGAACCGTCAGTAATGTGTTATATCTAAAGGTACAAGTCAAGGTACAACAGATAATACTATGCAATGACGTTCGTATGAAATTAACTAATATGCAATAACATGTAGCTATCATATTATATCAGCCCCGACGCATAACGCCATACGGGCGATTTCCCCGTAGATGTTAAATCTACTCAAAGATGGTCTCAAACTATGAAAATCCGACCACCTGCTTCCCCTTGTTCGCAGCGTCCGAAGTCCCCGCTTGCAACGCTATAAATTCACAAACACATAAACAGAGCAAAAATCTCATAAATCGACCAATATAACGTAAAACTACGTTTTAAAAGACGCACCAACACTAAACTAACTCACAAGTGTTCGTCTAATGGTTAACGTGCGTGACGACACTACGAAACCTACCCAAGTACAGCAGCTGCATAAGATCACGATTCGTGTCGGAAAACGTAACACGCGGACTCAAAACACTAGATTATAGGTAAACGATTCCAGATTTTGCATACTGTAAATACTAAAAAAGTAAACAGTACCAAACACCCCTAAACCACAGCAGACAACTACCCACAAAAACCAAACCCAACACCCCCTACTAATCCGACGTCGCCGGAATTCTTTCTTGGGTCGCCGGCCAAAGCCGGTGAGGTGGTCCTCGTATCTCAGGTGGAATCCTAGGGTCACTAGTACAACACTACTATCTTGTTTGATTTTTCTGTAAAAATTCCAAGTCACAGCAGATTACAGAGGCTCTAAAAAGACACTAAAAACACGATATTGCACTAATCGATACTTTAAGTGTTCTACGCTACAACCAACGAGCTACACAACATAAAAACTCCTATTTAACAGTTTAGGAATTATACCTATCAACCTTGCTTCCAAGATCCAAGTTTTCCTAGCTCCAAGTGATCAAGAAGGCAAAAACAAGACTTGATGAAATTTTGTGATTTATTTTGGGAATTTTGGAGATTTATTTATTTGGAATTGTTGCAAATGTTAGAAGAAAGATCAAGGGCAGAAGGAAGGAGAAGGATTCGGCCAAGAGATGAGGTGGGGGCTTTGTGTGGAATTTTCTAGCCAATTCTTACAATAAATGCACTTTAATGCATATGCATGCACATGCCACCTCTCCCATTCTTATTATTTTCTTTAAAACTTAATCCTTTTCTCACAAGAATATCTAGATATTATAAGTAGGGTTTTATTTTACGCAAGTAGAATTTATTTTCAATGATACAATTTTGGAGAAATTTCCCAAACCCAATATGTAAATACCACATTAAAATAATATTAAAATTGGGAAAAATTCTATCTGAACCAAAACTTTCCATATACCCCCAAAGCTCGCGCACTAGCTTTATTTTAGCTAAACTAGGTGCTGATAAGTTTATATGGACGTTTGATCACAGTCGGTTTAAAACGGAAAATACCGACAATTTTACCCTAAAACAGAAAAATTCGCATAACGATTTCTAAAACGTTACAATGATTGATGACCAGGGTGTGCTACGATGCGGGACTCGCTTGTGTGTACCAGATGCTGATGGGTTGAGACGCGAGATCCTAGAGCAGGCATATCAGTCGGCCTTTAGCATTCATCCAGGTTCCACCAAGATGTACCGTGACTTGAGAGACTTTTACTGGTGGGAAGGGATGAAGCGCGATATTTCGGACTTCATTTCGAGGTGCTTGACTTGTCAGCAAGTCAAGGCTGAGCATCAGAGACCGGCTGGAGAGTTGCAGCCTTTACCCGTTCCGGAATGGAAATGGGAGCATATTTCCATGGACTTCGTTGTGGATATACCCAGGACCAGTCGAGGGTATGACTCCATTTGGGTGATTGTTGACAGGTTGACGAAAGCGGCTCACTTCCTTCCTGTGAAGACCACTTTCGGTTATGCTCAGTATGCTCAGTTGTACATAGATAAGATTGTGCGTTTGCACAGTGTTCCCACATGCATAGTATCCGACAGAGGCACCCAGTTTACTAGTCATCTTTGGCAGAAGCTTCAGGAAGCTTTGGGTACCCGGTTGAGTTTTAGCACCGCTTTTCATCCACAGACCGATGGTCAGTCAGAGCGGACTTTACAGACTCTGGAGGATATGCTTCGGGCGTGTGTGCTTGATTTTGGTGGCAGTTGGGATCGTCACTTGCCATTGATTGAGTTCTCCTACAACAACAGCTTTCAGGAGACTATTCAGATGGCACCTTTTGAGGCTTTGTACGGTAGGAAGTATCGATCGCCAATCTGTTGGACCGAACTCAGCGAGAGTAGGGTTTTGGGATCCCAGCTAGTTCAGGAGACTACGGAGAAGATCCAGCTGATTCAGGACAGGATGAGAGCAGCCCAGTGCAGGCAGAAGTCTTATGCCGACCGTCGTCGTCGCAGACTTGAGTTCGCAGTGGAGGATCGTGTATTCCTGAGGATTTCTCCGATGAAGGGCGTTATGCGATTTGGGAAGAGGGAGAAGCTCAGTCCCAGATTTGTTGGTCCTTTCGAGATCCTTGTGCGAGTGGGTTCTGTTGCTTACCGTTTGGCGCTCCCGCCCAGTTTTCCGGATGTTCATCCCGTGTTCCACATGTCGATGCTTCGTAGATACCTTCATGATCATTCTCACATGATTCAGCACCAGACCGTTCAGCTTGAGCACAATCATTCGTTCACCGAGCAGCCGGTAGTTATTTTGGATCGGCAGGTGAAGAAACTTCGGTCAAAGGTCTTGCCGTCTGTAAAGGTTCTTTGGCGTAGCCCGACTAGTAAGGAGATCACTTGGGAGGCCGAGAGCGAGATGCGGAAGAAATTCCCTCATCTCTTCGAAGGTACGCGTAGTTAAATTTTAATTCGGGGACCGAATTTCTTTAAGGGGGGAGATTGTAACGTTTTAGAAATCGTTATGCGAATTTTTCCGTTTTAGGGTAAAATAGTCGGTATTTTCCGTTTTAACCCGATTGTGATCAAACTTCTGTATAGACTTGACGGCACCTAGTTTAGCTAGAATGAAGCTAGTGCGCGGGCTTTGGGGGTCAATTGGAAGTTTTGGTTCACATAGAATTTTTCCCTAATTAAATATTATTTTAAGTTGTTAATTATACACTTAATTAGTGGTAATTACATTTTTGGTTTGGGTTGATTACTCCTAATGTGATTCTAGGCTAAACTAATCACTAGATTAAATTAAAACCCATCCATGCAATATCTAGATATTTTGTGGCAAAAGAATTTAAATTTTAAAGAAAAGAAAAGAAAGAAAATGTGGCATTTTTCATTTAATGAGCATTTATTGACTTCTTTTGCTAGAAAACTCCACACACTTCACAAATTTTCCCCCACTTCCTCAAATTGGTCGAGCTCCCTCGTGTTCTGCCCTTTTGATTTTCTTCCCCATTTTCATCAATTCCAAGCTCAATAAATCCCCAAAAATCCCTAAATAATTCCACAAAATTCATAAACAAACAATAACCAATCATTCTTCTTCACAAATCTTTCTTAAGTCTTCAAGAAAAACATCATTTTTTAGAGGAAAAAGATGATGGATCTAATTGCTTTGGTGTGTTCTTGAAGAGGTATAATTTCAAATCCAAATCTTTAATTGTTATGTTTAATCATTTAGTACGCTATTTAATTGATTAATATAGCTTTAAACTCATGTTTAATTCATTCATAATAATTTTAAAGAAGTTCAAGTTAGGGTTTTAACTTGATGAATGGGTTAATTGTAAATTGAAGATTTGGAAAAAAAAAAACTTAACCTAGTAAGAAAAATGATAATTGTTAATTCCTAATTTGTCTAATGGAGTTTTTAGCTTACTAGGATTTATTGAAATATAATTGGGCGAGTATAAAATTATGGAAGTGGTTTGGTTAACTTAGTTAAGCTATTTTAAGATGTTTGATATCACTAGAATTGTGTTAGCTTTAGACTTGTGCAAAATTATGCGATAAGTTGCTTACTAGGTTTCGGTGAATTTTGGACGTGGGTTCGATTGGTCGTTGCGAGATTATTTATATTATATTCCTCGTATTTAATTATGCTGTGGTTGCACGATCAGGACGATCGGAGTCTAGACTTGGTGGTTGCGTAGTTTAGCGACCCTAGCTAGGGTTTTTGCCGATGTCGTGCACGTTTTGTGCGCTAGGTGCGCAGTGTATTTTTCTGGGCGTTATCCTTGCGTTTCGTTATCTTTGTGTCGGCGTAGGATATTTAGCTTATGTGTTGTGTTTGTGAAATTTTAGGGTCGCAAGCGGGGACTTCGGACGCTGCGAATAAAGGGAAGCAGGTGGTCGGATTTCGTAGCTCGAGATCATCGGTGAGTAGATTTAACATCTACGGGGAAATCGCCCGTATGGCGTTATGCGTCAGGGCTGGATTATTGATATGATAGCTGCATGATTATTC
The DNA here is from genome assembly GCA_030015575.1 of Agapanthus africanus. Taxonomy (NCBI): domain Eukaryota; kingdom Viridiplantae; phylum Streptophyta; class Magnoliopsida; order Asparagales; family Amaryllidaceae; genus Agapanthus; species Agapanthus africanus. The sequence continues at coordinate 266,090,744 of JASDDO010000016.1, read as the reverse complement.
GCATATGAGTTGATTGCATATGAACTTCATTGCATATAGTTACTTATGGTGCATGAACCTGTACCTATTGTACACTGCACTATCATTGACAGTCCATGTTGCATGAGCACTTATTGTATGCTACACACACAATGTCGGTAATTGCCATGATACGCACAACACAGATATTCGTATGATATACATTGCTATTGGTTAGCGACATAGAGGCATTTATTCTTGTGCGATGGCGCTTATGACATATAGCATACATGTACACCTACATGCTTACACATATGCCTTGTTATACCTACATGCTCACACATATACTTTGCTATTGTTACATGTTCAGTTTTATACGATATATATATCGGTGGTATGGGACGCTGTTATATATGTTTATGGGATTCGGATACTGGGAAACCGCGTGATATATTTAATGACTTGATGCATTTAAATAGCGGACTTTTCCCGTGATATGCTCATGTTGTGTTTTATGTTGCATATGCTATATTACATGGATTCATGCATTTGAGATATGTTTTCATGCGATTTGGGGATATCAAGTGTCGATGTTAGGCACTTATATTCCGAGAGATTTATGTATTTTGGACACCGATACATGGAACACAAGTGTAGAGATTGGACACTTGGGTTTCGAGGAACATATTTATATCAGAGCAACCGATACGTGGAACACGAGTGTCGAGGTTGGACACTTGGGTTTCGAGGAACGTATGGATATCAGAGGACCGATACGTGGATCATAAGTGTCGATATTGGACACTTAGGATTCGAGGAACGTATGGATATGAGTATTTATGTGCCGATACTGGGCACCAGTTTTCATGATATTTCGGATGTCGATGTTTGACACTCAGGTTACATGAGATTTACAGGGCCGATCGGAGGATTTTGGGATTTGGGGTGTTATTGATTTACACCGGGTTTTTCCATGCTTATGATTTGTGCATGAGATTATTTATATCATCCCACACTCAGGATTTATTTTGATATGCATTGCTTCATGTAGTTGTAGTACCCTGATGATGTACCTTTACATGATTGTTGCACATTCACATTGCCATACTTATGCTATCAGATTACATATGATAGATTTATCGCTGTTTTTGCATACTTGCGATTACAGTATGATGTTAATTACTATTCACGAGTTGGAAACTCACCCCCGTTGTGCCACAGTGTTTTGCAGGGCTTACCCTCAGAGTAGTCGCGGCAGGGCGCCTTATCATCTCTACTTTTGCGGATACCGCTACGGTTGGCTGTGAGGCCTTTGCTTTTAGGTGGGTTGCGGTTATCCGTTTTGTACATGTTATATCTTTTTGTTGGATCTAGTATTCTCCATCTACCACTTCTTGTATTTGACTTAGAGATGAGTTGTAAGGATTCGGTGTTGTATATATTTTTGGTGACTTTGGGTGTCGTGCTCGTGGGAGCCGGTCTTGTTATAAAGTTTTTACCTCCCTTTGCTGTTTTCAATTATATTTCTTCGCTACGGCGTCGTATATATGCTTGTGGTGGTTGTCTCCGCCGTTGGGCGTGATTTGCTCCCGTTTGGGATGCTTTATTTATATTCTATGTTGTACCCGTTTTCGGGGCTAGTTTTTACAAAGGAGGTGCTGTCGAAATTTTCAAGAAAGAAAACTAAAGTTAAAGATTTTACTTGAGATTTTCCGAATGTTTCAAACTATGTTTTTCTCCATTTATCCAGTTTTAGGTGGTTTAGATTTCTGGGTTTCGGCTTACTTAAGTTGCGTACGCCTGTTGACGTTACGTAGTTTAAGTGCCGGTTACGGGCCTAACTTTTGGGTCGTGACATGAATCATGTGATGTCTATAGGACCCCCACCTAATCCAAGTAAGCCAAAAGCTCGGAAATCTAAACCTTTTTAGGGAAAATAGTGGAGGTGAAGTTTTGAAATAAGGTTTACTGAAATCAAGTTTATTCATTATATACGTAAGTAGTAGTATATGAAAACACTATATTTGTATCTGACTTGAAAACCTTTTTGTCATTCGAAATTTGGGCAGCACCTCCCTGTAATTTTTAACCCAAAAACGGTATAAGCAATATAAAAAAGTCATCCCCAAGTGGGAGCTAGCTCTTCGCCAATTGGCGGAAATAATCACGTAAGTAATATAAATATACAACGCCGAAGACGAAGATCAAAACTCAGAAAGAAAGTAAAGAAAAGAAAAGCGGCAACAAGAAAACAGAACAATAATAAATACAAGAGCGTGACATCTAAGCCGAAAGAATATACAAACTGTGGTTTCTAAGTCTACTAAATATACATAGTCTGGTTGATGGAGCTTTTAACTATATACAACTGAAATAAAATATACAGGTATAAAGTGGTGGTCACGATGCAATGTATCCCACCTATCAATGCAATCACCCTGAAGGAAGATAGTGTGCCAGCAAGCCGCAACGGAACCTGTGCGGTCAAACCTGCAAGAAAACTATGGCACAACGGGGGTGAGTTGCCAACTCATGAGTAAAAGAAATCACCGAGTAGAAACCGAAGGTATGACGATCTCCTAGGTCATACAGTACAATGATAATATGTAAAAACATCGAGTGATGACAAGGGTAACAATACAACATAGTGTGAGATCAAGTACTCGTGTCTGCATCATAAGGTAGCAGCATGTCATGTGTATCATGTATGAATGCATCATGCAACGTGTGCCCAGCAACGACACACAAATCATGATAAAACCTGAGTGCCCAGCATCGACACTCGAAAACATCATGAAATCCGTGTCCAACAGCGACACATAATACTCATGTCTCGGGCTCTGTCAGTTCGGATCGGCCCATTTCATCTGATCTTATATCTCGGGCTCCGTCAGTCCGGATCGGCCCATATCATCTGATCTCACGACTACGGTCGGTACCCTCCGAATATCCACCGCGCCAGACTATCACAAGTCGGTAGTGCTCCCCTGCCGGGCTCAACGTCTCAATCTCTCTATATACGTCAATCTTGCCCTGGGGTACCGCACCGGGTACACCATGTACCCGCAGACGGTGCTTCCTCTCTTCTCGAATCGGGTAATCATATATCATATATGCTCCAGAATCGAGAAATCTCATGGTGGACGTCACACATCATATCAACGAAAACCGCATTTTTCATTTTAAAAAGAGCATAAGTTTATCAAATTCACATGCTGTTTCCCAAATCCAGAAATCTCATGAAATCGAAATCTCATAATCATGAACTAGAAATAAATCATGAATATCGGCATAGGGCCCTTCTTACAGTGCATAAAACAGAATATATGTATGAAAATGTATGCGGCATCTAAATAAGGAATGCAATAACTAAACTAGCATGTGAAAACAAGAATACCAACAATATGTATAAACTACCAGCTAGCAGGTTATACAAGTGAAGTAACGTTTTTCTAATGTGTACGTGACATGGCAATTACAGATGATGATGTGTGTGAGCCGAAAAGCAAGTGTACGTGCAATATACGCATCATCGGTAATGGTGCATGTGTCCTAGCAGACGAGATCATAACAGCAATGGAATCACATGAACATAGCAGAAAGTAACAGTAAACGCAACATTAATAAATATATATATCTATATACGATCCATACAGTCATAGTATTTGAAATAACATGAATCGTTGTTTTAGAAAAATAGGGGCTACGGTGTTTTTGAGAAAAGATGTGTCTTTTGAAAATCCGTAGTGTCCCTCGAATTGTCTTTTAGAAATACCCACGATTCGTTAGTTTTTGAAAATAGGTATCACTCGAGCCTAAACTAACATCTACCTAAACAACTAAAAGACTAAACTAAGAACCGAGTCGATATATCTAATAGTCGGCGATCCAGCCTCATAGTGTCACGTACGGTATAATCTATCATACAGCATTCTCGAGTCAAGAGTGCGGATCAATCATCATATATACATCTCGTACGGTATAGTCCGTCGTACGGCATCCTCAAAATCGAGGGTATGGGTTAAATATCAAATATATCATCATTCATACGGTATCATCCATCGTACAAAATCACATGTTATCGCATGTTTCGTGGATTTCGCCCAACGATCCTTTAATATATCATAACATATACGAGGTCTCACTCGATCATGTATCATAGCCTCACGACATCATGTCCGATCATATCGACTCATATCCATATAACGTATCACATCATATCCTCATCTCACGTGTATATGTATATATATATATATATATGAACATACACGCGCGCACACACACACATATATATACACATATACACACATCTATATATACTAAGTGTATGTGTGTATGCGTGTGTGTGTGTGCGCATGTGGTAACAACATATAACCTAAGGTCTCCTAGAAACTCTATTTGCTAAATGTCCATCCCGCATTTTTATGTGAATATATTATACATAACCTATTCTGCGGTTGTGGGGGTGCTATACGCCATCCACCCGACTTTTCCCGTAGATATACATTTACTCACCTCGATCCTTGCTTGCCGAAATTGATGACACCTTGTTCTCCCTTGTCGTCCCGAAGTCCACGCGAAGGTACCTACATATCAAAACACATCGTATCGCTTCAAAATCCTATTCGAAAACCGACACGATACGCGAAGTGCTCATAGGTTAGAACATATAGCCTATGCATGCAAAAACAACCAAATAACCCTCGTCGTTGACGTACAAACGTCCAACGACCAAATTCAAATCAAATACCAAAAACCAAGTTTTAGAAATCGGAAAAACATTGCCAAAATCAACATCAAAATGCTCCCAGATTTTTGCTTAGGTATAAAGGGACAAAACTAACAATACAGGGGCTAGGTTATAAGATGTGTGAGCTACAGGCCAAACCCCAATACCTACACCTAAAATTGGCCTGGCGAGATAGCTGAATTACCCGGTGTCGCCGGCCAAACCTAAAAATTGGTGCCTCGTTCTTCTGTGGTGGTCCTATGGTGGTCTAACTAGGTCAAATTAGTTGTTTTTTTTTCTTATAGGGTCCCCAGTTTGCTCCAGATTCCGTCTGAGCATCAAAGAACAATGAAAACCGACACGGGAAAATTCTAAGTTCGCTTCTTGGTCTCTAGTCTCTGTTTTAGGCTAGTAAAACATCACTAGGGTCATACAAAACACTTACTATACCTCAAATACACCTTCACAAGTCAAATTAGCTCCTAACCTCATCTAGGAATTTTCAAAGATCATAAAACTACACTTAATCAACTCTAGACTACCATAGGATATTAGAGCCACTAAAAACTTAACTAAAGATATAGGATTTACCTCCTTTGGCAACTCAAGAAGATTCTTGGGTTGCCCAAAGTGTTCAAAATCTCCACTTGATTACACCATGGTCTTTGTAGTGATGAGGGGAATATTTTTTGTGAAGGAAGTAAGGTGTTTTGGGGTGGTTTTGGAGGTGGTAGAGGGTGGTAGTGGAGGGGGAGGAATGAGGGAGATGAAAGAGGAGGAGAAGATGAGAAATGAAGATGGAAACATGGGGGAGTGAAGACCCCCCCCCCCTCTCTCTCATGCACATTCCTCTTTGTCTCCCCTCTCTCATCAAAATATCTCCTCTTTTTCTTTTCTTTTATTTTAAAAACAAAAATCATTTTAAAAACAAAACCATATAAAAAAAATGAAGCCATGGTTCATGATAAGAAAATGTAACAGGTGTTTTGCAACATGTCAAGTTGCATGCCATATGTATAAACAAGATTAATGCATGATTAGTGACGTATTAATCGAGTTTAGTAATAAACTCATATACAAATAATTGTATAAATATTTATAAAATATCCAAACCAATTAAACACTTTCCAAATCAATATTTCATATAAATTTCCAAATATTTTCCAAATTATTGGTATATAATTATACCATTTCATTAAAACCAATTTCCATATTTTTCTAATATTCATAAAATATATTAATTTTATTTATTTAAATTCCCAAAAATAATATTTTATTTTTTGAAATGTTACAATTCTCCCCCTTTAAATAAATTTGGTCCCCGAATTTAGATTTAAACCCCCCAATACAAAAACATTTCAGCAAAACCATCAAGTCGTCGGGGCTCCGAAATCACGAATACATAGGGTATATCACAGCGCAACGCATGCGCATGAAAACGAATGCAAAACGCAAATCGAAACTCCATCAAGCGTCATGCAATCATCGGAGTTAATGCGAAAATATCAGTTTTAAAAATCCATTACGAAAGTCAAATACGATATAATTAAAACTATAACATATAAATAGTACGCATCTTGTGAAATCATGAAAACAACTGAATAATAGTGCATGCCAAATACTTTTCAAATCGTTATGCGATGCGCATATCATGGTACAAGTAGCGGACGTTCATTTATAAGGAAAATAGCTATATGTATATATATCCTTTGTTTAATAGGTATGTCCCGCCTTTGTTTAATAGTTTCCGTGTCACTCACGGACACGTAGGAAAATATGGAGACTATAGATCCCTTTGAAAATTCCCTCGGTAAAAAACTGATGCATGCGAAAATACCCAGGTACTGTCCTCAGACCAGTCTTGCTCGGTTACTAAGCCGTTTAGTATATATCGTAAAAACATGATGTTCGAAATGAAACCAATCTCAAATAGGACATATAAAAATGCCACGTGCATCTGGTGCCCACGGAAAACAAAGTCAATACAGGTGCCACGAATGTGCACAGAATCAAAACTAAGTGCAACGGGAGTGAACAAAAACATCTGTCAAGTGCAACAGGTGTGCCTGACAACAATATCAGGTGCATCTGATATGCATGAAGAATCTCGATTTAGTGCATCTGGTGTGTACAAAATCGTATCTAGTGCGCCAAGTGTGCGCAAGAATCTAAATCAAGTGCACAAGGTGCATGAAAACATAAATCTAGTGCACAAGGTGCATGAAAACAAATATCGAATATCACAATCGAAATCGATGGTATACAACATACACCAATCCAAATCAAGTATACCGTGGTATATAAACTCGTAAACGTGTGCATTTGTGCGCACAAACCCCATATCAAATACTAAAAGCGCGTGTAAACTACACCGAATGCATAAGTCAAAATCATGTGCATACCATATGCATGAAATCAATTCAAATATATCGGAGTGTACAAAATCAAAATCGAATATCTCAGAATGTGCAAAAATCAAAATCATGAAACTAATTCATCAAATACCGAATTCAAAACGACGAAAACGTGATATCTGAATCATCAAGACGCAAATCATAATAACTGTCGTAGAGGTGCCCCTCCTTCTGTGTCGAAAGGTGCCGGTGTATCCAAGCTGACAGAGAAAGATATCTACTTGCCTCTTGCCCACGGTCTAGCGTCCTCTGGTCTTAGGTTCTCGTTTCTCACTGCGGATCAAAAGTTACATGACTCCTCGGCTTGACAGCCCTATTCGGAGTAGTGACGGAACAGTTCCGCTCTGGCGCTTCTATGAAAATTTCCTGACCAATTAACATGGTCACTTGTAATGTATCATGTCAATGATGGAAGTCTCTGGTCCACTGAGTGTGCACGATACAACCGATCCTGGGTCTAAGTCTTTATCGTGAAGTATTCCAGAAAGATCTTATCAGGGTCTCTTTCCTAATCCCGTCTCTGCCAGACTGCCCGGAAGTTGGCATTGTTTACTTAATCCGTTTCTCATTCCGGGACAGCTGCATTTTCATCATGACTTTCTTCTGGAAAATATGTCCGTATCCAACGCCTCTGCATGCGTATCAAATCTCTGCCATCAACGGAGTGGAATGACAACTATCGAAAAGCTCGCACGAACTTCTTACTCCGCTTCCCTTCAATATGGACCAATTCGGAATCATCTCTTCGTAGCTGTGTGAACGGTGCTCCAATTGGCCATAGTCACATCTAGAGTCTCCTTTCTGAAACCATGAACTCGGCATCTCCAATACCCTGTAAATGGCATCTGGCCAACTACGTCCTCAGGAACTCGTCCAAATCACCGGGGTAATGCGCCTTTGCTCGTCCTTTCTTGATCGACTCTCAACACGTCTGAGTGAGGTCTCCTTTTGACTGAAGCTAGGCGATTGATGACTTCGCATCGGAGCATCCAAATGATCAATGTCCTAATCATTTGTCCATGGGTGACTAGCGATCTTCTATCACATCCTTTTGTATAAGCTCATGCTACATTAGCTTCACAAGTATGGGGCGATATCTTATCAATCGCAGCAACAGCTGGCTCATCTGTTCGCACGGTAGACAACGCCTATATATTCTGGAATAGACGGTACATCAACAATCTTCACATTCTGGCTGGCCTCTAGCAGTGGCTTGATCATCTGGTGTAGATCTCGAAAGCTCGCGTCAACGAGAAAATGTAGTAAAACAATATATCAAAACATTCATGTCACCGGAATACATCCTGGTCATTCCTTGTCCCTGACGAGCTCACTCTGACCGCATCTCTGGTCGCAGCTCTCTCTACTCGTGTAGCCATGGTAACGGAAATCATAATCCGATATCGATGAGGATAGATCATAGGAACGAATAGAAATACAGTGCATAAGAAATGTACATCCTAAGGCTACTTAAGCGAAGTAGCGTATCGTAAGTATGCCGCGGAACATACACACGGTACGTCACTCTACTTAAGTCACCTACTCCATCAACCAAGGTTAACCTACGCGACGAAAGTTTGGGTCTAATACCCCTCAGTCAAGTCTAAGTTCCGTAAGGTCAAGCCTAGGCTCCGAAATATATATATACGCCCTAAACTCCGCATAGTCAAACCTAGACTCGAACCAAGGTTAAACCTAACGCTCTGATACCAACTTTGTCATGACCCGGAAAAGGCACGCGACTGGCACTTGAATCATGTGAAGTCTATAGGACCCCACCTAATTCAAGTAAGCCAAAAGCCCAGAAATCTAAACCTTTTTAGGGAAAATAGTGGAAGTGATGTTTTGAAATAAGGTTTACTAAAATCAAGTTAATTCATTATATACGTAAGTGGTAGTATATGAAAACACTATATTTGTATTTAACTTGAAAACCTTTTTGTCATTCGAAATTTGGGCAGCACCTCCCTGTAATTTTTAACCCGAAAATGGTACAAGCAATATAATAAAAGGAATCCCCAAGTGGGAGCTAGCTCCTTGCTAATTGGCGAAAACAACCATGCAAGTAATATAAATATACAACGCCGAAGGCGAGGATCAAAATTCAGAAAGAAAGTAAAGAAAAGCAAAGCAGCAACAAGAAAACAGAACAATAATAAATACAAGTGCGTGACATCTAAGCCGAAAGAATATACAAACTGTGGTTTCTAAGTCTACTAAATATACACAGTCTGGTTAATGGAGCTTTTAATTAGATACAACTGAAATAAAATATACAGGTACAAAGTGGTGGTCACGATGCAATGTATCCCACCTATCAATGCAATCACCCTGAAGGAAGATAGTGTGCCAGCAAACCGCAACGGAACCTGTGCGGTCAAACCTGCAAGAAAACTGTGGCACAACGGGGGTGAGTTGCCAACTCATGAGTAGAAGACATCACCGAGTAGAAACCGAAAGTATGACGATCTTCTAGGTCATACAGTACAATGATAATATATAAAAACATCAAGTGATGACAGGGTAATGTAAGTCCACGTTGCCCACCGCGGTGCTTACGGGGAGGCGGAAAACATAATAAAAAACGGATTTTTATCAACTATAGGCAACATGGACTATGCTATAAGGATCTTTACTAAACAAAAACTTGCTAAAGCTCACTTGAAAGTAGCTAAGTGGTAGAAAGGTTATACCTTTGGTCTTTGGTCCTTCTCTCCTTGCTCCTAGAAGTAGTGGAAGGAGGTCACCTTGCTCGTCTTCTCACGCCGAAGAAAGATCCACCCGAAAGCCTCGACCTTTGGCTTCAACTCCAAGTTAGGAGTAACTAGGGTGCAAGAAGTGCTAATGCTTGAACCCTAGATGAGAGTAGAGAAGATCAAGAGAGGGTTTTTCTCAAGCTCAAGTGTTTCTCAACATATGAGAGGGAGAGAGCTTGAGGGAGAGGAAGAACAAGAGAGAGAAATGAAATGATAGAAATAGAATAATTGAACCATTCTCACAAGTATATGTGTATTATTTTAATTAAATAATTAGCTAGATAATTGTCATGGTTAATCATGATATGACCATTATCATTTCAATTTGTGAGGATCAAAAAGCATCTTCCAAAAGAAATGATGATGGTCAAAGTGTCAACCTAGGTCAACAAGTCAATAAGGTCAAATGGTCAACATCCATAACCATGCACAATTATTTAAACTAATTATCAATTAACTATAACACACACATAATCATTAGGGTTAGTAAAATGACAATAGCCATTAACCCTAATCAAAGTCCTCTCCCTCTATCTCAAACAACTGTGCATACGCACCCGCATTCGTGATCCGAGGAACACGAACACAATGAGAAAAACCAATCTCAAAACATATACTAGGATCCGGCTTAAACCAAAGCCCGCTAGTATAAACTGTTCGGACAGCAAACGTGCACAAGTGCGCGAATGTGAACGAACCCTGTCGCAAAACCATGCGACCTCTACTCATTTTGCCTAAAGGCGAATAGCTCTCTGTGTGGGACTCTAAAGACTCGACACTACGCTGGCAGTGGGTTTAACCACAGACCGCAAGCGGCACTAGCTATACGTAACGGTCCCCAGGTAGATGTCGATAAGAAGACTGACGAGGTGAACCCTATCTGAACTCCTACTGAGCCTGTATGTGACAATCTCCGTACAGTCCGGTCTGTTCATCTGATACATCGCATGGCGGGCCTAGGGGGCGGTGAACGTCAGTCCCCTAATAGCGGTACAAGTCGTGCCGGAGTGAAGCCCAGAACACCGTGAGATAACACTGGAAACCTACCAGTATATCTCGCTTGCCCTGGCCAAGGACTACTCGTGTAATGGCTCTCCTGGACACAGCGCAATGTCAACCCCCAATACCGGGAGAGACGAATCCTGTCTAACCGTCACTGCCTCCAAGTGCTTCGGGACTGCACCCAAAAACTACCTGTTTTTACGACTCCTTTGAGCCGTGGTAGGGTAGCAATCAAAGTGCAGTGGGAACACACTCGAGGCGAAGTGACAGTGTCAAGTCAGCGGACTAAGCTGTACTCATGTCACCTGGAAACTGTTAACTGACGATAGGTATAATACCAACCAACAGTCCCCGACGAGTCCTGTCCAGTGTACTCGTAACCCAACGAGCACCCGTATACTATCTCAAGTACGACGTACTGACGGCTGTGGGACAGACCGTCTCCCACACTGGGATGAGAAGCGCATACGCTAGTCTACTCCGGAGTATCGATGCCCTGTCTCGATAGTCCAACGACTAGGGACCTGTATAAGGATGTGCTTATAGATCACCCAGCTCCCACGAGTGCGAGCGCCATCACAACGCTGGTAATCAAGCAAAGATCCTAAGGGCTCTACTAATATGTATATCAGCAATATGCTAAAAGAAACACATGCACATATTAAAGCAGAGACAAACCAAGTAGCATACTACCATTTCGAGCAAGATTGTATATACAACTGTGAATATCCCAAGCTTCCATCAAGTAATATACAAACTAGTATGATACAGTAATGGCCTCTAGGGCATATACACTAACAATCTCCCACTTGCACTAAGGCCATGTACTGGCGTATCAAAGACCTATCATCTCGATCAGCCGCTCGAACTGAGTCTGGGGCAAGGCCTTGGTGAATGGATCTGCTGTGTTATCCTCTGATGCAACTCTCCGGAACTCGATCTCCTGGCGATCCACGATCTCCCTGATCAGGTGATACCGCCTCAAGATGTGTCTGGATTTCTGATGGGATCTTGGTTCCTTCGCTAAAGCTATAGCCCCGTTGTTGTCGTAATACAGAGGTATTGGGTCAACAATGGACGGAACCACCTGAAGTTCTCTTAAGAACTTCCTCATCCAGACAGCTTCTTTTGCGGCATCAGATGCAGCGATGTATTCCGCTTCCATCGTCGAGACTGCAACGGTTTCCTGTTTGGAGCTCTTCCAACACACCGCCCCTCCATTGAGGGTGAAGACAAAACCCGACATGGACTTGGAATCATCCTTGTCACTCTGGAAGCTGGAGTCAGCAAAGGCCTCAATCTGCAGGTCTTTTCCGCCATACACCAAGAACATCTCCTTAGTCCTTCTCAGGTACTTGAGAATGTTCTTTACTGCTATCCAATGTTTCTCCCCTGGGTTTGACTGATACCTGCTTACCACACTCAGTGCATAAGCCACATCCGGTCTGGTACACAACATCGCATACATTATAGAGCCTACCGCAGAAGCGTAGGGTATAATAGACATGCGATCCCTCTCCAAATCATTCTTGGGAGACATCTCTTTAGAGAGGGTGATCCCGTGACAAGCCGGTAGATTACCGCGCTTGGAATATTCCATACTGAATCTCTTCAGTATGGTGTCGATGTACCTGGACTGTGAAAGTCCCAATATCCTCTTGGATCTGTCACGGTAGATCCGGATACCCAGAATGTATGAGGCATCACCCAGGTCTTTCATGGAGAACCTGTGTGACAAGAACCCCTTGACAGATTGTAGCATAGGAATGTCATTTCCTATTAAGAGAATGTCATCCACGTATAAAACGAGGAATACTACAGTTCTCGCTACAAATCTACAATAGATGCAAGGTTCATCTGGATTTTTGATAAAGCCAAATTCCTTGACCGTCTCATCAAAACAGATGTTCCAACTCCGCGATGCCTGCTTTAGTCCATAAATGGACTTAAGCAACTTGCACACCTTTCCGCTGCTCCCACTCTGAATGAAACCCTCTGGCTGATCCATATAGACACACTCTTCTAAATGACCATTTAGAAAAGCTGTCTTTACGTCCATCTGCCAAATCTCATAATCGTGGAAAGCAGCAATGGCAAGAAGGATCCGAATGGATTTCAGCATAGCTACTGGAGAAAAGGTTTCGTCGTAGTCCAAACCAGGTCATGACGAAAACCCTTTGCAACCAGTCTAGCTTTATAGGTCTCAACCTGTCCATCTACACCAATCTTCCTTTTGAAGATCCACTTGCATCCTACGGGTTTTACCCCGTCTGGAGCAATGTCCAACGTCCATACTTTGTTGGTGTACATGGACTCCATTTCGGTCCGCATTGCATCCATCCATTTTACCGAGTCGACGCTCTGAATGGCTTGCTGGAAGCTAGTAGGCTCATCACAGTCTATGATGCAATCCTCTCTATCCCCGTCAATGAGAAAACCGTAGTATCTCTCGGGCGGATGAGACTTCCTACTACTCCTGCGGAGTGGCGTGGGAATGTCCTGATCTTTCGAACCCTCTGGTTCTACTAAGCTTTCAGTAATAGCTTGTGGTTCTGGAATTTCTTCCAGTTCTATTGCGCTCCCACTTATTTCCTTTTCTAAGAACTGATGTTCCAGAAAATGGGCATTACGAGAAACAAGGACTTTTTGTTCCTCTGCGTAATAGAAAAGATACCCCCTGGAGTTCTTTGGGTATGCCACAAACTTGCACAGTACTGAGCGTGCCTCGAGCTTGTCCGCATGCTTCTTTTTTACAAAAGCTGGACATCCCCAAATCTTCAGGTATTGAAGATAGGGTTTCTTCCCACTCCATATCTCATATGGTGTGGTAGGCACAGTCTTAGTTGGAACTCGGTTCAAAAGGTATGCAGCTGATTCTAGCGCATATCCCCAGAACGATCGCGGCAACTCAGCGTTATTCATCATGGACCGTACCATATCCAATAGGGTTCGGTTCCGTCTCTCCGATACACCATTATGTTGCGGAGTGTATGGAGTAGTAAGCTGAGAGAGAATTCCATTCTCTTTTAAGTAACCCAGGAACTCGGCACTCAAGTATTCACCACCTCGATCAGATCTCAGTGTCTTTATACTTTTGCCTGTTTGTTTTTCTACTTCATTCTTATATTCCTGGAACTTATCAAAAGCTTCTGATTTATGCTTCATTAAGAAGACATGTCCGAACCTTGAGAAATCATCCGTAAAAGTAATGAAGTAAGAATAACCGCTTCGTGCATGTGTAGACATTGGACCGCACACGTCGCTGTGTACGAGTCCCAAGAGCTCGCTCGCTCTTACTCCGTGTCCAGTGAACGGAGTCTTTGTCATCTTTCCCTTGAGACAGGATTGACAAGTTGCATACGATTGATATTCGAATGAATCCAAATATCCTTCTGTGTGTAACTTATTCAACCTTCTCTCATTGATGTGACCCAGTCTATAATGCCATAAGAAAGTTTTATTGATTTCTGGAGACTTTCTTTTGTATGTATTCTGGACATTGAAAATCTGTGGTTGGTTTAATACGTATATACCGTTGTTCAATGTACCTGACCCAATCAAAGCTTGATTAAGGTGAATGTTCACTACATTACTTACAAATGCAAATTCATAACCTTCTTTAGATAATAAAGATACAGAAATGATATTACAGGTTGCATTTGGTACATAATAACAACTACGTAAAACCAAAAAATGTCCATCCGACAATCCCAGGTGATAGTCCCCCACGGCCTCAGCATCCATGCTAGCACCGTTCGCAACTCTGAGGGTCATGTCACCTGCCTTCAAAACTCTACGCTTTCTCAACGCCTGCAAAGAATTACAGATATGAGATCCTGATCCGGTATCCAATACCCAGGAAGTAGAGTTTATTGATAGACAGTTTTCAATAACATACACACCTGAAGCTGAAGCTGCAACTCGCTTCAAATCCTGTGTTCTGGCTTTCCAAGCCTTGCAATCCTGTTTCCAGTGACCACTTTTGTGACAATAGAAGCATTCTTCCTTCCCCACTAGCTTCCCCGCTATCTTTGTTGCTTTACCTTTTCCCTTCGTATCCACTTTACCGACACCTCCTCTTGGTTTGGCGGGGGCTTTCTTCTTCTTACCCTTGGCTTTCGCCTTGGATCTAGAAGAGGAAGATCCTCCTACAAACAAAGCGGATGTCTCCCTACCTTTCTGTAGGGTGCCCTCAGCACTCCTCAACATGTTCAGAAGTTCGGAAAGTTCTACCTCATTTCCTTGCATGTTGAAGTTCAGAATAAACTGGGCGTAAGTGGAAGGAAGGGACTGGAGAATCAAATCAGTATAGAGTTCATTCTCCAACATGGTCCCCAGGTCCGCGAGCTCCTCAATGTGGCCAATCATCTTAAGCACGTGTTCCGCTACCGATGATCCGACGGCCAACCTTGCCGAAAATAGCTTCTTCGACACTTCGTATCTTGCGATACGAGACTGCTCCCCATACAGTTCTTTTGTATGAAGAAATATGGACTCTAGGTCCATATTCTCGTGCCTCCTCTGATGTTCATTGTCCATCGAGGCTAATACGAAGCATTTGGCCTTCGCGCAATCTATCTCCCATGTCTTACGGATTTCCTTATCCGCGACGCTGGAGGTGGGACCTAGGACAGGGGGTGCTTTGGTGGTAAGGACATACCCCAACTTGTCGTAAGTGATAGCCATCTTGACATTCCTGAGCCAATCTTTGTAGTTTGGCCCTGTCAATATGTTTTTATCTAGTAATAACTTAAGTCCGGTCATCTTGAATGGTCGCTGCAATTAGGAGAGAGAAAAGAAACACTTTAGCATGATGCTCTTGCAAGTTTAGAGTGGTTTTTAATTTGTCTAAACTGGATGGCTCCCACTGTCTCTCGAATCCATTCTCAAACCGTAAAGAAAGGATTAGTCAGGATCACTCTCACCGTACAATACTTGCTTAACCGTTCAGCCAGGCCAGTGTCGGTACTTCGAGGGAGGTTTTCCAACGCTTTCGCGAAGTTCCTTAATTAAGTAACCTCTTTTCCCTATGGGCGTAGCCCCGCTAACACCTTTCTAGACACCTACTAGGTTTATAGCATTGATCGTTAAGTGAGAGTTTTCCCGAGGAGTAGCATATACTCACAGTAGGATCGGGATCCAAATATCATCGCGTGATAAAACCGAAGGAATCCTACCAGAATCATCACACTCCAAATGGTATGCAAAGCTAGCAAGTTTCAGTACTTATGAAACTCCCGATGTGGATTTTTGCCCCATGTTCTTATGACCTTGGCGTGAGGTCAAAATGTCATAAGTCACATGTCAAGTTCTTCCCATCATTATCCCGGTTAATTTGAACCCACCCGTACCTACCCTTGACGTAGGCCAAAATGGCAGTACGACTGTCTTAAACCAACGCATTCTATCTATGCAACAGATAAATATCCGGCAGCTACCAATCACTATGCCTTGGCGTGAGGTCAAAATACATAGCTTGAATACTACCGTATATTTAACTGAAATGATGGAGGGCTACGGATGGTTTTGGCGAAACCGTGAACGTAGTGAACTTGATATAATCGATGGAACGAGATAGCTTTTAAAAGGAGTGGTTCAAGCTCCGCGTTTAAAAGTTTAGTTTAGAAAAGAACCGAGTGGTTTTCAAAGTGTTCCAATCGACTTTTACTTGGTTTATTTTCTTGCATTAGTTCTTTTAATGCATCCCATCATTTAATCCTACCATTGCAGAAAACAACCAAAATATGACGTACGCTTATGCCATTCGCATTCGCCACGGGGTCCCGTCATCACCCGTTAGGTTACTTAACTAACGACAGAGCGGGGGCTGGGCTAGCGCGGCTGTAAAACATAAGCAATGCCTAAATAGTTATCATATATAAATATATAGCAATGATAGACATTACATATCACAGATGAATACATTGGATATACTAGGAATCCGCAATCCGTTCGAGCCTGCAACGAAAAGCGGATTACACGGTCGCGGTGAATAGCCAAATACCCCACCCAAGACCCCTACGGGTGCGGCAAACTACCCGCCAAGTACCCGAAGCGAAGCAACCTCCCTCACCACCGTGAGTAGGCCACTCGGCACTTCGAGCTACCCGGTAGTTTATGCATCCCCTCCATGGGTCTATCCTAGGAGCATAAACAGAAAAAAGAATTATACAATGACGGCAACAACCCCGACCCGGTTGTGCGGCCAAACAAATAATAATATTACATCAATTTACATATTACAAATGAATGAAAGAAAAGTAACACTCATCTCACATCCACCCCGGCTATTCACCCGCGACAATCCAACCCATTCATATACACATACCAATATCAATCACAGATCACAGAGATGTATAACCCCGACTAATCGACATATAGCGATTAGCCGACGTTCAATACATGCAAACATCACAGATATAACCTTCATAGTCAAAGTATATTGAAGTTCGAAAAAAATACGGAATTATAGGCCCCCAAAAATAAATTTCTATTCTGGAAAATCTGGGCACATATAATATATCTCAAAAATCCTAAAACCAATCCAGAGATACACTGCACCAAAATCGAGGCAGAGTGGAGACAAGACGGCCGCGGTTGCGCGGCAATAACTTGCTATTGCCGCGGAACCGCGGTTCTCTGGTCAGATCTCTGGCTCGTTTTTGGTGGTTATCTTTAAAAAACCCTGAGACTATTTTAGCAGTATAACAAATTTTGTTTTGACCAGAAACAATTTTAACAGAAACTAGGGTTTTGAAAAGTTTGGTTTTTCGATTTTTTTCGTTTCGAACTTCGACACACTTTACTACCTAGCAAGTTTACATTTAGTTAGGCTCTGATACCACTGTAAGTCCACGTTGCCCACCGCGGTGCTTACGGGGAGGCGGAAAACATAATAAAAAACGGATTTTTATCAACTATAGGCAACATGGACTATGCTATAAGGATCTTTACTAAACAAAAACTTGCTAAAGCTCACTTGAAAGTAGCTAAGTGGTAGAAAGGTTATACCTTTGGTCTTTGGTCCTTCTCTCCTTGCTCCTAGAAGTAGTGGAAGGAGGTCACCTTGCTCGTCTTCTCACGCCGAAGAAAGATCCACCCGAAAGCCTCGACCTTTGGCTTCAACTCCAAGCTAGGAGTAACTAGGGTGCAAGAAGTGCTAATGCTTGAACCCTAGATGAGAGTAGAGAAGATCAAGAGAGGGTTTTTCTCAAGCTCAAGTGTTTCTCAACACATGAGAGGGAGAGAGCTTGAGGGAGAGGAAGAACAAGAGAGAGAAATGAAATGATAAAAATAGAATAATTGAACCATTCTCACAAGTATATGTGTATTATTTTAATTAAATAATTAGCTAGATAATTGTCATGGTTAATCATAATATGACCATTATCATTTCAATTTGTGAGGATCAAAAAGCATCTTCCAAAAGAAATGATGATGGTCAAAGTGTCAACCTAGGTCAACAAGTCAATAAGGTCAAATGGTCAACATCCATAACCATGCACAATTATTTAAACTAATTATCAATTAACTATAACACACACATAATCATTAGGGTTAGTAAAATGACAATAGCCATTAACCCTAATCAAAGTCCTCTCCCTCTATCTCAAACAACTGTGCATACGCACCCGCATTCGTGATCCGAGGAACACGAACACAATGAGAAAAACCAATCTCAAAACATATACTAGGATCCGGCTTAAACCAAAGCCCGCTAGTATAAACTGTTCGGACAGCAAACGTGCACAAGTACGCGAATGTGAACGAACCCTGTCGCAAAACCATGCGACCTCTACTCATTTTGCCTAAAGACGAATAGCTCTCTGTGTGGGACTCTAAAGACTCGACACTACGCTGGCAGTGGGTTTAACCACAGACCGCAAGCGGCACTAGCTGTACGTAACGGTCCCCAGGTAGATGTCGATAAGAAGACTGACGAGGTGAAGCCCATCTGAACTCCTACTGAGCCTGTATGTGACAATCTCCGTACAGTCCGGTCTGTTCGTCTGATACATCGCATGGCGGGCCTAGGGGCGGTGAACGTCAGTCCCCTAATAGCGGTACAAGTCGTGCCGGAGTGAAGCCCAGAACACCCTGAGATAACACTGGAAACCTACCAGTATATCTCGCTTGCCCTGGCCAGGGACTACTCGTGTAATGGCTCTCCTGGACACAGCGCGATGTCAACCCCCAATACCGGGAGAGACGAATCCTGTCTAACCGTCACTGCCTCCAAGTGCTTCGGGACTGCACCCAAAAACTACCTGTTTGCACGACTCCTTTGAGCCGTGGTAGGGTAGTAATCAAAGTGCAGTGGGAACACACTCGAGGCGAAGTAACAGTGTCAAGTCAGCGGACTAAGTTGTACTCATGTCACCTGGGAACTGTTAACTGACGATAGGTATAATACCAACCAACAGTCCCCGACGAGTCCTGTCCAGTGTACTCGTAACCCAACGAGCACCCGTATACTATCTCAAGTACGACGTACTGACGGCTGTGGGACAGACCGTCTCCCACACTGGGATGAGAAGCGCATACGCTAGTCTACTCCGGAGTATCGATGCCCTGTCTCGATAGTCCAACGACTAGGAACCTGTATAAGGATTTGCTTATAGATCACCCAGCTTCCACGAGTGCGAGCGCCATCACAACGCTGGTAATCAAGCAAAGATCCTAAGGGCTCTACTAATATGTATATCAGCAATATGCTAAAAGAAACACATGCACATATTAAAGCAGAGACAAACCAAGTAGCATACTACCATTTCGAGCAAGATTGTATATACAACTGTGAATATCCCAAGCGTCCATCAAGTAATATACAAACTAGTATGATACAGTAATGGCCTCTAGGGCATATACACTAACAGGTAACAATACAACATAGTGTGAGATCAAGTACTCGTGTCTGCATCATAAGGTAGCAACATGTCATGTATGAAAGT
Source organism: Agapanthus africanus (assembly GCA_030015575.1). NCBI lineage: Eukaryota > Viridiplantae > Streptophyta > Magnoliopsida > Asparagales > Amaryllidaceae > Agapanthus > Agapanthus africanus. Next base: position 266,070,934 of record JASDDO010000016.1, on the reverse strand, counting down.
CGACCCTAGCACCACCATGTGATTTTAGTAGCATCTAGCATGCCAAATTTTAATTTTTATTAGGTGCTAAGTTAGACTATACAAGATCTTTGCTAGAATATTAGGGTTTTCTATAAATCCATCACGAAGGGAAGCAGGTTATACCAACGTAGATCGAGTCCTTCACTTCACATGCTCCATGTAGTTGTCCTACAACTCCACTAGGCTCCACTTGAGGCTTTGGATGAACTTCCTCGGATGACCTTCATGCCGAAGATGATCCACGCGAAGTCCCTCCAACTCAAGCTACCTCTACACTAAACTCTTTAGCGTACTAAACACGCTACACTCGATCGCTATTCAAGTGTAGGATGGTGAAGTAGGGGATGTTAAAAGCTCACAAGTTTGTGTTCAAGCTTCATGGTTCACATCGCATGTGAGGGTTGAAGCTTGAACTATAGCAATTGAGGAAGAAAAAGAAGCTAGAGAGAAACCATGGGAGCAACTCAAGAAAATGGCTAAGTGTTGAGAATGAGCAAAGAATGAATGGAAACTCTTGACCCCCACTCATTCAAGCATGGAATTTTGCAATTAAAATTGCAACCATACTTGAATAGTGAGTCAAGATGAATAAACAAATATAAATCCCATGCTTGCAACCATGCTCTCATTTTCCACCTCGTTTCTATTTTCACAAAATAGAATTTTATGCCATGCTTCATTATATATATATATATATATATATATATATATATATATATATATTATGAAAAATAATTAGTGAGCTAATGATATTAGTTAAGATATAATTATATCACATATAATGTATATCACATTATTAAATCAACACTTGATTTAATAATCCGGTTATATCACATATGACCGACTAATATCATTTATCTGTATATCACATTATCAAATCAACACTTGATTCGACAATCTGGTTATATCACATATAACCGAACCGATAATAGATAACTGCCAGATTACAATACGGTATCACATACACGTATTTAATCAGGCCCACACACATATCACATATGTGTCCTACTTCGTTTCGCTTGAACCAGGGAACTTCTGTGTGGGACTCTAAAGACTCGTCAATACACCAGCAGTAAGTGATGATCATATCAGTCACCTACAAGCCATCAGCGGTACTAGATGGACGTAACGGCTACCCGGGTATTGAGCGATATGAAGATCAACAAGCAAGCTTGTCCATAATCTCCATGAAGCTTATCAGTAACACTACCGTACAGTCCGGTCTCTTCGTCTGATATGTCGCATATCATGTCTAGCGGTGGTAAACGTCAGACCCCAGTAACGTGATAAGTCATGTCGATGTCTGGCCTATAACGCTTCAAGAAACTACTGATAACACTTATCAGTAAATCTCGGCAACAGCCCTGTCTAGGGACTTCTAGTTATATCCAATCGAGCATAGCACAACATCAACCCCCAATATCGGGAGAGATGAAACCCTTCCTATCGCTCATTGCCTCCATGTGACTCGGGACTGTACCTAAAATCCACCTGTTTGCACAACTCCTCTTGAGCGTGGTAGGGAGGAAATCAAAGCACGGTGGGAGCCACACAAGACTCTATGACGATCTCGGGTCTACAGACTAACCTGTACCAGTGTCACCAGAGGACTGCTATCTGACGATAGGTATACTACCACATAGGAATCCTCAGCGAGTCCTGTTCGGTATACCCATTCTCCAATGAGCACCTGTGTACAATCTTTGATGTCACACACCAATGGTTGTGGGATCAACCATCGCCCTCTAAGGGACAAAAAACGTACACACTAGTCTACTCTGGAATATCGATGCCCTTGTCTCGATATTCCCACGACTAGGAACTGATTAAAGGATGTACTTATGGAGCACCCTGGCCCTACTAGTATGATCTCATCATAATCCTGGTAGTCAAGTACATATCCTAAGGGATTTATCAACATGTAAGAAATAGACAGTATAAATACCAGTTTACATGTTAAGATAAAGGTAACCTGATAGCATACTATCATGTCGAGCAAGAAAGTCCTCTATATATATGTCCAAGCATCCACTATATCATCAATAATAGCCTCTAGGGCATACATATTCCTAACAATCTCCCACTTGCACTAAGTCCAATTGTTGTAGTATCGCATACCCAACGTCCTAAAAGTCTCTCGAATAGCATCTAAGGTATGGCCTCGGTGAGTGGATCCGATGTGTTATCCTCTGTGTCAACTCTCCTGACCTCGATCTCCTGGAGATCAACTATCTTCCTGATCAGGTGATACTGTCTAAGAATATGTCTGGATCGCTGACGGGACTGGGGTTCCTAGGCCAAAGCCACAGCTCCATTGTCATCACAGTACACAGGTATTGGATACCTAATGGTAGGAACCAAGTTCATCTCATGAACTCTATTCATCCAGACAACCTCTTTGGCAGCATCGTTGGTAGCGATGTAATTAGCCTCTATCAACGAGTCTGCTACGGTATATAGCTTGGAACCCTTCCAATATACCGTCCCTCCACTGAGGGTGAAGACAAAACCCGAGACTGACTTTCAGTCGTCCTTATCACTCTGGAAGCTCGAATCGGTAAAGGACTCCATTTGGAGTTCACTGTTACCATACACCAAGAACATCTCTGTAGTCCTTCTCAAGCACTTAAGAATGGTCTTCAACTGTCCAGGGGTTTTCCCAAAGATCTTTTCGATACTTATTCACTACACCTGGTGAGTAAGCTACATCTGGTCTGGTACATAACATCGCATACATGATTGACCCGTCTGCCAAAGCATAGAGTATCCCTTGTATGCGAGCCCTCTCCAAATCAGTCTCAAGAGACATCTCTTTGGAGAGAGTGATTCCTGAACAAGCGGGTACATTACCACGCTTAGAATCATCCATACTAAACCCCTTTAGCATGGTGTCTATGTACATGGATCGAGACAAGCCCAAATCCGTTTAGATCTATCTCTATAGATCTATATCCCCAAGATGTAGGAGACATCAGTTAGATTTTTCATGGAGAACCTGTGTGATAAGAGGTGCTTGACCGAGTGTAGCATAGGAACACCCTTTCCTATCAAAAGTATGTCATCCGCGTACAATGCGAGGAAGACAACCATACTCTCTACAACCTTCTTATTTATATATGGTTCATCTACCTTTTTGATGAAGACAAACTCTTTGACAGCTTCATTAAAACAGATGTTCCATCTCCGCGATGCCTGCTTTAACCCGTAGATGGATTTAAGCAGCTTGCATGTTCTTCTGCTGCTCCCACTGTCTACGAAGCCCTCTGGCAGTGTCATATACTCGCTCTCTTCTAAATCACCATTTAGAAAAGCGGTTTTGACATGCAGCCTGCCAAATATCGTAGGCATGGTATGCAGCAATGGCAAGTAGGATCCTGATGGACTTAAACATAGCTTTGAAAGTCTCAACTTTTCCATCTACACCAAATTATCTTTCTCAAAGATCTTCTTGCTCCCAATGGGTTTTACCCCTTCAGAAGCAACATCCAAAGTCAATACTTTGTTGGTGTATATGGATTCTATCTCAGATCGCATAGCATCCAGCCATTTCACAGAGTCCCCACTCGTGATGGCCTGCTCGAAACTAGTTGGGTCACCATCTCCATGATGCAATCCTCGCTCCCACCGTCTATGAGAAAACCGTAGTATCTCTCAAGTGGATGAGGAACCCTACTAGATCTGCGGAGTGGCTTCAGTTCGTCAGGGGCTATTGAATCCTCCGGTTCCACTAATTTCCTCCACAAGAATTTCCTTTTCTAAAAAAGTGGCATGTTGAGAAACAAAACACCTTTTGTTCCTCAGTATGGTAGAAGATATACCCTTGCGAATATTTGGGATATCCTATAAAGTTGCACAGAACTGAGCTTGCCTCGAGCTTGTCCAGATTTTGCTTTTCAACATAGGCCGGACAACCCCATATCTTAACTCGTTTAAGAGACGGTTTCTACCCATTCCATATCTCATATGGAGTAGTAGGCAACGGATTTAATCGGAACTCTATTCAATAGGTATGCATTTTCTCAAGTGCATGTCCCTGAAAGGAAATAAGCAACTCAGCAGTACTCATCATAGAGCGCTGATCAGTCGAAAATAGTGCATTCTCAACACGTCAATTTCCCTACTCTTATCATTCATATATAGGTGTTTATTGTAATTATAACACAGATTACGAATTCATCTGGAAAATACCAAATACACTGTGTTATAGCTATAATCGACATTCTAAAGGGAAATTAAGTGTTTATTATTATTCGCATGATCTGTATATCTCAACACTTGTCTCGAGATTGTGTGCAGGAAATTCTCCAGGTAAAAGAGCCGGAACTGCTAAAAGTGCTGATAAAATACATCAAGTCCAAGACTTGTGATCTGGCAGTAAACAAGAAAGTATAAAAATATTCCAGACATCAGGAAAGTGTCATAAAGCCAACACAACTCAGCACTGGAAATTTCATGCAGAGATCACCTAAAAGGGCCGCGGATCAACGGCCGTTCTGACTCGTTGGCGGCAGAAATTTTCTACAGAAGCTTCTTCTCAACTACAAAACTTCTTCAAGACGCTTCAGTTCCTCGAATTCTCCAGAAGCTTCCTTCCAATAGCAAGTCTTCTCTTGTAAGCTAGATAACTACCTTAATCAAGAAACTTCTCTTTAACTACCTAGCTTCCAAGGGAAGATTGACCTAGCTTCTAGGGGAAGCTAAAGGGAAAACTATAAAAAGGGCACCTATAGCTTCATTACAAAGGTTTTTCAAAAAATTGAGTTGATGATCATTATTTCACACACAAGTTGAGTGACACAACTTGTAATCAAAACCCTAGACCAAATCAAATTCAAAATCCAAAATCAAGATTCATCGAGAAGCGAATCAAGCAAGCCATGAAGATCCTTTGAAGCAACGTCGATCATCATCCGAGCAAGAGATCCACAAAGATCCGCGACTCAAGAAGATCGATGCGAAGCTAATTTCGATGATTTAGCTACCTCCTCAAATCTTGTAACCTCGACTTGAGTGAATTGTACCTAATCATCGATTAATAAAGGTGAAAATTATAAAATCTTGCTTTTCTTTACATTCTTGCATTATGAAAAGTTACTGATTCTTGATTCTTTCCTTTTTCATGATGTTTGAGTGAAATCTCCGCTTGTAGCGGAATCGAGAGAATAGGTAGATGATGATGATGAAATTCTTGAACAACTACTAAGTCTTATGAGTTTTGTAAACTTTAGAAAATTGAATCATCGAAGACCTAATTTGAACGAGATCGCTTTCTTGAATGTTTTCGCTCCAAATTAGAGATCAACGATCGGTGATTTAATTTTCTAGAGGCTGGAATTTGAATGATAATCAATGAAAGGACAAGGGATGGTGAAGGAGAAAACCTAGTTTCTTCAATAGATCCCTAAAGCTCGTTGATCGTCATCGATCTAGCAACAAATCCTCAATAGATAAGAATTCGTAATCATAAGTATTCATCATCACTATCAATTTGACCGATTCCTACAAGCTACTTTACAAATCTTGATAATTCAATCGATTTGGACATTTTCTTGATCTTTAGTAATTCTTGATTTTAGATCTATTTCTTTATTATTCTTGAAACTAAATTTCACAAATATTGAATCATTTTCTTTTATCTTTTAATTTTCAACTCAACTAAAACAAGTTCGAACAAATCACACTTTCTCTGTGGACGATCCGCACTCGCTAAACGAACCTACAAAAGACACCGTTAATTGATTGTAGTTTACAAATTTCTTTGGTTTTGATCTTTACACTTTTCAAAACACGACCACGGAAACAATATCCAATCAAATAGCGTCGTTGCCGGGGATTGTGTGCTAATTTGTTCGTTTTTGCAATTTGAGTTGAAAAATTTTATTATTACATCAGAATTTTTAGATCAAAACTCACATCAAGTGCTTAACGATATGTTGTGAATTGTTGCAAGGGAATCTGGAATCTCTGGAGCGAAGGAAAAAAATTTCAGGTCATCTCAGAGAGCTCAGTGAAGGGACAGGAGCATCCGCACCAATATTTGTGCAGGGATCTCATGAACTGACCGCGGATCAGCGGCATTACTGCTATTTGTGCGGTAGAAGCGCGGAACATTTAGGGATTCAGTGCACCAGATTTTTTAGGTCCATCTCTGACTTTCTTATCTCCTCTTTGATCTGCTCCATTAACCAATTTTCTGCAGATTTCTTTGCAAATTTGCAGCGCCGCTAAAAAGAAAAAAATTGTGCGTGTTTGATCTTGGTTGTTTGCATTTTTAATACGGAAATTAAGGGGCAAAGACCAAATTCAGATTAGGTGGGGATTTCATTACCCTTCCTAAGCCCCAAAAATCACAAACTTGCATCCGCATCACCTTCATTAACTAAAAATATCTAGACAAGACTCTAAGGACCGTCGCGCTCATTTAGGACAGAAGAAGGTCGTGGGTAATCTATTGCTTATTCGCATTTCTTTTGTGATGTCTAAGGCAAGTGTGTCTAAGGCAAGTGGTTACTTAATTAGGCTCACTACTTAAATAGTGGAGAACCTCCCACTTACCTGGCACTTACCTGGCCACAGAAGGGGCAAAGAGGCGGTAGAGGATCTATCTTGCGATTTGTCTTCTGGAAGTCTAGGAGCGGTCTAGAGACTTGACCTAAGTGACCACTAAATCTAGGGTTGCTTGTGCATTTTTTGTGATTTGATTTGATTTTTCAAAATCCGTCTTTTTCAAACCAAACACCAACTCATCTTTTCCTTAATTATCACAGCGCTGCCACTTGTGCTAAACCATTTAGTGCATGCTCGGCTGGACACGGGATTCTAGTGCCCGTCTTGTCCGCGTTCCTCTTATCGACTCCGAAGTCGGTAATTCTACGTCTACTTTTTCTGAACCCACTACCACACCCACTTCGATGGACGGTTCTCCATCGAACTTCTTTAACACTACTCTGCCACCGTCCGCAGGTGCGCAGAATCCGCCCCGCATCTCTCTCCAAGAGAGATGTTACCCTATGCGAGGTCCTCTTTCGACCTGTCTCACCATTCCACCAGCCAATGGAGACAATTTTGAAATAAAACCTCAATACATCAATCTTCTACCGAAATATCACGGTCTTGAGTCTGAAGACGCATACGTCTTTATTACCAAATTTGAAAATGTATGCGCTATGATGGGTACTTCACAGCTTTCTGTGGATGTTATGAGATTACGTCTTCTCCCATTCACTTTGTGCGATATAGCCGAGAAGTGGTTTTATAACACAGCCGCACATTTTATTTCGAACTGGGGAGAATTCGTAACGGCTTTCCTAAAGAAATTCTACCCCAATCATAAGACAGCTCGAGTCCGTAGCGAAATAAATCAATTTACCCAGCTTCCAAATGAACCATTCTCAAAGTGTTTTAAACGCTTCAAGGATCTGTTAGTTCAATGTCTTTATCACGGAATCCCTGGATGGGATCTATGCAGAATCATATATGAGGGCATTAATCCTACAACAAAACAGACCCTTGAATCCATGTGTCAAGGCACCTTCATGACTAAAGATGATGGTGAAGCCTGGAAATTTTTAGAAGATTTCGCTGAAAGAACTTTACAGTGGGAGAGTGTAAACCAGTCATCGTCTAGGGGTGGCATTCATCAACTTGATGTTTCCATAGGAGTTAGAGCTGAAATGGCAGCAATGCAAAAGAAACTCGAAGCTATGGAACATAAATTTTTAGCAGCCTCCCTAAATCAGATGTCACTCTCCAAAACTGTTTGTGGATGTTGTTCTGATCCATCTCATCTTATGGAAGAATGTCCTCTAAATTCTCTGTTTCAAGGTCAAGAGCATACCAATGCTGATTTCCAACAAATGCGGATTTCCAACAAAGGCGGATTTCCAACAAAGACCTAGAAACGATCCGTATTCTTCCATTTATAATCAGGGTTGGAGGAATCACCCTAATTTTGCTTGGAACCAACACCAAATTCAAAACACAGTTCCAAACCAAAACAACTTTCAAGGGGTCCCTCCACAACAACAGCAACCACTACAACTGACTCAGCACCCCTATCAATCACAAAATTTTCAAAATCCGGTCAACATTTCTGCACCGTCTAGTTCTTTGCAATTGACCGGTACTGATAAATCCTCTTCACTCGTACAAACCATGAATTTGATTCTGAAAAAATTCATGCAAGTTTCGGCTGAAATAAAGACTTATGTCGATAAAATCCAGAAAAACTCTGACTCCCATGGTGAGAGTATTAAATCGATGGAAGCACAAATTGCATGATTGAATGCCGAAATGAGTGCTAGAGAGAAAGGAAAACTTACGTCTCAACCCCTACCGAATCCTGGACATTCACAACACTACAATGTGAATGCCATTACAATGTTGAGATCTGGAAAAGTGTTGAATAATCAAGTCGGGGAAGAGATTGATAATCATGAAGAATTAATCAATAACACCCCGGCTTCCACTTCCACTTTTCCTTCAACATCCACTTCTACTTCTGATCCTACTTTATCTCCCCCACCATTTTCTTGCGAGCCTATTCTTCGTTTTCCTCAAGGCTCGAACCCTCAACAAACTACTTCTAGTCCACCAAAGACGATCCCCACTTCTATTCTGGGATCAGTTCCACACACACCACCTTCTCCAATGTTGGACCCAGCTATTATTGCTAAAGCTCCTTATCCGAATCGGTTAAGAGGAAACAAATCGAGTCCACATATGGAGAAGATTATGGAAATGTTCAAACAGGTTAACATCAACATCCCTCTCCTAGATGCTATTCAATAAGTCCCCGCTTATGCGAAAATTCTTAAAGACTTGTGCACTAAGAAGAAGAAGACTCAAGTGCCTAAAAAGGTATTCATGACAAATAATGTTAGCACTGCTTTTACCCCACAGTTACCAAAGAAACGTAAGGACCCAGGATGTCCTACGATATCAATTTCTATTGGGGGTAAAAACATTAACCGTGCTTTACTTGACCTTGGCACAAGTGTTAACCTGCTTCCATATTCTGTTTACGAGCAGTTAGGGATTGGAGAGTTGAAACCAGCTCATTGCACTCTCCAAATGGCAGACCGTTCAATCACCAAACCGAGGGGTGAACTGGAGGATGTGTTGATAAAAGTCGGGGAATTCATATTCCCTGTGGACTTTATTGTTCTCGATACACAACCTGTAGCAAACCCACAGAACCAAATTCCGGTGATTTTAGGTCGACCATTCCTTGCCACTTCCAATGCTGTCATTAATTGTCAAAACGGTTCAATGAACCTATCTTTTGGAAAAATGACAATTGAACTGAAGATCTATAAAATTGGAAGTCAGCCGTCTGAACCCTCTGCTCACATACTTGATGTATGTTCTATCCACGAGATTGCTCCCGAAAGCTGCGAAGTTGATGAACTTTGCTTTGAAAATCTCAACGACACTAGCACATCAATGATTGATCTTTCACATCTTAGTGAGGACACTTTTTCTACTCTTGAGTCTGACACTCTTGACTCTTCACCTTCCGAGTCTGTATCCTATGCAGGCTACGAGCTTCTTTGTGACTCCGAATATTATTCGTTGACCCCACCTTCTATAGTTTCTCCGCCAGCATTAGATCTCAAACTTTTACCTTCTCATCTTAAATATGCGTATTTAGGTGAGAATGAGTCTTTACCTATTATCATATCCGCTTCTCTAGCCTCAGAGCAAGAGAATGCTCTTTTGACGGTATTGAGATCTAATAGGCAGGCGTTTGGTTGGACTGTGGTTGACTTCAAAGGGATTAGTCCCTTAATAGTTGAACATCATATACATCTGATGGATGAAGCCAAGCCAACCCGAGAACCACAGAGATGGTTAAACCCCGTCATGAAGGATGCGGTGAAGAAAGAAATCGTCAAATGCCTTGACAGTGGTATCATTTACCCAATCTCTGATAGCCAATGGGTAAGTCCAATTCATGTAGTCCCTAAGAAATCTGGTATCACGGTCATAACAAATGAGGAAAATGAGTTAATCCAGACACGCGCTCAAACTGGGTGGCGTGTATGTATTGATTATAGAAAACTCAATGCCGCAACGAGAAAAGACCACTTTCCTCTACCTTTTATTGACCAGATACTAGAATGCTTAGCTGGACGGGAATATTATTGCTTCATGGACGGATACTCTGGCTATAACCAGGTCCCTATTGCCAAAAAGGATCAAGACAAAACCACATTTACTTGTCCTTTTGGTACTTTTGCTTAAAGACGCATGCCCTTTGGGTTATGCAATGCTCCCGCTACATTTCAGCGGTGTATGATGGGGATATTCTCGGACATGGTCGAGAATTTTCTGGAGATTTTCATGGATGATTTCTCGATATTCGGAGATTCTTTTGCTGACTGCCTATCACATCTTAACGCAGTTCTAACTCGTTGTAAAGAGAAGAACTTAACTTTGAATTGGGAAAAATGCCATTTCATGGTCCAAGAGGGAATTGTGCTTGGACATGTTATTTTACGAAAAGGCATTGAGGTTAACAGAGCTAAATAGATGTCATTCATAACCTTCCTCATCCCAAATGCGTCAAAGATATACGATCTTTTCTTGGCCATGCAGGCTTTTATCAGAGATTCATTAAGGATTTTAGCAAAATTGCTAGACCCTTAACTCTTCTCTTGGCCAAGGACACAACCTTTCACTTTGACTCGTATTGTGAGGCAGCATTTGACTCACTTAAAAATTCTCTCACTACAGCCCCCATTCTATCATCTCCAGATTGGAACCACCCGTTTGAGCTTATGTGTGATGCACCAGATTTTGCAGTTGGTACAGTCTTAGGACAGCACATCGAAAAGATGCCATACGTGATTTATTATGCAAGTAAGACCCTGAATGATGCTCAAATCAACTATACAACTACCGAAAAAGAACTTTTGGCGGTTGTATTTGCACTAGAAAAATTCAGGCCTTACTTGATTGGATCACCAATTGTTGTGTACACTGACCACTCCGTCTTGAAACATATTTTGGCGAAGAAGGATGCTAAAGATAGGCTAATACGTTGGATCCTTCTATTACAAGAATTTGATCTTGTTATTAAAGATAAGAAAGGATGTGAAAATATAGTAGCCGACCATTTATCGCGCATCTCTTCTTCACCTATGACCCTGCCGATCAATGATTCTTTTCCAGACGAACAACTCTTGAAAGTATCCACAGAACCTTGGTTCGGGGATATTATGAATTATCTTGCAACAGGACTATTCCCAGCGAATGGTCGAAACAGGACAAATATCGATTTCTGTCCCGAATAAACATTTTTACTGGGATGAACCCTATTTGTTTAAGTATTGTCCTGACCAGATCATTCGCCGATGTGTCCCTAATGATGAATTCAAGAGTGTTCTATCTTTTTGTCATGATCAAGCATGTGGAGGTTGTTGGATATATATGCCCTAGAGGCCTTCATTGTATAGGATGCTAGGGATATGTATGTACATGACAATCTTTCTTAATATGATAGTATGCTATTTGGTTTGACTTTATCTTAACGTGTGATATATTTTACTTTGTATTTATAAACATGTTGATAAAGCCCATAGGGTGTTTGCCTGACTACCGGCGATGTGATGGCAGTCATACTTGTGGGAGCTGGATAGTCAATAGGCACATCCTTAGATGTCCCTGGTCGCAGGAGTATCGAGACTGGGCATCGATACTCCAGAGTAGACTAGTGTATACATATCTAGACCCTGACGAGGGGCGATGGATTGGTCCCGCGGCCATTGGTGATGTGCACCTAAGATTGTATACAGATGCTCACTGGGTGTGAGTACACCGGACAGGACTCGTCGAGAACTGACTGGATGGTATTTATACCTAACTCAGATAGCAGTTCTCAGGTGACATGTGTGCAGGTAGTCCGTTGACCTAAGGTCGTCATTTGTCTCGTGTGAGTTCCTACTGTGCTTTGATTACTACCCTACCACGGTTCAAAGAAGTCGTGCAAACAGGTTTTAGTTGGGCACTGTCCCGAGCCACGTGGAGGCAGTGAGCGACTGTTAGGGATTCGTCTCTCCCAGTATAGGGAGTTGATATCGCACGGTGATCGGTTGGTCATTACCATAAGTCCCTGGCCAGGGCTGATTGAGAATTACTGATGGACTGATGAGTAGATTCTCGGATGGTCTTGAGCCATGCTGACATGACTTGTACGGTTATTAGGGGTCTGACGTTTACCACCTCCCTAGACTATACATGCGATACTCTTAGACGAACAGACCGGACTGCACGGATATTGTCACGGACAGGCTCAGTAGGAGTTCGGATGGATTTCCTCATCGGCCTTCTTATCGACATCTACCTGGGGACCGTTACGTACAGCTAGTGCCGCTTGTAGTCTGTGGTTAAACCCACTGCCAGCGTAGTAGTCGGGTCTTTAGAGTCCCACACAGAGATTTCCCAACTCCAGGCGAAACGATATAGAAGTCGTATGGTTTTACAACAAAGGGTTCGTACAAATACGTGTTTAAACGCACGTACGACATTCGGACAGTTTTTACTAGACGGCTTTGGTTTAAGCCAGATTCTAGTATCAGGTTATTGGATTTATACAGTCTAAAGTTTTTCCGTGTTTTCACGGATAGGAGAGGCGTTCTCATAATTTTACGGGAAGCTTCTAGAAGCATGGTGACTTGAGGGTTTAGGTGACATTATCATTAAATGATATTGTGACTCATTTTGTGTGATTCATCATGTCATTAATGCATTATTAAATACTTAATGACTCACATAGTGAATCACTCATATTGAATTAATGTAGCATGATGAATAATCACATTTATTTGTTTATTTGTTTATTCATTATGCTTCATATATTCAAGTGAGAAACAATATCATTATCATTATCTTCTTCACCTTCTCTCTCCTCAAGCTCACTCTCTCTTCAAACTCTAATCCTACCACTCATGAGTTGAGATCAAGGATTAGAATAGACTAAACACTCCATAACCTAACTCTATATGATCTAAGTTCCTTTGATTAGCAACTAGAGAAACTTAGTTACCTCAAGTTTGGAGGTGAAGCTTGGATTAGGGTTCTCGGGTGGATCATCTATCACTTAGAGGAGGCCAAGGAGGACGTAGAGATCGAAAAGACGAAGGACACGATTCACTAGGTATAATCTCTTTACATAGTAGCTAAGAACTTCTATGGTTGTTGTTAATTATCGTTTAGCAAAGATTTTCGGTTAGTCGATGTACGCTTATAGAACAAGATCGTTTTTCAAATTTCCGCCTCCCCGCAACTCGTGGGGTGTTGCACATCGACTTACAGTGGTATCAGAGCCTCACTAAAAAATAATTAACTCATTTGCAAAGTCGTATGAATTTCGAACGCAAAACGAACCGGAAAATACACGGATATCACATAGTTTCTGTCGATTTTAAAATGAAGCCTAAAAATTTTTCAGGGACCTCCAGAATAACCTACATGAAATTATAAGAACACAGGAAAAAAAATGGGCTCCTGAATCGGCCACCGATCCGCGGAACCGCGGCCGATCCCACCGATCCGCCGCGGATCCGCGGCCGAGTTGGAGCCGATTCAGCCCAGTTTTTCCCTGTTGCTCTTCCGTGATGTTTTGTCTTTTCTGGAATGATTTATTTTCTGCTCAAGTCTCAGATTTACAGAGAAGTTTTGGAGTAGAATCTAATGTGTTTGATCGATCGAAATTATACGATGTTTGCTTATTTGATTATATCTGTGAACTATATTATGTGTTCATAAACCTTCCCTAACTGCTAGTATGTCGGTTGGCAGGGGGTTCCACATATCTGTGATGTTTTTAACTGTTTGTGATTATGAACTGTATTGGTTTGTTGTGATGATTAGCCGGGGTTTTGTGATGGGTTATTGTATTAATTCATTCGATGTAATTGTAATAAGTTGTAATATTATTTTGCGGGGCACATCCAGGTTGCGGCTGTAGCCACCGTTGTATTATTTCTTTTTACTGTTTTTGCTCCTAGGATAGACCCAAGGTAGGGTGCACAAACTACCGGGTATTTTGAAGTGTTTAGTGGCCTACTCACGTCGTTGAGGGAGACCGCTTCACTTCGGGTACTTGGCGGGTAGTTTGCCATACCCGTAGGGGTCTGGGGTAGGGTAATGGCTATTCATCACAACTGTGTAATCCGTCTTTCGTTGCATGCTCAAAAGAAACGCGGATTGCTTGTATATCCAATAAAGTTCATCTGTGATCTGGAATGCCTATTATTGCGTCTGACGAATGTACAATATCTATATATGATAGCTATTTAGACGTCACTTATGTTTTACACCCGTGCTAGCCCAGCCTCCGCTCTGCCGTTAGTTAAGTAACCTAACGGGTGATGACGGGACCCCGTGGCGAATGCGGATGGTATAAGAGGACGTTGTATTTTCGTTGTTATCAGTAATGATAGGTTAATGATGTGACGCATTATTATTAATGCAAAGAAAATAAAACCTAAACTGAATCGTTGGAACAATTTCAAAACCACTCGGTTTTCTTCAAAAAGCAAATTTTAAATGCGGAGCTTAAACCACTCCTTTTTAATAAAGGCTATCATGGTTCCTTCGATCATATCAAGTTCACTACGTTAACGGTTTTTTGCCAAAATACAGCCGTAACCATCCGTCGTTTCAAATAGACAGCACATCGTATTCATGCTATGCTTGTTGGCCTACGTCAAGGCATAGTGTATGGTAGCAGTGTGTTTGCTTATTTGTTGGATAGATAGATGCATTAGTATAGGACAGACGTACAGCCTTGTTGGCCTACGTCAAGGGCATGTACGATGTACCTAAATTAATCAGGACAACGACGGGTAGAACTTGACTTGCGTCTTATGATTTGTTGGCCTACGTCAAGGTCATAAGAGCTTGGGGTAAAAATCATATCGTGAGTTTCAAACATAAAGGAAACTTGCAGATTTAGCATACCTTCTGGAGTGTGGTGACTAGAGTGGCTTCCATCTAGTGCATCATGCAATGATAGTTGGATCCCGATCCCACTGATGAGTATGATTACTCTTGGGATATTTTCTCACTTAACAATCAATGCTATAAACCAAGTAGGTGTCCAGAAAGGTGTTAGAGGGGCTACGCCTCCAGGGAAAAGAGGTTATTTAATTAAGGAACTTCGCGAAAGCGTTGGAAAACCTCCCTCGAAGTACCAACACTGGCCTGGCTGAAAGGTTAAGCAAATATTGTGACGTGTGATTAAATCCTGACTAGTTCTTCTTTTAGGTTTTGAAGAAGGATTTGAGAAAACAGTGGGAGCCATCCTGTTTAGATAAACTAATAACCAATCTAAACTTGCAAGAGCATATGCTGAGTGTTTTCTTTTCTCTCTCTCTGGCAGCTACCATGACAGGAATAAAACTATTACTTGAAAAAAATATACTGACCGGGCAGAACTATAAAGATTGGCTAAGGAACGTCAACATTGCACTGACTTATGACAAAGTAGCATATGTTACCACCGCGGTTCCTCCCCTTATCCCAGGACCAGATTCCTCAGTTGTGGACAAGGAAGTTCGCAAAACCTGGGATCTAGACTGTGAGAGAGCTAAGTGTATCGTGCTGGCGTCCATGAACAATGAACTCCAGAAACAGCACGAGAGTATGGATATTATTGTTCATAACAGAATACTGCATTTTTACCGCTCATTCTTATGCTCGTGTGTTTATAGGTAGGTGCTTTTAATCCGTGTTTGTTACATATTTGCTGGATACAGGTTCTCGGTTCTAAAACGGTGAAATTCATGGAAAACACGACAAAATCCGGGTTCCTGCCAACCACTGAGAAAACACGGTCTCCGCTCGTCATCCGTATGTTGCCAGATACCAGTTTAGGAAGACAAAATGTCAAATCAATGTCACCTTCATGCACAAGGCTCAATGGCAA
Organism: Agapanthus africanus; assembly: GCA_030015575.1. NCBI lineage: Eukaryota > Viridiplantae > Streptophyta > Magnoliopsida > Asparagales > Amaryllidaceae > Agapanthus > Agapanthus africanus. The sequence goes on along the minus strand of JASDDO010000016.1, from coordinate 266,054,979 downwards.
CAACAAGTTCCAAGAAATCTACGCGGAGCTCGAGGCAATCATGACAAATGCATCCACAAAAGTCCACCTTTCCTCAACAGAAATTCTGGAAGAAATGTGAATGTATTTTCAGAAAATACATGAACCAGAGAACAGAGCACAGAAGACCAGGGGAGCACAGAAAAAACGACACCCTAACTCTACAGTAGAGCCGCGGATCCGCGGCCAAAGTGGGGTCCAGGCCGCGGATCCACGGCCGTACTGGCGCCGCACATGCAGAATTTTGGGGGGTATATTGGTCATTCTGTTTGGGTTCTGGTAGTTGCCCTAGGGTTTCATTTCCCTGCCTATAAATACAGCAGAACTTGCCAAGCCTTAGGGTCATTCTTTTGTTCATCTTTCTTTTGTAGTTTTAGTTCTTTTTTCTTCTTCTTCTTCATTCTTGTTCCATGAAAATTGTAGTGAGAGCTTTTTGAGTGGGAGATTAATGAAGATGAGGGTTTTGTATCATTCTCTTTTGTTTCTTCTTCCCCTTGAGATTCTTGCTTCCTCTTGATCATTCAACCTCTTCATTGAGCTTGAATGGTTAAGGGTTAGTTATTGATCTCAAGGGTCGTATTCTTTCATGGAATTAGCACTTCATTTCACATGCGTTCTCTACCCTTCCCTTGATCTTGCAACCTCTTGATTGAGCTTGCAAGTTTAAGGGTTGGCTATTGATCACATGCTTGTCTTGAGTCCTAGTTTCTTGTTCTCATTATTACCCGCTTTTTATTACTTGCTTTTTATTACTTGCAATTTATTTCCTTGCACTTTAATTACTTGCAATTTATATTCATGCACTTAATTACTTGTATTCTTTTCTTTTCTTTGTTCTTTTCTTTTTGTTCTCTTTTGTTCATTTTGTGAATGTTGTATTTATTGTTGTTGTTAAGAATCATATGATATTGTAAGTTAACAATTATTTGCCCAATTCCTTTTCCCGTTATTTTCCATTGAACTCCGCCCAAACCATACGCGAGCGCTCCGTTAGGCACCGTACCCTGACAAGGTAGCGGTGATTCCTAACCGCGACCGGTTGCGTTCGGTTTGGCCGGAGGCGAAAGCAAGAGACAAGAACGGAAGGACAAGGGTAAATAAGCCGTATTCCACGAATACCGCGCTTAAATCCCCTAATCCACATTGTTGCCGATTGCTTAGCTTCAATTGGTCAAGACTCGGCTCAAAGGTTTTGAGTACGGATTTCTTTAGCTTACAATCTCGTATTTTTCTTAACAACTTTATACTTGCAAATAAACACATAGGTTAGAATCAAACTCATACAAATTCTTTATTGACTCGTCTAAGACAAGAAGGTAAAATACCACCATCTCCCTGTGGACCGACCCGTGCTCAACCGGCTAGCTGCAAAGCGACACCGTCCTGATCGCGGTTACATTTTAATTCTTTGAACATCCGACACGCCAAAAGCGTGCGATCAAATGGCGCCGTTGCCGGGAAGACGGTAGCGTATTTTCTTTCTTGTTATTCGGGTTAATATTCTTTTTGTATATATTTATAAAAAAACAAAATATTCTTTTTGTTTTTTTTGATCATTTTTGTGGGCAAGAGTGCAGATTTTTGCGTATTTGCAAACTGCAATTGTGGGGAGCAAAGTGCACATTCAATGTTAAGGTGATTGCAAAGTACAGTGCCAAAGATCCGGGTAGTTTGACCCGCGCAAGCGAACTTTTCAAGCTTACCGGATTTGATTCAACGGGGGTTTCCTAACCCAAAAACTTAACGGTACGTACTTTCCTAACACCTTCTTCTCAAATCCGACGCTTCCAATATACTATTCTTTGCAGGATTCTTTGCAAGTTCGCTAGCAACGCTAAAAATTGACTAACCCGTATTTGTTGCAGTGCCGCGCTTAAAAAAAAAAAATTTTGATTCTTTATAGAATTTTTATTGAATTGTGCATTGCATACATTAATACGGACTTAAGGGCAAGCGAACCCCACAAGATACGGTAAAGGATTTCATCACCTTTTCCGTGGCCCACAAATCACGAACTTGCGCATAACGTTTACCCGCACAAATTTAAAAGAAACTAGACTTTAAGCCTTAAGGACTTCGCGCTCACTAGGAGAAGTTAATTGTGTTTAGAACCTCGCTTAACGGTATATTGTTTACGGGATGTCTAGGAAAGTGTTAACGGCGAAACCGCCAAAAGAGAAAGGGTTATTTAATTAAGGAACTTCGCGAAAGCGTTGGAAAACCTCCCCTTATCTCTGCACTTACCTGGCCTCGTGATCAGTGTATCTTGAGCCTGTTTCTCGACACGGTTTTACTTCGACAATTAAGTTCTGGAGCAGCTCTAGTTGACCTAGGTGAACCCTAGAACGATTAGGTGTGTGGTATTTTTGTGTCGTGATTTTTTTTTTGTCCATATTCTTTTTTTTGTGTATACTTCATTCTTTTGTTAATATTTAAAAAAAAAAATTAAAAAAAATATATCACATTCATTTTTTCCCTCCTTTTCTCTACCTCTTTCTTTCTCTCTTCATATCATGGGTACTCCACCTCGCAAAACTCTTGCCGAACTTTGGTACCCACAACCAGACATAACTTCCTACGGTTCTTGTTTTGGTCGAACTTCGAACGACCCCTCCATGCCCAAAATTTCTTTGAAAGATCGGATAGACGCGTCTAGGACGAACAACTGGACCCCGCAATCCACTTCGTATCAACCGTTTCAAACATTCACCCCTTCTTGCGTTGATACCCCTTTTGAAAGTCCAGTTGTAGCCACAAGACCAATGTCTATTGCTGAACGTATTGAACAATCCCGTAGCCGATCTTTCACTCCTTTCACCACTTCAAATTCTTGGGATCAACAATTCCATTCACCTTCTTATCCAAATGTTGATCCTGCTCCTGTCCAGCCATTCAATTCCTACCAGTCCTACCCGACTTTTGCACCTTCCCTAGACATTGCTTCTATACAGCCATTTGGAGTTTTCAGTATCCATACAACTTTGAATCTTTTACTGAAACCCCTTCACAACCCATGTCTAGTCTGGAACAGTCGTTGGAAGACTTTAGGGTAGCGTCAAGCCAACAGATGATGGATTTGAATGCATCCATGGCCGCTCTCATACAACCTACTGACCCGGTAGCTAGTTTTCAACTAGCTCCAAATTTTCCAATGTATGAAGAGGCAGTAGGACAGGCTGAGAATTTGAGCGGAGAGAGTGAGGTGTATACCCTTCCAAATCAAACCTACACACCACAAATTGAATCCCATAACTCCTGTGTTGAAAGTCTATCAAGTGTCCCAAATGAATTATCAGTTGAAGATAGAATGTTTAATGAGTTGTGCAACTTTGTAGTGTTTGATTTACCAGATTGTGAAGGGACCTTGCTAAGTGAAACCACACCCAAACCTTTTGACCTCTACACCTCCATCTTAGAACCAGAATCGATTGAAATCCATGCTTTTGTTGAGGTGTCAGAGAATTTTGATTTTCACTTGATTGAGGATATTGACGCTGGGAACATTTTGGATGATGAACCCGTAGATTTGGCTAAGTTTTTCTCTTCAAATCATCATCCCGAGTCATTAAATGTTTTTCCCGAACCCCATATGCGTCTGGATTTTGAAGAGAAGTGCATGGATGTGCTAAATTTTGAGGAGAATATTGAGGATAGTTTTGAGGATGAACCAGTTTTAATTGATGGGTCGGATTTTCCCATTCATCATGTCCCTGTCATTGACTGTGTACACCCTCCTGAACCTTTAAACGATACCCCTCCTCGATCACTTCCCTCCATCCTTTCCATCGTTCCGACCTTGCAAGAACCCGTCTCACTTTTATTTACTATGTCTGCTTTACCAAGTTCGGCGTACCCATGGTTTCTCACGAATCTTGAGGGATTTGACCCCATTTCTCGACGGGTTAATAGATTAGCACAATCGCTTTTTACACATCGGTCATCACAAATTGTGCTAATCTATTCACTCCATTTGCACCCTCAAGTTCGTACTCCACTTCTTTTTCCCTTCCGCTATTCTTCTTCTCATATACCGAGACCACATTCCACTTCTCTCCGTATATAGTCTCGCGTATTCTCCATTTTTTTTCTTTACACCTTCTTTCACCAACCACTGCTTTATTACGATAAAATCTTTGAATGGTTGGTGTTAACTTTTGGCCTGTGTAAGGCCTTGTATTGCCTGATACTGTTCTATTTCCCCCCAAATCCTGAATTTCAACGCTTAACAATGGAAACACTGTTTTACTTAAGTTTGGGGGGACACCTTTTTTGTATATATTTTTTGTTTTCTTTGTTGTATATAATTAGTTTTTAGGGAGCGCCGGCAATTTTGACCCTCTTGGTTTAGCCTGACAGTGAGGGCACTGTCAAGTTTAAGTTTGGGGGTGTGCTCGGTAAGCTTTCTTCCTTCGCATTCATTTGTATATTTTGCATTTTGCATACCTTATTAAAAAAACCCATAAAAATCAGAAAATTTTCCAAAATATAAAAACTTTGTCGTCAAGTTAGCTAATAGGGTAACTTAGATTTTTATTCTGAAAAGTTTAGTTGATATGATAGAAATAACTAAATTCTAGGCTTAGGAATTGAAAACCCTAAAAATAACCCTCATTCTGTTTAAACTTGGTAAGTATACGTCCTTATAGTTTTTTTTAGAAATAGGTAATCTTGAGTTCAGTTTTTTGAGTTAAGTCAAGAAGAAGGGAAAGTATTGAAGCTTTACCGGAGGATAAGTCTGAAAAATAGTTTCTTTTCTTGAGTTCAAATTTAGAAAGTATATACCCTACAAACTGCACTTACACACACCTTGAAACTTGGGATAGTAGAGGATACCTAGAAATACTCTTGCCTGAAAGCCTAGTATGAAAGAAAAAACGGTATTTAAAGCTAAACACCAAAAAGAGCATATTGAAAAATATTTCCGGTCTTGAAAAAGAAAAAGAATAAGAAAAAGAATAAGAAAAAGAATAAATAGAATAAAGTCAAGACCTGGAAACTGCTATTTACGCTTTAAAGCTCATACATTCAGTAATCGGCCATTGGTGCCTCAAGAAGCATTAATAGTCGCATGAAAGGTGTGTGAGCAAATCCGTCCATCCTTAATAAAAAGAAGTAGTATTAGGTATTAGGGCAAGGGTATTATAGCTTGAATTGAATTCTTGAGCGTAGGGGTGCAAATATACACACACGTAGGGGTATACAATCGATGTTTGAATAAAAGATTGAAATGAAGAATAAGATTTGTGTTTTCTGTAAAGTTGATAAAAATCCCTGATTTGAGGCCGCGCTTTAGAAGGAAAACTCAGGAGAACCAACATCTTTCTAAACTTTTTTGGAACGTATATGACCTAAGGTTAAATAGATAGGAGGTGTGAAAAATAAGGGTTGGATATTTCCAACTTAGGATGATAGAATTTCTAACGTAAATACTGAACTATAGGAGTAGAATCTATGTTAACTTATGACACTAGCTTGACGGGATTTTATGGGTGTAATCTGCTGAAAACCCTCAGGAGACAACACACCTCCTACTAGGGACACCTAGGGGTTTAACGGCTTGTTGCACGTGCTCAGTGCAATCGCGTTCCCTGCGAAAGTGCGTTTAGGATTTTATTTTTTGTGAATAATTGGTTTTGCTCGGGACGAGCAAAAGTTAAGTTTGGGGGTATTTGTTCATAACAGAATACTGCATTTTTACCGCTCATTCTTATGCTCGTGTGTTTATAGGTAGGTGCTTTTAATCCGTGTTTGTTACATATTAGCTGGATACAGGTTCTCGGTTCTAAAACGGTGAAATTCATGGAAAACACGACAAAATCCGGGTTCCTGCCAACCACTGAGAAAACACGGTCTCCGCTCGTCATCCGTATGTTGCCAGATACCAGTTTAGGAAGACAAAATGTCAAATCAATGTCACCTTCATGCACAAGGCTCAATGGCAACAACAAGTTCCAAGAAATCTACGCGGAGCTCGAGGCAATCATGACAAATGCATCCACAAAAGTCCACCTTTCCTCAACAGAAATTCTGGAAGAAATGTGAATGTATTTTCAGAAAATACATGAACCAGAGAACAGAGCACAGAAGACCAGGGGAGCACAGAAAAAATGACACCCTAACTCTACAGTAGAGCCGCGGATCCGCGGCCAAAGTGGGGTCCAGGCCGCGGATCCACGGCCGTACTGGCGCCGCACATGCAGAATTTTGGGGGGTATATTGGTCATTCTGTTTGGGTTCTGGTAGTTGCCCTAGGGTTTCATTTCCCTGCCTATAAATACAGCAGAACTTGCCAAGCCTTAGGGTCATTCTTTTGTTCATCTTTCTTTTGTAGTTTTAGTTCTTTTTTCTTCTTCTTCTTCATTCTTGTTCCATGAAAATTGTAGTGAGAGCTTTTTGAGTGGGAGATTAATGAAGATGAGGGTTTTGTATCATTCTCTTTTGTTTCTTCTTCCCCTTGAGATTCTTGCTTCCTCTTGATCATTCAACCTCTTCATTGAGCTTGAATGGTTAAGGGTTAGTTATTGATCTCAAGGGTCGTATTCTTTCATGGAATTAGCACTTCATTTCACATGCGTTCTCTACCCTTCCCTTGATCTTGCAACCTCTTGATTGAGCTTGCAAGTTTAAGGGTTGGCTATTGATCACATGCTTGTCTTGAGTCCTAGTTTCTTGTTCTCTTTATTACCCGCTTTTTATTACTTGCTTTTTATTACTTGCAATTTATTTCCTTGCACTTTAATTACTTGCAATTTATATTCATGCACTTAATTACTTGTATTCTTTTCTTTTCTTTGTTCTTTTCTTTTTGTTCTCTTTTGTTCATTTTGTGAATGTTGTATTTATTGTTGTTGTTAAGAATCATATGATATTGTAAGTTAACAATTCTTTGCCCAATTCCTTTTCCCGTTATTTTCCATTGAACTCCGCCCAAACCATACGCGAGCGCTCCGTTAGGCACCGTACCCTGACAAGGTAGCGGTGATTCCTAACCGCGACCGGTTGCGTTCGGTTTGGCCGGAGGCGAAAGTAAGAGACAAGAACGGAAGGACAAGGGTAAATAAGCCGTATTCCACGAATACCGCGCTTAAATCCCCTAATCCACGTTGTTGCCGATTGCTTAGCTTCAATTGGTCAAGACTCGGCTCAAAGGTTTTGAGTACGGATTTCTTTAGCTTACAATCTCGTATTTTTCTTAACAACTTTATACTTGCAAATAAACACATAGGTTAGAATCAAACTCATACAAATTTTTTATTGACTCGTCTAAGACAAGAAGGTAAAATACCACCATCTCCCTGTGGACCGACCCGTGCTCAACCGGCTAGCTGCAAAGCGACACCGTCCTGATCGCGGTTACACTTTAATTCTTTGAACATCCGACACGCCAAAAGCGTGCGATCAATTATATCCATCTTTCTCCATTGCAAGGAATTGTATGGGGAGCACTCCCGTATCGCGAGGTATGAGACCTCAAGGAAACTTTTCCAGATGAGGTTAGCTCCAGGATCACCTGTAGGAGAGCACGTCCTGAAAATGATCAGCCTCATTGAGGAACTCGCAAAACTGGGATGCGTGCTAAAGAATGATTTGTATATCGACTTGATTTTGCAGTCCCTTCCCCACACCTCCTCTCAGTTCGTGCTAAGCTTCAACATGCACGAAATGGAAGCTGATCTTCCAAAGCTCCTCAACATGTTGAGGGTAGCAGAGACCTCCTTGAAAAAGGAGAAGACCCCCGTTCTATATGTTGGCCAATCATCCTCTTCCAAATCTAAAGCGAAAGCTAAAAGGAAGAAGAAGATGAAAGCCGCTAAACCGAAAGGTGGGGTCAAGAAGGTGCAAGGAACGAACAAGGTAGGAAGGGTGAAGGCGGATATAAACGAATGCTTTTATTGTCACAAGCAAGGGCACTGGAAGAAGGATTGTATGGCCTTCAAAGCCAAGGACAAGAAGCAAGCTGTTGCTTCTGCTTCAGGTGTGTTCGTAATCGAAAATTGTCTTTCAGTAAACTCTACATCATGGGTACTTGATACCGGTTCTGGTTCTTACATCTGTAATTCATTGCAGGATCTGAGAAATAGTATAGTACTGGGGACAGGTGATATGACTCTCCGGATGGGCAATGGAATGCATGTAGATGCTATTGCAATAGGGAATATCACCTAGGGTTGACTAGTGGGCACATTTTGGTGTTGTACAGCTGTTTTTGTATTCCCAGTATGTTGTGTAATATTATATCAGTATCTTTGTTATCTAATGAAGGATATAATTTTGCGCTTGAAAGAAATGTCATGAACATTCTCCTAAATCAAGAACTGATTGGGTAAGGCACACTGGAAAACGACATATACATACTTAATCAACCTCGAATTTTCAATATTCAAAACACGCTTAAAAGAAAGGCTCCAGATTCAAATCAAGCTTTCCTATGGCATTGTAGACTTGGTCATATAAACGAAACAAGGTTGACTAAGTTACATAAAGATGGATATCTAGATCCGTTTGAATATTCATCATATACAACTTGTCAATCATGTATCAAAGGAAAAATGACCAAATCTCCGTTCACCGGACACGGAGAAAGAGCCACAGAACTCTTGGGACTTGTACACAGTGATGTATATGGTCCAATGTCTACGCATGCACGAAGCGGTCACTCCTACTTCATCACTTTTACTGATGACTTCTCTAGGTATGGACATGTGTTCTTAATGAAACATAAATCCGAGGCCTTTGAGAAGTTTAAAGAGTATAAAAATGAAGTAGAGAAACAAACTGGTAAAAGCATCAAGACACTTCGATCTGATCGAGGTGGAGAATACTTGAGTACCAGTTTCCTTGATTGCTTAAAAGAGAATGGAATTCTCTCTCAGCTTACTCCCCCTTATACACCTCAGCATAATGGTGTATCAGAAAGGAGGAATCGCACGCTATTAGATATGGTGCGTTCAATGATGAGTAGTGCTGAGTTGCCACTTTCCTTCTGGGGTTTTGCTCTAGAATCAGCAGCATACTTATTGAATAGAGTTCCAACTAAGTCTGTGCCTACCACTCCATATGAAATGTGGAGCGGGAAGAGACCATATCTCAAGTATATCAAGATATGGGGGTGTCCGGCATATGTTAAAAAGCATAGTCCGGACAAGCTCGAGGCACGATCGGTTTTGTGCAAGTTTGTAGGATACCCCAAACATTCAAGGGGGTACATGGTCTACCACACTGAAGAACAAAAGGTGTTTGTCGCTCGCCACATTGTCTTCTTAGAGAGCGAATTTCTTGCAAAAGAAATTAGTGGGAGCGCGGTAGAGCTGGAAGAAATTCCAGAACCTCAAACTGCTGCCGAGGACATAGTGGAATCTCAGGTTTCAATAGAACCCGACGAACTAACGCCACTATGCAGATCTAGTAGGCTTTCTCATCCTCCTGAAAGACACTATGGTTTTCTTCTAGATGGGGATCGAGAGGATTGCATCATCGATGATGATGAGCCTACTAGTTTTCAGCAGGCTATCACGAGTATAGACTCGGTGAAGTGGCTGGATGCTATGAGATCCGAAATGGAATCCATGTACACCAATAAAGTATGGACTTTAGAAGTTGCTCCTCCTAGGGTGAAACCAGTTGGATGCAAATGGATCTTCAAAAAGAAGATTGGTGCACTTGGACAAGTGGAAACCTACAAAACTAGACTCGTTGCAAAAGGTTTTCGTCAAAGACCAGGATTGGACTATGATAAAACCTTTTCACCTGTAGCTATGCTTAAATCCATTCGGATCCTGCTTGCCATTGCTGCCTTCCATGACTATGAAATCTAGCAGATAGACGTAAAAACAGCTTTTCTAAATGGACATTTAGAAGAGAGTGTTTACATAGGATCAACCATAGGGTTTCTTAGACAGTGGGAGCAGCGGAAGAGTGTGCAAGTTGCTTAAATCCATCTATGGATTAAAGCAAGCATCGCGAAGTTGGAACATCTGCTTTGATGAGACAATCAAAGAATTTGACTTTATCAAAAATGTAGATGAACCATGTATTTATAGGAAGATTGTAGAAGGAGCAGTAGTCTTCCTCGTTTTGTACGTCGACGACATACTACTGATAGGGAATGATGTCCCTATGCTACAATCAGTAAAGCTCTTCTTATCACAAAAATTCTCCATGAAAGACTTGGGAGATGCAACCTACATTCTAGGCATTAAGATCTATCGTGATAGATCCAATAGAATGTTGGGAATTTCACAGTCCAGGTATATTGACACTATACTAAAGAGATTTAGTATGGAAGATTCCAAGCGCGGTAATATACCCGCTTGTCACGGGATCACCCTCTCCAAAGAGATGTCTCCAAAGACTGATGAAGAGAGGGCTCGCATGGACATTATACCCTACGCTTCGGCAGTAGGATCTATAATGTATGCGATGTTATGTACCAGACCAGATGTAGCTTACGCATTTAGTGTAGAAAGCAGGTATCAGTCTGACCCAGGTGAGAAGCATTGGATAGCGGTAAAGAAAATTCTCAAGTACCTGAAAAGGACTAAGGAGATATTCTTGATTTACGGTAATGGGGACCTCCAGGTTGAGGCTTTTACCGACTCCGGATTCTAAAGTGACAAAGATGATTCTAAATCCATTTCGGGTTTTGTGTTTACCCTCAATGGAGGGGTGGTATGTTGGAGGAGTTCCAAACAGGATACCGTCGCAGACTCAACTATGGAGGCTGAGTATATAGCTGCTAGTGAAACCGCAAAAGAAGCTGTCTGGATGAGGAAGTTCATCTCTGAACTTCAGGTAGTTCCGTCCATTGCCAATCCAATACCATTGTATTGTGATAACAATGGGGCTGTAGCATTAGCGAAGGAACCAAGGTCCCATCAAAAATCCAGGCATATCTTAAGGCGGTTTCACCTGATCAGGGAGATCGTGGATCGTCAGGAGATCGAGGTACGGAGAGTGGACACAAAAGACAACATCGCAGATCTATTCACCAAGGCCATCCCTCAAGTCCAGTTCGAGAGGCTGTTTGAGATGTTGGGCATACGGTACGCCAGCAACTGGATCTAGTGCAGACAGTGGGTACTCATTGCACCAATTATAGGCCTTAGTGCAAGTGGGAGATTATTGGATATATATGCCCTAGAGGCCTTCATTGTATAGGATGCTAGGGATATGTATGTACATGACAATCTTGCTTAAAATGATAGTACGCTATTTGGTTTGACTTTATCTTAACGTGTGATATATTTTACTTTGTATTTATAAACATGTTGATAAAGCCCATAGGGTGTTTGCCTGACTACCGGCGATGTGATGGCAGTCATACTTGTGGGAGCTGGATAGTCAATAGGCACATCCTTAGATGTCCCTGGTCGCAAGAGTATCGAGACTGGGCATCGATACTCCAGAGTAGACTAGTGTATACATATCTAGACCCTGACGAGGGGCGATAGATTGGTCCCGCAGCCATTGGTGATGTGCACCTAAGATTGTATACAGATGCTCACTGGGTGTGAGTACACCGGACAGGACTCGCCGAGAACTGACTGGATGGTATTTATACCTAACGTCAGATAGCAGTTCTCAGGTGACATGTGTGCAGGTAGTCCGTTGACCTAAGGTCGTCATTTGTCTCGTGTGAGTTCCCACTGTACTTTGATTACTACCCTACCACGGTACAAAGGAGTCGTGCAAACAGGTTTTAGTTGGACACAGTCCCGAGCCACGTGGAGGCAGTGAGCGACTGTTAGGGATTCGTCTCTCCCGGTATAGGGAGTTGATATCGCACGGTGATCGGTTGGTCATTACCATAAGTCCCTGGCCAGGGCTGATTGAGAATTACTGATGGACTGATCAGTAGATTCTCGGATGGTCTTGAGCTATGCCGACACGACTTGTACGGTTATTAGGGGTCTGACGTTTACCACCTCCTTAGACCATACATGCGATACTCTTAGACGAACAGACCGGACTGCGCGGATATTGTCACGGACAGGCTCAGTAGGAGTTCGGATGGGTTTCCTCATCGGCCTTCTTATCGACATCTATCTGGGGACCGTTACGTACAGCTAGTGCCGCTTGCGGTCTGTGGTTAAACCCACTGCCAGCGTAGTAGTCGGATCTTTAGAGTCCCACACAGAGATTTCCCAACTCCAGGCGAAACGATATAGAGGTCGTATGGTTTTACGACAAAGGGTTCGGACAAATATGTGTTTAAACGCACGTACGACATTCTGACAGTTTTTACTAGACGGCTTTGGTTTAAGCCAGATTCTAGTATCAGGTTATTGGATTTATACAGTCTAAAGTTTTTCCGTGTTTTCACAGATAGGAGGGGCGTTCTCGTAATTTTACGGGAGGCTTCTAGAAGCATGGTGACTTGAGGGTTTAGGTGGCATTATCATTAAATGATATTGTGACTCATTTTGTGTGATTCATCATGTCATTAATGCATTATTAAATGCTTAATGACTCACATAGTGAATCACTCATATTGAATTAATGTAGCATGATGAATAATCACATTTATTCATTTATTTGTTTATTCATTATGCTTCATATATCCAAGTGAGAAACAATATCATTATCATTATCTTCTTCACCTTCTCTCTCCTCAAGCTCGCTCTCTCTTCAAACTCTAATCCTACCACTCATGAGTTGAGATCAAGGATTAGAATAGACTAAACACTCCATAACCTAACTCTATATGATCTAAGTTCCTTTGATTAGCAACTAGAGAAACTTAGTTACCTCAAGTTTGGAGGTGAAACTTGGATTAGGGTTCTCGGGTGGATCATCTATCACTTAGAGGAGGCCGAGGAGGACGTAGAGATCGAAAAGACGAAGGACACGATTCACTAGGTATAATCTCTTTACATAGTAGCTAAGAACTTCTATGGTTGTTGTTAATTATCGTTTAGCAAAGATCTTCGGTTAGTCGATGTACGCTTATAGAACAAGATCGTTTTTCAAATTTCCGCCTCCCCGCAACTCGTGGGGTGTTGCACATCGACTTACAGAGGTCACTTTGGTCCTCGAAAGACGACGGAGAAGGTTTTGCAATGCGGTTTTTACTGGCTGACTTTGTTCAAAGATGCATTTTATCATTGCAAAACCTGTCTACAGTGCCAACACACGGATAGGATTTCTCAAAGAAATGAGATGCCTCTTCAACCCATCTTAGTGGTTGAAATTTTTGACGTTTGGGGTATTGACTTTATTTGTCATTTTCCCAACTCCTTTGGGAATCTGTACATATTGCTTGCGGTTGATTACGTCTCGAAATGGGTGGAAGCTATTCCTTATCGCACTAATGATAAAAAAAGGTTGTCATTAAGTTCTTAAAAGAAAATATCTTTTCGCGATTTGGACACCCTCGCGCTATCATTAGCGATAACGGGACGCATTTCTGTAATCGGTCTTTCGAGACTTTGATGCGGAAATATGCAATCAACTACAAACTTTCTACACCCTATCATCCCCAAACGAGCGGGCAGGATGAGGTTTCAAACAGACAAATCAAACAAATTTTAGAGAAAACTGTTTCTAAAAATCGAAAAGATTGGTCGACTAAATTGACGGATGCTCTTTGGGCATTCCGAACTGCATATAAAACCGATCTAGGTATGTCTCCTTACTGACTAGTGTCTGGAAAGGCTTGTCACCTTCCAGTCGAGATTGAACACAAAGCAATGTGGGCCATTAGAGAACTTAACTTTGATTTAAATCAAGCCTACAACTTTCGGAAGCTGCAATTAAACGAGCTAAGCGAACTCCGCGATGAAGCTTATGATAATGCTGTAATTGTAAAGAATCGGACTAAGGTATTTCACGATAAAAACATTTTGAGAAAAACTTTTACACCTGGTCAACAAGTCCTTCTTTATGATTCACGTCTCCATCTTCATGCGGGTAAGCTAAAATCTCGGTGGAAAGGACCTTTTGTTGTGCACTATGTATACCCGCATGGGGCAATTGAGGTTGAAAATGTTGAAAACGGTACAATTTTCAAAGTGAATGGATATGATTAAAACCGTATTTTTCCACTGACCCCACGGAGGAGCTCCTGTTTTTACAGGAGCCGCTTTATTTTGACTAAAATTCCTCCGGCTCACCTCCATTTCTTGAAAAATACTATATCATCTTTATAATGGAGGTGAGTGAAAAGAATAAGTTTGGGGGAGATTTTCATGTTCATATATTATTGCCCCCGTTAATAAAATTCCTCCCAAGTCTACAAGTTTCTGAAGATTTAACAGATGGCAACAGTGAGGACACTGTTGTAAATAGGTTTGGGGGAGGTTTGTGCTTATTTATGCATTACTTTGCATATCACTTTGCATATCACTTTGCATAAGCACAAAACATATAATAAAAATAAATAAAAAATTTGTACATAAATAAGATAATAAAAGATTAGAAAGTGAAAAAAAATTACATCCAAAAGATTAGAAAAATTTAAGAAAACCAAGAAAGTTAGAAGTTTTCTTAAACGAAACTAGTAATAAGTAGTTATGAGCCGTTGTCCCAAAGGTTAGTAAGATGAAAGAAGTCACTAATCTGCGGATAAAAATAAGTCTGGAAAATAGTTCCTATTCTGGAAGCCAAACATTTGAACATTGATACCCTACTATACGCACTTACACACGTCTTGAAACTCGGGATAGTAGAGGATACCTTGAAATGCTCTTGTCTAAAAGCCAAAGTACAAAGAAAATAATAAATGAAGCATAAAAAGATAAAATGGTGAAGAAAAATGACCACTGGTTTTGTTATCACCAAGGCAGCAATAAAAAAATATAGCGAGGGTACTTCATCACCTAGTGCCTTAAACCAACTGGTTTGGGAGTCACTGCTAAGCCTTAGGTGTTGCAAGATGAGGAAAATATTAAATACACCTTTTAAGCAAGCACATGAGTAATCGGTCGGTTAGTACCTCAAGAAGTATTAATGGTCGCATGAAAAATGTGTGAGCAAATTCCATCTAAATATCGATTAAAAAGTACTGATGCAGATGAACAAGAGTATGATAGCTTGAATTGAATTCTCCGAGTGTAGGGATGTCCAGTTCACACACGTAGGGGTATATGATCAATGTTTGGAAGAAAGGTAGGAATGAAGAATAAAGACGATGTTTTATTGAGGGATGATGTGATTTCTAACATTTTTTCATGACTATTAAGATAAGGCTCATGACAACTGAAAAGCTAGTGTAGTTGGAAACTCTAATTTTCAAAGTCTTTCTTTTACAGTTCTTATCTTTTAATGTAACTTTCACAGTCTTCCTTTTATTATGGGATTTTGTGGGTGCAATCCGCTGAAAACTCTCAGGAGACAACACTCATCCTACTAGGGACACCTAGAGGTTTAAAGGCTTGTTGCACGTGCTCAGTGCAATCGTGTTACCTACGAAAGTGTGCTAGTTAGTTTTTCTCTTTCTTTATTTTCTCCTTCTCTTAAATAAAAATAAAAGACGTTTGCTCGAGACGACCAAAATTAAGTTTGGGGGAATTTGATCAGTCGAAAATAGTGCATCTCAACACGTCAATTTCCCTACTCTTATCATTCATATATAGGTGTTTATTGTAATTATAACACAGATTACGAATTCATCTGGAAAATACCAAATACACTGTGTTATAGCTATAATCGATATTCTAAAGAGAAATTAAGTGTTTATTATTATTCGCATGATCTGTATATCTCAACACTTGTCTCGAGATTGTGTGCAGGAAATTCTCCAGGTAAAAGAGCCGGAACTGCTAAAAGTGCTGATAAAATACATCAAGTCCAAGACTTGTGATCTGGCAGTAAACAAGAAAGTATAGAAATATTCCAGACATCAGGAAAGTGCCATAAAGCCAACACAACTCAGCACTGGAAATTTCATGCAGAGATCACCTAAAAGGGCCGCGGATCCGCGGCCGAGTCAGGCCGATCCGCCGCGGATCCGCGGCCGTTCTGACTCGTTGGCGGCAGAAATTTTCTACAGAAGCTTCTTCTCAACTACAAAACTTCTTCAAGACGCTTCAGTTCCTCGAATTCTTTAGAAGCTTCCTTCCAATAGCAAGTCTTCTCTTGTAAGCTAGCTAACTACCTTAATCTAGAAACTTCTCTTTAACTACCTAGCTTCTAAGGGAAGATTGACCTAGAAGCTAAAGGGAAAACTATAAAAGGGCACCTATAGCTTCATTACAAAGGTTGTTCAAAAAATTGAGTTGTTGATCATTATTTCACACACAAGTTGAGTGACACAACTTGTAATCAAAACCCTAGCCCAAATCAAATTCAAAAGCCAATCAAGATTCATCGAGAAGCGAATCAAGCAAGCCATGAAGATCCTTTGAAGCAACGCCGATCATCATCCGAACAAGAGATCCACAAAGATCCGCGACTCAAGAAGATCGATGTGAAGCTAATTTCGATGATTTAGTTACCTCCTCAAATCTTGTAACCTCGACTTGAGTGAATTGTACCTAATCATCGATTAATAAAGGTGAAAATTATAAAATCTTGCTTTTCTTTACATTCTTGCATTATGAAAAGTTACTGAATCTTGATTCTTTCCTTTTTCATGATGTTTGAGTGAAATCTCCGCTTGTAGCGGAATCGAGAGAATAGGTAGATGATGATGATGAAATTCTTGAACAATTCTTATGTCTTATGAGTTTTGTAAACTTTAAGAAATTGAATCATCGAAGACCTAATTTGAACGAGATCGCTTTCTTGAATGTTTTCGCTCCAAATTAGAGATCAACGATCGGTGATTTAATTTGCTAGAGGCTAGAATTTGAATGATAATCAATGAAAGGACAAGAGATGGTGAAGGAGAAACCCTAGTTTCTTCAATAGATCCCTAAACCTTGTTGATCGTCATCGATCTAGCAACAAATCCTCAATAGATAAGAATTCTTAATCATTAGTATTCATCATCACTATCAATTTGACTGATTCCTACAAGCTACTTTACAAATCTTGATAATTCAATCGATTTGGACATTTTCTTGATCTTTAGTAATTCTTGGTTTTAGATCTATTTCTTTATGATTCTTGAAACTAAATTTCACAAATATTGAATCATTTTCTTTTATCCTTTAATTTTCAACTCAACTAAAACAAGTTCGAACAAATCACACTTTCTCTGTGGATGATCCACACTCGCTAAACGAACCTACAAAAGACACCGTTAATTGATTGCGGTTTACAAATTTCTTTGGTTGTGATCTATACACTTTTCAAAACACGACAATGGAAATGATATCCAATCATGCGCACTATATCTCATAGGGTGCGATTCCACCACCCCGATATACCGTTGTGCTGTAGTGTATACGGAGGAGTAAACTGAGAGAGAATCTCATTCTGTTTTAAATAGTATGGAATTCCGTGCTTAAGTATTCAACTCCCCGATCATATCGAAGGATTTGAATACCTTTACCTATCTGGTTCTAAACTTCGTACTTATATTCCTTGAAATTCTCAAAAGATTCGGTATTGTGTTTCAACAAGAACACATGTCCGTATATTGAGAGAACATCGGTGAATGTAATAAAGTACGCGGAACTATCCCTGGCATATGTAGACATAGGACCGCATACATCATTGTGTATCTGTCCAAGAGTTCGGCAGCTTTTTCTCCATTTCCAGTAAACGGAGATTTGGTCACCTTGGTCTTTGAGACATGACTGGCAAGTTTCATAAGATGTAAATTCGAACGGATTCAAATATACATCGTTATGGAACTTTAGCTCGTCTTGTCTTATCGACATGACCTAGTCTACAATACCTCAAGAAGACTTCGTTCATTTCTGAAATGTTCCTCTTGTCTGTGTTCTGTACGTTTAGAACTGTAGTTTGATTCAGAACGTGTACACTGTTATATAACATACCTTACCCAATCAACACTTGATTTAGGAAAATATTCACAATATTATTAGTACTAAATAACAGTCGCTCAGAATTTTTGTATTACCAGTTGGTAACACTAGGTGATATCTGCCAACTACTTTGGCTGCAACAATTGCATCATTCCCTACTACTAGAGACATATCACCCTTTCCCAATTCTCTACCTTTCTGTAGCCCATGTAACAAATTACATATGTGGGATCCTGATCCGGTGTCCAATACCCAGGACATAGAGATAACTGAGAATCGGTTCTTGGTAACGAACACACCCGAAGACAATGCATCAACATGCTTTTTCTTCGTTTGGTGTCGTGGGAATCCGAATATTCTCCTATTCTTTGCTCAGACTTATGACAATCATAAGATAGAGCGGAACCTAGCCCAGTATAATAAGTAAGTTCGGTCAATACATCCATATTATTATCTTGATTAAGGCATGTCATTGGTCGCTACCAGGAGAGAGAGAAGGATAATCACTTTGTGTGTGCTCTTTGCAAGATTAGATTGGTTATTTTATCTAATCAGGATGGCTCCCACTGTTTTTATCAAATCTTCCTTCAAACCCTAAAAGGTAAGATTAGACGGGATTAATTATACCCTACAGGTTCGCCAATCGTTCGGCCAGGCAGGTATCGGTACTCCAAGGGAGGTTCCACATGCTTTCGCACGGACCTAATTAAAATAAACCTCGTTTCCCTAGAGGCATAACCCCGTTAACACCTTTCTAGACACCTACTGGATTAGCTAATTGCAAAGTGCAAAACTCTCCCAGGAGTAACTCTTACTCGAAGTGCGTATCGGGATCCAACTATCATATAGAAGGTAGGCAATCTCATCGCAAATTTCAACACTTGAAATTCCCGATAATGGTTTTTACCCCTAGCATCTTATAACCTTAACGGTGGTCAATAAATCATAAGTGCTAGTCAAGTTCTACCCGTTCATTTCTTGATTGAATTAAACCTACCCATACGACCCTCAACTATGGTCAACAAAGCCGTACAAATGTCCTAATCAATCGCATCATATATTTTATAGGAAGACATCACTTAGCTACCGTACACTACGCCTTAACTATGGTCAACAAACGTAGAACGAATACTAAGTACTCTACTTCCTAAAATGACGGAGGGCTACGAATGGTTTTTAAGAAAACCTTTAACAAAATGAACTTGATATCGTTGTAGAATATTGTGATTTTGAAAAAGAGTGTTTTTGAGGCTTTTACTAGTTTCGCTAAAGAGGTCACTCCCGGTGAAGGATCTCGGCTCTTTCCTCATCGAATGAGGTGCAGGATATTCATCAAGGAATACCACTATGCAAAGCAAGAACTAGAGAAGCAATCAAAAGACAAAACCGGGTGGGTTGTAGCATTTGCTAATTTCGCTAAAGAGGTCACTCCCGGTGAAGGGATCTCGGCTCTTTCCTCATCGAATGAGGTGCTGGATATTCATCAAGGAATACCACTATGCAAAGCAAGAACTATAGCTACTCATTTTGAAAATTTGATTCTACAACATCTTTAGGTTTCTTTCTTTTCATTAATCTCATTAATGAGTCACATCATTTAATGTTTCCTAAACATTACAGAAAAATGAAACGAAAATAGAACGTAAGCTTATGCCATCCGCATTCGCCACGGGGCCCGTCATGCACCGTTATGTTACTTAACTACCGGCAGAGCGGGGACTGGACTAGCGCGGGTGCAAAACATAAGCAACGTTTATTATATATCATATCGTCTCACGCAGTTATATAATCAACATTACAGAATCAAGCAGCAGAAGCAATATATGAAATATTGGATATACTAGGATGTCCGTGTTTTAAATTTAGCCAGTAATATAAAATACGGATTCCACGGTCGTGATGAATAGCCAAACCCACATCCCTAGACTCCTACGAGAGCGGCAAGTAACCCTGCCAATTTTAGAGTTAGGAGACCCGGTCTCAACTCCTTGAGATGGTCTCCCACTGGACTCTAGAACCCGGTTACTTGTGCTCCCCGTCTTGGGTCTATCCTAATACGGAAAAGTAAATATTATACAACAATGGTGGCATCATCCTCAATCCGGAAGTGCCCCAATAAAAGAATATTACATACTGATTTTACATGAATAAAAATAAAAACTCTCATCTCAGATAGAACCCCCGGCTATTCTTTCACGACGATCCAATAAATCCTATCAACAGCAACACATGATATCACATATCATCAACGTAAGCAAATATGCGTATCCCTAAAACTTGTTGACATATAGCAATGAGATTGGGATACCCTACATATTACACTTACGGTCGCAGAAAAGAAAACAGAAAACTACAATAATTAGAATCCGCAATATCCTTAGATATCATAAACCCGGAATATCTCATATTCCGGATTTCATGCCTAACTTATAAAACATGCATTTTAGTCTCAAATTGAAAACTCTTTTCAATTGGTTGTCGGATAATTCAACAAGATTCCTGACTTAGTGATCGCGTACAATACGCAATTACGACGGAGTTTTGATCCGAATCAAAACTTCGGGACAATCGATCAATTGAGACTAAACGGCTAGGTTTAAAATATACTAACTATTTTTCATAAAACTAATTAATCTGGATTCTAATAATTGTATCACACATCACAAAGCTTGTAAAGTAACCGCGACATTAGAATTCCGCACGCAATTAGCAAACTAAACCAATTTTTCCAAGACATGAAAAATCCAGTGAGCTAAAGTTCCAAAACCGATCGTTTTAAGCCAATCCAGGAGTCGAAATGAACTCGAAACCCGCCCGAATCTTTGCGGAGGCGAAGATCCCAAAATTAACTATCGAATGGGGGGCCTCGGGGGGGTACCCACCCCCGGGGGCCACCTCGAAGTTGCCCCAAGGGGAAGGCAGACCCAAGAGCACCCAGTTGGGGTGCTCTCGGGTCACCCACCCCTAAGGCCACCTTGTGGTGGTCTTGGGGTGTGGGTCTGGCCTATGGTCCCCCCGGGGTGTGCACGCTCCACCCCATGGCTTCTCGGTTCAAACCGTGAGCCCGCGGGGTGTGCAAACAACTCATAACATCATTTTGGAAACTGTTTTTATCGGCAGTTTTTGCGCGACAAAAACGGCGAATTTCTAACGTCGCTACAAGCTAACCTAATGTTCTAGCTTGGCTCTGATACCATGAAAGTCGAACCTAGAACCACCATGAGGTTTTAGTAGCATCAAGCATGCCAAATTTTAATTGTTATTAGGTGCTAAGTTAGACTATACAAGATCTTTGCTAGAATATTAGGGTTTGTTATAAATCCATCAAGAAGGGAAGGAGGTTATACCAACGTAGATCGAGTCCTTCACTTCACATGCTCCGTGTAGTAGTCCCGCGACTCCACTAGGCTCCACTTGAGGCTTTGGACGAACTTCCTCCGATGACCTTCGTGCCGAAGATGATCCACGCGAAGTCCCTCCAACTCAAGCTACCTCTACACTAAACTCTTTAGCGTAGTAAACACGCTACACTCGATCGCTAGTCAAGTGTAGGATGGTGAAGTAGGGGATGTTAAAAGCTCACAAGTTTGTGTTCAAGCTTCATGGTTCACATCACAAGTGAGGGTTAAAGCTTGAACTATAGCAATTGAGGAAGAAGAAGAAGCTAGAGAGCAACCATGGGAGCAACTCAAGAAAATGGCTAAGTGTTGAGAATGAGCAAATAATGAATGGCAACTCTTGACCCCCATGTTAGTTATATGTATGCCCTAGAGGCTATTACTGTACATAGGATGTATATTGTAGTGGATGCTGGGACATATATAGGGAGGACTTTCTTGCTCGACATGATAGTATGCTATCTGGTTACTCTTTACCTTAACATGTATACTGATTGTCTCTCTGTTACATGTTGGCAAAGCCCTTAGGATGTGTACTTGACTACCTGGACTATGATGTGGATCATACTAGTGGGGACATGGTAGTCTATAAGTACATCCTTCAAGGTCCCTAGTCGTGGGTGTATCGAGACGGGGCATCGATATACCAGAGTAGACTAGCGTATACCTTCTCGACCCATACAGATGGGCGATGGATGATCCCATATCCATTGGTATTTGACATCAGAGATGATATACGGGTGCTCAGTGGAGACTGGGTACACTGGACGGACTCGCTGAGAACTCCCAGATGGTATTATACCTCACGTCAGATGGCAGTTCTCTGGTGACACTGGTACAGAGTAGTCTGTTGACCCGAGATCGTCATAGAGTCTTGTGTGGTTCCCACTGTGCTTTGATTTCCACCTTACCACGTCCAAGAGGGCGTGCAAAACGGTGGCTTTTGGGTACAGTCCCGAATCACATGGAGGCAATGAGCGATAGGAGGGGATTCGTCTCTCCCGGTATAGGGAGTTGATGTTGCGCTGTGTTCGATTGGCTATAACCGGAAATCCCTGGCCAGGGTTGCTGAGATATACTGGTAAGTGTTACCAGTAGTTTCTCGAACTGTTATAGACCTCATATCGACACGACTTATCGAGCTATTGGGGTCTGACGTTTACCACCCCTAGGCAAGATATGTGACATATCAGACGACGAGACCGGACTGTACAGTAGTGTTACTGGTTGGATTCACTGGAGTGTGAGCGGGCTTGCTCGTCGATCTTCTGATCGCTCAATACCCGGGTGGCCGTTACGTTTAGCAGACCGCTTGCGGCTTGTGGGTGCTTGATATGATCATCATCTGCTACCGGCGTATTGACGAGTCTTTAGAGTCCTACACAGAGGTTTCCTGGCTCAAGCAAAACGAAATAGGAGCGCATATGAGATATGTGCGGGACCGAGAATAATACCAGTATGTGATACTGTATTCGATTCTCGCGATTTGTAACATTGATCGGTTATATGCGTTATAGCCGGGTTATCGGATCAAGTGTTGATTCGATAAGTTGTTACTGTTAATATTAGTCGGTTATATGCGATATGACCGGATCATTAAATCAAGTGTTGATTTAATGATTTAATGCATAATTATATATTTGATATATTACTTTGCATTAACTAGTATTGGTTCACTTTAAATGGATTTTCTCACTTGGATTGTGCACATTGTATATGTGATATACTTTTGTATACAAGTTTGTATCATGTTTGATGATACATGCTAACTTGAGCATGTGTAAAGATTAAACCATGGCTGTGTAATGGTTAGGGTTTTCCTTTCACTTTCTTATTCATTTATTTATTTATTCTTTATGGAAAATGAAAAGCATAAAGAGAAAAATGGTTGCTAACTTTGTTTGTATTATGAAGCTTCATGAAGCTTTGACTTAGTGACCATTTTGTCTCATGCTTAACCCTAACCATTCCACTTAACCCTAGTCAATTCTGTACACTTGACCATGGTTGGTTTATGATAAGTATTCTTTTCTTTTCTATTTTCTAATCAACTTATCATAACATTATCATCTTCTTCTTCTTCTTCTTCAAGATGAAGAAGCTAGACTTCATCAATGGTGACTTGATGAAATGAGTGAGAAATCCAATTCTAAAGTCTACCCACTTCCTATTTCTTCATCCTCTACCTCTTGCCAAGTAGTAGAGTGTGTTTTCTTCACAAGTTTCTTGACTTGGTGAAGTTGGAGCTTGATCTAGTGATGCCTCGACGTAGATCATCTTCGGTACGAAGCCGACGACCTTGCCCGCCTATTTCTCCAATGAAGCCGACGCTTGAGCCCGGGATTTCATTTGGACAGCGAGGAGAGTTCATTGCGGAGCTATGGAGGTAGAGGACCGGATCTACAAAGGTTGTATTTCCGTTTTCTCTTTAGCTAAGTTGTTAGGTAGTTTCTTTGTCGCCTAAACTTAGAGCTTCGATGTTTCGATCGGATTATCAAATTTCGTCTGTGTTTTTTCGGATAATTTTACAATATGTTAAAAAGTTCGACCGGATATAAATACCCACTTTTTCCCCTGCCGGGAAATTTCCAATTGTTGGACTTTTCCGTAGTTTAACGACGTTCTAAGTAGTGCAAGTAATGCGATGGTCCCTCTAGAAGACAACAAACCTTAACTCGATTATGTGACCATCTTGAACTGCCCTTTGAACCTTCGGGTTTGGGGGAGTACGGCGTGCCACATGTGAGGCGATGGCTTGACCCTTCTACGGCTGGACCGTTGGTACTGAGGCACAAACTGAATGTTTTTAGACTTGTTTCATGTGTTGATCTGTATCGGGAAAACTTGGGTGTTTGAATGTTTGATCGGAAAGTTTAACATTTTCTAATTATCTGGAATGTGATACAATAATTGGAATTCACAAGAAGTTATGAGATAACTGAATGAATATTATAAACATAGCAGTTTAGTCTCACTTGATCGGTTGCCACGGAATTTTGATGCGATCAAAAGTCCGTCGCAATCACGTAGCGTACGCGGATACTCGCCGGGTAAATTTAATAGACAGCTACACCCCATAGCCCCGACCAAGTGACTGTAGGAGAACCCCATCGCCAAAAGCATCCGTTCGGGTGCTCGCGGTGGCGGTGTTCCGCCTTGGTGCACTTCGTCGACGGTATCAGGGGTGCGGCCGCCTACTAAAGTTTGCGACGAACATTCGATCAAAATGTCGGGAATCTTGTTGAATTGCCCGACTTGATATTGAAAAGTGTTTTCGATAATGAGACTAAAATACGGGGTTTATAATTGTTAGGCATGTGATGTCTAAGGAATTCATTGATTAGGCATGCGATGTCTAAAGGGGTTGCGGATTCCAATTGTTGTAGTTTTACACTTTCTTTTCTGTGACCGTAAGTGTAATATGTGATATCGCCGGTTTCGTTGCTATATGTCAACGACAATTGGGATGGACATATTTACTTACGTTGATGACATGTGATGTTATGTGTTGCTGGATATGTTATATTGGATCATCGTGTTTGAATAGCCGGGGGTTTTTATGTGAGATGAGTGTTTTTCTTTTTCATTCATGTAAAAACTTGTATGTAATATTCTTTTATTGGGGCACTTCCAGGTTGCGGAAGTTGTCACCCTTTGTATATTATTTACTTTTTCGCATTAGGATAGACCCAAGGAGGAGGGCACAAGTAACCGGGTTCTGGAGTCCAGTGGGAGACCAACTCGAGGAGTCGAGTTCGGGTCTCCTAACTCTAGAATTGGTAGGGTTGCTTGCCGCTCTCGTAGGGGTCTTGGGGTGTAGGTTTGGCTATTCATCGCGACCGTGGAATCCGTGTTTTATACTGGCTCGTATTGAAAACACGGACGTCCTAGTATATCCAATATTTCATATGATTCTTCTGCTGCGATATCTGTGATGTGATCATGTGATGTTCTGTGATAGATACTGCATATAGTATATATGATATATTATATAGGCGTTACTTATGTTTTACACCCGCGCTATCCCTGCCCCGCTCTGCCGTTAGTTACCTAACCTAACGGTGCACGAGGGGACATCGAGGCGAATGCGGATGGCATAAGTGTACGTCGTATTTATCTGTGATGTTTAGGTACTTAAATGATGGGACTTCATTAATGTGATTAATGAAAGAAAAGAAACCTAAGATATTGTGGAATCGAATTTCAAAATAAAACAGGTAGCTACAGTTCTTGCTTTGCACAGCGGTATATATGATATATCATGCACCTTATTCGATAAGGAAAGGACCGAGATCCCTTCACCGGGAGTGACTCCTTTAGCAATAACTGGCAGATGCTACACACTCGGTTTTTCTTTTGATTGCTTTTAAGAGTTTTTGCTTTGCACGGTGATATATATGATATATCCCGCACCTCATTCGACGAGGAAAGGACCGACGATCCCTTCACCGGGAGTGACTCCTTTAGCAAAACTAGAAAAGCCTCAAAAGCACTCCATTTTAAAATCATTTGATTCTACAACGATATCAAGTTCATTACGCAATAGGTTTTCAGAAAAACCTGTCGTAGCCCTCCGTCATTTCTGGTAAGTACTAGTTAGTATTCGTGCTACGTTTGTTGACTATGTTAAGGCGTAGTGTGCGGTAGCTAATTAGTGCTTATCTGTATAAGCATATGATGCGATTAGATTAGGGTAGTCGTGCGACTTTGTTGACTATGTTAAGGGTCGTGCGGGTGGGTTTAATTCAATTGGGAAATGACGGGTTGAACTTGACCAGCACTTATGATTTGTTGACTATGTTAAGATCATATAGCTGCTAGGGGCAAAACATTATTGGGAATTTCAAGTGTTGAAATTTGCAATGAGATTGCATACCTTCTATGAGATAGTTGGATCCCGATACCCGCTGCGAGTAAGAGTTACTCCTGGGAGAGTTTTACACATTACAATTAGCCGATCAAGTAGGTGTCTAGAAAGGTGTTAACGAGGTTACGCCTCTGGGAAAACGAGGTTTACATTAATTAGGTTCGTGCGAAAGCACGGTGGACCTCCCTCAAAGTACCGACACTGGCCTGGCTGAAAGATTGGCGAACTTGTAGTGTGTAATTAATCCCGGCTAGTCTTTCCTTTTAGGGTTTGAAGGAAGATTTGATAAAAAGCAGTGGGAGCCATCCTGATTAGATAAATTAATAACCAATCTATTCTTGCAAGAGCGCACGCTGAGTGTTTTCTTCTCTCTCTCTCCAGGTAGCGACCATATCACGCCTTAATCAAGATAATAAAACGGAAAATTGACCGTACCCGCTTGTTATACTGAGCTGGGGAACGTTGGTCCCACTCCAACTTATAATTGTTATAAGACAGAGCAGGAAATAGGGGAATACCAGATTTCCCGTGCCGCCCAAACGAAGAGAGTGCATGATGATGCATCATCTTCGGGTGTGTTCATTATAAAGAATTGTTTCAAGGTATCCTCCGAACCCTGGGTATATGATACCGGATAAGGATCCCAGATATGTAATCTGTTACATAGGACTACAAAAGGGTAGAAAAACTGAGAACGGGTGATAAGTTTCATGAGGCAGAAAACGGGGCAAGAGTTGCAGCCAAGTCTGTTGGTCACTGTCACCCTGTATTACCGATACATTGATTCTGAACGAATGTTATTAGATGCCGAACCTGATATACAAAATCATATCAGTCTCTTTATTAGTAAAGAAAGGATATAATTTTGTATTGATGGATAATGTTTTGAACATTTCCTATATCAAAAGTTGATCGGTTCAGGCACATTATCTAAAAGCATTAATGTTCTAAATCAAACTACAGTTCTTAATATACGGAACACACACAAGAGGAAGAGTTCAGAAATGAACGGATCCTTCTTGAAGCATTGTAGACTAGGTCATATCAATGCGACCCGACTAGCTGTAGTTACACATAGATGCATATTTAAATCTGTAACATTTCAAAATGATAAAATATTAATTTTAGGAATTTTTATAATTTAATATTATTTTATTGAATATTTTAATATTTCGGTATTATTAAATACAAATAAATGGGAAAAATTTTGGAAAAATTATGGAAAATTCTAAAATAGGGTAAATTAGAGAATTATGACATTTTAAAGTTTTTGTGATTAGTTTGACACTAATTTAGTGCTAATCGCGATTAAAAATCGCTAATCGGTTTTTAGCAATTTTGTGCAAAACATGCACATATCTTTTTCTCTACACTTGTGCATTTCTACAATGGCTTTTCACTTTGGATTTACTATTTGAGTGAGAAGGGTTTTAAGAAAAGAGAAAGAAAAGAAATGGAAAAGAAATGGAAAAAAGATTAAAGAAATTGGTAGTAGGTGAGAGAGAGATATGGGCACCATTGACTAAAGATTTAGCCATTTTCTTCCCTTCATTTCCCCTCCCTATTCTCCTCTCTCCTGCTGTTGCTGCTCCCTCACTTCCCTCCCTCTTCAACTCCTCAAATCACCATGAAAACAAACTCAAAACCCTACCCCCATTTCACTAAAAAGATGCACGAGCTCAAGACCTACATGATGGACCAAGAAAGCATGGATTTTTGCCACTAGGGGCAACTCAAGAAAATTCTTGAGTTGCCAAATGAGGTAATTACTGAACCATTAGCTTAGTTTTAGTATTACTTATACCCCATGTTTAGTTTTGAACCGATATTGTGTGAATTGGTGACATGGGAAAAACTTAGTTAGGGTTTGAGGGAAACTTGTGTTGTATTGTGAAATTGAGTTCAATAGAGGCTGCACCAGCACCCTAGTGTATGAATTGAGACCCTAACCTGAAGCTTAAACCCATAATACGGATTTTAGAAACCGATATCGGAGAATTTATGAAATCTGTGAAGGGTATATTGAATCTGCTATCACCCGAGACACCCTAAATTAAAATTGATTGGACAGTGGTATGTGCAGGCACCCAGGAAGCTACCACCCCCTAGCCCCTACTTCCACTTCCAGGCCGCAAATTCCTCCATTCTGGCCGCAATTTGCGGCCAGACCATGATGGAATTGGCTCGTTTTGGTTTTGGTGTTCCCTTATCTATATATTAGGCCCCTGGTATACATAGAATTGTCTAATTGGACCTAGGGTGAAATCTGGGACATATTTCCTAAGTTGCTGTTTTGGATTCGTGTTCCGTATTCCGTATTTTTAAGTCTGAATTTGTGTCTTGTGTTTTACCTCGACTATTTGGCGTTTATACGACGATATAGAGGATTTACTGATGGTTTTGAAGGCGTGCCATGGGTTTTAACCTATAGGCCCCTTATCGTATCGTTTTGGATTTCATGTGCCGTTTTAGCATGGATTTGGTTTTAATGCGCATATACGATACTTTGATGTAGGTACCCATGAAGACTTCGGGATGACAAGCAAATGCGTGGTGACGTCCGCAAATGAGACGCAAGGTGAGTAGATTATATCTACAGGGGGAAGTCGGGTGGATGGCGTATAGCACCCCCGCAGTCCGTAGTTGTGATATTATATATATATGATAGTTAGGTGTACTATGAATAGTGTATAGTTAGAAGTGACTAGTGTAGTTCATAGTCGCGAACCATAGAATAGATTTACACCTACACGCACATCCTTGCTTATTCATTATACTTGCACTGTGTTTGATGATATTGGACGACATTGGAGATGAGTCGATGATGTTGGGATTTGTGCCGCGAGATCGGTGATTTGATGTGATTCGTATTTGGGATACGATACGTGATCTCTAGCGGGCCTTGGGATCTCTAGCGGGCCTTGGGACGTGTGTTTACACATGCATTTATATAGACGGTATCGATTGTACTAGACTTAGATCAGTACCCCAGATTATGTGATATGATGATAGTGATACCTGAGACGTGATGAGATAGGGTGATATTGACCCGTACCCAGCTATTGGGATGCCGTACGACGATTTACCGTACGAGCCTATATTGATGATAGATCCGCGCTCATGACTTGAGGTTGTCATATGATATACTATATCGTTCACGATATTATTGAGGCGGGATCACCGACTATTATATCTATATATTTATCGACTCAGATTTAGGTGGTTTCCATACCCCTCCCGATTTACTTGATACTTAGATCTGTAGTTTGCATAGTAGATGTTAGACTAGACCCGAGTCATACCTATTTCAAAAACTACGAATCAAGAATATCTTAAAAGACAAGTAAAGAGATTCTACGGGTATTTTTCAAAGGACGTATCTTTCTTAAAATATACTGTAGCCCTTATTTTACTAAAAAATCCGGATTCGTCTTATTTCAAACGACATAACTGCATTATATATACATATTGATGTAGATTCTTCACTATGGTATTGATTATTTGATTTCCGCATATTCATGCTATTCACATTGCCTTGCATATGTTTATTGCTATACTATCATCATGCTGTTAGGACACCAGCACTATTATCGATGATGCGTATGTTCCACGTACACTATTTGTCGGCTCACACACTTCATCATCGATAATTGCCATGCCACTACACTGTAGTACTGTTGCATTCATGATATGATTCTTGCATGGCATATTGTACACTTATACCTGTACGCAAACATAGATGATTCGGACTTGATTAGAGATTTGGGAACCGCATGATGTTCTTCAAAACTGATTCGTTTTAAAATAGCGGTTTCCCTCGACATGTGCACATTACTATTCCATGTTGCATGACTAATGATATGCTTACCTTTCTTACATGTCGCATACATTATGTTTTGATTATACGCATTGAGATATGTTGTTTCCATGATATTTCTGGATTTGGGAATTGTGGGTATTTCAAAAGAGAATATATAATTGTGTTAAAATCCCGGTTACCCTTGATATGATATTTCAGTGCGTCCACCATGTGTTTTCTCGGTGCTGAGAGCGATATGTGAAACCCGATTCGAGGAGGCGGATGAGGCCGATTGCGGGTACATGGTGGGCCCGGTATGGTACCCCGGGGCGAGAACGGTTTTGCTGTGTAGTAGACGGTGAGCCTGGCAGAGGGACTACTACCTACCGGTGATTGTATTTGAGCTCGGCGGATATCTGGAGGATACCGACCGGAGTTGAGAGATGGATATAGGCTGACCCGTACTGCCGGGGCCGAGGGCCGATACCGCAGACGGAGCCCCATATGGATGAGGATATGGGCTGACCCGTACTGCCGGGGCCGAGGGCCGATACCGCAGACGGAGCCCCATATGGACGAGGATTTACGTGCCGATGCTAGGCACAGGTTTCATGACGTTTTTCCATGATTTTGTTTATATCCTCATATTTGCATACATGATGCTTATTGTCATTGGGTGACGGGTGGACGGGTTCCACGTTTTTACAGACTTGATCATATACAGACTGGATTTACACTGATCATACTTCATTTGTATATATAACAGGGTATGAGGCGCTGTTATGTATACCCTTACACCAATATTAGTGGTATGGGACGCTAATATATGTGTATTGATATCCTTTTGATACTTCATCATATTTACTTCATGCAGACATACCTTATACTGATGACATGTTATTACCTGAGTACCTGGCACTACATACATGTTTAGATGTTACCTTGCCACCTTATCATACTTCAGATGTACTCTTGTGGTTATATTACTGATTGTTGACCTAGGTTTATGTCTTGCATTCGGTTTATGCTTGTAGATATTTCTATTCACGAGTTGGCAACTCACCCCCGTTGTGCCACAGTTCTTGCAGGTTCTGCCGTACAGGTTCCATTGCGGCATTTCTGGCACACTACTTTCTTGCAGGTGAATTGCTTTTGGTAGGTGGATTCTTTTGCATCAAGAACCACCATTGTATTTATTTTATCCATTGTATCTAGAATTTCCATCAACCAAAACTTGTATATTGTTTCAGACTCAGACTTTAGTGATGTATTATTTGGCCTTAGAGTCGCGCTTAGTAGTATTGCGGTTTTCATGCTTACTGTTTCTTTTGGATTTGATCCTCGCCTTTCGGCGTTGTATATTATATTGCATGTGTGGTTGTGACCGTCAATTGACGAAGAGCTAGCTCCCGCTTGGAGATGCCTTTTACCATTGTATATATGTTATTCTTGTTGTACCCCGTTCGGGGCCAGTATTTACAAAAGAAACTCTGCCGAAATTTTTAGAAAAGACTTTACCTTTTAAAAAATACACATTCGGCTTAGTTATTTAAAAACCTTGACTTCAAACATGTTTTCCTTCACTTCTTAAAAACCAGTTTTCTTACTTACTCTTAAAATGGTTTTAGATTTCTGGGCTTTGGCTTACTTGGATCAGATGGAGTCCTATAGACTTCATATGGTTCAAGGGCCAGTCACGTGCTCTTTCGGGTCGTGACAAAATCTGTTTGAATTTACATCTTGTGAAACTTGCCAGTCATGTCACAAAGATTAGATGACCATAGCCCTGTTTATTGGA
This sequence comes from Agapanthus africanus, assembly GCA_030015575.1. NCBI lineage: Eukaryota > Viridiplantae > Streptophyta > Magnoliopsida > Asparagales > Amaryllidaceae > Agapanthus > Agapanthus africanus. The sequence continues at coordinate 266,023,226 of JASDDO010000016.1, read as the reverse complement.
AACAGAGAAAGAGTTAGTAAACTCTTGGGATGATACATGTTGATGTATAAAGGTCCCCTGTTTACACATGCCAAGACCGGTTCTTTGTACTTCATTACATTCTCTGATCATCTCTTTAGATTCAGACATATGTTCCTGTTGAAACACAAGTTCGAACCTTTTGAGATATTCACAGAATATAAGTTAGAAGTAGAGAACCAAAATACGGGTATAAGTATTATGTCCTTTGATGTGATCAAGGAGGAGAATACTTGTGCATGGAATTCCTGGACTATTCTAAAGGAGAATGAGATTCTCTCTCAGCATTACTCCTCCGTATACACCATAGCACGATGGTATATCGGGGCGGAGCAATCACACCCTATATGATAAGGTGTGCTCTATGATGAGTACTACTGAGTTACCTATTTCCTTTGGGAAATATGCACTTATGAAGTTGCATACCTATTGAATAGGGTTCAAATCAAACCAGAAGCCTACCACTTCATATGAGATATGGAAAGGGAAGAGCCCATATCTTAAGTTAGTTAAGATTTGGGGTTGTCCGGCCTATGTCTAAAAGCAAAATCCGGACAAGCTCGAGGCAAGGACTGTTATGTAGAACTGGAAATGTTCCAGCTATACAAACTGCAGCTGATGATTTGACAGAACCAAAGGATTCAGTAGATTCCAACGAACCTCAGCCTCTCCGCCGATCTAGTAGGGTTCCTCACCCACCTGAGAGTTGCTTCGGTTTCTCGATGACAGTGGGAGCGAGGATTGCATCATGAGATGATGACCCAACTAGCTTCGAGCTGGCCATCAGGAGTAAGACTCTGTAAGAATGGCTAGATGCTTAGTGATCTGAGATGGAATCCTTATACACCAACAAAGTATGGACTTTAGTTGCTATATCTGAAGGGTTAAATCCCCATCAGGAGCAAGTATATCTTGAGAAGATTACTTGGTGTAGATGGAAAAGTTGAGACTTTCAAAGCTAGACTTGTTAAAGGTTTTCGTCATCGACCAGGCGTGGATAATGATGAAACCTTTTTCTAAGGATCTATGCTTAAGTCCATCCAGATCCTACTTGCCACGGCTACATACCATGACTACGATATCTGGCGGTTGGGTGCCACGACTGCTTTTCTAAATGATGTTTTAGAAGAGTGTGTCTATAAGTACACAGCCAGAAGGCCTCGTAGACAGTGGGAGCAGCGGAAACGTGTGCAAGATGTTTTATGTGATAAAGCAGGCATCGCGGAGTTGCAACATCTGTTTTGATGTGATAGTCAAAGAGTTTGACATCATCAAAATGGTAGATGGACCTTGTATATACAAAAAGGTAGTAGGGAGTATGGTAATGATCCTCGTAGAGTACGTGGATGACATACTCTTGATAGGGAAGGAGTTTCCTATGCTACGCTCGGTCAATATCCGCTTATCACAAGGATTCTCCGTATAGGATCAAAGTGATACCTCCTAAATCCTGATTTAGGATCTATGAGATAGATCTAATTGGATGTTAGGAATCTCACTGGCAGAAGTGAGATGGTATCAATTGGTCCTGGGGAGAATCACTAGAAGGGTTCCAGGGTGATAAAGACGACTGAATGTCAGTCGCAGGCATTGTCTTTACCCTCAGTAAAGAGACGGTATGTTGGAAGAGTTCCAAGCTAGATACCGTGACATACTAGACGATAATGGCTGGATACATCGCTACTTTAGATGCTACCAAAGAGGAAGTCTGGGTGTATAATTGTTCATGAGATGAACTTAGTTCCTCCCATTGTGTGACAGTGGAGTTGTGGCTTATGCCAAGGAACGTCCGTCCCATCAGTGATCCAGACATATTCTAAGGCAGTATCACCTGATCATGGAGATGGCTGATCTCCAAGGTGATCGAGGTTAGGAGAGTAGACTCAGAGGACAACACGGTGGATCCACTCACGAAGGCCTATTCCCAGAGAGAGATTTTTATGGGATGGTTGAGTATGAGATACTACAACCACTGCTACAGATGGCCCTAGTGCAAGTGGGAGATTGTTAGTTATATGTATGCCCTAGAGGCCATTACTGTACATAGGATGTATATTGTAGTGGATGCTGGGACATATATAGGGAGGACTTTCTTGCTCGACATGATAGTATGCTATCTGGTTACTCTTTACCTTAACATGTATACTGATTGTCTCTCTGTTACATGTTGGCAAAGCCCTTAGGATGTGTACTTGACTACCTGGACTATGATGTGGATCATACTAGTGGGGACATGGTAGTCTATAAGTACATCCTTCAAGGTCCCTAGTCGTGGGTGTATCGAGACGGGGCATCGATATACCAGAGTAGACTAGCGTATACCTTCTCGACCCATACAGATGGGCGATGGATGATCCCATATCCATTGGTATTTGACATCAGAGATGATATACGGGTGCTCAGTGGAGACTGGGTACACTGGACGGACTCGCTGAGAACTCCCAGATAATATTATACCTCACGTCAGATGGCAGTTTTCTGGTGACACTGGTACAGAGTAGTCTGTTGACCCGAGATCGTCATAGAGTCTTGCGTGGTTCCCACTGTGCTTTGATTTCCACCTTACCACGTCCAAGAGGGCGTGCAAAACGGTGGCTTTTGGGTACAGTCCCGAATCACATGGAGGCAATGAGCGATAGGAGGGGATTCGTCTCTCCCGGTATAGGGAGTTGATGTTGCGCTGTGTTCGATTGGCTATAACCGGAAATCCCTGGCCAGGGTTACTGAGATATACTGGTAAGTGTTACCAGTAGTTTCTCGAACTGTTATAGACCTCATATCGACACGACTTATCGAGCTATTGGGGTCTGACGTTTACCACCCCTAGGCAAGATATGTGACATATCAGACGACGAGACCGGACTGTACGGTAGTGTTACTGGTTGGATTCACTGGAGTGTGAGCGGGATTGCTCGTCGATCTTCTGATCGCTCAATACCCAGGTGGCCGTTACGTTTAGCAGACCGCTTGCGGCTTGTGGGTGCTTGATATGATCATCATCTGCTACCGGCGTATTGACGAGTCTTTAGAGTCCTACACAGAGGTTTCCTGGCTCAAGCAAAACGAAATAGGAGCGCATATGAGATATGTGCGGGACCGAGAATAATACCAGTATGTGATACTGTATTCGATTCTCGCGATTTGTAACATTGATCGGTTATATGCGTTATAGCCGGGTTATCGGATCAAGTGTTGATTCGATAAGTTGTTACTGTTAATATTAGTCGGTTATATGCGATATGACCGGATCATTAAATCAAGTGTTGATTTAATGATTTAATGCATAATTATATATTTGATATATTACTTTGCATTAACTAGTATTGGTTCACTTTAAATGGATTTTCTCACTTGGATTGTGCACATTGTATATGTGATATACTTTTGTATACAAGTTTGTATCATGTTTGATGATACATGCTAACTTGAGCATGTGTAAAGATTAAACCATGGTTGTGTAATGGTTAGGGTTTTCCTTTCACTTTCTTATTCATTTATTTATTTATTCTTTATGGAAAATGAAAAGCATAAAGAGAAAAATGGTTGCTAACTTTGTTTGTATTATGAAGCTTCATGAAGCTTTGACTTAGTGACCATTCTGTCTCATGCTTAACCCTAACCATTCCACTTAACCCTAGTCAATTCTGTACACTTGACCATGGTTGGTTTATGATAAGTATTCTTTTCTTTTCTATTTTCTAATCAACTTATCATAACATTATCATCTTCTTCTTCTTCTTCTTCAAGATGAAGAAGCTAGACTTCATCAATGGTGACTTGATGAAATGAGTGAGAAATCCAATTCTAAAGTCTACCCACTTCCTATTTCTTCATCCTCTACCTCTTGCCAAGTAGTAGAGTGTGTTTTCTTCACAAGTTTCTTGACTTGGTGAAGTTGGAGCTTGATCTAGTGATGCCTCGACGTAGATCATCTTCGGCACGAAGCCGACGACCTTGCCCGCCTATTTCTCCAATGAAGCCGACGCTTGAGCCCGGGATTTCATTTGGACAGCGAGGAGAGTTCATTGCGGAGCTATGGAGGTGGAGGACCAGATCTACAAAGGTTGTATTTCCGTTTTCTCTTTAGCTAAGTTGTTAGCTAGTTTCTTTGTCGCCTAAACTTCTAGCCAACGATCTTGTTAGGGTTTCTCGGCACCGTTAAAATTAGAAATTGGCATGGTTGATGCCTTGTGAGACCTCATTAGCGTGCCTTGGAACCCTACACCCCACTCATTCAAGCATGGAATTTTGAAATATAAAATTGCAACCATACTTGAATAGTGAGTCAAGATGAATAAACAAATATAAATCCCATGCTTGCAACCATGCTCTCATTTTCCACCTCATTTCTATTTTCACAAAATAGAATTTTATGCCATGCTTCATTATTATTATTATTATTTTTATTATATATATATATATTAATATATATATATATTATGAAGAATAATTAGTGAGCTAATGATATTAGTGTAGGGATGTCTAGCACGACAGCAAGGTTTCGGGAGGCATCGTCCATGCCATTTTCAAATATTTTGTCATGCTAAACAATCCTAACCCTAGAATCTTAACTAGAGATTTAGACGAAACAATATGTAAACAACTTTACATCTAAGTGAATACGGAATACAACCTTTGTAGATCGGTCCTTCACTTCAATAGCTCCGTGTAGTAGTCTCTTCGCTCCAAGTAGTGATCTTCCGGACTCTAGAATGGCTCTACAAGATGAAAGGAATAAGCTTGCACGAAGTCTTCAAGGCCGAAGATGATCTACGTCGAGGAGACACTAACCCAAGCTACCTCTTCACTAATTAGATATTAGTGAAGCTAACACCCTAAACTAAATGGCTAATCTAGTAGATGATGATGAAGTAGGATTTTTGCTCACTTTAGAAATCTTTTTCTCACTATTTTTCTTCACCTCTCAAAAATCTAGAGAGCTCACTCTTGATGAAGATCAAGATGAAGAAGATAATAGAATGAATGAATGATAGAGGCAACCATGGGTGAGAAATATCTCATATAACTCATGTAGAGACTTTACCATGGGTTTAGATAATGGTTAGGTTAATAAATATCTAAGGTAAGACAAAACTAGTGGACTAAGTCAATGGGTCTACAAGCTTCACCCATGTGACTAATTTCCAACTAATTTGGATTTACTTTAAATAAATAAACCTTGCATTATCATGAGCATGGTGTGAGTCTCATACACCCATGTAGCATGTGACATCAAGCATGACACAAAAAGAAACACAATTGATATATATCATATATATATTAAAAGCATAAGTAAGAAAATAAATGCTTAAGTGAGCTAATATTAGTTAATGCAAATTAATATATCAAATATATAATTATACATTAAATCAACAATTGATTTAATAATCCGGTTATATCTCATATGACCGACTAACATTATTTGTATCAACTTATCGAATCAACACTTGATTCGATAACCCGGCTATATCTCATATAACCGACCGATATCATAAATCGCGAGAATAGAATACGGCATCACATACTCGTATTAATCTCGGTCTCGCACATATCACATATGTGCTCCTACTTCGTTTTGCCTGAGCCAGTAAACCTATGTGTAGGACTCTAAAGACTCGTCAATACGCCGGCAGTAGGTGATGATCATATCAAGCACCCACAAGCCATCAGCTGTACTAGCTGGACGTAACGGCTACCCGGGTATTGAGCGATCAGAAGATCAACAAGCAATCCTGCTCATACTCCTGTAAAGCCTGTCAGTAACACTACCGTACAGTCCGGTCTCTTCGTCTGATATGTCGCATATCTAGTCTAGGGGTGATAAGCGTCAGACCCCATTAACATTTAAGTCGTGTCGATGTGAGGCTTATAACGGGTCGAGAAACTACTGATAACACTTACCAGTAGATCTCTGTATCAGCCCTGGCCAGGGACTTCCTGTTATAGCCAATCGAGCACAGCACAACATCAACCCCCAATACCGGGAGAGACGAATCCCCTCCTATCGTTCATTGCCTCCATGTGATTCGGGACTGTACCCAAAAGCCACCGCTTTGCACGTTCTCTTGAACGTGGTGAGGTGGAAATCAAAGCACAGTAGGAATCACACAAGACTCTATGATGATCTCGGGTCTACAGACTAACCTGTACCAGTGTCACCAGAGAACTGCTATCTGACGATAGGTATAATACCAACTAGGAGTTCTCGGCGAGTCCGTTCAGTTTACCCAGTCTCCACTGAGCATGCGTATACCATCTTTGATGTCAAACACCAATGGATGTGGGATCATCCATCACCCATCATATGGGTCAAGAAGCGTATACGCTAGTCTACTCTGGAGTATCGATGCCGTGTCTCGATACACCCTCGACTAGGAACAATTAAATAATGTACTTATGGACTACTCTGGCCCCCACTAGTATAATCTACATCATAGTCCTGGTAGTCAAGTACACATCCTAAGGGCTTTATCAACATGAAAGAGCAAGACAGTATCACAATACAAATCTACATGTTAAGACAAAGAGCAACCAGATAGCATACTATCATGTCGAGCAAGAAAGTCCTCTCTATATATGTCCAAGCATCCACTATAATATACATCATATGTATAATAATGGCCTCTAGGGCATACACATAACTAACAATCTCCCACTTGCACTAAGGCCAGTTGTTGTAGTATCTCATACCCAACATCCCGAAGAGTCTCTCAAATTGTATCTGGGGTATGGCCTTCGTGAGTGGATCCGCCGTGTTGTTCTTCGTGTCAACTCTCCTGACCTCGATCTCCCGGCGATCAACTATCTCCCAGATGAGGTGATACCGCCTCAGAATATGCCTGGATCGCTGATGGGACCTGGGTTCCTTGGCCAAAGCCACTGCTCCATTGTTATCGCAATACAAAGGTATTGGATGATCAATAGACGGAACCACACCAAGTTCATTTATGAACTTCTTCATCCAGACAGCCTCTTTGGCAGCCTCTTTGGCAGCATCGTTGGCAGCGATGTATTCAGCCTCCATCGTCGAGTCTGCCACGGTTTCGTATTTGGAACTCTTCCAACAAACTGCCCCTCCATTGAGGGTAAAGACAAATCCCGAGACTGACTTAGAGTCGTCCTTATCACTCTGGAAGCTTGAATCGGTAAAGAACTCCACATGGAGTTCACCGTTACCATACACCAAGAACATCTCTTTAGTCCTTCTTAAGTACATGAGAATGTTCTTCACAGCTGTCCAGTGACTCTCTCCTGGATCTGCTTGATACCTACTCACTACACTTAGTGAGTATGCTACATCGGGTCTGGTATATAACATCGCGTACATGATAGAGCCTACTACCGAAGCATAGGGTATCCCTTGCATGCGAGCTCTCTCCAAATCAGTCTTGGAAGACATCTCTTTGGAGAGAGTGAGTCCTGTGATCATGGGTAAATTCCCACGCTTGGAATCTTCCATACTAAACCTCTTTTGTATGGTGTCTATATACCTGGATTGGGACAATCCCAGTATCCGTTTAGATCTATCTCTATAAATCTTAATCCCCAAGATGTAGAAGGCATCACCTAGATCTTTCATTGAGAATCTTTGTGATAAGAAGAGCTTGACCGAGTGCAGCATAGGAACATCATTTCCTATCAAGAGTATATCATCCACGTACAATACGAGGAAGATAACCTTACTCTCTGCCACCTTCTTGTATATACAAGGTTCATCTACGTTTTTGATGAAGTCAAACTCTTTGACTACCACATCAAAATAGATGTTCCAACTCCGCGATGCCTGCTTTAACCCATAGATAGATTTAAGCAGCTTGCACACCTTCCCGCTGCTCCCACTGTGCACGAAGCCCTCTGGCTGAGTCATGTACACGATCTCTTCTAAATCACCATTTAGAAAGGTGGTCTTAACATCCATTTCCCAGATTTCGTAGTCATGGTATACAGCGATGGCAAGTAGGATCCGGATGGACTTAAGCATAGCCACTGGAGAAAAGGTTTCATCATAATCCACACCTGGTCGTTAACGAAAACTTTTTGCAACAAGTCTAGCTTTGAAAGTCTCAACTTTTCCATCTACACCAAATTTTTTCTTGAATATCCACTTGCTCCCGATGGGTTTTACCCCTTCAAGAGCATCTTCCAAAGTCCATACTTTGTTGGTGTACATGGATTCCATCTCAGATCGCATTGCATCCAGCCATTTCACAGAGTCCCCACTCGTGATGGCCTGCTTGAAGCTAGTTGGGTCATCATCTTCCATGATGTAATCATCGCTCCCACCATCAATGAGAAAACCGTAGTATCTCTCAGGTGGATGAGGAACCCTACTAGATCGGCGGAAAGGCTGAGGTTCGTTGGGAAATATCGAATCCTCTAGTTCCACTAAATCTTCAGTTGTAGTTTGTTCCGCTGGAACTTCTTTCATCTCTACCTCTTTGCCACTAATTTCTTTTACAAGAAATCCCTTTTCTAAAAAGGTGGCGTATTGAGAAACAAACACCTTTTGTTCCTCAGCGTGGTAGAAAATATATCCTTGTGAATTCTTTGGATATCCCACAAACTTACAAAGAACTGATTGCGCCTTGAGTTTTCCGGATTTTGTCTTTTGACATAGGCCGGACAACCCCATATCTTAACTCGCTTAAGAGATGGTCTCATTCCCCTCCATATCTCATATGGAGTATTTGGCACAGATTTAGATGGAACTTGATTCAATAGGACGCTGTTGTCTCAAGCGCATAACCCCAAAAGGAAATAGGTAACTCATCGGTGCTCATCATAGAGCGCGCCATATCTAATAGGGTGCGATTTCTCCGCTCCGATACACTGTTATGCTGTGGTGTATACGGAGGAGTAAACTGAGAGAGAATCCCATTCTCTTTTAGATAATCCAGGAACTCAGTGCTCAAGTATTCTCCTCCCCGATCAGATCGTAAGATTTTAATACTTTTACCCGTATAGTTCTCGACTTCATGCTTATATTCTTTGAATTTCTCAAAAGCTTCAGACTTGTGTTTCAACAGGAACACATGTCCGTATCTTGAGAGATCGTCAGTGAATGTAATGAAGTACGAGAAATCATTCCTGGAATGTGTAGACATGGGACCGCATACATCACTATGTATCAGTCCTAAGAGTTCCGTAACTCTTTCCCCGTGTCCAACAAACGGAGTTTTGGTCATCTTTCCTTTGAGACATGACTGGCAAGTTTCATAAGATGATAATTCGAACGGATTTAAATATCCATCCTTATGTAACTTAGCTAGTCGTGTCGCATTGATATGACCTAGTCTACAATGCCACAAGAAGGATTCGTTCATTTCTTTACTCTTCCTCTTGTGTGTGTTCTGTACGTTAATAACTGAGTTTTGATTTAGAACGTATAAACCGTTACATAACACACCAAACCCAATCAACACTTGATTTAGGTAAATGTTCATAACATTATTCTCTACTACAAACTTATATCCTTCTTTATCTAATAAAGAAATTAATTTTAAATTGCATATCATAGAGGGCACGTAATAACATTCGTTCAAGATCAAAGTATTCCCATTTGGTAATACAAGGTGATATTCACCAACTGCTTTGGCTGCAACACTTGCACCATTCCCTACTTTTAGATAATGATCACCTATTCCCAGTTCTCTACCTTTCCTTAGCCCATGCAACATATTATATATGTGGGATCCCGATCCGGTATCTAATACCCAGGACGTAGAGTGTACTGAGAAACAGTTCTCGGTAACTAAAACACCCGAAGAAGATGCATCAACATGCTTATTCTTCGTTTGGGTGGTGTGGAAATCCGGATATTTTCCTATTTCCTGCTCGGACTTATAACAATTATAAGTTGGAGCGAAACCAACGTTCCCCAGCTCAGTATAACAAGCGGGTTCGGTCAATACATCCATATTATTATCTTGATTAAGGCCTGACATGGTCGCTACCTGGAGAGAGAGAGAAGAAAACACTTAGTGTATGCTCTTGCAAGATTAGATTGGTTATTATCTTATCTAATCAGGATGGCTCCCACTGTTTTTATCAAATCTTCCTTCAAACCCTAAAAGGTAAGACTAGCCGGGATTAATTACACCCTACAAATTCGTCAATCTTTCAGCCAGGCCAGTGTTGGTACTTTGAGGGAGGTTCCCCGTGCTTTCGCACGGACCTAATTATAATAAAGCTCGTTTTCCTAGGGACGTAACTCCGTTAACACCTTTCTAGACACCTACTTGATCGGCTAATTGTCATGTGTAAAACTCTCCCAGGAGTAACTCTTACTCATAATGGGTATCGGGATCCAACTATCTCATAGAAGGTATGCAATCTCATTACTTGAAATTCCCGACAATATTCTGCCCCTAGCTACTTATGACCTTAACATGGTCAACAAATCATAAGCGCTAGCCAAGTTCAACCCGTACATTTCATGATTGAATTAAACCCACCCGTACGCCCTTAACATGGTTAACAAAGTCGTACGACTACCCTAATCCAATCGCATCACATGCTTTAGCAGATAAGCACTAATTGGCTACCGCACACTACGCCTTAACATAGTCAACAAACGTAGCACGAATACTAAGTAGCACTTATCTGAAATGACGGAGGGGTACGACAGGTTTTTATGAAAACCTTTTGCGTAATGAACTTGATATCGTTGTAGAAACAAATGATTTTTGAAAAAGGAGTGTTTTTTAGGTTTTTACTAGTTTTGCTAAAGAGGTCACTCCCGGTGAAGGGACCCCAACTCTTTCCTTATCGAATAAGGTGCAGGATATTTCACAAATATCACTATGCAAAGCATGAACTAAAAAAGCATTCAAAAACAAAACCGTGTTGGTTGTAGCATCTACTAGATTTTGCTAAAGAGGTCACTCCCGGTGAAGGGATCTCGGCTCTTTCCTCATCGAATGAGGTGCTGGGTACTACAAGGAATACCGCTATGCAAAGCAAAAAATAGAGCTACATTTTTTTAAAATATGATTCCACAACATCTTTTTAGGTTTCTTTCTTTTTAATTAATCTCATTAATGAAGTCCCATCATTTATGCTTCCTAAGCATCACAGAAGAAACGAAAATACAACGTACGCTTATGCCATCCGCATTCGCCACAGTGTCCCGTTATGCACCGTTAGGTTACTTAACTAACGGCATAGCGGGGCGGGACTAGCGCGGGTGCAAAACATAAGCAACATTTATTATATATCATATATATAATAATAAAGCATTCGTCTCACGCATATAAAGTGATCACATCACAGAATATCAACAGCAAAAGATAACATATGAAATATTGGATATACTAGGAATTCCGTGTTTTAAATTAAGCCAGTATAAAACACGGATTCCACGGTCGCGATGAATAGCCAAACCCACATCCCTAGACCCCTACGAGAGCGGCAAGCAACCCTACCAATTCTAGAGTTAGCAGACCCGGTCTCGACTCCTCGAAATGGTTTCACACTGGACTGTAGAACCCGGTTACTTATGCCCCCCACCTTGGGTCTATCCTAATGCGGAAAAGTAAATAATATACAACAATGGAGAAATCATCCTCAACCCGGAAGTGCCCCAATAAAAGAATATTACATACAAGTTTTTATATGAATGAAAATGAAAAACTCTCATCCCATATAAAAAAAAACCCGGCTATTCAAAACACGACGATCCAATATAACATATCACAGCAACACATAACATCACATGTCATCAACGTAAGTAAATATGTGTATTCCAATTGTCGTTGACATATAGCAAAGAAACCGGCGATACACCACATATTACACTTACAGTCGCAGAAAAGAAAATGTCAAACTACAACATTTGGAATTCACAATCACCTTAGACATCATAAACCCGAAATATCACATACTTCGGATTTCATGCCTAACAATATGAATTCCAAATATTGTATCACATTCTACAAATAGCTAGAAGATGTTAAACATTCCGATCGAATCAACAAACACCCAAAATTTCCCAAAAAGCTCAACACTTGAGCACAGTTTAAAAATACTCAGAACATGCCACAGTACCTATGGACCAACCGTAAAAGGGCCAACCCTTGCCTCACCTATGACACCACGGAACTACCGCAAACCCTAGGGTTTGGCGGCAGTTCTTACGGTCATAGAATCGAGTTATGGTTTTGTTCTTCTAGTGGGTCCATCGCATTACTTGCATGATTTTTGAATGTTCTTTAACTTGGAAAAATCCAACTCTTAGAAAATTTCCAGCGAGGGTTAAAGTGGGTATTTGATATTCGTTCGAACTTTTTAACACCGTCTAAATAACCCGAAATAATTTTAGAACTACGACTACGAAACACTCTGAATTGCCTTTATAGAAAATTAACATCTCATGCAATTTTAGAAAAAATAAGCAACACCTGAAACACCAAAACCCGGAGACCAGAACACTAAACGAATACGAACCCGAGAAGTGAACACAGGGCCGGCCGGCTCGGAAAATATGGGCATGTCACCGGGTCAAAACCGGCGAAATGGGTTTGTATTTGTTCAGTGTTCATGTTACATCTCATATAACATTCTGCAGTTGCTTAAAAAAAATTCGACGGCTTAAAAATGTTGACAGAAACTGGGTTTTAGTTTCGAGTGTTTCGGAGTTGTTTCGGTTTCGTAATTCTACAAATATCGTCTAATTCTCTAGCTTGTCTCTGATACCACTGTAGGAATGCCTAGCATGACAGCAAGGTTTCGGGAGGCATCATTGATTGATCTAAATTTCGGATCGTGTTTTGAAAAGTAATCACAACCAAAGAATTTATAACCGCAATCAATTAACGGTGTCGAAGTAGCTCGTTAATGAATACGGATCGTCCACTGAGATGCGAGTACTTGTTCGATCTTATTTTAGATGAATTGAAATGAAAATATAAAAGAAAATTCAAGAAAGTAATTTGAGATTTAATCGAGTTGTCATTTCAAGAAAATCAAAAATACATTCAAGAATTAAAGATCAAGAAAGTGTCCAATGTCAATGTGAATTATCAAGATTATGTAGAATAGCTTGTAGGAATCGATTGAATTAGTAGCAATGATGAATACTAAAAATTACGAATCTTATCTATTGATGAATTGTAGCTAGATTGATGACGATGAATGAAGATTAGGGATCTCTTGAAGAAACTAGGGTTTCTCCTTCTCTATCCCTTGTCTTTTCATTGATCATCATTCGGATCTAGCCTCTAGCAAAGAAAATCATCAATCATTTGATCCCTAATTTGCAACGAAATAATCAAGAATTTGATCTCGCTCCAAATTAGGTCATTGATGATTCTTTTTCCTAGAGTTCACAAATCTCATAAGACTTAAGATTAGTTTTAGGATTTCATCATCATTAGATCTACCGATTCTCTCGATTCCTTTACAAGCGGAGATTTCACTCACACATCATGAAAATTAAAGAATCAAGAACAAGAAATTTCATAATGCAAGAATATAAAGAAAGCGAGAATTACAATTATCACCTTTATTAAATCTCCTTCAAATTACACATCTCTATTCGAGTTTACAAGACTAGCTCTCGATCGCTCCTTTGAAAGGGAATTTGTCGTCGATCTTCGCTCGGCTCGATCGCCGTGAGTCGTGGATCGTCGCGGATCTCTTGCTCTTGATGATGATCGGCGTTGCGATAAAGGATTTTTTATTGTCGCTTGATTTTGCTTTCAATGGATCTTGATTTGATTGGATCTCAAGTTGTGTCACTCAACTTGAATTGAATTGTGGCTCAATATGTAATTATGAACAACTCTTTGAACAACCTCAAAATTGAGATCTAGATCTCCTTTTATAACCCCCAAATTAAGCTTCTTTCACAAGCTTGGTTGTTATGCAGAGCCTTCTCGAAGAAGCTAGGCCGTTACAGAGCGTCTTCTGGAAGCTAGTTCGTTACAAGGAAGATTCTGGAGAAGTCTCGAGCTCCAATGACCCAACTCGGCCGCGGAACCGCAGCGGATCGGCCTGGATCGGCCGCGGATCCGCGGTCATATAAGGAGATCGATGTATAATTTTTATGGGGCTGTTTGGCTTTGGCTTTAGGGTCTTCTTCTGATGTCTGGAATCTTATTTTCTTTCCTGAATCTCTGCCAGATTCCAAGTCTTTGACTTGCTTTATTTTATCGGCACTTTTGCGATTCCGGTTCTTTGACCTGAAGAAATTTCTGCACACAATCTCGATAAAATGTGTTGAGATATACAATATCATGCGTGTAGTAATAAACACACAATTTTCCTCTAGAGTGTCGATTATAACTATAACACGTGTTATTTGGTATTTTCTGGATGAATTTGTAATCCGTGTTATATTTACAATAAGCACCCTTAGATGATCAGAAAGAGTAGAGAAATTGATGTGTTAAAAATGCAATATTTTCGACTGATCAATCGTCCATGCCATTTTCAAATATTTTGCCATGCTAAACAATCCTAACCCTAGAATCTTAACTAGAGATTTAGACGAAACAATATGTAAACAACTTTACATCTAAGTGAATACGGAATACAACCTTTGTAGACCGGTCCTTCACTTCAATAGCTCCGTGTAGTAGTCCCTTCTCTCTAAGTAGTGATCTTCCGGACTCTAGAATGGCTCAACAAGATGAAAGGAACAAGCTTGACGAAGTCTTCGAGGCTGAAGAAGATCTACGTCGAGGAGACATTAACCCAAGCTACCTCTTCACTAATTAGAAATTAGTGAAGCTAACACCCTAAACTAAATGGATAATCTAGTAGAGGATGATGAAGTAGGATTTTTGCTCACTTTAGAAATCTTTTTCTCACTATTTTTCTTCACCTCTCAAAAATCTAGAGAGCTCACTCTTGATGAAGATCAAGATGAAGAAGATAATAGAATAAATGAATGATAAAGGCAACCATGGGTGAGAAATATCTCATATAACTCATGTAGAGACTTTACCATGGGTTTAGATAATGGTTAGGTTAATAAATATCTAAGGTAAGACAAAACTAGTGGACTGGGTCAATGGGTCTATAAGCTTCCGCAAGGTTCACCCATGTGACTAATTTCCAACTAATTTGGATTTACTTTAAATAAATAAACCTTGCATTATCATGAGCATGGTGTGACTCTCATACACCCATGTAGCATGTGGCATCAAGCATGACACAAAAAGAAACACAATTAATATATATCACATATATATTAAAAGCATAAGTAAGAAAATAAATGCTTAAGTGAGCTAATATTAGTTAATGCAAATCAATATATCAAATATATAATTATACATTAAATCAACACTTGATTTAATAATCCAGCTATATCTCATATAACCGACTAACATTATTTGTATCAACTTATCGAATCAACACTTGATTCGATAACCCGGCTATATCTCATATAACCGACCGATATCATAAATCGCGAGAATAGAATATGGTATCACATACTCGTATTAATCTCGGTCCCGCACATATCACATATGTGCTCCTACTTCGTTTTTCCTGAGCCAGTAAACCTCTGTGTAGGACTCTAAAGACTCGTCAATACGCCGGCAGTAGGTGATGATCATATCAAGCACCCACAAGCCTTCAGCGGTACTAGCTGGACGTAACGGCTACCCGGGTATTGAGCGATCAGAAGATCAACAAGCAATCCTGCTCATACTCCTGTAAAGTCTGTCAGTAACACTACCGTACAGTCCGGTCTCTTCGTCTGATATGTCGCATATCTAGTCTTGGGGTGGTAAGCGTCAGACCCCAGTAACCGATAAGTCGTGTCGATGTGAGGCTCATAACGGATCGAGAAACTACTGATACACTTACCAGTAGATCTCCGTATCAGCCCTGGCCAGGGACTTCCTGTTATAGCCAATCGAGCACAGCACAACATCAACCCCCAATACCGGGAGAGACGAATCCCCTCCTATCGCTCATTGCCTCCATGTGATTCAGGACTGTACCCAAAAGCCACCGTTTTGCACGTTCTCTTAAACGTGGTAAGGTGGAAATCAAAGCACAGTGGGAATCACATAAGACTCTATGACGATCTCGGGTCTACAAACTAACCTGTACCAGTATCACCAGAGAACTGCTATCTGGCGATGGGTATAATACCAACTAGGAGTTCTCGGCAAGTCTGTTCAGTGTACCCAGTCTCTACTGAGCATGCGTATACCATCTTTGATGTCAAACACCAATGGATGTGGGATCATCCATCGCCCATCATATGGGTCAAGAAGCGTATACGCTAGTCTACTCTCGAGTATCGATGCCCTGTCTCGATACACCATCGACTAGGAACAATTAAAGAATGTACTTGTGGACTACCCTGGACCCCACTAGTATGATCTACATCATAGTCCTGGTAGTCAAGTACACATCCTAAGGGCTTTATCGACATGAGAGAGCAAGACAGTATCACAATACAAATCTACATGTTAAGACAAAGAGCAACCAGATAGCAAACTATCATGTCAAGGAAGAAAGTCCTCTCTATATATGTCCAAGCATCCACTATAATATACATCATATGTACAATAATGGCCTCTAGGGCATACACATAACTAACAATTAGTTAAGATATAATTATATCACATATAATGTATATCATATTATTGAATCAATACTTGATTTAACAATCCGGTTATATCACATATGACCGACTAATATAATTTATCTGTATATCACATTATCAAATCAACACTTGATTCGACAATTTGGTTATATCACATATAACCGAACCGATAACAGATAACTGCCAGATTACAATACGGTGTCACATACACGTATTTAATTAGGCCCACACACATATCGCATATGTGTCCTACTTCATTTCGCTTGAACCAGGGAACTTCTGTGCGGGACTCTAAAGACTCGTCAATATGCCAGCAGTAGGTGATGATCATATCAGTCACCTACAAGCCGTCAGCGGTACTAGCTGGACGTAACGGCTACCCGGGTATTGAGTGATATGAAGATCAACAAGCAAGCTTGTCCATAGTCTCCATGAAGCCTATCAGTAACACTACCGTTCAGTCCGATCTCTTCGTCTGATATGTCGCATATCATGTCTAGGGGTGGTAAACGTCAGACCCCAGTAACGTGATAAGTCATATCGATGTCTGGCCTATAACAGTTTGAGAAACTACTGATAACACTTATCAGTAAATCTCGGCAGCAGCCATGTCCAGGGACTTCCAGTTATAGCCAATCGAGCATAGTGCAACATCAACCCCCAATACCGGGAGAGACGAAACCCCTCCTATCGCTCATTGCCTCCATGTGACTCGGGACTGTACCCAAAATCCACCTGTTTGCACATCTCCTCTTAAGCATGGTAGGGAGGAAATCAAAGCACAGTGGGAGCCACACAAGACTCTATGACGATCTCGGGTCTACAGACTAACCTGTACCAGTGTCGCCAGAGGACTGCTATCTGACGATAGATATACTACCACATAGGAGTTCTCGGCGAGTCATGTTCGGTGTACCCATTCTCCAATGAGCACCTGTGTACAATCTTTGATGTCACACACCAATGGTTGTGGGATCAACCATCGCCCTCTAAGGGACAAGAAACGTACACACTAGTCTACTCTGGAATATCGATGCCCTTGTCTCGATATTCCTATGACTAGGAACTGATTAAAGGATGTAGGATGTACTTATGGACCACCCTGGCCCCACTAGTATGATCTCATCATAATCCTGATAGTCAAGTATATATCCTAAGGTCTTTATCAATATGTAAGAGACAGACAGTATAAATTATCAGTCTACATGTTAAGATAAAGGTAACCTGATAGCATACTATCATGTTGAGCAAGAAAGTCCTCTATATATATGTCCAAGCATACACTATATCATCAATAATGGCCTCTAGGGCATACATATTTCTAACAATGTGTATCATGTATGAATGCATCGTCCAACGTGTGCCCAGCAATGATACACAAATCATGATAAAACCTGAGTGCCCAGCATCGACACTCGAAAACATCATGAAATCCGTGTCCAACAACGACACATAATACTCATATCTCGGGCTTCGTCAGTCCGGATCGGCCCATTTCATCTGATCTCATATCTCGGGCTCCGTCAGTCCGGATCGGCCCATATCATCTGATCTCACGACTACGGTCGATATCCTCCGGATATCCGCCGCGCCAAACTATCACAAGTCGGTAGTGCTTCTCTGCCGGGCTCAACGTCTCAATCTCTTTATATACGTCAATCTTGCCCCGAGGTACCGCACCGGGTACACCATGTACCCGCAGACAGTGCATCCTCTCTCCTCGAATCGGGTAATCATATATCATATATACTCCAGAACCGAGAAATCTCATGATGGACATCACACATCATATCAACGAAAACCGCATTTTTCATTTTAAAAGGAGCATAAGTTTTTCAAATTCACATGTGGTTTCCCAAATCCAGAAATCACATGAAATCGAAATCTCATAATCATGAACTAGAAATAAATCATGAATATCGGCATAGGGCCCATCTTACAGTGCATAAAACAGAATATATGTACGAAAATGTATGCAGCATCTAAGTAAGGAATGCAATAACTAAACTAGCATGTGAGAACAAGAATACCAACAATATGTATAAACTACCAGCTAGCAGGTTATACAAGTGAAGTAAGGTTTTTCTAATATGTGCGTGACATGGCAATTACCGATGATGATGTGTGTAAGCCGGCAAGCAAGTGTACGTGCAACATACGCATCATCGGTAATGGTGCATGTGTCCTAGCAGATGAGATCATAACAGCAATGGAATCATATGAACATAGCAGAAAGTAACATTAAACGCAACATTAATAAATATATATATATCTATATACTGGCCATACAGTCATAGTATTTGAAATAACACGGATCGTTGTTTTAGAAAAGTATGGGCTACGGTGTTTTTGAGAAAAGATATATCTTTTGAAAATCCGTAGCGTCCCTCAGATTGTCTTTTGGAAATACCCACGATTCGTTAGTTTTTAAAAATAGGTATGACTCGAGCCTAAACTAACATCTACCTAAGCAACTAAAAGACTAAACTAAGAACCGAGTTGATATATCTAATAGTCGGCGATCCAGCCTCATAGCGTCACATACGGTATAATCTATCGTACGGCATCCTTGAGTCAAGAGTGCGGATCAATCATCATATATACATCTCGTGCGGTATAGTCCGTCGTACGGCATCCTCAAAATCGAGGGTACAGGTCACATATCAAATATATTATCATTCGTACGGAATCATCCATCGTACAAAATCACATGTTATCGCATGTTTCGTGTATTTCGCCCAACGATCCTTTAATATATCATAACATATACGAGGTCTCACTCGATCATGTATCATAGCCTCACGACATCATGTTATCCATATAACATATCATATCATATCCTCATCTCACTTGTATGTGTGTGTGTGTGTGTATACGCGCGCACGCGCACAAACATATATATACATATATACACACATCTATATATACCAAGTGTGTGTGTGTGCGCATGTGGTAATAACATATAACCTAAGGTCTCCTAGAAACTCTATTTGCTAAATGTCCATCTCGCATTTTATGTGAATATAGTATACATAACCTATTCTACGGTTGCGGGGGTGCTATACGCCATCCACCCGTCTTCCCCCGTGGATATACATCTACTCACCACGATCCTTGCTTGCCGAAGTCGATGACGCCTTTGTTGGGTTCCGGCAGCGCCACGGGCGTCGAAACGCGGCCCAAATGCGGAACAAAAATTTTCTAAACCGGCGCTACCGCTACCCGATTTCCGGATCGACCTTAAACCCTATTCTAGCAAACTAACTAAGAGTTAGAATGGTTATACCGAGTTGATCCGTGTCCTTAGGTCTTCATTCCAAGCTCCTAGTGATCTTTTGACGATATTTGGTTGCCGGTCTTCCTCCATCTCCGATGATCCACCCGAGGGAAACGGCGCAAGCTCCAACCTCATCGAACGAGGTAACCGACGCTCCAACATCGCTAGCGATGGAGAGTCGAGATGTATGGAAGTGTCACTACATTTTTCTCTCTACCCATGAGCTCAAGAGAGCATCCATAGAAGATGAGTGGAGTAAGGGAAAACAATGGCATGAACTAGAAATGGCTAAGTCCTTTTGTGAACTTGAGAGTGAGAGAGTGAGGAGGCTAGTGTAATGAACCATGTAATCAATAAATGAAATGAACCCCCCACCAATAATATTGGCCGGCCCCCCTTCTCTCTCTCCCATTTCCAAAAGAAAAAATATCATTTGCAAAGTCAAAAAGCAATAAATAAATGCACCATACATTGACCCATGCCATATCATTGTTCATGCCACCTCACACCCTCCACCTCATTATAAAACAAAATGAATTTCCTAAAAAGGAAAATCAATAATGAGGTGGCAAATCTTCTAGAAGCTATTCCGTATAAAATACGAAATACTTCCCGGTACATGTATCGAAATACATATACGCGTATTCATACAAAAATACGAATAGCCAAGAGAGAAAACAAATAGTGAAAAATAATACTAGAATACGTATATACAAATACATATATAAATTATTAAATCAAAAACCCGATTTAATAATCCGGCTTAATCCTAAGCCGCTAGTATTATCAACCGTCCGATTAAAGTCTGCGCAGCAAGTGCACATATTTAATCAGACACCTGTATATACCAACATACGCCATGTACACCATATCGCCTGAACCATAAAAACCCTCTGTGTGGGACTCTAAAGACATGTCAATACGCTGGCAGTGGGTTTAACCACAAGCACGTCAGCGGCACTGGCTGTACGTAACGGCTACCCAGATATTGAGCGAAAGGGGGGCCGACGAGCAAACTCATCCTGAACCCCTACTGAGCCTGACAGTGATAATATCCGTACAGTCCGGTCTGTTCGTCTAAGAAAATCGCATATCAAGTCTAAGGGGGTGGATAAAGTCAGACCCCTAACAACGCGACATTTAGTGTCGGTATGAAACCCATCACCACCTTAGAAACTATCGATCCTGGATCGGTAATTCTCATCCATCGTGGCCACGGATTTATGGCGATGGCCATCCGTACACTGCGCGACATCAACCCCTAATACCGAGAGAGACGAATCCCCGACGATCCGCTCACTGCCTCCATGTGGCTCGGGACTGTACCTAACTAAAACCTATTTGCACGACTCCTTTGAGCCGTGGTAGGGTAGTAATCAAAGCACAGTGGGAACTCACACGAGACAAATGACGATCTCAGGTCGACAGACTAACCTGTACACATGTTACCAGGGAACTGCTATCTGACTATAGGTATAATACCAACTAGCATGTTCCCGGCGAGTCCGTCCAGTGTACTCCCAATGAGCACCTGTATACTATCTTAGGTGAACAACTGACACCAATGGCTTGTGAGACCGGCCACCGCCCCTCGTCATGGTCTAGATAAGTATACACCAGTCTACACCGGAGTATCGATGCCCAGTCTCGATACTCCTACGACTAGGGACATTTAAGGATGTGCTTATAGACCACCAGCTCCCACGTATGTGATCGCCATCACAATGATGGCAGTCAAGCAAGAATCCTATGGGCTTTATCAATATATGATGATAAAGACAAACCAGATAGCATACTATCATCTCGAGTAAGACTGTTTTATCGGTATAGGTCCTCGCTCAATCATCATGATCACATACCTGCGACTATGATAATTGCCTTGAGGGTACTATAGCCAACAATCTCCCACTTGCACTTCAGGCTAATTATTGCGATGTCGTATACTCACAGCCCGTGTGATACCGAACACCCAACTCCTCTACTAATCAGTTTCGCAAACCTCGTTTG
Source organism: Agapanthus africanus (assembly GCA_030015575.1). NCBI lineage: Eukaryota > Viridiplantae > Streptophyta > Magnoliopsida > Asparagales > Amaryllidaceae > Agapanthus > Agapanthus africanus. The sequence continues at coordinate 266,001,360 of JASDDO010000016.1, read as the reverse complement.
TAAAACTATTGCGTTCGAGAAATAGCCTCAGTGAGTGGATCCACTCTAGTGTTTCTTTCTATGTCTCTCTTTATCTCAACTTCACGGAGAAAACTATCTCCCGAAATGAGCAATACCCGTCTTAGAATATTTCTGGATATCTGATAAGACCCAGTTCACAAATGAACTCCAAATCCAGTAAATTTCTTAGACTGTATCGTCTACTGAACTTAATCAGTATACTGCACCATGCCTTCCTCAGTATCCGCTTGGACCACCTGTCCAACATATTGTCCCTCGTCAGATGGAAAACTATAACTCTGACAGTCACTCTATCATCCAGGTCACCTTGGAAGCCTGAATTGATAACCGTCTCCAGAAGGAGGCCGCCGTTATCGAATCCCTAGAACATCCACTTATGTTCCAAAAACTGCTTCCCAACGTTTCTCTGGGATTGGATTAATATATGTTTATTGCAACTAGTGCAAAAACAATATCTGGTGTGGTACTTGACATTTCATGACTAACTCAATTGGCCTAGCCAATGATATGTTAATCATGTAGATCCCTCTCCCCTTTAGTCTGTAAGACACATTTAGAGAGGTTGACTTCATCACCTGCAGGTACACCACCATGTCAGGAGTCGTCCGTTTAATGTCAAAGTACCCAGATTAGGATACTTCCCAAATCTAGATCTAAAACCATAGATCTAGTAACCAGAAAACCTGATATTATATCCATATTCTGTGTGGAGAAACAACTTTGTGACAACCATAATATAACCGATCGTAGTATAGGAATGTCCCTTCCTATCAAGTGCATGTCATCCCAATACCTGGACATCACTCTCTACTACCTTCTTAGCAGATCCATCTCCTATTCTGATGAAGTCAAAGCCTATGACTGTCACATCAAAAATAGATGATCTATTTCCCCTATACCTGCTTTAGTCTATAAATAGACATAAGCTACTTGTTCTCTATGCTTCTGCTGCTCCCACTGACTACAACAACCCTCTGGCAGAGTCATATACACGTGTACTTCTAAAGCTAGTTTAGAACGACGCTATACTCATCCTCCTGCCGGGTCTTATAGTCTAGAACAGCAGCAATGGCAAGTCTGGGTAAACAAGAACCTCCCTGTCACCGTCTCTGAGGAGACCGAAGTACCTCTCGGGTGCCTGGGGTTACCCACCAAATCTGCGGAGTGGCTAATGGAATGTTGAAACTAATTGAATCGTTAGGTTCTATTAAATCATCAGTGATCGTTTATGGTTCTGGAATCACTTCCAGTTCTACCATACTCCCACTTTGTTTTTCTAAAAAATCCATTTTACTAAAACTGTGGCGAGTCAAGAACAATATAAATATTGATCTTCCTGATGGTAGAAAGTTAACCCTCGTCAAAGCCCGGGATAACCCACAAACTGCCATTTCTGAAACGTGCCTTGAGTTTATCCGGATTCTGGTTTTAAGCATCAGCCGGACAACTCCCTATAACTTAACATCGTTAAGATATAAATTGATTCTATATAAATCTAATATAGAAACAAAAGCACTAATCTAATTTGAATCAGATTCAAAATCATGCATCTGTCTCCAGTGCATATCAACCAAATGGAAAGAGGACAATCAACATTACTCATCTAGGAGTGCATCCACATATGAGTAACCTGAAAATGAAGCAAGTTCTCAAAACCATTACTATTAACTGAATACCAAACACAAGTATCTACATCTTCGACTTCCTCGAAGAATCCTGATACTTACAACAAATGGTCCTCTACTTTATTCTTATACCTATAACTTCTGAATATCTGGACCTTGCATTTCAACGAAATACATGTCCAGAACTGGAGAAGTCATAAGTGAACAGAATATAGTACGAGTACCAACCCCTTTGTCCTAATGGACACTGGACAACATACAATACTTTGTATAAGTCCCCTGAGTTCAATAACTCAAATCCTGTGCGTCGTAGGTTGAAAAACTGTAGTATGGTTAAGAAGAATTACACCGCTGTTGAATGCACCTTACCTAATCACCAACTGATATAGGTAAATGTCACAGACATAATATCAAAAAGTTATATCTCACTTTATAAAATAAAGGTACAGATATATCAGTTTGAAATTGGTGCATAACAATGGATATTCAAAACCAAATATTAGCCATCCGGCAAAAATCCAGATGATTTCCTCAAATATCACCAATTACAACGAATTCCGATATAATGAGGATCTAATCACTCAATTCCCAATATCTTACTCCCACTCACCATCTATAATAACATGCAGATGTGAGAAACCGATCTGGTAAATATATACCCTAGAGTTAGATTCCAATTGGGAAAACAGTTTTCAATTAACATTGCACAGTCAGACTGAAACATGAAAATGTTTCAAATAAGGGTTAACTGGTATTCCTAGTAACGCCTCTTCCAGTATTCTAAATCATGACAGTAACCATATACTTACCTGCCCTCACTGCAATCCCTTTATTATGTCTTTACTTATTACCTTCTGTACACCTCCTTTACGCTAATTGGTTTTCTTCATTCCCTACCCTTCGGCACCAGCCTAAGGTTTGGAAGAAGACTATCCAATAAGTGTAATAGATGTACTCTCCTAATCCTAGGAGCCCCCGCAACCTGAGAGAAGGTAAAGAGAAAAGACATCTGAATAATCCTATTCAATTTCTCCTGAACCAGAATCCATCCTCGAAAAAGTTCCTTCGAGTTCGTATATAACTATACGATGGATTTATCCAATAGAAGTGGATATCCGTAGTGATACAGAGTGTCCTAGAGAAATGCAAAGTGGATGTAGGAGTGGCAGGGGTATACATGGTCTTTGTCTTGAATGATGGTGATCGCAATTTTCTTTGCCATTATTCTAATCCCTTTATATGTCTTTACTTATTACCTTATGTACACCACAGTTAAGCTTGTTGGTTTTCTTCCTTCCCTACCGTTCGGCACCTGCCTATGGTCTGGAGGAAGATTATCCAATAAGCTCAATAGGTGTACCCTCTCCTAATCCTAGGAGCCCTCACAATCTGAGAGAAGGTAAAGAGAAAAGACAACCGAATAATCCTATTCAATCTCTCCAGAACCAGAATCCATCCTCGAAAAAATTCCTTCGAGTTCGTATGTAACTATACGATGGATTTATCCAATGGAAGTGGATATTTTTAGTGATACGAGGTGTTCTGGAGAAATGCAAAGGTGATATAGAAGTGGCAATGATGTATGCGACACCGTGACATTCCAAAAAGCCAAAGTGTTTTAAGAAGGTTCGGTCAACTTGGTTTCATGAGTTTTAGTCAAAGGTCGGGTCATAGTCGTAGCCAGGGAGAGAGAGAAGAAACACCCAGCGTGCACTCTAACCTAGATCAGAATGGTTAATCATTTTATCTAATCTGGATGGCTCCCACTGTATCCTCGAATTCTCCTCCAAACCTAAAAGGAGAATTAGTCGGAATCACCCGAGCAGTAATCCTACTCATCAGTGGGAATCGGGATCCAACTATCATCGCATGATAACTTGATGGAAGCCACTCAAGTCACCATACTCCAGAAGGTATGCGCAAGCCTGGCAAGTTTGCTGTATGATTGAAACTCCCGATATGATTTTTACCACAAGCGGCTTATGACCTTGACTAGATCAACATATCATAAGTCACAAGTCAAGTTCAACCCGTCATTATCCTGGATTAATTAGACCCACCCGTACGAGCCCTTGACTAGGTCAACATAACCGTACGACTGTCCTAACCAATCGCATATCCATGCAACAGAAAAGTACTACAGAGCTACCGAACACTACGCCTTGACTAGGTCAACATACGTAGCACGAATACTAAGTAATACTCGTCTGAAATGATGGAGGGCTACGGCTGGTTTTTGGCGAAAAACCTTTAACGTAATGAACTTCATATCGTTGAAGGAATCCAAGTGGTTTTATAAATATATAGTGGCGAAAACTTTTGCTAAAGAGGTCACTCCCGGTGAAGGGATCTCGGCTCTTTCCCCGTCGAATGGGGTGCGGGATATCCCAAACTGAATACCACGATGTAAAGAAAAAGAATCGACTATAGTGAAGTTATTACGTTGACGCAAACTTTTACTCAAGGGGTCACTCCCGATGAAGGGATCTCGGCCCTTGCCTCGTCGAATGAGGTGCTGGATATTCAAACTGAATACCACTGTGCAAAGCAAAAGAGAACGTTTGTAATGTCAGTTTTAAAAACGTGGTTCCAACAACATCATATATAGGTTTGTTTTATCCTTGCATTGATAAGAATCTATGCAGTCCCATCAATTAATCACACCAGAAAAGAACGAAAATAAAATGTATGTATATGCCATCCGCATTCGCCACTGGGTCCCGTCATCACCCGTTAGGTTACTTAACTAACGACAGAGCGGGGACTGGGCTAGCGCGGGTGCAAAACATATACAACATCTACTAGTATATATAAATATATATATAACATTCGTCCCAGGCATGATATAAAGCAACATCACAGAAACATCACAGAAGCAACACAGAATGGTGGATAATCTGGAGCCCCGAGTTTCACTTGAGCCGCAAGTGAGACCCGACGTTCCCTGTCGTGTGGATATCATGTGCAATGAAAACCTAGACCCCTATGAGCACGGCAAGTTACCCGCAAAACCAGAAGCGAGGCAGCCCCCTTCAGCAACGTGAATGGACCACCCAGCACTTCACGGAATCCGGTAACTTGAGCACCCCTCCTGGGTCAACCTATACCCCCCTACGAGTGCGGCGAATAGCCCGCCAATCCTAGAGTAAGGTCCCCTCCGTCTGAATGCCTTGAGATGCGGACCAGTTGCCCTCTAGAACCCGGCTATTCGTGCACTCCACCTCAGGGTAATCCTAGTACAGAAAATAAAATAATATACAAGGGTGACATCGACATCAGCCTGGTAGTGCTCCAAAAGAATAATATACAAACTGGCAGTGACGGCAGTCCACATGTCGGACGCTCGCCCCGCAATATCAAATGTACAAATGAAATAAAACTGTACTAACATTGCACCATAGCTATCCACCACGATGATCCAACCAACATCACAGCACAACACAGAACATCAACGTGAATATCATGTTCGCAAACCCGTCTAAAGGAACATATAGCAGTTAGACAGGTTTACCGATCAAATGACATTTACGGTCGCAGATAGAAATGTATGTACTGTTAAACGCCCACTTAAAATATCGATCGACTAAATTTCCAAATTGGCCCCAACAGCAAAACCAGCACTGAAACAGAAATCTGGGCCAAAACATCATATGTCAAAAATCACAATTCCAAGTCAGAGGGCTACAGGAAAAATTTCAAAGCCCGTCGCCAATAAATGGCCGCGGAACCGCCGCCAATAGGAGGTACGTACGGCGGTTCCGCGGCTCTTTAGAGGCTTCATGGGCTCAAATTTTTTCAGTACCCTTAAAATTGCCTTCACGGATTTTTAAGCCTCTGTAAATAATTTTTGAACACTTTTGAAAATCGGCAGAGAACAGAAAATTGGAATCGTGTTTTCGGAAATTTCCGTCGATCGATCTTTCAAGCACGTTTAAACAAGCTAGTAAGGGGTTTAAAGGGTGGCTCTGATACCATGTTGGGTTCCGGCAGCGCCCCGGCCGTCGAAACGCGGCCAAAATGCGGAACAAAAATTTTCTAAACCGGCGCTATCGCTACCCGATTTCCGGATCGACCTTAAACCCTATTCTAGCAAACTAAGAGTTAGAAAGGTTATACCGAGTTGATCCGTGTCCTTCAGTCTTCATTCCAAGTTCCTAGTGATCCTTTGACGATGTTTGGTTGCCGGTCTTCCTCCATCTCCGATGATCCACCCGAGGGAAACGGCTCAAGCTCCAACCTCATCGAACGAGGTAACCGACGCTCCAACGTCGCTAGCGATGGAGAGTCAAGGTGTATGGAAGTGTCACTACATTTTTCTCTCTACCCATGAGCTCAAGAGAGCATCCATAGAAGATGAGTGGAGTAAGGGAAAACAATGGCATGAACTAGAAATGGCTAAGTCCTTTTGTGAACTTGAGAGTGAGAGAGTGAGGAGGCTAGTGTAATGAAGCATGTAATCAATAAATGAAATGAACCCCCCACCAATAATATTGGCCGGCCCCCCTTCTCTCTCTCCCATTTTCCAAAAGAAAAAATATCATTTGCAAAGTCAAAAAGCAATAAATAAATGTACCATACATTGACCCATGTCATGTCATTGTTCATGCCACCTCACACCCTCCACCTCATTATAAAACAAAATGAATTTTCTAAAAGGAAAATCAATAATGAGGTGGCAAATCTTCTAGAAGCTATTTCGTATAAAATACGGAATACTTCCCAGTACATGTATCGAAATACATATACGCGTATTCGTACAAAAATACGAATAGCCAAGAGAGAAAACGAATAGTGAACAATAATACTAGAATACGTATATACAAATACATATATAAATTATTAAATCAAAAACCCGATTTAATAATCCGGCTTAATCCTAAGCCGCTAGTATTATCAACCGTCCGATTAAAGTCTGCGCAGCAAGTGCACATATTTAATCAGACACCTGTATGTACCAACATACGCCATGTACACCATATCGCCTGAACCGTGAAAACCCTCTGTATGGGACTCTAAAGACTCGTCAATACGCTGGCAGTGGGTTTAACCACAAGCACATCAGCGGCACTAGCTGTACGTAACGGCTATCCAGGTATTGAGTGAAAGGGAGGCCGACGAGCAAACTCATCCTGAACCCCTACTGAGCCTGACAGTGACAATATCCGTACAGTCCGGTCTGTTCGTCTAAGAATATCGCATATCGAGTCTAAGGGGGTGGATAAAGTCAGACCCCTAACAACACGACATTTAGTGTCGGTATGAAACCCATCACCTCCTGAGAAACTATCGATCCTGGATCGGTAATTCTCGTCCACCGTGGCCACGGATTTATGGTGATGGCCATCCGTACACTACGCAACATCAACCCCCAATACCGGAAGAGACGAATCCCCGACGATCCGCTCACTGCCTCCATGTGGCTCGGGACTGTACCCAACTAAAACCTGTTTGCACGACTCTTTTGAGCCGTGGTAGGGTAGTAATCAAAGCACAGTGGGAACTCACACGAGACAAATGACGATCTCAAGTCGACAGACTAACCTGTACACATGTCACCAGGGAACTGCTATCTGACTATAGGTATAATACCAACTAGCATGTTCCCGGCGAGTCCGTCCAGTGTACTCATAACCCAATGGGCACCTGTATACTATCTTAGGTGAACAACTGACACCAATGGCTTGTGAGACCGGCCACCGCCCCTCGTCATAGTCTTGATAAGTATACACCAGTCTACACTGGAGTATCGATGCCCAGTCTCGATACTCCTACGACTAGGGACATTTAAGGATGTGTTTATAGACCCCCAGCTCCCACGTATGTGATCGCCATCACAATGCTGGCAGTCAAGCAAGAATCCTATGGGCTTTATCAACATATGATGATAGAGACAAACCAGATAGCATACTATCATCTCGAGTAAGACTATTTTATCGGTATAGGTCCTCGCTCAATCATCATGATCACATACCTGCGACTATGATAATTGCCTTGAGAGCACTATAGTCAACAGCCTTGTTCTCCCTTATCGTCCCGAAGTCCACGCGAAGGTACTTACATATCAAAACACATCGTATCGCATCAAAATCCTATTCGAAAACCGACAGGATACGCGAAGTGCTCATAAGTTAGAACATATAGCCTACGCATGCAAAAACAACCAAATAACTCTCGTCGTTGATGTACAAATGTCCAACGACCAAATTCAAATCAAATACCAGAAACCAAGTTTTAGAAATCGGAAAAACATTGCCAAAATCAACATCAAAATGCTCCCAGATTTTTGCTCAGGTATAAAGGGACAAAACTAACAATACAGGGCCTAGGTTATAAGGTGTGTGAGCTACAGGCCAAACCCCAATACCTACACCCAAAATTGGCCCGGCGAGATAGCTGAATTACTCGGTGTCGCCGGCCAAACCTAAGAATTGGTGCCTCGTTCTTCTGTGGTGGTCCTATGGTGGTCTAACTAGGTCAAATTAGTTTTTTTTTCCTTATAGGGTCCCTAGTTTGCTCCAGATTCCGTCTGAGCATCAAAGAAAAATGAAAACCGACACAGGAAAATTCTAAGTTCACTTATTGGTCTCTAGTCTCTGTTCTAGGCCAGTAAAATATCACTAGGATCGTGCAAAACACTCACTATATCTCAAATACACCTTCACAAGTCAAATTAGCTCCTAACCTCATCTAGGAATTTTCAAAGATCATAAAACTACACTTAATCAACTCTAGACTACCATAGGATATTAGAAACACTAAAAATTTAACTAAAGATATAGGATTTACCTCCTTTGGCAACTCAAGAAGATTCTTGGGTTGCCTAAAGTGTTTAAAATCTCCACTTGATTACACCATGGTCTTTGTAGTGATGCGGGGAATATTTTTTGTGAAGGAAGTAAGATGTTTTGGGATGGTTTTGGAGGTGGTAGAGGGTGGTAATGGGGGTGGAGGAATGAGGGAGATAAAAGAGGAGAAGAAGATGAGAAATGAAAATGGAAATATGGTGGAGTGAAGACCCCTCTCTCTCTCATGCCCATTCCTCTTTCTCTCCCTTCTCTCATCAAAATATCTCCTCCTTTTCTTTTCTTTTATCTTAAAAACCAAAATCATTTTAAAAACAAAACCATATAAAAAAATAAAAATGAAGCCATGGTTCATGATAAGGAAATGTAACAAGTGTTTTGCAACAATTCAAGTTGCATGCCATATGCATAAACAAGATTAATCAATGATTAATGAAGTATTAATCGAGTTTAGTAATAAACTCATATACAAATAATTGTATAAATATTTATAAAATATCCAAACCAATTAAACACTTTCCAAATCAATATTTCATAGAAATTTTCAAATATTTTCCAAACTATTGGTATATGATTATACCATTTCATTAAAACCAATTTCCATATTTTTCTAATATTCATAAAATCTATTAATTTTATTTATTTAAATTCCCAAAAATAATATTTTATTTTCTGAAATGTTACAAGTGGGTTTAACAACAAGCACGTCAGCGGCACTAGCTGTACATAACGGCTACCCAGGTACATGTCGAAAAGAAAGCCGACGAGCATGTAGGGATATTCAGCACGACTGCAAGGTTTCGGGAGGCATCGTCCATGCCAATTACAAAAATTTGCTGCGCTAAAGAACCCTAACATAGAATCTTAACTAGAAATTTAGACGAATCATCAATGTAAACAACTTTACATCTAAGTGAACAAGGAATACAACCTTTGTAGACCGGTCCTTCACTTCAATAACTCCGTGTAGTAGTCCCTTCACTCCAAGTAGTGAACTCCCGGACTCTAGAAAGGCTCCACAAGATGAACGGAACAAGCTTGCTTGAAGTCTTCGAGGCCGAAGATGATCTACGTCGAAAAGACACCAACTCAAGCCACCTCTTCACTAATATGGAATTAGTGAAGCAAACACCCTAAACTAAATGGCTAGTATAGTAGAGGATGATGAAGTAGGAATTTTGCTCACTTTAGATTTATTTTTCTCACCATATTTCTTCACTTTGAGAAAAGCTAGAAAGCTTTCTCATGAGGAAGAAGAAGATGAAAATGGATATGAGAATGAAACTCATAAGGTGAGAATAGCAACCATGGGTGAGTTTATATCATATACTAACTCATGTAGAGACTAAACTATGGCTAAGGATAATGGTTAGGTTAATAAATATCTCATGTAAAACAAAGTTAGCGAACCAAGTCAATGGTTAGCATAAGCTTCTTCAAGCTTCCAACCATGACAAATTTCCATCAATTTTGAATTACTTGGATAAATAAAAACCCTAATATTATCTAAGTATAGTGTAAGTCTCAAACACCCATGAAGCTTGTGGCATCAAGCATGACACAAAAAATTGTACATTAATATATATCACATATATACTATATGCACACAAGTGAGAAAATATTAGTTAATGTAAATTAATATATCACATATATAATTATACATTAAATTATTAAATCAACGCTTGATTTAATAATCCGGCTATATCACATACAACCGACTAATATCAAATGTATCAACTTATCGAATCAACACTTGATCCGATAACCCGGCTATATCTCATATAACCGACCGATATAACATATCGTGAGAATAGAATACGTTATCACATACCCGTATTAATCTCGGTCCCGCACATATCACATATGTTCTCTTACTTCATTTCGCTTGACCCAGGAAACCTCTGTGTAGGACTCTAAAGACTCGTCAATACGCCGGCAGTAGGTGGTGATCATATCAGTCACCCACAAGCCGCAAGCGGTCTGCTAAACGTAACGGCCACCCGGGTATTGAGCGATCAGAAGATCAACAAGCAAGCCTGCTCATACTCCTGCGAATCCAATAGGTAACACTACCGTTGTAACATTTCAAAAAAATAAAATATTATTTTTGGGAATTTATATAATTGAATAATAAATATTATGAATATTTTAATGTGTGGAGATTTGTTTTAATGATATGGTATAATTAAATACCGATAAATTGGGAAATATTGGAAAATTACATTTGAATGTTGATTTTGAAAGAATACTATATGATTAAGACACCTTATAATTTTATACAATTAAATATATACAAGTTTATGCCTAAGCGTGATTAATTATTACTAATCGCGCATTAAGCTTAGTTAGGCATATGACATGCACCATGTCATGTTCCAAACACATTCTTGAAATTTTATGAACCATGGCATCTTGTTTTCCTTTATATGTATTTGGGTTTTTAATTGTGTTGGATTTTAGAAAATAAAAGAGAAAAGGAAAAAAGGAAAGAATAAAAAAAGAGGTATGGGCATAAGAGAGAAGAGAGAGAGAGAGAGAGGTAAGGGATTCATTGACCTTGGCTCCGATTTGTTTTTCCCTTCATCATCATCATCATTTTTCTCTCCCTCTCAACCCTTGGCTGCCCTCTCTCCTCCACCACCTCTACCCCTCACAATACCATCAAAAATACACCAAAACACTTCATCCCCTTCATTAAAAGCATGCACAAGCTCACTACAAGCATGGAGAACCAAGCAAGTTTGGATTTTGAGCACTTGGGAAAACTCAAGAAAATTCTTGAGTTGCCAAATGAGGTAATTCTTTCACCATTAGGGTAGTAATTATGTTTCTATAGCCCCTAGTTTAGTTTAGAATTCGTTTAGTATGGTTTTGTGATCTTGGAAAATTCCAAGATCAAGTTTAGGGGATTCTTGGGTTGTGATAGTGCAAGTGATGTGTAATTGGTGATTAGAACCCCTTGGTATTATAAACCAGAGCCTAGGCCATGAAAACTTGGACTTTAGTTTTACCGATATCGGGTTTTTGTGGGATTAGTGATGATATTTAGAGATCCGCTGCTACCCTGAGACCCTAAAAATTATATAGCGATTACTGTGAGTCGTGCAGGCAACCTGAAAGCTACCATAGAGACCCGAGCCCCAACTCCTTCTTCTTGGCCGCCAATTATTGCCTTCTAGCCGCAAATTGCGGCCAGGACTTGGCCTCTGGGCCTCGTGCTTGGCCTGTGGTTCCCTTATCATTGATTTATACCCCTTATATATGCAGAATTTCCTAATTTCACCTAAACTAAAATCTGGAGCAAGTTTTCAAAGTTGCTGTTTTGGTTTCGTGGTTTTCAATAACTTGATTTTGGTATACGAACTGTGGATTCGACCGTTGGACGTTTGTACGTCAACGACGAGGGATTTATGATTGTTTTCATATGCGTAGGCTATAGGTTCTAACCTATAGGCACCTCGCGTGTCGTTTTGGTTTCAAATCAGATTTTAATGCGATATGATGTGTTATGACATGTAGGTACCTCTGCGTGAACTTCGGGATGACAAGCAAGAGCATGGCGACATCGACTTCGCAAACAAGGATCAAGGTGAGTAGATATATATCTAAGGGAGAAGTCGGGTGGATGGCGTATAGCACCCCCACAGTTTCGTAGTATAGCACGCAAATGCGTTATGATATATATATATATATATATATACTTATGTGTTTTTTTGAGGTGTGTTTACTTAGCAAGAAATGCTTAGGTAACTTTGGGTTAGTTTTAGCGTAATTGTAGGAAGATGCCTTTAGTATAGTTTCTTAGTCGCGAAACCCTAGAGTAAAAATTGGCACACACGCACACACACACGCATACATTTGATTTTCTTGTGCGTATATGGGGATATATATATACATATATGTATGTGAGTATGTATATATATATATATGTATGTATACGTATACACCGATGATAAGGATAGTATATGATACTTAGAGATGAGTCGATGTGATTGAACATGATGTCGTGAGATCGGTGACATGATTTAGGTCGTGCTATGAGACATGACATGATATTATAGTGGATCGTTGAGCGATGTATTTTCATACACACGCGATATATGTTGATGGTATCGGAATGTACTAGACTTTAGATCAGTACCACTAATTCATGATATGATGATAATGATACCATTTAGATAATGAGATAAATGTGATAATAGACCCGTACCCCGATTTTGGGATGTCGTACGACGGATTTTACCGTACGAAGTTTAAATATGATGATTGATCCGCACTCTTGACTCGAGAATGTCGTATAATATATTTTATCGTATGTGACGCTATTGAGGCGGGATCACCGACTACTAGATATATACATCGACTCAGAGTTAGTTGGTTTTCCTTACCCTTCTGATTAGTCTCGTAGCTTTGTCCTGTAGTTTACTTAGTAGATGTAAGATTGGGCTCGAGTCATACTTATTTTCCAAAAACTAACGAATCGTGAGTATTTTAAAGATGGGCCAAGAGATACTACGGATATTTCAAAGGACGTACCTTTTCTTAAAAACACCGTAGCCCCTATTTTCTAAACACCACGATTCGTGTGATTTCAAATGCCAAAACTGTATGACTCGTATATATAATGTAGATTCTTTATGGTTGCGTTTACTTTTTATTTTTCGTATACTCTTGCTATTCGCATTGCATTGTATGCTTAAATGTGTTTTCGTAGTTATTGTGAAACCCTGTTGTCAAGACACCAGCACCATTACCGATGATGCGTATGCTCCACGTATACTTACTTGCCGGCTCACGCACATCATCATCGATAATTTTCATGTCACGTACACATTAGAAAACACTATTTCATTAGTATAAATTGCTAGCTGATAGCTTAGACATTGCATTTATTACTGTGATACCTCATGCATGTGTATTTTCATTTGTCATGCAATATTATGGGGCTTTATGCCAGTATTCACTGTTATTGACATCGTGATTTTTAGATTTCGGATTTCCATGAGATTTCTGGATTTGGAGAAACCGCAAGGATTTTATAAACTGATTTTCGTTTCTAAAAATAGAAATTGCGGTTTTCTCGTGATATGATATAAGATATGTCCACCATGAGTTTTCTCGGCTCTTGAGCGATATCATACACCCGATTCGAGGAGGAGGAGAAACCGTCTGCGGGTGCATGGTTGACCCGGTGCGGTACCCCGGGGCAAGATGGTCACAGATGATGGCGTTGAGCCCGGCAGGGGTGCACTACCGACCGGTTATTTGTGACGTGGCGGATATCCGGAGGATACCGACGTTGTCGTGAGATTTGATGATTTGGGCCAGTCCGGATTGCCAGAGCCCGGGGCCAGTTCGCATTGCCGGAGCCCGAGACATTGAGATATTGAGATTACATGACACGGGCCAGTCCGGATTGCCGGAGCCCAAGATATTGGATATTGGGGTATATGTTTTGTGTCGATGCTTGACACGGATTTTATGTTGATTTCATTGATGATACCTCGATTTTTATATACAAAAATCTCACTAATTTAAGAAAACAGTTTTCTCATTCATGATGTATTCTGTTTTCATTTGTAATGCATTCATATATCATATATATGATATGTTGTTATTTGAGGCACTGACACGAGCACTTGGTATTATACTTATGTATAGATGTTTACCCTGGCCATTATCAGATGTTTCAGGTTATATATTATATGGATTTTATTGTATAACCTAGGATAGAGCCATACATGCTGTCACGACCCGAAATAGCCCATGACTGGCACTTGAATCATATGAAGTCTATAGGATCCCATCTAATTCAAGTAAGCCAAAAGCCCAGAAATCTAAAACCATTTTAAATAATAACTGAAGGAAAATAGTTTTAAGAAGTGAAGAAAACATGTTTTAAAAAAAATGTTTTTAAATAAGTAAGCCGAATATGCATTTTTAAAATCTATAGTCTTTTCTGAAAATTTCGGCAGAGTTTCCTTTGTAAATACTGGCCCCAATCGGGGTACAATAAGAATAACATATATACAATGATAAAAGGCATCCCCAAGCGGGAGCTAGCTCTTCGTCAATCGACGGTCACAACCACGCAAACAGTATAATATACAACGCCGAATGGCGAGAATCAAAACTCAAAGGAAAACTCAAAATCAGCATGAAAACCATAATACTACAACGCGCGACTCTAAGGTCGAAATAATACATAACTGGTTTTCTAAGTCTGAAACAATATACAATGTTTGGTTGATGGAATTACTAGATACAACTGAATAATACATGTACAATGGTGGTTCTGATGCAAAAGAACCCACCCACCAAAGCAAATCACCCGTAAGGAAAGCAGTGTGCCAGAAAGCCGCAATGAAACCTGTACGGCAAAACCTGCAAGAACTGTGTCACAACGGTGGTGAGTTGCCAACTCGTGAATAAAAAACATCACAGAGCAGAAATCGTATGTATGACTCAATCCTAGGTCAATATGATCAAATATGTATATAAACCTCAAATGAATAAGTCTGAAGCATGATAAGGTGGCAATGTAATATCTATACATGAGTGTAGTGCCAAGTGCTCGTGCCAGTGCCTCAGGTAATAACATATCATAAATATGAGGTATGATCAATGTCGACTATATCATGAAGTCTATGAATATGTGGGTATCATCCAACTATGTGATCGATGTCATCAATGTCAACTATATGTATGTGGATATCACCCAACTATGTGATCAATATCATCAATGTCAACTATATGTATATGGAAATCGTCCACGTATCACCCAATGACAATAAGCATCATGCATGTAAATATCATAAAGCATATGCATGGAAGTATGAGGATGTGAATCAACATGTGTCGCTCGCGACATATCAAATCATGGAACCTGAGTGTCAAGCATCGAAACTCGAAAACATCATGAAACCTGTGCCTAGCATCGGCACGTAAATCCTCATATACATAGGGCTCCGTCATCCGGATCGGCCCGTCTCATCTCTCAACTCCGGTCGGTATCCCTCAGATATCCGTCGAGCTCAACACAATCACCGGTAGGTAGTACTTCCCTGCCAGGCTCACCGTCTAACATATACGAGTCTTCTTGCCCCGGGGTACCTCACCGGGTCCACCATGTACCCGCAGACGGTGCCTACCGCTCCTCGAATCGGGTTTCACATGCCACTCTCAGAACCGAGAAAACACATGGTGGACGCACTGAAATATCATACCAAGGGTAACCGGGTTTTTAAAACAATACATACTCTCTTTTAAAATACTCACGGTTCCCAAATCCAGAAATATCATGGAAACAACATATCTCAATGCGTATAATCAGAAAGCATGATGTATGCGACATATAAAAGAAATGTAAGCATATCAGTATATCATGCAACATGGAATAGTAATATGCACATATTGGGGGAAACCGCTCTTTTAAAATGAATCAGTTTTAAAGAGTATCTTGCGGTTTCCAAATCTCCAAATCAAGCGAGAATCATCTATGTATGTGCAAATGAGTATGTGTGTACACGGGTATGAATGTACAATTGGTATGTGCACAAGTATGGGTGTACAATATGTAAGTATACGAGTATGAATGTACAATAGGTATGTGCACAAGTATGAGTGTACAATACGTAAGTACACGAGTATAAATGTACAATAGGTATGTGCACAAGTATGAGTGTACAATATGTAAGTACACGAATATGAATGTACAATAGGTATGTGCACAAGTATGAGTGTACAATATGTGAGTACATGAATATGAATGTACAATAGGTATGTGCACAAGTATGAGTGTACAATATGTAAGTACACGAATATGAATGTACAATAGGTATGTGCACAAGTATGAGTGTACAATATGTGAGTACACAAGTATGCCATGCAAGGGGGTCATACCCTGAATGCAACAGTCCTACAGTGTAGTGGCATGGCAATTATCGATGATGCAGTGTGTGAGACGGCAAGTAGGTGTACGTGTAACATATACATCATCGATAATGGTGCTGGTGTCCTAACAGCATGGTTTTAATATAACAATGAACAAATTTAAACATGCAATGCGATGCGAAAAGCAAGAATATGCGGCAAATGAATAATAAACACAACAGTGTTGTATCTACATCAATGTATCTAGGTCATACTGTTTTGCCGTTTGAAAGAAGACGAATCGGGGTTTTTAGGAAATTAAGGGCTACGGTGTTTTTAAGAAAAGATGTGTCTTTTGAAAATATCCGCAGAATCCCTTTGCCTGTCTTTAAAATACTCCTGATTCGTTAGTTTTTGAAATAGGTATGACATCGGCCTAGCCTAACATCTACTAAGCAAACCACAGATCTAACTAACAAGTCAATCGGGAGGGGTATGGAAACCACCTAAATCTGAGTCGATATATATATATAGATATATATATATATATAATAGTTGGTGATCCCACCTCAAAGGTACCGCGTACGATACAATATCATATGACATCCTCGAGTCATGAGTGTGGATCTATCATCAATATAAAGCTCGTACGGTAAATCATCGTACGACATCCCAAAAGCTGGGTACGGGTCAATATCACATTCATCTCATCAATTATCTGGTATCCTTATCATCATATCTCATGATCTGGGGTACTGATCTAAGTCTAGTACAAACCAATACCATCTAAATAAATATAAATGCGTGTGTGAAACACACGTCCAAAGTCCCGCTAAAATCTCATGTCGTATCCCAAATACGAATCACATTATATCACCGATCTCATGGCACTATGCCCAATCTCATCGACTCATCTCTAAATATCATACACTATCCTCATCATCCAAGTAATAGTATAACAAGTAAGCATGTGTGTGGGGGGTGTGAACCTATTCTAAGGTTCGCAACTAGGAAACCATACTAGTTTACTTCTAAACCCTAATCTATCCATAGTACACCTAATCACATCTCGAATATCCATATCACACAAAACGCTATCATATACATATAATTATAGTATATATCTAGTATACTAAATATCGAACTGCTGGGGTGCTATACGCCATCCACCCGACTTCCCCCGTAGATATAATCTACTCACCTGCATCCTGCGTGTCGGTGTCGATGTCGCCTTCGTCTTCTTCCCCATATGAAGCCCTCGCGAAGGTACCTATAAAGATAACACAATCGCAAACGCACATTAAAATCACATCGGAAAATCAAACGACATGCTAAGGCCTATAGGTTAGAACCTATGGACTACGCCATCAAAACCATCAAACAACCCTCGATATCATCGTACAAACGTCAAGTGATCGAAGTAAAACACAAACGTAAATCCAAAATTTAAAATACGCAAAACGAAACTTCGAATCAAAACAGCAACTTAGGAAAAAGTTCCCAGATTCTACCCTAGGTCAAATCAGACAATTTTGCATATACCAAGGGTCTATTTTACTCTAGATGGGGCCATGGAAGAAGAACGAACCCAAATGGGCCAGGTCTGGCCGCAATTTGCGGCCAGAGGGATTAAATCTGCGGCCGTAGTGTGGAGTCAGGGGCTGGGGTTTTGGGGTTAGCTTCCTGGGTGCCTACACATCCTTCTGTGTTTGCAAAATGATTTTTAGAGTCTCCGAGTGATAGTAGATTTCATTTAACCCTCACAGATTCCACAATTTCCCGATATCGGCTTTTCTAAATCCGTATTCTGGTGTTCTAGTCTCTGTTTTAGGCCTGAATTCTAGCACTAGGGGGTTTGTGAGGCCTCTACTGAGATCAATTTCCCATTACAACTCTCAAATTCCAATAACCCTAACTAGAATTCTTCTAAGTCCACAAAACCACTCGATATCGGTTCTAATCTAACATGGGGTAAAAGTAATGGAAACACTAAACTTATGGTTCAGAAAATAGCTCATTTGGCAACTCAAGAAAATTCTTGAGTTGCCTCAAGTGGCCAAAATCCTTGCTTTCTTGGTCCAATGTGTTTCCCTTGAGCTTGTGCATCTTTTTAATGAAAAGGGTAATGGGTTTTGAGTTGATTTTCATGGTGTTTTGGGAGATTTTGTGGAGAAAGAGAGGAGGGGAATAGCAGCAGCAGCAGTAAAAGGGAAGAGAGGGGAGAGAAATGAGTGAGGAAAATGATGGGGGATGGCTCAAGACAAAGGGTTGACCCTCACCCACTCTTTC
Organism: Agapanthus africanus; assembly: GCA_030015575.1. Classification (NCBI taxonomy): domain Eukaryota; kingdom Viridiplantae; phylum Streptophyta; class Magnoliopsida; order Asparagales; family Amaryllidaceae; genus Agapanthus; species Agapanthus africanus. Next base: position 265,982,750 of record JASDDO010000016.1, on the reverse strand, counting down.
TCTCTCTTGCCCACTCCTCACTATTCTAATCATATCCTTTTCTTTTCTTTTCTTTCCCTTTCCTAATAAATCAACAACCATGCTATAAAACATGTAGTAAAGCCATGAAAAAAGTAACAAGTGTAAAAATGATACGGTGCATGTTTTGCACAAAACAAGCTTAAAACGTGATTAGCGATTTTTAATCGCGACTAGCACTATATTAGCATATAATTAATCATAAAAACTTAAAAATTGCATAATTTACATAAAACACCCTCTTTTAATAATTTCTATAATTTTCCAAATTTTTCCTCATTTATCGGTATTTAATTATACCGCCCTATTAAAATATTCAATATTTAATTATTTAATTATAAAAATTACAAAAAATAATATTTTATTTTTTGAAATGTTACACATGCGATTTCTTCTCGGTGATGTTTTCTACTCACGAGTTGGCAACTCACCCCCGTTGTGCCACAGTTTCTTACAGGTTTTGCCGTACAGGTTTCCTTGGCGGCTTTGCTGGCACACTGCTTCCTTCCGGGTGATTGCTTTGGTAGGTGGGTTCACTTGCATCGTGACCACCATCGTATTTTATTTATTACAGTTGTATCTAGTAAACTCCATCAACCAGACTTGTATATTTTATAGACTTAGAAGACCAGTGTATATTCTTTCGACCTTAGAGTCGCGCGTTTGTATTATTATGGTTTTCTGGTTTTCTTGAGGATATTGGTTTTCTTTCTGAGTTTTGAATCCTTGCCCTTCGGCATTGTATATTATATGTCTTGCGTGGTTGTGTCCGCCAATTGGCGAAGAGCTACCTCCCGCTTGGATATGCCTTTATATTATGCATGTTTGTACCCGTTGTGGGCCAGTATTTACAAAGGAAACTCTGCCGAAATTTTTAGAAAAGACTTGATGTTTTAAAAATGCATACTATAGCTTATTTTGTTAAACCGCTTGCTTTAAACTAAACTTTTCCTTCTCTCTATTTTCAAATGGTTTAGATTTCTGGGATTTTGGCTTACTTGAATTAAACGGGGTCCTATAGACTTCATATGATTCAAGTGTCAGTCACGTGCCATTTCAGGGCGTGACAAAGTTGGTATCAGAGCGCTAGGTTTAACCTTGGTTCGAGTCTATGTTTGACTATGCGGAGTCTAGGGCGTATATTTATATTCGGAACCTAGGCTTGACCTTACGGAACTTAGACTTGGTCGAGGGGGTATTAGACCCGAACTTTCGTCGCATAGGTTGACCTTGGTTGATGGAGTAGGTGACTTAAGTAGAGTGACGCACTGTGTGTATGTTTCGCGTCATACTTACGATACGCTACTCTGCTTAAGAAGCCTTAGGATGTACATTTCCTTGCACAGTATTATATTCATTCCTATGATCTATCCTCATCGACATCGGTTTATGGTTTTGTTACCACGATTGCATAGGCAGAGAGAGCTGCGGCTAGAGTTGTGGTCAGCATGAGCTCGTCTTGGATGAGGACTGACCGGGGCGTAATTCCGGTGACACACGATTGCATAGATGTGTCGTTTTATTGTGTTTTCACGCCATGAGCGTTTAATGGATTGCTTTTACAAAAAACAATTCTCGAACGTGCAGATCAACACCAGAGGATTGGGCCACTGATAGAGGCCGGCTAGAATGTGATGACCGTCAATGCACCGTTATTCTTGATGATTGAGGCACTGTACAGTGTGCAGACGAATGAGCCAGTCGTTGCTGCAACTGTCAAGATAACGCCCCAGATGTTTGAAGCTATTGCAGCATGAGTTGTACTTAGAGATGTGATAGAGGATCGCTAGTCACCTATGGATGACTGACTAGGACATGTGGTTCGTTTGCTTACCCCGATGCGAGGTCATCAGATTGATTGATTCCAGCTAGAGAAGACTTCACGCAGGTACGTTGAGAGTCGATAGAGACGATCGAATGTCAGAAACCCATTTTTCCAAGTTTAAGGTATTTGGAAAAATATGCAAGTAATTCTGTGGACCCTCTAGGAGAATGAAACCCTAACTCGATATAATGACCATTGGAACGCTTTTGAACCTTAGGGTTTGCGGCAGTTCCGCGGTGCCATTAATGAGGCTTTGGTTTGCCCTTCTACGGCTGGTCCATAGGTATTGTGGCATGTATTGGATATTATTAAACTGTGCACGAGTGTTGAGCTCTCGGGAAATTATGGGACTTTGACGAATCGATCGAAAAGTTCGACGTCGTCCGGATATCATGTGATAGGATACATTACTTGGGAGACTCTAGATATGAGCATAGCCGTTGTAGCGCAGTCCATAGAGCTATGAAGAGACGAGTCCGAATCAGTCGACATTAGAGAAAAGTGGACTAAGAGGTTCGTACGAGTTTTTAACGAGATGGTGTTCCACTCCGTTGACATCAGAGGTGTGATACGCATGCAGAGGCGTTGAATATGGATATATCTTTTAGAAGAAGTCGTGATGGGTATGCAGCTGTTCCGGAACCAGAAATAGATTTAGTAAAGGGTGGTAACTTCCGGGCAGTTCGGCGAAACGAGATTTGGGAGAGACCCCAACAGAATCTTTCTGGAATACTACACGAGGAGACTTGGAACCAGGATCGGGCGCATTATGCACACCTAGTAGGCCAGAGTTCGGCAGCATCGACGAGACATGTTATGAGTGACCATGATAGTTGGCCAGAGATCTTTAGAGGATGTGCCAGAGCGGAACTGTTTCCGTCATCGTTCCATATTGGGCCGTTGAGCCGAGGAGTTATGTAACTGGCAATCTGCAGTGAGAGACGAGAGCCTAAGGGCACAAGGCGCCAGACCATGAAAAGGAGGCAAGTAGATATCTTACTCTGCTAGCTTTGGATGCATCGACACCTTCTTGATTTTGAAGGAAGGACATATCGACGACAGTGTTTACAATTTGCGACTTGGTGATTCGAATATCACGTATCCGTTATTTTGGATTCGGTATTATGGATGATTTATTTGCAGGATTGAGATTTGTGCACCACAGTTGCACTCGACTTCGATTTGATGTCGTTCGAGATGTTTGATTTTGATTTCATGCCTGTGGTATGTATGTGAATTGACTTGTGCCTTCGGTGTAGTTTTCATGTCCTTTAGTACTTTGATTCGATTTTGTGCACGCTGATGCACGTGGTTGTGAGATTATATAACACGGTATACCTGATTTGGATTGAGATGTGTTGTATACCGTCGATTTCGATGGTGATACTCGATATTTATTTTCGTGCACCTTGTGCACTTGATTTGGATTCTTGCGCATACTTGGCGCACTTGATGCAATTTTGGTGCACACCAGATGCGCTAAATCGGGATTCTTCGTGCATATCAGATGCACCTGATATTGTTGTCAGGCACACCCGTTGCCCTTGACAGGTGTTTTCGTGCACACCCGTTGCACTTAGATTTTGTTTCTGTGCACATGTATGGCACATTCATTGATTTCAATTGTCGTACGCACCAGATGCACGTGGCATTCTTATGCACATTTTGGGATTGATTTCTTTTGGAGCAGTATGTTTTATGATATTTACTATTTGGTATAGTAGCTGAGCAGGACTAGTCCGGGGACAGTACCTGGATATGTTTTTGCATGCATCGATAGTTACCGAAGGGATTTCCAAAAAAAAGGAGTTATAGTCTCAGTATTTTCCTGTGTGTCCGAGATGACACAAACATTTTATAAGGGAAACTCTTCTAAAACTATTTTCAAAAATGGCAGGACGTGTATGTTAAACAAAGGATATATATAGTTATTTTCTAACAATAAACATCCGCTACTTGTGCCGTGATACGCGCATCGCACAGCGACTTGAAAAAGGTTTGGCCTGCTTTTCTTTTCAGATGTTTTGACGAGCTTACAACGATGCGTACTATGTGCATGTTATAGTTTTGATGTATATCATGTTGGTTTTCGTATTAGACTTTGACATTGGTATCTTCACCATAACTCCGATGATTACGGGATGCTTGACGGAGTTTTGATTTTGAGTTATATACTCGTTTTTCACGCGCATGCATTGCGCTACGATATGTTTTATGTATGTATGATTTCGGAGCCCCGACGACTTGATCATTTTACTGAAATGTTTTAGTATTTGAGGTATTTAAATTTAAATTCGGGGACCGAATTTATTTAAGGGGGGAAGACTGTAACATTTCAGAAAAATAAAATATTATTTTTGGGAATTTATATAATTGAATAATAAATATTATGAATATTTTAATATGTGGAGATTTGTTTTAATGATATGGTAAAATTAAATGCCGATAAATTGGAAAATATTGGAAAATTGCATTTGAATGTTGATTTTGAAAGAATACTATATGATTTAGACACTTTATAATTTTATACAATTAAATATATACAAGTTTATGCCTAAGCGTGATTAATTATTACTAATCGCGCATTAAGCTTAGTTAGGCATGTGACATGCACCATGTCATGTTCCAAACACATTCTTGAAATTTTATGAACCATGGCATCTTGTTTTCCTTTATATGTATTTGGCTTTTTAATTGTGTTGGATTTTAGAAAATAAAAGAGAAAAGGAAAAAAAGAAAAGAATAAAGAAAGATGTATGGGCATGAGAGAGGAGAGAGAGAGAGAGGTGAGGGGTACATTGACCTTGGCTCCCATTTGTTTTTCCTTTCATCATCTTCATCATTTTTCTCACCCTCTCAACCCTTGGCTGCCCTCTCTCCTCCACCACCTCTACCCCTCACAACACCATCAAAAATACACCAAAACACTTCATCCCCTTTATTAAAAGCATGCACAAGCTCACTACAAGCATGAGAACCAAGCAAGTTTGGATTTTGAGCACTTGAGAAAACTCAAGAAAAATCTTGAGTTTCCAAATGAGGTAATTCTTTCACCATTAGGGTAGTAATTATGTTTCTATAGCCCCTAGTTTAGTTTAGAATTCGTTTAGTGTGGTTTTGTGATCTTGGAAAATTCCAAGATCAAGTTTAGGGGATTCTTGGGTTGTGATGGTGCAAGTGATGTGTAATTGGTGATTAGAACCCCTTGGTGTTATAAACCAGAGCCTAGGCCATGAAAACTTGGACTTTAGTTTTACCGATATCGGGTTTTTGTGGGATTAGTGATGATATTTAGAGATCCGCTGCTACCCTGAGACCCTAAAAATTATATAGCGATTACTGTGAGTCGTGCAGGCAACCTGGAAGCTACCATAGAGACCCAAGCCCCAACTCCTTCTTCTTGGCCGCCAATTATTGCCTTCTGGCCACAAATTGCGGCCAGGACTTGGCCTCTGGGCCTCGTGCTTGGCCTGTGGTTCCCTTATCTTTAATTTAGACCTCCTATATATGCAGAATTTCATAATTTCACCTGAACTAAACTCTAGAGCAAGTTTTCAAAGTTGCTGTTTTGGTTTCGTGGTTTTCAATAACTTGATTTTGGTTTACGAACTGTGGATTCGACCGTTGGACGTTTGTACGTCAACGATGAGGGATTTGTGATTGTTTTCGTATGCGTGGGCTATAGGTTCTAACCTATAGGCACCTCGCGTGTCGTTTTGGTTTCAAATCGGATTTTAATGCGATACGATGTGTTATGACATGTAGGTACCTCCGCGTGAACTTCGGGATGATAAGCAAGTGCATGGCGACATCGACTTCGGCAAGCAAGGATCAAGGTGAGTAGATATATATCTACGGGGGAAGTCGGGTGGATGGCGTATAGCACCCCCGCAGTTTCGTAGTGTAGCACGCAAATGCGTTATGATATATATATATATATATATATATATATATATATATATATATATATATACTTATGTGTTTTTTTGAGGTGTGTTTACTTAGCAAGAAATGCTTAGGTGACTTTGGGTTAGTTTTAGCGTAATTGTAGGAAGATGCCTTTAGTTTAGTTTCTTAGTCGCGAAACCTTAGAGTAAAAATTGGCACACACGCGCGCACACACGCATACATTTGATTTTCTTGTGCGTATATGGGGATATATATATATACATATATGTATATGAGTATGTATATATATATATGTATACGTATACACGGATGATGAGGATAGTATATGATACTTAGAGATGAGTCGATATGATTGAGCTTGATGTCGTGAGATCGGTGACGTGATTTAGGTCGTGCTATGAGACACGACATGATATTATAGCGGATCGTTGAGCGATGTGTTTTCATACACACGCGATATATGTTGATGGTATCGGAATGTACTAGACTTTTGATCGGTACCACTAATTCATGATATGATGATAATGATACCAGTTAGATAATGAGATAAATGTGATAGTAGACCCGTACCCCGATTTTGGGATGCCGTACGACGGATTTTACCGTACGAAGTTTAAATATGATGATTGATCCGCACTCTTGACTCGAGAATGTCGTATAATATATTTTATCGTATGTGACGCTATTGAGGCGGGATCACCGACTACTAGATATATAGATCAACTCAGAGTTAGGGGGTTTTCCTTACCCTTCCGATTAGTCTCGTAGCTTTGTCCTGTAGTTTACTTAGTAGATGTAAGACTGGGCTCAGGTCATACTTATTTTCCAAAAACTAACGAATCCTGAGTATTTAAAAGACAAGTCAAGGGATACTACGGATATTTCAAAAGACGTACCTTTTCTTAAAAACACAGCCCCTATTTTCTAAACACCACGATTCGTGTGATTTCAAATGCCAAAACTGTATGACTCGTATATATAATGTAGATTCTTTATGGTTGCGTTTACTTTTCATTTTTCGTATACTCTTGCTATTCGCATTGCATTGCATGCTTAAATGTGTTTTCGTAGTTATTGTGAAACCCTGCTGTCAAGACACCAGCACCATTACCGATGATGCGTATGCTCCACGTATACTTACTTGCCGGCTCACGCACATCATCATCGGTAATTTTCATATCACGTACATATTAGAAAACACTATTTCATCAGTATAAATTGCTAGCTGATAGCTTAGACATTGCATTTATTACTGTGATACCTCATGCATGTGTATTTTCATTTGTCATGCAATATTATGGGGCTTTATGCCAGTATTCACTGTTATTGACATCGCGATTTTTAGATTTCGGATTTTCATGAGATTTCTGGATTTAGAGAAACCGCAAGGATTTTATAAACTGATTATCGTTTCTAAAAATAGAAATTGTGGTTTTCTCGTGATATGATATGAGATATGTCCACCATGAGTTTTCTCGGCTCTTGAGCGATATCATACAGCCGATTCGAGGAGGAGGAGGAACCGTCTGCGGGTGCATGGTGGACCCGGTGCGGTACCCTGATTGATCAAAAGAATTATTTATAACCGCAATCAAGAACGACGTCGCTTGGTAGCTAGCCGATGAGTACGGGTCGGTCCACTGGGATTTTGTGTATTCTCAAATTGTTCTAACGAGTTAATTCCGATTGTTGTCAGATTGATTAAATCTAAAAACTAAGTTTGATCTAAACTAGGATTAGAAATCTTGCTAGGGTTAGGTTTAGGTTAAGTTTGGAAAGTCAATATTCCTTACCGCTTTCTATGCCCTAATTAAGATCTCTGAGGTGTTATGGTAATAATTAATAAAGTGGATTAGTACCATCGGGAAGAAACGATGTTTCTTCCTCTAGGTTCTTGTCCTTCCTTTCTTAATTCTTACCCTAACCTCCATGGAAAACATATACAACCGGTCGTTTATACTACGGTATCACCGCTACCTCATTGGGTAGGGTGCTGTAGGGAGCGGTGTGTGCATGTATGCATGGAGTCCTATAAAAACGTATGATGGGCAAGAAAGGGTTGAGAGATTTTCATCTCTCAAGCCTTCCCCAAATCTAACCCTAACAAGTGAGGAGACTGCTCACTCATTAGGGAATTGATTAACATGTTCTAAACTAATTAACTAGGGCAGAAAGGAAAATTATACTAGGACGGATAATAAAATTAACTACAGCAAGAATAGAAAACTTACTCTAATTTTTATTTGATGCTCTCTTCCAACATTTACAGGAATTGAATTCTGAATTTTTGATAGATACAATGAGGCACAAGAAGAGGCATAACCTAAAATAGGTTTTAGGGTTTCTATTTCGCGTCATATCTGCAATTACAATTTTACCCCCTAAGAAACCTAACTAATGCATTGACGCACCGACACAGAGATTTTGCACCGACACGGGCGACACATGACCGCGGATCCGCGGCCATAGGCTTGGTTTGGCCGTGGAACCGCGGCCGTATGGAGAGATTCATGGCTGCACTTTCTAGGGATGATTCTGGTTGCATTTTTCTTCTCGTTTCTTCACTTGGTTTCTCAGATTGTCTTCTAGATTTCTTCCAGATTTCTACAGTGAATAATGTCGTGGACTTTACCGTTTGCTTCGTGTCGAAGTCTTGAATCTTGCTCTGCCTTTGTGCTTTGTGAAATTTTCCATTGATCTTCGTTTATTTTCCAAACTGTAGGCTTGATCGAGATTCTTCCATTTGTCGGTCGTAGTCTCACTTTTGCATCGTCTTTTCATCAATTTCACTATTTTTGTTCCGAGAACCTGTAACCTGCAACTATGTAGCAGACATGGGTCAAAAGCACCTGTTTATTTGTAAACTGAATAAGAATAGGGTCTATAAGAATGTAAAATAATAGTATGAACAAATACCCCTAAACTTATCTTTTGCTCGTCCTCGAGCAAACCTAGTTTTATTCTCGAAAAAAAAACCTAGCCTCACTTTCGCAGGGAAACGCGATTGCACTGAGCTCGTGCAACAAGCCGTTAAACCTCTAGGTGTCCCTAGTAGGAGGAGTGTTGTCTCCTGGGGGTTTTCAGCCGATACTACCCACAAAATCCTATCAATTTGGCCTATTGACTTTTATTCTTCAATTCGGTTTTCTAACAAGAAATTCTATTATCTTCGATTCATAAATTATCCACCCGTATTTTTCATGCTTCCTTATCATTTAACTTAAGATTATATATGTTTTGTAGACTTACTTAGCTTTTGGCATCTTTCAAGTTTTCCTTCGAGGGTTCCATCTCAACTTAGGAATTTTTATCATCTCTATTAAAGATATAAATCATATTTTTCATTCCTATCTCTTATCTAAACCCCAATCACATACCCCTACGTGTGTGTATATATCACCCCTACATTTGGAAATTCAAATCAAGCTATTATACTCTTGTCCATCGTCCAAAGCACTTCTTAATTGGTGAATTTTTAGAGGAAATTTGCTCACACATCCTTCTTGCGACCGCTAATACTTCTTGAGGTACCAACATCCGATTACAAGATATGTTTGCACATTAATGCGTAATTCTTAGTCTTATAATCCCTAATGCTTTTAGCAGTGACTCCCAAACCAGTTGGTCTAAGGCACTAGGTAATGAAGCACCCTCGCTAAATATTTTTCTATTAATGCAGCCTTAAGTAATTACAAAAACCAATGTTCATTTTTTTATCTCTTTATTCATACTTATAATTTTATTTTCCTTCATACTAAGGCTTTTAGACAAGAGCACTTCAAGGTATCCTCTACTATTCCAAGCTTCAAGATGCGTGTTTGTGCAAATTGTAGGGTATATATTTTTAGAATTTAGACTTAAGCTTAGGAATTATTTTTCAAACTTATACTTTAATAAAAATATCAATACTCTTCCATTGTTTTAACTTAGCCCAAGAAGTCAACTCGAAATTTGCCTATTTCTAAATAAACTACAAAGACATATACTTTCTACCGTTAAATTTTTAAGAAAGGTTATTTTTAGGGTTTTTAATTTACTAAGTCTAAGATCTAGTTGTTTCTAGCTAGTTAACATTTTTGTCAAACTCAAGTCAATTATGGCCAAAATTGAATCTTTTCAATTTTTATAATTTTTAAAAAATTTCAATTTTTATGGGTTTTAAAATAAGTATGCAAATGCAAAAATCTACACATGAATGCGAAGGAAGAAGGCTTACCGAGCACACCCCCAAACTTAAACTTGACAGTGTCCTCACTGTCATGCTATACCAAGATGGTCAAAATTGTCGGCACTCCCATGTTTATTTATTTACAAAAAAAAATTATTGTTAAAAGAAAAACAAAATCTATATACAAAAAGGTCCCCCCCAAATTTAAGTGAGACGGTGTTTCCACTGTTTTAAACGTTAAAGCTCAGAGTTAGGGAGGAGAAAAATCAAACTATACAAGGCCTTACACAGGCCAAAGGTTAGCACCAACCATTCAAAAATTCTATCTTGATAATGGTAGGGTTGGTGGAAGAATGGAGTGTAGAGAAAGGAGTTGAGAAACATACGAGACCGTATGGGAAGAAGGGTGGAATATGGTCTCGGTATATTCGGAGAAGAATGGCGGAAGAGAGAAAGAAGTGTAGTACGAACTTGAGGGTGTAAATCGAGTGAATAAATTAGCGCAAATTGTGATGACCGATGTGCTAAAAGCGATTGTGCTAATTTATCAACCCGTCGAGAAATGGGGTCAAATCCCTCAAGATTCGCAAGAAAACATGGGTACGTTGAACTTGGTAAACCATCCATTGAAAATGGAAGTGCGACGGATTCTTGCGTGGTCGAAACGATGGAAAGGACGAAGGGGAGTGATTTAGGGATAGTCTTATTCTCACCTAAGTAAACTGTCTCGAACTCAAAGGACTCCATCAATGGTTCGAAATTACTGTAAGCAACCGAGTCTGATGGTTCAACTAACTCATCTAAAAATTCAAAGGACTCAAACTCGGGCGGTGAGTCTTCAAAATATTCCGAAAAAGTGAAACACTCGTAATCGTTATCGGCTGTGAGAACTGTGTCAGATTCAAAGAGGAACGCACTGGTGGCGTCCAAACTGCTGTGATCGAATAGAAATTTTTCAAGCTCACAATCCTCCTGCGTGATCTTTTGTGTGGTTGGAACGATGGAAAGGAGGGGGTGATTTAGGAAGTATAACAGTTAAAGGTTCATGAGGATGAATTGGAAAATCCGACTCATCAAACAAAACCGGTTCATCCTCAATACTATCCTCAATACTATCCTCATAATTCTCCTCAAAAGTTATCTCATCCATGCAATTATCATCAAAATCAAGACGTATATGAAGTTCGGGAGAAATATTTAATGACTCGGGATGATGAATTGGAGATAAAATTTCAGTCAAATCTACGGGTTCATCATCCAAAATATTCCCGGCGTCCATATCCTCAATCAAGTGAAAATCAATTTTTAGAGACACCTCATCACAAGCATGGATATTTTTCAATTCAGGATCTAGATTGGAGGTGTAGAGGTCAAAAGGATTGGTGACGGTTTCACTCGAAAGGGGCTTTTCACAATCTAGCAAATCAAGTACTACAAAGTCGCACAACTCATTACACATTTTATTTTTAACTGGTGAATCATTTGGGACACTTGTTTGAAAACCGGAGTTGTGGGATTCAATTGAGGATGGGTAGGTTTGATTTGGAAGGGTGCACAGCTCACTTTCTCCACTCAAATTCTCACTCTGTCCAACCGCCTCATCATACATTGGAAAATTTGAAGCTAGTTGGAAACTAGCCACCGGGTCACTAGGTTGCATAAGGGCGGCAATGGACGCATCCAAATTCCTCATCTGTTTGTTTATCGCTACAATATAAGCTTCCAACGACTGTTCTAGACTAGACATGGGTTGTGAAGGGGTTTCAGTAAAAGATTCAAAAAAATTTGGATACGTGAAACTCCCAAATAGTTGTGTAGAAGCAATGTCTAGGGAAGGTGTGAAAGTCGGGTAGGACTGGTAGGAATTGAATGGTTGGACAGGAGTAGGATCAACATTTGGATAAAAAGGTGAATGGACTTAATCCCAAGAACTGGAAGTGTTGAAAGGAGTGAAAGATCGGTTACGAGATTGTTCAATATGTTCAGCGATAGACATGGGTTTCGGAGTTACAAAATGACTCGAAAAAGTAGTATCAACATAAGAAGGTGGTGAAGGCTGAAATGGTTGATACAAAGTGGATTGCAGAGTCGAACTGTTTCTCCTAGACTCTTCTATTCGATCTTTCAAAGAAATTTTGGGCATGGAGGGGTCATTCGTAATTCGACCAAAACAATGCGCGTATGAAGCAATGTTTGGATGAGGATACCAAAGTTCGGCAAGCGTTTTATGAAGTGGGGTACCCATGATGTAAGAAAGGAGAATAAAAAGAATGTGGGGTGCACGGATTTCTTAGCGACAAGTTGCAAGTTTTTTTTGTAAAAAAAAATTTTCCTTTTTTTTCTTTTTGTGTTTTTTTTTATGTGGAGCTTTTTGCAAAAAGATTTTCAATAAAAGACTTAGACACACATTCAATCAACCACAAATGCACAATCAGGCCTAGATCTAGGGTCACATAGGTCAGCTAGACAGCTCCTGACTGTTCCAAAGGGCAAGACGTAGGACCTCAAACCGCCTCTTCACCGCCAATTGTGGCCAGGTAAGCACAAGTAGAGAAAGGAGGGATCCGCTCACGAATCACCGTGAGACGAGCCTTTTAAAATTACCTTTCACTACCTGTCTAGCCTAGGCACCACAAAGTCAAGTTAGGATCAACGGTCGATGCCTACAACTATTCCTTTGTCCTATTGAGCGCGAAGTCCTTAGGGCTGAGTCTAATTTTTTTTTTAATTAATTGATGGTCAATGCAATATGCCTTATGTGATTTCTAGGGTCCTGGGAAGGGTGATGAAATCCCCACCCAATCTGGATTGGTGTAAAAAGCCCTTTAAAGTCAATTTAAATATGCAAAGCAGTAAACACAATCACTTGCAAACAAAAAAATTTTAGCGCGGCGGAAAGAATCCTGCACAAGATCAATTAAGGGGAGAGATTTTTTAGCGCAAAGAATCCTGCAGGCAAATTCACAGAGGAGATATCAGGGGGTTCAGAGAAGAAGAAGAGAAGCTTACAGAGGATTTTTCTACCAGCTGACGTCACCAAGGCGCGGCGGTTCCGCCACCAAAAGCACTTCCTCGCCGTGGTTCCGCGGTCTGTTGACTGGTTCAGATCCCGAGATTTTTTCTGTTGCTCTGTTATGGTACTCCTCGGTTGTTCAGATCTGTTGTTTTCTGTTTCGTTTTCTGGATTTTTCCAGATCTGAATTCGTTCGTCGGTCCTGCAAAATTCAAACGAAAATACCCTTCACAAAATAACAAGATGATAAACTTTTTATATTTTTTTATTTTTCAGTTTTTATGATTTTTCAATTTTATATTAACCCGAAATTACAAAAAGAAAATAACACTCCATCCCCGGCAACGGCGTCATTTGATTGATCAAAAGAATTATTTATAACCGCAATCAAGAACGGCGTCGCTTGGTAGCTAGCCGGTGAGTACGGGTCGGTCCACGGGGATTTTGTATATTCTCAAATTGTTCTAACGAGTTAATTCCGATTGTTGTCGGATTGATTAAATCTAAAAACTAAGTTTGATCTAAACTAGGATTAGAAATCTTGCTAGGGTTAGGTTTAGGTTAAGTTTGGAAAGTCAATATTCCTCACCGCTTTCTATGCCCTAATTAAGATCTATGAGGTGTTATGGTAATAATTAATAAAGTGGATTAGTACCATCGGGAAGAAACGATGTTTCTTCCTCTAGGTTCTTGTCCTTCCTTTCTTAATTCTTACCCTAACCTCCATGGAAAACATATACAACTGGTCGTTTATACTACGGTATCACCGCTACCTCGTAGGGTAGGGTGCCGTAGGGAACGGTGTGTGCATGTATGTATGGAGTCCTATAAAAACGTATGATGGGCAAGAAAGGGGTGAGAGATTTTCATCTCTCAAGCCTTCCCCAAATCTAACCCTAACAAGTGAGGAGACTACTCACTCATTAGGGAATTGATTAACATGTTCTAAACTAATTAACTAGGGCAGAGAATAAAATCTAAACTAGGGCAGAAAGGAAAATTATACTAGGACAGATAATAAAATTAACTAGGGCAAGAATAGAAAACTTACTCTAATTTTTATTTGATACTCTCTTCCAACATTTACAGGAATTGAATTCTGAATTTTTGATAGATACAATGAGGCACAAGAAGAGGCATAACCTAAAACAGGTTTTAGGGTTTCTATTTATAGAACATAGAAACCCTAGGGTTACAATCGCGTCATATCTGCAATTACAATTTTACCCCTTAAGAAACCTAACTAATGCACCGACGCACCGACACAGAGATTTTGCACCGACACGGGCGACACATGGCCGCGGATCTGTGGCCATAGGCTTGGTTTGGCCGCGGAACCGCAGCCGTATGGAGAGCTTGATGGCTGCACTTTCTAGGGATGATTCTGGTTGCATTTTTCTTCTCGTTTCTTCACTTGGTTTCTCAGATTGTCTTCTAGATTTCTTCCAGATTTCTACAGTGAATAATGTCGTGGACTTTACCGTTTGCTTCGTGTCGAAGTCTTGAATCTTGCTCTGCCTTTGTGCTTTGTGAAATTGTCCATTGATCTCCGTTTATTTTCCAAACTGTAGGCTTGATCAAGATTCTTCCATTTGTCGGTCGTAGTCTCACTTTTGCATCGACTTTTCATCAATTTCACTGTTTTTGTTCCAAGAACCTGTAACCTGCAACTATGTAGCAAACATGGGTCAAAAGCACCTGTTTATTTGTAAACTGAATAAGAATGGGGTCTATAAGAATGTAAAATTATTGTATGAACATACCCCGGGGCAAGATGGTCGCAAATGATGGCGTTGAGCCCGGCAGGGAAGCACTACCGACCGGTTATTTGTGACGTGGCGGATATCCGGAGGATACCGACATAGTCGTGAGATTTTATGATTTGGGCCAGTCCGGATTGCCGGAGCCCGAGATATTGAGACATTGAGATATTGAGGTTACATGACAGGGGCCAGTCCGGATTGCCGGAGCCCGAGATATTGGATATTAGGGTATATGTTTTGTGTCGATACTTGACACGGATTTTATGTTGATTTCATTGATGATACCTCGATTTTTATATACAGAAATCTCACTAATTTAAGAAAATAGTTTTCTCATTCATGATGTATTATGTTTTCATTTGTAATGCATTCATACATCATATATATGATATGTTGTTACCTGAGGCACTGACACGAGCACTTGGTATTATACTTATGTATAGATGTTTACCCTGGCCATTATCAGATGTTTCAGGTTATATATTATATGGATTTTATTGTATGACCTAGGATAGATGTCACGCCCCGCTTCCCAGTGTACGGGGAAGTGGACGCGACGAGGCCCGCTACGTATATACTCAGAAGTACATACGCTAAGCGTAACTAAGCAATATAAAGTAAATCACAAGAAACGAATGATATAGGAATAACAGCAACTTTTATTAATAACATTCTTTGTACAATGCATGAAAAGAAAATACAACTGAAATGAAAAGCGATGCCTAAACAATGGCATAACAGAAAATGAAAATACTGGAAAGAAACAGATACAATATCTAGAGCTCGGAATCTTCGTGGAACTGCTCCAAATCTTCACCGGTGGGCTCGATCTCAGCTTGGTCCAACGCACCTGACGACATTCAAAGAAGAAAGAAATAAAATGTCGTCAGCGAACAGGTCGCTCGGTAAGTCCCAAAGATAAGGAAGAAATAGACAGAGAGCAAGAGAGAGAGTAGCTTTTAATGTCGTATTGTATTGTCATATTATAGTAGTATGGTGTTAACGCTGTTGTTGTAGCTTGGTACAGAAGGATGCCAGTGTATACGAGGGGAGTCTCACTTGCCAGAGACTAGGGCACGTATAGTACAAGAAACCGTTATGCCATGGTACAACAGCAATGGGATTCAGGTTAGGTGTATTAATCTGACCATCTCGTGCCACCTTTAACACCTTCCGTACCAATCTACCCCTTAAACCCCGCGATGTCTTGTTTGTATTGTTATCTTGTAAAATTGTATTAATTGTAAGATTGATTAACTGACTGACCGAAACCATGATATCAGGAAACGGTTATAACCGTAGAGTCATGTAAATGGAATACTGGGAAACATGTAAAAGGAATATCCATGGTTCGGTTCAGTCAAGTTATATAAAATGTTAACTGGATTCTGAGATTCATGTGTTCATATTGAGTTGGAATATAAAAGAATATAGAATGACTTGAATCATATTCAAGTCAGAAATAATCAGACTCAAACCCGAGTCAGACTAAAAGATATGTAATTCGAAGTTCTATATTTGTTAGGGTCATTATTGTAATTTATAAAACTTGAGGGGGTTTTATGTAAAAATACTTTTGTATAATTTTCAAGATACACCTCAAGTATTTATTATTCGTCTTTACAGTTATAATGAGTGTGATTTTATTTTATGTTATTTCTAGTGAAATTATCCTAATTACATAAATAAAGGTATTAATCTGTAATATTGATTTATTTGAAATTCATGGTATTTTAATGTAACTTTTAATCTTGTAATTTTTAAGAAAAAGTGGAAACTTTATATTATAATAAAATAGGTGTTTAAATGATAAATATACATATGTTAATACAAGAATAATTTTATATAAATATTTTATTTTCCAAAATCTCATTTTTTTCTTAAATGTCGTATTTTAAACCTTTCGAGACCGAATGCTCCTTACGGAGGTCTGAATCTCGCACTACTAGCCCGCGGGTGCACGATGAACCGTACTATCCCTAACGGGTTCCCCAAAGGTGGGTTGTAGCGGCGCTTTGCTTAGGTTTAATAAATACTATTCATTTAGAAAAAACGGTTTTATAAGTAAAAGGTATTTATTTGTAAAAAGATATAGTTTTCCGTATTTTAGTTTCTAGGTTTTTCCTAAGCCAACTAGCCTATTTCTAAGGTCTAAACGATAAGTCATTAGAAGCCTCAAATCGCCTCTTCACCGTCAATTGCGGCCAGGTAAGTGCCAGGTAAGTGGGAAGGAACCACAGTCATGGGCCTAATTAAAAACCACTAGCCTAGACACACTTGCCTAGACACCACAAAGTCAGTTTAGATAAACGATCGATGTCCATGACAAATCGTATTTTCATTTTAAAAGATTTTGTTTTAGAATTTTGTACAACTTAAAGCTTTCAAGAAAGCTTTATAAAGATAATGGTATTTTAGTGAAAAGTCCTGTATTTTCGTATTCTATGTTTTGACGTTTATCAATTAGGGTTATATTTGTGTGTGTGGAGGTAGGTCATTACCTCGTGACTTATTTTAAGGTTTAATGAAGTTTTAGAGGTTAAATATGATATATTAAACTTGAAGGTATTTAAGCGCAAGAATACGGTATTAGAAAACGTTATCATTTCATGTGTGAAAACTCATTCAAATTGATTTCTACAAGTTTAGTGATCAAGATAAACATATTTAGGAATGAGGGAATTGATTAAGCGAAGAAAAATAAACTTCATGGTATTTTTATGAAAAGAATACAGTTTTACAAGAAAGCTATCATTTCATGTGAGAAACTTTATTTAAATTGGTTTTTATGTGATTAATAGTTATCATGTATATGGGTAGGTATTATGGATTAGGTGACAAGTGGAATTTTGTAGAAAAACCGAATCGGAAATCGGTTTATTCCAATTTCCGTCGGGTTCTAAAAAGTCGTATTTTCTTCTTAAAGAAAAAAGAGATAGAAAAGATGGGACTTACGGGTTTGGACAAGCTAAGGAGGCTAAGGAAGTGATGGTTGTCGGGGCGTCGAAAACGTCGCGAAGGTTATACTACGATCGCCGGAATTTGTCGTCGATTTCGGCAGCGCTTCGCTTCTCGCTCTTTGTACCGAGTTCTCGAGAATTTAGGAGAGTGGACTTAGAGTTGTAAGGTGCAATAGTAGAGGGTAGGGGTCTTTATATAGGGCTAGGCTAGGGTTAGGGTTTTGATTAAAAAAAATATTAAAAAATATAAAAAATTCATTAAAATTTCATTAAATTTAGGAATAAAAGAGCTTTATGGTGCATTTGATAACCGATCTGGAAAAATGGAGGTTTCAGGTGAGAAGACCAAGTCAACACGAATGTTTTTCGTGTTGACGACTCGGCCGACCGGCCGAGTCCGGCCGGCGGCGCCGGCCGAGTTGGCCGAGTCGGGGCTCGTTGGGTGGGGAATTTTCTGGGGGAAATTATGGTGTACTTTATTTTTTATATACCGCATTAATTTCGTGTGTTATGGCTGTTTGACCGTTTGACTTCCCAAAAAAATTTAAAACAAAAGGATATAAAAATATGTGGGGCATGGGATTCGAACTCTGGTGGCTTAGTTCAGCAGTGCAAGGTATTACCAATGAGCTACAAGCTCCTTCTTGTAATTATTGTGTTATTTAATTACTTAAAATGATAGCAGCAAGAGTAAATACTCTAAGTATACATTAAATTTTAAAGTGATTTCTTGTACACTAAAAATGGAGTTATTTCATTCTTGTAGCTTGTAATTAAAAACAAAAATAATTACCTAAATCTTGTGCTCAAGCTAAAATACCCCTTTGTGGATTTTTGATAAAAAAATATTTGAAAAATTTTGTATAGAAAATTTAGGGTTGTTACAATAGAGCCATACATTGGATTTCTTCTTGGTGATGTTTTCTACTCACGAGTTGGCAACTCACCCCCGTTGTGCCACAGTTTCTTGCAGGTTTTGCCGTACAGGTTTCCTTGGCGGCTTTGCTGGCACACTGCTTCCTTCCGGGTGATTGCTTTAGTAGGTGGGTTCACTTGCATTGTGACCACCGTCGTATTTTATTTATTACAGTTGTATCTAGTAAACTCCATCAACCAGACTTGTATATTTTATAGACTTAGAAGACCAGTGTATATTCTTTCGACCTTAGAGTCGCGCGTTTGTATTATTATGGTTTTCTGGTCTTCTTGAGGATATTGGTTTTCTTTCTGAGTTTTGAATCCTCGCCCTTCGACGTTGTATATTATATGTCTTGCGTGGTTGTGTCCGCCAATTGGCGAAAAGCTAGCTCCCGCTTGGGGATGCCTTTATATTATGCATGTTTGTACCCGTTGGGGGGCAGTATTTACAAAGGAAACTCTGCCGAAATTTTTGGAAAAGACTTAATGTTTTAAAAATGTATATTACGGCTTATTTTGTTAAACCGCTTACTTTAAAACTAAACTTTTCCATCTCTCTCTTTTCAAATGGTTTAGATTTCTGGGATTTTGGATTACTTGAATTAGATGGGGTCCTATAGACTTCATATGATTCAAGTGCCAGTCACGTGCCATTTCGGGTCGTGACAACCGTACAGTCCGGTCTCTTCGTCAGATATGTCGCATATCACAGCCTGGGGTGGTATAACATCAGACCCCAATAGCCTGATAAGTCATGCCGATGCAAGGTCCATAACGGTTCGAGAAACTACTGATAACACTTACCAGAAGATCTCAGCAACCCTGGTCAGGGATTTCCTGTTATGGCCAATCGAGCATAGCGCAATATCAACCCCCAATACCGGGAGAGACGAAATCCCCTCCTATCGCTCATTGCCTCCATGTGACTCGGGACTGTACCTAAAACCATCGTTTTGCACAATCTCTTGAACATGGTAAGGTGGAAATCAAAGCACGGTGGGAATCACACAAGACTCTATGACGATCTCGGGTCGACAGACTAATATGTACCAGTGTCACCAGAGAACTGCTATCTAACGATAGGTGATGGCCATCCGTACACAACGCGACATCAACCACCAATACCGGGAGAGACGAATCCCCGATGATCTGATCACTGCCTCCATGTGGCTCGGGACTGTACCCAACTAAAACCTGTTTGCACGACTCCTTTGAGCCGTGGTAGGGTAGTAATCAAAGCACAGTGGGAACTCACACGAGACAAATGACGATCTCAGGTCGACAGACTAACCTGTACACATGTCACCTGGGAACTGCTTGTTAGTTATATGTATACCCTAGAGGCCATTACTGTACATGAGATGTATATTGTAGTGGATGATGGGACATATATAGGTAGTACTTTCTTGCTCGACATGACAGTACGCTATCTGGTTGCTCTTTATCTTAACATGTATACTTGCAGTCTCTATATTACATGTTGATAAAGCCCTTAGGATGTGTGCTCG
This sequence comes from Agapanthus africanus, assembly GCA_030015575.1. Taxonomy (NCBI): domain Eukaryota; kingdom Viridiplantae; phylum Streptophyta; class Magnoliopsida; order Asparagales; family Amaryllidaceae; genus Agapanthus; species Agapanthus africanus. The sequence continues at coordinate 265,962,668 of JASDDO010000016.1, read as the reverse complement.
ACTTCCAGGACTATGATGTAGATCATACTAGTGGGCCCTGGGTAGTCCATGAGTACATCCTTCAATGTTCCTAGTCGTGGGAATATCGAGACGGGGCATCGATATTCCAGAGTAGACTAGCATATATCTTCTTGACCCATGTGATGGGCGATGGATGATCCCATATCCATTGGTGTTTGACATCAGAGATGGTATACGGGTGCTCAGTGGTGACTGGGTACACTGAACGGACTCGCCGAGAACTCCCAGATGGTATTATACCTTACGTCAGATGGCAATTCTCTGGTGACACTGGTACAGCTTAGTCTGTTGACCCGAGATCGTCATAGAGTCTTATGTGTCTCCCACTGTGCTTTGATTTCCACCTTACCACGACTTTACTGAGTCGTGCAAACAGGTGGTTTTTGGGTACAGTCCCGATTCACATGGAGGCAATGAGCGATAGGAGGGGATTCGTCTCTCCCGGTATTGGGGGTGATGTTGCGCTATGCTCGACTGGCCATAACTGGAAATCCCTGGCCAGGGTTGTACTGATTTACTGGTAAGTGTTATCAGTAGTTTCATGCTTGTTATGGACCTTACATCGGCATGACTTATCAAGCTACTGGGGTCTGACGTTTACCACCCCTAGGCGAGATATGCGACATATCAGACGAACAGACCGGACTGTGTGGTAAGTGTTACTGGTTGGATTCGCAGGAGTGTGAGCAGGCTTGCTCGTTGATCTTCTGATCGCTCAATACCCGGGTGGCCGTTACGTTTAGCAGACCGCTTGCGGCTTGTGGGTGTTTGATATGATCATCACCTACTGCCGGCGTATTGACGAGTCTTTAGAATCTTACACAGGGGTTTCCTGGCTCAAGCAAAACGAAATAGGAGCGCATATGAGATATGTGCGGGACCGAGAATAATACTAGTATGTGATACTGTATTCTATTCTCGCGATTTGTATCATTGGGCGGTTATATGAGATATAGCCGAGTTACCGAATCAAATGTTGATTTGATACATTGATACACAAAATATTAGTCGGTTATATGCGATATGACCGGATCATTAAATCAAGTATTGATTTAATGATTTAATGTATAATTATATATTTGATATATTACTTTACATTAACTAGTATTTGTTCACTTAAGATTGATTTTCTCACTTGATGTGCACAAGTTGTATATATGATATATGTTTGTGCACTAGTTTGTATCATGATTGATGATACATGCAAACTTGGGTGTGTGTATGACTTACACCATGTTTAGGTTAATGGTTAGGGTTTTATTTATTTTGGCAAATACAAAATGGTGGCTTTCTTTGTTTTGTGGTTGAAGCTTCATGAAGCTTTCAAGCATCTTTGACAAAGTCCACCATTTTTGTTTTGCATGAGATTTTTTGCTAACCTAACCATTAACATAAACTCTAGTTTAGTCTCTAAAATGGTTAACTCACCCATGGTTGCATCATGATAGACTTCACTTGATTATTCATTTTGATTATTCATTATTCTTATCTTCTTCTTCATCTTCTTCAAGTGAAGAAAACCTTGCCAGAAATTTTCAAGTGAAGATTTAGAGTGAGAAATCCAAATCCAAAGTGAACCCACTTCCTATATCTTCATCCTCTACCACTTGCCATGTAGTATAGGGTGTTCTCTTCACAAAGTTCTTGACCAAGTGAAGGAATAGCTTGAGTTTGAGTCTCCCTGACTTAGATCATCTTCGGCCTCGAAGTCAACGACCTAGCCCGCTCTTTTCTCCGATGAAACCAACGCTAGGGTTCGGGATCCCGATGACCGCAGCGAAGGGACGTCAACAAGGAGCTTTAGAAGTGAAAGACCGGATCTACAAAGGTTGTAATTCCTTTCACTTAGTAGTAAAGTAGTTTACTAGCTTTTAGTTTCGCCTTACCTCTAGTTAACGATCTTGCATAGAGTTGTTAGGCACACAAAAAATTGATTTTGGCATGGTTGATACCTTGTGGAACCTCATGAGTATGCCTAGGAACCCTACAGTGGTATCAGAGCCTAGCTAGAGCTTTAGGCGAAGTGTAGACGAAGTTAGAAAGCCGATCGAACCCCGAAACCCTAATCGATACCTTTCTCTGTACATTTTCTGAAACTGTGGATTTTTCCAAATTAAAAATATCCAAAAAAATTCAGCAGGGTTTTATAGGAGTTACTGTGCAGCACGTGCCCCCAAATCGTTCAATGCGCCGCGGAACCGCGGCCCCACCCTGGCTTGAGCGGCGGTTCCGCGGCCATAAAAATGAATCTTGGCACGTGCCTTGCATAGTAATGCCCGTCTGTAATTCCTCTATTTTCTGGGAATTTTTGATTTATACTCAAGAGTTGATTTTTCTAGGTCGTATTGGGGATTCGATGATTCGATTGGATTATTTAACTTTGTTTATTTTGTTTTTCCGGGTATTTTAGAACGTGTTAAAATGTTCGACCGGATATAAATAACTCACTTTTTCCCCTGCCGGGAAATTTCCATGTGTTGGATTTTTCCGTAGTTTAAGAACGTCTAAGTAGTGCAAGTAACGCGATGGACCCTCTAGAAGACAACAAATCTTAACTCGATTATGTGACCGTCTTGAACTGCCCTTTGAACCTTAGGGTTTGGGGCAGTACGGCGTGCCACATGTGAGGCGTTGGCTTGACCCTTCTACGGCTGGACCGTTGGTACTGTGGCATGAAATGGATGTTTTTTAAAACTCCCCTCAAGTGTTGAGCTTTTCGGGAAAACTTGGATGTTTGATTATTCGATCGGAAAGTTTAACATTGTCTATTTATCTGGAATGTGATACAATAATTGGAATCAACAACATTTGAATATTATAAATCTAGCAGTTTAGTCTCACTTGATCGGTTGCCACGGGATTTTGATGTGATCAAAAGTCCGTCGCAATCACGTTGCGTACGCGGATACTCGCCGGGTAAACTTAATAGACAGGTACACCCCATAGCCCCGACCAAGTGACTGTAGGAGAACCCCGTCGCCAAAAGCATCCGTTCGGGTGCTCGCGGCAGCGGTGTTCTGCCTTAGTGCACTTCGTCGACGGTATCGGGGGTGCGGCCGTCTACTAAAGTTTGCGACGAGCATTCGTTCAGGATGTCGGGAATCTTGTTGAATTGCCCGACTTGATATTGAAAAGTGTTTTCGATAATGAGACTAAAATGCGGGGTTTATAATTGTTAGGCATGCGATGTCTAAGGAATTCATTTGATTAGGCATGCGATGTCTAAAGAGGTTGCGGATTCCAACTGTTGTAGTTTTACACTTTCTTTTCTGCGACCGTAAGTGTAATATGTGTTATCGCCGGTTTCGTTGATATATGTCAACGACAATTGGGATACACATATTTACTTACGTTGATGACATGTGATGTTATGTGTTGCTGGATATGTTATATTGGATCGTCGTGTTTGAATAGCCGGGGTTTTTTTATGTGAGATGAGTGTTTTTTCATTTTCATTCATGTAAAAAACTTGTATGTAATATTCTTTTATTGGGGCACTTCCGGGTTGAGGATGATGTCACCATTGTATATTATTTACTTTTTCCGCATTAGGATAGACCCAAGACGGGGAGCATAAGTAACCGGGTTCTAGGGTTCAGTGGGAGACCATCTCGAGGAGTCGAGTCCGGGTCTCCTAACTCTAGAATTGGTAGGGTTGCTTGCCGCTCTCGTAGGGGTCTAGGGGTATGGGATTGGCTATTCATCACGACCGTGGAATCCGTGTTTTATACAGGCTCAAAATAAAACACGGACGTCCTAGTATATCCAATATTTCATATGATATTTTCTGCTGCGTTATCTATGATGCGATCATGTGATTTGTTCAGATTGATACTGTATATAGTATATATGATATATTATATAAACGTTGCTTATGTTTTACACCCGCGCTAGCCCTGCCCCGCTCTGCCGTTAGTTACCTAACCTAACGGTGCAGACCGGACATCGAGGCGAATGCGGATGGCATAAGTGTACGTTGTATTTATCTGTGATGTTTAGGTGGACTTAATTGATGGGACATTCATTAATGTGATTAATGAAAGAAAATAAACCTAAAAGATGTTGTGGAATCGAATTTCAAAAATAAAATTAGGTAGCTCTAGTTGTTGCTTTGCATAGCGGTGTTCCTTGTAGAACATCCAGCACCTTATTCGATAAGGAAAGAGCCGACGATCCCTTCATCGGGAGTGACCTCTTTAGCAATAATTAGCAGATGCTACAACCTTCGGTTTGTCTTTTGACTGCTTTTCTAGTTCTTGCTTTGCATAGTGGTATTGTGAATATCCTGCACCTCATTCGACGAGGAAAGAGCCGAGATCCCTTCACCGGGAGTGACCTCTTTAGCGAAACTAGCAAAAGCCTCAAAAGCACTCCATTTTTAAAACCATTTGATTTCGCAACGAGATCAAGTTCAAAGCGTTAAAGGTTTTCATAAAAACCATCCGCAACCCTCCGTCATTTTAGGAAGTAGAGTACTTAGTATTCGTGCTGTGTTTGTTGACCATAGTCAAGGCACAGTGTACGGTAGCTAAGTGATGTCTTCCTACACCGCATATGATGCGATTAGTTAAGACAGTCGCGTGACTTTGTTGACCTTAGCCAAGGGTCATGTGGGTGGGTCTAATTAATCATGAAATAACGGGTAGAACTTGACTAGTGCTTATGATTTGTTGACCTTAGCCAAGGTCATAGGTGCTAGGGGTAAAAACCTTTATCGGGAGTTTCAAGTGTTGAAATTTGCAATGAGATTGCATACCTTCTATATGATAGTTGGATCCCGATACCCACTGCGAGTAATTGTTACTCCTGGGAGAGTTTTGCACTTTGCAATTAGCCGATCAAGTAGGTGTCTAGAAAGGTGTCAACGGGGTTACGCCCCTGGGAAAATGAGGTTTACTTTAATTAGGTCCGTGCAAAAGCACGGGGAACCTCCCTCAAAGTACCGGCACTAGCCTGGCTGAAAGATTGGCGAACTTGTAGAGTGTAATTAATCCCGGCTAGTCTTTCCTTTTAGGGTTTGAAGGAAGATTTGATAAAAACAGTGGGAGCCATCCTGATTAGATAAAATATATAACCAATCTAATCTTGCAAGAACGCACGCATAGTGTTTTCTTCTCTCTCTCTCCAGGTAGCGACCATGTCACGCTTTAATCAAGATAATAATATGGATGTATTGACCGAACCCACTTGTTATACTAAGCTGGGGAACGTTGGTCCCGCTCCAACTTATAATTGTTATAAGACCGAGCAGGAATTTGGGGAATACCAGATTTCCCGTGCCGCCCAAACGAAGAAAGTGCATAATGATGCATCTTCTTCGGGTGTGTTCATTACAAAGAACTGTTTCTCAGTATCCTCTGCATCCTGGGTATTTGATACCGGATCAGTATCCCAGATATGTAAACTGTTACATGGGCTACAGAAAGGTAGAGAACTGAGAACGGGTGATAAGTTTCATGAGACAGAAAACGGTGCAAGTGTTGCAGCCAAGTCTGTTGGTCACCATCATCCTGTATTACCAGAATACACTGATTCTGAACGAATGTTATTAGATACCAAACCTGATATACAACATCATATCAATCTCTTTATTTACTAAAGAAGGATATAATTTTGTATTGTTGGATAATGTTTTGCACATATCCTATATCAAGAGTTGATCGATTCAGACACGTTATCTAAAAGCATATACATTCTAAATCAGACCACAGTTCTTAACGTACAGAACACACACAAGAGGAAGAGTTCATAAATGAACGATTCCTTCTTGAGGTATTGTAGACTAGGTCATATCAATGCGAACCGACTAGCTAAGTTACATTTAGATGCATATTTAAATCAGTTTGAATTTACATCTTGTGAAACTTGCCAGTCATGTCACAAAGATAAGATGACCATAGCTCTGTTTACTGGAAACAGAGAAAGAGTTAGTGAACTCTTGGGACTGATACATAGTGATGTATGAAGGTCCCCAGTCTACATATGCCAGGACTGGTTCTTTGTACTTCCTTACATTCACTGATGATCTCTCAAGATTCGGACACATGTTCCTGTTGAAACACATATCTGAAGCTTTTGAGAAATTCAATGAATATAAGTCAGAAGTAGAGAACCAATAAAGGTATAAGTATTATGTCCTATGATGAGATCAGGGAGGAGAATACTTGTGCATGGAATTCTTGGACTATTCTAAAAGAGAATGAGATTCTCTCTCGGTGTTACTCCTCTGAATACACCACAGCACAACGGTGTATCGGGGCGGAGCAATCACACCCTATATGATATGGTGCGCTCTATGATGAGTACTACTGAGTTACCTGTTTCTTTTTGGGGGTTATGCACCTAAGAAGCTGCATACCTATTGAATAAGGTTCGAATCAGATCACTGCCTACCACTCCATATGAGATATGGTATGGGAAGAGCCCATCTCTTAAGCAAGTTAAGATTTGGGGTTGTCCGGCCTATGTCAAAAGCAAAATCCGGACAAGCTCGAGGCAAGGTCAGTTCTGTAGAACTGGAAGGATTTCCAGCTATACAAACTACAGCTGATGATTTGGTAGAACCAAAGGGTTCAATAGTCCCCGACGAACCTCAGCCTCTCCGCCGATCTAGCAGGGTTCCTCATCCGCCTGAGAGATACTTTGGTTTCTCGATGACAGTGGGAGCGAGGATTGCATCATGAGATGATGACCCAACTAGTTTCGAGCAGGCCATCAAGAGTGGGGACTCTGTAAGAATGGCTGGATGCTTAGCGATCTGAGATGGAATCCATGTACACCGACAAAGTATGGACTTTGAATGCTATATCTGAAGGGTTGAATCCCCATCAGGAGCAAGTATATCTTGAGAAGATTACTTGGTATATATGGAAAAGTTGAGACTTTCAAAGCTAGACTGGTTAAAGTTTTTCGTCATCGACCAGGCGTGGATAATGATGAAACATTTTCCAGTGGCTATGCTTAAGTCCATCCAGATCCTACTTAACATTGCTACATACCATGACTACGATATCTGGTGGTTGGGTGTCATGACTGCTTTTCTAAATATTGATTTAGAAGAGAACGTCTATAAGTACACAGCCAGAGAGCTTCGTAAACAGTGGGAGCAGCGGAAACGTGTGCAAGTTGCTTTACAGATTAAAGCAGGCATCGCAGAGTTGGAACGTCTGTTTTGATGCGATAGTCAAAGAGTTTGACTTCATCAAAATGGTAGATGAACCTTGTGTATACAAAAAGGTAGTAGAGAGTAAGGTGGTCATCCTCGTATTGTACGTGGACAACTTACTCTTGATAGGAAAAGAGTTTCATATGCTACACATGGTCAATCTCCTCTTATCACAAGGATTCTCCATATAGGATCTATGTGATACCTCATAAATCCTAGATTTTATATCTATGAGATAGATCTAAATGGATATTAGGATTCTCACTAGGTGTAGTGAGATGGTATCAATCGATCCTGGGGAGAATCACTGGAAAAGTTCCAAGGTGATAAGGACGATTGTCTTTACCCTCAGTAGAGGGACGGTATGTTGGAAGAGTTCCAAGCTGAGATACTGTGGCAAACTAGACGATAAAGGCTGGTGACATAGCTATCAAAGATACTACCAAAGAGGAAGTTTGGGTGTATATTAGTTCATGAGATGAACTAGGTTCCTACCATTGTGTGACAATGGAAGTGTGGCTTTGGCCCAGGAACCCCGATCCCATCAGTAACCCAGACATATTCTGAGGCAGCATCACCTAATCATGGAGATAGTTGATCTCTAGGGTGATCGAGGTTAGGAGAGTAGACTCAGAGGACAACACGGCGGATCCACTCACAAAGGCCTTTTCCCAGAGAGAGACTTATATGGGATGGTTGAGTATGAGATACTGCAACCACTGCTACAGATGGCCCTAGTGCAAGTGGGAGATTGTTAGTTATATGTATGCCCTAGAGACCATTACTGTACATGAGATGTATATTGCAGTGGATGCTGGGACATATATAGGTAGGACTTTCTTGCTCGACATGATAGTACGCTATCTGGTTGCTCTTTATCTTAACATGTATACTTGCAGTCTCTCTATTACATGTTGATAAAGCCCTTAGGATGTGTGCTCGACTTCCAGGACTATGATGTAGATCATACTAGTGGGCCCTGGGTAGTCCATGAGTACATCCTTCAATGTTCCTAGTCGTGGGAATATCGAGACGGGGCATCGATATTCCAGAGTAGACTAGCGTATATCTTCTTGACCCATGTGATGGGCGATGGATGATCCCATATCCATTGGCGTTTGACATCAGAGATGGTATACGGGTGCTCAGTGGTGACTGGGTACACTGAACGGACTCGCCGAGAACTCCCAGATGGTATTATACCTTACGTCAGATGGCAGTTCTCTGGTGACACTGGTACAGCTTAGTCTGTTGACCCTAGATTGTCATAGAGTCTTGTGTGTCTCCCACTGTGCTTTGATTTCCACCCTACCACGGCTCTACTGAGTCGTGCAAACAGGTGGATTTTGGGTACAGTCCCGATTCACATGGAGGCAATGAGCGATAGGAGGGGATTCGTCTCTCCCGGTATTGGGGGTTGATGTTGTGCTATGCTCGACTGGCCATAACTGGAAATCCCTGGCCAGGGTTGCACTGATTTACTGGTAAGTGTTATCAGTAGTTTCATACTTGTTATGGACCTTACATCGGCATGACTTATCAAGCTACTGGGGTCTGACGTTTACCACCCCTAGGCGAGATATGCGACATATCAGACGAACAGACTGGACTGTGCGGTAAGTGTTACTGGTTGGATTCGCAGGAGTGTGAGCAGGCTTGCTCGTTGATCTTCTGATCGCTCAATACCCGGGTGGCCGTTACGTTTAGCAGACCGCTTGCGGCTTGTGCGTGTTTGATATGATCATCACCTACTGCCGGCGTATTGACGAGTCTTTAGAGTCCTACACAGGGGTTTCCTGGCTCAAGCGAAACGAAATAGGAGCGCATATGAGATATGTGCGGGACCGAGAATAATACCAGTATGTGATACTGTATTCTATTCTCACGATTTGTATCATTGGGCGGTTATATGAGATATAGCCGGGTTACCGAATCAAATGTTGATTTGATACATTGATACACTAAATATTAGTCGGTTATATGCGATATGACCGGATCATTAAATCAAGTATTGATTTAATGATTTAATGTATAATTATATATTTGATATATTACTTTACATTAACTAGTATTTGTTCACTTAAGATTGATTTTCTCACTTGATGTGCACAAGTTGTATATATGATATATGTTTGTGCACTAGTTTGTATCATGATTGATGATACATGCAAACTTGGGTGTGTGTATGACTTACACCATGTTTAGGTTAATAGTTAGGGTTTTATTTATTTTGGCAAATACAAAATGGTGGCTTTCTTTGTTTTGTGCTTGAAGCTTCATGAAGCTTTCAAGCATCTTTGACAAAGTCCACCATTTTTGTTTTGCATGAGATTTTTTGCTAACCTAACCATTAACATAAACTCTAGTTTAGTCTCTACAATGGTTAACTCACCCATGGTTGCATCATGATAGACTTCACTTGATTATTCATTTTGATTATTCATTATTCTTATCTTCTTCTTCATCTTCTTCAAGTGAAGAAAACCTTGCCAGAAATTTTCAAGTGAAGATTTAGAGTGAGAAATCCAAATCCAAAGTGAACCCACTTCCTATTTTTTCATCCTCTACCACTTTCCATGTAGTATAGGGTGTTCTTTTCACAAAGTTCTTGACCAAGTGAAGGAATAGCTTGAGTTTGAGTCTCCCCGACGTAGATCATCTTCGGCCTCGAAGTCAACGACCTAGCCCGCTCTTTTCTCCGATGAAACCAACGCTAGGGTTCGGGATCCCGATGATCGCAGCGAAGGGACGTCAACATGGAGCTTTAGAAGTGAAGGACCGGATCTACAAAGGTTGTAATTCCTTTCACTTAGTAGTAAAGTAGTTTACTAGCTTTTAGTTTCGCCTTACCTCTAGTTAACGATCTTGCATAGAGTTGTTAGGCACACAAAAAATTGATTTTGGCATGGTTGATGCCTTGTGGAACCTAATGAGTGTGCCTAGGAACCCTACACTGCTATCTGACAATAGGTATAATACCAACTAGCAGGTTCCCGGCGAGTCCGTCCAGTGTACTCATAACCCAATGAGCACCTGTATACTATCTTAGGTGAACAAACTAACACCAATGGCTTGTGAGACCTGGCCACCGCCCCTCGTCGGGGTCTCAATCAGTATACACTAGTCTACACTGGAGTATCGATGCCCGGTCTCGATACTCCTACGACTAGGGACATTTAAGGATGTGCTTATAGACCCCAGCTCCCACATATGTGATCGCCATCACAATGCTGGCAGTCAAGCAAGAATCCTATGGGCTCTATCAACACGTACATGATGATAAAGACAAACCAAATAGCATACTATCATGAGTAAGACTGTTTTATCGGTATAGGTCATCACTCAATCATCATAATCACAAGTCCGCGACTATGATAATTGCCTTGAGGGCACTATAGCCAACAATCTCCCACTTGCACTTAAGGCCAATTATTGCGATGTCGCATACTCACAGCCCGTGTGATACCGAACACCCAACTTCTCTACTAATCAGTTTCGCAAAGACCGTTTGCAAAAATGATTGCGTTCGAGAAATAGCCTCAGTGAGTGGATCCGCTCCAACGTTTCTTTCTGTATCTCTCTTAATCTCAACTTCACGGAGAAAACTATCACTCGAAATGAGCGATACTTGTCTTAGAATTTGTCTGGATGTCTGATGGGACCCAGTTCATAAATGAACTCCAAATCTAGCAAACTACTTAGGCTATATCGTCCACTGAATTTAATCAGTATCCTGCGCCATGTCTTTCCTCAGTATCCGCTTGGACCACCTGTCCAACATACTGTCCCTCAAAAGAGGGAAAACTATAACTCTGACAGTTACTCTGTCATCCAGGTCACCTTGGAAGCTTGAAATGATAACCGTTTCCCGAAGGAGGCTGCCATTACTATATCCATAAAACATCCATTTATGTTCATAAACTGCTTCTCAATGTTTCTCCGGGATTAGAATAATATATCTGCTTATTGTATCTAGTACAAAAGCAATATCTGGTGTGGTACTCGACATTTCATGATTAACTCAATTGCCTAAGCAAGTGATATGCTAATCATGTATATCCCTCTCCCCTTTAGTCTGTAAGACACCTTTAGAGAGGTTGACCCCATCACCTGCAGGTAGACCACCATGCCAGGAGTCGTCCATTTAATGTCAAAATACCCAGATTAGGATACTTCCCAAATCTAGGTCTAAAACCATAGATCTAGTAACCAGAAACCCTGATATTACATTAATATCCAGTGTGGAGAAACAACTTTATGACAACCATAGTACAACCGATCGTAGTATAGGAATACCTCTTCCTATCAATTGCATGCCATCCTAATACCTGGACATTACTTTCTACTACCTTCTTACCAGACCCATCTTCTATTCTGATGAAGTCAAAGCCTATGACTGTTACATCAAAATTAGATGATCTATTTCCGTTATACCTGCTTTAGTCTATGAATAGACATAAGCTACTTGCCCAATGTGCTTCCGCTGCTCCCACTGACTACAACAACCCTCTGGCAGAGTCATATACACGTGCACTTCTAAAACTAGTTTAGAACGACGCTATACTCATCCTCCTGCCGGGTCTTATAGTCTAGAACAGCAGCAATGGCAAGTCTGGGTAAACAAGAACCTCCCTGTCACCGTTACTGAGAAGACCGAAGTACTTCTCGGGTGCCTGAGGTTACCTACCGAAATCTGCGGAGTGGCTAATGGAACGTCAAAAACAATTGAATCCTTAGGTTCTATTAAATTTCCAGTAATCGTTTGTGGTTCTGGAATAACTTCCAGTTCTACCATACTCCCACTTGTGTTTTCTGAAAAAGTCCATTTTATTAAAATTGTGGTGTATCAAGAACAATATAAATATTGATCTTCCTGATGGTAGAAAGTTAACCCTCGTCAAAGACCGGGATAACCCACAAAACAGCCATTACTGAAACGTGCCTTGAGTTTATCCGGATTCTGGTTTTAAGCATCAGCCAGACAACTCCCTATACCTTAACATCGTTAAGATATAAATTGATTCTATATATATCTAATATAGAAACAAAAGCACTAATTTAATTGGAACCAGATTCAAATCATGCAGCTGTCTCCAGTGCATATCAACCAAATGGGATGAGGTTAATCAGCATTACTCATCTAGGAGTGCATCCATATATGAGTAACCCGAAAGAGAAGCAAGTTCTCAAAACCATTACTATTAATGGAATACCAAACACAAGTATCTACATCTTCGACTTCCTCGAAGAATCCTGATACTTACAATAAATGGTTCTCTACTTTATTCTTATACCTATAACTTCTCAATATCTGGACTTTGCATTTCAACGAAATACTTGTCCAGAACTGGAGAAGTCACAAGTAAACAGAATATAGTACGAGTACCAACCCCATTGTCCTAACGGACACTGGACGACATGCAATACTTTGTATAAGTCCCCTGAATCCAACAACTCAAACCCTGTGTGTCGTAGGTTGAAAAACTGTAGTATGGTTAAGAAGAATTACACCGTTGTTGAATGCACCTTACCTATTCACCAACCGATATAAGTAAATGTCACAGACATAATATCAAAAAGATATATCTCACTTTATAACAATAAACGTATAGATATATCAGTTTGAAATTGGTGCATAACAACGGATATTCAAAACCAAATATTTACCATTCGGCAAAATCCAGATGATTTCCTCAAATATCACCAATTACAACGAATTCCGATATAATGAGGATCTAATCACCCAATTCCCAATATCTTACTCCCACTCACCATCCGTAATAATATGCAGATATGAGAAACTGATCTGGTAAATACATACCCTGGAGTTAGATTCCAATTGGGAAAACAGTTTTCAATTAACATTGCACAGTGAAACTGAAACATGAAAATGTTTCAAAAGGGTTAACTGGTATTCCTAGTAACGCCTCTTTCATTATCCTGAATCATGACAGTAACCATATACTTACATGCCCTCACTCCAATCCCTTTATTATGTCTTTACTTATTACCTTATGTACACCTTCTTTACGCTAATTGGTTTTCTTCATTCCCTACCCTTCGGCACCAGCCTAAGGTTTGGAAGAAGACTATCCAATAAGCGCAATAGGTGTACTCTCCTAATCCTAGGAGCCCTTGCAACCTGAGAGAAGGTAAAGAGAAAAGACATCTGAATAATCCTATTCAATCTCTCCAGAACCAGAATCCATCCTCGAAAAAGTTCCTTTGAGTTCGTATGTAACCATACGATGGATTTATCCAATGGAAGTGGATGTTCGTAATAATACGGGGTGTTCTGGAGAAAAGCAAAGTAGATGTAGGAGTGGCAGGGGTATACCCGGTCTTTGTCATGAATGATGGTGATCGCAATTTCCTTTGCCATTATTCTAATCCCTTTATATATGTCTTTACTTATTACCTTCTGCACACCATAGTTAAGCTTGTTGGTTTTCTTCCTTCCCTACCGTTCGGCACCTACCTATGGTTTGCAAGAAGACTATCCAATAAACTCAATAGGTGTACCCTCTCCTAATCCTAGGAGCCCTCACAACCTGAGAGAAGGTAAAGAGAAAAGACAATCGAATAATCCTATTCAATCTCTCCAGAACCAGAATCCATCCTCGAAACAGATCCTTCGAGTTCGTATATAACCATACGATGGATTTATCCAATGGAAGTAGATGTTCGTAGTAATACGGGGGGTTCTGGAGAAATGAAAAGGTGATATAGAAGTGGCAATGATGTATGCGACACCGTGACATTCTAAAAGTCAAAATGTTTTAAGAAGGTTCGGTTAACTTGGTTTCATGAGTTTTAGTCAAAGGTCGGGTCATAGTCACAGCCAGAGAGAGAGAGAGAAGAAACACTCAGCGTGCACTCTATCCTAAATTAGAATGGTCAATCATTTTATCTAATCTGGATGGCTCCCACTGTTTCCTCGAATCCTCCTCCAAAAAGGAGAATTAGTCGGAATCACCCGAGGAGTAATCCTACTCATCAGTGGGAATCGGTATCCAACTATCATCGTATGATAACTTGATGGAAGCTACTCAAGTCACCATACTCCAGAAGGTATGCGCAAGCCTGGCAAGTTTCCTGTATGTTTGAAACTCCCGATATGATTTTTACCCCAAACGGTTTATGACCTTGACTTTGGCCAACAAATCATAACCCGCAAGTCAAGTTCTACCCGTCATTATCCTGATTGATTTAGACCCACCCGCACACACCCTTGACTTTAGCCAACAAGGTGGTACGACTGTCCTAAACCAATGCATATCCATGCAACGGACAAGCAATACACAGCTACCGCACACGATGCCTTGACTTTGGCCAACAAACACCGCACGAATACTATGCACCGAAATGACGGAGGGCTACGGCTGGTTTTTGGCGAAAACCTTTAACGTAATGAACTTGATATCGTTGAAGGAATCCAAGTGGTTTTATAAATATATAGTGGCGAAAACTTTTGCTAAAGAGGTCACTCCCGGTGAAGGGATCTCGGCTCTTTCCCCGTAGAATGAGGTGCAGGATATTCCAAATGAATATCACGATGCAAAGCAAAAACAATCGACTATAGTAAAGTTATTACGTTGACGCAAACTTTTACCCAAGGGGTCACTCCCGATGAAGGGATCTCGGCCCTTGCCTCGTCGAATGAGGTACAGGATATTCCAAATGAATACCACGATGCAAAGCAAACGTGTACGTCTGTAATGTCGGTTTTTTTAAAAACTTGGTTCCAACAACATCATATATATAGGCTTGTTTTCCTTGCATTGATAAAAATCTATGCAGTCCCATCAATAAATCACACCAGAAAAGAACGAAAATAAAATGTACGTATATGCCATCCGCATTCGCCACTGGGTCCCGTCATCACCCGTTAGGTTACTTAACTAACGACAGAGCGGGGACTGGGCTAGCGCGGGTGCAAAACATATACAACATCTACTAATATATATATATATATATATATATATATATATATATATATATAACAATCGTCCCAGGCATGATATAAAGCAACATCACAGAAACATCACAGAAGCAACACAGAATGGTGGATAATCTGGAGCCCCGGGTTTCACTTGAGCCGCAAGTGAGACCCGACGTTCTCTGTCGTGTGGATAGCATGTGCAATGAAACCTAGACCCCTACGAGCGCGGCAAGTTACCCGCCAAAACCAGAAGTGAGGCAGCCCCCTTCAGCAACGTGAATGGACCACCCAGCACTTCACGGAATCCGGTAACTTGAGCACCACTCCTGGGTCACCTATACCCCCTACGAGTGCGGCGAATAGCCCGCCAATTCTAGAGTAAGGTCCCCTCCGTCCCAACGCCATGAGATGCGGACCCGTTGCCCTCTAGAATCCGGCTATACGTGCACCCCACCGCGGGGTAATCCTAGTACAGAAAATAAAATAATATACAATGGTGACATCGACCTCAGCCCGGTCGTGCCCCAAAAGAATAATATACAAACTGGCAGTGACGGCAGTCCACATGTCGGACGCTCGCCTCGCAATATCAAATGTACAAATGAAATAACACTGTACTGTCATTGCACCATTGCTATCCATCACGACAATCCAACCAAACATCACAGCACAACACAGAACATCAACGTGAATGTCACGTTCGCAAACCCGTCTAAAAGACATATAGCAATTAGACGAGTTTACCGATCAAATGACATTCACGGTCGCAGAATATAATGTATGTACTGTTAAACGCCCATTTAAAATATCGATCGACTAAGTTCCAAATTGGCCCCAAAAGCAAAACAACACTTTACTGAAACCTGGGCCAAAACAGAATATCACAAAAATCACAATTCCAAGAAATAGAGCTACAGAAACAATTTCGACGCCCGTTGCCACTATTCCGCAGCGGAACCGCCGCCAATGGGGGGTTAGTACGGTCGATCCACGGCGCTTTAGAGGCTTCAAGGGCTCAAATTTTTTATATACCTTTATATTCGCCTGCACGGATTTTTAAGATGCTGCAAATAATTTTTTGAACACTTTTGAAAATCGACAGCAACTTGAAGAGTGAAAACGTGATTTCGGTAAAATCCGTCGATCGATCTTTTAAGCACGTCTAAACAAGCTAGTAAGGGGTTTAAAGGGTGGCTCTGATACCATGTAGGGTCCCGGCAGCGCCCCGGCCGTTGAAACGAGGCCAAAATGCGGAACGAAAATTTTCTAAACCGACGCACCGCTACCCCGATTTACGGATCGACCTTAAACCCTATACTAGTGAGCTAACTAAGAGTTAGAACTATTATACCGAGTTGATCCGTGTCCTTCGGTCTTCATTCCAAGCTCCTAGCGGTACCTCGATGAAGTTTGGTCGCCGGTCTTCCTCCATCTCCGATGATCGACCCGAGGGATATAACTCCGGCACTAGCTCCACGACATGATGCATACGGAGCAACTAGGGTCTCTAGGATGCTACCCTATAGAGCCTAGGATGTAGTGTGTAGGATCTTAGTGTTAGCTATCTTAATTCACCTCCTCTCATGATTCTCAACACATGAGACGGTTGAGAGGAGGTGAGAAATGAAGGTGGAAGCAAAACATGAAGAATAGAGGAGAGTGAAGCACAAAATGGTGATGGAGCTCAAAGCTTGCTCAAGAGAAAAGAAATCAACCATCCAAAAATAATGAGCTCTCTTAGAGAGAGAAAATGAGCAAGCTTGGTTTTGTAAAATAATTCTTTGCATTTTAAAATAGCTCCCATACTTGAATAGTGAGCACAAATGAATTAACAATTCATTTGTGTTCACTATGCAAGCATGGTCATCACCATACCCTCCTCATTCTAATTTCCACCTCATTTACCATTTTTCCAAAAATGGTCAAATCAAGAAATGAGGTGGCACCTTCTAGAATGTTATCCGGTTAAAAATACGGATTGCATTCTACTGTAAATATATCTGCATTCGTACCGAAATACGAATACCCAAAGAGATAGAATAACACAAAGAATATAATACTAGAATATACGTACCGAAATACATATACGTAAATTATTAAATCAATACCTGATTTAATAATCCGGCTCAAGTCCGAGTCGGCTAGTACTATCAACTGTCCGATCGAAAGTCCGGGTACAAAGTACACTAATCGATCGGAACCCTGCACGTATCCAATACGGCTACTACATCATTTTGCCAGAACCAGGGAAACCCTCTGTGTGGGACTCTAAAGACTCGTCAATATGCTGGCAGTGGGTTTAACCACAAGCACGTCAGCGGCACTAGCTGTACGTAACGGCTACCCAGGTATTGAGCGAAAGGGAGGCCGACGAGCAAACACATGCAGAACCCCTACTAAGCCTGACAGTGACAATATCCGTACAGTCCGGTCTGTTCGTCTAAGAGTATCGCATATCGTGTCTAGGGGGGTGGATAAAGTCAGACCCCCAACAACGCAACATTTAGTGTCGGTATGAAACCCATCACCACCTGAGAAACTATCAATCCTGGATCGATAATTCTCGTCCACCGTGGCCATGGATTTATGGTGATGGCCATCCGTACACAACGCGACATCAACCCCCAATACCGGGAGAGACGAATCCCCGACGATCCGATCACTGCCTCCATGTGGCTCGGGACTGTACCCAACTAAAACCTGTTTGCACGATTCCTTTGAGCCGTGGTAGGGTAGTAATCAAAGCACAGTGGGAACTCACACGAGACAAATGACGATCTCAGGTCGACAGACTAACTTGTACACATGTCACCTGGGAACTGCTATCTGACAATAGGTATAATACCAACTAGCAGGTTCTCGGCGAGTCCGTCCAGTGTACTCATAACCCAATGAGCACCTGTATACTATCTTAGGTGAACAAACTAACACCAATGGCTTGTGAGACCTGGCCACCGACCCTCGTCGGGGTCTCGATCAGTATACACTAGTCTACACTGGAGTATCTGTTGGAGATAGTGCCCTCAGAGTCAATTATTGGATCACAGGCACGTGATTGCAATGATTGAGGGGAGGACCTGTCCCAGTAGGACAGTCTTACTCAAGATGATAGTATGCTATCTGGTTTACCTTTATCATCGTGTACTGCTTTAGGTGACCTTACAGGTCACTATTGCACGTTGATAGAGCCCCTAGGATTCTTGCTTGACTACCGGCAGTATGAGGGCGATCATATACGTGGGAGCTGGTAGTCTATAAGCACATCCTTAAATGGTCCCTAGTCGTGGGAGTTTCGAGACAGGGCATCGATACTTCAGAGTAGACTAGTGTATACAGTCGAGACCCCGACGAGGGGTGGTGGCCGGTCTCACAAGCCACTGGTGTCAGTTGGTTCACCTAAGATGTATGCAGGTGCTCATTGGGTTATGAGTATACCGGACAGGACTCGCCGGGAACCTGCTAGTTGGGTTTTATACCAGACGTCAGATAGCAGTTCCATGGTGACATGTGTACAGGTTAGTTCATCGACCTGGGATCGTCATTTTTCTCGTGTGAGTTCCCACTGTGCTTTGATTACTACCCTACCACGGCTCAAAGGAGTCGTGCAAACAGGTTTTAGTTGGGTACAGTCCCGAGCCACATGGAGGCAGTGAGCGGATCTGCAGGGGTTCGTCTCTCCCGGTATTGGGGGTGAGGTCGCGCTGTGTTGAGGAGAGCCAGAACATGAAAAGTCCTTGGCCAAGGCAGGAGATTTGCTGGTAGGTATTCCAGTAGTATCTCAGGGTATTCTGGGCTACACTCCGACACGACTTGTACCGCTTTTGGGGGTCTGACTTTTACCAACCCCCTAGGCCCGCCATGCGATGCTCATAGACGAACGGACCGGACTGTACGGATATTGTCACTGACAGGCTCAGTAGGGTGTCAGGATGAGTTCGCTCATCGATGTCCCTTTTGGTCAATACCTGGTGGCCCGTCATGTATTGGCTTATACCTCTGACGTACTAGTGGTTAAATCCACAGCCAAGATATTGACGAGTCTTTAGAGTCCACCACACTCAGTTACTCAGGTTTCGGGCGAAACGCTATAGAGGCCGTATGGAGATATGGCAGGGTTCGATCAGATACGTGCGGTATTGCACGGATCGTGATCGGACGGTTTTTACTAGCCGGCTTTGGCTTAAACCGGATCCTAGTATAAGATAGTGTAGTTTTGTCTCTTTGCATTTGTGTTCTGTGGGAATACAAATGCGGGCATGTATTTGCAGAAGCGGGGTTTTCCTGTAATTTATTACGGGATCAGTTTTCTGAAGTTGCCAGTTTGCATTCCGTTCCGGCCGGTTTTCTTTTATTCCTTCACGGCCGGACTTTTCAATGGAGGGGTTATTTGCAAGTTCGCAAATAACTTATAGTGGAAGGTTTCCTTGCATATTGTAGCCTCTTCATCATGAGATTCTATTCTAGTCCATTCCTTTGATTTATTATGATGGTTGGTGAATGGATGTGAGTTTGATATGGTGTGACCATTTTCTTATCATCATAGCTTTTCTTCTATTGTTTATTCATTCATATATCTCACTTGCTTTATTCCATAAACTCAACCATTATTTTTGAGAAGGGGGGCCGGCCACTTCATGAGTGAGGAAGAGAGAAATTCATTTTTGGTATGTGTGGCATTCTTTCTTCATCTCATATCTAGCTAGGAAAAATGAAAGCATCATTTTTCTTAACTTCATTCATCCACAACTTCATCCATGGCAACTTCATGAAACCCCAAGAGACAACTCACTACACTATTCTATAGCAAGTCTTGGACGCGTCGGCTAGCCAACTTCGCGCCCGAGTTGCCTCGGTCAAGAGGCGGGAGCCCGTAAAAGATTTCGGCTACGTGGTGCCCTTTCCGACGAGACGATGATGGACGTAGATTCCGCAGGAGATCGGAGTGGAGACGAAGACCGAAGGACACGGATCGCTTGGTATGACTTCTCTACTCTTTTCTATTTTGCTAGTTAGCTAGGTTAATGGCCCGATCCGGGTAAAAAGTCCGCGGTGGTGCAGGTTTGCAAAGTTCGCAAAGTTTTTGTTTCCGCGTTTCCGGCGTCGGATCGACGGCCGGGGTGCCCCCACGGGCTTACAGTATCGATGCCCGGTCTCGATACTCCTACGACTAGGGATATTTAAGGATGTGCTTATAGACCCCAGCTCCCACATATGTGATCGCCATCACAATGCTGGCAGTCAAGCAAGAATCCTATGGGCTCTATCAACACGTATATGATGATAAAGACAAACCAGATAGTATACTATCATCTTGAGTAAGACTGTTTTATCGGTATAGGTCCTCACTCAATCATCATAATCACAAGTCCGCGACTATGATAATTGCCTTGATGGCACTATAGCCAACACCCTTTGCAACAAGTCTAGCTTTAAAAGTCTCAACTTTTCCATCAACACCAAGTTTCTTCTTAAAGATCCATTTGCTCCCAATGGGTTTTACCCCTTCAGGAGCAACTTCCAAAGTCCATACTTTGTTGGTGTACATGGATTCCATCTCAGATCGCATTGCATCCAGCCATTTCACAGAGTCACCACTCGTGATGGCCTGCTCGAAGCTAGTCGGGTCATCATCTTCCATGATGCAATCCTCGCTTCCACCGTCAATGAGAAAACCGTAGTATCTCTCAGGTGGATGAGGAACCCTACTAGATTGGCGGAGAGGCTGGGGTTCGTCGGGAACTACTGAATCATCTGGTTCCACCAAATCTTCTGTCGTAGTTTGTGTTGCTGGAACTTCTTCCAGTTCTACCTCTTTGCCACTTATTTCTTTCATAAGAAATCCCTTTTCTAAAAAGGTGGCATGTCGAGAAACAAACACCTTTTGTTCCTCGGAGCGGTAGAAAATATACCCTCGCGAATGTTTGGGATATCCAATAAACTTGCACAGGACAGACCTTGCCTCGAGTTTGTCCGTATTTTGTGTTTTCACATAGGCCGGACAACCCTATATCTGAATAAAATTTATACATGGCCTCTTCCCATTCTATATCTCATATGGAGTGGTAGGCACTGATTTGGTGGGAACTCTATTCAATAGATATGTTGTTGTCTCAAGCGCATATCCCCAGAAGGAAATGGGTAACTCAGCAGTGCTCATCATAGAGCGTACCATATCTAATAGGGTGCGATTCCTCCGCTCCGATACACCATTGTGTTGTGGTGTATACGGTGGAGTAAGTTGAGAGAGAATCCCGTTCTCTTTTAGATAGTCCAGGAACTCGTTGCTCAAGTATTCTCCTCCTCGATCAGATCGAAGGATTTTAATACTTTTGCCCGTTTGGTTCTCTACTTCGTTCTTATATTCTCTGAATTTCTCAAAAGTTTCAGACTTGTATTTCAACAGGAACACATGTCTGTATCTTGAGAGATCGTCGGTGAATGTAATAAAGTAGGATGAACCGTTCCTGGCATATGTAGACATGGGACCACATACATCACTATGTATCAGTCCTAGGAGTTTTGTAACTCTTTCTCCGTGTCCACTAAATAGAGTTTTGGTCATCTTGCCTTTGAGACATGACTAGCAAGTGTCATAAGATGAAAGTTCGAACGGATTCAAATATCCATCCTTATGTAACTTAGCTAGTCATGTGGCATTGATATGACCTAGTCTACAATGCCACAAAAAGGATTCGTTCATTTCTGAACTCTTCCTCTTGTGTGTGTTTTGTACATTAAGTACTGTAGTTTGGTTGAGAACGTATATGCCATTATTTAACGATCCTGATCCAATCAACTTTTGATCTAGGAAGATGTTCATAACATTATCCTGTACTACAAAATTATATCCCTCTTTACTCAATAAAGAAACTGATATAAGATTGCATATCAGGGTCAGAATGTAATAGCATTCGTTCAGAATCAATGTATTACCATTTGGTAACACAAGGTGATATTCGCCAACTACTTTGGCTGCAACATTTGCACCATTCCCTACTCTTACGGAATGATCACCCTCTTCCAGTTCCCTACCTTTACGTAGCCCATGTAACATATTACATATATGGGATCCAGATCTGGTATCTAATACCCAGGACGTAGAGTGAACTGAGAAACAGTTCTCGATAACAAACACACCCGAAGAAGATGCATCAACATGCTTATTCTTCATTTGGGCGGCGTGAGAATCCAGATATTCTCCTATTCCCTGCTCTATCTTATAACAATTATAAGTGGGAGCGGGACCAACGTTCCCCTGCTCAGTATAAAAAACGGGTTCAGTCAATATATCCATGTTATTATCTTGATTAAGGCCTGACAGGGTCGCTACCTGGAGAGAGAGAAGAAAACACGTTAGCGTATGCTCTTGCAAGATTAGATTGGTTATTATCTTATCTAATTAGGATGGTTCACACTGCTTTTTATCAAATCTTCCTTAAAACCCTAAAAGGTAAGACTGGCCGGGATTAATTACACCCTACAAGTTCGCCAATCTTTCATCCAGGCCAGTGTCGGTACTTTGAGGGAGGTTCCCCGTGCTTTCGCACGGACCTAATTAAAATAAACCTTGTTTTCCCAGAGGCATAACCCCGTTAACACCTTTCTAGTCACCTACTTGATCGGCTAATTGTCTTGTGTAAAACTCTCCCAGGAGTAACTCTTACTCGCAGTGGGTATCGGGATCCAATTATCTCATAGGAGGTATGCAATCTCATTGAAAATTTCAACACTTGAAATTCCCGATAATATTCCGCCCCTAGCGATCTATGACCTTGACAAGGTCAACAAACCATAAATCGCAAGTCAAGTTCAACCCGTCATTTCCCGATTGAATTAAACCCACCCGCATGACCCTTGACAAGGTCAACAAGGCCGTACGAATACCCTAATCCAATCACATCTCATGTTTTAACAGATAAACACTAATTAGCTACCGTACACTGCGCCTTGACAAGGTCAACAAACGCAGCACGAATACTAAGTAGGTTTTATCTGAAATGACGGAGGGGTACGACAGGTTTTAAACCTATTGCGTAATGAACTTGATATCATTGTAGAAACAAGTGATTTTGAAAAGGAGTGTTTTTTAGGCTTTTCTAGTTTCGCTAAAGAGGTCACTCCCGGTGAAGTGATCTCGGCTCTTTCCTTATCGAATAAGGTGCAGGATATTTCACAAATACCGCTGTGCAAAGAAAGAATTATAGGAGCAATCAAAAACTAAACCGTGAGTTTGTAGCATCTGCCAGTTTTGCTAAAGAGGTCACTCCCGGTGAAGGGATCACGGCTTTTTCCTTATCGAATAAGGTGCAGGGTATATCGCATATACCTCTATGCAAAGCAAAAACTATAGCTACCCTTTTTGAAAATTTGATTCTACAACATCTTTTAGGTTTCTTTTCTTTTATTAATCTCATTAATAAATCCCATCATTTATGCTTCCTAAGCATCACAGAAGAAACGAAAATACAACGTACGCTTATGCCATCCGCATTCGCCACAATGTTCCGTTATGCACTGTTAGGTTACTTAACTAACGGCAAACCGGGACGGGACTAGCACGGGTGTAAAACATAAGCAACGTCTACTATATATCTCATATATAATAATAAAGCATTCGTCTCACGCATATAAAATGATCACATCACAATATATCAGCAGCAGAAGAAACATATGAAATATTGGATATACTAGGAGGTCCGTGTTTTATTGCGAGCCTGTATAAAACACGGATTCCACGGTCGTGATGAATAGCCAAACCCACATCCCTAGACCCCTACGAGAGCGGCAAGTAACACTGCCAATTCTAGGGTTAGGAGACCCGGTCTCGACTCCTCGAGATGGCCTCCCACTGGACCCTAGAACCCGGTTACTTGTGCTCCCCGCCTTGGGTCTATCCTAATGCGGAAAAGTAAATAATATACAATGGTGACATCATCCTCAACCCGGAAGTGCCCCAATAAAAGAATATTACATACAAATGAATTTTACATGAATGAAAATAAAAACCCTCATCTCACATAAAACCCCCGGCTATTCAGAACACGACAGTCTAATATAACATATCACAGCAACACATAATTGTTAGATATATATGCCCTAGAGGCCTGTAATGTATAGGATGCTAGGCATGTATATGTACAGAAACAATCTTTGCTCGAAATGATAGTATGCTATCTGGTTTATCTTCATCTTAACATGTGATGTGTTGTGTTAGATTTCATATCTTTATATGCATGTTGATGAAGCCCTTAGGACTATGCTTGACTACCAGGATTATGATGAGATCATACTAGTGGGGCCTAGGCAGTCTACAAGCATATCCTTTAATAGTTCCTAGTCGAGAGTATATCGATACAGGGCATCGGTATTACCAGATTAGACTAGTGTGTACATTTCTTGACCCTGGGGGCGATGGTTGATTCCACAACCATTAGTGTTTGACATCAAAGATTGTACACAAGTGCTCATTGGAGAATGGGTACACCGAACAGGACTCGCCGAGAACTCCTAGATGGTATATATACCTATTGTCAGATAGCAGTTCTCTGGCGACACTTGTACAGGTTAGTCTGTAGACCCGAGATCGTCATAGTGTCTTGTGTGATTCCCACTGTACTTTGATTTCCTCCCTACCACGGCTCTATTGAGTCGTGCAAACAGATGGACTTTGGGTACAGTCTCGAATCACATGGAGACAGTGAGCGATAGGAAGGCTTTCGTCTCTCCCGGTATAGGGAATTGATGTCGCGCTATGTTTGATCGGCTATAACACCTAATTCCCTGGCCAGGGTTCTCGAGGATTACTGATAAGTGTTATCAGTAGTTCCTCGAACTGTTATGAGCCATAAATCAGCATGACTTATAAAGTTGCTGGGGTCTGACATTTACCACCCCTAGACTTCATATGCGACGTATTAGATGAAGAGACCGGACTGTACGGTAAGTGTTGCTTGCAGGCTCGTAGGGGTTGTGATGAGTTCGCTCGTCGGCCACCTTTTCGTCATGTACCTGGGTAGCCGTTACGCATAGCTAGTGCCGCTGACGTGCTTGTGGTTAAACCCACTGCCAGCGTACTGTCGAGTCTTTAGAGTCCCACACAGAGGATTCCCTCGTTCAGGCGAAAGATGTAGAGGCCGTAAGTTGTTACGGCAGCCGTAAGGTGTTGCGGCCGGTTTTCGATTATGTTCGTGTAATTGATACAGGAATAATAATCAGAAGGATAATACTGGCAGGCTTTGGTTTAAGCCGGATACCGGTATTATATTATTGGATTAATGGTATTCGTATTTTTCGGAATTCGGGTACGGGTATACGGTATACGGAGGAGGGGTATTCTTGTAATTGTTACAAGAATACCTTCTAGAAGGTGCCACCTCATAATGATATTATTTATTTTATGAAAATAAATAAATGAGGTGGAAATTAAAAAGTACAAGCATGGTTGAGATAATGGATTGTATTATTTTATATTGTTTTGGAGTTACTATTGAAGCATGGTGCTAATTTTATAATGCATGCTTCAATTATTTCTTTTGGTGCTATATCTTTTTTCATCATGCTTGAACTCTTTCATTATGACAAACACTTTCTCTCTCCTTTTTCTCTCCTCCTTCTTCTTCCTAGCTTTCACCTTCACATGAGATGTGAATCCAAAGCCTAGGACCTTAAGTTAATCCAATACACTAATCTCTAAATAATCCTAGTAAGCTCTTCTAGCAAACTTGGTCACTAGGTTAAACTCTTGTGAAGAGTTTCTAGCTTGCACGATAACTCTAGGGTGGATCATCTAGGTCTTGGGTGGCCGGAGATCGAAGACATCGACAACATCATCAAAAGAGAAGACAAGGAGCAAAGGAGTTGCATCAAAAAGAAGACCCGAAGGACCGTATCATCAAGGTATAATTCCTAACATAGTAGATAAGATCTCTAGTTAGGGTTTTCTAGTTATGGTTTAGACAAGATCTTTTGGAAAGTGCGTGTTGTATGCAAAGAAAATTTTCGTTCATCACTTCCGCCGCCTCACAAGAGTTGTGGGAGCATGCAACATGCACTAACATGGCATCAAAGTCAGGCTAAACCATAATTAGATTGTTAGCCAAAAGTTAGAACCTCGACTGACAATTTTTTCTCCCGAAAACATGTTTTCTGCCCCTGCTGCTGTCAATTTTTTAAAGTGTTCAAAAAATCTTTTCAGAGGCCTTAAAAATACGTGCAGGGTTTTCTAAGAACACTGTAGAAAAACGAGACTCTAACTCGCCAGGAACGTTGTGGATCCGCGGCCAAAATCAGTGTTTGGCCGCCGATCCGCGGCCGAGTCGTGGCCGAGTTGACTCATTTTTCAGCAGTTTTCTTAGATTAAGGAAATAGTGTTTCTGGGATATCTGGAATTTTCACGAAGTTGTTTGTGTACTGAAACATGTCAAGTGTTGGCATGGTTTAAAATTATCGATCGAAATTCTAAGTGTTTGGCCAATCGGGTTTGCTGTTTTTCGATATGTGTTTGAAACGTCCACTAATTGCTATATGGCGATTGGTGGGGGTTGCGCATATGTATATCATGAGATTGTATGTGTATATGAATATGTTGGATCGTCGTGATGAATGGCCGGGGATGTGAGAAGAGCGTTTTTCCTTTTCTTTCATTCAATATAATTTGTAAAAAGCAATGTAATATTATTTTGCGGGGTACATCCGGGATGAGGTTGTAGCCACCGTTGTATAATTTCTTTTTACTATTTTTGCTCCTAGGATAGACCCAAGGTGGGGTGTACAAACTACCGGGTTTTCGAAGTGCCGAGTGACCTACTCACTTTGTTGAGGGAGGTTGCTTCACTTCGGGAATTTGGCAGGTAGTTTGCCGCACCCGTAGGGGTCTAGGGTGGGATTTGGCTATTCATCACGACCATGGAACCCGTCTTTCATTAAGGGCTTGAATGAAATACGGAATTCCTAGTATATCCAATGTATTCATCTGTGATCTGAAATAGTTATATTTATATATGAGATATATAATAAACATTGCTTATGTTTTGCACCCGCGCTAGTCCAGCCCCCGCTCTGCCGTTATTTAAGTAACCTAACGGTGAATGACGGGGCCCCGTGGCGAATACGGATGGCATAAGCGTACGTTCTATTTTCGTTTCTTTTCTGTGATTTTTAGGAAATGTAAATGATGGGACAGCATTAATGTGATTAATGTTATGAAAAAGAAACCTAAAGATGTTGTAGAATCAAAAATTTTTAAAATGGGTAACTCTAGCTTTTGCTTTGCATAGTGGTATTCTTGAATATCCTGCACCTCATTCGATGAGGAAAGGGCCGAGATCCCTTCACCGGGAGTGACCCCTTTAGCGAAAGTTGCAAATGTGACAAAGAACTCGATTGTTTTTATAGTTGATCTAACTTTTGCTTTGCATCGTGGTATTCATGAATATCCTGCACCTCATTCGATGAGGAAAGAGCCGAGATCCCTTCACCGGGAGTGACCTCTTTAGCAAAATTAGAAAGATACTACAAAACCATTCGATTTTTAAAATTGGAGCTTAAACCACTCTTTTCACTCGATTCTACAACGATATCAAAGTTCAAAACGTTAAAGGTTTTCATAAAAAACCATCCGTTGCCCTCCGCCATTTTAGGAAGCAGAGCACTTAGTATTCGTGCCATGTTTGTTGACTATAGTTAAGGCGTGGTGTACGGTAGCTAAGTGATGTCTTCCTACAAAGCATTTGATGCGATCGATTAGGACATTCGCATAACTTTGTTGACCATAGTTAAGGTCCATGCGGATGGGTCTAAATCAATCCCGAAATGGCGGGTAGAACTTGACTAGTGCTTATGATTTGTTGACCATAGTTAAGGTCATAAGACACTAGGGGTAAAAATCATATCGGGAATTTCAAGAGTTGAAATTTGCAATGAGATTACATACCTTCTATATGATAGTTGGATCCCGATTCCACTGTGAGTAAAAGTTACTCCCGGGAGAGTTTTGCACTTTACAATTAGCTAATCCAGTAGGTGTCTAGAAAGGTGTCAACGGGGTTACGCCTCTGGGAAAATGAGGTTTATTTTAATTAGGTCCGTGCGAAAGCGCAGGGAACCTCCCTCAGAGTACCGACACTGGCCTGGCCGACTGGTTAGCGAACTTGTAGATTGCAATTAATCCTGGCTAGTTTTCCTTTTTAAGGTTTGAAGGAAAATTTGATAAAAAGCAGTGGGAGACATCGATTAGATAAGATTAATAACCAATCTAATTATGCAAGAGCAATCGCTGGGTGTCTTCTTTTCTCTCTCCTAATGGCAGATACCTATGACGGGACTTAAGCTTTTATTAGACAAAAATAAACTCACGGGACCGAATTACAAAGATTGGCTAAGGAACGTGAATATTTCCTTGACCTATGATAAGGTCGGATACGTCCTGACTACTCCAGCCCCTCCTAGCCCAGGCCCTGATTCTTCAGTTGCGGATAAAGAAATCCGCAAGAAATGGGATATAGACTGCGCAACAGCCAAGTGCCTCGCGCTTGCTTCTATGAATAATGAATATCAGAAGCAGCACGAGAAGATGGATGTTCAATCCATCTTTCTCCATACAAAGGAGTTGTATGGAGAGCAATCTCGCACTCTCCGATACGAGGCATCTCGAAAGTTGTTTCAGATGTGGATGGCTGCTGGCACGTCTGTAGGTGACCATGTATTGAAGATGATTGGACTTATCGAAGAACTTGAGGACCTGGGTTTGACCATGGAGAACGAGCAGTATGTTGATATTGTTCTACAGTCCCTTTCCCCTGCCTTTGCTCAATTCATTGTAAACTTCAACATGCACAACATAGAGAAGTCTTTACCTGAACTCCTCAATATGTTGAGGAGTGCAGAGAGCACACTAAAGATAGTGAAAACTCCCGCTCTTATTGCTGGGCCATCTTCTTCCTCCGTCCCAAAAGCCAAGGCCAAGGGAAAGAAGAAGAAGAATCCCATCAAGCAGAGAGGCGGAGTGAAAAAGGCACCGGGAAGGGACAAGAAAGGGGCTGCTGCAACAGGACGAGGGGAATGTTTCCACTGCCACCAGACTGGGCACTAGAAGAGAAACTGCGTTGGATACCTGGCCTACCTCAAGAAGAAGAAGCATGGTGATATTTCCACTTCAGGTGTGTTTGTAACAGAAAACTGTTTTTCAATTAACTCTGCTTCCTGGGTATTAGATACTGGGTCAGGGTCTCACATCTGCAATTGTGTGCAGGGGCTGAGAAATAGCAGGTTTTTGAAAAAAGGTGATCACACTCTCCGGGTTGGGAATGGTTCCTCGGTACATGCTACTTCAGTGGGAGAGTATCATCTTGGTTTGCCGTCGGGTTGTATATTGGTTTTGAACCCATGTTATTTTGTACCTTCGATGTTATGTAATATTATATCTGTATCGTTGTTGGACAATGCTGGATATAATTTTGTATTGCAATCTAATGTTATGAACATTAACCTTAATCAAGAGTTGATTGGGTATGGTACATTAAATAACGGGATATACGTCCTAAATCAGCATACAGTTTTTCATATACAACACGCAAACAAAAGAAAGGTTTCAAACATAAATGAAGCTTTCATTTGGCATTGTAGACTTGGTCATATTAACGAAACAAGACTAACCAAGCTACATAAAGATGGATATTTAAACTCGTTTGAATATAAATCTTATGCGACTTGCCAGTCTTGCATCAAAGGTAAAATGACCAAAACTCCGTTTACTGGACACGGAGAGAGAGCTACAGAACTCTTAGGCCTCATACATAGTGATGTATGTGAACCAATGTCTACACATGCAAGAGGTGGTTTTTCGTACTTCATAACCTTCACTAATGATTTATCAAGATTCGGGCACGTGTTCTTGTTGAAACATAAGTCCGAAGCCTTCGAAAAATTCAAGGAGTATAAATCTGAAGTAGAAAAATAAACAGGCTTAAGTATCAAGAAACTTCGATCAGATCGAGGAGGTGAGTATCTAAGCTCAGAGTTTCTAGATTTCCTAAAAGAGAATGGGATTCTCTCTCAGCTCACTCCTCCATACACACCACAGCACAATGGAGTATTGGAAAGGAGGAATCGTACCCTATTAGATATGGTACGATCTATGATGAGTGATGCTGAGTTACCAATATCATTCTGGGGGCACGCATTAGAAACTGCGATTCATCTATTGAATAGGGTTCCGACCAAAACCGTGTCTACCACTCCATATGAGATATGGTATGGGAAGAGACCATCTCTTAAAAGAGTTAAGATATGGGGTTGTCCGGCTTATGTGAAAACACAGATTCCGGACAAACTTGAGACACGATCGGTTTTGTGTAGATTTGTGGGATATCCAAAATACTCGTATGGATATCTTTTCTACCACAAGGAGGAACAAATGGTGTTTGTTTCTCAGTATGCCACATTTTTAGAAAATGAATTTTTTACAAATGATACTGTTGGCAATGCGGTAGAACTGGAAAAAATTCCAGATACACAAACAATTACCGATGATTTGGTTGAACCTGAGGTTTCAATAGCCACTCCGTAGATCTAGTAGGACTTCTCGCTCACCTGATAGATACTATGGTTTTCTAATTGATGGTGATAGAGAAGATTGCATCATGGATGATGATGACCCTATTAGTTTTCAACAAGCTATCACGAGTGGTGACTCAGTGAAGTGGCTGGATGCCATGAGATCCGAAATGGAATCCATGCACACCAACAAAGTATGGACTTTGGAGGCTGCACCTTCTGGAGTAAAACCCATAGGGTGCAAATGGATCTTTAAAAGAAAGATCGGTGTGGATGGTCAGGTGGAGACCTATAAAGCTAGGCTGGTAGCAAAAGGATTTCGTCAAAGGCCGGGCTTGGACTATGATGAAACCTTTTCACCTGTCGCGATGCTCAAATCCATTCGGATCCTGCTTGCTATAGCTGCTCACTATGATTATGAGATCTGGCAGATGGATGTTAAAACGGCATTTCTAAATGGTAATTTAGAAGAATGCGTATTTATGGATCAGCCAGAAGGCTTCATTGATAGTGGGAGCAGCGGAAAAGCATGCAGGCTGCTTAAATCCATCTATGGATTAAAGCAGGCATCACGGAGTTGGAACATCTGCTTTGATGATACAATCAAAGAGTTTGGTTTTATCAAAAATGTGGATGAACCATGTATTTATAAAAGGATTGTAGAGAGTACTGTTACATTCCTCGTATTGTACGTGGACGACATTCTCTTGATAGGAAATGATATTCCTATGCTACAATCGGTCAAACTAT
This sequence comes from Agapanthus africanus, assembly GCA_030015575.1. Taxonomy (NCBI): domain Eukaryota; kingdom Viridiplantae; phylum Streptophyta; class Magnoliopsida; order Asparagales; family Amaryllidaceae; genus Agapanthus; species Agapanthus africanus. The sequence continues at coordinate 265,931,238 of JASDDO010000016.1, read as the reverse complement.
TCTTATCGCAGAGGTTCTCCATGAAAGACCTGGGCGATGCCTCGTACATTCTGGGGATTAAGATCTATAGAGATAGATCTAAGAAATTATTGGGATTATCCCAATCGAGATACATTGACACCATACTAAAGAGGTTTAGTATGGAAGATTCCAAGAGGGGTAATTTACCCGCTTGTCACGGGATTACCCTCTCTAAAGAGATGTCTCCAAAGACTGATGAGGAGAGGGCTCGCATGAGCATTATACCATACGCTTCGGCAGTAGGATCTATAATGTATGTGATGTTATTACTCGCCCAGATGTAGTTTATGCACTGAGTGCAGTAAGCAGGTATCAATCCAACCCATGGGAGAAACACTGGACTGCTGTGAAGAACATTCTGAAGTACTTGAGAAGAACTAAAGAAATGTTCTTGGTGTATGGTAACGGAGATCTCCAAATGGAGGGCTTTACCGACTCCAGCTTCTTGAGCGACAAGGATGATAGTAAGTCCATCTCAGGGTTTGTATTTACCCTAAATGGAGGGGCGGTATGTTGGAAGAGTTCCAAACAAGATACCGTCGCTGACTCCACGATGGAAGCTGAGTATATTGCTGCTAATGATGCCGCAAAAGAGGCAGTCTGGATGAGGAAGTTCATTTCCGAACTTCAAGTGGTTCCATCCATTGCTAATCCAATACCTCTGTATTGCGATAACAATGGAGCCATGGCTTTGGCAAAGGAACCGAGGTCCCATCAAAAATCCAGACATATCTTGAGGCGGTATCACCTCATCAGGGAGATAGTGGATCGCCAGGATATCGAGGTATGGAGAGTAGACACGAAAGACAACTCAGCAGATCCATTCACCAAGGTCACCCCTCAAGTACAGTTTGAGAAACTGTTTGAGCTGTTGGGCATGTGGTACGCCGGCAACTGGTTCTAGTCGGTACTTATTGCATCAACTACAGGCCTTAGTGCAAGTGGGAGATTGTTAGATATATATGCCCTAGAGGCCTGTACTGTATAGGATGCTAGGTATGTATATGTACAGAAACAATCTTTGCTCGAAATGATAGTATGCTATCCGGTTTATCTTCATCTTAACATGTGATGTGTTGTGTTAGATTTCATATCTTTATATGCATGTTGATGAAGCCCTTAGGACTATGCTTGACTACCAGGATTATGATAAGATCATACTAGTGGGGCCTAGGCAGTCTACAAGCATATCCTTTAATAGTTCCTAGTCGAGGGTATATCGATACAGGGCATCGGTATTACCAGATTAGACTAGTGTGTACGTTTCTTGACCCTGGGGGCGATGGTTGATTCCACAACCATTAGTGTTTGACAACAAAGATTGTACACAGGTGCTCATTGGAGAATGGGTACACCGAATAGCACTCGCCGAGAACTCCTAAATGGTATATATACCTATTGTCATATAGCAGTTCTCTGGCGACACTTGTACAGGTTAGTCTGTAGACCCGAGATCGTCATAGTGTCTTGTGTGATTCCCACTGTACTTTGATTTCCTCCCTACCACGGCTCTATTGAGTCGTGCAAACAGGTGAACTTTGGGTACAGTCCCGAATCACATGGAGACAGTGAGCGATAGGAAGGCTTTCGTCTCTCCCGGTATAGGGAGTTGATGTCGCGTTATATTTGATCGGCTATAACACCTAATTTCCTGGCCAGGGTTCTCGAGGATTACTGATAAGTGTTATCAGTAGTTCCTCGAACTGTTATGAGCCGTAAATCAGCATGACTTATAAAGTTGCTGGGGTCTGACATTTACCACCCCTAGACTTCATATGCGACGTATCAGATGAAGAGACCGGACTGTACGATAAGTGTTGCTTGCAGGCTCGTAGGGGTTATGATGAGTTCGCTCGTCGGCCACCTTTTTGTCATGTACCTGGGTATCCGTTACGCACAGCTAATGCCACTGACGTGCTTGTGGTTAAACCCACTGCCAGCGTACTGTCGATTCTTTAGAGTCCCACACAGAGGGTTCTCTCGTTCAGGCGAAAGATGTAGAGGCCGTAAGTTGTTACGGCAGCCGTAAGGTGTTGCGGCCGGTTTTCGATTATGTTCGTGTAATTGATACAGGAATAATAATCGGAAGAATAATACTGGCAGGCTTTGGTTTAAGCCGGATACCAGTATTATATTATTGGATTAATGGTATTCGTATTTTTCGGAATTCGGGTACGGGTATACGGAGGAGGGGTATTCTTGTAATTGTTACAAGAATACCTTCTAGAAGGTGCCACCTCATAATGACATTATTTATTTTATGAAAATAAATAAATGAGGTGGAAATTAAAAAGTACAAGCATGGTTGAGATAATGGATTGTATTATTTTATATTGTTTTGGAGTTACTATTGAAGCATGGTGCTAATTTTATAATGCATGCTTCGATTATTTCTTTTGGTGCTATATCTTTTTTCATCATGCTTGAACTCTTTCATTATGACAAACACTTTCTCTCTCCTTTTTCTCTCCTCCTTCTCTCCTCCTTCTTCTTCCTAGCTTTCACCTTCACATGAGATGTGAATCCAAAGCTTAGGACCTTAAGTTAATCCAATACACTAATCTCTACATAATCCTAGTGACCTCTTCTAGCAAACTTGGTCACTAGGTTAAACTCTTGTGAAGAGTTTCTAGCTTGCACGATAACTCTCGGGTGGATCATCTAGGTCTTGGGTGGCCGGAGATCGAAGACATCGGTAACATCATCAAAAGAGAAGACAAGGAGCAAAGGAGTTGCATCAAAGAGAAGACCCGAAGGACCGTAGCATCAAGGTATAATTCCTAACATAGTAGATAAGATCTCTAGTTAGGGTTTTCTAGTTATGGTTTAGACAAGATCTTTTGGAAAGTGCGTGTTGTATGCAAAGAAAATTTTCGTTCATCACTTCCGCCGTCTCACAAGAGTTGTGGGAGCATGCAACATGCACTAACAATAATATCTCATATCATCAACGTAAGCAAGTATGCGTATCCCGATTGTCGTTGATGTATAGCAACGAAGCCGGCAATACCCCACATACTACGCTTACGGTCGCAGAAAAGAAAAGTGAAAAACTACAACATTTGGAATCCATCACCTTAGACATCGTAAACCCGAAATATCACATATTACGGATTTCATGCCTAACTATATGAATTCTACAAATTGTATCACAATCACAGAATATCATGACGATGTTTAACGTTTCAATCGAATCAACATACACTCACAAATTACCCCCGTGAGCTCAACACTTGAGCAAAGTCAATACACTCAAAAACCGTGCTACAGTGTCTATAGTCCAGCCGTAGAAGGAGTTAACCAACGCCTCACCTATGACACCACGGAACTACGGCAAGCCCAAAGGTTCGAACGCGGTTCCGCGGGCATAGAATCGAGTTAAGGTTATTATGTCTTCTAGGGGGTCCATAGAGGTACTTGCACGATTTAACAAATATAATCAACTTCGGAAAATTACAACATTTGGAAATTTCAGCGGGGTACAAAATGTGGTGTGCGAGGTTCGATCGAACTGCTAAAAATAGTCAAGGTTACCAATACAGTGTTAAGTTATACGACTACGAAGCACTACGAATTAGCCCCAGGTCAAACAGATCATCACATGAAAATTGGGCTAAATAAACAATACTAGGAAACCTAAAATGAAGCCAAAAGAGCACAGGAGAAATACGGGGGTTCAATTGGCTATAACTGGAAGTCCCTGGACAGGGCTGATATGGAGTGCTACTGGTAAGAGTTATCAGTAGTTTTTCGACCCGTTATGAGCCTCACATCGACACGACTTATCGGTTAATGGGGTCTGACGTTTACCACCCCTAGACTTGATATGCGACATATCAGACGAAGAGACCGGACTGTACAGTAGTGTTACTGATTAGATTCACAGGAGAATGTACAGGCTTGCTTATTGATCTTCTGATCGCTCAATACCTGGGTGGCTGTTACGTTTAGCTGACCGCTTGCAGCTTGTGGTGTTTGATATGATCATCACCTACTGCCGGCGTATTGACGATTCTTTAGAGTCCTACACAGAGGTTTCCTGGCTCAGGCAAAACGGAGTAGGAGCACATATGTGATATGTACGGGACCGAGAATAATACAATATGAGATACCGTATTCTATTCTCTCAATATGTGATATCGGCCGGGTATATGTGATATAGCCGGGTCATCGGATCAAGTGTTGATTCGATGAAATAGTACATGTTATATTAGTCGGTTATATACAATATAGCCGGATTGTCGGATCAAGTGTTGATTCGATAATTTAATGTATAATTATATATGTGATATATTACATTACGTTAACTAATATAAGCTCGCTTTATTGATTCATTTTCTCACCGGATAATACATTGATATATATGCGATATATGTTAATTGTATTATTTTCTTTTGTTACATTAAATATTGTATATGTGATATATAATATTGTAACAAGTTAGGGTTACAAATGCAACATGTTTGTTGGGTTTAAACCTAGTTAGGGTTTGGATTAGGGTTAGCATTTGGGTTAGCTTTATGCATGATCTTTCATGAAGCTTCATGAAGCTTTGACTTTGTCATTTCTGTTTGGATTTTTGTGGAGTCATTAGTTAACCAAACCCAAACCCTTAACCTATTGTTTATTCTTTACAAGGGTTAAGGCTATCATACTTAACCCATGGTTGCAATTGTAACCATAACAATAATTCATTATTCATCACAAAAGGATTAGCTCTTCTTCTTGCTTCTTCTTCCTTGTAGAAAAGCTTCACTAGCTTTTTCAAAAGTGGTGAATAAAAGTGAGATATTGAAAACAAAAGAGAGCAAAATTCCTACTTCATCATCCTCATCTATTCTAGCCACTTAGATTAGGGTGTTCACTTCTCTAATGAGTTGATTAGTGAAGTGTTAGCTTGGGTTAGAGATTCCTCAAGGTAGATCATCTTAGATCATGAAGACTACTAGCAAGGTGTCTCATTTACCTCATGGAGACACTCGAGAGTCGGAGTTCGTGATGATCGCAGCGAAGGGACCTCAACACGGAGCTTATAAAGCGAAGGAACGGACTATAAAGGTTGTAATCCCTATCTCTTTTCTTATTTGTATGTGATACAAGCTTGTTACCTTAGAAATTCTAGCAAGATTCATGGTTAGTTAGCTTTGCACCTCTCTAATTTTAAAATTGGCATGAGTGATGCTACCAAACCCTAGACAGGTGCAAGGGTAACCCAACACTTAGACATCATAAACCTAATGTATCACATACTTTGGATTTCATGCCCAACCAAATGAATTCCTTAGACATCACATGCCTAACAATTATAAACCCCGCATTTTAGTCTCGATATTGAAAACACTTAACCTGTCGGGTAATTCAACAAGATTCCTGATAACCTGATCAAATACTCGTTGGAAACTTTAGTAGACGGCCGCACCCCCGATACCGTCGACGAAGTGCACTAAGGCGGAACACCGCGGTCGCGAGCACCCGTATGGATGCTTTTGGCGACGGGGTTCTCCTACAGTCACTTGGTCAGGACTATGGGGCATGGCTATCTAGTAAGGTTACCCGGCGAGTATCTGCGTACGCTACGTAATTGCGACAGACTTTTTATCCTCATCAAAATTCCGTGGCAACCGATCAAATGAGACTAAACTGCTAGATTTATAAAATTCAAACTAGTTATCTCATAGCTAATTTTGTGGATTCCAAATATTGTATCACAATCACAGATAGCTAGACGATGTTAAACTTTTCGATCGAATAAAAAAACACCCAAAATTTTCCAAAGAGCTCAACACTTGAGCGGAGTTCAAAAAGTACCCTAGAACATGTCACAGCTCATATGAACCATCCGTAGAAGGGCCGACCCATGTCTCACTCATGTCGCCACGGAACTACCGTAAACCCTAGGGTATGACCGCGGTTCCGCGATCCAAAAAGTCTAGTTTAGTTATCATTCTTCTAGAGGATCCACAGAATCGCTTGCATGATTTTCTGAAGATTTTAAACTTGAAAAAAAATCCAACTCTTGAAAAATTTCCAGCAAGGGAAAATATGGGTTATTGATATCCGTTCGAACTTTTTAACGTCGTCTAAATAACCCGAATACATGTTAGAATTACGATTACGAAACACTCCGAATTGCCTCTGCAGAAAGTTAACATCACATGCAAATTTAGCAAAAACAAGCAACACCTGAAACACCAAAACCCAAAGACTGGAACACCCTAAAAATTTGAAGCCAAAAAGCCCAGAATGACCCCTTGTGCTCGGTTTTTGTAGTGATGTGTCCGGCCAAAAACATGCCAAATTGCTTCAAATATTGATAGTGTTCATGTTATATCACATACAACATTCTGCAGTTGCTACAAATTTTTTTAGAGGCCATTTAAAATTCGACAGAAACTAGGAATTTGTATCGGGTGTTTCGGAGTTGTTTCGGTTTCGTAATCCTAACAAACATCGTTTAAATCTCTAGTTTGGCTCTGATACCACTGTAGGGATACTTAGCGCGGCAGCAAGGTTTCGGAAGGCATCGTCCATGCCGTTTTCAAAAAATTGCCTTTCTAAATAACTCTAACCCTAGAATCTTAACTAGAGATTTAAACAAACTAGCAATGTTAACATCTTAACAACTAAGTGAATGCGGAATACAACTTTTGTAGACCGGTCCTTCACTTCAAATGCTCCGTGTAGAAGTCCCTTCGCTGTGAGTAAGAATCTTCCGAACTCTTGAAAGGCTCCACAAGGTGAAAGATGCAAACTTGCTCGAAGTCTTCGAGGCCGAAGATGATCTACGTCGAGGAGACTCAAGCTCATGCTACCTCTTCACTAAATTAGGGTTTAGTGAAGCAAACACCCTAAACTAAATGGCTAATAGTAGAGGATGATGAAGTAGGAAATGGGCTCTCTTTAGTTTTCTTTTTCTCACAATATTTTCTCATCTTGGAAAAAGCTAGCAAGCTTTTCATGAGGAAGAAGAAGATGAAGTGAGTGAACAAAATGAAACTCATAAGGTGAGAATGTGAACCATGGGTGAGTTAGTGTCATACACTAACTCATGTAGAGAGTTTACCATGGTTAGTATAATGGTTGGGTTAATAAATATCTACAAGTGAAACAAAAATGGCGGACTTGGTCAATATTTCTACAAGCTTCTACAAGCTTGTAGCCATGCCAAATATCCATCCATTTTTGAATTACTTAGATAAATATAAACCCTACATTATATCAAGTATGGTGTAAGTCTTATACACCCATGTATCATGTGGCATCAAGCATGACACAAAGAAAATGTACATTAATATATATCACATATATACTATGTGCACACAAGTGAGAAAAAGAATACTTAGTGAGCAAATATTAGTTAATGTAAGTTAATATATCAAATATATAATTATACATTAAATTATCAAATCAACACTTGATTTAATAATCCGGCTATATCACATACAGCTGACTAATATCATATGAATCAACTTATCGAATCAACACTTGATCCGATAACCCGGCTATATCATATATAACCGACCGATATCACATATCGTGAGAATAGAATGCGGTATCACATACACGCATTAATCTCGGTCCCGCACATATTACATATGTGCTCCTACTTCGTTTCGCATGAAACATGAAACCTCTATGTAGGACTCTAAAGACTCGTCAATACGCCGGCAGTAGGTGATGATCATATCAAACACCTACAAGCCGCAAGCGGTCTGCTAAACGTAACGGCCACCCGGGTATTGAGCGATCAGAAGATCAACAAGCAAGCCTACTCATACTCCTACGAATCCAATCAGTAACACTACCGTACAGTCCGGTCTCTTCGTCAGATATGTCGCATATCACAGCCTGGGGATGGTATAACGTCAGATCCCAATAGCCTGATAAGTCATGCCGATGCAAGGTCCATAACGGTTCGAGAAACTACTGATAACACTTACTAGTAAATCTCGGCAACCCTGGCCAGGGATTTCCTGTTATGGCCAATCGAGCATAGCGCAACATCAACTCCCAATACCGGGAGAGACGAATCCCCTCCTATCGCTCATTGCCTCCATGTGACTCGGGACTGTACCCAAAAACCACCTTTTTGCTCGATCTCTTGACCGTGGTATGGTGGAAATCAAAGCACAGTGGGAATCACACAAGACTCTATGACGATCTCGGATCGACAGACTAACCTGTACCATTGTCACCAGAGAACTGCTATCTGACGATAGGTATAATACCATCTAGGAGTTCTCGGAGAGTCCGTCCAGTGTACCCAGTCTCCACTGAGCACTCGCATACCTCCTCTGATGTCAAGCACCAATGGATATGGGATCATCCATCGCCCATCATATGGGTCGAGAAGCGTATATGCTAGTCTACTCGGGAGTATCGATGCCCTGTCTCGATACTCCTACGATTAGGAACATTTGAAGGATGTACTTGCCGACTACCTCTGCCCCACTAGTATGATCAACATCATAATCCTGGTAGTCAAGTATGTAAGTCAATGTACAACACCCCACGACTTGCGGGGAGGCGGAAAATTGAAAAACGATCTTGTTCTTTGCGTAAACATCGACTAACCGAGAATCTTTGCTAAACTATAACTAACATGAAACATAGAAGTTGTTAACTACTATGAGAAGTGATTATACCTAATGAACCGTGTCCTTCGTCTTTTCGTTCTCCACCTCCTCTCCGGCCTTCTTTATGTAGTAGATGATCCACCCGAGAGCTTTACTTCAAGCTTCACCTCTGACTTGAGGTAACTAGGTTTCTTAAAGTGCTAATCTAAGTAACCTAGGTGATATAGAGAAGGGTTATGGATTAATAAGTCTATTTTAATCCTTGGTCTCAACACATGAGAGGGGAGAATTAGAGTTTGAAGAGAGAGAGCTTGAGGAGAGAGAAGGTGAGCAAGAGAATGAGAAGAGATAATGAACTCATTTGAATATATGAAGCATAATGTTTATGAAATAAATAAATTAAATCATTTAACAACCATGCTTCATTCATTCATATGAGTGATTCATCTCATGAGTCATTAGATCAATAAATGATGCATTAACTCTATGGATGAATCACACAAATGAGTCATTAACACAATAAATGCAAATGCCACCTAAACCCTTAAGTCATCATCCTTCTAGAAGCTTCTCGCGAAATTACGAGAACGCCCCTCCTATCCGTGAAAACACGGAAAAACTTTAGACTGTATAAATCCAATAACCTGATACTAGAAACTGGCTTAAACCAAAGCCGACTAGTAAAAACTGTCCGAATGTCGTACGTGCGTAAACACACGTATGCGTCCGAACCCTTGTCGTAAAACCATACGACCTCTATATCGTTTCGCCTGGAGCAGGGAAACTCTCTGTGTGGGACTCTAAAGACTCGACTACTACGCTGGCAGTGGGTTTAACCATAGACCGCAAGCGGCACTAGCTGTACGTAACGGTCCCCAGGTAGATGTCGATAAGAAGGCCGATGAGGAAACCCATCCGAACTCCTACTGAGCCTGATGTGACAATCTCCGTGCAATCCGGTCATAAGAAGGCCGATGAGGAAACCCATCCGAACTCCTACTGAGCCTGATGTGACAATCTCCGTGCAGTCCGGTCTGTTCGTCTCAGACTATCGTATATCGGGCCTAGGGGCGGCAAGCGTCAGTCCCCTAATAGCGGTATAAGTCGTGTCGGAGCGTAACCCATTACACCCTGAGAAACAACTGGAACCTACTAGTAAATCTCGCTTGCCCTGGCCAGGGACTTTGCGTAATGGCTCTATGACACAGCGCGATATCAACTCCCAATACCAGGAGAGACGAATCCTGTCTAACCGCCACTGCCTCCAAGTGCTCGGGACTGCACCCAACTGCTACCTGTTTGCACGACTCTTTTGAGCCATGGTAGGGTAGCAATCTAAGAACAGTGGGACACACTCGAGGCGAAGTAGCAGTGTCAAGTCTGCGGACTATGCTGTACTCATGTCACCTAGGAACTGTTAACTGACGACGGGTATAATACCAACCAACAGTTCCCCGTGAGTCCTGTCCGGTGTACCCGTAACCCAACAAGCACCTGTATACTATCTCCAGTACGACGTACTGACGGCCGTGGGACAGACCATCTCCCCAACTGGGATGAGAAGCGTACACACTAGTCTACTCCGGAGTATCGATGCCCTGTCTCGATAATCCTACGACTAGGGACCTGAAAAAGGATGTGCTTGTAGACTACCCAGCTCCCACTAGTGTGACTGCCATCACAACGCTGGTAGTCAAGCAAGATCCTAAGAGCTCTATCAATACGTATACTCACATATTAAGATAGATAAAACCAAGTAGCATACTACAATGTTTAGCAAGACTGTTATATAATTGTGAATATCCCAAGCTTCCATTAAGTAATATACAAGCTAGTATGATACAATAATGGCCCCTAGGGCATATACACTAACAATCTTCCACTTGCACTAGGGCCATGTACTGGCATATCGAAGACCGATGATCCCGAGTAGCCTCTCGAACTGAATCTGAGGTAGGGCCTTTGTGAATGGATCAACAATGTTCTCTTCACTAGCAACTCTCCGGACCTCGATCTCCCGGCGATCAATGATCCTCCTGATCAGGTGATACCGCCTTAAGATGTGTCTGGACTTCTGATGGGACCTTGGTTCCTTTGCTAAAGCTATAGCTCCGTTGTTGTCGTAATACAGAGGTATTGGATCAACAATGGTAGGAACCACCTGAAGTTCTGTTAGGAACTTCTTCATCCAGACCGCTTCTTTTGCAGCATCGCAAGCAGCAATATACTCCGCTTCCATCGTCGAGTCAGCAACGGTGTCCTGCTTGGAACTCTTCCAGCACACCGCCCCTCCATTGAGGGTAAAGACATAACCTGACATGGACTTGGAATCGTCCTTATCACTCTGGAAGCCGGAATCAGCAAAGGCCTCCATCTTGAGGTATTTTCCGCCGTAAACCAAGAACATCTCCTTGGTCCTTCTCAGGTACTTGAGAATGTTCTTTACTGCTATCCAGTGCTTCTCCCCTGGGTCTGACTGATACCGGCTTACCACGCTCAGTGCGTAAGCTACATCTGGTCTGGTGCACAACATCGCATACATTATAGAGCCTACCGCAGAAGCGTAGGGTATAATAGACATGCGTTCCCTTTCCAAATCAGTCTTGGGAGACATCTCTTTGGAGAGGGTGATTCCGTGACAAGCCGGTAGATTACCGCGCTTAGAATCTTCCATACTGAATCTTTTCAGTATAGTGTTGATATACCTGGACTGCGAAAGTCCCAACATCCTCTTGGATCTATCACGATAGATCCGGATCCCCAGAATGTAAGAGGCATCACCCAGGTCTTTCATGGAGAACCTGTGTGACAAGAATCCTTTAACAGATTGTAGCATAGGAATGTCATTTCCTATCAATAGAATGTCATCCACGTACAAGACGAGGAATACGACAGTTCTTGCTACAACTTTACTATATATACATGGTTCATCTGGATTTTTGAAAAAGTCATATTCTTTGACTGTTTCATCAAAACAGATGTTCCAACTCCGCGATGCCTGCTTTAATCCATAAATGGACTTAAGCAACTTGCATACTTTCCCGCTGCTCCCACTCTGATTGAAACCCTCTGGCTGATCCATATAGACGCACTCTTCTAAATTGCCATTCAGAAAAGCCGTCTTTATGTCCATCTGCCAGATTTCATAATCATGGAAGGCAGCAATAGCAAGAAGGACCCGAATGGATTTGAGTATAGCCACTGGAAAAAAAGTTTCGTCATCGTCCAAACCAGGTCTTTGACGAAAACCTTTTGCAACAAGTCTAGCCTTATAGGTTTCCACCTGTCCATCTACACCAATCTTTTTCTTGAAGATCCATTTGCATCCTATGGGTTTTACCCCATCTGGAGCAAAGTCCAAAGTCCATACTTTGTTGGTGCACATGGACTCCATTTCGGTCCGCATTGCATCTAGCCATCGTACCGAGTCGCCGCTCTGGATGGCCTGCTGGAAGCTAGTAGGTTCATCATCATCTATGATGCAATCCTCTCTATCCCCATCTATGAGAAAACCGTAGTATCTCTCAGGCAGATGAGACATCCTACTACTCCTGCGGAGGGGTGCGGGAATGTCCTGTTCTTCTTGAACTACTGGTTCTACCAAACTTTCAGTAGTAGTTTGTGGTTCTGGAATTTCTTCAAGTTCTATTTCGCTCCCACTTATTTCCTTTTCTAAAAACTGCTGTTCTAGAAAATGGGCATTATGAGAAACAAAAACCTTTTGTTCCTCTGCGTAATAGAAATAATATCACTTGGAGTTCTTTGGATATCCCACAAACTTACACTGTACTGATCGTGCCTCGAGCTTGTCCGCATGCTGCTTTTTAACAAAAGCTGGACATCCCCATATCTTCATATGCTGAAGATGGGGTTTCTTCCCACTCCACATCTGATATGGGGTGGTAGGCATGGTCTTGGTAGGAGCCATGTTCAGAAGATATGCTGCTGACTCTAGCGCATAACCCCAGAAAGATCGCGGTAACTCAGCATTACTCATCATGGAACGTACCATATCCAATAGGGTTCGATTCCGTCTCTCTGATACACCGTTATGCTGTGGAGTGTATGGAGGAGTAAGCTAAGAGAGAATTCCTTTCTCTTTTAGGTAACCTAAGAACTCGGCACTTAAGTATTCACCACCTCGATCAGATCTTAGTGTCTTGATACTTTTGCCGGTTTGGTTTTCTACTTCATTCTTATACTCTTAGAATTTCTCAAAAGCCTCGGATTTATGTTTTATCAGATAAATGAATCCGTACCTTGAGTAATCATCTGTAAAAGTAATGAAATAGGAAAAACCACCTCTTGCATGTGTAGACATTGGACCACATACATCGGTGTGTATGAGTCCTAAGAGCTCGCTCACTCTTACTCCATGTCCAGTGAATGGAGTCTTTGTCATCTTTCCTTTGAGACATGATTGACAAGTGGCATAAGTTTGATATTCGAACGAGTCCAAATATCCTTTTCTATGTAACTTAGTCAACCTTGTCTCATTGATGTGACCTAGTCTACAATGCCATAAGAAAGCCTTATTTAAATCTGGAGACTTTCTTTTTAGTGTGTTCTGGACATTGAAAATCTGGAGTTGATTTAAGACATATATACCGTTATCCAGTGTACCGGACCCAATCAAACTATGATTAAGGTGGATGTTAACAACATCGCTTACAAACGTGAAATCATAACCTTTATTTGATAACAAGGAAACTGATATGATATTACACGTTAAACTAGGTACACAAAAACAGTTATGTAAAACCAAAATATGTCCACTCGTCAATCCAGGTGATAATCCCCGACGGACACAGCTCCCACGCTAGCTCCGTTAGCAACCTTTAGGGTCATATCACCATCCTTCAGCACTCTACGGTTTCTCAGTGCCTGCAATGAATTGCATATATGAGATTCGGATCCGGTATCCAATACCCAGGAAGTAGAGTTGATTGACAGACAATTCTCAATTACAAACACACCTGAAGTCGAAGCTACAGCTTGCTTCGGTCCCTGGTTCTTGGCGTTCCACGCCTTGCAATCTTTCTTCCAGTGCCATTTCCTATGACAATGGAAGCACTCATCCTGGGCCACTACCGGCACTGCAATCTTTTTCTTTCCCTTCGCTCCCACCTTACTAACACCTCCTCTAGGTCTGGTGGCGGCCTTCTTCTTCCTTCCTTTGGCCCTAGCCTTGGACCCGGAAGAAGAAGCACCGCTAACAAACATAGCGGGTGTTTCCCTTGCCTTCTGTAAGGTGCCCTTTGCACTCCTCAACATGTTAAGGAGTTCTGGAAGTTCAACCTCTTTTCTTTGAATGTTGAAATTCAGAATAAACTGGGCATAGGTGGAAGGAAGGGACTGGAGAATAAGGTCTGTATAGAGCTCATTATCCAAAGTCGTCCCAAGGTCTGCGAGCTCTTCTATATAGCCAATCATCTTTAGGACATGTTCTCCTACCGATGATCCGACGGCCAACCTCGCTCGAAACAAGTTCTTAGAGGTCTCGTATCTTGCTATACGAGATTGCTCTCCATAAAGTTCCTTTGTATGGAGAAATATGGCATCAAGATCCATATCCTCGTGCCTCCTCTGATGTTCATTGTTCATCGAGGCAAGCACGATGCACTTGGCCTTCGCGCAATCATACTCCCAGGTTTTGCGGATTTCCTTATCCGTATTACTGGATTTGCGACCTAGGACTGCAGGTGCTTTAGCGGTGAGGATGTACCCCAATTTGTCATAGGTCAAAGCCATTTTGACATTCTGCAGCCAATCTTTATAGTTTGGCCCTGTCAGTATATTTTTCTCTAAAAGTAACTTAAGTCCAGTCATTTTCAGGGTCGCTGCAAGTAGGAGAGAGAGAAGAAACACTTTAGCATGATGCTCTTGCAAGTTTAGAGTGGTTTTTAATTTATCTAAACTGGATGGCTCCCACTGTTTCTCGAATCCTTCCTCAAACCATAAAAGAAGAATTAGCCAGGACTATTCTCACCGTACAATACTTGCTTAACCATTCAGCCAGGCCGATGTCGGTACTTCGAGGGAGGTTTTCCAACGCTTTCGCGAAGTTCCTTAATTAAATAACCTCTTTTCTCTGGGGGCGTAGCCCCGCTGACACCTTTCTCGACACCTACTTGGTTTATATCATTGATCGTTAAGTGACAAATCTCCTGATGAGTAGCATATACTCACAGTAGGATCGAGATCCAAATATCATCGTATGATAATGTTGAAGGAATCCTACCAACATTCATCAAACTCCAAATGGTATGCATCTCTTTTCAAATTTTAGTTTCTTTAGAAATTCCCGATATAAATTTTTGCCCCATGCTCTTATGACCTTAGCTTTGGTCAAAATGTCATAAGTCACAGGTCAAGTTCTACCCGTCATTATCTTGTCAATTTGAACCCATCCGTACATGCCCCTGACTTTGGTCAAATGATAATACAACTGTCCCAAACTAACTCATCTATCTATGCAACAAATGAATACCCAGCAGCTACCAAACACTATGCCTTGACTTTGGCCAAAATGCATAGCTTGAATACTACTGAATACCCAAATGAAATGATGGAGGGCTTCGAATGGTTTTGGCAAAACCGTGAACGTAGTGAACTTGATATGACCGAAGGAATCTGATAGCTTTTAAAAGGAGTGGTTAAAGCTCCGCAATTAAAAAATATCTTCTGTTTTAAAATAACCGAGTGGTTTCTTTTAAATTGTTTCAACGATTCAACTTTTGGTTTATTTTCTTTGCATTAATAATAATGCGTCCCATCATTAACCTATCATTGTAGAAAACAACGAAAATACAACGTCCTCTTATGCCATCCGCATTCGCCACTGGGTCCCGTCATCACCCGTTAGGTTACTTAACTAACGGCAGAGCGGGGGCTGGGCTAGCGCTGGTGTAAAACATAAGTGACGTCTAAATAGCTATCATATATAGATATTGTACATTCGTCAGACGCAATAATAGGCATTCCAGATCACAGATGAACATTATTAGATATGCAAGCAATCCGCGTTTGTTTTGAGCCTGCAACAAAAGACGGATTACACAGTTGTGATGAATAGCCATTACCCCACCCTAGACCCCTACGGGTACGGCAAACTACCCGCCAAGTACCTGAAGTGAAGCGGTCTCCCTCAACAACGTGAGTAGGCCACTAAACACTTCAAAGTACCTGGTAGTTTGTGCACCACACCTTGGGTCTATCCTAGGAGCAAAAACAGTAAAATGAAATAATACAACGGTGGCTACAACCGCAACCTGGATGTGCCCCGCAAAATAATATTACAACATATTACAATTACATTGAATGAATGAATATAACAACCCATCACAAACCCCGGCTAATCATCACAACAATCCAATACAGTTCATAACCACAAACAGTAAAAACCATTACAGAAATGTGCAACCCCCTGCCAACCGACATACTAACAGTTAGGGGAGGTTTACGAACACATTATACAATCACAGATATAATCAAATTAGCAAACATCGTAAGATTTCGATCAAGCAAACACTTTAGATTCTACTCCAAAACTTCTCTGTGCACCTGAGACTTGAGCAGAAAAATAAACATTCTAGAAAACACAAAAATATCACAGAAGAGTTACTGGAGCAAACTGGGTTGAATCGGCTTCAACTCGGCAACGGATCCACGGCGGATCGGTGGGATCGGCCGCGGTTCCGCGGCTGTTTGGCCGATTCATGAACCCATTTTTCTCCAGTAACCTTATAATTCTCTGTAGGTTATTCTGCAGATCCCTGAAAAATTTTTAGAGCCTGTTTTAAATTCGACAGAAACTTAGTGATATCGATGTTTTTTCCGGTTCGTTTTGCGTTCGAAATTCATACGACTTTGCTAATGAGTTAATTATTGTTTAGCGAGGCTCTGATACCACTGTAAGTCGATGTACAACACCCCACGACTTGCGGGGAGGAGGAAAATTGAAAAACGATCTTGTTCTTTGCGTAAACATCGACTAACCGAGAATCTTTGCTAAACTATAACTAACATGAAACATAGAAGTTGTTAACTACTATGAGAAGTGATTATGCCTAATGAACCGTGTCCTTCATCTTTTCGTTCTCCACCTCCTCTCCGGCCTTCTCTATGTAGTAGATGATCCACCCGAGAGCTTTACTTCAAGCTTCACCTCTAACTTGAGGTAACTAGGTTTCTTAAAGTGCTAATCTAAGTAACTTAGGTGATATAGAGAAGGGTTATGGATTAATAAGTCTATTTTAATCCTTGGTCTCAACATAAGAAAGGGGAGGATTAGGGTTTGAAGAGAGAGGGCTTGAGGAGAGAGAAGGTGAGCAAGAGAATGAGAAGAGATAATGAACTCATTTGAATATATGAAGCATAATGTTTATGAAATAAATAAATTAAATCATTTAACAACCATGCTTCATTCATTCATATGAGTGATTCATCTCATGAGTCATTAGATCAATAAATGATGCATTAACTCTATGGATGAATCACACAAATAAGTCATTAACACAATAAATGCAAATGCCATCTAAACCCTTAAGTCATCATCCTTCTAGAAGCTTCTCGCGAAATTACGAGAACGCCTCTCCTATCCGTGAAAACACGGAAAAACTTTAGACTGTATAAATCCAATAACCTGATACTAGAAACTGGCTTAAACCAAAGCCGGCTAGTAAAAACTGTCTGAATGTCGTACGTGCGTAAACACACGTATGCGTCTGAACCCTTGTCGTAAAACCATACGACCTCTATATCGTTTCGCCTGGAGCAGGAAAACTCTCTGTGTGGGACTCTAAAGACTCGACTACTACGCTGGCAGTGGGTTTAACCACAGACTGCAAGCGGCACTAGCTATACGTAACGGTCCCCAGGTAGATGTCGATAAGAAGGCCGATGAGGAAACCCATCCGAACTCCTACTGAGCCTGATGTGACAATCTCCGTGCAGTCCGGTCTGTTCGTCTCAGACTATCGTATATCGAGCCTAGGGGCGGCAAGCGTCAGTCCCCTAATAGCGGTATAAGTTGTGTCGGAGCGTAGCCCATTACATCCTGAGAAACAACTGGAACCTACCAGTAAATCTCGCTTGCCCTGGCCAGGGACTTTGCATAATGGCTCTATGACACAGCGCGATATCAACTCCCAATACCGGGAGAGACGGATCCTGTCTAACCGCCACTGCCTCCAAGTGCTCGGGACTGCACCCAACTGCTACCTGTTTGCACGACTCCTTTGAGCCATGGTAGGGTAGCAATCTAAGAACAGTGGGACACACTCGAGGCGAAGTAGCAGTGTCAAGTCTGCGGACTATGCTGTACTCATGTCACCTGGGAACTGTTAACTGACGACGGGTATAATACCAACCAACAGTTCCCCGTGAGTCCTATCCGGTGTGCCCGTAACCCAACGAGCACCTGTATACTATCTCCAGTACGACGTACTGACGGCTGTGGGACAGACCATCTCCCCAACTGGGATGAGAAGCGTACACACTAGTCTACTCCGGAGTATCGATGCCCTGTCTCGATAATCCTATGACTAGGGACCTGAAAAAGGATGTGCCTGTAGACTACCCAGCCCCCACTAGTGTGACTGCCATCACAACGCTGGTAGTCAAGCAAGATCCTAAGAGCTCTATCAATACGTATACTCACATATTAAGATAGATAAAACCAAGTAGCATACTACAATGTTTAGCAAGACTGTTATATAACTGTGAATATCCCAAGCTTCCATTAAGTAATATACAAGCTAGTATGATACAATAATGGCCCCTAGGGCATATACACTAACAAAGTACTCATCCTAAGGGCTTTATCAACATGTAATAGAGAGACAATAAGTGTACATGTTAAGATAAAGAGCAATCAGATAGCATACTATCATGTCGAGCAAGAAAGTCCGCCCTATATATGTCCAAGCATCCACTACAATATACATCGCATGTACAGTAATGGCCTCTAGGGCATATATATAACCAACAAGGACCAATCCGAGAAACTACTGATCTAACCATCAGTAAATCTCAACTGCCTTGGCCAAGGTCCTATAGTTCTGGCCATCTGGACATAGTGTGATATCGACTCCCAATACCGGGAGAGACAAATCCCTGACAATCACTCACTGCCTCCATGTGGTTCGGGACTGTACTCAACTAAAACCTGTTTGCACGACTCAGTAGAGCCATGGTAAGATAGTGATCAAAGCACAGTGGGAACCCACACGAGACAAATGATGATCTCAGGTCTAAAGACTAACCTATACTCATATCACCTAAGAACCGCTATTTGACGATATGTATAATACTATTTAGAGGTTCTCGGCGAGTCCGTCCAGTGCACTCACCCCAGTGAGCACCTGTATACAATCTTAGGTGATCACACCAATGGCTGTAGGACCAACCACCACCCCTCGTCGGGGTTTAGAAATGTATACACAAGTCTACTCTGGAATATCGATGCTCGGTCTCGATATTCCCGCGACTTAGGACATTTAAGGATGTGCTTATGGGCTACCCATCTTCCACTAGTATGATCGCCATCATAACGCTGGTAGTCAAACAAAATCCTACGGGTTTTATCAACATGTATCCGCTATATGTAATATCAACTATAACATGTGCACATGTTAAGATAAAGACAAACCAAAATAGTATACTACTGTATCGAGTTTTTATCAATATGTGTAAACAATATAAAGCAGTAAGAGAAAGAAATACACATACTAAGACAAAGATAACTCAGATAATATACTATATACAACTGAGTAAGATTGTCCCGTACATACATATCCCTAATATCCTATACAATACAGGCGGGCATACAGATCCAACATTTAAGACCTAACAAATATATTTTTACCGCTTTCTTATGGTGTTACTTTCTTTCTACTTGCCTATTGTAGTGTCTCTGCACCTACTTTCTTGCTTTCATCTCTCTTGCTAATTGTCAAACAACCCCTTAAGCTTTTAGGGACTAAATACCGATATGGGCACTAAAATACCCAAAATGTAACGCCTTAGATTTCGGTTAGTGTTCGTTTAGACGTTAATGCGGGTTTACTGTAAAAAGTTTACCAATTCGGGTTCCTCACATTTTATAACTTTTAATTAATAATTTATTGTTAATTGTTATAAGCTTGCACGCACGTGTGCACGTAAATGCGAGGATTTGTTTGTACTAATTTTGTTCTTAGCAACCATGACACTTAACCCTAATCTAATTTCTTTGCTTTAATCCTAGTTAATCCAATCCTTAACCCTAATCCCTAGATCTTTTGTGTGAGTGAGAAGATATTTCTTTGGAGTGATGATGTGTGTATGAATGCATTAAATGGTGAATTAATGCATATGATACACTCACCCTCATTCTTCACCCTACACTCACCTCCCTCTCTCTTTAACCTCACACTCTCTCTCATTTCTCTATCTCTTTTCATTTCCTCTTCTCACTCTCTCTCTCTCAACTGAACACTCTCCCATTTCCAACACAAATCCATCACAAATCACCAAAATCATCACAAAATCACATCTTTTTCCATCACTTGCCTCTTGGATGCCTTGGTGTGCACAAAGCTAGGATCTTTGTGTTCTTTTGATTAGGTATTGTTTCTTTTCTGTTGTTTAAGTTATTTTTGTGTAGCTTAGCTTTAAAGTTGCTGTTTTTATCGCGTATCGTATCGTTTCGGGTAAATATCGTATTTTTAGTGTCGTTTTATGGTCCCAAAAGATCTGCTGTTAAACTAAAGGAGAGTTGCAAAAATTGACTTGACAGTAACCTAGTATAGAGACCTAGAACCTACCCACAAAATACGAGCCCATTTCCCCATACTTCGGCCGCAGATTTATTCGATCTGGCCGCAATTTGCGGCCAGAGTAGGGACCTGGGTGTTGGTTTTTGGTGCAGGGGGTCTCTGGTGTTATGTGTAAGCTCATGGTACTTGCAATTTTTACAATTAGTTAGCACAGAAAAATCTGGGATCATTTGCCTATTTCTAGTGTTTCATTTCGTGCGATACGTTATCCGATACGGTGCGTGTTCTGTGTTGCTGTTGGTCTGAGTTGGTTTCGTAGTGTAGCTATACGCGTTTGCTACAATACGAATCCTTTAGTGTACGTTTGTGTGTCATGTTGGTCTGTATAGATTGTTTGTATTTTAGGTTATTATTGATATATATTTGCTTTATCGTATCTTGTTGCAGGTTCGCAGGCGGGAACTTCGGACGCTGCTACAAAAGGAAAACAGGTGGTAGACTTCACCTAGCCAGGAGAGTTGATGAGTAGATTTAACATTTACAGGGGAATCTCCCGCATGGCGTTATGCGTCTGGGCTAGAGATATTACTTTTGTCGCATATTCTATGTCAGATTTAGGATTTGCGCATTTACTTTATTGCTTAGATATTGTTGTGCTTGGACTAGTACCCTTAAGACACTGCATATATTATTGACGATTCATGTTGCACGAGCACTGATTGTATGCTACACACACCATCAATAATTGCAATGTCACACACAAACCACTTATAGTTAGGATATGGTTTGGTTAGGGACATATTGACTTTAATTCATATTTCTTATCGCATATGACATATAGCATACCTGTATATCCACATGCTTACACACATATGCCTTCACATACTTACATGCTAGTTACCTGTATACCTATAGAGTATCGTACCTTTAGTGATAGGTACATACATACCTTATGACATAGCTACAGGTATACCTTGCACTCATATTTCACTTATACCCGGGGGTATACTACATCATTACTTATAGGTAGATACATATATCTTGCTATACCTTTATGTTGCACATATATCTGGTTATAGCTACATGTTTACCTTTACATGATGTTATTTTAGAATTGGAGAGATTAGGAACCGCATGATATTATATTAACTTGTTACAGTTAATTGCTGCTTTTTCTCTATATGCTCGCATTTCATATTTATGATGCGTATACTTTATTCATGGATTTTCGCATTGAGATATGGATTTTTCATGATGTTTTCTGGATTTGGGAACCGTGGTAGTTCATGAAATTATGCATTATTTGAAAAACCCGGTTTCCCTTGATATGATATTTCAGCAGCCACCATGAGATTTGTCGTTTACGATGTGTATACCCCACGCGAGGAAAGGAGGGGTCCGTGTGCGGGTACATGATGGGGCCCGGAGGTACCCCGAAGCAAGAACGATGTCGTGGTGTCAGGCGATGAGGCTTAGGGGAACCATACTTTCCGGTGACAGGACCAATGACTCAGCGGATATCATGTGGATACCGACGGGAGTCATGTACGTATGGATACGTCGAGAGGCGAGGGTCAGAGCTAGGCACTCGAGCTTT
This sequence comes from Agapanthus africanus, assembly GCA_030015575.1. Classification (NCBI taxonomy): domain Eukaryota; kingdom Viridiplantae; phylum Streptophyta; class Magnoliopsida; order Asparagales; family Amaryllidaceae; genus Agapanthus; species Agapanthus africanus. Next base: position 265,909,285 of record JASDDO010000016.1, on the reverse strand, counting down.
CGAGATAGCGTATGATACGTACCTATCAGGATGTTAGTCTGGGAGACGGCATATGATAGATCAGTATTTCTGTGTTGATGCTTGGCACATTGGTTTCATGGTATTTCTAATTACTTTGTATATATAACAGGGGATTTAGCCGCTGTTATATATACCCTTACACCAATATTAGTGGAATGGGACGCTAATATATGTGTATTGACCTCATCATATTTATTTATGCAAATACAATTAGGATGTTAGGATGTTACTTGAGATCTGGTACTTGGGATATAGGAGATTCATTTGAGATTGGATATTGGATATATATACGGGACTCACTTGATTTTGTATATTCGGGATATAGGAGATCTATTCGATATTGTACATTGAGGAGATGCGAGACTTATATGATATGAGAGCCCAACTTGGGGGCAGATTTGAGGAATTTGGTTTTGAACTTGTCTTGATGGATTGTGATCCTACCACGAGGTCAGGATTACGTGGAAATGACATACTTCTTTCCATACTCTACATTTATTGTTTATGCACTGCTTCATGTATCAGTAGTACCTGTTAGTGTACCTTTCATGATTGTTGCATATTTATATCCTCATATCATTATTGCATGATCATTGCATACTGTTGTCATATCTTTACTGTTAAATATATTGGTTGTACCTGCTACTGTACTTTCCATTATTCTGCATTCATATGACCTGTTATAGCGGTTAATTGCATATCTTAGATTCACGCTATACGTGCATACTTGCGATTACCTGCATATGTTATTTACTATTCACGAGTTGGCAACTCACCCCCGTTGTGCCATAGGTGTTGCAGGTGTTTCCCAGAGTAGTCGAGACAGGCTATTCATCTATCATCTTTTGCTACAGATACCGCATCGGCTCACAGCGTGCCGTTTTGCTTAGGTGGGTTTAGGGTGGTTATCTGTATTTTGTATTGTATACTCGTTGTATTTTGTACTCTCTATCTACTGTTACTTGATGACTTAGAGACTTGGTGAGGACGATATTGTATATTATTGTGGATTTGTTGTCTTTTATACAGTTTCCTTTTTATTGTCTCTTATTTCTTCGCTTTGGCGTCGTATATTTGTGGTGGTGGTTGTTTTCCGTCTTTGGGCGTGTATTTGCTCCCGTTTGGGGATGCTTTACTTTATATTTATGTTGTACCCATTTTTGGGGCTAGCTTTTACAAGGGAGGTGCTGCCAAATTTTTAAAGGAAATAAAGTTGGAATTTTAAAGAATCTGGGTTGTGATTTCAAATGTTTCAAAACTCCTATTAGCTTTTTCTTGTCTTTTTAATGGTTTAGATTTCTGGGTTTTGGCTTTTTTTTACTGCGTTACGTCTGTATGCGTTGCGTAGTATTAGGGCCGTCATGTGCCAATTTTGGATCGTGACACTAAACTATCTTGCTTTCTCACTAACATTCAATAGAGTTCATTTATTACAGCAAAAAACCTTTTGTGCTGCTTTTGAGTGTATTCAACTCGAAAAATTCGATTTTTTATTATAAGTAATGGACTTAAGATATTTATTGAAAAAACGTGATAGTTAAGCATATCTTAGTGTAATTTACCCTACCGAAACAGTGGTAAATTTAATTAAAGGGGCGTGTGTGGAATAAAAACATGAAGGCAGCCAACGGTTAAGATCGATCCAAGGTAAGATCTTCGATAAAGCTCTCACCGTTTATAAACCTCTCGCATTCGAGGCGAGAAAACCAAATCCCCAATCTCTCGCCCAACCCTAGCAAAGAAACCCTAGTTTCCGAGATCCAGCGCTCCATCGAGAGCTGCAGCCATGCCCAAGGACGCGAAGAGCAACGAACACGATGGAGCGAGCCCTGGGTTGATATCTCAACGCGATTCATCCTCTTTGATTTTTCGATTTGGGATTTTCTGATGCGTTTCCTTTTGCTGTTGCTTTTGTGATTGCAGGAAGATTTTCATCGGAGGTCTTCCACGAGACACGAGCATGGGTGGGTCTCTCAATCTATCTTGAAATTTTAGGGTTTAGCTTGTCAAATTTCAGATATGCGTGATATGTGTGGTGTTTTCGTACTCTATGATTAGGTTTTGGAACTATGCGAGTAATCGAATGTTTTTTCTTAGGTTTTCTTTCAGTTATGCCTTCGAACATGTGAAATTAGGGTTTCTGCCAAGTTGTTTATGCTGACCAGTGGGATACTTTGATTTTCTCCTAATTAATTTCAATTTAAGGCATGGATCATATGCTGCTTTCATCATTATTTTCTTTTCGTTTATTATATTGGGATATGAGCGAAAAATCAGTTTTTATAGTTTATAAGTTCGAATTCAGTCTTGTTTCATATGGCTATGTCTTTTGACATTTTCGTTTCAAATTGTCAATTGGCCATTCAGATTGTTCTATGTGTTGTATTGTTATGCAATGATATTTCTATGTTGTAGTTTGGGTTTCCTAGGATATTGAGCCGTAGTATATTTTCGATATTACTTTGACCATGCACAGAAATTATAACTACTACAGAACATATGAGAACTACGCCCAATACCTTCTAATTGTTGAATTTTAATGATTTGTGGGCCTATTAAATCATGCCCACTTTACATTTGTTCCCTTTCCTGCATTTTACATAAATGGGAATATAAAAACCCTTACCCTTTGCCTTCTTGTTTATCCCATAGCATTATGAAATTGTGACCTTAAAATCATGCCAGGGCAGGTTGTGTCAATAGGCCTACTCCAAAAAATTACAGTCAAGGGAAAGATAAACCTTTTGCATTACAACTTCAACTTATAATGTGTTCACTTTTCAATCGGAATATTATGTGCTGAGAATCGTTACCACTCAAAAGTTTCCCTCCCACGTCCTGTCCCTCATCCAGTCCATAAAATTAGAAGGAAAAAAGAGAAAAAGAAATTAGGGGACTTATTATTGTAATATTTGAAATGATCTATCTCTTCAACCATTAATGATAAAATATTTATTTGCCTGGCTATTCATCTCATGCTAATTTTTTTGGGCAATATATCATTATATAAATACCAATAGTAAAATCTGTTAAATTATTTAGCAACTTCAATATAAATCATTTTTCCACCATTAGCACTAAGTTGCTTATTTATGTTATGGACATGCTTAACCCACCCACTCGATAGATACCATGTAGGCTACCGTGTTGGTGATTGATTAACATAGTGGGGTAGGTGTTCAAGTCGCAAAGGTACCCTTATCTGGTAATCAATCACCACCCGGTAACCTAAATGGAACTATTAGGCCGGGTAGAAAAGTATTACTCTCTATTTTGTCGATAGTAGCAACTCTCCTCTAAAAACGTTATAGTAAATCAATAGACAATAAAATTGTTATATGTTTGTCTAATTATGTTTTTATTTATAGTAGATATCATTTCTTCAAAAATAATGTTTAATTAATGGTTAGTTTATGTAATTCATCTAACTAATAACAATAACTAGAAGTCTTCTTTTTACCACTTCTTTTGAACAATGATCTTGCTATAGGAATTACCTTCAGATTTTTTCAATCCATCTCAATAAGAAAGCCGCCACCATCATTATTTTTGCCATCATCTTCCCATCACTATTCTATCATTTGCAAACCCACTTTAGTCACTATATTCATCTTTTATCAGCATTGGATTGTAACCAAGGTTGTATAGACACGGATTCAGGGACATTGATACCACACAATACGATACGGCAATACGGCAAAATCCTAAAATATAAGATACGGGGACACGGCTATATATATAATGTTATAAAGATAAATAAGATATCAAATTGTTATGTCAATATTAAACAAGGAAAAATTAACAAGTCTAAAATGTTAGACGCTAATAACATACTAAAAATATGTTTATACGCATACGACACACATAGAACACATATTATACATATATGATATATACACAACGCTTCCGATACGTGTCGTGCAAGTATCGGTGGTGTCTGATATGTGTCGGACACGGATACGGCAACCCATTGGAAGTATCTGTGCAACCTAGATTGGAACTAAACTTTTTCCAGTTTTATCTTGCATGTTTCCATCTTACATCCCCATACAATTCTCTTCTAAAGTATCATCATTTTCCTTAACCTTTTTATCTGTCACTGATCATCACAATTCCATTGTGATTCCATCAAACCTCAATTGTGATCTGAAAGAATAACTGTCATCGTCATCATCGTCATGTGTCTCGTCCTTATCTACGTCTTCCGAGACTTAATTTTAATCTGTCTGTGTGCCACCAAACATGATAGGATTTCTATACCTGAACCTACAACAAGGCCACAAGCCACCACAAACAATTGAAATAGTTCCACCTCTTTTTCCTTCACAACTTCATTTCTTAACAAAAATTTCACTCTGTATCCCGCTTTCCTCCCACTTCTTGATTTGATGTTACCGAAGAACAGGGAGATGTTTTTGTTGAAATTGAAGCGGACGGGTTTGGGGACTTGCAGCAAAAGAAAATTTAGGTTACAGATAACTTGGTTAGAAGAAATAATTGTGTGCATTCGATATGCCAAATTGCGAACATCTCGTACTTTGTGGTCAAGGGAGATTTATTGGACGAATGAGTTGAAGCTGGAACAAAGGTAGTTATAGTATACTTTTTTTTATCCTTAATAAGATCTCTATTTAGCATTTCATACATTTACGAAGGTTATTATGCTGTGAAGGTTTCATTATGGTCACATTTCTCTGTTGCATGCTATTGCCGGCACTGTAGCCGCCATTTGTCGTTCTGTAGATTTTATCGTCTATTCAGCTGCGTATTATTTTTATATTTATTGGCCCATTCCGTTGTTTGAAGGTGTTTAACCAGTTTCTACTGCATGACATTGTACATCTCATTCATCCATTCAGTTTTAGTTTTTAACAACAGTTTTTTGCCCATAAAATTTGGCTGTTTCTTTAACCATCTATGATTTGTATTAGTTTTCACTATAATATTATTGTGCATTATCTTACATAAGAGGCATTTGGTATGTGAAGCACTCATCATGGCGAATGCAGTATTTTGTGCCTCAGGTCTCTGACCCTGCAGTGTCAATATCATCCTGGTATTTGCAAATTGAAGTGAGATTGTTTTGTTAAGATCAGCCAAACACCTGGTTACTTGAATCACTTGCAAGCTCTGTGAGGTGTATGCCCTCAAAGTCATCACATCTCCTTAATTCAACCATTTCCTACATGTTTCTCTCTTTTCAGGATATGAGCCTTCTTTTGTTCTGTTAACTGTCACCTATACACAAAAATTCATAGGACATCCTTGACCTCATACATATAAAATTAGTTATTTACCATTTGGATTCGGTATATATGCATGAATACACAAGTGAACGCCTAGTTTATAACCTGGTTTTGATATCATGAAGTTAAAATAGAAAGCACATAATTTGATTTATTTCTTCTCTGTCCTTAACACAAGTTGTTACAGTAAGATCAGAGCTTGGGATACATTAACCATATTTTCTAACTTATTTTGCGTATATTTGTTTAATTCTCTCTGAAAATACCAGCCACTTTCCTGAAGCATTTTGGAAAATACGGCCAGATTATTGACTCGGTGATAATGAAGGACCGACACACTCACCAACCAAGGGGTTTTGGGTTCATCACATATGAGGACCCTTCTGTTGTGGATCAAGTAATGGAAGACACACATGCTATCAATGGAAAGACAGTAAGTCCTATCAGAAACTGTAGAATATTGCTTCAGTCACATTTTTTGTTATGTTTATTGATTATTTATTATATTTTCCCCCTGTTGGTGTTCTGAAGATGGATATTTAATATGCAATTTTAATGTATAACTCTTTAATATTTTACCTATCGATCTATTTTTCTTTCTTTCTATGGTCTCGGGTACCATGAAATAGTATTTTTCCCGTCTCTTGGACATGCACTATCATTTTGTTGTAATGCTCATTTAAGATGTTTCTTTGAGAGGACTAGTTCAGTTATTTCAATACATACCATTTTCCGTGTCCAATTTTTTTTAATGTAATTGTGTTATTACCAGCATATTTTTTTTCTTTCTTATGAAAATCGAAATGGAATTAGGCTGGTCTGGTATGGGGCAATAGAACTACTTTGGCCTGATGACTGGAAATAAAAGTCATGTCTCTTAGAATGATTAAAATACAGTATCTAATATAAGGTGCCCTTTCTATTGTTCTTCTTTATTTTAGTTTTAGAATCTTAAACTACATGCTAACATAACAACACATGGTTTTGGAACCTTATATGACATTTTAAAAATACTTTTTATCAATTGTTCTAAATCTAAAACGCACTAGGTAAAAAATGCTGATTCCTTTTGCTCAAGAGGGCTCAATCTATTGAAATCTGAACCAGTGAACCGTATCTCTCTTAGTTGAGAAGTATTGTTTTTTCATACATATGTTGCTATGGATAAAAAAATGAACCCACAGTGGATCTAACTTAAGTCTAACTAATAAATGTCGATCTAAATGGACCCCAAACTGCGATTAGAATCTGATCTTGTCAATCAACTTCCCATTCAATATATATGCACATTGACTATACCATCTGCAATGTAAACAAATCCAAATTCTTATTCTCATGTGATTGTTTAGTCCTACTTGCATTTTGACAGACATGGACCTTCTGCATAGAGCTGTAAATGCTGTTATCCGGTTCCAAATACGAGATTAACGAACGGTTAGATATATTTGAACAGTATCCCAATATATTGTAGCATTTCTTTATATTATCAAAGTGAACTCCATGTTCTTGTGGTTTTATATAATATCTTGTTGGTTGGTTAGATTGAATTTACTGCATTTTCCTGTTGTAAATAAAATGTGCAAAAGGAGTAAATTGAGGTTAAACCAAACCATTTTTCTCCCAACTCGTCTCATGTCAGAAGTATATTCAGAGATGGGCTTTTCTCCTCTTGGTAGGACTTGCTTCTCCTCGTTATCCTTTTCTTTTATATATATATATATATATATATATATATATATATATATATGTTTTTTTGGATATACACCCCCAAAACGCAGTTAATTGTTAAAAAGCCCCCTTTTCAATGTAATTTTTAAAAAGCCCCCCAAAACCGCTAACTCAACTAAAAAAGCCTCTATGGTTACTCTTGACGCTAACACCGTCAAATGTCGCCATTAGGGGTTTAAAATTACTGTTTTACCCTAACCCTAACCCCCCGACCTCTCCTTCTCCTTGACCTCCGCCGCCACCATCTTCACCACCATCTTCTTCATCATCTCACTGCACCATCATCACGCATCCCCATGACCTCCTCCATCCCCCGATCACCATCATTTCACCACCGTCATCTCGTCGAACCACCACCACCATCATCACCATCATCACTCCTTCCACCATCACCACCATCTTCCTCATCTCCCCACTCCCCATCACCAGCACCCTCCCCTGCTGCCCCCTCCCCTCTTCTCTCGCCCACCTCCCCCGACCTCCCTTTTCCCCCTTGCCGTCACCCCACGGATCACCACCACCTTCTCATCAAAATCATAACCACTACCATCATCATCTTTTTCATCCCCATCACACCCACCCCATCGCCTGCCCCTCCCCTTTTGCCACCCACCACCATCACCTTCATCATTAGAATCATCACCATCACGATCATCATCACCTTCATCCCCCATTGGTCCACCTCCTTCCTCGACCCCTGTTGGCTCACCGACCCCTTTGGTCGCCGCCCCCACCGTTCCTGCGTGTTCACCGCCTGGTTGCTGCCACTACCGTCTCCTAGGCAAACTTAAGAGTAAATGCCCCTTGGTTAACTTAGCTTGAGTCGAACTCGAGTTGATCTAACAGAAGGGCTTTATTCATTAACGGAGGAGTTTTGGGGGGCTTTTTTACAATTAAATTGAAAAGAGGGCTTTTTAACAATTAGTCAAGTTTTTGGGGGTGTATCCGAAAAAACCATATATATATATATATATATATATATATATATATATAAGGGTATGAGGAGTCGGCGCGCGCGCGCACACACACATATATAGGAAAAGGGGTATGAGGTGGTGTCCCCTTTTTAAAAAATGAACTTCCGCCCCTGAACACACATACCCCTGCGTGTTTCACCGATCCAAACCGGCCATCTTAATCTACGTATCATGAAATCTCTATATACAAAAATTCTCAGGATTTTTAGACCTTTAACGCGTTGATCAAGCAGATAGAAAAATTAATGGCTTATCGGTATAGGAAAATTGTGCATCCGGATCGAATTCGGATCGGATATGAGAATTACCATATCCGTATTCGATTTCTAGTTTCGGATATGGTTATGGATATACATATGGTCCGGTAAGAAATATTTATATCTGTATCCGGAAAAAACGGATACGGATACGAAGCGGATATTAGAGAGACTAATATGGATATGAATCGGGTATTTGTATAAATAAGATATAATATATAAATGTGAAGCGGAAATGCGTATGTAAATCGATATATTTTATTGAATGCTTATTTAATATGACTTAAAAATATTTGATTGAGACAAATTTACATGAAAATGAATATTATATGAATAAATAAATATGTTAACAATATACTAAATATATAATTATCGTATTTTAATACAATTTTATAAAAAAATGATGGAACAATGTCATAGTATTCTTTTAAATGCATAGCATATTAAATGAGTAAAAAAACGTGTTGACACTTTTGTCATACGATCTTAAGTTTTGATCATTTAGAAAAAAATTATATTTAAAGAATTCATATGTTATTAATGACGTTTCCAAGTTTTTAATCATGAGTATAGCTAGCACAATATCTTAACATCAAGCAGTGATTACCTTTAATAATATTCGCACTCAAAACGTCTATATGGCATGAAGACTTGACGCAAGCACACAACATGATGCAAGTTTTATCAAGAAACAAAGACGTCTCGAACAAATCAAGGAAATGAAGACCGAAGAAGAACTGAGTTGAATGTAGTCTTTATTTATTATTAAGTCTAGAGCTGATTTCACAAGGTTAGAAACTATTTTCCAACTAGATCAAGAGACCTCTAACATATTCGTTGGATTCAAACTCTTCAAATTTTTCTATCTGATCTCAAATTTAGACATACTGCAGACGCCTGCTTAAGATTTTTTTTGAAATTACAGACGTCTGGCACATATGTCTGCCGAAGGGATTTTCCATTTTCAAATCTCTGTTTCCATTACAGAGATGTCTAAGCAGACGTCTCTTTAAGAATTTTTTGAACTGCAGACGTCACCTGTCTGGTAAAGAAATTTTTCAGCAAGTCAGTTTCTGTTTTTAAAAGAAGACGTCCGGGGCAGACGTTTTTAGGAAAATTTTAAACTGTAGACGTTTGGCGCAGACGTTTGACATTGCAGTTTTTGACAGTTATTTTTTATTTTGAATTTTCGAACGAATGGGTGTTTACGCCATTTTGATTTTAAACTGTTTTAATAGTCATTTGTTTTTGGCAGTTATGATTCTGTACAAATGGCAACCCTTACCACTTCTATAAATACCCATGAGATCAAACACTTTTCTCATCAATCTATTCAATAATTCATTCATTCTTTTCTTCTTGTGCTTAAAAGTTCACTCTTTCCATTTTCTTAAGAGCCTTAAACTTTCAATAATTTCTCCAAACAATCCTTAAGCCTAATGGGTGTTAATCTTTGAGATCATAAGATTGCGAATGAGCGTCAAGTTTGGATCATTGTAAACGATTGTAAATCCTTGAAGAAGGATCGTTTTCTTCCCTACGGGAGAAGGTCTCTCATTGTCTGAATCAAGGATTCAAGTGGGAAAAATGATTTTTTTCCTGGGTGATCCTAGTGAAGAAGATTGCGTTCTTCACATTGGTATATAGTGGAAAATCCTGAGAAAATGATCTCAGGTCGGGATTAGCCACAGGGAGTGGTGAATCCTAGTCAACATTTTTTTCTTTTCTGCTGGGTTGATTATTGCTACAAGTTTCATTATTTAACTTGTTTAAATTATTTCGCAGAAACTTGTTAATCTGACACGATTAAATAATTAACTTTTTAAATTTGTCATAGCACACTTAGAAACCTTGTTCTCCTTCAATGTATTTTCAATTGGTACTAGAGCATGGTTTCTTATATTTTAAGATTAACATCTTGAGTTTTTGATTCTAAAATAGCAAACCAATTAGAGAGAATCCGTCACGCAATCTCCACATTTTAATGGCACAAACTTTCAATTTTGGAAAACTAAGATGATATTTTAACAATATATAGATTTAGAGATCCTATATATATTACTCTATGCAATTCCTAATAAACGATCCATGACCCTAAATGTAACAGCAATGATTGCCTTTCATTTCTCACTTGTTCCAGAGGAATTCAATAGAATTTCTGTGTCAAACCACTCCTGATATATGGAGTATACTTGAGACTGCACATGAAGGAACAAATCAAGTAAAAGAGTAAAATTAATCGTCTCATGCATGAATAAGAAATGTTTTCAATGAAAGAAAATGAGGCGATTGATTCTATGTATTCTAGGTTTAACAACATAGTAACTGAATTATTCAACTTAGGAAAAACATTTTTAGAAAAAGAAAAGAATTATAAAATTTTGTGATCGGTAATCATGACTTGGCGGCCAAAGATCACAGCAATTGAAGAAGCAAACGACATGACTGTATTGAGTGTTGATACTTTCATCGGTAAGTTGAAAACATATGCATCAACTTGGAGGTATCATGTTGAAGGAAGACAATTAACGCAAGAATATCGCTTTGAAGGCATCAAGCAAGATTAAAGAATCTCATCTATCAAGCGGCGATGAAAGTGACGACGAAGAAATGACAAATATCGCAAGGCATTTTAAGACGTTTCTGAAAAATAGAGGCAATTCCATAAAGAAATGGTTGAGTTCAAAGAAGGCTATGCGATGTTTTGAATGTGAGAAAGAGGGTCACAAAAGGCAGAATGTCTGAATCTGAAAGGGAAAAAGAATAAATTCAAATGGAAAAAGGGTTCAGGAAGACGCCTTTCAAGTCATATGGGATGAATATGACTCGAGCGAGTCATAAAAATAAGAAGTTCGTGGCTGTAGAAGATAAGGTTAGTGATGATACCCTTGATGTTAGTAATTTATCTAAATAAAATTTAGTCAAGTTATGCTTTTATTTAAAATCTAATTATGATAAGATTCACACTAAATATAAGCAATTAAAAGATAGTAATAATAAGGATAATTCTATTAAAATTGAATATGATAAATTAAATTTAGAAAATATTGATTTAAAAGAAAAATTAGTTTTAATAGAAGAATCTCATATGAATACAGTTAATTCAATAGAAACTTTAAAAAATGGGATTTTTGATTAAAAAAGGAAATTAGAAATTAAAGATAATATGCTTTTTAAATTTATTAAAGCTAAGGACAATCATGACGTCATGCTAGGAACTTGTATGAATCACTATAAATATCAAGTTGTAGGTTTAGGTTTTCACGATGATTCAAAATATGAAAACCATAACAACAATCGAGCCTTTTATCCCAAGCATATGGTGTAGGCTACATGAACTAACATGAGAATTACGCCGGTCCAGCTCATGAATCCCCCGTCTCCACTCACTCCTATCGAACAATATACTTTCATTGAGGCCTTTGGCAACCATTTCTTTTCGTATCACCTCTATCCATGTTTTCTTCAGTCTCCCTTTCGCCCTTTTGACATTACCTATATCGATAATATCCATTCGCCCTTTCTTCCCTTCGCCCTTTAGAAAATATGAAAACCAAAACAAATTTGTTAAAATTTCAAACATGTATAGATATGGTAATAAATATGCAAATACAACATGTAATTATTGTTGTACATTAGGACATATATCTAGATATTGTAGTATCAAATTGAACTCAACTTATAAATATCATCACATCCCTATCCCTAGTGCACCTAAAATGATATGAATTCCTAAGATCACACTATCATCCTGATTTGCAGAATCCCAAACAACATAGTGAGAAGTGGATCCTTGATAGCGGTTGCTCGAGGCACATGACTGGAAATATAAATTGCTTCTAAACGCTATCACGAGAAGGTGGCTTCGTTACATTTGGAGACAATAAAAGGGCAAATATAATCGGTAAAGCTACCATTTTATTTATTAATGATTCCGATATTGCCATTATTAATGATGTGTTGTATGTAGATAGGTTAATACATAATCTATTTAGTGTCGGTCAATTTTGTGATAGAGGGGATACAACGTAATATTTGAAAAGAACATTTGCAAAATTATCTATGACATTACAATAATTTTAACCGGAAAATGATACAATAATATCTATATTATCTACACACGACTTTAATAATAAAGATATGAAATGTCTAGTTGTAAATAACAATGATGAGTCTTGGCTTAGGCATAGGAGACTAGGCCATGCATCTAGGATTTGGGGTCCATTCTATTATAAAATAGCATGTATGCTATGTAGATCCCAACCACACATTTGTTTTGCGTGTGGTTGGGATATATTCACTTTTTAAGGGATTATTTTATCATATGGAATAGATCCCAACCACACAAAACGTGGGTGGGATCTACATAATACTCATGCTATTTTCATCATAATAGCATGTACCCCAAATCCATGCATCTATGGATACATTATTTAAAATTTATAAGAATAACTTAGTTTCAGAATCCCTAGATTAAAATATGAAAAAGATAAACAATGTGATGCATGTCTAAAAGGTAAACAAACTAAATCCTTATTTAAACCTAAAAATGAAGTCTCTACTAGCAATCCTTTACAACTAATTCACATGGATTTATTTGGTCTCAGTAGGGATGCTAGTCTAGTAGGAAAACTCCATGCTTATGTTAGAGTAGACAACTTTTCAAGGTTTACATGAGCATTCTTTTTCAAAACAAAGGATGAAACATTTAGTATTTTCAATTTTTTCTTCAAACGTATTCAAAATGAAATGAATATTAATATTTCTAGAATTAGAAGGGATCACGGTGGAGAATTTGAAATCACTCTATTTGAAAAATATTGTAATAAGAAAGAATATAAACATGCGTTTTCATGTACCCGAACACCACGACAAAATGGTGTTGAAAGAAAGAATCGTTTCTTATAAGGAATGGCACGAACCATGTTAAATGAAAATAACTTATCTATGTATTTTTGGGCTGAAGCCGTTAATACGTCTTGCTAAATCATTAATAGAGTTATCATTATAAAATTCCTTAATAAAACTCCATAGGAACTATTCTATAGTAGAACCCCAAATATTAAGTATTTTAAAGTTTTTGGGTGCAAATGTTTTATTTTAAACACTTTAGACAACTTAGGTATTTGACTTTTAACGCGACGTGCATTTTTGTTGGTTATTCTACGACCTTCAAAGTCTATCGTGTCTATAATAAAAGAACACAAGTTATATAAAAAAGTATGCACGTTGAATTTGATGAAAACAACTCAATCGCTAAAACCTTACAAATTGATGATGAGCCAAACATTTCAAATGGTTTATAGAATCTATCAATTGAAAAAGGGAATTGCAGAATCACATATAGAAGATATTCCATAAGTCGTTAAGTCGTGGATGAAGATCTTATAAAAGATTGGCAATTCAATAGAGATCATCCTAAGGATTTGATCATTGGAGATATTGATAAAAGAGTTGTAACACTTCATCTACTTTCAACATATGTATAAACTTAGCCTTACTACCAAAATCCGATGAAAATTGGTTAATTGCTATGCAAGAAGAACTACATCAATTTGAAAGAAACAAGTTATGGCATTTACTATAGGCCAATTATCGGTACCAAGTGTTTATTTAAGAATAAACTTGACGAATCAGGTAAAGTAGTTAAAAACAAAGCCCGTTTTGTAGCCTAAGGGTATAATCAAATTGAGAGTATAGGCTATGATGAAACCTATGCACCCGTGGCTAGATTAGAAGCCATATGTATCATACTAGCACACGCTTGCTATAAAAACTTTAGAGTTTTTCAAATGGATGTTACAAATGCTTTCTTAAACGGTCAAATAGACGAGAAAGTATATGTATCGCAACCCCTGGATTCGAGAATCATCCATTTCAAAATCACGTTTATAAATTAAGAAAAATACTAGACGGTCTTAAGCAAGCTTCTCGTGCTTGGTATGAACGTTCAAGTACATTTCTAGAAAATATAGGTTTTACAGAGGGTATCGTAGACAACTATATTTACAAAAACAAGATATTTTAACAGTCCAAATATGTTGACGACATCATCTTTGGTTCGACGAATGAATGTCTTTGTGAAAAGTTCGCCAAATCTATGCAAGATGAATTTGAAATGAGCATTATAGGAGAACTTAACTTCCTCAGATTTCAAATAAAGCAAATGGATGATGTCTTCATTAGTCAAGCCAAATACACTAGAGAATTAATAAAGAAATTTGGCTTGAACAACGCAAAGACTTATGAAACACCAATGGTTACCAACACCAAACTCACTGACGATAAAGATGGCTAAGAAGTTGACACAAGACTTTATTGTGGAATGATAAGACGTCTATTATATTTACCGCTAGTAGACCTGATATCATATTTAGTATATGTTTGTGTGCTAGGTTTCAGGCTAATCCTAAAGAGACACTTGATCGCTGTGAAAAGAGTTTTTAGATATTTCAAAAGAACCATAAATTCTGATTATGGTATCCAAAGTATAACTTGTTTTACTTAACCAGTTATTTATATACTGATTATGTCGGAAGCTTAAAAGATCGAAAGAGCACTAGTGACACATGTCACTTTTTAGGAAACTGTCTTGTCTTGGATTTATAAGAAACAAAATTCAGTGGCTTTATCGACTGTGGAGGCAGAATACATTGATGCTGGTGCTTGTTGTGCACAAAGTTTATGGATGAAATACCCACATGAAGACTAATGAAAGTATTTTAAAGATCCCTATACTTTGTGACAATACAAGTACAATTCATATGATCAAAAATGCGGATCAACATTCTAGGACTAAACACATTGACATACGATATCATTTCCTTAGAGATCATTTTCATAAAGTAGATTGTTTTGGAATGTGTCAACTGATCATCAACTTGCAGATATATTTACTAAGCCGCTAGATAAAGCTAGATTTTCTCATATTAGAGAACACAATATGATTGATTAATCATTTTTAATCCTTAAACAACCTTTAAAAGACATACACAGAATTTTTTTATTGGAACCAGACGTCTTTACCTGTACTAGACGTCTGGTCTAGTTAAGTTCAGAGCCAGCCGTCTCCATCAGACGATTGCTCTGACCGTTTCTATTTAATTTTATATATTGATAATTAATTAATAAATATTTTGAATAATTAACAAAATTAGTTAATATGTAAACAAACAAAATTTAAATAAGTATTTAAAATATGAAATTCAAATAAAAAGGAGTTAGAAAAACTAAATATATAGTTACAAAGAACATCTTTTGGGTGGTTTCTCTTCTATATAAATAGGATTCAATTCTATTCAGAATTGTTCTCTTTAAAAAATAATGACATGGAGAATGTTAAGAGTAAGATGAAGTTTGAGAACGGTGAGAGTTCCAAAAAGTTAAGTCAGGACCCTCGAGTCCTCATCTGAGTGAGGATCCTAGCGAGGATTCTGTTCCATCCTCTTCTATTCCACTACCAAATCCAACTCCACAACCAACTTCTATTGCTGGACTTGTGTTATTGTTTAGGCAAACCTTCACCCATGACACCACAAATCTTCTTTGATCAATAAGATAATATGATCATCAAGTAACGGAGCACTGAAGTCATTGAGAAATTCAAGAAAGAGGATTAGATTGGGTTAATATTTATTTTAATGTTTGTTTAAGTGTTATGTAATGTTTGTTTTTTATTTTCACTATGTACTGTGTTTCGTTTAAATTAATAAGTGTTTTTATGTTCTGTTATATATAAAACCCGTTTAAAATTTCCTTTAAACATAAACAAATTTTCTTAGAAAATCACATTAGATGTCCGGAACAAACTTTTTGTATCTGCAGTTTAAAGAAGGTATCTATGACCAGACGTCTGCTCGGGCAATTTTTCGAACCAATCAGATGAAATCTGATCGTTCGATTTTCTCTTATCTAATCCTAACCGTCCATGATTTCTATATAAGTAAAATTTGGCCCCAAATTTCTATTGATGCTCCTACTCAAGCAACCCCTCAAGATTTCAACTATCAAGAATTAGAAAATCGAATTGTTGATCGTATTACGGGGCATCTTGATTATCACATGATCTATCTCTACTCCAACCTTAATATTGCCCCTCTGCCACCATACGGAAGTAATCAAGAGTCGAGACCCACAAAATCCGGAAGAACAATCTTGAATATCGGTTTGCTTATGTATTAGTTTTTATTTTGTTTTCTATTATTATGTAGTTTTGAACCTTATCCTATTTATGTTATTATTATGAATTGGTTCATCATGCTTCATATCATGCTTGAATTATTCATTTGTTATGCTCTATTTATGTATATTTTTATGTTCAAATGAAATTTCAACAACAAAATTATCTATTCGTGTATATTTCGTTACCTCTTGCTCTAATTGTGTTACTTTTTGATATTTTCAAATAGGGGGAGAAAATAATCATAAATATCATATATCATATCATACATTGGTGAAAATTTGAGTTATAACACGTCTTCATGAGTGCTTCTTGAAAAATAGTATTAGTGGGGTATGGGACATTAATACGAGTTCAAAGATTTTTTTCAACCGGGCATGAATTGAGGGAGAGCATTTAATTCTATTTCTATTTTGACATATATCATGAATGCTTTAAATAAGTTTTGCTAAATATCAAAAAAGGGGAGATTGTTGACACTTGTGTCATACGATCTTCAGTTTTGATCATTTAGAACAAAACCATATTTAAAGAATTCATATGTTACTAACGTTTCCAAGTTCTTAATCATGAATATAGCTAGCACAATATCTCAACATCAAGCAGTTATTGTCTTCAATAAGATTCGTGCTCAAAACGTCAATATGTCATGAAGGCTTGACGCAAGCACACAACATGATGCAAGTTTTATCAAGAAACAAAAACGTCTCAAATTAACAAATCAAGGAAATGAAGACTGAAAAAGAACCGAGTCAAAGAATGTAGTCTTTATATATTATTAAGTTTAGTGTTGATTTCATAAGGTTAGAACCATTTCCCAACTCTATTCCATTCTTCAGATGTTTTCTCTTTGATCAAAAGACGTTTAACATGTTCGTTGGATTCAAACTCTTAAAAATTTTCTATCTGATTTCAAATTTAGACATACTGCAGACGTCTGGCTCAGACGTTTGCTTAAGAATTTTTTTGAAATAATAGACGTCCGCTGAAGGAATTTTTCATTTTCAAATCCCTGTTTCTATTGTAGAGACGTCTAAGCTGATGTCTCTTTAAGATTTTTTTGTACTGCAGACGTTTGCACAAGACGCCTGCGAAAGAAATTTTTCAATAAGCCAGTTTCTGTTTTTAAAAGGTGACGTCTGGAGCAAACGTCTTTAGGAAAATTTTGAACTGCAGACGTTTGGCACCAGACGTTTGACATGGCAGTTTCTAACCGTTATTTTTTATTTTGAATTTTCAAACGAATGGGTGTTTAAGCCATTTTGATTTTAAACCGTTTTTAACAGTCATTAACTGTTTTTGGCAGTTATGATTCTGTACAAATGGCAACCCCTACCACTCCTATAAATACCCATGAGATCAAACGCTTTTCTCATCAATCTATTCAATAATTCATTCATTCATTCTTTTCTTCTTGTGCCTAAAATTTCAAACTTTTTCCATTTCCATAAGAGCATTAAACTTTCAATAATCTTTCAAAACTATTCTCAAGCCTAATTCGTATTAATCTTTGAGATCAGAAGATTGTAAGTGAGCATCAAGTTTGGATCATTGTAAACGATTATAAATGCTTGAAAAAGGATCGTTTTTAGCCCTACGAGAGATGTATCGTGAATTCAAGTGGGAAAAAGGAGTTTTTTCCTGAGTGATCTTAGTGAAGAAGGATTGTATTCTTCACATCGGTATATAGTAGAAAATCCTGAGAAAGTTGTCTCAAGCGAGGATTAGCCACAGGGAGTGGTGAAACCTAGTCAACAATTCTCTTGTGTTTGTATTGATCTTTAGTCTAATTTTCTTTTTTACTTTGTGTTGATTATTGCTACAAGTTTCATTATTTAATTTATTTAAATTATTTCGCAGAAACTTGTTAATCTAACATGATTAAGTAATTAAGTTTTTAAATTTGCCATAGAACACATAGAAACCTTATTCACATCCCCTCTAAGGTATTTTCAAAACATATGGTTTAAATAGGCATTTTAAGGAGAAAAAATAATATAAAAAGATATATTTTCTTTTATTTTTCTGCAGATATCTGTATCTGTATCCGGCTTCACATTTTTTCTGAACTCGTATTTGTATCTGGAAGAATATTTAAATATATAGCGGTATCCGTATCCAGCCGGATATCAAAATCCGTATCTGTATTTGGTTATCCGGATCCGGATGCAACCCTAGTTAGTCTTTAAATCCCGATATTTTTTGTATATAGAGGTTTCATGATACATAGATTAAGATGGTCGGTTTGGATCGTGAAATACACGGGGTATGTGTGTTTAGGGGCAGGGGCTCATTTTTGAAAAAGGGGCCGCCACCTCTCTCTCTCTCTCTATGTATATATAATGGCACGAAAAGACATGAATCATGATGTCTTATTCATATATTTCGGGATGTTGTAACCATCCCCAATTTACTTGTAGCACTCGGATCAAAAGACCTAATGACTAGAACTCCTCTCTAGAGAATGATTACTCACCCATAGTTTAATATATGATCAGCATCCATATGGTATGTGCCTTCCATTTGTTTCTTTCAAATACGATCACAAGTATTATTATGCTTTAATAATGAACATAGATGTAATGTACCTAGATTAAGAATATACACATAATGTGCCTTATCTTCACTAAGATGTTATATATTGATAGATGTGTCAGTCTCATTCAATCATATGTAATATTGATGAATAAAACCTTTTCATAGCAACATTTATGTTCTTTTTTTCTTTTGTGTGGGTTTTCATAAAAGCTTATATTTTACGAGAGTACAATACATACCATTTTCCTATATAACCTCAGTTTTATATGTGATTTCTTTCAACTTGGCCTTCAGTGAGATAGTATTTTCAATTGAATCTCATTCGAATATATTGAGCAGTGCAACAGTTCCATGTGTCCGAAGATGCTCTTTGTTCCTTTTGGAATATCAGAATATATGCTTATGTTTTGAGGAATTACATTGTTGCATTCAATATATATTATATTCCACAATCTTATTATGGGTGTTTATTCAACTTAGCCTTTGTGCGATAGCAATCATTGATAAATTGAAGCAATGATGAAATTTTTGTAAATGGAGGTGAAATATTACTTTTTATTGTCCAATTTATAGCAAAACACATGCCTTACCTTGTCAAGACCAAACTTGTATCAACAAGCACATCGCCACTTTGTTTTGTAAGCTTGACAAAATTATGCATAAATTAAAAGGAACATTTTGCTGACCTTATGTTCAATAAATAACATGATTTGACCATTCTTTATTATGGTAAAACTATTCAGTAATTAGTTTTTCTAAACTGTTGGCCTACAAAAAGCAGTGTTCATCAGAAAATGCACACTTATCGCCAAATAATTTCCTATCTCATGTATAAGTTCTAGGTTGACATATTCAGGTTATCTGTATACGGATATGTGCCTGGTACCCTAAAATCTTATTCCCTAAACTTGTCTGTGTACCTCCTTAGTTGCTTATTACCTAGAATCTTACACTGGGATTAAACAATTGAACCAACTCTTGGATATCCTCTTGTCATATTGTTTACTTGATCTCAGACGTGGTTTGTTTATCTTTTTGCAAGTTTATCTTAGACCAACGCTGAGATGAAAAAAAAGAAAAAGAAATCTGATTTGGCCCAAAGTTTTCACGGTCCTGTTATCATGGTTAGCAAGATGTTATCTACGAAAGCATGGACACATATATGATACGGCTCAGCACTGATACAGTGACTCAGCTAGTTCCTAATTATTAGGACATAGACACGACTCTATTGAAATATTATCAAATTCCAAACTATAACCACAACCACATACAACAACTAACAGGTAAAAAATAATTACCTAGCTCATGTAATAGGTACTTGGTTGACATATTCAGGTTATATGTATATGCATATTCGCCTTGTTGACATCTTCAGGTTATGTTCTCTGTTTCCCCATAATGTCTATAACTCTAAATCTCATGCTTGGAAGGAACACTTTACCTTTAACGTGTAGCGATCCTCGTATCATACAGTTTGCTTGACCTCGGATCCTGGTTTTAGGTTATGCTGAAAGCTTCATATTATAACAAAATTAAGATAAAAAAAAGAACTTGATTTGGTCTATTAGGGGTTTGCAGTGGGCTATATGAATTTTAATCAGTCCTGTAAACATCAATGGCGTGATGCTACCTGTGTACTGTGTCCTCGTAGTTTGGGGATATGCTGCATTTATTATCTCATCAGAGTTTGTTCGCCCTAAGAACCTGAATTGGAATTTTGTTGGAAGCAGATTTTATAACTTAACAAATACAAATAATGGAAATTAAGGTTCTCGGAAGAATTTCTATGAATCGTTCATTTAAATTCTGTCCGCATGATGTGATTGCATATAGCGTGACATTATATTATTTGGATATGATGTGGTTTCAAGTATAATTACTTTCAAGTCATATATAGATGTCCTGCCATATTCTGTCCATATCCGTATAATGAAGGTGCATATTCAAATTATAAGGTGCACGCAATGTGATATGACATTATGCCATTATAATAATCATATGATGCCAAGATCACAGCTCTACAGAACGAGAGTCGATGGGCAGAGTGAATAGTGACCTATATAATTTTAAAGTCCATTGTATAGCTTCTGCTAAGGCAGTACATTTTAATATAGGATATGTTGGAAGTTCGTTGAGCATTTTTGAACTGTAAGCCTTATTTCTATGGATGAATGGAGTTATATTTTCTTTCTTTAAAAGCAGGGCCAAATTCAAAGCAAAATTGTAAAATTTACCACATGGGATCCCCCCTTTCACATCCCACAACCTGCCCCCCCCTTTCTCTCTTCTTGCAGTAATCTTTGGAGTGCGTAAGTTAGTCAAGTGTCATATAAGATTTCTGGAAGCTACTTATGGTCACGCAATCAACTCTTTTTTCGCAATTTGCTTGGTAAATAGCAGTCCTTCAAGTTCGAAGAAATAAGCTCACCATAATGCATGCATCTGCAGGTTGAAATCAAAAGAACCATTCCTAAGGGTGCTGCTCAAGCTAAAGATTTTAAAACAAAAAAGGTATTTGTTGGTGGGATACCAACAACTGTAGCAGAAGGTAATTTCCTTTTTCTTTCGGCATTCTAATTGGCATTTTGCATAATGTAAAGAAAAATTACAAAGTCCTTAGTCAGTTCTTGTAACATGTGACACTCTTATCAGACGAATTGAAGAGTTTCTTTTCCAAGTATGGAAAGGTGGTTGAGCATGAGATCATCCGTGACCATAGTACTAATCGATCACGGGGCTTTGGATTTATAGTCTTTGACTCTGAACGAGATGTGGACGACTTGTTATCCAAGGGCAATATGATTGATTTTTCTGGTAGTCAGGTTCGTCCAGTGAAAGGTTACATCAAAACATTGTTCATTAAGAATTTTTCCTTGTGCCAATATTGGCAAGTATATAGTAATGTGCTTTTATGTCATTTCTCATCTCTGGGAAAGCCGTGCATAAAAAAATGCGGCTTTTTCCAGTTTATCTGCTGTAAGCTAGCAGGATTCTTCGTCTTCGTTGCATATATATATTTTCAAATGGTGCTTATTGGAATTTCTTTGCTATTGAATTGCAAAGCAATAATGGTTAATGCAATCGTATTTCAACACTATATGCATCTTGATATTTGTATGCATAGTAATAAATTATGTTGCACTATAATATAATATAAAGTTACAATTAATGAAGTCGGCAACGAGTGGCATGCATCATTTAAATATGCAAACCATAAAGCATAACTGCAAATATCTAGTCGGTTAGGACAGGAATTCTATGCATTACTTAGATATGAAACATGACTGCATCTATAACCCTTTACATAATAAGTTTATGTTATTTAGGCTTTTGATATTAGCTGGGTCCATGGAGCTTAGCACACTTCGCCTCTATAGACATTCTCAGAAAGACCTTAGGGTTAATATTCTTCCTCTATTGTAGGTTGAGATAAAGAAGGCAGAACCAAAGACATCCTCAAATCCACCACCTTCATTCTCTAGTGAACCTAGGGGTGGCCGCCACTATGGTGGCAGCGGTCTTGGTGGATATGGCAGCTCTTATAACGATTATGGTACGGACGATTTCGCTCCATCTTATAGGACACCTGGTGGTGGTCTCGGTCCTAGGCTTGGTGATTATGGGGGAGGTTATGGTAGTGGTGCAGGTGAATTTGGCATTGGTGGATATGGTAGTTTTGGCGGCGGCTTAGGGGGTGGTTATAGAGGAGAATCATCCCTAGGGGGTTATTCTAGTCGCTTTGGTTCTTATGGCGGAGGTTATGGCGGTGGGGGTTATGGTGCTGGTGCTGGTGCTGGTGCTGGCTTAGGTGGTTATGGGCGCGATGAGGGATTTGGTGGATATGGTGGTGGTTCTAGCTATGGTGGTGGTTCTAGCTATGGTGGTGGTGGTGGATATGATACAGGTTCAGGTCGTGGTTTTGGATCTGGCGGGGTTTATGGCGGCAGAGGCGGCGGCGGCTATGGCGGCAGCGGCAGTGCGGGGCCCTCTGGTGGTAGATATCATCCTTATGGGAGATAGGCACTTTAGCTTCAGCATTGTTCTAGATGTCACTGGTTTATTCAGGTGGATCACTAGAGCTTCTGCTAGTTTTATGCTTAGAAGATCGTCTCCTGGAACATCTACTGTATTCTGCCATGCTTTCGTGAAGCAGCATCTGGCAGGATGTTGATCGAGTTGTGATTTGTTGTCTGATTATTATTTTCTTAGACTAGATAGATCTTTCTGTCTCTGTGGCTTGCTGAATTTTATAGACGAATTAGATTTCTATGGTTTTGCATTGTAGAATCTATATGAGGCTTGCCCGTTCCGTCCTTAGGTTTTGGCACTAATTTGCTTGAGATCATGATTTAGTTTTTTTTTTTTGGGCGTGGGGGTGGGGGTGTTAGAAAATAATAGCACTGGTTTCCAGGTCTTAGCGGTCCTGCTTTTAGACAGATTGGAGCAGTTATTTATTTTATGCATTATTTTGTAGATATTAGGTCTCAGTGGAGGATCAGGTACGCACTATTTTTTCTTGTCTTTTTGCATGCTAGGCTATGAACTGCAATATTGAACCAGCAGGTACCATTTTTTGTTCTAAAATTATGTACTTCGTAAGTTACATTAAAACACCATAAACTATCCCAATCTGTCGCAATGAGTATCGTCTTGAAGTGTAGTGAAGTCATCTGTCTCCAAAACTGTTGCTGTAGTAATGTGATCCTTAAATGATTAATATATATGTTATGCTTGTTTTATACTTTCTTTCACTTGATTTTCTTCGATTACTTCTTATTTGAAGTACAAATACATTGCTTCAAGATGTTGAGGCACAAACAAAATGAGAAGTAAAAGAAGTGAGAAAACCGAGTTATAAGGAAGATTGAGGATAAAATAAATGGTCATTTGAAGGTTGGCTATGTGGTGATGTTTCTTGACAGATAACAAACTGAACTGTTTCTGCTGTAATAACTGGATGCTTATGTTTATTTAGTGTAGTTTGTGCAGTTTATGGTATTTACCGATACAATGAAAATTTTGTGGTGCCGTGGTATAATTTACCTGTTTTAACTGATGTCTAGACGATTTCATGAGAAAAAGGCTTCTTGAGTTAATTTTTCCAAAGGCTCCTGGAGCCTTGAGGGTTTTAAGAAAACGTTGTACAGGAAGATAACTATTATATTGGCTTGTGTCTGCTGCCTTTAACATCAACTTCAAACAGTCATGTTATTATTCGGTGCTTCCTACAGTGGGTATTGAGGTATAAAAGAGAATGTTATTAATATGAATTACAAACAACTATCAGATTGGGTTATGGGTCCCTCCATCATTATTAGTAGGGATATTATTATTAATAATGAGGACTCCATTCTTGCTAATTTCACCATACATTATTGAATTGATGGGGAGAAACAAAATTCACCTCAGTATCCATTTGACAATGTATGGTGTGAGATTAGGAGGGGAGTTTTCACTATCATGTTTAGGAGATAGTATCTTCATTTCCTTTGTAGCCGTGGTAAAATTGATTCAGCTTGATGATTTTATATATGCGTACATGCTACCCCATTGTCGGTAGAGCCCTGCTTTTTTTTTCCAGAGAAAAAGCAAAGCAAGATGGCCTGCCTAATAAAATAAATTAAAAAATCAAAATATTCACATGATACGGTGTTGTGTATGGAGATAACATGTTCTATATCAATATGGACGTTTTGTGGTGATACCCTCGACTCTTCTAAACTTAAAAAACAAGAAGCTAATTTTATTGGGTAAATTGCCATATGACACCTTGGTGATTTTTCAGCCGTGTGTTAATTCCCTGTAGCATAATCTTTTTTCTTGTTAACTACCTTCTACCGGTCTCCGTTTATTAGAAATGCAATTCTCATGAAGACTTCATTGCATCGTCTCATGAAGACTTCAATGAAAAGTCCTATAAATTTAGGAAAAGCAAAAGTGGTAACATGTGTGGATGTATAAAGTCCTAGAATTCACTAGAAGCATATTGCTTGGACGGAAGTTCAACCGTAGATTTTCTCAAGCCAAACTTAAAATCGTGTAATGATGATTGTACTTGATAATAGGTTAGTCTGTAAGAAATTATTGCATGTTAAATTTAAAATTGTCATGCAAGAGGACATTAGATATGCTTAAATCACATCCAATTACAAACACTTGAGCAAAGGTGCAAATGAAAATTTCAAGTAAGATAGGGGTCTGAGCTAAATTTTCCGCATACTGTGAAAATGAGCTCGATCAGTTCAAATGCAAGTTTTATAAAGAAGAGATCTTGGTATTTCACTTCTTATTCTCGATAAAAATTGCATGAAATGAGAAGAATTATTTTTATTTATTATAATCAATATGCATTAAGCTATATTTAGTTATCGACAATTTTAAAAGAATTGCATAAAGATACAGACAGCAATAAAACATTTTAATTGAAAGCCTGGATATATAGTCGAGTGCTATCATTACGATTGGAAGCTACATGTAATTTTCCAAGCTTATGATTCACTCACGTGATTAGTTGAAACCATACAAGAATAAGAAGTGGTGATTGGAAAGTTCGACAATTCCATAACCAATTGAAAATAGTGGAGCCAAGGATCCAGATAGAAATCTCCAAAAAAATTCGGGGGCTAAATATAATTTTTCGAGACCAAATTAACCAAGGGTCGGAATGGAATTACCCAGAAAAAACGGAGGCTACAATAAATTTTCCATAGAAAAACACACCGAAAATTGAGCTCAAATATATAAAGCAAGGATCTAAATGGAAATACCAAGGGAAATGGGAAAAAGGGGACTAAAGCTAATTTTACATGAGAAAAGACAAAAAGGAGCTTGATTTTGGAGACACCTTATAACTTTCTGCATAATATATAATAACTAGCAAGTGACTTCTTGTCATGCACGGGCATGACAAGTTCCCAAAAAAATATGTTATCGCATATGACTGAATCTTAACTAAATTTTGTTGTAGGCAAATCTTTCAAACCCAACATAAATCGAGTCCCTTTTGAAACAATTAGAAAAATTCTTCATTTTCTTTCAAAATAATTCCAGAAAAGTATTTGTTTTTACACATTTCTACCTATTACATATATTTAACGGATGACAAATTGCATTCGGGAATTCATACCATCATGACTAACTGCATTTGAAATTTTAAAAGATTTTTTCTGGAATCTTCCAGCCATCATTACTGATTGCTGTCGACCTCAATTCTCTTTCAGACGACGATTATTTTCACTCATCATATATTCTTCTCTTGCTAATTTTCATATTATATAATTCAATTCGTTGCTTTTAATATATGCTTAAGAAATGTATATAACTTTTAGGCTTAATTTCATAAAAACCTCAAATATTTTAGTTAAAATATGAGAAACCTTCAAATAGTTTTAAAATTACGAGAAACCCCCAGTGGTATGGAGTTTTATGCTATTTATTGCTAACATGGCACCTGATTTTTGAGGGTTTCTCATAATTTTTGAAAGTTTTTGCAGTAGTTTCTTGTGTATTTCGAAAGTTTTATGGTAGTTTCTTGTGTATTTAGATACTATTTGGGGGTTTCTCGTATTTTAGCTAAAAGGTCTGGGAATATTTTGGCATTGAGCCAAACTTTTAACATATATTTTATAATTTTATTGGCAGTTGATCCATAATATACAGATTTTCATTTCTTATTACTATCCATATTCATATGTGCATCCGCCAATAACCATATGATATGAATATGGTAACATCTACATCTAATCCGTATCTGATCGATAAGAACGTATACAAAAGTAATAGTGAAAATGTTGATTCTAATTTTTCAAAAGATACCCGAGCCTATATAATTTTCTATGCATGTACTTATGCAAAGTAACAGTGGACGGACGTATCCGATCGATGAGAATGTATACAAAGTAATAGTGAAATTGTTGACGACAATTTTTCAAAATATATCTGAGTCGCATCTAATTTTCCATGCATGTACATATACAAATTAATAATGGACTGATTGATTGCAATTTTCAAAAGATATCAAAAATCTCATCTAATTTTTCATCCACATGTGTTTAGGAAGAAAATACTTTGCATAAATATTACGACACAATTTAGATTGAATAGTGACAATTTGTATGAAAATAAATGCAAATATTTCATAAGAAAATATATTGCATAAATCCGAGGATAAGTTTAGAATGGGTTAAATGCATATTAACTTAAATTTTAATGCATATTAACTTAAATTATAAATTATAGGGGGCGGAGGATTATTTTCTTGCAATAAAGGGCTAAAAGCAGATTTTCTTAAATTAAAAAGGTGGAGCTAATTTTCCATGCATGAAAACAAAAGAAAAGCTTGATGACCTTTAAGTTGAGAACAAAATAGTAATTAAATTGAATACCAGTGGTAAAATGGAAAAAAGAAAAGCTCTAATCAAAGCCTAAAAGCTTGAACTAGGGATTTATATTTATATTATACTAGTATATTTGCACGTGCGATGTATGTTTGTATATTTTGATATCACAAAGATTTGAAAAGAATTTTAAAGAATTAGTTGGAGAGACGAGAACGCACGAATGAGAAGAGTTACAGAGATGATATGAATATAAACTCTTTCAGTTGTGGGGAATTTGTTATGAGTGAATAGTAACAATAACCCCAAAAGCTTTATGTTTTATATTTTATTTCAAGTATAATATAAATCAAAATTATCAATTTTTGACACATCAGCATCGCCGACGTGGCATAAAATTAGAGGGCTTCTTTTGCACGTACACGCATCAATGTAGTAGAGGTTTCACAATAGAAAGTTGTATGGGTTCCAGATCCAGCTCTTTTTTGGCTTATTTGCAAAATTAAGTCCATGTCCCTCAACATATTTACAAATAGCAATCTGTCCTTCTGGACTTAATTTCTTTAGAAAATTACATCCAAACCCTTTTTTTCCCTCTAGTCAAGCCAAGAGGCGTCTCTCCTGCATAACGCCAATAGTTCCACAGGAAAATTTACTACCCATGTATTCGTCACGGTTAAACTTATTGCTTGCTTAACGTACCAATCAGCTGACTCATTTCCTTCACTGTAAATGTGTGAGGCTCTCCAACCGCGCCCTCGATTCAACAAGCACTTCACATCTTGAAATATAGGCATCCCACAGATGGAGTTGGATGGGTTATTTTGTAACAATGCATTGATGACCAACAAAGAGTCGCCCTCAATCCATAATTTAGATTGAAGGAATCGCTTCCTTGCTTCCATCATCCCATGCCAGGGCACGTGTGGCTCAACCTCAACTACACTCAAACTTACAACAACGAAATACACAGCCATAAGAATGATCCCTGCCTGAGGGCGCAAGAATAAAAACACAACCGCTTTTATTCAGGGACACACCGCCATCCAAATAGATTTTAATTTCATCCAAGTCGGGAGCAATCCACATACATTCACCATGCTCGGCGCTTTTTCTATAGTAGACCATCTCCTCGTCTGTCCAAATCGCCTCCAATTCCCCACATGAATTCCGATAAATGCTTTGTGTGCTGCTTCTCTTGTTCCTAAATATAAAGATCATTCCTACTCTTCCAAATAGGCCACAAAACATAGACAAATCATGTGCTTTCTCCTTTTCTCTCCCTTCCGTCCCTTTACCCATACTGTCACCGGACATAATCTCGACGAAAGAAGATGACGCCCTACATTAATAACATCAACACCAATGGCTAGGGAAGCAGTTAACCATACCTGTTGTGAGTAGAGACAACTCCATGCTAAATGGTCTATATACTCAACTGCTTGCAAGCACCTGTTACAAGACGGACCAACATGCATCCCTTTTATTTAACAGGAGGCTTAATTTCTATGGTATTTCCATTTCCAACTTGCCACTTTAAGTTGTCCATGGCGAGATGTGCCGCCGCCGACAGCCCTTTCCATATCGATGAGCATTTTGATCTCTTTCTACTAATTTCTTCGAGCACTCTAATTTTCTACTTCTCTTTCATGACGTTTGCCCATAAAATATTCATCCCAAAAACCAATTTATAAACCTGTTTAGCAAGTAATACCAACCTTTACTGCACACTGTTCTCAAATTAATGAGGTGCAGCCCTCTTCTAGGAGCATCAAATTGTTTCACCATCTCCTCCAGTATTCTATTTGGAATCCAACCATTTGCAAAATCATACCACTGGGACTTGTGTAGTTTATAAACACATCCTTTAAATGTTTCTAGTTGAGAGAGTATCGAGACAGTGTATCGATATTCCAAACTAGACTAGTGTGTACGTTTCTTGACCCTGTATGAGGCGATGGTTGATCCCATAACCATTGGTGTTTGACATCAAAAATTGTACACATGTGCTCATTAGAGAATGAGTACACTGAACAGGACTCGCCGAGAACTCCTAGTTGGTACTATACCTATCGTCAGATAGCAGTTCTCTGGTGACACTGGTACAGGCCAGTCTGTAGACCCGAGATCGTCATAGTGTCTTGTGTGGCTCCCACTGTGCTTTGATTTCCTTCCTACCACGGCTCAAAGGAGTCGTGCAAACATGTGGATTTTGGGTACAGTCCCGAGTCACATGGAGGCAGTGAGCGATAGGAGGGGTTTCATCTCTTCCGGTATTGGGAGTTGATGTTACGCTATACTCGATTGGCTATAGCAGAAAGTCCCTGGTCAGGGCTGATGAGATTTACTGGTAAGTGTTATCAGTAGTTTCTCGAACCGTTATGAGCCATATATCAGCATGACTTATCAAGTTACTGGGGTCTGACGATTCCACCCCTAAACTCGATATGCGACATATCATACGAAGAGACCGGACTGTACGGTAAGTGTTACTTATAGGGTTCATGGGAGTTTGGACAAACTTGCTTGTTGATCTTCTATTCGCTCAATACCTGGATAGCCGTTACGTCCAGCTAGTACTGCTGACGGCTTGTGGATGACTGATGTGATCATCATCTACTGCTGGCGTATTGACGAGTCTTTAGAGTCCCACACAGAGGTTTCCTAATTCAAGCGAAACGAAGTAGGGCACATGTGCTGATATATGCGGGGACCTGATTAAATACGAGTATGAGATACCGAATTATAATCTGGCGGTTATTTGTTATCGGTCAGGTTATATGAGATATAACCGGATTATCGGATCAAGTGTTGATTTGATAATGTAATATACAGATAAATGATATTAGTAGGTTATATGTGATATAACTGGATTATTGAATCAAGTGTTGATTTACTAATATGATATATATTTATATTTGATATAATTATATATTAACTAATATTATTGCTCACTAATTATTTTGTTTATATATATATATATATATATATATATATATATACACACACATAATGAAGCATGGTTGATTTTCTATTTATTAGAAATGGAAATAATGAGGTGGAAAATGAGGAATGGGGTGAAGCATGGCTTTGATATTTCTTTATTCATTTGGTATCACTATAGAAGCATGGTTGCTATATTATATTGGATGATATTCCATGCTTTAATGAGTGAGCTATTTGTTACGCGATTCTACACTTGAGTTTCTACACTTGTGATTTTTCCTTACATTAGCTCTTTTCTCTCTAGCTCTCTTCATCTTCCTCCTCACCTCCTCCAAGCCCTAACACTCACATGAGTTGTGAAACCTAGGGCTTGTAAGAACCCTAGTGAGCAAACAAAACCCCCACTTCACCATCCTACACTTGATTAGTACTTAAGTGTAGTGTGTTTTCTTTACTAAACAGTTTAGTGAAGAGGTAGCTTGGATTAGCAGAGCTTCGGGTGGATCATCTTCGGCACGAAGATCGCAAAAGGAAGCTTGTTCAATCTTCAAGTAGAGCCTTGTGGAGTTGTAAGGACTACAACCCGGAGCTTTTGAAGAGAAGGACTTGGTCTTCAAAGGTTGTTGCCTCCTTCTCTGAGCTAGTTTTTGTGATATCATCATAGTTAACCCTAATAATCTAGTTAGATATTTGGTTAGTCTAACTTAGCACCCTGAAAATTTTAATGTTGCATGCATGATGTCGGTTTTGGCCAAGTGGTGGTGCTAGGGTAGACTTTCAAATACCGTTATGCAAAGCAAGAACTAGAGCTACATTTTTGAAAAATTTGATTCTACAATATCTTTTAGGTTTCTTTTCTTTTCATTAATCTCATTAATGACGTCCCATTATTTATGTTTCCTAAATATCACAGAAAAAACGAAAATAAAACACACATATATGCCATCCGCATTCGCCACAAGGACCCGGGTCTTCACCGTAAGGTTACTTAACTTACGGCAGGGCGGGGTCAGGACTAGCACGGATGTAAAACATATATAGTGTCTACTAGTATATCATATATATAAGTAGCATTCATTTTACCCAGTTATATGATCACAACATATCACAGAAACAACAGAAGCAAACATATGAAATATAGGATATACTAGGAGGTCCGTGTTTTAGATTAAGCAAGTAATGAAAAACACGGATTCCACAGTCGTGATGAATAGCCAAGCTCATATCCCTAGACCCATACGAGAGCGGTAAGCAACCCTGCCAATTCTAGAGTTAGGCGACCGGTCTCGACTCCTCGAGATGGCCTCCCACTGGACTCTAGAACCCGATTACTTATGCTCCCTACCTTGGGTCTATCCTAATGCGGAAAAGTAAATAATATACATCAATGGAGACAACAACCTCAACTCGGAAGTGTCCCAATAAAACAATATTACATACAAATATTTACATGAATGAAAATTGAAAAAACTCTCATCTCACGTAAAATCCCCCGGCTATTCAATCACGACGATCCAATATAAAATATCAACAACAACACAATAACATCACATGTCATTAATATAACTAAATATGCGTATCCCTAATGTCGTTGACGTATAGCAACGAGATCGGGAATACTTCCACATATTACACTTACGGTCGCAGAAAAGAAATGAAAACTACAATAATTAGAATCCGCATCATCCTTAGACATCATAAACCCGGATTATCACATATTCCGGATTTCATGCCTAACCCTATAAACCTTGCATTTAAGTCTCGAATTGAAAACACTTTTCAAAAATAAAGTCCGGCAATTCAACAAGATTCCTGATAAAATGATCGAATGCTCGTCGGGAACCAGCACCCCCGAGGCCGTCAATGAAGTGCACTTGGACGGAACACCATAGCCGCGAGCACCCGAGTGGATGCTTTTAGCCATAGGGTTCTCCTATAGTCACCTGGTCGGGGCTATAGGGCGTGGCTGTCTAGTAGTGTCTCTAGGCGAGTGTTCGCGTACAATACGAGATTGCGACGGAGTTTTGATCCGAATCGAAACTCTGCAGCAATCCATCACTTAAGACTAAAACGCGAGACTTACAAATCGATAACTAGTTTTCACAAAACTAATCAATGTGGATTCCAAAAATTGTATCACATATTAAAGCTATCTAGATGATATTAAACATTTCGATCGATATTTCAAACACTAGCAAATCACAGAGACCTCAACAACTTGAGCCTCATAAAAAATACCCAGAAAGTCCAAAATGACACAATGAAGCAGCAGATGAAAAACGAGTCTATAAGCCCTCAAATCGGCGGCGGAACCGTGGCCAAAACATGGTTTAGGCGGCAGTTCCGTGGCCATTTGTTGGAATTAGGCTCTCGTTCTTCTTGGGGCTCTATATAATTACCTGCATGATTTTCTGAGAATTTTTAATCTGTAAAATTTCAACGTTTGAAAAATTGGACAGAAACATGTAAAATACCGGTTTTAAAATTTCGATCGAACACTTTAACATCGTTTAGACTACGCCTAAGTCTCTAGCTTGGCTCTGATACCATGAAAGTATGTCTTAGCACCTCTACTAGGTTTCTACAAGTATTAAGTATGCAATTTTAAAAAATATAGAGTGCTAAGTCATATTAACCTAGAATCTAACATGAGAATTAGGGTTTTAGTGTAAGCAAACAAGATCTAAACTAAGTGAAAAGGGTTTACAACCTTTGTAGAGCGGTCCTTCACTTCTAAAGCTCCAAGTAGTAGTCCCTATAACTCTTCTTTGACTACACTTGAGAAAAGATTGAGCTTGCTTGTTGTCTTCCAGACCGAAAATGATCCACCTTGAAGTCTCTCTAATTCAAGCTCACTCTTTACTAATCAAGGTATTAGTGAAGCAAACAATTTAAACTAATGGGCTAGAAAAGTGTAGGTTGATGAAGTATGAATTTTGCTCACTAGAAAATCTTTTCTCTTTTCCTTTTCCAACTCAAGAAAAACCCTAGAGAGGAAGTGAATGAGGAAGAGATGATGATGAACTTGGATGGTTGTGTAAGAATGAACCATGTGCTCATAAGATAAGAATGAGGATGAATAAATATCTAAGTATAAAACAAAAGTAGGAGATGATAATGTGATATACAGATAAATGATATTAGTAGGTTATATGTGATATAACCGGATTATTAAATCAAGTGTTGATTTAATAATTTGATGTATATTTATATTTGATATAATTATACATTAACTAATATTATAGCTCACTAATTATTCTTCTTAATCTATCTATCTATCTATATTAATATATATATTTGATATATATAAATATATATATATATATATATATATATATATATATATATATATATATATATATATTATTTATGAAGCATGGTTGGAAATTCTATTTTGTGAAAATAGAATGATGAGGTGGAAAAGGAGGAGTGGGGTGAAGCATGGCTTTTATGTTTATATATTCATTTGGTCATACTATTGAAGCATGGTTCCAATTGATTATTGGAAAATATTAATGCTTCAATTGTTGTGAGAATATAGAAGCCATTCTTCACTTCATTATGCATGCTTGCTTGCACACTTGTGATTTTTCTTCACATGAGCTCTTGCTCTCTAGCTCTCTTCATCTTCTTCCTCCCCTCCTCCAAGCTCAATCCCTCATATGAGTTATGAAACCTTGAGCTTGTGAGAACCCTTGTGAGCAAACAAAACCCCTACTTCATCATCCTACACTTGATTAGCACTTAAGTGTAGTGTGTTTCCTTCACTAAAGAGTTTAGTGAAGAGGTAGCTTGGATTAGCGGAGCTTCGGGTGGAATATCTTCGGCGCGAAGATCGCAAAAGGAAGCTTGTTCAATCTTCAAGTGGAGCCTTGTGGAGTCGTAGGAACTACAACCCGGAGCTTTTGAAGATAAGGACTCAGTCTTCAAAGGTTGTTGCCTTCTTCTCTTAGCTAGTTTTTGTGATATCATCATGTTAACCATAATAATCTAGTTTGATCCTTAAACAGTCTAGCTTAGCACCAAGAAATTTTTGAAATTGCATGTTTGATGCCGGTTTAAACCTCATGGGGGTGCTAGGGTAGACTTTCATGGTATCAGAGCCAAGCTTGAACATTAGGGAAGGTCTTTATGATGTTAAAGTGTTCGATCGGTTTCGAAACCCGGTTTTTGCTAAGTTTCTGTCCATTTTCAAAAATTGATATTTTTGTGATTAAAAATATGCAGAAATTCGTGCAGGGTATTATATGGAGCCTCAAGAAATTCGATGACCTAATTCCTTCAAACCGCCGCGGAACCGCGGCCTAACCACATGTTTGGCCGCGGTACCGCCGCAAGTTTGTTGAATTGTGGCCATGTGTTTCTTATGCTGCTCCAGTGTAATATTTGGCACCTTCTGGGTGTTTTTAATGAGATTCAAGTTGTTGAGGTCTCTGGATTTGTGGGTGTTTGTTAAATCGATCGAAATGTTTAGCGTCGTATAGATTATGATGAGATGTGATACAATTTTTAGAATCCAAAATAATTAGTTTTGTGAAAACTAGTTAGTATTTTATAAATCTAGCGTTTTAGTTTTGGTTGATCGATTTCCACGGAGTTTCGATTTGGATTAAAACTCCGTCACAATCGCGTATTGTACGCGATCACTTAGTCGGGAATCTTGTTGAATTATCTGACTGCTTATTGAAAAGAGTTTTCAGTTTGAGATTAAAATGCAAGGTTTATAGGTTAGGCATGAAATTCAGAATATGAGATATTCTGGGTTTATGATGTCTAAGGTGTTTGCGGATTCTAATTTTTGTAGCTTTTCATTTCTTTTCTGCGACCGTAAGTGTAATATGTGGTGTATCCCCGATATTGTTGCTATATGTCAACGACATTCGGGATACGCATATTTACTTACGTTGATGACATGGGATGTTATTTGTTTCTATGATATGTTATATTGGATCGTCGAGAATGAATAGCCGGGTTTTTTTTGCGTGAGATGAGAGTTTTTCAATTTTCATTCATGTAAAAATGTATGTAATATTCTTTTATTGGGATACTTCCGGGTTGAGAATGATGTCACCATTGATATATATTATTTACTTTTCCGCATTAGGATAGACCCAAGACGGGGAGCATAAGTAACCGGGTTCTGGAGTCCAGTGGGAGACCATCTCGAGGAGTCGAGACCGGGTCTCCTAACTCTAGAATTGGCAGGGTTGCTTGCCGCTCTCGTAGGGGTCTAGAGATGTGGGTTTGGCTATTCATCACGAACGTGGAATCCGTGTTTTTCATTACTGGCTGAATTTAAAACACGGACCTCCTAGTATATCCAATATTTCATATGTTGACTTTTGCTGCTTGGTTCTGTGATGTGATCATATAACTGCGTGAGACGAATGCTATATTATATATATGATATATAATAAACATTGCTTATGTTTTGCACCCGCGCTAGTCCAGCCCCCGCTCTACCGTTAGTTAAGTAACCTAACGGTGTATGACAGGCCCCGTGGCGAATGCAGATGGCATAAGCGTACGTTCTATTTTCGTTTCTTTTCTGTGATGTTTAGGGAAACATAATTGATGGGACTTCATTAATGAGATTAATGAAAAGAAAAGAAAACTAAAGATGTTGTAGAATCAAATTTTTTAAAAAGGTAGCTCTAGTTTTTGTTTTGCATAGTAGTATTCCTTAATGAATATCCAGCACCTCATTCGATGAGGAAAGAGCCGAGATCCCTTCACCGGGAGTGACCTCTTTAGCAAAACTAGCAAATGCTACAACCCACTCGGTTTTGTTTTTATAGCTTCTCTAGTTCTTGCTTTGCATAGTGGTATTCCTTATTGAATATCCAGCTCCTCATTCGACGAGGAAAGAGTCGAGATCCCTTCACCGGGAGTGACCTCTTTAGCAAAACTTGCAAATGCTACAAAAACACTCCTTTGCTGGGTTCGCTTAGCACCCCCGACGAGTTTCGGCAAGCATCAAGTATGATATTTTAAAAATCTAGAGTGCCGAGCGAGCCCGAACCAAGGATCTAACTAGAGAATTATGGTACAACTAAGCAAGTAAACAACTTTACTCTAAGTGAACAAGGAATACAACCTTTGTAGACCGGTCCTTCACTTCTAAAGCTCCGTGTAGTAGTTCCTTTGCTCCAAGTAGTGGTCTCCCGGACTCTCGTTAGGCTCCACTAGGCGAAAGGAACGAGCTTGCTTAAAGATCTTCGAGGCCGAAGATGATCCACGTCGAGGAATCTCTAACTCAAGCTACCTCTTCATTAATTGAGAATTAGTGAATGAAATAAGCTATACTAAATGACTAGTTTGGTATAGATTGATGAAGTAGGAATTTTGCTCACTTTAGAATAATTTTTCTCTCTTTTCTTTTTCACCTCACTCAAAACTAGAGAGCAAGGAGGGAGATGAAGAAGAAACTCAAGTGATCAAGTGTAATGAACCATGGGTGAGAAAATATCTCATATCAACTCATGTAGAGACTAAATCATGGCTAAAAATAATGGTTAGGTTAATAAATATTTAGAGTAAAACAAAATTAATGGACTTAAGTCAAAGCTTCTCCATGCTTCCACAAGCATCTCAAGCCTTGCTAATTTCCACCTAATTTTGATTTTCCCTTAATATTTAAACACCCAAATTATCTAAGTTAGGTATGCGTCTCATACACTCAAGTCCAATGTATCATCTAGCATGACACAAAAATATATACATTAATATATATCACATATATATTTGTATGTATTTAGAGAAAACAATTTCTTAAGTGAGCTAATATTAGTTAATGTATATTAATATATCAAATATATAATCATACATTAAATTATTAAATCAACACTTGATTTAATAATCCAGTTATATCACATACAACTGACTAATATCATTCATATGTATATCAAATATACATACATCAAATTATCGAATCAACACTTGATTCAATAATCTGGTTATATCTCATATAACCTATATCGTGAGATTAGAATACTGTATCACATACAAGTATCAATCTCGGTCCTGCATATATCACATATGTGCCCTACTTCGTTTCGCATGAGCAAGGAAACATCTGTGTAGGACTCTAAAGACTCGTCAATACGCCAGCAGTAGGTGATGATCATATCAGTCACCCACAAGCCATCAGCGGTACTAGCTGGACGTAACGGCTACCCGGGAGCGATCGGAAGATCAACAAGCAAGCTTGTCCATACTCCCGTGAATCCAATAAGTAACACTACAGTACAGTCCGGTCTCTTCATCTGATATGATGCATATCGAGTCTGGGGGTGGTAAACGTCAGACCCCAATAACTTGATAAGTCATGCCGATATGAGGCTCATAACGGGCCGAGAAACTACTGATAACACTTACCAGTAAATCTCAGTATCATCCCTGGCCAGGGACTTCCTGTTATGGCCAATCGAGCACAACGCAACATCAACCCCCAATACCGGGAGAGACGAAACCCCTCCTATCGCTCATTGCCTCCATGTGACTCAGGACTGTACCTAAAAACCACCTGTTTGCACGCTCTCTTGAACGTGGTAGGGTAGAAATCAAAGCACAGTGGGAATCACACAAGACTCTATGACGATCTCAGGTCTACAGACTAACCTATACTAGTGTCACCATAGAACTGCTATCTGACGATAGGTCTAATACCATCTAGGAGTTCTCGGCGAGTCCTGTTCAGTGTACCCAATCTCCACCGAGCACCCGTATAAAATCTTTGATGTCAAACACCAATGGATATGGGATCATCCATCGCCCATCAAATGGGTCAAGAAACGCATATGCCAGTCTACTCTGGAATATCGATGCCCCGTTTCGATACATCCACGACTAGGAACAATTAAAGGATGAACTTGTGGACTACTCTGGCCCCACTAGTATGATCTGTATCATAATCCTGGTAGTCAAGTATACATCCTAAGGGCTTTAACAACATGTGAGAGCAAGACAATATCACTATACTAGCCTACATGTTAAGATAAAGAGTAACCAGATAGCATACTATCATGTCGAGCAAGAAAGTCCTCCCTATATATGTCCAAGCATCCATTATAATATACAATCATGTACAATAATGGCCTCTAGGGCATACATACAACTAACAATCTCCCACTTGCACTAAGGCCAGTTGTTGTAGTATCTCATACCTAACTTCCCAAAATCTCTCAAATTGTATCTGGGATATGGCCTTCGTGAGTGGATCCACCGTGTTATTCTTCCTGTCAACTCTCCTGACCTCGACGTCCGTAGATCAACTATCTCCCTGATCAGGTGATACTGCCTAAGAATATGTCTGGATCATTGATGGGACCGCGGTTCTTAGGCCAAAGCCACAACTCTATTTTATCACAATACACAAGTATTGGATGCTAAATGGTAGGAACCTCACCAAGTTCATCTCATGAACTTGTTCATCTAGATAGCCTCTTTGGCAGCATCGTTGGTAGCGATGTATTCAGCCTTCATCGTCGAGTCTGCTACGGTATCTAGCTTGGAACTCTTCCAACATACCGTCCCTCCACTGAGGGTAAAGACAAAACCCACGACTGTCTTACAGTCGACCTTATCACTCTGGAAGCTCGAATCGGTAAAGGACTCAACATGGAGTTCACTGTTACCATACACCAAGAACGTTTCTTTAGTCCTTCTCAAGTACTTAAGAATGTTCTTCACAGCAGTCCAGTGTTTCTCCCCAGGATGTAAGAGGCATCACCCAGATCCTTCATGGATAAACATTGTGATAAGAGGACCTTGACAGAGTGTAGCATAGGAACACCATCTCCTATCAAGAGTGTTGGATATGTATGCCCTAGAGGCCATTATTGTATATGCATACATGTGGATGCTAGGGATATGTATGTACAGGACATTCTTGCTCAGTTATATAGTATATTGTTTCAGTTGTCTTTTATAAGGATATGTGTATTTGTTTTTATTCATATTTTATCCAGCTTGCACATATTGATAAAGACTTGATATAGTGATATACTATTATGGTTTTACTTTATCTTAACATGGCATATGTTATACATGTTATTACATATTGCGGTTACATGTTGATAAAGCCCGTAGGATCTTGCTTGACTACCTGCGTTGTGATGGCGATCATACTTGTGGGAGAAGGGTAGTCCATAAGCACATCCTTAAATGGTCCCTAGTCGTATGAGTATCGAGACCGGGCATTGATGTTAGTTATATGTATGCCCTAGAGGCCATTACTGTATATTGGATGTATATTGTAGTGGATGCTGGGACATATATAGGTAGGACTTTCTTGCTCGACATGATAGTACGCTATCTGGTTGCTCTTTATCTTAACATGTATACTTGCTGTCTCTCTATTACATGTTGATAAAGCCCTTAGGACGTGTGCTCGACTTCCAGGACTATGATGTAGATCATACTAGTGGGGCCTGGGTAGTCAATGAGTACATCCTTCAATGTTCCTAGTCGTGGGAATATCGAGACGGGGCATCAATATTCCAGAGTAGACTAGCGTATATCTTCTCGATCCATGTGATGGGCGATGGATGATCCCATATCCATTGGTGTTTGACATCAGGGATGGTATGCGGGTGTTCAGTGATGACTGGGTACACTGAACGGACTCGCCGAGAACTCCCAGATGGTATTATACCTCATGTCAGATGGCAGTTCACTGGTGACACAGGTACAGCTTAGTCTGTTGACCCAAGATCGTCATAGAGTCTTGTGTGTCTCCCACTGTGCTTTGATTTCCACCCTACCACGGCTCTACTGAGTTGTGCAAACATGTGGTTTTTGGGTACAGTCCCGATTCACATGGAGGCAATGAGCGATAGGAGGGGATTCGTCTCTCCCGGTATTGGGGGTTGATGTTGCGCTATGCTCGACTGGCCATAACTGGAAATCCCTGGACAGAGTTGCTGTGATTTACTGGTAAGAGTTATCAGTAGTATCACGCTTGTTATGGACCTTACGTCGGCATGACTTATCAAGCTACTGGGGTCTGACATTTACCACCCCTAGGCGAGATATGCGATATATCAGACGAACAGACCGGACTGTACGGTAAGTGTTGCTGGTTGGATTCACAGGAGTGTGAGCGGGCTTGCTCGTTGATCTTCTAATCGCTCAATACCCGGGTGGCCATTACGTTTAGCAGACCGCTTGCGGCTTGTGGGTGTTTGATATGATCATCACCTGCTGCCGGCGTATTGACGAGTCTTTAGAGACCTACACAGAGGTTTTCTGGCTCAAGCGAAACGAAATAGGAGCGTATATGAGATATGTGCGGGACCAAGAATAATACCAGTATGTGATACTGTATTCTATTCTCGCGATTTGTATCATTGGACGGTTATATAAGATATAGCCGAGTTACCGAATCAAGTGTTGATTTGATACATTGATACACTTAATATTAGTCGGTTATATGCAGTATGACCGGATCATTAAATCAAGTGTTGATTTAATGATTTAATGTATAATTATATATTTGATATATTACTTTACATTAACTAGTATTTGTTCACTTAAGATTGATTTTCTCACTTGATGTGCACAAGTAGTATATGTGATATATTTTTGTGCACTTGCATGTATCATCAAACATGCTTTAGGCGATGTGTAGACGATGTTAGAAGTCCGATCGAACCCGAAACCCTAATCCAAAACCCTTCTCTGTACAATTTTTCAAAACTGGGCTTTTTGTGAATTAAAAATATGCAGAAAAATCAGCAGGGTTTTCTAAGAAATACTGTGCAACACGTGCGCCTGAATCGATCAAGGAGCAGCGGAACCACGGCACGAGCATGGCTCGTGCGGCGGTTCCGCGGCCGTACAGTCACTTTTCTCATTACTTTTTGCACAGTAATTTCTTTCTTTAGTTGCTGAGTTTTCTGGGAATTTTTAAATTATACTCAAGAGTTGAGTTTTCTGGGTTGTATTGGGAGTTCGTTGTTTCGATCGAAAGTTTAACTTCGTCTATGTGTTTTTTCCGGGTATTTTAGAACATATTAAAAAGTTCGACCGGATATAAATACCCAATTTTTCCCCTGCAGGGAAATTTCTAACTGTTTGACTTTTCCGTAGTTTGAGAACGTTCTGAGTAGTGCAAGTAACGCGATGGACCCTCTAGAAGACAACAAACCTTAACTCGATTATGTGACCATCTTGAACTGCCTTTTGAACCTTAGGGTTTGGGGCAGTACGGCGTGCCACATGTGAGGCGTTGGCTTGACCCTTCTACGGCTGGACCGTTGGTACTGTGGTATGAAGTGAATGTTCTTAAACTTATTTCATGTGTTGAGCTGTTTTGGGAAAACTTGGGTGTTTGATTGTTCGATCGGAAAGTTTAACATTTTCTATTTATCTGGAATGTGATACAATATTTAGAATCCACATGTAGTTATGAGATAACTGAATGAATGTTATAAACATAGCAGTTTAGTCTCATTTGATCGGTTGCCACGGAATTTTGATGTGATCAAAAGTCCGTCGCAATCACGTAGCGTACGCGGATACTCGCCGGGTAAACTTAATAGACAGCCACACCCCATAGCCCCGACCAAGTGACTGTAGGAGAACCCCGTTGCCGAAAGCATCCGTTCGGGTGCTCGCGGCAACGGTGTTCCGCCTTAGTGCACTTCGTCGACGGCATTGGGGGTGCGGCCGCCTACTAAAGTTTGCGACGAGCATTCGATCAAAATGTCTGGAATCTTGTTGAATTGCCCGACTTGATATTGAAAAGAGTTTTCGATAATGAGACTAAAATGCGGGGTTTATAATTGTTAGGCATGCAATGTCTAAGGAATTCATTTGTTTAGGCATGCGATGTCTAAGGAGTTTGCGGATTCCAACTGTTGTAGTTTTACACTTTCTTTTCTGCGACCGTAAGTGTAATATGTGATATCGCCGGTTTCGTTGCTATATGTCAACGACAATTGGGATGGGCATATTTGTAAGTGCACGGCGGCGCCCCGGCCGTCAATCCGACGCCGGAATGCGGAAGCGATGATTTACTTTAACTTTTAAAACCGGC
Organism: Agapanthus africanus; assembly: GCA_030015575.1. Taxonomy (NCBI): domain Eukaryota; kingdom Viridiplantae; phylum Streptophyta; class Magnoliopsida; order Asparagales; family Amaryllidaceae; genus Agapanthus; species Agapanthus africanus. Next base: position 265,867,014 of record JASDDO010000016.1, on the reverse strand, counting down.
ACCACCGCGCACTAAAAACCCGGATCGTGCCATTAAACTAGTCCTAGCTAACAAGAAGGGGTAGAGAGATGTACCGAGTGATCCGAGTCCTCCGGTCTTCTCGTCGTCGTCCCGATCTCCCGCGGAATCTCCGGTCTCCATCACGTCGCCGGAAGGGCACCACATCGCCGGATTCTTTTACGGGCTCCCACCTCTGGTCTGTGGCAACTCGGGCACGAAGTTGGCGAGTCGACGTGCCCAAGGTTTGCTGTAGAATGACGTGTAGAAAGCTATATGTCCAATGGGGTTTACGGGAGTTGCCTTTTTGGTGGAGATGAAGTTGTGAACTAATGAGATGAACTTTTGGGGATTTTTAGCAAGCCAAAGAGAGCCAAAAACCCCACCCAAATTTTTGGACAGCCCAAGAGAGGAATGGCCGGCCAAACTTGTGAAATGAATGAGGAATTATCTCAAGAGGGGTGGAGCAATCACAAGAGGGAGAGAAAGGTGATCATGAAAAGTAATGATCACAATCACAAACCTCACTCCAAAACAACCATCATGAACCCAAAGTCAAGAAATCATGAAGTAAACAAGTCAATGCATGGTGGAACCATCATGACACAACAACATGCAAATAACACCCTCCACAAATGCTTATTTGCACAATTGCAAATAAGCCCTCCTCCACCAATCTTCAGCCAATGAAAGATACAAAGAAATATGGCTGAAACGGAAAACAAACTGGCAACTCCAAAAAACTGATCCCGTAATAAATTACAGGAAAAACCCCGCTACTGTATATACATACCCGCATTTGTATTCCGACCGAAATACAAATGCAATGAGACAAAATCTACACTGTACAATACTAGGATTCGGCTTAATCCAAAGCCCGCTAGTATAAACCTGTCCGATCATGATCCGTACAATACCGCACGTATCTGATTGAACCCTGCCATATCTCCATACGGCCTCTACAGCGTTTCGCCCGAAACTCGAGTAACTGAATGTGGGGGACTCTAAAGACTCGTCAATACTATGGCTGTGGATTTAACCACTAGCACGTCAGAGGTATTAGCCATACATGACGGGCTACCAGCTATTGACCAAAAGGGACATCGATGAGCGAACTCATCCTGACACCTTACTGAGCCTGTCAGTGACAATATCTGTACAGTCCGGTCCGTTCGTCTATGAGCATCGTATGGCAGGCCTAGGGGGTTGGTAAAAGTCAGACCCCCAAAAGCGATGCAAGTCGTGTCGGAGTGTAGCCCAGAACACCCTGAGATACTACTGGAATACCTACCAGTAAATCTCCTGCCTTGGCCAAGGACTTCGTGTAAGGGCTTTCCTAGACACAACGCGATCTCACCCCTAATACCGGGAGAGACGAACCCCTGAAGATCCGCTCACTGCCTCCATGTGGCTCGGGACTGTACCCAACTAAAACCTGTTTGCACGTCTCCTTTGAGCGTGGTAGGGTAGTAATCAAAGTACAGTGGGAACTCACACGAGACAAATGACGATCCTCAGGTCGATGAACTAACCTGCACACATGTCACCAGGGAACTGATATCTGACGGCAGGTATAAGACCAACTAGCATGTTCCCGGCGAGTCCTGTCCGGTGTACTCATAACCCAACGAGCACCTGTATACATCTTAGGTGATCCAACTGACACCAGTGGCTTGTGAGACCGGCCACCGCCCCTCGTCGGGGTCTCGACTGTATACACTAGTCTACTCTGGAGTATCGATGCCCTGTCTCGAAACTCCCACGACTAGGGACCTTTTAAGGATGTGCTTATAGACTACCAGCTCCCACGTATATGATCGCCCTCATACTGCTGGCAGTCAAGCAAGAATCCTAGGGGCTCTACCAACGTGCAATAGTGACCTGTAAGGTCACCTAAAGCAGTACACGATGATAAAGGTAAACCAGATAGCATATTATAATCTTTAGTAAGACTGTCCTACCGGGATAAGTCCTCCCTCAATCATTGCAATCACGTGCATGTGATCCAATAATTGACTCTGAGGGCACTATCTCCAACAATCTCCCACTAGCACTCAAGGCTAATTATTGCGATTTCGCATACTCACAGCCCGTGTGATACCGAACACCCAACTCCTCTACTAATCAGTCTCACAAAACCCGTTTGCGAAACTATTGCGTTCGAGAAATAGCCTCAGTGAGTGGATCCGCTTTGATGTTTCTTTCTATGTCTCTCTATATCTCAAGTTCGCGGAGAAAGCCATCTCCCGAAATGAGCAATACCTGTCTTAGAATATGTCTGGATGTCTGATGGGACCTAGCTCATAAATGAACTCCAAATCCAAACTTCTTAGACTGTATCGTCAACTGAACTTAATCAGTATCCTGCGCCATGCCTCCCTCAGTATTGCCTTGGACCACCTATCCAAAATACTGCCCCTCGTCAGAAGGAAAACTATAACTCTGACAACCTCCTTGTCGTCCAGGTCACCTTGGAAGCCTGGAATGATAACTGTCTCCCGAATGAGGCTGTCGTTATCATATCCCTAGAACATCCACTTATGTTCTAAAACTGCTTCCGACTGTTTCTCCAGGATTGGATCAATGTCAACTTATTGCATTTACTGCGAAAACAACATCTGGTGTGGTACTTGGCATCTTATGATTGACTCAATTGCCTAAGCAAGTGATCTGCCAATCATGCACATCCCTCTCCTCTTTAGTCTGTAAGACACCTTTAGAGAGGGTGATTCCATCACCTGTAGGCACACCACCATGCCAGGAGTCGTCCATTCTAAATACTCTTAGAATGCTGTCTAAGTACCCTGATTGGGAAACCACCCAAATCTAGATCTAAAACCATAAATCTAGTAACCAGTATGTCTGATATAATGTCCAAGTCCCATGTGGAGAAACCACTATGTGACAACCAAAGTATAACCGATCGTAGCATAGGAATATCACTTCCTACTCTGTGTATGTCATCTAAAATACCAAGACATCACACCCTACTACCTTCTTAACAGATCCATCCCCTATTCTGATGAAGTCAAACCTATGACTGTCACATCAGAAATAGATGATCTATCTCCGCTACATATGCTTTAGTCTATAAAAGACATAAGCCACCTGTCCACCAATGCTTTCGCTGCTCCCACTGACTACGACAACCCTCCGGCAGAGTCATATAGACGTACACTTCTAAAGCTAGTTTAGAACGACGCTATACTCATCCTCCTGCCGGGTCTCGCAGCCTGGAACAACAGCAATGAAAAGTCTGGGTAAACAAGAACCTTTCTGTCACCGTCCTTGAGGCTACCGGAGTACCTCTCGGGTGCCTGAGGTTACCCATCTTATCTGCGGAGTGGCCAATGGAATGTCAAGCCAGATTGAATCTTTAGGTTCCTTATCAAATCTTCAGTAATCGTTTGCGGTTCTGGAATCACTTCCAGTTCTACCATACTCCCACTACTGTTTTCTGAAAAAAATTCCATTTTATTAAAATTGTGGCGAGTCTAGAACAATATCACTATTGATCTTCCAGATGGTAGAAAGTCAACCCTTGTCATAGCCCGGGTCAACCCACAAACAGCCATTACAGAAACGTGCCTTGAGTCATCCAGTGTCTGGTTTTAAGCATAAGCCGGACAACTCCCCGTACCTTAACATCGTTAAGATATGAACTGTTCTATATCCAATATAGAAACAGAGACACTGATTTAATTGAACCAGATTCAAATCATGCAGCTGTCTCCAGTGCATGTCAACTAAATGGAAAGAGGCCGATCAGCGTTACTCAACTTAGGAATGCTTCCAATTATGAGTAACCTGAAAGAGAAGCAAGTTCTCTTAATCATTACTATCAACTGAATACCTTACACAAGTATCTACATCTCCGATCACTTTGAAGAATCCTGATACTTGCAATATCTGGTTCTCTACTTTATTCAAATACCTATAACTTCTCAAAATTCGGACCCTGTGTTTCTATGAAACACCTGTCTAAAAACTAGAGAAGTCATAAGTAAACCGAATATAGTATGAGGACCAACCCCTCTGTCCTGATGGACCCTGGACAACATACGATACTCTGTATAAGTCCCTTGAGTCTGATAACTCATCCCTTTGTGTCGTAGGTTGAAAACTATACTTATGGTTAAGAAAAATTACACCGCTGTTTAATGCTCCTTACCTAACCATCCACTGATATAGGTAAATGTCATCGACATAATTTCAAAAAGGTATATCTCACTCTATAAAAATAGACGTACAGATATATCAATTTGAAATTGGTGCATAACAGCGGATATTCAAAACCAAATATTTGCCGTCTGGCAAACAACCCAGGTGACTTCCTCAAATATCACCGATTACAACGAATCACGATATAATGAGGATGATCACCCAATTCCCAATAACTTACTCCCACTCATCATCTGTAAAACCATACAGATGTGAGAATCATACCTGGTAAATACATACCCTGGAGTAAGTATTTAATCGGAAAATCAGTTTTCCTTTAACAGTACACAGTGAAACTGAAACATTGAAATGTTTCGATGGGGTATCCCGGTATTCCTAGTAATGCCTCTTCCATTATCCAGATTCACAACTGTAACCGTGTAATTCTTTGCCATCTTTCCAAATCCCTTTATATGTCTTTAGTCATTACCTTCTGTACACCCCTTTAGGCCAAATGGTTTTCTTCCTTCCCTACCGTTCGGCACCAGCCTATGGTTTGGAAGAAGACTATCCAATAAGCATAATGGGTGTACTGTCCTAATCCTAGGAACACTCGCAATGCGAGAGAAGGTGAAGATAAAAGACAACCGAATAAACCTTATTCCTATTTCTCCTGAACCAGAATCCATCCCCGAACTGGAACAAGTTCCTTTCGAGTTCGTATATAACCATACGATGGAGTATCCAATAAACTGTGGATCTTCGTAGTGATACGGAGTGTCCTGGAGAAATACAAAGGTGATTTAGGATTGGCGAAGAAATACTTGGTTTGGTCGTGAATAGCAGTCGCAATTTACTTTGCCCTCTTACTAATCCCTTGATATGTCTTTACTTAATACCTTCTGTACACCATCGTTAGGCTAATTGGTTTTCTTCATTCCCCACCGTTCGGCACCAGCCTAAGGTTTGGAAGAAGATTATCCAATTTGCGTAATAGGTGTACTATCTCCTAAACCAAGGAGTACTCGCAATCTAAGAGAAGGTAAAAGGAAAAGACAACCGAATAGTCCTATTCGTTTTCTCCAGAACCAGAAACCATCCTCGAATAAATTCTTTCGAGTTCGTATATAACCATATAATGATTTTGTCCAATGGAAGTGGACGTTCGTAGTAATACGGGGTGTACTGGAGAAAAGGGTAAAAGTAGGAGTGGCAATGAGGTTTGCAACTCTGACAATCCAAAAGCCAGTGTTTAAGAAGGTTCGGTCAACTTGGTCACTGAGTCATAGTCTTAGGGTCGGGTCAATGGTCGCTGCCAAAGAGAGAGAGAGAAAAGAAACACTCAGCATGCACTCTAACCTAGATCAGAATGGTTACCAATTTATCTAATCTGGAAACCTCCCACTGTACCGTCAAATTCTCCTCCAAACCTGAAAGAAGAATTAGTCGGGATCACCCGAGGAGTAAACCAACTCATCAGTAGGAATCGGGATCCAACTATCATCGCATGATAACGTGACGGAATCCGCTCACGTCATCACACTCCAGAAGGTATGCGCATATCTGGCAAGTTTCAGTTTCTTTAGAAACTCCCGATGTGATTTCTGCCCCATGCTCTTATGACCTTGACTTTGGCCAACAAATCATAAGTCACATGTCAAGTTCTACCCGTCATTCTCCAGGTTAATTTGAGCCCACCCGCACAAGCCCTTGACTTTGGCCAACAAGGCTATACGACTGCTCCAAACCAACGCATCTATCTATGCTGCATATGAATACCCAACAGCTACCAAACACTGTGCCTTGACTTTGGCCAACAAACACAGCTTGAATACTATTGACTATCCATATGAAACGACGGAGGGCTACGAATGGTTTCTGGCGAAAACCTTTAACATAAAGAACTTGATATCGTTGAAGGAACTGGATAGCTTTTATGAAAATATAGTGACGAAAACCTTTGCTAAAGAGGTCACTCCCGGTGAAGGGATATCGACTCTTTCCCCGTAGAATGAGGTGCAGGATGTTCCAACTGAATACCACGATGCAAAGCAAAAGTAATCGGCTATAGTGAAGGTATTGCCCAGACGCAAACTTTTTGTCCAAGGGGTCACTCCCGGTGAAGGGATTGTTCCCCTTTGAAATGAGGTCTGGGGTCCTTTTTATAATGCTAAAAAATTAGTTAAATTTGTTAAAAAGATCTTTTTCTGAGTGATTTGGGGAATTTTCCCCACCGTTGGATCTTTGATCCAAAGGCCCCTGTTTTACAAAAGAAATCTTCTTGTTTTAACAAGATTTATTCTGTTTTGCGCAACTCTCCCAGTGAGTGACACGTGTCGCGCAGCGAAACGCTTGCGCAACAGCGCTTGCGCAACTGCGCAGACACGTGTCGCGCAGTGAAGCGCTTGCGCAACTGCGCAGACACGTGTCGCGCAGTGAAGCACTTGCGCAACAGCGCTTGCGCAACTGCGCAGACACGTGTCGCGCAGCCGTGCACTTGCGCAGATGTGCTTGCGCAACTGCGCAGACACGTGTCGCGCAGCCGTGCGCTTGCGCAGCTGTGGTTGCGCAGACACGTGTCGCGCAGCGGTGCGCTTGTGCAGTTGTGCTTGCGCAACTGCGCAGACACGTGTCGCGCTGCGGTGCGCTTGCGCAGTTGAGTGTTGCTTATATTTTTTTTAAAGAGCCTTGCTCTGATTAGACGTACTGCCTTGGGCGTTGCGCTGACGTATCAACTTCTGACACATGGCGCGTTGCGCGCAGCGCAAAGAATCTGAAGCGTTGCTTCATTCATTAAAGTTTTAATTTTTCAAAGCAAAGCTTTATTTCTGATTGGGGGAAGATGAAGCGTTGCTTCATCTCCCGCCTTGGAATTTGAACAGAGCTTTGCTCTGATTGGGGTAAACAAATGCCCCCCCACCGCTGCGCTTACGTGGCCTCCAAACGCAAGCGCAACGGTGGCAGAATCCGAACCGTCGCGGCACCTTTTGGCAGTTGAAGAGGCGATTGATGCCTATAAATAGGACCTTCTGTCCTCAAAAAATTCTTTACCACTTCAAGAATTTTGACTCAGAGCCTTGCTCTTGCTTAAGAATTTTCAGAGCCTTGCTCTTGATTTCTTCACGAGATAGCGAGGGCTTAGGCCGCAGGTTCAGATCTGCTGCCTAAGACTTTTCAACTCTATGAGCCGTGAGGGTCTCATAGAGACTTTTCTCCCTACGGATCGAGAGGATCTCGTAGGTGGGTTTTTCTCCTTAGGAATCGTGAGGATTCCTAAGTGTGGTTTTCTCTTGTAAGTCATAAGGATCCTACAAGAGAATTTTTCCCTCTTACGAGTCGAGAGGACTTGTAAGCGGTTGTTTCCCTCCTTGTCGAAGTTCGATGTCGGAGGGTGAGACCCGTGGATGGTATGCAAGAGACCGTTTTGGGCCAACTCGCAGGGTCCCAATGCTTAGGAAACAGGCTTCTTTTATGCCCACTGCCTAAGGCTTTATCTAATGAGTCGAGCCGTCTCGACAATTTTTCACAAGTCGAGACGAATCGAACGTTTCTCGCAAGAACATCTTAACGTCGCATTTAACCTCTGCTCTTTACGACAGAAGCCCGTTAAGGTTGGTGGTACTTAGGGTTTTGGCCATCGTACCGTCGCATAAGCTGATATAGTCCTCGATAGGCAATCGTGCTGCTCGAGTAGCCCTGCGACTGCCGTGTCTCTGATCCCTTCGGGGGCTGGACAAGACGTCTTCAAGCAATCCTCCTTGGCAGTTTGACCGTCGGAAGAGCAAGCGCTAGGAATTTGCCATGCCGCTTTTTACTTGAGGTTATGCTCATTTTGGAGAGCCCCGATGAGTCATAACCACTCCGCGCTGGTGTGGGGATGATCTCCGATAGTCTTTCGGGTTTTATATGAGTTGCCGTCAAGACCCTGAAGCTAGGAATTTGGCCTTTGCTTCGTTTGCTGGCATTGCGTCCTCTGTATCGAGACGAATGTCGTGGTTGTCTTTAGGTTGCTGATGAACCGTCGAGGTTTGGAACTAAGGATTTTGCCGTGGCTCCTTTTGGTGATGTTGCGTCTGCTGTATCGAGACGAACGTCGAGGTGGTGACCACTCCATGTGGGATGATCTCCGGTGGTCTTTCAGGCTTTATATGACTTGCCGTTAAGACCCTGAAGCTAGGAATTTGGCCTTCGCTTCGTTTGCTGGCATCGCGTCCTCTGTATCGAGACGAATGTCATGGTTGTCTCTAGGTTGCTGGTGAACCGTCGAGGTTTGGAACTAAGGATTTTGCCGTGGCTCATTTTGGTGATGTTGCGTCTGCTGTATCGAGACGAACGTTAGGGTGACATCTCGTCTGCTGTATCGAGACGGACGTCGAGGTTGTCTCTAGGTTGCTGGTGAACCGTCGAGGTTTGGAACTAGGGATTTTGCCGTGGCTCCATTCGTTTAATGACGTTGCGCCTGCTGTGTCGAGACGAACATTGAGGTGACATCTCGTCTGCTGTATCGAGACGAACGTCAAGGTGGTGACCACTCTGTGCTGATGCGAGATGATCTCCGATTGTCTTTCCGGTTTTATGTGAGTTACCGTAAAGACGTTGAAGCTAGGAATGTGGCCTTCGCTTCATTTGCTTTGTCATGTCTGAATCCCTGCTGGAGGAAGAACGCTGAGGTTGACATTTCGTCTACTGTATCGAGACGAACGTCATGGAGGTGACCACTTCATGTGAGATGGTCTCCGATTGTCTTTCCGGTTTTATGTGAGTTACCGTCAAGACGTCGAAGTTAGGAATGTGGCCTTCGCTTCGTTTGCTTTGTCACGTCCGAATCCCTGCTGGAGGAAGAACGTTGAGGTTGACATTTCGTCTGCTGTATCGAGAACGTCAAGGTGGTGACCACTCTGTGCTGGTGCGAGATGATCTCCGACTGTCTCTCCGGTTTTATGTGAGTTACCGTAAAGACGTTGAAGCTAGGAATGTGGCCTTCGCTTCGTTTGCTTTGTCACGTCCGAATCCCTGCTGGAGGAAGAACGCTGGGGTCGACATTTCGTCTACTGTATCGAGACGAACGTCATGGAGGTGACCACTTCATGTGAGATGGTCTCCGATTGTCTTTTCGGTTTTATGTGAGTTACCGTAAAGACGTTGAAGCTAGGAATGTGGACTTCTCTTCGTTTGCTTTGACTGTGTCTGCTGTATCGAGACGAATGCTGAGGTGGAGCTGGGATTTTGCCGTCACTCCCCTTTGTTTCGACCATGAGGTCTTTTGTTGATGTTGCTTCTGCATCCCGTTGGACTGCGAAGGAACGCCATTGTTGACATCTCGTCTACTGTATCGAGATGGATGTTGAGGTGGAGCTGGGATTTTGCCGCCACTCCGCTTTACTGATCATAGGGTCTTCGGTTGACGTTGCATCTACATCCTGCTGGACTGCGAAGGAATGCCGTTGTTGACATTGCGTCTGCTGCAACGAGACGAACGCTGAGGTGGAGCTGGGATTTTGCCATCGCTCCGCTTGATGGTGTAACATCTGTGTCCTGCTGGAATGAGGAGGCACGCCGTTGTTGGTCTCTAGGCTGTAGATGTAGCCATTGAGACCCTGAAGCTCGGGATCTTCGTTTGCTTTATTTGTTGACATTATGTCTGGGATATTGCGACAGATGTCGAGGTTGTCTTTGGGTTGTCTATGAACCGTCGAGATTTGGCTTCGCTTTCTGGCGGAGCTTGTTGGGAAGGTATGGTTCCCTCTTTGTTTGTGCCCCTGGATTGTATACAGGGATCGATGTAATCTGTAGGGCAAAAGTTTCATTCATTTTCATATTATTATTTTATTTCCGCGATGCTCTATCCTTTCAGCTTTTATATCGCGAAGGTCGCGATTGCCCAATCATTTCGGCTATTTTTCGTGGTGCCCAATCATTTCGGCTATTTATTTTATTTTTACTCGCTGTTTTTTTTATTGCGAGTTGCCCAATCATTTCGGCTATTTCGTATGCATACATTTTTACTTGCTGATTTTGTTTGCAAGTTGCCCCATCATTTCGGCTATTTCGTATGCATTTTTTTTTGGCTCGCTGATTTTTTTTCGCGAGTAGGGGATTTGGGATCTGATACCAATCTTGGCATCAGCATCGCTGCGACTGGAATATTGCCAGGAGCGAATCATCATTTGCCATGAAAGGACTTGGAATTTGATACCGATTTAGGCATCAGCATCGCTACAACTGGGATATTGCCAGGAGCGGATCATCATTTGCCTCTGTCGATGTTGAACAAAGGTGGCTTAGTAAACAGGGTTAAGGGTCCTGTCGGCTAAGGCTTTTGACTTCATGAGCCGTAAGGGTCTCACAAAGGTATTTCTCCCTACAAGTCGTGAGGATCTTGTAGGTGTGTTTTCTCCTTGGGAATCGTGAGGATTCCTAAGTACATGTTCTCTTGTAAGTCGTAAGGATCTTACAAAAGGGTTTTCTCCTTATAAGTCGAGAGGACTTACAAGTGTTGTTTGCTGTACAAGCATATCCCTAGTCACGGATGGGACTTTGTTAGGGAAATATTTATTCGCGCCCGTGGATTGTATACAAGGGTCAATATTGGACTACTTGTAGGGCAATATCAAAGGTTGTGGGGTTGCGTAAGAACAGGTTAAGGTTTCTGTAACTTAAGACTTCCAAATCTTATGAGCCGTAAGGGTCCCACAAGAGAGTTCTCCTTACGAGTCGTGAGGATCTCGCAAGTGTATTTTCTCCTTATGAATCGTGGGGATCCCTAAGTGTGTTGTTCCTTTGTGAGTCGTAAGGATCTCACGCAGGTGGTTTCTCCTTATAGGGTCGAGAGGATCCTATAAGTGTTTCTTTAACGAGGTTGCGCCCTTTCGGGTTTTCACAAACACTCGCCGGTAGCCCTGCTGTTTTTACTCACGGAGCCCTTTCGGGTTTTCATCCGTGCCCTTTTTGCTTATGGACATACCTTTATTATTTTTTTTTTGCTGCTTCTTTTTTTTCTTCTTTTTTTTTACGAGGTCGCGCCCTTTCAGGTTTTCACGAACACTCGCCGGTAGCCCTGCTGTTTTTACTCACGGAGCCCTTTCGGGTTTTCATCCGTGCCCATTTTGCTTGTGGACGTACCGTTTTTTTTTATTTTTTTATTTGTTGTTTTTTTTTAACACGTCAGCCTGAAGATGCTGCGGGTTGGGAGTAGTTTAACGACGTTTCGGTCATTTGCAAGTTTTAGGACATTGCGGTCCGTCGTTAGTTTAAGGACATCTCGGTCCGTTGTTAGTTTAAGGACGTTTCGGTCCGTTATCCAGTTTTAGGACGTAGTGGTCCGTTAGGCTTTCTCTATGAATGAGCATGATGCCCCCGGCGTGTCCATATTTTTCGGAGCATGCGGTTGTGGAGGGTTTACCTTCCAGCTTTCAGACAGCGTGAACTTGCCTTGCAGGTATTGATCCTCGATCCATCCCTTAAAGACGAAACAATCCTCAATCGGGTGACTTACCGTTTGGTGGTAAGGGCAATAATTGGGATTATTAAGATCGCCTGGCTGCAACGGACGTTTTGGATTCGGCAGATTAATGAGTCTGTTGCGCACTGCCAGTTCGAACAGTCTTCTCGTTTTATTCTGAGGAAATGAGTAATGACGTCCTAGCATCTCTTCGAGAGATGGGCGTGGACGCACGTTGTTTTGGCGAGCGACCAGCTTTGAGTTGCTCGACCGTTGCTGAGCGTTGGCGACGATGATCGCTTTTCCTTTCTCATTTCGAGGATCGGGTCTTGGAGGAGACGGTCTATGGCCTATCTGGTCCATTTGGGCTAATTTGTCGATCAAGGCCTGGAAGGTGGTCGGCCTGAAGAACATCATGAATTGCGAGATGGTCGCCTGCGGATCGAGAGTGCCCACAAACATGCCTACCGCAGGTGCCTCTTCTATGCGTTGTTCGCATTTCGACCATAGGTTTCGCCATCGTGTTGCGTATTGGACCCACGTTTCGCCTGGCCTTATCCTGGCATTTATCAGTGCTGTTATCGGGGTGCGTTCACTAGCACTCGCGAATCTTTGTGTAAACAGCAGTTCCATCTCTGCAAATGTTTTGACAGAGTCGTTAGGTAGCTCCGAATACCATTCAAAGGCTGTTTCTGCTAAGCTGCCGACGAATTGACGTAGCAACAATTTGTCATCGCCTCCAGTATTGCCGCATAAGGCCCTGAATTGAGCGACATGCTGATGCGGATTCCCTGTCCCTTTATATACATGGAATTTAGGGATCGTATATCCTGGCGGGTAATTGATTTGGTCATACCAGCTCGGATACGGTCGTCCGGTTCTAACAATTTGCCCAGCCGCTTCATTCGCCTGATGAACCCGGATCTGCTGAGCTATATATTCGTCTACGTCGACTTTGGAGATTGCCTCCTCCTTGGCTGTTGACAGAGCCGGCGGAGGATTTGACGTTTCTCCCCTGTCGTCTTCAAGGACGATCGGAGGCTCTTCATCAGGAGGGTCCGGCTGTAACATCATCCCTACCATATCTTGGAAGAGGAGTACCATCTGTTTTATGTTAGCCGCTTGCTCTGCAGCTTCTTTGTCCCTCTTTTCGAGGACTCTGCGTAAAAAGTCAGCGTCCGTTTCTTGTTCTTGACGCTCATCCGAGGATGTTTCAGAGCTTTCTTTTGGCCCAGTGAGTGCAGCCATTGTAGTCATCATTTCCCGAAGCTTTTGTTGTTGCTCTTGGGCTTTCGTCACGGATCGGGTGAGCGGTCGGTGGCCCGTAGAAGTGCGGCTTTCCTCCTTTCCAAAAGCCATATAAACTGTGTGCACTACCATGCCCCCAGACTTGGGGCGTTTGTGTTCGGTGTCTTTGCAATTTGCCGAAGACACAGGGGCTTTTTGCGGCCTCCTTTTTTGAGTGATTGGAGTTAAGGGAGCCGTTGTAGTGGGCACCCAAGTAGCTTTTGCTTTTTGTGGTTTGACAGAGTAATCCTTCCCCTGCCGAACCTTCATCTTTTTCTGTCATCGGAGGCAGTCTTGATCGATCACCGACTCTTGGACCCGTCGCCAGACTTTGTAAATTTTAGAGGACAGCCGTTGAGGGGGCCGCTCTAACTTCTTCTCTGGAGTATTCTCCACTGGTGAAGGAGTTTGGTTTATGTCACGACCCAAATTTGGCCCGTAACCGGCACTTAAATTACGTAACGTCTAAAGGCGTACGCAACTTAAGTAAGCCGAAACCCAGAAATCTAAACCACGCAAAAATGGATCAACGGAGAAAAACATAGTTTTAAATATTCGGAAATTTTCAAGTAAAAATCTTTAAGTTTAGTTTTCGTTCTTAAAAATTTTGGCAGCACCTCCTTTGTAAAAACTAACCCCGAAAACGGGTACAACATAGATAATAATAAAAGCATCCCAAACGGGAGCAAATCACGCCCAACGGCGGAGACAACCACCACAACATATATACGACGCCGAAGCGAAGAAATATAAAAGAAAACTGCATAAAGAAGTAAAACTTTTCAACAAAAACCGGCTCCCACGAGCACGGCACCCAAAGTCACCACAAAATATAACACTGAATCCTCACAAGTCGTCTCTAAGTCATATACAACATAGTGGTAGATGGAGAATACTAGATCCAACAAAAAAATATACAAAGTACAAACAGATAACCGCAACCCACCTAAAAGCAAAGCTTCACAGCCAACCGTAGCGGTATCCGCAAAAGTAGAGATGAAAAGATGCCCTGCCGCGACTACTCAGAGGGTAAGTCCTGCACAACACTGTGGCACAACGGGGGTGAGTTGCCAACTCGTGAATAGTAAATAACATCATACAGTAATCGCAAGTATGCATGAACAGCGATCTATCTATCACAAGTAATCCGATAGCATAAGTATGATAAGTGAATATGCAACAATCATGTAAAGGTACATCACCAGGGTACTACAACTACATGAAACAATGCATATCAACATAATCCTGAGTGTGGGATGATATAATATAAAATCTCATGCAAAAATCATCAGCATGGAAAAACACCAGTGTCCCTCACTGACACATCAAATCCCAATTCCTCAGGCACCGCATCCTAAGATCGGCCCTCAAATCCTGTATGTCTCACGAAAACCTGAGTGTCAATCACCGACACTCGAAACATCATGAAACCCGTGTCTAGCATCGACACGTAAATCCTCATAACTCAGGCACTGTCACCATGACTAGCCCTGACGATATGTCATACCTCACTCCGGTCGGTATCTCCATGATAACCGCCGAGTCCAAATACAATCACCGGTAGGTAGTGGTCCCACCGTCAGGTTTATCGTCTACACCACGAAATCACCACTCACCCCGGGGTACCATACCGGGTCCACCATGTACCCGCAGACGGTGCATCCCGCTCCTCGAATCGGGTATCACAAGCCAAATCTCAGAATCGAGAAATCACATGGTGGACGCATCAAATATCATATCAAGAGAAACCGGGTTTTCAAATAATACAAAGTTTTCTTGAAAATATCCCCCACGGTTCTCAAATCCATAAATCATATGAAATCCATATCTCAATGCGTAAAATCCATATAAAACTGATATATGCAACATAAAACATCAATATGAGCATATAGAGGGAAAACCGCTCTTTAAATTGAATCTAGCTTTAAAACACATCATGCGGTTCCCAATTCCTTCGAAAATAAATGCAGTCTCATATGAAGTGTACATGTAAGTGTAGCAGGGTTTAAGTATCTACATGTAATCAAGTACGAGGGTGTACATGTCAATATGTATGCATGATGTATAGGTAATTATAACAAGATATAAGTGAAGTGGAATAGGGTTCACTACCTTAACTATTCCTGCCCAATACAATATCACGTATGTATGTGTTCACAGTATTTCATATGCACAATAGAATATGAGTTACTACTCTAATCATTCCTATCCACTATCATATCACATATGTAGGTGTTTGTGCGTGTCATGGCAATTACAGACGGTGTGGGTGTAGCATACAATTTAGTGCTCGTGCAACATGAACCGTCAGTAATGTGTTATATCTAAAGGTACGAGTCAAGTACAACAGATAATGCTATGCAATGACATTCATATGAAAGTAACTAATATGCAAATACATGCAGCTATCATATCATATTCGCCCCGACGCATAACGCCATACGGGCGATTTCCCCGTAGATGTTAAATCTACTCACCGATGGTCTCGAGCTAAGAAAATTCGACCACCTGCTTCCCCTTGTCCGCAGCACCCGAAGTCCCTGCTTGCGAACCTAAAATTTCATAAATACAACACATAAGCTAAATATCCTATAATGACGGAAAGACAACGAAACGCGACGAAAACGTCCGGAAAATTACACTGCGCGCTTAGCGCATCTATCGCGCACGATACCGGCCAAAACCCTAATTGGGGTCGCTAAGCTACAAAACACCACGTCTGGACCCCGATCGTCCCGATCGCGCAACACAACACAAAAATTACGAGGAATACACTGGATATAACCTCGCAACTACCAAACAAACCCTACGTCGGAAAACCCCAAAATCTAGTAAGCAACCTATCGCAATATATCGCACTAGATTCAAGATAACACAAATCTAACAATTACAAATACCTTAAAATAGCTTAACTAAGCTATTTAAACCAATCCTATATATTTAAACCAATCCTATATTTTTAACACTCGCTAATTATGTTTTAGCAAAAATCTAGTAAGCAATTTTGCTTAATTAAACAAAATGCTTATTAGCAAATTTTAACACTTTCTACTAGATTATTCTTTTCCAAAACACAATTTAACACTTGAATTAAACACTAATCACTTAATCAAAATTTAACCCTAACATGAATTTCTTAAACCAAATATAATGAATTAATCAAGATTTAAATGCTAAACTAAGCACTTAACTAGTTAACTAAATTAGCTAGTTAAAGATTAAAGCAATTAATTATGGATTAAGGTAAGAAATTATACCTCCTCAAGAACACCAAAAAGAACTTAGATCCATCACTTTAGCCTCCAAAACTCAAGCTTTGATGAAGATCCATGAAGGATTAGTGAAGGAAAAAGGTTTAATATTTATATATGAATTTTTGGATTTATTTTTGGATATCTTTTTGTGTTTTTGAAAGGAAATGAGAGAGAAATGAGCATGGAATTATCTTGGACAGAAATGGGGGAGTTAGGGTCGGCCAAGGTGAGTGGGGGGGGGGGTTTGTGTAATATTTTGTAAAGAAAAAGCAAGGAAAAAGAGAATTAAATGCTAATTAATGCATATTTGCCACCATTACACCCTTTTCTTTTAATTTTTAAAACACACCATTAGTCACCAAAAAATATCTAGATTTTTAAAAAGAACATTCTAAAATAATTCTAGTGACAAAATTAATTTATTCACAAAAATAAAAATTTTCCCGATTTACGTGCACAAAACACCGCTTAAAATAATATTTTTTTTCGGGAAAAAATCTATCTGAACCAAAACCTCCCAAATACTCCTAAAGTTCGCGCACAAGCTTTATTTTGGCCAAATTAGGTGTCGGTAAGCTTATACGGTCGTTTGATCGAAATCGGGTTAAAACGGGAAAAACCGACAATTTTGCCCTAAAACGGGAAAATTCGCAAAACGATTTCTAAAACGTTACAGTTCAACATCGCAGTAGGAGAATTTCTGGGCACCTTGTTGAGCAGTTCAAAGCTGTTCTTGGTTGGAACAGCAGTATCGATTCTCACCATCGGAGCTGACGGAGTTATCCCAGAGGGGGAGTTGCCCCCAGCCTTCCTAACTCGGCGCCAGTAGCGACGTCGAGCATGTCGTGCTGATGGAATTGTTTCAGATATAGGGGTGACCTCCTCATGCCCCCTGTGTTGGTCAGAATATACTGGTACCAGCCTTTTAAAGATCGACGTCCGTTGAACGGGGACGGCCAACCTGTCAGAATCGGGCTTCCGAACATGGGAAGCAACCTTGGTGACTTCGCCAAGAACGGGAGCTGGGATGGCTATCCGCTTCGGGATAACGCCTTCTGGTATGGCAGGCTTCTCCATGGGCCCGATGGAGCTCTGGCCTAATCCATTAAAACCTGAAGCAGTGGAGTTGGACGACCTATTGAGAGGGGTCGCGGCAGTGGTAAGTCGATCGAAGACCGACTTCTTTGGAGCTTCTTGCAATGTCATTGGGGCGTTGAAGCTCATTGGTGGGAGCATGGTCCCAAAAAATAGTCCAGTGGTGGCTTGAGCCACTTGCTCCACCGGCATTTTGAAAAGGGAGGCCGCTTTGGGCCCATAAGTCACTCCTCCAGTAATGACGGAGCGAGAGTTGTTGTTACAGTCAGTGCAGTTTGAAGCCATTGATCTTCTGTTTTCTGCACGGAGCAAGACACCAAATCTTTTTTTATTTTTATTTAGGCCTTGCCCAGAAAGGATGCAGAGCATCAATTTATTTTGGGCTCTGCCCTTTTAGGAATGATGCAAGGCATCAATTTTATTTGGGCTCTGCCCTTGTATAAAGGATGCAAAGCATCAATTTATTTGGGCTCTGCCCATTTATTGCCTTGCAATTTATTTTGGCCTGTCAGGTCATTTTGATTTGGGCCTGGCCCTTTAAGTAATGCATTGCATTTGTGCAAAGCACTGTCAATTTGAGAACCTTTTAGGTTCAAGAACCGATGGTTCATAAAACAAGTGCAAGGCACTATTTGATTTAGATTTAAGAAAAAACAAGTTTTTTCTCGTTTTTCTTATCTCAGAGAACCAAAGGTTCATAGCAAGTGCAAGGCACCATTTTTATTATTTTTATTTATTTGCTGAAGATCATTGATCTTTTTCTTAGATCCATGATCTATTCCTAAGAGAATTCTTTCTTCTTTTAAAAGGTTTTTACCTTCTTTTTTTTTTGTTCTCCTGCAGTTCTCCAAAGTTCTCTTCTTTCTTTTTTTTAAAACCAGATTCTCCCCCCTTTGAAATGAGGTCTGGGGTCCTTTTTATAGTGCTCAAAAATTAGTTAAATTTGTTAAAAAGATCTTTTTCTGAGTGATTTGGGGAATTTTCCCCACCGTTGGATCTTTGATCCAAAGGCCCCTGTTTTACAAAAGAAATCTTCTTGTTTTAACAAGATTTATTCTGTTTTGCGCAACTCTCCCAGTGAGTGACACGTGTCGCGCAGCAAAACGCTTGCGCAACAGCGCTTGCGCAACTGCGCAGACACGTGTCGCGCAGTGAAGCACTTGCGCAACAACGCTTTGCGCAACTGCGCAGACACGTGTCGCGCAGTGATAGCGCTTGCATAACTGCGCAGACACGTATCGCGCAGCCGTGCGCTTGCGCAACTGCGCAGACACGTGTCGCGCTGCCGTGCGCTTGCGCAGTTGTGCTTGCGCAACTGCGCAGACACGTGTCGCGCTGCCGTGCGCTTGCACAGCTGTGCTTGCGCAACTGCGTGTCGCGCAGCGGTGCGCTTGCGCAACTGCGCAGACACGTGTCGCGCTGCGGTGCGCTTGTGCAGTTGAGTGTTGCTTATGTTTTTTTTTAAAGAGCCTTGCTCTGATTATACGTACTGCCTTGGGCGTTGCGCTGACGTATCAACTTCTGACACATGGCGCGTTGCGCGCAGCGAAAAGAATCTGAAGCGTTGCTTCATTCATTAAAGTTTTAATTTTTCAAAGCAAAGCTTTATTTCTGATTGGGGGAAGATGAAGCGTTGCTTCATCTCCCGCCTTGGAATTTGAACAGAGCTTTGCTCTGATTAGGGTAAATAGGGATCTCGGCCCTTGCCTCGTCGACTGAGGAGCAGGATATTCCAACTGAATACCACGATGCAAAACAAAAGAGAACGTCCTTGCAATAACAGCTTTTTGAAAAGTGTTCCAACAACATCAGAATATGTTTGTTTTTAACTTGCATTGATCCGAATCAACGCAGTCCCATCAATTGATCACACCAGTAAAGAACGAAAATAATGATGTACGTATATGCCATCCGCATTCGCCACTGGGTCCCGTCATTACCCGTTAGGTTACTTAACTAACGACAGAGCGGGGACTGGACTAGCGCGGATGCAAAACATATACAACATCTACTAGTATATATATCAATATATAATATTTCGCTCAAGGCGTGATAAAATGCAACATCACAGAAATGTACAGCATCACAGAACAATACAGATATCTGGGATCCCCGGGTTTCACAGAGCCGCTACTGAAACCCGACGTTCCCCTGGTCGTGTGTGTTAGTGTATATGCCCTAGAGGCCATTACTGTATCATACTAGTTTGTATATTACTTAATGGAAGGTTGGGATATTCACCTTGTATAAACAATCTTGCTCAATATAGTAGTATGCTACTTGGTTTGTTTCTACTTCAATGTGTACTTGTGTTTATTTTAGTATATCACCTATACACATTAGTGGAGCCCTTAGGATCTTTGCTTGATTACCAGCGTTGTGATGGCAGTCACTCTAGTGGGGGCTGGGTAATCTATAAGCACATCCTTATACAGGTCCCTAGTCGCAGGACTATCGAGACAGGGCATCGATACTCCGGAGTAGACTAGCGTATGAGCTTCTCATCCCAGTGTGGGAGATGGTCTATCCCACAGCCATCAGTACGTCGTACTGGAGATAGTATACGGGTGCTCGTTAGGTTACGAGTACACTGGACAGGACTCGTCGGGAACTGACAGGTTGGTATTATACCTATCGTCAGTTATCAGTTCCTAGGTGACATGAGTACAGCTTAGTCCGCTGATTTGACACTGTCACTTCGCCTCGAGTGTGTTCCCACTGTACTTTGATTACTACCCTACCACGGCTCAAAGGAGTCATGCAAACAGGTAGTAGTTGGGTACAGTCCCGAAGCATTTGGAGGCAGTGATGGTTAGACAGGATTCGTCTCTCCCGGTATTGGGGGTTGACATCGCGCTGTGTCTAGGAGAGCCATTACACGAGTAGTCCCTGGCCAGGGCAATCGAGATATACTGGTAGGTTTCCAGTGTTATCTCAGGGTGTTTTGGGCTTCACTCCGACACGACTTGTACCGCTATTAGGGGACTGACGTTTACCGCCCCCTAGGCCCGCCATGCGATGTATCAAACGAACATACCGGACTGTACGGAGATTGTCACATTCAGACTCAGTAGGAGTTCAGATGGGGTTCACCTCGTCAGTCTTCTTGTCGGCATCTACCTGGGGACCGTTACGCACAGCTAGTGCCGCTTGCGGTCTGTGGTTAAACCCACTGCCAGCGTAGTGTCGAGTCTTTAGAGTCCCACACAGAGGGCTATTCGCTTTTGGGCAAAACAAAGTAGAGGTCGCATGGTTTTGCGACAGGGTTCGTTCTCATCCGCGCACTTGTGCACGTTTGGAGTCCGAACGGATATTACTAGCCGGCTCTGGTTTGAGCCAGATACTAGTATATGTTTTGGGGTTAGTTTTATCTCTTTGTGTTCATGTTCCTCGGAACAAGAATGCGGGTGTGTATGCACAGTTGTTTGAGGCGGAGGAAGAGGATTTTCATTAGGGTTTCGGAACGGGTGTGTATGCACAGTTGACAGTCGTCTTTTTCCAAACCCTAATGAATTTGTGATATATCAATTAATAATATTAATTAAATGAAATTATGTTATGGTTGGGTTTGTTGACTTGTTGACCATGGTTGAAAGTTTGACCATTATCATTACATATCAAAGATGCTCTTTGATTCTAGCAAAACCATTTAATGAATGTAATGATAATAGTCATTCCAAACCATCCATCAACTATTTCATTTTTATTATTATTGTTAATTTGATATTCTTTTCTTTTTGGTTATGGTTGTAGAATGAGAAGGATATTATTCATTCTATCATAACACTTCTCTCTCCTCTCTTCTTCTTCCTCCTCCTCTAGTTCAAGGAGCTTCCTTCTCATGTGTTGAGAATCCCTCTCCTTGAGATAAAAACACCCCAAAGCCACTCTCTACTCACTCTAGGGTTAGAGGTTTAGCAAGCCAAAGATCCTTGTTCTCTCAAAGTTCGAGAAAGGAGCCCGAAGGTTGAACCCTCAGATGGATCTATCTTTGACGGAAGAAGGCGACGAGGAAAGCACCATCCAAGCTCTACAAAGGTTTCAAGAAGAAGGAGTTCAAGTTAGGTATAACATCTTTTCCGAGTAGCTAACTCTCTTTAGCTTTTTAGCTAGTTTAGTTTAGAAAAGATCCCGACTTTTGTTAGTCCATGTTGCCTTATGCGCTAAAAATTTGTTTTTTATACTGTTTCCGCCTCCCCGCAAGAACCGGGGTTGGCAACGTGGACTTACAGTGGTATCAGAGCCTAACTAAACTTAAACTAGCTAAGTAGTAAAGTGTACGGAAGTTCGATCGGAAAAATCACAAAAACCTAAAAGATAAAAACCCTAACTTTCTGTTGAAATTTTTTGTGCTCAAAAGATAAAAAGTTTTACTCCTAAAATCGGCTCAGGGTTTTGTGAAGACACCCACCAAAAACGGTCGCCTAATTCCTTCAAACCGCCGCGGTTCCGCGGAGATAGTATGCATTTGCCGCGGAACCGCCGCCGTTTAGGCTCCTCTCACGACCGGGTTTTGTGCAGTGTTCTTCTGGTAGGGTTTTGGGATTTTTAAGATGGTTTATATGTTCCTAGGTTTTCCAGAAAAGAAATTTGTTTTTGGGGTCCTATAAATCCGTATTTTTGGATCGAACTTCACTATACTTTGACTAATATGTTATATCTGTGATGTTTGAATGTATTGAACGTCGGCTAATCGCTATATGTCGATTAGTCGGGGTTATACATATCAGTGATCTGTGATTAATGATGGTATGTGTATATGAATGCGTTGGACTGTCGCAGGTGAATAGCCGGGGTGGATGTGAGATGAGCTTTTCTTTTTCTTTCATTTATGTAATATGTAAATTGATGTAATATTATTATTTGTTTGGCCTCACAACCGGGTCGGGGTTGTAGCCGTCATTGTATAATTCTTTTTACTGTTTTTGCTCCTAGGATAGACCCATGGAGGGGGTGCACAAACTACCGGGTATCTCGAAGTGCCGAGTGGCCTACTCACGGTGGTGAGGGAGGTTGCTTCGCTTCGTATACTTGGCGGGTAGTTTGCCGCACCCGTAGGGGTCTTGGGTGGGGTTTTGGCTATTCACCGCGACCGTGTAATCCTGTCACGACCCGAAAGAGCACGTGACTGGCCCTTGAACCATATGAAGTCTATAGGACCCCATCTGATCCAAGTAAGCCAAAAGCCCAGCAATCTAAAACCATTTAAAGAGCAAATAAGGAAAACCGGTTTTTGAAAAGTAAGGAAATCATGTTTCGATAATCAAAGTTTTTAAATAACTAAGCCGAAAATGCATTTTTAAAATGTGTAACCTTTTCTGAAAATTTCGGCAGAGTTTCCTTTGTAAAAACTGGCTCCGAACGGGGTACAACAAGAATAATATATATGAAATGATAAAAGGCATCCCCAAGCGGAAGCTAGCTCTTCGTCAATCGACGGTCACAACCACGCAAGCAATAATAATATACAACGCCAAAGGGCGAGGATTAAATCCAAAAAAAGAACTCAAAACAGCCAGAAAACCGTAATACTACAAGCGCGACTCTAAGGTCGAAATAATACAACACTGTTTTCTAAGTCTGAAACAATATACAAGTTTTGGGTTGATGGAATTACTAGATACAATAAATAATACACGAACAATGGCGGTTCTGATACAAAGAACCCACCTACCAACGCAAGTCACCCGTATGGAAGCAGTGTGCCAGAAATGCCGCTATGGAATCTGTACGGCAAAACCTGCAAGGACTGTGGCACAACGGGGGTGAGTTGCCAACTCGTGAATAGAAAATATCTACAAGCAGAGATCGAATGCATGACCCATCCTAGGTAAATACGATCAGATATAAATAAACCTCAATATGAATAAGTCTGAAACATGCTAGACTGGCAATGTAATCTCTATACATGAGTGTAGTGCCAAGTGCTCGTGCTAGTGCCTCAGGTAATAGCATGTCAAGAATATGAGGTACAATCAATGAAAACAATATGCATGTACGTGGATCCCGTCCACTCGTCACCCAATGACAATAACCATCATGCATGTAAATATCATCAGCATATGCATGGAAATATGAGGATATAAACCACCTGTGTCCCTCGCGACACGTCAAAATCATGGAACCGGAGTGCCCAGCATCGGCACTCGAAAACATCATGAAAACTGTGCCCAGCATCGGCACGTAAATCCTCATATATCGGGCTCCGTCAGTCCGGATCGGCCCACAGGCTCTGTCTGCGGTATCAGCCCTCGGCCCCGGCAGTACGCCTATATCCATCTATCGACTCTGGTCGGTATCCTCCGGATGACCGCCAGGTCCAACAAAATCACCGGTAGGTACTCGCCTGCCTCCAGACTCAATCGGCAAAGCTCATCGATCATCTTGCCGAGGGGAACCATACCGGGTCCACCATGTACCCGCAATCGGCTCGTCCACTCCTCGATTCGGGTTACACATGTCGCTCTCAGCACCGAGAAAACACATGGTGGACGCACTGAAATATCATATCAAGGGTAACCGGGTTTTCAAACAAATACATATCCTCTTTGAAAACACCCACGGTTCCCAAAAACCAGAAATATCATGGAAACAGCATATCTCAATGCGTATAATCAGAAAGCAGCATGTATGCGACATATAGCAGAAATGTAAGCATATCAATATGTCATGCAGGGGTCATATCCTGAATGCAACAGTACTATAGTGTAGTGACATGGCAATTATCGATGATGAAGTGTGTGAGCCGGCAACAGTGTACGTGGAACATACGCATCATCGATAATGGTGCTGGTGTCCTAGCAGCATGACTGAAATATATCAACAATATAAGCGATGCAATACAAACAGCATGAATGTGCGGAATCAAGTAATCAACGCAACAGTAGAGAACCTGCCTCAGTAGCTAAATCATGCAACCTTGCCTTTTGAAATAAGACGAATCAGGGCTTTTGGTAAAATAAGGGCTACGGTGTTTTAAGAAAAGATGCGCCTTTTTAAATATCCGTATAAACCCTTTTGCTTATCTTTAAAATATCCCCGATTCGTTAGTTTTGAAATAGGTATGACTCGGGTCTAGTCTAACGCCTACTATGCGAACTACGGACCCACAGTCAAGCCAAAAGAGAGGGGTATGGAAACCACCTAAATCTGAGTCGATATCACATATCTCATCACATGACAGGCATCACTACCATCATATCACATCCCCAATACGACTCTGTCATGTCGCCAAATCTCACGTATCATCCTCAAAACCCGTATATAAATACATAGTCCCATACCCATGTGTAGATATACCCACCACCATATGCGCACAGATATATGAAAGAATGTATGCAAGTATGTGTGTATGTGGGAGTGTGGGTGCAACCACTACTCTAGGGTTTCGCACTACTCAACCAATACATCCTTATCACCAATATCCATTATTACTATCAATAACCCTAAACAACACATAATAAATATATGTGTGTATACGTATTCGTATACATCACCACGGACTGCAGGGGTGCTATACGCCATCCACCCGACTTCTCCCTGTAGATATAAATCTACTCACCTTGCTTCTCATGTGTCGGTGCCGATGTCGCCATCTTCATCTTCTTTGCCTCAACATCTCTTAGGGTACCTACAAGTATATCACAACGCTAAAGCACATGAAAATCACATCGGAAACCAAAATAGCACACGCTACGCGCATAGGTAAAAACCTATCGACTCGCATGTAAACACGTTCAATATCCACTTGTCGTTGACGTCCAAACGCCACCCGACAGGAATGAATCACCAAATACCAAAATGCATGCTAAAACAAGTCTCAAATTATACACCAACATAGGAAAATCAACCCAGATTTCACCCTAGATGGAATCAGTCAAAACTAGAAGTACCCAGGGTCAATACTGGAGGAAATGGGGGCATGCACAGAAAATGAGGCAATTCCACCCTGCTCTGGCCGCAAATTGCGGCCAGAATGGGAGAATTGGCGGCCTAGTAAGGGAGTTGGGAGCTAGGGTTTGGGATGGTGGTTCACTGGTGCCTGCACATCTCACTGTTAACTCAGTTTCATTTTTAGAGTCTCGGGGTAATAGCAGATTACACAAAACAGTGACAGATTTCCAGTTTTTTCCGATATCGGTTCCGTAATTCCGTATTCTGGTTTACAAGTTCAGGTTTGGGTTCAAATTAGCATCACACAAGGGATTCTAAGGTCACCACGATCCTCTATTTCATCTTAAGTTTCAGTTTTACCCTAAACCCTAACTTGAATTCTCTAAAATCCACAAACATCACAATATCGATATGAAACTAGAATAGATACACAAGGAATTGAAATACTACTCTATAGGTGCAGAAATTATCTCCTTTGGCAACTCAAGAAAATTCTTGAGTTGCCCAAAGTCCTCCAAATCCAATCTTGCTAGGTTCAATGTGTAGCTAGTGAGCTTGGGAGTAAGTTTTGTGAAGTGGGAATGAGGTTTTGGCTTGGATTTCATTGTGGATCTATGAAGTGAAGGGGAGGGAAATGAGAGGGAGCAGGAGCAGCAGCAGCTCTAGAAGAAGAGGGGAGAGAAAATGAGAAGGGAATGATGGGGGCATGGCTCAAAAGGGAAAGTTGACCTATACCTACCCCCTCTCTCTCATCATTCCATTTCCTTTTTCCTATCTTTTCTTTTCTTTTCTAAACTCTTCTCACTTGAATAGTGAACCCAAAAGAAAAACCATGGCCAAAGAATGTAACACAAGTGTAACAAGTGTGGAAAATGATATGTGCACATTTTTGCACAAAAATGCTAAAAATCCAATTAGCGATTTTTAATCGCGATTAGCACTAAATTAGCATATAACTAATCTTAAAAACTTTAAAATGGCATAATTCCATAAAATACCTTATTTTAGAATTTTCCGAAATTTTCTCCCATTTATTTGTATTTAATTATACCAGAATATTAAAATATTCATTAAAATAATATTAAATTATAAAATTTCCCCAAAATCATATTTTATTATTTTGAAGACGTTACAAATCCGCTTTTCGTTGCAGGCTCGAATGGATTGCGGATTTCTAGTATATCC
Organism: Agapanthus africanus; assembly: GCA_030015575.1. Taxonomy (NCBI): domain Eukaryota; kingdom Viridiplantae; phylum Streptophyta; class Magnoliopsida; order Asparagales; family Amaryllidaceae; genus Agapanthus; species Agapanthus africanus. The sequence goes on along the minus strand of JASDDO010000016.1, from coordinate 265,840,701 downwards.
AATGTATTCATCTGTGATCTGTAATGTCTATCATTGCTTTACATTTATAATTATTTAGGCGTTGCTTATGTTTTACAGCCGCGCTAGCCCAGCCCCCGCTCTGTCGTTAGTTAAGTAACCTAACGAGTGATGACGGGGCCCCGTGGCGAATGCGAATGGCATAAGCGTACGTCATATTTTGGTTGTTTTCTGCAATGGTAGGATTAATTGATGGGACGCATTAAAAGAACTAATACAAGAATATCACGCATTAAAAGAACTAATGCAAGATAATAAACCAAGCAAAAGTCGTTGGAACACTTTCGAAAAACCACTCGGTTCTTTTCAAAACTAACTTTTAAATGCGGAACTTGAGCCGCTCCTTTTAAAAGCTATCTTGTACCATCGATTATATCAAGTTCACTACGTTCACGGTTTAGCCAAAACCATTCGTAGCCCTCCGTCGTTTCACATGAATAGTCAATAGTATTCAAGCTGTGTTTGTTGGCCAAAGTCAAGGCATAATGATTGGTAGCTATTGGGTATTCATGTGCAGCATAGATAGATGCGTTGATTTGGAACAATCGTACTGCCTTGTTGGCCAAAGTCAAGGGTAGGTACGGGTGGATTCAAATTAACCTGGAGAACGACGGGAAGAACTTGACATGTGACTTATGATTTGTTGGCCAAAGTCAAGGTCATAAGAGCATGGGGCAAAAATCCACATCGGGAGTTTCATAAGTACTGAAACTTGCTAGATTTGCATACCATTTGGAGTGTGGTGATTCTGGTAGGATTCCTTCAGTTTCGTCACGCGATGATATTTGGATCCCGATCCTACTGTGAGTATATGCTACTCCTCGGGAAATTTCTCACTAAACGATCAATGCTATAAACCTAGTAGGTGCTTAGAAAGGTGTTAGCGGGGCTATGCCCCCAGGGAAAAGAGGTTATTTAATTAAGGAACTTCGCGAAAGCGTTGGAAAACCTCCCTCGAAGTACCGACACTGGCCTGGCTGAACGGTTAAGCAAGTATTGTGCGGTGGGATTGATCCCGACTAATTCTTCCTTTATGGTTTGAGGAGGGATTCGAGAGACAGTGGGAGCCATCCTGTTTAGAAAAACTAAAAACCATTCTAAACTTGCAAGAGCATCGTGCTAAGTGTTTCTTCTCTCTCTCCTAATTGCAGCGACCAATCGACATGACTGGACTTAAGTTACTTCTAGATAAAAATATACTGACAGGGCCAAACTACAAAGATTGGCTCAGGAATGTCAAAATGGCAATCACTTACGACAAGCTGGGGTATCTTCTTACCACCAAAGCTCCCCCCGTCCAAGTCCCACCTCCAGCGTCGCGGATAAGGAAATCCGTAAAACCTGGGAGATTGATAGCGCGAAGGCCAAGTGCCTCGTACTTGCCTCGATGGACAATGAACATCAGAGGAGGCACGAGAATATGGACCTTGAATCCATATTTCTCCATACAAAAGAACTGTATGGAGAGCAATCTCGTATTGCAAGATATGAAGTGTCGAAGAAGTTATTTTCGGCAAAGTTGGCCATCGGATCATCGGTAGCGGAACACGTGCTTAAGATGATTGGCTTCATTGAGGAGCTCGCGGAACTTGGAACCACGTTGGAGAATGAGCTCTATACGGACTTGATTCTCCAGTCCCTTCCTTCCACTTACGCCCAGTTTATACTGAACTTCAACTTACAAGAAAAAGAGGTTGAACTTTCAGAACTCCTCAACATGCAGAGGAGCGCAGAGGGCACCCTACAGAAAAGTAGGGAAACATCTGTTGGAGATAGTGCCCTCATAGTCAATTATTGGATCACAGGTACGTGATTGCAATGATTGCGGAGGACCTATACCGGTAGGACAGTCTTACTCAAGATGATAGTATGCTATCTGGTTTGCCTTTATCAGTCGTGTACATGTTCAGGTGACTGATTACATGTTACACTTTGATAGAGCCCTTAGGATCTTGCTTTACTACCAACAGTATGATGGCGATCATATACGTGAGAGTTGGGTGGTTTTAATGCATATCCTTAATTGTGGTCCCTAGTCGTGGGAGTTTCGAGACAGGGCATCGATACTCCGGAGTAGACTAGTGTGTACAGTCGAGACCCCGACGAGGGGCGGTGGCCGGTCTCACAAGCCACTGGTGTCAGTTGGATCACCTAAGATGTATACAGGTGCTCATCGGGTTATGAGTACACCGGACAGGACTCGCCGGGAACCTGCTAGTTGGTATTATACATATCGTCAGATAGCAGTTCCCTGGTGACATGTGTACAGGTTAGTTCATCGACCTGAGGTCGTCATTTGTCTCGTGTGAGTTCCCACTGTGCTTTGATTTCTACCCTACCACGGCTCAAAGGAGTCGTGCAAACAGGTAGCTTTTGGGTACAGTCCCGAGCCATATGGAGGCACGTGAGCGGATCGGCAGGGGATTCGTCTCTCCCGGTATTGGGGGCGAGATCGTGCTGTGTCTAGGAGAGCCATTACACAAAGCCCACGGCCGTGGCAGGAGATTTACTGGTAGGTACTCCAGTAGTATCTCAGGGTGTTATTGGGCTACACTCCGACACGACTTATACTGCTATTGGGGGTCTGACGTTACTAGCCCCCTAGGCAGATATGCGATACTCATAGACGAACGGACCGGACTGTATATACATTGTCACTGTTAGGCTCAGTAGGGTTTTCCGGATGAGTTCGCTCATCGGCATCCCTTGAGGTCAGTCCATGGGCAGCCGTTACGCATTGCAAGTGCCGCTGACGGTTTGTGGTTAAACCCACTGCCAGGGTATTGACGAGTCATTAGAGTCCCCCACAGACAGTTTCCCAAGTTCGGGCGAAACGTTGTAGAGGCCGTATGGATTTATGGCAGGGTTCGGAAAATGCACGTGCGTTTACGCACGTGTTATTTTTCGGGCAGATGATACTGGTCGGCTTTAGTTTAAGCCGGATCCGAGTATTATATTGAGTAGGTATAATATCTTTGTCTCAGTTGCATTTGTATTCGGTCGTAATACAAATGTGGGTATATTTATACAGTTTCGGGGTTATCCTGAAAGTCGTTTCAGGATCACTTTTGGAAGTTGCCAGTTTCCAGTTTTCTATCAGCCGTCTTTTAACATTCGGTTAAAGACGGATTTATCTTTTCTTCAGTTGAGGTGAGTCAGTGTTCTAGAAGCATCTAGATGAGGTGACTAGGATTAATTGGTGTTGAGTTTTCATTGGATGCATTTAATGGTTCATTAATGCATGATGACTAGGTTTATGACTCATGCTTTAACATTAAAGCATTTTGTTTAGCTAAGGATATTTCTTCATGATATTTGTTTATGGTCACCTCCTTGTTTGCTCCTACTCTCACCCTCCTCCTCCACATAAATATGGCCGGCCCCCTCTCCTCTCTCTCACTCTCACTTGAGGTTTTCATTTGTAGAAAAAGATTATGATAGTATTTGGGGTGCATGGAATTTTACAGTCCATTTCATTCCATCACCCAATTCCCTCGGCAACTTCATTAACCGATCGTCCACGGATTTGGACGAAGTGAGACAAAGTCATCTACTCATTCTCTACATCATTCTTGGTCGTCTCTTTTAGCAAACTTGACGATCGAGTTGCCTCAAGTCAGAGGCGGGAGCCCGTTTAAAGAATCAGTGACGTGGTGCCACCTGGACGAGGAGATCGGAGATCAACGAGATCGGAGCAGCCGCAACGGAGCGTGGGATGATGGTTAAAGAACGAAGGACTCGGATCGTTCGGTATAACTTTTCTGCACTCTTTACAGTTTGTTAGTTTAGCAATAATGGCAGATCCGGGTTAAAGTATATGATAGCGCCAGTTAAAAGTTTTTTGTTCCGCATTTGGCGTCTGTAGACGGCCGGGGCGCTAGCGTAGACTTACAATGGTATCAGAGCCTAACCATTTTGCTATGCTAACTTGTGCTAACGCGTTTAAAACATCGATCGAACCGGAAATCGAAAACTACAAAATTCCATGCTCACAGTTTCTGTCGATTTCAAATGATCTCGTAAAATTATTCTACATGTCTCAGAAATCTGTGCAGGCTTTTCTAAGAACCCCCACCAAATTTGGGCACGTGACTCCACCAAACCGCCGTGGAAACGAGGCCAAACCCATGGTTTGGCCGCGCATCCGCGGCCACTTGGTGAGCTCATGCTCCCAAATTTGTACAGTGGGTTCTTCTCTGGATTTTGGGGGTTTTTGGTATATATCATTTGGGCCCAGGTTTTATTACTGTTCACCAGTAAGTCATGGGGCCCACTTCTTGATTTTTTGTCGATCGAAATTTAAACATGTTAGTTTACAGTGCTTACATTATATCTCCGACCGGGAATGTCATTTGATCGGTAAACCGCGTTTGATTGCTATAGTTCTTTTAGACGGGTTTGCGAACGTGACATTCGCGTTGATGTTCTGTTTTGTGCTGTGATGTTGCGGATTTGTCGTGGTGGATAGCAGTGTGCAATGGTAGTACAGTTTGTGTTTATTTGTACATTTGATATTGCGGGGCGAGCATCCAACATGTGGACTGCCGTCACTGCCTATTGTATAATATTCTTTTGGGGAACGACCAGGTTGCGGTCGATGTACCTGTTGTACTATTTTTCATTACTGTACTAGGTTTTGCCCCGAGACGGAGTGCACGGATAGCCGGGTTCTGAGAAGCAACGGGTCCGCATCTCATGGCTTTGAGAGGCAGAGGGGCCCCACTCTAGAATTGGCAGACTATTCGCCGCACTCGTAGGGGGTACAGGTTGACCCAAGGAAGGGTGCCCAAGATTACCGGATTCCGTGAAGTGCTGGGTGGTCCATTCACTATGCTGTAAGGGGCTGCCTCGTTTCAGGTTTTGGCGGGTAACTTGCCGCACCCGTAGGGGTCTAGGTTTCATTGTACAGGCTATCCACACGACAGGGGAACGTCGAGTTTCAGCAGCGGCTCTGTGAAACTCGGGGATCCCAGATATCTGTTATGTTCTGTGATGCTTATTACTTTTCTGTAATGTTGCATACTATCACGCCTGGAGCGATTATTGTATATTGGTTTATATACTATTAGATGTTGTATATATTTTACACCCGCGCTAGTCCAGTCCCCGCTCTTTCGTTAGTTAAGTAACCTAACGGGTGATGACGGGACCCAGTGACGAATGCGGATGGCATATACGTACATTTTATTTTCGTTCTTTTCTGGTGTGATTAATTGATGGGACTGCGTTGATTCTGATCAATACAAAGGATAACAAACCTGTTTACAGTTGTTGGAACAAATTTAAAAAGTGTTATTGCAAAGACGTTTTCTTTTGTTATGCCTAGCGGTATTCAGTGGAATATTCTGCACCTCATTCGACGGGGCAAGGGCCGATATCCCTTCACCGGGACTGACCCCTTGGGCAGAAGTTTGCGTCAGAGTAATAACTTCACTATAGTCGATTACAAGTTGCTTTGCATAGCGGTATTCAGTGGAATATCCTGCACCTCATTCCACGAGGAAAGAGCCGAGATCCCTTTACCGGGAGTGACCTCTTTAGCAAAAGGTTTTCGCCACTATATTTTAAAAAAGCTATCAGGTTCCATCAGCGATATCAAGTTCACTACGTTAAAGGTTTTTCGCCAAAAACCAGCCGTAGCCCTCCGTCACTTCTTTTGGGTATTTAGTAGTATTCAAGCTATGCATTTTAGCCAAAGTTAAGGCATAGTGTTTGGTAGCTGCTGGGTATTCAATTGTTGCATAGATAGATGAGTTAGTTTGGGACAGTCGTTCTGCCGATTGGCCAAAGTCAGGGGCATGTGCGGGTGGGTTCAAATTGACAAGATAGTGACGGGTAGAACTTGGCATGTGACTTATGACACTTTGACCAAAGCCAAGGTTATAAGAGCATAGGGCAAAAATCATATCGGGAGTTTCTAAAGAAACTGAAACTTGCCAAGTATGCGCATACCTTCTGGAGTATGAGTAACGTGGATGCATTCCATCACGTTATCATGCGATGAGAGTTGGATCCTGATTCCCATTGATGAGTTGGTTTACTCTTCGGGTGATCCCGATTGATTCTTCTTTAGGTTTGGAGGAGAATTTGACAGGACAGTGGGAGGTTTCCGGATTAGATAAAGTGATAACCATTCTGATCTAGGTTAGAGTGCACGCAGAGTGTTTCTTTTCTCTCTCTCTTTGGCAGCGACCTTAGACCGACCCTAGACTATGACTCAGTGACCAGGTTGACCGAACCTTCTTAAAATACTGGCTTTTGGATTGTCTGAGTTGCATAAGTCATTGCCACTCCTTCTTTTACCCTTTGAATTTCTCAGAACACCCATATAACTACGGATATCTACTTCCATTGGATAGATCCATCGTATGGTTATATACGAACTCGAAGGGACTTCTTCGAGGATGGATCCAGGTTCAGGAGAAATAGAATTGGTTTATTCAGTTGTCTTTTATTATCACCTTCTCTCAGGTTGCGAGGGCTCCTTAGTTTAGGAGAGTACACCTATTACGCTTATTGGATAGTCTTATTCCAAACCATAGGCTGGTGCCGAAAGGTAGGGAATGAAGAAAACCAATTAGCCTAAGTAGGGTGTGCAGAAGGTAATATGTAAAGACAAAATAAAGGGACTAGAAAGAGGGCAAAGTAAATTGCGACTGTTATCATTCACGACCAAAACCGCGTACTTCATCGCCACTCCTATTTCACCTTTAAAGGAATAAGGTATTATTCAGTTGTCTTTTATCATCACCTTCTCTCAAGATACGAGTACTCCTTTGTTTAGGAGGGTACACCTATTATGCTTACTGGATAGTCTTCTTCCAAACCATAGGCTGGTGCCGAACGGTAGGGAAGGAAGAAAACCATTTAGCCTAACGATGGTGTACAGAAGGTAACGACTAAAGACAAATAAAGGGATTTGAAGAGACGGCAATAAAATATACGGTTGAAGTCATGAATGGGATTATGGAAGAGGCATTACTATGAATACCAGGATACCCCTACGAAACATTTTCATGTTTCAGTGCATTGTTAAAGGAAAACTGTTTTCCCGATTAGATACTTACTCCAAGGGTATGTATTTACCAGGTTTCATTCTCATATCTGTATGGCTTTACAGATGATGAGTGGGAGTAAGATATTGGGAATTAGGTGATTATCCTCATTATATCGGAATTCGTTGAAATTGGTGATATTTGAGGAAATCGCCAGGGTACAGTTTTCAACCTACGACGCACAGGTTTTGAGTTGTTTAACTCAGCGGACTTATACAGAGTATTGTATGTTGTCCAAGTGTCCTTCAGGACAAAGGGGTAGGTCGTCGTACTGTGTTCTGTTTACTTATAACTTCTCTAGTTTTTAGACAAGTGTTTCGTAGAAATACATGGTCTAAGTTTTGAGAAGTTGTGGGTATAAGAATAAAGTAGAGAACCAGGTATCACAAGTATCGGGATTCTTCAAAGAGATCGAAGATGTAGATTCTTGTGATTGGTATTCAGATGATAGTGATGGCTTTGAGAAACGTGTTTCTCTTTCAGGTTACTCATAATTGGATGGATTCCTAAGTTGAGTAATGCTGATTAGCCTCTTTCCATTAAAAATGATATGCACTGGAGACAGCTGCATGATTTGAATATGGTTCCAATTAAATAAGTGCCAAAGTTTCTGTATTGGATATAGAATAGTTCGTACCTTAAAAGATGTTAAGGTACGGGGAGTTGTCCAGCTTATGCTTAAAACCAGACTCTGGATAACTCAGGGCACGTTTCTGTAATGGCTGTTTGTGGGTTGACCCTGGCTATGACGAGGGTTGATATTCTACCATTTGGAAGATCAATAGTGATATTGTTCTTGACTCGCCACAGTTTTAGTAAAATGGATCTTTTTCAGAAAACAGTAGTGGGAGTATGGTAGAACTGGAAGTGATTCCAGAACCGCGAACGATTACGGAAAATTTAATAGGACCTATATATTCAATCAGGTTTGACATTCCAATAGCCACTCCGCAGATATGGTGGGTAACCTCAGACACCCGAGAGGTACTTCGGTAGCCTCAAGGACGGTGACAGGGAGGTTCTTATCTACCCAGACTTGACACTACTGTTGTTCCAGGATATGAGACCCGGTAGGAGGGTTGTCGTAGTCAGTGGGAACAGTGGAATCATAGTGGGCAAGATGCTTATATCTATTTATAGACTTGAGCAGTTATAGCGGAGATAAATCATCTAATTTTGATATGACAGTCATGGGTTTGACTTCAATCAGAATAAGGGATGGATCTGTTAAGGAGGTAGTAGGGTGTGATGTCATGGTATCTGGATGACATACACAGAGTGGGAAGTAAAATTCCTATACTACGATCGGTTGTACTGTGGTAGTCACACAGTTGTTTCTCCAGACAGGATATGGATATAATATTTGACATTCTGGTTTCTAGATCTATGGTTTTAGATCTGGATTTGGGTAGTTTCCCAATGTAGGTACTTTGACAGTATTCTAATGGTTTTTAGAATAGATGACTCCTAGCATGGTGGTGTACCTGCTGGTGATGGAGTCACCCTCTCTAAAGGTGTCTTACAGACTAAAGGGGAGAGGGATATGCATGATTGGCAGATCACTTGCTTAGGCAATTGAGTCAATCATGAGATGTCAAGTACCACACCAAATGTTGGTTTTGCACTAGATGCAATAAGTTTGTATTAATCCAATCATGGAGAAACATAAGGAAGCAGTTTTAGAACATAAGTACATGTTCTATGGATTTGATGACGGCAGCCTCCTTCGGAAGACGGTTATCATTCCAAGCTTCAAAGGTGACATGGTTGACAGAGTGATTGTCAGATTTATAGTTTTTCCCTCTGACGAAGAGGGACAGTATTATGGACAGGTGGTCCAAGAGGATACTGTGGGTGGCATGGTGCCGGATACTGATTAGGTTCAGTGATCGATACAGTCTAAGAAGTTTGGATTTGGAGTTCATTTATGAACTAGGTCCCATCAGATATCCAGACATATTCTAAGACAAGTGTTACTCTATTCGGGAGATAGCTTTCTCCGCGAACTTGAGATTTAGAGAGATATAGAAAGAAACTTCTAGGCGGATCCACTCACTGAGGCTATTTCTCGAACACAATAGTTTTACAAACGGGCTTTGTGATACTGATTAGTAGAGGAGTTGGATGTTCGGTTTCACACGGGCTGTGAGTAGTCGACATCGCAATAATTAGCCTTGAGTGCAAGTGGGAGATTGTTGGAGATAGTGCCCTCATAGTCAATTATTGGATCACAGGTACGTGATTGCAATGATTGCGGAGGACCTATACCGGTAGGACAGTTTTACTCAAGATGATAGTATGCTATCTGGTTTGCCTTTATCAGTCGTGTACATGTTCAGGTGACTGATTACATGTTACACTTTGATAGAGCCCTTAGGATCTTGCTTTACTACCAACAGTATGATGGCGATCATATACGTGAGAGTTGGGTGGTTTATATGCATATCCTTAATTGTGGTCCCTAGTCGTGGGAGTTTCGAGACAGGGCATCGATACTCCGGAGTAGACTAGTGTGTACAGTCGAGACCCCGACGAGGGGCGGTGACCGGTCTCACAAGCCACTGGTGTCAGTTGGATCACCTAAGATGTATACAGGTGCTCATTGGGTTATGAGTACACCGGACAGGACTCGCCGGGAACCTGCTAGTTGGTATTATACATATCGTCAGATAGCAGTTCCCTGGTGACATGTGTACAGGTTAGTTCATCGACCTGAGGTCATCATTTGTCTCGTGTGAGTTCCCACTGTGCTTTGATTTCTACCCTACCACGGCTCAAAGGAGTCGTGCAAACAGGTAGCTTTTGGATACAGTCCCGAGCCATATGGAGGCACGTGAGCGGATCGGCAGGGGATTCGTCTCTCCCGGTATTGGGGGCGAGATCGTGCTGTGTCTAGGAGAGCCATTACACAAAGCCCACGGCCGTGGCAGGAGATTTACTGGTAGGTACTCCAGTAGTATCTCAGGGTGTTATTGGGCTACACTCCGACACGACTTATACTGCTATTGGGGGTCTGACGTTACTAGCCCCCTAGGCAGATATGCGATACTCATAGACGAACGGACCGGACTGTATATACATTGTCACTGTTAGGCTCAGTAGGGTTTTCCGGATGAGTTCGCTCATCGGCATCCCTTGAGGTCAGTCCATGGGCAGCCGTTACGCATTGCTAATGCCGCTGACGGTTTGTGGTTAAACCCACTGCCAGGGTACTGACGAGTCATTAGAGTCCCCCCACAGACAGTTTCCCATGTTCGGGCGAAACGTTGTAGAGGCCGTATGGATTTATGGCAGGGTTCGGAAAATGCACGTGCGTTTACGCACGTGTTATTTTTCGGGCAGATGATACTGGTCGGCTTTGGTTTAAGCCGGATCCGAGTATTATTTTGAGTAGGTATAATATCTTTGTCTCAGTTGCATTTGTATTCGGTCGTAATACAAATGCGGGTATATTTATACAGTTTCGGGGTTATCCTGAAAGTCGTTTCAGGATCACTTTTGGAAGTTGCCAGTTTCCAGTTTTCTATCAGCCGTTTTTTAACATTCGGTTAAAGACGGATTTATCTTTTCTTCAGTTGAGGTGAGTCAGTGTTCTAGAAGCATCTAGATGAGGTGACTAGGATTAATTGGTGTTGAGTTTTCATTGGATGCATTTAATGGTTCATTAATGCATGATGACTAGGTTTATGACTCATGCTTTAACATTAAAGCATTTTGTTTAGCTAAGGATATTTCTTCATGATATTTGTTTATGGTCACCTCCTTGTTTGCTCCTACTCTCACCCTCCTCCTCCACATAAATATGGCCGGCCCCCTCTCCTCTCTCTCACTCTCACTTGAGGTTTTCATTTGTAGAAAAAGATTATGATAGTATTTGGGGTGCATGGAATTTTACAGTCCATTTCATTCCATCACCCAATTCCCTCGGCAACTTCATTAACCGATCGTCCACTGATTTGGACGAAGTGAGACAAAGTCATCTACTCATTCTCTACATCATTCTTGGTCGTCTCTTTTAGCAAACTTGACGATCGAGTTGCCTCAAGTCAGAGGCGGGAGCCCGTTTAAAGAATCAGTGACGTGGTGCCACCTGGACGAGGAGATCGGAGATCGACGAGATCGGAGCAGCCGCAACGGAGCGTGGGATGATGGTTAAAGAACGAAGGACTCGGATCGTTCGGTATAACCTTTCTGCACTCTTTACAGTTTGTTAGTTTAGCAATAATGGCAGATCCGGGTTAAAATATACGATAGCGCCAGTTAAAAGTTTTTTGTTCCGCATTTGGCGTCTGTAGACGGCCGGGGCGCTAGCGTAGACTTACAACATCCACTTTGTTTGTAGGAGGATCTTCTTCTTCTAGGTCCAAGGCGAAAGCCAAGGGAAAGAAGAGGAAAGCCCCCGCCAAACCAAGGGGCGGTGTTAGTAAAGTGGATACGAAGGGAAAGGCAAAGGCAACAATGATAGCAGGGAAGCTTATAGGTAAAGAAGAATGCTTCTATTGTCATAAAAGTGGACACTGGAAGAAAGATTGCAGGGCTTGGAAGGCTAGGACACAGGAACTGAAGCAGGTTGAGGCTTCAGCTTCAGGTGTGTATGTTATTGAAAACTGTCTTTCAATAAACTCTACTTCCTGGGTATTGGATACCGGATCAGGATCTCATATCTGTAATTTTTTGCAGGCGTTGAGAAACCGTAGGGTTTTGAAGGCAGGTGACATGACCCTCAGAGTTGCAAACGGAGCTAGCATGGATGCTAAAGCCGTTGGGGACTATCACCTGGGAATGTCAGATGGACATGTTTTGGTTTTGCGTAATTGCTTTTTTGTACCCAACGCAACTTGTAATATCATTTCTGTATCTTTGGTTTCTAAAGAAGGTTATGAATTTGCGTTTGTAAGTAATGTTGTAAACATTCACCTTAATCAAGTTCTGATTGGGTCAGGTACATTGAGCAATGGTATATACGTATTAAACCAACCACAGATTTTCAATGTCCAGAATACACACAAAAGAAAGTCTCCGGAAATCAATTAGACTTTCTTATGGCATTGTAGACTGGGTCACATCAATGAGAGAAGGTTGACTAAGTTACATACAGAAGGATATTTGGATCCGTTCGAATATCAATCGTATACCACTTGTCAATCCTGTCTCAAAGGAAAGATGACAAAGACTCCGTTCACTGGACACGGAGTAAGAGCGAGCGAGCTCTTGGGACTCGTACACAGCGACGTGTGCGGTCCAATGTCTACACATGCGCGAAGCGGTTATTCTTACTTCATTACTTTTACGGATGATTTTTCAAGGTACGGTTATGTCTTCTTAATGAAACATAAGTCCGAAGCTTTTGAAAAGTTCCAGGAATATAAGAATGAAGTAGAAAAACAAACCGGAAAAAGTATCAAGATTCTAAGATCGGATCGAGGTGGAGAATACTTAAGTACCGAGTTCCTGAATTACTTAAAAGAGAATGAAATTCTCTCTCAGCTTACTCCTCCATACACTCCGCAACATAACGGTGTATCGGAGAGACGGAACCGGACCCTATTGGATATGGTGCGGTCCATGATGAGTAACGCTGAGTTACAGCGATCATTCTGGGGGTATGCGCTAGAATCAGCTGCATACCTTTTGAACCGAGTTCCTACTAAGACTGTGCCTACTACACCATATGAGATGTGGTGTGGGAAGAGACCCTATCTTAAGCACATTAAGACATGGGGATGTCCAGCTTTTGTTAAAAAGCAGCATGCGGACAAGCTCGAGGCACGCTCAGTACAGTGTAAGTTCGTGGGATATCCAAAGAACTCCAAGGGATATTTCTTCTACTGTGAAGAGGAACAAAAAGTTCTTGTTTCTCGTCATGCCTACTTCTTGGAAACTGAGTTTTTGGAAAACCAGATAAGTGGGAGCACAGTAGAACTGGAAGAAATTCCAGAACCACGAGCTATTACTGAAAACTTAGTGGAACCAGAGGGTTCAAAAGAACAGGACATTCCTACGCCGCTCCGCAGGAGTAGTAGGCAGTCTCATCCGCCCGAGAGATACTACGGTTTTCTCATAGACGTGGATAGAGAGGATTGCATCATAGATTATGATGAGCCTACTAGCTTCCAGCAGGCCGTTCAGAGCGTTGACTCGGTAAAATGGCTGGATGCAATGCGGACCGAAATGGAGTCCATGTACACCAACAAAGTATGGACGTTGGACATTGCTCCAGACGGGGTAAAACCCGTAGGATGCAAGTGGATCTTCAAAAGGAAGATTGGTGTAGATGGACAGGTTGAGATCTATAAAATTAGACTTGTTGCAAAGGGTTTTCGTCAAAGACCTGGTTTGGACTATAACGAAACCTTTTCTCCAGTGGCTATGCTGAATCCATTCGGATCCTTCTTGCCATTGCTGCCTTCCACGATTATGAGATTTGGCAGATGGACGTAAAGACCGCTTTTCTAAATGGAAATTTAGAGGAGTGTGTCTATATGGATTAGCCAGAGGGTTTCATTCAGAGTGGGAGCAGCGGAAAGGTGTGCAAGTTGCTTAAGTCCATCTATGGACTAAAGCAGGCATCGCGGAGTTGGAACATCTGTTTTGATGAGACGGTCAAGGAATTTGGCTTTGTCAAAAATCCAGATGAACCATGCATCTATAGTAGATTTGTAGCGAGAACTGTAGTATTCTTCGTTTTATACGTGGATGACATTCTCTTAATAGGAAATGACATTCCTATGCTACAATCTGTCAAGGGGTTCTTGTCACACAGGTTCTCCATGAAAGACCTGGGTGATGCCTCATACATCCTGGGGATCCGGATCCGTCGTGATAGATCCAAGAGGATATTAGGACTTTCTCAGTCCAGGTACATCGACACCATACTGAAAAGATTCAGTATGGAAGATTCCAAGCGCGGTAACCTACCGGCTTGTCACGGGATCACCCTCTCTAAAGAGATGTCTCCCAAGACTGATTTGGAGAGGGATCGCATGTCTATTATACCCTACGCTTCTGCGGTAGGCTCTATAATGTATGCGATGTTGTGTACCAGACCGGATGTAGCTTATGCACTGAGTGTGGTAAGCCGGTATCAGTCAAACCCTGGGGAGAAACACTGGATAGCGGTAAAGAACATTCTCAAGTACCTGAGAAGGACTAAAGAGATGTTTTTGGTGTATGGCGGAAAAGACCTCCAGATCGAGGCCTTTGCTGACACCAGCTTCCAGAGTGACAAGGATGATTCCAAGTCCATGTCGGGTTTTGTCTTTACCCTCAATGGAGGGGCGGTGTGTTGGAAGAGTTCCAAACAGGAAACCGTTGCAGACTCGACAATGGAAGCGGAATACATCGCTGCATCTGATGACGCAAAAGAAGCTGTCTGGATAAGGAAGTTCTTGAAAGCACTTCAGGTGGTTCCGTCCATTGTTGATCCAATACCTCTGTATTGTGACAACAAGAGGGCTATAGCTTTAGCGAAGGAACCCAGGTCCCATCAGAAATCCAGACACATCTTAAGACGGTATCACCTGATTAGGGAGATCGTGGATCGCCAGGAGATTGAGGTTCGGAGGGTTGCTTCAGAAGAAAACACTGCAGATCTATTCACCAAATCCTTGCCCCAGACTCAGTTCGAGCGGCTGATCGAGATGATAGGTCTTCGAAACGCCAGTACATGGCCTTAGTGCAAGTGGGAGATTGTTAGTGTATATGCCCTAGAGGCCATTACTGTATCATACTAGTTTGTATATTACTTAATGGAAGCTTGGGATATTCACCTTGTATAAACAATCTTGCTCAATATAGTAGTATGCTACTTGGTTTGTTTCTACTTCAATGTGTACTTGTGTTTATTTTAGTATATCACCTATACACATTAGTAGAGCCCTTAGGATCTTTGCTTGATTACCAGCGTTGTGATAGCAGTCACACTAGTGGGGGCTGGGTAATCTATAAGCACATCCTTATACAGGTCCCTAGTCGCAGGACTATCGAGACAGGGCATCGATACTCCGGAGTAGACTAGCGTATGCGCTTCTCATCCCAGTGTGGGAGATGGTCTGTCCCACAGCCATCAGTACGTCGTACTGGAGATAGTATACGGGTGCTCGTTAGGTTACGAGTACACTGGACAGGACTCGTCAGGAACTGACAGGTTGGTATTATACCTATCGTCAGTTATCAGTTCCTAGGTGACATGAGTACAGCTTAGTCCGCTGACTTGACACTGTCACTTTGCCTCGAGTGTGTTCCCACTGTACTTTGATTACTACCCTACCACGGCTCAAAGGAGTCGTGCAAACAGGTTGTAGTTGGGTACAGTCCCGAAGCATTTGGAGGCAGTGACGGTTAGACAGGATTCGTCTCTCCCGGTATTAGGGGTTGACATCGCGCTGTGTCTAGGAGAGACATTACACGAGTAGTCCCTGGCCAGGGCAATCGAGATATACTGGTAGGTTTCCAGTGTTATCTCAGGGTGTTTTGGGCTTCACTCCGACACGATTTGTTCCGCTATTAGGGGACTGACGTTTACCGCCCCCTAGGCCCGCCATGCGATGTATCAGACGAACAGACCGGACTGTACGGAGATTGTCAGATTCATACTCAGTAGGAGTTCAGATGGGGTTCACTTCGTCAGTCTTCTTGTCGGCATCTACCAGGGGACCGTTACGCACAGCTAGTGCCGCTTGCGGTCTGTGGTTAAACCCACTGCCAGCGTAGTGTCGAGTCTTTAGAGTCCCACACAGAGGGCTATTCGCTTTTGGGCAAAACAGAGTAGAGGTCGCATGGTTTTGCGACAGGGTTCGTTCTCATCCGCGCACTTGTGCACGTTTGGAGTCCGGACGGATATTACTAGCCGGCTCTGGTTTGAGCCAGATACTAGTATATGTTTTGGGGTTAGTTTTATCTCTTTGTGTTCATGTTCCTTGGAACAAGAATGCGGGTGTGTATGCACAGTTGTTTGAGGCGGAGGAAGAGGATTTTCATTAGGGTTTCGGAACGGGTGTGTATGCACAGTTGACAGTCGTCTTTTTCCAAACCCTAATGAATTTGTGATATATCAATTAATAATATTAATTAAATGAAATTATGTTATTGTTGGGTTTGTTGACTTGTTGACCAAGGTTCACTTGTTGACCATGGTTGAAAGTTTGACCATTATCATTACATATCAAAGATGCTCTTTGATTCTAGCAAAACCATTTAATGAATGTAATGATAATAGTCATTCCAAACCATCCATCAACTATTTCATTTTTATTATTATTGTTAATTTGATATTCTTTTCTTTTTGGTTATGGTTGTAGAATGAGAAGGATATTATTCATTCTATCATAACACTTCTCTCTCCTCTCTTCTTCTTCCTCCTCCTCTAGTTCAAGGAGCTTCCTTCTCATGTGTTGAGAATCTCTCTCCTTGAGATAAAAACACCCCAAAGCCACTCTCTACTCACTCTAGGGTTAGAGGTTTGGCAAGCCAAAGATCCTAGTTCTCTCAAAGTTCGAGAAAGGAGCCCAAAGGTTGAACCCTCAGGTGGATCTATCTTTGACGGAAGAAGGCGACGAGGAAAGCACCATCCAAGCTCTACAAAGGTTTCAAGAAGAAGGAGTTCAAGTTAGGTATAACATCTTTTCCGAGTAGCTAACTCTCTTTAGCTTTGTAGCTAGTTTAGTTTAGAAAAGATCCCGACTTTTGTTAGTCCATGTTGCCTTATGCGCTAAAAATTTGTTTTTTATACCGTTTCCGCCTTCCCGCAAGAACCGGGGTTGGCAACGTGGACTTACAGTGTGGATAGCCTATGCAATGAAATCCTAGACCCTTACGGGCGCGGCAAGTTACCCGCCAAAACCTGAAGCGGGGCAGCCCCCTTCAGCAACGTGAATGGTCCACCCAGCACTTCACGGAATCCGGTAACTTGGGCACCCCTCCTGGGTCAACCTGTACCCCCTACGAGTGCGGAGAATAGCCCGCCAATTCTAGAGTGAAGCCCCCTCCGTCTCAATGCCATGAGATGCGGGCCCGTTGCCCTCTAGAACCCGGCTATCCGTGCACCCCACCTTGGGGTAATCCTAGTACAGAAAGTAAAATATACATACAACGGGTACATCGACCTCGACCCGGTCGTGCCCCAAAAGAATAATATAGAATCAGGCAGTGACGGCAGTCCACATGTCGGACGCTCGCCCCGCAATATCAAATGTACATAATACAACCAAATCTGTACTACCATTGCATCCAGGCTATCCCCACGACCAATCCGCAACATCACAACACAACACAGAACATCAACGTGAATGTCACGTTCGCAAATCCGTCTAACCGGGCTATAGCAGTTAGACAAGATTTACTGATCAAGTGACATTCACGGTCACAGATATAATGTAAATACTGTGAACTAACATGTTTAAAATTTTTGATCGATCAAATTTTACCAAGTGGGCCCCAAGCACTACTGTAGCACTCAAAGAAATCTGGGCCCAAAAATTAACATTCCAAAAACCCTATTTTACACTCAGGAGCTCTCTGTAAAACTTTGGGGCCATGAACAGTCAAGATTGCGGCGGAACCGCGGCCCAAGCATGGGTTTGGCCGCGGTTCCGCGGTGGAAAAGTGGGATCATGCAACCAAAATTTCATAGAATGCTTAAAATTCCCTGCACATCATTCTTCAACAACCTAAAAAATTTTTGGAGCCAAAAACAATTCGACAGAAAACTGATGTGCATGATATCGGGTTTTCGGAAAATCCGTTCGATCGAAATGTAAACACATTAGGCAAAGCTAGACTAGGTTAATGGCGAGGCTCTGATACCACTGTAAGTGCTCGGCGGCGCCCCAGCCGTCAATCCGACGCCGGAATGCGGAAGCGATGATTTACTTTAACTTTTAAAACCGGCACCACCGCGCACTAAAAACCCAGATCGTGCCATTAAACTAGTCTTAGCCAACAAGAAGGGGTAGAGAGATGTACCGAGTGATCCGAGTCCTCCGGTCTTCTCGTCGTCGTCCCGATCTCCCGCGGAATCTCCGGTCTCCATCACGTTGCCGGAAGGGCACCACATTGCCGGCTTCTTTTACGGGCTCCCACCTCTGGTCTGAGGCAACTCGGGCACGAAGTTGGCGAGTCGACGTGCCCAAGGTTTGCTGTAGAATGACGTGTAGAAAGCTATATGTCTCATGTGGTTTACGGGAGTTGCCTTTTTGGTGGAGATGAAGTTGTGAACTGATGAGATGAACTTTTGGGGATTTTTAGCAAGCCAAAGAGAGCCAAAAACCCCACCCAAATTTTTGGACAGCCCAAGAGAGGAATGGCCGGCCAAAATTGTGAAATGAATGAGGAATTATCTCAAGAGGGGTGGAGCAATCACAAGAGAGAGAGAAAGGTGATCATGAAAAGTAATGATCACAATCACAAACCTCACTCCAAAACAACCATCATGAACCCAAAGTCAAGTAATCATGAAGTAAACAAGTCAATGCATGGTGGAACCATCATGACACAACAACATGCAAATAACACCCTCCACAAATGCTTATTTGCACAATTGCAAATAAGCCCTCCTCCACCAATCTTCAGCCAATGAAAGATACAAAGAAATATGGCTGAAACGGAAAACAAACAGGCAACTCCAAAAAACTGATCCCGTAATAAATTACAGGAAAAATCCCGCTACTGTATATACATACCCGCATTTGTATTCCGACCGAAATACAAATGCAATGAGACAAAATCTACACTGTACAATATTAGGATCCGGCTTAATCCAAAGCCCGCTAGTATAAACCCGTCCGATCATGATCCGTTCAATACCGCACGTGTAAGTCTACGGTAGCGCCCCGGCCGTCTTTCAGACGCCAAATGCGGAACAAAAACTTTTATAACTGGCGCTATCGCATACTAAAAACCCGGATCTGCCATTAACGCTAAACTAACAATCTACAAAGAGGGAAGAAAGGTTATACCGAACGATCCGAGTCCTTCGTTCTTTAACCATCATCCCACGCTCTGTTGCGGCTGCTCCGATCTCGTCGATCTTTGATCTCCTCGTCAAGGTGGCACCACATTGTCGGATCTTTAAACTGGCTCCCGCCTCTGACTCGAGGCAACTCGGTCGTCAAGTTTTCTAAAAGAGACGCCCAAGATTGATGTAGAGAATGAGTGGAATACTTTGTCTCGCTTCGTCCAAAACCATGGACGAACGGTTAATGAAGTTGCCGTGGGAATCGGGTGATGGAATGAAATGAGCTGTAAAATTCCATACACCGAAATCTATCATCTTTTTTTAATCAAACGAGTGTGTAAAAAATCCAAGTGGGCATCCAAGAGGGGCCAGCCACTTATGTAGAGGGGGGAGGTGAGTGTACGAGCAAGGAGGTAACCATAGGATAAAAGATCAAGAGAAAATATTATTAGGTAAACAAGAAACATTAAAGCTAAATCATGAGTCACTAATACACCTCATCTCTCATTTAATGCTAACAAAGAATCACTAACAAAGTCACCTTCCATGAAGCTTCCTCTCATCATCTAGAAACTTCTAGAACTATGACTCACCCAAGAAAAGATAAATCCGTATTTAACCAAATGTTAAATACGGCTGATAGAAAACTGGAAACTGGCAACTTCCAAAAGTGATCCCGAAACGAATTTCAGGATAACCCCGTAACTGTATAAATATACCCGCATTTGTATTACGACCGAATACAAATGCAACTGAGACAAACATATTATATCTACTCTGTATAATACAAGGACCCGGCTTAAACCAAAGCCCACCAGTATTATCTGCCCGAAATATGACACGTGCGTAAATGCACGTGCAATTTCCGAACCCTGCCATAAAACCATACGGCCTCTACAACGTTTCACCCGAACTTGGGAAACTATCTGTGGGGGACTCTAATGACTCGTCAGTACCCTGGCAGTGGGTTTAACCACAAGCCGTCAGCGGCACTAGCTGTGCATAACGGCTGCCCATGGACTGACCTCAAGGGAGGCTGATGAGCGAACTCATCCAGAAACCCTACTGAGCCTAACAGTGACAATGTATATACAGTCCGGTCCGTTCGTCTATGAGTATCGCATATCCGGCCTAGGGGGCTAGTAACGTCAGACCCCCAATAGCTGTATAAGTCGTGTCGGAGACAAGCCCTGAACACCCTGAGATACTACTGGAGTACCTACCAGTAAATCTCACCTGCCTTGGCCAAGGACTTGGTGTAATGGCTTTCCTAGACACAGCGCGACCTCCACCTCCAATACCGAGAGAGACGAATCCCCTGCCGATCCGCTCACGTGCCTCCATGTGGCTCGGGACTGTACCCAAAAACTACCTGTTTGCACGACTCCTTTGAGCCGTGGTAGGGTAGAAATCAAAGCACAGTGGGAAATCACACGAGACAAATGACGACCTCAGGTCGATGAACTAACCTGTACACATGTCACCAGGGAACTGCTATCTGACGATATGTATAATACCAACTAGCAGATTCCCGACGAGTCCTGTCCGGTGTACTCATAACCCAATGAGCATCTGTATACATCTTAGGTGATCCAACTGACACCAGTGGCTTGTGAGACCGGCCACCGCCCCTCGTCGGGGTCTCGACTGTATACACTAGTCTACTCCGGAGTATCGATGCCCTGTCTCGAAACTCCCACGACTAGGGACCACTATTAAGGATATGCTTATAGACCACCCAACTCTCACTTATATGATCGCCCTCATACTGTTGGTAGTCAAGCAAGATCCTAAGGGCTCTATCAAAGTGTAATCGTGATCAGTCACCTGAACCTATACACGACTGATAAAGGCAAACCAGATAGCATACTATCATCTCGAGTAAGACTGTCCTACCGGTATAGGTCCTTCGCAATCATTGCAATCACATACCTGCGATCCAATAATTGACTTTGAGGGCACTATATCGAACAATCTCCCACTTGCACTTAAGGCTAATTATTGCGATGTTGCGTACTCACAGCCCGTGTGAAACCAACACCCAACTCCTTTACTAATCAGTTTCACAAAGCCCGTTTGTAAAACTATTGTGTTCGAGAAATAGCCACAGTGAGTGGATCCGCCCTGATGTTTCTTTCTATGTCTCTCTTAATCTCAAGTTCGCGGAGCAAGCCATCTCCCGAATTGAGTAATACCTGTCTTAGAATATGTCTGGATATCTGATGGGACCTAGTTCATAAATGAACTCCAAATCCAAACTTCTTAGACTGTATCGATAACTGAACCTAATCAGTATCCGGCACCATGCCTCCCACAGTATCCTCTTGGACCATCTGTCCACAATACTGTCCCTCTTCGTCAGAGGGAAAACTATAACTCTGACAATCACTTTGTCAACCATGTCACCTTTGAAGCCTGGAATGATGACCGTCTCCCGAAGAAGGCTGCTATCATCAAATCCGTAGAACATTCACTTATGTTCTAAAACTGCTTCCTTATGTTTCTCCAGGATTGGATTAATACAAACTTATTGCATCTAGTGCAAAAACAACATCTGGTGTGGTACTAGATATCTCACGATTGACTCAATTGCCTAAGCAAGTGATATGCCAATCATGCACATCCCTCTCCCCTTTAGTCTGTAAGACACCTTTAGAGAGGGTGACTCCATCACCTGCAGGTACACCACCATGCCAGGAGTCCTCTATTCTAAAAACCATTAGAATACTGTCAAAGTACCCACATTGGGAAACTATCCAAATCCAGATCTAAAACCATAGATCTAGAAACCAGAATGTCAGATATTATATCCATATCCTGTCTGGAGAAACAACTGTGTGACGACCAAAGTACAACCGATCGTAGTATAGGAATTTTTCTTCCTACTCTGTGTATGTCATCCGAATACCAGGACATCACACCCTACTACCTTCTTAACAGATCCATCCCCTATTCTGATGAAGTCAAACCCATGACTGTCACATCAAAATTAGATGATCAATCTCCGCTATAACTGCTCTAGTCTATAAATAGACATAAGCTACTTGCCCACTATGCTTCCGCTGCTCCCACTGACCACAACAACCCTCCTACCGGGTCTCATAGCCTGGAACAACAGTAGTGTCAAGTCTGGGTAGATAAAAACCTCCCTGTCACCGTCCTTGAGGCTACCGGAGTACCTCTCGGGTGTCTGAGGTTACCCACCATATCTGCGGAGTGGCTAATGGAATGTCAAACCTGATTGAATCTATTGTCCTATTAAATTTTCCGTAATCGTTTGCGGTTCTGGAATGACTTCCAGTTCTACCATACTCCCACTACTGTTTTCTGAAAAAATCCATTTTACTAAAACTGTGGCGAGTCAAGAACAATATCACTATTGATCTCCCAGATGGTAGAAAGTCAACCCTCGTCATAGCCTGAGCCAACTCATAAACTGCCATTACAGAAACGTGCCCTGAGTTATCCAGAGTCTGGTTTTAAGCATAAGCCGGACAACTCACCTATATCCAATATAGAAACTTTGGCACTTATTTAATTGGAACCAGATTCTAATCATGCAGCTGTCTCCAGTGCAAATCAACTTTAATGGAGAGAGGCTAATCAGCATTACTCAACTTAGAAATCCATCCAATTATGAGTAACCTGAAAGAGAAACAAGTTTCTCAAAACTTTTACTATCATCTGAATACCAATCACAAGTATCTACATCTTCGATCTCTTTGAAGAATCCCGATACTTGCGACATCTGGTTCTCTACTTTATTCTTATACACATAACTTCTCAAAACTTAGACCTTGTATTTCTACGAAACACTTGTCTAAAAACTAGAGAAGTCATAAGTAAACAGAACATAGTACGAGGACCTACCCCTTTGTCCTGATGGACACTAGACAACATACAATACTCTGTATAAGTCTGCTGAGTTGAATAACTCAAAACCTGTGCGTCGTAGGTTGAAAACTGTACCCTGGCGATTTCCTCAAATATCACCAATTACAACGAATTCCGATATAATGAGGATGACCACCTAATTCCCAATAACTTCCTCCCACTCATCATCTGTAAAACCATACAGATATGAGAATGAAACCTGGTGAATACACACCCTGGAGCAAGTATCTAATCGGGAAAACAGTTTTCCATTAACAATGCACTGAAACATTAAAATGTTTCGTAGGGGTATCCTGGTATTCATAGTAATGCCTCTTCCATAATCCAATTCATGACTTTAACCGTATATTTCTTTGCCATCTCTCCAATTCCCTTTATTTGTCTTTAGTCGTTACCTTCTGTACACCATCGTTAGGCTAAATGGTTTTCTTCCTTCCCTACCGTTCGGCACCAGCCTATGGTTTGGAAGAAGACTATCCAGTAAGCATAACAGGTGTACCCTCCTAAACCAAGGAGTACTCACATCTTGAGAGAAGGTGATGATAAAAGACAACTGAATAATACCTTATTATTTTAAAGGTGAAATAGGAGTGGCGATGAAGTACGCGGTTTGGTCGTGAATGATAACAGTCGCAACTTACTTTGCCCTCTTTCTAATCCCTTTATTTTGTCTTTACATATTACCTTCTGTACACCCTTCTTAGGCTAATTGGTTTTCTTCATTCCCTACCTTTCGACACCTGCCTATGGTTTGGAATAAGACTATCCAATAAGCGTAAGAGGTGTACTCTCCTAAACCAAGGAGCCCTCGCAACCTGAGAGAAGGTGATAATTAAAGACAACTGAATAAACCAATTCTATTTCTCCTGAACCTTGATCCATCCTCGAAGGAGTCCCTTCGAGTTCGTATATAACCATACGATGGATCTATCCAATGGAAGTGGATGTCCGTAGTAATACGGGGTGCTCTGAGAAATGCAAAGGGTAAAAGAAGGAGTGGCAATGATTTATGCAACTCAGACAATCCGAAAGCCAGTATTTTAAGAAGGTTCGGTCAATTTGGTCACTGAGTCATAGTCTAGGGTCGGTCAAAGGTCATTGCCAAAGAGAGAGAGAAAAGAAACACTCTGCGTGCACTCTAACCTAGATCAGAATGGTTATCACTTTATCTAATCCGGAAACTTCCCACTGTACTGTCAAATTCTCCTCCAAACCTGAAAGAAGAATCAATCGGGATCACCCGAAGAGTAAACCAACTCATCAGTGGGAATCGAGATCCAACTCTCATCGCATGATAACGTGACGGAATTCACTCGCGTTATCACACTCCAGAAGGTATGCGCATGCCTAGCAAGTTTCAGTTTCTTTAGAAACTCCCGATATGATTTTTACCCCATGTTCTTATGACCTTGATGAAAGCCAACAAATCATAAGACACATGTCAAGTTCTGCCCGTCATTATCTTGTTAATTCGAACCCACCCGTACATACCCTTGACGAAAGCCAACATGGTAATACGACTGTCCCAAACCAACTCATCTATCTATGCAACAAATGAATACCCCAGCAACTACCAAACACTATGCCTTGACGAAAGCCAACAAACATAGCTTGAATATTACTGACCATCCATAAGAAATGACGGAGGGCTACGGCTGGTTTTTGGCGAAAAACCTTTAACGTAATGAACTTGATCTCGTTGAAGGAACCTGATAGCTTTTTATAAAATATAGTGGTGAAAACCTTTGTTAAAGAGGTCACTCCCGGTGAAGGGATCTCGGCTCGTTCCTCGTGGAATGAGGTGCAGGATATTCCATTGAATACCGCGATGCAAAGCAACATGTAATCGACTATAGTGATGTTATCACCCTGACGCAAACTTCTTCCCAAGGGGTCAGTCCCGGTGAAGGGATATCGGCCCTTGCCCCGTCGAATGAGGTGCAGGATATTCCAACCGAATACCACTATGCAAAACAAAAGGAAACATCTTTGTAATAACACTTTTTAAATTGTTCCAACAACATCCAAACAGGTTTGTTTTGCTTTGCATTGATCAGAATCAACACAGTCCCATCAATTAATCACACCAGAAAAGAACGAAAATAAAATGTACGTATATGCCATCCGCATTTGTCACTGGGTCCCGTCATCACTCGTTAGGTTACTTAACTAACGACAGAGCGGGGACTGGACTAGC
The DNA here is from genome assembly GCA_030015575.1 of Agapanthus africanus. NCBI lineage: Eukaryota > Viridiplantae > Streptophyta > Magnoliopsida > Asparagales > Amaryllidaceae > Agapanthus > Agapanthus africanus. The sequence goes on along the minus strand of JASDDO010000016.1, from coordinate 265,815,584 downwards.
GCGGGTGTAAAAAATATACAACATCTAATAGTATATAAACCAATATACAATAATCGCTCCAGGCGTGATAATATGCAACATTACAGAAAAGTAATAAGCATCACAGAACAATACAGATAATCTAGGATCCCCGAGTTTCACAGAGCCGCTGCTGAAACCCGACGTTCCCCTGTCGTGTGGATAGCCTGTGTAATGAAACCTAGACCCCTACGGGTGCGGCAAGTTACCCGCCAAAACCTGAGGCGGGGCAGCCCCCTACAACATAGTGAATGGACCACCCGGCACTTCACGGAATCCGGTAATCTTGAGCACCCCTCCTTGGGTCAACCTGTACCCCCTACGAGTAAGGCGAATAGTCTGCCAATTCTAGAGTGAGGCCCCTCTGCCTCTCAAAGCCATGAGATGCGGACCCGTTGCCCCCCAGAACCCGGCTATCCGTGCACTCCGTCGCGGGGTAAAACCTAGTACAGAAATGGAAAAATAGTACAACAGGTACATCGACCGCAACCTGGTCGTGCCCCAAAAGAATATTATACAACAGGCAGTGACGGCAGTCCATATGTTGGACACTCGCCCCGCAATATCAAATGTATAAATAAATCCAAACTGCACTACCATTGCACACTTCTATCCACCACGACAAATCCGCAACATCACAGCACAACACAGAACATCAACGCGAATGTCATGTTCGCAAACCCGTCTAAAAGAACTATAGCAATCAGACGCGGTTTACCGGTCAAATGACATTCACGGTCGGAGATATAATGTAAGTACTGTAAACTAACGCGTTTAAATTCGATCGACTAAATTTCCCGAAGTGGGCTCCACGCAAATCTGCTGTACAGTAAAAAACACCGGGCCCAAAAGATATATACCAAAACCCCCAATTTCCAACATAGAATCCACTGTAGAAAATTGAGTGAGTGATCTCACTTTCTTGCGGCGGATCCGCGGCCAAAACCTAGCTTGGGCCGCGGCTCCGCGGCCAAAACCTAGCTTGGGCCGCGGCTCCGCGGCGGAACAGTGGAATCACTTCCTCGAATTTCTACAGTATTCCTCAAAAACCCTGCTTGATTTTCTGGTATGGTCAAAATGACATTTGGACCAGTTTGAAAATTAACAGAAACTTTAATACTAAATTGTGATTTTCGAAAAATCCGTTCGATCGATCTTTTAAACGCTTTAGAACAAGTTAGTAAAGCTTAATGGCGTGGCTCTGATACCATGTAAGTCTACGGTAGCGCCCCGGCCGTCTTTCAGACGCCAAATGCGGAACAAAAACTTTTATAACTGGCGCTATCGCATACTAAAAACCCGGATCTGCCATTAACGCTAAACTAACAATCTACAAAGAGGGAAGAAAGGTTATACCGAACGATCCGAGTCCTTCGTTCTTTAACCATCATCCCACGCTCTGTTGCGGCTGCTCCGATCTCGTCGATCTCTGATCTCCCCGTCAAGGTGGCACCACATCGTCGGATCTTTAAACGGGCTCCCGCCTCTGACTCGAGGCAACTCGGTCGTCAAGTTTTCTAAAAGAGACGACCAAGATTGATGTAGAGAATGAGTGGAATACTTTGTCTCGCTTCGTCCAAAACCATGGACGAACGGTTAATGAAGTTGCCATGGGAATCGGGTGATGGAATGAAATGAGCTGTAAAATTCCATACACCGAAATCTATCATCTTTTTTTAATCAAATGAGTGTGTAAAAAATCCAAGTGGGCATCCAAGAGGGGCCGGCCACTTATGTAGAGGGGGGAGGTGAGTGTAGGAGCAAGGAGGTAACCATAGGATAAAAGATCAAGAGAAAATATTCTTAGGTAAACAAGAAACATTAAAGCTAAAGCATGAGTCACTAATACACCTCATCTCTCATTTAATGCTAACAAAGAATCACTAACAAAGTCACCTTCCATGAAGCTTCCTCTCATCATCTAGAAACTTCTAGAACTATGACTCACCCAAGAAAAGATAAATCCGTATTTAACCAAATGTTAAATACGGCTGATAGAAAACTGGAAACTGGCAACTTCCAAAAATGATCCCGAAACGAATTTCAGGATAACCCCGTAACTGTATAAATATACCCGCATTTGTATTACGACCGAATACAAATGCAACTGAGACAAACATATTATATCTACTCTGTATAATACATGGACCCGGCTTAAACCAAAGCCCACCAGTATTATCTGCCCGAAATATGACACGTGCGTAAACGCACGTGCAATTTCCGAACCCTGCCATAAAACCATACGGCCTCTACAACGTTTCGCCCGAACTTGGGAAAACTATCTGTGGGGGACTCTAATGACTCGTCAGTACCCTGGCAGTGGGTTTAACCACAAGCCGTCAGCGGCAATAGCTGTGCATAACGGCTGCCCATGGACTGACCTCAAGGGAGGCTGATGAGCGAACTCATCCAGAAACCCTACTGAGCCTAACAGTGACAATGTATATACAGTCCGGTCCGTTCGTCTATGAGTATCGCATATCCGGCCTAGGGGGCTAGTAACGTCAGACCCCCAATAGCTGTATAAGTCGTGTCGGAGACAAGCCCTAAACACCCTGAGATACTACTGGAGTACCTACCAGTAAATCTCACCTGCCTTGGCCAAGGACTTGGTGTAATGGCTTTCCTAGACACAGCGCGACCTCCACCCCCAATACTGGGAGAGACGAATCCCCTGCCGATCCGCTCACGTGCCTCCATGTGGCTCGGGACTGTACCCAAAAACTACCTGTTTGCACGACTCCTTTGAGCCGTGGTAGGGTAGAAATCAAAGCACAGTGGGAACTCACACGAGACAAATGACGACCTCAGGTCGATGAACTAACCTGTACACATGTCACCAGGGAACTGCTATCTGACGATATGTATAATACCAACTAGCAGATTCCCGGCGAGTCCTGTCCGGTGTACTCATAACCCAATGAGCACCTGTATACATCTTAGGTGATCCAACTGACACCAGTGGCTTGTGAGACCGGCCACCGCCCCTCGTCGGGGTCTCGACTGTATACACTAGTCTACTCCGGAGTATCGATGCCCTGTCTCGAAACTCCCATGACTAGGGACCACTATTAAGGATATGCTTATAGACCACCCAACTCTCACTTATATGATCGCCCTCATACTGTTGGTAGTCAAGCAAGATCCTAAGGGCTCTATCAAAGTGTAATCGTGATCAGTCACCTGAACCTATACACGACTGATAAAGGCAAACCAGATAGCATACTATCATCTCGAGTAAGACTGTCCTACCGGTATAGGTCCTCCGCAATCATTGCAATCACATACCTGCGATCCAATAATTGACTTTGAGGGCACTATATCCAACAATCTCCCACTTGCACTTAAGGCTAATTATTGCGATGTTGCGTACTCACAGCCCATGTGAAACCAACACCCAACTCCTCTACTAATCAGTTTCACAAAGCCCGTTTGTAAAACTATTGTGTTCGAGAAATAGCCACAGTGAGTGGATCCGCCCTGATGTTTCTTTCTATGTCTCTCTTAATCTCAAGTTCGCGGAGCAAGCCATCTCCCGAATTGAGTAATACCTGTCTTAGAATATGTCTGGATATCTGATGGGACCTAGTTCATAAATGAACTCCAAATCCAAACTTCTTAGACTGTATCGATAACTGAACCTAATCAGTATCCGGCACCATGCCTCCCACAGTATCCTCTTGGACCACCTGTCCACAATACTGTCCCTCTTCGTCAGAGGGAAAACTATAACTCTGACAATCACTCTGTCAACCATGTCACCTTTGAAGCCTGGAATGATGACCGTCTCCCGAAGAAGGCTGCCATCATCAAATCCGTAGAACATTCACTTATGTTCTAAAACTGCTTTCTTATGTTTCTCCAGGATTGGATTAATACAAACTTATTGCATCTAGTGCAAAAACAACATCTGGTGTGGTACTTGACATCTCACGATTGACTCAATTGCCTAAGCAAGTGATATGCCAATGATGCACATCCCTCTCCCCTTTAGTCTGTAAGACACCTTTAGAGAGGGTGACTCCATCACCTGCAGGTACACCACCATGCCAGGAGTCCTCTATTCTAAAAACCATTAGAATACTGTCAAAGTACCCACATTGGGAAACTACCCAAATCCAGATCTAAAACCATAGATCTAGAAACCAGAATGTCAGATATTATACCATATCCTGTCTGGAGAAACAACTGTGTGACGACCAAAGTACAACCGATCGTAGTATATGAATTTTTCTTCCTACTCTGTGTATGTCATCCGAATACCAGGACATCACACCCTACTACCTTCTTAACAGATCCATCCCCTATTCTGATGAAGTCAAACCCATGACTGTCACATCAAAATTAGATGATCAATCTCCGCTATAACTGCTCTAGTCTATAAATAGACATAAGCTACTTGCCCACTATGCTTCCGCTGCTCCCACTGACCACAACAACCCTCCTACCGGGTCTCATAGCCTGGAACAACAGTAGTGTCAAGTCTGGGTAGATAAAAACCTCCCTGTCACCGTCCTTGAGGCTACCGGAGTACCTCTCGGGTGTCTGAGGTTACCCACCATATCTGCGGAGTGGCTAATAGAATGTCAAACCTGATTGAATCTATTGTTCCTATTAAATTTTCCGTAATCGTTTGCGGTTCTGGAATGACTTCCAGTTCTACCATACTCCCACTACTGTTTTCTGAAAAAATCCATTTTACTAAAACTGTGGCGAGTCAAGAACAATATCACTATTGATCTCCTAGATGGTAGAAAGTCAACCCTCGTCATAGCCTGAGCCAACCCACAAACTGCCATTACAGAAACGTGCCCTGAGTTATCCAGAGTCTGGTTTTAAGCATAAGCCAGACAACTCACCTATATCCAATATAGAAACTTTAGCACTTATTTAATTGGAACCAGATTCTAATCATGCAGCTGTCTCCAGTGCAAATCAACTTTAATGGAGAGAGGCTAATCAGCATTACTCAACTTAGAAATCCATCTAATTATGAGTAACCTGAAAGAGAAACAAGTTTCTCAAAACTTTTACTATCATCTGAATACCAATCACAAGTATCTACATCTTCGATCTCTTTGAAGAATCCCGATACTTGCGACATCTGGTTCTCTACTTTATTCTTATACACATAACTTCTCAAAACTTAGACCTTGTATTTCTACGAAACACTTGTCTAAAAACTAGAGAAGTCATAAGTAAACAGAACATAGTACGAGGACCTACCCCTTTGTCCTGATGGACACTGGACAACATACAATACTCTGTATAAGTCCGCTGAGTTGAATAACTCAAAACCTGTGCGTCGTAGGTTGAAAACTGTACCCTGGCGATTTCCTAAAATATCACCAATTACAACGAATTCCGATATAATGAAGATGACCACCTAATTCCCAATAACTTCCTCCCACTCATCATCTGTAAAACCATACAGATATGAGAATGGCACCTGGTGAATACACACCCTGGAGCAAGTATCTAATCGGGAAAACAGTTTTCCATTAACAATGCACTGAAACACGAAAATGTTTCGTAGGGGTATCCTGGTATTCATAGTAATGCCTCTTCCATAATCCAATTCATGACTTTAACCGTATATTTCTTTGCCATCTCTCCAATTCCCTTTATTTTTCTTTAGTCGTTACCTTCTGTACACCATCGTTAGGCTAAATGGTTTTCTTCCTTCCCTACCGTTCGGCACCAGCCTATGGTTTGGAAGAAGACTATCCAGTAAGCATAATAGGTGTACCCTCCTAAACCAAGGAGTACTCACATCTTGAGAGAAGGTGATGATAAAAGACAACTGAATAATACCTTATTCTTTTAAAGGTGAAATAGGAGTGGCGATGAAGTACGCGGTTTGGTCGTGAATGATAACAGTCGCAACTTACTTTGCCCTCTTTCTAATCCCTTTATTTTGTCTTTACATATTACCTTCTGTACACCCTTCTTAGGCTAATTGGTTTTCTTCATTCCCTACCTTTCGGCACCTGCCTATGGTTTGGAATAAGACTATCCAATAAGCGTAATAGGTGTACTCTCCTATACCAAGGAGCCGTGTACTCTCCTAAACCAAGGAGCCCTCGCAACCTGAGAGAAGGTGATAATAAAAGACAACTGAATAAACCAATTCTATTTCTCCTGAACCTTGATCCATCCTCGAAGGAGTCCCTTCGAGTTCGTATATAACCATACGATGGATCTATCCAATGGAAGTGGATGTCCGTAGTAATACGGGGTGCTCTGAGAAATGCAAAGGGTAAAAGAAGGAGTGGCAATGATTTATGCAACTCAGACAATCCGAAAGCCAGTATTTTAAGAAGGATCGGTCAATTTGGTCATTGAGTCATAGTCTAGGGTCGGTCAAAGGTCGCTGCCAAAGAGAGAGAGAAACGAAACACTCTGCGTGCACTCTAACCTAGATCAGAATGGTTATCACTTTATCTAATCCGGAAACTTCCCACTGTACTGTCAAATTCTCCTCCAAACCTGAAAGAAGAATCAATCGGGATCACCCGAAGAGTAAACCAACTCATCAGTGGGAATCGGGATCCAACTCTCATCGCATGATAACGTGACGGAATCCACTCGCGTTATCACACTCCAGAAGGTATGCGCATGCATGGCAAGTTTCAGTTTCTTTAGAAACTCCCGATATGATTTTTACCCCATGTTCTTATGACCTTGACGAAAGCTAACAAATCATAAGACACATGTCAAGTTCTGCCCGTCATTATCTTGTTAATTCGAACCCACCCGTACATACCCTTGACGAAAGCCAACAAGGCAATACGACTGTCCCAAACCAACTCATCTATCTATGCAACAAATGAATACCCCAGCAACTACCAAACACTATGCCTTGACGAAAGCCAACAAACATAGCTTGAATATTACTGACCATCCATAAGAAATGACGGAGGGCTATGGCTGGTTTTTGGCGAAAAACCTTTAACGTAATGAACTTGATCTCGTTGAAGGAACCTGATAGCTTTTTATAAAATATAGTGGCGAAAACCTTTGCTAAAGAGGTCACTCCCGGTGAAGGGATCTCGGCTCTTTCCTCGTGGAATGAGGTGCAGGATATTCCACTGAATACCGCGATGCAAAGCAACTTGTAATCGACTATAGTGATGTTATCACCCTGACGCAAACTTCTGCCCAAGGGGTCAGTCCCGGTGAAGGGATATCGGCCCTTGCCCCGTCGAATGAGGTGCAGGATATTCCAACCGAATACCACTATGCAAAACAAAAGGAAACATCTTTGTAATAACACTTTTTAAATTGTTCCAACAACATCCAAACAGGTTTTTTTTGCTTTGCATTGATCAGAATCAACGCAGTCCCATCAATTAATCCCAGAACACCCTGAGATACTACTGGAATACCTACCTGTAAATCTCCTGCCTTGGCCAAGGACTTCGTGTAAGGGCTCTCCTAGACACAACGCGATCTCACCCCCAATACCGGGAGAGACGAACCCCTGAAGATCCGCTCACTGCCTCCATGTGGCTCGGGACTGTACCCAACTAAAACCTGTTTGCACGTCTCCTTTGAGCGTGGTAGGGTAGTAATCAAAGTACAGTAGGAACTCACACGAGACAAATGACGATCCTCAGGTCAATGAACTAACCTGCACACATGTCACCAGGGAACTGCTATCTGACGTCAGGTATAAGACCAACTAGCATGTTCCCGGCGAGTCCTGTCCGGTGTACTCATAACCCAATGAGCACCTGTATACATCTTAGGTGATCCAACTGATACCAGTGGCTTATGAGACCGGCCACCGTCCCTCGTCGCGGTCTTGACCGTATATACTAGTCTACTCTGGAGTATCGATGCCCTGTTGTTAGTGTTTATGCCCTAGAAGGCCATTACTGTATCATACTAGCTTGTATATTACTTAATGGAAGCTTGGGATATTCACATGTATATAACAGTCTTGCTAAACATGGTAGTATGCTACTTGGTTTTTCTATCTTAATATGTGAGTGTACGTATTGATAGAGCTCTTAGGATCTTGCTTGTCTACCAGCGTTGTGATGGCAGTCACACTAGTGGGGGCTGGGTAGTCTACAAGCACATCCTTATTCAGGTCCCTGGTCGTTGGATTATCGAGACAGAGCATCGATACTCCGGAGTAGACTGGTGTGTACGCTTCTCATCCCAGTTGGGGAGATGGTCTGTCCCACAGCCGTCAGTACGTCGTACTGGAGATAGTATGCAGGTGCTCGTTAGGTTACGGGTACACCGGACAGGACTCACAGGGAACTGTTGGTTGGTTTGATACCAGTCGTCAGTGAACAGTTCCCAGGTGACATGAGTACAGCGTAGTCCGCAGACTTGACACTGCTACTTCGCCTCGAGTGTGTCCCACTGTTCTTAGATTGCTACCCTACCACGGCTCAAAGGAGTCGTGCAAACAGGTGGCAGTTGGGTACAGTCCCGAGCACTTGGAGGCAGTGGCGGTTAGACAGGATTCGTCCCTCCCGGTATTGGGAGTAGATATCGTGCTGTGTCAGAGAGCCATTACGCAAAGTCCCTGGCCAGGGCAGGCGAGATTTGCTGGTAGGTTCCAGTAGTTTCTCAGGGTGTAATGGGCTTCCCTCCGACACGACTTATACCGCTATTAGGGGACTGACGCTTGCCGCCCCCCTAGGCCCGATATGCGATAGTCTTGGACGAACGGACCGGACTGTATGGAGATTGTCACATCAGACTCAGTAGGAGTTCGGATGGGTTTACTCATCGGCCTTCTTATCGACAACTACCTGGGGGCCGTTACGTACAGCTAGTGCCGCTTGCGGTCTGTGGTTAAACCCACTGCCAGCGTAGTAGTCGAGTCTCTAGAGTCCCACACAGAGAGTTTCCTACTCCAGGCGAAACGATATAGAGGTTGCATGGTTTTGCGACAAAGGGTTCGGACGCATACGTGCGTTTACGCGCGTACGACTTTCGGACAGTTTTTACCAGTCGGCTTTGGTTTAAGCCAGTTACTGGTATCCGGTTATTGGATTTATACAGTCTAAAGTTTTTCCGTATTTTTACGGATCGGAGGGACGTTCTCGTAATTACTCGAGAAGCTTCTAGAAGATGTGACTAAGGAGGTTTCTTTTGGATAAGAAAGTGAGTCATGGTGGTGATTCATTCATTTCATTAATGCACATTTATTGCTTAATGACTCATGCTAATGAATCACCACTAGATATTTTATGAAGCATGCTTATTCATTTCCATTATTCATTATTGTTAAAAAGAAATGCTTCATAATATATTATGATACACTCTCTCTCCTCTCATGATCTTATCTCACATTCTCTCTCCTCAAGCTCTCATCTTCAAACCCTAATCCTTAATCCTCATGTGTTGAGATCAAAGGATTAGTTAGACTAAACAATCCATAACCTTCACTCTATATCATCCTTTCATCTTTGATTAGCAATCAAAGTTGATTAGCAATCAAAGTTGATTAGTTACCTCAAGTTAGAGGTTTAGCTTGGTGTTTTGCTCTCGGGTGGATCGTCTACTACCTAGAGAAGGTCGAGGAGAACAAAGGAGGACACAAAGAAGAAGGACCGGTTTCATTAGGTATAATCCCTAATCACAAGTGAAATGAAACTCTTAGAATACGGTTATTTATAGTTTAGCTTCGATTCAAGCGGTTAGTCGATGTTCGTTGTTTAAACTTGATAAGTTTTGAAAATTCCGCCTCCCCACAAGTACTGGGGTGAAGTACATCGACTTACAGTGGTATCAGAGACTCGCTAAACACTAAATAACTTAATCGCAAATTTGTACGAATTTCGAACGGAAAAACGAAACCGGAAAACCCTAAAAAATACTAGTTTCTGTCGAATTTAAAACGATGTCAGAAAATTTTTCAGGTGTGTTCAGAGAGCTAGAAAGGAGTCCAGGAGAACACCCAAGAAATTCGAGCCCATGAATCGGCAACTCGGCCGCGGAAGCGCGGCGGATCGGTGGGATCCGCCGCCCTTCCGCGGCGCTTTGGCCGAGTCATGGACTCATCTTTCTTGTGTGGGTCCCCTGTGAAATTTGGGGTTTTCTGGAATATTTAATTATTGCTCAGGTTACTGTTTAACAGAGCAGATTTTGGAGCAATATTGATGTTGTTTATTCGATCGAATTGTACAGTATTTGCGTATTGGATTATATCTGTGATTGTATAATGTGTTCGTAAACCTCCCCTAACTGCTAGTATGTCGGTTGGCAGGGGGTTGCACATTTCTGTAATGGTTATATCTGTTTGTGCATATAAACTGTATTGGACTGTTGTGGTGTATAGCCGGGGTTCGCAATGGGTTATTGATTAATTCATTTGTTGTAAATGTAATTTGTTGTAATATTATTTTCGCGGGGCACTTCCAGGTTGCGGTTGTAGCCACCGTTGTATTATTTCATTTTACTGTTTTTGCTCCTAGGACTGACCCAAGGTGGGGTACACAGACTGCCGGGTGGGTAGTTTGCCGTACCCGTAGGGGTCGAGGGTGGGGTAACGGCTATTCATCACAACTGTGTAATCTGTCTTTTCTTGCAGGCTCAAAAGAAATACAGATTGCTTGCAAATCCAATATTGTTTATCTGTGTTCTGGAATGAATATCATTGCGTCAGACGAATGTAAAATATCTATATTTATGATAGCTATTTAGACGCCACTTATGTTTTACACCCGCGCTAGCCCAGCCCCCGCTCTGTCGTTAGTTAAGTAACCTAACGGGTGATGACGGGACCCCGTGGCGAATGCGGATGGCATAAGAGGACGTTGTATTTTCGTTGTTTTCTGCAATGATAGGTTAATGATGGGACGCATTATCTATAATGCAAAGTAAAACAAACCAAAGTTTAAATCGTTGGAACAATTTAAAAGAAACCACTCGGTTAATTTTAAAAACAGATATTTTTTAAATGCGGAGACTTAACCACTCCTTTTAAAAGCTATCAGGTTCCTTCGGTTATATCAAGTTCACTACGTTCACGGTTTCGCCAAAACCAGTCGTAGCCCTCCGTCATTTCATTTGGGTATTCAGTAGTATTCAAGCTATGCAGTTTTGGCCAACGTCATGGCATAGTGTTTGGTAGCTGCTGGATATTCATTTGTTGCATAGATAGATGAGTTGGTTTGGGACAGTCGTATTATCATTTGGCCAACGTCAGGGATATATACGGATGGGTTCAAATTAACAAGATAATGATGGGTAGAACTTGACATGTGACTTATGACATTTTGACCAACGCCAAGGCCATAAGAGCATGGGGTAAAAACTTATATCGGGAATTTCTAAAGAAACTGAAATTTGCAAAGAGATGCATACCATTTTGAGTTTGATGAATGTTGGTAGCATTCCTACAACATTATCAGACGATGATATTTGGATCCCGATCCTACTGTGAGTATATGATACTTATCAGGATATACATCACTTAGCGATCAATGCTATAAACCTAGTAGGTGTCCAGAAAAGTGTCAGCGGGGTTACGCCCCCAGAGAAAAGAGGTTATTTAATTAAGGAACTTCGCGAAAGCGTTGGAAAACCTCCCTCGAAGTATCGACACCGGCCTGGCTGAACGGTTAAGCAAGTATTGTACGGTGAGAATAGTCTTGGCTAATTCTTCTTTTATGGTTTGAGGAAGGATTCGAGAAGCAGTGGGAGCCATCCAGTTTAGATAAACTAAAAACCACTCTAAACTTGCAAGAGCATCATGCTAAAGAGTTTTCTTCTCTCTCTCCTAATTGCAGCGACCCTGAAAATGACTGGACTTAAGTTACTTTTAGAGAAAAATATACTGACAGGGCCAAACTATAAAGATTGGCTGCGGAATGTCAAGATGGCTTTGACCTATGACAAACTGGGGTACGTCCTCACCGCTACAGCACCTGCTGTCCTTGGTCCCAAATCCAGCAATGCGGATAAGGAAATCCGCAAAACCTGGGATTTAGATTGCGCGAGAGCCAAGTGCATCGTGCTTGCCTCGATGAACAATGAACATCAGAGGAGGCACGAGGATATGTCCCTAGATGGCATATTTCTCCATACAAAGGAACTTTATGGAGAGCAATCTCGTATAGCAAGATACGAGACCTCTAAGAAATTGTTTCGAGCGAGGTTGGCTGTCGGGTCATCGGTAGGTGAACATGTCCTACAGATGATCGGCTATATTGAAGAGCTCGCGGACCTTGGGACGACTTTGGATAATGAGCTCTATACAGACCTTGTTCTCCAGTCCCTTCCTCCCACCTACGCCCAGTTTATCCTCAACTTCAATCTTCAAGAAAAAGAAGTTGAACTTGCGGAACTCCTGAACATGTTAAGGAGTGCAGAGGGCACCTTGCAGAAGGCAAGGGAAACACCCGCTATGTTTGTTGGCGGTTCATCTTCTTCCGGGTCCAAGGCTAGGGCCAAAGGAAGGAAGAAGAAGGCCGCACCCAGACCTAGAGGAGGTGTTAGTAAGGTGGGAAAGAAGGGAAAGAAAAAGTTTACAGCACCGGTAGTTGGCCTGGATGAGTGCTTCCATTGTCACAGGAAAGGGCACTGGAAGAAGGATTGCAAGGCGTGGAACGCCAAGAACCAGGAACCGAAGCAAGCTGTGGCTTCGACTTCAGGTGTGTTTGTAATTGAGAATTGTCTGTCGATCAACTCTACTTCCTGGGTATTGGATACCGGATCAGGATCTCATATTTGCAATTCATTGCAGGCACTGAGAAACCGTAGAGTGCTGAAGGAAGGTGATATGATCCTCAGGGTTGCTAACGGAGCTAGCGTGGGAGCTGCGTCCGTCGGGGATTATCACCTAGGATTGACGAGTGGACACATTTTGGTTTTACATAACTGTTATTTTGTACCCAGCTTAACGTGTAATATCATATCAGTTTCCTTGTTATCAAATAAAGGTTATGATTTCACGTTTGTAAGAGATGTTGTCAACATCCACCTTAATCATGGTTTGATTGGGTCCGGTACTCTAAATAACGGCATATATGTGTTAAACCAACTCCAAATTTTCAATGTCCAGAACACACTAAAAAGAAAGTCTCCAGATTTAAATAAAGCTTTCTTATGGCATTGTAGACTGGGTCACATCAATGAGAGAAGGTTGACTAAGTTGCATAGAGAAGGATATTTGGACACGTTCGAATATCAAACCTATGACACTTGTCAATCCTGTCTCAAAGGAAAGATGACAAAGACTCCATTTACTGGACAAGGAGTAAGAGCGAGCGAGCTTTTAGGACTCATACACAGTGATGTATGTGGTCCAATGTCTACACATGCGAGAGGTGGTTATTCCTACTTCATTACTTTTACAGATGATTTCTCTAGGTATGGATATGTTTTCTTAATGAAGCATAAATCAGAGGCCTTTGAGAAATTCCTGGAATTCAAGAGTGAAGCGGAAAACCAAACAGGCAAAAGTATTAAGACACTGAGATCTGATCGAGGTGGAGAATACTTAAGTGCCGAGTTCCTAGGTTACCTAAAAGAGAAAGGAATTCTCTCTCAGCTTACTCCTCCATACACTCCACAGCACAACGGTGTATCGGAGAGACGGAATCGAACCCTATTGGATATGGTACGATTCATGATGAGTAATACTGAGTTACCGCGATCTTTCTGGGGATATGCGCTAGAATCAGCGGCATATATTTTGAACAGAGTTCCAACCAAAACTGTGCCTACCACACCATATCAGATGTGGAGTGGGAAGAAACCCTATCTTCAGTATGTAAGGATTTGGGGATGTCCAGCTTTTGTAAAAAAGCAGCATGTGGACAAGCTCGAGGCACGATCAGTACTGTGTAAGCTTGTAGGATATCCAAAGAACTCCAAGGGATATTGCTTCTATTATGCAGAGGAACAAAAGGTTTTTGTTTCTCGTAATGCCCATTTTTTAGAACAACAAGTTTTAGAAAAGGATACAAATGGGAGCGAAATAGAACTGGAAGAAATTCCAGAACCACAAGCTGCTACTGAAAGTTTGGTAGAACCAGAGGTTCAAGAAGAACAGAGCATTCCCGCACCCCTCCGCAGGAGTAGTAGGCCGTCTCATCCGCCTGAGAGATACTACGGTTTTCTCATAGACGGGGATAGAGAGGATTGCATCATAGATGATGATGAACCTACTGACTTCCAGCAGGCCATCCAGAGCGGCGACTCGGTAAGATGGCTAGATGCAATGCGGACCGAAATGGAGTCCATGTACACCAACAAAGTATGGACTTTGGACTTTGCTCCAGATGGGGTAAAACCCATAGGATGCAAATGGATCTTCAAGAAAAAGATTGGTGTAGATGGACAGGTGGAAACCTATAAGGCTAGACTTATTGCAAAGGGTTTTCGTCAAAGACCTGGTTTGGACTATGACGAAACCTTTTCTCCAGTGGCTATGCTCAAATCCATTCGGGTCCTTCTTGCTATTGCTGCCTTCCATGATTATGAAATCTGGCAGATGGACGTAAAGACGGCTTTTCTGAATGGAAATTTAGAAGAGAGCGTCTATATGGATCAGCCAGAGGGTTTCAATCAGAGTGGGAGCAGCGGGAAAGTATGCAAGCTGCTTAAGTCTATTTATGGACTAAAGCAGGCATCGCGGAGTTGGAACATCTGTTTTGATGAGACAGTCAAAGAATATGACTTTATCAAAAATCCAGATGAACCGTGCATATATAGTAAAGTTGTGGCCAGAAGTGTCGTATTCCTCGTCTTGTACGTGGATGACATTCTATTGATAGGAAATGACATTCCTATGCTACAATCTGTCAAAGGATTCTTGTCACACAGGTTCTCCATGAAAGACCTGGGTGATGCCTCTTACATTCTGGGGATCCGGATCTATCGTGATAGATCCAAGAGGATGTTGGGACTTTCGCAGTCCAGGTATATCGACACTGTACTGAAAAGATTCAGTATGGAAGATTCTAAGCGCGGTAATCTACCGGCTTGTCACGGAATCACCCTCTCCAAAGAGATGTCTCCCAAGACTGATTTGGAAAGGGAACGCATGTCTATTATACCCTACGCTTCTGCGGTAGGCTCTATAATGTATGCGATGTTGTGTACCAGACCAGATGTAGCTTACGCACTAAGCGTGGTAAGCCGGTATCAGTCAGACCCAGGGGAGAAACACTGGATAGCAGTAAAGAACATTCTCAAGTACCTGAGGAGGACTAAGGAGATGTTCTTGGTTTACGGCGGAAAAGACCTCAGGTTGGAGGCCTTTGCTGATTCCGGCTTCCAGAGTGATAAGGACGATTCCAAGTCCATGTCGGGTTATGTCTTTACCCTCAATGGAGGGGCGGTGTGCTGGAAGAGCTCCAAGCAGGACACCGTTGCTGACTCGACGATGGAAGCGGAGTATATAGCTGCTTGCGATGCCGCAAAAGAAGCAGTCTGGATGAAGAAGTTCCTAACAGAACTTCAGGTGGTTCCTACCATAGTTGATCCAATACCTCTGTATTGCGACAACAACGGAGCTATAGCTTTAGCGAAGGAACCAAGGTCCCATCAGAAGTCCAGACACATCTTGAGGCGGTATCACCTGATCAGGGAGATCATTGATCGTCAGGAGATCGAGGTTCGGAGAGTTGCTTCAGAAGAGAACATTGCTGATCCATTCACGAAGGCCCTTCCTCAGATTCTGTTCGAGAGGCTACTCGAGATCATTGGTCTACGATATGCCAGTACATGGCCCTAGTGCAAGTGGGAGATTGTTAGTGTTTATGCCCTAGAAGGCCATTACTGTATCATACTAGCTTGTATATTACTTAATGGAAGCTTGGGATATTCACATGTATATAACAGTCTTGCTAAACATGGTAGTATGCTACTTGGTTTTTCTATCTTAATATGTGAGTGTACGTATTGATAGAGCTCTTAGGATCTTGCTTGTCTACCAGCGTTGTGATGGCAGTCACACTAGTGGGGGCTGGGTAGTCTACAAGCACATCCTTATTCAGGTCCCTGGTCGTTGGATTATCGAGACAGAGCATCGATACTCCGGAGTAGACTGGTGTGTACGCTTCTCATCCCAGTTGGGGAGATGGTCTGTCCCACAGCCGTCAGTACGTCGTACTGGAGATAGTATGCAGGTGCTCGTTAGGTTACGGGTACACCGGACAGGACTCACAGGGAACTGTTGGTTGGTTTGATACCAGTCGTCAGTGAACAGTTCCCAGGTGACATGAGTACAGCGTAGTCCGCAGACTTGACACTGCTACTTCGCCTCGAGTGTGTCCCACTGTTCTTAGATTGCTACCCTACCACGGCTCAAAGGAGTCGTGCAAACAGGTGGCAGTTGGGTACAGTCCCGAGCACTTGGAGGCAGTGGCGGTTAGACAGGATTCGTCCCTCCCGGTATTGGGAGTAGATATCGTGCTGTGTCAGAGAGCCATTACGCAAAGTCCCTGGCCAGGGCAGGCGAGATTTGCTGGTAGGTTCCAGTAGTTTCTCAGGGTGTAATGGGCTTCCCTCCGACACGACTTATACCGCTATTAGGGGACTGACGCTTGCCGCCCCCCTAGGCCCGATATGCGATAGTCTTGGACGAACGGACCGGACTGTATGGAGATTGTCACATCAGACTCAGTAGGAGTTCGGATGGGTTTACTCATCGGCCTTCTTATCGACAACTACCTGGGGGCCGTTACGTACAGCTAGTGCCGCTTGCGGTCTGTGGTTAAACCCACTGCCAGCGTAGTAGTCGAGTCTCTAGAGTCCCACACAGAGAGTTTCCTACTCCAGGCGAAACGATATAGAGGTTGCATGGTTTTGCGACAAAGGGTTCGGACGCATACGTGCGTTTACGCGCGTACGACTTTCGGACAGTTTTTACCAGTCGGCTTTGGTTTAAGCCAGTTACTGGTATCCGGTTATTGGATTTATACAGTCTAAAGTTTTTCCGTATTTTTACGGATCGGAGGGGCGTTCTCGTAATTACTCGAGAAGCTTCTAGAAGATGTGACTAAGGAGGTTTCTTTTGGATAAGAAAGTGAGTCATGGTGGTGATTCATTCATTTCATTAATGCACATTTATTGCTTAATGACTCATGCTAATGAATCACCACTAGATATTTTATGAAGCATGCTTATTCATTTCCATTATTCATTATTGTTAAAAAGAAATGCTTCATAATATATTATGATACACTCTCTCTCCTCTCATGATCTTATCTCACATTCTCTCTCCTCAAGCTCTCATCTTCAAACCCTAATCCTTAATCCTCATGTGTTGAGATCAAAGGATTAGTTAGACTAAACAATCCATAACCTTCACTCTATATCATCCTTTCATCTTTGATTAGCAATCAAAGTTGATTAGTTACCTCAAGTTAGAGGTTTAGCTTGGTGTTTTGCTCTCGGGTGGATCGTCTACTACCTAGAGAAGGTCGAGGAGAACAAAGGAGGACACAAAGAAGAAGGACCGGTTTCATTAGGTATAATCCCTAATCACAAGTGAAATGAAACTCTTAGAATACGGTTATTTATAGTTTAGCTTCGATTCAAGCGGTTAGTCGATGTTCGTTGTTTAAACTTGATAAGTTTTGAAAATTCCGCCTCCCCACAAGTACTGGGGTGAAGTACATCGACTTACACCTGTCTCGAAACTCCCACGACTAGGGACCTTTTAAGGATGTGCTTATAGACTACCAGCTCCCACGTATATGATCGCCCTCATACTGCTGGCAGTCAAGCAAGAATCCTAGGGGCTCTACCAACGTGCAATAGTGACCTGTAAGGTCACCTAAAGCAGTACACTTTGATAAAGGTAAACCGGATAGCATACTATAATCTTTAGTAAGACTGTCCTACCGGGATAAGTCCTCCCTCAATCATTGCAATCACGTGCCTGTGATCCAATAATTGACTCTGAGGGCACTATCTCCAACAATATTTACTTACGTTGATGACATGTGATGTTATGTGTTGCTGGATATGTTATATTGGATCGTCGTGTTTGAATAGCCGGGGGTTTTTGTGTGAGACGAGTGTTTTTCATTTTCATTCATGTAAAAACTTGTATGTAATCTTCTTTTATTAGGGCACTTCCAGGTTGTGGAAGTTGTCACCGTTGATGTATATTATTTACTTTTCCGCATTAGGATAGACCCAAGGAGGGGAGCACAAGTAACCGGGTTCTAGGGTCCAGTGGGAGACCATCTCGAGGAGTCGAGTCCGGGTCTCCTAACCCTAGAATTGGTAGGGTTGCTTGCCGCTCTCGTAGGGGTCTAGGGGTGTGGGATTGGCTATTCATCGCGACCGTGGAATCCGTGTTTTATACTGGCTCATATCAAAAACACGGACGTCCAAGTATATCCAATATTTCATATGATATTTTCTGTTGCGTTATCTGTGATGTGATCATGTGATATGTTCAGATAGATATTATATATAGTATATATGATATATTATATAAACGTTGCTTATGTTTTACACCCGCGCTAGCCCTGCCCCGCTCTGCCGTTAGTTACCTAACCTAATGGTGCAGACGGGACATCGAGGCGAATGCGGATGGCATAAGCGTACGTTGTATTTATCTGTGATGTTTTAGGTGGACTTAAATGATGGGACATTCATTAATGAGATTAATGAAAGAAAATAAACCTAAAAGATGTTGTGGAATCGAATTTCAAAAATAAAAACAGGTAGCTAC
Source organism: Agapanthus africanus (assembly GCA_030015575.1). Taxonomy (NCBI): domain Eukaryota; kingdom Viridiplantae; phylum Streptophyta; class Magnoliopsida; order Asparagales; family Amaryllidaceae; genus Agapanthus; species Agapanthus africanus. The sequence goes on along the minus strand of JASDDO010000016.1, from coordinate 265,796,899 downwards.
AGTTCTTGCTTTGCATCACGGTGTTCCTTGTAGAACATCCTGCACCTTATTCGATAAGGAAAGGACCGAGATCCCTTCACCGGGAGTGACTTCTTTAGCAATAACTGGCAGATGCTACAACCCTCGGTTTGTCTTTTGATTGCTTCTAAAGTTTTTGCTTTGCACAGCGGTATATATGATATATCCTGCACCTTATTTGATGAGAAAATGGCCGACGATCCCTTCACCGGGAGTGACCCCTTTAGCAAAACTAGAAAAGCCTCAAAAACACTCCATTTAAAAACCATTTGATTCCGAAACGAGATCAAGTTCAAAGCATTAAAGGTTTTCTTAAAAACCATCCGCTACCCTCCGTCATTTTAGGAAGTAGGGTACTTAGTATTCGTGCTGTGTTTGTTGACCATAGTCAAGGCACAGTGTACGGTAGCTAAGTGATGTCTTCCTATACCGCATATGATGCGATTAGTTAGGATAGTCGCTTGACTTTGTTGACCTTAGTTAAGGGTCATGTGGGTGGGTCTAATTAATCACGAAATGACGGGTAGAACTTGACTAGTGCTTATGATTTGTTGACCATAGTTAAGGTCATAAGTGCTAGGGGTAAAAACTGTAGGGTTCCTAGGCACTCTTGTGAAGGTTCATAAGGCATCAAACATGCCCGGATTAAATTTTAGACGTGCCGAACAACCCAAAGCCGGGATCTTTGCTAGATTATTAGGGTTTAACATGCAAGATGATAACTTTTATCTAAGTGTGAGGGATTACAACCTTTGTAGTCCACTCCTTCGCTTCACAAGCTCCGAGTAGAAGTCCCTTTGCCGCGATCCACGATCTCCCGGACTCATGAGAGGCTCCACGACTCGAACGATCCATGCTAGCTTGAAGTATTCCAAATCTCCGATGATCTACGTCGAAGTTGCAAAGACTCAAGCTTTCTCACTCTAAAGAGATGAACACACTAATCTCATGGGCTAGATGAGATGAGGATGAGAGAGTAGTAATTTTGCTTTCTTTTTAAATCATTTTCTCATATTTATTCATCACATAAAGAAAATCAAGTGAGCTTCTTCAAGAGAGAAGAAGAAGATGATAATGGAAAAGATAATAAGATTAATCCTTTTGTGATGAATAGAAAATAAAGTATATGATTGATATGTAAACCATGGTGAAGGATGAGTGGCTAGGATTTAGTAGAGAATAAACTAGAGTTAGGGTTTGGTTGGGTTAAAGAATGTGTCATCCATAAATATCTTTACAATGACAAAAGAAATAGCTTCTAGAAGGTGCATGAAGCAACTAACCCTAATCAAACCCTAACCTCAATTAATCATCCTTAAACATGTTTAACAATTAATCATATCATGTCACAATAATATATATCACATATATATTATATATTTGCAACAAAAGAAAATAATACAATTAACATATATCGCATATATATCAATGTATCATCCAGTGAGAAAATGAAATAATAAAGCGAGCCAATATTAGATAATGTAATACAATATATCATATATATTATTATACATTAAATCATCGAATCAACACTTGAATCGATGATCCGGCTATATCGAATATTACCGACTAATATATCATGTACCGATTCATCGAATCAACACTTGATCCGATGTCCCGGTTTATATCTAAATATCGCGAGAATATAATACGCTATCCCATATCGCATTATTCTCGGTCCTGCACATATCACATATGTGCCTCTACTCCGTTTCGCCTGAGCCAAGAAACCTCTGTGTAGGACTCTAAAGAATCGTCAATACGCCGGTAGCAGGTGATGATCATATCAAACACCCACAAGCTGCAAGCGGTCAGCTAAACGTAACAGCCATCCAGGTATTGAGCGATCAGAAGATCAACAAGCTAGCCTGTGCGTTCTCCTGTGAATCCGATCAGTAACACTCCCGTACAGTCCGGTCTGTTCGTCTGATATGTCGCATATCAAGTCTAGGGGTGGTATACGTCAGACCCCAGTAACCGATAAGTCGTGTCGATGTATGGCTCATAACGGGACGAGAAACTACTAGTAACACTTACCAGTAAATCTCTATATCAGCCCTGGCCAGGGACTTCCAGTTATAGCCAATCGAACACAGCACAACATCAAGTCCATATACCGGGAGAGACGAATCCCCTCCTATCGCTCATTGCCTCCATGTGATTCGGGACTGTACCCAAAAGCCACCGTTTTGCACGCCCTCTTGGACGTGGTAAGGTAGAAATCAAAGCATAGTGGGAATCACACAAGACTCCATGACGATCTCGGGTCTACAGACTACCCTGTACCAGTGTCACCGGAGAACTTCCATCTGACGTGTGGTATATCACCATCTGGGAGTTCTCGGCGAGTCCGTCCAGTGTACCCAGTCTCCACTGAGCACCCGTACACCATCTCTGATGTCAAACACCGATGGATATGGGATCATCCATCACCCATCATATGGGTCAAGATGCATATACACTAGTCTACACTGGTGTATCGATGCCCTGTCTCGATATACCCTCGACTAGGAACAGTTATAGGATGTACTTATCGACTACTGCGGCCCCACTAGTATGATCTCATCATAGTCCCAGTAGTCGAGTACAGATCCTAAGGGCTTTATCAACATGTGAGAGTAAAACAGTAAACCAATACAAGTCAACATGTTAAGATAAAGTGAAACCAAATAGCATACTATCATGACGAGCAAGAAAGTCATCTCTATATATAACCAAGCATCCATTATAATATACATCATATGTACAACAATGGCCTCTAGGGCATATACATAACTAACAATCTCCCACTTGCACTAAGGCCAGCTGCTGTAGTATCTCATACCTAGCATCCCGAATAATCTCTCAAACTGTATCTGGGGAATAGCCTTCGTGAATGGATCCGCAGTGTTGTCCTTCGTATCTACTCTCCTGACCTCGATCTCCCGGCGATCAACTATCTCCCTGATTAGGTGATACCGCCTCAGAATATGTCTGGACTTCTGATGGGACCTGGGTTCCTTGGCCAAAGTCACAGCTCCATTGTTATCGCAATACAGAGGTATTGGATGCTCAATGGACGGAACCACACCAAGTTCACTAATGAACTTTTTTATCCAGAGAGCCTCTTTGGCAGCATCATTGGCAGTGATGTATTCAGCCTCCATCGTCGAGTCTGCAACGGTATCCTGTTTCGAACTCTTCCAACATACCGCCCCTCCATTGAGGGTAAAGACAAAACCCGAGTGTGACTTAGAGTCGTCCTTATCACTTTGGAAGCTGGAATCGGTAAAGGACTCCACCTGGAGTTCTCCGTTACCATACACCAAGAACATCTCCTTAGTCCTTCGCAAGTACTTGAGAATGTTCTTCACAGCTGTCCAGTGACTCTCTCCAGGATCTGCTTGATACCGACTCACTACACTTAGTGAGTATGCTACATCGGGTCTGGTACATAGCATCGCATACATGATAGAGCCTACTGCCGAAGCATAGGGTATCCCTTGCATGCGAGCTCTCTCCAAATCAGTCTTGGGAGACATCTCTTTGGAGAGAGTGAGTCCAGAGATCGTGGGTTGGTTCCTACTCTTGGATTCTTCCATACTAAACCTTTTTAGTATGGTGTCAATGTACCTGGATTGGGACAATCCCAATATCCGTTTAGATCTATCTCTATAGATCATGATTCCCAATATGCAGGAGGCATCACCTAGATCTTTCATTGAGAATCTCTGTGATAAGAAGAGCTTGACTGATTGCAGCATAGGAATATCATTTCCTATCAAGAGTATGTCATCCACGTACAATACGAGGAAGACAACCTTACCCTCTGCTACCTTCTTATAGATACAAGGTTCATCTATATTTTTGATGAAGTCAAACTCTTTGACTAGAACATCAAAACAGATGTTCCAACTCCGCGATGCTTGCTTTAACCCATAAATGGATTTAAGCAGCTTGCACACCTTTCCGCTGCTCCCACTATCTACGAAGCCCTCTGGCTGAGTCATGTACACGCACTCTTCTAAATCACCGTTTAGAAAGGCGGTCTTAACATCCATTTGCCAGATTTCGTAGTCATGGTATGCAGCAATGGCAAGTAAGATCCGGATGGACTTAAGCATAGCCACTGGAGAAAAGGTTTCGTCATAATCCACACCTGGACGTTGACGAAAACCCTTTGCTACAAGTCTAGCTTTGAAAGTCTCAACTTTTCCATCTACACCAAATTTCTTTTTAAAAATCCACTTGCTCCCAATGGGTTTTACCCCTTCAGGAGCATTTTCTAAAATCCATACTTTATTGGTGTACATGGATTCCATCTCAGATCGCATTGCATCCAGCCATTTCACAGAGTCACCACTCGTGATGGCCTGCTCGAAACTAGTCGGTTCATCATCATCCATGATGCAGTCCTCGCTTCCACCATCAATGAGAAAACCGTAGTATCTCTCAGGTGGACGAGAAACCCTACTAGATCGGCGGAGAGGCTGGGGTTCGTCGGGTACTACTGAATCCTCTGGTTCCACTAAATCTTCAGTTTCAGTTTGTGTTGCTGGAACTTCTTCCAGTTCTACCTCAGAGCTACTAATCTCTTTTGCAAGAAATTCCTTTTCTAAAAAGGTGGCATGTTGAGAAACAAACACTTTTTGCTCCTCACTGTGATAGAAAAAATATCCATAAGAATTCTTCGGATATCCTACAAACTTGCAAAGAACTGACCGTGCCTCGAGTTTGTCCGGATTTTGCCTTTTGACATAGGCCGGACAACCCCATATCTTAACTCGTTTAAGATACGGTCTCTTCCCACTCCATATCTCATATGGTGTGGTAGGTACAGATTGTAAGTCCATGCTACCTCTCCCGGTACTTTCGGGAATGCGAAATTTGGTAAAAAACGATTTTTACGGAGGTGGTAACATGGACCTAAAACCCGGATCTTGGTTAAACATCTATCTAGCAACCTAACTACGAGTTTCTAGCTACACGGTTAGGGGGTTATACCTTGCTTGTCTTGAACTCCTTCGTCTTCAAACTCCGATGGTGGTCCGGATTGGCTTCTTCCCGTCGTCTCCGTACGCCGAAGATAGATCCACCTGAAAGCTCCAACCTTTGGCTCCTTCTTCGTTCTTTGAAGAAACTAGTTCACTCGGTTTGCTAAACCTTGTGAACTAAAGTGAGTAGAGAAGAGTTTGAATGGGATTTTATCTATGGTTCTTGATTCTCAACTCATGAGACAAGAGAACCATAGATTAAAGAGAGGGAAAAAAAGGAGCAAGAGGGTGAGAGCAAAAGGAGAGCTCAAGAACAAGAGAGAGAATGAGAAAGAAAGAATGAGCTAGTCTTTTGTCTCTCACCCTCTCATAATCCAAAGTCATGATAACTCATCATACCAAATAAGTCTTATGTGATGGTTGAAGCAACCATAACCATATCATTTCATGCACTCATTTTACACAAATGAGCAAGCAAGTAAAAGTCTTTGCCATGAAATGATGGCTATGGTTATCATGATGGTCAACTAGTCAAGCCTAGTCAACCGGTCAACAAAGTCAACAAGTCAACAAAAGTCAACAAGTCAACAAAGTCAACAAAAGTCAACAACCATGTCACCATAATACTTAATTAATATAATAGTTAATCATATATCATATTCTCATTAGGGTTGAGCAAAAAGTCAAATAGTCAACGGTCAACTGTCAACAACCCTAATGAGAATCCGCTGCCTCTGCCTCCCTGTCAACTGTGCATACACACCCGCATCCGCGTTCCGAGGAACACGAATGCATACTGGATAAATCCAATCCCAAAAGGTACACTAGGATCTGGCTTAAACCAAAGCCCGCTAGTGTAAACTGTCCGGACACTGTATGTGCACAAGTGCACGGATGTGACCGAACCCTGTCGCAAAACCATGCGACCTGTCGCAATACCATGCGACCTCTACTCTTTTGCCTAAAGGCGAAAAGCTTTCTGTGTGGGACTCTAAAGACTCGACACTACGCTGGCAGTGGGTTTAACCACAGACCGCAAGTGGCACCAGCTGTGCGTAACGGTCCCCAGGTAATGCCGACAAGAAGACCGACGAGGCGAAACCCATCTGAACTCCTACTGAGCCTGAGTGTGACATTCTCCGTACAGTCCGGTCTGTTCGTCTGATACATCGCATGGCGGGCCTAGGGGGCGGTAAACGTCAGTCCCCCAATAGCGGTACAAGTCGTGCCGGAGCGAAGCCCAAAACACCCTGAGATAACACTGGAAGCCTACCAGTATATCTCGTTTGCCCTGGCCAGGGACTACTCGTGTAATGGCTCTCCTAGACACAGCGCGATGTCAACCCCCAATACCGGGAGAGACGAATCCTGTCTAACCGTCACTGCCTCCAAGTGCTTCGGGACTGCACCCAACTACTACCTGTTTGCACGGCTTCTTTGAGCCGTGGTAGGGTAGTAATCAAAGTGCAGTGGGAACACACTCGAGGCGAAGTGACAGTGTCAAGTCAGCGGACTAAGCTGTACTCATGTCACCTGGGAACTGATAACTGACGATAGGCATAATACCAACTAGTCAGTTCCCGACGAGTCCTGTCCAGTGTACTCATAACCTAACGAGCACCCGCATACTATCTCAAGTACGACGTACTGACGGCTGTGGGACAGACCGTCTCCCACACTGGGATGAGAAGCGCATGCGCTGGTCTACTCCGGAGTATCGATGCCCTGTCTCGATAGTCCTGCGACCAGGGACCTGCATAAGGATGTGCTTATAGATTACCCAGCCCCACTAGTGTGACGGCCATCACATCGCTGGTAATCAAGCAAAGATCCTAAGGGCTCCACTAATGTGTATAGGCGATATACAAAAATAAACACATGTACAAATTGAAGTAGAAACAAACCAAGTAGCATACTACTATTTTGAGAAAGATTGTATATACAAGGTGAATATCCCAAGCTTCCATTAAGTAATATACAAACTAGTATGATACAGTAATGGCCTCTAGGGCATATACACTAACAATCTCCCACTTGCACTAAGGCCATGTACTGGCGTATCGAAGACCTATCATCTCGATCAGCTGCTCGAACTGAGTCTGGGGCAGGGCCTTGGTGAATGGATCTGCAGTGTTATCTTCTGAAGCGACTCTCCGAACCTCGATCTCCTGGCGATCTACGATCTCCCTGATCAGGTGATACCGCCTCAAGATGTGTCGGGATCTCTGATGGGACCTGGGTTCCTTCGCTAAAGCTATAGCCCCGTTGTTGTCGCAATATAGAGGTATTGGATCAACAATGGACGGAACCACCTGAAGTTCTTTCAAGAACTTCCTCATCCAGACAGCTTCTTTTGCGGCATCAGATGCAGCGATGTATTCCGCTTCCATCGTCGAGTCTGCAACGGTTTCTTGTTTGGAACTCTTCCAACACACCGCCCCTCCATTGAGGGTAAAGACAAAACCCGACATGGACTTGGAATCATCCTTGTCACTCTGGAAGCTGGAGTCAGCAAAGGCCTCGATCTGGAGATCTTTTCCGCCATACACCAAGAACATCTCCTTAGTCCTTCTCAGGTACTTGAGAATGTTCTTTACCGCTATCCAGTGTTTCTCCCCAGGGTTTGACTGATACCGGCTTACCACACTCAGTGCATAAGCTACATCCGGTCTTGTACACAACATCGCATACATTATAGAGCCTACCGCAGAAGCGTAGGGTATAATAGACATGCGATCCCTCTCCAAATCAGTCTTAGGAGACATCTCTTTAGAGAGGGTGATCCCGTGACAAGCCGGTAGGTTACCGCGCTTGGAATCTTCCATACTGAATCTTTTCAGTATGGTGTCGATGTACCTGGACTGTGAAAGTCCTAATATCCTCTTGGATCTATCACGATGGATCCGGATCCCCAGGATGTATGAGGCATCACCCAGGTCTTTCATGGAGAACCTGTGTGACAAGAACCCCTTGACAGATTGTAGCATAGGAATGTCATTTCCTATTAAGAGAATGTCATCCACGTATAAAACGAGGAATACTACAGTTCTCGCTACAAATCTACTATAGATGCATGGTTCATCTGGATTTTTGATAAAGCCAAATTCTTTGACCGTCTCATCAAAGCAGATGTTCCAACTCCGCGATGCCTGCTTTAGTCCATAGATGGACTTAAGCAACTTGCACACCTTTCCGCTGCTCCCACTCTGAATGAAACCTTCTGGTTGGTCCATATAGACACACTCCTCTAAATTTCCATTTAGAAAAGCGGTCTTTACGTCCATTTGCCAGATCTCATAATCGTGGAAGGCAGCAATGGCAAGAAGGATCCGAATGGATTTCAGCATGGCTACTGGAGAAAAGGTTTCGTCATAGTCCAAGCCAGGTCTTTGACGAAAACCCTTTGCTACCAGCCTAGCTTTATAGGTCTCAACCTGCCCATCTACACCAATCTTCCTTTTGAAGATCCACTTGCATCCTACGGGTTTTACCCCGTCTGGAGCAATGTCCAACGTCCATACCTTGTTGGTGTGCATGGACTCCATTTCGGTCCGCATTGCATCAAGCCATTTCACTGAGTCAACGCTCTGAACGGCCTGCTGGAAGCTAGTAGGCTCATCATAATCTATGATGCAATGCTCTCTATCCCCGTCTATGAGAAAACCGTAGTATCTCTCGGGCGGATAAGACTGCCTACTACTTCTGCGGAGCGGCGTAGGAATGTCCTGTTCTTTCGAACCCCCTGGTTCCACTAAACTTTCAGTAATAGTCCGTGGTTCTGGAATTTCTTCCAGTTCTACTGTGCTCCCACTTATTTCCTTTTCTAAGAACTGGTGTTCTAGAAAGTGGGCATGACGAGAAACAAGAACTTTTTGTTCCTCTTCGCAGTAGAAGAAATATCCCTTGGAATTCTTTGGATATCCTACAAACTTGCACAGTACTGAGCGTGCCTCGAGCTTGTCCGCATGCTGCTTTTTGACAAAAGCTGGACTTCCCCATGTCTTAATGTGATTAAGATGGGGTCTCTTCCCACACCACATCTCAAATGGCGTGGTAGGCACAGTCTTTGTGGGAACTCGGTTCAAAAGGTCTGCGGCCGATTCTAGCGCATATCCCCAGAATGATCGCGGTAACTCAGCGTTACTCATCATGGACCGCACCATATCCAAAAGGGTGCGGTTCCGTCTCTCCGATACACCGTTATGTTGCGGGGTGTATGGAGGAGTAAGCTGAGAGAGAATTCCGTTCTCTTTTAAATAGTCCAGGAACTCGGCACTTAAGTATTCTCCACCTCGATCCGATCTTAGAATCTTAATACTTTTGCCGGTCTGTTTCTCTACTTCATTCTTATACTCCTGGAATTTTCCAAAGGCTTCGGACTTATGTTTCATTAAGAAGACATAACCGTACCTTGAGAAGTCATCCGTAAAAGTAATGAAGTAAGAATAGCCTCTTCGCGCATGTGTAGACATTGGACCGCACACGTCACTGTGTACGAGTCCCAAGAGCTCGCTCGCTCTTACTCCATGTCCAGTAAACGGAGTCTTTGTCATCTTTCCTTTGAGACGGGATTGACAAGTGGCATACGACTGATATTCGAACGCATTCAAATACCCTTCTGTATGTAACTTCGTCAACCTTCTCTCATTGATGTGACCCAGTCTACAATACCACAAGAAAGTCTGATTTATTTCTGGAGACTTCCTTTTGTGTGTATTCTGAACATTGAAAATCTGTGGTTGGTTCAATACGTATATACCATTACTCAATGTACCTGACCCAATCAGAACTTGATTAAGGTGAATGTTTACAACATTGCTTATAAACGCAAATTCATAACCTTCTTTAGAAACTAAAGATACAGAAATGATATTACAAGTTGCGTTGGGTACAAAAAAGCAATTACGCAAAACCAAAACATGTCCATTTGACATTTCCAGGTGATAGTCCCCCACGGCTTTAGCATCCATGCTAGCTCCGTTCGCAACTCTGAGGGTCATGTCACCTGCCTTCAAAACCCTACGGTTTCTCAACGCCTGCAAAGAATTACAGATATGAGATCCTGATCCGGTATCCAATACCCAGGAAGTAGAGTTTATTGAAAGACAGTTTTCAATAACATACACACCTGAAGCTGAAGCTGCAACCTGCTTCAATTCCTGTGTCCTGGCTTTCCAAGCCCTGCAATCATTCTTCCAGTGACCTTTCTTATGACAATAGAAGCATTCTTCCTTAACCACAAGCTTCCCCGCTTTCTTTGTTGCTTTAGCTTTTCCCTTCGTATCCACTTTACTAACACCGCCCCTTGGTTTGGCGGGAGCTTTCTTCTTCTTTCCCTTGGCTTTCTCCTTGGACCTAGAAGAAGATGATCCTCCTACAAACAAAGTGGATGTTTCCCTACCTTTCTGTAGGGTGCCCTCTGCGCTCCTCAGCATGTTGAGGAGCTCTGAAAGTTCAACCTCTTTTTCTTGTAGGTTGAAGTTCAGTATAAACTGGGCGTAAGTGGAAGGAAGGGACTGGAGAACTATGTCCGTATAGAGTTCACTCTCCAATGTGGTCCCTAGGTCCGCGAGCTCCTCAATGTAGCCGGTCATCTTTAGCACGTGCTCGGCTACTGATGATCCGACGGCCATCTTTGCCGAAAATAACTTTTTCGACGCTTCGTATCTTGCGATACGAGATTGCTCTCCATACATTTCTTTTGTATGGAGAAATATGGATTCAAGGTCCATATTCTCGTGCCTCCTCTAATGTTCGTTGTCCATCGAGGCAAGTACGAGGCACTTGGCCTTCGCGCTATCAATCTCCCAAGTCTTGCGGATTTCCTTATCCGCGACGCTGGAAGTGGGACCAGGGACAGGGGGAGCTTTGGTGGTAAGAAAATACCCCAGCTTGTCGTAAGTGATTGCCATTTTGACATTCCTGAGCCAATCTTTGTAGTTTGGTCCTGTCAGTATGTTTTTATCTAGAAGTAACTTAAGTCCAGTCATGTCGATTGGTCGCTGCAATTAGGAGAGAGAAGAAGAAACACTTAGCATGATGCTCTTGCATGTTTAGAGTGGTTTTTAGTTTGTCTAAACAGGATGGCTCCCACTGTTTCTCGAATCCCTCCTCAAACCATAAAGGAAGAATTAGTATGGATCAATCCCACCGCACAATACTTGCTTAACCGTTCAGCCAGGCCAGTGTCGGTACTTCGAGGGAGGTTTTCCAACGCTTTCGCGAAGTTCCTTAATTAAAGAACCTCTTTTCCCTGGGGGCGTAGCCCCGCTAACACCTTTCTAGGCACCTACTAGGTTTATAGCATTGATCGTTTAGTGAGAAATTTCCCGAGGAGTAGCATATACTCACAGTAGGATCGGGATCCAAATATCATCGCGTGACGAAACTGAAGGAATCCTACCAGAATCATCACACTCCAAATGGTATGCAAATCTAGCAAGTTTCAGTACTTATGAAACTCCCGATGTGGATTTTTGCCCCATGCTCTTATGACCTTGACTTTGGCCAAAATATCATAAGTCACATGTCAAGTTCTACCCGTCATTATCCAGGTTAATTTGGATCCATCCGTACCTACCCTTGACTTTGGCCAAAATGGCAGTACGACTGTCCCAAACCAACGCATCTATCTATGCTACACATGAACACCCAATAGCTACCAATCACTGTGCCTTGACTTTGGCCAACATACACAGCTTGAATACTATTGACTATTCATGTGAAACGACGGAGGGCTATGGATGGTTTTGGCAAAACCGTGAACGTAGTGAACTTGATTTGGTCGATGGAACGAGATAGCTTTTAAAAGGAGTGGCTCAAGCTCCGCATTTAAAAGTTGGTTTTGAAAAGAACCGAGTGGTTTTTCGAAAGTGTTCCAACGACTTTAACTTGGTTTATTATCTTGCATTAGTTCTTTTAATGCGTCCCATCATTTAATCCTACCATTGCAGAAAACAACCAAAATATGACGTACGCTTATGCCATTCGCATTCGCCACTGGGCCCCGTCATTACCCGTTAGGTTACTTAACTAACGACAGAGCGGGGGCTGGGCTAGCGCGTCTGTAAAACATAAGCAACGCCTAAATAATGTCATATATAGATATACTACAATGATAAACATTTCAGATCATAGATGAATACATTGGATATACTAGGAATCTGTAATTCGTACGAGCCTGTAACGAAAGACAGATTACACGGTCACGGTGAATAGCCAATACCCCACCCAAGACCCCTACGGGTGCGGCAAACTACCCGCCAAGTACCCGAAGCGTAGCAACCTCCCTCATCTCCATGAGTAGGCCACCCGACACTTCGGCATACCCGGTAGTTTGTGCACCCCCTCCATGGGTCTATCCTAGGAGCAAAAACAGTAAAAAGAAATTATACAATGACGGCTACAACCCCGACTCGGTTGTGAGGCCATACAAATAATTATTACATAAATTTACAAATTTACATGAATTGAAAGAAAAGAAAACTCTCGTCTCACAACCCCCGGCTATTCACCCGCGACAATCCAATATATTTATATACACATTCCAGCAACATTACAGATCACAGATTTGTATAACCCCCACTAATCGACATATAGCGATTAGTAGACGTTCAATACAAATATCACATTACAGAAAACCCGTTAGCTTAAGTCTTTTAGAAGTTCGATCAAAAATACGGATTTTCGGGACCCCAAAATAAAATTTTCGTTCTGGAAAATCTGGGTTGAAAATACATGTACCAAAATTCCCAAAATACCCCCAGAAGCACACTGTAGCAAAGAAACACCAGAGAAGGGGCAAGGAGGCCGCGGAACCGCGGCAATAGCAAGCTATTGCCGCGTTTCCGCGGTCGTTTTGGGGGATCTCTTGGTCATTTTTCTACAGTGGCTTTTAAAAACCCTGAGCCGATTTTATGTGTTAAAATAATCAACTTTTGAACAGTAAAAAAATCGACAGAAACTCGAATTTTTGGGGTTCGTTTTCGGGACTTTTTCTTTGATCGATCTTCTAGTTACCTGCTAACATGTTAGATAGAGTTTAACTAGGCTCTGATACCACTGTAAGTCCATGCTACCTCTCCCGGTACTTTCGGGAATGCGGAATTTGGTAAAAAACGATTTTTACGGAGGTGGTAACATGGACCTAAAACCCGGATCTTGGTTAAACATCTATCTAGCAACCTAACTACGAGTTTCTAGCTACTCGGTTAGGGGGTTATACCTTGCTTGTCTTGAACTCCTTCGTCTTCAAACTCCGATGGTGGTCCGGATTGGCTTCTTCCCGTCGTCTCCGTACGCCGAAGATAGATCCACCTGAAAGCTCCAACCTTTGGCTCCTTCTTCGTTCTTTGAAGAAACTAGTTCACTCGGTTTGCTAAACCTTGTGAACTAGAGTGAGTAGAGAAAAGTTTGAATGGGATTTTATCTATGGTTCTTGATTCTCAACTCATGAGACAAGAGAACCATAGATTAAAGAGAGGGAAAAAAGGAGCAAGAGGGTGAGAGCAAAAGGAGAGCTCAAGAACAAGAGAGAGAGTGAGCAAGAAAGAATGAGCAAGTCTTTTGTCTCTCACCCTCTCATAATCCAAAGTCATGATAACTCATCATACCAAATAAGTCTTATGTGATGGTTGAAGCAACCATAACCATATCATTTCATGCACTCATTTTACACAAATGAGCAAGCAAGTAAAAGTCTTTGCTATGAAATGATGGCTATGGTTATCATGATGGTCAACTAGTCAAGCCTAGTCAACCGGTCAACAAAGTCAACAAGTCAACAAAAGTCAACAAGTCAACAAAGTCAACAAAAGTCAACAACCATGTCACCATAATACTTAATTAATATAATAGTTAATCATATATCATATTCTCATTAGGGTTGAGCAAAAATTCAAATAGTCAACGGTCAACTGTCAACAACCCTAATGAGAATCCGCTGCCTCTGCCTCCCTGTCAACTGTGCATACACACCCGCATCCGCGTTCCGAGGAACACGAATGCATACTGGATAAATCCAATCCTAAAAGGTACACTAGGATCTGGCTTAAACTAAAGCCCGCTAGTGTAAACTGTCCGGACACTGTATGTGCACAAGTGCACGGATGTGACCGAACCCTGTCGCAAAACCATGCGACCTGTCGCAATACCATGCGACCTCTACTCTTTTGCCTAAAGGCGAAAAGCTTTCTGTGTGGGACTCTAAAGACTCGACACTATGCTGGCAGTGGGTTTAACCATAGACCGCAAGCGGCACTAGCTGTGCGTAACGGTCCCCAGGTAATGCCGATAAGAAGACCGACGAGGCGAAACCCATCTGAACTCCTACTGAGCCTGAGTGTGACATTCTCCGTACAGTCCGGTCTGTTCGTCTGATACATCGCATGGCGGGCCTAGGGGGCGGTAAACGTCAGTCCCCCAATAGCGGTACAAGTCGTGCCGGAGCGAAGCCCAAAACACCCTGAGATAACACTGGAAGCCTACCAGTATATCTCGTTTGCCCTGGCCAGGGACTACTCGTGTAATGGCTCTCCTAGACACAGCGCGATGTCAACCCCCAATACCGGGAGAGATGAATCCTGTCTAACCGTCACTGCCTCCAAGTGCTTCGGGACTGCACCCAACTACTACCTGTTTGCACGGCTCCTTTGAGCCGTGGTAGGGTAGTAATCAAAGTGCAGTGGGAATACACTCGAGGCGAAGTGACAGTGTCAAGTCAGCGGACTAAGCTGTACTCATGTCACCTGGGAACTGATAACTGACGATAGGCATAATACCAACTAGTCAGTTCCCGACGAGTCCTGTCCAGTGTACCTGTAACCTAACGAGCACCCGCATACTATCTCAAGTACGACGTACTGACGGCTGTGGGACAGACCGTCTCCCACACTGGGATGAGAAGCGCATGCGCTGGTCTACTCCGGAGTATCGATGCCCTGTCTCGATAGTCCTGCGACCAGGGACCTGCATAAGGATGTGCTTATAGATTACCCAGCCCTACTAGTGTGACGGCCATCACATCGCTGGTAATCAAGCAAAGATCCTAAGGGCTCCACTAATGTGTATAGGCGATATACAAAAATAAACACATGTACACATTGAAGTAGAAACAAACCAAGTAGCATACTACTATTTTGAGCAAGATTTTATATACAAGGTGAATATCCCAAGCTTCCATTAAGTAATATACAAACTAGTATGATACAGTAATGGCCTCTAGGGCATATACACTAACACAGATTTAGTTGGAACTTGATTCAATAGGTATGCTGCTGTCTCAAGCGCATACCCCCAGAAGGAAATAGGTAACTCAGCTGTACTCATCATAGAACGCACCATATCTAATAGGGTGCGATTCCTCCGCTCCGATACACCGTTGTGCTGTGGTGTATAAGGAGGAGTTAGCTGAGAGAGAATCCCATTCTCTTTTAGATAATCTAGGAACTCATTGCTTAATTATTCACCTCCTCGATCAGATCGAAGAATCTTAATACTTTTGCCCGTTTGATTCTCTACTTCGTGCTTATATTCTCTGAATTTCTCAAAAGCTTCAGACTTGTGTTTCATCAGGAACACATGTCCGAATCTAGAGAGATCGTCAGTGAATGTAATGAAGTAGGAAGAACCGTTCCTGACATGCGTAGACATGGGACCGCATACATCACTATGTATTAGTCCTAAGAGTTCAGTAACTCTTTCTCCGTGTCCACTAAATGGAGCTTTGGTCATTTTTCCTTTGAGACATGAATGGCAAATATCATAAGATGATAATTCGAACGGATTCAAATAACCATCCTTATGTAACTTAGCCAGCCGTGTCGCATTGATATGACCAAGTCTACAATGCCACAAGAAGGATTCGTTCATTTCTGAACTTTTCCTCTTGTGTGTGTTTTGTATATTCAGGACTGTATTCTGATTTAGAATGAATATGCCATTATGTAACGAGCCTGATGCAATCAACTTTTGATCTAGGAATATGTTCATAACATTATCCTTTACTATAAAATTATATCCTTCTTTACTTAATAAAGAAACTGATATAATGTTGCACATCATGTTCGGTATATAATAACACTCATTCAGAATCAGTGTATTACGACTTGGTAATACAAAGTGATATTCGCCAACTGCTTTGGCTACAATACTTGCACCGTTCCCTACTTGAACGGAATGATCACCTTTTCCTAGTTCTCTACCTTTTCGTAGCCCATGTAACAATTTACATATGTGGGATCCTGATCCGGTATCTAATACCCAGGACGTAGGGTGAACTGAGAAACAGTTCTCAATAACTAACACACCCGAAGAAGATGCATCAACATGCATGTTCTTTTGGGTGGCGTGAGAATCCAGATATTCTCCTGTTTCCTGTTCAGTCTTATAACTCTTATAAGAAAAAACGGGTCCAACGTTCCCCTGCTCAGTATAATAAGCGGGTTCAGTCAATACATCAATATTATTATCTTGATTATGGCCTGACATGGTCGCTACCTGGAGAGAGAGAGAAGAAAACATTTTAGCGTATGCTCTTGCAAGATTAGATTGGTTATTATCTTATCTAATCAGGATATCTCCCACTGTTTTTATCAAATCTACCTTAAAACCCTAAAAGGTAAGATTAGCCGGGATTAATTACACCCTACAATTTCGTCAATCTTTCAGCCAGATCAGTGTCGGTACTTTGAGGGAGGTTCCCCGTGCTTTCGCACGGACCTAATTAAAGTAAACCTCGTTTTCCCAGAGGCGTAACCCCGTTAACACTTTTCTAGACACCTACTTGAATGACTAATTGTCCTGTGTAAAACTCTCCCAGGAGTAACACTTACTCGCAGTGGGTATCGGGATCCAACTATCTCATAGAAGGTATGCAATCTCATTGCAAATTTCAACACTTGAAATTCCCGATAATGTTTTGCCCCTAGCGATCTATGACCTTGACAAGGTCAACAAACCATAAATCGCAAGTCAAGTTCAACCCGTCATTTCCTGATTGAATTAAACCCACCCGTATGACCCTTGACAAGGTCAACAAGGCCGTACGAATACCCTAATCCAATCACATCTCATGTTTTAGCAGATAAACACTAATTAGCTACCGTACACTGTGCCTTGACAAGGTCAACAAACACAGCACGAATACTAAGTAGGATTTATCTGAAATGACGGAGAGCTACGCAGGTTTTTCAGAAAACCCTGAGCGTAATGAACTTGATATCGTTGTAGAATCGAGTGTTTTTGAAAAGAAGTGTTTTTGAGGCTTTTCTTAGTTTCGCTAAAGGGGTCACTCCCGGTGAAGGGATCGTCGGCCCTTTCCTCATCGAATAAGGTGCAGGATATATCATATATACCGCTGTGCAAAGCAAAACACTAAAAGCAATCAAAAGACAAACCGAGTTTTGTAGCATCTGCCAGTTTCGCTAAAGGAGTCACTCCCGGTGAAGGGATCTCGGTCCTTTCCTCATCGAATAAGGTGCATGATATATCATATATATCGCTGTGCAAAGCAAAACTGTAGCTACCCTTTTTTATAAAGTTTTGATTCTACAACATCTTTAGGTTTCTTATCTTTTTATTAATCTCATTAATAAAAATCCCATCAGCTTATGCTTCCTAAGCATCACAGAAGAAACGAAAGCAGTAATATTTATATATCAGCATATATATATATATATAGTATAAGCATTCGTCTCAGGCAGTAATATGATCTCATCACAGAACATTGCAGCAGAAGTACATATATGAAATATTGGATATACTAGGACGTCCGTGTTTTCAATATGAGCCTGTATAAAACACGGATTCCACGGTCGCGACGAATAGCCAAACCCACATCCCAAGACCCCTACGAGAGCGGCAAGTAACACTGCCAATTCTAGGGTTAGGAGATCCGGTCTCGACTCCTCGAGATGGCCTCCCACTGGACCCTAGAACCCGGTTACTTGTGCTCCCCACCTTGGGTCTACCTAATGCGGAAAAGTAAATAATATACACTGGTGACATCAACCGCAACCTGGAAGTGCCCTAAATAAAAGAATATTACATTACAAATGAATTTTACATGAATGAAAATAAAAACTCTCATCTCACATAAAACCCCCGGCTATTCTGATCGCGACGATCCAATATAACATATCACAGCAACATATAATATCTCATATCATCAACGTAAATAAATATGCGCATCCCAATTGTCGTTGACATATAGCAACGAAACCGGCGATATCACATATTACACTTACGGTCACAGAAAAGAAAGTGTAAAACTACAATATTTGGAATCCACAATCACTTTAGATATCGTAAATCCGAAATATCACATACTCCGCATTTCATGCCTAACTCTATGAATTCCACATATTGTATCACATTCCAGATAAATAGACAGTATTAAACTTTCCAAACAGATAATCAAACACCAAAAATTTCCCAAAGTGCTCAACTCTTGAGCGGAGTTCAAATAATCCCAGAATATGTCAAAGTACCAGTGATCCAGCCGTAGAAGGGTCAAGCCAACGCCTCACATGTGGCACGCCGTACTGCCCCAAACCCGAAGGTTCAAAAGGCAGTTCAAGACGGTCACATAATCGAGTTAAGGTTTGTTGTCTTCTAGAGGGTCCACCGCTTAACTTGTACAATTTTTCCGACAGATTTAAACCCGATAAAAATTCAACACTTGAAAGTTTTACGTGCCGGGAAAAAGTCGGTTAATGATATCCGTTCAACTAGTTTAACAATTTCTAAATATCCGGAAAGAAATACGAATTTAAAGTTTCCGATCGAGTCTACTATTACAAAACAAACCCCAGAATTTTCATCACCTGAAACAGATTAAAAATACCCAGAAGCATCAACAAGCACCTACGCACATTACCATAAAAGCCACGTGTCATGAATCCACTAATCCGTCGCGGAACCGCCGCGCAAGGCATGCTGGCGCCACGGTTCCGCCGCCGTTTGGATGAATTGAGGGCTCGTGTTTTATGGTAATCCTTAGAATTCCCTGCTGATTTTTTTACATATTTTTAATTCAGAAAAATCCCAAAATTTAAAAAATTTCCAGGGAGGGGTCTAATTTTGTCGTTTCGGGTTCGATCGGAGTTTTAACTTCGTAAACACATCGCCTAATGCTCTAGCTAGGCTCTGATACCACTGTAGGTCAGGCAGCCACCCCATCCAATGGGGTCGCCGTGGCACCAACGGGTCCCTCAGCCGCTACTTTTTACGCATGCCCCCTCGTGAGGACTACAACCGGCCGGAACACCTTCCGGTCTCGGGACACCCTGGGGGTAAGAGCCTATGCTTCGCCACACTGTCACACAGTAAGAACCCCCCATAGGTCGACATCCAATGCCTAGTAGCTCTGATACCACTGTAGGGTTCCTAGGCACTCTTGTGAAGGTTCATAAGGCATCAAACATGCCCGGATTAAATTTTAGACGTGCCGAACAACCCAAAGCCGGGATCTTTGCTAGATTATTAGGGTTTAACATGCAAGATGATAACTTTTATCTAAGTGTGAGGGATTACAACCTTTGTAGTCCACTCCTTCGCTTCACAAGCTCCGAGTAGAAGTCCCTTTGCCGCGATCCACGATCTCCCGGACTCATGAGAGGCTCCACGACTCGAACGATCCATGCTAGCTTGAAGTATTCCAAATCTCCGATGATCTACGTCGAAGTTGCAAAGACTCAAGCTTTCTCACTCTAAAGAGATGAACACACTAATCTCATGGGCTAGATGAGATGAGGATGAGAGAGTAGTAATTTTGCTTTCTTTTTAAATCATTTTCTCATATTTATTCATCACATAAAGAAAATCAAGTGAGCTTCTTCAAGAGAGAAGAAGAAGATGATAATGGAAAAGATAATAAGATTAATCCTTTTGTGATGAATAGAAAATAAAGTATATGATTGATATGTAAACCATGGTGAAGGATGAGTGGCTAGGATTTAGTAGAGAATAAACTAGAGTTAGGGTTTGGTTGGGTTAAAGAATGTGTCATCCATAAATATCTTTACAATGACAAAAGAAATAGCTTCTAGAAGGTGCATGAAGCATCTAACCCTAATCAAACCCTAACCTCAATTAATCATCCTTAAACATGTTTAACAATTAATCATATCATGTCACAATAATATATATCACATATATATTATATATTTGCAACAAAAGAAAATAATACAATTAACATATATCGCATATATATCAATGTATCATCCAGTGAGAAAATGAAATAATAAAGCGAGCCAATATTAGATAATGTAATACAATATATCATATATATTATTATACATTAAATCATCGAATCAACACTTGAATCGATGATCCGGCTATATCGAATATTACAGACTAATATATCATGTACCGATTCATCGAATCAACACTTGATCCGATGTCCCGGTTCATATCTAAATATCGCGAGAATATAATACGCTATCCCATATCGCATTATTCTCGGTCCTGCACATATCACATATGTGCCTCTACTCCGTTTCGCTTGAGCCAAGAAACCTCTGTGTAGGACTCTAAAGAATCGTCAATACGCCGGTAGCAGGTGATGATCATATCAAACACCCACAAGCTGCAAGCGGTCAGCTAAACGTAACAGCCACCCAGGTATTGAGAGATCAGAAGATCAACAAGCTAGCCTGTGCGTTCTCCTGTGAATCCGATCAGTAACACTCCCGTACAGTCCGGTCTGTTCGTCTGATATGTCGCATATCAAGTCTAGGGGTGGTATACGTCAGACCCCAGTAACCGATAAGTCATGTTGATGTATGGCTCATAACGGGTCGAGAAACTACTAGTAACACTTACCAGTAAATCTCTATATCAGCCCTGGCCAGGGACTTCCAGTTATAGCCAATCGAACACAGCACAACATCAACTCCCTATACCGGGAGAGACGAATCCCCTCCTATCGCTCATTGCCTCCATGTGATTCGGGACTGTACCCAAAAGCCACCGTTTTGCACGCCCTCTTGGACGTGGTAAGGTGGAAATCAAAGCACAGTGGGAATCACACAAGACTCCATGACGATCTCGGGTCTACAGACTACCCTGTACCAGTGTCACCGGAGAACTGCCATCTGACGTGTGGTATATCACCATCTGGGAGTTCTCGGCGAGTCCGTCCAGTGTACGCAGTCTCCACTGAGCACCCGTACACCATCTCTGATGTCAAACACCGATGGATATGGGATCATCCATCACCCATCATATGGGTCAAGATGCGTATACGCTAGTCTACACTGGTGTATCGATGCCCTGTCTCGATATACCCTCGACTAGGAACAGTTATAGGATGTACTCATCGACTACTGCGGCCCCACTAGTATGATCTCATCATAGTCCCAGTAGTCGAGTACAGATCCTAAGGGCTTTATCAACATGTGAGAGTAAAACAGTAAACCAATACAAGTCAACATGTTAAGATAAAGTGAAACCAAATAGCATACTATCATGACGAGCAAGAAAGTCATCTCTATATATAACCAAGCAACCATTATAATATACATCATATGTACAACAATGGCCTCTAGGGAATATACATAACTAACAAAAACCATTATCGGGAGTTTCAAGTGTTGAAATTTGCAATGAGATTGCATACCTTCTATATGATAGTTGGATCCCGATACCCACTGTGAGTAATTGTTACTCCTGGGAGAGTTTTGCACTTTGCAATTAGTCGATCAAGTAAGTGTCTAGAAAGGTGTCAACGGGGTTATGCCTCTGGGAAAACAAGGTTTATTATAATTAGGTCCGTGCGAAAGCACGGGGAACCTCCCTCAAAGTACCGACACTGGCCTGGCTGAAAGATTGGCGAACTTGTAGAGTGTAATTAATCCCGGCTAGTTTTTCCTTTTAAGGTTTGAAGGAAGATTTGATAAAAACAGTGGGAGCCATCCTGATTAGATAAAATAAATAACTAATCTAATCTTGCAAGAGCGCACACAGAGTGTTTTCTTCTCTCTCTCTCCAGGTAGCGACCATATCACGCCTTAAATCAAGATAATAATATGGATGTATTGACCGAACCCGCTTGTTATACTGAGCTGGGGATCGTTGGTCCAGCTCCAACTTATAATTGTTATAAGACAGAGCAGGAAATAGGGGAATACCAAGATTCCCATGTCGCCCAAACGAAGAAAGTGCTTATGATGCATCTTCTTCGGGTGTGTTCGTTACACAGAACTGTTTCTCAGTATCCTCTGCGTCCAGGGTATCTGATACCAGATCAGGATCCCCATATATGTAATCTGTTACATAGGGCTACAGAAAGGCAGAGAACTGAGAATGGGTGATAAGTTTCATGAGACAGAAAACGGTGCAAGTGTTGCAGCCAAATCTGTTGGTCACTGTCACCCTGTATTACCAGTACATTGATTCTGAACAAATGCTATTAGATACCGAACCTGATATACAAAATCATATCAGTCTCTTTATTAGAAAAGAAATGATAAAATTTTGTATTGTTGGATAATGTTTTGAAAATTTCCTATTTCAAAAGTTGATCGGTTCATGCACGTTATCTAAAAGCATTAACGTTCTAAATCAAACTACAGTTCCTAATATACGGAACACACACAAGAGGAAGAGTTCAGAAATGAACGAATCCTTCTTGAGGCATTGTAGACTAGGTCATATCAATGCGACCCGACTGGCTTAAGTTACATTCTAGATGCATATTTAAATCAGTTTGAATTTACATCTTGTGAAACTTGCCAGTCATGTCACAAAGATTAGATGACCATAGCTCTGTTTATTGGAAACAGAGAAAGAGTTAGTGAACTCTTAGGACTGATACATGATGATGTATGTTAGGTCCCCTGTCTACATATGCCAGGACCGGTTCTTTGTACTTCATTACATTCTCTGATAATCTCTCAAGATTCAGCCATATGTTCCTGTTGAAACATAAGTCCGAAGTTTTTGAGATATTCACAGAATATAAGTTAGAAGTAAAGAACCAAAAGCCGGGTATAAGTATTATGTCCTATGATAAGATCAGTGAGGAGAATACTTGTGCATAGAATTCCTGGACTATTCTAAAGGAGAATAGGATTCTCTCTCAGTGTTATTCCTCTGAATACACCACAGCACGACGGTGTATCGGGGCGGAGCAATCGCACCATATTAGATATGGTGTGCTCTATGATGAGTACTACTGAGTTACCTATTTCCTTTTGGGGTTGTGCACTTGAGAAGTTGCATACCTATTGAATTGGGTTCGAATCAAATCAGTGCCTACCACTCCATATAAGATATGGTATGGGAAGAACCTATCTCTTAAGTAAGTTAAGATTTGGGATTGTCCGACCTATGTCAAAAGCAAAATCCGGACAAGATCGAGGCAAGGTCAGTTCTGTAGAACTGGAAAGGTTCCATCTATACAAACTGCAGCTGATGATTTGACAGAACCAAAAGATTCAATAGTCCCCAACGAACCTCAGCCTCTCCGCCGATCTAGCAGGGTTCCTCATCCGCCTGAGAGATACTTTGGTTTCTCGATGACAGTGGGAGCGAGGAATGCATCATGAGATGATGACCCAACTAGTTTCGAGCAGGCTATCGAGAGTAGGGACTCTGTAAGAATGGTTGGATGCTTAGCGATCTGAAATGGAATCCATGTACACCAACAAAGTATGGACTTTGGTTGCTATATCTGAAGGGTTAAATCCCCATCAGGAGAAAGTATATCTTGAGAAGATTACTTGGTGTAGATGGAAATGAACGAATCCTTCTGGAGGACTAGGTCATATCAATGCGACCCGACTGGCTTAAGTTACATTCTAGATGCATATTTAAATCAGTTTGAATTTACATCTTGTGAAACTTGCCAGTCATGTCACAAAGATTAGATGACCATAGCTCTGTTTATTGGAAACAGAGAAAGAGTTAGTGAACTCTTGGGACTGATACATGATGATGTATGTTAGGTCCCCTGTCTACATATGCCAGGACCTGTTCTTTGTACTTCATTACATTCTCTGATAATCTCTCAAGATTCAGCCATATGTTCCTGTTGAAACATAAGTCCGAAGTTTTTGAGATATTCACAGAATATAAGTTAGAAGTAAAGAACCAAAAGCCGGGTATAAGTATTATGTCCTATGATAAGATCAGTGAGGAGAATACTTGTGCATAGAATTCCTAGACTATTCTAAAGGAGAATAGGATTCTCTCTCAGTGTTATTCCTCTGAATACACCACAGCACGACGGTGTATCGGGGCGGAGCAATCGCACCATATTAGATATGGTGTGCTCTATGATGAGTACTACTGAGTTACCTATTTCCTTTTGGGGTTGTGCACTTGAGAAGTTGCATACCTATTGAATTGGGTTCGAATCAAATCAGTGCCTACCACTCCATATAAGATATGGTATGGGAAGAACCTATCTCTTAAGTAAGTTAAGATTTGGGATTGTCCGACCTATGTCAAAAGCAAAATCCGGACAAGATCGAGGCAAGGTCAGTTCTGTAGAACTGGAAAGGTTCCAGCTATACAAACTGCAGCTGATGATTTGACAGAACCAAAAGATTCAATAGTCCCCAACGAACCTCAGCCTCTCCGCCGATCTAGCAGGGTTCCTCATCCGCCTGAGAGATACTTTGGTTTCTCGATGACAGTGGGAGTGAGGAATGCATCATGAGATGATGACCCAACTAGTTTCGAGCAGGCTATCGAGAGTAGGGACTCTGTAAGAATGGTTGGATGCTTAGCGATCTGAAATGGAATCCATGTACACCAACAAAGTATGGACTTTGGTTGCTATATCTGAAGGGTTAAATCCCCATCAGGAGAAAGTATATCTTGAGAAGATTACTTGGTGTAGATGGAAAAGTTGAGACTTTCAAAGCTAGACTTGTTAAACGTTTTCGTCATCGACCAGGCGTGGATAATGTTGAAACCTTTTCCAGGGACGATGCTTAAGTCCATCCAGATCCTACTTGCCATTGCTACATACCATGACTACGATATCTGGAGGTTGGGTGCCATGACTCCTTTTCTAAATAATGATTTAGAAGAGAACGTCTATAAGAACATAGCCAGAGGGCTTTGTAAACAGTGGGAGCAGCAGAAACGTGTGCAAGTTGCTTTACAGGATAAAGCAGGCATCGCGGAGTTGGAACATCTGTTTTGATGTGGTAGTCAAAGAGTTTGACTTCATCAAAATGGTAGATGAACCTTGTATGTACAAAAAGGTAGTATGGAGTATGGTGATGATCCTCGTAGAGTACGTGGATAACATACTCGAAATAGGAAAAGAGTTCCCTATGCTACGCTCGGTCAATCTCCTCTTATCATAAGGATTCTCCATATAGGATCAAAGTGATACCTCCTAAATCCTGGGTTTTGTATCTATGAGATAGATCTAAATGGATGTTAGGATTCTCACTAGATGTAGTGAGATAGTATCAGTTGATCCTAGGCAGAATCACTGGAAAAGTTCCAGGGTGATAAGGACGACTGAATGTCAGTCGCAGGCATTGTCTTTACCCTCAGTAGAGGGACGGTATGTTGGAAGAGTTCCAAGCTATATACCATGGCAGACTAGACGATAAAGGCTAGTGACATCGCTATTAAAGATACTACCAAAGAGGCAGTTTGGGTGTATATTGGTTCATGAGATGAACTAGGTTCCTACCATTGTGTGACAATGGAAGTGTGGCTTTGGCCCAGGAACCCCGATCCCATCAGTGACCCAGACATATTCTGAGGCAGCATCACTTGATCATGGAGATAGTTGATCTCCAGGGTGATCGAGGTTAGGAGAGTAGACTCAGAGGACAACACAGCGGATCCACTCACAAAGGCTTTTTCCCAGAGAGAGACTTTTATGGGATGGTTGAGTATTAGATACTGCAACCACTGCTACAGATGGCCCTAGTGCAAGTGGGAGATTGTTAGTTATATGTATGCCCTAGAGGCCATTACTGTACATTGGATGTATATTGTAGTGGATGCTGGGACATATATAGGTAGGACTTTCTTGCTCGACATGATAGTACGCTATCTGGTTGCTCTTTATCTTAACATGTATACTTGCTGTCTCTCTATTACATGTTGATAAAGCCCTTAGGATGTGTGCTCGACTTCCAGGACTATGATGTAGATCATACTAGTGGGGCCTGGGTAGTCAATGAGTACATCCTTCAATGTTCCTAGTCGTGGGAATATCGAGACGGGGCATCGATATTCCAGAGTAGACTAGCGTATATCTTCTCGATCCATGTGATGGGCGATGGATGATCCCATATCCATTGGTGTTTGACATCAGAGATGGTATGCGGGTGCTCAGTGATGACTGGGTACACTGAACGGACTCGCCGAGAACTCCCAGATGGTATTATACCTCACGTCAGATGGCAGTTCACTGGTGACACTGGTACAGCTTAGTCTGTTGACCCGAGATCGTCATAGAGTCTTGTGTGTCTCCCACTGTGCTTTGATTTCCACCCTACCATAGCTCTACTGAGTCGTGCAAACAGGTGGTTTTTGGGTACAGTCCCGATTCACATGGAAGCAATGAGCGATAGGAGGGGATTCGTCTCTCCCAGTATTGGGGGTTGATGTTGCGCTATGCTCGACTGGCCATAACTGGAAATCCCTGGCCAGGGTTGCTGTGATTTACTGGTAAGAGTTATCAGTAGTATCACGCTTGTTATGGACCTTACGTCGGCATGACTTATCAAGCTACTGGGGTCTGACGTTTACCACCCCTAGGCGAGATATGCGACATATCAGATGAACAGACCGGACTGTACGGTAAGTGTTGCTGGTTGGATTCACAGGAGCATGAGCGGGCTTTCTCGTTGATCTTCTGATCGCTCAATACCCGGGTGGCCGTTACGTTTAGCAGACCGCTTGCGGCTTGTGGGTGTTTGATATGACATCACCTGCTGCCGGCGTATTGACGAGTCTTTAGAGACCTACACAGAGGTTTCCTGGCTCAAGCGAAACGAAATAGGAGCGCATATGAGATACGTGCGGGACCGAGAATAATACCAGTATGTGATAATATATTCTATTCTCACGATTTGTATCATTGGATGGTTATATAAGATATAGCCGAGTTACCGAATCAAGTGTTGATTCGATACATTGATACACTTAATATTAGTCGGTTATATGCAGTATGACCGGATCATTAAATCAAGTGTTGATTTACTGATTTAATGTATAATTATATATTTGATATATTACTTTACATTAACTAGTATTTGTTCACTTAAGATTGATTTTCTCACTTGATGTGCACAAGTAGTATACGTGATATATTTTTGTGCACTTGATTATATCATGTTTGATGATACATGCAAACTTAGGTGAGTGTATGCTATACACCATGTTTAGTTAATGGTTAGGGTTTCCATTACCTTATTTATTTATTCATTTTGGCAAGAAACAAAATGGTGGTGGCTTTTCTCACTTTGGCTTGAAGCTTCATGAAGCTTCATAGCATCTTTGACAAAGTCTAAGCCATTTTGTTTTATCCTTAACCCAACCATTAGCCTAAACCCTAGTTTACTCTCTACATGAGTTTACTCACCCATGGTTGCTAAATGATAAGATTCACTTGAATTTTCTTTTAAGTTAATTCTTTTTCTTTTCTTCATCTTCTTCTTCATGAAGAGAAGAAAGCTCTCTTGAAAATTCCAAGTGATGAATCCAAGTGAGAAATCCAATTCCAAAGTGAACCCACTTCCTATTTCTTCATCCTCTACCACTTGCCATGTAGTAGAGTGTGTTATCTTCACAAGTTTTATGACCAAGTGAAGATGGAGCTTGATCTTGAGTTGCCTCGACGTAGATCATCTTCGGCATCGAAGTCGACGACCTAGCTCGCCCATTTCTCCGATGAAACCGACGCTAGAGTCCGGGATTCCGATGATCGCAGCGGAGGGACGTCAACATGGAGCTAGAGAAGTGGAGGACCGGATCTACAAAGGTTGTAGTCTCTTTCACTTAGTAGCAAAGTAGTTTACTTGTTTAGTTTCGCCTTACCTCTAGTAACGATCTAGCATTAGGGTTTCTCGGCACAAGAAATTTTTGATTTTGGCATGGTTGATCAGTTGTAGAACCTTATGAGTGTGCCTAGGAACCCTACAATTGATACTCCAGAGTAGACTAGTGTATACGCTTCTAGCCCCGACAAGGGGCAATGGTTGGTCCTGCAGCCATTGGTCAGATGCACCTAAGATCTTATACAGGTGCTCACTGGGTGTGAGTACACTGGACGGACGCACGGAGAACTTCCAGATAGTACTATACCTATCGTCAGATAGAAGTTCTCAAGTGACATGTGTACGGGTTAGTCTTCGGACCTGAGATCATCATTTGTCTCGTGTGAGTTCCCACTGTGCTTTGATCACTCCCCTACCACGGCTCTACTGAGTCGTGCAAACAGGTTTTGATTGGGTACAGTCCTGAGCCACATGGAGGCAGTGAGCGATTGTTGGGGATTCGTCTCTCCCGGTATTGGGAGTCGATATCGCACTGTGTTTCGATTGGTCAGGACCATAAGACCTTGGCCAAGACAGTTGGGATTTACTGGAAGGTTGATCAGTAGTTTCCCGGATTGGTCCTGAGCCACATCAGCACGACTTATCGGGTTGTTAGGGTCTGACGTTTACCACCCTCTAGACCTGGTATGCGATACTCTTTGACGAAGAGACCGGACTGTACGGATATTGTCACAGATACGCTCAGTAGGAGTTCGGACGAGTTTGCTCATCGACCTTCCTTTTCGACAGGTACCTGGGTAGCCGTTATGTACAGCTAGTGCTGCTGACGTGCTTGTGGTTAAACCCACTGCCAGCGCACTGTCGAGTCTTTAGAGTCCCACACAGAGGGTTTACTTGCTTCGGGAGAAACGATGTAGAGGCCATATGGTTTTACGGCAGGGCTTCGATCACTTATGTATACTTGTACAGTATGATGATCGGGCGGATAATACTAGTAGGCTTTGGTTTAAGCCAGATCCTAGCATTATATTGATGGATTATTTTCGTCTCTTTGTATTTTTGTTCTTCGGAATGCGGATGCAGGTATGTTTATACGGATGAGGGGCGTTCTCGTAATTACTCAAGAAAGCTTCTAGAATGAGATACCTCATTAGGGTTACCTCATTAGGGTTTCCTTTTTTAATCTTTTGATTAAAGATTAATGATAAATGAGGTAAAGGAAATGAAGTGGACATATTTTTGCATGAAGCATGACTCATAGCTTGACAAAATAGATATTTGTGAGGCATGGTTGATTTTTTGAAGAGATATTTATCTCATCAATTATTTGTATGCCTCATATATTCTATTTTATCTCACTTGAGCCATATCTTTTCTTCAAGCAAACATTTTCTTCACTTGCTCTTCCTCAAGCTCCTTCTTCTTCCTCATAACTTTAAACCTCTCATGAGTTGAGAAACCTAGGGTTCCAAGAGATAAATTAATTCATTTTCACACTCAACACACTCTAGGCTACTTAGATTAGCAAGCTAAGTGACCTAATTACCTTGTTTTGAAGGTCGAAGGTCAAAGTCGGAACTCTCGGCCGGATCATCTTTGACGCAAGGTGTTCGAAGTTCAAGCACGATCCATACTTCTTTCAAGGAGTTAGAGGAGAGGATTGAAGACCCGAAGGACTTGATTCTCATGGTATGACTTTCTATCACAGTAGATAGAAATCTTTGTAGCTAGTTAGGTTTATGGTCAAGATCCGGTTTAGGGTTATTATAGCACCTAGTTTTGTTCGTTATCAAAATTTTTGTTCCGCAAATGGCCACGGGAGATGGATTAGGCGCTGTTATAACCATTCATGGTATCAGAGCCAGCCCATAAACCCTACACTATCAAGTTTAAACAATGTTAAAATAATGAAAACGAAACAACTCCAAAACATTGAAACCAGATTTTAAGTTTCTGTCGATTTTTCAGAGGCTCCAAATTTTTTTAAAAACAATTGCAGAGTACTCTTTTCATTGTGTTATGAACACTGTCCAAAAACGAGGAGATTCTAACCAATTTGGACCGGCCAAACCATGCTAAAAACCAGCCTCACCGATTTTCTCATGATGGATTGCATCATGTTTTGGTCTGAGTTCTATTCTCTTGATTTCTGGGTTTCAGGTGTTGTTTGTTTTTGCCCAAGTTTGATATTTTGTTGTCTTTTAGTTTGGGGCAATTCGGAGTGTTTCGAAGTCGTTATATTTGACACTGTTTAATAGTTTACAGTACATTCACTCCTATCTGCGACCGTGAATGTCATTCGGTCGGTAGAACTCGTCTAATTACTATATGTTCTTTTAGACGGGTTTGCGAACATTACATTCACGTTGATATTCTGTGTGCTGTGATTGTGGTTGGATATTCGTGGTGGATAGCTTGTGGTGCAATGTTAATGGCACATTTAAGATTCATTTGTACATTTGATATTGCGGGGCGAGCGTCCGACATGTGGACTGTCGTCTTTGCCAGGTTGTATATTATTTGATTGTGGCACGACTGGGTTGAGGTCGATGTCACTATTGTACATATTTATTTCATTTTCTGTACTAGGATTACCCCACGGTGGAGTGCACGAATAGCCAGGTTCTAGAAGGCAACAAGCCCGCATCTCATGACGTTGAGACGGAGGGGGCTTCATTCTATAATTGGCGGGCTATTCTCCGCATTCGTAGGGGGTATAGGTGTTAGTTGTATGTATGCCCTAGAGGCCAGTATTGTACAGATTATGTATATTATATTGGATGCTTGGACATATATAGAGATGACTTTCTTGCTCGACATGATAGTATGCTATCTGGTTGCTCTTTATCTTAACATGTACACTTGTCTCTTTATACTGTCTTATAGTTACATGTTGGTAAAGCCCTTAGGATGTGTACTTGACTACCTGGACTATGATGCGGATCATACTAATGGGGACATGGTAGTCCATAAGTACATCCTTCAAGGTCCCTAGTCGTGGGTGTATCGAGACGGGGCATCGATATACCAGAGTAGACTAGCGTATACGCTTCTCGACCCATGAGATGGGCGATGGATGATCCCATATCCATTGGTGTTTGACATCAGAGATGGTGTACGGGTGCTCAGTGGAGACTGGGTACACTGGACGGACCCGCCGAGAACTCCCAGATGGTATTATACCTCACGTCAGATGGCAGTTCTCAGGTGACACTTGTACAGGTTAGTCTGTAGACCCGAGATCGTCATAGAGTCTTGTGTGATTCCCACTGTGCTTTGATCTCCACCTTACCACGTCTATGAGGGCGTGCAAAACGGTGGTCTTTGGGTACAGTCCCGAGTCACATAGAGGCAATGAGCGATAGGAGGGGTTTCGTCTCTCCCGGTATTGGGGGTTGATGTTGCGCTGTGCTCGATTGGCCGTAACAGGGAAGTCCCTGGCCAGGGCTGATCAGAGATTTGCTGGTAAGTGTTACCAGTAGTTTCTCGACCCGTTATGAGCCTCACATCGGCACGACTTATCGGTTATTGGGGTCTGACGTTTACCACCCCTAGACTTGATATGCGACGTATCAGACGAACAGACCGGACTGTACGGTAAGTGTTACTGGTTGGATTCACAGGAGTGTGAGCGGGCTAGCTCGTCGATCTTCTGATCGCTCAATACCCGGATGGCCGTTACGTTTAGCAGACCGCTTGCGGCTTGTGGGTGCTTGATATGATCATCATCTGCTACCGGCGTATTGATGAGTCTTTAGAGTCCTATACAGAGGTTTCCTGGCTCAAGCGAAACGAAATAGGAGCGCATATGAGATATGTGCAGGACCGAGAATAATGCGTGTATGTGATACCGCATTTCATTCTCGCGATATATGTTTCGATTGGTTATATTCGATATGACCTAGTTATCGAATCATTGATTCGATAAATCGATACATTGAATACTAGTCGGTTATGGGCGACATGACCGGATCATTGAATCGAATGTTGATTTAATGATTTAATGCATAATTATATATTTGATATATTACTTTGCATTAGCTAGTATTGGTTCACTTTATATGGATTTTCTCACTCGATGTGCAAGAAGTATATATGATATACTTTTGTGCACTACTTTGTGTCATGTTTGATGATGCATGTTTATATGGTTAAGTATAAAGAATAAAACCATGGTTAAGTAGATAATTAGGGTTTTGTTTTAATCACTCATTTATTTATCCATTCCTTTTTATTTAAATAATTTTATGAAAACAAAATGGTTTTTTTTTTGTCATGAAGCTTGATGAAGCTTCATGAAGGTTTGACTCAAAGACCATTTTGTCTTCATACTTAACCCTAACTATTCCCACTTACCATAGTTTGCTCTCTACACTTAACCTTAGTTTGATTATGATAAGTATTGTTTTTCTTTTCATTTGAAAATAGACTTATCATAATTCTAGCTCTTCTTCTTCTTCATCTTCAAGTTTGAAACCTTGAGGCCATTAATGGCAACTTGAGCTTGAGAGTGAGAAATCCAATTCTAAAGAGAACCCACCTCCTATTTATTCATCCTCTACCTCTTGCCAAGTAGTAGAGTGTGTATCCTTCACAAGTTTCATCACTTTGTGAAGTGGGAGCTTGATCTAGCGATGCCTCGACGTAGATCATCTTCGGCATCGTCGTCGATGACCAAGCCCGTTCATTCTCCGATGAAGCCGACGCTAGAGCCCGGGGTTCGACTTGGACAGCGAGGAGACTTCGTTGCGGAGCCGTGGAGATGGATATCCGGATCTACAAAGGTTGTAATTTCCGTATCCTAGTAGTTAAGTGTTAACTAGTTTATCTTTTCGCCTAGATTTCTAGCAACGATCTGTTAACTAGGGTTTCTCGGCACCATTTTTTTTGTAAAATGGCATGGTTGATGCCTTGTGAGACCTCTACTGTGTGCCTAGGAACCCTACAATAGGTTGACCCAAGGTGGGGCGCCCAAGTTACCGGATTTCGTGAAGTGCTGGGTGGCCCATTCACCTTGTTGAAGGGGGCTGCCTCACTTCTGGGATTGGCAGGTAACTTGCCGTGCTCGTAGGGGTCTAGGTTTACATTGCACAAGCTATCCACACGACCGGGAACGTCAGGTTTTATTTGCGGATCAAATGAAACCCGAGGCTCCAAGTTTTATCCACCATTCTGTGTTGTTGGCTGTGATTTTGTGATGTTGATTATTATCATGCCTAGGACGAATGTTGTATATACTTATATATATACTAGTAGATGTTGTATATGTTTTACACCCGCGCTAGTCCAGCCCCTGCTCTGTCGTTAGTTAAGTAACCTAATGGGTGATTACAGGGCCCAGTGGAGAATACAGATAGCATATACGTACATCATATTTTCGTTCTATTCTATTGTGATAGGTTAATTGATGGGACCACATTAATTTTTGATTAATGCAAGAAAAAAAACCTAAAAGATGTTGTTGGAACAAATTTCGAAAAACTACAGTTGTATTCTTTCTCTTTGCATAGTGGTATTCGGTCGTAAATATCCTACACCTCATTCCATGAGGCAAGAGCCGAGATCCATTCACGGGGAGTGACCTCTTGAGCAAAAGACTATACTATAGATTACTCGGTTTTTTCCAAACCAGAAATTTTCAAAAAGCGGAGCTTAAACCACTCCTTTTTTCAAATCTATCAGGTTCCTTCAACGATATCAAGTTCATTACGTTAACGGGTTTTTCGCCAAAAACCCAGCCGTAGCCCTCCGTCATTTCTTACAAGTATTACTTAGTATTCATGCTGTGTATGTTGACTTCTGTCAAGGCATAGTGAATGGTAGCTAAGCAATGTTGTATGTTGCATAGATAGAAGTTTCATGGTTCAAGCGAAATGAAGTAAGGCACATATGTTGATATGTGCGGAGGCCTGATTAAATACGAGTATGTGATACCGTATTCTAATCTGGCGGTTATTTGATATCAGTTAGGTTATATGTGATATAACCGGATTATTGAATCAAGTGTTGATGTGATAATATGATATACAGATAAATGATATTAGTCGGTTATATGTGATATAACCGGATTATTAAATCAAGTGTTGATTTAATAATTTGATGTATATTTATATTTGATATAATTATACATTAACTAATATTATAGCTCACTAATTATTCTTCTTAATATATATATATATATATATATTAATATATTTATTTGATATGTGTGTGTGTGTGTGTGTGTGTGTGTGTGTGTGTGTGTGTTTATGAAGCATGGTTGGAAATTCTATTTTGTGAAAATAGAATGATGAGGTGGAAAAGGAGAAGTGGGGTGAAGCATGGCTTTTATATTTATATATTCATTTGGTCATACTATTGAAGCATGGTTCCAATTGATTATTGGAAAATATTGATGCTTCAATTATTGTGAGAATATAGAAACCATTCTTCACTTCATTATGCATGCTTGCTTGCACACTTGTGATTTTTCTTCACATGGGCTTTTGCTCTCTAGCTCTCTTCATCTTCTTCCTCACCTCCTCCAAGCTCAATCCCTAACATGAGTTGTGAAACCATGAGCTTGTGAGAACCCTAGTGAGCAAACAAAACCCCTACTTTACCATCCTACACTTGATTAGCACTTAAGTGCAGTGTGTTTCCTTCACTAAAGAGTTTAGTGAAGAGGTAGCTTGGATTAGCAGAGCTTCGGGTGGATCATCTTCGGCGCGAAGACCGCAAAAGAAAGCTTGTTCAATCTTCAAGTGGAGCCTTGTGGAGTCGTAGGGACTACAACCCGGAGCTTTTGAAGAGAAGGACTCTGTCTTCACAGGTTGTTGCCTCCTTCTCTTATCTAGTTTTTGTGATATCGTCATGTTAACCCTAATAATCTAGTTTTGTAACATTTCAGAAAATATATAATATTATTTTTCGAAATTTAATATTAAAATAATTTTTTTTCGCGAAAACTACCCGATTTGCGAAATTTGGGGGTTTTCGTAAAGTGGTATAAGTGTATAACAAAATTTGGAAATTTATCGGAGATTAAAATGATTTATTTATTTTTTAAAATGATATTTATCGGATTTTTGGCAAAATCCGTATTTTTACAATTTTCATGATTTTGCACCATGTCATGTGCATGTGTGCATGTTGGATTTGTGACTTGTGAGTTTTGAGAGTTAGAGAAAGAAAAGAAAAGGAAATAAAGAGTTAAGTGTGAATGGAATAAGAATTGATGCCATTGGGATATTTATGAATGAAACAAAAGAGATTAGATATTTTGAGTGAAAGGTGAGTGTAGGGAGATATTTTGAGAGTGAGAGAGAGTGAGCCTATAGGTATACTTGGCTGCCCATTTCCCTCATCTCCTCCATTGTTCTCCATGTTTCTTCATCTTCTTCATTCCCTCACTACCCCCATGCATCCTCTCCAATTCCTAGCCAAAACCCTATGCACCCTTCACATAAAACACGCACAACACCATTCTAAACCCTTAGAACCTTTCAAGTTTGGATTTTTGGAGACTTGGGCAACTCAAGGAAGTTCTTTGGTTGCTATTAAGGTAATCCTTTCACTTTAGTTTAGAGTTTGTGCTTAATATTGAATTTTAGTTTAGATATTGATGTAACTAGGATATGTGATATTAGAAAATTATAAGATGCTGTTAAGGGGTTAATTGAGGTAGGGAGTGTCTACAAGACTTTAGAGATGATTCCCCGGCCATGACCTATGACATAAACCCAAAATACGAACTTTGAAATTTACCGATATCGTATTTTGTGCGATTTGTGTTAGGATTTTGAGATCTGCTTTGATCCTGATGACCTGAAAAATATTTAGCAATTACAGAGAGACGTGCAAGCAACCAGGAACCTACCCTAGAAACCCGAGCCCATATCCTCTTGTTCAGGAAGCAGATTTATTGGGTTTGGCCGCAATTTGCGGCTAAGTTGTGGTGAAAATGTGTGATTTTTGGTCTGTAGCATTGTTATCCTATATCTAGAGCAACCCCATATGCATAATTGGCTAATTTTACCTGAGTCAAAATCTGGAGGTGTTTTCCCTTGTTGCTGATTTAGTGTTATGCGGTTTCTAAAACTTGGTTTTGTATTTGAGTTTGGATTTCCATCGTTGGACGTTTATACGTCAACGGACGAGGGTTGTTTGGTTGGTTTTGCATGTGTAGGCTATAGGTTCTAACCTATGAGTGCACCGCGTGCCGTATTGCATTTCGGAACTTGATGTTAATAGGTTTGCGATTTCGTATTGATTGTAGGTACTTTCGCGCGGATTCCGAGACGACGAAGCGTATCGACTACGGCTAAGCGAGGAGTTTAGCAGGTGAGTAGATTTATATCTACTGGGGAAGTCGGGGGGATGGCGTATATCACCCCCGCAAACATTGATATGGAAGATCGTTTGATTACTATATCCTGATAAATGATACGCGACAGACATGAGTATAAGATTTAGTAACGATATTATGATCGAAGTTGACACTAATGAACATATGATAATATGAAATGAGAAGTGAATCATGATAGGTACGAATTGAAAGAGAACAAGTATGACGTTTATATAATGTGATGTTAGATATTTATGCGAGGAACAAGTATACGATGTGATATGACGACTTAGTGTGATATGTCGTTATATGGATGCGAGTCGATATGTGATAATTGATACCTTTGCCGGTTCCATGATCTGAGATTGATATAAATGTGACCTGAGAGATAGGTATATATATATATGGATAATGTTGTGAAAGCTTGAGTGATAAGCCGTACGAGACGTTAGGTCCGTACCCTTTTGGTCATATAGGTTGTTAGGATCCCAAATTGTTTAATGCCGCCGTACGATGATTTACCGTACGTGATGAGTTCTATGATGATTGATCCATACCATTGACTAGAAGATGCCGATTGATAGATTCACCGACTCGTTCATGTTAGATATGTATACCTTATAGCATTTAGCTCACGATGTACTTTATGCTATATTTATGTTATTCTCATTGCATTTCATATACCTGTGCTAGTACACCTACACCATTATCGATGATGCGTATGTTACACTTACACAGATTACTGGCTCACACACTTCATCATCGATAATTGCTATGTCACTACACAGTAGAATTGCTACATCAGGATATAACTCCTTGCATGACTTACTTGCTATATTCACATCATTGTTCCATGTTGCATGATGTACGGTTATGCTTACATTATGTTATATGTCGTATACATCATGCCTTATGAAATATAGCATACATGCATATCTACATGCTTACATATACGTCTTGCTATAGCTACATGTACATCATGCATACATACTTACATGTACACCCACATATCTTGCTATGGCTACATATACCCCTAAGTGTTATTGTATTGTCATTTGACATTGATACGTTGATCATTGTGCTATTGCGCTTATGAAATGCATCATACATACCTGCTTATAGGTAGATACACATATCTTGCTATAGTTACATGTACACCTTATATGATGCTCCACTTGATTTCGGAAGAATTGGGAACCACAAGATATATTTTAAAACTGGATTCATTTAAAAGAGCGGGTTTCCCTTAATATGCTCATATTGCTGTTTTATGTTGCATACATCAGTTTTTCATGGATTTACACATTGAGATATGGATTTCATGTGATTTATGGATTTGAGAACCGTGGGGGTATTTCAAGAAATTTTGTATTGTTTGAAAACCCGGTTTCTCTTGATATGATATTTTAGTGCGTCCACCATGAGTTTTCTCGGTTCTGAGACTTGTGTTAGATACCCAATTCGAGGAGCGGTAGGCACCGTCTGCGGGTACATGGTGGACCCAGTATGGCTCCCCGGGGCAAGATGTGATTTTCGTGGTATAGACGATGAGCAAGGCAGGAGGGCTAGTACCTACCGGTAATAGCATTTGGACTCGGTGGTTATCCGGAGGATACCAATCGAAGTCGTGAGATGATACAGGCCGATTCCGGACTGACGGAGCCCGAGATATTGATGAGGGCCGATCCGGACTAACGGAGCCTGAGATATGAGGATTTACGTGTCGATGCTGGACACTATTTTCATGATGTTTCGAGTGTCGGTGTTGGACACTCAGGTTCCATGATTTGATGTGTCATTGATGGACACACTGTCACGAACCGAAAGTACGGAACGCGACTGGCACTTAGATTACGAGACGTCTAGAGGCGTACCATAACCTAAGTCAGCTAAAGCCAAGAAGAATCTAAACCAAAATCAAAAGAGAGTGAAGGAAAACCTTTAATAAAAATGGTTTTTTTAAAAAATCATTTAAGTTGCATAGAATCCAAAAAAAAAACATCAAAAATTCCCGAAAATTTCGGCAGAGTCTCCCCTGTATTTTCTATCCCCCAAAATGGGTACAACAAGATAATAAACCTGTAATCATAAAATGGCATCCCCAAGCGGGAGCTAGCACTTCGCCCAAGGCGGATCACAATCACATGAAATATAATAGTAATATCAAGAAAAAGAGCATAAAAGAAATGCAAAATACCAGAAACACACGTCGGCTCAAGTGAGCTCGACCCAAAAGAAACCACAAATATACAAACCTCCCAGTCTCGTCACTAGGTCGCATATACAATATAAAGTGGTAGATGGAGAATACTAGATACAATGATAAAGCAAAAAGAAATAAGTGTGCTCACAACCCACCTACGGGCGATGTCGCGAGTCTGAGCAAAAGGAGCTGATGATAAGATAGCCCGCCGCTACAAGGGTGACGGGTCCGACCTGCAAGACACTGTGGCACAACGGGGGTGAGTTGCCAGCTCGTGAGTAAATATAACATCTAATAAGGCAATCGTAAGAATGCACGCAATGCACCACAACATGCATGTCCATATGTGATATAATATCTCTAGTATGCATGCACAGGTATGCAATGTCATTATTAAGTCTTTAAGTGTTTTAAATGCTAAGGGTATTGAATTCTTAACTTTAGAACATGAATATCTGTATAATAGCTAAATACCATCAAGAAATCATCTGAAAACCCGTGTCAAGCATCGACACCAAATAGGAATCATATCTGTCTCAATATCGGGCTCCGTCAGTCCGGATTAGCCCATATCATAAATCTCACGACAACGGTCGGTATCCTCCGGATATCCGCCACGCCAGACATCACCGGTAGGTAGTCTTCCCCTGCAGTCTCATCGTCTACAACTCGATCTTCTTGCCCCGGGGTACCATACCGGGCCCACCATGTACCCGAGACGGTTCATCCACTCCTCGAATCGGGTCTCGAAATCTAACAGAAAACATGAAAATTCATGGTGGACGACACATACATCACGAGAAAACCGCAACTTTGTTTTAAAAATGATGAATATAAGCTTTTGTTAAATTCTTGCGGTATTCCCCAAAAATCCAGAAATCGCAGAAATACTGAAATCCTCAAGAAAATCATAATGTTCACATGTTATATATATAATAAATGTCTATGATATCAATGTATATGATGTGAATTTTTGCTAGAATCTATGTAAATATGATGATAATGCGAGGTATGTGCATGCTATGCAATTTCATATATCATGTATGAATGCAAATGGCGATATTAAGTTAAACAGGTTTTCTAGTGCACGTGGCATGGCAATTACCAAAGGCGTGTGTGTCACATGAATAGTGCGCGTGTAACAGATGCCAATGGTAATGGTGTTCGTTCCCTACGAAGTGTTATCGCATATGTGCATATGAATATCCATGCAATCTAGCATATTATTAACTATAAGGGTATGCAATGTCAATGAAGAGGGTAAGCTAACTAACAACATGAATTTTACAAGAGATAAGGAAATCCTATCTAGGGGGCGCATCGCGCCATCCAGACGATTCCCCCATAGATGAATACATCTACTCACCTGAAATCCCCGCTAATCCGTTCCGGCCACCGCCTTGCCTTTTCGTGCCGTGTCCGAAGTTTCCCCGACCGATCCTATATTTGCACAACATCAAGCATAAGATTACAAAACCTAACACAATGCAAGTCACAACATACAATTATCCACGCTCTCGTATTAATCATAGCATGCACTCGGTGCGCGGAAAAACGCACGAAAATCGCAATCCTTTAACTAGAATCGTCATTTCGGGGAAATCGACAAAACTACAACCCGACTAGACGAAACCCCGCGTTCGCGCACTCTAATAGTCCTATATGAAGCTAATTATATCGCTAACATAACACAATTTGATCGCATTCTAATTTTCGTAAAAATCTAGCAAGCAATTTTCTAGCCGATTCGATACAAACATCGCAATTTGTCGATTTAGCAAGCGTATCATTACACAATTAACCATTCTAATCAATTATATAACCAAAACCCTAACTTAATTTTTTTTACAACCATGTTTCAAACCCTAACTCAACATCAAAACCCATTCTTGATTTTTCAAGACAACCCATTATAATGAAATTAACACTTTAAACATCTAATTTAGCATAAACAAACTACAAATTAGCAACTAGTTTAGGATTTTACCTTACAAGTGGAAACCTAGCATGATCAAGTCACCAAGAAAGCCTCCTTTCACCATGTTTTTGAACAAATTTGGGTTGAGAGAGAGTGGATTAGGGTTTAGATTTGAATGGTTTAATGAAATTGTGGATTTTTTATTGAATTTTTGCATGAAAATGAAGAAAAAAAGAAGTGAGAAGAGGGGAAATCTGCAGGTGAGGGGTCGGCTGCAGCAAGGGAGAGGAGATGAGGGAATTTTGGAGAAGTTTCTAGTTCAATACAACATCATATGATATCATTTAATGCTTTCATGTCAACCTTTTTACAAAAAAACCCTTTTTTCATCATTTTTTTCATAATTTTCCCACCAAAAAAACTAAAAGTTTGCAAGCCATGATATAATTTTATTAACACCATATTTTAGCCTATAAAGACTCCTAATTATGAAATTTACCCAATTAAATTTGTATTTATCACTAATTTAATGTATTTAAAAAGGCTTAAAAAAATAAAAAAATTAATTAATTACGATTTTTTTTATTTAACTAGAAAATTATAAGTGACATTTTAGTGACAAAATTATAGTAATATCTTGTCTAAATTTTGTATAATTAGGTCTACAATGAAAAATATCAATTTTGACTTTTTACGGAAAAAGCCGAAAAGTTAGCCGATTACCGAAAAACTGCCTAAACGATTTTCGAAGGGTTACAATCTTCCCCCCTTAAAGAAATTCGGTCCCCGAATTTAGAATTTAACTACGCGTACCTTCAAAAAGATGGGGATATCTCTTCCTCATCTCGACCTCGGTCTCCCAGGTGACCTGCTCGCTGTTCGGGCCACGCCAAAGGACCTTGACGGACGGTATAACCTTCGACCTCAATTTCTTCACCTGCCGATCCAAGATGACAACCGGCTGCTCGGTGAAAGAAAGATCACGGTCTAACTGGATCGTCTGGTGCTGAATCACCTGGGAAGGATCATGAAGGTACTTGCGGAGCATCGAGACATGGAATACGGGATGAACATCGGGGAAGCTGGGCGGAAGAGCTAACCGATAAGCGACTGGACCAACACGCTCTAGGATCTCGAAAGGACCAACATATCTAGGACTCAGTTTCCCTTTCTGCCCAAATCTCATCACACCTTTCATCGGAGAGACCTTCAGGAAAACATGATCGCCAACAACGAACTCGAGTCGGTGACGGCGCCTGTCAGCATAAGATTTCTGCCTGCTCTGTGCCGCTCTCATCCTGTCCCGAATCAGCTGTATCTTCTCTGTCATCTCCTGTACGATCTGAGGCCCCAAAATACTGCTCTCCCTAAGCTCTATCCAACATACAGGCGATCGACATCTCCTCCCATATAAAGCCTCGAAAGGTGCCATCTGAATCGTCTCCTGGAAGCTATTATTGTAGGAAAACTCGATCAAGGCAAATGACGATCCCAGCTACCACCGAAATCTAAAACACAAGCTCTGAGCATGTCCTCGAGAGTCTGAATTGTACGCTCCGACTGACCGTCAGTCTGCGGATGAAAGGCTGTGCTAAAACTCAATCGGGTGCCCAAAGCTTCCTGGAGTTTCTGCCACAATCGGCTGGTAAACTGGGTGCCACGGTCGGACACGATGCAAGTCGGAACGCCATGCAGTCGCACTATCTCATCAATATAAACCTGGGCGTACTGAGAAAATCCAAAAGTGGTCTTTACTGGCAGAAAGTGAGCCGCTTTCGTCAGTCGATCCACAATCACCCAAATAGAGTCATACCCTCGACTGGTCCTGGGTAGACCTACAATGAAGTCCATGGAGACCTGCTCCCACTTCCACTCAGGGATGGGCAAAGGCTGTAACTCGCCGGCTGGCCTCTGGTGCTCTTCCTTGACTTGCTGACAAGTTAGGCATCTCGACACAAAGTCTGTAATATCCTTCTTCATCCCGTCCCACCAGTAAACCTCTCTCAAATCACGGTACATCTTGGTGGAACCCGGATGCACACTGTATACTGATCTATGTGCCTCCTCGAGAATATCACGCCTCAGTCCCTCTGAATCTGGCACGCACAGTCGAGTCCCAAATCGAAGTATCCCATGATCATCAATCATGAACTCGAAAACTCTGCCCTGCCGAATCTGCTCAATAATCTCTAATGTACGTGCATCGCCGGACTGTGCCTCGTGGATACGGTCAAGTAACTGTGGGCGTGCTCTGAAATGGGCCAGCTGTCCCCCTGTAGGAGTAAACTCGAACTGCACTCTGCTATCACATAAAACCTGCCAATCCGCCGACGACTGCATATGTACTGCACTCAAACAAGATAAGCTACCTCTGGGCCTCCTACTCAAAGCATCTGCCACCACATTCGCCTTGCCCGGATGGTATAAAATCTCGCAGTCATAATCCTTCACCCGCTCCATCCAACGGCGCTGTCTCAGGTTCAAATCTCGCTGCTGGAAAATATACTTCAAACTCTTGTGGTCAGTGAATATCAGGCACGACTCACCGTATAGGTAATGTCTCCAGATCTTAAGTGCAAATACCACTGCAGCCATCTCTAAATCATGTGTGGGGTAGTTAAGCTCGTGTTTCCTCAGCTGCCGAGAAGCATACGCGATAACTCTGTCGTGCTGCATCAATACACATCCCAGCCCCACTCTAGAAGCATCACAATATACCACGAACCCGCCTGATCCTGAAGGCAATGCTAACACTGGTGCAGTAGTCAGACGAGTCTTCAACTGCTGGAAACTATCCTCACATGCCTGGGTCCAATCAAAAGGAACCCTCTTCCGGGTCAACCCGGTCAAAGGTGCAGCAATGCGGGAGAAATCCTGGACGAAACGTCGATAATAGCCGGCCAGACCTAGAAAACTGCGAACCTCTGTAACTGATACTGGTCTGGGCCAACACTGAACTGCCTCGATCTTCTTCGGGTCCACACAAATACCGTCTCTCGTCACCACATGACCCATGAAATCGACACTGTCTAACCAGAATGCGCACTTGGAGAATTTGGCGAACAGCTGATGCTCCCTCAAAGTCTGCAATGTGATACGTAAGTGCTGCTCATGTTCCTCCCGGCTCCGAGAATAAACCAAAATGTCGTCAATGAACACAATGATGAACTGATCGAGATACGGCCTGAATACGCGGTTCATCAAATCCATAAATGCTGCCGGGGTATTGGTGAGCCCGAACGACATCACCAAGAACTCATAATGACCATATCGAGTACGGAAAGCGGTCTTCGGAATATCCTCCTTCCGAACCCGCAACTGGTGATAACCTGATCGTAAATCAACCTTCGAGAAAAACCCTGCACCCTGGAGCTGATCAAATAAGTCATCAATGCGGGGTAGGGGATATCTGTTCCGCACAGTAACCCGGTTCAGCTGACGATAATCAATGCATAAACGCATACTTCCGTCCTTCTTCTTAACAAACAGGACGGGAGCACCCCAAGGTGACACACTCGGTCGGATAAGCCCTTTATCCAGCAAGTCCTGTAACTGATCCTTTAGCTCTCTCAGCTCCGCCGGGGCCATCCGATAAGGCGGTATAGAGATAGGCCCCGTGCCAGGGATCAAGTCAATACAGAACTCAATCTCGCGCTCTGGTGGCAGACCAGGCAGCTCGTCAGGAAATACATCAGGAAACTCTTTCACAACAGGGACCTGGTCCAACGGAACCTCTGTGGAGCTAGTATCACAAACATAGGCTAAGAATCCCTGACACCCTTTCCTTAAGAGCTGACCAGCGCGAAGAGAAGAAATCAAACTGGGAAGGGTAGCACTACGATCTCCCTGAATAATAAGAACCGGCTCACCAAGAAAACTGAATCTGACTGCCTTTTCACGGCAGTCCACGGATGCATAACAGGTGGCTAGCCAGTCCATACCAAGAAGAACGTCAAAGTCTAGCATATCGAGGAGAATCAAATCAACTGAAGAATCTCTCTCCCCGATACGAACGGAACACGATCGGTACACAAAACGGGCAACAAAAGACTCGCCTACCGGGGTAATAACGACAAGCGGCTGATCTAACGGAGAAGACTCTCGGCCCAACCTCGGTGCAAAATACGTGGAAACATAGGAATGTATGGAGCCTGGATCAAATAATACCCGTGCATTAAAAGAACATACTGGCAGAGTACCTGTCACGACGGCATTGGATGCCTGTGCATCCTGAGGAGTCAACACGAACACTCGGGCCTGTCCACCAGTAATAGCTGGCTGTGCTCTGCCTCTACCTCGGCCTCTGCCTCTGCCTCTGTCGCTTCATC
Organism: Agapanthus africanus; assembly: GCA_030015575.1. Taxonomy (NCBI): domain Eukaryota; kingdom Viridiplantae; phylum Streptophyta; class Magnoliopsida; order Asparagales; family Amaryllidaceae; genus Agapanthus; species Agapanthus africanus. Next base: position 265,752,154 of record JASDDO010000016.1, on the reverse strand, counting down.
CTCTCTGAACCGGACCACCACGCCCACGGCCTCTAGAAGCATCTGGCTGGCGTGGAGCATCATCAGGAGTAGGAAGTAAAGGTCTCTGAGAAGGTGGTGAGGGTGGTAAAGTCACATGCGGGACTGTCGCCGCGCCCTGGCATCCCATGGTATAGTCTCTGACACGGTGGTACTGACTCCCGCACCGAAAACATCCTGGAGACGACTGCTGGGTCTGTGGATATGAACCAAATAACTGACCTCGTCTCAATCCTCTGCCTCCACCATCTCCCGGAAATAATCTATCGCGGTGTCTACCCATCTGCCGCTGAGCGGGCGTATCAGTACGGATCCTCTTCGGCCCAGAAACGACCGGAGTCTCAGAAATACGCTCCTCCAAAAGTAAGGCTGCATCCATCGCGGCTGCGTATGTATCAAAATGCTGGGTGCCGATGGCAAGGAATAGCTGTGTATCAAGCCTTCGTACAAACCTCTTTATTCTCTTCTCTTCTGTGTCGATTAGGTACGGAGCATATCGAGACAACTGGGTAAACTGTATATCATACTCCGACACCGTCATCCCAGGAGTCTTGCGCAAAGACTCAAAACAACGGGCTCGAGCATCTCGGACACTCTCCGGAAGAAAACGGGCAAGAAATGCAGCTGTAAACTCATCCCAGGTCATAGAAGGTATACCTGCAGCTCGGCCTCTCTCTACTGAGTCGTACCATGTCTGGGCAAGACCCTCCAGACGAAAACTCGCAAACTCCACCAATCTATCATCAGAACACCTCAACGAACGACAAATCCGAGCCATCCTATCAAGAAATGCCTGTGGGTCCTCTGTCGCATCTGTACCGGTAAAAGCTGGAGGTCTCAATCTCATGAACTCCTGTAGTGAAACAGGGATAGTCTCCATAGTAGTAGCAGGAGTGACCATCTGTGCAGCAGGTACGATCGTGGTCTGTGCAGTGGAAGGAACGTCCTCGGATCTCTGAGCCCGACTGGACTCAACTAAAGATCCCATCATCTGTTGCAACTCTAGCATGCCGGCCTCTAATCTGGCAATACGGTCAGGATAAGGCGGATCAGTATGACCTTGAGGGGTAGGCGTATCCTCCCGCTCGATCCTCGCCTCAGACGGGCCCGCCCGAATCTCATCCCTAGCGGCAGCCCGCTGAGCTCTCGTAGTCTTTGGCGGCATCGAAGCTAGAATAAGAAACAGGACTGATAAGGACATTGCAATTGAATCAAGGAATGCAAGGAATCAAGAAAGGAAATACAAGCAATTATGTCCTAAGGTTACTTAGGCAGAGTACCGTATCGTAAGTATGCCGCAGATCATACCCACGCTATGCCACTCTGCTTAAGTCACCTACTCCATCTACCAAGGTCGTCCTACACTCAGAAAGGTAAAACCTACGCTCTGATACCAACTTTGTCACGAACCGAAAGTATGGAACGCGACTGGCACTTAGATTACGAGACGTCTAGAGGCGTACCGTAACCTAAGTCAGCCAAAGCCCAGAAGAATCTAAACCAAAATCAAAAGAGAGTGAAGGAAAACCTTTAATAAAAATGGGTTTTTTTTAAAAATCATTTAAGTTGCATAGAATCCAAAAAAAAAAACATCAAAAATTCCCGAAAATTTCGGCAGAGTCTCCCCTGTATTTTCTATCTCCCAAAATGGGTACAACAAGATAATAAACCTGTAATCATAAAATGGCATCCCCAAGTGGGAGCTAGCTCTTCGCCCAAGGCGGATCACAACCACATGAAATATAATAGTAATATCAAGAAAAAAGAGCATAAAAGAAATGCAAAATACCAGAAACACACGTCGGCTCAAGTGAGCTCGACCCAAAAGAAACCACAAATATACAAACCTCTCAGTCTCGTCACTAGGTCGCATATACAATATAAAGTGGTAGATGGAGAATACTAGATACAATGATAAAGCAAAAAGAAATAAGTGTGCTCGCAACCCACCTACGGGTGATGTCGCGAGTCTGAGCAAAAGGAGCTGATGATAAGATAGCCCGCCGCTACAAGGGTGACGGGTCCGACCTGCAAGACACTGTGGCACAACGGGGGTGAGTTGCCAGCTCATGAGTAAATATAACATCTAATAAGGCAATCGTAAGAATGCACGCAATGCACCACAACATGCATGTCCATATATGATATAATATCTCTAGTATGCATGCACAGGTATGCAATGTCATTATTAAGTCTTTAAGTATTTTAAATGCTAAGGGTATTGAATTCTTATTTTTAGAACATGAATATCTGTATAATAGCTAAATACCATCAAGAAATCATCTGAAAACCCGTGTCAAGCATCGACACCAAATAGGAATCATATCTGTCTCAATATCGGGCTCCGTCAGTCCGGATCAGCCCATATCATAAATCTCATGACAACGGTCGGTATCCTCCGGATATCCGCCACGCCAGACATCACCGGTAGGTAGTCTTCCCCTGCAGGCTCATCGTCTACAACTCGATCTTCTTGCCCCGGGGTACCATACCGGGCCCACCATATACCCGAGACGGTTCATCCACTCCTCGAATCGGGTCTCGAAATCCAACAGAAAACATGAAAACTCATGGTGGACACACATACATCACGAGAAAACCGCAACTTTGTTTTAAAAATGATGAATATAAGCTTTTGTTAAATTCTTGCGGTATTCCCCAAAAATCCAGAAATCGCAGAAATACTGAAATCCTCAAGAAAATCATAATGTTCACATGTTATATATATAATAAATGTCTATGATATCAATGTATATGATGTGAATTTTTGCTAGAATCTATGTAAATATGATGATAATGCGAGGTATGTGCATGCTATGCAATTTCATATATCATGTATGAATGCAAATGGCGATATTAAGTTAAACAGGTTTTCTAGTGCACGTGGCATGGCAATTTCCAAAGGCGTGTGTGTCACATGAATAGTGCGCGTGTAACAGATGCCAATGGTAATGGTGTTCGTGCCCTACGAAGTGTTATCGCATATGTGCATATGAATATCCATGCAATCTAGCATATTATTAACTATAAGGGTATGCAATGTCAATGAAGGGGGTAAGCTAACTAACAACATGAATCTTACAAGAGATAAGGAAATCCTATCTAGGGGGGCGCATCACACCATTCCGACGATTCCCCCATAGATGAATACATCTACTCACCTGAAATCCCCGCTAATCCGTTCCGGCCACCGCCTTGCCTTTTCGCGCCGTGTCCGAAGTTTCCCCGACCGATCCTATATTTGCACAACATCAAGCATAAGATTACAAAACCTAACACAATGCAAGTCACAACATACAATTATCCACGCTCTCTTATTAATCATAGCATGCACTCGGTGCGCGGAAAAACGCACGAAAATCGCAATCCTTTAACTAGAATCGTCATTTCGGGGAAATCGACAAAACTACAACCCGACTAGACGAAACCCCACGTTCGCGCACTCTAATAGTCCTATACGAAGCTAATTATATCGCTAACATAACACAATTTGATCGCATTCTAATTTTCGTAAAAATCTAGCAAGCAATTTTCTAGCCGATTCGATACAAACATCGCAATTTGTCGATTTAGCAAGCGTATCATTACACAATTAACCATTCTAATCAATTATATAACCAAAACCCTAACTTAATTTTTTTTACAACCATGTTTCAAACCCTAACTCAACATCAAAACCCATTCTTGATTTTTCAAGACAACCCAGTATAATGAAATTAACACTTTAAACATCTAATTTAGCATAAACCAACTACAAATTAGCAACTAGTTTAGGATTTTACCTTACAAGTGGAAACCTAGCATGATCAAGTCACCAAGAAAGCCTCCTTTCACCATGTTTTTGAACAAATTTGGGTTGAGAGAGAGTGGATTAGGGTTTAGATTTGAATGGTTTAATGAAATTGTGGATTTTTTATTGAATTTTTGCATGAAAATGAAGAAAAAAAGAAGTGAGAAGAGGGGAAATCTGCAGGTGAGGGGTCGGCTGCAGCAAGGGAGAGGAGATGAGGGAATTTTGGAGAAGTTTCTAGTTCAATACAACATCATATGATATCATTTAATGCTTTCATGTCAACCTTTTTACAAAAAAACCCTTTTTTCATCATTTTTTTCATAATTTTCCCACCAAAAAACTAAAAGTTTGCAAGCCATGATATAATTTTATTAACACCATATTTTAGCTTATAAAGACTCCTAATTATGAAATTTACCCAATTAAATTTGTATTTATCACTAATTTAATGTATTTAAAAAGGCTTAAAAAAATAAAAAAAATAATTAATTACGAATTTTTTTTATTTAACTAGAAAATTATAAGTGACATTTTAGTGACAAAATTATAGTAATATCTTGTCTAAATTTTGTATAATTAGGTCTACAATGAAAAATATTAATTTTGACTTTTTACGGAAAAAGCCGAAAAATTAGCCGATTACCGAAAAACTGCCTAAACGATTTTCGAAGGGTTACACACACATTCTTTGATATCCTCATATATATTTTCATGCATATGCTTTATGATATTTACATGCATGATATTGTTGTGTCATTGGTTGACACGTGGACGAGATCCACATGCATACATGCATTGATTATATACGTTGGATGATATTCACATGCATACATGCTTTGAGTTTATGTTGACACATATGCAGATACCGTCACCCTAGATATCATAGTATTACTTTTGTGATATAGTTGACCTAGGAATCGTTATGTTATTCGATTTCTACCTGATAATGTTTTCTACTTACGAGTTGGCAACTCACCCCCGTTGTGCCACAGTTCTTGCAGGTTGACCGCATGGATCAGTAGCGGCATCGCTGGAACACAGTTGTTTTCGGGTGATTTGCTTTGGTAGGTGGTACCTGTCGGATCGTGCCACTCTCGTATTATTATTCCTGTTGTATCTAGTTAACTCTATCAATTCAGAAACTAGTATTTGTGTAAGTAGAAAGACTTAGCAAGACTTATGGTTGAGAGACTTAGAGCGATGGGTTATATGTTCCCTTGGTGGATTCGATGTCTTGCTTTTCATTTTCCTTTGTGTTGATCTTCGCCGTTGGGTGTCGTATATATATATATTCTTGTGGTGGTTGTTTCCGCCGTTGGGCGTGATTTGCTCCCGTTTGGGGATGTTTTCTTTATATTCTGTGTTGTACCCATTTTTGGGGCTAGTTTTTACAAAGGAGGTGCTGCCGAAATTTCAAAAAAAAAAAAGAGATTTAAGGACTTTTACTTAAGGTTTCCAAATGTCGTATCAATGTTTTCATTACTTACTTCTTTTGAAAGGTTTAGATTTCTGGGTTTCGGCTTACTTAAGTTACGTTACGCCTGTAGACGTTGCGTGATCTAAGTGCCGGTCAAGAGCTAATATTTTGGGTCGTGACAAAGTTGGTATCAGAGCGCTAGGTTTAACCTTGGTTCGAGTTTATGTTTGACTATGTGGACTCTGGGGCGTAATCTATTTTGGAACCTATGCTTGACCTTACGGAACTTAGACTTGAAGAGGGGGGGTATTAGACCCGAACTTTCGTTACATAGGTTGACCCTGATTGATGGAGTAGGTAGCTTGAGTAGAGTGACGTACCGTACGTATGTTCTGCGGCATATTTACGATACAATACTCCACTTGTGACCTTAGGATGTACATATCTTGAGACTTGTGATTCGTTTCGTTCCCTTGATTATACATTCATTTGAGATCCTTGATTCTATTTGTTTCCATGATCACACTCTCACTAATTCTATTCCTCCTTATGATCATGTATTCATTCTGGATCTGTTGATTCATTTCATCCCTTTGTTCTTTTTTCGTCGATACATGATTGAGGTTCCTGTCACCATGGTTTGAGCACGGTTTGAGCGCAGTTTGATCTGCTGCTAGTGATGCGGTCAGGGCGAGCTTGTCGTGGATGAGGACTGACCATAGTGTTTTCTGGTGACATGGGAACGTATCGATGTAGTATTATGTTGTGACCTCTCGTTTGAGATGAGTGTGTTGTTTTGTACCGGATGATCGGGCCATTGTTAGAGGCTTCCTGTTGTGAGAGGACTGTTGATGTACATCATACCTCAGAGATTATGATGTCATCTACCGTGCAGACAGATGACCCAGCTGTTGCTGAGATTGATGTGATGCTGCTTCCAGAGCTTACGAGCTGAGATCGCTGGGGCTTTCAGGAAGAGATGCGACAGGAGATAGCTAGTCTATCTTGAGTTAAGAGATGAAGTGATTCGTCAGATTTGATGCGCCGACGCAGGCCCAATTGAGTTTAAGATTTCCAGTGTGGAGAATCTTATTCAGATCTAGAGTAGATCGATCCAGAGATGACGTTGTTCGTTGGATGCTCTGATAGGAGATCATTAAAGTGGACCAGCTTCAGATAGAGGACCTCACCCAGAGGCGTTGAGAGTTGATCGAGAACGGATGAGTATTGAGTATTCCTCCGATGATTGGAACGAGTTCCCAAGGACGTGTTCGGCTAGATATCTTCTAGAGAGTGATGAAGATACCGAGTTCATGAATTCGAGTCCGTGTGAGAGATTCCGGATTGACTGTAGCCGAGAACAATTGCAGAACACAGATAGCAAGACGTGACGTCGAAATGGACGTTAATAAGGACGAGTGGAACAAGAGGTTCGTGCGAGATGTTAACGAGCTGTTTTTACTCCCCGTTGAGATTAGAGATCTGAAATGTATACAGAAGCGTTGGGATACGGCCAGTTCCCGAGGAAATGCTGTGCTGAGAACGCAGATATCCAGAAAACGAGAAGAGATTATGCAAGAGTACCAGCCTCCGTATAGTTCGGCATAGGCGAGATCGGAAGAGATCTTGAGCAGGTTCCTTCCAGGACACTGCTGCGATAAGAGTTGCACCGAGGATCAGTTGTGTCACATGTATTCAGAGGGCCAGAGACTGACGCTAGTGACGTGCTGCTTTATGAGTGATCACACTAATTGACCAGAGAAGTGCCAAGGTGGAATCGTTCCCGTTAGTACACCGGACCGGACCGACAAGCCGGCGGATTGCAAGATTGGTAATCCACAGAGAAAATGAGGACCCAGAGACAGAGGAGCCAGACCATGAGCAGGAGGCAAGCGGATGTTCATGCTCTGCCGGTTTTGGGCGCACCGACATTTTTTTCTTCGACATTGTAGGAAATGTACCTCAATGTCATTTGTTGCGATTTGCGTTGGTGATCCGAGTATCACGCTTATATCGCTTGGATTTGAGTTTCATGATATTGTTTCCGTGCACCATGGCTGCACCTATTGGGTATTTACATTTTGTGCATAGTTATTGCACTTGATATATATATATATATATATATTTTATACATCGTTGTGTTGATTTATGATTTGTGCATATCTATTGCACTTGATGTCGATTTTATGCCTTAGCTGCACATGTTTATGATTTCCTGGATTTCCTACAGTTGATTTGATTTTGTGCGTGTGGTACACACTCGATTTGATTTCTGCACCCGGTATAGCTCACATATGCTTGCAGTGCATTGATACGTGTTTTGTACACGCAGTTGCACACGTTTATGATTTTTATACACCTTGGTACACTCAGTGTAGTTTTCATACGCATTTGAGTTAGTGATAAGTTTCTGTGCATTTGTTGCACTAGATTGGTATTTCGTGGATGCACCGGATTTATATTTCGTGCACTGGATGCACCGGATTTGTATTTCATGCACTGGATGCACCCGATTTGTATTTTGTGCATTTGTTGCACCGGATTCGTATTTCGTGCATTGGTTGCACTAGATTTGCATTTCATGCGTTTGCTGCACCAGGTGGGTATTTCGTGCATTGGTTGCACTAGATTTATATTCCGTACATTGGTTGCACCCGATTTATGTCTTTGAGCATTCGTTTTACCAGATTTGTGTTTTCGTGCGCGTGTGTACTAAATGTTCGTTTTCGTGCATACTACTGCACTAGATGCTTTTACGGACCTGACTCGCTTGGGCTAGATTTTGCGTATATTAGGCGCTTGGTATTGGATTCTGTGCGCATCGGGTGCGCTTGATTGAGATTTTATTCGTGCATGTTGGATGCTCTTGATTGAGATTTTATTCGTGCATGACGGATGCACTTGATTTGGATTTTCGTGCACGCTGGGTGCATGATATGAGATATGATTTTGTGCACACCTGATGCACTCGACTGGGATTTTCGTTCGTGCATGTTAGTTGCACTGGATCGAGATTTTCGTGCACTATGGATGCACTAATTGTTGTTGTCGTGCACACCAGTTGCATTGAACAGATGCTTTCGTGCACACCCGTTGCACTTAGTTTTACTTTTGTGCATATTGTGGTACCTGTATTGGATTTGATTTCCGTGCGCACCAGACGCACGTGATTGTTGGATACGCCTTTTGAGGCTGATTTTGCTGTTGAGCACCTTGTTTTCTTTGAGCCACTATACTTTGTAGTAGCATAACAGGACTGATCTGAGGACAGTACGTGAGTACTTTGCATACATTAAAAAGCTTACCAAGAGGTTTTCAAAAAGGAGCCATAGTCTCGCTATTTCTTACGTGTCCGGGAGCGACACAAACGTTTACAATGAAAAACCTTTTGGGATATTTTAAAAAGGGCGGAACGTATATTTTGGCAAAACATATATGAACATACATTTATTACTTCATAAATGAGCGTCCGTCACTTGCATCGTGAGTTACGCATCACACGATAATTCAGAATAGATTTTGCATGAGTTTTATTCAGTTTTAGAATATTTTTCCAAGGATGCGTACTACACACATATTATAGTATTTGATTAGTACATACTGGATGTCAGTAGTGGATTTCGAGATTCTGTGTCTCCATCGTAACTTCGATGATATGAGTGCAAGTACGATGATTTGCGTGACGCTTGACGGAGTTCGGTGTTTAGCTTTATACTCGTTTTCAAGCGCACTTGATACGCTGTGTTATTTCTGTAGCTTTCGTGATTTCGGTGCCGTTGATTGAGTGAATTTTGAAATGGTTTAGTATTTAGGGGTTTAAATTTAAATTCGGGGACTGAATTTATTTAAGGGGGGAAGATTATAACATTTCAGAAAATATATAATATTATTTTTGGAAATTTAATATTAAACTAATATTTTTTCGCGAAAACTACCCGATTTGCGAAATTTGGGGTTTTCGTAAAATGGTATAAGTGTATACCAAAATTTTGAAATTTATCGGAGATTAAAATGATTTTTTTTAAATGATATTTATCGGATTTTTGGTAAAATCCGTAATTTTACAATTTTTATGATTTTGCACCATGTCATGTGCATGTGTGCATGTTGGATTTGTGACTTATGAGTTTTGAGAGTTAGAGAAAGAAAAGAAAAGAAAATAAAGAGTTAAGTGTGAATGGAATAAGAATTGATGCCATTGGGATATTTATGAATGAAACAAAAGAGATTAGATATTTTGAGAGAGAGGTGAGTGTAGGGAGATATTTTGAGAGTGAGAGAGAGTGAGCCTACGGGTATACTTGGCTGCCCATTTCCCTCATCTCCTCCATTGTTCTCCATGTTTCTTCATCTTCTTCATTACCTCACTACCCCCATGCATCCTCTCCAATTCCTAGCCAAAACCCTATGCACCCTTCACATAAAATATGCACAACACCATTCTAAACCCTTAGAACCTTTCAAGTTTGGATTTTTGGAGACTTGGGTAACTCAAGGAAGTTCTTTGGTTGCTATTAAGGTAATCCTTTCACTTTAGTTTAGAGTTTGTGCTTAATATCGTATTTTAGTTTAGATATTGATGTAAATAGGATATGTGATATTAGAAAATTATAAGATGCTTTTAAGGGGTTAATTGAGGTGTAGGGAGTGTCTACAAGACTTTAGAGATGATTCCCTGGCCATGACCTGTGACATAAACCCAAAATACGAACTTTAAAATTTGCCGATATCGTATTTTGTATGATTTGTGTTAGGATTTTGAGATCTGCCTTGATCCGGATGGCCTGAAAAATATTTAGCGATTACAGAGAGACGTGCAGGCAACCAGGAACCTACCCTAGAAACCCGAGCCCATATCCTCTTATTCAGGACGCAGATTTATTGGGTTTGGCCGCAATTTGCGGCCAAGTTGTGGTGAAAATGTGTGATTTTTGGTCTGTGGCATTGTTATCCTATATCTAGAGCAACCCCATGTGCAGAATTGGCTAATTTTACCTGAGTCAAAATCTAGAGGTGTTTTCCCTTGTTGCTGATTTAGTGTTATGCGGTTTCTAAAACTTGGTTTTGTATTTGAGTTTGGATTTCCGTCGTTGGACTTTTATACGTCAACGGACAAGGGTTGTTTGGTTGGTTTTGCATGCGTAAGCTATATGTTCTAACTTATGAGCGCACCGCATGCCGTATTGGATTTCGGAACTTGATGTTAATAGCTTTGCGATTTCGTATTGATTGTAGGTACTTTCGCGTGGATTACGAGACGACGAAGCGCATCGACTACGGCTAAGCGAGGAGTTTAGCAGGTGAGTAGATTTATATCTACGGGGGAAGTCGGGTGGATGGCGTATAGCACCCCCGCAAACATTGATTTGGAAGATCGTTAGATTACTATATCGTGATAAATGATACGCGACGAACATAATTATAGGATTTAGTAACGATATTATGATAGAAGTTGACACTAATGAACATATTAACATATGAGAATATGAAATGAGAAGTGAATCATGATAGGTACGAATTGAAAGAGAACAAGTATGACGTTTATATAACGTGATGTGAGATATTTATGCGAGGAACGAGTATACGATGTGATATGACGACTTAGTGTGATATGTCGTTATATGGATACGAGTCGATATGTGATAATTGATACCTTTGCCGGTTCCATGATCTGAGATTGATATGGATGTGACCTGAGAGATAGGTATATATATATATGGATAATGTTGTGAAAGCTTGAGTGATAAGCCGTACGAGACGTTAGGTCTGTACCCTCTTGGTCATATAGGTTGTTAGGATCCCAAATTGTTTAATGCCGCCGTACGATGATTTACCGTACGTGATGAGTTCTATGATGATTGATCCATACCCTTGACTAGAGGATGCCGATTGATAGATTCACCGACTCGGTCATGTTAGATACGTATACCTTATAACATTTAGCTCACGATGTACTTTATGCTATATTTATGTTATTCTCATTGCATTTCATAAACCTGTGCTAGTACACCTATACCATTATCGATGATGCGTATATTACACTTACACAGATTACCGGCTCACACACTTCATCATCGATAATTGCTATGTCACTACACAGTAGAATTGCTACATCAGGATATAACTCCTTGCATGACTTACTTGCTATATTCACATCATTGTTCCATGTTGCATGATATACGGTTATGCTTACATTATGTTATATGTCGCATACATAATGCCTTATGAAATTTAGCATACATGCATACCTACATGCTTACACATACGTCTTGCTATAGCTACATGTACATCATGCATACATACTTACATGTACACCCACATATCTTGCTATAGCTACATATACCCCTAAGTGGTATTGTATTGTCATTTGACATTGAGACGTTGATCATTGTGCTATTGCGCTTATGAAATGCATCATACATACCTGCTTACATGTAGATACACATATCTTGCTATAGTTACATGTACACCTCATATGATGTTGCACTTGATTTTGGAAGAATTGGAAACCGCATGATATATTTTAAAACTGGATTCATTTAAAAGAGCGGTTTTCCCTTAATATGCTCATATTGCTGTTTTATGTTGCATACATCAGTTTTTCATGGATTTACGCATTGAGATATGGATTTCATGTGATTTATGGATTTGAGAACCATGGGGGTATTTCAAGAAATTTTGTATTGTTTGAAAACCCGGTTTCTCTTGATATGATATTTCAGTGCGTTCACCATGAGTTTTCTCGGTTCTGAGACTTATGTTAATACCCGATTCGAGGAGCGGTAGGCACCGTCTGCGGGTACATGGTGGACCCGGTATGGCTCCCCGGGGCAAGAGGTGATTTTCGTGGTATAGACGATGAGCCTGACAGGAGGGCTAGTAACTACCGGTGATAGCATTTGGACTCGGCGGTTATCCGGAGGATACCGACCGGAGTCGTGAGATGATACGGGCCGATTCTGGACTGACGGAGCCCGAGATATTGATGAGGGCCGATCCGGACTGACGGAGCCTGAGATATGAGGATTTACGTATCGATGCTGGACACGAGTTTCATGATGTTTCGAGTGTTGGTGCTCACTCAGGTTCCATGATTTGATGTGTCATTGATGGACACACATTCTTTGATATCCTCATATATATTTTCATGCATATGCCTTATGATATTTACATGCATGATGTTGTTGTGTCATTGGTTGACACGTGGACGAGATCACACGCATACAAGCATTGATTATATACGTTGAATGATATCCACATACATACAGGCTTTGAGTTTATGTTGACACATATGCAGATACGGTCACCCTAGATATCATGATATTACTTTTGTGATATAGTTGACCTAGGAATCGTTATGTTATTCGACTTCTACCTGATGATGTTTTCTACTCACAAGTTAGCAACTCACCCCCGTTGTGCTACATTTTTTGCAGGTTGACCGCATGGATCAGTAGCGGCATCGCTGGAACACAGTTGTTTTCGGGTGATTTGCTTTGGTAGGTGGTACTTGTCGGATCGTGCTACTCTCGTATTATTATTCCTGTTGTATCTAGTTAACTCTATCAATTCAGAAACTAGTATTTGTGTAAGTAGAAAGACTTAGCAAGACTTATGGTTGAGAGACTTAGAGCGATGGGTTATATGTTCCCTTGGTGGATTTGTTGTCTTGCTTTTCATTTTCCTTTGTGTTGATCTTCGCCGTTGGGTGTCGTATATATATATATATATATGCTTGTGGTGGTTGTTTCCGCCGTTGGGCGTGATTTGCTCCCGTTTGGGGATGTTTTCTTTATATTCTGTGTTGTACCCATTTTTGGGGCTAGTTTTTACAAAGGAGGTGCTGCCGAAATTTCAAAAAAAAAAGAGATTTAAGGACTTTTACTTAAGGTTTCCAAATGTCGTATCAATGTTTTCATTACTTACTTCTTTTGAAAGGTTTAGATTTCTGGGTTTCGGCTTACTTAAGTTACGTTACGCCTGTAGACGTTGCGTGATCTAAGTGCCGGTCATGAGCTAATATTTTGGGTCGTGACAAGTTTGATCCTTAAATAGTCTAGCTTAGCACCAAGAAATTTTTTGAAATTGCATGTTTGATGCCGGTTTAAACCTTATGGGGGTGCTAGGGTAGACTTTCTTGAGTTACACTGGACGGACTCACCGGGGACATGCTAGATGGTATTATACCTATTGTCAGATAGCAGTTCTTAGGTGACATGAGTACAGGTTTGTCTGTCGACCTGAGATCGTCATTTGTCTTGTGTGAGTCCCCATTGTGCTTTGATTACTACCCTACCACGACTCAAAGGAGTCGTGCAAAAAGGTTTTAGTTAGGTACAGTCCCAAGCCACATGGAGGCAGTGAGAGGATCGTCTGGGATTCATCTCTCCCGGTATTGGGGGTTGATGTCGCAGAAATCCTTGGCCAAGGTGGATGAGAATTACTGATTTGGATCAGTAGTTTCTCAAAGGGTGATGGGGTTCACACCGACCTGAAATATCGCGTTATTAGGGGTCTGACTTTATCCACCCCCTAGACTCGATACGCGATACTCATAGACGAACAGACCGGACTGTATGGAGATTGTCACAGACAGGCTCAGTAAGAGTTCGGATGAGTTTGCTCGTCGGCCTTCCTTTCGCTCAATACCTGGGTAGATGTTACGTACAGCTAGAGCCGCTGACGTGCTTATGGTTAAACCTACTGCCAACGTATTGACGAGTCTTTAGAGTCCCTCACAGAGGTTTTCCCTGGTTCAGGCAAAATGATGTAGTAGCCGTGTTTTGATACATGCAGGGTTCCGATCGAATAATTGTACTAGTTACCCGGACTTTCGATCGGACGGTTGATAATACTAGCCGGCTTGGGTTTGAGCCGGATTATTAAATCAGGTATTGATTCAATAATTTACGTATATGTATTTCGATATGTATATTCTAGTATTATGTTCTTTGTGTTAGTGTATATGCCCTAGAGGCCATTACTGTATCATACTAGTTTGTATATTACTTAATGGAAGCTTGGGATATTCACAGTTGTATAGACAATCTTGCTCAAAATGGTAGTATGCTACTTGGTTTGTTTCTACTTTAATGTGTGCATATGTTTCTTTTAGCATATCGCCTATACACATTAGTGGAGCCCTTAGGATCTTTGCTTGATTACCAGCGTTGTGATGGCAGTCACACTAGCGGGGGCTGGGTAATCTACAAGCACATCCTTATACAGGTCCCTAGTCGTTGGATTATCGAGACGGGGCATCGATACTCCAGAGTAGACTAGTGTATACGCTTCTCATCCCAGGAGGGGAGATGGTCTGTCCCACAGCCATCAGTACGTCATACTGGAGATAGTATGCAGGTGCTTGTTAGGTTACGAGTACAATGGATAGGACCCGCTGGGAACTGTTGGTTAGTATTATGCCTATAGTCAGTTATCAGTTCCCAGGTGACATGAGTACATCTTAGTCCGTTGACTTGACACTGTCACTTCGCCTCGAGTGTGTTCCCACTATTCATAGATTGCTACCCTACCACGGCTCAAATGAGTCATGCAAACAGGTAGCAGTTGGGTGCAGTCCCGAAGCACTTGGATGCAGTGACGGTTAGATAAGATTCGTCTCTCCCGGTATTGGGGGTTGATATCGCGCTGTGTCTAGGAGAGCCATTACACAAAGTCCCTGGCCAGGGCAAGCGAGATATACTGGTAGCGTTTCCAGTGTTATCTCAGGGTGTTCTGGGCTACACTCCGACACGACTTGTACCGCTATTAAGGGACTGACGTTTACCGCCCCCTAGTCCCGCCATGCGATACTCTCAGACGAACAGACCGGACTGTACGGAGATTGTCACATTCAGGCTCAGTAGGAGTTCGGATGGGTTCACCTCATCGGTCTTCTTATCGGCATCTACCTGGGGACCGTTACGTACATCTAGTACCGCTTGCGGCCTGTGGTTAAACCCACTGCCAGCGTAGTGTCGAGTCTTTAGAGTCCCACACAGAGGGCTATTCGCCTTTGGGCAAAACAGAGTAGAGGTCGCATGGTTTTGCGACGGGGTTCGTTCACATCCGTGCACTTGTGCACGTTTGGTGTCTGGGCAGTTATTACTAGCGAGCTTTGGTTTAAGCCAGATCCTAGTATTTGTTTTGGGATTGGTTTTGTCTCATTGTATTCGTGTTCCTAAGAACACGGATGCGGGTGTGTATGCACAGTTGACAGAGGTAGAGGAACCTCATTAGGGTTATTGACCGTTGACTTTTTCTTAACCCTAATGGGAATGAGAAATATAATTAATGATATTGATTAAGGATAATTGTGCCATGGTTAGGTTGACCATTTGACTTTTGTTGACCTTTTGACTTTGGTTGACCGGTTGACTTTTGTTGACCTTTTGACCATCATCATTTCACTTGCAAGATACTTCTTGTTTCTTGCAAAATGCATTTAATGTGAAATGATAATGGTCATTCCAAACTAACCATCACAATTTCTTTTAATTATTATTATTATTATCATTTTCTCTCATATGAGAGATGGTTGTTATTTTTCTATCACTCTCTCTTGCTCTTTCTCTCTCATGCTTAGCTCTTCCTCTTCCTCTCTCTTAAAGCTCTCATCCCTCATGTGTTGAGAACCATGAGCTTGTGAGATAAAACCATTAAAACTTCTCTCTACTCTTTCTAGGGTTCTTAGTTTAGCAAGCCAAGCACTCTAGTTACCTCTTGGTTGAGGTAGGAGCTCAAGGTAGAGGCCTTCGGGTGGATCTTTCTTCGGCAAAGAGAAGACGACGAGGATGAGCCGTCTACACCACTCCAAGGAGCAAGCAAGAAGGAGGACCGCAATAAGAAGAGAAGGAGTTCAATACCTAGGTATAACCTTCTAACCGAGTAGCTAAAACTTGTAGTTAGTTTGTTAGTTTTTGTTTAGCAAAGATCCTCTTGTTCTAGTCCATGTTACCTTGTGTTAAAAACCGTTTTTTACCTATTCCGCCTCCCCGTAAGCACCGGGGTGGGTAACGTGAACTTACAGTGGTATCAGAGCCTAGCTAAACAACAACTAGCTTGTTAGCAAAGTGTTTAGAACTTCGATTAAAAAAAAAATTCGCAAAACACGTCAAAATCTCATACTTTCTGCCGATTTTTAAAAACAGCCCTAAAAATATTTCCACACACCTTAAAAATCCGTGCAGGGTATTTTAGGAACAACCAAGAAAAATGAGCCCCTGAGTCGATCAAGCCGCCGTGGAAGCGCGGCGAAACCAAGCGTTTCGCCGCAGATCCGCGGCCGAGTCGACTCGGTCGCGACTCGTTTTTCCTGCAGTGTGTTCAGTTTGGTGTTTTGTGATTTTTAAGATATTTTATTTCTGCCCAAATTCTCCAGAGAACAATGTTGTGTTTGGGGTAGTTACAAATTGGTATTTTGATCGAAGTTCTATAAACTTTTGCTAAATGGTTATATCTGTAATGTGATATACGCACTGAACGTCGACTAATCGCTATACGTCGATTAGTGGGGGTTGTGCATATCTGTGATCTGTGATGTTGGATTATGTATATGAACTTGTTGGATTGTCGCGGATGAATAGCTGGGGTTGTGAGATGAGAGTTTCTTTATCTTTCATTTGATGTAAATTGTAAATTTATGTAATATTATTTTTATGGCCGCACATCCGGGTTGAGGTTGTAGCCGCCATTGTATATTATTTCTTTTACTATTTTTTCTCCTAGGATAGACCCAAGGTGGGGTGCACAAACTACCGGGTACTTTGAAGTGCCGAGTGGCCTACTCACGTTGTTGAGGGAGGTTGCTTCACTTCGGGTACTTGGAGGGTAGTTTGCCGCACCCGTAGGGGTCTAGGGTGGGGTTTGGCTATTCATCGCGACCGTGTAATCCGTCTTTCGTTGCATGCTCGAACGAAACGCGGATTCCTAGCATATCCAATGTGTTCATCTGTGATCTGGAATTTCTATCATTGCATCTGACGAATGTATATATCTATATATGATATCTAGTAGGCGTTGCTTATGTTTTGCATCCGCGCTAGTCCAGCCCCCGCTCTGTCGTTAGTTAAGTAACCTAACGGGTGATGACTGGGCCCCGTGGTGAATGCAGATGGTATAAGCGTACGTCATATTTTCGTTGTTTTCTGCAATGGTAGGTGTCACGTCCCGAAAGTACGGAACATGACTGGCACTTAAACTACGAAACGTCTCGAGACGTACGTAATCTAAGTAAACCGAAAACCCAGAAATCCAAACCAAGAAAAGAAGTAGAGTGAAGGAAAACCAATTTAAAACAAGTAGTTTTAATAGCATAAGCCGAATTATGCGGTTTTTAAAACATCAAAAATTTACTGAAAATTTCGGCAGAGTCTCCTTTGTAAATACAGGCCCCCAAACGGGATACAACATGAATAGTATACGAAAACAAGAAAAGGGCATCCCCAAGTGGGAGCTAGCTCTTCGTCAATCGACGGTCATAACCACACAAACAATATAATAAACAACGCCAACGGCGAGGATCAATACTCAAAAGGAAACTCAAAACCACCAGAAATATAACGAGCAACTCTAAGGTCGAAAGAATAAACAACACTGGTCACTATCTCAAAAAAAATACATGTTTGGTTGATGGAATTTACTAGATACAACGGAATAATATTATACAAGGTAATATGATGGGTATGATACAAGAAAAACCCACCTACTAGCAAGTCACCCGAATGAAACTGAGCCCGCAAAGCCGTAATGAAACATGTACGGCAACCTGCAAGAAACTGAGGCACAACGGGGGTGAGTTGCCAACTCGTGAATAGAAAAATATCTACGCACAGAAATCGCATAAATAACGCAACCTAGGTCAATGATCATAATATATCCTCAAATATATGAATAACACGTAGCCTATAACAAGGCTAGGGTAAATATCTAACCCGAGTGTAATCTCATGTGCCCGTGTCAGTGCCCAAGGGTAGCAATATATCATATGAATGAGGTATGAATGCATGAAAACAGAATACATGTAAATGAAGAACTGTTTCCATAATTTAGTGAGATTTCATTTGTATTTTTAAAATGAGGTATCATAATGAAATCCGCATAAAACAGTGCCTAGCATCGGCACAAAATGTAATACCAATATCTCGATATCTCTGTATCACAGTCTCTGTACCTCAATTTCTAGGGCGCCGTCAGTCCAGATCGGCCCCTACCATCCATCTCAAGACCACGACGGTATCCTCCGGATATCCGACGCGTCGGGTAAAATCACCGGTAGGTAGTGCTCCCCTGCCTGGCTCACATCGTCATCATCACGCGCTTCTTGCCCCGGGGTACCTTACCGGGTCCACCATGTACCCGAAACGGTTCATCCGTCTCCTCGAATCGGGTCTCGAAATCCATCAGCAAACTCATGGTGGACGACTCATACATCATGGGAAAACCGCACTTTTTATTTTAAAAAGAGAGAAATCAGTTCATATAAGTTTTTACGGTTTTCCTCCAAATCCAGAAAATCTCATGGAAATCCGAGTCCAAAACCTCAATAACACGTAAAATAGTGAATATATGCATGAGAATCCATGAATGCGGTATAACAATGAATAACAGTATGCATGAAGTAGCAGGTAATAACTACAATGTCTAAACTAACATATAAGGCAAGTACACTAATATCATGTCTAACTATTAGCTAACAGGCTATGTCAAGCAATAACATTTTCTAAGGTGTACGTGACATGGCAATTACCGATGAAGATGTGTGTGAGCCGGCAATTAAGTGTACGTGGTACATACGCATCATCGGTAATGGTGCTGGTGTCCTAACAGCATGATATCAATAATGGAGTATGAAACATAAAATAAGCATGCGATGCGAAGCGGACCACAAAAATGAGCGGGAGCCGAAAACTAGACGCAACTATAACTAATCTGCATTAATCTAATATAAGTCCTACAAATGGTGCCTTTTGAAATAACACAAATCATGGGGTTTTGAAAATAGGGGCTACGGTGTTTTTATGAAAAGATACGTCTTTTGAAATATCCGTAGGATCCCTTGGGCTGTCTTTAAAAATGCCCATGATTCGTTAGTTTTTGAAATAGGTGAGAAGTCTAATCTAATCTAACAACTACACTAAACTATACGGCTGAACTAACAAGCTGAACTACAGGTAAGGAAACCGCCTATCATCTGAGTCGATACATATACATACCTGTATATGTATAGTCGGTGATCCCGCCTCAATAATATCATATCCGATACCATATCTATAATCAGGCATCCCAAGTCAAGAGTGCGGATCAATCATCAATATAGCTCGTACGTAAATCCGTCGTACGGCATCCAAAAATCTGGGTACGGGTTAATATCACATCCAATCATACTATTCATCTGGTATCTTCTTTATCAAATATCATGATCTGGGACAATGTCCTACATCTAGTACAATACTGATACCGCCTAAGCATGCATACAGGTGTAAGAATTGCTACGTCAAAAGACCCGCTAAAACATCATGTCGTATCTCAATACGAACCAAATCACATCACCGATCTTCTGGCCTCAGGCCCAATATCATCAACTCATCTCAAATTCCAAATACTATCCTCAAATCCAGTATATGAACACATAGTCACATACCCATGTGAACACATAAATATATACTCCCATATACGCACATATAAAAGAAGAATGTATGCAAGTATGTGTGTGTGCGTGTGTGAGTGCGACCACTACTCTAGGGTTTCGCAACTACACTAAACCAATCCAAAAATACCAAATATCCATCTTATCATCAATAATCTCAACAACATATAATCAATATCGGTGTGTATATGTATTCGTATACATCACCACGAACTGCGGGGGTGCTATACGCCATCCACCCGACTTCTCCCCGTAGATATAAATCTACTCACCTGGTCCTCGTTCGCCGGTGCCGACGTCGCCACGCGCTTGCTTGTCGTCTCGAAGTCCACATAGGGTACCTACATATCATAACGCACCGTATCGTATTAAAATCCGACTCATGACCAAAACGACACACGAATCCCACATAGGTCAAAACCTATGGTTGCTTTCACAAATCAACCCAAAAACCCTTGACGTCGGCGTACAAATGCCAAATCATCGAGAAAAACCCAAATACACTCATTTGCACATTCACGAACACTAATTTTAATATAAAATAGGTTAAAATTCACAAAACCCCAATTTCACTTAAAAAGTCATTTTTCCGAAAATCTAGCAAGCACAATTCGCCGTTTTTGTACAAAACACGATGTTTAAACAAATCTAGTGGCCATAATACTTATTAAATATCTTAAATAAGTCATAAAAACAATTTCCATAATTTAATCTCATTAAATTCCATTAACCCCAAAATTCTAGTTTACAAAATACCCAATTTTTTTTTACAATTTATAGCAAAAATGCATAAACAACAATTTAGCTAGGATTTTCATGAACTAAAAGCATTAACCCACTCAATATATTATCTATAATGACATGAAACCATAATTATAATTTAATCTAAGGCATTTAATAATTTTCCAAAACTCTAGTTAGCAAAATAACTTAATTAAGGCATTTTATAAGTAATGGTTTGGAATTAACAACTAAATTAGCTTTCTATAAAACTTAAGATGTTAATCCACAACACAAAACCATGCACAATTTATCATAACCCATTTCCACAACAAAACCCTAATTCAACTCAAGCCATAAACTTTTAAAAAAAACTAATATGCAAATAGCACTAAAATTAACACTAAAACAACTCAATTAAATAAATCTAAACATAAGAATTTAAATGGGTAGAAATTATACCTTAAAATCTAGTGATCTATCAAGAAGAATTTACCTCCAATGATGGCTCCATAACACCATGATCCAAGTGATAAAAGCTAAGGAGAATGGGATGAAGAATGGAAATCAATTTGTGAGATTTAAATTGGATTTTGGAGCAATTTTTTGATTTAAATTGAAGGAAATGAAAAGAGGGAAAATGAAGGGGGAAGGGCTGCAGAATTTCGGCCATGGGGTGATGGGGGGAATGGTGTGGGTGTTGTGCACAATTGGTCAAGTCAACCCCCCTCAAATCAAGGTACAATGAGCCTCCAAAACAATACATCTTAACCTACACCTATAAACTCTATTTCACCCATACAAATGAGATGGAGAAATTTTTGAGGGGGAGAAGTGGGCTGCTGAATTCTTCAAGGGGAGAAGTAATTGGGAGTGTGTGGATGTGGTTACGGGTGTGGGGTGATGAAAAATGATAAATATAATACCCCAAAACATCCATTTACGGTAAAAAAAAGCCTTTTTTCTTCAATAATTTCTAAACCGTTTTGGCAAATGATTTCATTCCAAAAACCACATGATAAAATTTTATTTAATGTTTTATGATGCACAAAATTTGTTTCAACTCATTCCAATTTGTAATTTTCCCTAATTAAATGTATTAGTAACGGCTTAAATAATAATAAAATAATATTTTTTTCAGAAAATTTGAAATTTCACCAGCGGCTCAATAAACACCAAATAATAGCAATTACATAGATAGAATATGTATATTTAATTTTTATAATAAGATATTTGTATTTTGACTTTTTACAGAAAACCCCCTTATTTTACCGATTTTTCGAAATTTCACCGAAACGATTTTCAAAATGTTACTGTAGGATTAATTGATGGGACACATTAAATTAATGCAAGAAAATAAACCAAAGTTAAATCGTTGGAACAATTTCAAAACCACTCGGTTTCCTTTTAAAAAAGAAAACTTTTAAAAGGCGGAGCTTGAACCACACCTTTTAAAAGCTATCACGTTCCTTCGATTATATCAAGTTCACTACGTTCACGGTTTCGTCAAAACCATTCGTAGCCCTCCGTCATTTCATATGGATAGTCAATAGTATTCAAGCTGTGTTTGTTGGCCAAAGTCAAGGAATAATGATTGGTAGCTATTGGATATTCATATGTAGCATAGATAGATGCGTTGGTTTGGGACAGTCGTACTGCCTTGTTGGCCAAAGTCAAGGGTAGGTACGGGTGGGTTCAAATTAACCTGGAAAATGACGGGTAGAACTTGACATGTGACTTATGATTTGTTGGCCAAAGTCAAGGTCATAAGAGCATGGGGCAAAAATCCACATCGGGAGTTTCTAAAGAAACTGAAACTTGCTAGTGCTGCATACCATTTGGAGTGTGATGATTTTGGTAGGATTCCTTCAGCTTTATCACACAATGATATTTGGATCCCGATCCTACTGTGAGTATATGCTACTCCTCGGGAAACTTTCTCACTTAACGATCAATGCTATAAACCAAGTAGGTGTCTAGAAAGGTGTTAGCGGGGCTACGCCCAGGGAAAAGAGGTTATTTAATTTAGGAACTTCGCGAAAGCGTCGTAAAACCTCCCTCGAAGTACCAACAGTGGCCTGGCTAAACGGTTAAGCAAGTATTGTACGGTGAGATTGATCCCGACTAATTCTTCTTTTATGGTTTGAGGAAGGATTCGAGAAACAGTGGGAGCCATCCTGTTTAGACAAACTAAAAACCACTCTAAACTTGCAAGAGCATCATGCTAAAGTGTTTCTTCTCTCTCTCCTAATTGCAGCGACCAAACATCATGACCGGCCTTAAGTTACTACTAGATAAAAATATACTGACAGGGCCAAACTACAAATATTGGCTCAGGAATGTCAAAATGGCAATCACTTATGACAAGTTGGGGTATCTCCTTACCACCAAAGCTCCCCCTGTCCCAGGTCCTCAATCCAGCGTCGCAGATAAGGAAATCCGTAAGACCTGGGAGATTGACTGCGCGAAGGCCAAGTGCCTCGTGCTTGCCTCTATGGACAATGAACATCAGAGGAGGCACGAGGATATGGATCTTGAATCCATATTTCTTCATACAAAGGATCTGTATGGAGAGCAATCCCGTATCGCCAGATACGAAGTCTCGAAAAAGTTGTTTTCGGTGAGATTGGCCGTCGGATCATCTGTAGCGGAACACGTGCTTAAGATGATTGGCTACATTGAAGAGCTCGCGGACCTCGGGACCACGTTAGAGAACGAGCTCTATACTGACTTGATTCTCCAGTCCCTTCATTCCACTTACGCCTAGTTTATCCTGAACTTCAACATGCAAGGAAAAGAAGTTGAACTTCCGGAACTCCTCAACATGTTGAGGAGTGCAGAGGGCACCCTACAGAAAGTAAGGGAAACATCCACTTTGTTTGTTGGAGGAGCTTCCTCTTCTAGGTCCAAGACGAAAGCCAAAGGAAAGAAGAAGAAGGCCCCCACGAAGCCAAGGGGCGGTGTTAGTAAAGTGGAAGCCAAGGGAAAGGCAAAGGTAGCAAAGGTTGTGGGACAGCTTGTGGGGAAGGAAGAGTGCTTTTATTGTCATAAGAAAGGACACTGGAAGAAAGATTGCAGGGCTTGGAAGGCCAAGAACCAGGACCCGAAGCAAGTTGTGGCTTCGGCTTCAGGTGTGTATGTTATTGAAAACTGTCTATCAATAAACTCTACTTCCTGGGTATTGGATACCGGATCAGGATCTCATATCTGTAATTATTTGCAGGCACTGAGAAAGCGCAGGGTTTTGAAGGCAGGTGATATGACCCTCAGAGTTGCAAACGGAGCTAGCATGGATGCTGAGTCCGTGGGGGACTATCACTTGGGATTGTCAGATGGACATGTTTTGGTTTTGCGTGACTGTTATTTTGTACCCAGTGCAACTTGTAATATCATATCTGTATCTTTAATTTCTAAAGAAGGTTATGATTTTGCATTTGTAAGCAATGTTGTAAACATTCACCTTAATCATGTTCTGATTGGGTCGGGTACATTAAGCAACGGTATATACGTATTGAACCAACCACAGATTTTCAATGTCCAGAATACACACAAAAGAAAGTCTCCAGAAATAAATCATGCTTTCTTATGGCATTGTAGACTGGGTCACATCAATGAGACAAGGTTAACTAAGTTGCATAAAGAAGAATATTTGGATCCGTTCGAATATCAATCATATGCAACTTGTCAATCATGTCTCAAAGGAAAGATGACAAAGACTCCGTTCACTGGACACGGAGTAAGAGCGAGCGAGCTCCTGGGACTCGTATACAGCGATGTATGCAGTCCAATGTCTACACATGCGCGAAGTAGTTATTCTTACTTCATTACTTTCACGGATGATTTTTCGAGGTATGGACATGTCTTCTTAATGAAGCATAAATCTGAAGCCTTTGAAAAATTCCAAGAATACAAGAATGAAGTAGAAAAACAAACAGGCAAAAGTATCAAGACACTGAGATCTGATCGAGGTGGTGAATACTTGAGTGCCGAGTTCCTGGGTTACTTAAAATAGAATGGAATTCTCTCTCAACTTACTCCTCCATACACCCCACAACATAATGGTGTATCGGAGAGACGGAACCGAACCCTATTGGATATGGTACGTTCCATGATGAGTAACGCTGAGTTGCCGCGATCTTTCTGGGGATATGCACTAGAATCAGCTGCATATCTTTTGAACCGAGTTCCAACTAAGACAGTGCCTACCACACCATATCAGATGTGGAGTGGGAAGAAACCCTATCTTAAACACATTAAGACATGGGGATGTCCATCTTTTGTCAAAAAGCAGCATGCGGACAAACTCGAGGCACGCTCAGTACAGTGCAAGTTTATGGGATATCCAAAGAACTCTAAGGGATATTTCTTCTGTTACGCAGAGGAACAAAAGGTTATTGTTTCTCGTCATGCCTGCTTCTTGGAAACTGAATTTTTGGAAAATCAGATAAGTGGGAGCGCAATAGAACTGGAAGAAATTCCAGAACCACAAGCTATTACCGAAAGCTTAGTAGAACCACAGGGTTCGAAAGAACAGGACATTCCTGCGCCACTCCGCAGGAGTAGTAGGCAGTCTCATCCGTCCGAGAGATACTACGGTTTTCTCATAGACGGGGATAGAGAGGATTGCATCATTGATAATGATGAGCCGACTAGCTTCCAGTAGGCCATTCAGAGCACTGACTCGGTAAAATGGCTGGATGCAATGCGGAACGAAATGGACTCCATGTACACCAACAAAGTATGGACTTTGGACGTTGCTCCAGAAGGGGTAAAACCCTTAGGCTGCAAATGGATCTTCAAAAGGAAGATTGGTGTAGATGGACAGGTTGAGACCTATAAGGTTAGACTTGTTGCAAAGGGTTTTCGTCAAAGACCTGGTTTGGACTATGACGAAACCTTTTCTCCAGTGGCTATGCTGAAATCCATTCGGATCCTTCTTGCCATTGCTGCCTTCCACGATTATGAGATTTGGCAGATGGATGTAAAGACCGCTTTTCTAAATGGAAATTTAGAAGAGTGTGTCTATATGGACCAGCCAAAGGGTTTCATTCAGAGTGGGAGCAACGGGAAGGTGTGCAAGTTGCTTAAGTCCATTTATGGACTGAAGCAGGCATCGCGGAGTTGGAACATCTGTTTTGATGAGACGGTCAATGAATTTGGCTTTATCAAAAATCCAGATGAACCATGCATTTATGGTAAAATTGTAGCACGAACTGTCATATTCCTCGTTTTATACGTGGATGACATTCTGTTTGTAACACCTTAGAATGTGTTTTGTAGCTAATTATATTTTAATATATTGTTTTTAATAAAAGTTTACCAAATTAAGTTTTAAATATTTTATCCTAATTATTGAGTATTTTATTAGAATTTTGTTAGACACACACACACTTGTGCATGATAACTAGGGTTGTTTTTGGAGTTAAGCCATGTTTAGCAATATGGTTAACTAACCATTTTCTCTTAATTTAGCTTGTTAGTTTTGTTTAGGTGCATGGTTGCTATTAGGAAATGATTTGGAAAAAAGGGGGGTTTTTATTTCTTTTCTTGATGGTTGACTTTGTGTGAGGGTGGGGGCATGGGAGGTATGGTGTGAGCCATGCCTCATCATGAGGGAAGTGAGAGAGAGGGGGGTCTAGGCCTTGTTCCCTCATTCCTCCTCTCATTCCTTTTCCTTTCTCTCATTCCCTCACTCACACACACACACACACTCACCTGAGAGAGAGAGAGAGAGCTCCAGCAGCAGCAGCAGCTAGCATCACCAACACCATCAGCATCATTTGCAGCAGCAGCAAGAGGATCAGCAGCAAGAGCAGCAACAACATATCAACAACAACACAACAACAACATCAGCTACGACAACATCATCATCACCATCTTTAGCAACAGCAGCAGCTGCCCCAGCAACAGCAATAGCAGAAGCAGCAGCAAGAAGCAACAGCAGAAGCAGCCGAGGCAGCAGAGGCAGCAGAGGCAACAGCAAGCACCAAGTGCAGCCCCTCCCCTTCACTTCTTCACCTCCCTGCAGCTCCCTAGGGTCAAGTATGAGGTATACTTCCTAACTTGTTTCCCTAGTTCGCTTGGTTTGCTTGGTTGTGCATCGATTGATTCGATTAGTGCTAAATTAGCTAATTTGTGCTAAATTATGGTGTTTGAGTGGAATGGTGGTAATTTGTGAATTGTGTTAGTTACCTTAGGTTAGTTTAGTGTTATTAGGGACACTTCTTCTGAGAAATCCCCAGATTACACTAAAATACCATAAGTTTTCTAAATTGTGCAAATTGGTGTTTTTAAGCGATATATAGGATATCTGTGATCTGCTGGTGACCCGATGCCTACAGAACAAAATTGAGGAAACTGGAGCATGCTTGTTAGGTCTAGATGACACCACCAGAAGACGAACCCACCAGCCCCATTTGAGGCCGCCAATTTTAGCATTCTGGCCGCAATTTGCGGCCAGGAAGGGAGCTAGGGTGTTGGGGTTTGGGTGTAGGGATCCCTGCTGTGTTTTCTAGGTCTTTGACATGTCTAGTTTTGTAATATCATGCCTGTAGGAAAATCTGGGACTATTTGTCGTTTTGGTGTTATTTGTGTTTGCGCGATACGCGCGATACGTGAGTGGGTTCTGTGATCCAGCGTATCGCGGCGTATCGCGATGATTTTTAGACGCGTACACACACGATTCAGCGTATCGTGCCAAACGCGTTTAGTTCGCGACGCGAGTTTCTCGTTTCGTTTCGATATCGCGTTTCGAGAGATATTAGGCTTATATGTGTTTTCATGTCGTATTTACAGGTTTGCAGGCAGGAGCTACGGACACAGCTACAGGGGGAGCAGGTGATAGGATTCACCCAGCGTGGAGTTTAGGTGAGTAGATATAACATCTACAGGGGAATCGCCCGCATGGCGTTATGCGTCTGGGCTAGGATTCATTTACCTGTCGCACTTTCTACGTCATTGTAGAATTGCGCCTTACTGCATTTCCTAGATATAGCTATATACTGTGACTAGCAGCCGTAGGACACTGCACACATTATTGACGGTTCATGTTGCACGAGCACGGATTGCATGCTACACACACACCGTCAATAATTGCCATGTCACACACTACCCCTTATAGCTACCATTACTTGACCCACTTGACATCTAGTTTATCGGTATACCTATAGTGTATCATACCTTTAGTGATAGGTATATTTTCACTTTGCGATACAGCTACAGGTATACCTCTTACATATTTTACTTATACCGGGAGGGATTCCTACATATGTTACTTATACCCAGGGGGGTATACGACATCAGTTCCTATAGGTAGATACCTATACTTTGCTACACCTGTATGTTAGATACATATTCAGTTGTTGTCGCATATTCACTTTTACTGATGTTACTTAGCTGTACCTTATCATGATTTCGCATACATCTGGTTCAGCTATATACTTGCGTTTACCTGCTCGCATTCAGATATATCGCATACATCTATTCCTGTATTTATGCATTGTTTATCTGGTTTTCATATGATGTTTTCGGGATTTGGGAACCGCGGGAGTTCATGAAATTATGCATACATGAACAACCCGGTTTCCTTGATATGATATTTCGAGCGTCCCCCATGAGTTTTATCGGTGCTGATTCTATGCTCCATACGATGTGTGGTTGCCGTATGAGAGTACATGGCGGGGCCCGGTATGGTTCCCCTCGGCAAGAAGATCGATGGGTTTGCCGATTGAGCCTGGAGGCGGGCGAGTACCTACCGGTGATTGTTTGGACCTGGCAGTTGTCTGGAGGCTACTGGCCAGAGTAGAGAGGTGGATACGGGATGACCTGTACTGTCGAGGCCGAGGGCCGACACTGCAGACGGACCCCGTGGGCTGTCCGGACTGACGGAGCCCCATATACGAGGATTTCTGTGTCGATGCTTGGCACACGGTTTCATGATATTTCTTTAACCCCTTTTTGTATATATAACAGGGGACTTAGCCGTTGTTATATATACCCTTACACCAATATTAGTGGAATGGGACGCTAATATATGTGTATTGCCCCCATCATATTTATTTCTGTATATATATTTACCTTTAGGATGCTAGAAACTTACTTGAGATTGGACTTGGGATACTAGGTGATTCATTGGGATTTGGACATTGGATATACCTATGTGATTGGTGACTTGTACATTCGGGATATAGGAGATTACTCGACATTGTACATTGAGGAGATGCGAGACTTATTTGATGTGAATGCCCAATGTGGGGCCTGGTTTGAGGATTTGGGATTGGAGTATCTTAGTGGATTGTGATCCTGCCACGACGTCAGGTTTCCGTGGAAGGTGACATATTCCACCCTACACCTCACCATTACCTATCTTATGCACAGATTCATACATTGGTAGTACTTGTAGTGTACCCTTATGATAGTTGCATATTTGCTTTCTCATATCTCTATTGCATAGACATTGCATACTACTATCATGCCATCATTGCTTCATATATTGATTGTACCTGCTAGTGTACTCTCCCTATTTCAGCATTTCAGGGTATATTATTATTGTAATCGCATATCTTAGATTCATGCTGTACGTACATGCCTGCGATTACCTGCATATGTTTTATACTATTCACGAGTTGGCAACTCACCCCCGTTGTGCCACAGGTGTTTCAGGTCTTTCCCCAGAGTAGTCGAGGCAGGCTATTCCCCTATCCAGCTATCCAGCTACCATCTTTTGCTACAGATACCGCATCAGCTCACAGTACCATTTTGCATAGGTGGGTTAGACGGTTATCTGTATTATATTTTGTACCTTCGTTGTATTGTACTCTCCATCTACTGTTGTATTATTGACATAGAGACTTGGTGAGGACGTTACGTGTATTATGGTGGATTTGGTGTCTTTATATATGCAGCTTTTTCTCTACTGTCCTTATTCTTCTGTTGTATTCATATTGACTAGTCTTTATAAAAAATGGGGTGTTGCTAAAATTTTAAAGAAAGAAAGTGAGACTTTTAAAGAATTTGGGTTGCGATTTCAATTGTTTCTAAACTTGTATTATCTTTTCCGTATTTTTCTTGGTTTAGATTTCTGGGTTTTGGCTTTCTTTTACTACGTTGCGTCTTTAGGCGTTGCGTAGTATTAGGGCCGTCACGGGCCATTCTTGGGTCGTGACAAAGTTGGTATCAGAGCGTTAGGTTTTACCTTTCGGAGTGTAGGATGACCCTAGTATGATGGAGTAGGTAGCTTAAGCAGAGTAACGTAGTGTGTGTATGTCTGCAGCATACTCACAGCGCGGTACCTTGCATTAAGTGACCTAAGTACAAAATTGCTTGACATTCCTTCCTTGATGATTCATATCCTTGAGATCCGATTTCCTCATTCTTATCGAATCTCATCTCATATCTATTTATAGCCTTGCCGCCGATGACTATGGGGACTCAGAGCGATGCAGCGAGGGCCGAGGTCAGAGTTAGCTCGGGTGAGACGAGTACTGACCCGGATGGCACTCTAGTTGCACAGGTGCAGACGGATCAGCCTACCATCTATACTATGGATAGACTTTTGGTAGAGATGCAGGAGTTCCGCCAGACGATGAGTTCCTTGGTTGATGTCGTTCGGGAGCTACGACAGGAGGTTGTCACCCCTGTTACTCAGCTGTCCCTTACGATCAGCATGCAGCCGTCCGTCACCTACATAGCACCAGTGGTTGCAGCTCCAGTTGACGAGGCACACATTCCAGAGGCTCAGAGAGTTCCAGGACAGTGGAGGAATCGTACTAGCGTACCAGCCCAGAGACAGAGGTTTGGTCGTCGAGACAGATTTCATGGCCGTCGCGGGAGTAGTAGAGGCTTGGGACGAGGACAGTCGTTCAGCCCTCATCCCCAGGATGGTCAGCAGTCAGCACGTGGATGTTTTCGATGCGGAAGCCTTCAGCACTTCGTCAGGGATTGTTCCTCAGCACGGCGCCAGGATCGTATTCAGAGAGGCCGTGGACGTGGAAGGTTTGCTCAGAGGGCTCAGGCTACCAGAGGAGTTCATCCAGCTGCGAGTAGAGGGCAGACACAGGAGTTTGCTTTTACTTATCGGGACGCGCAGACGTCCAATGTGGAGTTTTCAGGTACCCTTGAGTTATATTTTATTTTTATTTTCTCTTGGTGTACTTGTTGTTTCGTGCTTGTACTGTGGTTGGGTAGATTAATCGTAGTTGTGCTAACTTCTGTCAGCGATCCTTTTGTTGCGCGACACGTATTTCAGTTTCGTGCCAATCAGATAGGAGATAAAGATTTCGTCCGTCGTTTTGATCCTTCTAGAGATGTTGGATTTGACGTTCTCCTGGGCACGGACTGGTCAGCTACGTGTTAGGCGTCTGTGGACTACCGTGTGGAAGCAAGTTTGGTTTTGTTTTCCCCGGCAAGTCAGTTCTTGTTGTGCAGGTGGATAGTTGTGCTGCCTCTCACAGCTTGAATTCAGCCTGTTTAGCTAGTCGGCTACTGAGGAGGTGTCGTGGATTCTTGACGTTTCTTCGTGATACCGGAGCCACCGTGGGATTGTTGGACCGGGTTCTTTTCGTGCGAGAGTTTTTCCGACGTTGTTCCAGATGAGCCGGCGAAGCTGAGGGAGCTTAAGGATCAGCTGCAGAGTTTTGGTTTGGGGAGTTTTGTGCGTCTGAGTGTTTCGCTTTTGGAAACTCCTATTTCTGTTCGTCGAGGGGGAAAGACGGCAGTTTAGGGTTGTGTATCGACAGATCGTCAATTGAACCGGCTTACGGAGCGGATAGGTATCCTCCACCTCGCCGTGACGATTTCTTCGATCAGCTCCAAGTGCGAGACATTTTTCTAAGTGTGCTTGGGATCAGGTCATCATTATTGCGGATTCGGGATGATGGCATTCCGAAGACTGCCTTATGCGTGCTACGGGCTTTGTGTGTTTTTGTGAGTCGTTGGATTCACTGTCGCCCTAGCAGCATTCGTAGATATGATGGACCAGATTTCTGCAGGCCGTTCCTCGACCAGTTTTTGTTGTGTTATTTACGACACTCTGGTCTACTTAATGTGTCTTGAGGGACAGGAGTAGCACTTGAGAATTTGTTATGCAGACACTGGGAGAGTACCAGCAGTTGCTAAATTCTCGGAGTGTTTCTTCAGGCTTGCTTGTGTTGACTCCTAGGTCTTATAGTCATGGGAGACGGTTTCGTATGGTTTCGAGAGAGATCGTGGCCGTACAGCTTAGGCCCAGACTTGTGTGCAGGACGGATATCGGCAGATTGTTGGGCTTAGCAGGTTTTTGCCGCCGTTTCATGCAGGATTGCCAGAGTAGTGCTGCACCGTCGACTGAATTGACCAAAAAGGAGGTTTCTTTTCTTTGAACTGAGGCACGTGTACGGAGTCTTCAGCAGTTGAAGATTCAGTTAACAGCTGCATCAGTTCTTCCTTTGCTTTTGGTTCGGGCGACCTTGTTGTTTGACTGTAATGTTTCTTGAGTGGGCTCGAGGGTGTACTGAGGTGACACTATAGAGATATCGCTTTTGCTTTCCCTACCTTAGGAGGAAGTACGAGAAGGATATCCCACTCATGATCTGGAGATGGCCGCGGTGGTTTTGCGTTGGAGATTTGGAGACACTACTTACTTGAGAGTCGTGTCAGATTTTCCACGGACCACCAGAGCTTAATGCACATCTTCCTGCAGCAGATTTGGATTGTTGTGTTAGTCTTCTGCAGATTTACAGTTCTTGTGTTATCGTTGAGTATAGCTTAGTTCGTCTCTACGGAGGGGACAGCTTGCTCATGTCCGCGCCCGACCACTTTCCTTAAATCGTTTTCGCGAGACACTGCCCGTCGAAGCTCTTACGTCAGAGATACTTGAGCATATTCGGCTGGGTAATGATTCAGAGATCTTGATTTGTGACAATGATGTGCTAAGTTAGGGACACGTTTGCGCACCTGCCATTATCAGGTAGAGGCGTGCAATCCTAGAACATGCATATCTGTCAACTCCCTCTATGCATTCAAGCTCCACCAGCTTTGGCGTGACTTGTGAGATAGTTACAAGTGGACAGGAATGCAAGGAGAAGTTTCAGGTTTCGTTTCAAGTGTCTGTCTTGTTGTGTGCTTTGGGTCGAGCATCTGAGGCCGGCTGGAGAGTTGCAACCTTTTACCGTTCCGAAGCAGGAATGGGAGCAGATCTCCATGAATTTCGTTATGGTTTCTACCCAGGTTTGGATAGGGTGTGATTCCATTCGGATTCTGGTCATCCGGTTATACTCAGCTTGCTTAGTGGTTTTGTTAAGTTTGTGTGTTTGTTGTTTTGTCTGGTCGTCAGCAGCTTGGGATCGTCACTCGCCATCGTTAGGGTTCTCCTTCGATAGCTGTTAACAGGAGACGCTCTAATTGGCCACCCTTAGGCTTAGGGGTTAGGTCGTGTCGATCGCCAGCCTGTTGTTTCTGACTCTGCGTAGGTAGGATTTTGGACCCCAGCTATGTCTAGAGAATTCGGAGATAGTCCAGTTGTGTTCAGGTCAGGATGAGAACTATCCATTGCAAACAGATGTTTTATGCGACTGTGTTGGTCACAGGCTTGAGTGCGCAGTGGCAAGTCATGGATTCCTATGGACTTTCCGATGAATGACGTGTTGGATGTTGGGAAGCTTATTCCAGGATTTAGGTCCTTCTGAGATCCTATAAGCGAGTTAGTTTTGTTGCCTTCAATTTGGCACTTCCGCCCAGATTTCTGGATTCTCACCCCGTATTCCTTGTGAAGATACTTTACAATTACCTTCATGACCTTTCTCACATGTTTTGGCACCAGACCTTTTAGCTGGACGCGATCTTTCGTTCGCCCGCAGCCATGTGTGTTAACGACTCGACAGGTGGAGAAACGTCGGTCAAAGGTCTTGCCATCTGTGAAGGGTTTTCTCGGGCGTAGCCGTGTAGTGAGATAGTCACTTGGGAGGCTGCGAGCGAGATTTGAGGATTTTAATCTTCTCTTTGAAGGTACACGTAAAGGTATAATTTTTAAATTCGGGGACGAATTTCTTTTAAGGGGGGGGGGGAGATTGTAACACCTTAGAATGTGTTTTGTAGCTAATTATATTTTAATATATTGTTTTTAATAAAAGTTTACCAAATTAAGTTTTAAATATTTTATCCTAATTATTGAGTATTTTATTAGAATTTTGTTAGACACACACACACTTGTGCATGATAACTAGGGTTGTTTTTGGAGTTAAGCCATGTTTAGCAATATGGTTAACTAACCATTTTCTCTTAATTTAGCTTGTTAGTTTTGTTTAGGTGCATGGTTGCTATTAGGAAATGATTTGGAAAAAAGGGGGGTTTTTATTTCTTTTCTTGATGGTTGACTTTGTGTGAGGGTGGGGGCATGGGAGGTATGGTGTGAGCCATGCCTCATCATGAGGGAAGTGAGAGAGAGGGGGGTCTAGGCCTTGTTCCCTCATTCCTCCTCTCATTCCTTTTCCTTTCTCTCATTCCCTCACTCACACACACACACACACTCACCTGAGAGAGAGAGAGAGAGCTCCAGCAGCAGCAGCAGCTAGCATCACCAACACCATCAGCATCATTTGCAGCAGCAGCAAGAGGATCAGCAGCAAGAGCAGCAACAACACATCAACAACAACACAACAACAACATCAGCTACGACAACATCATCATCACCATCTTTAGCAACAGCAGCAGCTGCCCCAGCAACAGCAATAGCAGAAGCAGCAGCAAGAAGCAACAGCAGAAGCAGCCGAGGCAGCAGAGGCAGCAGAGGCAACAGCAAGCACCAAGTGCAGCCCCTCCCCTTCACTTCTTCACCTCCCTGCAGCTCCCTAGGGTCAAGTATGAGGTATACTTCCTAACTTGTTTCCCTAGTTCGCTTGGTTTGCTTGGTTGTGCATCGATTGATTCGATTAGTGCTAAATTAGCTAATTTGTGCTAAATTATGGTGTTTGAGTGGAATGGTGGTAATTTGTGAATTGTGTTAGTTACCTTAGGTTAGTTTAGTGTTATTAGGGACACTTCTTCTGAGAAATCCCCAGATTACACTAAAATACCATAAGTTTTCTAAATTGTGCAAATTGGTGTTTTTAAGCGATATATAGGATATCTGTGATCTGCTGGTGACCCGATGCCTACAGAACAAAATTGAGGAAACTGGAGCATGCTTGTTAGGTCTAGATGACACCACCAGAAGACGAACCCACCAGCCCCATTTGAGGCCGCCAATTTTAGCATTCTGGCCGCAATTTGCGGCCAGGAAGGGAGCTAGGGTGTTGGGGTTTGGGTGTAGGGATCCCTGCTGTGTTTTCTAGGTCTTTGACATGTCTAGTTTTGTAATATCATGCCTGTAGGAAAATCTGGGACTATTTGTCGTTTTGGTGTTATTTGTGTTTGCGCGATACGCGCGATACGTGAGTGGGTTCTGTGATCCAGCGTATCGCGGCGTGTCGCGATGATTTTTAGACGCGTACACACACGATTCAGCGTATCGTGCCAAGCGCGTTTAGTTCGCGACGCGAGTTTCTCGTTTCGTTTCGATATCGCGTTTCGAGAGATATTGGGCTTATATGTGTTTTCATGTCGTATTTACAGGTTTGCAGGCAGGAGCTACGGACACAGCTACAGGGGGAGCAGGTGATAGGATTCACCCAGCGTGGAGTTTAGGTGAGTAGATATAACATCTACAGGGGAATCGCCCGCATGGCGTTATGCGTCTGGGCTAGGATTCATTTACCTGTCGCACTTTCTACGTCATTGTAGAATTGCGCCTTACTGCATTTCCTAGATATAGCTATATACTGTGACTAGCAGCCGTAGGACACTGCACACATTATTGACGGTTCATATTGCACGAGCACGGATTGCATGCTACACACACACCGTCAATAATTGCCATGTCACACACTACCCCTTATAGCTACCATTACTTGACCCACTTGACATCTAGTTTATCGGTATACCTATAGTGTATCATACCTTTAGTGATAGGTATATTTTCACTTTGCGATACAGCTACAGGTATACCTCTTACATATTTTACTTATACCGGGAGGGATTCCTACATATGTTACTTATACCCAGGGGGGTATACGACATCAGTTCCTATAGGTAGATACCTATACTTTGCTACACCTGTATGTTAGATACATATTCAGTTGTTGTCGCATATTCACTTTTACTGATGTTACTTAGCTGTACCTTATCATGATTTCGCATACATCTGGTTCAGCTATATACTTGCGTTTACCTGCTCGCATTCAGATATATCGCATACATCTATTCCTGTATTTATGCATTGTTTATCTGGTTTTCATATGATGTTTTCGGGATTTGGGAACCGCGGGAGTTCATGAAATTATGCATACATGAACAACCCGGTTTCCTTGATATGATATTTCGAGCGTCCCCCATGAGTTTTATCGGTGCTGATTCTATGCTCCATACGATGTGTGGTTGCCGTATGAGAGTACATGGCGGGGCCCGGTATGGTTCCCCTCGGCAAGAAGATCGATGGGTTTGCCGATTGAGCCTGGAGGCGGGCGAGTACCTACCGGTGATTGTTTGGACCTGGCAGTTGTCTGGAGGCTACTGGCCAGAGTAGAGAGGTGGATACGGGATGACCTGTACTGTCGAGGCCGAGGGCCGACACTGCAGACGGACCCCGTGGGCTGTCCGGACTGACGGAGCCCTATATATGAGGATTTCTGTGTCGATTCTTGGCACACGGTTTCATGATATTTCTTTAACCCCTTTTTGTATATATAACAGGGGACTTAGCCGTTGTTATATATACCCTTACACCAATATTAGTGGAATGGGACGCTAATATATGTGTATTGCCCCCATCATATTTATTTCTGTATATATATTTACCTTTAGGATGCTAGAAACTTACTTGAGATTGGACTTGGGATACTAGGTGATTCATTGGGATTTGGACATTGGATATACCTATGTGATTGGTGACTTGTACATTCGGGATATAGGAGATTACTCGACATTGTACATTGAGGAGATGCGAGACTTATTTGATGTGAATGCCCAATGTGGGGCCTGGTTTGAGGATTTGGGATTGGAGTATCTTAGTGGATTGTGATCCTGCCACGACGTCAGGTTTCCGTGGAAGGTGACATATTCCACCCTACACCTCACCATTACCTATCTTATGCACAGATTCATACATTGGTAGTACTTGTAGTGTACCCTTATGATAGTTGCATATTTGCTTTCTCATATCTCTATTGCATAGACATTGCATACTACTATCATGCCATCATTGCTTCATATATTGATTGTACCTGCTAGTGTACTCTCCCTATTTCAGCATTTCAGGGTATATTATTATTGTAATCGCATATCTTAGATTCATGCTGTACGTACATGCCTGCGATTACCTGCATATGTTTTATACTATTCACGAGTTGGCAACTCACCCCCGTTGTGCCACAGGTGTTTCAGGTCTTTCCCCAGAGTAGTCGAGGCAGGCTATTCCCCTATCCAGCTATCCAGCTACCATCTTTTGCTACAGATACCGCATCAGCTCACAGTACCATTTTGCATAGGTGGGTTAGACGGTTATCTGTATTATATTTTGTACCTTCGTTGTATTGTACTCTCCATCTACTGTTGTATTATTGACATAGAGACTTGGTGAGGACGTTACGTGTATTATGGTGGATTTGGTGTCTTTATATATGCAGCTTTTTCTCTACTGTCCTTATTCTTCTGTTGTATTCATATTGACTAGTCTTTATAAAAAATGGGGTGTTGCTAAAATTTTAAAGAAAGAAAGTGAGACTTTTAAAGAATTTGGGTTGCGATTTCAATTGTTTCTAAACTTGTATTATCTTTTCCGTATTTTTCTTGGTTTAGATTTCTGGGTTTTGGCTTTCTTTTACTACGTTGCGTCTTTAGGCGTTGCGTAGTATTAGGGCCGTCACGGGCCATTCTTGGGTCGTGACAAAGTTGGTATCAGAGCGTTAGGTTTTACCTTTCGGAGTGTAGGATGACCCTAGTATGATGGAGTAGGTAGCTTAAGCAGAGTAACGTAGTGTGTGTATGTCTGCAGCATACTCACAGCGCGGTACCTTGCATTAAGTGACCTAAGTACAAAATTGCTTGACATTCCTTCCTTGATGATTCATATCCTTGAGATCCGATTTCCTCATTCTTATCGAATCTCATCTCATATCTATTTATAGCCTTGCCGCCGATGACTATGGGGACTCAGAGCGATGCAGCGAGGGCCGAGGTCAGAGTTAGCTCGGGTGAG
This sequence comes from Agapanthus africanus, assembly GCA_030015575.1. Taxonomy (NCBI): domain Eukaryota; kingdom Viridiplantae; phylum Streptophyta; class Magnoliopsida; order Asparagales; family Amaryllidaceae; genus Agapanthus; species Agapanthus africanus. Next base: position 265,714,293 of record JASDDO010000016.1, on the reverse strand, counting down.
ACGAGTACTGACCCGGATGGCACTCTAGTTGCACAGGTGCAGACGGATCAGCCTACCATCTATACTATGGATAGACTTTTGGTAGAGATGCAGGAGTTCCGCCAGACGATGAGTTCCTTGGTTGATGTCGTTCGGGAGCTACGACAGGAGGTTGTCACCCCTGTTACTCAGCTGTCCCTTACGATCAGCATGCAGCCGTCCGTCACCTACATAGCACCAGTGGTTGCAGCTCCAGTTGACGAGGCACACATTCCAGAGGCTCAGAGAGTTCCAGGACAGTGGAGGACTCGTACTAGCGTACCAGCCCAGAGACAGAGGTTTGGTCGTCGAGACAGATTTCATGGCCGTCGCGGGAGTAGCAGAGGCTTGGGACGAGGACAGTCGTTCAGCCCTCATCCCCAGGATGGTCAGCAGTCAGCACGTGGATGTTTTCGATGCGGAAGCCTTCAGCACTTCGTCAGGGATTGTTCCTCAGCACGGCGCCAGGATCGTATTCAGAGAGGCCGTGGACGTGGAAGGTTTGCTCAGAGGGCTCAGGCTACCAGAGGAGTTCATCCAGCTGCGAGTAGAGGGCAGACACAGGAGTTTGCTTCTACTTATCGGGACGCGCAGACGTCCAATGTGGAGTTTTCAGGTACCCTTGAGTTATATTTTATTTTTATTTTCTCTTGGTGTACTTGTTGTTTCGTGCTTGTACTGTGGTTGGGTAGATTAGTCGTAGTTGTGCTAACTTCTGTCAGCGATCCTTTTGTTGCGCGACACGTATTTCAGTTTCGTGCCAATCAGATAGGAGATAAAGATTTCGTCCGTCGTTTTGATCCTTCTAGAGATGTTGGATTTGACGTTCTCCTGGGCACGGACTGGTCAGCTACGTGTTAGGCGTCTGTGGACTACCGTGTGGAAGCAAGTTTGGTTTTGTTTTCCCCGGCAAGTCAGTTCTTGTTGTGCAGGTGGATAGTTGTGCCGCCTCTCACAGCTTGAATTCAGCCTGTTTAGCTAGTCGGCTACTGAGGAGGTGTCGTGGATTCTTGACGTTTCTTCGTGATACCGGAGCCACCGTGGGATTGTTGGACCGGGTTCTTTTCGTGCGAGAGTTTTTCCGACGTTGTTCCAGATGAGCCGGCGAAGCTGAGGGAGCTTAAGGATCAGCAGCAGAGTTTTGGTTTGGGGAGTTTTGTGCGTCTGAGTGTTTCGCTTTTGGAAACTCCTATTTCTGTTCGTCGAGGGGGAAAGACGGCAGTTTAGGGTTGTGTATCGACAGATCGTCAATTGAACCGGCTTACGGAGCGGATAGGTATCCTCCACCTCGCCGTGACGATTTCTTCGATCAGCTCCAAGTGCGAGACATTTTTCTAAGTGTGCTTGGGATCAGGTCATCATTATTGCGGATTCGGGATGATGGCATTCCGAAGACTGCCTTATGCGTGCTACGGGCTTTGTGTGTTTTTGTGAGTCGTTGGATTCACTGTCGCCCTAGCAGCATTCGTAGATATGATGGACCAGATTTCTGCAGGCCGTTCCTCGACCAGTTTTTGTTGTGTTATTTACGACACTCTGGTCTACTTAATGTGTCTTGAGGGACAGGAGTAGCACTTGAGAATTTGTTATGCAGACACTGGGAGAGTACCAGCAGTTGCTAAATTCTCGGAGTGTTTCTTCAGGCTTGCTTGTGTTGACTCCTAGGTCTTATAGTCACGGGAGACGGTTTCGTATGGTTTCGAGAGAGATCGTGGCCGTACAGCTTAGGCCCAGACTTGTGTGCAGGACGGATATCCGCAGATTGTTGGGCTTAACAGGTTTTTGCCGCCGTTTCATGCAGGATTGCCAGAGTAGTGCTGCACCGTCGACTGAATTGACCAAAAAGGAGGTTTCTTTTCTTTGAACTGAGGCACGTGTACGGAGTCTTCAGCAGTTGAAGATTCAGTTAACAGCTGCATCAGTTCTTCCTTTGCTTTTGGTTCGGGCGACCTTGTTGTTTGACTGTAATGTTTCTTGAGTGGGCTCGAGGGTGTACTGAGGTGACACTATAGAGATATCGCTTTTGCTTTCCCTACCTTAGGAGGAAGTACGAGAAGGATATCCCACTCATGATCTGGAGATGGCCGCGGTGGTTTTGCGTTGGAGATTTGGAGACACTACTTACTTGAGAGTCGTGTCAGATTTTCCACGGACCACCAGAGCTTAATGCACATCTTCCTGCAGCAGATTTGGATTGTTGTGTTAGTCTTCTGCAGATTTACAGTTCTTGTGTTATCGTTGAGTATAGCTTAGTTCGTCTCTACGGAGGGGACAGCTTGCTCATGTCCGCGCCCGACCACTTTCCTTAAATCGTTTTCGCGAGACACTGCCCGTCGAAGCTCTTACGTCAGAGATACTTGAGCATATTCGGCTGGGTAATGATTCAGAGATCTTGATTTGTGACAATGATGTGCTAAGTTAGGGACACGTTTGCGCACCTGCCATTATCAGGTAGAGGCGTGCAATCCTAGAACATGCATATCTGTCAACTCCCTCTATGCATTCAAGCTCCACCAGCTTTGGCGTGACTTGTGAGATAGTTACAAGTGGACAGGAATGCAAGGAGAAGTTTCAGGTTTCGTTTCAAGTGTCTGTCTTGTTGTGTGCTTTGGGTCGAGCATCTGAGGCCGGCTGGAGAGTTGCAACCTTTTACCGTTCCGAAGCAGGAATGGGAGCAGATCTCCATGAATTTCGTTATGGTTTCTACCCAGGTTTGGATAGGGTGTGATTCCATTCGGATTCTGGTCATCCGGTTATACTCAGCTTGCTCAGTGGTTTTGTTAAGTTTGTGTGTTTGTTGTTTTGTCTGGTCGTCAGCAGCTTGGGATCGTCACTCGCCATCGTTAGGGTTCTCCTTCGATAGCTGTTAACAGGAGACGCTCTAATTGGCCACCCTTAGGCTTAGGGGTTAGGTCGTGTCGATCGCCAGCCTGTTGTTTCTGACTCTGCGTAGGTAGGATTTTGGACCCCAGCTATGTCTAGAGAATTCGGAGATAGTCCAGTTGTGTTCAGGTCAGGATGAGAACTATCCATTGCAAACAGATGTTTTATGCGACTGTGTTGGTCACAGGCTTGAGTGCGCAGTGGCAAGTCATGGATTCCTATGGACTTTCCGATGAATGACGTGTTGGATGTTGGGAAGCTTATTCCAGGATTTAGGTCCTTCTGAGATCCTATAAGCGAGTTAGTTTTGTTGCCTTCAATTTGGCACTTCCGCCCAGATTTCTGGATTCTCACCCCGTATTCCTTGTGAAGATACTTTACAATTACCTTCATGACCTTTCTCACATGTTTTGGCACCAGACCTTTTAGCTGGACGCGATCTTTCGTTCGCCCGCAGCCATGTGTGTTAACGACTCGACAGGTGGAGAAACGTCGGTCAAAGGTCTTGCCATCTGTGAAGGGTTTTCTCGGGCGTAGCCGTGTAGTGAGATAGTCACTTGGGAGGCTGCGAGCGAGATTTGAGGATTTTAATCTTCTCTTTGAAGGTACACGTAAAGGTATAATTTTTAAATTCGGGGACGAATTTCTTTTAAGGGGGGGGGAGATTGTAACACCTTAGAATGTGTTTTGTAGCTAATTATATTTTAATATATTGTTTTTAATAAAAGTTTACCAAATTAAGTTTTAAATATTTTATCCTAATTATTGAGTATTTTATTAGAATTTTGTTAGACACACACACACTTGTGCATGATAACTAGGGTTGTTTTTGGAGTTAAGCCATGTTTAGCAATATGGTTAACTAACCATTTTCTCTTAATTTAGCTTGTTAGTTTTGTTTAGGTGCATGGTTGCTATTAGGAAATGATTTGGAAAAAAGGGGGGTTTTTATTTCTTTTCTTGATGGTTGACTTTGTGTGAGGGTGGGGGCATGGGAGGTATGGTGTGAGCCATGCCTCATCATGAGGGAAGTGAGAGAGAGGGGGGTCTAGGCCTTGTTCCCTCATTCCTCCTCTCATTCCTTTTCCTTTCTCTCATTCCCTCACTCACACACACACACACACTCACCTGAGAGAGAGAGAGAGAGCTCCAGCAGCAGCAGCAGCTAGCATCACCAACACCATCAGCATCATTTGCAGCAGCAGCAAGAGGATCAGCAGCAAGAGCAGCAACAACACATCAACAACAACACAACAACAACATCAGCTACGACAACATCATCATCACCATCTTTAGCAACAGCAGCAGCTGCCCCAGCAACAGCAATAGCAGAAGCAGCAGCAAGAAGCAACAGCAGAAGCAGCCGAGGCAGCAGAGGCAACAGCAAGCACCAAGTGCAGCCCCTCCCCTTCACTTCTTCACCTCCCTGCAGCTCCCTAGGGTCAAGTATGAGGTATACTTCCTAACTTGTTTCCCTAGTTCGCTTGGTTTGCTTGGTTGTGCATCGATTGATTCGATTAGTGCTAAATTAGCTAATTTGTGCTAAATTATGGTGTTTGAGTGGAATGGTGGTAATTTGTGAATTGTGTTAGTTACCTTAGGTTAGTTTAGTGTTATTAGGGACACTTCTTCTGAGAAATCCCCAGATTACACTAAAATACCATAAGTTTTCTAAATTGTGCAAATTGGTGTTTTTAAGCGATATATAGGATATCTGTGATCTGCTGGTGACCCGATGCCTACAGAACAAAATTGAGGAAACTGGAGCATGCTTGTTAGGTCTAGATGACACCACCAGAAGACGAACCCACCAGCCCCATTTGAGGCCGCCAATTTTAGCATTCTGGCCGCAATTTGCGGCCAGGAAGGGAGCTAGGGTGTTGGGGTTTGGGTGTAGGGATCCCTGCTGTGTTTTCTAGGTCTTTGACATGTCTAGTTTTGTAATATCATGCCTGTAGGAAAATCTGGGACTATTTGTCGTTTTGGTGTTATTTGTGTTTGCGCGATACGCGCGATACGTGAGTGGGTTCTGTGATCCAGCGTATCGCGGCGTGTCGCGATGATTTTTAGACGCGTACACACACGATTCAGCGTGTCGTGCCAAGCGCGTTTAGTTCGCGACGCGAGTTTCTCGTTTCGTTTCGATATCGCGTTTCGAGAGATATTGGGCTTATATGTGTTTTCATGTCGTATTTACAGGTTTGCAGGCAGGAGCTACGGACACAGCTACAGGGGGAGCAGGTGATAGGATTCACCCAGCGTGGAGTTTAGGTGAGTAGATATAACATCTACAGGGGAATCGCCCGCATGGCGTTATGCGTCTGGGCTAGGATTCATTTACCTGTCGCACTTTCTACGTCATTGTAGAATTGCGCCTTACTGCATTTCCTAGATATAGCTATATACTGTGACTAGCAGCCGTAGGACACTGCACACATTATTGACGGTTCATGTTGCACGAGCACGGATTGCATGCTACACACACACCGTCAATAATTGCCATGTCACACACTACCCCTTATAGCTACCATTACTTGACCCACTTGACATCTAGTTTATCGGTATACCTATAGTGTATCATACCTTTAGTGATAGGTATATTTTCACTTTGCGATACAGCTACAGGTATACCTCTTACATATTTTACTTATACCGGGAGGGATTCCTACATATGTTACTTATACCCAGGGGGGTATACGACATCAGTTCCTATAGGTAGATACCTATACTTTGCTACACCTGTATGTTAGATACATATTCAGTTGTTGTCGCATATTCACTTTTACTGATGTTACTTAGCTGTACCTTATCATGATTTCGCATACATCTGGTTCAGCTATATACTTGCGTTTACCTGCTCGCATTCAGATATATCGCATACATCTATTCCTGTATTTATGCATTGTTTATCTGGTTTTCATATGATGTTTTCGGGATTTGGGAACCGCGGGAGTTCATGAAATTATGCATACATGAACAACCCGGTTTCCTTGATATGATATTTCGAGCGTCCCCCATGAGTTTTATCGGTGCTGATTCTATGCTCCATACGATGTGTGGTTTCCGTATGAGAGTACATGGCGGGGCCCGGTATGGTTCCCCTCGGCAAGAAGATCGATGGGTTTGCCGATTGAGCCTGGAGGCGGGCGAGTACCTACCGGTGATTGTTTGGACCTGGCAGTTGTCTGGAGGCTACTGGCCAGAGTAGAGAGGTGGATACGGGATGACCTGTACTGTCGAGGCCGAGGGCCGACACTGCAGACGGACCCTGTGGGCTGTCCGGACTGACGGAGCCCCATATACGAGGATTTCTGTGTCGATGCTTGGCACACGGTTTCATGATATTTCTTTAACCCCTTTTTGTATATATAACAGGGGACTTAGCCGTTGTTATATATACCCTTACACCAATATTAGTGGAATGGGACGCTAATATATGTGTATTGCCCCCATCATATTTATTTCTGTATATATATTTACCTTTAGGATGCTAGAAACTTACTTGAGATTGGACTTGGGATACTAGGTGATTCATTGGGATTTGGACATTGGATATACCTATGTGATTGGTGACTTGTACATTCGGGATATAGGAGATTACTCGACATTGTACATTGAGGAGATGCGAGACTTATTTGATGTGAATGCCCAATGTGGGGCCTGGTTTGAGGATTTGGGATTGGAGTATCTTAGTGGATTGTGATCCTGCCACGACGTCAGGTTTCCGTGGAAGGTGACATATTCCACCCTACACCTCACCATTACCTATCTTATGCACAGATTCATACATTGGTAGTACTTGTAGTGTACCCTTATGATAGTTGCATATTTGCTTTCTCATATCTCTATTGCATAGACATTGCATACTACTATCATGCCATCATTGCTTCATATATTGATTGTACCTGCTAGTGTACTCTCCCTATTTCAGCATTTCAGGGTATATTATTATTGTAATCGCATATCTTAGATTCATGCTGTACGTACATGCCTGCGATTACCTGCATATGTTTTATACTATTCACGAGTTGGCAACTCACCCCCGTTGTGCCACAGGTGTTTCAGGTCTTTCCCCAGAGTAGTCGAGGCAGGCTATTCCCCTATCCAGCTATCCAGCTACCATCTTTTGCTACAGATACCGCATCAGCTCACAGTACCATTTTGCATAGGTGGGTTAGACGGTTATCTGTATTATATTTTGTACCTTCGTTGTATTGTACTCTCCATCTACTGTTGTATTATTGACATAGAGACTTGGTGAGGACGTTACGTGTATTATGGTGGATTTGGTGTCTTTATATATGCAGCTTTTTCTCTACTGTCCTTATTCTTCTGTTGTATTCATATTGACTAGTCTTTATAAAAAATGGGGTGTTGCTAAAATTTTAAAGAAAGAAAGTGAGACTTTTAAAGAATTTGGGTTGCGATTTCAATTGTTTCTAAACTTGTATTATCTTTTCCGTATTTTTCTTGGTTTAGATTTCTGGGTTTTGGCTTTCTTTTACTACGTTGCGTCTTTAGGCGTTGCGTAGTATTAGGGCCGTCACGGGCCATTCTTGGGTCGTGACACTGTTGATAGGAAATGACATTCCTATGCTACAATCTGTCAAAGGGTTCTTATCACACAGGTTATCCATGAAAGACCTGGGTGATGCCTTTTACATTCTGGGGATCCGGATCCATCGTGATAGGTCCAAGAGGATATTAGGACTTTCACAGTCCAGGTATATCGACACCATACTGAAAAGATTCAGTATGGAAGATTCCAAGCGTGGTAATTTACCGGCTTGTCACGGGATCACCTTCTCCAAAGAGATGTCTCCCAAGACTGATTTGGAAAGGGATCGCATGTCTATTATACCCTACGCCTCTGCAGTAGGCTCTATAATGTATGCGATGTTGTGTACCAGACCGGATGTAGCTTATGCACTGAGTGTGGTAAGCCGGTATCAGTCAAACCCTGGGGAGAAGCACTGGATAGCGGTAAAAAACATTCTGAAGTACCTGAGAAGGACTAAGGATATGTTTTTGGTTTACGGCGGAAAAGACCTCCAGATGGAGGCCTTTGCTGACTCCAGCTTCCAGAGTGACAAGGATGACTCCAAATCCATGTCGGGTTATGTCTTTACCCTCAATGGAGGGGCGGTGTGTTGGAAGAGTTCCAAACAGGAAATCGTTGCTGACTCGACGATGGAAGCGGAATATATCGCAGCATCTGATGCCGCAAAAGAAGCCGTCTGGATGAGGAAGTTCTTGACAGAACTTCAGGTGGTTCCGTCCATTGTTGATCCAATACCTCTGTATTGTGACAACAATGGGGCTATAGCTTTAGCAAAGGAACCCAGGTCCCATCAGAAGTCCAGACACATCTTGAGGCGGTATCACCTGATCAGGGAGATCGTGGATCGCCGGGAGATCGAGGTTCGGAGGGTTGCTACAGAAGATAACACTGCAGATCCATTCACAAAGGCCATACCCCAGACTCAGTTCGAGCGGCTGATCGAGATGATAGGTCTTCGATACGCCAGTACATGGCCTTAGTGCAAGTGGGAGATTGTTAGTGTATATGCCCTAGAGGCCATTACTGTATCATACTAGTTTGTATATTACTTAATGGAAGCTTGGGATATTCACAGTTGTATAGAAAATCTTGCTCAAAATGGTAGTATGCTACTTGGTTTGTTTATACTTTAATGTGTGCATGTGTTTCTTTTAGTATATCGCCTATACACATTAGTGGAGCCCTTAGGATCTTTGCTTGATTACAAGCGTTGTAATGGCAGTCACACTAGTGGGGGCTGGGTAATCTACAAGCACATCCTTATACAGGTCCCTAGTCGTAGGATTATCGAGACGGGGCATCGATACTCCAGAGTAGACTAGTGTATACGCTTCTCATCCCAGGAGGGGAGATGGTCTGTCCCACAGCCATCAGTACGTCGTACTGGAGATAGTATGCAGGTGCTCGTTAGGTTACGAGTACACTAGATAGGACCCGCTGGGAACTGTTGGTTGGTATTATGCCTATCGTCAGTTATCAGTTCCCAGGTGACATGAGTACAGCTTAGTCCGTTGACTTGACACTGTCACTTCGCCTCGAGTGTGTTCCCATTGTTCTTAAATTGCTACCCTACCACGGCTCAAATGAGTCGTGCAAACAGGTAGTAGTTGGGTGCAGTCCCGAAGCACTTGGAGGCAGTGACGGTTAGATAGGATTCGTCTCTCCCGGTATTGGGGGTTGATATCGCGCTGTGTCTAGGAGAGCCATTGCACAAAGTCCCTGGTCAAGGCAAGCGAGATATACTGGTAGCGTTTCCAGTGTTATCTCAGGGTGTTCTGGGCTACACTCCGACATGACTTGTACCGCTATTAGCGGACTGACGTTTACTGCCCCCTAGGCCCGCCATGAGATACTCTCAGACGAACAGACCGGACTGTACAAAGATTGTCACATTCAGGCTCAGTAGGAGTTCGGATGGGTTCACCTCATCGGTCTTCTTATCGGCATCTACCTGGGGACCGTTACGTACAGCTAGTACTGCTTGTGGCCTGTGGTTAAACCCACTGCCAGCGTAGTGTCGAGTCTTTAGAGGCCCACACAGAGGGCTATTCGCCTTTGGGCAAAACAGAGTAGAGGTCGCATGGTTTTGCGACGGGGTTCGTTCACATCCGTGCACTTGTGCACGTTTGGTGTCCGGGAAGTTATTACTAGCGGGCTTTGGTTTAAGCCAGATCCTAGTATTTGGTTTGGGATTGGTTTTGTCTCATTGTATTCGTGTTCCTCAGAACACTGATGCGGGTGTGTATGCACAGTTGACAGAGGCAGATGAACCTCATTAGGGTTATTGACCGTTGACTTTTTCTTAACCCTAATGGGAATGAGAAATATGATTAATGATATTGATTAAGGATAATTGTGCCATGGTTAGGTTGACCATTTGACTTTTGTTGACCTTTTGACTTTGGTTGACCGGTTGACTTTTGTTGACCTTTTGACCATCATCATTTCACTTGCAAGATACTTCTTGTTTCTTGCAAAATGCATTTAATGTGAAATGATAATGGTCATTCCAAACTAACCATCACAATTTCTTTTAATTATTATTATTATTATTATCATTTTCTCTCATATGAGAGATGGTTGTTATTTTTCTATCATTCTCTCTTGCTCTTTCTCTCTCATGCTTAGTTCTTTCTCTTCCTCTCTCTCAAAGCTCTCATCTCTCATGTGTTGAGAACCATGAGCTTGTGAGATAAAACCATTAAAACTTCTCTCTACTCTTTCTAGGGTTCTTAGTTTAGCAAGCCAAGCACTCTAGTTATCTCTTGGTTGAGGTAGGAGCTCAAGGTAGAGGCCTTCGGGTGGATCTTTCTTCGGCAAAGAGAAGACGACGAGGATGAGCCGTCTACACCACTCCAAGGAGCAAGCAAGAAGGAGGACCACAACAAGAAGAGAAGGAGTTCAAGACTTAGGTATAACCTTCTAACCGAGTAGCTAAAACTTGTAGTTAGTTTGTTAGTTTTTGTTTAGCAAAGATCCTCTTGTTCTAGTCCATGTTACCTTGTGTTAAAAACCGTTTTTTACCTATTCCGCCTCCCCGTAAGCACCGGGGTGGGTAACGTGGACTTACACTTTGTGTTATTCTATCTTTTTGGGTATTCGTATTTTGGTACGAATACAAGTATGTATATACAGTTGAGTGTAATCCGTATTTATACAGAAAATATTCTAGAAGGTGGACACCTCATTTTGGATTATCCATTTATTTATTTAAATGGAAATGAGGTGTAAAGGTGATGAGGAGAGAATGGTGAGAACCATGCTTGAATAGTGATGACAAATAAATTGTTAATTCGTTTGTACTAACTATTCAAGCATGGTTGATATATTGATTTGGAAATTGTGTTTTACAAAACCATGCTTGATGTTTTTCTCTCCCTAATTTTTTGCTCACTTGTTCTTCCACTTGAGTTTTTACTCACTTGAGTTTTCTTCACTTGAGAGTTTGGCATGGTTGGTTTTTGTAAATACTCTCACCATTTTGCTTCCTCTCTCTTCACTACCTTTCTTGGGCTCCTTTTCTTTCTTCTTCATCTTCTACCCTACCATCTCATGTGTTGAGAATCAAGGGTAGAAGAGAGATAGATAAACACTTAGAGCCACTCACTACATCCCTAGACACTATAGATTAGCAACCTAGAGTCCCTAGTTGCTTCACTAGATTCTTAGTGTGGTGCTAGAGCCATGAGCTACATCCCTCGGATGGATCATCTTGGACGGAGGAAGACCGGCGGCCAAGCTCGGTCGAGGAAACCTCAAGGAGCCAAAGAAGAGGGTAGAAGACCGAAGGACATGAATCATTCGGTATAACACTTCTAACCTTTGTATCTAGTTTTAGGTTTATGGTTCGATTATAGGACAGGTTTTTTATCGCTAAAATTTTTAAACACCATTTTTGTTCCGCATCGGCCACGGTAGATGTCCAGGGTGCTAGCGAATCCCTATATGGTATCAGAGCCACCCCATAAACCTTTACTAGCTAGTTTACACAAGTTTAAAGTATCGATCGACGGAATTTTCCGAATCGTATTTCCAAAACGTATGCTTGCTGTCATTTTTAAAATTTGATCAAAAAATCATTTAGATTGTCTTAAAAATACGTACAGGCATTTTTAGAGCACCTCAAGAGATGGGTTCTTTCCATACCATATCACATATGGAGTGGTAGGCACCTGATTTGGTTGGAACCCTATTTAATAGGTATGCAGCTTCTCAAGTGCATAACCCCGAAAAGGAAATAGGTAACTCAGTAGTACTCATCATAGAGCATACCTTATCAAGTGGGAGATTGTTAGTTATGTATATGCCCTAGAGGCCATTGTTGTACATATGATGTATATTATGATGGATGCTTGGATATATATAGAGAGGACTTTCTTGCTCGTCATGATAGTATGCTATTTGGTTTCACTTTATCTTAACATGTTGACTTGTACTGGTTTACTGTCTTACTCTCACATGTTGATAAAGCCTTTAGGATCTGTACTCGACTACTGGGACTATGATGAGATCATACTAGTGGGGCCATGGTAGTCGATGAGTACATCCTATAACTGTTCCTAGTCGAGGGTATATCGAGACAGGGCATCGATACACCAGAGTAGACTAGCGTATACGCATCTTGACCCATATGATGGGCGATGTATGATCCCATATCCATCGGTTTTTGACATCAGAGATGGTGTACGGGTGCTCAGTGGAGACTGGGTACACTGGACGGACTCGCCGAGAACTCCCAGATGGTGATATACCACACGTCAGATGGCAGTTCTTCGGTGACACTGGTACAGGGTAGTCTGTAGACCCGAGATCGTCATAGAGTCTTGTGTGATTCCCACTGTGCTTTGATTTCCACCTTACCACGTCCAAGAGGGCGTGTAAAACGGTGGCTTTTGGGTGCAGTCCCGAATCACATGGAGGCAATGAGCGATAGGAGGGGATTCGTCTCTCCCGGGATAGGGAGTTGATGTTGTGTTGTGTTCGATTGGCTATAACTGGAAGTCCCTGACCAGGGATGATATAGAGATTTACTGGTAAGTGTTACTAGTAGTTTCTCGACCTGTTATGAGCCTCACATTGACACGACTTATCGGTTACTGGGGTCTGATGCATACCACCCCTAGACTTGATATGCGACATATCAGACAAACAGACCGGGCTGTACGGGAGTGTTACTGATTGGATTCATAGGAGAACGTACAAGCTAGCTTGTTGATCTTTTGATCGCTCAATACCTGGGTGGCTGTTACGTTTAGCTGACCGCTTGCAGCTTGTGGGTGTTTGATATGATCATCACCTGCTACCGGCGTATTGACGATTCTTTAGAGTCCTACACAGAGGTTTCTTGGCTCAGGCAAAACGGAGTAGAGGCACATATGTGATATGTGCAGGACCGAGGATAATGCGATATGAGATACCGTATTACATTCTCGCGATATTTAGATATGAACCGGGTCATCGGATCAAGTGTTGATTCGATGAATCGGTACATGATATATTAGTCGGTTATATTCGATATAGCCGGATTGTTGGATCAAGTGTTGATTCGATGATTTAATGTATAATAATATATATGATATATTGTATTACATTATCTAATATTGGCTCGCTTTATTATTTCATTTTCTCACCGGATAATACATTGATATATATGCGATATATATTAATTGTATTATATTCTTTTGTTACAAATATATAATATATATGTGATATATATTATAATAACATGATATGATTAATAATGAAACATGTTTAGTGATGATAAAATGAGATTAGGGTTTGATTAGGGTTAGCTCCTTCTTGCACATTCTAGAAGAAATTCCTTTTGTCTTGGTTAAGATATTATGGTTGATATTTATCCATGACTTATTTTTTAACTTAACCAAACCCTAGCTCTAGTTTATTCTCTACAAAGGTTATCCTTATCATCCATGACCATGGTTCCATGATCAATCATATATTCACTTCTACTATTCATCACAAAAAGATTAACTCTTTTTCCATCATCTTCTTCTCTCTTTAGCTTTGAGAAAGCTTACTAGTTATTCATTTTGTGATGATTTCTTGTGAGAAAATGATATAAAAAGAAAGCATAAATACTACTCTATCATCCTCATCTAATCTAGCCCATTAGATTAGAGTGTTCACCTCATTAGAGTGAGAGAGCTTGAGTTATAGCAACTTCGACGTAGATCATCGGAGAAATGGAACACTACAAGCTAGCATGGATCGTTCGAGTCGTGAAGCCTCTCTTGAGTCCGGGAGATCGTGGATCGCGGCGAAGGGACTTCTACTCAGAGCTTATGAAGCGAAGGAGCGGACTACAAAGGTTGTAATCCCTCACACTTAGTACTAAAGATGTTTAATTGCTTGTTAAACCCTAATAATCTAACAAAGATCCCGGCTTTGGGTTGTTCGGCACGTCTAAAATTTTATTCGGGCATGGTTGATGCCTTTTGAACCCTCACAAGAGTGCCTTGGAACCCTACAGTGGTATCAGAGCCTAGCTAGAGCATTAGGCGACGTGTATACGAAGTTAAAACTCCGAACGAACCCCGAAACTACGAAATGAACCCTTCTCTGGACAAATTTTAAAAATGCGATTTTTTCTGTATTAAAAATACCTAAAAAAATCAGCAGGCAAAAATAAGTATTACAGTTGAAAACGAGCTTCCAAATCGTACGGAACGCCGCTGAACCGCGGCCAAACCTTGCTTGGGCCGCGGATCCGCGGCAGAACTGTAGATTTGGGCTTTAGTTTTGCAACAGTAATATCCTTTTCTGTTAGATATATTTTATGGGTATTTTTAATATGACTCAAGTGTCGAGTGTTCTGGGGTTTATTTTGTAATCGTTGATTCGATCGGAAAATTTAATTTTGTTATGTTTTCCGGATATTTAGAAATTGTTAAAAAGTTCGAGCGGATATCATTAACTCACTTTTTCCCGGCACAAAAAACTTTCAAGTGTTGAATTTTTTATCGGGTTTAAATCTTTCGGAAAAATGTGCAAGTAACACGGTGGACCCTCTAGAAGACAACAAACCTTAACTCGATTATGTGACCGTCTTGAACTGCCTCTAAACCTTAGGGTTTGGGGCAGTACGGCGTGCCACATGTGAGGCGTTGGCTTGACCCTTCTACGGCTGGATCACCGGTACTGTGACATATTCTGGGATTATTTGAACTCCGCTCAAGTGTTGAGCAATTTAGGAAATTTTGGGTATTTTATTATCTGTTCGGAAAGTTTAATACTGTCTATTTATCTAGAATGTGATACAATATGTGGAATTCATAGAGTTAGGCATGAGATGCGAAGTATGTGATATTTCGGATTTACGATGTCTAAAGTGATTGTGGATTCCAAATATTGTAGTTTTACAATTTCTTTTCTGTGACCGTAAGTGTTGTATGTAGTTGTATTGCCGGTCTTCGTTGCTATACATCTACGACGATCGGTGTATGCATACTTACTTACGTTGATGATATGTGATATTATGTGTTGCTATGATATGTTATATTGGATCGTCGTGTTCTGAATAGCCGGGGTTTTTATGTGGGATGAGGGTTTTTATTTTCATTCATGTAAAATTCATTTGTATGTAATATTCTTTTATTGGGGCACTTCCGGGATGAGGTTGATGTCACCAGTGTATATTATTTACTTTTTCGCATTAGGTAGACTCAAGGAGGGGAGCACAAGTAACCGGGTTCTAGGGTCCAGTGGGAGGCCATCTCGAGGAGTCGAGACCCGGTCTCCTAACCCTAGAATTGGCAGTGTTACTTGCCGCTCTCGTAGGGGTCTAGGGATGTGGGTTTGGCTATTCATCGCGACCGTGGAATCCGTGTTTTATACCAGCTCGTATTGAAAACACGGACATCCTAGTATATCCAATATTTCATATATGTTCTTCTGCTGCAATGTTCTGTGATGAGATCATATTACTGCCTGAGACGAATGCTTATACTATATATATGCTGATATATAAATATTACTGCTTTCGTTTCTTCTGTGATGCTTAGGAAGCATAAGCTGATGGGATTTTATTAATGAGATTAATAAAAGGAAAAGAAACCTAAAAGATGTTGTAGAATCAAAACTTTATAAAAAGGATAGCTACAGTTTTTCTTTGCATAGCGGTTTATATGATATACCCTGCACCTTATTTGATAAGGAAAGAGCCGAGATCCCTTCACCGGGAGTGACCTCTTTAGCGAAACTGGTAGATGCTACAAAACTCGGTTTGTCTTTTGATTGCTTTTAGAGTTTTGCTTTGCACAGTGATATATATGATATGTCCTGCACCTTATTCAATGAGGAAAGAGCCGAGATCCCTTCACCGGGAGTGACCTCTTTAGCGAAACTAGAAAAGGCTCAAAAACACTCCTTTTCAAAATTCACTTGATTCTACGACGATATCAAGTTCATTACGCTCAAGGTTTTCTGAAAAACCTGCGTAGCCTTCCGTCATTTCAGATAGATATTATTTAGTATTCGTGCTATGTTTGTTGACTTAGTCAAGGCGTAGTGTACGGTAGCTAAATAGTGTTTATCTGTTAAAACATGAGATGTGATTGGATTAGGGTATTCGCACGGCCTTGTTGACTCAGTCAAGGGTCGTACTGGTGGGTTTAATTCAATCGGGAAATGTACAGGTTGAACTTGACTTGCGATTTATGGTTTGTTGACTTAGTCAAGGTCATAGATCGCTAGGGGCAAAAGCATTATCGGGAATTTCAAGTGTTGAAATTTGCAATGAGATTGCATACCTCCTATGAGATAGTTGGATTCCGATACCCACTGCGAGTAAGAGTTACTCCTGGGAGAGTTTTACACAGGACAATTAGCCGATCAAGTAGGTGTCTAGAAAAGTGTTAACGAGGTTACGCCTTTGGGAAAATGAGGTTTACTTTAATTAGGTCTGTGCGAAAGCACGGGGAACCTCCCTCAAGTACCGACACTGATCTGGCTGAAAGATTAACGAAATTGTAGGGTGTAATTAATCCCGGCTAATCTTACCTTTTAGGGTTTGAAGGAAGATTTGATAAAAACAGTGGGAGACATCCTGATTAGATAAGATAATAACCAATCTAATCTTGCGAGAGCATACGCTAAAGTTATTTCTTCTCTCTCTCTCCAGGTAGCGACCATGTCAGGCCATAATCAAGATAATAATATGGATGTATTGACTGAACCCGCTTATTATTCTGAGCAGGGGAACGTTGGACCCGTTCTTTCTTATAAGAGTTATAAGACTGAACAGGAAACAGGAGAATATCTGGATTCTCAAGCCGCCCAAAAGAACATGCATGTTGATGCATCTTCTTCAGGTGTGTTAGTTATTGAGAAATGTTTCTCAGTTCACCCTACGTCCTGGGTATTAGATACCGGATCAGGATCCCATATATGTAAATTGTTACATGGGCTACGTAAAGGTAGAGAACTGGGAAAAGGTGATCATTCCGTTCAAGTAGGGAACGGTGCAAGTATTGTAGCTAAAGCAGTTGGCGAATATCACCTAGTATTACCAAGTCGTAATACACTGATTCTGAATGATTGCTATTATATACCGAACATGATGTGCAACATTATATCAGTTTCTTTATTAAGTAAAGAAGGATATAATTTTGTAGTAAAGGATAATGTTATGAACATATTCCTAGATCAAAAGTTGATTGCATCAGGCTCGTTACATAATGGCATATTCATTCTAAATCAAAATACAGTCCTCAATATACAAAACACACACAAGAGAAAGAGTTCAAAAATGAGCGAATCCTTCTTGTGGCATTGTAGACTTGGTCATATCAATGCGACACGGCTAGCTAAGTTACATAAGAATGGATATTTGAATACGTTCGAATTATCATCTTATGATACTTGCCATTCATGTCTCAAAGGAAAAATGACCAAAACTCCGTTTAGTGGACACGGAGAAAAAGTTACGGAACTCTTAGGACTGGTACATAGTGATGTATGCGGTCCTATGTCTACACACGCCAGGAACGGTTCTTCCTACTTCATTACATTCACTGACGATCTCTCTAGATACGGATATGTGTTCCTGATGAAACACAAGTCTGAAGCTTTTGAGAAATTCAGAGAATATAAGCACGAAGTAGAGAACCAAATGGGCAAAAGTATTAAGATTCTTTGATCTGATCGAGGAGGTGAATACTTAAGCAATGAGTTCCTAGATTATCTAAAAGAGAATGGGATTCTCTCTCAGCTTACTCCTCCTTATACACCACAACACAACGGTGTATCGGAACGGAGGAATCCCACCCTATTAGATATGGTGCGCTCTATGATGAGCGAAGCTGAGTTACCTATTTCCTTCTGGGGGTATGCGCTTGAGACAACCATATACATATTGAATCTAGTTCCGTCTAAATCTGTACCTACCACACCATATGAGATATGGAGTGGGAAGAGACCATATTTTAAACGAGTTAAGATACGGGGTTGTCCGGCCTATGTCAAAAGGAAAAATCCGGACAAACTCGAGGCACGATCAGTTCTTTGCAAATTTGTGGGATATCCAATTCTCAAGGATATTTTTTCTACCACGCTGAGGAACAAAAAGTGTTTGTTGCTCAACATGCCACCTTTTTGGAAAAGGAATTTCTTGCAAAAAAAATTAGTGGCAAAGAGGTAGAGCTGGAAGAGATTCCAGCACCACAAACTACAACTGATGATTTGTTGGAACCAGAGGATTCGGTAGTACCCGACGAACCCCAGCCTCTCCGCCGATCTAGCAGGGTTTCTCATCCACCTGAGAGATACTACGGTTTTCTCATTGATGGTGGAAGCGAGGATTGCATCATGGAAGATGATGACCCAACTAGTTTCTGTTAGTGTATATGCCCTAGAGGCCATTACTGTATCATACTAGTTTGTATATTACTTAATGGAAGCTTGGGATATTCACCTTGTATAAACAATCTTGCTCAATATAGTAGTATGCTACTTGGTTTGTTTCTACTTCAATGTGTAGTTGTGTTTATTTTACTATATCACTTATACGCATTAGTGGAGCCCTTAGGATCTTTTGCTTGATTACCAGCGTTGTGATGGCAGTCACACTAGTGGGGGCTGGGTAATCTATAAGCACATCCTTATACAGGTCTCTAGTCGCAGGACTATCGAGACAGGGCATCGATACTCCGGAGTAGACTAGCGTATGCGCTTCTCATCCCAGTGTGGGAGATGGTCTGTCCCACAGCCATCAGTACGTCGTACTGGAGATAGTATACGGGTGCTCGTTGGGTTACGAGTACACTGGACAGGACTCGTCGGGAACTGACAGGTTGGTATTATACCTATCGTCAGTCATCAGTTCCCAGGTGACATGAGTACAGCTTAGTCCGCTGACTTGACACTGGCACTTCGCCTCGAGTGTGTTCCCACTGCACTTTGATCACTACCCTACCACGGCTCAAAGGAGTCATGCAAACAGGTGGTGGTTGGGTGCAGTCCCGAAGCACTTGGAGGCAGTGCCGGTTAGACAGGATTCGTCTCTCCCGGTATTGGGGGTTGACATCGCGCTGTGTCTAGGAGAGCCATTACACGAGTAGTCCCTGGCCAGGGCAAGCGAGATATACTGGTAGGCTTCCAGTGTTATCTCAGGGTGTTTTGGGCTTCACTCCGACACGACTTGTACCGCTATTGGGGGACTGACGTTTTACCGCCCCCTAGGCCCGACATGCGATGTATCAGACGAACAGACCGGACTGTACGGAGACTGTCACATTCAGACTCAGTAGGAGTTCAGATGGGGTTTCACCTCGTCAGCTTTCTTGTCGACATCTACCTGGGGACCGTTACGCACAGCTAGTGCCGCTTGCGGTCTGTGGTTAAACCCACTGCCAGCGTAGTGTCGAGTCTTTAGAGTCCCACACAGAGGGTATTCGCCTCTGGGCAAAACAGAGTAGAGGTCGCATGGTTTTGCGACAGGGTTCGTTCTCATCCGCGCACTTGTGCACGTTTGGAGTCCGGACGGATATTGCCAGCTGGCTCTGGTTTGAGCCGGATACTGGTATATGTTTTGGGGTTGCTTTTATCTCTCAGTATTCATGTTCCTCGGAACAAGAATGCAGGTGTGTATGCACAGTTGTTTGAGGCGGAAGAAGAGGTTTTTCATTAGGGTTTCGGAACGGATGCGCATGCACAGTTGACAGTCGTCTTTTTTCCAAACCCTAATGAATTAGTGAGATATCTATTAATAATAGTAATTAAATGAAAATATGTTATGGTTGGTTTTGTTGACTTGTTGACCATGGTTGACTTGTTGACCATGGTTGAATTATTGACCATCATCATTATTAAGCAAGGATGCTCCTTGATTCTTGCCAACATTCATTTAATGAAGTATGATAGTGGTCATTCCAAAACAACCATCAACTATTCTCATTTCAATTATTATTGTTATTTAGATAATTCCTTTTCTTTTGTTATGGTTGCAAGAAAGAGAAAGAGGTCTCATTATCTCATTTAGCTTCTCTCTCCTCTCTTCATCTTCTTCTTCCTCTAGCAAAAGAGAAACCTTCTCATGTGTTGAGAATCCTTCTCTTTTAAAAGAAGCACCCCTTAAACACTCTCTACTCATTCTAGGTTCAAGGTTTAGCAAGCCGTGTTAGTGTTTATGCCCTAGAAGGCCATTACTGTATCATACTAGCTTGTATATTACTTAATGGAAGCTTGGGATATTCACATGTATATAACAGTCTTGCTAAACATGGTAGTATGCTACTTGGTTTTTCTATCTTAATATGTGAGTATACGTATTGATAGAGCTCTTAGGATCTTGCTTGGCTACCAGCGTTGTGATGGCAGTCACACTAGTGGGGGCTGGGTAGTCTACAAGCACATCCTTATTCAGGTCCCTGGTCGTTGGATTATCGAGACAGAGCATCGATACTCCGGAGTAGACTAGTGTGTACGCTTCTCATCCCAGTTGGGGAGATGGTCTGTCCCACAGCCGTCAGTACGTCGTACTGGAGATAGTATACAGGTGCTCGTTAGGTTACGGGTACACCGGACAGGACTCACAGGGAACTGTTGGTTGGTATGATACCAGTCGTCAGTGAACAGTTCCCAGGTGACATGAGTACAGCGTAGTCCGCAGACTTGACACTGCTACTTCGCCTCGAGTGTGTCCCACTGTTCTTAGATTGCTACCCTACCACGGCTCAAAGGAGTCGTGCAAACAGGTAGCAGTTGGGTGCAGTCCCGAGCACTTGGAGGCAGTGGCGGTTAGACAGGATTCGTCCCTCCCGGTATTGGGAGTAGATATCGTGCTGTGTCAGAGAGCCATTACGCAAAGTCCCTGGCCAGGGCAAGCGAGATTTGCTGGTAGGTTCCAGCAGTTTCTCAGGGTGTAATGGGCTTCACTCCGACACGACTTATACCGCTATTAGGGGACTGACGCTTGCCGCCCCCCTAGGCCCGATATGCGATAGTCATGGACGAACGGACCGGACTGTATGGAGATTGTCACATCAGACTCAGTAGGAGTTCGGATGGGTTTACTCATCGGCCTTCTTATCGACAACTACCTGGGGACCGTTACGTACAGCTAGTGCCGCTTGCGGTCTGTGGTTAAACCCACTGCCAGCGTAGTAGTCGAGTCTCTAGAGTCCCACACAGAGAGTTTCCTACTCCAGGCGAAACGATATAGAGGTTGCATGGTTTTGCGACAAAGGGTTCGGACGCATACGTGCGTTTACGCGCGTACGACTTTCGGACAGATTTTACCAGTCGGCTTTGGTTTAAGCCAGTTACTGGTATCCGGTTATTGGATTTATACAGTCTAAAGTTTTTCCGTATTTTTACGGATCGGAGGGGCGTTCTCGTAATTATTCGAGAAGCTTCTAGAAGATGTGACTAAGGAGGTTTGTTTTGGAAAGAGAGTGAGTCATAGTGGTGATTCATTCACTTCATTAATGCACATTTATTGCTTAATGACTCATGTTAATGAATCATCACAAGATATTTTGTGAAGCATGCTTATTCATTTCCTTTATTCATTATTTGATAAAAAGAATGCTTCATAATATTATGATACACTCTCTCTCTTCTCTCATAATCATATTACACATTCTCTCTCCTCAAGCTCTCATCTTCAAGATACTAATCCTTAATCCTCATGTGTTGAGATCAAAGGTTTAGTTAGACTAAACAATCCATAACCCACACTCTATATCATCCTCTCATCTTTGATTAGCAATCAAAGTTGATTAGTTACCTCAAGTTAGAGGTTTAGCTTGGAGCTTCGCTCTCGGGTGGATCGTCTACTACCTAGAGAAGGCCGAGGAGAACCAAGGAGGACATAAAGAAGAAGGACCGGTTCATTAGGTATAATCCCTAATCACTTTTGTGAAAAGAAACTCATAGAATACGGTATTTAGGGTTTAGCTTCGATTCATGCGGTTAGTCGATGTTTGTTGTTTAAACTTGATAAGTTTTTGTAAATTCCGCCTCCCCATAAGTACTGGGGTGTACTACATCGACTTACAGTGGTATCAGAGCCTCGCTAAACACTAAATAACTTAATCGCAAATTTGTACGAATTTCGAACGAAAAAACGAACCCGGAAAACCCTAATTCTGTATAGTTTCTGTCGAACTTAAAATCAAGTCCTAAAATTTTTTTGGAGTGTTGAGAGAGCTAGAAAGGAGTCCAGGAGAACACCCAAGAAATTCGAGCCCATGACTCGGCAACTCGGCCGCGGAAGCGCGGCGGATCGGTGGGATCTGCCGCGCATCCGCGGCGCTTTGGTCGAGTCATGGACTCGTCTTTCTTGTGTGGGTCCCCTGTGACATTTAGGGTTTTCTGGAATATTTAATTATTGCTCAGGTTACTGTTTAACAGAGCAGATTTTGGAGCAATTTTGAAGTTGTTTATTCGATCGAAAAATACAGTATTTGCGTATTGGATTATATCTGTGATTGTTTGATGTGTTCGTAAACCTCCCCCAACTGCTAGTATGTCGGTTGGCAGGGGGTTGCACATTTCTGAAATGGTTATATCTGTTTGTGCATATAAACTGTATTGGACTGTTGTGGTGTATAGCCGGGGTTAGCAAAGGGTTTAATTCATTTGTTGTAAATGTAATTTGTTGTAATATTATTTTCGCGGGGCACTTCCAGGTTGCGGTCGTAGCCACCGTTGTATTATTTCATTTTACTGTTTTTGCTCCTAGGACTGACCCAAGGTGGGGTACACAAACTGCCGGGTGGGTAGTTTGCCGTACCCGTAGGGGTCGAGGGTGGGGTAAACGGCTATTCATCACAACTGTGTAATCTGTCTTTTCTTGCAGGCTCGAAAGAAATACAGATTGCTTGCAAATCCAATATTGTTTATCTGTGTTCTGGAATGAATATCATTGCGTCAGACGAATGTAAAATATCTATATTTACTATAGCTATTTAGACGTCACTTATGTTTTACACCCGCGCTAGCCCAGCCCCCGCTCTGTCGTTAGTTAAGTAACCTAACGGGTGATGACGGGACCCCGTGGCGAATGCGGATGGCATAAGAGGACGTTATATTTTCGTTGTTTTCTGCAATGATAGGTTAATGATGGGACGCATTATCTATAATGCAAAGTAAAACAAACCAAAGTTTAAATCGTTGGAACAATTTAAAAGAAACCACTCGGTTATTTTTAAAACAGATATTTTTAAATGCGGAGATTTAACCACTCCTTTTTTAAAAAGCTATCAGGTTCCTCCGGTTATATCAAGTTCACTACGTTCACGGTTTCGCCAAAACCATCCGTAGCCTTCCGTCATTTCTTATGGATAGTCAGTAGTATTCAAGCTATGTTTGTTGGCTTTCGTCAAGACATAGTGTTTGGTAGCTGCTGGGGTATTCATTTGTTACATAGATAGATGTGTTGGTTTGGGACAGTCGCATTACCTTGTTGGCTTTCGTCAAGGGTATATACGGGTGGGTTCAAATTAACAAGATAATGATGGGCAGAACTTGACATGTGACTTATGATTTGTTGGCTTTCGTCAAGGTCATAAGAGCATGGGGCAAAAACTTATATCGGGAATTTCTAAAGAAACTGAAATTTGCAAAGAGATGCATACCATCTGGAGTTTGATGAATGTTGGTAGGATTCCTTCAACATTATCATACGATGATATTTGGATCCCGATCCTACTGTGAGTATATGCTACTTATCAGGATATTCGTCGCTTAACGATCAATGCTATAAACCTAGTAGGTGTCCAGAAAAGTGTCAGCGGGGTTACGCCCCCAGAGAAAAGAGGTTATTTAATTAAGGAACTTCGCGAAAGCGTTGGAAAACCTCCCTCGAAGTATCGACACCGGCCTGGCTGAACGGTTAAGCAAGTATTGTACGGTGAGAATAGTCTTGGCTAATTCTTCTTTTATGGTTTGAGGAAGGATTCGAGAAACAGTGGGAGCCATCCAGTTTAGATAAACTAAAAACCACTCTAAACTTGCAAGAGCATCATGCTAAAGAGTTTTCTTCTCTCTCTCCTAATTGCAGCGACCCTGAAAATGACTGGACTTAAGTTACTTTTAGAGAAAAATATACTGACGGGGCCAAACTATAAAGATTGGCTGCGGAATGTCAAGATGGCTTTGACCTATGACAAACTGGGGTACGTCCTCACCGCTACAGCACCTGCTGTCCTTGGTCCCAAATCCAGCAGTGCGGATAAGGAAATCCGCAAAACCTGGGATTTAGATTGCGCGAGAGCCAAGTGCATCGTGCTTGCCTCGATGAACAATGAACATCAGAGGAGGCACGAGGATATGTCCCTAGATGGCATATTTCTCCATACAAAGGAACTTTATGGAGAGCAATCTCGTATAGCAAGATACGAGACCTCTAAGAAATTGTTTCGAGCGAGGTTGGCTGTCGGGTCATCAGTAGGTGAACATGTCCTACAGATGATCGGCTATATTGAAGAGCTCGCGGACCTTGGGACGACTTTGGATAATGAGCTCTATACAGACCTTGTTCTCCAGTCCCTTCCTCCCACCTACGCCCAGTTTATCCTCAACTTCAATCTTCAAGGAAAAGAAGTTGAACTTGCGGAACTCCTGAACATGTTAAGGAGTGCGGAGGGCACCTTGCAGAAGGCAAGGGAAACACCCGCTATGTTTGTTGGCGGTTCATCTTCTTCCGGGTCCAAGGCTAGGGCCAAAGGAAGGAAGAAGAAGGCCGCACCCAGACCTAGAGGAGGTGTTAGTAAGGTGGGAAAGAAGGGAAAGAAAAAGTTTACAGCACCGGTAGTTGGCCTGGATGAGTGCTTCCATTGTCACAGGAAAGGGCACTGGAAGAAGGATTGCAAGGCGTGGAACGCCAAGAACCAGGAACCGAAGCAAGCTGTGGCTTCGACTTCAGGTGTGTTTGTAATTGAGAATTGTCTGTCGATCAACTCTACTTCCTGGGTATTGGATACCGGGTCAGGATCTCATATTTGCAATTCATTGCAGGCACTGAGAAACCGTAGAGTGCTGAAGGAAGGTGATATGATCCTCAGGGTTGCTAACGGAGCTAGCGTGGGAGCTGCGTCCGTCGGGGATTATCACCTAGGATTGACGAGTGGACACATTTTGGTTTTACATAACTGTTATTTTGTACCCAGCTTAACGTGTAATATCATATCAGTTTCCTTGTTATCAAATAAAGGTTATGATTTCACGTTTGTAAGAGATGTTGTCAACATCCACCTTAATCATGGTTTGATTGGGTCCGGTACTTTAAATAACGGCATATATGTGTTAAACCAACTCCAAATTTTCAATGTCCAGAACACACTAAAAAGAAAGTCTCCAGATTTAAATAAAGCTTTCTTATGGCATTGTAGACTGGGTCACATCAATGAGAGAAGGTTGACTAAGTTGCATAGAGAAGGATATTTGGACACGTTCGAATATCAAGCCTATGACACTTGTCAATCTTGTCTCAAAGGAAAGATGACAAAGACTCCATTTACTGGACAAGGAGTAAGAGCGAGCGAGCTCTTAGGACTCATACACAGTGATGTATGTGGTCCAATGTCTACACATGCAAGAGGTGGTTATTCCTACTTCATTACTTTTACAGATGATTTCTCTAGGTATGGACATGTTTTCTTAATGAAGCATAAATCCGAGGCCTTTGAGAAATTCAAGGAATACAAGAGTGAAGTAGAAAACCAAACCGGCAAAAGTATTAAGACACTTAGATCTGATCGAGGTGGTGAATACTTGAGTGCCGAGTTCCTAGGTTACCTAAAAGAGAAAGGAATTCTCTCTCAGCTTACTCCTCCATACACTCCACAGCATAACGGTGTATCGGAGAGACGGAATCGAACCCTATTGGATATGGTACGATCCATGATGAGTAATGCTGAGTTACCGCGATCTTTCTGGGGTTATGCGCTAGAATCGGCGGCATATCTTTTGAACAAAGTTCCAACCAAGACTGTGCCTACCACACCATATCAGATATGGAGTGGGAAGAAACCCTGTCTTCAGTACCTGAAAACATGGGGATGTCCAGCTTTTGTTAAAAAGCAGCATGTGGACAAGCTCGAGGCACGCTCAGTAGAGTGTAAGTTTGTGGGATATCCAAAGAACTCTATGGGATATTATTTCTATTACGCAGAGGAACAAAAGGTTTTTGTTTCTCGTCATGCCCGCTTCTTAGAAACTGAATTTTTGGAAAATCAGAAGAGTGGGAGCGAAATAGAACTGGAAGAAATTCCAGAACCACAAACTGCTACTGAAAGTTTGGTAGAACCAGAGGTTCAAGAAGAACAGAACATTCCCGCACCCCTCCGCAGGAGTAGTAGGCCGTCTCGTCCGCCTGAGAGATACTACGGTTTTCTCATAGATGGGGATAGAGAGGATTGCATCATAGATGATGATGAACCTACTGACTTCAGGCAGGCCATCCAGAGCGGCGACTCGGTACGATGGCTAGATGCAATGCGGACCGAAATGGAGTCCATGTACACCAACAAAGTATGGACTTTGGACTTTGCTCCAGATGGGGTAAAACCCATAGGATGCAAATGGATCTTCAAGAAAAAGATTGGTGTAGATGGACAGGTGGAAACCTATAAGGCTAGACTTGTTGCAAAGGGTTTTCGTCAAAGACCTGGTTTGGACTATGACGAAACCTTTTCTCCAGTGGCTATGCTCAAATCCATTCGGGTCCTTCTTGCTATTGCTGCCTTCCATGATTATGAAATCTGGCAGATGGACGTAAAGACGGCTTTTCTGAATGGAAATTTAGAAGAGAGCGTCTATATGGATCAGCCAGAGGGTTTCAATCAGAGTGGGAGCAGCGGGAAAGTATGCAAGCTGCTTAAGTCCATTTATGGACTAAAGCAGGCATCGCGGAGTTGGAACATCTGTTTTGATGAGACAGTCAAAGAATATGACTTTATCAAAAATCCAGATGAACCGTGCATATATAGTAAAGTTGTGGCCAGAAGTGTCGTATTCCTCGTCTTGTACGTGGATGACATTCTATTGATAGGAAATGACATTCCTATGCTACAATCTGTCAAAGGATTCTTGTCACACAGGTTCTCCATGAAAGACCTGGGTGATGCCTCTTACATTCTGGGGATTCGGATCTATCGTGATAGATCCAAGAGGATGTTGGGACTTTCGCAGTCCAGGTATATCGACACTGTACTGAAGAGATTCAGTATGGAAGATTCAAAGCGCGGTAATCTACCGGCTTGTCACGGAATCACCCTCTCCAAAGAGATGTCTCCCAAGACTGATTTGGAAAGGGAACGCATGTCTATTATACCCTACGCTTCTGCGGTAGGCTCTATAATGTATGCGATGTTGTGTACCA
Source organism: Agapanthus africanus (assembly GCA_030015575.1). Lineage (NCBI taxonomy): Eukaryota > Viridiplantae > Streptophyta > Magnoliopsida > Asparagales > Amaryllidaceae > Agapanthus > Agapanthus africanus. The sequence goes on along the minus strand of JASDDO010000016.1, from coordinate 265,686,988 downwards.
GACCAGATGTAGCTTACGCACTAAGCGTGGTAAGCCGGTATCAGTCAGACCCAGGGGAGAAACACTGGATAGCAGTAAAGAACATTCTCAAGTACCTGAGGAGGACTAAGGAGATGTTCTTGGTTTACGGCGGAAAAGACCTCAGGTTGGAGGCCTTTGCTGATTCCGGCTTCCAGAGTGATAAGGACGATTCCAAGTCCATGTCGGGTTATGTCTTTACCCTCAATGGAGGGGCGGTGTGCTGGAAGAGCTCCAAGCAGGACACCGTTGCTGACTCGACGATGGAAGCGGAGTATATAGCTGCTTGCGATGCCGCAAAAGAAGCAGTCTGGATGAAGAAGTTCCTAACAGAACTTCAGGTGGTTCCTACCATAGTTGATCCAATACCTCTGTATTGCGACAACAACGGAGCTATAGCTTTAGCGAAGGAACCAAGGTCCCATCAGAAGTCCAGACACATCTTGAGGCGGTATCACCTGATCAGGGAGATCATTGATCGTCAGGAGATCGAGGTTCGGAGAGTTGCTTCAGAAGAGAACATTGCTGATCCATTCACGAAGGCCCTTCCTCAGATTCAGTTCGAGAGGCTACTCGAGATCATTGGTCTGCGATATGCCAGTACATGGCCCTAGTGCAAGTGGGAGATTGTTAGTGTTTATGCCCTAGAAGGCCATTACTGTATCATACTAGCTTGTATATTACTTAATGGAAGCTTGGGATATTCACATGTATATAACAGTCTTGCTAAACATGGTAGTATGCTACTTGGTTTTTCTATCTTAATATGTGAGTATACGTATTGATAGAGCTCTTAGGATCTTGCTTGGCTACCAGCGTTGTGATGGCAGTCACACTAGTGGGGGCTGGGTAGTCTACAAGCACATCCTTATTCAGGTCCCTGGTCGTTGGATTATCGAGACAGAGCATCGATACTCCGGAGTAGACTAGTGTGTACGCTTCTCATCCCAGTTGGGGAGATGGTCTGTCCCACAGCCGTCAGTACGTCGTACTGGAGATAGTATACAGGTGCTCGTTAGGTTACGGGTACACCGGACAGGACTCACAGGGAACTGTTGGTTGGTATGATACCAGTCGTCAGTGAACAGTTCCCAGGTGACATGAGTACAGCGTAGTCCGCAGACTTGACACTGCTACTTCGCCTCGAGTGTGTCCCACTGTTCTTAGATTGCTACCCTACCACGGCTCAAAGGAGTCGTGCAAACAGGTAGCAGTTGGGTGCAGTCCCGAGTACTTGGAGGCAGTGGCGGTTAGACAGGATTCGTCCCTCCCGGTATTGGGAGTAGATATCGTGCTGTGTCAGAGAGCCATTACGTAAAGTCCCTGGCCAGGGCAAGCGAGATTTGCTGGTAGGTTCCAGCAGTTTCTCAGGGTGTAATGGGCTTCACTCCGACATGACTTATACCGCTATTAGGGGACTGACGCTTGCCGCCCCCCTAGGCCCGATATGCGATAGTCATGGACGAACGGACCGGACTGTATGGAGATTGTCACATCAGACTCAGTAGGAGTTCGGATGGGTTTACTCATCGGCCTTCTTATCGACAACTACCTGGGGACCGTTACGTACAGCTAGTGCCGCTTGCGGTCTGTGGTTAAACCCACTGCCAGCGTAGTAGTCGAGTCTCTAGAGTCCCACACAGAGAGTTTCCTACTCCAGGCGAAACGATATAGAGGTTGCATGGTTTTGCGACAAAGGGTTCGGACGCATACGTGCGTTTACGCGCGTACGACTTTCGGACAGATTTTACCAGTCGGCTTTGGTTTAAGCCAGTTACTGGTATCCGGTTATTGGATTTATACAGTCTAAAGTTTTTCCGTATTTTTACGGATCGGAGGGGCGTTCTCGTAATTATTCGAGAAGCTTCTAGAAGATGTGACTAAGGAGGTTTGTTTTGGAAAGAGAGTGAGTCATAGTGGTGATTCATTCACTTCATTAATGCACATTTATTGCTTAATGACTCATGTTAATGAATCATCACAAGATATTTTGTGAAGCATGCTTATTCATTTCCTTTATTCATTATTTGATAAAAAGAATGCTTCATAATATTATGATACACTCTCTCTCTTCTCTCATAATCATATTACACATTCTCTCTCCTCAAGCTCTCATCTTCAAGATACTAATCCTTAATCCTCATGTGTTGAGATCAAAGGTTTAGTTAGACTAAACAATCCATAACCCACACTCTATATCATCCTCTCATCTTTGATTAGCAATCAAAGTTGATTAGTTACCTCAAGTTAGAGGTTTAGCTTGGAGCTTCGCTCTCGGGTGGATCGTCTACTACCTAGAGAAGGCCGAGGAGAACCAAGGAGGACATAAAGAAGAAGGACCGGTTCATTAGGTATAATCCCTAATCACTTTTGTGAAAAGAAACTCATAGAATACGGTATTTAGGGTTTAGCTTCGATTCATGCGGTTAGTCGATGTTTGTTGTTTAAACTTGATAAGTTTTTGTAAATTCCGCCTCCCCATAAGTACTGGGGTGTACTACATCGACTTACAAGCCGGAAACCCTAGTTCACTCAAACCACGAGGAAGAGCCCAAAGGTTGAACTCTCGAGGTGGATCCATCTTCGACGGAAGAAGGCTACAAGGCAAGAACCATCAACCTCTACAAGGTTTGAAGAAGAAGGAGTTCAAGTTTAGGTATAACCTTCATCCGAGTAGCTAAGTCTCTTTAGCATGTATGCTAGTTTAGTTTAGACACGATCCCGACCTTGTTTAGTCCATGTTGCCTCTTGCGATAAAATTTTGTTTTTTATACCGTTTCCGCCTCCCCGTAAGAACCGGGGGTCGCAATATGGACTTACAGTGGTATCAGAGCCTAACTAAACTTAAACTAGCTTGGTAGTGAAGTGTAATGAAGTTCGGAACCGAAAAAATCACAAAACCGGAAAAACAAAACCCTAAGTTTCTGTTGAAATTTTTTCTGCTCTAAATGAAAAACTTTATACTTGTAAATTCGGCTCAGGGTTTTGTGTGAACACCCAAGAAAAACGATGCCCTAATTCATCCAAACCGCCGCCCTTCCGCCGCACGAGGTAGGCATGTGCCGCGGAAGCGCCGCGGTTTGTCGTCTTCTGTGCATCGTTTTTCGTGCAGTGTGTGTCTGTGTTGGTTTTGGGATTTTTGAAATATATTATATGTGCCCAGATTTTCCAGAAAAGAAATTTACTTTTGGGGTCCTATAATTCCGTATTTTTTTCCGAACTTCACTGCACTTTGACTATGATGGTTATATCTGTGATGCTTGCATGTATTGAACGTCGGCTAATCGCTATAAGTCGATTAGTCGGGGTTATACAAGATCTGTGTTTGATATTGGAATGTGTATATGAATGTGTTGGACTGTCGCGGGTGAATAGCCGGGGTGGATGTGAGATGAGCTCTTGTTTTTCTTTCATTCATTGTAAATATAAATTGATGTAATAATTATTATTTGTTTGGCCGCACAACCGGGTCGGGGTTGTAGCCGTCATTGTATAATTCTTTTTACTGTTTTTGCTCCTAGGATAGACCCATGGAGGGGTGCACAAACTGCCGAGTACTTGGCAGGTAGTTTGCCGCACCCGTAGGGGTCTTGGGTGGGGTATTTGGCTATTCACCGCGACCGTGTTATCCGCTTTTCGTTCCAGGCTCGAAAGGATTGCGGATTGCTAGTATATCCAATGTATTCATCTGTGATCTGTAATGTCTATCATTGCTTTCTATTTAGGCGTTGCTTATGTTTTACAGCCGCGCTAGCCCAGCCCCCGCTCTGTCGTTAGTTAAGTAACCTAACGAGTGATGACGGGACCCCGTGGCGAATGCGAATGGCATAAGCGTACGTCATATTTTGGTTGTTTTCTGCAATGGTAGGATTTAAATGATGGGACGCATTAAAAGAACTAATGCAAGAATATCACGCATTAAAAGAACTAATGCAAGATAATAAACCAAGCTAAAGTCGTTGGAACACTTTCGAAAAACCACTCGGTTCTTTTCAAAACTAACTTTTAAATGCGGAGATTGAGCCACTCCTTCTAAAAGCTATCTCGTTCCATCGATTATATCAAGTTCACTACGTTCACGGTTTTACCAAAACCATTCGTAGCCCTCCGTCGCTTCGCATGAATAGGCAATAGTATTCAAGCTATGTATTTTGGCCAAAGTCAAGGCATAGTGATTGGTAGCTATTGGGTGTTCATGTGTAGCATAGATAGATGCGTTGGTTTGGGACAGTCGTGCTGCCATTTTGGCCAAAGTCAAGGGTATGTACGGATGGATCCAAATTAACCTGGATAGTGACGGGCAGAACTTGACATGTGACTTATGATATTTTGGCCAAAGTCAAGGTCATAAGAGCATGGGGCAAAAATCCACATCGGGAGTTTCATAAGTACTGAAACTTGCTAGATTTGCATACCATTTGGAGTGTGGTGATTCTGGTAGGATTCCTTCAGTTTCGTCACGCGATGATATTTGGATCCCGATCCTACTGTGAGTATATGCTACTCCTCGGGAAATTTTTCACTAAACGATCAATGCTATAAACCTAGTAGGTGCCTAGAAAGGTGTTAGCGGGGTTACGCCCCCAGGGAAAAGAGGTTATTTAATTAAGGAACTTCGCGAAAGCGTTGGAAAACCTCCTTCGAAGTACCGACACTGGCCTGGCTGAACGGTTAAGCAAGTATTGTGCGGTGGGATTGATCCCGACTAATTCTTCCTTTATGGTTTGAGGAGGGATTCGAGAGACAGTGGGAGCCATCCTGTTTAGACAAATTAAAAACCATTCTAAACTTACAAGAGCATCGTGCTAAAGTGTTTCTTCTCTCCCCCGTGCAGCGACCAAATCGAAATGACTGGACTTAAGTTACTTCTAGATAAAAACATATTGACAGGGCCAAACTACAAAGATTGGCTCAGGAATGTCAAGTTGGCAATCACTTACGACAAGCTGGGGTATCTTCTTACCACCAAAGCTCCCCCCGTCCCAGGTCCCACCTCCAGCGTCGCGGATAAGGAAATCCGTAAGACTTGGGAGATTGACAGCGCGAAGGCCAGGTGCCTCGTACTTGCCTCGATGGACAACGATCATCAGAGGAGGCACGAGAATATGGATTTGGAATCCATATTTCTCCATAAAAAAGAACTGTATGGAGAGCAGTCTCGTATCGCAAGATACGAAGTGTCGAAGAAGTTATTTTCGACAAAGTTGGCCGTCGGATCATCGGTAGCGGACCACGTGCTTAAGATGATTGGCTACACTGAGGAGCTCGCGGAACTTGGGACCACGTTGGACAGTGAACTCTATACGGATATAATTCTCCAGTCCCTTCCATCCACTTACGCCCAGTTCATACTGAATTTCAAATTGCAAGAAAAGGAAGTTGAACTTTCAGAACTCCTCAACATGCTGAGGAGCGCAGAGGGCACCCTACAGAAGGGTAGAGAAACACCCGCTTTGTTTGTAGGAGGATCATCTTCCTCTAGGTCCAAGGCGAAAGCCAAGGGAAAGAGGAAGAAAGCCCCCGCCAAACCAAGAGGCGGTGTTAGTAAAGTGGGTACGAAGGGAAAGGAAAAGGCAACAAAGATTGCGGGGAAGCTTGTTGGAAAGGAAGAATGCTTCTATTGTCATAAGAGTGGACACTGGAAGAAAGATTGCAGGGCTTGGATGGCCAGGACACAGGGACTGAAGCAGGTTGCGGCTTCAGCTTCAGGTGTGTATGTTATTGAAAACTGTCTTTCTATAAACTCTACTTCCTGGGTATTGGATACCGGATCAGGATCTCATATCTGTAATTCTTTGCAGGCGTTGAGAAACCGTAGGTTTTTGAAGGCATGTGACATGACCCTCAGAGTTGCGAACGGAGCTAGCATGGATGCTGAAGCCGTGGGGGACTATCACCTGGGAATGTCAGATGGGCATGTTTTGGTTTTGCGTAATTGCTTTTTTGTACCCAACGCAACTTGTAATATCATTTCTGTATCTTTGGTTTCTAAAGAAGGTTATGAATTTGCGTTTGTAAGTAATGTTGTAAACATTCACCTTAATCAAGTTCTGATTGGGTCAGGTACACTGAGCAATGGTATATACGTGTTAAACCAACCACAGATTTTCAATGTCCAGAATACACACAAAAGAAAGTCTCCAGAAATCAATCAGACTTTCTTATGGCATTGTAGACTGGGTCACATCAATGAGACACGGTTGACTAAGTTACATAAAGAAGGATACTTGGATTCGTTCGAGTATCAGTCTTATGCCACTTGTGAATCTTGTCTCATGGGAAAGATGACAAAGACTCCGTTCACTGGACACGGAGTAAGAGCGAGCGAGCTCTTGGGGCTCGTACACAGCGACGTGTGCGGTCCAATGTCTACACATGCGCGAAGCGGTTACTCTTACTTCATTACTTTTACGGATGATTTTTCAAGGTACGGTTATGTCTTCTTAATGAAACATAAGTCCGAGGCCTTTGAAAAGTTCCAGGAATATAAGAATGAAGTAGAGAAACAGACCGGCAAAAGTATCAAGATTCTAAGATCGGATCGAGGTGGAGAATACTTGAGTGCCGAGTTCCTGAATTATTTAAAAGAGAACGGAATTCACTCTCAGCTTACTCCTCCATACACTCCGCAACACAACGGTGTATCGGAGAGACGGAACCGAACCCTATTGGATATGGTACGGTCCATGATGAGCAATGCTGAGTTACCGCGATCCTTCTGGGGGTATGCGTTAGAATCAGCTGCGTACCTTTTGAACCGAGTTCCTACTAAGACTGTGCCTACTACACCATATGAAATGTGGTGTGGGATGAGGCCCCATCTCAGTCACATTAAGACTTGGGGAAGTCCAGCTTTTGTTAAAAAGCAGCATGCGGACAAGCTCGAGGCGCGCTCAGTACTGTGTAAGTTTGTAGGATATCCAAAGAATTCCAAGGGATATCTCTTCTACTACGAAGAGGAACAAAAAGTTCTTGTTTCTTGTCATGCCCACTTTCTAGAACACCAGTTCATAGAAAAAGAAACAAGTGGGAGCGCAGTAGAACTGGAAGAAATTCCAGAACCACAGACTATTACCGAAAGCTTAATGGAACCAGAGGGTTCAAATGAACAGGACATTCCTATGCCGCTCCGCAGGAGTAGTAGGCAGTCTCATCCGCCCGAGAGATACTACGGTTTTCTCATAGACGGGGATCGAGAGGATTGCATCATAGATTATGATGAGCCTACTAGCTTCCAGCAGGCCGTTCAGAGCGTTGACTCGGTAAAATGGCTGGATGCAATGCGGACCGAAATGGAGTCAATGTACACCAACAAAGTATGGACGTTGGACATTGCTCCAGACGGGGTAAAACCCGTAGGATGCAAGTGGATCTTCAAAAGGAAGATTGGTGTAGATGGACAGGTTGAGACCTATAAAGCTAGACTTGTAGCAAAGGGTTTCCGTCAAAGACCTGGCTTGGACTATGACGAAACCTTTTCTCCAGTGGCTATGCTGAAATCCATTCGGATCCTTCTTGCCATTGCTGCCTTCCACGATTATGAGATTTGGCAGATGGACGTAAAGACCGCTTTTCTGAATGGAAATTTAGAGGAGTGTGTCTATATGGATCAGCCAGAGGGTTTCATTCAGAATGGGAGCAGCGGAAAGGTGTGCAAGTTGCTTAAGTCCATCTATGGACTAAAGCAGGCATCGCGGAGTTGGAACATCTGTTTTGATGAGACGGTCAAGGAATTTGGCTTTATCAAAAATCCAGATGAACCATGCATCTATAGTAGATTTGTAGCGAGAACTGTAGTATTCCTCGTTTTATACGTGGATGACATTCTCTTAATAGGAAATGACATTCCTATGCTACAATCTGTCAAGGGATTCTTGTCACACAGGTTCTCCATGAAAGACCTGGGTGATGCCTCATACATCCTGGGGATCCAGATCCATCGTGATAGATCCAAGAGGATATTAGGACTTTCTCAGTCCAGGTACATCGACACCATAGTAAAGAGATTCAGTATGGAAGATTCCAAGCGCGGTAACCTACCGGCTTGTCACGGGATCACCCTCTCTAAAGAGATGTCTCCCAAGACTGATTTGGAGAGGGATCGCATGTCTATTATACCCTACGCTTCTGCGGTAGGCTCTATAATGTATGCGATGTTGTGTACCAGACCGGATGTAGCTTATGCACTGAGTTTGGTAAGCCGGTATCAGTCAAACCCTGGGGAGAAACACTGGATAGCGGTAAAGAACATTCTCAAGTACCTGAGAAGGACTAAGGAGATGTTCTTGGTATATGGCGGAAAAGACCTCCAGATCGAGGCCTTTGCTGACTCCAGCTTCCAGAGTGACAAGGATGATTCCAAGTCCATGTCGGGTTTTGTCTTTACCCTCAATGGAGGGGCGGTGTGTTGGAAGAGCTCCAAACAGGAAACCGTTGCAGACTCGACTATGGAAGCGGAATACATTGCTGCATCTGATGCCGCAAAAGAAGCTGTCTGGATGAGGAAGTTCTTAAAAGAACTTCAGGTGGTTCCGTCCATTGTTGACCCAATACCTCTGTATTGCGACAACAACGGGGCTATAGCTTTAGCGAAGGAACCCAGGTCCCATCAGAGATCCAGGCACATCTTGAGGCGGTATCACCTGATCAGGGAGATCGTGGATCGCAAGGAGATCGAGGTTCGGAGGGTTGCTTCAGAAGAGAACACTGCAGATCCATTCACCAAGGCCCTCCCCCAGACTCAGTTCGAGCGGCTGATCGAGATGATAGGTCTTCGATACGCCAGTACATGGCCTTAGTGCAAGTGGGAGATTGTTAGTGTATATGCCCTAGAGGCCATTACTGTATCATACTAGTTTGTATATTACTTAATGGAAGCTTGGGATATTCACCTTGTATAAACAATCTTGCTCAATATAGTAGTATGCTACTTGGTTTGTTTCTACTTCAATGTGTAGTTGTGTTTATTTTACTATATCACTTATACGCATTAGTGGAGCCCTTAGGATCTTTTGCTTGATTACCAGCGTTGTGATGGCAGTCACACTAGTGGGGGCTGGGTAATCTATAAGCACATCCTTATACAGGTCCCTAGTCGCAGGACTATCGAGACAGGGCATCGATACTTCGGAGTAGACTAGCGTATGCTCTTCTCATCCCAGTGTGGGAGATGGTCTGTCCCACAGCCATCAGTACGTCGTACTGGAGATAGTATACGGGTGCTCGTTGGGTTACGAGTACACTGGACAGGACTCGTCGGGAACTGACAGGTTGGTATTATACCTATCGTCAGTCATCAGTTCCCAGGTGACATGAGTACAGCTTAGTCCGCTGACTTGACACTGGCACTTCACCTCGAGTGTGTTCCCACTGCACTTTGATCACTACCCTACCACGGCTCAAAGGAGTCGTGCAAACAGGTGGTGGTTGGGTGCAGTCCCGAAGCACTTGGAGGCAGTGCCGGTTAGACAGGATTCGTCTCTCCCGGTATTGGGGGTTGACATCGCGCTGTGTCTAGGAGAGCCATTACACGAGTAGTCCCTGGCCAGGGCAAGCGAGATATACTAGTAGGCTTCCAGTGTTATCTCAGGGTGTTTTGGGCTTCACTCCGACACGACTTGTACCGCTATTGGGGGACTGACGTTTTACCGCCCCCTAGGCCCGACATGCGATGTATCAGACGAACAGACCGGACTGTACGGAGACTGTCACATTCAGACTCAGTAGGAGTTCAGATGGGGTTTCACCTCGTCAGCCTTCTTGTCGACATCTACCTGGGGACCGTTACGCACAGCTAGTGCCGCTTGCGGTCTGTGGTTAAACCCACTGCCAGCGTAGTGTTGAGTCTTTAGAGTCCCACACAGAGGGTATTCGCCTCTGGGCAAAACAGAGTAGAGGTCGCATGGTTTTGCGACAGGGTTCGTTCTCATCCGCGCACTTGTGCACGTTTGGAGTCCGGACGGATATTGCCAGCTGGCTCTGGTTTGATCCGGATACTGGTATATGTTTTGGGGTTGCTTTTATCTCTCAGTATTCATGTTCCTCGGAACAAGAATGCAGGTGTGTATGCACAGTTGTTTGAGGCGGAAGAAGAGGTTTTTCATTAGGGTTTCGGAACGGGTGCGCATGCACAGTTGACAGTCGTCTTTTTTCCAAACCCTAATGAATTAGTGAGATATCTATTAATAATAGTAATTAAATGAAAATATGTTATGGTTGGTTTTGTTGACTTGTTGACCATGGTTGACTTGTTGACCATGGTTGAATTATTGACCATCATCATTATTAAGCAAGGATGCTCCTTGATTCTTGCCAACATTCATTTAATGAAGTATGATAGTGGTCATTCCAAAACAACCATCAACTATTCTCATTTCAATTATTATTGTTATTTAGATAATTCCTTTTCTTTTGTTATGGTTGCAAGAAAGAGAAAGAGAAAGAGGTCTCATTATCTCATTTAGCTTCTCTCTCCTCTCTTCATCTTCTTCTTCCTCTAGCAAAAGAGAAACCTTCTCATGTGTTGAGAATCCTTCTCTTTTAAAAGAAAAGCACCCCTTAAACACTCTCTACTCATTCTAGGTTCAAGGTTTAGCAAGCCGGAAACCCTAGTTCACTCAAAGCACGAGGAAGAGCCCAAAGGTTGAACTCTCGAGGTGGATCCATCTTCGACGGAAGAAGGCTACAAGGCAAGAACCATCAACCTCTACAAGGTTTGAAGAAGAAGGAGTTCAAGTTTAGGTATAACCTTCATCCGAGTAGCTAAGTCTCTTTAGCATGTATGCTAGTTTAGTTTAGACACGATCCCGACCTTGTTTAGTCCATGTTGCCTCTTGCGATAAAATTTTGTTTTTTATACCGTTTCCGCCTCCCCGTAAGAACCGGGGGTCGCAATATGGACTTACAGTTTCGAGCAGGCCATCACGAGTGGTGACTCTGTGAAATGGCTGGATGCAATGCGATCTGAGATGGAATCCATGTACACCAACAAAGTATGGACTTTGGAAAATGCTCCTGAAGGGGTAAAACCCATTGGGAGCAAGTGGATCTTTAAAAAGAAATTTGGTGTAGATGGAAAAGTTGAGACTTTCAAAGCTAGACTTGTAGCAAAGGGTTTTCTTCAACGACCATGTGTGGATTATGACGAAACTTTTTCTCCAGTGGCTATGCTTAAGTCCATCCGGATCTTACTTGCCATTGCTGCATACCATGACTACGAAATCTGGCAAATGGATGTTAAGACCGCCTTTCTAAACGGTGATTTAGAAGAGTGCGTGTACATGACTCAGCCGGAGGGCTTCGTAGATAGTGGGAGCAGCGGAAAGGTGTGCAAGCTGCTTAAATCCATTTATGGGTTGAAGCAAGCATCGCGGAGTTGGAACATCTGTTTTGATATTGTAGTCAAAGAGTTTGACTTCATCAAAAATATAGATGAACCTTGTATCTATAAGAAGGTAGCAGAGAGTAAGGTTGTCTTCCTCGTATTGTACATGGATGACATACTCTTGATAGGAAATGATATTCTTATGCTGTAATCAGTCAAACTCTTCTTATCACAAAGATTCTCAATGAAAGATCTAGGTGATGCCTCCTGCATATTGGGAATCATGATCTTTAGAGATAGATCTAAACGGATACTGGGATTGTCCCAATCCAGGTACATTGACACCATACTAAAGAGGTTTAATATAGAAGAATCCAAGCGTGGGAATCAACCTACGATCTCTGGACTCACTCTCTCTAAAGAGATGTCTCCCAAGACTGATTTGGAGAGAGCTCGCATGCAAGGGATACCCTATGCTTCGGCGGTAGGCTCTATCATGTATGCGATGCTATGTACCAGACCCGATGTAGCATACTCACTAAGTGTAGTGAGTCGGTATCAAGCAGATCCTGGAGAGAGTCACTGGACAGCTGTGAAGAACATTCTCAAGTACTTGCGAAGGACTAGAGACATGTTCTTGGTGTATGGTAATGGAGAACTCCGGGTGGAGTCTTTTACCGATTCCAGCTTCCAAAATGATAAGGACGACTCTAAGTCGCACTCGGGATTTGTCTTTACCCTCAATGGAGGGGCGATATGTTGGAAGAGTTCCAAACAGGATACAGTTGCAGACTCGACGATGGAGGCTGAATACATCGCTGCCAACGATGCGGCCAAAGAGGCTGTCTGGATAAAGAAGTTCATCACTGAACTTGGTGTGGTTCCATCCATTGAACATCCTGTTAGTGTATATGCCTTAGAGGCCATTACTGTATCATACTAGTTTGTATATTACTTGATGGAAGCTTGGGATATTCACAGTTGTATATACAATCTTGCTCGAAATGGTAGTATGCTACTTGGTTTGTCTCTGCTTTAATATGTGCATTTGTTTCTTTTAGCATATTGCTGATATACATATTAGTAGAGCCCTTAGGATCTTTGCTTGATTACCAGCGTTGTGATGGCGCTCACACTCGTGGGAGCTGGGTGATCCATAAGCACATCCTTATACAGGTCCCTAGTCGTTGGACTATCGAGACAGGGCATCGATACTCCGGAGTAGACTAGCGTATGCGCTTCTCATCCCAGCTTAGGAGACGGTCTGTCCCACAGCCGTCAGTACGTCGTACTTGAGATAGTATACGGGTGCTCGTTAGGTTACGAGTACACTGGACAGGACTCGTCGGGAACTGTTGGTTGGTATTATACCTATCGTCAGTTATCAGTTCCCAGGTGACATGAGTACAGCTTAGTCTGCTGACTTGACACTGTCACTTCACCTTGAGTGTATTCCCACTGCACTTTGATTACTACCCTACCACGGCTCAAAGGAGTCGTGCAAACAGGTAGTTTTTGGGTGCAGTCCCGAAGCACTTGGAGGCAGTGACGGTTAGACAGGATTTTTCTCTCTCGGTATTGGGGGTTGACATCGCGCTGTGTCCAGGAGAGCCATTACACGAGTAGTCCCTGGCCAGGGCAAGCGAGATATACTGGTAGGTTTCCAGTGTTATCTTAGGGTGTTCTGGGCTACACTCCGACACGACTTGTACCGCTATTAGGGGACTGACGTTCAACGCCCCCAGGCCCGCCATGCGATGTATCAGAAGAACAGACCGGACTGTACGGAGATTGTCACATACAGGCTCAGTAGGAGTTCAGATGGGGTTACCTCATCAGTCTTCTTATCGGCATCTACCTGGGGACCGTTACGTACAGCTAGTGCCTCTTGCGGTCTGTGGTTAAACCCACTGCCAGCGTAGTGTCGAGTCTTTAGAGTCCACACAGAGAGCTATTCGCCTTTAGGCAAAATGAGTAGAGGTCGCATGGTTTTGCGACAGGGTTCGTTCACATCCGCGCACTTGTGCACGTTTGCTGTCCGGACAGCTTATACTAGCGGGCTTTGGTTTAAGCCGGATCCTAGTATATGATTTGGGATTGGTTTTTCTCATTGTATTCGTGTTCCTCGGATCACGAATACGGGTGCGTATGCACAGTTGCTTGAGACAGAGGGAGAGGACTTTGATTAGGGTTAATGACTATTGTCATTTTATTAACCCTAATGCTTATGTGTGTATTATGGTTAATTGATATTAGTTTAATAATTGTGCATGGTTATGGTTGTTGACCATTTGACCTTCTTGACTTGTTGACCTTGGTTGACACTTTGACCATCATCATTTCATTTGGAAGATGCTCTTTGATCCTTGCAATTTGCATTAAAAATGAAATGATAATGGTCATGTCTTGATTAAGCCATGACAATTATCTTACTAATTATCTAATTAAAATAATACACACATATATGTGAGAATGGTTTATTTTATTCTGATTCTATCATTTACTTTCTCTCTCTTGTTCTTCCTCTCCCTCAAGCTCTCCCCTCTCATGTGTTGAGAAACACTTGAGCTTGAGAAAAACCCTTTCTTGATAATCTCTACTCTCATCTTGGGTTCAAGGATTAGCACTTCTTGCACCCTAGTTACTTCTAGCTTGGAGTTGAAGCCAAAGGTTGAGGCTTTCGGGTGGATCTTTCTTTGACGGGAGAAGACGACAAAGGTGACCTCCTTCCACTACTCCAAGGAGCAAGGAGAGAAGGACATAAAGCCCAAGGTATAACCTTTCTAGCACTTAGCTAGTTTCTAGTTAGCTTTAGCCTGATTTTGTTTAGCAAAGATCCTTCTTTGTCTAGTCCATGTTGCCTAAGTTCATAAAAATTCGATTTTTATTCCGTTTTCCGCCTCCCCGTAAGCACCGGGGTGGGCAATGTGGACTTACAGTGGTATCAGAGCCTAACTAAACATAAACTAGCTAAGTAGTAAAGTGTATCGAAGTTCGAATCGGAAAAATCGAAAAACCGAGTTTTCAAAACCCTAAGTTTCTGTTAAAATTTTTTCTGTTCAAAACAAAATAATTTATACTCCAAAAATCATCTCAGGGTTTTGTGAATAAAGCCACCAAAAACGATCCAAATATTCGACCAAAGAGCCGCGGTTCCGTGGCAATAGCAAGCTATTGCCGCGCAACCGCGGCCATCTTGGCTCTTCTCTGGGTCGAGTTTGGTGCAGTGTATTTCTGGCTTGGTTTTAGGATTTTTAAGATGGTTTATATGTGCCCAGATTTTCCAGAATAGAAATTTGTTTTTGGGGGCCTATAAATCCGTATTTTTTATCGAACTTCAATACATTTTGACTAAAGGGTTATATCTGTGATGTTTGCATGTATTGAACGTTGGCTAATCGCTATATGTCGATTAGTCAGGGTTATACATATCTGTGATCTGTGTTTGATGATGGTATGTGTATATTAATATGTTGGGCTGTCGCGGGTGAATAGCCGGGGTGGATGTGAGATGAGTGTTGCTTTTTCTTTCATTCATTGTATTATGTAAATTGATGTAATATTATTATTTGTTTGGCCGCACAACCGGGTCGGGGTTGTAGCCGTCATTGTATAATTCTTTTTACTGTTTTTGCTCCTAGGATAGACCCATGGAGGGGGTGCACAAACTACCGGGTATCTCGAAGTGCCGAGTGGCCTACTCACGGTGTTGAGGGAGGTTGCTTCGCTTCGAGTATTTGGCGGGTAGTTTTCCGCACCCGTAGGGGTCTTGGGTGGGGTATTTGGCTATTCACCGCGACCGTGTAATCCGCTTTTCGTTGCAGGCTCGAACGGATTGCGGATTCCTAGTATATCCAATGTATTCATCTGTGATCTGTAATGTCTATCATTGCTATATATTTATATATGATAACTATTTAGGCGTTGCTTATGTTTTACAGCCGCGCTAGCCCAGCCCCCGCTCTGTCGTTAGTTAAGTAACCTAACGGGTGATGACGGGGCCCCGTGGCGAATGCGAATGGCATAAGCGTACGTCATATTTTGGTTGTTTTCTGCAATGGTAGGATTAAATGATGGGACGCATTAAAAGAACTAATGCAAGAAAATAAACCAAGTAAAAGTCGATTGGAACACTTTGAAAACCACTCGGTTCTTTTCAAAACTAAACTTTTAAATGCGGAGCTTGAACCACTCCTTTTAAAAGCTATCTCGTTCCATCGATCATATCAAGTTCACTACGTTCACGGTTTCGCCAAAACCATTCGTAGCCCTCCGTCATTTCGTATGGATATTCAATAGTATTCAAGCTATGTTTGTTGACCTTCGTCAAGGCATAGTGATTGGTAGCTGTTGGGTGTTCATATGTAGCATAGATAGATGCGTTGGTTTGGGACAGTCGTACTACCTTGTTGACCTTCGTCAAGGGTATGTGCGGGTGGGTTCAAATTAACCTGGATAATGACGGGTAGAACTTGACATGTGACTTATGATTTGTTGACCTTCGTCAAGGTCATAAGAACATGGGGCAAAAATCCACATCGGGAGTTTCATAAGTACTGAAAATTTCTAGCGCTGCATACCATTTGGAGTGTGATGATTCTGGTAGGATTCCTTCGGTTTTATCACGCGATGATATTTGGATCCCGATCCTACTGTGAGTATATGCTACTCCTCGGGAAAGTTCTCACTTAACGATCAATGCTATAAACCTAGTAGGTGTCTAGAAAGGTGTTAGCGGGGCTACGCCCACAGGGAAAAGAGGTTACTTAATTAAGGAACTTCGCGAAAGCGTTGGAAAACCTCCCTCGAAGTACCGACACTGGCCTGGCTGAACGGTTAAGCAAGTATTGTACGGTGAGATTGATCCTGACTAATCTTTTCTTTACGGTTTGAGAAGGGATTCGAGAGACAGTGGGAGCCATCCGGTTTAGACAAATTAAAAACCACTCTAAACTTGCAAGTGCATCATGCTAAAGTGTTTTCTTCTCTCTCTCTTAACTGCAGCGACCCAATGACCGCACCTAGGTTACATCTAAATAAAAAGTTGACTGAATCTGACTGTTATGACTGGCAAAGGTCTGTCCAGATGTCCATTGCCCAAGACAAGCTGGGACACCTCTTGACTGATCCCACCCCTGCCGTCTCAGGTCCAGTTTCGCCTGTCACGGATATTGATATCCGTAGGACATCGAAAGAAGACTGTGCGAAAGCCAAGTGCCTCATGTTAGCCTCAGTTGCTGGTATATACCAGAGGCAGCACGAGAAGATGGACTCAGCTTCTATCTTCCTCCATAACAAAGTTTTATATGGAGAGCAATCTCGTATCGCAAGATATGAGACCTCGACGAATTGCTTCCAGCGAGGTTGGCTATCGGGTCATTTGCACGGGGCAACGTCCTTACAGAGACCAGCTCTTTTGAGCTCTCGGACCTGAAGACCACGTTGAAGAACGGGTCAGATGCTGACTTAGTTCAACAGTCTCTACCTACTACCCTGAAGGAAACTAGGGAAGTAGAAAGAAAGAGAAAGGCAGAAGTTTCAGGAATGGATGCAGTAAAAGAGGGATGTTCCTATTGTTGCGGGAATGAACATGGGCAGAAGGATTGCAGGGCTTGCAAAGCCAGTAGCCAGAATTCGAAGCATGTTGTGGCTTCGGCTTCGGGTGTGTTTGTAATAGAGAACTGTATGTCAGTTAACCCTACTTCCTGGGTATTGGATACCGGATCAGGATCTCATATCTGTAACTCGTTACAGGCTCTGAGAAACCGTAGGGTTATCAGGAAAGGTGATATGACTCCCAGGGTTGCTAACGGAATGAGCATGTATGCTGAATCCGTAGGGGAATATCATCTAGGACTGACAACTGGGCAGATATTGATTCTGCGTAACTGTTTTTATGTACCAGGTGCGACTTGTAATATCATATCTGTATCCTTAATTTCTAAGGAAGGATATGATTTTACTTTTGTAAGCGATGTAGTTAACATCCACCTAAATCAAGTTCTGATTGGGTCAGGTACATTACAAAACGGTATATACGTATTGAATCAAGCTCAGATCTTCGGTGTCCAGAACACACTTAAAAGAAAGTCTCCGGAAACAAATCAGGCTTTCTTATGGCATTGTAGACTGGGTCACATTAATGAGACACGGTTGACAAATTTACATAAAGAGGGATACTTGAATCCGTTTGAGTATCAGTCTTATGCCACTTGTGAATCCTGTCTCATGGGAAAGATGACAAAGACTCCGTTCACTGGACACGGAGAAAGAGCAAGCGAGCTCTTGGGACTTATACACAGTGATGTGTGTGGTCCAATGTCTACACATGCGCGAAGTGGTTATTCATACTTCATTACTTTCACAGATGATTTCTCTAGGTATGGGCATGTCTTCTTGATGAAGCACAAATCCGAGGCTTTTGAGAAATTTTAAGAATACAAGAATGAAGTTGAAAAACAAACAGGCAAAAGTATCAAGACACTAGGATCTGATCGAGGTGGTGAATACTTGAGTGCCGAGTTTCTGGGCTACTTAAAAGAGAATGGAATTCTCTCTCAGTTTACTCCTCCATACACACCATAACACAACGGTGTATCGGAAAGGCGGAATCGAACCCTATTGGATATGGTTCATTCCATGATGAGTAAGGCTGAGTTACCGCGATCCTTCTGGGGTTATGCGCTAGAAACAGCAGCATATCTCTTGAACAAGGCTCTAACCAAGACTGTGCCTACCACCCCATATCAAATATAGAGTGGGAAGAAACCCTATCTTAAGTACCTTAAGACATGGGGATGTCCAGCTTTTGTAAAAAACAGCATGCGGACAAGCTCGAGGCACGCTCAGTACTTCGTAAGTTTGTGGGATACCCAAAGAACTCTAGGGGGTATCTTTTCTATTCCGCAGAGGAACAAAATGTTTTTGTTTCTCAGCATGCCCACTTCTTGGAAACTGAATTTTTAGAAAATCAGATAAGTGGGAGCGCAATAGAACTGGAAGAAATTCCAGAACCACAAGCTATTACTGAAAGCTTGGAAGAACCAGAAGTTTCAAGAGAACCGAACATCCCAGCGCCACTCCGCAGGAGTAGTAGACAGTTTCATCCGCCCGAGAGATACTACGGTTCTCTCATAGACGGGGATAGAGAGGATTGCACCATGGATTATGGTGAGCCTATTAGCTTTCAGCAAGCCATTCAGAGCGGCGACTCGGTAAAATGGCTGGATGCAATGCGGGCCGAGATGGAGTCCATGTACACCAACAAAGTTTGGACTTTGGACTTTGCTCCAGAAGGGGTAAAACCCGTAGGCTGCAAATGGATCTTCAGAAAGAAGATTGGTGTAGATGGGCAGGTTGAGACCTATAAAGCTAGACTTGTTGCAAAGGGTTTTCGTCAAAGACCTGGTTTGGACTATGACGAGACCTTTTCTCCAGTGGCTATGCTGAAATCCATTCGGATCCTTCTTGCCATTGCTGCCTTCCACGATTATGAAATCTGGCAGATGGACGTAAAGACGGCTTTTCTAAATGGAAATTTGGAAGAGTGCGTCTATATGGATCAGCCGGAGGGATTCATTCAGAGTGGGAGCAGCGGTAGAGTGTGCAAGTTGCTAAAGTCCATCTATGGACTTAAGCAAGCATCACGGAGTTGGAACATCTGCTTTGATGATACTGTCAAAGAATTCGACTTTATCAAAAACCCAGATGAACCATGCATTTACAGTAAGATTGTAGGGAGAACTGTAGTATTCCTCGTCTTGTATGTGGATGACATTCTCCTAATAGGAAATGATATTCCTATGCTACAGTCAGTCAAAGGATTCTTGTCGCAGAGGTTCTCCATGAAGGACCTGGGCGATGCCAACTACATTCTGGGGATCCAGATCTATCGTGATAGATCTAAGAGGATGTTGGGACTTTCACAGTCAAGGTACATCGACACCATATTGAAATGATTCAGTATGGAAGATTCCAAGCGCGGTAATCTACTGGCTTTTCACGGGATCACCCTCTCCAAAGAGATGTCTCCCAAGACTGATTTGGAGAGGGATCGCATGTCTATTATACCCTACGCTTCTGCGGTAGGCTCTATAATGTATGCGATGTTGTGTACCAGACCAGATGTAGCATACGCATTGAGCGTTGTAAGTCGGTATCAGTCGAACCCAGGGGAGAAACACTGGATAGCGGTAAAGAACATTCTCAAGTACCTGAGAAGGACTAAGGAGATGTTCTTGGTGTATGGCGGAAAAGACCTCCAGCTTGAGGCCTTTGCTGACTCCAGCTTCCAGAGTGACAAGGATGACTCCAAGTCCATGTCGGGTTATGTCTTTACCCTCAATGGAGGGGCGGTTTGCTGGAAGAGTTCTAATCAGGAGACCGTTGCTGACTCAACTATGGAAGCGGAGTACATAGCTGCTTGCGATGCTGCAAAGGAAGCTGTCTGGATGAAGAAGTTCCTTACAGAGCTTCAGGTGGTTCCTACCATTGTTGATCCAATACCGCTGTATTGCGACAACAACGGAGCTATAGCTTTAGCGAAGGAACCCAGGTCCCATCAGAAGTCCAGACACATTTTGAGGCGGTACCACCTGATCAGGGAGATCATAGATCGCCAGGAGATCGAGGTGAAGAGAGTAAATACGAAGAACAACACTGCAGATCCACTCACGAAGGCCCTACCCCAGACTCAGTTCGAGCGGCTGATCGAGATGATAGGTCTTCGATACGCCAGTACATGGCCTTAGTGCAAGTGGGAGATTGTTAGTGTATATGCCCTATAGGCCATTACTGTATCATACTAGTTTGTATATTACTTGATGGAAGCTTGGGATATTCACAGTTGTATATACAATCTTGCTCGAAATGGTAGTAGGTTACTTGGTTTGTCTCTGCTTTAATATGTGCATGTGTTTCTTTTAGCATATTGCTGATATACATATTAGTAGAGCCCTTAGGATCTTTGCTTGATTACCAGCGTTGTGATGGCGCTCACACTCGTGGGAGCTGGGTGATCCATAAGCACATCCTTATACAGGTCCCTAGTCGTTGGACTATCGAGACAGGGCATCGATACTCCGGAGTAGACTAGCGTATGCGCTTCTCATCCCAGCTTGGGAGACGGTCTGTCCCACAGTCGTCAGTACGTCGTACTTGAGATAATATACGGGTGCTCGTTAGGTTACGAGTACACTGGACAGGACTCGTCGGGAACTGTTGGTTGGTATTATACCTATCGTCAGTTATCAGTTCCCAGGTGACATGAGTATAGCTTAGTCCGCTGACTTGACACTGTCACTTCGCCTCGAGTGTGTTCCCACTGCACTTTGATTACTACCCTACCACGGCTCAAAGGAGTCGTGTAAACAGGTAGTTTTTGGGTGCAGTCCCGAAGCACTTGGAGGCAGTTACGGTTAGACAGGATTCGTCTCTCCCGGTTTTGGGGGTTGACATCGCGCTGTGTCCAGGAGAGCCATTACACGAGTAGTCCCTGGCCAGGGCAAGCGAGATATACTGGTAGGTTTCCAGTGTTATCTCAGGGTGTTCTGGGCTACACTCCGACACGACTTGTACCGCTATTAGGGGACTGACGTTCAACGCCCCCAGGCCCGCCATGCGATGTATCAGAAGAACAGACCGGACTGTACGGAGATTGTCACATACAGGCTCAGTCGGAGTTCAGATGGGGTTACCTCATCAGTCTTCTTATCGGCATCTACCTGGGGACCGTTACGTACAGCTAGTGCCTCCTGCGGTCTGTGGTTAAACCCACTGCCAGCGTAGTGTCGAGTCTTTAGAGTCCCACATAGAGAGCTATTCGCCTTTAGGCAAAATGAGTAGAGGTCGCATGGTTTTGCGACAGGGTTCGTTCACATCCGCGCACTTGTGCACGTTTGCTGTCCGGACAGCTTATACTAGCGGGCTTTGGTTTAAGCCGGATCCTAGTATATGATTTGGGATTGGTTTTTCTCATTGTATTCGTGTTCCTCGGATCACGAATACGGGTGCGTATGCACAGTTGCTTGAGACAGAGGGAGAGGACTTTGATTAGGGTTAATGACTATTGTCATTTTATTAACCCTAATGCTTATGTGTGTATTATGGTTAATTGATATTAGTTTAATAATTGTGCATGGTTATGGTTGTTGACCATTTGACCTTCTTGACTTGTTGACCTTGGTTGACACTTTGACCATCATCATTTCATTTGGAAGATGCTCTTTGATCCTTGCAATTTGCATTAAAAATGAAATGATAATGGTCATGTCTTGATTAAGCCATGACAATTATCTTACTAATTATCTAATTAAAATAATACACACATATATGTGAGAATGGTTTATTTTATTCTGATTCTATCATTTACTTTCTCTCTCTTGTTCTTCCTCTTCCTCAAGCTCTCCCCTCTCATGTGTTGAGAAACACTTGAGCTTGAGAAAAACCCATTCTTGATAATCTCTACTCTCATCTAGGGTTCAAGGATTAACACTTCTTGCACCCTAGTTACTTCTAGCTTGGAGTTGAAGCCAAAGGTTGAGGCTTTCGGGTGGATCTTTCTTTGACGGGAGAAGACGACAAAGGTGACCTCCTTCCACTACTCCAAGGAGCAAGGAGAGAAGGACATAAAGCCCAAGGTATAACCTTTCTAGCACTTAGCTAGTTTCTAGTTAGCTTTAGCTTGTTTTTGTTTAGCAAAGATCCTTCTTTGTCTAGTCCATGTTGCCTAAGTTCATAAAAATTCGAGTTTTATTCCGTTTTCCGCCTCCCCGTAAGCACCGGGGTGGGCAACGTGGACTTACACATCCAATACCTCTGTATTGCGATAACAATGGAGCTGTGGCTTTGGCCAAGGAACCCAGGTCCCATCAGAAGTCCAGACATATTCTGAGGCGGTATCACCTGATCAGGGAGATAGTTGATCGCCGGGAGATCGAGTTCAGGAGAGTAGATACGAAGGACAACACTGCGGATCCACTCACGAAGGCCATTCCCCAGATACAGTTTGAGAGATTATTCGGGATGCTAGGTATGAGATACTACAGCAGCCGGCATTAGTGCAAGTGGGAGATTGTTAGTTATGTATATGCCCTAGAGGCCATTGTTGTACATATGATATATATTATGATGGATGCTTGGATATATATAGAGAGGACTTTCTTGCTCGTCATGATAGTATGCTATTTGGTTTCACTTTATCTTAACATGTTGACTTGTACTGGTTTACTGTCTTACTCTCACATGTTGATAAAGCCCTTAGGATCTGTACTCGACTACTGGGACTATGATGAGATCATACTAGTGGGGCCATGGTAGTCGATGAGTACATCCTATAACTATTCCTAGTCGAGGGTATATCGAGACAGGGAATCGATACACCAGAGTAAACTAGCGTATATGCATCTTGACCCATATGATGGGCGATGGATGATCCCATATCCATCGGTGTTTGACATTAGAGATGGTGTACGGGTGCTCAGTGGAGACTGGATACACTGGACGGACTCGCCGAGAACTCCCAGATGGTTCCACACGTCAGATGGCAGTTCTCCGGTGACACTGGTACAGGGTAGTCTGTAGACCCGAGATCGTCATAGAGTCTTGTGTGATTCCCACTGTGCTTTGATTTTCACCTTACCACGTCCAAGAGGGCGTGCAAAACGGTGGCTTTTGGGTGCAGTCCCGAATCACATGGAGGCAATGAGCGATAGGAGGGGATTCGTCTCTCCCGGGATAGGGAGTTGATGTTGTGCTGTGTTCGATTGGCTATAACTGGAAGTCCCTGGCCAGGGCTGATATAGAGATTTACTGGTAAGTGTTACTAGTAGTTTCTCGACCTGTTATGAGCCTCAAATCGACACGACTTATCGGTTACTGGGGTCTGACGCATACCACCCCTAGACTTGATATGCGACATATCAGACAAACAGACCGGACTGTACGGGAGTGTTACTGATTGGATTCAGAGGAGAACGTATAGGCTAGCTTGTTGATCTTCTGATCGCTCAATACCTAGGTGGCTGTTACGTTTAGCTGACCGCTTGCAGCTTGTGGGTGTTTGATATGATCATCACCTGCTACCGGCGTATTGACGATTCTTTTGAGTCCTACACAGGGGTTTCTTGGCTCAGGAAAAACGGAGTAGAGGCACATATGTGATATGTGCAGGACCGAGGATAATGCGATATGAGATACCGTATTATATTCTCGCGATATTTAGATATGAACCGGGTCATCGGATCAAGTGTTGATTCGATGAATCGGTACATGATATATTAGTCGGTTATATTCGATATAGCCGGATTGTCGGATCAAGTGTTGATTCTATGATTTAATGTATAATAATATATATGATATATTGTATTACATTATCTAATATTGGCTCGCTTTATTATTTCATTTTCTCACCGGATAATATATTGATATATATGCGATATATATTAATTGCATTATATTCTTTTGTTATAAATATATAATATATATGTGATATATATTATAGTAACATGATATGATTAATAATGAAACATGTTTAGTGATGATAAAATGAGATTAGGGTTTGATTAGGGTTAGCTCCTTCTTGCACATTCTAGAAGGAATTCCTTTTGTCTTGGTTAAGATATTATGGTTGATATTTATCCATGACTCATTTTTTAACCTAAGAAAACCCTAGCTCTAGTTTATTCTCTACAAAGGTTATCCTTATCATCCTTGACCATGGTTCCATGATCAATCATATATTCACTTCTACTATTCATCACAAAAGGATTAACTCTTTTTCCATCATCTTCTTCTCTCTTTAGCTTTGAGAAAGCTTACTAGTTATTCATTTTGTGATGATTTCTTATGAGAAAATGATATAAAAAGAAAACATATATACTACTCCATCATCCTCATCTAATCTAGCCCATTATATTAGGGTGTTCACCTCATTAGAGTGAGAGAGCTTGAGTTATAGCAACTTCGAAGTAGATCATCGGAGAAACGGAACACTACAAGCTAGCATGGATCGTTCGAGTCGTGGAGCCTCTCTTGAGTCTGGGAGATCGTGGATCACGGCGAAGGGACTTCTACTCGGAGCTTATGAAGTGAAGGACCGGACTACAAAGGTTGTAATCCCTCACACTTAGTAGTAAAGATGTTTACTTGCATGTTAAACCTTAATAATCTAGCAAAGATCCCATCTTTGGGTTGTTCGGCACGTCTAAAATTTTATTCGGGCATGGTTGATGCCTTTTGAACCCTCACAAGAATGCCTTGGAACCCTACAATCTCATACTCAACCATCCCATAAAAGTCTCTACTGGGAAATAGGCCTTTGTGAGTGGATCCGCGCTGTTGTCCTCTGTGTCTACTCTCCTAACCTTGATCTCCCTGGAGATCAACCATCTCCATGATCAGGTGATACTGCCTTAGAATATGTCTGGATCTTTGATGGGACGGGGGGGTTCCTAGGCATAAGCCACAACTCCATTGTCACATAATGGTAGGAACGAAGTTCATCTCATGAACTAATATATATCCAGACTGCCTCTTTGGTAGTATCCTTAGTAACGATGTATATTGCCTTTAATCGTCTAGTATGTCACGGTATCTAGCTTGGAACTCTTCCAACATACTGTCCCTCTACTGAGGGTAAAGACAATGCTTGTGACTGAGATTCAGTCGACCTTACCACCCTGGAACCATTCCAGTTATTCTCCCCAGGATCGATTGATACCATCTCACTACTGTAGGGTTCCTAGGCACGCTAATGAGGTCTCACAAGGCATCAACCATGCCAATTTCTAATTTTAACGGTGCCGAGAAACCCTAACAGGATCGTTGGCTAGAAGTTTAGGCGACAAAGAAACTAGCTAACAACTTAGCTAAAGAGAAACGGAAATACAACCTTTGTAGATCCGGTCCTCCACCTCCATAGCTCCGCAATGAACTCTCCTCGCTGTCAACCCCAAATCTTAACTAGCTTAAGACATGGGCTCTTCCCTTTCCATATCACATATGAAGTGGTAGGCAACTGATTTGATTTTAACCCTATTCAATAGGTATGCAGCTTCTCAAGTGCATAAGTCCCAAAAGAAAAAAGGTAACTCTGTAGTACTCATCATAGAGCACACCATATCAAATAGGGTGTATCTGCTCTGCCCCGATATACCATCGTGCTATGGTGTATACAGAGGAGTAATGTTGAAAGAGAATCTCATTTTCCTTTAGAATAGTCCAGGATTTCCGTGCTCAAGTATTCTTCTCCTTGATCTCATCAAAGGACATAATACTTATACCCGTATTTTGGTTCTCTACTTCTATCTTATATTCTGTGAATATCTCAAAAGGTTCAGACTTGTGTTTCAACAGGAACATATGTCTGAATCTCGAGAGATTATCAGAGAATGTAATGAAGTACAAAGAACCGGTCCTGGCATCTGTAGACTGGGGACCTTATCAACATGTATCATCCCAAGAGTTTACTAACTCTTTCTCTGTTTCCAATAAACAGGGCTATGGTCATCTAATCTTTGTGACATGACTGGCAAGTTTTCATAAGATGTAAATTCAAACTGATTTAAATATGCATCTAAATGTAACTTAGCTAGTCGGGTCGCATTGATATGACCTAGTCTACAAAGCCTCAAGAAGGATTCGTTCATTTCTGAACTCTTCTTCTTGTGTGTGTTCCATATACTAAAAACTATAGTTTGATTTAGAACATCAATGCTTTTAGATAACGAGCCTGAACCGATCAACTTTTGATATAGGAAATGTTCAAAACATTATCCAACAATACAAAATTTTACCATTTCTTTACTAATAAAGAGACCGATATAATTTTGTATATCAGGTTCGGTATCTAATAACATTCGTTCAGAATCAATGTATCGGTAATACAGGGTGACAGTGACCAACAGACTTGGCTGCAACACTTGCCCCGTTTTCTGCCTCATGAAACTTATCACCCGTTCTCAGTTTTTCTACCTTTTTGTAGCCCTATGTAATAGATTACATATCTGGGATCCTGATCCGGTATCATATACCATTTTGATGTGGAGGATGCTGAGAAACAGTTCTGTATAATGAACACACCCGAAGATGATGCATCAGCATGCACTCTCTTCGTTTGGGCGGCACGGGAAATTTGGTATTCCCCAATTTCCTGCTCTGTCTTATAACTATTATAAGTTGGAGCGGGACCAACGTTCCCCAGCACAGTATAACAAGCGGGTTCGGTCAATAATCCGTATTATTATCTTGATTAAGGCGTGATATGGTCGCTACCAGGAGAGAGAGAGAGAAGAAAACACTCAGCGTGCGCTCTGTCAAGAATAGATTGGTTATTATTTTATCTAATCAGGATGGCTCCCACTGTTTTTATCAAATCTTCTTTCAAACCCTAAAAGGAAAGACTAGCCGGGATTAATTACACGCTACAAGTTCGCAAATCTTTCAGCCAGGCCAGTGTCGGTACTTTGAGGGAGGTCCCCCGTGCTTTCGCACGAACCTAATTAATGTAAACCTCGTTTTCCCAGAGGCGTAACCCCGTTGACACATTTCTAGACACCTACTTGATCGGCTAATTGTAATGTGTAAAACTCTCCCAGGAGTAACTCTTACTCGCAGCGGGTATCGGGATCCAACTATCTCATAGAAGGTATGCAATCTCATTGCAAATTTCAACACTTGAAATTCCCGATAATGTTTCGCCCCTAGTGTCCTATGACCTTGACGGAGGCCAAACTACCCATAGTCCGCTAGTCAAGTTCAACCCGTCATTTCCTGATTGAATTAAACCCACCCGCACGACCCTTGACGGAGGCCAAACAACGCCGTACGAATACCCTAATCCAATCGCATCATATGCTAGCAGATAAGCACTAGTTAGCTACCGTACACTACGCCTTGACGGAGGCCAAACTACCGCAGCACGAATACTAACTAGTACTTATTTGAAATGATGGAGGGCTACGACAGGTTTTCTGAAAACCTATTGCGTAATGAACTTGATATCGTTGTAGGATCGAATGAATTTTGAAATGGAGTGTTTTTGAGGCTTTTATAGTTTTGCTAAAGGAGTCACTCCCGGTGAAGGGATCGTCGGTCCTTTCCTCGTCGAATGAGGTGCGGGATATATCATATATATCACTGTGCAAAGCAAAAACTCTTAAAAGCAATCAAAAGACAAACCGAATGTGTAGCATCTGCCAGTTATTGCTAAATGAGTCACTCCCGGTGAAGGGATCTCGGTCCTTTCCTCATCGAATAAGGTGCAGGATATATCATATATATCACTGTGCAAAGCAAAAACTGTAGCTACCTGTTTTATTTTGAAATTCAATTCTACAACATCTTAGGTTTCTTTTATATCATTAATCTCATTAATGAAGTCCCATCATTTAAGTACCTAAACATCACAGATAAATACGACGTACACTTATGCCATCCGCATTCGCCTCGATGTCCCCTCGTGTACCGTTAGGTTAGGTAACTAACGGCAGAGCAGAGCAGGGCTAGCACGGGTGTAAACATAAGTAACGTCTATATAATATATCATATATACTATATACTGTATCTATCACAGAACATCACATGATCACATCACAGATATCGCAGCAAAAGAATCATATGAAATATTGGATATACTAGGTCGTCCGTGTTTTCAATACGAGCCAGTATAAAACATGGATTCCACGGTCGTGATGAATAGCCAAACCCATACCCCTAGACCCCTACGAGAGCGGCAAGCAACCCTACCAATTCTAGAGTTAGGAGACCCGGACTCGACTCCTCGAGTTGGTCTCCCACTGGACTCCAGAACCCGGTTACTTGTGCCCTCCTCCTTGGGTCTATCCTAGTGCGGAAAAGAAAATAATATACAAATGGTGACAACATCCGCAACCTGGAAGTGCCCCAATGAAAGAATATTACATACAAGTTTTTACATGAATGAAAATGAAAAACACTCATCTCACATAAAAACTCCCGGCTATTCAAACACGACGATCCAATATAACATATCCAGCAACACATAACATCACATGTCATCAACGTAAGTAAATATGCGCATCCCAATTGTCGTTGACATATAGCAACGAAACCGGCGATATCACATATTACACTTACGGTCACAGAAAAGAAAGTGTAAAACTACAACAGTTGGAATCCGCAATCTCTTTAGACATCGCATGCCTAATCAAATGAATTACTTAGACATCGCATGCCTAACAATTATAAACCCCGCATTTTAGTCTTAAAATCGAAAACACTTTTCAATATCAAGTCGGGCAATTCAACAAGATTCCCGACATCCTGATCGAATGCTCGTCGCAAACTTCAGTAGGCGGCCGCACCCCCGACGCCGTCGACGAAGTGCACCAAGGCGGAACACCGCTGCCGTGAGCACCCGAACGGATGCTTTCGGCGACGGGGTTCTCCTACAGTCACTTGGTTGGGGCTATGGAGTGAGGCTGTCTATTATGTTTACTCGGCGAATATCCGCGTACACTACGTGATTGCGACGGACTTTTGATCACATCAAAATTCCGTAGCAACCGATCAAGTGAGACTAAACTGCTATGTTTATAACATTCATTCAGTTATCTCATAACTAGTTGTGAATTCCAATTATTGTATCACATTCCGGATAAAATAGAAAATTTTAAACTTTTCGATCGAACAGTCGAACACCCAAGTTTTCCCGATACAGCTCAACACATGAAATAAGTCTAACAGCATTCAGTTCGTGCCTCAGTACCAACGGTCCAGCCGTAGAAGGGTCAAGCCAACGCCTCACATGTGGCACGCTGTACTGCCCCAAACCCGAAGGTTCAAAGGGCAGTTCAAGACGGTCACATAATCGAGTTAAGGTTTGTTGTCTTCTAGAGGGTCCATCGAGTTACTTGCACTACTTAGAACGTCTTTAAACCACGGAAAAATCCAACACTTGGAAATTTCCCGACAGGGGAAAAATTGGGTATTTATATCCGGTCGAACTTTTTAACATATTCAAAAATTATCCGGAATCCACATAGACAAAATCTGATACTCCGATCGAAACACCGGATCCCCAAAACAACCCCAGAAAATTCAACTCTTGAATAAATATTAAAAATTCCCAGAAAACTCAGCATCTGAAAAAAAGAATTACTGTGCAAATTTTAATGGCTGACGTCAAACATTAGCCGCGGAACCGCCGCATAAGCTAGGCTTATGCCGCGGTTCCGCCGCGCATTAGAGGGATCATGAGATAAATTTTTTAAGCATTTTTAATCTGGAAAAAACCCAGTTTTTGGAAAAAGTCCAGAGAGCTTGTAAAAGTTAGGGTTTCGGGTTCGATCGGGTTTCAAACATCGTCTAAGCATCGCTTAAGGCTCTAGCTAGGCTCTGATACCACTGTAGGATTCCTAGGCACGCTAATGAGGTCTCACAAGGCATCAACCATGCCAATTTCTAATTTTAACGGTGCCGAGAAACCCTAACAGGATCGTTGGCTAGAAGTTTAGGCGACAAAGAAACTAGCTAACAACTTAGCTAAAGAGAAAACGGAAATACAACCTTTGTAGATCCGGTCCTCCACCTCCATAGATCCGCAATGAACTCTCCTCGCTGTCCAAATGAAATCCCGGGCTCTAGCGTCGGCTTCATTGGAGAAATAGGCGGGCAAGGTCGTCGGCTTCGTGCCGAAGATGATCTACGTCGAGGCATCACTAGATCAAGCTCCAACTTCACCAAGTCAAGAAACTTGTGAAGAAAACACACTCTACTACTTGGCAAGAGGTAGAGGATGAAGAAATAGGAAGTGGGTAGACTTTAGAATTGGATTTCTCACTCATTTCATCAAGTCACCATTGATGAAGTCTAGCTTCTTCATCTTGAAGAAGAAGAAGAAGAAGATGATAATGTTATGATAAGTTAATTAGAAAATAGAAAAGAAAAGAATACTTATCATAAACCAACCATGGTCAAGTGTAGAGAATTGACTAGGGTTAAGTGGAATGGTTAGGGTTAAGCATGAGACAAAATGGTCACTAAGTCAAAGCTTCATGAAGCTTCATAATAGAAACAAAGTTAGCAACCATTTTTCTCTTTATGCTTTTTATTTTCCATAAAGAATAAATAAATAAATGAATAAGAAAGTGAAAGGAAAACCCTAACCATTACACAACCATGGTTTAATCTTTACACATGCTCAAGTTAGCATGTATCATCAAACATGATACATACTTGTGTACAAAAGTATATCACATATACAATGTGCACAATCCAAGTGAGAAAATCCATTTAAAGTGAACCAATACTAGTTAATGCAAAGTAATATATCAAATATATAATTATGCATTAAATCATTAAATCAACACTTGATTTAATGATCCGGTCATATCGCATATAACCGACTAATATTAACAGTAACAACTTATCGAATCAACACTTGATCCGATAACCCGGCTATATCAACCGATCAATGTCACAAATCACGAGAATTGAATGCAGTATCACATACTGGTATCATTCTCGGTCCCGCACATATCTCATATGCGCTCCTATTTCGTTTCGCTTGAGCCAGGAAACCTCTGTGTAGGACTCTAAAGACTCGTCAATACGCCGGCAGCAGGTGATGATCATATCAAACACCCACAAGCCGCAAGCGGTCTGCTAAACGTAACGGCCACCCGGGTATTGAGCGATCAGAAGATCAACGAGCAAGCCCGCTCACACTCCTGTGAATCCAACCAGTAACACTTACCGTACAGTCCGGTCTGATCGTCTGATATGTCGCATATCTTGCCTAGGGGTGGTAAACGTCAGACCCCAATAGCTCGATAAGTCGTGTCGATACGAGGTCTATAACAGTTCGAGAAACTACTGGTAACACTTACCAGTAAATCTCAGCAACCCTGGCCAGGGATTTCCGGTTATAGCCAATCGAACACAGCGCAACATCAACTCCCTATACCGGGAGAGACGAATCCCCTCCTATCGCTCATTGCCTCCATGTGACTCGGGACTGTACCCAAAAGCCACCGTTTTGCACGCCCTCTTGGACGTGGTAAGGTGGAAATCAAAGCACAGTGGGAATCACGCAAGACTCTATGACGATCTCGGGTCTACAGACTAACCTGTACCAGTGTCACCAGAGAACTGCCATCTGACGTGAGGTATAATACCATCTGGGAGTTCTCGGCGAGTCCGTCCAGTGTACCCAGTCTCTACTGAGCACCCGTATATCATCTCCGATGTCAAACACCAATGGATATGGGATCATCCATCTCCCATCTAGATGGGTCGAGAAGGTATACGCTAGTCTACTCTGGTATATCGATGCCCCGTCTCGATACACCCACGACTAGGGACCTTGAAGGATGTACTTATGGACTACCATGTCCCCACTAGTATGATCCGCATCATAGTCCAGGTAGTCAAGTACACATCCTAAGGGCTTTACCAACATGTAACAGAGAGACAATCAGTATACACGTTAAGGTAAAGAGTAACCAGATAGCATACTATCATGTCGAGCAAGAAAGTCCTCCCTATATATGTCCCAGTATCCACTACAATATACATCCTATGTACAGTAATGGCCTCTAGGGCATACAAATTACTAACAACTACACCTAGTGAGAATCCTAATATCCAATTAGATCTATCTCATAGATCCAAAATCCAGGATTCAGGAGGTATCACCTTGATCCTATATGGAGAATCCTTGTGATAAGAGGAGATTGACTGAGCGTAGCATAGGAAACTCCTTTCCTATCAAGAGTATGCCATCCACGTACAATACGAGGATTACCACCATACTCTCTACTACCTTTTTGTATATACAAGGTTCGTCTATCATTTTGATGAAGTCAAAATCTTTGACTACCACATCAAAATAGACGTTCCAACTCCGCGATGCTTGCTTTTTCCCATAAAGCAACTTGCACACGTTTCCGCTGCTCCCACTGTCTATGAAGCCCTCTGGCTGTGTACTTATAGATGCTCTCTTCTAAATCACTATTTAGAAAAGAAGTCATGACACCCAACCGCCAGATATCGTAGTTATGGTATGTAGCAATGGCAAGTAGGATCTGGATGGACTTAAGCATAGCTTTGAAAGTATTAACATTTCCATGTACACCAAGTAATCTTCTCAAGATATACTTTCTTCTGATGGGGATTTAACCCTTCAGATAAAGCAACCAAAGTCCATACTTTGTTGGTGTATATGGATTCCATCTCAGATCGCTAAGCATCCAGCCATTCTTACAGAGTCCGCACTCTTGATGGCCTGCTCCAAACAAGTTGGGTCATCATCTCATGATGCAATCCTCGCTCCCACTGTCATAGAGAAGCCGGAGTATCTTTCAGGTGGATGAGGAACCCTACTAGATCGGCGGAGAGGCTGAGGTTCGTTAGAAACTATTGAATCCTTCGGGTTTACCAAATCATCAGCTGCAGTTTGTATAGCTGGAACTTTTTCCAGTTCTACCTCATGACCACTAATTTCTTCACAAGAAATTCCCTTTCCAAAATGTGGCATGCTGAGAAACAAAACACCTTTTGCTCCCTAGTTTGGTAGAAGATATTCCCTTGCGAATGCTTGGGATATCCAACAAACTTCCGCAGAACTGACCTTGCCTCGAGTTTGTACGGATTTTGCTTTTAGACATAGGCCGAACAACCCCAAATCTTAACATCCTTAAGAGATGGGCTCTTTTCATACCATATCACATATGGAGTGGTAGGCACCTGATTTGGTTGGAACCCTATTTAATAGGTATGCAGCTTCTCAAGTGCATAACCCCCAAAAGGAAATATGTAACTCAGTAGTACTCATCATAGAGCATACCTTATCACATAGGGTGCGATTGCTCTACCCCGATATACCAACATATTGTGGTGTATACGGAGGAGTAATGCTGAGAGAGAATCTCATTCTCCTTTAGAATAGTCCAAGAATCTCGTGCTCAAGTATTCTCCTCCCTGATCACATCAAAGGACATAATACTTATACCCGTTTTGGTTCTCTACTTCTAAAGTACATAGAACCAGTCCTGGCATGTGCAGACCGAGGACCTTACATACATCATCATGTATCTATCCCAAGAGTTCAGTAACTCTTTCTCTGTTTCCAATAAATGGAGCTGTGGTCATCTTATCTTTGTGACATGACTGGCAAGTTTCACAAGATGTAAATTCAAACAGATTTAAATATGCATCTCTATGTAACTTAGCTAGTCGGGTCGCATTGATATGACCTTGTCTACAATGCCTTAAGAAGGATTCGTTCATTTCTGAACTCTTCCCCTTGTGTGTGTTCTGTACATTATGAACTGTGGTTTGATTTAGAACGTTTATGCTTTTAGATAACATGCTTGAACTGATCAACTCTTGATATAGGAAATGTTCAAAACATTATCCAACAATACAAAATTATATCCTTCTTTATTAAATAAAGATATTGATATGATGTTGTATATCAGGTTCGGTATCTAATAACATTCGTTCAGAATCAATGTATTTTGTAATACAGGGTGATAACTGCCAACAAACTTGGCTGCAACACTTGCACCATTTCCAACTCTTGAAACTTATCACCCGTTCTCAGTTCTCTACCTATCTTTAGCCCATGTAACATATAACATATGTGGGATCCTGATCCCGTATTTCATACCCAGGACGTAAAGGATACTGAGAAACAGTTCTCGGTAATGAACACACCCGAAGAAGATGCGTCAGCATGCACTTTCTTTGTTTGGGCGGCACGGGAATCCTGGTAATCCCCTATTTCCTGCTCGGTCTTATAACAATTATAAGTTGGAGCGGGACTAACGTTCCCCAGCTCAGTAAAATAAGCGGGTTCGGTCAATACATCCGTATCATTATCTTGATTAAGGCGTGACATGGTCGCTACCTAGAGAGAGAGAGAGAAGAAAACACTCAGCGTATGCTCTTGCAAGATTAGATTGGTTATTAATATATCTAATCAGGATGGCTCCCACTGTTTTAGTCAAATCTTCCTTCAAACCCTAAAAGGAAAGACCAGCCGGGATTAATTACACGCTACAAGTTCGCCAATCTTTCAGCCAGGCTAGTGCCGGTACTTTGAGGGAGGTTCGCCGTGCTTTCGCACGGACCTAATTAAAGTAAACCTCATTTTCCCAGAGGCTTAACCCCGTTGACACCTTTCTAGACACCTACTTGATTGGCTAATTGTAATGTATAAAACTCTCCCAGGAGTAACTCTTACTCGCAGCGGGTATCGGGATCCATGTATCTTATAGAAGGTATGCAATCTCATTGCAAATTTCAACACTTGAAATCCCCGATAATATTTTGTACCCCTAGCGTGCTATGACCTTGACGCATGCCAAACAACCCAGAGTCTGCTAGTCAAGTTCAACCCGTGTATTTCTTGATTGAATTAAATCCACCCGTACGACCCTTGACGCATGCCAAACAACGCCGTACGAATACCTTAATCCAATCACATCTTATGTTGCAGATAAATACTAATCAGCTACCGTACACTACGCCTTGACGCATGCCAAACTACCATAGCACGAATACTAAATAATACTTATCTGAAATAACGGAGGGCTACGCAGGTTTTTCTGAAAACCATGAGCGTAATGAACTTGATATTGTTGTAGAAACAAGTGATTTTGAAAAGGAGTGTTTTTGAGGCTTTTCTAGTTTCGCTAAAGAGGTCACTCCCGGTGAAGGGATTGAAAGGTTCCTAGGCACTCTAGTAAGGTCTCATGAAGCATTGAACATGCCAAATTTAAATTTTTAGTGCCGAGAAACCCTAGACTACGGATCTTTAACTAGATGTTTTAGGCGAAACGAAAACTAGTTAACTATTTAACTAAAAGTCGGAAACTACAACCTTTGTAGATCCGGATTTCCGCCTCCTTAGCTCCACGTGGTGATGTCCTCGCTGTCCATCATGAATCCTTGACTCGATCAACGGCTTCATCGGGAAAGCAAGCGGAATAGCTCGTCGGCTTTGTGTCAAAGACGATCTACGTCGAGGTTGCACAAACTCAAGCTCCGACTTCACAAACTTGTGAAATTTGTGAAGTAAACACACTCTACAACTTGGCTAGAGGTAGAGGGTGAAGAAATAGGAGATGGGTTCTCTTTAGATTTGGATTTAACTCACTAGAAATGAAGTTGCCATTAAAGGCCTCAAGCTTTTTCTTTTAAGAAAATGAAGAAGAAGATGAGCTCAAGAAGAAATTATGATAAGTCTTATATTGAAAATAAATTTTAAATCAAATACTTATCATAACTTGAACTAGGGTTAAGTGTAGAGAATTAACCATGGTCACTTTGATGGGTTAGGGTTAAGCATGAAGATAAGGATGGTTGCTAAAGTCAAAGCTTCATGAAGCTTCAACAAAATGACAAAGAAAGCCACCATCCTCATCTTATTCTTTTCCAAATAAATAAATAAATAAATAAATAAATAAATGAATATGCAAAACCCTAATTATCAAATTAACCATGGATTAATTTTATACACTTAACTAAATGATCAAGTATCATCAAATATGATACAAAAAGTGCACGAAAGTATATCACATATACAATGTGCAATCCTAGTGAGAAAAATCCGTTTAAAGTGAACCAATACTAGTCAATGCAATGCAATATATCAAATATATAATTATGCATTAAATCATTAAATCAACACTTGATTCAATGATCCGGTCATGTCGCACATAACCGACTAGTATTCAATGCATCGATTTATCGAATCAATGATTCGATAACTAGGTCATATCGAATATAACCAATCGAAACATATATCGCGAGAATGAAATGCGGTATCACATACACGCATTATTCTCGGTCCTGCACATATCTCATATGCGCTCCTATTTCGTTTCGCTTGAGCCAGGAAACCTCTGTGTAGGACTCTAAAGACTCGTCAATACGCCGGTAGCAGATGATGATCATATCAGGCACCCACAAGCCGCAAGCGGTCTGCTAAACGTAACGGCCACCCGGGTATTGAGCGATCAGAAGATCGACGAGCTAGCCCGCTCACACTCCTGCGAATCCGACCAGTAACACTTACCATACAGTCAAGTCTCTTCGTCTGATACGTCGCATATCAAGTCTAGGGGTGGTATACGTCAGACCCCAATAACCCGATAAGTCGTGCCGATATGAGGCTCGTAACGGGTCGAGAAACTACTGGTAACACTTACCAGCAAATCTCTGATCAGCCCTGGCCAGGGACTTCCCTGTTACGGCCAATCGAGCACTGCGCAACATTAACTCCCAATACCGGGAGAGACGAAACCCCTCCTATCGCTCATTGCCTCCATGTGACTCGGGACTGTACCCAAAGACCACCATTTTGCACGCACTCATGGACGTGGTAAGGTGGAGATCAAAGCACAGTGGGAATCACACAAGACTCTATGACGATCTCGGGTCTACAGACTAACCTGTATAAGTGTCACCTGAGAACTGCCATCTGACGTGAGGTATAATACCATCTGGGAGTTCTCGGCGAGTCCGTCCAGTGTACCCAGTCTCCACTGAGCACCCGTATACCATCTCTGATGTCAAACACCAATGGATATGGGATCATCCATCGCCCATCACATGGATCGAGAAGCGTATACGCTAGTCTACTCTGGTATATCGATGCCCTGTCTCGATTACACCCACGACTAGGGACCTTGAAGGATGTACTTATGGACTACCATGTCCCCACTAGTATGATCTGCATCATAGTCCAGGTAGTCAAGTACAAATCCTAAGGGCTTTACCAACATGTAACTATAAGACAGTATAAAGAGACTAGTGTACATGTTAAGATAAATGGTAACCAGATAGCATACTATCATGTCGAGCAAGAAAGTCATCTCTATATATGTCCAAGCATCCAATATAATATACATAATCTGTACAATACTGGCCTCTAGGGCATACATACAACTAACAATCTCCCACTTGCACTAGGGCCAGCTGCTGTAGTATCTCATACCGAGCATCCCGAAGAGTCTCTCAAACTGTATCTGGGGAATGGCCTTCGTGAGTGGATCCGCGGTGTTGTTCTTCGTGTCAACTCTCCTGACCTCGATCTCCCGGCGATCAACTATCTCCCGGATCAGGTGATACCGCCTCAGAATATGCCTGGACCGCTGATGGGACCTGGGTTCCTTGGCCAAAGCCACCGCTCCATTGTTATCACAATACAAAGGTATTGGATGCTCAATGGATGGAACCACTCCAAGTTCAGTAATGAACTTCTTGACCCAGACAGCTTCTTTAGCAGCATCGTTGGCAGCGATGTATTCAGCCTCCATCGTCGAGTCTGCCACGGTTTCCTGCTTGGAACTCTTCCAGCTTACCGCCCCTCCGTAAAGGGTAAAGACAAAACCCGACTGCGACTTAGAGTCGTCCTTATCACTCTGGAAGCTCGAATCGGTAAAGGACTCCACTTGGAGTTCTCCGTTACCATACACCAAGAACATATCTCTAGTCCTTCGCAAGTACTTGAGAATGCTCTTCACAGCTGTCCAGTGACTCTCTCCAGGATCAGCTTGATACCTGCTCACTACACTTAGTGAGTATGCTACATCGGGTCTGGTACATAGCATCGCATACATGATAGAGCCTACTGCCGAAGCATAGGGTATCCCTTGCATGCGAGCTCTCTCCAAATCAGTCTTGGGAGACATCTCTTTGGAGAGAGTGACTCCAGAGATCGTGGGCAAGTTCCCACGCTTGGACTCTTCCATACTAAACCTCTTTAGTATGGTGTCAATGTACCTGGATTGGGACAATCCCAAAATCCGTTTGGATCTATCTCTATAGATCCTGATTCCCAATATGCAGGAGGCATCACCAAGATCTTTCATTGAGAATCTTTGTGATAAGAAGAGCTTGACCGATTGCAGCATAGGAATATCATTTCCTATCAAGAGTATGTCGTCCACGTACAATACGAGGAAGACAACCTTACTCTCTGCCACCTTCTTGTAGATACAAGGTTCATCTGGATTTTTGACGAAATCAAACTCTTTGATAACGACGTCAAAGCAGATGTTCCAACTCCGCGATGCTTGCTTTAATCCATAAATGGATTTAAGCAGCTTGCACACCTTCCCGCTGCTCCCACTGTCTACGAAGCCCTCTGGCTGAGTCATGTACACGCACTCTTCTAAATCACCATTTAGAAAGGCGGTCTTAACATCCATTTGCCAGATTTCGTAGTCATGAAAGGCAGCAATGGCAAGCATGATTCGGATGGATTTAAGCATAGCCACTGGAGAAAAGGTCTCGTCATAGTCCACACCTGGTCTTTGACGAAAACCCTTTGCTACTAGTCTAGCTTTGAAAGTCTCCACTTTCCCATCTACACCAAGTTTCTTCTTAAAGATCCACTTGCTCCCAATGGGTTTTACCCCTTCAGGAGCAACTTCCAAAGTCCATACTTTGTTGGTGTACATGGAATCCATCTCGGACCGCATAGCATCCAGCCATTTCACTGAGTCCCCACTCGTGATGGCCTGCTCGAAGCTAGTTGGGTCATCATCCTCCATGATGCAATCCTCGCTCCCACCGTCCATGAGAAAACCGTAGTATCTCTCAGGTTGGCGAGGAACCCTACTAGATCGGCGGAGTGGCTGGGGTTCATCGGGAACTACGGAATCCTCTGGTTCCACCAGATCTTCTGTTGTAGCTTTTGCAGCTGGAACCTCTTCCAGTTCTACCTCATAACCACTATTCTCTTTTTCAAGAAATTCCTTTTCTAAAAAGGTGGCATGCCGAGAAACAAACACTCTTTGTTCCTCAGGGTGGTAGAAGATATACCCTTGAGAATTCTTGGGATATCCTACAAATTTGCATAGAACAGACCGTGCCTCGAGTTTGTCCGGATTTTGTCGTTTGACATAGGCTGGACAACCCCATATCTTAACATAGTTAAGACTTGGTCTCTTCCCTTTCCATATCTCATATGGAGTGGTAGGCACAGATTTGGTGGGGACCATATTCAATAGATGTATGGCTGTCTCAAGCGCATACCCCCAGAAGGAAATAGGTAACTCAGCTGTGCTCATCATAGAGCGCACCATATCTAATAAAGTGCGGTTCCTCCGTTCTGATACACCGTTGTGCTGTGGTGTATATGGAGGAGTCAGTTGAGAGAGAATCCCATTCTCTTTTAGGAAGTCCAGGAATTCATTGCTCAAGTATTCACCTCCTCGATCAGATCGAAGGATTTTAATACTTTTTCCGGTTTGGTTTTCGACTTCTTGTTTATATTCTCTAAATTTCTCAAAAGCTTCAGACTTGTGTCTTATCAAGTACACATGTCCGTATCTTGAGAGATCGTCAGTGAATGTAATGAAGTACGAAGAACCATCCCTGGCATGTGTAGACATGGGACCACATACATCGCTATGTATTAGTCCCAAGAGTTCAGTAACTCTTTCTCCGTGTCCCGTAAACGGAGTTTTGGTCATCTTGCCCTTGAGACATGACTGGCAAGTGTCATAAGATGAAAATTCAAAAGGTTTCAAATATCCATCCTTATGCAACTTAGCCAGTCGTGTCACATTGATGTGACCCAGTCTACAATGCCACAAGAAGGATTCGTTGAGTTCAGAACTCTTCCTCTTGTGTGTGCTTGTTATGCTCAGAACTGTTGATTGGTTTAGAACATAAATGCCATTGCACAACGTGCCTGATCCAACCAACTTTTGGTTATGGAAAATGTTCATAACATTGTCCTGTAATACAAAATTATATCCCTCTTTACTCAATAAAGAGACCGATATAATGTTGCATATCAGGTTCGGCATGTAATAGCATTCGTTCAGAACCAATGTATTACCAGTTGGTAATACAAGGTGATATTCCCCAACAGTCTTAGCTGCAACAATTGCACCATTTCCAACTCTAATGTCTTTATCACCTTCTCCAAGTTCTCTACCTTTCCTTAGCCCATGTAACTGATTACATATATGGGATCCTGACCCGGTATCTAATACCCAGGACGTAGAGCAAATGGAGAAACAGTTCTCAGTAACGAACACACCCGAAGAAAATGCATCAGCATGTACTTTCTTCATTCGGGTGGCATGAGAATCCTGGCATTCCCCTATATCCTGTTCATTCCT
Source organism: Agapanthus africanus (assembly GCA_030015575.1). Taxonomy (NCBI): domain Eukaryota; kingdom Viridiplantae; phylum Streptophyta; class Magnoliopsida; order Asparagales; family Amaryllidaceae; genus Agapanthus; species Agapanthus africanus. The sequence goes on along the minus strand of JASDDO010000016.1, from coordinate 265,646,524 downwards.
ATAACTCTTATAGGAAAGAACGGAACCAACGTTCCCCAGCACAGTATAACATGCGGGTTCGGTCAATACATCCATATTATTATCTTGATTAAGGCATGAACTGGTCGCTACCTGGAGAGAGAGAGAAGAAAACACTTTAGCGTATGCTCGTGCAAGATCAGATTGGTTTTTATCTTATCTAATCAGGATGGCTCCCACTGCTTTTTATCAAATCTTCCTCCAAACCCTAAAAGGAAAGACTAGCCGGGATTAATTACACACTACAGGTTCGCCAATCTTTCAGCCAGGCCAGTGTCGGTACTTTGAGGGAGGTCCCCCGTGCTTTCGCACGAACCTAATTAATGTAAACCTCGTTTTCCCAGAGGCGTAACCCCGTTGACACCTTTCTAGTCACCTACTTGATCAGCTAATTGCAACGTGTAAAACTCTCCCAGGAGTAACTCTTACTCGCAGTGGGTATCGGGATCCAACTATCTCATAGAAGGTATGCAATCTCATTGCAAATTTCAACACTTGAAATTCCCGATAATATTTTGCCCCTAGCGTGCTATGACCTTGACGAAAGCCAACAAACCACAGCCCGCTAGTCAAGTTCAACCCGTACATTTCTTGACTGAATCAAACCCACCCGCACGACCCTTGACGAAAGCCAACAAAGCCGTACGACTACCCTAATCCAGTCGCATCATATGCAGCAGATAAACAGCACATAGCTACCGCACACTACACCTTGACGAAAGCCAACAAATGTAGCACGAATACTATATGCAACTTATCTGAAATGACGGAGGGCTACGCAGGTTTTTCTGAAAACCATGAGCGTAATGAACTTGATATCGTTGTAGAATCAAATGTAGTTTTGAAATGGAGTGATTTTGAGGCTTTTCTAGTTTTGCTAAAGGAGTCACTCCCGGTGAAGGGATCTCGGTCCTTTCCTCATCGAATGAGGTGCGGGATATATCATATATATCGCTGTGCAAAGCAAAAACTCAAAAGCAATCAAAAGCAAACCGAGTGTGTAGCATCTGCCAATTATTGCTAAAGGAGTCACTCCCGGTGAAGGGATCTCGGTCCTTTCCTCATCGAATAAGGTGCAGGGTATATCATATATACCTCTGTGCAAAGCAAAAACTGTAGCTACCTGTTCTATTTTAAAATTCGATTCTACAACATCTTAGGTTTCTTACCTTTCATTAATCACATTAATGAAGTCCCATCATTTAAACACCTAAACATCACAGATAGATATGACGTACACTTATGCCATCCGCATTCGCCTCGATGTCCCCTCGTGCATCGTTAGGTTAGGTAACTAACGACAGAGCAGGGCAGGGCTAGCGCGGGTGTAAAACATAAGTAACGTCTATATAATATATCATATATATCATATACTAAATCTATCACAGAATCGCATCACAGATATCGCAGCAGAATAAACATATGAAATATTGGATATACTAGGACGTCCGTGTTTTCAATACGAGCCAGTATAAAACACGGATTCCACGGTCGTGATGAATAGCCAATCCCACACCCCTAGACCCTTACGAGAGCGGCAAGCAACCCTGCCAATTCTAGGGTTAGGAGACCCGGACTCGACTCCTCGAGTTGGTCTCCCACTGGACCCCAGAACCCGGTTACTTGTGCTCCCCTCCTTGGGTCTATCCTAGTGCAGAAAAGTAAATAATATACAAAGGGTGACAACTCCCGCATCCTGGAAGTGCCCCGAATAAAAGAATATTACATACAAGTTTTTACATGAATGAAAATGAAAAACACTCATCTCACATAAAAACCCCCGGCTATTCGATTACGACGATCCAATATAACATATCCAGCAACACATAACATCACATGTCATCAACGTAAGTAAGTATGCATACCCCAATTGTCCTTGACGTATAGCAACGAAACCGGCGATATGAACATACTACACTTACGGTCACAGAAAAGAAAGTGTAAAACTACAACAATTGGAATCCGCAACAACTTTAGACATCACATGCCTAACAGTTACAAACCCCGCATTTTAGTCTCATTATCGAAAACTCTTTTCAATATCTAATGAAACTAAACCGCTAGATTTGCAACATCCATCCAGTTATCTCATAACCTTTTGTGAATTCCAATTATTGTATCCAATTTCGGATAAATAGAATATATCAAACTTTCCGATCAAACATTCTAACACCCAAGTTTTCCCGACACCGATCAACACATGAAATAGGTTCAAAGACATTCACTTCATACCTCAGTACCAACGGTCCAGCCGTAGAAGGGTCAAGCCAACGCCTCACATGTGGCACGCCGTACTGCCCCAAACCCGAAGGTTCAAAGGGCAGTTCAAGACGGTCACATAATCGAGTTAAGGTTTGTTGTCTTCTAGAGGGACCATCGCGTTACTTGCACTACTGAGAACGTCCTTAAACCATACAATGATCCAACACTTGGATTTTCCGGCAGGGGAAAACCTGGGTATTTATATCCGGTCGAACTCTTTAACATATTCTAAAAATTATCCGGAACGACACATAGACAAAGTTCGACAATCCGATCGAATGTATGAACTCCCAATACTTCCCAAAATACTCAACTCTTTATTCCAGATTAAAAGTTCCCAGGAAAACCAGCACTAAAAAATAGGAGTTACTGTGCAAAATTGAGTGCCTAATAAGACAAAACGGCGGCGGAAGGGCCGCATTAGCACGCTAATGCCGCGGTTCCGCCGCACTATAGAGGGATCATTTGGTAATTTTTGCACCGTAATTCTTATATTTCCCTGCTGATTTTTCTGCATATTTTTAATTTGCAAAAAACCACATTTTACAAAAAAGTACAGAGAGCAATTTGGAAATCGGATTTCGGTTCGATCGGACTTCAAACTCCGTCTATGCTTCGCCTAAGGCTCTAGCTAGGCTCTGATACCAGTGAAAGGTTCCTAGGCACTCTAGTAAGGTCTCATGAAGCATTGAACATGCCAAATTTAAATTTTTAGTGCCGAGAAACCCTAGACTACGGATCTTTAACTAGATGTTTTAGGCGAAACGAAAACTAGTTAACTATTTAACTAAAAGTCGGAAACTACAACCTTTGTAGATCCGGATTTCCGCCTCCTTAGCTCCACGTGGTGATGTCCTCGCTGTCCATCATGAATCCTTGACTCGATCAACGGCTTCATCGGGAAAGCAAGCGGAATAGCTCGTCGGCTTTGTGTCAAAGACGATCTACGTCGAGGTTGCACAAACTCAAGCTCCGACTTCACAAACTTGTGAAATTTGTGAAGTAAACACACTCTACAACTTGGCTAGAGGTAGAGGGTGAAGAAATAGGAGATGGGTTCTCTTTAGATTTGGATTTAACTCACTAGAAATGAAGTTGCCATTAAAGGCCTCAAGCTTTTTCTTTTAAGAAAATGAAGAAGAAGATGAGCTCAAGAAGAAATTATGATAAGTCTTATATTGAAAATAAATTTTAAATCAAATACTTATCATAACTTGAACTAGGGTTAAGTGTAGAGAATTAACCATGGTCACTTTGATGGGTTAGGGTTAAGCATGAAGATAAGGATGGTTGCTAAAGTCAAAGCTTCATGAAGCTTCAACAAAATGACAAAGAAAGCCACCATCCTCATCTTATTCTTTTCCAAATAAATAAATAAATAAATAAATAAATAAATGAATATGCAAAACCCTAATTATCAAATTAACCATGGATTAATTTTATACACTTAACTAAATGATCAAGTATCATCAAATATGATACAAAAAGTGCACGAAAGTATATCACATATACAATGTGCAATCCTAGTGAGAAAAATCCGTTTAAAGTGAACCAATACTAGTCAATGCAATGCAATATATCAAATATATAATTATGCATTAAATCATTAAATCAACACTTGATTCAATGATCCGGTCATGTCGCACATAACCGACTAGTATTCAATGCATCGATTTATCGAATCAATGATTCGATAACTAGGTCATATCGAATATAACCAATCGAAACATATATCGCGAGAATGAAATGCGGTATCACATACACGCATTATTCTCGGTCCTGCACATATCTCATATGCGCTCCTATTTCGTTTCGCTTGAGCCAGGAAACCTCTGTGTAGGACTCTAAAGACTCGTCAATATGCCGGTAGCAGATGATGATCATATCAGGCACCCACAAGCCGCAAGCGGTCTGCTAAACGTAACGGCCACCCGGGTATTGAGCGATCAGAAGATCGACGAGCTAGCCCGCTCACACTCCTGCGAATCCGACCAGTAACACTTACCATACAGTCAAGTCTCTTCGTCTGATACGTCGCATATCAAGTCTAGGGGTGGTATACGTCAGACCCCAATAACCCGATAAGTCGTGCCGATATGAGGCTCGTAACGGGTCGAGAAACTACTGGTAACACTTACCAGCAAATCTCTGATCAGCCCTGGCCAGGGACTTCCCTGTTACGGCCAATCGAGCACTGCGCAACATTAACTCCCAATACCGGGAGAGACGAAACCCCTCCTATCGCTCATTGCCTCCATGTGACTCGGGACTGTACCCAAAGACCACCGTTTTGCACGCCCTCATGGACGTGGTAAGGTGGAGATCAAAGCACAGTGGGAATCACACAAGACTCTATGACGATCTCGGGTCTACAGACTAACCTGTATAAGTGTCACCTGAGAACTGCCATCTGACGTGAGGTATAATACCATCTGGGAGTTCTCGGCGAGTCCGTCCAGTGTACCCAGTCTCCACTGAGCACCCGTATACCATCTCTGATGTCAAACACCAATGGATATGGGATCATCCATCGCCCATCACATGGATCGAGAAGCGTATACGCTAGTCTACTCTGGTATATCGATGCCCTGTCTCGATTACACCCACGACTAGGGACCTTGAAGGATGTACTTATGGACTACCATGTCCCCACTAGTATGATCTGCATCATAGTCCAGGTAGTCAAGTACAAATCCTAAGGGCTTTACCAACATGTAACTATAAGACAGTATAAAGAGACTAGTGTACATGTTAAGATAAATGGTAACCAGATAGCATACTATCATGTCGAGCAAGAAAGTCATCTCTATATATGTCCAAGCATCCAATATAATATACATAATCTGTACAATACTGGCCTCTAGGGCATACATACAACTAACAGGGATCTCGGCTCTTTCCTTATCGAATAAGGTGCAGGATATTTCACAAATACCACTATGTAAAGCAAAAACTATAAAAACAATCAAAAGACAAACCGTGTTTGTAGCATCTGCTAGTTTTCACTAAAGAGGTCACTCCCGGTGAAGGGATCTCGGCTCTTTCCTTATCGAATAAGGTGCTGGATATTCTACAAGGAATACCGCTATGCAAAGCAAGAACTAGAGCTACCAGTTTTTAAACAAGTTTCTACAACATCTTTAGGTTTCTTTTATTTCATTAATCTCATTAATGAAGTCCCATTTTATTATGCTTCACAAGCATCACATTTGAAACGAAATCAGCAATATAACATATATCTCATATATATAATATAAACATTCGTCTTAGGCAGTAATATGATCTCATCACAGAACATCGCAGCAGAAGAAACATATATAAAATATTGGATATACTAGGAGGTCCGTGTTTTAATGCGAGCTAGTATAAAACACGGATTCCACGGCCGCGATGAATAGCCAATCCTACACCCTTAAACCCCTACGAGAGCGGCAAGCAACCCTACCAATTCTAGAGTTAGGAGACCCGGTCTCGACTGCTCGAGATAGTCTCCCACTGGACCTTAGAACCTTGTTACTTGTGCTCCCCGCCTTGGGTCTGTCCTAATGCGGAAAAGTAAATAATATACAATGGTGACATCATCCTCAGCCCGGAAGTGCCCCAATAAAAGAATATTACATACAATGAATTTTACATGAATGAAAATGAATAACTCTCATCTCACATAAAACCCCCGGCTATTCAAAACACGACGATCCAATATAACATATCACAGCAACACATAATATCACATATCATCAACGTAAGTAAATATGTGTATCCCAGTTGTCGTTGACATATAGCACCGAAACCGGCGATACACCACATATTACACTTACGGTCATAGAAAAGAAAGTGTAAGACTACAACATTTGGAATCCACAATCACTTTAGACATCTTAAATCCGAAATATCACATACTTCGCATTTCATGCCTAACAATATGAATTCCACATATTGTATCACATTCCAGATAAATAGACAATGTTAAACTTTCCGATCGAATAATCAAACACCCATGATTTCCCAAATAGCTCAACACTTGAGCGGAATTCAAAAATCCTAGAACATGTCACAGCCCCAATGAACCAGCCGTAGAAGGGTCAAACCAACGCCTCACATGTGGCAACGCTAAACTACCACAAACCCTAGGGTTTAGTGGCAGTTTTGACGGTCACATAATCGAGTTAAGGTTATGTTCTTTTAGAGGGTCCACAGATATGCTTGCATGTTTTTCCGAAAGATTCAAACTCAGGAAAAAATCCAACACTTGAAAGTTTTTCGTGTCGGGAAAAAGTGAGTTATTGATATCCGTTCGAACATTTTAACACGTTCTAAATTATCCGGAAAAATAAACGATGTTAAACTTTCCGATCGAATCAACGGATTCTAAAGATCTCCAGAAAACTCAACACTTGAGTAATATTAAAAATTCCCAGAAGCATAATGTAATACCTACGGATCACCTCTTGAAGTACGATCCCTGGATCCTCATGTTCGGCCGCGGAACCGCCGCCAATCGCTTGGTTTGGCCGCGGTTCCGCGGTGGCTTGATGGATTTAGGGAGTCGTACTTCACAGATATCCATAGAATCACCTGCTTATTTTTCTGAGTATTTTTAATACGGATTAAACCAAATTTTTAAAAAATTTCCAGAGAGGGGGTCCAAAATCATATTTCGGGGTTCGATCGGACTTTTAACTTCGTCTACACATCGCCTAATGCTCTAGCTTGGCTCTGATACCACTGTAGGGTTAGCATAGCACCTTGTGAAGGTTTTGGCAAGCATGAATCAGGCTACTTTAAAATTTTTGGGGTGCTAAACAAACCCTAACCAAGATCTTAACTAGAGACTTAGGGTAAACATAGCAAGTAAACATCTTTACTTCTAAGAGTTTGGGATTACAACCTTTGTAGTCCATTCCTTCACTTCATAAGCTTCGTGTTGAGGTCCCTTCGCCGCGATCATCATATACCCAGACTCTAGAGAGGCTCCATGAAGAGAAAGATGCAAGCTTACTTCCGATCTTTAATAACTAAGATGATCTACCTTGAAGAAACTCAAACCCAAGCTCTTGCTTTGCTAATCAAGTATTAGCAAAGCAAACAACCTAATCTAAGTGGCTAGAATAGATGAGGATGATGAAGTAAGAATTTAGCTCTCTTTTGTTTTCAATTTCTCACTCATTATCATCACTTTACAAAAATCTAGAAAGCTTTTCATCAAGAGGAAGGAGAAGAAGAAGAAGAAGCAAATCCATTTGTGATGAATAATGAAATCTTGTGTGAGTCCATGTTACGCACCCCACGAACTTGCGGGGAGGCGTAATATATGAAAAACGATTATCAAAGCTTCGTAACACGGACTTGAGCGCATGAATCGTATCTAAACCGTTACTAGCAAACTATGAAAGGTTTAACTACTCGGATTCGAAGTTATACCTCACGTTACTTTTCCTTCGGGTCTTCATCGCGGTCCTCCACTTCTCGCAGGCTCCTTGGAACATCGGCACCTCAACGGCTTCCTCGAATCAAAGATGATCCACCCGAGAGCTCCTACTACAAGCTTGATCTCTAACTTTAGATAACTAGGTTGCTCAAAGTGCTAATCTAAGCTACCTAGGGGATATAGAGTGAGGTTATGGATGTATTAGTCTAGCTAACCCTTGATCTCAACACATGAGAGGTTAGGGTTAGGGTTTCAAGAATGAGAGAGCTTGAGGAGAGAGAAGGTGATGATAAGAATGAATTGAAATTGTTTCTCACATCTAATATATTATGAAGCATAAAGAATTATCAAATGAATAATTCAAATGCATTATCATCATGCTTCATTGAATATGTGCAATGAATCATTAAGCAATAAATGCTTCATTAACTCACTTGAATGATTCATCTCATGAGTCACAAAATCAATTAATGCTAATGCCACCTTACCCTCCAAGTCACCATGCTTCTAGAAGCTTTCCGGAAAATTACGAGAACGCCCCTCCAATCCGTGAAAACACGGAAAAACTTTAGACTGTATAAATCCAATAACCTGATACTAGAAACTGGCTTAAACCAAAGCCGACTAGTAAAAACTGTCCGAACGTCGTACGTGCGTAAACACACGTATGCGTCCGAACCCTTGTCGTAAAACCATACGACCTCTATATCGTTTTGCCGGGAGGAGGGAAACTCTTTGTGTGGGACTCTAAAGACTCGACACTACGCTGGCAGTGGGTTTAACCACAGACCGCAAGCGGCACTAGCTGTACGTAACGGTCCCCAGGTAGATGTCGATAAGAAGGCCGATGAGGAAAACCATCCGAACTCCTACTGAACCTGATGTGATAATCTCCGTACAGTCCGGTCTGTTCGTTTAAGACTATTGCATATCGAGCCTAGGGGGCGGCAAGCTTCAGTCCCCTAATAAGTCGTGTCGGAGCGTAGCCCATTACACCCTGAGAAACTACTGGAACCTACTAGTAAATCTCGCTTGCCCTGGTTAGGGACTTTGCGTAATGGCTCTCTAACACAGCGCGATATCAACTCCCAATACCGGGAGAGACGAATCCTGTCTAACTGCCACTGCCTCCAAGTGCTCGGGACTGCACCCAACCGCTACCTGTTTGCACGACTCCTTTGAGCCGTGGTAGGGTAGCAATCTAAGAACAGTGGAACACACTCGAGGCGAAGTAGCAGTGTCAAGTCTGTGGACTATGCTGTACTCATGTCACCTGGGAACTGTTAACTGACGATGGGTATAATACCAACCAATCAGTTCCCCTGCGAGTCCTGTCTGGTGTACCCGTAACCTAACGAGCACCTGTATACTATCTCCAGTACGACGTACTGATGGCTGTGGGACAGACTATCCACCCAACTGGGATGAGAAGCATACACACTTAGTCTACTCTGGAATATCGATGCCCTGTCTCGATAATTCTACGACTAGGGACAAGTATAGGATGTTGCTTATAGACTACCCAGCCCCCACTAGTGTGACCGCCATCACAACGCTGGTAATCAAGCAAAGATCCTATGGGCTCTACTAATATGTATAAGTGATACGTTACAAGAAACATATGCACATATTAAAGTAGACACAAACCAAGTAGCATACTACCATTTTTAGTAAGACTGCATATACAACTGTGAATATCCCAAGCTTCCATTAAGTAATATACATACAAGTATAATACAATAATGGCCCCTAAGGCATATACACTAACAATCTCCCACTTGCACTAGGGCCATGAGCTGGCATATCGTAGACCTATCATCTCGAAGAGCCTCTCGAACTGCGTCTGAGGAAGGGCCTTTGTGAATGGATTAGCAATGTTATTCTCTGTCTCTACTCTTTTCACCTCGATCTCCCGGCGATCTATGATCTTCCTGATCAGGTGGTACCGCCTTAAGATATGTCTGGACTTCTGATGGGACCTGGGTTCCTTCGCTAAACCTATAGCGCCGTTGTTGTCACAATACAGAGGTATTGGATCAACACTGGTAGGAACCACCTGAAGTTCTGTGAAGAACTTCTTCATCCAGACAGCTTCTTTTGCGGTATCGCAAGCAGCTATGTACTCTGTTTCCATCGTTGAGTCAGCAACGGTCTCCTGTTTTAAACTCTTCCAACAGACCGCCCCTCCATTGAGGGTAAAGACATAACCCAACATGGATTTGGAGTCATCTTTGTCACTCTGGAAGACGGAGTCGGCAAAGGCCTCAATCTGGAGGTCTTTTCCGCCATACACCAAGAACATATCTTTAGTCCTCCTTAGGTACTTGAGAATGTTCTTTACTGCTATCCAGCGATTCTCCCTTGGGTTTGCCTGATACCGGCTTACAACACTCAATGCGTATGCTACATCTGGTCTGGTACATAACATCGCATACATTATAGAGCCTACCACAGAAGCGTAGGGTATAATCGACATGCGATCTCTTTCCAAATCAGTCTTGGGAGACATCTCTTTGGAGAGGGTGATTCCGTGACAAGCCGGTAGGTTACCGCGCTTAGAATCATCCATTTTGAATCTCTTCACTATGGTGTCTGTTCAGTTGATAAAACTGCACATTTGTTATTACATTTTTCCTACAATTTTCATATTAAAAAGGACTTTATTATAATATACCATACATATGAGGGTTTACGTGTAAAAATACTATTTTCCATGTGTTGATATATTATAATTAGCATTTGGTAGGGAAATGTATGTAAATAAATTCATTAACCTAATCCCAGTAGAACTAAGTCTACTAAATATTATTTAAGATTGTTGTGCAGAAAATTTTCCAAGTGTGCAGAATTTTTCAAAGACTAGAATCAAGGAGATCAATTTGTTGAAAAAGACTTGCCTAATTAAGAAACAAAACTTAGAGACCAAGTCTGGCAGCAACCATGAGAAGATTTCCAGATTCTGAAGGTGCCCAGGATTGCCACATGTCACAAGAAGCAAGCCCTAAAAATTTCATCAATTGATCCTGACCTTTGGCCGCGGATCCGCGGCCAAACCCCCCCTCGGCAGTATAGAGGAGATAGAGTTGGAGATTTTTAGGGATGAATATCTTCTATATTTTACCAACTTTTGAAGCAAAAGATTTTGGCTTTGCACTATAAAAAGACACCGAGAGCCTCTTGGAAAAATCATCAAACCGACGAGATCACGAAGTCCAAGACGGCTCACGCATCCAGGCTGATCATCAACTGTTCATCTACCTCCTTGGAACAGATCGAGAAGCAAACTAGTCTTTGTAATCATTTTCTAAGGAATAAAGTGTAGATTGTTCAAGTTGATTAATAAAGGTAGTTGTTTTATTTAATTCTTTTGCATTTTACATTATGTTTTCTCTCTCTGTCTTTTCATCTTCTTTTCCCAACATGCGCGAGTAATTCTCCGCTTGTTAGGGTTCGTAGGATTAGGGTAGGCTAATGGACGATGAACATCCCTAAACCCTTTTTAAGTCCTATAAAGTTTATGAACTTTATCAAAAGAATCATTAACATCCTAATCGGGCGTGCTAACAATTCTTTGTTAGTTCCGACCGCGATTAGAGATTAGATTAATGATTGTTTTGGTAAATGCTAGATATGAACGGAGTTCCGTGTCGAGATAAGGGTTAAGAGTGGGATTCCTTTTCCTTCCAGAAACCCTAATCTACACGCATCACCGTCGTTCTAGTTATAAATCTATTAAAGGATAAAAATGGTAACTTTTAATTAATCGTCCATAACTACTAAATCCTAACGAACTCTACAAGCCCTCTTATTATATTAACTATATTCCTAAAATAATCTAGATCTATAAATTTGCTCTTTTGCTTAAAGTAGTTCTAGAAACTTTTCACAAAATTCTTATTTCCTCCTCTCTTTTTCAACACATCTAAAGTAAGAGTAAAAGATTCAACGTTTCCCTGAGAACGACTCGTACTCATCTCGGTCTAGCTACGCGCGACACCGTTATTGATTGCGGTTATTCTACAAACACTCTTTCGAATCAATCAAATGGCGCCGTTGCCGGGGAAACGTGCGTAATTTTTTATTCTTGCTATTTGTGTTGAATTCTTAGACGATTCATATCATTATTAAAACAAAACTGTAAATTGCATATTTAACGATTTATGTGTGAATTTTGCGAGGGAATCTGGATTCACGGACTTGAGGAAACAGGAGATCTAGGGTTTCACACTTCTCTAGTATCTTTCTTAACTCCTTCTATCTCCTCTCAAATCCAATAAAATCTATTTTCTGCAGGATTCTTTGCAAAATATCGTCGCACAAAAATCTTTTTGCAAAGTTTTGTTTTGCGGTTTGTTTTTGCATATTTTAATAGGGATTTTTAAGGGGCAAAGACCAAATCAAGATTAGGTGGGGATTTCATCACCCTTCCTAAGCCCCACAAATCACAAACCGAGCATCTGCATCAACCCTACATTAATTTAAAAAATATATAGACCAGACTTTAAGGACTGTCGCGCTCAATAAGGACAGAAGAAGGTCGTGGGTAATCTATCGCTTATCCACATTACTTTTGTAGTGTCTAGGCAAGTGTGTCAAAGGCTTGTGGTTTTTAATTAGGCCTACTACTGTGGTTCCTTCCCACTTACCTGGCACTTACCTGGCTACAAGGTTAGTACAGAGGCAGTAGAGGATTGATCCTGCGGCTTGTCCTTTGGAAGTCTAGGAGCGGTCTAGAGACTGGACCTAGGTAACCATAGTTCTAGGGTTGTGCATTTTTGTGTGATTTGTCTAAATCCGTCATTTTTCAAAACAAACCAATTACTTTCTCTCCTTTTTACCCCTTCCCCCTTGTTCTCTTCTTATAATGGGTGACCTAAACAGAAGAACACTTGCCGAGCTTTGCTGTCCACAACCAGATATTTATTGTTTTCGTAATCCTTTCGGTATACCGTCCGGCTCTTCCATGTCCTTAAGAGATCATATAGAACAAGCAGGAAGAAACAGTTGGCCACCTCAGTCTAGGTCTTATCAACCGTATCCTAATCCTACACCTGTTTCAGTTCATACCCAGAGTGAGGAAGCCCCTAGACGAATGTCCATTGCTGAGCACATAGCTAGGTCTAGAGGCCAAAGTTTCAACCCGGACCAATATCAACCATCACCTCCACTTTCCAAAGAAGAGTTTGATAGCCAACCGACCATCCCATATCAATATTCTTCTTATCATAATATCGATCCTACTCCTACCCAATTTTCGCAACCATTCTATTCCTATCAATCCAATCCGACTTTTCCACCTTCTCTAGACAGTTCTTCTAATCAGTCAATTGGGAGTTTTAATTATCCACAGGAATTTCAATCTTATACCGAAACCCCTTATCAACCAAAGTCTAGTCTTGAGCGGAAATTAGAAGAAGGTATAGTGATGATGAACCACATTAGAGAGGAATGGAAGGAAAGCATGGCTAAATATGAAAGGGCAACGAGTTCCAAACCAGCTCATAATTTTTCAGTATATAATACGAGCATCGGACAAAATGAGAATTTGGGTAGAGAGACAGAATTATACACCCTTCCTAATCAAACCTTCCATTTCCAAACTGAAATCCACAACTCCAGTTTCATAGATTCATCAAGTACAATGTCTGATAAGTTGTGTGACTTTGTAGTGTTTGATTTACCCGACTGTGAAGGGTCCATTTCAAGTGAAACCATACTCAACCCTTGTGATCTCTACACCTCCACTCTTGAACCAAAACTGATTAAAAACCATACTTTTGATGAGGTGTTTGAGAATTTTAACCTTCACTTGAATAAGGTGATTGACGTTGGGGATATATTGATTGATGAACCCGAAATTTTGGATGATTTTGTCCCACCAATTCATCAAATCCTTTCACTTCCTTGTGGTCATCATCTTGAGCCTTTAATTCTTCCCGAACCCCAAATATGTCTTGAAGTTGATGATAAAGGTATACCCGAAGATCAGACTGAAATACAACCTCCATCTTCCACATCTGGTTCAGCAACACTCGACATACCAATTTGTTTACCCATTTCACCTTCTACTTTCTCCGGTTCTTCTTCTGTTCCTATAGTTTCAGTGAGTTTTGATACATCACAATCCATTAATTCAAGTTCAATAATACCAGAAATTCAACTTGATTTGGATATTTTTGAAAATGAGGTAGATGAGTTTTTCGAGTCCTCTACCTCAATAATTTTTGAATCAAGTAGGATAAATTCTGGCACAAAACTCTTTGACAGCAAAATGTTCAATCACAACATTGATAAAATTTTGAAGAACTTTGTGCTGACGAACTTGAATTTTTAAACAATACGGATTTTGTGATTAATCAATCTCCACCTATAGAGGTTGAACCATCACCATTCCTTCTTCCTAATCATTCACATTCATCCCCATTCTTTCTTTTCTCTAATTTCAAACCCTTTCCAGACCACCTCTTATCCCTTCCCCACTTTTTCTTGACTCGATACAACACATTCTTCCACCAACCTATACGCTATACTGATAAAATCTTTGAATGGTTGGTGTTAACTTTTGGTCTTTGTAAAGTCTTACTTTGACCAAATGACTCACCCTCTCTTAAAATGCTTCATATTGTCTAACTCATGTTTGAGGGGGGGTATATTTTTTGCTCTTGAACATAACTTTTGTCCTTAAAATTGTGAGCCAAAAATAAGTTTGGGGGAGGATTTTCACTTTCATATATTCTTGCCCCATTAATAATGTCCTCCCAAGCTTACAGGTTTTTGTGATCCAGCAGATAACAACAGTGAGGACACTGTTGAAAACAAGTTTGGGGGAGGTTTGTGCTTATTTACACATCAATTTGCATCATATTTTGCATAAGCACAACATTTTCAAAAAATTTCAAAAAATTTCTTTTATAACAAAAGAGTAGAAAGTGAAAAATTACATCCAAAAGATAGGAATAGTTTAAGAAAACCAAGAAAATTAGAAGTTTTCTTAAACGAACTAGTAATAAGTAGTTATGAGCTGTTGTCCCAAGGGTTAGTAAGATGAAGGATGTCACTAATCTGAGGATAAAAATAAGTCTGAAAAATAATTTCTATTCTGGAAGCCAAACATTTGAATGTTGATACCCTACTATACGCACTTACACACGTCTTGAAACTCGGGATAGTAGAGGATACCATGAAATGCTCTTGTCTAAAAGCCAAAGTATGAAGGAAATGATAAAAAATGAATAAATTATAAAATGGTGAGAAAAAAAAATGAACACTGGTTTTGTTATCGCCAAGACAGCAATAAAAAAATATAGCGAGGGTGCTTCATCACCTAGTGCCCTAAGGCCAACTGGTCTGGGAGTCACTGCTAAGCCTTAGGTGGTGCAAGACGAGGAATATATTATCACCTAATCAGCAAGCACATGAGTAATCGGTCTGTTAGTACCTCAAGAAGTATTAACGGTCGCATGAAAATGTGTGAGCAAATCTAAATATTCATCAAATTAAAAAGTACTGAGGTAGATGAACAAGAGTATGATAGCTTGAATTGAATTCTCCGAGTGTAGGGATGTCCATTTCACACACGTAGGGGTATATGATCGATGTTTGGATGAAAGATAGGAATGAAGAATAAAGACGATGTTTTATTGAGGGATGATGCGATTTCTAACATTTTTTCATGACTATTAAGATAGGGCTCATGATAACTGAAAAGCTAGTATAGTTGGAAACTCTTATTTTCAAGGTCTTTCTTTTATGGTTCTTATCTTTATATGTAAATTTCACCATCTCTCTTTTATTATAGGATTTTGTGGGTGTAATCCGCTGAAAACCCTCAGGAGACAACACTCCTCCTACTAGGGACACCTAGAGGTTTAACGGCTTGTTGCACGTGCTCAGTGCAATCGTGACTGCCTACGAAAGTGTGCTTAGTTTTCTCCTTTCTTTTTTCTCCTCTTGAATAAACTAGTTTGCTCGGGACGATCAAAGATAAGTTTGGGGGTATTTGTTCAGTTGATAAAACTGCACATTTGTTATTACATTTTTCCTACCATTTTCATATTAAAAAGGACTTTATTATAATATATCATACATATGAGGGTTTACGTGTAAAAATACTATTTTCCATGTGTTGATATATTACAATTAGCATTTGGTAGGGAAATGTATGTAAATAAATTCATTAACCTAATCCCAGTAGAACTAAGTCTACTAAATATTATTTAAGATTGTTGTGCAGAAAATTTTCCAAGTGTGCAGAATTTTTCAAAGACTAGAATCAAGGAGATCAATTTGTTGAAAAAGACTTGCCTAATTAAGAAGCAAAACTTAGAGACCAAGTCTGGCAGCAACCACGAGAAGATTTCCAGATTCTGAAGGTGCCCAGGATTGCCACATGTCACAAGAAGCAAGCCCTAAAAATTTCATCAATTGATCCTGACCTTTGGCCGCGGATCCGCGGCCAAACCCCCCTTGGGCCGCGGATCCGCGGCAGTATAGAGGAGATAGAGTTGGAGATTTTTGGGGATGAATATCTTCTATATTTTACCAACTTTTGAAGCAAAAGATTTTGGCTTTGCACTATAAAAAGACACCGAGAGCCTCTTGGAAAAATCATCAAGCCGACGAGATCACGAAGTCCAAGACGGCTCACGCATCCAGGCTGATCATCAACTGTTCATCTACCTCCTTGGAACAGATCGAGAAGCAAACTAGTCTTTGTAATCATTTTCTAAGGAATAAAGTGTAGATTGTTCAAGTTGATTAATAAAGGTAGTTGTTTTATTTAATTCTTTTGCATTTTACATTATGTTTTCTCTCTCTGTCTTTTCATCTTCTTTTCCCAACATGCGCGAGTAATTCTCCGCTTGTTAGGGTTCGTAGGATTAGGGTAGGCTAATGGACGATGAACATCCCTAAACCCCTTTTAAGTCCTATAAAGTTTATGAACTTTATCAAAAGAATCATTAACATCCTAATCGGACATGCTAACAATTCTTTGTTAGTTCCGACCGCGATTAGAGATTAGATTAATGATTGTTTTGGTAAAGGCTAGATATGAACGGAGTTCCGTGTCGAGATAAGGGTTAAGAGTGGGATTCCTTTTCCTTCCAGAAACGCTAATCTACACGCATCACCGTCGTTCTAGTTATAAATCTATTAAAGGATAAAAAGGGTAACTTTTAATTAATCGTCCATAACTACTAAATCCTAACGAACTCTACAAGCCCTCTTATTATATTAACTATATTCCTAAAATAATCTAGATCTATAAATTTGCTCTTTTGCTTAAAGTAGATCTAGAAACTTTTCACAAAACTCTTATTTCCTCCTCTCTTTTTCAACACATCTAAAGTAAGAGTAAAAGATTCAACGTTTCCCTGAGGACGACCCGTACTAATCTCGGTCTAGCTACGCACGACACCGTTATTGATTGCGGTTATTCTACAAACACGCTTTCGAATCAATCAGTGTCTATGTACCTGCACTGCGAAAGTCCCAACATCCTTTTTGATCTATCACGATAGATCCGGATCCCCAGAATGTAGGTGGCATCACCCAGGTCTTTCATGGAGAATTTCTGTGACAAGAATCTTTTGACTGAATGTAACATAGGAATATCATTTCCTATTAGGAGAATGTCATCCACGTACAAGACGAGGAATACTACAGCTCTCCCTACAATCTTACCGTATATGCATGGTTCATCTGGATTTTTGATAAAGTCAAATTCTTTGACAGCATCATCAAAACAGATGTTCCAACTCCGCGATACCTGCTTTAGTCCATAAATGGACTTAAGCAGCTTGCATACTTTACCGCTACTCCCACTCTGAATGAATCCTTCTGGCTGATCCATATAGACGCTTTCTTCTAAATTACCATTTAGAAAGGCCGTCTTTACGTCCATCTGCCAGATTTCATAATCGTGGAAGGCAGCAATAGCAAGAAGGACCCGAATGGATTTAAGCATAGCCACTGGAGAAAAGGTTTCGTCATAGTCCAAACCAGGTCTTTGACGGAAACCGTTTGCAACAAGCCTAGCCTTATAGGTTTCAACCTGTCTATCTACACCAATCTTCTTTTTGAAGATCCATTTGCATCCTACGGGTTTTACCCTATCTGGAGCAACGTCCAAAGTCCATACTTTGTTAGTGTACATGGACTCCATTTCGGTCCGCATTGTATCCAGCCATTTTACTGAGTCACCGCTCTGAATGACTTGCTGGAAGCTAGTAGGGTCATCATCATCAATGACGCAATCCTCTCTTTCCCCGTCTATGAGAAAACCGTAGTATCTCTCGGACGGATGAGTCGGCCTACTACTTCTGCGGATAGGCACTGGTATGTCCCTTTCTTCTGAAACCTCTGGTTCTACCATACTTTCAGTTGTAGTTTGTGGTTCTGGAATTTCTTCCAGTTCTATTTCGCTCCCACTTGTTTCCTTTTCTACAAACTGATGTTCTAGAAAATGGGCATTACGAGAAACAAAAACCATTTGTTCCTCTGCGTGATAGAAATAATATCCTTTGGAATTCTTCGGATATCCCACAAACTTACACTGTACTGATCGTTCCTCCAGCTTGTCCACATGCTGCTTTTTAACAAAAGCTGGACATCCCTATATCTTCAGATGCTGAAGATGGGGTTTCTTTCCACTCCATATTTGATATGGCGTGGTAGGCACAGTCTTGGTAGGAGCCCTGTTTAGAAGATATGCCGCTGATTCTAGCGCATAACCCCAGAATAATCGCGGTAACTCAGCGTTACTCATTATGGAACGAACCATATCCAATATGGTTCGATTCTTCCTTTCTGATACACCGTTGTGTTATGGTGTGTATGGAGGAGTAAGCTGAGAGAGAATTCCATTCTCTTTTAAGTAACCCAGGAACTCGGCACTTAAGT
Source organism: Agapanthus africanus (assembly GCA_030015575.1). Taxonomy (NCBI): domain Eukaryota; kingdom Viridiplantae; phylum Streptophyta; class Magnoliopsida; order Asparagales; family Amaryllidaceae; genus Agapanthus; species Agapanthus africanus. The sequence goes on along the minus strand of JASDDO010000016.1, from coordinate 265,627,914 downwards.
ATTCACCACCTCGATCAGATCTCAGTGTCTTTATACTCTTGCCTATTTGTTTTTCCACTTCATTCTTGTATTCTCGGAATTTCTCAAAGGCCTCGGATTTATGCTTCATTAAGAAGACATATCCATACCTAGAGAAATCATCCGTAAAAGTAATGAAGTAGGAATAACCACCTCTCGCATGCGTAGACATTGGACCGCACACGTCACTGTGTACGAGTCCCAAGAGCTCGCTTGCTCTTACTCCGTGTCCAGTAAACAGAGTTTTTGTCATCTTTCCTTTGAGATAAGATTCACAAGTAGCATAAGATTGATATTCGAACGGATTCAAATATCTTTCTCTATGTAACTTAGTCAACCTTCTCTCATTGATGTGACCAAGTCTACAATGCCATAAGAAAGCCTGATTTATTTCTGGAGACTTTCTTTTAAGTGTGTTCTGGACATTGAAAACCTGAGCTTGACTCAATACGTATATACCGTTATCTAATGTACCGGACCCAATCAGAACTTGATTTAGGTGGATGTGAACTACATCACTTGCGAATGTAAAATCATATCCCTCTCTTGAAAGTGAGGACACTGATATGATATTACAAGTCATACTAGGTACATATAGACAGTTACGTAGAATCAATATCTGCCCACTTGTCAAACCTAGGCGATATTCTCCCACGGATTCAGCGTCCACGCTCATTCCGTTTGCAACTCTGAGAGACCAATCACCTACCTTTATAACTCTACAGTTCTCAAAGCATGTAATAAATTACAGATATGAGATCCTGCTCCGGTATCTAGTACCCAGGAAGTAGAGTTTATTGACAAACAGTTCTCAATTACAAACACATTTGAGGCTGAAGCCACAACATGCTTCGTATCCTGGCTACTGGCTTCTAAAGCCCTGCAATCTTTCTGCCAATGCGCAATCCCATAACAATAGGAACGTACCTCTTTTAATACATTCAGTCCCGAAACTTTTGCCCTTCTCTTTCCTTCTACTTCCCTGGTTTCCTTCAGGGTAGAAGGTAGAGATGTAGAATCAAGTCAGTATCTGACCTGTTTCCCAACGTGGTCTTCAGGTTCTTGAGCTCATCAATATAGCTAGTCATTGTAAGGACTTTGTCCCCTACAGATGACCCGACAGCCAACCTCGCTTGAATTAATTCGGTCGAGGTTCATATCTTGCGATATGAGACTGCTCTCCATATAAATCTTTGCTATAGAGAAAGATGGAAACTGAGTCCATCTTCTCGTGCTGCTTCTGGTATACACCATCAACTGAAGCTAACACGAGGCATTTGGCTTTCGCTTTATCCTTTTCCCTTGTCTGGCGAATATCCATATCCGTGACGGTGGAAACTGGACCTGGGACGGCGGGATCTTGAGTAGTAATAGGATGGTCCAGCTTGTCATAGGCAATGGACATCTGGACAAACCTTTGCCAGTTATATAAGTTAGATTCAGTCAATTTGTTATCTAGATGTAACCTATGTGTGGTCACAAGGTCGCTGCAATTTAAGAGAGAGAAGAAAATACTATTAGCATGATGCTCTTGCAAGTTTAGATTGGTTTTTAATTTATCTAAACAGGATGTCTCCTACTGTTTCTCGAATCCCTCCTCAAAACATAAAAGAAGAATTAGCCATGACTATTCTCACCGTACAATTCTTGCTTAACCGTTCAGCCAGGTCAGTGTCGATACTTCGAGGGAGGTTTTCCAACACTTTCGCGAAGTTCCTTAATTAAATAACCTCTTTTCTTTGGGGGCGTAGCCCCGCTGAAACCTTTCTAGGCACCTACTTGGTTTATAGCATTGATCGTTAAGTGACGAATCTCCTGATAAGTAGTATATTCTCACAGTAGGATCGGGATCCAAAATATCATCGTATGACAATGTTGAAGGAATCCTACCAACATTCATCAAACTCCAAAATGGTATGCTCTTACTGCAAATTTCAGTTTCTTTAGAAATTCCCGGTATAAATTTTTTCCCCATGCTCTTATGACCTTGGCTTTGGTCAAAATGTCATAAGTCACATGTCAAGTTCTACCCGTCATTATCCAGGTTAATTTGAACCCATCCGTACATACCCATGACTTTGGTCAAATGATAATACGACTGTCCCAAACTAACTCATCTAACTATGCAACAAATGAATACCCAGCAGCTACCAAACACTATGCCTTGACTTTGGCCAAAATACATAGCTTGAATACTACTGAATACCCAAATGAAATGACGGAGGGCTACGAATGGTTTTGGCAAAAACCGTGAACGTAGTGAACTTGATATAATTGAAGGAACCTGATAGCTTTTAAAAAGGAGTGGTTAAAGCTCCGTAATTAAAAAAATTCTGCTCTTTAAAAATAACCGAGTGGTTTCTTTTAAATTTGTTCCAACGATTAAACTTTGGTTTATTTTCTTTGCATTATAATAATGCGTCCCATCATTTATCCTATCATTGCAGAAAACAACGAAAATACCACGTCCTCTTATGTCATCCGCATTCGCCACGGGGTCCCGTCATCACCCGTTAGGTTACTTAACTAACGATAGAGCGGGGGCTGGGCTAGCGCGGGTGTAAAACATAAGTAACGTCTAATAGATATCATATATAGATATTGTACATTCGTCAGACGCAATAATAAGCATTCCAGATCACTGATGAACTTTATTGGATATACTAGCAATCCGCATTTGCTTTGAGCCTGCAATAAAAGACGGATTACACAGTTGTGATGAATAGCCATTTCCCTACCCAGACCCCTACGGGTACGGCAAACTACCCGCCAAGTACCCGAAGTGAAGCGGTCTCCCTCAACAAAGTGAGTAGGCCACTAAACACTTCAAAGTACCCGGTAGTTTGTGCACCCCGCCTTGGGTCTATCCTAGGAGCAAAAACAGTAAAAAGAAATAATACAACGGTGGCTACAACCGCAACCGAGATGCGCCCCGTAAAAGAATATTACATCATATTACATTTACATCGAATGAATGAATATTAAACCCATCTCAAACCCCGGCTAATCATCACAACATTCCAATCAAGTCCATATACACAAACAGTAAACATTACAGAAATGTGCAACCCCTTGCCAACCGACATACTAGCAGTTAGGGGAGGTTTACGAACACATTAAATATTATAGATAAAAACCCAATTAGCAATTAATTTAGAACATCGATCGACAACCTTTATCCGTGTCTACCCCAAAAGCAAACCTGTACTGAAGTAACCTGGGTAGAAAACAGAATATACAGGAAAACAAAACACCAGAAACTATGAATTACTGTGAAACTCCGAGTCAACTCGGCGTTGACTCGGCGGCGGATCCGCGGCCCAAAGCACCATTTGGCCGCGGTTCCGCGGCCGTCTTGCCGAGTTGTATCCTCGTATTTTCCCAGAACTCATATAATACCCTGATGTGAATTTTAAGGTATATCAAAAAAATTTTTAGACACGTTTAAAATTTACAGAAACTGTTCGGGTTCGAGGTGTTTCGTTTACGTGTTTTCCGTCGATCGAACTTCTAATTAGTTGCTAACAAGCTAGTAATGGTTTAGTTGGCTCTGATACCACTGTAAGTCCATGTCACGCACCCCACGAACTTTCGGGGAGGCGGAATATATGAAAAACGATTATCAAAGCTTCGTAACACGGACTTGAGCGCATGAATCGTATCTAAACCGTTACTAGCAAACTATGAAAGGTTTAACTACTCGGATTCGAAGTTATACCACACGTTACTTGTCCTTCGGGTCTTCATCGTGGTCCTCCACTCCTCGTAGGCTCCTTGGAACATCGGCACCTCAACGGCCTCCTCGAATCAAAGATGATCCACCCGAGAGCTCCTACTACAAGCATGATCTCTAACTTGAGATAACTAGGTTGCTCAAAGTGCTAATCTAAGCTACCTAGGGGATATAGAGTGAGGTTATGGATGTATTAGTCTAGCTAACCCTTGATCTCAATACATGAGAGGTTAGGGTTAGGGTTTCAAGAATGAGAGAGCTTGAGGAGAGAGAAGGTGATGATAAGAATGAACTGAAATTGTTTCTCACTTCTAATATATTATGAAGCATAAAGAATTATCAAATGAATAATTCAAATGCATTATCATCATGCTTCATTGAATATGTGCAATGAATCATCAAGTGAGTCATTAAGCAATAAATGCTTCATTAACTCACTTGAATGATTCATCTCATGAGTCACAAAATCAATTAATGCTAATGCCACCTTACCCTCCAACTCACCATGTTTCTAGAAGCTTCCCGGAAAATTACGAGAACGCCCCTCCAATCCGTGAAAACATGGAAAAACTTTAGACTGTATAAATCCAATAACCTGATACTAGAAACTGGATTAAACCAAAGCCGACAAGTAAAAACTGTCCGAACGTCGTACGTGCGTAAACACACGTATGCGTCCGAACCCTTGTCGTAAAACCATACGACCTCTATATCGTTTTGCCTGGAGTAGGGAAACTCTCTGTGTGGGACTCTAAAGACTCGACACTACGCTGGCAGTGGGTTTAACTACAGACCGCAAGAGGCACTAGCTGTACGTAACGGTCCCCAGGTAGATGTCGATAAGAAGGCCGATGAGGAAAACCAACCGAACTCCTACTGAGCCTGATGTGACAATCTCCGTACAGTCCGGTCTGTTCGTCTAAGACTATCGCATATCCAGCCTAGGGGCCGGCAAGCGTCAATCCCCTAATAGCTGTATAAGTCGTGTCGGAGCGTAGCCCATTACACCCTGAGAAACTACTGGAACCTACCAGTAAATCTCGCTTGCCCTGGCCAGGGACTTTGCGTAATAGCTCTCTGACACAGCGCGATATCAACTCCCAATACCGGGAGATACGAATCCTGTCTAACCGCCACTGCCTCCAAGTGCTCGGGACTGCACCCAACTGCTACCTGTTTACACGACTCCTTTGAGCCGTGGTAGGGTAGCAATCTAAGAACAGTGGGACACACTCGAGGCGAAGTAGCAGTGTCAAGTCTGTAGACTATGCTGTACTCATGTCACCTGGGAACTGTTAACTGACGATGGGTATAATACCAACCAATCAGTTCCCCTGCGAGTCCTGTCCGGTGTACCCGTAACCTAACGAGCACCTGTATACTATCTCTAGTACGACGTACTGATGGCTGTGGGACAGACCATCTCCCTAACTGGGATGAGAAGCGTACACACTTAGTCTACTCCGGAATATCGATGCCCTGTCTCGATAATCCTATGACTAGGGACAAGTATAGGATGTTGCTTATAGACTACCCAGCCCCCACTAGTGTGACTGCCATCACAACGCTGGTAATCAAGCAAAGATCCTATGGGCTCTACTAATATGTATAAGTGATACGTTACAAGAAACATATGCACATATTAAAGTAGACACAAACCAAGTAGCATACTACCATTTTTAGCAAGACTGCATATACAACTGTGAATATCCCAAGCTTCCATTAAGTAATATACATACAAGTATGATACAATAATGGCCCCTAGGGCATATACACTAACAGGGTTAAGAATAATGACTTAACCCTTGTAGACATTTTACCATGGTAAAGGGTTTGGGTTGGATTAAGAAAATATCTACACAAAATATTACAAGTCAAAGTCAAAGCTTCAAGAAGCTTCTTGAAAGCTTCATGCAAGTTTAACCCTAATCCAAACCCTAACCATATTTAAAATCCACAAAACATGTTGTATTTGTAACCATAACATGCTACAATATTATATATCATATATACAATATTTATTTTTACAAAAAAATAATACAATTAACATATATCACATATATATCAATGTATTATCTAAGTGAGAAAAAGAATCTTTAAGTGAGCTAATATTAGTTAATGTAATATAATATATCAAATATATAATTATACATTAAATTATCGAATCAACACTTGATCCGATAATCCGGCTATTTCACAAATAACCGACTAATATAATCTGTATCAGTTCATCTAATCAACACTTGATCCGATGACCAGGCTATATCACATATACCCGGCCGATATCACATATCGCGAGAATCTAATACGGTAACACATACACGTATTATTCTCGGTCCCGCACATATCACATATGTGCTCCTACTCCATTTTGCCTGAGCCAGGAAACCTCTGTGTAGGACTCTAAAGAATCGTCAATACGTCGAGAGTAGGTGATGATCATATCAAACACCCACAAGCTGCAAGCGGTCAGCTAAACGTAACAGCCACCCAGGTATTGAGCAATCAGAAGATCAACAAGCAAGCATGTACATTCTCCTGCGAATCCAATCAGTAACACTCCCGTACAGTCCGGTCTCTTCGTCTGATATGTCGCATATCCAGTCTAGGGGTGGTAAACGTCAGACCCCAGTAACCGATAAGTCGTGTCGATATGAGGTCCATAACAGTTCGAGAAACTACTGATAACACTTACCAGTAAATCTCAGCAACCCTGGCCAGGGATTTCCAGTTATAGCCAATCGAACACAGCGCAACATCAACTCCCTATACCGGGAGAGAAGAAACCCCTCCTATCGCTCATTGCCTCCATGTGATTCGGGACTGTACCCAAAAGCCACCATTTTGCACGCCCTCTTGGACGTGGTATGATGGAAATCAAAGCACAGTGGGAATCACATAAGACTCTATGACGATCTTGGGTCTACAGACTAACTTGTACCAGTGTCACCAGAGAACTGCCATCTGACGTGAGGTATAATACCATCTGGGAGTTCTCGGCGAGTCCGTCCAGTGTACCCAGTCTCTACTGAGCACCCGTATACTATCTATGATGTCAAACACCAATGGATATGGGATCATCCATCGCCTATCTACATGGGTCGAGAAGCATACGCTAGTCTACTCTGGTATATCGATGCCCTATCTCGATACACCTGCGACTAGGAACATTTGAAGGATGTACTTAGCGACTACTCTGTCCCCACTAGTATGATCTGTATCATAGTTCTGGTAGTCAAGTACTCATCCTAAGGGCTTTATCAACATGTAACTTAGAGACTATCAGAGTACATGTTAAGATAAAGAGCAACCAGATAGCATACTATCATGTCGAGCAAGAAAGTCCTCCATATATATGTCCAAGAATCCACTACAATATACATCGCATGTACAGTAATAGCCTCTAGGGCATACATATCACTAACACGCTCTGCCGTTAGTTAGTAACCTAAAGTGCATGACGGAACCAGTGGCGAATGCGGATGGCATATACGTACATTGTATTTTCATTCTTTTCTGGTGTGATATGGATTAATTGACGGGACTACGCTAATTTTGATTAATGCAAGGAAAAATAAACCTATATGATGTTGTTGGAACCAAGTTTTTGAAAACTGACATTACAGACATTTCCATTTGCTTTGCACAGCGGTATTCGGTTATGAATATCCAGCACCTAATTCGACGAGGCAAGAGCCGAGATCCCTTTATGGGGAGTGAACTCTTCGGCAAAAGTTTGCGTCTTTGTAATAACTTCATTATAGTTGATTCTTTTTCTTTGCATCGTGGTATTCAGTTAGGAATATCGTGCATATAATTCGATGAGGAAAGAGTCGTGATCCCTTCACAGGGAGTGACCTCTTTGGCAAAAGTTTACGCCACTATATATTTGTAAAACCATTCGAGTTCCTTCAGCGATATCAAGTTCATTACGTTAAACGTTTTTCGCCAAAAACCAGCCGTAGCCCTCCGTCATTTTGGATGAGTAGTACCTAGTATTCGTGCTACGTTTGTTGGCCTTTGTCAAGGCGTAGTGTACGGTAGTTAGATATTGCTTGTCTGTTGCATAGAGATGTGATTATTTAGGACAATTGTATAGCCTTGTTGGCCTTGGTCAAGAGTTGTACGGGCGGGTCTAGATTAATCCAGGATAATGACAGGTTGAACTTGACTAGTGGTTTATGATTTGTTGGCTTTTTTCAAGGTCATAAACCGCTAGGGGAAAAAATCACATCGGGAGTTTCAAATATAAGGGAAACTTGCCTGGCATGCGCATACCTTCTGGAATGTGGTGACTTGAGTGGCTTCCATCAACTTATTATGCGATGATAATTGGGTCCCGATTCCCACTGATGAGTAGGTGTTACTCCTTAGGTGATTTTCAGATAAACCCGACTAATTCTCCTTTTAGGGTTTGAAGGAGAATTCGAGGAAACAGCGGGATCCATCCTGATCAGATAAAGTGATTAACCAATCTGATCTAGGTTAGAGTGCACGCTGAGTGTTTCTTTTCTCTCTCTCTTTGGTAGCGACCATAACTTGACCTTAAACTATAACTCATGAACCAAGTTAACCGAACCTTCTTAAAACACTTTGGCTTTTGGATTGTCATTAAGTCGCATATATCCCTGCCACTCCTACTTCCCCTTTGCATTTTTTCAGAACACTCCGTATCACTATGAAGATCCATATTGCTTGGATATTCCATCGTATAGTTACATACGAACTCGAAGAAACTTGTTTCTGTTCGAGGATGGATTCCGGTTCTGGAAAAATTGACTGGGATTATTCATTTGTCTTTTCTCTTTACTTTCTCTGAGGTTGTGAGGGCTCCTAGTGTTAGGAGAGTACACCTATTACGCTTATTGGATAGTCTTCTTCCAAACTATAGGCAGGTGCCGAAAGGTAGGGAAGGAAGAAAACCAATTAGCCTAAGTGTGGTGTACAGAAGGTAATAAGTAAAGACATATAAAGGAATTAGAGTGAGGGAAAAGGAAATTGCGACTACTATCATTCACGACGAAGCTGCGTATATCCCTACCACTCCTACTTCCCCTTTGCATTTTTCCAGAACACTCCGTATCACTATGAAGATCCATATTGCTTGGATATGCCATCGTATAGTTACATACGAACTCGAAGGAAATTGTTTCAGTTCGAGGATGGTTTCCGGTTCGGGAGAAATTGAATAGGATTATTCGGTTGTCTTTTCTCTTTGCCTTCTCTCATGCTGCGAGGGCTCCTAGTATTAAGAGAGTACACCTATTACGCTTCTTGGATAGTCTTCTTCCAAACCTTAGGCGGGTGACGAAAGGTGGGAAAGGAAGAAAACCAATTAGCCTAAGTGTGGTGTACAGAAGGTAAGAAGTAAAGACATATGAAGGGATTGGAGTGAGGGCAAGGAAATATACGGTTATTGTCATGAATCTGGATAGTGGAAGAGGCATTACTAGGAATACCTGGCCACCCCTTCGAAACATTTTCATGTTTCAGTTTTTCTGTGCGGTATTAATTGAAAACTGTTTTCCCAATTAGATTCTGACTCCAGGGTATGTATTTACCAGACTTGATTCTCACTTCTGTATGGCGTTACAGATTCTTAGTGGGAGTAAGATATTGGGAACTAGGTGATTAGATCCTCAATATATCAGAATTCTTTGTAATTGGTGATATTTGAGGAAATCACCTGTGTTTTGCCTAACGACAAATATTTGGTTTTGAATATCCGTTGTTATACACCAATTTCAAACTGATATATCTGTACATTTATTTATAAAGTGAGATATAACTTTTTTAAATTATGTTTATGACATTTTTTAGTGATATGTATGCCCTAGAGGCCATTACTGTACATACGATGTATATTGTAGTGGATGCTTGGACATATATATAGAGGACTTTCTTGCTCGACATGATAGTATGCTATCTGGTTGCACTTTATCTTAACATGTAATCTGATTGTCTCTATGTTACATGTTGATAAATCCCTTAGGATGAGTACTTGACTACCAGGACTATGATGCAGATCATACTAGTGGGGACAGAGTAGTCGCTAAGTACATCCTTCAAATGTTCCTAGTCGTAGGTGTATCGACACAGGGCATCGATATACCAGAGTAAACTAGAGTATAGCTTTTCGACCCATGTAGATGGGCGATGGATGATCCCATATCCATTGGTGTTTAACATCAGAGATAGTATACGGGTGCTCAGTGGAGACTGGGTACACTGGGCGGACTCGCCGAGAACTCCCAGATGGTATACCTAACGTCAGATGGCAGTTCTCTGGTACACTGGTACAGGTTAGTCTGTAGACCCGAGATTGTTATAGAGTCTTGTGTGATTCCCACCGTGCGTTGATTTCCACCTTGCCACGTTCAAGAGAACGTGCAAAACGGTGGCTTTTGGGTACAGTCCCGAGTCACATGGAGGCAATGAGCGATAGGAGTGGTTTCGTCTCTCCCGGTATAGGGAGTTGATGTTGCGCTGTGCTCGATTGGCTATAACAGGAAGTTCTTGGCCAAGCTGCTTCAGAGATATACTGGTAAGTGTTATCAGTAGTTTCTTGACCCGTTATGAGCCTCATATTGGCACAACTTATCGAGTTACTGGGGTCTGACGTTTACCACCCCTAGACGAGATATGCGATATATCAGACGAAGAGACGAGACTGTACGGTAGTGTTACTGATTGGATTCCCAGGAGTGTGTGCAGGCTTGCTTGTTGATCTTCTGATTGCTCAATACCTGGGCGGCCGTTACATTTAGCAGACCGCTTGTGGCTTATGGGTGTTTGATATGATCATCACTTACTGCCGGCGTATTGACAAGTCTTTAGAGTCCTACACAGGGGTTTCCTGGCTCAAGCAAAACGGAGTAGGAGTACATATGTGATATGTGCGGGACCGAGATTAATACGATATTGTCATGACCCGAAATAGCACGTGACTGGTCCTTGAATCATATAAAGTCAATAGGACCCCATCTAATTCAAGTAAGACAAAAGCCCAGAAATCTAAAACAATTTTGAAGAAATGTTTTAGTAGAATAAGCCGAAAATGCAATTTAAAATCACAAGTCTTTTCTGAAAATTTCGGCAGGGTTTCCTTTGTAAATACTGGCCCCGAACGGGATACAACATGATAAGTATAAACATGAATGATAAAAGGCATCCCCAAGCGGGAGCTAGCTCTTCGTCAATCGACTGGCACAACCACGCAAGCAATATAATATACTATGCCGAAGGGCGATGATCAAAACTCAAAAGGAAACTCAAAACAGCATGAAAACCCATAATAATACAACTCGCGACTCTAAGGTCGAAAGAATATACAACTGGTCTCTAAGTCAAATAAAGATACAAGTTTAGTTGATGGAGTTTACTAGGTACAACTGAATATAAGTAAATACAATGGTGGTCATGATACAAGTGAACCCACCTACCAAAGCAATCACCCGGAATGGAAGCAGTGTGCCAGCAAAGCCGTAACGAAACCTGAACGGCAAAACCTGCAAGAAACTGTGGCACAACGGAGGTGAGTTGCCAACTTGTGAGTAGAAAACATCACCGAGCAGAAATCGTATGTATGACACAATCCTTGGTCAATACGATCAAATATATATATATATATATATATATATATATATATATATATATATATATATATATAACCTCAAAAGATAAGTCTGAAGCATGAAAAGGTGGCAAGGGTAAACATCTATACATAAGTGTAATCCCATGTGCTCGTGTCAGTGCCTCAAGTAACAATGTATCATAATAAGAGGTATGAATGCATGAAAACAGAATACATATAAGTGAGAAACCGTTTTCTTATTTTAGTGAGATTTCTGTAATTTAAAATGAGGTATCATCAATAAATCAATATAAATCAGTGTCTAGCATCGATACAAAACATAAATCCCAATATCCAACATCTCAGGCTCCGGCTATCATGACTTGCCTGTATCATCAATCTCAATACCTCAAAGTCTCAAATCTCAATATCTCGGGCTCCGTCAGTCTGGATCGGCCCGTATCATAAATCACACGACCACGAACGGTATCCTCCGGATATCCGACGCGCCAAACAATCACCGGTAGGCAGTCTGCCCCTTCCAGGCTCATCATCCTCCATGAAATCACTCCTGCCCCGGGGTACCATACCGGGTCCACCATGTACCCGCAGACGGTTCATACGACTCCTCGAATCGGGTCTCGAAATCCATCTCATAACTGAGAAAACATCATGGTGGACGACTTATACATCACGAGAAAACCACACTTTTCATTTTAAAAAGAGAGAGAGAGAAGTTTATATATATTCTTGCGGTTTTCCCCCAAATCCAGGAAATCTCATGAAAATCCGAAATCAAATCATCAATAGCAAGTAAACAGTGAATATCGGCATAAAACTCCATAACACTGCATAACCAATGAATAATAATATGCAAGAAGTATCACAATAATGAATACAATGTCTAAACTAGCACAGTAATGATAAGTCGAGACTATCAGCTAACAGGCGATATCAATCAATTTATATTCTTTAAAGTGTACGTGATATGGCAATTACCGATGATGATGTGTGTGAGCTTGCAAGTAAGTGTATGTGGAACATACACATCATCGGTAATGGTGCTGGTGTTCCGATGGCATGATTTCAATATTAACATATGAAAACACAATATAAGCATGCAATGCGATGCGAGCAGCAAGAATATGCGGGAGCTGAATATCAAATACAATGATAACAAATCTGCATATGTCTAAATATGAGTCGTACAATTTTTCCATTTGAAATAATACGAATCGTGTGTTTAGAAAATAGGGACTACGGTGTTTTTAAGAAAAAGTACGTCCTTTGAAATATCCGTAGAATCCCTTGGCCTGTCTTTAAAATACCCACGATTCGTTAGTTTTGAAATAGGTATGACTCGAGTCTAATCTACCATTTACAAGTAAAACTGCAGGGCTAAACTAAAAGGCTGATCGAAAGGTAAGGAAACCGCCTAACATCTGAGTCGATACACACACACACACACACACACACACACACACATATATATATATATATATAAATATAAATATAACAGTCGGTGATCCCGCCTCAAAAGTATCCCATATGATACAATATCTATAATATGACATCCTCAAGTCAAGAGTGTGGATCTATAATCAATATATAGCTCGTACGGTAAATCCGTCGTACGGCCTCCCAAATCTGGGTACGGGTCAAATGTCATATCTATCACATTATTCATCTGGTATCCTCTTTATCAAATATCATGATCCGGGGTACTGATCTACGCCTAGTACAATACTGATACCATCTATGTATATGCATGCGTGTGTAAGAAAAACACCACATCCAAAGGACTCGCTAAAACATCATGTCGTATCTCAAATACGAACCATATCACATCACCGATCTCACGGCCTCAAGCCCAATCTCATCGACTCATCTCAAATCCCAAGTACTGTCCTCATAATCCGTGTATATGTATACGTATATATATATATATACATAGTCCCATACTCGTGTGTATATATATATATACATATCCCCATATACGCACAAGTAAAATAAATACATGCATGCATGTGTGCGTGTGCGTGTGTGGGTGTAACAACTACTCTAGGGTTTCACAACTAACACCTAAGCAAATCCATGAACACATAACCCTATCTTGAATATCCATGTCTCACATAAAAGATATCATATATATATATATATATATATATATATATATAGCATACTGTACATCGAACTGCGGGGGTGCTATACGCCATCCACCCGACTTCCCCCATAGATATATATCTACTCACTTGATCTTGCTTGCCGATGTCGATGTCACCATCATCTTCTTCATCATCTCGAATCATCATGGGGGTACCTACATGTCACACGTATCGTATCGCATTAAAACCAAATCGAAACCAAAACGACACGCGGAACTCACATAGGTCAAAACCTATGGTCTACTCCCGCAAATCAACCCGATATCACTCGATATAGATGTACAAACGTCACATGATCGAGATAAAGCACAAATACTAAAATCCAGAAATCGAAATACGAAAAATATAGCCTCGAATCAAAACAGCAACACATGTATTCAGTCCCAGATTTTGATTAAGTTGAAAACAATGTTCCCAAACAATACTGGAGTGAAGTATATAGTGTATATGAGCTATGGAAGCAACCAGGACCCTACCCCTCACCAAGTGGCCGAGCCCCTCCCCCTAAATTCTGAGCTCGCCGGCCCTGCATGCTCCAGTGGGTTCATCTTGCTACAGGGGGTTTCTAGGGTCAATTCTAGTCCACTGAGTTTGTTTGCTCATCTCGTAATCAACCCAGGCCATCCCAGATTTCTCTGCACACACCAATACCTCACAAACCGATATATTAAATTTCTGTAAATCAGTATTTTAGGTTTCAGTTGGGTTGGTCTGGGTTTCTATCAATTGGGAGGGGTTTAAGGTCACCACAAGAGTTCAATTACACAATCTCCATTCAAATCACACCCTAAACTCTAACTAGTTTCAAAGTTCACCCAAACACCACCTAATCACAACTAAACACATATGAATACAAAAGTGAATGAAAAACTACACAAATAGGGTAGGGATTACCTCATTTAGCACCCATGAATCCCCTAGAGCACCAAAATGCAAACTTTCTTGGTCCAAAGTGTAGCTTGTGAGCTTGTGCACATTTTTTGTGAAGTGGGGATGGAGTTTTGGAGTTATTTTGATGAAGTTTTGGGGTTTTGAAGTGGAGGTGGAGGAGGGTGCTACCATGAGAGGAAGGAGAAGAAGAAAGATGAAGATGATGAAGTGAGAAGCAATGTCCCATGACTATGGTTGACCTCTCACCCTCTCTCTCTCATGCCCATATCCCTTTCTTTAATGTTTTCCTTTTCCTTTTCCTTTCTTTTCTTCTCAATTCATTCCAAAATAAACCATGCTAGAAAATGAAGAATACCATGTAGGAAAATGTAACAAGTGTTAAAAATGACATATGCATGTCATTTGCACAAAACACGCTTAAAGCCTGATTAGCGATTTTTAATCGCGATTAGCACTAAAATAGTGTCACATAAATCATAAACTTTCATAATTTGCATGAATCACATAAAGCACCCTCATTTCAGTAAAATTTTTCAAATTTTCCCCATTTATCGGTATTTAATTATACCACAATATTAAAATATTCAATATATTTATTATTTAATTATAAAAATTCCCCAAAATAATATTTTATTTTTCTGAAATGTTACAGATATGTGATACCGTATTCTATTCTCGCGATTTGTGACATTGGTCGGTTATATGCGATATAGCCGGGTTATCGGATCAACTGTTGATTCGATAAGCTGTTACACATGATATTAGTCGGTTATATGTGATATAGCCGGATTATTAAATCATGAGTTGATTTTGTTAGTTATATGTATGCCCTAGAAGCCATTACTGTACATACGATGTATATTGTAGTGGATGCTTGGACATATATAGGGAGGACTTTCTTGCTCGACATGATAGTATGCTATCCGGTTGTACTTTATCTTAACATGTACTCTGATTGTCTCTATGTTACATGTTGATAAAGCCCTTAGGATATGTACTCGACTACTGGGACTATGATAAGATCATACTAGTGGGGCCACGGTAGTCGACGAGTACATCCTATAATTGTTCCTAGTCGAGGGTGTATCGAGACAGGGCATCGATACACCAGAGTAGACTAGCGTATACGCATCTTGACCCATATGATGGGCGATGGATGATCCCATATCCATCGGTGTTTGACATCAAGGATGGTATACGGGTGCTCAGTAGAGACTGGGTACACTGGACGGACTCGCCGAGAACTCCCAGATGGTATTATACCTCACGTCAGATGGCAGTTCTCCGGTGACACTGGTACAGAGTAGTCTGTTGACCCGAGATCGTCATAGAGTCTTGTGTGATTCCCACTGTGCTTTGATTTCCATCATACCACGTCCAAGAGGGCGTGCAGAAAGGTGGCTTTTGGGTACAGTCCCGAATCACATGGAGGCAATGAGCGATAGGAAAGGATTCGTCTCTCCCGGTATAGGGAGTTGATGTTGTGCTGTGTTCGATTGGCTATAACCGGAAATCCCTGGCCAGGGTTGCTGAGATATACTGGTAAGTGTTATCAGTAGTTTCTCGAACTGTTATAGACCTCATATCGACACGACTTATCGAGCTACTGGGGTCTGACGTTTACCACCCCTAGGCGAGATATGCGACATATCAGACGACGAGACCGGACTGTACGGGAGTGTTACTGTTTGTATTCACAGGAGAATGTACAGGCTTGCTTGTTGATCTTCTAAGCGCTCAATACCTGGGTAGCTGTTACGTTTAGCTGACCGCTTGCAGCTTGTGGGTGTTTGATATGATCATCACCTACTGCCGGCGTATTGACGATTCTTTAGTGTCCTACACAGAGGTTTCTTGGCTCAGGAAAAATGGAGTAGGGTCACGTATGTGATATGTGCGGGACCGAGGATAATGCGGTATGTGATACCGTATTGTATTCTCGCGATATTTGATATCAGCCGGGTCATCGGATCAAATGTTGATTCGATGAATCGGTACGGATATGTATTAGTCGGTTATATGCGATATAGACGGATTGTCGGATCAAGTGTTGATTCGATAATTTAATGTATAATAATATATATGATATATTAAATTACATTAACTAATATTTGCTCACTAAAAGATTCTTTTTCTCGCTCGGGTAATACATTGATATATATGCGATATATGTTAATTGTATTATTTTATTTTGTTACAATAGATATTATATATGTGATATATAATATTGTAACATGATATGGTTATTAATGCAACATGATTAGTGGAGATTAAACATGGTTAGGGTTTGATTAGGGTTAAGCTCTTCTAGAAGTTTCTAGAAGGTTTTTGTTTTGTTTTGTGTTAGATATTTTATGAAGATATTTGCTTAACAAAACCCAAACCCTTGACCATGGTTGTTTCTCTACAAGGGTTAAGGATTCATTCTTAACCATGGTTGCATTTCTAACCTCACTAATGGGTTATTCATTATTCATCACAAAAGGATTCAATGATATTGTTCATCTTCTTCCTTCTTCTTCTTTGCTTGAAAAGCTTTCTTGCTTTGATATTTGTGATGAATAAATATGAGAAAAAGATAAAAAAAAAGAGAGAGAAAAAATCCCACTTCATCATCCTCATCTTCCCTTGCCATTTAGATGAGGGTGTTCACATCATTTCATGAGTGTTAGCTTGTGTTAACGAAACTTCAAGGTAGATCATCTTAGTATCGAAGATCGGAAGCAAAGGTTGCATCTTTCTCTTCGTGGAACCTCTCGAGAGTCCGGAACCCGATGATCGCAGTGAAGGGACCACAACACGGAGCATATGAAGTGAAGGACCGGATCTACAAAGGTTGTAAGCCCTCTCACTTAGTGTTAAAATGTTTAGCATGTTAGTTTTCGCCTAATCTCTAGTTTAAAGATCCGTATTCGGGTTGTTCGGCACGGCTATTTTTTTAATCGGGCATGGTTGATGCCTCGTAGACCCTTGTGCGCGTGCCTAGCAACCCTACAGTGGTATCAGAGCCAAGCTAGAGCTTTAGGCGAACTCTAGACGAAGTTTAAAGTCCGATCGAACCCGGAAAACCCGATATACCCTAGTTTCTGGAAATTTTTCAAAACTGTGATTTTTTCCAAATTAAAAATATCCAAAAATTACAGCAGGGAATTGTAAGAAATACTGTGAAGCACGTGCGCCTGATTCCACCAAAGCGCGGCGGAACCGTGGCACAAGCATGGCCTGTGCGGCGGTTCCGCGGCAAGATAGTCACTTCAGCATTTCAAATTTGCATAGTAATACTTATCTTTTAGTGCTGTATTTTCTGGGAAGTTTTAATATTTATTCAACTGTTGAATTTTCTGGGTTGTATTGGGGATTCGATTATTCGATCGGGAACTTTAACCGCGTCTTTGTGTTTTGTCCGGATAACTTTTAGAAACTGTTAAAAAGTTCGAACGGATATCAATAACTCACTTTTTCCCCTGTCGGAAATTTTTTCAAAAGTTGGATTTTTCTCGAGTTTAAGAACATTCTAAGTCGTGCAAGTAACGCGGTGGACCCTCTAGAAGACAGCAAATCTTAACTCGATTATGTGACCGTCTTGAACTGCCTTTTGAACCTTAGGGTTTGGGGCAGTACGGCGTGCCACATGTGAGGCGTTGGCTTGACCCTTCTACGGCTGGACCATTGGTACTGTGGCATGTGATGGATGTTTTTAAACTGATTTCAAGTGTTGAGATATATTAGGGAAATCTTGGGTGTTTGATTATTCGATCGAAAAGTTTAACTTTGTCTATTTATCTGGAATGTGATACAATATTTGGAATCCACAGGTAGTTATGAGATAACAGATTTGAATATTATAAACATAGCAGTTTAGTCTCAAATGATCGGTTGCCACGGAATTTTGATGTGATCAAAAGTCCGTCGCGATCACGTAGCGTACGCGGATACTCGCCGGGTAAACTTAATAGACAGCCATGCCCCATAGCCCCGACCAAGTGACTGTAGGAGAACCCCGTCGCCGAAAGCATCCGTTCTGGTGCTCGCGGCAGCGGTGTTCCGCCTTAGTGCACTTCGTCGACGGCATCTGGGGGTGCGGCCATCTACTAAAGTTTGCGACGAGTATTCGATCAGGATGTCGGGAATCTTGTTGAATTGCCCGACTTGATATTGAAAAGAGTTTTCGATTATGAGACTAAAATGCGGGGTTTATAATTGTTAGGCATGCGATGTCTAAGGAATTCAGTTGGTTAGGCATGCGATGTCTAAGAAGGTTGCGGATTCCAACTGTTGTAGTTTTACACTTTCTTTTCTGTGACCGTAAGCATAGTATGTGGTGTATCGCCGGCTTCGTTGCTATACATCAACGACAATCGGGATACGCATACTTGCTTACGTTGATGATATGAGATATTATGTGTTGCTGTGATATGTTATATTGGATCGTCGCGTTTTGAATAGCCGGGGGGTTTTATGTGAGATGAGAGTTTTTTCTTTTTCATTCATGTAAAATTCTATTGTATGTAATATTCTTTTATTGGGGCACTTCCAGATAGCGGAAGATGTCACCATTGTATATTATTTACTTTTCCGCATTAGGTAGACCCAAGGCGGGGAGCATAAGTAACCGGGTTCTAGGGTCCAGTTGGAGACCATCTCGAGGAGTCGAGACCGGGTCTCCTAACCCTAGAATTGGCAGTGTTACTTGCCGCTCTCGTAGGGGTCTAGGGATGTGGGTTTGGCTATTCATCGCGACCGTGGAATCCGTGTTTTATACAGGCTCGTATTGAAAACACGGACGTCCTAGTATATCCAATATTTCATATATGTTCTTCTGCTGCAATGTTATGTGATGAGATCATATTACTGCCTGAGACGAATGTTTATATTTTATATATATGAGATATATGTTATATTGCAGATTTCGTTTCAAAAGAGATGCTTGTGAAGCATAATAAAATGGGACTTCATTAATGAGATTAATGAAATAAAAGAAACCTAAGATGTTGTAGAAACTTGTTTAAAAACTGGTAGCTACAGTTCTTGCTTTGCATAGCGGTGTTCCTTGTAGAACATCCAGCACCTTATTCGATAAGGAAAGGACCGAGATCCCTTCACCGGGAGTGACTCCTTTAGCAATAACTGGCAGATGCTACAACCCTCGGTTTGTCTTTTGATTGCTTCTATAGTTTCTGCTTTGCACAGTGATATATATGATATATCCCGCACCTCATTCGACGAGGAAAGGGCCGACGATCCCTTCACCGGGAGTGACCCCTTTAGCAAAACTAGAAAAGCCTAAAAAACACTCCATTTAAAATCACTCGATTCTACAACGATATCAATTTCATTACGCAAAGGGTTTTCTGAAAAACCCGTCGTAGCCCTCCGTCATTTCAGATAAGTACTGGTTAGTATTCGTGCTGCGTTTGTTGATCTTAGCCAAGGCGTAGTGTGCGGTAGCTGATTAGTGCTTATCTGTATAAGCATATGATGCGATTGAGTTAGGGTAGTCGTGCGACTTTGTTGACTTTAGCCAAGGGTCGTACGGGTGGGTTTAATTCAATTGGGAAATGACGGGTTGAACTTGGCTAGCACTTATGATTTGTTGACCTTAGCCAAGGTCATAAGATGCTAGGGGCAAAATATTATTGGGAATTTCAAGTGTTGAAATTTGCAATGAGATTGCATACCTTCTATGAGATAGTTGGATCCCGATACCCGCAGCGAGTAAGAGTTACTCCTGGGAGAGTTTTACACATTACAATTAGCCGATCAAGTAGGTGTCTAGAAAGGTGTTAACGGGGTTACGCCTCTGAGAAAACGAGGTTTACTTTAATTAGGTTCGTGCGAAAGCACGGGGGACCTCCCTCAAAGTACCGACACTGGCCTGGCTGAAAGATTGGCGAACTTGTAGCGTGTAATTAATCCTGGCTAGTCTTTCCTTTTAGGGTTTGAAGGAAGATTTGATTAAAACAGTGGGAGACATCCTGATTAGATATATTAGATAACCAATCTAATCTTGCAAGAGCATACGCTGAGTGTTTTCTTCTCTCTCTCTTCAGGTAGCGACCATATCACGCTTTAATCAAGATAATAAAACGGATATATTGACCGAACCCGCTTGTTATACTGAGCTGGGGAACGTTGGTCTCGCTCCAACTTATAATTGTTATAAGACAGAGCAGGAAATTGGGGAATACCAGATTTCCCGTGCCGCCCAAACGAAGAAAGTGCATGTTGATGCATCATCTTCGGGTGTGTTCATTACAAAGAACCGTTTCTCAGTATCCTTTACGTTCTGGGTATGTGATACCAGATCAGGATCCCGCATATGTAATCTGTTACATGGGCTACAGAAAGGTAGAGAACTGAGAACGGGTGATAAGTTTCATGAGACAGAAAACGGTGCAAGTGTTGCAGCCAAGTCTGTTGGTCACTATCACCCTGTATTACCAGAATACATTGATTCTGAACGAATGTTATTAGATACCGAACCTGATATACAACATTATATTTTTTCTTTATTAGTAAAGAAAGATATAATTTTGTATTGTTGGATAATGTTTTGAACATTTCCTATATCAAGAGTTGATCGGTTCAGGCACGTTATCTAAAAGCATTGACGTTCTAAAATCAAACTACAGTTCTTAGTATACGGAACACACACAAGAGGAAGAGTTCAGAAATGAATGAATCCTTCTTGAGGCATTATAGACTAGGTCATATCAATGCGACCCGACTAGCTGAAGTTACATTAAGATGCATATTTAAATTTGTTTGAATTTACATCTTGTGAAACTTGCCGGTCATGTCACAAAGATAAGATGACCATAGCTCTGTTTATTGGAAACAGAGAGAGAGTTAGTGAACTCTTGGGATTGATACATGATGATGTATGAAAGTCCCCTGTCTACACATGCCAAGACAGGTTCTTTGTACTTCATTCCATTCTCTGATAATCTCTCAAGATTCAGACATATGTTTCTGTTGAAACACAGGTCCGAACCTTTTGAGATATTCACAGAATATGAGTTAGAAGTAGAGAACCAAAAATAGGGGTAAAAGTATTATGTCCTTTGATGTGATCAAGGAGGAGAATACTTGAGCACGGAATTCCTGGACTATTCTAAAGGAGAATGAGATTCTCTCTCAGCATTACTCCTCCGTATACACAACAGCACGTCGGTGTATCGGGGCGGAGCAATAGCACCCTATGTGATTTGGTGTGCTCTATGATGAGTACTACTGAGTTTCCTATTTCCTTTAGGGAGTTATGCACTTGTGAAGTTGCATACCTATTGAATAGGGTTCAAATCAAATCAGTTGCCTACCATTTCATATGTGATATAGAATGGGAAGAGCCCATATCTTAAGTTTGTTAAGATTTGGGGTTGTCCGGCCTATGTCTAAAAGCAAAATCCGGACAAGCTCGAGGCAAGGTCTGTTATGTAGAACTGGAAATGTTCCAGCTATACAAACTGCAGCTGATGAGTTGGTAGAACCAAAGGATTCAATAGTTTCCAACGAACCTCAGCCACTCCGCCGATCTAGTAGGGTTCCTCACCCACCTGAGAGATACTTCGGTTTCTCTATGACAGTAGGAGTGAGGATTGCATCATGAGATGATGACCTAACTAGTTTCGAGCTGGCCATCAGGAGTGGGACTCTGTAAGAATGGTTGGATGCTTAGCGATCTGAGATGGAATCCTTATACACCAACAAACTATGGACTTTGGTTGCTTTATCTGAAGGGTTAAATCCCCATCAGGAGCGAGTATATCTTGAGAAGATTACTTGGTGTACATGGAAAAGTTGAGACTTTCAAAGCTATGCTTAAAGTCCATCCAGATCCTGCTTGCCACGGCTACATACCATGACTACGATATCTGGCGGTTGGGTGTCATGACTGCTTTTCTAAATGATGTTTTAGAAAAGAGCGTCTATAAGTACACAGCCAGAGGGCTTCGTAGACAGTGGGAGCAGCGGAAACGTGTGCAAGATGTTTTATATGATAAAACAGGCATCGCAGAGTTGGAACAACTGTTTTGATGTGGTAGTCAAAGAGTTTGACTTCATCAAAATGGTAGATGAACCTTGTATACACAAAAAAGGTAGTAGGGAGTATGGTGGTGATCCTCGTAAAGTACGTGGATGACATACTCTTGATAGGGAAGGAGTTTCCTATGCTACGCTCGGTCAATCTTCGCTTATCACAATGATTCTCTATATAGGATCAAAGTGATACCTCCTAAATCCTGTGTTTTGGATCTATGAGATAGTTCTAATTGGATGTTAGGATACTCACTAGTTGTAGTGAGATGGTATCAATCGATCCTGGGGAGAATCACTGGAAAGGTTCCATGGTGATAAGAACGACTGAATGTCAGTCGCAGGCATTGTCTTTACCCTAAGTAGAGGGACGGTATGTTGGAAGAGTTCCAAGCTAGATACCGTGACTTACTAGACGATTAAAGGCAAGATACATCGTTACCAAGGATGCTACCAAAGAGGCAGTCTGGATAGATATAAGTTCATGAGATGAACTTCGTTCCTACCATTGTGTGACAATGGAGTTGTGGCTTTAGCCAAGGAACTACCGTCCCATCAGAAATCCAGATATAATTCTTAGGCAGTATCACCTGATCATGGAGATGGTTGATCTCCAGGGAGATTGAGGTTAGGAGAGTAGACACAGAGGACAACAGCGCGGATCCACTCACGAAGGCCTTTTTCCCAGTAGAGACTTTTATGGGATGGTTGAGTATGAGATACTTCAACCGCAGCTAATTGTTGGGTATGTGATACCACAACAGATGGCCCTAGTGCAAGTGGGAGATTGTTAGTTATATGTATGCCCTAGAGGCCATTACTGTACATACGATGTATATTGTAGTGGATGCTTGGACATATATAGGGAGGACTTTCTTGCTCGACATGATAGTATGCTATCTGGTTGTACTTTATCTTAACATGTACTCTAATTGTCTCTATGTTACATGTTGATAAAGCCCTTAGGATATGTACTCGACTACTGGGACTATGATGAGATCATACTAGTGGGGCCACGGTAGTCGACGAGTACATCCTATAACTGTTCCTAGTCGAGGGTGTATCGAGACAGGGCATCGATACACCAGAGTAGACTAGCGTATACGCATCTTGACCCATATGATGGGCGATGGATGATCCCATATCCATCGGTGTTTGACATCAAGGATGGTGTACGGGTGCTCAGTAGAGACTGGGTACACTGGACGGACTCGCCGAGAACTCCCAGATGGTATTATACCTCACGTCAAATGGCAGTTCTCCGGTGACATTGGTACAGAGTAGTCTGTTGACCCGAGATCGTCATAGAGTCTTGTGTGATTCCCACTGTGCTTTAATTTCCATCATACCACGTCCAAGAGGGC
The DNA here is from genome assembly GCA_030015575.1 of Agapanthus africanus. NCBI lineage: Eukaryota > Viridiplantae > Streptophyta > Magnoliopsida > Asparagales > Amaryllidaceae > Agapanthus > Agapanthus africanus. Next base: position 265,604,133 of record JASDDO010000016.1, on the reverse strand, counting down.
ATGCAAAAAGGTGGCTTTTGGGTACAGTCCCGTATCACATGGAGGCAATGAGTGATAGGTGGGGATTCGTCTCTCCCGGTATAGGGGGTTGATGTTGTGCTTTGTTCGATTGGCTATAACCGGAAATCCCTTGCCAGGGTTGCTGAAATTTACTGGTAAGTGTTATCAGTAGTTTCTCGAACTGTTATAGACCTCATATCGACACGACTTATCGAGCTACTGGGGTCTGACGTTTACCACCCCTAGGCGAGATATGCGACATATCAGACGACGAGACCGGACTGTACGGGAGTGTTACTGTTTGGGTTCACAGGAGAATGTATAGGCTTGCTTGTTGATCTTCTGAGCGCTCAATACCTGGGTAGCTGTTACGTTTAGCTGACCGCTTGCAGCTTGTGGGTGTTTGATATGATCATCACCTACTGCCGGCGTATTGACGATTCTTTAGAGTGCTACACAGAGGTTTCTTGGCTCAGGAAAAACGGAGTAGGGGCACGTATGTGATATGTGCGGGACCGAGGATAATGCGGTATGTGATACCGTATTGTATTCTCGCGATATTTGATATCAGCCGGGTCATCTGATCAAATGTTGATTCGATGAATCGGTACGGATATGTATTAGTCGGTTATATGCGATATGCGATATTTAGAAATTGTTAAACTAGTTGAACGGATATCATTAACCGACTTTTTCCCGGCACGTAAAACTTTCAAGTGTTGAATTTTTATCGGGTTTAAATCTTTCGGAAAATTGTACAAGTTAAGCGGTGGACCCTCTAGAAGACAACAAACCTTAACTCGATTATGTGACCGTCTTGAACTGCCTTTTGAACCTTCGGGTTTGGGGCAGTATGGCGTGCCACATGTGAGGCGTTGGCTTGACCTTTCTACCGCTGGATCACTGGTACTGTGACATATTCTGGGATTATTTGAACTCCGCTCAAGAGTTGAGCACTTTGGGAAATTTTGGGTGTTTGATTATCTGTTCGGAAAGTTTAATACTGTCTATTTATCTGGAATGTGATACAATATGTGGAATTCATAGAGTTAGGCATGAAATGCGAACTATGTGATATTTCGGATTTACGATGTCTAAAGTGATTGTGGATTCCAAATATTGTAGTTTTACACTTTCTTTTCTGTGACCGTAAGTGTAATATGTGATATCGCCGGTTTCGTTGCTATATGTCAATGACAATTGGGATGCGCATATTTACTTACGTTGATGATATATGATATTATGTGTTGCTGTGATATGTTATATTGGATCGTCGCGTTCTGAATAGCCGGGGTTTTTATGTGAGATGAGGGTTTTTATTTTCATTCATGTAAAATTCATTTGTAATGTAATATTCTTTTATTTGGGGCACTTCCAGGTTGCGGTTGATGTCACCGGTGTATATTATTTACTTTTCCGCATTAGGTAGACCCAAGGAGGGGAGCACAAGTAACCGGGTTCTAGGGTCCAGTGGGAGGCCATCTCGAGTAGTCAAGACAGGGTCTCCTAACCCTAGAATTGGCAGTGTTACTTGCCGCTCTCGTAGGGGTCTTGGGATGTGGGTTTGGCTATTCGTCGCGACCGTGGAATCCGTGTTTTATACAGGCTCGTATTGAAAACACGGACGTCCTAGTATATCCAATATTTCATATATGTTCTTCTGCTGCAATGTTCTGTGATGAGATCATATTACTGCCTGAGATGAATGCTTATACTATATATATATGCTGATATATAAATATTACTGCTTTCGTTTCTTCTGTGATGCTTAGGAAGCATAAGCTGATGGGATTTTTATTAAAGAGATTAATAAAAGAAAAGAAACCTAAAGATGTTGTAGAATCAAAACTTTATAAAAAGGGTAGCTACAGTTTTGCTTTGCACAGTGATATATATGATATGTCCTGCACCATATTCGATGAGGAAAGGACCGAGATCCCTTCACCGGGAGTGACTCCTTTAGCAAAACTGGCAGATGCTACAAAATGCGGTTTGTCTTTTGAATGCTTTTAGTGTTTTGCTTTGCACAGCGGTATATATGATATATCCTGCACCTTATTCGATGAGGAAAGGGCCAACGATCCCTTCACCGGGAGTGACCCCTTTAGCGAAACTAAGAAAAGCCTCAAAAACACTCCTTTTCAAAAACTACTCGATTCTACGAAGATATCAAGTTCATTACGCTCAGGGTTTTTCTGAAAAAACCTGCGTAGCCCTCCGTCATTTCAGATAGATATTATTTAGTATTCGTGTTATGTTTGTTGACTTAGTCAAGGCGTAGTGTACGGTAGCTAAGTAGTGTTTATCTGCTAAAAACATGAGATGTGATTGGATTAGGGTATTCGCACGGCCTTGTTGACTCAGTCAAGGGTCGTACGGGTGGGTTTAATTCAATCATGAAATGTATGGGTTGAACTTGACTTGCGATTTATGGTTTGTTGACTTAGTCAAGGTCATAGATCGCTAGGGGCAAAATATTATCGGGAATTTCAAGTGTTGAAATTTGCAATGAGATTGCATACCTTCTATGAGATAGTTGGATCCCGATACCCACTGCGAGTAAGTGTTACTCCTGGGAGAGTTTTACACAGGACAATTAGCCGATCAAGTAGGTGTCTAGAAAAGTGTTAACGGGGTTACGCCTCTGGAAAAACGAGGTTTACTTTAATTAGGTCCGTGCGAAAGCACGGGGAACCTCCCTCAAAGTACCGACACTGATCTGGCTGAAAGATTGACGAAATTGTTGGGTGTAATTAATCCCGGCTAATCTTACCTTTTAGGGTTTTAAGGTAGATTTGATAAATAAAAACAGTGGGAGACATCCTGATTAGATAAGATAATAACCAATCTAATCTTGCAAGAGCATACGCTAAAGTGTTTTCTTCTCTCTCTCTCCAGGTAGCGACCATGTCAGGCCATAATCAAGATAATTATATTGATGTATTGACTGAACCCGATTATTGTACTGAGCAAGGGAACGTTGGACCCGTTCTTTCTTATAAGAGTTATAAGACTGAACAGGAAACAGGAGAATATCTGGATTCTCACGCCACCCAAAAGAACATGCATGTTGATGCATCTTCTTCGGGTGTGTTAGTTATTGAGAACTGTTTCTCAGTTCACCCTACGTCCTGGGTATTAGATACCGGATCAGGATCCCACATATGTAAACAGTTACATGGGCTACGTAAAGGTAGAGAACTGGGAAAAGGTGATCATTCCGTTTAAGTAGGGAACGGTGCAAGTATTGTAGCCAAAGCAGTTGGCGAATATCACCTTGTATTACCAAGTCGTAATACACTGATTCTAAATGAATGCTATTATATACCGAACATGATGTGCAACATTATTTCAGTTTCTTTATTAAGTAAAGAAGGATATAATTTTGTAGTAAAGGATAATGTTATGAACATATTCCTAGATCAAAAGTTGATTGCATCAGGCTCGTTACATAATGGTATATTCATTCTAAATCAGAATACAGTCCTGAATATACAAAACACACACAAGAGGAAAAGTTCAGATATGAACGAATCCTACTTGTGGCATTGTAGACTTGGTCATATCAATGCGACACGACTGGCTAAGTTACATAAAGATGGTTATTTGAATCCGTTCGAATTATCATCTTATGATACTTGCCATTCATGTCTCAAAGGAAAAATGACCAAAGCTCCGTTTAGTGGACACGGAGAAAGAGTTACCGAACTCTTAGGACTGATACATAGTGATGTATGCGGTCCCATGTCTACGCATGCCAGGAACGGTTCTTCCTACTTCATTACATTCACTGACGATCTCTCTAGATACGGACATGTGTTTTTGATAAAACACAAGTCTGAAGCTTTTGAGAAATTCAGAGAATATAAGCATGAAGTAGAGAACCAAACGGGCAAAAGTATTAAGATTCTTCGATCTGATCGAGGAGGTGAATACTTAAGCGGTGAGTTTTTAGATTATCTAAAAGAGAATGGGATTCTCTCTCAGCTTACTCCTCCTTATACACCACAGCACAACGGTGTATCTGAGCGAAGGAATCGGACCCTATTAGATATAGTGCGATCTATGATGAGCGATGCTGAGTTACCTATTTCCTTCTGGGGGTATGCGCTTGAGACATCCATATACATATTGAATCTAGTTCCGTCTAAATCTGTACCTACCACACCATATGAGATATGGAGCGGGAAGAGACTATATTTTAAACGAGTTAAGATATGGGGTTGTCCGGCCTATGTCAAAAGACAAAATCCGGACAAACTCGAGGCACGATCAGTCCTTTGCAAATTTGTGGGATATCCAAAGAATTCTCAAGGATATTTTTTCTACCACGCTGAGGAACAAAAAGTGTTTGTTGCTCAACATGCCACCTTTTTGGAAAGGGAATTTCTTGCAAAAGAAATTAGTGGCAGAGAGGTAGAACTGGAAGAGGTTCCAGCAACACAAACCGCAACTGATGATTTGATGGAACCAGAAGATTCAATAGTACCCGACGAACCCCAGCCTCTCCGCCGATCTAGTAGGGTTTCTCATCCACCTGAGAGATACTACGGTTTTCTCATTGATGGTGGAAGCGAGGATTGCATCATAGATGATGATGAACCCACTAGTTTCGAGCAGGCCATCACGAGTGGTGACTCTGTGAAATGGCTGGATGCAATGCGATCTGAGATGGAATCCATGTACACTAATAAAGTATGGATTTTAGAAAATGCTCCTGAAGGGGTAAAACCCATTGGGAGCAAGTGGATTTTTAAAAAGAAATTTGGTGTAGATGGAAAAGTTGAGACTTTCAAAGCTAGACTTGTAGCAAAGGGTTTTCGTCAACGTCCAGGTGTGGATTATGACGAAACCTTTTCTCCAGTGGCTATGCTTAAGTACATCCGGATCTTACTTGCCATTGCTGCATACCATGACTACGAAATCTGGCAAATGGATGTTAAGACCGCCTTTCTAAACGGCGTATACATGACTCAGCCAGAGGGCTTCGTAGATAGTGGGAGCAGCGGAAAGGTGTGCAAGCTGCTTAAATCCATTTATGGGTTAAAGCAAGCATCACGGAGTTGGAACATCTGTTTTGATGTTGTAGTCAAAGAGTTTGACTTCAACAAAAATATAGATGAACCTTGTATCTATAAGAAGGTAGCAGTGGGTAAGGTTGTCTTCCTCGTATTGTACGTGGATGACATACTCTTGATAGGAAATGATATTCCTATGCTGCAATCAGTCAAGCTCTTCTTATCACAGAGATTCTCAATGAAAGATCTAGGTGATGCCTCCTGCATATTGGGAATCATGATCTATAGAGATAGATCTAAACGGATACTGGGATTGTCCCAATCCAGGTACATTGACACCATACTAAAGAGGTTTAGTATGGAAGAATCCAAGCGTGGGAACCAACCCACGATCTCTGGACTCACTCTCTCCAAAGAGATGTCTCCCAAGACTGATTTGGAGAGAGCTCGCATGCAAGGGATACCCTATGCTTCGGCAGTAGGCTCTATCATGTATGCGATGCTATGTACCAGACCCGATGTAGCATACTCACTAAGTGTAGTGAGTCGGTATCAAGAAGATCCTGGAGAGAGTCACTGGACAGCTGTGAAGAACATTCTCAAGTACTTGCGAAGGACTAAGGAGATGTTCTTGGTGTATGGTAACGGAGAACTCCAGGTGGAGTCCTTTACCCATTCCAGCTTCCAAAGTGATAAGGACGACTCTAAGTCGCACTCGGGATTTGTCTTTACCCTCAATGGAGGGGCGGTATGTTGGAAGAGTTCCAAACAGGATACCGTTGCAGACTCGACGATGGAGGCTGAATACATCGCTGCCAACGATGCTGCCAAAGAGGCTGTCTGGATCAAGAAGTTCATTAGTGAACTTGGTGTGGTTCCATCCATTGAGCATCCAATACCTCTGTATTGCGATAACAATGGAGCTGTGGCTTTGGCCAAGGAACCCAGGTCCCATCAGAAGTCCAGACATATTCTGAGGCGGTATCACCTGATCAGGGAGATAGTTGATCGCCGGGAGATCGAGGTCAGGAGAGTAGATACGAAGGACAACACTGTGGATCCATTCACGAAGGCTATTCCCCAGATACAGTTTGAGAGATTATTCGGGATGCTAGGTATGCGATACTACAGCAGCTGGCCTTAGTGCAAGTGGGAGATTGTTAGTTATGTATATGCCCTAGAGGCCATTGTTGTACATATGATGTATATTATAATGGATGCTTGGATATATATAGAGATGACTTTCTTGCTCGTCATGATAGTATGCTATTTGGTTTCACTTTATCTTAACATGTTGACTTGTATTGGTTTACTGTTTTACTCTCACATGTTGATAAAGCCCTTAGGATCTGTACTCGACTACTGGGACTATGATGAGATCATACTAGTGGGGCCGCGGTAGTCGATGAGTACATCCTATAACTGTTTCTAGTCGAGGGTATATCGAGACAGGGCATCGATACACCAGAGTAGACTAGCGTATACGCATCTTGACCCATATGATGGGCGATGGATGATCCCATATCCATCGGTGTTTGACATCAGAGATGGTGTACGGGTGCTCAGTGGAGACTGGGTACACTGGACGGACTCGCCGAGAACTCCCAGATGGTGATATACCACACGTCAGATGGTAGTTCTCCGGTGACACTGGTACAGGGTAGTCTGTAGACCCGAGATCGTCATAGAGTCTTGTGTGATTCCCACTGTTCTTTGATTTCCACCTTACCACGTCCAAGAGGGCGTGCAAAACGGTGGCTTTTGGGTACAGTTCCGAATCACATGGAGGCAATGAGCGATAGGAGGGGATTCGTCTCTCCCGGTATAGGGAGTTGATGTTGTGCTGTGTTCGATTGGCTATAACTGGAAGTCCCTGGCCAGGGCTGATATAGAGATTTACTGGTAAGTGTTACTAGTAGTTTCTCGACCCGTTATGAGCCACACATCGACACGACTTATCGGTTACTGGGGTCTGACGTATACCACCCATAGACTTGATATGCGACATATCAGACGAACAGACCGGACTGTACGGGAGTGTTACTGATCGGATTCACAGGAGAACGCACAGGCTAGCTTGTTGATCTTCTGATCGCTCAATACCTGGGTGGCTGTTACGTTTAGCTGACCGCTTGCAGCTTGTGGGTGTTTGATATGATCATCACCTGCTACCGGCGTATTGACGATTCTTTAGAGTCCTACACAGAGGTTTCTTGGCTCAGGCGAAACGGAGTAGAGGCACATATGTGATATGTGCAGGACCGAGAATAATGCGATATGGGATACCGTATTATATTCTCGCGATATTTTGATATGAACCGGGTCATCGGATCAAGTGTTGATTCGATGAATCGGTAAATGATATATTAGTCGGTAATATTCGATATAGCCGGATCGTCGGATCAAGTGTTGATTCGATGATTTAATGTATAATAATATATATGATATATTATTACATTATCTAATATAGGCTCGCTTTATTATTTCATTTTCTCATTGGATGATACATTGATATATATGCGATATATGTTAATTGTATTATTTTCTTTTGTTGCAAATATATAATATATATGTGATATATATTATTGTGACATGATATGATTAGTTTTTAAACATGTTTAAGGATGATTAATTGAGGTTAGGGTTTGATTAGGGTTAGTTGCTTCATGCACCTTCCAGAAGCATTTTATTTTGTCATGGTTAAGATATTTTGTGATAACACATTTCTAAACCTAACCAAACCCTAACTCTAGTTGTTTCTCTACACATTCTTATCCACTCATCCTTAACCATGGTTTATATATCAATCATATACACTTCTTTCTATTCATCACAAAAGAAAATAATTCATTATCTTTTCCATTATCTTCTTCTTCTCTCTTGAAGAAAGCTCACTTGATTTTCTTTATGTGATGAATAAATATGAGAAAATGATTTAAAAAGAAAGCAAAATTACTACTCTCTCATCCTCATCTTATCTAGCCCATGAGATTAGTGTGTTCATCTCTTTAGAGTGAGAAAGCTTGAGTCTTTGCAACTTCGAGGTAGATCATCGGAGATTTGGAACACTTCAAGCTAGCATGGATCGTTCGAGTCGTGGAGCCTCTCATGAGTCCGGGAGATCGTGGATCGCGGCAAAGGGACTTCTACTCGGAGCTTGTGAAGTGAAGGAGCGGACTACAAAGGTTGTAATCCCTCACACTTAGATAAAAGTTATCATCTTGCATGTTTAAACCTAATAATCTAGCAAAGATCCCGGCTTTGGGTTGTTCGGCACGTCTAAATTTTAATCCGGGCATGTTTGATGCCTTATGAACCTTCACAAGAGTGCCTAGGAACCCTACAGTGGTATCAAAGCATAGCTAGAGCATTAGGCGATGTGTTTACGAAGTTAAAACTCCGATCGAACCCGAAACGACGAAACTAGACCCCTCTCTGGAAATTTTTTAAATTTTGGGATTTTTCTGAATTAAAAATATGTAAAAAAATCAGCAGGGAATTCTAAGGATTACCATAAAACCTGAGCCCTCAATTCATCCAAACGACGGCGGAACCGCGGCGCCAGCATGCCTTGCGCGGCGGTTCCGCGGCGGATTGGTGGATTCATGACACGTGGCTTTTATGGTAATGTCCGTAGGTGCTTGTTGATGCTTCTGGGTATTTTTAATCTGTTTCAGGTGTTGAAAATTCTGGGGTTTGTTTTGTAATAGTAGACTCGATCGGAAACTTTAAATTCGTATTTCTTTCCGGATATTTAGAAATTGTTAAACTAGTTGAACGGATATCATTAACCGAATTTTTCCCGGCACGTAAAACTTTCAAGTGTTGAATTTTTATCGGGTTTAAATCTTTCGGAAAATTGTACAAGTTAAGCGGTGGACCCTCTAGAAGACAACAAACCTTAACTCGATTATGTGACCGTCTTGAACTGCCTTTTGAACCTTCGGGTTTGGGGCAGTACGGCATGCCACATGTGAGGCGTTGGCTTGACCCTTCTACCGCTGGATCACTGGTACTGTGACATATTCTGGGATTATTTGAACTCCGCTCAAGAGTTGAGCACTTTGGGAAATTTTGGGTGTTTGATTATCTGTTCGGAAAGTTTAATACTGTCTATTTATCTGGAATGTGATACAATATGTGGAATTCATAGAGTTAGGCATGAAATGCGAACTATGTGATATTTCGGATTTACGATGTCTAAAGTGATTGTGGATTCCAAATATTGTAGTTTTACACTTTCTTTTCTGTGACCGTAAGTGTAATATGTGATATCGCCGGTTTCGTTGCTATAGGTCAACGACAATTGGGATGCGCATATTTACTTACGTTGATGATATATGATATTATGTGTTGCTGTGATATGTTATATTGGATCGTCGCGTTCTGAATAGCCGGGGGTTTTATGTGAGATGAGGGTTTTTATTTTCATTCATGTAAAATTCATTTGTAATGTAATATTCTTTTATTTGGGGCACTTCCAGGTTGCGGTTGATGTCACCAGTGTATATTATTTACTTTTCCGCATTAGGTAGACCCAAGGAGGGGAGCACAAGTAACGGGGTTCTAGGGTCCAGTGGGAGGCCATCTCGAGGAGTCAAGACCGGGTCTCCTAACCCTAGAATTGGCAGTGTTACTTGCCGCTCTCGTAGGGGTCTTGGGATGTGGGTTTGGCTATTCGTCGCGACCGTGGAATCCGTGTTTTATACAGGCTCGTATTGAAAACACGGATGTTAAGATTATCACTAGTTGTAGTGAGATGGTATCAATCAATCCTGGGGAGAATCACTGGAAAGGTTCCAGGGTGATAAGGACGACTGAATGTCAGTCGCAGGCATTGTCTTTACCCTCAGTGGAGGGACGGTATGTTGGAAGAGTTCCAAGCTAGATACCGTGACTAACTAGACGATTAAAGGCAAGATACATCGTTACCAAAGATGCTACCAAAGAGGCAGTCTGGATATATATAAGTTCATGAGATGAACTTCGTTCCTACCATTGTGTCACAATGAAGTTGTGGCCTTTGCCAAGGAACCTCCCGTCCCATCTGAAATCCAGATATAATTCTTTGGCAGTATCACCTGATCATGGAGATGGTTGATCTCCAGGGAGATCGAGGTTAGGAGAGTAGACACAGAGGACGACAGCGCGGATCCACTCACAAAGGCCTTTTTTCCCAGTAGAGACTTTTATGGGATGGTTGAGTACGAGATACTTTAACCACAGCTAATTGTTAGGTATGTGATACCACAACAGATGGCCCTAGTGCAAGTGGGAGATTGTTAGTTATATGTATGCCCTAGAGGCCATTACTGTGCATACGATGTATATTGTAGTGGATGCTAGGACATATATAGGGAGGACTTTCTTGCTCGACATGATAGTATGTTATCTGGCTGTAATTTATCTTAACATATACTCTGATTGTCTCTATGTTACATGTTGATAAAGCCCTTAGGATATGTACTCGACTAATGGGACTATGATGAGATCATACTAGTGGGGCCACGGTAGTCGACGAGTACATCCTATAACTGTTCCTAGTCGAGAGTGTATCGAGACAGGGCATCGATGCACCAGAGTAGACTAGCGTATACGCATCTTGACCCATATGATGGGCGATGGATGATCCCATATCCATCGGTGTTTGACATCAAGGATGGTGTATGGGTGCTCAGTGGAGACTGGGTACACTGGACGGACTCGCCGAGAACTCCCAGATGGTATTATACCTCACGTCAGATGGCAGTTCTCCGGTGACACTGGTACAGAGTAGTCTGTTGACCCGAGATCGTCATAGAGTCTTGTGTGATTCCCACTGTGCTTTGATTTCCATCATACCACGTCCAAGAAGGCATGCAAAAAGGTGGCTTTTGGGTACAGTCCCGAATCACATGGAGGCAATGAGCGATAGGAGGGGATTCATCTCTCCCGGTATAGGGAATTGATGTTGTGCTGTGTTCGATTGGCTATAACCGGAAATCCCTGGCCATGGTTGTTGAGATTTACTGGTAAGTGTTATCAGTAGTTTCTCGAACTGTTATAGACCTCATATCGACACGACTTATCGAGCTACTGGGGTCTGACGTTTACCACCCCTAGGCGAGATATGCGACATATCAGACGACGAGACCGGACTGTACGGGAGTGTTACTGTTTGGATTCACAGCAGAATGTACAGGCTTGCTTGTTGATCTTCTGAGCGCTCAATACCTAGGTGGATGTTACGTTTAGCTGACCGCTTGCAGCTTGTTGGTGTTTGATATGATCATCACCTACTGCCGGCGTATTGACGATTCTTTAGAGTCCTACACAGAGGTTTCTTGGCTCAGGCAAAACGGAGTAGGAGCACATATGTGATATGTGCGGGACCGAGGATAATGCGATATGTTATACCGTATTCTATTCTCGTGATATTTGATATCAGCCGAGTCATCGGATCAAGTGTTGATTCGATGAATCGGTACGGATAAATATTAGTCGGTTATATGCGATATAGCCGGATTGTCGGATCAAGTGTTGATTCGATAATTTAATGTATAATAATATATATGATATATTAAATTACATTAACTAATATTAGCTCACTAAAAGATTCTTTTTCTCACTCGGGTAATACATTGATATATATATGCGATATATGTTAATTGTATTATTTTATTTGGTTACGATAAACATTATATATGTGATATATACTATTGTAACATGATATGATAACTAATGCAACATGTTTTGTGAAGTTTAAACATGATTAGGGTTTGGATTAGGGTTAAGACTTCTAGTTGATTCTAGAAGGTTTTCTTTTTTGTTTTGGAAAAGATATTTTCAAGTGACTCATTCTTAACCTAACCCAAACCCTAGCCTTGGTTAATTCTCTACAAAGGTTTAGTCAACCATGGTTGCATTATTCATCATTATCTCCTTTGCATATTCATCACAAAAGGATTCTTATCATATTGTTCATCTTCTTCCTTCTTTCTTTTCATGAAAAAGCTTTCTTGCTTTTTCTAAGTGATGAAAAATGAGTGAGAATAAGAAAATAAAAGAGAGCAAAAATCCTAATTCATCATCCCCATTTATCCTTGCCATTTATATGAGGGTGTTCACTTCATATTATGAGTGTTAGCTTGTGTTAACGAAACTTCAAGGTAGATCATCTTTGTATCGAAGATCGGAAGCAAGACTGCATCTTTCTCTTCGTGGAAACTCTCGAGTGTCCGGAACACGATGATCGCATCGAAGGGACTTCAACACGGAGCTTTAGAAGTGAAGGACCGGATCTACAAAGGTTGTAATCCCTCTCACTTAGTGTTAAAGTGTTTAACATGCTTGTTTTCGCCTAAACTCTAGTTTAAAGATCCGGCTTCGGGTTGTTCGGCACGACTAATTTTTAAATCGGGCATGGTTGATGCCTCGTAGACCCTTGTATGCATTCCTAGCAACCCTACACTACAATGCCTCAAGAAGAATTCATTCATTCCTGAACTCTTCCTCTTGTATGTGTTCTATACATTAAGAACTGTGGTCTGATTTAGAATGTATATGCTTTTAGATAACGTGCCTGAACCAATCAACTATTGATATAGGAAATGTTCAAAACATTATCCAACAATACAAAATTATATCCTTTCTTCACTAATAAAGAGACTGATATGATTTTGTATATCAGGTTCGGTATCTAATAACATTCGTTCAGAATCAGTGTATTTTGGTAATACAGGGTGATAGTGATCAACAGATTTGGCTGCAACACTTGCATCGTTTTCTGTCTCATGAAACTTATCACCCGTTCTCAGTTCTCTACCTTTCTGAAGCCCTATGTAACAGATTACATATCTGGGATCCTGATTCGGTATCAAATACCCAGGACGCAGAGGATACTGAGAAACAGTTCTTTGTAATGAACGCACCCGAAGAAGATGCATCATAATGCACTTTCTTCGTTTGGGCGGCACGGGAATTCTGGTAATCCCCAATTTCCTGCTCGGTCTTATAACAATTATAAGTTAGAGCGGGACCAATGTTCCCCAGCTCAGTATAACAAGCGGGTTCGGTCAATACATCCATATTTTTATCTTGATTAAGGCGTGATATGGTCGCTACCTGGAGAGAGAGAAAAGAAAACACTCTGCGTGCGCTCTTGCAAGATTAGATTGGTTATTTATTTTATCTAATCAGGATGGCTCCCACTGTTTTAATCAAATCTTCCTTCAAACCCTAAAAGGAAAGACTAGCCGGGATTAATTACGCGATACAAGTTCGCCAATCTTTCAGCCAGGCCAGTGTCGGTACTTTGAGGGAGGTTCCCCGTGCTTTCGCACGGACCTAATTAAATTAAACCTCGTTTTCCCAGAGGCATAACCCCGTTGACACCTTTCTAGACACCTACTTGATCGGCTAATTGCAAAGTGCAAAACTCTCCCAGGTGTAACAATTACTCGCAGTGGGTATCGGGATCCAACTATCTCATAGAAGGTATGCAATCTCATTGCAAATTTCAACACTTGAAACTCCCGATAATGGTTTTTACCCCTAGCACTTATGACCTTAACTATGGTCAAGAAATCATAAGCACTAGTCAAGTTCTACCCGTCATTTCGTGATTAATTAGACCCACCCACATGACCCTTAACTAAGGTCAACAAAGTCACGCGACTGTCCTAACTAATCGCATCATATGCGGTGTAGGAAGACATCACTTATCTACCATACACTGTGCCTTGACTATGGTCAACAAACACGGCAAGAATACTAAGTACTCTACTTCCTAAAATGACGGAGGGTTGCGGATGGTCTTTAGGAAAACCTTTAACGCTTTGAACTTGATCTCGTTGCGGAATCAAATGGTTTTTAAGTGGAGTGTTTTTGAGGCTTTTCTACTTTTGCTAAAGGGGTCACTCCCGGTGACGTGATCGTCGCCCCTTTCCTCATCGAATAAGGTGCAGGATATATCACATATACCGCTGTGCAAAGAAAAAAATATAGAAGCAATCAGAAGACAAACCGAGGGTTGTAGCATCTGCCAGTTATTACTAAAGGGGTCACTCCCGGTGAAGGGATCTCGGCCCTTTCCTTATCGAATAAGGTGCAGGATATTCTACAAGGAACACCGCGATGCAAAGCAAGAACTGTAGCTACCTGTTTCATTTTGAAATTCGATTCCACAACATCTTTTAGGTTTATTTTCTTTCATTAATCTCATTAATGAATGTCCCTTCATTTAACTCCACCTAAACATCACAGATAAATATAACGTACGCTTATGCCATCCGCATTCGCCTGGATGTCCCGTCTGCACCGTTAGGTTAGGTAACTAACGCCAGAGCGAGGCAGGGCTAGCACGGGTGCAAAACATAAGCAACGTCTATATAATATATCATATATACTATATACAATATCTATCTGAACAAATCACATGATCACATCACAGATAACGCAGCAGAAAATATCATATGAAATATTGGATATACTAGGACGTCCGTGTTTTTAATACGAGCCAATATAAAACACGGATTCCACGGTCGCAATGAATAGCCAATCCCACACCCCTAGACCCCTATGAGAGCGGCAAGCAACCCTACCAATTCTAGGGTTAGGAGACCCGGACTCGACTCCTCGAGATGGTCTCCCACTGGACCCTATAACCCGGTTACTTGTGCTCCCCTCCTTGGGTCTATCCTAATGCGGAAAAGTAAATAATATACATCAACGGTGACATCTTCCGCAACCTGGAAGTGCCCCAATAAAAGAATATTACATACAAGTTTTTACATGAATGAAAGTGAAAAAACACTCATCTCACATAAAACCCCCCGGCTATTCAAACACGACGATCCAATATAACATATCCAGCAATACATAACATCACATGTCATCAACGTAAGTAAATATGCCCATCCCAATTGTCGTTGACATATAGCAACGAAACCGGCGATATCACATATTACACTTACGGTCACAGAAAAGAAAGTGTAAAACTACAACAGTTGGAATCCGCAACCTGCTTAGACATCGCATGCCTAACCAAATGAATTCCTTAGACATCGCATGACTAACAATTATAAACCCCGTATTTTAGTCTCATTATCGAAAACTCTTTTCAATATCAAGTCGGGCAATTCAGCAAGTTTCCCGACATCTTGAACGAATGCTCGTCGCAAACTTTAGTAGACGGCCGCACCCCTGGATGCCGTCGACGAAGTGCACTAAGGCGGAACACCACTGCCGCGAGCACCCGAACGGATGCTTTCGGCGACGGGGTTCTCCTACAGTCACTTGGTCGGGGCTATGGGGTGTGGCTATCCATTAAGTTTACCGGCGAGTATCCGTTTACGCAACGTGATTGCGACGGACTTTTGATCACATCAAAATTCCGTGGCAACCGATCAAGTGAGACTAAAGTGCTATGTTTATAACATTCATTCAGTTATCTCATAACTACTTGTGGATTCCAAATATTGTATCATATTCCAGATAAATAGAAAATGTTAAACTTTCCGATCGAACAATCAAACACCCAAGTTTTCCCAAAACAGCTCAACACATGAAATAGGTTTAAAAACATCCACTTTATGCCCGAGTAGCAACAGTCCAGCCGTAGAAGGGTCAAGCCAACGCCTCACATGTGGCACGCCGTACTGCCCCAAACCCTAAGGTTCAAAGGGCAGTTCAAGACGGTCACATAATCGAGTTAAGGTTTGTTGTCTTCTAGAGGGTCCATCGCGTTACTTGCACTACTTAGAACGTTCTTAAACAACGGAAAAATCCAACACTTGGAAATTTCCCGGCAGGGGAAAAATTGGGTATTTATATCCGGTCGAACTTTTTAACATGTTCTAAAATTACCCGGAAAAACATAAACGAGGTTAGAATGTCCGATCGAATCAACGAGTCCCCAATACACCCTAGAAAACTCAACTGCTGAGTATATTTATAAGCACCCAGAAACATCAGTAATCACATACGGGGGAAACTGTACAAAACTAAAACCCTAACTCTTTAATTGCGCCGCGGGACCGCCGCCAATGGCATGCTATTGCCGCGGTTCCGCGGCCGTTTGAGTGAGTTACAGTCTCGTTTTCTACAGTTAACCTTATATTTCCCTGCACTATTTTCTGAGCGTTTTTAATTAGGAAAAATCCACAGTTTCGAAAAATGTACAGAGAAGGGTTTTGTTTAGGGTTTCGGGGTTCGATCGGGTTTCTAACTCCGTCTACACATCGCCTAAAGCTCTAGCTAGGCTCTGATACCACTGTAGGGATCCTAGGCACACACAGGAGGTTCCACAAGGCATCAACCATGCCAAAATCGAAATTTTTCTATGTGCCGAGAAACCCTAAACAAGATCGATACTAGAGGTAAGGAGAAAGAACATGCAAGTTAACAACTTAACTACAAGCGAAAGTGACTACAACCTTTGTAGATCCGGTCCTCCACCGCTTTAGCTCCGTGATGATGTCCCTCCGCTGCGACCATCGGGATCCTGGACTCTAGCGTTGGTTTCATCGGAGAAATGATCGGGCTAGGTAGTTGACTTCGATGCCGAAGATGATCTACGTCGAGGCGACTCTAACTCAAGCTCCATCTTCACTAGGTCATGAAACTTATGAAGATAACACACTCTACTACATGGCAAGTGGTAGAGAATGAAGAAATAGGAAGTGGGTTCACTTTAGAATTGGATTTCTCACTCTAAAACGCATGGCACCATTAGAGGTAGTAAGCTTGCTTCTTCTTGAAGAAGAAGAAGAAGAAAGAAAAATGATAAGAATAAAATAAATAAAGAATGAAACTTATCCCTTTAATAATGGTACCATGGTTAAGTTAAGCCCTTATGCTTAACTTGTGTAGAGAATTAACCAAAGAATTGGGTTAAGGGTTGGGTTAACTAGCATCCTAAGGAAATGACAAAAGAAATTGACTTTCTCAAAGTTTCTTCAAGCTTCATGAAGCTTGACAACTTTGACCAAAGTCTTATTTCTTTTGTTATTTATTAGGAAATTAGTAAACCCTAATTTAACCTCAACTTGGTTTAAGTCTCTTACACACAACTTGTATGTATCATCAAGCATGATACAAACATGTACACTTGCATATATCACATATAAACAATATGCACATTCAAGTGAGAAAATCAATCTTAAATGAACCAATATTAGTTAATGTAAAGTAATATATCAAATATATAATTATACATTAAATCATTAAATCAACACTTGATTTAATGATCCGGTCATACTGCATATAACCGACTAATATCAAGTGTATCAATGTATCGAATCAACACTTGATTCGGTAACCCGGCTATATCGCATATAACCGACCAATGATACAAATCGCGAGAATAGAATACGGTATCATATACTGGTATTATTCTCGGTCCCGCACATATCTCATATGCGCTCCTATTTCGTTTCGCTTGAACCAGGAAACCCCTGTGTAGGACTCTAAAGACTCGTCAATACGCCGGCAGTAGGTGATGATCATATCAAACACCCACAAGCCGCAAGCGGTCTGCTAAACGTAACGGCCACCCGGGTATTGAGCAATCAGAAGATCAACGAGCAAGCCCGCTCACACTCCTGTGAATCCAACCAGTAACACCTACCGTACAGTCCGGTCTGTTCGTCTGATATGTCGCATATCTCGCCTAGGGGTGGTAAACGTCAAACCCTAGTAGCTTGATAAGTCATGCCGATGTAAGGTCCATAACAAGCATGAAACTACTGATAACACTTAACAGTAAATCATTGCAACCCTGGCCAGGGATTTCCAGTTATGGCCAGTCGAGCATAGCGCAACATCAACCCCCAATACTGGGAGAGACGAATCCTCTCTTATCGCTCATTGCCTCCAGGTGAATCGGGACTGTACCCAAAGACCACCTGTTTGCACGACTCAGTAGAGCCGAGGTAGGGTGGAAATCAAAGCATAGTGGGAGACACGCAAGACTCTATGACGATCTCGGGTCAACAGACTAAGCTGTACCAGTGTCACTAGAGAACTGCCATCTGACATGAGGTATAATACCATCTGGGAGTTCTCGGCGAGTCCGTTCAGTGTACCCAGTCTCCACTGAGCACCCGCATACCATCTCTGATGTCAAACACCAATGGATATGGGATCATCCATCGCCCATCACATGGGTCGAGAAGATATACGCTAGTCTACTCTGGAATATCGATGCCCCGTCTCAATATTCCCACGACTAGGAACATTGAAGGATGTACTCATGGACTACCCAGGCCCCACTAGTATGATCCCATCATAGTCCTGGAAGTCGAGCACACATCCTAAGGGCTTTATCAACATGTAATAGAGAGACTGCAAGTATACATGTTAAGATAAAGTGCAACCAGATAGCATACTATCATGTCGAGCAAGAAAGTCCTACCTATATATGTCCCAGCATCCACTACAATATACATCCTATGTACAGTAATGGCCTCTAGGGCATACATATAACTAACAGTTATGAGCCTCATTTCAGCATGACTTATCGGTTATTGGGGTCTGATGTTTGCCACCCCTAGACTTGATATGCGACATATCAGACGAGGAGACCGGACCGTACGGTAGTGTCACTGTCAGGCTTTTTGCAGGAGTTGGAGTGGGCTTGCTTGCTGATCTTCTGATCGCTCAATACCCGGATAGCCATTACGTCCAGCTAGTACCGCTGACGGCTTGTGGGTGCTTGATATGATCATCACCTACTGCCGGCGTATTGACGAGTCTTTAGAGTCCTACATAGAGGTTTTACTGGCTCAGGCAAAACGAAATAGGAGCGCATATGTGATATGTGCGGGACCGAGAATAATGCGAGTATGTAATACCGTATTCTATTCTCGCGATGTTTGTGTCGATCGGTTATATGCGATATAACCAAGTTATCGAATCAAGGGTTGATTCGATAAGTCGATACATTGGATGTTAGTCGGTCATATGAGATATAACCGGATTATTAAGTCAAGTGTTGATTTAATAATTTAGTGTATAATTGTATATGTGATATACTAATTTATATTTACTAACATTGGTTCACTTAAGCATTTGTTTTTCTCACTTGTGCACAACTTAATATATATGTGATATATATTTATTTGTGTACATTTTGTATCATGGTTGTTGATACACACTACATGGGTGTATGAGACATACACCATTGTAATTATATTGGTGGGGTTTTAATATACAAAGTAAATACAAAATTAGTGGATAATTGTTCAAGTGCATGAAGCTTCATGAAGCTTATGAATGCATTGATCAAAGTCCACTAGTTTTGTTTTTACTTAGGATTTTTATAAACCTAACCACTATAATTAGCCATGGTTATGTCTCTACATGAGTTAGTATATGATACACACTCACCCATGGTTAGCTCTCTCACTCTCTTGATTAGTATTCATTCTCATTTTGAGCCCATCTTCTTCCTCCTTCAAATTTCTTTCTAGGGTTTGAAAAAGAGAGAGAATGAAAGTGAGAAAAGAAATTCTAAAGTGTACCCATTTCCTATTTCATCATCCTCTACTAGACTAGCACTTTAGTTTAGGGTGTTTGCTTCACTAATTCTCTAGTTAGTGAAGTAGAAGCTTGAGTTCGTATTCCCTCGATGTAGATCATCTTCGGTCTTGAAGACTTCAAGCAATATCGTTGCAATTTTCTCATGGAGCCGTCCGAGAGTCCGGGAGTTCGATGATCGCAGCGAAGGGACTATTACAAGGAGCTTAAGAAGTGAAGGACCGATCTACAAAGGTTGTATTTCGTATTCATTTAGTGTTAAAGAGTTTAATTTGCATGTCTTACCCTAATTATCTAGCAAAGATCTTGTTTAGAGTTATTCGGCACGGCTAAAATTTTAATCCGGCATGGTTGATGCCTTGTAGAACCTTATTAGAGTGCCTAGTAACCCTACACAAAGGTTGTATTCCTTGCTCACTTCTTATTGCAAAGTGTTTGCATATGTTATTCCGTATATTTCTAGTTTACGATTCATGTTAGGGTTAGCTAAAACGGATTTTTTTTGAATTTGACATGGACGATGCCTCCCGAAACCTTGTTGCCGTCGTAGGAAACCCTGAAACATTTACCTATATCAGTTGATGGTTAGGTAAGGTGCATTCAACAACGGTGTAATGCTTCTTAACCATAGCACAGTTTTCAACCTATGACGCATAAGGTTTGAGTTTTTAAACTCAGAGGACTTATACAAAGTATTGTATGTTGTCCGATGTCCGTTAGGACAAAGGGGTTGGTACTCGTATTATATTCCGTTTACTTATGACTTCTCTGGTTTTAGACAAGTATTTCGTTGAAATACAAGGTCCAAATTTTGAGAAGTTATAGGTATAAGAATAAAGTAGAGAACCATATGTTGCAAGTATCAGGATTCTTCAAGGTGATCGAAGATGTAGATACTTATGCTAGGTATTCTATTGTAAGTAATATACCTGAGAACTTGCTTCTCTCTCAGGTTACTCATCCGTGAGTACGCTCCTTGATGAGTAATGCTGCTTGGCCTTCTTCCATTTAGTCGATATGCATTGGAAACGGCTGCATGTATTTTGAATTTAGTTCCAATTAAATTAGTGCCTTTGTTTCTATATTGGATATAGAATGGATTCATATCTTAACGATGTTAAGGTATATAGAGTTGTCCGGCTTATGTTTAAAACCAGAATCTGGATAAACTCAAGGCACGTTTAAGTGATGGCAGTTTGTGGGTTATCCCAGGCTTTGACGAGGGTTAACATTCTACCATTTGGAGGATCAATAGTTATATTGTTCTTGACTTGCCACCGTTTTAGTAAATGAATTCTTTTCAGAAAACACAAGTGGGAGTATGGTAGAACTGGAAGTGATTCCAGAACCACAAACGATTACTGAAAATTTAGTAGAACCTAAACATTCAATTAGATTCGACAATCCATTAGCCACTCCGTAGATTTGGTGGGTAACCTCAGCCACCCGAGAGGTACTTTGGTCTCCTCACGGACGGTGACAAGGAGGTTTTGATGACCCAAGCTTGCCACTACTGCTGTACTAGACTATGATATCTGGAATGTGGATGACTATAACGTCGTTCTAAATTAGATTTAGAAGTGCACGTTGATATGACTCTGCCAGAGGGTTGTTGTAGTCAGTGGGAGCAGAGGAAGCATGGTGGGCAAGTAGCTTATGTCTATTTATAGGCTAAAGCAAGTATAGTGGAGATATATTATCTATTTTTTTGATGTAACAGTCATAGAGTTTGACTTCATCAGAACAATAGATGGACCTGGTAAGAAGGGAGTAGGGAGTGATGTCCTGGTATTTGGATGACATGCTCCTGATAGGAAGTGATCTTCCTATACTACGATCGGTTATACTGTGGTTTCTACAAAGTGTTTCTCCACATAGGATCTGGATAAAATATCTGGGATTCTGGTCACTAGATCTATGGTTTTAGATCTAGATTTGGGAAGTGTCCCAATTTGGGTACTTTGACACTATTCTAAAGTGTTTTAGAATGGACGACTCCTGGCGTGGTGGTGTACCCGCAGATGATGGAGTCACCCTCTTTAAAGAGATGTTTTCTAGACAGATGAGGAGAGGGGTTTCCATGATTGACATATCACTTGCTTAGGCAATTGAGTCAATCATGATATGTCAAGTACCATACCAGATATTGATTTTGCACTGGCTGCAATAAACATATATTAATTCAATCATGGAGAAACATTGGGAAGTAGTTATGAACATAAGAGGATGTTCTTGGTATATGGTAATGGCAGCTTCCTTCAGGAGGCAGTTATCATTTCAGGCTTCCAAGGTGACCTGGATGACAGAGTGGTTGTCAGAGTTAATAGTTTTCCCTCTTTTGAGGGGAAGTATGTTAGACAGGTGGTCCAAGCGGATACTAAGGAATACATGGCGCAGGATACTGATTAAATTCAGTGGAAGATACGGTCTAAGAAGTTTGTTGGATTTGGAGTTCATTTGTGAACTGGGTCCCATCAGATATCCAGACAAATTCTAAGACATGTATCGCTCATTTCGGGAGATAGTCTTTCTCTGCGAAGTTGAGATATAGAGAGATAAAGATAGAAATATTGAAGCGGATCCATTCACTGAGGCTATTTCTCGAACACAATAGTTTCAAAAACGTGCTTTGCGAGACTGATTAGTAGAGAAGTTGGGTGTTCGGTATCACACGGGTTGTGAGTATGAGACACCGCAATAATTACCCTTATGTGCAAGTAGGAGATTGTTGGCTATAGTGCCCTCAAGTCAATTATTGTAGTCGCAGGCACGCGATTGTGATGATTGAGGGAGGACCTATACGGGTAGAACAGTTTTACTCGAGATGATAGTATGCTATCTAGTTTGTCTCTATCATCATGTATATGCATTATGTGGTATTACATATCACTATTACATGTTGATAGAGCCCATATTATTCTTTCTTGACTACCAGCATTATAATGGCGATCATATACGTGGGAGCTGGGTGATCTATAAGCACATCCTTAAATGTCCCTAGTCGAGGGAGTATCAAAACTGGGCATCGATACTCCGGAGTAGACTAGTGTATACTTTTCGAGACCCCGACGAGGGGAGGTGGCCAGTCTCATAAGCCATTGGTGTCAGTTAGTCACCTAAGATAGTATACAGGTGCTCATTGGATTATGAGTTACACTGGACGGACTTGCCGGGAAAATTCTAGATGGTATTATACCTATTGTCAAATAGCAGTTCTCAGGTGACATGAGTACAGGTTAGTCCGTCGACATGAGATCGTCATTTGTCTTGTGTGAGTTCCCACTGTGCTTTGATTACTACACTACCATGGCTTAAAGGAGTCATGCAAATATGTTTTAGTTGGGTACAGTGTCGAGCCACATGGAGGCAGTGAGCGGATCGTCGGGGATTCGTCTCTCCCGGTATTGGGGGTTGATGTCGCGCTGTGCACGAGTGACCATCACCAGAAATCCTTGGCCAAGGTGGACGGGAATTACTGATTTGGATCAGTAGTTTCTCAGTGGGTGATGGGCTTCACACCGACACGAAATATCGCGTTATTAGGGGTCTGACTTTATGCACCCCCTAAACCCGATATGCGATACTCTTAGACGAACATACCGGAATGTATGGAGATTGTCACAGACAGGCTCAGTAGGGGTTCGGATGAGTTTGCTCGTCGGCCTTCCTTTAGCTCAATACCTAGATAGCCGTTACATACAGCTAGTGCCGCTGACATGCTTGTGGTTAAACCCACTGCCAGCATATTGACGAGTCTTTAGAGTCCCACACAGAGGTTTTCCCTGGTTCAGGAGAAATGATGTAGTAGCCGTATTTTGATACGTGCAGGGCTCCGATTGAATGATTGTACTAGTTACCCGGACTTTCGATCGGACGGTTGATAATACTAGCCAGCTCGGGTTTGAGCTGGATTATTAAATCAGGTATTGATTTAATAATTTACGTATATGTATTTCGATATATATATTCTAGTATTATGTTCTTTGTGATATTCTATCTCTTTAGTTATTCGTATTTTGGTACGAATACAGGTATGTATATACAGTTGAGTGTAATCCGTATTTATACGGAAAACATTCTAGAAGGTGGACACCTCATTTTGGATTATCCATTTATTTATTTAAATGGAAATGAGGTGTAAATGTGATGAAGAGAGAATGATGAGAACCATACTTGAATAGTGATGACAAATGAATTATTAATTCATTTGTGCTAACTTATTCAAGCATGGTTGATATATTATATTTGGAAATTGTGTTTTACAAAACCATGCTTGATGTTTTTCTCTCACTAGTTTTTTGCTCACTTGTACTTCCACTTGAGTTTTTACTCACTTGAGTTTTCTTCACTTGATAGTTTGGCATGGATGGTTTTTGTAAACACTCTCACCATTTTGCTTCCTCTCTCTTCACTACCTTTCTTGATCTCCTCCTTCATCTTCTTCATCTTCTACCCTACCATCTCATTTGTTGAGAATCAAGGGTAGAAGAGAGATAGATAGACACTAAGAGCCACTCACTACATCCCTAGGCACTCTATATTAGCAACCTAGAGTTCCTAGTTGCTTCACTAGATTCTTAGTGTGGAGCTAGAGCCATGAGCTACATCCCTCGGGTGGATCATCTTCGACGGAGGAAGACCGGCGGCCAAGCTCGATCGAGGAAACCTCAAGGAGCCAAAGAAGAGGGTAGAATACCGAAAGACACGAATCATTCGGTATAACACTTCTAACGTTTGTAGCGAGTTTTAGGTTTATGGTTCGATTCTAGGACGGGGTTTTTAGCGCCAAAATTTTTAAACACCATTTTTGTTCCGCATCGGCCACGGTAGATGGCCAGGCCGCTAGCAAACCCCAACAGATTATAATTTTACAGTTTAAGAGCAATATGGCGATGGAACGGTTCTACTGTGTAAGTGGCATGTCAATTACCGATGATGAGTGTATGAGCCGGCAAATCTGTGTATGTGCAACATGCGCATCATTGGTAATGGTGCATGTGTTCTAGAAGACGAAGCCATATAACGATAAGTGTCGGGAACGTAGTAGGTATTTCACGAGGAAATAATACAACATAAACATGAACGGTATAAAGTACGTAACTACACCTGAATTATTCAAATTTAAACCATTATCCACCAAGGTGTTTAGAAAGAAATGATT
Source organism: Agapanthus africanus (assembly GCA_030015575.1). Classification (NCBI taxonomy): domain Eukaryota; kingdom Viridiplantae; phylum Streptophyta; class Magnoliopsida; order Asparagales; family Amaryllidaceae; genus Agapanthus; species Agapanthus africanus. Next base: position 265,579,437 of record JASDDO010000016.1, on the reverse strand, counting down.
CTCCGAATCAAGACAATCCAAAAGTCGACCATCCAGCCTCATAGTATCAAATGTGGTATAATCATCATATATCATCCTCGAGTGAAGAGTGCGGATCAATCATCTGGTATATCATACCGCGTATGGTATTATCCATCATACGGTGTCATCAAATCAGAATAAGGATTTATCGTCCTATATATAATATTGCGTACGGTATAATCCATTGTACGTTTCATAAATCAAAGGTACGGATCTATAGTCTCGTACATCTTATCATCTCATATTCTCATATATGTATATGTATGTATAATCTTACATCATAACTTGGCATATATATATATATCGCCTTTCATCCTCAAGCCAACATATCGTCTCATGTCATTTCGTTTCATCATATTCTCCTCTCATCATATCATCTCATACTTTACATTAAGGTTATCCATATGTACATAAGCTTAGGTTTCTCTAAATATATTCCATATAGCGGTTCTCCTATTACTATAGTTGCGGGGGTGCTATATGCCATCCACCCGACTTCCCCCGTAGATATAGATCTACTCACCTGCAATCCTTGCTCTAGCCGAAGTCGATAAACTTCTTGCTCTCCTTCGCCGTCTCGTAAGTCAACGCAAAGGTACCTACAAATCAACACACATCGTAACGAGATCAAAAACAAATCCGAAAACCGATACGGCATGCGAAGTGCTCATAAGGTAGAACCTATAGCCCACGCATGCAAGAACAACCAAATAACCTTCAGCGTTGACGTACGAACGTCCAACGACCGTGTCAAAACTCAAATACCAAAACCAAGTTTTCCAAAGTTGGAAACTCAAAATCAGCAACATGGAAAAACACTTCCAGATTTTAGCTCAGGTGAAATTAGGAGATTTTGCATATAGGGTAGGTCTACATATCAGATAACAGAGCTATGGTCCAAAACCAAACCCAAGACTCCACAATATGGCCGCAATTTGCGGCCACAATCAATAAATCTACGGCCTGGGTAGGGATTTGGGGTCTCGAGTTTCTAGGATAGTCTCTAGGTAGTCTGCACATCTCTCTGTATTGGCAACTTATTTTTCAGAGCTCTCGAGTTATAGCAGATTCCATTTAATCACCACAATACGTTAAAAACCGATGTCGGGAAAAATCTAAGTTCGTGTTTTGGGGTTTCTAGTCTAAAGTTTGTCTAGAATATCATCACTAATTGCTTGGGGTCACTAACTAAACCTCAATTGCATCTCTATAACTCAAATCCTTCACTAAAAATCAACCAAGAAATTTCCAAGATCACTAATCTAGCTTAATCGAACTCTAAACATAACTAGGAGGTTAAGAAACTTGATAAATTGAAGAAGGGGAAGGCTTTACCTCTTGGAGCAACTAAAGAAAATTCCAAGATGGTTCAATGTGCTCAAAATCCAAACTTGAACTCACCATGGGGTGTAGAATGAGGTTGTGCACATTTTTTGTGAAGGTGGGGTGAGGGTTTGATGAGGTTTTGGAGATGTTTTGGTGGTGGTAGTGAGGTGGAGGAAGATGAATGAAGAAGATGAAGGAAGAGGTGAAGAAAATGAAATGAAGGAAAATGGATGAGTGTGCCATGGTTGAAGGATTAACCTCTCTCTTTCTCTCTCTCTCTCTCTCTCTTGCCCATGCTTTCTTGTCCCCCTCATAATTGTTTCTTTCCTTTTTCTTTTCTCCATTTCCTTTTATCCTTTTTTCTTTAAATCCTAAATAACAACAACAAATGAAACTATGCATGAATGAAAACACAATATGTCATGGTGCACTAGCTATGATTATTAAAAAATGGATTTGGCTTAATACATGATTGGTAGTGCACTAATCAAGTTTAACATAAACTTGCATATAATTAATTGCATAATTATTTATAGAATATCCAAATCCAATAAATGCCTTCATAATTAATAACTCATTTTAATATCCAAATATTTTCCAAAATATTGGTATATAATTATACCATTCTACGAAAACCTAAATTCATCCTCGTATAGTTTTCTTGAAATTTATTATTTTATTATTTAAATTCCAAAAATAATATTTTATATTTCTGAAATGTTACAATCTTCCCCCTTAAACAAATCCAATAAATGCCAAATCTTTCATATTGCTGTGCGATGCGCATAACACTGCACAGTGGTGTAGGGTTCCTGGGCACTCTCAAGAGGTCTCACAAGGCATCAACCATGCCAATTTCATAAATACGGTGCCGAGAAACCCTAGACTAGATCGTTGGCTAGAAGTTTGGGCGATATAGCGAGCTAGTTTACAACTAAACTATAAGATAACGGAAATACAACCTTTGTAGATCCGGTGCTCCACCTCCATAGCTCCGCAATGAAGTCTCCTCGCTGTCCAAGTCGAACCCCGGGCTCTAGCGTCGGCTTCATCGGAGAATGGACGGGCTAGGTCATCGACGACGTGCCGAAGATGATCTACGTCGAGGCATCACTAGGTCAAGCTCCACCTTCACCAAGCCATGAAAACTTGTGAAGGAAACACACTCTACTACTTGGCAAGAGGTAGAGGATGAAGAAATAGGAAGTGGGTAGACTTTAGAATTGGATTTCTCACTTGTTTCATCAATCCACCATTGATGAAGTCAAGCTTCTTCATGGAAGAAGAAGATGAAGAAGAAGAAGAATATTATGATAAGTAGTTTTTTTTAAAAATAAAAACAATATGATACTTATCATAATCTCAACCATGGTTTAGTGTAGAGATTTAACTAAGGTTAGATGAGTGGTTAGGGTTAGAGAAGAGACAAGAATGGTGGACTTGTTCAAAGCTTCAAGAAGCTTCATATAAAACAAAACAAGCAACCATTCTTTTCTCATTATATTTTCTAAATCAAATAAATAAAAAGATAAATGAATAAGTAAAATAAATGATACCCTAACCACTAACTAACCATGGTTTAATTCTTTACACAAAACCAAACTAGAATGTATCATCAAACATGATACAATCATGTGCACAAAAAATATATCACATATACAATGTGCAATCCAAGTGAGTAAATCCATTTAAAGTGAACCAATACTAGTTAATGCAAAGTAATATATAAAATATATAATTATACATTAAATCATTAAATCAACACTTGATTTAACGACCCGGTCATATCGCATATAACCGACTACTATTCAATGTATCAGCTTATCGAATCAATCCTTGATTCGATAACTAGGTTATATCACATACAACCATTCGATACATTCATCGCGAGAATAGAATACGGTATCACATACACACATTATTCACGGTCCCGCACATATCTCATATGCACTCCTATTTCGTTTCGCTTGAGCCAGGAAACCTCTGTGCAGGACTCTAAAGACTCATCAATACGCCGGCAGCAGATGATGATCATATCAAGCACCCACAAGCCGCAAGCGGTCTGCTAAACGTAATGGCCACCTGGGTATTGAGCGATCAGAAGATCGACGAGCAAGCCCGCACACACTCCAGTGAATCCAACCAGTAACACTACCGTACAGTCCGGTCTCGTCATCTGATATGTCGCATATCTTGCCTAAGGGTGGTAAACGTCAGACCCCAATAGCTCGATTAGTCGTGTCGATATGAGGTCTATAACAATTCAAGAAACTACTGGTAACACTTACCAGTAAATCTCAGCAACCCTGGCCAGGGATTTCCGATTATAGCCAATCGAACACAGCGCAACATCAACTCCCTATACCGGGAGAGACGAATCCCCTCCTATCGCTCATTACCTCTATGTGACTCGAGACTGTACCCAAAAACCACCGTTTTGCACGCCCTCTTGGACGTGGTGAGATGGAAATCAAAGCACAGTGGGAACCACACAAGACTCTATGACGATCTCGGGTCAACAGACTACTCTGTACCAGTGTCACCAGAGAACTGCCATCTGACATAAGGTATAATACCATCTGGGAGTTCTCGGCGAGTCCGTCCAGTGTACCCAGTCTCTACTGAGCACCCGTATATCATCTCTGATGTCAAACACCAATGGATATGGGATCATCCATCGCCCATCTTTATGGGTCGAGAAGGTACACGCTAGTCTACTCTGGTATATCGATGCCCCGTCTCGATACACCCACGACTAGGGACTTTGAAGGATGTACTTATGGACTACCATGTCCCCACTAGTATGATCCGCATCATAGTCCAGGTAGTCAAGTACACATCCTAAGGGCTTTACCAAAATGTAACAGAGAGACAATCAGTATACACGTTAAGGTAAAGAGTAACCAGATAGCATACTATCATGTCGAGCAAGAAAGTCCTCCCTATATATGTCCCAGCATCCACTACAATATACATCCTATGTACAGTAATGGCTTCTAGGGCATACATATAACTAACAATCTCCCACTTACACTAGGGCCATCTGTAGCAGTGGTCGAAGTATCTCATACTCAACCATCCCATTAAAGTCTCTCTCTGGGAATAGGCCTTCGTGAGTGGATCCGCCGTGTTATCCTCTGAGTCTGCTCTCCTTGCCTCGATCACCTTGGAGATCAACCATCTCCATGATCAGGTGATACTGCCTTAGAATATGTCTGGATCACTGATCGGACGGGTGTTCCTTGGCATAAGCCACAACTCCATTGTCACACAATGGGAGGAACTAGGTTCATCTCATGAACCAATATACACCCAAACAATCTCTTTGGTAGCATCTTAAGTAGCGATGTATCCTGCCTTTATCGTCTAGTATGTCACGGTATCTAGCTTGGAACTCTTCCAACATACCATCCCTTTACTGAGGGTAAAGACAATGCCTGCGACTGACACTCAGTCGTCTTTATCACCCTGGAACCCTTCCAGTGATTCTCCCCAGGACCAATTGATACCATCTCACTACAGCTAGTGAGTATGCTAACACCCAAATAACATCTATCTCATAGATGAAAGCTCAGGATGGAGGAGGTATCACTTTGATCCTATCTGGAGAATCCTTGTGATAAGCGGAGATTGACCGATCATAGCATAGGAAACTCCTTCCCTATCAAGAGTATGTCATCCACGTACTCTACTAGGATCTCCACCATACTCCCTACTACCTTTTTGTTTATACAAGGTTCATCTACCATTTTGATGATGTCAAACTGTTTGACTACTACATCAAAATAGACGTTCCAACTCCGCGATGCCTGCTTTATCATATAAAACATCTTGCACACGTTTCCGCTGCTCCCACTGTCTATGAGGACCTCTGGCTGTGTACTTATAGACGCACTCTTCTAAAACATCATTTAGAAAAGCAGTCATGGCACCCATCCGCCAGATATCGTAGTCATGGTATGTAGCCGTGGCAAGTAGGATCTGGATGGACTTAAGCATAGATCCTTAGAAAAGGTTTCAACATAATCCATACCTGGTCAATGATGCAAACCTTTAACAAGTCTAGCTTTGAAAGTCTCAACTTTTCCATGTACACCAAGTAATCTTCTCAAGATATACTTGCTCCTGATGGGGATTTAACCCTTCAGATATAGCAACTAAAGTCCATACTTTGTTGGTGTATAAGGATTCCATCTCAGATCGATAAGCATCCAGCCATTCTTACAGAGTCCTACTCCTGATGGCCAGCTCGAAACTAGTTGGGTCATCATCTCATGATGCAATCCTCGCTCCCACTGTCATAGAGAAACCGAAGTATCTCTCAGGTGGGTGAGGAACCCTACTAGATCGGCGGAGAGGCTGAGGTTCGTTGGAATCTACTGAATCCTTCGGTTCTGTCAAATCATTAGCTGCAGTTTGTATGGATGGAACATTTCCAGTTCTACATAACAGACCTTGCCTCGAGCTTGTCCGAATTTTTCTTTTAGACATAAGCCGGACAACCCCAAATCTTAACTAACTTAAGATATGGGCTCTTCCCTTTCCATATCTCATATGGAGTGGTAGGCAACTGATTTGATTGGAACCCTATTCAATAGGTATGCAACTTCTCAAGTGCATAACATCCAATAGGAAAAAGGTAACTCAGTAGTACTCATCATAGAGCACACCATATCAAATAGGGTGTATCTGCTCCGCCCCGATATACCATCGTGCTATGGTGTATGCGGAGGAGTAATGCTGAGAGAGAATCTCATTCTCCTTTAGAATAGTCCAGGATTTCCGTGCTCAAGTATTCTCCTCCTTGATCACATCAAAGGACATAATACTTATACCCATATTTTGGTTCTCTACTTCTAACTTATATTCTGTGAATATCTCAAAAGGTTCAGACTTATGTTTCAACAGGAACATATGTCTGAATCTAAAGAGATCATCAGAGAACGTAATGAAGTACAAAGAACCGGTCTTGGCATGTGTAGACAGGGGACCTTACATACATCAACATGTATCAACCCAAGAGTTCACTAACTCTTTCTCTGTTTCCAATAAACAGAGCTATGGTCATTTTATCTTTGTGACATGACTGGCGAGTTTCACAAGATATAAATTCAAACTGATTTAAATATGCATCTAAATGTAACTCGAGCTAGTCGGGTCGCATTGATATGACCTAGTCTACAATACCTCAAGAAGGAATGGTTCAATTCTGAACTCTTCCTCTTGTGTGTGTTCTATATACTAAGAACTGTAGTTTGATTTAGAACATCAATGCTTTTAGATAACGTGCCTGAACCGATCAACTTTTGATATAGGAAATGTTCAAAACATTATCCAACAATACAAAATTATAACCTTTCTTTACTAATAAAGAGACCGATATGATTTTGTATATCAGGTTCAGTATCTAATAACATTCGTTCAGAATCAATGTATTGGTAATACAGGGTGACAGTGACCGACAGACTTGGCTGCAACACTTGCCCCGTTTTCTGCCTCATGAAACTTATCACCCGTTCTCAGTTTTTCTACCCTTTTGTAGCCCTATGTAACAGATTACATATCTGGGATCCTGATCCGGTATCATATACCCAGGATGCAGAGGATACTGAGAAACAGTTCTTTGTAATGAACAAATCCGAAGATGATGCATCAGCATGCACTCTCTTCGTTTGGGCGGCACGGGAAATCTGGTATTCCCCAATTTCCTGCTCGATCTTATAACAATTATAAGTTGGAGCGGGACCAACGTTCCCCAGCTCAGTATAACAAGCGGGTTCGGTCAATAATCCGTATTATTATCTTGATTAAGGCGTGATATGGTCGCTACCTGGAGAGAGAGAGAAGAAAACACTCAGCGTGCGCTCTTGCAAGAATAGATTGGTTATTATTTTATCTAATCAGGATGGCTCCCACTGCTTTTTATCAAATCTTCCTTCAAACCCTAAAAGGAAAGACTAGCCGGGATTAATTACACACTACAAGTTCGCCAATCTTTCAGCCAGGCCAGTGTCGGTACTTTGAGGGAGGCCTCCCGTGCTTTCGCACGAACCTAATTAATGTAAACCTCGTTTTCCCAGAGGCGTAACCTCGTTAACACCTTTCTAGACACCTACTTGATCGGCTAATTGTAATGTGTAAAACTCTCCCAGGAGTAACTCTTACTCGCAGCGGGTATCGGGATCCAACTATCTCATAGAAGGTATGCAATCTCATTGCAAATTTCAACACTTGAAATTCCCGATAATATTTTGCCCCTAGCGTGCTATGACCATGACGAAAGCCAACAAACCATAGCCCGCTAGTCAAGTTCAACCCGTACATTTCTTGATCGAATTAAACCCACCCGCACGACCCTTGACGAAAGCCAACAAAGCCGCATGACTACCCTAATCCAATCGCATCGTATGCTGGCAGATAAGCAGCATATAGCTACCGCACACTGCACCTTGACGAAAGCCAACAAATGCAGCATGAATACTATATACAACTTATCTGAAATGACGGAGGGCTACGACAGGTTTTTCTGAAAACCTATTGCGTAATGAACTTGATATCGTTGTAGAATCAAATGATTTTAAAAATGGAGTGCTTTTGAGGCTTTTCTAGTTTTGCTAAAGGAGTCACTCCCGGTGAAGGGATCGTCGGTCCTTTCCTCGTCGAATGAGGTGCTGGATATATCATATATATCACTGTGCAAAGCAAAAACACTTAAAAGCAATCAAAAGACAAACCGAGTGTGTAGCATCTGCCAGTTATTGCTAAAGGAGTCACTCCCGGTGAAGGGATCTCGGTCCTTTCCTTATCGAATAAGGTGCAGGATATATCATATATACCGCTGTTCAAAGCAAGAACTGTAGCTACCTGTTTATTTTGAAATTCGATTCTACAACATCTTAGGTTTCTTTTATTTCATTAATCTCATTAATGAAGTCCCATCATTTAAGTACCTAAACATCACAGATAAATACGACGTACACTTATGCCATCCGCATTCGCCTCGATGTCCCCTCTTGCACCGTTAGGTTAGGTAACTAACGGCAGAGCGGGGCAGGGCTAGCGCGGGTGTAAAACATAAGTAACGTCTATATAATATATCATATATACTATATACTGTATCTATCACAGAACATCACATGATCACATCACAGATATCGCAGCAGAAGAATCATATGAAATATTGGATATACTAGGACGTCCGTGTTTTCAATACGAGCCAGTATAAAACACGGATTCCACGGTCGTGATGAATAGCCAAACCCACACCCCTAGACCCCTACGAGAGCGGCAAGCAACCCTACCTATTCTAGAGTTAGGAGACCCGGACTCGACTCCTCGAGTTGGTCTCCCTCTGGACTCCAGAACCCGGTTACTTGTGCCCTCCTCCTTGGGTCTATCCTAGTGCAGAAAAGTAAATAATATACAAACGGTGACAACTTCCGCAACCTGGAAGTGCCCCAAATAAAAGAATATTACATACAAGTTTTTACATGAATGAAAATGAAAAAACACTCATCTCACATAAAAACCCCCGGCTATTCAAACACGACGATCCAATATAACATATCCAGCAACACATAACATCACATGTCATCAACGTAAGTAAATATGCGCATCCCAATTGTCGTTGACATATAGCAACGAAACCGGCGATATCACATATTACACTTACGGTCACAGAAAAGAAAGTGTAAAACTACAACAGTTGGAATCCGCAATCTGCATAGACATCGCATGCCTAATCAAATGAATTACTTAGACATCGCATGCCTAACAATTATAAACCCCGCATTTTAGTCTCAAAATCGAAAACACTTTTCAATATTAAGTCGGGTAATTCAACAAGATTCCCGACATCCTGATCGAATGCTCGTCGCAAACTTTAGTAGGCGGCCGCACCCCCGACGCCGTCGACGAAGTGCACCAAGGCGAAACACCGCTACCGCGATCACCCGAACGGATGCTTTCGGCGACGGGGTTCTCCTACAGTCACTTGGTCGGGGCTATGGAGTGAGGCTGTCTATTAAGTTTATCGGCGAGTATCCGCGTACGCTACGTGATTGCGACGGACTTTTGATCATCAAAATTCCGTGGAAACCGATCAAGTGAGACTAAACTGCTATGTTTATAACATTCATTCAGTTATCACATAACTTTTGTGAATTCCAATTATTGTATCCCATTCCGGATAATTAGAAAATGTTAAACTTTCCGATCGAACATTCGAACACCCAAGTTTTCCCGTAACAGATCAACACATGAAACAAGTCTAAAAACATTCAGTTCGTGCCTCAGTACCAACGGTCCAGCCGTAGAAGGGTCAAGCCAACGCCTCACATGTGGCACGCCGTACTGCCCCAAACCCGAAGGTTCAAAGGGCAGTTCAAGACGGTCACATAATCGAGTTAAGGTTTGTTGTCTTCTAGAGGGTCCATCGTGTTACTTGCACTACTTAGAACGTCTTTAAACCATAGAAATTTCCAACAATTGGAAATTTCCCGATAGGGGAAAAATTGGGTATTATTGTCCGGTCGAACTTTTTAACATATTCAAAAATACCCGGAAAGCCACACAGACAAAATTTGATAATCCGATCGAACATTCGAATCCCCAAAACAACCCAGAAAATTCAACTCTTGAATAAATATTAAAAATTCCCAGAAAATCCAACACCAGAAAAGAGGAATTACTGTGCAATCAGGAATTGATGATGTCACCATATGGCCGCGGAACCGCCGCAGAAGCCAGGCTTCTGCCGCGGTTCCGCCGCAGAAGCCAGGCTTCTGCCGCGGTTCCGCCGCACTTTGGTGGATTCATGGGTACGGGCTTCACAGTAATTCTTACAATTCTCTGCTGATTTTTCTGCATATTTTTAATGTGGAAAAATCCCAGATTTTAGAAAATGTCCAGAGAGCATGTTTGGTTTAGGGTTTCGGGTTCGTTCGGGCTTCAAGTTGCGTCTACGCATCGCCTAAGGCTCTAGCTAGGCACTGATACCACTGTAGGAGAACCCCGTCGCCGAAAGCATCCGTTCGGGTGCTCGCGGTAGCGGTGTTCCGCCTTGGTGCACTTCGTCGACGGCGTCGGGGGTGCGGCCGCCTACTAAAGTTTGCGACGAGCATTTGATCAGGATGTCGGGAATCTTGTTGAATTACCCGACTTAATATTGAAAAGTGTTTTCCATTTTGAGACTAAAATGTGGGGTTTATAATTGTTAGGCATGCGATGTCTAAGTAATTCATTTGATTAGGCATGCGATGTCTATGCAGATTGCGGATTCCAACTGTTGTAGTTTTACACTTTCTTTTCTGTGACCGTAAGTGTAATATGTGATATCGCCGGTTTCGTTGCTATATGTCAACGACAATTGGGATGCGCATATTTACTTACGTTGATGACATGTGATGTTATGTGTTGCTGGATATGTTATATTGGATCGTCTTGTTTGAATAGCCGGGGTTTTTTATGTGAGATGAGTGTTTTTTCATTTTCATTCATGTAAAAACTTGTATGTAATATTCTTTTATTTGGGGCACTTCCAGGTTGCGGAAGTTGTCACCGTTTGTATATTATTTACTTTTCTGCACTAGGATAGACCCAAGGAAGAGGGCACAAGTAACCGGGTTCTGGAGTCCAGAGGGAGACCAACTCGAGGAGTCGAGTCCGGGTCTCCTAACTCTAGAATTGGTAGGGTTGCTTGCCGCTCTCGTAGGGGTCTAGGGGTGTGGGTTTGGCTATTCATCACGACCGTGGAATCCGTGTTTTATACCGGCTCGTATTGAAAACACGGACGTCCTAGTATATTCAATATTTCATATGATTCTTCTGCTGCGATATCTGTGATGTGATCATGTGATGTTCTGTGATAGATACAGTATATAGTATATATGATATATTATATAGACGTTGCTTATGTTTTACACCCGCGCTAGCCCTGCCCCGCTCTGCCGTTAGTTACCTAACCTAACGGTGCCGAGAAACCCTACAGTAGATCGTTGGCTAGAAGTTTAGGCGATATAGCGAGCTAGTTTACAACTAAACTATAAGATAACGGAAATACAACCTTTGTAGATCCGGTGCTCCACCTCCATAGCTCCGCAATGAAGTCTCCTCGCTGTCCAAGTCGAACCCCGAGCTCTAGCGTCGGCTTCATCGGAGAATGGACGGGCTAGGTCATCGACGACGTGCCGAAGATGATCTACGTCGAGGCATCACTAGGTCAAGCTCCACCTTCACCAAGCCATGAAAACTTGTGAAGAAAACACACTCTACTACTTGGTAAGAGGTAGAGGATGAGGAAATAGGAAGTGGGTAGACTTTAGAATTGGATTTCTCACTTGTTTCATCAATCCACCATTGATGAAGTCAAGCTTCTTCATGGAAGAAGAAGATGAAGAAGAAGAAGAATATTATGATAAGTTGTTTTTTTTAAAATAAAATCAATATGATACTTATCATAATCTCAACCATGGTTTAGTGTAGAGATTTAACTAAGGTTAGATGAGTGGTTAGGGTTAGAGAAGAGACAAGAATGGTGGACTTGTTCAAAGCTTCAAGAAGCTTCATATAAAACAAAACAAGCAACCATTCTTTTCTCATTATCTTTTCTAAATCAAATAAATAAAAAGATAAATGAATAAGTAAAATAAATGATACCCTAACCACTAACTAACCATGGTTTAATTCTTTACACAAAACCAAACTAGAATGTATCATCAAACATGATACAATCATGTGCACAAAAAATATATCACATATACAATGTGCAATCCAAGTGAGTAAATCCATTTAAAGTGAACCAATACTAGTTAATGCAAAGTAATATATAAAATATATAATTATACATTAAATCATTAAATCAACACTTGATTTAACGACCCGGTCATATCGCATATAACCGACTAATATTCAATGTATCAGCTTATCGAATCAATCCTTGATTCGATAACTAGGTTATATCACATACAACCATTCGATACATTCATCGCGAGAATAGAATACGGTATCACATACACGCATTATTCTCGGTCCCGCACATATCTCATATGCGCTCCTATTTCGTTTCGCTTGAGCCAGGAAACCTCTGTGTAGGACTCTAAAGACTCGTCAATACGCCGGCAGCAGATGATGATCATATCAAGCACCTACAAGCCGCAAGCGGTCTGCTAAATGTAATGGCCACCCGGGTATTGAGCGATCAGAATATAGACGAGCAAGCCCGCTCACACTCCAGTGAATCCAACCAGTAACACTACCGTACAGTCCGGTCTCGTCGTCTGATATGTCGCATATCTTGCCTAGGGGTGGTAAACGTCAGACCCCAATAGCTCGACAAGTCGTGTCGATATGAGGTCTATAACAATTCGTGAAACTACTGGTAACACTTACCAGTAAATCTGAGCAACCCTGGCCAGGGATTTCCGGTTATAGCCAATCGAACACAGCGCAACATCAACTCCCTATACCGGGAGAGACGAATCCCCTCCTATCGCTCATTGCCTCCATGTGACTCGGGACTGTACCCAAAAACCACCGTTTTGCATGCCCTCTTGGACGTGGTAAGATGGAAATCAAAGCACAGTGGGAACCACACAAGACTCTATGACGATCTCGGGTCAACAGACTACTCTGTACCAGTGTCACCAGAGAACTGCCATCTGACGTAAGGTATAATACCATCTGGGAGTTCTCGGCGAGTCCGTCCAGTGTACCCAGTCTCTACTGAGCACCCGTATATCATCTCTGATGTCAAACACCAATGGATATGGGATCATCCATCGCCCATCTTTATGGGTCGAGAAGGTACACGCTAGTCTACTCTGGTATATCGATGCCCCGTCTCGATACACCCACGACTAAGGACTTTGAAAGATGTACTTATGGACTACCATGTCCCCACTAGTATGATCCGCATCATAGTCCAGGTAGTCAAGTACACATCCTAAGGGCTTTACCAACATGTAACAGAGAGACAATCAATATACACGTTAAGGTAAAGGGTAACCAGATAGCATACTATCATGTCGAGCAAGAAAGTCCTCCCTATATATGTCCCAGCATCCACTACAATATACATCCTATGTACAGTAATGGCCTCTAGGGCATACATATAACTAACAAGTGGTGGACGTCAATTGTAAGAAAATAACTATGTATATCTGTATATCATTTGTTTATTATGTACGTCCTGCCGTTTTGAAAATAATTTAGAAGGGTTTCCTTTATAAAAGTTTCGTGTCATCTCCGACACGTAGGTAAATACTGAGACTATAGCTCCCTTTTTGGAAATCCCCTCGATATCTATCAATGCATGCAAAAAATATCCAGGTACTGTCCTCTGACTAGTCCTGCTCAGTACGAAAGCAAATAGTAAATATCATAAAAATATACTGCTCCATAAGAAATCAATCTCAAAATGTGAATAAGAATGTCGCGTGAGTCTGGTGCGCACGGAAATCAAAATCCATGAATATGCCATACATGTGCACAGAAACAACATCTAAGTGCAACGGGTGTGCACAAAACACCCGTCAGAGGCAACGTGTATGCCTGACATCAATATCAGGTGCATCTGATATGCACAAAGAATCCCGATTTAGTGCATCTGGTGTGCACCAAACACATCTCATATCATGCGTCCAACATGCACAAAATCCAATCCAAGCGCGTCAAATATGCACAAGAATCCTATCAGGTGCACAAGGTGCACAAAACAAATATCGAGTATCAAAATCGAAATCAACGGTATACCACACACATCAAATCCAAATCCAGTATACTGTGGTATATAATCTCACCACCATGTGCAACCGCGTGCACAAAATCTAATCAAAACACTAAAAGTGCATGAAAAATATGCTGTAAGCATAAGTCAAATCATATGCATGCCCTAGGAACGAATTCAAAATCAATACCTCAAATAACATCAAATCGAAGTCCTGTACAACTGTAGTGCACAAAATACGTATCACTGCACTGCAAGCATATGTGAACTATACCGAGTGCAAAAATCAAATCGGGTGCGTACCATACGCACAAAATTAACCCAACTGTATGAAATCTATGAAATCATAAGTATGTGCAGCCAAGGCACAAAAACGATATCAGTGCAATAACTGTGCACAAACTATAAATACCCAATAGGTGCAACCATGGTGCACGAAAACAAATATCATGAAACTCGGTCATCAAAACTCAATCATGAGAGTAGATCGCGAAAGATACCGAAATCAAGTATGGCAGAATAGTCCCGCTCAAGCATATCCTCTAAGAATCTCTGGCCAACTGTCATGGTCACTCATAACATGTCTCGTCGACGGTGCCGAACTCTGGCCTACTGGATGTGCACGAAATGACCACTCCGGGGTCTAAGTATTCTCGCATAATATATTCCAGAAGGTACTGTTGTGGTCTCTCCCAAATCTCGTTTCTGCCGAACTGCCCGGAGGTTATCACCCTTTACTATATCTGTTTCTGGTCCCGGAATGGCTGCATACACATCGCGACTCTTTCTGGAAGATATTGTTGGATATAGTGCCCTCAGAGTCAATTATTGGATCACAGGCACGTGATTGCAATGATTGAGGGAGGACCTATGCCGGTAAGACATACTTACTTAAGATGATAATATGCTATCTGGTTTATCTTTATCATTGTGTACTGGTTTAGGTGACCTTACAGGTCACTATTGCGCGTTGATAAAGCCCTTAGGATTCTTGCTTGACGGCCAACAGTATGATGGCGATCATATACGTGGGAGCTGGGGTCTATAAGCACATCCTTAAAAGGTCCCTAGTCGTGGGAGTTTTCGAGACAGGGCATCGACACTCCAGAGTAGAATAGTGTATACAGTCGAGACCCCGACGAGGGGCGGTGGCCGGTCTCACAAGCCACTGGTGTCAGTTGGTTCACCTAAGATGTATACAGGTGCTCATTGGGTTATGAGTACACCGGACAGGACTCGCCGGGAACATGCTAGTTGGTCTTATACCTGATGTCAGATAGCAGTTCCTTGGTAACATGTGTACAGGTTAGTTCATCGACCTGAGATCGTCATTTGTCTCGTGTGAGTTCCCACTTTGCTTTGATTACTACCCTACCACGGCTCAAAGGAGTCATGCAAACAGGTTTTAGTTGGGTACAGTCCTGAGCCATATGGAGGCAGTGAGCGGATCTGCAGGGGTTCGTCTCTCCCGGTATTGGGGGTGAGGTCGCGCTGTGTCTAGGAGAGCCATTACACGAAATCCTTGGCCAAGGCAGGAGATTTACTGGTAGGTATTCCAGTAGTATCTCAGGGTGTTCTGGGCTACACTCCGACACGACTTGTACCGCTTTTGGGGGTCTGACTTTTACCAACCCCCTAGGCCCGCCATGCGATGCTCATAAACGAACGGACCGGACTGTACGGATATTTTCACGTACAAGCTCAGTAGGGTGTCAGGATGAGTTCGCACATCGATGTCCCTTTTGGTCAATACCTGGTAGCCCGTTACGTATGGCTAATACCTCTGACGTGTTAGTGGTTAAATCTACAACCAAAGTATTGACGAGTCTTTAGAGTCCCCCACAGACCGTTTCTCAAGTTTCGGGTGAAACACTGTAGAGGCCGTATGGAGATATGGTAGGGTTCGATCATATACGTGAGGTATTGCACAGATCATGGTCGGACGGATAATACTACCGGGGTTTTTTTTAAGCCGGATCCTAGTATTGTACAGTGTAGATTTTGTCTCATTGTATTTGTATTCGGTCGGAATACAAATGCGGGTATGTATATATAGTCGCGGGGTTTTCCTGTAATTTATTACGGGATCAGTTTTCTGAAGTTGCCAGTTTGCTTTCTATTTCGGCCATTTTTCCTTTGTTCTTTCTTTGGCTGATAATTGGTGTGGAGGTGCTAATTTGCAAATGTGCAAATTAGCAATTTGGAGGGTGTTTCTTATTAATGGTAGCTTCATGATGGTTCAACCATCATTTGACTTCTATGTTCATGATGTCTTGACTTTTGGAGATATGATGGTTGAAGAGGATTGGACCTTGTTTGTGATCATTGTTTTATCATCATTACCCACCTTTTTCTTATGGTCACCTTGCACTAGCTTGTGCTGTCCGCCCCACTTGACTTTTCTCCTCCTTTTCTCATGAAGTTTGGCCGGCCATTTTGAAGGATGCGGGCTGTCCAAATTTTAGTAGTGGGATTTTGCTCTCATTTGTCTTGCATAAGTTCTCTAGTTCATCACAAAATTTCACATCTCATTCCTCCACCTAAAAGGCAACTTCTAATACCCCTTTAGAGACATGGTAATCTACGTATAGACTACAGCATTCTTGGATACGTCGACTCGCTAACTTCGTGCCCGAGTTGCCTCGGTCCAGAGGTGGGAGCCCGTTAAAGAACCCGGCGATGTGGTGCCCTTTCCGACGAGGAGATGAAGACCGGAGATTCCGCGAGGAGATCGGGATGGAGGCCGAAGACCGAAGGACACGGATCGCTCGGTATAGCTTTCTACCCATTCTCTAGTTTGCTAGCATTAGGTTAATGTCCCGATCTGGGTTAACAGTCCGCGGTAGCGCCAGTTTTAAAAGTTAAAGAAAAGTTTTGTTTTCCGCATTTTGGCCTCGTTCAGACGGCTGGGACGCTGCCGTGCACTTACATTGGTATTAGAGCTACGCCATTAACCTAGTCTAGCTTGCTTTAACATGTTTACAAGTTCGATCGAACGGATTTTTCAAAAACCGTATTTTCAAGCACAGTTTCTGTCGATTTTATTTTGTGCTCCAAAAATTTTTCCGGGCATGTCAAAAAATCGTGCAGGGTTTTTTAAGCATTCTGTAAAAATTTGGTTAGGTGATGCTACAGTTCGACCGCGGAAACACGGCCAAACCCCTGTTATGGCCGCGGTTCCGCGGATGAAAAAGGTCAACGCCGTACCAAATTTCTACAGTGGCTTTCTGAGTTGAAATTAGGGTTTTTGGTATGTTCTGTTTGGGCCCAGATTTATTTTGAGTGCTACAGTAGTGCTTGGGGCCCACTTTGGAAAATTTTCTCGATCGAAAATTTTAAACATGTTAGTTCACAGTATTTACATTATATCTGCGACCGTAAATGTCATTTGATCGGTAAATCCTGTCTAACTGCTATAGCCCTTTTAGACGGATTTGCGAACGTGACATTCACGTTGATGTTTGTGTTGTGCTGTGATATTGCGGATTTGTCATGGTGGATAGCCTGGATGCAATGGTAGTACAGTTTGGTTGTATATGTACATTTGATATAGCGGGGTGAGCGTCCGACATGTGGACTGCCGTCACTGCCTGTTTGTATATTATTCTTTTGGGGCACGACCGGGCTGAGATCGATGTACCCGTTGTATGTATAATTTTACTTTCTGTACTATGATTACCCCACGGTGGGGTGCACGGATAGCCGGGTTCTAGAGGGCAACGGGCCCGCATCTCATGGCTTTGAGACGGAGGGGGCTTCACTCTAGAATTGGCGGGCTATTCGCCGCACTCGTAGGGGGTACAGGTTGACCCAAGGAGGGGTGCTCAAGTTACCGGATTCCGTGAAGTGCTGGGTGGTCCATTCATGTTGTTGAAAGGGGCTTCCTTGCTTCAGGTTTTGGCGGGTAACTTGCCGCGCCTGTAGGGGTTTAGGATTTCATTGCACAGGCTATCCACACGACCAGGGGAACGTCGGGTTTCAATAGCGGCTCTATGAAACCCGGGGATCCCAAATATCTGTATTGTTCTGTGATGCTTATTACATTTCTGTGATGTTGCATTTTATCACGCCTTGGGCGAATATTATATATTGATATATATACTAGTAGATGTTGTATATGTTTTGCATCCGCGCTAGTCCATTCTCCGCTCTGTCGTTAGTTAAGTAACCTAACGGGTAATGACGGGACCCAATGGCGAATGCGAATGGCATATACGTACATCATTATTTTTGTTCTTTATTGGTGTGATCAATTGATGGGACTGCATTGATTCGGATCAATGCAAGCTAAACAAACCTATTCTGATGTTGTTGGAACAATTTTCAAAAAGCTGTTATTGCAAGGGCGTTCTCTTTTGTTTTGCACAGTGGTATTCAGTTGGAATATCCTGCACCTCAGTCGACGAGGCAAGGGCCGAGATCCCTTCACCGGGAGTGACCCCTTGGACAGAAGTTTGCGTCAGGGTAATAACTTCACTATAGCCGATTGCCTTTTGCTTTGCATCATGGTATTCAGTTGGAATATCCTGCACCTCATTCTACGGGGAAAGAGCCGAGATCCCTTCACCGGGAGTGACCTCTTTAGCAAAGGTTTTCGTCACTACATTTTTATAAAAGCTATCCAGTTCCTTCAACGATATCAAGTTCATTACGTTAAAGGTTTTTCGCCAAAAACCATTCGTAGCCCTCCGTCATTTCAGACGGGTAGCACGTAGTATTCATGCTATGTTTGTTGACCTTCGTCAAGGCATAGTGAATGGTAGCTGCTTGTTACCTTTCTGCTGCATAGATAGATGCGTTGGTTTGGGACAGTCGTACTGCCTTGTTGACCAAAGTCAAGGGTAGGTACGGGTGGGTTCAAATTAACCTGGACAATGACGGGTAGAACTTGACATGTGACTTATGATTTATTGACCTTCGCCAAGGTCATAAGAGCATGGGGTAAAAATCACATCGGGAGTTTCTAAAGAAACTGAAACTTACCAGATATGAGCATACCTTCTGGAGTGTGACAATGTTAGTGGATTCCATCACGTTATCATGCGATGATAGTTGGATCCCGATTCCCACTGATGAGTTGGTTTACTCCTCGGGTGATCCCGACTAATTCTTCTTTCAGGTTTGGAAGAGAATTTGAGGTACAGTGGGAGGTTTCCTGATTAGATAAAGTGATAACCATTCTGATCTAGGTTAGAGTTCACGCTGAGTGTTTCTTTTCTCTCTCTCTCTGGCAGCGACCATGACCCGACCTTAGACTATGACTCAGTGACCAAGATTAACCGAACCTTCTTAAAACACTGACTTTTGGATTGTCAGAGTTGCATACCTCATTGCCACTCCTACTTTTACCCTTTTCTCCAGAACACCCGTATTACTACAAACGTCCACTTCCATTGGATAAAACCATCGTATGGTTATATACGAACTCGAAGGAACTTGTTCCAGATTCGAGGATGGTTTCGGGTTCTGGAGAAAACGAATAGGACTATTCAGCTGTCTTTTCCTTTTACCTTCTCTCAGGTTGCGAGTGCCCCTTAGATTAGGGGATAGTACACCTATTACGCAAATTGGATAGTCTTCTTCCAAACCATAGGCAGGTGCCGACTGGTAGGGAATGAAGAAAACCAATTAGCCTAACGATGGTGTACAGAAGGTATTATGTAAAGACAAATAAAGGGATTAGAAGGAGTGCAAAGTAAATTGCGACTGCTATTCACGACCAAACCAAGTATTTCATTACCACTCCCACTTCACCTTTGTATTTCTCCAGGACACTCCGTGTCACTACGAAGATCCACAGTTTATTGGATACTCCATCGTATGGTTATATACGAACTCGAAAGGAACTTGTTCCTGTTCGGGGATGGATTCTGGTTCAGGAGAAATAAGAATAAGGTTTTATTCGGTTGTCTTTTATCTTCACCTTCTCTCGCATTGTGAGTGCTCCTAGGATTAGGACAGTACACCCATTACGCTTATTGGATAGTCTTCTTCCAAACTATACGCTGGTGCCGAACGGCAGGGAAGGAAGAAAACCATTTGGCCTAAAGGGGTGTGCAGAAGGTAATGACTAAAAGACATATAAAAGGATTTGGAGAGATGGCAGAGAGATATACGGTTACAGTTGTGAATCAGGATAATGGAAGAGGCATTACTAGGAATACCCGGATACCCCATCGAGACATTTCAATGTTTCAGTTTCACTATGTATTGTTAAAAGAAAACTGATTTCCCAATTAGACACTTTCTCCAGGGTATGTATTTACCAGATATGATTCTCACATCTGTATGGTTTTACAGATGATGAGTGGGAGTAAGTTATTGGGAATTAGGTGATCATCCTCATTACATAGGAATTCGTTGTAATTAGTGATATTTGAGGAAATCACCTGGGTAGTTTGCCGGACGACAAATATTTGGTTTTGAATATCCGTTGTTGTGCACCAATTTCAAATTGATATATCTGTACGTCTATTTTCATAGAGTGAGATATACCTTTTTGAAATTATGTCTATAACATTTACCTATATCAGTGGATGGTTAGGTAAGAAGCATTAAACAGCGGTGTAATTCTTCTTAACCATAAGTACAGTTTTCAACCTACGACACACAGGGAATGAGTTATTAGACTCAGGGGACTTATACAGAGTATTGTATGTTGTCCAGTGTCCATGAGGACAGAGGGGTTGGTGCTCGGACTGTATTCTGTTTACTTGTGACTTCTCTAGTTCTTAGACATGTATTTCGTAGAAATACAAGGTCCAAGTTTTGAGAAGTTATAGGTATAAGAATAGAGTAGAGAACCAGGTGTTGCAAGTATCGGGATTCTTCAAGGTGATCGAAGATGTATATACTTGTGTATGGTGTTCAGTTGATAGGAATGATTGAGAGAACTTGCTTCTCTTTCAGGTTACTCATAATTGGAAGCACTCCTAAGTTGAGTAATGCTGATCGGCCTCTTTCCATTTAGTTGACATGCACTGGAGACAGTTGCATGATTTGAATCTGGTTCCAATTAAATCAGTGCCTCTGTTTCTATATTGGATATAGAACAGTTCATATCTTAACGATGTTAAGGTACGGGGAGTTGTCCGGCATATGCTTAAAACCAGACTCTGGATAACTCAAGGCATGTTTTCATAATGGCTGTTTGTGGGTTGACCCAGGCGATGACGAGGGTTGACTTTCTACTATATGGAAGATCAATAGTGATATTGTTCTTGACTCGCCACAGTTTTAATAAAAATGGATTTTTTCAGAAAACAGAAGTGGGAGTATGGTAGAACTGGAAGTGATTCCAGAATCGCAACCGATTACTGAAAATTTGATAAGAACCTAAAGATTTAATCTGGTTTGACATTCCATTGGCCACTCCGCAGATAAGGTAGGTAACCTCAGGCACTCGAGAGGAACTTCGGTATGCTCAAGGACGGTAAAAGGGAGGTTCTTGTTTACCCAGACTTGACACTACTATTGTTCCAGACTGTGAGACCCGGCAGGAGGATGAGTATAGCGTCGTTCTAAACAAGCTTTAGAAATGCAAGTGTATATGACTCTGCCAGAGGGTTGTCGTAGTCAGTGGGAGCAGCGGAAGCATAGTGGACAAAGTAGCTTATGTCTATTTATGGACTAAAGCAGATATAGCGGAGAAAGATCATCTGTTTCTGATGTGACAGTCATAGGTTTGACTTCATCAGAATAGGAGATAGATCTGTTAAGATGGTAGTAGGGTGTGATGTCCTGGTATTTGGATGACATACACAGAGTAGGAAGTGAAGTTCCTATACTAAGATAGGTTATACTTTGGTTGTCACACTGTGGTTTATCCACATAAGAGTTGGACATTATATCAGACATTCCGATTACTGGATCTATGGTTTTGTTGGAGATAGTGCCCTCAGAGTCAATTATTGGATCACAGGCACGTGATTGCAATGATTGAGGGAGGACCTATCCCGGTAGGACAGTCTTACTCGAGATGATAGTATACTATCTGGTTTACCTTTATCATCGTGTACTGCTTCAGGTGACCTTACAGGTCACTATTACACGCTGATAGAGCCCCTAGGATTCTTGCTTGACTGCCGGCAGTATGATGGCGATCATATACGTGAGAGCTGGTGGTCTATAAGCACATCCTTAAAAGGTCCCTAGTCGTGGGAGTTTCGAGACAGGGCATCGATTCTCCAGAGTAGACGAGTGTATACAGTTGAGACCCCGACGAGGGGCGGTGACCGGTCTCACAAGCCACTGGTGTCAGTTGGTTCACCTAAGATGTATACAGGTGCTCATTGGGTTATGAGTACACCGGACAGGACTCGCCGGGAACATACTAGTTGGTCTTATACCTGACGTCAGATAGCAGTTCCCTGGTGACATGTGTACAGGTTAGTTCATCGACCTGGGGATCGTCATTTGTCTCGTGTGAGTTCCCACTGTACTTTGATTACTACCCTACCACGGCTCAAAGGAGTCGTGCAAACAGGTTTTAGTTGGGTACAGTCCCGAGCCACATGGAGGCAGTGAGCGGATCTTCAGGGGTTCGTCTCTTTCGGTATTGGGGGTGAGGTCGCGCTGTGTCTAGGAGAGCCATTACACAAAGCCCTCGGCTGAGGCAGGAGATTTACTGGTAGGTATTCCAGTAGTATCTCAGGGTGTTCTGGGCTACACTCCGACACGACTTGTACCGCTTTTGGGGGTCTGACTTTTACCAACCCCCTAGGCCCGACATGCGATGCTCATAGACGAACGGACCGGACTGTACGAATATTGTCACTGACAGGCTCAGTAGGGTGTCAGGATGAGTTCGCTAATCGACGTCCCTTTTGGTCAATAGCTGGTGGCCCGTCACGTATTGGCTAATACCTCTGACGTGCTAGTGGTCAAATCCACAGCCATTGTATTGACGAGTCTTTAGAGTCCACCACACTTACAGTTACTCAAGCTTTCGGGCGAAACGCTGTAGAGGCCGTATGGAGATATGGCAGGGTCCGATCAGATACGTGCGGTATTGCACGGATCAGGATCGGACCGGTTTGTACTAGTGGCCGTATGGATATATGGCAGGGTTCGATCTGATACGTGCGGTATTGCACGGATCAAGATCGAACGGACATTACTAGCCGGCTTTGGCTTAAGCCGGTCCTAGTTTAGTACAATGTAGATTTTGTCTCATTGCATTTGTATCCGGACGGAATACAGATGCAGGTGTGTATGCACAATATCGGGGTTTTCCTGTAATTTATTACGGGACCAGTTTTCTGGAGTTGCCAGTTTGCATTCCGTTCCGGCCGGTTTTCCTTTGTTCTTTCCCGGCCGGACTTTTCTGATGGAGGGGGTAATTTGCAGTTTTGCAAATTACATTTGAGGAGGGGGTTTCTTGCATATGTATTAATTATGATAGCATCTTTAGATACCATTTTTTTCCTTCATCATTTCTTGCTTTATTAAGATTAGAAATGAGATGAAAGATGATGTGAGTTTGTGATCATGGTGTTTGGATGTGGTCACCCTCCACCTTTATCCTACACTCACCTCCCTTCTTGAGTTTTGATTTTCCTCCACCATTTGGTAAAAAGGGGAGGCCGGCCACATCTTGGAGTGTGAGGATGGTTCATTTGATTTTGGTGTTGGAAATTTATCATTCATCTCATTTTTATCTTGCCACCAAAAACCCTCTCCAAAGTTCATGATTTCCTTCTCCCTTCATGGCAACTTCACCACCCCAAAAGAGACTATGATTCTACACTACATTCTACAACATTTCTTGGGCATGTCGACTTGCTGGCTTCATGCCCGAGTTACCTCGGTATTGAGGCGGGAGCCCGTAAAAGACGCAGGCGATGTGGTGCCCTTTCCGGCGAGGAGGCGACGATATGGAGACAAGACTTTCCGCGGGAGATTGGGAGAGAAGACCGGAGGACTCGGATCACTTGGTATACTTCTCTTCCCATCTTTTGTTTGCTAGCATTTGGTTAATGGTTACGATCCGGGTTTTCATTGTCCGCGGTAGCGCCGGTTTCCAAGTAAGGAAAATTTTTGATTCCGCTTTTTGGCCTCGGATAGACGGCCGGGGCGCTGCCGTGGCGCAACATGGTATCAGAGCCACGCCATTAACCTTGCCTAGCTTGTTCTAATGTGTTTTACTTATCCGATCGACCAAAATTCCAAAAACCGCGTTTTGCTTGCATCAGTTTTCTGTCGATTTTTTCCGGGCTCGAAAAATTTTTCAGGTGATTGCAGAATGATGTACAGGGAATCCTAAGAACACTGCAAAAATTTGGTAACCCAACTCTTCCGTACGACCGCGGAACCGCGGCCTGAACCCCTCTTTGGCCGCGGTTCCGCCGTAGGAACTTGGGATCACTTCGCCATATTTTTACAGTGGGCTTGTGGGCTGATTTTGGGGGTTTTGGAATATTAAATTTGGGCCCAGAATTTCTGTGAGTGCTACAGTATTACTTGGGGGCCCACTTGTTAATTTTTGATCGATTGGATATTTTAAACACATTATTTCACAGTATTTACATTAAATCTGCGACCGTGAATGTCACTTGATCGGTAAATCCCGTCTAACTGCTATAGCCCGGTTAGACGGATTTGCGAACGTGACTTTCACGTTGATGTTCTGTGTTTATGCTGTGTTGTTGCGGATCGGTCGTGGGGGATAGCCTGGATGCAATGTTAGTACATTTTTGTTTTATATGTACATTTGATATTGCGGGGCGAGCGTCCGACATGTGGACTGCCGTCACTGCCTGTTTGTATTATTCTTTTGGGGCACGACCTGGTTGCGGTCGATGTACCCGTTGTATGTATATTTTACTTTCTGTACTAGGATTACCCCGCGGAGGGGTGCACGGATAGCCGGGTTCTAGAGGGCAACGGGCCCGCATCTCATGGCATTGAGACGGAGGGGGCTTCACTCTAGGATTGGCGGGCTATTCGCCGCACTCGTAGGGGGTACAGGTTGACCCAGGAGGGGTGCCCAAGTTACCGGATTCCATGAAGTGTTGGGTGGTCCATTCACGGTGCTGAAGGGGGCTGCTTCGCTTCAGGTTTTGGCGGGTGACTTGCCGCGCCCGTAGGGGTCTAGGATTTCATTGCACAGGCTATCCACACGACCAGGGGAACGTCGGGTTTCAGCAGTGGCTCTGTGAAACCCGGGGCTTCCAGATATCTGTATTGTTCTGTGATGCTGTACATTTCTGTGATGTTGCTTTTTATCACGCCTTGAGCGAATATAATATATTGGTATATATATTAGTAGATGTTGTATATGTTTTGCATCCGCGCTAGTCCAGTCCCCGCTCTGTCGTTAGTTAAGTAACCTAACGGGTGATCACGGGACCCAGTGGCGAATGCGGATGGCATATACGTACATCAGTATATTTTCGTTCTTTGTGGTGTGATCAATTGATGGGACTGCGTTGATTCGGATCAATGCAAGATAAACAAACCTATTCTGATGTTGTTGGAACATTTTTTCAAAAAGCTGTTATTGCAAGGACGTTCACTTTTGTTTTGCATCGTGGTATTCATTTGGAATATCCTGCTCCTCAGTCGACGAGGCAAAGGCCGAGATCCCTTCACCGGGAGTGACCCCTTGGACAGAAGTTTGCGTCAGGGCATTAACTTCACTATAGCCGATTACTTTTGCTTTGCATCGTGGTATTCAGTTGGAATATCCTGCACCTCATTCTACGGGGAAAGAGCCGAGATCCCTTCACCGGGAGTGACCTCTTTAGCAAAGGTTTTCGTCACTATATTTTTATATAAGGCTATGCAGTTCCTTCAACGATATCAAGTTCTTTACGTTAAAGGTTTTTCGCCAAAAACCATTCGTAGCCCTCCGTCATTTCTTATGGGTATTATTTAGTATTCGTGCTGTGTTTGTTGACTCCGTCAAGGCGTAGTGTACGGTAGCTAAGTGGTGCTTGTTTGTTGCATAAATGGGATTGGTTAGGACAGTTGTGCGGCCTTGTTGACTCCGTCAAGGGCACGTACGGGTGGGTTTAATGCAATCCAGATAATGACGGGTTGAACTTGACTGGGACTCTTTGATTTGTTGACTCCGTCAAGGTCACTTGAGTCCTAGGGGTAAAAACACACATCGGGAGTTTCAAAAGAACTGAAACTTGCCAGGCATGCGCATACCTTCTGGAGTGTGGTGACTTGAGTGGATTCCGTCAAGTTATCATGCGATGATAGTTGGATCCCGATCCCCACTGATGAGTTGGTTTACTCCTCGGGTGATCCCGACTAATTCTTCTTTCAGGTTTGGAGGAGAATTTGAGGTTACAGTGGGAGGTTTCCAGATTAGATAAAGTGATAACCATTCAGATCTTGGTTAGAGTGCACGCTGAGTGTTTCTTTTCTCTCTCTCTTTGGCAGCGACCATTGACCCGACCCTGGACTTTGACTCAGTGACCAAGTTGACCGAACCTTCTTAACACTGGCTTTTGGATTGTCAGAGTTGCAGACCTCATTGCCACTCCTACTTTTACCCTTTTCTCCGGGACACCCCGTATTACTACGAACGTCCACTTCCATTGGACAAAACCATCGTATGGTTATATATGAACTCGAAGGACTTCGAGGATGGTTTCTGGTTCTGGAGAAAACGAATAGGATTATTCAGTTGTCTTTTCTTTTCACCTTCTCTCATTGCGAGTACTCCTTGGTTTAGGAGATAGTACACCTATTACGCAAATTGGATAGTCTTCTTCCAAACCTTAGGCAGGTGCCGAACGGTGGGGAATGAAGAAAACCAATTAGCATAACGATGGTGTACAGAAGGTATTAGGTTAAGACAAAGCAAGGGATTAGTAGGAGGGCAAAGTAAATTGCGACTGATATTCACGACCAAACCAAGTATTTCTTCGCCAATCCTAAATCACCTTTGTATTTCTCCAGGACACTCCGTATCACTACGAAGATCCACAGTTTATTGGATACTCCATCGTATGGTTATATACGAACTCAAAAGGAACTTGTTCCTGTTCAGGGATGGATTCTGGTTCAGGAGAAATAGGAATAAAATACATTCAGGTGTCTTTTATCCTCACCTTCTCTCGCGTTGCGAGTGCTCCTAGGATTAGGACAGTACACCCTTTATGCTTTTTGGATAGTCTTCTTCCAAACCATAGGCTGGTGTCGAACGGTAAGGAAGGAAGAAAACCATTTGGCCTAAAGGGGTGTACAGAAGGTAATGACTAAAGACATATAAAGGGATTTGGAGAGGTGGCAAAGAATTATACGGTTACAGTTGTGAATCTGGATAATGGAAGAGGCATTACTAGGAATACCAGGATACCCCAACGAAACATTTCAATGTTTCAGTTTCACTGTGTACTGTTAAAAGAAAACTGATTTCCCGATTAGACACTTGCTCCAGGGTATGTATTTACCAGGTTGGATTCTCACATCTGTATGGTTTTACAGATGATGAGTGGGAGTAAGTTATTGGGAATTAGGTGACCATCCTCATAATATCGGGATTCGTTGTAATCGGTGATATTTGAGGAGATCACCTGGGCTGTTTGCCGGTCGGCAAATATTTAGTTTTGAATATCCGCTGTTGTGCACCAATTTCAAATTGATATATCTGTACGTCTATTTTCATAGAGTAAGATATACCTTTTGATATTATGTCGATGACATTTACCTATATCAGTGGATGGTTAGGTAAGGAGCATTAAACAGCGGTGTAATTCTTCTTAACCATAAGTACAGTTTTCAACCTACGACACACAGAGAAAGAGTTGTTAGACTCAGCGGACTTATACAGAGTATTGTATGTTGTCCAGTGTCCATTAGGACAGAGGGGCTGGTCCTCATACTATATTCTGTTTACTTTTAACTTCTCTAGTTCTTAGACATGTGTTTCGTGGAAACACAGGGTCTAAGTTTTGAGGAGTTATAGGTATTTGAATAGAGTAGAGAACCAGGTATAGCAAGTATCGAGATTCTTCAAAGTGATCGAGGATGTAGATACTTGTGTATGGTATTCAGTTGATAGTAATGATAAAGAGAAATTGCTTCTCTTTCAGGTTACTCATAATTGGAAGCATTCCTAAGTTGAGTGACGCTGATCGGCCTCCTTCCATTTAGTTTACATGCACTGGAGATAGCTGCATGATTTGAATCTGGTTCAATTGAATCAGTGCCTCTGGTTCTATATTGGATATAGAACAGTTCATATCTTAACGATGTTAAGGTACGGGGAGTTGTCCGGCTTATGCTTAAAACCAGACACTGGACAACTCAAGGCACGTTTCTATAATGGCTGTTTGCGGGTTGACCCAGGCTATGACGAGGGTTGACTTTCTACCATCTGGAAGATCAATAGAGATATTGTTCTTGACTCGCCACATTTTTAAAAAAAAATGGATTTTTTCAAAAAACAGTAGTGGGAGTATGGTAGAACTGGAAGTGATTCCAGAACCGCGAACGATTACTGAAGATTTGATAAGGAACCTAAAGATTCAATCTGATTTGACATTCCATTGGCCACTCAGCAGATAAGGTGGGTAACTTCAGGCACCCGAGAGGTACTCCGGTAGCCTCAAGGACGGTGACAGGGAAGTTCTTGTTTACCCACACTTGCCATTGCTGTTGTTCCAGGCTGCGAGACCCGGCAGGAGGATGAGTATAGCGTCGTTCTGAACTAGCTTCAGAAGTGTACGTGTATATGACTCTGCCAGAGGGTTGTCGTAGTCAGTGGGAGCAGCGGAAGCATTGGTGGACAGGTAGCTTATGTCTACTTATAGACTAAAGCAGATGTAGCGGAGATAGATCATCTATTTCTGACGTGACAGTCATAGGTTTGACTTCATCAGAATAGGGGATGGATCTGTTGAGAAGGTGGTAGGGTGTGATGTCATGGTATTTGGATGACATACACAGAGTAGGAAGTGATACTCCTATACTACGATCGGTTATACTTTGGTTGTCACACAGTTGTTTCTCCACACAGGACTTGGATAATATATCAGACATTCTGGTTACTAGATCTATGGTTTTAGATCTAGATTTGGGTGGTTTCCCAATCTGGGTACCTTGACAACATTCTATGAGTATTTAGAATGGATGACTCCTGGCACGGTAGTGCACCTGCAGTTGATGGAGTCACCCTCTCTAAAGGTGTCTTATAGACTAAAGGGGAGAGGGATACTCATGATTGGCAGATCATTTGCTTAGGCAATTGAGTCAATCATGAGATGTCAAGTACCACACCAGATGTTGTTCTTGCAGTAGATGAAATAAGTTGATATTAATCCAATCCTGGAGAAACGGTCGGAAGCAGCTTTAGAACATAAGTTGATGTTCTAGGGATATGATAACGACAGCCTCTTTTAGGAGACGGTTATCATTCCAGGCTTCCAAGGTGACCTGGACGACAAGGAGGTTGTCAGAGTTATAGTTTTCCCTCTGACGAGGGGCAGTATATTGGACATGTGGTCCAGGTGGATACTGAGGGAAGGCATGGCGCAGGATACTGATTAAGTTCAGTTATCGATACAGTCTAAGAAGTTTGGATTTGGAGTTCATTTATGAGCTAGGTCCCATCAGATATCCAGACATACTCTAAGACAGGTATTGCTCATTTCGGGAGATGGCTTTCTCCGCGAACTTGAGATATAGAGAGACATAGAAAGAAACATCACAGCGGATCCACTCACTGAGGCTATTCCTCGAACGCAATTGTTTCGCAAACGAGCTTTGTGAGACTGACTAGTAGAGGAGTTGGGTGTTCGGTATCACACGGTCTGTGAGTATGCGGAATCGCAATAATTAGCCTTGAGTGCAAGTGGGAGATTGTTGGAGATAGTGCCCTCAGAGTCAATTATTGGATCACAGGCACGTGATTGCAATGATTGAGGGAGGACCTATCCCGGTAGGACAGTCTTACTCGAGATGATAGTATGCTATCTGGTTTACCTTTATCATCGTGTACTGCTTCAGGTGACCTTACAGGTCACTATTACACGCAGATAGAGCCCCTAGGATTCTTGCTTGACTGCCGGCAGTATGATGGCGATCATATACGTGAGAGCTGGTGGTCTATAAGCACATCCTTAAAAGGTCCCTAGTCGTGGGAGTTTCGAGACAGGGCATCGATTCTCCAGAGTAGACTAGCGTATACAGTCGAGACCCCGACGAGGGGCGGTGGCCGGTCTCACTGTAAGTCGATGTTCAACACCCCAATACTTGTTGGGAGGCGGAAATATGAATAACAATCAAGTTCTATGATCAAACATCGATTAACCGTACGAATCGTTTGCTATACAAGTTTTAACAAAAGCTTTAGAGTTTTAATCTACTATGCGAAGGGATTATACCAAACGGTTCTAGTCCTTCGTCTTGATGTTCTCTACGGCCTCTTTGGATCTCCACGCCCTCTTCGGCTTTCTTCCGTGATAGACGATCCACCCGAGAACCCTAATCCAAGCTATAACCTCTAAACTTGAGGTTACTTAGTTTCTCTAGTTGCTAAATAGATTAGCTAAGGTGATGTAGAGATTGGTTATGGAGTAATTAGTCTTTCCTAATCCTTGTTCTCAACTCATGAGGGTAGGATTAGGGTTTGGTGAAGGAGAGAGAACTTGAAGAGAGAGAGTGAGAAGATGATAATGATATTATATATTGAATAAAGCTTCTCACTTGATATATATGAAACATAAAGAATAAGAAAGAAAATCAATAATAAGTGAATATTCATCATGTTTCATTTAATCAAGTGTGTGATTCATCATGTGAGTCATTAAGCAATAAATGATGCTTTAATGACATGATGAATCACTCACAATGAGTCACTAATTCAATAAATGAAAATGCCACCTCTCTCTTTATGTCACATCCTTCTAGAAGCTTCTCGGAAAATTACGAGAACACCCCTCTCATCCGTGAAAACACGGAAAAACTTTAGACTGTATTAATCCAATAACCTGATACTAGAAACTGGCTTAAACCAAAGCCGGCTAGTAAAAACTGTCCGAATGTCGTACGTGCGATCAAACACGTATGCGTCCGAACCTTTGTCGTAAAACCATACGACCTCTATATCTTTTCGCCTGGGTTTGGGATATCTCTGTGTGGGACTCTAAAGACTCGACTACTACGCTGGCAGTGGGTTTAACCACAGACCGCAAGCGGTACTAGCTGTACGTAACGGTCCCCAGGTAGTTGTCGATAAGAAGGCCGATGAGGAAAACCATCTCGAACCCCTACTGAGCCTGATGTGACAATCTCCGTACAGTCCGGTCTGTTCGTCTAAGACTATTGCATATCAAGCCTAGGGGGCGGCAAGCGTCAGTCCCCTAATAGCTGTATAAGTCGTGCTGGAGCGAAGCCCATTACGCCCTGAGAAGCTACTGGAACCTACCAGTATATCTCGCTTGCCCTGGCCAGGGACTTTGCGTAATGGCTCTCTGACACAGTGCGATATCAACTCCCAATACCGGGAGAGACGAATCCTATCTAACCGCCACTGCCTCCAAGTGCTCGGGACTGCACCCAACTGCTACCTGTTTGCACGACTCCTTTGAGCCGTGGTAGGGTAGCAATCTAAGAACAGTGGGACACACTCGAGGCGAAGCAGCAGTGTCAAGTCTGCGGACTATGCTGTACTCATGTCACCTGGGAACTGATAACTGACGATGGGTATAATACCAACCAATCAGTTCCTCGGCGAGTCCTGTCCGGTGTACCCGTAACCTAACGAGCACCTGTATACTATCTCTAGTACGACGTACTGATAGCTGTGGGATAGACCGTCTCCCTCACTGGGATGAGAAGCATATACACTTAGTCTACTCCGGAATATCGATGCCCTATCTCGATAATCCAATGACTAGGGACCTGTATGGGATGTTGCTTACAGACTACCCAGCTCCCACTAGTGTGATTGCCATCACGACGCTGGTAATCAAGCAAAGATCCAATGGGCTCTACTAATATGTATAAGTGATACGTTACAAGAAACATATGCACATATTAAAGTAGACACAAACCAAGTAGCATACTACCATATTAGCAAGACTGTATATATATAACTGTGAATATCCCAAGCTTCCATTAAGTAATATACAATCTAGTATGATACAATAATGGCCTCTAGGGCATATACACTAACAATCTCCCACTTGCACTAGGGCCATGAGCTGGCATATCGTAGACCTATCATCTCGAATAGCCTCTCGAACTGCGTCTGAGGAATGGCCTTTGTGAATGGATCAGCAATGTTATCCTCCGTCTTTACTCTCTTCACCTCGATCTCCCGGCGATCTATGATCTCCCTGATCAGGTGATACCGCCTTAAGATGTGTCTGGACTTCTGATGGGACCTGGGTTCCTTCGCTAAAGCTATAGCGCCGTTGTTGTCACAATACAGAGGTATTGGATCAACACTGGTAGGAACCACCTGAAGTTCTGTAAGGAACTTCTTCATCCAGACTGCTTCTTTTGCGGCATCGCAAGCAGCTATGTACTCTGCTTCCATCGTTGAGTCTGCAACGGTCTCCTGTTTGGAACTCTTCCAACAGACCGCCCCTCCATTGATGGTGAAGACAAAACCCGACATGGATTTGGAGTCATCTTTGTCACTCTGGAAGCCGGAGTCGGCAAAGGCCTCCATCTGAAGGTCTTTTCCGCCATATACCAAAAACATCTCCTTAGTCCTCCTCAGGTACTTGAGAATGTTCTTTACTGCTATCCAGTGCTTCTCCCCTGGGTTTGCTTGATACCTGCTTACTACGCTCAATGCGTATGCTACATCTGGTCTGGTACATAACATCGCATACATTATAGAGCCTACCGCAGAAGCGTAGGGTATAATTGACATGCGATTTCTTTCCAAATCAGTCTTGGGAGACATCTCTTTGGAGAGGGTGATTCCGTGACAAGCCGGTAGGTTACCGCGCTTAGAATCATCCATACTGAATCTCTTCACTATGGTGTCTATGTACCTGGACTTTGAAAGTCCCAATATCCTTTTTGATCTATCACGATAGATCCGGATCCCCAGAATGTAGGTGGCATCACCCAAGTCTTTCATGGAGAATTTATGTGACAAGAATCTTTTGACTGACTGTAATATAGGAATATCATTTCCTATTAGGAGAATGTCATCCACGTACAAGACGAGGAATACTACAGCTCTCCCTACAATCTTACTGTATATGCATGGTTCATCTGGATTTTTGATAAAGTCAAATTCTTTGACAGCATCATCAAAACAGATGTTCCAACTCCGCGATGCCTGCTTTAGTCCATAAATGGACTTAAGTAACTTGCATAGTTTACCGCTGCTCCTATTCTGAATGAATCCTTCTGGCTGATCCATATAGACGCTTTCTTCCAAATTTCCATTTAGAAAGGCCGTCTTTACGTCCATCTGCCAGATTTCATAATCGTGGAAGGCAGCAATAGCAAGAAGGACCCGAATAGATTTAAGCATAGCTACTGGAGAAAAAGTTTCGTCATAGTCCAAACCAGGTCTTTGACGGAAACCCTTTGTAACAAGTCTAGCTTTATAGGTTTCAACCTGTCTATCTACACCAATCTTCTTTTTGAAGATCCATTTGCATCCTACGGGTTTTACCCCATCTGGAGCAATGTCCAAAGTCCATACTTTGTTGGTGTACATGGACTCCATTTCGGTCCGCATTGCATCTAGCCATTTTACCGAGTCACCGCTCTGAATGGCTTGCTGGAAGCTAGTAGGCTCATCATATTCAATAGTGCAATCCTCTCTATCCCCGTCTATGAGAAAACCGTAGTATCTCTCGGGCGGATGAGATTGCCTACTACTCCTGCGGAGTGGCATCGGGATGTCCTGTTCTTCTTGAACTTCTGGTTCTACCAAACTTTCAGTGGTAGTTTGTGTTTCTGGAATTTCTTCCAGTTCTATTTCGCTCCCACTAGTTTCCTTTTCTAAAAATCGATATTCTAGAAAATGGGCATTACGAGAAACAAAAATCTTTTGTTCCTCTGCGTAATAGAAAAAATACCCCCTGGAGTTCTTTGGGTACCCCACAAACTTACACAGTACTGAGCGTGCCTCGAGCTTGTCCGGATGCTGCTTTTTTACAAAAGCTGGACAACCCCATGTCTTTAGGTACTGAAGACAGGGTTTCTTCCCACTCCACATCTGATATGGTGTGGTAGGCACAGTTTTGGTTGGAACCTTGTTCAAAAGATATGCAGCTGATTCTAGTGCATAACCCCAGAAAAATCGCGGTAACTCAGCTTTACTCATCATGGAACGAACCATATCCAATAGGGTTCGATTCCTCCTTTCTGATACACCGTTATGTTGTGGTGTGTATGGAGGAGTAAGCTGAGAGAGAATTCCATTCTCTTTTAAGTAACCCAGGAACTCGGCACTTAAGTATTCACCACCTCGATCAGATCTCAGTGTCTTTATACTTTTGCCTGTTTGTTTTTCCACTTTATTCTTGTATTCTTGGAATTTCTCAAAGGCCTCGGATTTATGCTTTATTAAGAAGACATATCCATACCTAGAGAAATCATCCGTAAAAGTAATGAAGTAGGAATAACCACCTCGCGCATGTGTAGACATTGGACCACACACATCACTGTGTATGAGTCCTAAGAGCTCGCTTGCTCTTTCTCCGTGTCCAGTGAACGGAGTCTTTGTCATCTTTCCCATGAGACAAGATTCACAAGTGGCATAAGACTGATACTCGAACGGATCCAAGTATCCCTCTCTATGTAACTTTTTTAATCTTCTCTCATTGATGTGACCTAGTCTACAATGCCATAAGAAAGCCTGATTTGTTTCCGGAGACTTTCTTTTAAGTGTGTTCTGGACACTGAAAATCTGAGCTTGATTTAATACGTATGTTCCGTTCTCTAATGTACCTGACCCAATCAAATCTTGATTTAGGTGGATGTGAACCATATATCTTGTAAAAGTAAAATCATATCCTTCTTTAGAAAGTAAGGGTACAGATATGATATTACAAGTCGTACCTGGTACATAAAAACAGTTACGCAGAATCAATATCTGCCCAGTTGTCATCCCAAGATGATATTCCCCTACGGATTCAGCGTTCATGCTCATTCCGTTAGCAACTGTGAGGGTCATATCTCCTATCCCGATAACCCTACGTTTTCTCAGAGCCTGTAATGAATTACAGATGTGAGTTCCTGATCCGGTATCTAATACCCAGGAA
Source organism: Agapanthus africanus (assembly GCA_030015575.1). Classification (NCBI taxonomy): domain Eukaryota; kingdom Viridiplantae; phylum Streptophyta; class Magnoliopsida; order Asparagales; family Amaryllidaceae; genus Agapanthus; species Agapanthus africanus. Next base: position 265,544,166 of record JASDDO010000016.1, on the reverse strand, counting down.
GTAGGGTTAACTGACATACAGTTTTCTATCATAAACACCCCCGAAGTCGAAGCCACAACATGCTTCGTATCCTGGCTACTTGCTTCTAAAGCCCTGCAATCACTCTGCCAATGCCCAATCCCATAGCAATAGGAATATCCCTCAATAGGGTGGTCCAGCTTGTCATAGGCAATGGACATCTGGACAGACTTTTGCCAGTCATATAAGTCAGATTCAGTCAAATTATTATCTAGATGTAACCTATGTGTGGTCATAGGGTCGCTGCAATTTTAAGAGAGAGAAGAAGATACTATTAGCATGATGCTCTTGCAAGTTTAGAGTGGTTTAATTTATCTAAACAGGATGGCTCCCACTGTTTCTCGAATCCCTCCTCAAACCATAAAAGAAGAATTAGCCAGGACAATTCTCACCGTACAATACTTGCTTAACCGTTCAGCCAGGCCAGTGTCGATACTTCGAGGGAGGTTTTCCAACGCTTTCGCGAAGTTCCTTAATTAAATAACCTCTTTTCTCTGGGGGCGTAACCCCGCTGACACCTTTCTTGGCACCTACTTGGTTTATAGCATTGATCGTTAAGTGACGAATCTCCTGATAAGTAGCAAGTACTCACAGTAGGATCGGGATCCAAAATATCATCGTAAGATAATGTTGAAGGAATCCTACCAACATTCATCAAACTCCAAAATGGTATGCATCTCTCTGCAAATTTCAGTTTCTTTTGAAATTCCCAATGTGGATTTTTGCCCCATGCTCTTATGACCTTGACGAAGGCCAACATATCATAAGTCACATGTCAAGTTCTACCCGTCATTATCCAGGTTAATTTGAACCCATCCGTACATACCCTTGACGAAGGCCAAAATAGTAGTACGACTGTCCCAAACCAACGCATCTATCTATGCTACAGATAAATATCCAGCAGCTACCAATCACTATGCCTTGGCGAAGGTCAAAATACATAGCTTGAATACTACTGAATATTTAACTGAAATGACGGAGGGCTACGACTGGTTTTGGCAAAACCCTGAACGTAGTGAACTTGATATAATCGAAGGAACCTGATACTTTTTAAAAGGAGTGGCTAAAGCTCCGCAATTAAAAAAAATTCTGCTCTTTTAAAATAACCGAGTGGTTTCTTTTAAATTTGTTCCAACGATTAAACTTTGGTTTATTTTCTTTGCATTATAATAATGCGTCCCATCATTTAATTTTATCATTGCAGAAAACAACGAAAATACGACGTCCTCTTATGCCATCCGCATTCGCCACGGGGTCCCGTCATCACCCGTTAGGTTACTTAACTAACGACAGAGCGGGGGCTGGGCTAGCGCGGGTGTAAAACATAAGCGACGTCTAAATAGCTATCATATATATAGATATTTTACATTCGTCTGACGCAATGATATACATTCCAGAACACAGATAAACAATATTGGATTTGCAAGCAATCTGTATTTCTTTTGAGCCTGCAAGAAAAGACAGATTACACAGTTGTGATGAATAGCCATTACCCCACCCACGACCCCTACGGGTGCGGCAAACTACCCGCCCGGCAGTTTGTGCACCCCACCTTGGGTCAGTCCTAGGAGCAAAAACAGTAAAAAGAAATAATACAACGGTGGCTACAACCGCAACCTGGATGTGCCCCGCGAAATAATATTACAACTTGTTACAATTACATCAAATGAATTAAAACAATAACCCATCACAAAACCCGGCGAATCACCACAACAGTCCAATACAGTTTATATGCACAAACAGTTAAAATCATTACAGAAATGTGCAACCCCCTGCTAACCGACATACTAGCAGTTAGGGGAGGTTTACGAACACATTAAACAATCACAGATATAATCCAATATGCAAATACTGTACAATTTCGATCGATTAAACACTTTCAATATTGCTCCAAAATCTGCTCTGTAAAACTGAAACCTGAGCAACAATAAAATATTCCAGAAAATCCCAAATTCAACAGAGAACCCACCCAAGAAAACTGGGATCATGACTCGGCAACTCGGCCGCGGAAGGGCGGCGGATCGGTGGGATCCGCCGCGGAACCGCGGTCGTTTGGTTGAGTCATGGCCCCAAATTTCTTGGGTGTTCTTCTGGTGTCATAACAAGCTTTCTGAACATCCCTGAACCAATTTTGGACTTCATTTAAAATTCGAAAGAAACTTGTAATTTTTAGGGTTTTCCAGCTTCGTTTTTCCGTTCGAAATTCGTACAAATTTGCGATTAAGTTAAAACTTGTTTAGCTAGGCTCTGATACCACTGTAAGTCGATGTTCAACACCCCAATACTTGTTGGGAGGCGGAAATATGAATAACAATCAAGTTCTATGATCAAACATCGATTAACCGTACGAATCGTTTGCTATACAAGTTTTAACAAAAGCTTTAGAGTTTTAATCTACTATGCGAAGGGATTATACCAAACGGTTCTAGTCCTTCGTCTTGATGTTCTCTACGGCCTCTTTGGATCTCCACGCCCTCTTCGGCTTTCTTCCGTGATAGATGATCCACCCGAGAACCCTAATCCAAGCTATAACCTCTAAACTTGAGGTTACTTAGTTTCTCTAGTTGCTAAATAGAGTAGCTAAGGTGATGTAGAGATTGGTTATGGAGTAATTAGTCTTTCCTAATCCTTGTTCTCAACTCATGAGGGTAGGATTAGAGTTTGGTGAAGGAGAGAGAACTTGAAGAGAGAGAGTGAGAAGATGATAATGATATTATATATTGAATAAAGCTTCTCACTTGATATATATGAAACATAAAGAATAAGAAAGAAAATCAATAATAAGTGAATATTCATCATGTTTCATTTAATCAAGTGTGTGATTCATCATGTGAGTCATTAAGCAATAAATGATGCTTTAATGACATGTTGAATCACTCACAATGAGTCACTAATTCAATAAATGAAAATGCCACCTCTCTCTTTATGTCACATCCTTCTTGAAGCTTCTCGGAAAATTACGAGAACGCCCCTCTCATCCGTGAAAACACGGAAAAACTTTAGACTGTATGAATCCAATAACCTGATACTAGAAACTGGCTTAAACCAAAGCCGGCTAGTAAAAACTGTCCGAATGTCGTACGTGCGATCAAACACGTATGCATCCGAACCTTTGTCGTAAAACCATACGACCTCTATATCTTTTCTCCTGGGTTTGGGATATCTCTGTGTGGGTCTCTAAAGACTCGACTACTACGCTGGCAGTGGGTTTAACCACAGACCGCAAGCGGTACTAGCTGTACGTAACGGTCCCCAGGTAGTTGTCAATAAGAAGGCCGATGAGGAAAACCATCTTGAACCCCTACTGAGCCTGATGTGACAATTCCGTACAGTCCGGTCTGTTCGTCTAAGACTATCGCATATCAAGCCTAGGGGGCGGCAAGCGTCAGTCCCCTAATAGCTGTATAAGTCGTGTTGGAGCGAAGCCCATTACGCCCTGAGAAGCTACTGGAACCTACCAGTATATCTCGCTTGCCCTGGCCAGGGACTTTGCGTAATGGCTCTCTGACACAGTGCGATATCAACTCCCAATACCGGGAGAGACGAATCCTATCTAACCGCCACTGCCTCCAAGTGCTCGGGACTGCACCCAACTGCTACCTGTTTGCACGACTCCTTTGAGCCGTGGTAGGGTAGCAATCTAAGAACAGTGGGACACACTCGAGGCGAAGCAGCAGTGTCAAGTCTGCGGACTATGCTGTACTCATGTCACCTGGGAACTGATAACTGACGATGGGTATAATACCAACCAATCAGTTCCTCGGCGAGTCCTTTCCGGTGTACCCGTAACCTAACGAGCACCTGTATACTGTCTCTAGTACGACGTACTGATGGCTGTGGGACAGACCATCTCCCTCACTGGGATGAGAAGCGTATACACTTAGTCTACTCCGGAATATCGATGCCCTATCTCGATAATCCAACGACCAGGGACCTGTATGGGATGTTGCTTACAGACTACCCAGCTCCCACTAGTGTGATTGCCATCACGACGCTGGTAATCAAGCAAAGATCCAATGGGCTCTACTAATATGTATAAGTGATACGTTACAAGAAATATATTCACATATTAAAGTAGACACAAACCAAGTAGCATACTACCATTTTAGCAAGACTGTATATATATAACTGTGAATATCCCAAGCTTCCATTAAGTAATATACAATCTAGTATGATACAATAATGGCCTCTAGGGCATATACACTAACACTCACAAGCCACTGGTGTCAGTTGGTTCACCTAAGATGTTTACAGGTGCTCATTGGGTTATGAGTACACCGGACAGGACTCGCCGGGAACATGCTAGTTGGTCTTATACCTGACGTCAGATAGCAGTTCCCTGGTGACATGTGTACAGGTTAGTTCATCGACCTGGGGATCGTCATTTGTCTCGTGTGAGTTCCCACTGTACTTTGATTACTACCCTACCACGGCTCAAAGGAGTCATGCAAACAGGTTTTAGTTGGGTACAGTCCCGAGCCACATGGAGGCAGTGAGCGGATCTTCAGGGGTTCGTCTCTCCCGGTATTGGGGGTGAGGTCGCGCTGTGTCTAGGAGAGCCATTACACAAAGCCCTCGGCCGAGGCAGGAGATTTACTGGTAAGTATTCCAGTAGTATCTCAGGGTGTTCTGGGCTACACTCCGACACGACTTGTACCGCTTTTAGGGGTCTGACTTTTACCAACCCCCTAGGCCCGACATGCGATGCTCATAGACGAACGGACCGGACTGTATGGATATTGTCACTGACAGGCTCAGTAGGGTGTCAGGATGAGTTCGCTCATCGACGTCCCTTTTGGTCAATAGCTGGTGGCCCGTCACGTATTGGCTAATACCTCTGACGTGCTAGTGGTCAAATCCACAGCCATTGTATTGACGAGTCTTTAGAGTCCACCACACTTACAGTTACTCAAGCTTTCGGGCGAAACGCTGTAGAGGCCGTATGGAGATATGGCAGGGTCCGATCAGATACGTGCGGTATTGAACGGATCAGGATCGGACCGATTTGTACTAGTGGCCGTATGGATATATGGCAGGGTTTGATCTGATACGTGCGGTATTGCACGGATCAAAATCGAACGGACATTACTAGCCGGCTTTGGCTTAAGCCGGTCCTAGTTTAGTACAGTGTAGATTTTGTCTCATTGCATTTGTATCCGGACGGAATACAGATGCAGGTGTGTATGCACAGTATCGGGGTTTTCCTGTAATTTATTACGGGACCAGTTTTCTGGAGTTGCCAGTTTGCATTCCGTTCCGGCCGGTTTTCCTTTGTTCTTTCCCGGCCGGACTTTTCTGATGGAGGGGGTAATTTGCAGTTTTGCAAATTACATTTGAGGAGGGGGTTTCTTGCATATGTATTAATTATGATAGCATCTTTAGATACCATTCTTTTCCTTCATCATTTCTTGCTTTATTAAGATTAGAAATGAGATGAAAGATGATGTGAGTTTGTGATCATGGTGTTTGGATGTGGTCACCCTCCACCTTTATCCTACACTCACCTCCCTTCTTGAGTTTTGATTTTCCTCCACCATTTGGTAAAAAGGGGGGGGGGGGCGGCCACTTCTTGGAGTGTGAGGATGGTTCATTTGATTTTGGTGTTGGAAATTTATCATTCATCTCATTTTTATCTTGCCACCAAAAACCCTCTCCAAAGTTCATGATTTCCTTCTCCCTCCATGGCAACTTCACCACCCCAAAATAGACTATGATTCTACACTACATTCTACAGCATTTCTTGGGCATGTCGACTTGCCGGCTTCATGCCCGAGTTGCCTCGGTATTGAGGCGGGAGCCCGTAAAAGACGCAGGCGATGTGGTGCCCTTTCCGGCGAGGAGGCGACGATATGGAGACAAGACTTTCCGCGGGAGATTGGGACGATGAAGAGAAGACCGGAGGACTCGGATCACTTGGTATACTTCTCTTCCTATCTCTTGTTTGCTAGCATTAGGTTAATGGTTACGATCCGGGTTTTCATTGTCCGCGGTAGCGCCGGTTTCCAAGTAAGGAAAATTTTTGATTCCGCTTTTTGGCCTCGGATATACGGCCGGGGCGCTGCCGTGGCGCAACAGGTTTTAGATCTAGATTTAGGTAGTTTCCCAATCTGGGTACTTAGACAGCATTCTAAAGGTGTTTTAGAATGGACGACTCCTGGCACGGTAGTATACCTGCAGGTGATGGAGTCACCCTCTCTAAAGGTGTCTTACAGACTAAAGGGGAGAGGGATGTGCATGATTGGCAGATCACTTGCTTAGGCAATTGAGTCAATCATGAGATGTCAAGTACCACACCAGATGTTGTTTTTGCAGTAGATGCAATATGTTGATATTGATCCTATCCTGGAGAAACATTCGGAAGCAGTTTTAGAACATAAGTGGATGTTATAGGGAAATGATAACTGAAGCCTCCTTTGGAAGACAGTTATCATTCCAGGCTTCCAAGGTGACCTGGATGACAGAGTGACTGTCAGAGTTATAGTTTTCCCTCTGATGAGGGGCAGTACTATGGACAGGTGGTCCAGGCGGATACTGAGGGAGGCATGGCGCAGGATACTGATTAAGTTCAGTTGACGATACAGTCTAAGAAGTTTGGATTTGGAGTTCATTTATGAACTAGGTCCCATCAGATATCCAGACACATTCTAAGACAGGTATTTCTCATTTCGGGAGATGGGTTTCTGTCACGCCCCGCTTCCCAGAATACGCAAGATTGGGCACGCGACATAGCCAACCATGCTACCTATGGGTAGGAAGTATCCATCCACAGTCACATTACGGTTGTAAGGATATCAAGAACAAGATAAAAACTAATCTAATACATGTCCAAGTCCATAATAACAAGAATCAATAAACAATAAGTGCGGAAGCAAATGACCCAATACAATGAATAAACAGTACGTCCCATAATGCGGGCTCACATCTGGAAATGAAAAGAAATAAATAAACTAAACCCTAAGGACTCACTGTTCAGCCTGCTGGCTGAAGTACTCCTGCTCGGTCGTCGACAGTGGTACAGGATCTGGGCCATGCAAAACCCAGACGTCAGCGCATCATGATATCAAGTATATAGTATAAACATGGTAATAAGCAATGCAAGTATGAACATGAATGAAGCAATAATAAGAGATAACAAGCTGGGTAATGTGCAATGGTGACTAAACTGTCCTATCAGGTTTTCTACTCTATAGTCTTTGAAACCAATTGATGAATCGTCGATGTAACTCAATAGTATCCCGTGCGTGCCCGGGACCACGGTCATAACCCTCGGGGCTGAATCCGAGACGTGCCGCTAAGCAGTAAAAGGTAGTAGGATGGACGAGTGATGTCAGCATCAACACTCCGGAGCTGGCCAAGCCCGTAAGACTGATCAGAAAAATGTATCGAACTGTTGAGTTACAAGTCGGTTTCACCTTTGATTTCCCCATACCCCCAAACTATGTATGTCAGGTCAGGTATTCAGTAGTCAAGGACTAATGCCAACACAAAGTCAAGTAAAAGTAGGTCTGTCTGGATCGACAGCAGGAATGGTTAGGTTTGTCGGCATTAGACATGAGATCAGGAAACAAGTAATGTCATGGTACAACAGGATGAGTCGGTATGTATGTATATGTCAAGTGTAGCAGGGTCGGGCCAATATGTCGTGCAATCGGGTAAGTGCTCACAACAGGTATACAATCAATAATGAACAACAGCAGGAAACAGTAATTAACCACAATATTCCATATAACCACAGTGATGTTTGTATTCTCTTATTAACAGGTTCAATCATCTTTAGGGTGCAATAGCCACAAGGTAAATCAATATCCACAATTCTGAAGTAATGAAGCTACAGGAATTTACATTAAGTATAATAATTGTTTCGTGAATGATTTAACAGTTTAAGCAGATATGATTCAGTCGTTTTGTTTAGTTGAAATATGGATTGATGTGGGTTGATTAATTACGAGGAACTGTTGTACGATTCCAGGTTAAAATAACTGCAATAATATGATATCCATTTCCATCATTAAGTTGTTTTATAGTATGAATTCAAATGCGTGGCAAGACTAGATCTCGCACGCTAGCATGTTAGAGCAAGTATTCAGATACTTGCCTCGACGGTCTGCAAACTGGAACACGGACGCGATGTCGGCAGAAAACGCGATACGGATGTACGGATCTCGGATCGAGTCCCAACAGCGAACAACGGGATCACACGGACCAGGGTACCTCGCTGGAGCATCGGGTTCAAAAGACGGCACGGTCGGATTCCGGCAAAGTCATCGGCAACGAGGTTAGCAACAAATGATACAGGCAATAAGATTAGCGGGGGAATTTTGCACAAAGGAAAGATGAAGGGTGCTTACAGAGAGGTACCAGGGGGCGACCACGGCGGGCTCGACGGCGCTGGAACGCCGGCGAGGCAGCGACGACGGCTGCGAAGGTCTGGAACAGCCGCTGGGCTTGCTGGAGAGGGGGTGCGACGAGTGGAGGAGGGTGGTGGTCGGCCCAGGTGATCGAGGGGGAAAGGAGGTGGCGCGGGAGACGTCGACGAGGGTCGTCGGCGCGATTTTCGGCGACCTGGAGATTGGTACAGGGTCGGGTTTGGGTTTGAAGGTGGTCTGGCGAGGGGAGAGGGAAGGCGACGACGAGGTTGCGACGAGGAGGAGGAGAGGGAGTCGCGGCGTCGTCGGTGGCTGGAGGCGACGTCGACGACGAGGCCTGCGACGGTTGGTGGCGACGTCGGGGTTGGGTGCAGTTGCGGGAAAGAGCGGGAGAACGAGGGGATGAAGGTGCGGTGAGGTCGACGAGGTGGTGACGGCGACGGCGAAGTCGCGGGGAGGTCGGCGGCGCGAACACGAGGGCTAGGGTTAGGGTTACGAGAGTTTCTCGTGGTGGAGGAAAAATAGCGAATGGGTCGGCTGCATGGGAATATACAGGAGAAGAGAGAGAGAGATTGGAGGAAAGAGAAAGGATTTGATGATGAGAGAGAGATAGAGAGAGGTTAGACGAGGGGGAGAGAGAAAGAGAGAGGGAGAGGGGCCCACGAGGGGAATCGTATGCTTGCGATTGGCTGAGGGAAAGGTAAAGGAGTTATAAGAAAGATTTTAAGAAAGATTTTAAGGGATTTGAACTGTTAGAATATATATATTCGTAAAATATATTAACTTTAGATATTAAATTAAACGGGCCTTTTTGGCGCAAAATGAAACATTTCCAAATCGCGCCCGGGTTGCGCCCAAATGTTCCAAATTCAAATTATAGGATTTTAAGCGGGTTCCAAATTTTGAAAAGAGGTGTTTAATGATTAAAATGCATGCCCCCAAGTCGGACACTTGCACGCGCGTGTAGTCGTCCAAACTTTCCCGTTTAGCCGAACGGGACGGAAACTCAACACACGGATGCTACCACGCGACTAGTGGCGACGAGTAGGTCAACATGGACATTCTAAATTTCATTTTAGTAGTTAAAATTTGTTATGTGCCAAAATGACTTAACCGGTTAAAATTTAGCAATAAACCCCAGAAAAACAGAATAATTGAAAAGAGCCATAAATAACCCTCAACTAGTAATATAAATAGTATTATCGGGCTCGGGTGTTACATCATACCCAACTACAAAAAGAATTTCGTCCTCGAAATTCCAAGAATACAAGATAGCTAACTACTGGAAAAGGTGAGGGAATTTCTGTCGGATCTCGTCTTCTCGCTCCCAAGTGGATTCTCCATGCGATCGATTACCCCCAAGAAACTAGCACAAGAGGGATAACCTTGTTCTTAAGAACCTTTTCTCTTCGATCCTTGATTTCAACTGGTCGCTCCTCAAAAGTCAGGTCCTCCCGTACGGTCAACTCCGAATGATCCAAGACATGAGTCTCATCACGAACATACCTCCGTAGTTGAGACACATGAAACACGTCGTGAACTCCTGCTAATGACGGCGGTAACGCCAACCGGTACGACACCTCTCCAACACGCTCCAATATCTCGAAGGGTCCAACGAATCGGGGACTAAGCTTTCCCCGACTTCCAAAGCGAATCACTCCTCTAGTCGGTGATATCTTCAGGAATACTAAATCACCCACGGCGAACTCTAGAGGTCTTCTTGACGTGTCGGCCCAACTCTTCTGTCTGTCTTGAGCTGCCTTCATATGCTTCCTGATTGTATTCACCTTTTCGACTGTCTGTACCACCAAATCTGGTCCTAGTAACCTCCGTTCACCAACATCATCCCAACAAACAGGTGAACGACACTTACGACCAAACAGTGCTTCAAACGGGGCCATCTGAATAGTTGCTTCGAAGCTATTGTTGTACGAAAACTCCACCAGGTGTAGATGATCTTCCCAAGAACCTTTGAAGTCCAACATGCAAGCCCTCAACATATCTTCAAGGGTCTGGATCGTTCTCTCTGATTGTCCATCTGTCTGAGGATGATAAGCTGTGCTAAACTTCAATCGAGTCCCCAAACTTTCTTGTAAACTCCTTCAAAAGTGCGACAAGAACCGAGTGTCCCGATCGGAAACGATGCTTACCGGTATTCCATGCAATCTGACAATCTCCTGCATGTACCGCTCTGCCAAAGTCTCTGTCGATTGACCAACCCGAAAAGGAATAAAGTGAGCTGCTTTGGTCAACCGATCGACAATCACCCATACAGCATTGTTGCCCTTTGGACTCCGCGGTAACGCCGTCACGAAATCCATGGTTATATGTTCCCACTTCCACTGAGGAATCGGAAGTGGTTGCAACAAACCAGCAACCCTTTGGTGTTCAGCCTTGACTTGCTGACACACCAAGCACTTAGCCACGAAGCGAGCAATTTCCCGTTTCATACCTTCCCACCAGAAATGCTGTCGAATATCTCGGTACATCTTTGTCCCTCCTGGATGTACAGAGTAAGCTGAACTGTGTGCCTCCTTCATGAGCTCTTCACGCATATCTCCCTTTGGCACACACACACGGCTACCATATCTCAACGAACCATCTTTGTGGATTAGTAAATCGGTTCGTAGTCCGGCTCCAACCTGTTCTCGAAACTTTTGCAGTCTAGGATCCTGCGATTGTGTCGCTTTAATCTTCTCAACTAAGGACGATTGTGCTTGCAACTGCATCAACTGTCCTGTAGCATGTGGTAGCACAACCTCCAAGTCAAATCTCCGAGAACATGGTGGAGGATACTGAGGGAGGCATGGCAGAGTGACTTTCAGAGTTATAGTTTTCCCTCTGATGAGGGGCAGTACTATGGACAGGTGGTCCAGGCGGATACTGAGGGAGGCATGGCGCAGGATACTGATTAAGTTCAGTTGACGATACAGTCTAAGAAGTTTGGATTTGGAGTTCATTTATGAACTAGGTCCCATCAGATATCCAGACCCCGACAAGGGGCGGTGGCCGGTCTCACAATCCACTGGTGTCAGTTGGTTCACCTAAGATGGATACAGGTGCTCATTGGGTTATGAGTACACCGGACAGGACTCACCGGGAACATGCTAGTTGGTCTTATACCTGACGTCAGATAGCAGTTCCCGGGTGACATGTGTACAGGTTAGTTCTTCGACCTGAGATCGTCATTTGTCTCGTGTGAGTTCCCACTGTGCTTTGATTACTACCCTACCACGGCTCAAAGGAGTCGTGCAAACAGGTTTTAGTTGGGTACAGTACCGAGCCACATGGAGGCAGTGAGCGGATCTGCAGGGGTTCGTCTCTCCCGGTATTGGGGGTGAGGTCGCGCTGTGTCTAGGAGAACCATTACACGAAGTCCTTATCCAAGGCAGGAGATTTACTGGTAGGTATTCCAGTAGTATCTCAGGGTGTTCTGGGCTACACTCCGACACGACTTGTACCGCTTTTGGGGGTCTAACTTTTACCAACCCCCTAGGCCCGCCATGTGATGCTCATAGACGAATGGACCGGACTGTGCGGATATTGTCACGGACAGACTCAGTAGGGTGTCAGGATGAGTTCGCTCATCGATGTCCCTTTTGGTCAATACCTGGTAGCCCGTTACGTATGGCTAATACCTCTGACGTGCTAGTGGTTAAATCCACAACCAAAGTATTGACGAGTCTTTAGAGTTCCACACAGACCGTTTCTCAAGTTTCGGGAGAAACGCTGTATAGGCCGTATGGAGATATGGCAGGGTTCGATCATATACGTGCGATATTGCACGGATCATGATTGGAAGGATAATACTAGCGGGCTTTGTTTTAAGCCGGATCCTAGTATTGTACAGTGTAGATTTTATCTCATTGCATTTGTATTCGGTCGGAATACAAATGCGGGTATGTATATATAGTCGCGGGGTTTTCCTGTAATTTATTAATGGATCAGTTTTCTGAAGTTGCCAGTTTGCTTTCCGTTTCGTCCATTTTTCCTTTGTTCTTTCTTTGGCTGATAATTGGTGTGGAGGGGCTAATTTGCAAATGTGCAAATTAGCAATTTGGAGGGTGTTTCTTGTTAATGGTAGCTTCATGATGGTTCAACCATCATTTGACTTCTATGTTCATGATGGCTTTACTTTTGGAGATATGATGGTTGAAGAGGATTGGACCTTGTTTGTGATCATTGTTTTATCATCATTACCCACCTTTTTCTTATGGTCACCTTGCACTAGCTTGTGCTCACCCCCCCCCCCCCACTTGACTTTTCTCCTCCTTTTCTCATGAAGTTTGGCCGACCATTTTGAAGGATGGGGGCTGTCCAAATTTAGTAGTGGGATTTTTCTCTCATTTGGCTTGCATAAGTTCTCTAGTTCATCACAAAATTTCACATCTCATTCCTCCACCCAAAAGGCAACTTCTAATACCCCTTTAGAGACATGGTAATCTACGTATAGCCTACAACATTCTTGGATACGTCGACTCGCCAACTTCATGCCCGAGTTGCCTCGGTCCAGAGGTGGGAGCCCGTAAAAGAACCCGGCGATGTGGTGCCCTTTCCGACGAGGAGATGAAGACCGGAGATTCCGCGGGGAGATCGGGATGGAGGCCGAAGACCAAAGGACACGGATCGCTCGGTATAGCTTTCTACCCATTCTCTAGTTTGCTAGCATTAGGTTAATGGCCCGATCCGGGTTAACAGTCCGCGGTAGCGCCAGTTTTAAAAGTTAAAGAAAAGTTTTGTTTTCCGCATTTTAGCCTCGTTCGACGGCTGGGGCGCTGCCGTGTACTTACAGATATATCCATATATAACGCCTCTGCATGCGTATCACATCTCTGATGTCGGTGGAGTGGAACGTCATCTCATCAAGATCTCGTACGAACCTCTTACTCCACTTTTCTCTAATGTCGATTGCTTCGGACTCGTCTCATCGTGGCTGCATGGACTGTGCTCCAACGGCTATACTCGTATCTGGAGTCTCCAAGCAATGCATCCCATCATATGATATCCGAAAGTTGTCGAACCATTCGATCGATTTGTCAAAACCTCATAATCCCCCAAGAGATCAACATCTCGAGTACAGTTTAATAATATCGAGTACATGCCACAACACCTATGGACCTACCGTAGAAGGGCAAACCCAAGCCTCATTAATAGCACCGCGGAACTGCCGCAAACCCGAAGGTTCAAGGGTTTTCACATGGTCATTATGTCGAGTTAGGGTTTCATTCTTCTAGAGGGTCCGTAGAGTTACTTGCATGTTTTCTTCAAATATTTTAAACTTGGAAAATGGGTTTCTGACATTCGATCGTCTCCATCGACCCCCAACGTATCCGTGTGAAGTCTCCTTAAGCTGGAATCAATCAATCTGATAACCTCGCATCGGGGTAAGCGAATGAACCACATGTCCTAGTCATTCATCCTCGGATGACTAGCGACCATCTAACATATCCTTAAGTATAACTCGTACCGCAATAGCTCCAACATCTGGGGTGATATCTCGTCATTAGCAGCAACAACTGGCTCATTCGTCTGCACGCTAAACAGTGCTTGGATCATCATGAATACGCGATACATCAATGGTCATCACATTCTGGCTGGCTTCTATTAGTGGCTCAATCCTCTGGTGTTGATCTGCACGTCCGAGTAATCTCGTAAAAGCGATCCATCAAACGATCATGGCGCGAAAACACAATAAAACGATGCCTCTCTATGCAATCGTATGTCCCTAGAATCACGCCCTGGTCAGTCCTCGTCCGTGACGAGCTCATGCTGACCGCAACTCTTGCCGTAGCTCTCTCTGCCCGTGTAATCGTGGCAGCAAAATCACATACCGATATCGATGAGGATAGATCATGAATGAATTTAATGCTGTGCAAGAAAATGTACATCCTAAGGCTCCTTAAGCGGAGTATCGTATCGTAAGTATGCCGTGGAACATACACACGGTACGTCACTCTCCTTAAGTCACCTACTCCATCAACCAAGGTCAATCTATGCGACGAAAGTTCGGGTCTGAAACCTCCTCGACTAAGTCTAAGTTCCGTAAGGTCAAGCCTAGATTCCGTATATAAACAAACGCCCTAGGCTCCGCATAGTCAAACCTAGACTCGAACCAAGGTTAACCTGGCGCTCTGATACTAACTTTGTCACGACCCGAAATAGCATGTGACTGGCTATTGAATCATATGAAGTCTATAGGACCCCATCTGATTCAAGCAAGCCAAAAGCCCAGAAATCTAAAACCATTTTGAAGAAGTGTTTTATTAAAATAAGCCGAATATGCATTTTAAAATCACAAGTCTTTTCTGAAAATTTCGGCAGAGTTTCCTTTGTAAATACAGGCCCCGAACGGGGTACAACATGATAAATGTATACATCAATTATAAAAGGCATCCCCAAGCGGGAGCTAGCTCTTTGTCAATCGACGGGCACAACCACGCAAGCAAAATAATATACAACACCGAAGGGCGAGGACCAAAACTCAAAAGGAACTCAAATCAGCATGAAAACCCATAATAATACAACGCGCGACTCTAAGGTCGAAAGAAATAACATCACTAGTCTGCTAAGTCTGAAATAAATATACAAGTCTGGTTGATGGAGTTTACTAGATACAACAATGTAAATAAAGTACAAGGGTGGTCACGATGTGAGTGAACCCACCTACCAAAGCAAATCACCCGGAAAGGAAGCAGTGTGCCAGCAAAGCCGTAATGAAACCTGTACGGCAAAACCTGCAAGAAACTGTGGCACAACGGGGGTGAGTTTCCAACTCGTGAGTAGAAAATATCACTGAGCAGAAATCGTATGTATGACACAATCCTAGGTCAAAACGATCAAATATATATAACCTCAAAATGATAAGTTTAAAGCATAAAAAGGTGGTAAGGGTAAACGTCTATACATAAGTCTAATCCTAGTGCTCGTGTCAGTGCCTCGGGTAGCATTATATCATATGTATGAGGTATGAATGTAATGTAATGAAAATGAGTGAGACAACTGTTCTCTTTATTTAATGAGATATCGGAATGCATATAAATCGAGTAACATCAATGAAATCAACAGAGAAATCCGTGTCAAGCATCGACACAAAACATAAATCCCAATATCTCAATATCTCAGGCTCCGGCTACCCGGACTGGCCTGTATCATCAAATCTCAATATCTCAGTGTCTCAAATCTCAAATCTCAATATCTCAGGCATCCGTATCATCTGCGGGATCGGCCCGCGGGCTCCGGCAGAACGGATCAGCCTATAACCATCTCATGACTCCGGTCGGTATCCTCAGGATAACCGACGTTTCCAAAAATATCACCGGTAGGTAGTGCCCCCTGCCAGGCTCATCATCCTCCATGAAATCACTCTCGCCTCGGGGTACCTCACCGGGTCCACCATGTACCCGCAGACGGTTCATACGACTCCTCGAATCGGGTCTCGAAATCCAATCTCATAACCGAGAAAACATCATGGTGGGCGACTCATACATCACGAGAAAACTGCACTTTTCATTTTAAAAGAGAGAGAGAGAAGTTTATTTATATTCTTGCGGTTTTCTCCCAAATCCAGGAAATCTCATGAAAATCCGAAATCCAATCATCAACAGCAAGTAAATAGTGAATATCGGCATAAAACTCCATAATACTGCATAACAGTGAATAATAAATATGCAAGGAGTATCACAATAATCAATACAATGTCTAAACTAGCACAGTAAATGACAAGTCGAGACTATCAGCTAACAGGCGATATCAATCAATTAATATTCTCTAAAGTGTACGTGACATGGCAATTACCGATGATGATGTGTGTGAGCCGGCAAGTAAGTGTATGTGGAACATATGCATCATCGGTAATAGTGCTGGTGTCCTGACAGCATGATTTCAATATTAACATATGAAAACACAATATAAGCATGCAATGCAATGCTAGCAGCAAGAATATGCGGGAGCTGAATATCAAATACAGGATAACGAATCTGCATATGTCTAAAAATGAGTCGTACAGTTTTGCCATTTGAAATAATACGAATCGTGTGTTTAGAAAATAGGGACTACGGTGTTTTTAAGAAAATGTACGTCCTTTGAAATATCCGTAGAATCCCTTAGCCTGCCTTTAAAATACTCACGATTTATTAGTTTTGAAATAGCTATGACTCGAGGCTAATCTATCATTTATAAGTAAACTGCAGGACTAAACTAAAAGGCTGATCGAAAGGTAAGGAAACCGCCTAACATCTGAGTCGATACATAAATATATATATATAAATATAACAGTCGGTGATCCCGCCTCAATAGTATCCCATACGATACAATATCTATATATAGTACCCTCAAGTCAAGAGTGCGGATCTATCATCAATATAAAGCTCGTACGGTAAATCCGTCGTACGGCCTCCCAAATCTGGGTACGGGTCAAAAGTCACATCTATCACATTATTCATCTGGTATCCTCTTTATCAAATATCATGATCCGGGGTACTGATCTACGTCTAGTACAATACTGATACCAATCTAAGTATATGCACGCGTGTGTATGAAAACACCATGCCAAAAGGACCCGCTAAAACATCACGTCGTATCTCAAATACGAACCACAACATATCATCGATCTCGCGGCCTCAAGCCCAATCTCATCGACTCATCTCCGATCCCAAGTTTTATCCTCATAATCCAGTATATGTATATATATATATACATAGTCCCATACCCATGTGTATATATATATATATATACACATATCCCCATATACGTACAAGTAGAATAAATGTATGAATGCATGTATGTGTGTGTGGGTGTAACAACTACTCTAGGGTTTCGCAACTAACACTAAACCAATCCATGAACACCTAGAATCTATCTTTATCATCAAAAACTCATATCAACATATAATATATATATGTGTGTATACGTATTCGAACTGCGGGGGTGCTATACGCCATCCACCCGACTTCCCCCGTAGATATATATCTACTCACCTGATCTTGCTTACCGATGTCAATGCCACCATCATCTTCTTCATCGTCTCAAATCATCGTGGGGGTACCTACATGTCACACGTATCGCATCACATTAAAACCAAATCGAAACCAAAACGACACGCGGAACTCACATAGGTCAAAACTTATGGTCTACTCCCGCAAATCAACCCGATATCACTTAATATAGATGTACAAACGTCACGTGATCGAGATAAAGAACAAATAAAAAAATCCAGAATTTAAAATACGCAAAACCATAACTCGAATCAAAACACCAACTTGAGAAAGTGGTCCCAGATTTTGATCAAGGTGAAAACAATATGAGCAAACAACACTAGGGTGATATATAGGGTGTATGTGACCTACAGAAGACACCTGGACCCTACCCCTCACCAAGTGGCCAAGCCTCATCCCATGAAATCCGAGCTTGCCGGCCCTGGGTCCTCCACTGGGGTTCGTGCTCTCAGGGTGTCTTCCTAGGGTCAATTCTAAGCTCCTGAAGTTGTTTGCTAGTCTCGTAATCAACCCAGGTCATCCCAGATTTCCCTGCACACTCAAATACCTCACAAACTGACATGAAAAGTTTTGTTTTTCCATATTTTGGGTTTCAGTTGGGTTGGTCTGGGTTTCTATCAATTGGAAGGGGTTTAAGGTCACCAATAGGCTTCAATTCACAATCACAACTCAAATCAAACCCTAATTCCCAACTTTGAATATCAAAGTTCACTAAACTTCGCCAAAACGATATTAAACTTGAAAAGAGGCTAAAGCAATATAAACACTACACTATTTGTGAAGGGATTATCTCATTTGGCACTCATGAATCCCCTACAGTGCCAAAATGCAAATTTTCTTGGTCCAAAGTGTAGCTTGTGAGCTTGTGCACCTTTTTTGTGAAGTGGGGCTGATGTTTTGGTGAATTATTCATGAAGAAGTGGGGGTTTTGAAGAAGAGGGAGGAGAGGTGCTGCCATGGGCTGAAGGAGGAAGAAAATGATGAAGGAATGGAGAAGGAATGGGAGCCTTGGTCTAAGGTTTGACCCCTCACCCTCTCTCTCTCATGCCCATACCTATTATTCTAATGTTTTCCATTTTCTTTTTATTTTATTTTATTTTCTTCTCTTTGCAATAGGAAACCCAAAACAAACAACCATACACATAATAATCATGTAGGAAAAATGTAACAAGTGTGAAAATGATATGTGCATGTCATGTGCACAAAACACGCTTAAAGCCCGATTAGCGATTTTTAATCGCGATTAGTACTAAAATAGTGTCAAATAAATCACAAACTTTCATAATTTGCATAAATCGCATAAAGCACCCTCATTTTAGTAATTTTCAATATTTTTCCCCATTTATCGGTATTTAATTATACCGCACTATTAAAATATTCAATATTTTATTATTTAATTATAAAAATTCCCAAAAATAATATTGTATTTTTTTGAAATGTTACAAAATCACATCCAATGCGTCCAGTGTGCGCGAAAATCTAAATCAAGTGCGTCAGGTCCGTACAAAAACATCTAGTGCAATAGAGTGCATGAAAACAATATCAGGTGCACTAGGTGCCCGAAAACTCGTCAATGTCTCAAAGCGCATAAAAACGATATCGAGTATACCAAGGTGTATTAAATCATAAACGTATGCAACTACATGCACAAAATCCATATCAATGCACTGCAAGCACATGTGAATTATACCGAGTGTATAAGTCAAGTCAAGTGCATACGTCATGCACGAAGTCAAATTGTGTATCAAAATACATAGAATCATAAATATGTGCGACAAATGCACAAAATCGATATCAAGTGCAATGGATATACACAAATCATAAACCAATGTAATAGATTTATCAAACATAAATCAAGTGCAACAACTGTGCACATAGGAAAATATCCAGTAGGTGCAACTACGGTGCATGAAAACAAATATCACAAAACCAAATCATCAAAAATCAACATCCAAGACAATAAAAGCTTGATACTCGGATCACTAAAACATAAATCGAAATAAATGACATTGAGGTACACCTCCTTCAATGTCGAAAGGATGCCGGTACACCCAAAGCTGGAAGAGCAAGAACGTCTACTTGCTTCCTGCCCATGGTCTGGCGTCCTCTGTCTCTGGGTTCTTATCTCCTCTGTGGATCACTAATCCCACAATCTCTCTGCTCGACGGTCCAGTTAGGAGTGATTACAAAACAGTCCCGCTCTGGCGCTCTTCTGAATATCTCTTAGCCAATTAACATGGTCACTCGTAATATAGCACGTTACCGATGGCGGCATCTGGCCCTCTGAATACCGGCGACACAACCGATCCTGGATGCAAATCTTGTCGCTACGGTGTCCTCGAAAGAACCTGCTTTTGGTCTCACATAAGCTCACCTCTGCCGAGCTGTACGGAAGTTGGCACTCTTTACTACATCCACTTCTGTTCCGGACAACTGCGTCCTCAGCACGACTTTCTTCTGGAATTTGGCCGTCACCAACGCCTCTATGTATGTATCAATTCTCTGGCTTCAATGGAGAAGAACGACTCATTATGAGCTCACATGAATCTCTTATCCACTTTTCTTCATTATCGTCTAAATCGAATTCACATCTTGCTGGCTGCGTACTGCAATTCATTCTTGGCTACAGTTAATCCGGAGTCTCTCACAAGGAATTGAATTAATGAACTCGGGTATCTTCACCACTCTGTGGAAGATATCTATTCGATTACGTCCTTGGGGACTCGTCCAAATCATCAGAGGAATACGCTTCATTCGTCCTTTCTCGATTAACTCACAATACGTCTGGGTGAGGCCCTTCTAACTGAAGCTAGTCAACTTACTGGTCTCGCATCAGAGCACCTCACGAACAAACTGTCCTCTCTTGATCGATTACTCTAGGTCTGAGCAAGATCCTTCAAACTGGAATTCTTCATCTTAACTGAACCTGCGTCGGCGCATCCAAATAGATGAATCATCTTAGTCACTCTATTCAAGATGACCTTGCGATCTTCTGTCACATCCCTGCCTGTGAGCTCCTGTGGCTTCAGCTTATAAACTCTAGAGGCGACATCCCGTCAATCTCAGCAACAGCTGGCAACATCGCGATCTTCTGGAATGGGTTGTATGTTGACATCGCTCACAATCTGGTAGCCTCTATCAGTGGCCTGATCATCCAGTGCAGATCCCGAACACTCGCCTCAAACGAGAGATCCTAACACAAGCAATATATCAGTATGTTCCTACGTCACCGGAAGAAGATCATGGTCAGTCCTCGTCCGCGACGAGCTCGCTTTGACAGCATCTAAAGTCGTGGCTCTCTCTGCTCTCGTAGCCATGGTGACATAAACCTTAAGCAAACATCGAGGAGGATAGATAATAGGAATGAATAGAATCACGGATCTCAAGAAATGTGCATCCTAATGTCACTAAAGAGGAGCATCGTATCGTAAGTATGCCGCAGAACATACACACGGTACGTCACTCTACTTAAGTTACCTACTCCATCAACCAAGGTCAACCTATGTGATGAAAATTCGGGTCCCAAAAACCCCCTCAGTCAAGTCTAAGTTCTGTAAGGTCAAGCCTAGGTTACGAAATATATATACCCTAGACTCCGCATAGTCAAACCTAGACCCAGACCAAGGTTAAACCTAACGCTTTGATATCAACTTTGTCATGACCCGGAATTGGCATGTGACCGGCATGGGAATCACGTGAAGTCTATAGGACCCCGCCGTAATTCAAGTAAGCCGAAGCCCAGAAATCTAAACCTTTTTCGTAAAATAGTGGAGGTGCAGTTTTGAAATATCGGCTTAAGGAATTCAAGCCTTCTTTTAAAAGTATAAGTAATATCATATGAAAATGCAATGTTTTATATACTATCTTTGCAAACATTTTCGTCCTTGAAATTTGGGCAACACCTCCCTTGTAAATTTTGATCCAAAACCATATACATGTAATAATATAGGCATCCCCAAGCGGGAGCTAGCTCTTCGCCAATTGGCGGAATCACAAACACGCAATGAATACATATACGACTCCCCAAGGCGAAAATCAAACACAGAAAGAATATTAATGAGACCATGACATCATCCAGCTCAAATAAAAGACAATACACCCATCTCTCTCTAAGTCTCAAGAATATACAAGTCCGTGTCTAGGTCTACCCAATATACAAAGTCTGGTTGATGGAGCTTTTAACTAGATACAACTGAATGAATATGTACAAGGGTGGTCACGATCCAAATGTGTATCTCACCTACCAATGCAAAACACCCTGAAGCAAACTGTGTGCCAGCGAGCCGGTACTGATCCGAGCGGTCAATCCTGCAAGAAAACTGTGGCACAATGGGGGTGAGTTGCCAACTCGTGAGTAGAAAATATCAGCTGGTAGAAATCGAATGAACAACGATCCCTAGATCATATTGAGCATAAAGGTAATACTATGCGGTATCCAGGGTGATCGTGTATACATATGTGTACAATAATGATATCGTGCCAGTATCAGTATATGTATCAAGTCATCTGAGTCATATGCATGTATGCCTGTGTATATACAACGTGTGTCCATCAACGACACATCAAATCATCATGAAACCTGAGTGTCCAGCATCGACACTCGAAAATATCATAAAACCCGTGTCCATCATCGACACGTAAATCCTCATATCTCGGGCATCGTCTCATCGGACCAGCCCTCATATCCATTTGATCTCACGACTCCGGTCGGTATGCTCCGGATATCCGCCGAGCCTAAAATTATCACCGGTCAGTAGTGCTCTCCTGCTGGGCTCAACGCCTTTCTATATGATCTTCTTGCCCTGGGATACCGCACCGGGTCCACCATGTACCCGTAGACGGTGACTCCTCACTCTTCGAATCGGGTAACTCATTGCTCAGAACCAAGAAAACTTATGGTGGACGCCAAAAATCATATCATGAGAAACCGCGTTTTTAAAACAATCATAAGACTTTTAAAATATATCAGCGGTTCTCAAATCCAGAGATCTCATGAAAATAACATCTCATATGCATGTAAACATAAAGGTACAATAAATGTAATGCACAGAACAGTACTGTAAAGTATTGCGAGTGTTTTCATGTAAGCATATCATGTACTAAGTACTGAACAATGATTATAATTTTACAGTTTAAGAGCAATACGACGATGTAACATTTCTACTGTGTAAGTGGCATGGCAATTACCGATGATGAGTGTGTGAGCCAGCAAATCTGTGTATGTGTAACATGCACATCATCGGTAATGGTGCATGTGTTCTAGCAGACGAAGCCATATAACGATAAGTGTCGGGAACGTAGTACGTATGTCACGAGGAAATAATATAGTATAAACATTAACGGTATAAAGTACGTAACTACACTTGTATTACTCAAATGTAAACCATTATCCACCAAGGTGTTTAGAAAGAAATGATTCTCTGAATCAAGACAATCCAAAAGTCGGCGATCTAGCCTCATAGTATCAGATGTGGTATAATCATCGTACATCATCCTCGAGTCAAGACTGCGGATCAATCATCTGGTATATCATATCGCGTACGGTATAATCCATAGTACGGTGTCATCAAATCAGAATAAGGATCTATCGTCCTATATATAATATTGCGTACGGTATAATCCATCGTACGTTTCATAAATCAAAGGTACGGATCTATAGTCTCGTACATCTTATCATCTCATATTCACATATATGTATATGTATGTATAATCTCACATCATATCTTGGCATATGTGTATGTATATATATATATATGTATGTATGTATGTATGTATGCATGTATGTATGTATGTATGTGTGTATGTATATCGCCTTGCATCCTCAAGCCAGCATATCGTCTCATATCATTTCGTTTCATCATATTCTCCTCTCATCATATCATCTTGCACTTATCATTATGGTTGTCCGTAGGTACATAAGCTTAGGTTTCTCTAAATATATTCTACATATCGGTTCTCCCATTACTGTGGTTGCGAGGGTGCTATACGCCATCCACCCTACTTCCCCCATAGATATAGATCTACTCACCTGCAATCCTTGCTCTAGCCGAAGCCGATGAACTTCTTGCTCTCCTTCATCGTCTTGGAAGTCAGCGCAAAAGTACCTACAAATCAACACACATCGTAACGAGATCAAAACCAAACTCGAAAACCAATACGGCACGTGAAGTGCTCATAGGTTAGAACCTATATCCCACGCATGCAAGAAAAACCAAATAACCCTCAGCGCTGACGTACGAACGTCCAACGACCGTGTCAAAACTCAAATACCAAAACCAAGTTTTCCAAAGTCGGAAACTCAAAATCAGCAACATGGAAAAACACTCCCAGATTTTAGCTCAGGTGAAATTAGGAGATTTTGCATATAGGGTTGGTCTACATATCAGATAACAGAGCTATGGTCCAAAACCTAACCCAAGACTCCATAATGTGGTCGCAATTTGCAGCCACAATCAATAAATCTGCGGCCTCGGTAGGAATTTGGGGTCTCGAGTTTCTAGGGTAGTCTCTAGGTAGCCTACACATCTCTCTGTATCGGAAACTTATTTTTCAGAACTCTCAAGTCATAGAAGATTCCATTTAATCATCACAATACGTCAAAAACCGATGTCGGGATAAATCTAAGTTCGTGTTTTAGGGTTTCTAGTCTCAAGTTTGTCCAGAATATCATCACTAATGGCTTGGGGTCACAAACTAAACCTCAATTGCATCTCTACAACTCAAATCCTCCACTAAAAATCATCCTAGAAATTTCTAAGATCACTAATCTAGCTTAATCGAACTCTAAACACAACTAGGAGGTTAAGAAACTTGATAAATTGAAAGAAAGTGAAGGTTTTACCTCTTGGAGCAACTGAAGAAAATTCCAAGATGGTTCAATGTGCTTAAAATCCAAACTTGAACTCACCATGGGGTGTAGGATGAGGTTGTGCACATTTTCTATGAAGGTGGGGGTGAGGTTTTGGAGATGTTTTGGTGGTGGTAGTGAGGTGGAGGAAGAGGAATGAAGAAGATGAAGGATGAGGTGAAGAAAAAGAAATGAAGGAAAATGGATGAGTGTCCCATGATTGAGGGATTAACCCTCCCTCTCTCTCTCTTGCCTATGCTCTCTTGTCCCCCTCATAATTATTTCTTTTCTTTTTCTTTTCTCCTTTTTCCTTTAAAACCCAAATAACAACAACAAATGAAACCATGCATGAATGAAAACACAATATGTCATGGTGCACTAGCCATGGTTGTTAAAAATATGGATTTGACTTAATGCATGATTAGTAGTGCACTAATCAAGTTTAACATAAACTTGCATATAATTAATTGCATAATTATTTGTAGAATATCCAAATCCAATAAATGCCTTCATAATTAATAACTCATTTTAATATCCAAATATTTTCCAAGATATTGGTATATAATTATACCATTCTACGAAAACCGAAATTCATCCTCGTATAGTTTTCATGAAATTTATTATTTTATTATTTAAATTCCAAAAATAATATTTTATATTTCTGAAATGTTACAGCTTAGGATTAAGCCAGATTCTAGTGTTATATTATTGGATTATATTTTTATCTCTTTGTATTCTTATTTTTTGCAGTACGAATACGGGTATGCATATACGGTGAGGGCATTCTTGTAATTTTACAAGAGATGCTTCTAGAAGGGGACACCTCATTATTGGTTTTATCTATTTTTGGAAAATAGATTAATGAGTTGGAAATGGAGATATTTGTGGCATGGGTGAGGCATGGTTAATTCCTTTGTTTATTAGTTTGCACTTACTATTCAAGCATGGCTACAATTTTCTATTGAAAATAATGCATGCTTGATGTGAGAAAAAGAATGAGCCATTCTTCACTTGCCTTATCACTTGTTCATTTGTGTTTTTTCATTCTCCTTCCATTGTTCTTCTCCTTATTCCTCAAAACCCTAACCCTCACATGTGTTGTGAATTCTAGGGTCATTTGAGATAAAATACTCCAATTAACTCTCTACCTCTCCTAAGCTACCTAGATTAGCGAACTAGGTACTTTAGTTATCTCGGTTTTGAGGTTGGAACATGAACCATAGACTCTCGGGTGGATCGTCTTCGACACGAGGAGGCCGACGACCGAGTTAGATCCTCACCTTCTAGGAGCTTAAGAAGAGAATAAGAAGACCCGAAGGACTAGTATCAAGGAGGTATAAAACTCTATCATAGTAGTTTAGAATCTCTAAGTGTTTAGCTAGTTAAGGTTTCTGAAAAGATCCTGTATGATAGGTCGATGTTGCAAGTCATAAAAATCGTTTTTGTAAATTCCGCCTCCCTACAAACCGTGTGGTGTGTGCGATATCTACTTACAGTGGTATCAAAACATACTTAAACCTTAACTAGCTTGTTAACAAGTATTTAGAACTTCGATCGACGGATATTATCCGAAATCGCATTTCCATTTCATGCTTGCTGTTCGTTTTTTAATGTTGTTCAAAAAATATTTTAAGTGACCTTAAAAATATGTGCAGGCATTTATAAGACCAAGAATTTTTTTTGAGCACATAAGCTCATATTAGATCGCTAATCTGCGGCCAAATAGGTCATTTGGTCGCAGATCCGCGGCCTAGTTATGACCAATATGCTCCTAATTTTTTCTGTGGTTTAGGTTTATGGAAATGTGATTTTTGGTACATTTGGTTTTTACCCAGATTTGTTTGTGTACTGGTTTGTACATGGGGTAAATGTGGAAAGTTATAATCGATCAAAATTCTAAATTCTTGATTAACTGTGTATTTTATTTGTATATGTGTTGCTAAACTTCTACTAATTGCTATATGTCGCTTAGTGGGGGTTGCACATATCATGTATCTTGTTGATGGTTTGTGGATATGAAGTATTGGATCGTCGTGAATAAATAGCCGGAGGGATGCGAGAAGAATGTTCTTTTCTTTCATTCATGTATATTTGTAAATTGATGTAATATTCTTTTGCGGGGAACATCCGGGTTGAGGCTGTAGCCACCGTTGTATTATTTCATTTTCTTTTTCTTGCACCTAGGATAGACCCAAGGAGGGGTGCACAAACTACCGGGTTCTTGAAATGCCGAGTGGCCTACTCATTTCATTGAGGGAGTTGCTTCACTTCGGGAATTTGACGGGTAGTTTGTCACACCCGTAGGGGTCTAGGTTGGGGTTTGGTTATTCATTACAACCGTGGAATACATTTTTTGTTCTAGGCTAAAACGAAACACGGAAATCCTAGTATATCCAATATATTCATCTGTGTTGCTGTGATCTAGAATGACTATTATTGCGTGAGACGAATGGCTATATATATATATTATATAATAAGCGTTGCTTATGTTTTGCACCCGCGCTAGTCCACCCCCCGCTCTGCCGTTAGTTAAGTAACCTAACGGTGCATGACGGGGCCCCGTGGTGAATGCGGATGGCATAAGCATACGTTCTATTTTCGTTTCTTTCTGCAATGATGGGGTTAAATGATGGGACATGTCACGACCCGTAATTTAGCACATGACCGACACTTAATTTACGCAACATCTAAAGGCGTAACGTAAATCAAGTAAGCCGAAGCCCAGAAAATCGAAACCTTTTTGCGGAAAATAGTGGGGGCGCAGTTTTGAAATAAAGGTATAATGAATCCTGTTTTGTCTTTTAAAATTTGGACAACACCTCCCTTGTATATTTTTATCCCAAAACATATAAACAATAATATATAGGCATCGCCAAGCGGGAGCTAGCTCTTCGCCAACTGGCGGGATCACAACCACGCAATAACATATATACGACGCCCAACGGAGAAGAATCAACCTAGAAAGAACAAATAAAGAAGCAAGACATCAAAAACTCAAGAAACGCGATCATAAACCCATCGCTCTAAGTCTCGCACAATACCCAAGTCTGACTAGTTCTACCAATATACAATGTCTAGTCCTGATCTAATCTGATGTGATGGAGTTTATCTAGATACAATAGAATATAACAATACGATAGTGGGCACGATCCAACATGTATCCCACCTACCAAAGCAAAGCACCCTGGAAGGAGCTGTGTGCCAGCAATACCGCAACTGATCCCAAGCGGTCAAACCTGCAAGAACTGTGGCACAACGGGGGTGAGTTTCCAACTCGTGAATAGAAAACATCAGCAAGTAGAAATCGAATAAAATAACGATTTCCTAGGTCACTATATCCTGAAGGTAATACTATGATATCACTATATCCTGAAGGTAATACTATGATATCTAGGGTGACCAAGTACGCATATATGTCAACAATCTATCAATGCAATGACATATATAAATAAACATCTGACATCATATGCCTATATGCATGTGGATATCATCTACGTGTCCATCAACGACACAAAACAATATCATGGAACCTGAGTGTCCCACACTGACACTCGAACATCATGAAAACATAAGCATATATATATATATATATATATATATATATATATATGAGGATATCTACCACGTGTGTCTATCAACGACACATCAAAATCATAGAACCCGAGTGTCCAACACCGACACTCGAAACATCATGAAAACCCGTGTCCAGTATCGACACGTAAATCCTCATATCTCAGCC
The DNA here is from genome assembly GCA_030015575.1 of Agapanthus africanus. Lineage (NCBI taxonomy): Eukaryota > Viridiplantae > Streptophyta > Magnoliopsida > Asparagales > Amaryllidaceae > Agapanthus > Agapanthus africanus. The sequence goes on along the minus strand of JASDDO010000016.1, from coordinate 265,516,203 downwards.
GCCGCATTCTCAGATCGGTCCTCGTATCCACCTCATATCATAACTCCAAAACGGTATCCTCCGGATATCCGCCGAGCTCTATACAATCACCGGTAGGTAGTAGTCCCTCTGCCAGGCTCATCTTCTACACCACAAAAATCATTTCTTGCCTCGGGGTACCATACCGGGTCCACCATGTACCCGGAAACGGCATCCGCCAACTCCTCGAATCGGGTCTCGAAAACAAGCTTAGAACTGAGAAAACTCATGGTGGACGTATCGAAATATCATATCAAAAGAAACCGGGTTTTTAAAACAATACACCATTTCTTTTGAAATATACCACGGTTCTCAAATCCATAGATCTCATAAAAACAACATCTCAATGCATATAATCATAAAGTACAATGTATGCAACATAGAGTAGTAATATGAGCATATCGGGTATATCATACAAGCATATAACCATAAGGTACGATGTGTGCAACATAGAGTAGTAATATGAGCATATCGAGTATATCATGCAAGCATGTCAAATGATAATACTGAACAATGAATGTACTTTTACTTTTAAGATTTATCTCACAATATGGCAGTTCTACTGTGTAAGTGACATGGCAATTACCGATGAAGAATGTGTGTGAGCCGGCAAATCTGTGTATGTGTAACATGCGCATAAACGGTAATTGTGCAGGTGTACTGAAGGAGTTCCTACAGCACCACAACAAGGGTTTGGAGGCATCACACATGCCATATTTAAAATTTATATGGTGCTAGAGAAACAAATCTAAGGATCAAACTAGAAAAGCAAGGGTAACAAAACTATAACACAAACATAAGTAGTAAAAGCTAGGGTTTTGAGAGTACAACCTTTGTAGCTCCCTACGCTAGACTCCTTGGCTACTTGAGGGTTGGAAAAAGGCTCACTTGAGATCCCGTAGGTCCACGACGATCCACCCGGAGTCCTCTTTGTCCAAGCTTGAAGCTCCACTAGATCAAGAGAAGAAATAGAAGCTAACACTCTACACTAATTGGCGAGACTAGTGTAGAATGGTGATGTGGTTTGTTTTCTCACTTCAAAATCCTAACTTGATGACTCTTTTGCTCACAAGTGAAAGCTAGAGAGGAAGAGAGAAAGGAGGAAGAAGATGATGGCTTGTGAAGAGCTCAAGATAATGATAAGCTAATGTTAAAAATGAGAAATGAAAATATATATATTTTCTCTTTCTCATTCTTAACCATAGTTATAAAATATCTAGATATTTATTTTGGATCAAAAATGGCCATAGAAATTAAATCATGGTTAAAGCAAAGGGTTAGTGCATGAATAAAATATTAAACCATGATAACAATTTCCAAATCAATTTTTCTTTTCCAAAAAGGAAATATGCATATATTTATTAATGGTGTGAGTCTTATATTGCCACCATCCACTATATCAACAACCATGATAGAATTATGTATGCATGTATGTGTGCATGCACATCCATATGTGCATTAATGAGAATAAATGCATACATGCATGCATACAACAAAAAGACAAGAAAAGGTTTAAAGTGAGAAACTAATGGTTAATGATAAATCAACACTTGATTTTGCAAACCAGTCATATCACATACGACCTGACCAAAAGCAAACCGCCCGATTAATATACGGTATCTTATACACGCATTTTAATCGGGTCCACGCGCATATCTCATATTGTAAATCCCCGTTTCCCATCTATAAATTTTTTCCGTATTTTTCCTAATCCCGTTTGTCTCCTGATTTTTCATCGTTTTTTTCGTTTGTGATTGGTTACTCGAGTTTCAATATTTTAACTTAGTCAAAACCCTAGATTTATTTCCAATTAATAGCTAAGCCTAATATAATTTAACCCAGCCCAACAAATAAAATAAATCTTAATATTTAAAATTCCTTCAGCCCAAATCTTTTCCAAACCCATTAAACTAAATCCCCAGCCCACTCACTCTTTCAGCCCACTCACCTTTTTATTTTAATAAATTCTGTATTTAAAATCCCGGCCCATTCTAACCTCAGCCCACGTTTTTTTAAAGGGAATTTTATTTATAAAAACCCTTCCCAAGCCCGGCCCACTCCTCCAGCCCGCTCCTCAATACCCCACCCGACCCACTCCTGTTTATCTCCTTTTCCCCTCCAACGGTAGCCTCCCCCTTTCCCGCTCGCGAACGCCTCCTCCGCCGCAGCTCGCGCCCACGCCCACGCCCCCGTTCTCGCAACGTTTCACCCACGACTGCAACCCTCATTCATTTCCTCACGCCCTCACCTCTCTCTTCTCGTTCATTTTAGAAATCCCAAACTCTCTCCATCCTCCCAAAAAAAAACCCACCGAGCACCCAAACTTCCCTCGAACCCACTGCACTCTCAACGCCGGCGATCACCCATCTCTTCGTCGACCCCCACCATTCTCCCTCGCTCACTTCTCTCCACAAACCGAGCTCTACACTACCCTTCGCCTCCAGCCCTCCATCAACCCAACCCCTGTGCACAACCCCACAACCGAGCTGGACCACCTTGCACCCTCGACGCCGGCAAACTCCCCACCACACCACCGACCACCCTACGACCTCCTCGTCATTAGCATCAACACCCACACACCCCCTACACCTACACAACCGAGCCTCTCTCTCTCTCTCCCCCTCCAACTGCCAAACTTAAATCGATATCCCCACGCTGCGAACTCACTGTTGCTATCCGCCGGAGCATCGTCGTCGACCCCAGCAAGTCCCAGGCCAACCACAGAGCACCACATCCGTTTCCAGCAAGCACTTGACGGCTCCGGGCAACTCCGACGCAAATTCCGCATCGCTAGCCAAGCTCGCGCAAATCGTTTTACGGTGTACATCGCGCATTCGTGATGCCACTGCTGCCGTGCGAACCCGAGACGTTTCCAGGCAAGTGTTTACTTGCTACATGCTAATATAAATGTGGTACAAACCTAAATCATATAGTTTATAAATTTACTGATTTCCGATATATTATACGACCTATGTGTTCGATGCTAGACTCCGATGGAAATAATTGTTTAATTTGATGGAAATAAATGTTTTCTGTTGGCCCTCATAATGATAAGTATCGTGTATAAATCTCACTCGAAAATACGATTGTTAGTGACTAAAATTGATACCCCCAAATATGCCGATAAAACTAGAATTTTTCCGTATCTGAAAGCGATTAAAATCACCGTAAATTATATACTTACTGGAATGATGCGTTCGAGGGCTTAAATCGAAGCCGACTCGTCGAACTTTAATCCTATGTAAACTTCTAATGATTTCTGTCCTGTAACTGCGATGATATCTAGATCGGAGTGCGACTCTGGACTGCAGTCCAGAGCGACTCTGATTATTGTGTACTGTCCCAAAATGTGTGTCACTGTGTTTCCTGAAGTCGTATGTTATGGAACTCTGCATTTGATTAAAGATAATTCTGTTAGCTAAACAAAACAAGTGGTTCCATTCCGTTTCATTTCCGGTTGCTATTTTAAACCGTAAATAAAAGGGCAGAACGTATAACTGTCCAGAACAGATTCAGAAGTGATATACTGATGTTAAACTGTGTGTAACTTTCAACGTACAGACGCGATTGAGGATTCTTCTATTGCGTTGAATACTCTATTGAAAACCCTAGATTTTATTCAACTGTAGCATCGCTAAATTCGGAGCCCAACTGGGTGCAATTCGTGTCGCGAAACGGACGTTCAGTTCTGAAACTGAATTTCCAGCCGCGAGCACTTAAAATGAAACAACTGCATCTTGAAAACCGAAATCCCGATTGAACTGAAACTAATTTTGATGAATTGCTGACTGAGCGTTCTATTTATCCTACTTGTATCATTTTGCTGAATTCTTAACATATTAATTTATGCAATTTATGTAAGTTAATGACATGCATATTGATTCATAATACACTTAGCTTAATGATGGCATACATACATATATCATACCCCCTTTTGCTATATACTTAGTGTTAGTGCGTGTTAGAGTCAGTGGACATTGCATTATCGTGCGTGGTTGATGTTGGTTTAGAAGTGACGAGTATACCAATGGGAAGTGAATATTCGTGACAGTGATTGATACAGTGAGCAGTGATAAAACCGTGCCATTGGTATACTTGTACACGACTGAATCAAGATCATAAATAGTGTAAACCTGGGAATCGAAGTTGAAAGAGAATCGTATTTAGCAGGACCGTGTTTTAGAGGATGATCATTCGAGCAGTGATATATATATTAGGTAGGATCTAGCGATCCGGCTGACAGGGTTATGTCCCGAGCATGTGGGCCGTTGTCTCGGGTATGTACGAGACTCCTGTTAAACATGATCCTCCTTCCACAATGCGATTTCAAACATGACCTAGAGACCGATAGGGACACAGAACATATTCTGCATCATATAGTGACATAGTGATTACTTGCATTGTTCTTACACTAGGATTACCTCATTTACCTGTTTCATCTTATTTGTAATAATATTGTTATTGTGTCGCTATGACGACCTGAGTATGCTTGCTCAGATCCCGTAGGAGGACCAGCGCAGGAGACAGATCTACCTTTCGAGTTCACGGAGATATAGTCTGGTGTACTTCCTATCTTTACTGCTTTCCATAAAAGTGATCGTGAGATTGAACTTGGTTAGTAATTGTTCTTGTTATCTGTAATTTGTGAACAATGGAATTTTAATGTAATAAATTAGTGATGTGATTCCTTTTCTAATGTGCTTTATTTACTGATTACCATGTAATGCTAGAAGCCGAAGTGTGACTACGGCGGGATGATTCCATGACCGTAGGTGCATGGCTGGCCTAGTCATCCCTCGTTTTCCTTATTTTGGGAAGCGGAGCGTGACACATATGCGCACTACATCGTTTCGCCTGGACTAGGTAACTCCATTGTGGGACTCTAAGACTCGTCAATACGCCGGCAATGGGTGATGATCATATCAAGCACCCCAAGCCGCAAGCGGTCAGCTAAACGTAACGACCACCCGGGTATTGAGCGATCAGAAGAAAACAAGCGAACCTGTCACAACTCCCGTCGAGCCAACCGGCAACACTACCGTACAGTCCGGTCTCTTCGTCAGATATGCTGCATATCGAGTCTAGGGATGGTAACGTCGACCCCAATAACTCAATAAGTCGTGCCGATGAATGGTCTATAACAGATCGAGAAACTACTGATAACACTTATCAGTAAATCTCAACAGCCCTGGCCAGGGACTTACTGATATAGCCAATCGAGCACAGCACAACATCAACTCCCAATACCGGGAGAGACAAAACCCCTCCTATCTCTCATCGCCTTCGTGTGTCTCGGGACTGTACCCAACGGCCACCTATTTGCACGACTCAGTAGAGCCGTGGTAGGGTGGCAATCAAAGTACAGTGGGAGAACACACAATACTCTATGACGATCTCGGGTCTACAGACTAACCTGTACCAGTGTCACCTGAGAACCGCTATCCTACGATAGATATAATTCCATATAGGAGTTCTCGGTGAGTCCGTCCAGTGTACCCAGTCACCACTGAGCACCCGTATACGATCTCGATGTCAAACATTGACGAATGTGGGAACATCCATCGCCCAACGTATGGGTCTAGTATCATATACGCTAGTCTACTCTGGTATATCGATGCCCCGTCTCGATACACCTATGACTAGGGACTTTTCAGGATATGCTTATAAACTACAGATGTCCCACTAGTATGATCTTTATCATAATCACAGTAGTCAAGCAAATATCCTCAGGGCTTTATCAACATGTGTGAATGAATAAAAGCATGATCAAATCAACATGTCAGATAAAGAAGAACCAGATAGCATACTATCATGACGAGCAAGAATGTACACTGAATATATATATATATACATACATGTTTAAATACATCCACTATCATATAATGGCCTCTAGGGCATACATATATCCAACAATCTCCCACTTGCACTAAGGCCAGTTATTGGCGTATCTCATACCCAACATCTCAAAAAGTCGCTCATGTTGCGGTCGAGGGAGGGCCTTGGTGAGTGGATCCGCGGCGTTATTCTTTGTGTCTACTCTCCTAATCTCAATCTCGCGGCGATGTACAACCTCCCGGATCAAATGAAAGCACCTCAGGATGTGTCTGGACCGCTGATGGGACCTGGGCTCCTTGGCTAACGCTATAGCCCCATTATTATCACAATACAATGGTATTAGATCAATAATGGTTGGAACTACTCCTAGCTTCGAGACGTACTTCTTCATCCAGATGGCTTCCTTGGCGGCATCATTCGCAGTAATGTACTCAGCCTCCATCGTAGATTCTGCAACGGTATCCTGTTTGGAACTCTTCCAACTTACCACCCCTCCATTGAGGGTAAATACAAACCCGGAGATAGATTTGCTGTCGTCCTTATCGCTCTGGAAGCTCGAACCGGTAAAGGCCTCCATTTGGAGATCTCCATAACCATACACCAAGAACAATTCTTTGTTCCTTTGCAAGTACTTAAGAATGTTCTTCACAGCTATCCAGTGATTCTCCCCTTGTTTGGATTGATACCTGCTTACAACACTAAGTGCCTAAGCTACATCTGGGCGTGTACATAACATCGCATACATTATAGATCCTACTGCCAAAGTATAGGGTATAATGCTCATGCGAGCTCTCTCTTCATCGGTCTTTGGGCAAGAGTCCTTAGAGAGAGTGACCCCATGGCAAGCGGGTAAGGCACCCCGCTTGGAGTCTTCCATACTAAACCTTTTTAGGATGGTGTTGATGTACTTGGTTTGGGACAATCCCAATAACCTCTTGGATCTATCCCTATAGATCCTAATGCCCAGAATGTATGTGGCATCACCCAGGTCCTTCATGGAGAACCTTAGTGATAAGAAAGATTTGACCGACTGTAGCATAGGAATATCATTCCCTATCAGAAGAATGTCATCCACGTATAATACGAGGAATGTGACAGCTCTCCCTACAGCCTTCTTATAAACACAAGGTTCATCTGGATTTTTGATGAAATCAAACTCTTTGATAACATCATCGAAACAGATGATCCAACTCCGTGATGCCTGCTTTAACCCATAAATGGATTTAAGCAATCTACATGCCTTCCCGCTGCTCCCACTGTCAATGAAGCCCTCTGGCTGATCCATATAAACGCATTCTTCTAAATCCCCATTTAGAAATGCCGTTTTAACGTCCATCTGCCAGATTTCATAATCGTAGTGTGCAGCTATAGCAAGTAGGATTCGAATGGATTTAAGCATGGCTACGGGAGAAAAAGTTTCGTCATAGTCCAAACCTGGTCTTTGACGAAAACCCTTCGCCACGAGTCTTGCCTTATAGATCTCTACCTGCCCATCTACACCAATCTTTCTTTTAAAGATCCATTTGCACCCTACAGGTTTTACCCCAGGGGGTACAACGTCCAAAGTTCATCCTTTGTTGGTGTACATGGACTCCATTTCGGATCTCATGGCATCCAGCCACTTCACAGAGTCTCCACTCGTGATAGCTTGCTAAAAGCTGGTAGGATCATCATCCTCCATGATGCAGTCTTCTCTGTCACCATCATTGAGGAAACCGTAGTACCTCTCCGGTGGGCGAGAAGTCCTACCAGACCTACGGAGTGGCCGAGGTTCCTCAGTTTCTGTTGCAACAGTCGGTTCAACCAAGTCGTCATTTGTAGTTTGTGTCTCTAGAACCTCTTCTAGATCCACCACATTGCCATCAGTTTCATTTGTGAAAAACTCTTTTTCCAAGAATGTGGCATACTGAGAAACAAACACCTTTTGTTCCTCCTTGTGGTAGAATAGATATCCATAAGAATTTTTTGGATATCCCACAAAGTTACACATGACCGACCGTGTCTCGAGTTTGTCCGGATTCTACTTTTTAACATAGGCTGGGCAACCCCAAATCTTAACTCTCTTAAGAGATGGTCTCTTCCCATGCCATATCTCATATGGTGTGGTAGACACGGTTTTAGCTGGGACCCTGTTTAGGAGAAACGCTGCAGTCTCCAATGTATGCCCCCAAAATGAGACGGGTAACTCAGCATCACTCATCATGAAACAGACCATATCTAATAGGGTCAGATTCCATCGTTCTGACACACCGTTGTCCTGTGGTGTGTAAGGTGGAGTGAGCTGAGAGAGAATCCCATTCTCTTTTAGGAAGTTTGCAAACTCTGTACTGAGGTACTCCCCACCTCGATCTGATCGAAGCATTTTGATGCTCAAGCCAGTTTGTTTTTCTACTTGTTTATTTTCAGTGAATTTCTCGAAAGCTTCGGATTTTTGCTTTAATAAAAATACATGACCGAATCTTGAGAAATCATCAATGAAAGTAATGAAGTATGAAAAACCGTCTCTAGCCTGTGTAGACATTGGCCCATATACATCACTATGTATGAGGCCTAAGAGCTCAGCAGCTCTTTCTCCGTATCCGGTAAACGGAGTTTTGGTCATTTTACCCTTGATGCGAGACTGGCAAGTCGCATAAGATTTATATTCAAAAGGGTTTAAATATCCATCTTTGTGTAACTTGTTTAGTCTTGTTTCGTTAATATGACCATGTCTACAGTACAAAAGAAAAGCTTCATTTATTTCTGAAAGTTTTCTTTTATTAGTGTGTTGTATGCTGAAAACTGTGTGTTGATTTAGGACGTATATCCCGTTATTAAGCGTACCATACCTAACCAACATTTGATTCTGGTGAATGTTCATAATATTGTTCTGCAATACAAAATTATATTCTTCATTGTCTAACAAAGAAACAGATATTATATTACAAAGCATACTAGGTACAAAATAACATGGGTTCAAAACCAATATACACCCAGACGGCAACCCCAAATGATACTCTCCTACTGCAATTGTATGTTTATTGGAACCATTTCCAATGCGGAGAGTATGGTCACCTGTCTTCAAAACCTTTCTATTTCTCAGCCCCTGTATAGAATTGCAAATGTGAGAACCTGAACCGGTATCCAATACCCAGGAAGCAAAGTTTATTGAAAAACAGTTTTCTGTCACAAACACACCTGAAGCGGAAGCATCCCCATGCTTTTTCTTGAGATCCAAGTACTCCGTGCAGTTGCGCTTCCAATGTCCTGTTTTGTGGTAGTGATAACATTCCCCTTTCCCCGATTCTCCAGCTTTGGACTTGTCCTTCCCCTTAACCTTTTTAACTCCACCCCTAGGCTTGGTGGGCTTCTTCTTTATCTTTCCCTTGGCTTTAGCCTTTGGGCGAGAAGAGGAAGATTGCCCAACGCTCAAAACGGGAGTTTTCACTGATTTCAGTGTGCTCTCTGCACTCCTTAACATATTAAGGAGTTCAGGTAGTTCCTTCTCCATGTTGTGCATGTTGAAGTTAACTATAAATTGAGCAAAGGTGGAAGGGAGAGACTGCAGAATAATATCCGTATACTGTTCATTGTCCATTGTCCATCCAAGGTTCTCAAGCTCTTCTATGAGAGCTATCATCTTCAGAACATGGTCTCCTACTGGTGTGCCAGGGGCCAGTCGCATCTGAAACAGTTTTCTTGATGCTTCGTATCGTAATACGCGGGATTGCTCTCCATACAACTCCTTTGTATGGAGGAATATGGCGTGAACGTTCATATTCTCGTGCTGCTTTTGATGTGTGTTATCCATCGATGCAAGCGCGAGGCATTTGGCCGTGGCACAGTCAGCGTCCCATGTCTTACGGACTTCAATATCCGCAACTGAGGATTTAGGACCTGGGACGGGCGGGGCTGGAGCCGTGAGGACATATGATACCTTATCATAAGTCAAGGCAATGTTAAGATTCCTTAGCTAGTCTTTATAATTGGTCCCATTCAGTTTATTTTTACCTAGTAGAAGCTTGAGTCCTGTCATTGGTATCTGCCATTAAGAGAGAGAAAAGAATACACTCAGCGAAAGCTCTTGCAAAGATCAGATTGATTATTATCTTATCTAATCGATGTCTCCCATTTCTTTAGTCAAGTTTTTCTTTCAAACCTTAAAAAGAAAACTAGCCAGGATTAATTACAGTCTACAACTTCGCTAACCGTTCAACCAGGCCAGTGTCGGTACTTGAGGGAGGTTCCCCGTGCTTTCGCACGGACCTAATTAATATAAACCTCGTCTTCCCAGAGGCGTAGCCCCGTTAACACCTTTCTAAACACCTAATGGGTTAGCTAATTATAAACTGCAAAACTCTCCTGGGAGCAACTATTGCCCACAGTGGGATCGGGATCCAACCATCCTATGGAAGGTATGCATTCTCATTGCAAATTTCAACTATTGAAATTCCCGATGTGGTTTTTACCCCTAGTACCCATGACCTTAACTATGGTCAACAAATCATAAGCACCAGTCAAGTTCTACCCGTCATTTCTTGATTAATTAGACCCACTTACATGACCCTTAACTATGGTCAACAAAGTCCCATGAATGTCCTAATTAATCTGCATCATATGCAGTGTAGGAAGACATCACTTAGCTACCGTACACTACGCCTTAACTATAGTCAACAAACGTAGCACGAATACTAAGTACTCTACTTCCTAAAATGACGGAGGGTTGCAGATGATTTTTAAGAAATTCTTTAACGCTTTGAACTTGATATCGTCGTAGAATCAAATGGTTTTCAAAAGGAGTGGCTTGAGCTTCGCAGTTTTGAAATGTAGCTTTTTCATAAAGAGCCGAGTGGTTTTCAAATTCGATTCTACAACATCTTTTTAGGTTTATTTTCTTTACATTAATCATATTAATGTAGCCCCACCATTTAAGTCCTTAAGCCAATCATAAAAAAGAAACGAAAATACAACGTACACTTATGCCATTCGCATTCGTCGCAATGTTCCGTTATGCACCGTTAAGTTAACTAACGGCATACCGGGACGGGACTAGCGCGGGTGTAAAACATAAGCAACGTCTACTATATATCTCATATATAATATAGCATTCGTCTCAGATATCACATCACAGTATACAGGCAGCAGAAACACAGATATGATAATATAGGACGTCCGTATTTAGTATTTAGCCAACAATAGAAAATACGGATTCCATAGTCACGATGAATAGCCAAGCCCACACCCCTAGACCCCTACGAGAGCGGCAAGCGACCCTACCAATTCTGGAGTTTAGGAGACCCGGTCTCGACTCCTCGAGATGGCCTCCCTCTGAACCCCACAACCCGGTCACTTGTGCTTCCCTCCTTGGGTCTATCCTAATGCAGAAAAGTAAATAATATACGACACTGGTGACATCATCCTCAACCTGGAAGTGCCCCAAATAAAAGAATATTACATTACATTTGAATTTTACATGAATGAAAAGAAAACTCTCATCTCACATCAACCCCCCCGGCTATTCAATCACGACAATCCTACATGTCAAATCTCAGCAACACATAATATCACATATCATCAACGTAAGTAATTATGCGTACCCCGATTGTCGTTGATGTATAGCAACGAAACCGGCGATATACCACATACTACACTTACGGTCACAGAGAAATAAAATGAAAAACTACAACAATTGGAATCATAACTGCCTTTAGACAATACAAACCCGGAATATCACATATACAAGATTTCATGCCTAACAATTTAAAGCTCGCATTTAGGTCTCATCCATGAAAACACCTTTTCAAAACAAATCGGATAATTCAACAAGATTTCCGATTGTTGCCGAGTTCGAACTGCTAGATTTACACGCAACAAACAAATTTGTAGATTCCAATTATTGTATCAAATATTAATAAACTAGGCATAGTTAAAACATTCGATCGAACGATTGAACACCCAAAGACTTCTCAGAAAGCTCAACACCTGAGCAGATTTAAAAAATACCAGTAACTGAACAAAATACATAAGGGCCAGCACAAGATAATACGCCCCATAACTCTCCTACCGCGCCGCGGAACCGCCGCAGAAAGGCCACTATGGCCGCGGTTCCGCGGTTGTACGGATGAGTCAGGGCGTCGTACTTCTTGTGGGCCCATAAAATACCCTGCTGAATTTTTTAAAGTATTTTTAATTTGAAAAAATCCAGATTTTAGAAAAATTTCCAGAGAGCACCCTTCGGGCGTCGATTTTCGTTCGTTCGAGGTTTTTAACGTCGTCTAGGTTACCCTAAGGCTCTAGCTTGGCTCTGATACCATGAAGGAGTTCCTACAGCACCACTACAAGGGTTTGGAGGCATCACACATGCCATATTTAAAATTTATATGGTGCTAGAGAAACAAATCTAAGGATCAAACTAGAAAAGCAAGGGTAACAAAACTAAAACACAAACATAAGTAGTAAAAGCTAGGGTTTTGAGAGTACAACCTTTGTAGCTCCCTACGCTAGACTCCTAGGCTACTTGAGGGTTGGAAAAAGGCTCACTTGAGATCCTCTAGGTCCACGACGATCCACCCGGAGTCCTCTTTGTCCAAGCTTGAAGCTCCACTAGATCAAGAGAAGAAATAGAAGCTAACACTCTACACTAATGGGTGAGACTAGTGTAGAATGGTGATGTGGTTTGTTTTCTCACTTCAAAACCCTAACTTGATGACTCTTTTGCTCACAAGTGAAAGCTAGAGAGCAAGAGAGAAAGGAGGAAGAAGATGATGGCTTATGAAGAGCTCAAGATAATGATAAGCTTATGTTAAAAATGAGAAATGAAAATATATATATTTTCTCTTTCTCATTCTTAACCATAGTTATAAAATATCTAGATATTTATTTTGGATCAAAAATGGCCATAGAAATTAAATCATGGTTAAAGCAAATGGTTAGTGCATGAATAAAATATTAAACCATGATAACAATTTCCATTTCCATTTTTCTTTTCCAAAAAGGAAATATCCATATATTTATAAATGGTGTGAGTCTTATATTGCCACCATACACTATATCAACAACCATGATAGAATTATGTATGCATGCACATCCATATGTGCATTAATGAGAATAAATGCATACATGCATGCATACAACAAAAAGATAAGAAAGGGTTTAAAGTGAGAAACTAATGGTCAATGATAAATCAACACTTGATTTAGCAAACCGGTCATATCACATACGACCCGACCAAAAGCAAACCGCCCGATTAATATATGGTATCTCATACACGCATTTTAACCGGGTCCACGCGCATATCTCATATGCGCACCACATCGTTTCGCCTGGACTAGGTAACTCCATTGTGGGACTCTAAAACTCGTCAATACGCCGGCAGTGGGTGATGATCATATCAAGCACCCCCAAGCCGCAAGCGGTCAGCTAAACGTAACGGCCACCCGGGTATTGAGCGATCAGAAGAAAACAAGCGAACCTGTCACAACTCCCGTCGAGCCAACCGGCAACACTACCGTACAGTCCGGTCTCTTCGTCAGATATGCTGCATATCGAGTCTAGGGATGGTAACGTCAACCCCAATAACTCAATAAGTCATGCCGATGAATGGTCTATAACAGATCGAGAAACTACTGATAACACTTATCAGTAAATCTCAACAGCCCTGGCCAGGGACTTACTGATATAGCCAATCGAGCACAGCACAACATCAACTCCCAATACCGGGAGAGACGAAACCCCTCCTATCGCTCATCGCCTTCGTGTGTCTCGGGACTATACCCAACGGCCACCTGTTTGCACGACTCAGTAGAGCCGTGGTGGGGTGGTAATCAAAGTACAGTGGGAGAATACACAATACTCTATGACGATCTCGGGTCTACAGACTAACCTGTACCAGTGTCATCTGAGAACCGCTATCCGACGATAGATATAATTCCATATAGGAGTTCTCGGCGAGTCCGTCCAGTGTACCCAGTCACCACTGAGCATCCGTATACGATCTCTATGTCAAACATCGACGAATGTGGGAACATCCATCGCCCATCGTATGGGTCTAATATCATATACGCTAGTCTACTCTTGTATATCGATGCCCCGTCTCGATACACCTACGACTAGGGACTTTTCAGGATATGCTTATAAACTACAGATGTCCCACTATTATGATCTCCATCATAATCACAGTAGTCAAGCAAATATCCTCAGGGCTTTATCAACATGTGTGAATGAATAAAAGCATGATCAAATCAACATGTCATATAAAGAAGAACCAGATAGTATACTATCATGACGAGCAAGAATGTACACTGAATACACACACACACACACACACACACACACATGTTTAAATACATCCACTATCATATAATGGCCTCTAGGGCATACATATATCCAACATGTACTAGCAATGATATCATATAACATTAGATACCAGCACGTGGTATGTACATCCCGAGGGGTAATATCCTATACAACATGAACAATAAATAGGTATATCTACCTACACGTGAATCATAAGGTCACTTTTAAATGATACACATCGTCGTTTGAAAATAGGTATGGTTCTGGTGGAAATCTTTATATCGGCGATCCAGCCTCATAACATCCGATATGACAATAATTATCGATCATCATCCTCAATTCACTAGCGCAGATCAATCATCCGGTTCATCTCATCACGTACGGTAATCCATCGTACGGGGTCATTACACAGAATAGGGAATCTATCGACCTATCCAATTATGAGGGTACAAATCTAAAGTCTCTTACGACATATTACTCATTATACTCATAAATATATGTATACAAATATATCTCAATCACATTTATATAAACGTCATATCTTATTAATTGCACAACACCTCAATCTCAATCTCGTGTCATACCATTATCAACCCATACTTGTCATCTTTGAATTCACACTTATCATGATTTACTTCTCATTTCATATTCTCTTATATACCTATATACTATTACTAAGTCAATATATATTCATTAGCGTCAACTTTATCATATATCATCTCTTCACTAAATCTTACTAAATCCTATTATTAAATCCTATAATAAGGTTATCTTAAACTCGTAGTGTATCCGTTATCAAATATATAATTATAAAATGATCTTCCATATCAATAGTTGCGGGGGTGCTATACACCATCCACCCGACTTCCCCCGTAGATATAAATCTACTCACCTGCTAAACCCCTCGCTTAGCCGAAGTCGATGTGCTTCATCGTCTCAGAAGTCCACGCGAAAGTACCTACAATCAATACACAATCGCAATACTTTTAAAATCAAGTCCGAAAACCGATACGACACACGAATTTCTTATAGGTTAGAACCTATAGCCTACGTATGAAGGATCAACCAAATAACCCTCGTCCGTTGACGTACAAACGTCCAACGACGGAATCAAATCCAAATACCAAAACCACGAATTCAAGTATCTTAAAAACATAGCCAAAACACTCGCAAACAACTCCCAGATTTTGGCTCAGGTAAATAGGAACTAAATAAGCTAGTACAGGGGATAGGTTGTAGGGATTATGAGCTACACCTAAGACTCCAACCCCATAACCCAAAGGAGGTCCGGCGACAACACCAGAAAAATCCGGCCTCGCCGGTCGAGCTAGGTTAGAATGGGTTCGTACTTCTGTGGTGGTCTTCTAGTGGTCTATCTAGGTCAATGGACTTGCTTGATTTTCTTGGAAATACCCCAGATAGCTCCAGATTCCCTGTAGGCCTTAAGGTTTCATAAAAGCGACACGGAACAATTCTAAGTTCGTATATCGGGTTCTAAACTCATTTCTAGGTCAATAGAACACTCTCTAAGGTCTTGAAAACACTCACTAAACCTCAATTAATCACTTAACAGCATTTGGAATTTTCTAAGATCACATATCCTAATTAACTCAAATTCTAAACAAAATACAATATTTAACACAATTAATAATCTAAAGTGAAGAGATATACCTCATTAGCAACTAAAGAAAATTCTTGAGTTGCCCAAAGTCTTCAGAATCCAAACTTGAATGGTTCTAAGGGTTTAGGATAGGGTTGTGCATGTATTTAATGAAGGGGGCATTAGGTTTTGGAAAATGAATGGAGATGATGCATGGGGGTAGTGAGGTGAACGAGCATGGAGGAATACATGGAGAAACAATGGAGGAGGAGGGAAAAGGGGCAGCCAACTCTCTCTTAGGCTCACTCTCTCTCACAAAATATCTTCCCCTACACTCACACTCTCACACAAATATCAATTTTGTTTTTCATTCATAACTCTTTTTCACACTTAACTCTTTATTTTCCTTTGCTTTTATTTTCTTTTTCCTTTATTACACTAACTCTCAAAACTCATAAGTCACAAACAAAAATAACAATGAATAACATGCACATGACATGGTGCACTAGCATGAAAAAATGTAAAAACACGGATTTGACCAAAATTCGATAAATATCATTAAAATAAATAAATTATTTTAATCTCCGATTAATTTCCAAGTATTGGTATATACTTATACCATTTTACGAAAAATCCCTATTCGCACATTGAATAGTTTTCGTGAAATATATTATTTTAATATTAAATTACCAAAAATAATATTTTATATTTTCTGAAATGTTACAGTATTTCCCCCTTAAATAAATTCGGTGCCCGAATTTAAATTTAAATCCCCAAATGCTAAAACATTTCTATAATTAGCTCAAATCAATGGGGTTCCGAAATCACGGAAGATACAGAAATACCATAGCGCATCATGTGCGCCTGAAAACGAGTATGAAACTCAAATCCTACTCCGTCAAGCATCACGCAATCATCGGAGTTATAAAGGAAATACGTATATCGAATTCCACTACTGGAATCCAAATGCACTATAGCCAAAATCATAATACATATATAGCATGCATCTTTGTAAAACCGTTTTAAAAACTGAAAAACTCATGCCAAATATTTCCCAAATCTCCATGCTATGCGTAGCTCATGGTACAAGTGGCGGACGATCATTTGTAAAGTAGTAAATATATACTTATATATGTTTAGTTCAATTTATACGTCCTGCCTTTTTGAAATATCCCAGAAGGTTCTCTTTATAAAATTTCGTGTCACTCGCGGACACGTAGGAAATAGCGAGACTATAGCTCCTTTTTGAAAACCTTTTTATGCATGCAAAAGTACTCAGGCACTGTCCTCAGACCAGCCCTTCTCGGCTACTATACAATATAGTATCCATCATCAAAACGCATTACTCATAAATAAAATCAGCATCAAAAGGCGTATCCAACATCACATGCGTCTGGTGCGCACTGAAATCAAATCCAATACAAGTGCCACGAATGTGCACAAAAGCAAAACTAAGTACAACGGGTGTGCACGAAAGCATCTGTCCAGTGCAACGGATGTGCACGACAACAACATCAAATGCATCTATAGTGCACGAAAATCTCAACTCAGTGCAACTAATATGCACGAATGAAAATCCCAATCAACTGCATCCAACATGCACGAATAAAAATCTCAATCAAGTGCATCCCGGTGTGCACAAAATCTCATATCATGCGCCCAACATACGCGAAAATCTAAATCAAGTGCATCAGGTCCGCACAAAACATCGAGTGCAGTAGCGTGCACGATAACGAACGTCAAGTGCAGACGCTCACGAAAACATAAATCTGGTGCAACAAATACACAAAATACAAATCCAGTGCAACCAATGCACGAAATACAAATATGGCGCAACAATGCACGAAAACCAATCTGGTGCAACTAATGCAGGAAAACTCATCAATATCTCAAATGCGTATTAAAACAACACTGAGTATTCCAAGGTGTATAGAACTATAAATGTATGCAAACGTGTGCACAAAACATGAATCAATGCACTGCAAGCACATATAAGCTATATCGAGTGTATAAGTAAAGGCAAGTGCATATAACATGCACGAAATCAAATCGACAGTATCGAATCCACGAAACCATAAATACGTGCTACGAATGCAGTAATCGATACCAAGTGCAATAGATATGCACAAATCATAAACCAATGTAGCGGTGTATATAACATAAATCAAGTGGAATAACTGTGCACAATATAAATCTCCAGTAAGTGCAGCCATGGTGCACAAAAACATAAATCACGAAACCCAATCATCGAAACTCAAGTCCAAGCGATAAAAGTGTGATACTCGGATCACAAAACTCAAATCGCAATAACTGACATTGAGGTACATCTCCTACAATGTCGAAAAATATGCCGGTGCGCCCAAACTGGCAGAGCAAGATCATCTACTTGCCTCCTGCTCACGGTCTGGCATCTCCGGTCTCTGGGTCCTCGTTTTCTCTGTGGATTACCAATCTCACGATCCTTCGGCTCGTCGGCTCGGTTAGGTGTACTAACGGAACGGTCCCGCTCTGGAACTTCTCTGATCACCGTCTGGCCAATCAACATGACCACTCTCAAACGGCACATTACTGACGGCGGCATCTGGTCTTCTGAATACACACTCTATAACTGATCCTGGGTGCAAATCTCTATCACTGCGGTGTCCTGGAAAATATCTGCTCACGGCTTCTTCCGATCTCACCTATGCCGAACTGTACGAAGGTTGGCACTCCTGCTTAACTCTTTTCTCATAACAGGGCAGCTGCGTCCTCAGCACGTCTTTCCTCTGGAATTTGGCTGTATTTAACGCCTCTACACAAATATCAATCCTCTGGCATCAACGGAGAGTAACAACTGTTCGCTAACATCTTGCACGAACCTCCTGTTCCACTCTTCTTTATCATCGTCCACTTCGACGTCATCTCTTGCTGTCTGCATATTGCAATTCATTGTCGGCTACGGTCAATCTGGAGTCTCTCACACGAACTCGAAATTACGAACTCGGTATCTTCATCACTCTGTAGAAGATATCTAGCCGAACACATCCTCAGGAACTCGTCCAATCATCGGAGGAATACACTTTATTCATCCGTTCTCGATCAACACACAACACATCTGGTGAGGTCCTTCTATCTGAAACTGGTCAACTTACCGATCTCACATCGGAGCATCCAACGAACAACGTCCTATCTTGATCGATCTACTCTAGATCTAAATAAGATCCTTCAACTGGAATTCTTCAATTCCACTGAGCCTGCATCGGCACATCAAATCTGACGAATCATAACAGTCGCTCCACTCGAGATAGACAAGCTACCTCCTGTCACATCTCTGTCTGAAAGCTCCAGCGGTCCCAGCTCATAAACTCTGGAAACGACATCCCATCCATCTCCGCAACAGCTGGTCATCTGTCTGCATGGTAGACGACATCATGATCTCTGAGGTAGGCTGTACATCAACAGTCCTCTCAATCCGGCAGCCTCTATCAATGACCCGATCATTCGGTGCAAAACCGAACACTCGCCTCAAACGAGAGATCACAACACAACACTATACCTACACGCCCCAATGTCACCAGAAAACAACATGGTCAGTCCTCGTCCACGACGAGCTCGCCCTGACTGCAACACCAGCAGTAGCTCAATATGCGCTCAAACCATGGTGACATGAACCTCAAGTAGGTATCAAAGAAGATAGATCAATGAATGAAGGAAATCAACAGATCCTAAATGGATATATGATCAAAGGAATGAATAGTATCAAAGATCTCAAGATATGTAAATCTTAAGGTTTCTTAAGTGGAGTATCGTATGCCGCGGAACATACGTACGGTACGTCACTCTACTCAAGCTACCTACTCTATCAATCAAAGTCAACCTATGAAAGGAAAGTTCGGGTCTAATACCCCCCCGTTAAGTCTAAGTTCCGTAAGGTCAAGTCTAGGTTCCGAAATATATACGCCCTAGACTCCGCATAGTCAAACCCAGACTCAAACCAAGGTTAAACCTAACGCTCTGATACCAACTTTGTCACGACCCGTAATTTAGCACATGACCGTCACTTAATTTACGCAACGTCTAAACGCGTGACGTAAATCAAGTAAGCCGAAGCCCAGAAAATCTAAACCTTTTTGCGAAAAATAGTGGGGGTGCAGTTTTGAAATAAAGGTATAATAAATCCTGTTTTGTCTTTTAAAATTTGGGCAGCACCTCCCTTGTATATTTTTATCCCAAAACATATACATAATAATATATAGGCATCCCCATGCGGGAGCTAGCTCTTCGCCAACTGGCGGGATCACAACCACGCAATAACATATATACGACGCCCAACGACGAAGAGTCAACCCGAAAAGAACAAATAAAGAAGCAAGACATCAAAAACTGAAGAAAAGCGATCATAAACCCATCGCTCTAAGTCTCGCACAAAACCCAAGTCTGACTAGGTCTACTAATATACAATGTCTAGTCCTGATCTGATCTGATGTGATGGAGTTTATCTAGATACGATAGAATATAACAGTACGAGAGTGGGCACGATCCAACATGTGTCCCACCTACCAAAGCAAAGCACCCTGGAAGGAGCCGTGTGCCAGCAATACCGCAACTGATCCCAAGCGGTAAAACCTGCAAGAACTGTGGCACAACGGAGGTGAGTTGTCAACTCGTGAGTAGAAAACATCAGCAAGTAGAAATCAAATAAAATAACGATTTCCTAGTTCACTATATCCTGAAGGTAATACTATGATATCGCTATATCCTGAAGGTAATACTATGATATCTAGGGTGACCAAGTACGCATATATGTCAACAATCTATCAATGCAATGACATATATAAATAAACATCCGACATCATATGTCTGTATGCATGTGGATATCATCCACGTGTCCATCAACGACACAAAACAATATCATGGAACCTGAGTTTCCTACACTGACACTCGAATATCATGAAAACATAAGCCTGTATATATATATATATATATATATGAGGATATCTACCACGTGTGTCCATCAACGACACATCAAAATCATGGAACCTGAGTGTCCAACACCGACACTCGAAACATAATGAAAACCCGTGTCCAGCATCGACACGTAAATCCTCATATCTCATGCGCCGCATCCTCAGATCGGTCCTCATATCCACCTCATATCATAACTTCAAAACGGTATTGTAACATTTTCAAAATTTGGAAATAAATAAAAGTAATTAATTAAATAATAAAATGCCGATTTAAGAAGTTATCAAAACCAAATAAGACATTTCCATAAGTAGTATGTAAAACAAATTAAATTAAAATTTTAATATATAACATAAATAAATTATAAGGGTTTTAATGAGAAATTTAGCTTCATTTTAGTTAAAAGAGTGTTATGCAATAACATAGTTAGTGTGGGGTATTTGTGTAAAAAGTTAGGAAAGTTGTGCAAACTAAGAAATGTGGAGGGTGTAAGTGCAAAAGGATAGGTAATGTTTTAGTTCAGATATATCACAAAAATTGAACATATTGGTGTGATATTGTGTTGACACCACCTCCTTTCATGCACAACAACCACACCACACCTTCTCCTTGCATGAAGATGACACCCTTTAGCCTTTGACACCTCCTCCTTCACCTTATCCTTCCCTTTTCTCATATATATCTTATGTTCATATCAGTAGCTCAGTTATAAAATCTGAAAATATAAATGAAAGAAAAAGAAAAACAAAACAAAATAAAGAAGAACAAGAGAAGAGAAGAGAAGAGAAGAGCTAAGTCTAGGACCTCCTCACCATCAAGCTAGGACTAGGAGCTTGTGCATCTTGGGGAGAGTTATTCCAGCAATATTCTTGTAGGTAAAACCTTTGCTCACTCTAGGAATTTATTCTGTAATCCGTTTAAATGAGAAATCCAATGTCTATAATATCGTATTTTTAGAAAAACTGAACTCTGTAATAATCTGCTATAGTTTAGATAAAAATCAACTTAACAAAACAGTGCCAAAATATTGTATGTTGGACCTAGAACAAACCATAGGAAAACGAGCAGGGGAGCTCGGATTTTGGCCGGCGACCATAAGAAGAATTCCGGCGTCGCCGGATTTGTAGGGGGCTTGGGTGTTTTGGGTTGTTGGGTAGGTCTCTGTGTATGTGTTTGGATAATTTGGTATTGTTTAATTAAGTTAATTTAACTGTATACAAAATCTGGGAGCTAATATCGGAAAAAGGTATCAAAAATCTAAAATACGACATGGTTAAAACGTAACGCGTTCTGTTTTCAGTTGCGATGCAGCATTGGGTTAAATTTTAGTGAGGTTAAGTGTTAGATCGTTGCTATAGTCGTACGTAATGTAATTAGCACGCACAACTTGTGTTTTCTTGATTTTTTTGCCGTATCGGAGTAGCTGTTTCCTTATACAAGTTAGTTTTCGATGTTAGATTCAAATACGGGAACTTCGGAGGCCGCAAGGAAAGGAAAAGAATTGTCAATTCCTGAGTAGTTACGATGTATTCCGGTAAGTAGATTTACATCTACGGGGGGGGGAGTCGGGTGGATGGCGTATAGCACCCCCGCAACATTATAACTATTATTATGATATCTAGTTAAGTTTAGCTTTTCTTCAAAGTATTGATATAGTATTGCATCTTGTATGCCCTCCATTTGCATAAAGTTTCTTATATAGTTTTTAAATGAGATATACGTGATATTTGGTCCGTACGATATGGATATAGTTTGATGATGAGATATAATACAAGGGTTGATACGTATTGGAAATGAGGAATTTGTATGCCGTATGATGGTCAATTTATCCTTTGATTCATAGAGTTAGATTATATTCTGTTTAGGATGTGATACTTATGTGAGCTATATTCTTTCAAAAACTACGATTCGTTGCCTTTTTATAAAATACTAGAATGCGGTGCCGATTTTCAAAACGAATATCTAGTTTAAATCTAGTGCGGCTCCCTTATTTCAAACCTAACGTTTCGTTTCATTTCTAAATATAATGGTATAGCTCATAGAAAGTGATTACAATAATTAGACTTAAAATTAATTTATAGGTTTGCATGGTATTATCAATATTATACGTTTCTGCGATATGCACACTCTGATAGAACATTGCACAAATACCAATGATTTCCATGTTGCACAAGCACGTAAATATATGTTACACTACACCTCATTGGTACTGTCATGTCACTGCAGAATCGTTCTGTTATGCGTTAATATATAAATTGTTACACCGTAGAACACTTGCATAAATACTAATGATTTTCATGTTGCATGAGTACAAACGCGTATGCTACACTACACATCATTAGTAGTGCCATGACACTGTAGAATTGATATCATTATGCCTATATGATTTAATTAAGCAGTCATTCTTTATTACCTGTTGTAAATTACGAATATTACCAATATAAATGCTGTATTTGATTCTTTGGATTTTCTGGGTATTTTACTCCTGATGATATATATGTCGGTGGTATGGGACACTGTTATATATGTATATATGTATAATATATCATCAATATAAATCTATGCAAGTTTCTATTTCCTCACTTGATATTTTGATATGATGAGAAAATGTCCACCATGAGTTTTGTGTTTTATGATTCGGTTTTATTCCGGACCGAGTGGTGGAGCTATACGGTCGCGGATTTTACGTTATCCAGACTGAGTGGGGGAGATATATAGTTGGATACATGGTGGACCCAGATCGAGACCGAGGGGCAGGATAGCCGCATTAAGGCGGGGAGCCTAACGAGGATACTCGATTCCAGAGATAGAGAAACGAGCATGGCAGATATCCAGAGGATACTGGCCGGGGTTCGATGGGCACGGCGGATATCCAGGGGATACCGACCGGGGCCAGGATACCGGATAGCGATCATCTATTGAGATGGTGTCGATGATATCTGCAGTGACGTGTCGATGCTGGACACGAGAGGTTTCGTATTTCGATGTCGAAGCTGGACATATATATATATATATTGATATGATCATTATCATGAGGTACACAGTTAGATATTGTTTATTGGATTCAACCGGGACTGATCCGGAGAACAGTACCTGCATATAATTGTTCATACATTCATAGAAAAAAAGGGAATTACAATACGGATTACAGATTCATGATTTTGACTCATATGACATTGAGATATTATACTTGGGATTGCATGATAGTTAGTATTGCACATATGCATATCATATAGTACATCGGTGCAGATTATGATAGTACTATACTTATTACCTAGGTATCGTTATACATTTCAATTTCTACCTTTAAATGTACTTTTATTCACTGAGTTGGCAACTCATCCCCGTTGTGCCACAGTTTCTTCCAGGTTTTACCGCTTGGATTATCAGCGGCTTGGGCACACATTCTTTTGGGGATTGATGAGTAGGTGAGTTATTATTGTATCATATCCACTCTTGATTGTTCATATATTCTTGTATCTAGCGGAAACTCCATCAACTTAGAAATGATATGTTATGGACTTAGAAGAGAGACTTAGATTTTATGTGTGGTGATGTCGCACTCTTTAGAGTCGACTTCTGATATAGATTGTTTGGTTGTTCCGTCTTTTGGACGTGAAAGCTGGCTTCCGATGGGATGCTATTTTATTGTGGTAGTTGTATCGGGTTTTTATATAAAATTTTCAAAGGAGGTGCGGTCAGATTTTCAAAATGTCATAGATGCTTTTCAAACATACTTAGTTAAATTTAAAGGTTATTTAAACTGATTCCATCTGATGACTATTTTAAACTCACCTCCAATATTTTCAAAAAGGTTTTGATTCCGGGTTTTGGCTTACTTGAACCGCGTCGATGTCTTTAGATGTCATGTGATTTAAGTGCCGGTAACATGCCACATTGGGTCGTGACAAAGTTGGTATCAGAGCGTTTGGTTTAACCTTTGTTCGAGTCTAGATTGACTATATGGAGTCTGGGCATACGTTTTGTTACCTGAGCTTGACTTTATAGGACTTAGACTTGGCTTTTGGGGTCTTATACCCGAACATTCGTTATATAGGATGACCTTTGTTGGTGGAGTAGGTACTAAGTAGAGTGACGTACCGTACATATGTTTCGCAGCATATTTACGATATGATACTCTGCCTAAGATACCTTAGGATTTATATCTTGAGATCTTCCTTCTATTCCTTCCGTTGATCTATCTTCGTCAGTGCACGATTGATTGTTCGATCACCATGTTATGAGGGCCGTGAGGGCTGCAGTTAGAGATACGGTCAGAGCAGACTTGTCTGGAAAAAGGACTGACTGGAGTGACTTTTCGATGATATAGAGGCGCGTCGTTTATTCATATATGATCGAGTTCAAATAGTGGAGCAAGATTCTTCGGGATCTGCACCAGATGGTAGAGTCATTGTTAGAGATCAGACAGACTTGAGACGTGATATTTTTCTCCTCTCTAAAAATCGTGGTGTCGCGTACTGTTTAGACATCGGTAACCATCATTGTTGAGGCTATCAAGATGTTGCTTCCTGAGTTCATGAAGTTAAATGGTTGACGACGTTACCAGTATAGATGGATCAGCAGGATTCATAGCCGTTCAGATGTGATATGGTTAGGATTTTTAATCCGTTGTGACGCTTCAATACGAGATCGGTGAAATTGATGTATTTCTTTCGATGGAGTTTGTTCAGACCAGGTGCAAGCGGTTCAAGAAGGAGATCGTGTAGTAAGCTTTCCTCCGACAAATGGGGACGAGTCTTCGAAGGTGAGATTAGCCAGAATTCTCTACAGGATATCATAAGTAACGGATTTGCTAAATTCTCCAAGTGTGCTTTCTGGCTGGATAGTGTAGATTTCTTAGGTCACGTAGTTGCAAGAGATGGGATACCTGTGGACCCAAAGAAGATAGAAGCGGTACAACACTGGCCCAGACCTGTGTCAGTTTCTGATGTTCGAAGTTTCTTGGGTCTGGCCGGTTATTACAGACGTTCTGTGCAGGATTTTTCTCGGATCGCTCTAACGTTGACCGGATTGACTATGAAGGAAGTTCCATTTCTTTGGACAAATGCATGTGAGCAGAGTTTCCAGTAGTTGATGTAAGTGCACGGCGCCGCCCCGGCCGTCAATCCGACGCCGGAATGCGGAAGCGGTGAAAAACTTTAATTTTGCGGACTTAGCAAACCGGCACCACCGCGCACTAAACATCCGGATCGTAACCATTAACAAGTCTAAGCTACTAAGATAGGGAAGAGAAGTATACCGACAGATCCGAGTCCTCCGGTCTTCTCGTCGTCGTCCCGACCTCCTGCGGAATGTCTCGTCTCCTCCTCGTCGCCGGAAGTGCACCACATCGCCTACTTCTTTTACGGGCTCCCACCTCAATGCCGAGGCAACTCGGGCATGAAGCCGGCTACTCGACGTGCCCAAGATATGCTATAGAATATCTAGAGAAGAAGTCTCATTTGGGGTTTTTGGAGCTTTGCCATTTTGTGGAGGAAGAAGAACTTGGAGAGAGGTGAAGGGAAAAATGTAGCATACAAAAGAATGAGAGTATCATATTTTCTCCACACTCAAAAATGAAGCATATTTTTTCTTCTTGCCAAAGTGGCCGGCCCCCCCATTTCCATTTTTGATTGGAGAGAGAAAAAGCAAGACAAGGGGGTGGGTGGAACAATGATACAAAAGGGGATCATGAAAGAACATGATAACAAAGCAAAACTAACACTCAACCACCTACCACCAACCTCATCATCAACAACCATGATGATCCAAAGTCAAGCCATCATGAAAAACCAAGTCAAGAAGTCAAGGCAAAAGGTATGGCTATCATGATACAACAAATATGCAAAGACCCCCTCCACAAATGCTTATTAGCAACAATGCAAATAAACCCTCCTCCACCAAACTTCGGCCAATGAACGGAACAATGGAAATCGGCCGAAACGGAAAGCAAACTGGCAACTCCAGAAAACTGGTCCCGTAATAAATTACAGGAAAACCCCGATACTGTGCATACACACCCACATCTGTATTTCGACCGAAATATAA
The DNA here is from genome assembly GCA_030015575.1 of Agapanthus africanus. Taxonomy (NCBI): domain Eukaryota; kingdom Viridiplantae; phylum Streptophyta; class Magnoliopsida; order Asparagales; family Amaryllidaceae; genus Agapanthus; species Agapanthus africanus. The sequence goes on along the minus strand of JASDDO010000016.1, from coordinate 265,489,484 downwards.
AATGCAATGAGACAAAATCTCCACTGTACTATAATGGAATCCGGCTTATACCAAAACCGGCCAGTAATATCTGTTCGATCCTGATCCGTGCAATACCGCACGTATCTGATCGAACCCTGCCATATAACCATACGGCCTATAGTACAAACTGTCCGATCCTGATCCGTGCAATACCGCACGTATCTGATCGGACCTTGCCATATCTCCATACGGCCTCTACAACCTTTCGCCCGAAAGCTGAGTAACTGAATGTGGGGGACTCTAAAGACTCGTCAACACCTTGGTTGTGGATTTAACCACTAGCACGTCAGAGGTATAAGCCAATACGTAACGGGCTACCAGGTATTGACTAAAAAGGATGTCTGTGAGTGAACTCAGCCTGACAACCCTACTGAGCCTGTCAGTGACAATATCCGTACAGTCCGGTCCGTTTGTCTATGAGCATCGCATGGCGGGCCTAGGGGGTTGGTAAAAGTCAGACCCCCAAAAGCGGTACAAGTCGTGTCGGAGTGTAGCCCAGAACACCCTGAGATACTACTGGAATACCTACCAGTAAATCTCCTTGCCTCGGCCGAGGGCTTCGTGTAATGGCTCTCCTAGACACAGCACGACCTCACCCCCAATACCGGGAGAGACGAACCCCTGAAGATACGCTCACTGCCTCCATGTGGCTCGGGACTGTACCCAACTAAAACCTGTTTGCACGACTCCTTTGAGCCGTGGTAGGGTAGTAATCAAAGTACAGTGGGAACTCAAACAAGACAAATGAAGATCCCCAGGTCGATGAACTAACCTGCACACATGTCACCAGGGAACTGCCATCTGACGTCTGGTATATGACCAACTGGCATGTTCCCGGCGAGTCCTGTCCGGTGTACTCATAACCCAATGAGCACCTGTATACATCTTAGGTGATCCAACTGACACCAGCGGCTTGTGAGACCGGCCACCGCCCCTCGTCGGGGTCTCGACTGTATACACTAGTCTACTATGGAGTATCGATACCCTGTCTCGAAACTCACACGACTAGGGACCATTTCAGGATATGCTTATAGACCCCAGCTCCCACTTATATGATCGCCCTCATACTGCTGGTGGTCAAGCAAGAATCCTAGGGGCTCTATCAACGTGTAATAGCGACGTGTCAGGTCACCTAAAACAGTACACGATGATAAAGGTAAACCAGATAGCATACTATCATTTCGAGTAAGACTGCCCTACCGGGATAGGTCCTCCATCAATCATTGCAATCACGTACCTGTGATCCAATAATTGACTCTGAGGGCATTATCTCCAACAATCTCCCACTTGCACTCAAGGCTAATTATTGCGATGTCGCATACTCACAGCTCGTGTGATACCGAACACCCAACTCCTCTACTATTCAGTCTCACAAAGCTCGTTTGCGAAACTATTGCGTTCGAGGAATAGCCTTAGTGAGTGGATCCGCTTTGATGTCTCTTTCTATGTCTCTCTATATCTCAAGTTCGCGGAGAAACCCATCTCCCAAAATGAGCAATACCTGTCTTAGAATGTGTCTGGATGTCTGATGGGACATAGCTCATAAATGAACTCCAAATCCAAACTTCTTAGACTGTATCGTCAACTGAACTTAATCAGTATCCTGCGCCATGCCTCCTTCAGTATTGCCTTGGACCACCTGTCCAAAATACTGCCCCTCGTCAGAGGGAAAACTATAACTCTGACAACCTCCTTGTCGTCCATGTCACCTTGGAAGCCTGGAATGATAACTGTCTCCCGAATGAGGCTGTCGTTATCATATCCCTAGAACATTCACTTATGTTCTAAAACTGCTTCCTACTGTTTCTCCAGGATTGGATTAATGTCAACTTATTGCATCTAATGCAAGAACAATATCTGGTGTGGTACTTGACATCTCATGATTGACTCAATTGCCTGAGCAAGTGATCTGCCAATCATGCACGTCCCTCTCCCCTTTAGTCTGTAAGACACCTTTAGAGAGGGTGACTCCATTACCTGCAGGTACACTACCGTGCCAGGAGTCGTCCATTCTAAATACTCTTAGAATGCTGTCTAAGTACCCTGATTGGGAAACCACCCAAATCTAGATCTAAAACCATAGATCTAGTAACCAGTATGTCTGACATAAAATCCATTTCTTTTGTGGAGAAAACACTGTGTGACGACCAAAGTATAACCGATTGTACTGTAGGAATTTCCTTTCCTACTCTGTGTATGTCATCCAAATACCAGGATATCACACCCTACTACCTTCTCAACAGATCCATCCCCTATTCTGATGAAGTCAAACCTATGACTGTCACGTCAGAAATAGATGATCTATCTCCGCTACATCTGCTTTAGTCTATAAATAGACATAAGCTACCTGTCCACCAATGCTTCCGCTGCTCCCACTGTCTACGACAACCCTTTGGCAGAGTCATATACACGTACACTTCTGAAGCGAGTTCAGAACGACGCTATACTCATCCTCCCGCCGGGTCTCGCAGCCTGGAACAACACCAATGGTAATTGTGGGTAAACAAGAACTTCCCTGTCACCGTCCTTGAGGCTACCGTAGTACCTCTCGGGTGCCTGAAGTTACCCACCAAATCTGCGGAGTGGCCAATGGAATGTCAATCCAGATTGAATCTTTAGGTTCCTTATCAAATCTTCAGTAATCGTTCGTGGTTCTGGAATCACTTCCAGTTCTACCATACTCCCACTACTGTTTTCTGAAAAAATCCATTTTTAATAAAACTGTGGCGAGTCTAGAACAATACTGCTATTGTTCATCCAGATGGTAGAAAGTCAACCCTCGTCATAGCCTGGGTCAACCCACAAACAGTCATTACAGAAACGTGCCTTGAGTTATCCAGAGTCTGGTTTTAATCATAAGCTGGACAACTCCCCGTACCTTAACAACGTTAAGATACGAACTGTTCTATATCCCATATGGGACCAGAGGCACTGATTTGATTGAACCAGATCCAAATCATGCAACTGTCTCCAGTGCATGTCAACTAAATGGAAGGAGGCCGATCAGCGTTACTCAACTTAGGAATACATCCAATTATGAGTAACCTGAAAGAGAAGCAAGTTCTCTTAGTCACTACTACCAACCGAATACCATACACAAGTGTCTACATCTTCGATCTCTTTGAAGAATCCCGATACTTGCTACACCTGGTTCTCTACTCTATTCAAATACCTATAACTTCTCAAAATTCGGACCCTGTGTTTCCAAGAAACACCTGTCGAAAAACTAGAGAAGTCATAAGTAAACCGAATATAGTACGAGGACCAACCCCTCTGTCCTGATGGACCCTGGACAACATACAATACTCTGTATAAGTCCCTTGAGTCTGATAACTCATTCACTGTGTGTCGTAGGTTGAAAACTGTACTTATGGTTAAGAAGAATTACACCGCTGTTTAATACTCCTTACCTAACCATCCACTGGTATAGGTAAATGTCATCGACATAATTTCAAAAAGGTATATCTCACTCCATAAAAATAGACGTACAGATATATCAATTTGAAATTGGTGCATAAAAGCGGATATTCAAAACCAAATATTTGCCGACCGGCAAACAGCCCAGGTGATTTCCTCAAATATCACCGATTGCAACGAATCCCGATATAATGAGGATAGTCACCCAATTCCCAACAACTTACTCTCACTCATCATCTGTAAAACCATACAGATGTGAGAATCGTACTTGGTAAATACATACCCTGGAGCAAGTGTCTAATCGGGAAATCAATTTTCGTTTAACAGTACACAGTGAAACTGAAACATTGAAATGTTTCGATGGGGTATCCCGGTATTCCTAGTAATGCCTCTTCCAGTATCCAGATTCACAACTATAACCGTGTAATTCTTTGCCACCTCTCCAAATCCCTTCATTTGTCTTTAGTCTTTACCTTCTGCACAACCCTTTAGGCTAAATGGTTTTCTTCCTTCCCTACCGTTCGGCACCAGCCTATGGTTTGGAAGAAGACTATCCAATAAGCATAATGGGTGTACTGTCCTAATCCTAGGAACACTCACAATGCGAGAGAAGGTGAAGATAAAAGACACCTGAATAAATCTTATTCCTATTTCTCCTGGACCAGAATCCATCCCCGAACTGGAACAAGTTCCTTTCGAGTTCGTATATAACCATACGATGGAATATCCAATAAACTGTGGATCTTCGTAGTGATACGGAGTGTCCTGGAGAAATCCAAAGGTGATTTTAGGATTGGCGAAGGAATACTTGGTTTGGTCGTGAACATCTGTTGCATTTTACTTTGCCCTCTTACTAATCCCTTGCTTTGTCTTAACTTAATACCTTCTGCACACCATCGTTATGCTAATTGGTTTTCTTCATTCCCTACCGGTCGGCAGCAGCCTAAGGTTTGGAAGAAGACTATCCAATTTGCGTAACAGGTGTACTACTCCTAAACCAAGGAGTACTCGCAACCTGAGAGAGGGTGAAAAGAAAAGACAACTGAATAGTCCTATCCGTTTTCTCCAGAACCTGAAACCATCCTCGAATAAATTCTTTCGAGTTCGTATCTAACCATACGATGGTTTTGTCCAATGGAAGTGGACGTTCGTAGCAATACGGGGTGTCCTGGAGAAAAGGGTAAAAGTAGGAGTGGCAATGAGGTTTGCAACTCTGACAATTCAAAAGCCAGTGTTTAAGAAGGTTCGGTCAACTTGGTCTCTGAGTCAAAGTCTTAGGGTCGGGTCAATGGTCGCTGCCAAAGAGAGAGAGAAAAGAAACACTCAGCGTGCACTCTAACCAAGATCAGAATGGTTACCAATTTATCTAATCTGGAATCCTCCCACTGTACCTCAAATTCTCCTCCAAACCTGAAAGAAGAATTAGTCGGGGTTACCCGAGGAGTAAACTAACTCATCAGTGGGAATCGGGATCCAACTATCATCGCATGACAACGTGACGGAATCCGCTCACGGTATCACACTCCAGAAGGTATGCGCATATCTGGCAAGTTTCAGTTCTTTTGAAACTCCCGATGAGATTTTTGCCCCATGCTCTTATGACCTTGACTTTGGCCAACAAATCATAAGTCACATGTCAAGTTCTACCCGTCATTCTCCAGGTTGATTCGAATCCACCCGCACAAGCCCTTGACTTTGGCCAACAAGGCTATACGACTGTCCCAAACCAACGCATCTATCTATGCTGCATATGAATAACCAACAGCTACCAAACACTGTGCCTTGACTTTGGCCAACAAACACAGCTTGAATACTATTGGCTACCCATATGAAACGACGGAGGGCTACGAATGGTTTCTGGCGAAAACCTTTAACGTAAAGAACTTGATATCGTCGAAGGAACGGATAGCTTTTTAAAATATAGTGACGAAAACCTTCGCTAAAGAGGTCACTCCCGGTGAAGGGATCTCGGCTCTTTCCCCGTAGAATGGGGTGCAGGATATTCCAACTGAATACCACGGTGCAAAGCAAAAGTAATCGGCTATAGTGAAGTTAATGCCCTGACGCAAACTTTTGTCTAAGGGGTCACTCCCGGTGAAGGGATCTCGGCCCTTGCCTCGTCGACTGAGGAGCAGGATATTCCAACTGAATATCTCGATGCAAAACAAAAGTGAACGTCCTTGCAATAACAGCTTTTTGAAAAATGTTCCAACAACATCAGATTAGGTTTGTTTTTAACTTGCATTGATCCGAATCAATGCAGTCCCATCAATTGATCACACCAAAAAGAACGAAAATATACTGATGTACGTATATTCCATCCGCATTCGCTACTGGGTCCCGTCATTACCCGTTAGGTTAGCTAACTAACGACAGAGCGGGGACTGGACTAGCGCGGATGTAAAACATATACAACATCTACTAATATATATACCAATATATTATGTTTCGCTCAAGGCGTGAAAAGAAAAGCAACACCACAGAAAATGTACAGCATCACAGAAACAATACAGATATCTGGGATCCCCGGGTTTCACAGAGCCACTGCTGAAACCCGACGTTCCCCTGGTCGTGTGGATAGCCTGTGCAATGAAATCCTAGACCCCTACGGGCGCGGCAAGTTACCCGCCAAAACCTGAAGCGAGGCAGCCCCCTTCAGCACCGTGAATGGACCACCCAGCACTTCACGGAATCCGGCAACTTGGGCACCCCACCTGGATCAACCTGTACCCCCTACGAGTGCGGCGAATAGCCTGCCAATCCTAGAGTGAAGCCCCCTCCGTCTCAATGCCATGAGATGCGGGCTTGTTGCCCTCCAGAACCCGGCTATCCGTGCACCCCTCCGCGGGGTAATCCTAGTACAGAAAGTAAAATATACATACACCGGGTACAACGACCGCAACCTGGCCGTGCCCCAAAATAATAATACAAACTGGCAGTGACGGCAGTCCACATGTCGGACGCTCGCCCCGCAATATCAAATGTACATAATACAACCACATCTGTACTAGCATTGCATCCAGGCTATCCCCCACGACCGATCCGCAACATCACAGCAAAAACAAAACATCAACGTGAAAGTCACGTTCGCAAATCCGTCTAACCGGGCTATAGCAGTTAGACCGGATTTACCGATCGAGTGACATTCACGGTCGCAGATATAATGTAAATACTGTGAAAAATGTGTTTAAAATTTTCCGATTGACCAAAAATTAACAAGTGGGCCCCCAATCAAAACTGTAGCACTCACAGAAAACCTGGGCCCAATATTAACATTCCAAAACCCATATTTTAAACCCAGAAAGCCTCTGTAAAAAATTGGTGCAGTGATCTCCACATTGTGCGGCGGAAGAGCGACGGAATGGGGTATGTGCGGCGGTTCCGCGCTCCCACTGTGGATTCACTTCATCGAAATTTTACAGAGTTCTTAGATTTTCCAGTACATCAATATTTTACAACCTAAAAAAATTTTCGAGACCAAAATATTTCAACAGAAACTGATGCTAACAAAAATGTAGATTTTGGAGTTTTGGTCGATCGGAAAAGCAAAAACACATTACACAAGGCTAGACTAAGTTAATGGCGAGGCTCTGATACTACTGTAAGTGCACGGCGGCGCCCCGGCCGTCAATCCGACGCCGGAATGCGGAAGCGGTGAAAAACATTAATTTTGCGGACTTAGCAAACCGGCACCACCGCGCACTAAACATCCGGATCGTAACCATTAACAAGTCTAAGCTACTAAGATAGGGAAGAGAAGTATACCGACAGATCCGAGTCCTCCGGTCTTCTCGTCGTCGTCCCGACCTCCTGCGGAATGTCCCGTCTCCTCCTCGTCGCCGGAAGTGCACCACATCGCCTACTTCTTTTACGGGCTCCCACCTCAATGCCGAGGCAACTCGGGCACGAAGCCGGCTACTCGACGTACCCAAGATATGCTGTAGAATATCTAGAGAAGAAGTCTCATTTGGGGTTTTTGGAGCTTTGCCATTTTGTGGAGGAAGAAGAACTTGGAGAGAGGTGAAGGGAAAAATGTAGCATACAAAAGAATGAGAGTATCATATTTTCTCCACACTAAAAAATGAAGCATATTTTTTCTTCTTGCCAAAGTGGCCGGCCCCCCCATTTCCATTTTTGATTGGAGAGAGAAAAAGCAAGACAAGGGGGTGGGTGGAACAATGATACAAAAGGGGATCATGAAAGAACATGATAACAAAGCAAAACTAACACTCAACCACCTACCACCAACCTCATCATCAACAACCATGATGATCCAAAGTCAAGCCATCATGAAAAACCAAGTCAAGAAGTCAAGGCAAAAGGTATGGCTATCATGATACAACAAATATGCAAAGACCCCCTCCACAAATGCTTATTTGCAACAAAGCAAATAAACCCTCCTCCACCAAACTTCGGCCAATGAACGGAACAATGGAAATCGGCCGAAACGGAAAGCAAACTGGCAACTCCAGAAAACTGGTCCCGTAATAAATTACAGGAAAACCCCGATACTGTGCATACACACCCGCATCTGTATTTCGACCGAAATACAAAATGCAATGAGACAAAATCTCCACTGTACTATACTGGAATCCGGCTTATACCAAAACCGGCCAGTAATATCTGTTCGATCCTGATCCGTGCAATACCGCACGTATCTGATCGAACCCTGCCATATAACCATACGGCCTATAGTACAAACCGTCCGATCCTGATCCGTGCAATACCGCACGTATCTGATCGGACCTTGCCATATCTCCATACGGCCTCTACAACCTTTCGCCCGAAAGCTGAGTAACTGAATGTGGGGGACTCTAAAGACTCATCAACACCTTGGTTGTGGATTTAACCACTAGCACGTCAGAGGTATAAGCCAATACGTAACGGGCTACCAGGTATTGACTAAAAGGGATGTCTGTGAGTGAACTCAGCCTGACAACCCTACTGAGCCTGTCAGTGACAATATCCGTACAGTCCGGTCCGTTCGTCTATGAGCATCGCATGGCGGGCCTAGGGGGTTGGTAAAAGTCAGACCCCCAAAAGCGGTACAAGTTGTGTCGGAGTGTAGCCCAGAACACCCTGAGATACTACTGGAATACCTACCAGTAAATCTCCTTGCCTCGGCCGAGGGCTTCGTGTAATGGCTCTCCTAGACACAGCACGACCTCACCCCCAATACCGGGAGAGACGAACCCCTGAAGATACGCTCACTGCTTCCATGTGGCTCGGGACTGTACCCAACTAAAACCTGTTTGCACGACTCCTTTGAGCCGTGGTAGGGTAGTAATCAAAGTACAGTGGGAACTCACACAAGACAAATGACGATCCCCAGGTCGATGAACTAACCTGCACACATGTCACCAGGGAACTGCTATCTGACGTCTGGTATATGACCAACTGGCATGTTCCCGGCGAGTCCTGTCCGGTGTACTCATAACCCAATGAGCACATGTATACATCTTAGGTGATCCAACTGACACCAGCGGCTTGTGAGACCGGCCACCGCCCCTCGTCGGGGTCTCGACTGTATACACTAGTCTACTATGGAGTATCGATGCCCTGTCTCGAAACTCACACGACTAGGGACCATTTCAGGATATGCTTATAGACCCCAGCTCCCACTTATATGATCGCCCTCATACTGCTGGTGGTCAAGCAAGAATCCTAGGGGCTCTATCAACGTGTAATAGCGACGTGTCAGGTCACCTAAAACAGTACACGATGATAAAGGTAAACCAGATAGCATACTATCATCTCAAGTAAGACTGCCCTACCGGGATAGGTCCTCCATCAATCATTGCAATCACGTACCTGTGATCCAATAATTGACTCTGAGGGCATTATCTCCAACAGTTGAGGACTCACTTGACAACTGTACCTGTCTTATCGTTACCTTCCGGGTCAGGTGGTTTTGTAGTATATTGTGATGCCTCTCGAGTGGGTTTAGGCTATGTATTGATGAAGCATGACAGGGTTGTAGCTTATGATTCTCGGTAGTTGAATAGGTACGAGCAGAACTACCCCACTCATGATTTGGAGAGGGCTGCAGTAGCTTTCGCACTTAAAATTTGGAGGCATTACTTGTACGGTGAGTCGTGCCAAATTTTCACAGATCATAAGAGTTTAAGTAAATTTTTCAGCAGAGGGATCTGAATCTAAGGCAGTGTAAATGGATGGAACTCATGAAGGATTACGATTGTGAGATCTTGTATCATCCAGGCAAAGAAAATGTTGTAACAGATGCTTTGAGTCGGAGACCTGGAGATAGCCTATCTCATTTGCGCACCATGCAGAGACAGTCTTCTACAGACTGGCAGATTTTATGTGATAGTCGTATACAGTTTGATTTCACCCCGACAAGAGGACAGTTAGCACATGTTCGCACCCGACCTCAGTTATTGGATCGTATCCGAGAGACTCAACCCGCAGATGCTCGTATATCGGAGATTATGGATCATGTTAGGCAGGGCAGGGAGTCGAAGTTCATGATATATGACCATGGAGTATTATGTTTTGGGAGTCGTCTTTGTGTGCCAGATTCGGATGGACTGAGACGTGAGATCTTAGAGGAGTCCCATAGATCAGCATATAGTATTCATCCTGGTGCCACCAAGATGTACCATGACTTAAGGGATGTTTATTGGTGGGAAGGAATGAAGAGGGACGTTGCGGAGTTTGTTTTGAGTTCATTACCTTCACGGTTTTCGCCAAAACCAGCCGTAGACCTCCGTCATTTAAGATGGGTATTCATTAGTTTTCAAGCTATGTATTTTGACCTTCGCCAAGGTATAGTGATTGGTAGCTGCTGGGTATTCATTTGTAGCATGTATAAATGTGTTAATCTGGGACAACCATACAACTATTTTGGCCTTCGTCAAGGGTTTATACGAATGGGTTCAGATTAACCTAGACAATGATGGGTAGAACTTGACTTGCGTATTATGATATTTTGGCCTTCGTCAAGGTCATAAGCTTCTGGGGCAAAAATCCACATCAGAAGTTTCAAAGGAAATGGAAACTTGCTAGTTTTGCATACCATATGGAGTGATGATTTTGTAGGATTTCTTCAAATTTGTCACATAATGATAGTTGGATCCCGATCCCACCGTGAGTTTTATTACTTCTCGGGAGAGTTTTTCACTTTACAATCAATGCTATAAACCAAGTAGGTGTCTAGAACGGTGTCAGCGGGGCTACGCCTCCAGGGAAAAGAGGTTGTGTAATTAAGGAACTTCGCGGAAGCATTGGAAAACCTCCCTCGAAGTCCCGACACTAGCCTGGCTGAAAGGTTAAGCAAGAATTGTAGGGTGCGATTAATCCCGACTAATTCTTCTTTTATGGTTTGAAGGAAGATTGAGGAAACAGTGGGAGCTATCCTGTTTAGATAAACTAATAATCAATCTAAACTTGCAAGAGCATCATGCTGAGTGTTTCTTCTCTCTTTCCTAATTGCGGCGACCAAAATGACCGGGCTTAAGTTACTACTAGATAAAAATATATTGACGGGGCTAAACTATAAAGATTGGCTAAGGAATGTCCAGATGGCCATTATCCATGACAAGCTGGGCTACCTCCTTACTACCAAAGCCTCCGCCGTCCCAGGTCCAGATTCCACCGTCGCGGATATTGAGATCCGTAAGACATGGAAAATAGACTGTGTGAAAGCCATGTGCCTCGTGTTGGACTCAATGGATAATGAACACCAGAGGCGGCACAAGAAGATGGACTTAGCTTCCATCTTCCTCCATACCAAAGATTTATATGGAGAGCAATCTCGTATCGCAAGATACGAGACCTCGAAGAAATTGTTTCAGGCGAGATTGGCTGTCGGATCATCTGTAGGGGACCACGTCCTTAAGATGATTAGCTATATTGAAGAGATCATGGACCTTGGGACCACATTGGAGAAGGAGTTATATACAGACTTGATTTTACAGTCCCTCCCCTCTACCTATGCCCAATTTATCTTGAATTTCAATATTCAAGATAAGGAAGTTACACTTTTAGAACTCCTTAGCATGTTGAGGAGTGCAGAGGGCACCTTAAAGAAAACCAGGAAGACACCCGCTCTGCTTATTGGGGAACCTTTCTCATTTTGATCCAATGCGAAAGCCAAGAGGAAGAAGAAGAAGGCCCCTACCAAGCCGAAAGGAGGCGTCAATAAGGTACAGGGGAAGGGTAAGGCAAAAGTTGGGGGGCCGACGGTAGGGAAAGAGGAATGCTTCTATTGTCACAGGAAAGGCCATTGGAAGAAATACTGCAGGGCTTGGAAAGCCACTAACCAGGATTCAAAGCAAGTTGTGGCTTCGGCTTCATGTGTGTTTATGAATGAAAACAGTCTATCAATCAACTCTACTTCCTGGGTATTGGATACCGGTTCAGGATCTCATATCTGTAATTCATTGCATGCACTGAGAAACCGCAGAGTTTTGAAGGCAGGTGATATGACCCTCAGGGTTGCTAACGGAGCGAGTGTGGATGTTGTTTCCGTAGAGGAATATCAACTAGGATTGATAAGTGGACACATTTTGGTTTTGCGTAACTGTTTTTATGTACCTAGTTTGACATATAATCTCATCTCTGTATCTTTACTATCTAAAGAAGGTTATGATTTTACATTTGTAAGCAATGTTGTAAATATTCACCTTAATCATAGTTTGATTGGGTCAGGTACACTAGACAACAGTATATACGTATTAAATTAACACCAGGTTTTCAATGTCCAGAACACACTTAAAAGAAAGTCTCCAGAATTAAATCAAGCTTTCTTATGGCATTGTAGACTAGGTCACATCAATGAAACACGGTTGACGAAGTTACATAAAGAGGGATATTTGGATCCATTTGAATATCTGTCTTATGCAACTTGTTAATCATGTCTCGAAGGAAAGATAACAAAGACTCCATTCACTAGACACGGAGTAAGAGCCACCGAGCTCTTGGGACTCATACACAGCGACGTGTGTGGTCCAATGTCTACACATGCAAGAAGTGGTTATTCCTACGTCATTACTTTTACGGATGATTTCTCAAGGTATGGACTTGTATTCTTGATGAAATATAAATCCGAGGCCTTTGAAAAATTCTAAGAATATAAGAATGAAATGGAAAAACAAACAGGCAAAAGTATCAAGACACTTCGATCTGATCGAGGTGGTGAATACTTAAGTGCCGAATTCCTGGATTATTTAAAAGAGAATGGATTCTCTCTTAGCTTACTCTTCCATACACACCTCAGTACAACGGTGTATCGGAAAGACGGAACCACACCTTATTAGATATGGTACGTTCCATGATTAGTACCACTGAGTTACCGCGATCCTTCTGGGGTTATGCACTAAAATCTGCTGCATATCTTTTGAACAAAGTTCTTACTAAGTCTGTGCCTACCACACCATATGAAATGTGCTGTGAGAAGAAACCTTATCTTAAGGACCTTAAGATACGGGGATGCCCAGCTTTTGTCAAAAACAACATCCAGACAAGCTTGAGGCATGATCAGTACTGTGTAAGTTTGTGGGATACCCAAGGAACTATAGGGGGTATCTTTTCTATTACGCAGAGGAACAAAAGGTTTTTGTTTCTCGGCATGCCCACTTTCTGGAGACTCAATTTCTTGAAAAAGAAATAAGTGGAAGTGCAATAGAACTGAAAGAAATTCCAGAACCACAAACTATTACTGAAAGCATGGTGGAACCAGATGTTTCAAAAGAGCCGGACATCCCTGCGCTACTCCGCAGATCTAGTAGGCAGTCTCATCCGCCAGAGAGACACTACAGTTTTCTAATAGATGAGGATAGAGAGGATTGCATCATCAATGATGATGAGCCAACTAGTTTCCAGCAGACCATTACGAGCAGAGACTCAGTAAAATGGCTGGATGCAATGCGAACCGAAATGGAATCCATGTACACCAACAAAGTATGGACTTTGGACATTGCACTTCAAGGGGTAAAACCCGTAGGTTGCAAATGGATCTTCAGAAAGAAGATTGGTGCAGATGGATATGTTGAAACCTATAAAGTTAGACTTGTAGCAAAAGGTTTTCGTCAAAGACCTGGCTTAGACTATGATGAAACTTTTTCTCCAGTGGCTATGCTTAAATCCATTCGGATCCTACTTGCCATTGCTGCCTTCCATGATTATGAAATTTGGCAGATGGACGTAAAGACCGATTTTCTGAATGGAAATTTGGAAGAGTGTGTTTATATGGATCAGCCAGAGGGTTTCATAGAGAGTGGGAGCAGCGGAAGAGTGTGCAAGTTGCTTAAATCAATTTATGGATTAAAGCAGGCATCACATAGTTGGAACATTTGCTTTGTTGAGACGGTAAAAGAATTCCACTTTATCAAAAATCTAGATGAACCATGCATTTATAATAAGATTGTAGCAAGAACTGTAGTATTCTCTGTCTTGTACGTGGATGGCATTCTACTGATAGGAAATGACATTCCTATGCTACAATCAGTCAAAAGATTCTTGTCACAGAAGTTCTCCATGAAAAACCTGGGTGATGCCTCCTATATTCTGGGGATCCAGATCTATTGTGACAGATCTAAGAGGATGTTGGGACTTTCACAGCCCAGGTACATCGACACCATACTGAAAAGATTTACTATGGAGGATTCTAAGCACGGTAATCTACCGGCTTGTCACGAGATTACCCTCTCCAAAGAGATGTCTCTCAAGACTGATTTGGAAAGGGATCGCATGAGTATTATACCCTACGCTTCTGCGGTAGGATCTTGTTAGTGTATATGCCCTAGAGGCCATTACTGTATCATACTAGTTTGTATATTACTTAATGGAAGCTTGGGATATTCACCTTGTATAAACAATCTTGCTCAATATAGTAGTATGCTACTTGGTTTGTTTCTACTTCAATGTGTACTTGTGTTTATTTTAGTATATCACCTATACACATTAGTGGAGCCCTTAGGATCTTTGCTTGATTACCAGCGTTGTGATGGCAGTCACACTAGTGGGGGCTGGGTAATCTATAAGCACATCCTTATACAGGTCCCTAGTCGCAGGACTATCGAGACAGGGCATCGATACTCCGGAGTAGACTAGCGTATGCGCTACTCATCCCAGTGTGGGAGATGGTCTGTCTCACAGCCATCAGTACGTCGTACTGGAGATAGTATACGGGTGCTCGTTAGGTTACGAGTACACTGGACAGGACTCGTAGGGAACTGACAGGTTGGTATTATACCTATCGTCAGTTATCAGTTCCCAGGTGACATGAGTACAGCTTAGTCCGCTGACTTGACACTGTCACTTCGCCTCGAGTGTGTTCCCACTGTACTTTGATTACTACCCTACCACGGCTCAAAGGAGTCGTGCAAACAGGTAGTAGTTGGGTACAGTCCCGAAGCATTTGGAGGCAGTGACGGTTAGACAGGATTCGTCTCTCCCGGTATTGGGGGTTGACATCGCGCTGTGTCTAGGAGAGCCATTACACGAGTAGTCCCTGGCCAGGGCAATCGAGATATACTGGTAGGTTTCCAGTGTTATCTCAGGGTGTTTTGGGCTTCACTCCGACACGACTTGTACCGCTATTAGGGGACTGACGTTTACCGCCCCCTAGGCCCGCCATGCGATGTATCAGACGAACAGACCGGACTGTACGGAGATTGTCACATTCAGACTAAGTAGGAGTTCAGATGGGGTTCACCTCGTCAGTCTTCTTGTCGGCATCTACCTGGGGACCGTTATGCACAGCTAGTGCTGCTTGCGGTCTGTGGTTAAACCCATTGCCAGCGTAGTGTCGAGTCTTTAGAGTCCCACACAGAGGGCTATTCGCTTTTGGGCAAAACAGAGTAGAGGTTGCATGGTTTTGCGACAGGGTTCGTTCTCATCCGCGCACTTGTGCACGTTTGGAGTCCGGACGGATATTACTAGCTGGCTCTGGTTTGAGCCAGATACTAGTATATGTTTTGGGGTTAGTTTTATCTCTTTGTGTTCATGTTCCTCGGAACAAGAATGCGGGTGTGTATGCACAGTTGTTTGAGGCGGAGGAAGAGGATTTTCATTAGGGTTTCGGAACGGGTGTGTATGCACAGTTGACAGTCGTCTTTTTCCAAACCTTAATGAATTTGTGATATATCAATTAATAATATTAATTAAATGAAATTATGTTATGGTTGGGTTTGTTGACTTGTTGACCAAGGTTGACTTGTTGACCATGGTTGAAAGTTTGACTATTATCATTACATATCAAAGATGCTCTTTGATTCTAGCAAAACCATTTAATGAATGTAATGATAATAGTTATTCCAAACCATCCATCAACTATTTCATTTTTATTATTATTGTTAATTTGATATTCTTTTCTTTTTGGGTTATGGTTGTAGAATGAGAAGATTATTATTCATTCTATCATAACACTTCTCTCTCCTCTCTTCTTCTTCCTCCTCCTCTAGTTCAAGGAGCTTCCTTCTCATGTGTTGAGAATCCCTCTACTTGAGATAAAAACACCCCAAAGCCACTCTCTACTCACTCTAGGGTTAGAGGTTTAGCAAGCCAAAGATCCTAGTTCTCTCAAAGTTCGAGAAAGGAGCCCGAAGGTTGAACCCTCAGGTGGATCTATCTTTGACGGAAGAAGGCGACGAGGAAAGCACCATCCAAGCTCTACAAAGGTTTCAAGAAGAAGGAGTTCAAGTTAGGTATAACATCTTTTCCGAGTAGCTAACTCTCTTTAGCTTTGTAGCTAGTTTAGTTTAGAAAAAATCCCGACTTTTGTTAGTCCATGTTGCCTTATGCGCTAAAAATTTGTTTTTTTATACCGTTTCCGCCTCCCCGCAAGAACCGGGGTTGGCAACGTGGACTTACACTGGTATCAGAGCCTAACTAAACTTAAACTAGCTAAGTAGTAAAGTGTACGGAAGTTCGATCGGAAAAATCACAAAACCCTAAAAGATAAAAACCCTAACTTTCTGTTGAAATTTTTTGTGCTCAAAAGATAAAAAGTTTTACTCCTAAAATCGGCTCAGAGTTTTGTGAAGACACCCACCAAAAACGGTCGCCTGATTCCCTTAAACCGTCGCGGTTCTGCGGCGATAGTATGCATTTGTCGCGGAACCGCCGCCGTTTAGGCTCCTCTCACGACCGGGTTTTGTGCAGTGTTCTTCTGGTAGGGTTTTGGGATTTTTAAGATGGTTTATATGTTCCCAGGTTTTCCAGAAAGGAAATTTGTTTTTGAGGTCCTATAAATCCGTATTTTTGGATCGAACTTCACTATACTTTGATTAATATGTTATATCTATGATGTTTGAATGTATTGAACGTCGGCTAATTGCTATATGTCGATTAGTCGGGGTTATACATATCTGTGATCTGTGATTGATGATGGTATGAGTATATGAATGCGTTGGACTGTCGCGGGTGAATAGCCGGGGTGGATGTGAGATGAGCTTTTCTTTTTCTTTCATTCATGTAATATGTAAATTGATGTAATATTATTATTTGTTTGGCCGCACAACCGGGTCGGGGTTGTAGCCGTCATTGTATAATTCTTTTTACTATTTTTGCTCCTAGGATAGACCCATGGAGGGGGTGCACAAACTACCGGGTATCTCGAAGTGCCGAGTGGCCTACTCACGGTGGTGAGGGAGGTTGCTTCGCTTCGTATACTTGGCGGGTAGTTTGCCGCACCCGTAGGGGTCTTGGGTGGGGTCTTGGCTATTCACCGCGACCGTGTAATCCGCTTTTCGTTGCAGGCTCGAACGAATTGCAGATTTCTAGTATATCCAATGTATTCATCTGTGATCTGTAATGTCTATCATTGCTTTACATTTATAACTATTTAGGCGTTGCTTATGTTTTACAGCCGCGCTAGCCCAGCCCCCGCTCTGTCGTTAGTTAAGTAACCTAACGAGTGATGACGGGGCCCCGTGGCGAATGCGAATGGCATAAGCGTACGTCATATTTTGGTTGTTTTCTGCAATTGTAGGATTAATTGATGGGACGCATTAAAAGAACTAATGCAAGAATATCACGCATTAAAAGAACTAATGCAAGATAATAAACCAAGCAAAAGTCGTTGGAACACTTTCGAAAAACCACTCGTTTCTTTTCAAAACTAACTTTTAAATGCGGAGCTTGAGCCGCTCCTTTTAAAAGCTATCTTGTTCCATCGATTATATCAAGTTCACTACGTTCACGGTTTCTCCAAAACCATTCGTAGCCCTCCGTCGTTTCACATGAATAGTCAATAGTATTCAAGCTGTGTTTGTTGGCCAAAGTCAAGGCATAGTGATTGGTAGCTATTGGGTATTCATGTGCAGCATAGATAGATGCGTTGATTTGGAACAGTCGTACTGCCTTGTTGGCTAAAGTCAAGGGTAGGTACGGGTGGATTCAAATTAACCTGGAGAACGACGGGAAGAACTTGACATGTGACTTATGATTTGTTGGCCAAAGTCAAGGTCATAAGAGCATGGGGCAAAAATCCACATCGGGAGTTTCATAAGTACTGAAACTTGCTAGATTTGCATACCATTTGGAGTGTGGTGATTCTGGTAGGATTCCTTCAGTTTCGTCACGCGATGATATTTGGATCCCGATCCTACTGTGAGTATATGCTACTCCTCGGGAAATTTCTCACTAAACGATCAATGCTATAAACCTAGTA
The DNA here is from genome assembly GCA_030015575.1 of Agapanthus africanus. Taxonomy (NCBI): domain Eukaryota; kingdom Viridiplantae; phylum Streptophyta; class Magnoliopsida; order Asparagales; family Amaryllidaceae; genus Agapanthus; species Agapanthus africanus. The sequence continues at coordinate 265,471,411 of JASDDO010000016.1, read as the reverse complement.
GGTGCCTAGAAAGGTGTTAGCGGGGCTACGCCCCTAGGGAAAAGAGGTTATTTAATTAAGGAACTTCGCGAAAGCGTTGGAAAACCTCCCTCGAAGTACCGACACTAGCCTGACTGAACGGTTAAGCAAGTATTGTGCGGTGGGATTGATCCCGACTAATTCTTCCTTTATGGTTTGAGGAGGGATTCGAGAGACAGTGGGAGCCATCCTGTTTAGAAAAACTAAAAACCATTCTAAACTTGCAAGAGCATCGTGCTAAGTGTTTCTTCTCTCTCTCCTAATTGCAGCGACCAATCGACATGACTGGACTTAAGTTACTTCTAGATAAAAATATACTGACAGGGCCAAACTATAAAGATTGGCTCAGGAATGTCAAAATGGCAATCACTTACGACAAGCTGGGGTATCTTCTTACCACCAAAGCTCCCCCCGTCCCAAGTCCTACCTCCAGCGTCGCGGATAAGGAAATCCGTAAAACCTGGGAGATTGATAGCGCGAAGGCCAAGTGCCTCGTACTTGCCTCGATGGACAATGAACATCAGAGGAGGCACGAGAATATGGACCTTGAATCCATATTTCTCCACACAAAAGAACTGTATGGAGAGCAATCTCGTATCGCAAGATACGAAGTGTCGAAGAAGTTATTTTCGGCAAAGTTGGCCATCGGATCATCGGTAGCGGAACACGTGCTTAAGATGATTGGCTTCATTGAGGAGCTCGCGGAACTTGGAACCACGTTGGAGAATGAGCTCTATACGGACTTGATTCTCCAGTCCCTTCCTTCCACTTACGCCTAGTTTATACTGAACTTCAACTTACAAGAAAAAGAGGTTGAACTTTCAGAACTCCTCAACATGCTGAGGAGCGTAGAGGGTACCCTACAGAAAAGTAGGGAAACATCCACTTTGTTTGTAGGAGGATCTTCTTTTTCTAGGTCCAAGGCGAAAGCCAAGGGAAAGAAGAGGAAAGCCCCCGCCAAACCAAGGGGCGGTGTTAGTAAAGTGGATACGAAGGGAAAGGCAAAGGCAACAATGATAGAGGGGAAGCTTATAGGTAAAGAAGAATGCTTCTATTGTCATAAAAGTGGACACTGGAAGAAATATTGCAGGGCTTGGAAGGCCAGGACACAGGAACTGAAGCAGGTTGCGGTTTCAGCTTCAGGTGTGTATGTTATTGAAAACTGTCTTTCAATAAACTTTACTTCCTAGGTATTGGATACCGGATCAGGATCTCATATCTGTAATTCTTTGCAGGCGTTGAGAAACCGTAGGGTTTTGAAGGCAGGTGGCATGACCCTCAGAGTTGCGAACGGAGCTAGCATGGATGCTAAAGCCGTGGGGGACTATCACCTTGGAATGTCAGATGGATATGTTTTGGTTTTGCGTAATTGCTTTTTTGTACCCAACGCAACTTGTAATATCATTTCTGTATCTTTGGTTTCTAAAGAAGGTTATGAATTTGCGTTTGTAAGTAATGTTGTAAACATTCACCTTAATCAAGTTCTGATTGGGTCAGGTACATTGAGCAATGGTATATACGTATTAAACCAACCACAGATTTTCAATGTCCAGAATACACACAAAAGAAAGTCTCCGGAAATCAATCAGACTTTCTTATGGCATTGTAGACTGGGTCACATCAATGAGAGAAGGTTGACTAAGTTACATACAGAAGGATATTTGGATCCGTTCGAATATCAATCGTATGCCACTTGTCAATCCTGTCTCAAAGGAAAGATGAAAAAGACTCCGTTCACTGGACACGGAGTAAGAGCGAGCGAGCTCTTGGGACACGTACACAGCGACGTGTGCAGTCCAATGTCTACACATGCGCGAAGTGGTTATTCTTACTTCATTACTTTTACGGATGATTTTTCAAGGTACGGTTATGTCTTCTTAATGAAACATAAGTCCGAAGCTTTTGAAAAGTTCCAGGAATATAAGAATGAAGTAGAAAAACAAACAGGCAAAAGTATCAAGATTCTAAGATCGGATCGAGGTGGAGAATACTTAAGTGCCGAGTTCCTGAATTACTTAAAAGAGAATGGAATTCTCTCTCAGCTTACTCCTCCATACACTCCGCAACATAACGGTGTATCGGAGAGACGGAACCGGACCCTATTGGATATGGTGCGGTCCATGATGAGTAACGCTGAGTTACCGCGATCATTCTGGGGGTATGCGCTAGAATCAGCTGCATACCTTTTGAACCGAGCTCCTACTAAGACTGTGCTTACTACACCATATGAGATGTGGTGTGGGAAGAGACCCTATCTTAAGCACATTAAGACATGGGGATGTCCAGCTTTTGTTAAAAAGCAGCATGCGGACAAGCTCGAGGCACGCTCAGTACAGTATAAGTTCGTGGGATATCCAAAGAACTCCAAGGGATATTTCTTCTACTGTGAAGAGGAACAAAAAGTTCTTGTTTCTCGTCATGCCTACTTCTTAGAAACTGAGTTTTTGGAAAACCAGATAAGTGGGAGCACAGTAGAACTGGAAGAAATTCCAGAACCACGAGCTATTACTGAAAGCTTAGTGGAACCAGAGGGTTCAAAAGAACAGGACATTCCTACGCCGCTCCGCAGGAGTAGTAGGCAGTCTCATCCGCCCGAGAGATACTACAGTTTTCTCATAGACGGGGATAGAGAGGATTGCATCATAGATTATGATGAGCCTACTAGCTTCCAGCAGGCCGTTCAGAGCGTTGACTCGGTAAAATGGCTGGATGCAATGCGGACCGAAATGGAGTCCATGTACACCAACAAAGTATGGACGTTGGACATTGCTCCAGACAGGGTAAAACCCGTAGGATGCAAGTGGATCTTCAAAAGGAAGATTGGTGTAGATGGACAGGTTGAGACCTATAAAGCTAGACTTGTTGCAAAAGGTTTTCGTCAAAGACCTGGTTTGGACTATGACGAAACCTTTTCTCCAGTGGCTATGCTGAAATCCATTCGGATCCTTCTTGCCATTGCTGCCTTCCACGATTATGAGATTTGGCAGATGGACGTAAAGACCGCTTTTCTAAATGGAAATTTAGAGGAGTGTGTCTATATGGATCAGCCAGAGGGTTTCATTCAGAGTGGGAGCAGCGGAAAGGTGTGCATGTTGCTTAAGTCCATCTATGGACTAAAGCAGGCATCGCGGAGTTGGAACATCTGTTTTGATGAGACGGTCAAGGAATTTGGCTTTATCAAAAATCCAGATGAACCATGCATCTATAGTAGATTTGTAGCGAGAACTGTAGTATTCCTCGTTTTATACGTGGATGACATTCTCTTAATAGGAAATGACATTCCTATACTACAATCTGTCAAGGGGTTCTCGTCACACAGGTTCTCCATGAAAGACCTGGGTGATGCCTCATACATCCTGGGGATCCGGATCCATCGTGATAGATCCAAGAGGATATTAGGACTTTCTCAGTCCAGGTACATCGACACCATACTGAAAAGATTCAGTATGGAAGATTCTAAGCGCGGTAACCTACCGGCTTGTCACGGGATCACCCTCTCTAAAGAGATGTCACCCCAGACTGATTTGGAGAGGGATCGCATGTCTATTATAACCTACGCTTCTGCGGTAGGCTCTATAATGTATGCGATGTTGTGTACCAGACCGGATGTAGCTTATGCACTGAGTGTGGTAAGCCGGTATCAGTCAAACCCTGGGGAGAAACACTGGATAGCGGTAAAGAACATTCTCAAGTACCTGAGAAGGACTAAAGAGATGTTCTTGGTGTATGGCGGAAAAGACCTCCAGATCGAGGCCTTTGCTGACTCCAGCTTCCAGAGTGACAAGGATGATTCCAAGTCCATGTCGGGTTTTGTCTTTACCTTCAATGGAGGGGCGGTGTGTTGGAAGAGTTCCAAACAGGAAACCTTTGCAGACTCGGCGATGGAAGCGGAATACATCGCTGCATCTGATGCCGCAAAAGAAGCTGTCTGGATAAGGAAGTTCTTGAAAGAACTTCAGGTTGTTCCGTCCATTGTTGATCCAATACCTCTGTATTGTGACAACAACGGGGCTATAGCTTTAGCGAAGGAACCCAGGTCCCATCAGAAATCCAGACACATCTTAAGGAGGTATCACCTGATCAGGGAGATCGTGGATCGCCAGGAGATCGAGGTTCGGAGGGTTGCTTTAGAAGAAAACACTGCAGATCCATTCACCAAGGCCTTGCCCCAGACTCAGTTCGAGTGGCTGATCGAGATGATAGGTCTTCGATACGCCAGTACATGGCCTTAGTGCAAGTGGAAGATTGTTAGTGTATATGCCCTAGAGGCCATTACTGTATCATACTAGTTTGTATATTACTTAATGGAAGCTTGGGATATTCACCTTGTATAAACAATCTTGCTCAATATAGTAGTATGCTACTTGGTTTGTTTCTACTTCAATGTGTACTTGTGTTTATTTTAGTATATCACCTATACACATTAGTGGAGCCCTTAGGATCTTTGCTTGATTACCAGCGTTGTGATGGCAGTCACACTAGTGGGGGCTGGGTAATCTATAAGCACATCCTTATACAGGTCCCTAGTCGCAGGACTATCGAGACAGGGCATCGATACTCCGGAGTAGACTAGCGTACGCGCTTCTCATCCCAGTGTGGGAGATGGTCTGTCCCACAGCCATCAGTACGTCGTACTGGAGATAGTATACGGGTGCTCGTTAGGTTACGAGTACACTGGACAGGACTCATAGGGAACTGACAGGTTGGTATTATACCTATCGTCAGTTATCAGTTCCCAGGTGACATGAGTACAGCTTAGTCCGCTGACTTGACACTGTCACTTCGCCTCGAGTGTGTTCCCACTGTACTTTGATTACTACCCTACCACGGCTCAAAGGAATCGTGCAAACAGGTAGTAGTTGGGTACAGTCCCAAAGCATTTGGAGGCAGTGACGGTTAGACAGGATTCGTCTCTCCCGGTATTGGGGGTTGACATCGCGCTGTGTCTAGGAGAGCCATTACACGAGTAGTCCCTGGCCAGGGCAATCGAGATATACTGGTAGGTTTCCAGTGTTATCTCAGGGTGTTTTGGGCTTCACTCCGACACGACTTGTACCGCTATTAGGGGACTGACGTTTACCGCCTCATAGGCCCGCCATGCGATGTATCAGACGAACAGACCGGACTGTACGGAGATTGTCACATTTAGACTCAGTAGGAGTTCAGATGGGGTTCACCTCGTCAGTCTTCTTGTCGGCATCTACCTGGGGACCGTTACGCATAGCTAGTGCCGCTTGCGGTCTGTGGTTAAACCCACTGCCAGCGTAGTGTCGAGTCTTTAGAGTCCCACACAGAGGGCTATTCACTTTTGGGCAAAACAGAGTAGAGGTCGCTTGGTTTTGCGACAGGGTTCGTTCTCATCCGCGCACTTGTGCACGTTTGGAGTCCGGGCGGATATTACTAGCCGGCTCTGGTTTGAGCCAGATACTAATATATGTTTTGGGGTTAGTTTTATCTCTTTGTGTTCATGTTCCTCGGAACAAGAATGCGGGTGTGTATGCACAGTTGTTTGAGGCGGAGGAAGAGGATTTTCATTAGGGTTTCGGAACGGGTGTGTATGCACAGTTGACAGTCGTCTTTTTCCAAACCCTAATGAATTTGTGATATATCAATTAATAATATTAATTAAATGAAATTATGTTATGGTTGGGTTTGTTGACTTGTTGACCAAGGTTGACTTGTTGACCATGGTTGAAAGTTTGACCATTATCATTACATATCAAAGATGCTCTTTGATTCTAGCAAAACCATTTAATGAATGTAATGATAATAGTCATTCCAAACCATCCATCAACTATTTCATTTTTATTATTATTGTTAATTTGATATTCTTTTCTTTTTGGGTTATGGTTGTAGAATGAGAAGATTATTATTCATTCTATCATAACACTTCTCTCTCCTCTCTTCTTCTTCCTCCTCATCTAGTTCAAGGAGCTTCCTTCTCATGTGTTGAGAATCCCACTCCTTGAGATAAAAACACCCCAAAGCCACTCTCTACTCTCTCTAGGGTTAGAGGTTTAGCAAGCCAAAGATCCTAGTTCTCTCAAAGTTCAAGAAAGGAGCCCGAAGGTTGAACCCTCAGGTGGATCTATCTTTGACGGAAGAAGGCGACGAGGAAAGCACCTTCCAAGCTCTACAAAGGTTTGAAGAAGGAGTTCAAGTTAGGTATAACATCTTTTCCGAGTAGCTAACTCTCTTTAGCTTTGTAGCTAGTTTAGTTTAGAAAAGATCCCGACTTTTGTTAGTCCATGTTGCCTTATGCGCTAAAAATTTGTTTTTTTATACCGTTTCCGCCTCCCCGCAAGAACCGGGGTTGGCAACGTGGACTTACAGATCTATAATGTATGCGATGTTATGTACCAGACCAGATGTTGCTTACGCACTAAGCGTGGTAAGCAGGTATCAGTCGAACCCTGGGGAGAAGCACTGGATAGCAGTTAAGAACATTCTCAGGTACCTGAGAAGGACTAGAGAGATGTTCTAGGTGTACGGCTGTAAAGATCTCCAGATCGAGGCCTTCGCTGACTCCAGCTTCCAGAGTGACAAGGATGACTCCAAATCCATGTCGGGTTATGTCTTCACCCTCGATGGAGGGGCAGTCTGTTGGAAAAGCTCCAAGCAGGATACCGTTGCTGACTCGACAATGGAGGCAGAGTTTATCACTGCATGTGACGCCGTGAAAGAAGTAGTCTGGATGATGAAGTTCGTTACAAAACTTCATGTGGTTCCGTCCATTGTTGATCCAATACCTTTGTATTGTGACAACAACGGGGCTATAGCTTTAGCAAAGGAACCAAGTTCCCATCAAAAGTCTAGATATATCTTAAGGCAGTATCACCTTATCAGGGAGATTGAGGTTCGGAGAGTAGACACGGAGAACAACACTGCAGATCCACTCACAAAGGCCATCCCTCAGACCCAGTTCGAGAGGCTATTCGAGATGCAAGGTCTGCGATATGCCAATACATGGCCTTAGTACAAGTGGGAGATTGTTAGTGATATATGCCCTAGAGGACGTTATTGTATAGTACTGGATTGTATATTATATTTTGGAAGCTTGGGATATACACAGATATAATAACAGTCTTGCTCAACATGATAGTATGCTATCTAGTTTGATTCTGTCTTAATATGTGTATATGTTTCTTTTAACATATCGCTAGTACCTATTGATAGATCCCATATGATCTTTGCTTGACTACCACCGTTGTGATGGCAGTCACACTAGTGGAGGCTGGGTAGTCTATAAGCACGTCCTTGAACTTTCCCCTAGTTCTAGGATTATCGAGACAGGGCATCGATACTCCAGAGTAGACTAGTGTATACGCTTCTTATCCCCGTCAGGGGAGGTGGCCTGTCCTGCAGCCATTGGTATGCAGTACCAGAGATAGTATATAGGTGCTCAATGGGTTATGAGTTACACTGGACGGACTAGCTGGGAACTGCTGGTTGGTATTATACCTATCGTCAGTTAGCAGTTCCCGGGTTATATGAGTACAGGTTATTCCGTTGACTTGACATCACTATTCGTCTCGAGTGTGTTCCCACTGTACTTAGATTACTATCCTACCATGGCTCAAATGAGTCATGCAAACAGGTAGTAGTTGGGTGCAGTCCCGAAGCACTTGGAGGCAGTAGGGGTTAGAAGGGGTTCGTCTCTCCCAGTATTGGGGGTTGATATCGCGCTGTGTTCGGTTAGCCAATACACAAAATCCCTAACCAGGGCAAGTGAGATTTACTGGTAGGTACACCAGTAGTTTCTCAGGGTGTATTTGGCTCTACACCGACACGACTTATTGCGCTATTAGGGGTATGAAATTTACCACCCCCTAGGACCGATATGCGATACTCTTAGACGAACAAACCGGACTGTATGGAGATTGTTACGGATAGGCTCAGTAGGGGTTCAGATGAGTTCGCTCATCAGCCTTCTTTTCGATAGGTACTTGGGTAGCCGTTACGTACAGCTAGTGCCACTGACGGACTTATGGTTAAACCCACTGCCAGCTGTTAGGAATATGTATGCCCTAGAGGCCATTATTGTATGATATAGTGGATGCTTGGACATATATATAGAGGAATTTCTTGCTTGACATGATAGTATGCTATCTTGTTGCCTTTATCTTAACATGTTCACTAATATTATTATACTGTCTCTCATATACATGTTGATAAAGACCTTAGGATGTTTGCTTGACTACAAGGACTATGATGATGATCATACTACTGGGACTTGTGTGGTCTACAAGCACATCCTTTAACAGTTTCCAGTCGAGGGAGTATCGAGACATGGAATCGATATTCCAGAGTAGACTAGTGTGTACGTTTCTTGACCCTGTAGGGGGCGATGGTTGATCCCATGTCCATTGGTGTTTGACATCAAAGGTTGTACACTGGTGCTCATTAGAGAATGGGTACACCGAATACGAATCGCCGAGAGCTCCTAGTTGGTACTATACCTATGGTCAAATAGCAGTTCTCTGGTGACACTGGTATAGGTTAGTTTGTAGACCCAAGATCGTCATAGAGTCTTGTGTTGTTCCCACTGTGCTTTGATTTCCTCCCTACCACGGCTCAAAGAAGTCATGCAAACAGGTAGATTTTGGGTACAATACCGAGTTATATTGAGGCAATGAGCAATAGGAGGGGTTTCGTCTCTCCGGTATTGGGAGTTGATGTTGCGCTGTGCTCGATTGGCTATAACAGGAAGTCTCTGGCCAGAGCTGTTGATGAGATTTATTGGTAAGTGTTATCAGTAGTTTCTTGTTGAAAACTCATGGTGTCATGCTTTATTCGAGTTTAGTTTAATTAAGATATGTCGGTTTTGTTTGATGAAAATAGTGCATGATGTGAGTCTCGAGTTTTAAAAATACCGCAAGTGCACGGTGCGTTGATGCAACCCGACAAGTACGGATCGAACCACAGGGAGTGGATATCACGACATCATTTTGAGTTAAGAAACAATGGGTTGGAAATGGATTTTTGTCACGTTTTTACAACAATTAAATGAAGAAAGGTTTAAGGTTGTTCAGAGAAAACTTAGGCTAAGGTTTGGTATGGTTGAAATACGGCTTTTACCCCCAACTCTCCGTTTTGATTCAAGGTCCATTTTTAGAATGAAATGAATGCAGAATTAGATAAATGAAGTTAGCAAGCATAGAACATATGCTTGTATGCTATATGTCCTATCTAGCTAGTTTGCAACACTTAACTTAATTTCGTATTCCTTGTTAGATATATGTATGCCCTAAAGGCCATTATATGAATAGTGGATGCTTGGACATATATATATGTATATAGATGACTTTCTTGCTCAATATGATAGTATGCTATCTGGTTTACTTTATCTTGACATGTAGATTTGATCATGCTTTTATTCATTTGCACATGTTGATAAAGCCCACAGGATATTTGGTTGACTACTGTGATTATGATGCGGATCATACTAGTGGGGCACGTGTAGTTTATAAGCATATCGTTGAACTGTTCCTAGTCGAGGGTGTATCGAGACAGGGAATCGATATTCCAGAGTAGACTAGCGTATACTATTCTTATCCCATATGATGGGCGATGGATGATCCTATATCCATCTGGTGAGGTGACACCAAAGATTGTATGCGGGGTGCTCAGTGGAGACTGGGTACACTGAACGGACTCGCCGAGAACTCCAATGTGGTATTATATCTATCGTCGGATAGCAGTTCTCAGGTAACACTGGTACAGGTTAGTCTGTAGACCCGAGATCGTCATAGAGTCTTGTGTGTCCTCCTACTGTATTTTGATCTCCACCCTACCACGGCTCTACTGAGTCGTGCAAACAGGTAGTCTTTGGGTACAGTCTCGAGGCACATGGAGGCGATGAACGATAGGAGGGGTTTCGTCTCTCCCGGTATTGGGAGTTGATGTTGTGCTATGCTCGATTGGCTATAACAGGAAGTCCCTGGCCAGGGCAGCTGAGATTTACTGATAAGCGTTATCAGTAGTTTCTCGATCTGTTATGAGCCATACACCGGCAAGACTTATTGAGTTATTGGGGTCGACGATTCCATCCCTGGACTCGATATGCAGCATATCTGACGAAGAGACCGGACTGTACGGTAAGTGTTGCCAGTTGGCTCGACGGGAGTTTTGACAGCTTCGCTGGTTTTCTTCTGATCGTTTTGTTAGTTATATGTATGCCCTAGAGGCCATTACTGTATACACGTTGTATATTGTAGTGGATGCTTGGATATATATAGGGAGGACTTTCTTGCTCGACATGATAGTATGCTATCTGGTTACTCTTTATCTTAACATGTACTCTGATTGTCTCTATGTCACATGTTGATAAAGCCCTTAGGATGAGTACTTGACTACCAGGACTATGATGCAGATCATACTAGTGGGGACAGAGTAGTCGCCAAGTACATCCTTCAAATTTTCCTAGTCGTGGGAGTACCGAGACAGGGCATCGATACTCCAGAGTAGACTAGCGTATGCGCTTCTTGACCCATATGATGGGCGATGGATGATCCCATATCCATTGTTGTTTGACATCAGAGAAGGTATACGGGTGCTCAGTAGAGACTGGGTACACTGGACGGACTCGTCGAGAACTCCCAGATAGTATTATACCTCACGTTAGATGACACTGGTACAGGTTAGTCTGTAGACCCGAGATCGTCATAGAGTCTTGTGTGATTCCCACTGTGCTTTGATTTCCATCATACCACGTCCAAGAGGGCGTGCAAAATGGTGGCTTTTGGGTACAATCCCGAATCACATGGAGGCAATGAGCGATAGGAGGGGTTTCGTCTCTCCCGGTATAGGGAGTTGATATTGCGCTGTGTTCGATTGGCTATAACTAGAAATCCCTGGCCAGGGTTGCTGAGATTTACTGGTAAGTGTTATCAGTAGTTTCTCGAACTGTTATAGACCTCATATCGACACGACTTATCAAGCTACCGGGGTCTGACGTTTACCACCCCTAGGCGAGATATGCGACATATCAGACAATGAGACCGGACTGTACGGGAGTGTTACTGGTTGGATTCACGGGAGAATGTATAGGCTTGCTTGTTGATCTTCTGATTGCTCAAATACCTGGGTGGCTATTACGTTTAGCTGACCGCTTGCAGCTTGTGGGTGTTTGATATGATCATCACCTACTGCCGGCGTATTGACGATTCTTTAGAGTCCTACACAGAGGTTTCCTGGTTCAGGCAAAACGGAGTAGGAGCACATATATGATATGTGCGGGACAGAGAACAATACGTGTATGTGTTACCATATTAGATTCTCGTGATATGAGATATCGGCCGGGTAAATGTGATATAACCGGGTCATCGGATCAAGTGTTGATTCGATGAGCTGATACAGATTATATATTAGTCGGTTATTTGTGAAATAGCCGGATTATCGGATCAAGTGTTGATTCGATAATTTAATGTATAATTATATATTTGATATATTAAATTACATTAACTAATATAAGCTCACTAAAAGATTCTTTTTCTCACTCAGTTAATACATTGATATATATGTGATATATGTTAATTGTATTATTTTATTTTGTTACAAAATATATTATATATGTGATATATAATATTGCAACAAGTTAAGGTTACAAATGCAACATGTTTTGTGGAGTTTAAACATGATTAGGGTTAAACCTTCTTGAAGCTTCTAGAAGCTTTGCTTTTGTTTTCAACTAAAGATATTTTTTAAAGATATTTTGGTTGATATTTGTTAACCCAACCCAACCCTTCACCATGGTTAAGTCTCTACATGGGTTAAATTATCATACTTAACCCATGGTTGCATTTCTAACCTCACAAGATTTCATTATTCATCACAAAAGGATTTGATCATCTTCTTCCTTCTTCTTCCACCAGGGATGAGCTTGGATGAAAAGCTTTCTAGCTTTTTGTGAAGTGATGATAATGAGTGAGATTAAGAAAACAAATGAGAGCTAAATTCCTACTTCATCATCCTCATCTATTCTTGCCACTTAGATTAGGGTGTTTGCTTTGCTAATACTTGATTAGCAAAGCAATAGCTTGGGTTTGAGTTTCTTCAAGATAGATCATCTTTGTTATCGAAGATCGGAAGCAAGCTTGCATTTTTCTCTTCGTGGAGCCTCTCTAGAGTCCGGGAACATGATGATCGCAGAGAAGGGACCTCAACACGGAGCTTATGAAGCGAAGGACCGGACTACAAAGGTTGTAATCCCAAACTCTTAGAAGTAAAGTTGTTTACTTACTTTGTTTCGCCTAATCTACAGTCCAAGATCTTGGTTAGGGTTGTTCGGCACGTCTAAAATTTAAATTGGGCATGGTTGATGCCCTATAGACCCTTGTGACAGTGCCTAGTAACCCTACAGTGGTATCAGAGCCAAGCTAGATCTTTAGGCGATGTGTAGGCGAAGTTTAAAGTCCGATCGAACTCCGAATACCCGTAAAATCCTAAGTTCTGGAAATATTTTCAAAAGTTTACATTTTTCATATTAAATATACTCAGACAAAAAAGCAGGTAAATCTAAGAATTACTGTGAAGTACGGACCACCAACTCGATCACGTGACCGTGGAACCGCAGCCAAACCACGCGTTTGGCGGCGGTTCCGTGGTCAAACTTTAGAGTTGGGGCCTGATACTTCAGGTCTTAATTATTGGGTCCTTTTTCATAGTTCTGGGAATTTTTAATTCTACTCTGTAAGTCCACGGTAGCGACCCGGCCGTCTAACAGACGCCAAATGCGGAACTAAAACTTTTTACAATTGGCGCTATCGCGTACTATAACCCGGATCTGCCATTAAAGCTAAACTAACAAACTACAAAGTGGGTAGAAATGTTATACCGAACGATCCGAGTCCTTCGGTATTCAACCATCATCCCACGCTTTGTTGCGGCTGCTCCGATCTCCTGAATCTCCAGTCTTCTCATCCAGGTGGCACCACGTCGACGGATCTTTAAACGGGCTCCCGCCTCTGAACTGAGGCAACTCGGTCGTCAAGTTTGCTAGAAGAGACGACCAAGATGATGTAGAGAATGAGTAGTACACTTTGTCTCGATTCGTCCAAAGTCACGGACGAACGGTTAATGAAGTTGCCATTTGAATCGGGTAAATGAGAAGTTGGTATATGAAACTATCATGAACCACAACTAAAATCTTTTTCCAAATCAACAACCTTAACCTTCCACCAAGGGGTGGCCGGCCACATATATGGAGGGGTGAGGTGAGTGTAGGAGGGGGGGGAGAGTGACCATAACATTAATGAAGAAATGAGTCATCTAAACACCTAGTATGAACACAATTAATGAAATAATGATTCATAACACATAGTCATCAACACATAAATGCTCCATTAATGCACTAAGCCACCTCACCATCCTAGTCACCTACAAGAAGTATCCACACACATGACTCACCCAATGATTCACCCTCAAGAAGAAAAGATAAATCCGTATTTAACCGAATGTTAAAGACGGGTGATAGAAAACTGGAAACTGGCAACTTCCAAAAGCGATCCCGAAACGGATTTCAGGATAACCCCGTATCAGTATAAACATACCCGTATTTGTATTACGACCGAATACAAATGCAACTGAGACAAAGATATTATATCTACACAGTATAATACTCGGATCCGGCTTAAACCAAAGCCTACCAGTATTATCTGCCCGAAATATAACACGTGCGTAAACACACGTGCATTTTCCGAACCTTGCCATAAAAACCATACGGCCTCTACAACGTTTCGCCCGAACTTGGGAAACGGTCTGTGGGGGACTCTAATGACTCATCAACACACTGGCACTAGGTATAACCTCTAGCACGTCAGAGGTACAAGCTGTACGTAACGGTTGCCTATGTATTGATTGGAAGGGAAGCTGACGAGCGAACTCATCCATAAACCCTACTGAGCCTAACAGTGTCAATATATATACAGTCCGGTCCGTTCGTCTATGAGCATCGCATATCGGCCTAGGGGCTGGTAACTTCAGACCCCCAATAGCAGTATAAGTCATGTCGGAGTGTAGCCCAAAAACACCCTGAGATACTAATGGAGTACCTACCAGTAAATCTCTTGCCTCGGCCGAGGGCTATGTGTAATGGCTCTCCTATACACAGCGCGATCTCACCCCTAATACCGGGAGAGACGAATCCCCTGCCGATCCGCTCACTTTCCTCCATGTGGCTCGGGACTGTACCCAAAAAAGACCTGTTTGCACGACTCCTTTGAGCCGTGGTAGGGTAGAAATCAAAGCACAGTGGGAACTCACACGAGACAAATGACGACCTCAGGTCGATGAACTAACCTGTACACATGTCACCAGAGAACTGCTATCTGACGATATGTATAATACCAACTAGCATGTTCCCGGCGAGTCCTGTCCGGTGTACTTATAACCTAATGAGCACCTGTATACATCTTAGGTGATCCTACTGACACCAGTGGCTTGTGAGACCGGCCACCGCCCCTCGTCGGGGTCTCGACTGTACACACTAGTCTACTCTGGAGTATCGATACCCTGTCTCGAAACTCCCACGACTAGGGACACTTTAAGGATGTGCTTACAGACCCCAGCTCCCACGTATATGATCGCCATCATACTGCTGGTAGTCAAGCAAGAATCCTATGGGCTCTATCAATATGCAATAGCGAACTAAAGCATGTATACGATGATAAAGACAAACCAGATAGCATACTATCATCTCGAGCAAGACTGTCATATCGGTATAGGTCCTGCCTTAATCATTGCAATCACGTACCTGCGATCCAATAATTGACTTTGAGGGCACTATATCCAACAATCTCCTACTTGCACTTAAGGCTAATTATTGCGATGTCGCATACTCACAGCCCGTGTGATACCGAACATCCAACTCCTCTACTAATCAGTTTCATAAAGCTAGTTTGTAAAACTCTTGTGTTCGAGAAATAGCCTTAGTGAGTGGATCCGCTTTGATGTTTCTTTCTATGTCTCTCATAATCTCAAGTTCGTGGAGAAAGCCATCTCCCGAATCGAGTAATACCTGTCTTAGAATATGTCTGAATATCTGATGGGACTTAGTTCATAAATGAACTTCAAATCTAAACTTCTTAGACTTTATTGATAACTGAACCTAATCAGTATCCAGCACCATGCCTCCCACAGTATCCTCTTGGACCACCTGTCCATGATTCTGTCCCTCGTCAGAGGGAAAAATATAACTCTGATAATCACTCTGTCATACATGTCACCCCTGAAGCCTGGAACGATAACCGTCTCCCGAAGGAGGCTGCCGTCATCAAATCCGTAGAACATGCACTTATGTTCTAAAACTGCTTCCTTATGTTTCTTCAGGATTGGATTAATATAAACTTATCGCATCAAGTGCAAAAACAACATCTGGTGTGGTACTTGTTATCTCATGATTGACTCAATTGCCTAAGCAAGTGATCTTCCAATCATGCACTTCCCTCTCTCCTTTAGTCTCTAAGACACCTTTAGAGAGGGTGACTCCATCACCGGCAGGTACACTACCATGCCAGGAGTCATCTATTCTAAAATATGTTAGTGTTTATGCCCTAGAAGGCCATTACTGTATCATACTAGCTTGTATATTACTTAATGGAAGCTTGGGATATTCACATGTATATAACAGTCTTGCTAAACATGGTAGTATGCTACTTGGTTTTTCTATCTTAATATGTGAGTGTACGTATTGATAGAGCTCTTAGGATCTTGCTTGTCTACCAGCGTTGTGATGGCAGTCACACTAGTGGGGGCTGGGTAGTCTACAAGCACATCCTTATTTAGGTCCCTGGTCGTTGGATTATCGAGACAGAGCATCGATACTCCGGAGTAGACTAGTGTGTACGCTTCTCATCCCAGTTGGGGAGATGGTCTGTCCCACAGCCGTCAGTACGTCGTACTGGAGATAGTATGCAGGTGCTCGTTAGGTTACGGGTACACCGGACAGGACTCACAAGGAACTGTTGGTTGGTTTGATACCAGTCGTCAGTGAGCAGTTCCCAGGTGACAAGAGTACAGCGTAGTCCGCAGACTTGACACTGCTACTTCGCCTCGGGTGTGTCCCACTGTTCTTAGATTGCTACCCTACCACGGCTCAAAGTGTTAGTGTATATGCCCTAGAGGCCATTATTGTATCATACTAGATTGTATATTACTTAATGGAAGCTTGGGATATTCACAGTTATATATATACAGTCTTGCTAAAATGGTAGTATGCTACTTGGTTTGTGTCTACTTTAATATGTGCATATGTTTCTTGTAACGTATCACTTATACATATTAGTAGAGCCCATTGGATCTTTGCTTGATTACCAGCGTCGTGATGGCAATCACACTAGTGGGAGCTGGGTAGTCTGTAAGCAACATCCCATACAGGTCCCTGGTCGTTGGATTATCGAGATAGGGCATCGATATTCCGGAGTAGACTAAGTGTATACGCTTCTCATCCCAGTGAGGGAGATGGTCTGTCCCACAGCCATCAGTACGTCGTACTAGAGATAGTATACAGGTGCTCGTTAGGTTACGGGTACACCGGACAGGACTCGCCGAGGAACTGATTGGTTGGTATTATACCCATCGTCAGTTATCAGTTCCCAGGTGACATGAGTACAGCATAGTCCGCAGACTTGACACTGCTGCTTCGCCTCGAGTGTGTCCCACTGTTCTTAGATTGCTACCCTACCACGGCTCAAAGGAGTCATGCAAACAGGTAGCAGTTGGGTGCAGTCCCGAGCACTTGGAGGCAGTGGCGGTTAGATAGGATTCGTCTCTCCCGGTATTGGGAGTTGATATCGAACTGTGTCAGAGAGCCATTACGCAAAGTCCCTGGCCAGGGCAAGAGAGATATACTGGTAGGTTCCAGTAGCTTCTCAGGGCGTAATGGGCTTCGCTCCAACACGACTTATACAGCTATTAGGGGACTGACGCTTGCCGCCCCCTAGGCTTGATATGCGATAGTCTTAGACGAACAGACCGGACTGTACGGAGATTGTCACATCAGGCTCAGTAGGGGTTCGAGATGGTTTTCCTCATCGGCCTTCTTATCGACAACTACCTGGGGACCATTACGTACAGCTAGTACCGTTTGCGGTCTGTGGTTAAACCCACTGCCAGCGTAGTAGTCGAGTCTTTAGAGTCCCACACAGAGATATCCCAAACCCAGGCGAAAAGATATAGAGGTCGTATGGTTTTACGACAAAGGTTCGGACGCATACGTGTTTGATCGCACGTACGACATTCGGACAGTTTTTACTAGCCGGCTTTGGTTTAAGCCAGTTTCTACTATCAGGTTATTGGATTGATACAGTCTAAAGTTTTTCCGTGTTTTCACGGATGAGAGGGGCGTTCTCGTAATTTTCCGAGAAGCTTCTAGAAGGATGTGACATAAAGAGAGAGATGGCATTTTCATTTATTGAATTAGTGACTCATTGTGAGTGATTCATCATGTCATTAAAGCATCATTTATTGCTTAATGACTCACATGATGAATCACACACTTGATTAAATGAAACATGATGAATATTCACTTATTATTGATTTTCTTTCTTATTCTTTATGTTTCATATATATCAAGTGAGAAGCTTTATTCAATATATAATATCATTATCATCTTCTCACTCTCTCTCTTCAAGTTCTCTCTCCTTCACCAAACCCTAATCCTACCCTCATGAGTTGAGAACAAGGATTAGGAAAGACTAATTACTCCATAACCAATCTCTACATCACCTTAGCTACTCTATTTAGCAACTAGAGAAACTAAGTAACCTCAAGTTTAGAGGTTATAGCTTGGATTAGGGTTCTCGGGTGGATCGTCTATCACGGAAGAAAGCCGAAGAGGGCGTGGAGATCCAAAGAGGCCGTAGAGAACATCAAGACGAAGGACTAGAACCGTTTGGTATAATCCCTTCGCATAGTAGATTAAAACTCTAAAGCTTTTGTTAAAACTTGTATAGCAAACGATTCGTACGGTTAATCGATGTTTGATCATAGAACTTGATTGTTATTCATATTTCCGCCTCCCAATAAGTATTGGGGTGTTGAACATCGACTTACAGTGGTATCAGAGCCTAGCTAAACAAGTTTTAACTTAATCACAAATTTGTACGAATTTCGAACGGAAAAACGAAGCCGGAAAACCCTAAAAATTACAAGTTTCTGTCGAATTTTAAATGAAGTCCAAAATTGGTTCAGGGATGTTCAGAAAGCTTGTTATGACACCAGAAGAACACCCAAGAAATTTGGGGCCATGACTCGACCAAACGACCGCGGTTCCGCGGCGGATCCCACAGATCCGCCGCCCTTCCGCGGCCGAGTTGCCGAGTCATGATCCCAGTTTTCTTGGGTGGGTTCTCTGTTGAATTTGGGATTTTCTGGAATATTTTATTGTTGCTCAGGTTTCAGTTTTACAGAGCAGATTTTGGAGCAATATTGAAAGTGTTTAATCGATCGAAATTGTACAGTATTTGCATATTGGATTATATCTGTGATTGTTTAATGTGTTCGTAAACCTCCCCTAACTGCTAGTATGTCGGTTAGCAGGGGGTTGCACATTTCTGTAATGATTTTAACTGTTTGTGCATATAAACTGTATTGGACTGTTGTGGTGATTAGCCGGGTTTTGTGATGGGTTATTGTTTTAATTCATTTGATGTAATTGTAACAAGTTGTAATATTATTTCTCGGGGCACATCCAGGTTGCGGTTGTAGCCACCGTTGTATTATTTCTTTTTACTGTTTTTGCTCCTAGGACTGACCCAAGGTGGGGTACACAAACTGCCGGGCGGGTAGTTTGCCGCACCCGTAGGGGTCGTGGGTGGGGTAATGGCTATTCATCACAACTGTGTAATCTGTCTTTTCTTGCAGGCTCAAAAGAAATACAGATTGCTTGCAAATCCAATATTGTTTATCTGTGTTCTGGAATGTATATCATTGCGTCAGACGAATGTAAAATATCTATATATATGATAGCTATTTAGACGTCGCTTATGTTTTACACCTGCGCTAGCCCAGCCCCCGCGCTGTCGTTAGTTAAGTAACCTAACGGGTGATGACGGGACCCCGTGGCGAATGCGGATGGCATAAGAGGACGTCGTATTTTCGTTGTTTTCTGCAATGATTAAATTAAATGATGGGACGCATTATTATAATGCAAAGAAAATAAACCAAAGTTTAATCGTTGGAACAAATTTAAAAGAAACCACTCGGTTATTTTAAAAGAGCAGAATTTTTTTTAATTGCGGAGCTTTAGCCACTCCTTTTAAAAAGTATCAGGTTCCTTCGATTATATCAAGTTCACTACGTTCAGGGTTTTGCCAAAACCAGTCGTAGCCCTCCGTCATTTCAATTAAATATTCAGTAGTATTCAAGCTATGTATTTTGACCTTCGCCAAGGCATAGTGATTGGTAGCTGCTGGATATTTATCTGTAGCATAGATAGATGCGTTGGTTTGGGACATTCGTACTACTATTTTGGCCTTCGTCAAGGGTATGTACGGATGGGTTCAAATTAACCTGGATAATGACGGGTAGAACTTGACATGTGACTTATGATATGTTGGCCTTCGTCAAGGTCATAAGAGCATGGGGCAAAAATCCACATTGGGAATTTCAAAAGAAACTGAAATTTGCAGAGAGATGCATACCATTTTGGAGTTTGATGAATGTTGGTAGGATTCCTTCAACATTATCTTACGATGATATTTTGGATCCCGATCCTACTGTGAGTACTTGCTACTTATCAGGAGATTCGTCACTTAACGATCAATGCTATAAACCAAGTAGGTGCCAAGAAAGGTGTCAGCGGGGTTACGCCCCCAGAGAAAAGAGGTTATTTAATTAAGGAACTTCGCGAAAGCGTTGGAAAACCTCCCTCGAAGTATCGACACTGGCCTGGCTGAACGGTTAAGCAAGTATTGTACGGTGAGAATTGTCCTGGCTAATTCTTCTTTTATGGTTTGAGGAGGGATTCGAGAAACAGTGGGAGCCATTCTGTTTAGATAAATTAAACCACTCTAAACTTGCAAGAGCATCATGCTAATAGTATCTTCTTCTCTCTCTTAAAATTGCAGCGACCCTATGACCACACATAGGTTACATCTAGATAATAATTTGACTGAATCTGACTTATATGACTGGCAAAAGTCTGTCCAGATGTCCATTGCCTATGACAAGCTGGACCACCCTATTGAGGGATATTCCTATTGCTATGGGATTGGGCATTGGCAGAGTGATTGCAGGGCTTTAGAAGCCAGTAGCCAGGATACGAAGCATGTTGTGGCTTCGACTTCGGGTGTGTTTATGATAGAAAACTGTATGTCAGTTAACCCTACTTCCTGGGTATTAGATACCGGATCAGGAACTCACATCTGTAATTCATTACAGGCTCTGAGAAAACGTAGGGTTATCGGGATAGGAGATATGACCCTCACAGTTGCTAACGGAATGAGCATGAACGCTGAATCCGTAGAGGAATATCATCTTGGGATGACAACTGGGCAGATATTGATTCTGCGTAACTGTTTTTATGTACCAGGTACGACTTGTAATATCATATCTGTACCCTTACTTTGTAAAGAAGGATATGATTTTACTTTTACAAGAGATGTGGTTCACATCCACCTAAATCAAGATTTGATTGGGTCAGGTACATTAGAGAACGGAATATACGTATTAAATCAAGCTCAGATTTTCAGTGTCCAGAACACACTTAAAAGAAAGTCTCCGGAAACAAATCAGGCTTTCTTATGGCATTGTAGACTAGGTCACATCAATGAGAGAAGATTAAAAAAGTTACATAGAGAGGGATACTTGGATCCGTTCGAGTATCAGTCTTATGCCACTTGTGAATCTTGTCTCATGGGAAAGATGACAAAGACTCCGTTCACTGGACACGGAGAAAGAGCAAGCGAGCTCTTAGGACTCATACACAGTGATGTGTGTGGTCCAATGTCTACATATGCGCGAGGTGGTTATTCCTACTTCATTACTTTTACGGATGATTTTCTCTAGGTATGAATATGTCTTCTTAATAAAGCATAAATCCGAGGCCTTTGAGAAATTCCAAGAATACAAGAATGAAGTGGAAAAACAAACAGGCAAAAGTATAAAGACACTGAGATCTGATCGAGGTGGTGAATACTTAAGTGCCGAGTTCCTGGGTTACTTAAAAGAGAATGGAATTCTCTCTCAGCTTACTCCTCCATACACACCACAACATAACGGTGTATCAGAAAGGACGAATCGAACCCTATTGGATATGGTTCGTTCCATGATGAGTAAAGCTGAGTTACCGCGATTTTTCTGGGGTTATGCACTAGAATCAGCTGCATATCTTTTGAACAAGGTTCCAACCAAAACTGTGCCTACCACACCATATCAGATGTGGAGTGGGAAGAAACCCTGTCTTCAGTACCTAAAGACATGGGGTTGTCCAGCTTTTGTAAAAAAGCAGCATCCGGACAAGCTCGAGGCACGCTCAGTACTGTGTAAGTTTGTGGGGTACCCAAAGAACTCCAGGGGGTATTTTTTCTATTACGCAGAGGAACAAAAGATTTTTGTTTCTCGTAATGCCCATTTTCTAGAATATCGATTTTTAGAAAAGGAAACTAGTGGGAGCGAAATAGAACTGGAAGAAATTCCAGAAACACAAACTACAACTGAAAGTTTGGTAGAACCAGAAGTTCAAGAAGAACAGGATATCCCGATGCCACTCCGCAGGAGTAGTAGGCAATCTCATCCGCCCGAGAGATACTACGGTTTTCTCATAGACGGGGATAGAGAGGATTGCACTATTGAATATGATGAGCCTACTAGCTTCCAGCAAGCCATTCAGAGCGGTGACTTTGTAAAATGGCTAGATGCAATGCGGACCGAAATGGAGTCCATGTACACCAACAAAGTATGGACTTTGGACATTGCTCCAGATGGGGCAAAACCCGTAGGATGCAAATGGATCTTCAAAAAGAAGATTGGTGTAGATAGACAGGTTGAAACCTATAAAGCTAGACTTGTTGCAAAGGGTTTCCGTCAAAGACCTGGTTTGGACTATGACGAAACTTTTTCTCCAGTAGCTATGCTTAAATCTATTCGGGTCCTTCTTGCTATTGCTGCCTTCCACGATTATGAAATCTGGCAGATGGACGTAAAGACGGCCTTTCTAAATGGAAATTTGGAAGAAAGCGTCTCTATGGATCAGCCAGACGGATTCATTCAGAATAGGAGCAGCGGTAAAGTATGCAAGTTACTTAAGTCCATTTATGGACTAAAGCAGGCATCGCGGAGTTGGAACATCTGTTTTGATGATGCTGTCAAAGAATTTGACTTTATCAAAAATCCAGATGAACCATGCATATACAGTAAGATTGTAGGGAGAGCTGTAGTATTCCTCGTCTTGTACGTGGATGACATTCTCCTAATAGGAAATGATATTCCTATATTACAGTCAGTCAAAAGATTCTTGTCACATAAATTCTCCATGAAAGACTTGGGTGATGCCACCTACATTCTGGGGATCCGGATCTATCGTGATAGATGAAAAAGGATATTGGGACTTTCACAGTCCAGGTACATAGACACCATAGTGAAGAGATTCAGTATGGATGATTCTAAGCGCGGTAACCTACCGGC
Organism: Agapanthus africanus; assembly: GCA_030015575.1. Classification (NCBI taxonomy): domain Eukaryota; kingdom Viridiplantae; phylum Streptophyta; class Magnoliopsida; order Asparagales; family Amaryllidaceae; genus Agapanthus; species Agapanthus africanus. The sequence goes on along the minus strand of JASDDO010000016.1, from coordinate 265,448,770 downwards.
TTGTCACGGAATCACCCTCTCCAAAGAGATGTCTCCCAAGACTGATTTGGAAAGGGATCGCATGTCAATTATACCCTACGCTTCTGCGGTAGGCTCTATAATGTATGCGATGTTATGTACCAGACCAGATGTAGCATACACATTGAGCGTAGTAAGCAGGTATCAAGCAAACCCAGGGGAGAAGCACTGGATAGCAGTAAAGAACATTCTCAAGTACCTAAGGAGGACTAAGGAGATGTTTTTGGTATATGGCGGAAAAGACCTTCAGATGGAGGCCTTTACCGACTCCGGCTTCCAGAGTGACAAAGATGACTCCAAATCCATGTCGGGTTTTGTCTTCACCCTCAATAGAGGGGCGGTCTGTTGGAAGAGTTCCAAACAGGAGACCGTTGCAGACTCAACGATGGAAGCAGAGTATATAGCTGCTTGCGATGCCGCAAAAGAAGCAATCTGGATGAAGAAGTTCCTCACAGAACTTCAGGTGGTTCCTACCAGTGTTGATCCAATACCTCTGTATTGTGACAACAACGACGCTATAGCTTTAGCGAAGGAACCCAGGTCCCATCAGAAGTCCAGACACATCTTAAGGCGGTATCACCTGATCAGGGAGATCATAGATCGCCGGGAGATCGAGGTGAAGAGAGTAAAGACGGAGGATAACATTGCTGATCCATTCACAAAGGCCATTCCTCAGACGCAGTTCGAGAGTCTATTCGAGATGATAGGTCTACGATATGCCAGCTCATGGCCCTAGTGCAAGTGGGAGATTGTTAGTGTATATGCCATAGAGGCCATTATTGTATCATACTAGATTGTATATTACTTAATGGAAGCTTGGGATATTCACAGTTATATATATACAGTCTTGCTAAAATGGTAGTATGCTACTTGGTTTGTGTCTACTTTAATATGTGCATATGTTTCTTGTAACGTATCACTTATACATATTAGTAGAGCCCATTGGATCTTTGCTTGATTACCAGCGTCGTGATGGCAATCACACTAGTGGGAGCTGGGTAGTCTGTAAGCAACATCCCATACAGGTCCCTGGTCGTTGGATTATCGAGATAGGGCATCGATATTCCGGAGTAGACTAAGTGTATACGCTTCTCATCCCAGTGAGGGAGATGGTCTGTCCCACAGCCATCAGTACGTCGTACTAGAGATAGTATACAGGTGCTCGTTAGGTTACGGGTACACCGGACAGGACTCGCCGAGGAACTGATTGCTTGGTATTATACCCATCGTCAGTTATCAGTTCCCAGGTGACATGAGTACAGCATAGTCCGCAGACTTGACACTGCTGCTTCGCCTCGAGTGTGTCCCACTGTTCTTAGATTGCTACCCTACCACGGCTCAAAGGAGTCGTGCAAACAGGTAGCAGTTGGGTGCAGTCCCGAGCACTTGGAGGCAGTGGCGGTTAGATAGGATTCGTCTCTCCCGGTATTGGGAGTTGATATCGCACTGTGTCAGAGAGCCATTACGCAAAGTCCCTGGCCAGGGCAAGCGAGATATACTGGTAGGTTCCAGTAGCTTCTCAGGGTGTAATGGGCTTCGCTCCAACACGACTTATACAGCTATTAGGGGACTGACGCTTGCCGCCCCCTAGGCTTGATATGCGATAGTCTTAGACGAACAGACCGGACTGTACGGAGATTGTCACATCAGGCTCAGTAGGGGTTCGAGATGGTTTTCCTCATCGGCCTTCTTATCGACAACTACCTGGGGACCGTTACGTACAGCTAGTACCGCTTGCGGTCTGTGGTTAAACCCACTGCCAGCGTAGTAGTCGAGTCTTTAGAGTCCCACACAGAGATATCCCAAACCCAGGCGAAAAGATATAGGGGTCGTATGGTTTTACGACAAAGGTTCGGACGCATACGTGTTTGATCGCACGTACGACATTCGGACAGTTTTTACTAGCCGGCTTTGGTTTAAGCCTGTTTCTATTATCAGGTTATTGGATTAATACAGTCTAAAGTTTTTCCGTGTTTTCACGGATGAGAGGGGCGTTCTCGTAATTTTCCGAGAAGCTTCTAGAAGGATGTGACATAAAGAGAGAGGTGGCATTTTCATTTATTGAATTAGTGACTCATTGTGAGTGATTCATCATGTCATTAAAGCATCATTTATTGCTTAATGACTCACATGATGAATCACACACTTGATTAAATGAAACATGATGAATATTCACTTATTATTGATTTTCTTTCTTATTCTTTATGTTTCATATATATCAAGTGAGAAGCTTTATATAATATCATTATCATCTTCTCACTCTCTCTCTTCAAGTTCTCTCTCCTTCACCAAACCCTAATCCTACCCTCATGAGTTGAGAACAAGGATTAGGAAAGACTAATTACTCCATAACCAATCTCTACATCACCTTAGCTACTCTATTTAGCAACTAGTGAAACTAAGTAACCTCAAGTTTAGAGGTTATAGCTTGGATTAGGGTTCTCGGGTGGATCGTCTATCACGGAAGAAATCCGAAGAGGGCGTGGAGATCCAAAGAGGCCGTAGAGAACATCAAGACGAAGGACTAGAACCGTTTGGTATAATCCCTTCGCATAGTAGATTAAAACTCTAAAGCTTTTGTTAAAACTTGTATAGCAAACGATTCGTACGGTTAATCGATGTTTGATCATAGAACTTGATTGTTATTCATATTTCCGCCTCCCAACAAGTATTGGGGTGTTGAACATCGACTTACATAAAGGAGTCGTGCAAACAGGTAGCAGTTGGGTGCTGTCCCGAGCACTTGGAGGCAGTGGTGGTTAGACAGGATTCGTCCCTCCCGGTATTGGGAGTAGATATCGTGCTGTGTCAGAGAGCCATTACGCAAAGTCCCTGGCCAAGGCAAGCGAGATTTGCTGGTAGGTTCCAGTAGTTTCTCAGGGTGTAATGGGCTTCCCTCCGACACGACTTATACCGCTATTAGGGGACTGACGCTTGCCGCCCCCCTAGGCCCGATATGCGATAGTCTTGGACGAACGGACCGGACTGTATGGAGATTGTCACATCAGACTCAGTAGGAGTTCGGATGGGTTTTCTCATCGGCCTTCTTATCGACAACTACCTGGGGACCGTTACGTACAGCTAGTGCCGCTTGCGGTCTGTGGTTAAACCCACTGCCAGCGTAGTAGTCGAGTCTCTAGAGTCCCACAAAGAGAGTTTCCTATTCCAGGCGAAACGATATAGAGGTTGCATGGTTTTGCGACAAAGGGTTCGGACGCATACGTGCGTTTACGCGCGTACGACTTTCGGACAGTTTTTACCAGTCGGCTTTGGTTTAAGCCAGTTACTGGTATCCGGTTATTGGATTTTTTCAGTCTAAAGTTTTTCCGTATTTTTGCGGATTTGAGGGACGTTCTCGTAATTGTACGAGAAGCTTCTAGAAGATGTGACTAAGGAGGTTACTTTGGATAAGATTGTGAGTCATGAGAGTGATTCATCATTATCATTATTGCACCATAAATGATAATGACACATGCTTAATGAATCACCTCTTTTCATTTATGAAGCATGCTTATTCATTTCTATTATTCATTATTCTAAAATAAGAATGCTTCATAATATATTATGATACACTCACTATCTCATCTCATTATCATTATCATATTCTCTCTCCTCAAGCTCTCATCTTCAAGAGACTAATCCTTAATCCTCATGGGTTGAGATCAAAGGATTAGTTAGACTTAAACATCCATTACCTTCGCTCTATATCATCCTTTCTTCTTTGATTAGCAATCAAAGTAGATTAGTTACCTCAAGTTAGAGGCGTAGCTTGGTGTTTTGCTCTCGGGTGGATCGTCTACTACCTAGAGAAGGTCGAGGAGAACAAAGGAGGACACAAAGACGAAGGACCGGTTTCATTAGGTATAATCCCTAAACACAATTGATAAGAAACTCTTTGTGTACGGTCATTTATAGTTTAGCTTCGATTCAAGCGGTTAGTCGATGTTCGTTCTTTAAACATGATAGTTTTTGAAAATTCCGCCTCCCCACAAGTACTGGGGTGTACTACATCGACTTACAGTGATATCAGAGCCTCGCTAAACAATAAATAACTTAATTGCAAATTTGTACGAATTTCGAACGGAAAAACGAAGCCGAAAAACCCTAATTCTGTCAAGTTTCTGTCGAAGTTAAAACGATGTCCAAAAATTTTTCAGGTGCGTTCAGAGAGCTTGAAAAGACACCAGTAGAACACCCAAGAAAAATAGGCCCCTGAATCGCCTAACTCGCCGTGGAACCGCGGCCTCAGCCTACTGAGTCGCCGCGCTTCCGCCGCCGAGTTGGCGAGTCAGGGACCCAATTTTCTTCTGTTGCTTCTCTGTGTAATTAGGGGTTTTCTGGAATATTTTAATTTTGCTCAGGTTTCCAGTATACAGAGCAGATTTTGGAGCAATATTAAAGATGTTTAATCGATCGAAATTGTACAGTATTTGCATATTGGATTATATCTGTGATTGTTTAATGTGTTCGTAAACCTCCCCCAACTGCTAGTATGTCGGTTGGCAGGGGGTTGCACATTTCTGAAATGGTTATATCTGTTTGTGCATATAAACTGTATTGGACTGTTGTGGTGTTTAGCCGGGGTTTAGCAATGGGTTATTGTTTAATTCATTTGTTGTAATCTTATTTTGCGGGGCACATCCAGGTTGCGGTTGTAGCCACCGTTGTATTATTTCATTTTACTGTTTTTGCTCCTAGGACTGACCCAAGGTGGGGTACACAAACTGCCGGGTGGGTAGTTTGCCGTACCCGTAGGGGTCGAGGGTGGGGTAACGGCTATTCATCACAACTGTGTAATCTGTCTTTTCTTGCAGGCTCAAAAGAAATACAGATTGCTTGCAAATCTAATATTGTTTATCTGTGTTCTGGAATGAATATCATTGCGTTAGACGAATGTAAAATATCTATATATATTGTAGCTATTTAGACGTCACTTATGTTTTACACCCGCACTAGCCCAGCCCCCGCTCTGTCGTTAGTTAAGTAACCTAACGAGTGATGACGGGACCCCGTGGCGAATGCGGATGGCATAAGAGGACGTTGTATTTTCGTTGTTTTCTGCAATGATAGGTTAATGATGGGACGCATTATCTTTAATGCAAAGAAAATAAACCAAAGTTTTAATCGTTGGAACAATTTAAAAGAAACCACTCGGTTATTTTTAAAAACAGATATTTTTAAACGCGGAGCTTTAACCACTCCTTTTAAAAGCTATCAAGTTCCTTCGGTTATATCAAGTTCACTACGTTCACGGTTTCGCCAAAACCAGTCGTAGCCCTCCGTCATTTCATTTGGGTATTCAGTAGTATTCAAGCTGTGCATTTTGGCCAAAGTCAAGGCATAGTGTTTGGTAGCTACTGGGTTTTCATTTGTTGCATAAGATAGATGAGTTGGTTTGGGACAGTCGTATTACCATTTGACCAAAGTCAGGGGTATATACGGATGGGTTCAAATTGACAAGATAATGACGGGTAGAACTTGACATGTGACTTATGACACTTTGACCAAAGCCAAGGTTATAAGAGCATGGGGCAAAAACTTATATCGGGAATTTCTAAAGAAACTGAAATTTGCAAAGAGATGCATACCATTTTGAGTTTGATGAATGTTGGTAGCATTCCTACAACATTATCAGACGATGATATTTGGATCTCGATCCTACTGTGAGTATATGCTACTTATCAGGATATTCGTCACTTAACGATCAATGCTATAAACCTAGTAGGTGTCCAGAAAAGTGTCAGCGGGGTTACGCCCCCAGAGAAAAGAGGTTATTTAATTAAGGAACTTCGCGAAAGCGTTGGAAAACCTCCCTCGAAGTATCGACACCAGCCTGGCTGAACGGTTAAGCAAGTATTGTACGGTGAGAATAGTCTTGACTAATTCTTCTTTTATGGTTTGAGGAAGGATTCGAGAAACAGTGGGAGCCTTCCAGTTTATATAAACTAAAAACCACTCTAAACTTGCAAGAGCATCATGCTAAAGAGTTTTCTTCTCTCTCTCCTAATTGCAGCGACCCTGAAAATGACTGGACTTAAGTTACTTTTAGAGAAAAATATACTGACGGGGCCAAACTATAAAGATTGGCTGCGGAATGTCAAAATGGCTTTGACCTATGACAAACTGGGGTACGTCCTCACCGCTACGGCACCTGCTGTCCCTGGTCCCAAATCCAGCAATGCGGATAAGGAAATCCGCAAAACCTGGGATTTAGATTGCGCGAAAGCCAAGTGAATCGTGCTTGCCTCGATGAACAATGAACATCAGAGGAGGCACGAGGATATGGACCTTGATGGCATATTTCTCCATACAAAGGAACTTTATGGAGAGCAATCTCGTATAGCAAGATACGAGACCTCAAAGAACTTGTTTCGAGCGAGGTTGGCTGTCGGGTCATCAGTAGGAGAACATGTCCTAAAGATGATCGGCTACATAGAAGAGCTCGCAGACCTTGGGACGACTTTGGATAATGAGCTCTATACAGACCTTATTCTCCAGTCCCTTCCTCACACCTACGCCCAGTTTATCCTGAACTTCAATCTTCAAAGAAAAGAAGTTGAACTTCCGGAACTCCTGAACATGTTAAGGAGCGCAGAGGGCACCTTGAAGAATTCAAGAGAAACACCCGCTATGTTTGTTGGCGGTACATCTTCTTCCGGGTCCAAGGCTAGGGCCAAAGGAAGGAAGAAGAAGGCCGCACCCAGACCTAGAGGAGGTGTTAGTAAGGTGCGAGGGAAGGGAAAGAAAAAGACTGCAGTACCGATAGTAGGCCAGGATGAGTGCTTCCATTGTCACAGGAAAGGGCACTGGAAGAAGGATTGCAAGGCGTGGAACGCCAAGAACCAGGAACCGAAGCAAGCTATGGCTTCGACTTCAGGCACTGAGAAACCGTAGAGTGCTGAAGGTAGGTGATATGACCCTAAAGGTTGCTAACGGAGCTAGCGTGGGGGCTGCGTCCGCCGGGGACAATCACCTAGGATTGACGAGTGGACACATTTTGGTTTTACATAACTGTTATTTTGTACCAAGCTTAACGTGTAATATCATATCAATTTCCTTGTTATCAAATAAAGGTTATGATTCACGTTTGTAAGAGATGTTGTCAACATCCACCTAAATCATGGTTTGATTGGGTCAGGTACACTAAATAACGGAATATATGTTTTAAACCAACTCCAAATTTTCAATGTCCAGAACACACTAAAAAGAAAGTCTCCAGATTTGAATAAAGCTTTCTTATGGCATTGTAGACTGGGTCACATCAATGAGAGAAGGTTGACTAAGTTGCATAGAGAAGGATATTTGGACTCGTTCGAATATCAATCTTATGACACTTGTCAATCTTGTCTCAAAGGAAAGATGACAAAGACTCCATTCACTGGACAAGGAGTAAGAGCGAGCGAGCTGTTAGGACTCATACACAGTGATGTATGTGGTCCAATGTCTACACATGCGAGAGGTGGTTTTTTCTACTTCATTACTTTCACGGATGATTACTCAAGATACGGATTCATTTATCTGATGAAACATAAATCCGAGGCTTTTGAGAAATTCCAAGAGTATAAGAATGAAGTAGAAAACCAAACCGGCAAAAGTATAAAGACACTTAGATCTGATCGAGGTGGTGAATACTTGAGTGTCGAGTTCCTAGGTTACCTAAAAGAGAAAGGAATTCTCTCTCAGCTTACTCCTCCGTACACTCCACAGCATAACGGTGTATCGGAGAGACGGAATCGAACCCTATTGGATATGGTACGATCCATGATGAGTAATGCTGAGTTACCGCGATCTTTCTGGGGTTATGCGCTAGAATCAGCGGCATATCTTCTGAACAGGGCTCCTACCAAGACTGTGCCTACCACTCCATATCAGATGTGGACTGGGAAGAAACCCCATCTTCAGCATATGAAGATTTGGGGATGTCCAGCTTTTGTTAAAAAGCAGCATGTGGACAAGCTCGAGGCACGATCAGTAAAATGTTTGTTTGTGGGATATCCAAAGAACTCCAAGGGATATTATTTCTATTACGCAGAGGAACAAAAGGTCTTTGTTTCTCATAATGCCCATTTTCTGGAACATCTGTTTTTAGAAAAGGAATCAAGTGGGAGCGAAATAGAACTGGAAGAAATTCCAGAACCACAAACTGCTACTGAAAGTTTGGTAGAACCGGAAGTTCAAGAAGAACAGAACATTCCCGCACCCCTCCGCAGGAGTAGTAGGCCGTCTCATCCGCCTGAGAGATACTACGGTTTTCTCATAGACGGGGATAGAGAGGATTGCATCATAGATGATGACGAACCTACTGACTTCCAGCAGGCCATCCAGAGCGGCGACTCGGTATGATGGCTAGATGCAATGCGGACCGAAATGGAGTCCATGTACACCAACAAAGTATGGACTTTGGACTTTGCTCCAGATGGGGTAAAACCCATAGGATGCAAATGGATCTTCAAGAAAAAGATTGGTGTAGATGGACAGGTGGAAACCTATAAGGCTAGACTTGTTGCAAAGGGTTTTCGTCAAAGACCTGGTTTGGACTATGACGAAACTTTTTCTCCAGTGGCTATGCTCAAATCCATTCGGGTCCTTCTTGCTATTGCTGCCTTCCATGATTATGAAATCTGGCAGTTGGACGTAAAGACGGCTTTTCTGAATGGAAATTTAGAAGAGAGCGTCTATATGGATCAGCCAGAGGGTTTCAATCAGAGTGGGAGCAGCGGGAAAGTTTGCAAGCTGCTTAAGTCCATTTATGGACTAAAGCAGGCATCGCGGAGTTGGAACATCTGTTTTGATGAGACAGTCAAAGAATATGACTTTATCAAAAATCCAGATGAACCATGCATATATAGTAAAGTTGTGGCCAGAAGTGTCGTATTCCTCGTCTTGTACGTGGATGACATTCTATTGATAGGAAATGATATTCCTATGCTACAATCTGTCAAAGGATTCCTGTCACACAGGTTCTCCATGAAAGACCTGGGTGATGCCTCTTACATTCTGGGGATCCGGATCTATCGTGATAGATCCAAGAGGATGTTGGGACTTTCGCAGTCCAGGTATATCGACACTGTACTGAAAAGATTCAGTATGGAAGATTCTAAGCGCGGTAATCTACCGGCTTGTCACGGAATCACCCTCTCCAAAGAGATGTCTCCCAAGACTGATTTGGAAAGGGAACGCATGTCTATTATACCCTACGCTTCTGCGGTAGGCTCTATAATGTATGCGATGTTGTGTACCAGACCAGATGTAGCTTACGAACTGAGCGTGGTAAGCCGGTATCAGTCAGACCCAGGGGAGAAACACTGGATAGCAGTAAAGAACATTCTCAAGTACCTGAGGAGGACTAAGGAGATGTTCTTGGTTTACGGCGGAAAAGACCTCAGGTTGGAGGCCTTTGCTGATTCCGGCTTCCAGAGTGATAAGGATGATTCCAAGTCCATGTCGGGTTATGTCTTTACCCTCAATGGAGAGGCGGTGTGCCGGAGGAGCTCCAAGCAGGACACCGTTGCTGACTCGACGATGGAAGCGGAGTATATAGCTGCTTGCGATGCCGCAAAAGAAGCAGTCTGGATGAAGAAGTTCCTTACAGAACTTCAGGTGGTTCCTACCATAGTTGATCCAATACCTCTGTATTGCGACAACAACGGAGCTATAGCTTTAGCGAAGGAACCAAGGTCCCATCAGAAGTCCAGACACATCTTGAGGCGGTATCACCTGATCAGGGAGATCATTGATCGTCAGGAGATCGAGGTTCGGAGAATTGCTTCAGAAGAGAACATTGCTGATCCATTCACGAAGGCCCTTCCTCAGATTCAGTTCGAGAGGCTACTCGAGATCATTGGTCTACGATATGCCAGTACATGGCCCTAGTGCAAGTGGGAGATTGTTAGTGTTTATGCCCTAGAAGGCCATTACTGTATCATACTAGCTTGTATATTACTTAATGGAAGCTTGGGATATTCACATGTATATAACAGTCTTGCTAAACATGGTAGTATGCTACTTGGTTTTTCTATCTGAACATGTGAGTGTACGTATTGATAGAGCTCTTAGGATCTTGCTTGTCTACCAGCGTTGTGATGGCAGTCACACTAGTGGGGGCTGGGTAGTCTACAAGCACATCCTTATTCAGGTCCCTGGTCGTTGGATTATCGAGACAGAGCATCGATACTCCGGAGTAGACTAGTGTGTACGCTTCTCATCCTAGTTGGGGAGATGGTCTGTCCCACAGCCGTCAGTACGTCGTACTGGAGATAGTATGCAGGTGCTCGTTAGGTTACGGGTACACCGGACTGGACTCACAGGGAACTGTTGGTTGGTTTGATACCAGTCGTCAGTGAGCAGTTCCCAGGTGACATGAGTACAGCGTAGTCCGCAGACTTGACACTGCTACTTCGCCTCGGGTGTGTCCCACTGTTCTTAGATTGCTACCCTACCACGGCTCAAAGGAGTCGTGCAAATAGGTAGCAGTTGGGTGCAGTCCCGAGCACTTGGAGGCAGTGGCGGTTAGACAGGATTCGTCCCTCCCGGTATTGGGAGTAGATATCGTGCTGTGTCAGAGAGCCATTACGCAAAGTCCCTGGCCAGGGCAAGCGAGATTTGCTGGTAGGTTCCAGTAGTTTCTCAGGGTGTAATGGGCTTCCCTCCAACACGACTTATACCGCTATTAGGGGACTGACGCTTGCCGCCCCCCTAGGCCCGATATGCGATAGTCTTGGACGAACGGACCGGACTGTATGGAGATTGTCACATCAGACTCAGTAGGAGTTCGGATGGGTTTTCTCATCGGCCTTCTTATCGACAACTACCTGGGGACCGTTACGTACAGCTAGTGCCGCTTGCGGTCTGTGGTTAAACCCATTGCCAGCGTAGTAGTCGAGTCTCTAGAGTCCCACACAGAGAGTTTCCTATTCCAGGCGAAACGATATAGAGGTTGCATGGTTTTGCGACAAAGGGTTCGGACGCATACGTGCGTTTACGCGCGTACGACTTTCGGACAGTTTTTACCAGTCGGCTTTGGTTTAAGCCAGTTACTGGTATCCGGTTATTGGATTTTTTCAGTCTAAAGTTTTTCCGTATTTTTGCGGATTTGAGGGGCGTTCTCGTAATTGTACGAGAAGCTTCTAGAAGATGTGACTAAGGAGGTTACTTTGGATAAGATTGTGAGTCATGAGAGTGATTCATCATTATCATTATTGCACCATAAATGATAATGACACATGCTTAATGAATCACCTCTTTTCATTTATGAAGCATGCTTATTCATTTCTATTATTCATTATTCTAAAATAAGAATGCTTCATAATATATTATGATACACTCACTATCTCATCTCATTATCATTATCATATTCTCTCTCCTCAAGCTCTCATCTTCAAGAGACTAATCCTTAATCCTCATGGGTTGACATCAAAGGATTAGTTAGACTTAAACATCTATTACCTTCACTCTATATCATCCTTTCTTCTTTGATTAGCAATCAAAGTAGATTAGTTACCTCAAGTTAGAGGCGTAGCTTGGTGTTTTGCTCTCGGGTGGATCGTCTACTACCTAGAGAAGGTCGAGGAGAACAAAGGAGGACACAAAGACGAAGGACCGGTTTCATTAGGTATAATCCCTAAACACAATTGATAAGAAACTCTTTGTGTACGGTTATTTATAGTTTAGTTTCGATTCAAGCGGTTAGTCGATGTTCGTTCTTTAAACATGATAGTTTTTGAAAATTCCGCCTCCCCACAAGTACTGGGGTGTACTACATCGACTTACAAAATACTATTAGAATATTTTCAAAGTACCCATATTGGGAAACTACCCAAATCTAGATCTAAAACTATAGATCTAGTAACCAGAATGTCTGATATTATATCCATATCCTTTGTGGAGAAACAACTGTGTGACGACCACAGTACAACCGATCGTAGTATAGGAATTTTACTTCCTACTCTGTGTATGTCATCCAAATACCAGGACATCACACCCTACTACCTTCTCAACAGATCCATCCCCTATTCTGATGAAGTCAAAGCCATGACTGTCTCATCAAAATTAGATGATTTAATCTCCGCTATATTTGCTCAAGCTTATAAATAGATATAAGCTACTTGTCCACTATGCTTCCGCTGCTCCCACTGACTATGACAATCCTCTGGCAGAATAATATATACGTCCACTTCTAAATCTAGTTTAGAACGACGCTATACATATCCTTCTGCCGGGTCTCATAGTCTGGAACAACAGTAGTGTCAAGTCTGGGTAAACAAGAACCTCCCTGTCACCGTCCTTGAGGCTACAGGAGTACCTCTCGGGTGTTTGAGGTTACCCACCATATCTGCGGAGTGGCTATTGGAATGTCAAAACCTGATTGAATATATAGGTCCTATTGAATTTTCCGTAATCGTTTGCGGTTCTGGAATCACTTCCAGTTCTACCCTACTCCCACTGCTGTTTTCTGAAAAAATCCATTTTAATAAAACTGTGGTGAGTCAAGAACAATATCACTAAGGATCTTCCAGATGGTAGAAATGTCAACCCTCGTCCAAGCCAGGGTCAACCCATAAACTGCCATTACAGAAACGTGCCTTGATCTATCCAGTGTCTGGTTTTAAGCATAAGCTGGACAACTCCCCGTATCTTAACATCGTTAAGATATGAACCATTCTATCTACAATATAGAAATAGAGGCACTAATTTAATTGGAACCGGATTCAAATCATGCAGCTGTCTCCAGTGCATATCGACTTAATAGAGAGAGGTTAATCAACATTACTCAACTTAGGAATCCATCCAATTATGAGTAACCTGAAAGAGAAACAAGTTTCTCAAAAAACATTACTATCATCTGAATACCATTCACAAGAATCTACATCTTCTATCTCTTTGAAGAATCTCGATACTTGTGATACCTGGTTCCCTACTTTATTCTTATACCCACAACTTCTCAAAACTTAGACATTGTATTTCTAGGAAACACTTGTCTAAAAACTAGAGAAGTCATAAGTAAACAGAACATAGTACGAGGACCAACCCCTTTGTCCTGACGGACACTGGACAACATACAATACTCTGTATAAGTCCTCTGAGTTGAATAACTCAAAACCTGTGCATCGCAGGTTGAAAACTGTATCCAGGCGATTTCCTCAAATATCACCAATTACAACGAATTCCGATATAATGAGGATGATCACCTAATTCCCAATAACTTACTCCCCCTCATCATCTGTAAAACCATACAGATATGAGAATAAAACCTGGTAAATACATACCCTGGAGTAAGTATCTAATCGGGAAATCAATTTTCCTTTAACAATGCACTGAAACATGAAAATGTTTCGTAGGGGTATCCTGGTATTCATAGTAATGCCTCTTCCATAATCCAATTCATGACCTTAACCGTATATTTTATTGCCATCTCTCCAAATCCCTTTATTTGTCTTTATTCATTACCTTCTGTACACCATCGTTAGGATAAATGGTTTTCTTCCTTCCCTACCGTTCGGCACCAGCCTATGGTTTGGAAGAAGACTATCCAGTAAGCATAATAGGTGTACCCTCCTAAACCCAGGAGTACTCGCAATTTGAGAGAAGGTGATGATAAAAGACAACTGAATAATACCTTATTCTATTTCTCCCGAACTGGGGAAAAAAGCAAAGGTCAAATAGGAGTGGCGATGAAGTACGTGGTTTAGGTCGTGAATGATAACAGTCACAATTTACTTTGCCATCTTTCTAATCTCTTTAGTTATTATCTTCTGTACACCCTACTTAGGCTAATTGGTTTTCTTCATTCCCTACCTTTCGGCACCAGCCTATGGTTTGGAATAAGACTATCCAATAAGCGTAATAGGTGTACTCTCCTAAACTAAGGAGCCCTCGCAACCTGAGAGAAGGTGATAATAAAAGACAACTGAATAAACCAATTCTATTTCTCCTAAACCTGGATCCATCCTCGAAGAAGTCCCTTCGAGTTCGTATATAACCATATGATGGATCTATCCAATGGAAGTGGATATCCGTAGTAATACGGGGTGTTTTGAGAAATGCAAAGGGTAAAAGAAGGAGTGGCAATGACTTATGCAACTTAGACAATCCAAAAGCCAGTATTTTAAGAAGGTTCGGTCAATCTTGGTCACTGAGTCATAGTCTAGGGTCGGTCAAAGGTCGCTTCCAAAAAGAGAGAGAGAAAAGAAACACTCTGCGTGCACTCTAACCTAGATCGGAATGGTTATCAATTTATCTAATCAGGAAACCTCCCACTGTAATCTCAAATTCTCCTCCAAACCTGAAAGAAGAATTAGTCGGGATCACCCGAAGAGTAGACCAACTCATCAGTGAGAATCGGGATCCAACTATCATCGCATGATAACTTGATGGAAGCCACTCAAGTTATCACACTCCAGAAGGTATGCGCATGCCTGGCAAGTTTGCTGTATGTTTGAAACTCCCGATGTAATTTTTACCTCATGCTCTTATGACCTTGACTTTAGTCAACAAATCATAAGTCACATGTCAAGTTCTACCCGTCATTATCCAGGTTGATTTGAACCCACCCGTACATACCCTTGACTTTAGTCAACAAGGTAATACGACTATCCCAAACCAATGCATCTATCTATGCAACAGATGAATACCCAGCAACTACCAAACACTATGCCTTGACTTTAGTCAACAAACATAGCTTGAATACTACTGATCATCCATAAGATACGATGGAGGGCTACGACTGGTTTTTGGCGAAAAACCTTTAACGTAATGAACTTGATCTCGTTGAAGGAACGTGATAGCTTTTTATAAAATATAGTGACGAAAACCTTTTGCTAAAGAGGTCATTCCCGGTGAAGGGATCTCGGCTCTTTCCTCGTGGAATGAGGTGCAGGATATTCCAACTGAATACCGCGATGCAAAGCAATTTGTAATCGACTATATTGAAGTTATTACCCTGACGTAAACTTCTGCCCAAGGGGTCACTCCCGGTGAAGGGATCTCGGCCCTTGCCTCGTCGAATGAGGTGCAGGATATTCCAACTGAATACCGCTATGCAAAACAAAAGGAAATATCTTTGTAATAACACCTTTTAAAATTTGTTCCAACAACATCAAATATAGGTTTGTTTTATCCTTGCATTGATAAGAATCAATGTAGTCCTATCAATCAATCACACCAGAAGAGAACGAAAATATAATGTACGTATATGCCATCCGCATTCGTCACTGGGTCCCGTCATCAGCCGTTAGGTTACTTAACTAATGACAGAGCGGGGGCTGGACTAGCACGGGTGTAAAACATATACAACATCGAATAGTATATACCAATATACAATAATCGCTCCAGGCGTGATAATATGCAACATTACAGAAAAGTAATAAGCATCACAGAACAATACAGATAATCTGGGATTCCCGGGTTTCACAGAGCCGCTGCTGAAACCCGATGTTCCCCTGGTCGTGTGGATAGCCTGTGCAATGAAAACTAGACCCCTACGGCTGCGGCAATTACCCGCCAAAACCTGAAGCGAGGTAGTCCCCACAGCATAGTGAATGGAACACCCGGCACTTCACGGAATCCGGTAAATCTAGCACCCCTCCTTGGGTCAATCTGTACCCCCTACGAGTGCGGCGAATAGTCTGCCAATTCTAGAGTGAGGCCCCTTTGCCTCTCAAAGCCATGAGATAAGGACCCGTTGCCCTCCAGAACCCGGCTATCCGTGCACTCCGTCGCGGGATAAACCTAGTACAGAAATAAAAATATGTACAACGGGTACATCGACCTCAACCCGGTAGTGCCCCAAAAGAATAATATACAAACAGGCAGTGACGGCAGTCCACATGTTGGACGCTCGCCCCGCAATATCAAATGTACAAATAAATCCAAACTGCACAATCATTGCACCCTGCTATCCACCACGACAAATCCGCAACATCACAGCACAACACAGAACATCAACGCGAATGTCACGTTCGCAAACCCGTCTAAAAGAACTAAAGCAATTAGACGCGGTTTACCCCTCAAATGACATTCTCGGTCGGAGATATAAAGTAAGTACTTTAAACTAACACGTTTAAATTTCGATCGACAAAATTTCCCAAAGTGGGCCCCACAAACATCTGCTGTACAGTAACAAAAACTGGGCCCAAAAGAACAGTACCAGAAACCACAATTTCCAACAAATAAACAGCAGAAGAAAAATGGCCAAGTGAGTCACCAAGACGGCCGTGGTTCCGCGGCGGTACGGTCGAATCACTTGATCTTTTTTCTTCTGTAATCTTATAAAAGCCTGCTTGATTTTCTGGTATGGTCAAAATGATTTTTAGACAAAGTTTAAAATCGACAGAAACTTTAACCCTGGAATTTGCGGTTTTCGAAAATCTGTTCGATCGATGTTTTAAACGCGTTAGCGCAAGTTAGTAAAGCTTAATGGCGAGGCTCTGATACCACTGTAAGTCTACGGTAGCGCCCCGGCTGTCTAACAGATGCCAAATGCGGAACAAAAACTTTTTACAACTGGCGCTATCGCGTACTATAACCCGGATCTGCCATTAAAGCTAAACTAACAAACTACAAAGTGGGTAGAAATGTTATACCGAACGATCCGAGTTCTTCGGTCTTCAACCATCATCCTACGCTTTGTTGCGGCTGCTCCGATCTCCTGAATCTCCAGTCTTCTCATCCAGGTGGCACCACGTCGACGGATCTTTAAACGGGCTCCCGCCTCTGAACCGAGGCAACTCGGTCGTCAAGTTTGCTAGAAGAGACGACCAAGATGATGTAGAGAATGAGTAGAACACTTTGTCTCGATTCATCCAAAGTCACGGACGAACGGTTAATGAAGTTGCCATTTGAATCGGGTAAATGAGAAGTTGGTATATGAAACTATCATGAACCACAACTAAAATCTTTTTCCAAATCAACAACCTTAACTTTCCACCATGGGGTGGCCGACCACATATATGGAGGGGAGAGGTGAGTGTAGGAGGGGGGAGAGTGACCATAACATTAATGAAGAAATGAGTCATCTAAACACCTAGTATGAACACAATTAATGAAACAATGATTCATAACACATAGTCATCAACACATAAATGTTCCATTAATGCACTAAGCCACCTCACTATCCTAGTCACCTACATGAAGCATCCACACACATGACTCACCCAATGATTCACCCTCAAGAAGAAAAGATAAATCCGTATTTAACCGAATGTTAAAGACGGGTGATAGAAAACTGGAAACTGACAACTTCCAAAAGCGATCCCGAAACGGATTTCAGGATAACCCCGTATCAGTATAAACATACCCGCATTTGTATTACGACCGAATACAAATGCAACTGAGACAAAGATATTATATCTACACAGTATAATACTCGGATCCGGCTTAAACCAAAGCCTACCAGTATTATCTGCCCGAAATATGACACGTGCGTAAACGCACGTGCATTTTCCGAACCTTGCCATAAAAACCATACGGCCTCTACAACGTTTCGCCCGAACTTGGGAAACGGTCTGCGGGGGACTCTAATGACTCATCAACACACTGGCACTAGGTATAACCTCTAGCACGTCAGAGGTACAAGCTGTACGTAACGGTTGCCTATGTATTGATTGGAAGGGAAGCTGACGAGCGAAATCATCCATAAACCCTACTGAGCCTAACAATGACAATATACATACAGTCCAGTCCGTTTGTCTATGAGTATCGCATATCGGCCTAGGGCCTGATAACGTAAGACCCCCAATAGCAGTATAAGTCGTGTCGGAGTGTAGCCCAAAAACACCCCGAGATACTACTGGAGTACCTACCAGTAAATCTCCTGCTTCGGCCGAGGGCTATATGTAATGGCTCTCCTAGACACATCACGATCTCACCCCTAATACCGGGAAATATGAATCCCCTGCCGATCCGCTCACTTGCCTCCATGTGGCTCGGGTTTGTACCCAAAAAAAGACCTGTTTGCACGACTCCTTTGAGCCGTGGTAGGGTAGAAATCAAAGAACAGTGGGAACTCACACGAGACTAATGATGACCTTAGGTCGATGAACTAACCTGTACACATGTCACCGGGGAACTGCTATATGACAATATGTATAATACCAACTAGCATGTTCCCGGCGAGTCCTGTCCGGTGTACTCATAACCTAATGAGCACCTGTATACATCTTAGGTGATCCTACTGACACCAGTGGCTTGTGAGACCGGACACCGCCCCTCGTCGGGGTCTCGACTGTATACACTAGTCTACTCTGGAGTATCGATGCCCTGTCTCGAAACTCCCACGACTAGGGACACTTTAAGGATGTCCTTATAGACCCCAGCTCCCACGTATATGATCGCCATCATGCTGCTGGTTGTCAAGAAAGAATTCTATGGGCTATATCAATATGCAATAGCGAACTAAAGCATGTATACGATGATAAAGATAAACCAGATAGCATACTATCATCTCGATAAAGACTGTCATATCGGTATAGTTCCACCCTCAATCATTGCAATCACGTACCTGCGATCCAATAATTGACTTTGAGGGCACTATCTCCAATATACTCAAGTGTTGAGTTTTCTGGGATGTATTGGGAACTCATTGATTCGATCGGAAAGTTTAACTTCGTTTAACTTTTCCTGGTAATTTAGAACGTGTTAAAAAGTTCGAACGGATATCAATAACTCACTTTTTCCCCTGTCGGAAAAATTCCAAGTGTTGTATTTTTCCTTAGTTTAAGAACGTTCTAAGTCATGCAAGTAACGCGGTGGACCCTCTAGAAGAACACAAACCTTAACTTGATTATGTGACCGTCTGAACCGTCTCTAAACCTTAGGGTTTGGGGCAGTACGGCGTTGCCACATGTGAGGCGTTGGTTTGACCCTTCTACGGCTGGACCATTGGTACTGTGGCATGTGGTGGATGTTTTTTAAACTAATTTCAAGTGTTGAGAATTATTTAGGAAAACTTGGGTGTTTGATTATTCGATCGGAAAGTTTAACATTGTCTATTTATCTGGATTGTGATACAATATTTGGAATCCACAAGTAGTTATGAGATAACTAATTTGAATGTTATAAATCTAGCAGTTTAGTCTCATTTGATCGGTTGCCACGGGATTTTGATGTGATCAAAAGACCGTCGCAATCACGTAGCGTACGCGGATACTTGCCGGGTAAACTTGATAGATAGACACGCCCCATAGCCCCGTCCAAGTGACTATAGGATAACCCCGTTGCCAAAAGCATCCGTTCGGGTGCTCGCGGCAGCGGTGTTCCGCCTTAGTGCACTTTATCGATGGCAACGGGGGTGCGGCCTTCTACTAAAGTTTCCGACGAGCATGCGATTTGAATGTCGGGAATCTTGTTGAATTGCCCGACTAGATATTGAAAAGTTTTTTCGATATTGAGACTAAAATGCTGGGTTTATAATTGTTAGGCATGCGATGTCTAAGGAATTCATTTGGTTAGGCATGCGATGTCTAAGTAGGCTGCGGATTCCAACTGTCGTAGTTTTACACTTTCTTTTCTGTGACCGTAAGCGTAGTATGTGGTATATCGCCGGCTCCATTGCTATACATCAACGACAATCGGGATACGCATACTTGCTTACGTTGATGATATGAGATATTATGTGTTGCTGTGATATGTTGTATTGGATCGTCGTGTTCCGAATAGCCGGGGTTTTATGTGAGATGAGGGTTTTCTTTTTCATTCATGTAAAATTCATTTGTATGTAATATTCTTTTATTAGGGCACTTCCGGGTTGAGGATGATGTCACCATTGTATATTATTTACTTTTCCGCATTAGGTAGACCCAAGGCGGGGAGCACAAGTAACCGGGTCCTAGGGTCCAGTAGGAGACCATCTCGAGGAGTCGAGACCAGGTCTCCTAACCTTAGAATTGGCAGTGTTGCTTGCCGCTCTCGTAGGGGTCTAGGGATGTGGGTTTGGCTATTCATCACGACTGTGGAATCCGTGTTTTATACAGGCTCGTATTAAAATACAGACATCCTAGTATATCCAATATTTCATATATTTTCTTCTGCTGCAATGTTCTGTGATGAGATCATATTACTGCCTTAGACGAATGTTTATATTATATATATGGGATATATGTTATATTGCAGATTTCGTTTCAAATATGATGCTTGTGAAGCATAATAAAATGGGACTTCATTAATTAGATTAATGAAACTAAAAGAAACCTAAAGATGTTGTAGAAACTTGTTTAAAAACTGGTAGCTCTAGTTCTTGCTTTGCATAGCGGTATTCCTTGTAGAATATCCAGCACCTTTTTCGATAAGGAAAGAGCCGAGATCCCTTCACCGGGAGTGACCTCATTAGCGAAACTAGAAGATGCTACAAACACGGTTTGTCTTTTGATTGCTTCTATAGTTTTTGCTTTGCATAGTGGTATTTGCGAAATATCCTGCACCTTATTCGATAAGAAAAGAGCCGAGATCCCTTCACCTGGAGTGACATCTTTAGCGAAACTAGAAAAGCCTCAAAAACACTCCTTTTATAAAATTCACTCGATTCTACAACGATATGAAGTTCATTACGCAAAGGGTTTTCTTAAAAACCTGTCGTAGCCCTCCGTTATTTCAGATAAGTAATATTTAGTATTCGTGCTGCGTTTGTTGACTTAGTCAAGGCGTAGTGTGCGGTAGTTGATTAGTGTTTATCTGCAAAGCATATGATGCGATTGGATTAGGGTAGTCGTGCGACCTTGTTGACTTAGTCAAGGGTCATGCGGGTGGGTTTAATTCAATCGGGAAATGACGGGTTGAACTTTACTTGCGGTCTATGGTTTGTTGACTTAGTCAAGGTCATAGATCGCTTGGGGCAAAATATTATTGGGAGTTTCAAGAGTTGAAATTTGCAACGAGATTGCATACCTTCTATGAGATAGTTGGATGCCGATACCCGCTGCGAGTAAGAGTTACTCCTGGGAGAGTTTTACACATTACAATTAGCCGATCAAGTAGGTGTCTAGAAAGGTGTTAACGGGGTTACGCCCGTGGGAAAACGAGGTTTATTTTAATTAGGTCCGCGCGAAAGTACGGGGAACCTCCCTCAAAGTACCGGCACTGGCCTGGCTGAAAGATTGACGAACTTGTAGAGTGTAATTAATCCCGGCTAGTCTTTCCTTTTAGGGTTTGAAGGAAGATTTGACTAAAACAGTGGGAGACATCCTGATTAGATATATTAATAACCAATCTAATCTTGCAAGAGCATACGCTGAGTGTTTTCTTCTATCTCTCTCCAGGTAGCGACCTTGTCACGCCTTAATCAAGATAATAATACAGATGTATTGACCGAACCCGCTTGTTATACTGCGCTAAGGAATGTTGGTCCCGCTCCAACTTATAATTGTTATAAGACAGAGCAGGAAATTGGGGATTACCAGAATTCCCGTGCCGCCCAAATGAAGAAAGTGCATGATGATGCATCTTCTTCGGGTGTGTTAATTACCGAGAACTGTTTCTCAGTATCCTTTACGTCCTGGGTATGAGATACCGGATCAGGATCCCGCATATGTAATCTATTACATGGGCTACAGATAGGTAGAGGACTGAGAACGGGTGATAAGTTTCAAGAGTTGGAAACAGTTCAAGTGTTGCAGCCAAGTCTGTTGGCAGTTATCACCCTGTATTACCAGAATACATTGATTATGAATGAATGTTATTAGATACTGAACCTGATATACAACATCATATCAGTCTCTTTATTTAATAAAAAAGGATATAATTTTGTATTGTTGGATAATGTTTTGAACATTTCCTATATCAAGAGTTGATCAGTTCAGGCACGTTATCTAAAAGCATAGACGTTCTAAATCAAACTACAGTTCTTAACGTACAGAACACACACAAGAGTAAGAGTTCAGAAATGAACGGATCCTTCTTGAGGTATTATAGACTAGGTCATATAATTGTGACCAGACTAGCTGAAGTTACATTTAGATGCATATTTAAATTAGTTTGAATTTACATCTTATGAAACTTGCCGGTCATGTCACAAAGATAAAGATGACCACAGCTCTGTTTATTGGAAACAGAGAAAGAGTTAGTGAACTCTTGGGATTGATACATGATGATGTATGTGTTAGGTTTACCTAGCACCTCATGAAGGGTTTGGAAGCATCACATGTCTCAAAATTAAATTTTTAAGGTGCTAAGTGAACATACAAAGAATCATCACTAGAAAATTAGGGTTTCATTACAAAGACAACATCATAAGTAATAAAGGCTAGGGTTTTGAGAGTACAACCTTTGTAGCTCCCTACGCTAGACTCCTTGGCTACTTGTGGGTTGGAAAAAGGTTCGCTTGAGGTCTTCTAAGTCCACGACGATTCACCCGAAGCTCCTTTGCCCAAAGCTCCTTGCTTTACTCGATATATCAATGAAGTAGAGCAAACACCCTACACAAACCGGCTAGATGTGTGTATTATGATGATGTGGTTTGTTTTCTATAATCAAAACTCTTTCTTTTAATCAACCTCACTTAAAGAAATTATCAAGAGAGGAAGAAGAAGATGGTGGCTAAACTTTCTCTCAATAAGAAAAGGAAATGAGAGTGTATTATGATTGAAATGAGAAAAGAATAATATATATATTTAATCCTTTCTCACTTCAACCATGGTTAGAATCATCTAGATCTTTTTCAAAATGAATTAAAAGGAAAAAGGATAATTAACCCAAGGTTAAAGAAGTGGTTGAAGCAAGGTCAAAGATTATAAACATTAACCTCTTGTGAATTATCCTTTCCTTTTTACAAAATGATAAATAAATAGATAATTCTACAATGTAAGTCTTGCATTGCCACCAAACTTGTATCAACAACCATGATACAATGTATGCATGTATGTATCCATGCACATCATCATGTGCATACATGCATGCATACGAAAATAGAAAAAGAGTTTGATTAAAGAATTAATCTAAAAGTCATTTGTTAAATCAACACTTGATTTTGCAAACCGGTCATATCACATACGACCCGACCAATAGAAAATGCCCGATTAATATACGGTATCACATATCCGTATTTAATCGGGTCCCCACGCATATCTCATATGCACACCACATCTTTTTGCCTGAGCTAGGAAACTTCATTATGGGACTCTAAGATTCGTCAATACGCCGGCAGTAGGTAACGATCATATCAAATACCTACAAGCCGCAAGCGGTCAGCTAAACATAACAGCCACCCGGGTATTGAGCGATCAGAACAAAACAAGCGAACCTGCTACAACTCCCGTCGAGCCAACCGGCAACACTACCGTACAGTCCGGTCTCTTCGTCAGATATGCTGCATATCGAGTTTAGGGATGGTAACGTCGACCCCAATAACTCAATAAGTCGTGCCGATGAATGGTCTATAACAGATCGAGAAACTACTGATAACACTTATCAGCAAATCTCAACAGCCCTGGCCAGGGACTTATTGATATAGCCAATCGAGCACAGCACAACATCAACTCCCAATACCGGGAGAGACGAAACCCCTCCTATCGCTCATCGCCTTCGTGTGTCTCGGGACTGTACCCAACGGCCACCTGTTTGCACGACTCAGTAGAGCCATGGTAGGGTGGTAATCAAAGTACAGTGGGAGAACACACAAGACTCTATGACGATCTCGGGTCTACAGACTAACCTGCACCAGTGTCACCTGAGAACTGCTATCCGACGATAGATATAATTCCATATAGGAGTTCTCGGCAAGTTCGTCCAGTGTACCCAGTCACCACTGAGCACCCGTATACGATCTCGATGTCAAACATCGATGAATGTGGGAACATCCATCGCCCATCATATGGGTCTAGTATCATATACGCTAGTCTACTCTGGTATATCGATGCCCCTTCTCGATACACCTACGACTAGGGACATTCCAGGATATGCTTATAAACTACAGATGTCCCACTAGTATGATCTCCATCATAATCACAGTAGTCAAGCCTATATCCTCAGGGCTTTATCAACATGTATGAATGAATAAAAGTATGATCAAATCAACATGTCAGATAAGGAAGAACCAGATAGCATACTATTATGTCGAGCAAGAATGTACACTGAATATATATATATACATGTATAAATACATCCACTATCATATAATGGCCTATAGGGCATACATATATCCAACAATCTCCCACTTACACTAAGGCCAGTTATTAGCGTATCTCATACCCAACATCTCAAAAAGCCGCTCATGCTGCGGTTGAGGGAGGGCCTTGGTGAGTGGATCCACGGCGTTATTCTTTGTGTCTACTCTCTTAATCTCGATCTCGCGGCGATCTACAATCTCCCGGATCAAATGAAAGCGCCTCAGGACGTGTCTGGATCGCTGATGGGACCTTGGCTCCTTGGCTAACGCCATAACCCCATTATTATCACAATACAATGGTATTGGATCAATAATGGTTGGAACTAGTCCTAGCTCCGAGACGAACTTTCTCATCCAGACGGCTTCCTTGGTGGCATCATTTGCAGCAATGTACTCAGCCTCCATCGTAGAGTCTGCAACGGTATCCTGTTTGGAACTCTTCCAACTTACCGCCCCTCCAATGAGGGTAAATACAAACCCAGAGATAGATTTGCTGTCGTCCTTATCGCTTTGGAAGCTCGAATCGGTAAAGGCCTCCATTTGGAGATCTCCATTACCATACACCAAGAACAATTCTTTAGTCCTTCGCAAATACTTAAGAATGTTCTTCACAGCTATCCAGTGATTCTCCCATGGGTTGGATTGATACCTGCTTACAACACTAAGTGCATAAGCTACATCTGGGCTTGTATATAACATCACATACATTATAGATCCTACTGCCGAAGCATAGGGTATAATGCTCATGCGAGCTCTCTCTTCATCGGTCTTTGGGCAAGAGTCCTTGGAGAGAGTGACTCCTTGGCAAGCGGGTAAGGTACCCCGATTGGAGTCTTCCATACTAAACCTTTTTAGGATGGTGTTGATGTACCTGGTTTGGGACAATCCCAATAACCTCTTGGATCTATCCCTATAGATCCTTATGCGCAGAATGTATGTGGCATCACCCAGGTCCTTCATGGAGAAGCTTAGTGATAAGAAAGATTTGACCGACTGTAGCATAGGAATATCATTTCCTATCAGAAGAATGTCATCCACGTACAATACGAGGAATGTGACAGCTCTCCCTACAGCCTTCTTATAAACACAAGGTTCATCTGGATTTTTGATGAAATCAAACTCTTTGATAACATCATCGAAACAGATGTTCCAACTTTGTGATGCCTGCTTTAACCCATATATGGATTTAAGCAATCTACATGCTTTCCCGCTGCTCCCACTGTCAATAAAGCCCTCCGGCTGATCTATATAAATGCATTCTTCTAAATCTCCATTTAGAAATGCCGTTTTAATGTCCATCTGCCAGATTTCATAGTCGTAGTGAGCAACAATAGCAAGTAGGATCCGAATGGATTTAAGCATGGCTACGGGCGAAAAAGTCTCGTTATAGTCCAAACCTGGTCTTTGACGAAAACCCTTCGCCACAAGTCTTGCCTTATAGGTCTCTACCTGCCCATCTACACCAATCTTTCTTTTAAAGATCCATTTGCACCCCACTGGTTTAACCCAAGGGGGTACAACGTCCACAGTCCATACTTTGTTGGTGTACATAGACTCCATTTCGGATCTCATGGCATCCAGCCACTTCACAGAGTCTCCACTCGTGATAGCTTGCTGAAAACTGGTAGGATCATCATCCTCTATGATGCAGTCTTCTCTGTCACCATCAATGAGGAAACCGTAGTACCTCTCCGGTGGGCGAGAAGTCCTACCAGACCTACGGAGTGGCCGAGGTTCCTCAGTTTCTATTGCAACAGCCGGTTCAACCAAGTCGTCATTTGTAGTTTGTGTCTCTAGAACCTCTTCTAGATCCACCATATTGCCATCATCTTTATCTGTGAAAAACTCTTTTTCTAAGAATGTGGCATACTGAGAAACAAACACCTTTTGTTCCTCCTTGTGGTAGAATAGATATCCATAAGAGTTCCTTGGATATCCTACAAAGTTACACATAACCGACCGTGTCTCGAGTTTGTCCGGATTCTGCTTTTTAAAATAGGCCGGGCAACCCCAAATCTTAATTCTCTTAAGAGATGGTCTCTTCCCATGCCATATCTCATATGGCGTGGTAGATACGGTTTTGGTTGGAACCCTGTTCAGCAGAAATGCTGCATTCTCTAATGCATGCCCCCAAAATGAGACGGGTAACTCAGCATCACTCATCATGGATCGGACCATATCTAATAGGGTCCTATTCCGTCGTTCAGACACACCGTTGTGCTGTGGTGTGTAAGGAGGAGTGAGTTGAGAGAGAATCCCATTCTCTTTTAGGAAGTTTGTAAATTCTGTACTGAGGTACTCCCCACCTCGATCTGATCGAAGCATCTTGATACTCAAGCCGGTTTGTTTTTCTACTTCTTGTTTATATTCAGTGAATTTCTCCAAAGCTTCGGATTTGTGCTTTAATAAAAATACATGACCGGATCTTGAGAAATCGTCAGTGAAAGTAATGAAGTAAGAAAAACCGCCTCTAGCCTGTGTAGACATTGGCCCACATACATCACTATGTATGAGGCCTAGGAGCTCAGTAGCTCTTTCTCCGTGTCCGGTAAATGAAGTTTTGGTCTTTTTACCCTTGATACAAGACTGGCAAGTCGCATAAGATTTATATTCAAAAGGGTTTAAATATCCATCTTTGTGTAACTTGTTTAGCCTTGTTTCGTTAATATGACCAAGTCTACAGTGCCAAAGAAAAGCTTCATTTATTTCTGAAAGTTTTCTTTTATTATTGTGTTGTATGCTGAAAACTGTATGTTGATTTAGGACGTATATCCCGTTATTAAGTGTACCATACCCAACCAACATTTGATTCAGGTGAATGTTCATAACATTGTTCTGCAATATAAAGTTATATCCTTCATTGTCTAACAAAGAAACATATATTATATTACATAGCATACTTGGTACAAAATAACATGGGTTCAAAACCAATATACACCCAGATGGCAACCCCAAGTGATACTCTCCCACTGCGACTGTATGTACATTGGAACCATTTCCAACGCGGAGAGTATGGTCACCTGTCTTCAAAACCTTGCTATTTCTCAGCCCCTGCATAGAATTGCAAATGTGAGAACCTGAACCGGTATCTAATACCCAGGAATCAGACTTTATTGAAAAACAGTTTTCTGTCACAAACACACCTGAAGCGGAAGCATCCCCATGCTTCTTCTTGAGATTTAAGTACTCGGTACAGTTGCGCTTCCAATGTCCTGTTTTGTGGCAATGAAAACATTCCCCTTTCCCCGATTCTCCAGCTTTGGACTTTTCCTTCCCCTTAACCTTTTTAACTCCACCCTTAGGATTGATGGGCTTCTTCATTTTCTTTCCCTTGGCCTTAGCCTTTGGGCGAGAAGAGGAAGATTGTCCAACAGTCAAAACGGGAGTTTTCACTGATTTCAGTGTGCTCTCTGCACTCCTTAACATATTAAGGAGTTCAAGTAGTTCCCTCTCCATGTTGTGCATGTTGAAGTTAACTATGAATTGAGCAGAGGTGGAGGGGAGGGACTGCAGAATAATATCCGTATATTGTTCATTGTCCATCGTCCATCCAAGGTCATCGAGCTCTTCTTTAAGAGCTATCATCTTCAGAACATGGTCTCCTACCGGTGTGCCACGGGCCATTCGCATCTGAAACAATTTCTTTGATGCTTCGTATCGTAATACGCGGGATTGCTCTCCATACAACTCCTTTGTATGGAGGAATATGGCTTGAATGTCCATATTCTCATGCTACTTTTGATGTGTGTTGTCCATCGATGCAAGCGCGAGGCATTTGGCCGTGGCACAGTCAGCGTCCCATGTCTTGCTGACTTCTTTGTCTACAACTGAGGATTTTGGACTTGGGACGGGCGGGGCTGAAGCCGTGAGGGCATATGATACTTTATCATAAGTTAAGGCTATTTTCAGATTCCTCAGCCAGTCTTTATAATTGGTCCCATTCAGTTTATTTTTATCTAGTAGAAACTTGAGTCGAGTCATTGGTATCTGCCATTAAGAGAGAGAAAAGAATACACTCAGCGAAAGCTCTTGCAAAGATCAGATTGGTTATTATCTTGTCTAATCGATGTCTCCCACTGCTTTAATCAAGTTTTTCTTTCAAACCTTAAAAAGAAAACTAGCCAGGATTAATTACAGTCTACAACTTCGCTAACCGTTCAGCCAGGCCAGTGTCGGTACTTGAGGGAGGTTCCCCGTGCTTTCGCACAGACCTAATTAAAGTAAACCTCGTTTTCCCAGAGGCGTAGCCCCATTAACACCTTTCTAAACACCTAATGAGTTAGCTAATTGTAAACTACAAAACTCTCCTGGGAGCAACTATTGCCCACAGTGGGATCGGTATCCAACCATCATATGGAAGGTATGCAATCTCATTGCAAATCTCAACACTTGAAATTCCTGATGCGGTTTTTACCCCTAGTACCTATGACCTTAACTATGGTCAACAAATCATAAGTACCAGTCAAGTTCTACCCGTCATTTCTTGATTAATTAGACCCACTCATATGACCCTTAACTATGGTCAACAAAGTCTCATGAATGTCCTAATTAATCTGCATCATATGCAGTATAGGAAGACATCACTTAGCTACTATACACTCGCCTTAATTATAGTCAACAAACGTAGCACGAATACTAAGTACTCTACTTCCTAAACTGACGGAGGGTTGCGGATGATTTTTAAGAAAATCTTTAACGCTTTGAACTTGATATCGTTGTAGGATCAAATGGTTTTCAAAAGGAGTGGCTTGAGCTCCGCAGTTTTGAAATATAGCTTTTTCATAAAGAGCCAAGTGGTTTTCAAATCCGATTCTACAACATATTTTTAGGTTTATTTTCTTTACATTAATCATATTAATATAGTCCCATCATTTAAGTCCTTAAGCCAATCACAGAAAATAAACGAAAATACAATGTACGCTTATGCCATCCGCATTCGCCGCAATGTTCCGTTATGCACCGTTAGGTTACTTAACTAACGGCATACCGGGACGGGACTAGCGCGGGTGTAAAACATAAGCAACGTCTACTATATATCTTATATATAATATATCATTCATCTCAGATATCACAGAACACAGATAGCAGAAACACAGATATAATATGGGATATACTAGGACGTCCATATTTAGTATTTAGCCAACAATAGAAAATACGGATTCCACAGTCGCGATGAATAGCCAAGCCCACATCCCTAGACCCCTACGAGAGTGGAAAGCGACCCTACCAATCCTGGAGTTTAGGAGACCCGGTCTCGACTCCTCGAGATGGCCTCCTACTGAACCCCAGAACCTGGTCACTTGTGCTCCCCTCTTTGGGTCTATCTTAATGAGGAAAAGTAAATAATATACAACACTGGTGACAACAACCTCAACCCGGAAGTGCCCCAAATAAAAGGATATTACATTACATTTGAATTTTACATGAATGAAAATAAAACTCTCATCTCACATAAAACCCCCCGGCTATTCAATCGCGACAACCCTGCACATCATATCTCAGCAACACATAATATCATATATCATCAACATAAGTAAGTATGCGTACCCCGATTGTCGTTGATGTATAGCAACGAAACCGGCGATAAGCAACATACTACACTTACGGTCACAGAAAAGAAAGTGTAAAACTACAACATTTGGAATCCACAATCTCTTTAGACATCGTAAATCCGAAATATCCCATACTTCGCATTTCATGCCTAACTATATGAATTCCACATATTATATCACATTCCAGATAAATAGACAGTATTAAACAGTTCGATCGAATAATCAAATACCCAAAATTTCCTAAAACTCAACACTTGAGCGGAGTACAAAAAACCCGGAATGTGTCACAGTAGTAGCGGTCCAGCCGTAGAAGGGTCAAGCCAACGCCTCACATATGACACGCCGTACCGCCTCAAACCCTAAGGTTCAAAAGGCAGTTCAAGACGGTCACATAATCGAGTTAAGGTTTGTTGTCTTCTAGAGGGTCCACCACAAAACTTGCACGTATTTCCGAAAGATTTAAACTCGAGAAAAGATTCAACACTTGAAAATTTTTGTGCCGGGAAAAAGTGAGTTAATGATATCCGTTCGAACTTTTTAATACTTTCTAAATTATCCGAAAAAAACACGAAATTAAAATTCCGATCGAATCACCGAATCCTAAAACCATCCCCAGAACATCCAACACATGAATCAGATTAAACATACCCAAAAAAGTATACAAGCAGGTCAAGACATTACTGTATAAATACGAAGCTATAAAGCCTCTGTACGGCCGCGGAGCCGCGGCCCATGCAAGGTATGGCCGCGGTTCCGCGGCGGCTTGTACGGCTCATGGCTTCGTATATCACATAATTTCTAAGAATTCCCTGCTGAATTTTTTACGTATTTTTAATTCTGAAAAAAACAAAGTTTTGAAAAAATGTCCAGAGAAGGCTCAAAAAGCTGTATTTTTGGTTCGATCGGTGTTTTAACATCTTTAAAGTGTCGCCTAAAGTTCTAGGTCGGCTCTGATACCAATGTTAGGTTTACCTAGCACCTCATGAAGGGTTTGGAAGAATCACATGTCTCAAAATTAAATTTTTAAGGTGCTAAATGAACATACAAAGAATCATCACTAGAAAATTAGGGTTTCATTACAAAGACAACATCACAACTAATAAAGGCTAGGATTTTGTGGGTACAACCTTTGTAGCTCCCTACGCTAGACTCCTTGGCTACTTGTGGGTTGGAAAAAGGTTCGCTTGAGGTCTTCTAAGTCCACGACGATCCACCCGAAGCTCCTTTGCCCAAAGCTCCTTGCTTTACTCGATATATCAATGAAGTAGAGCAAACACCCTACACAAACCGGCTAGATGTGTGTAGTATGATGATGTGGTTTGTTTTCTATAATCAAAACTCTTTCTTTTAATCAACATCACTTAAAGAAATTATCAAGAGAGGAAGAAGAAGATGGTGGCTAAGCTTTCTCTCAAGAAGAAAAGGAAATGAGAGTGCATTATGATTGAAATGAGAAAAGAATAATATATATATTTAATCCTTTCTCACTTCAACCATGGTTAGAATCATCTAGATCTTTTTCAAAATGAATTAAAAGGAAAAAGGATAATTAACCCAAGGTTAAAGAAGTGGTTGAAGCAAGGTCAAAGATGATAAACATTAACCTCTTGTGAATTATCCATTCCTTTTTACAAAATGATAAATAAATAGATAATTCTACAATGTAAGTCTTGCATTGCCACCAAACTTGTATCAACAACCATGATACAATGTATGTATGTATGTATCCATGCACATCATCATGTGCATACATGCATGCATACGAAAATAGAAAAAGAGTTTGATTAAAGAATTAAGCTAAAAGTCATTTGTTAAATCAACACTTGATTTTGCAAACCGGTCATATCACATACGACCCGACCAATAGAAAATGCCCGATTAATATATGGTATCACATATCCGTATTTAATCGGGTCCCCGCGCATATCTCATATGCACACCACATCTTTTCGCCTGAGCTAGGAAACTTCATTATGGGACTCTAAGACTCGTCAATACGCCGGCAGTAGGTAACGATCATATCAAATACCTACAAGCCGCAAGCGGTCAGCTAAACGTAACGGCCACCCGGGTATTGAGCGATTAGAAGAAAACAAGCGAACCTGCTACAACTCCCGTCGAGCCAACCGACAACACTACCGTACAGTCCGGTCTCTTCGTCAGATATGCTGCATATCGAGTCTAGGGATGGTAACGTCGACCCCAATAACTCAATAAGTCATGCCGATGAATGGTCTATAACATATCGAGAAACTACTGATAACACTTATCAGCAAATCTCAACAGCCCTGGCCAGGGACTTACTGATATAGACAATCGAGCACAGCACAACATCAACTCCCAATACCGGGAGAGATGAAACCCCTCCTATCGCTCATCGCCTTCATGTGTCTCGGGACTGTACCCAACGGCCACCTGTTTGCATGACTTAGTAGAGGCGTGGTAGGGTGGTAATCAAAGTACAGTGGGAGAACACACAAGACTCTATGACGATCTCGTGTCTACAGACTAACCTGCACCAGTGTCACCTGAGAACTGCTATCCGACGATAGATATAATTCCATATAGGAGTTCTCGGCGAGTTCGTCCAGTGTACCCAGTCACCACTGAGCACCCGTATACGATCTTAATGTCAAACATCGATGAATGTGGGATCATCCATCGCCCATCATATGGGTCTAGTATCATATACGCTAGTCTACTCTGGTATATCGATGCCCTTTCTCGATACACCTACGACTAGGGACATTCCAGGATATGCTTATAAACTACAGATGTCCCACTAGTATGATCTTCATCATAATCACAGTAGTCAAGCCTATATCCTCAAGGCTTTATCAACATGTATGAATGAATAAAAGCATGATCAAATCAACATATCAGATAAGGAAGAACCAGATAGCATACTATCATGTCGAGCAAGAATGTACACTGAATATATATATATATACATGTATAAATACATCCACTATCATATAATGGCCTCTAGGGCATACATATATCCAACAGTATGTAAGGTCCCCTGTCTATACATGCCAGGCCGGTTCTTTATGCTTCATTATATTCACTGATGGTCTCTTAAGATTCGCACATATGTTCTTGTTGAAACACAAGTCTGAACCTTTTGAGAAATTCAATGAATATGAGTTAGAAGTAGAGAACCAAAATGAGTATAAGTATTATGTCCTTTGATGTGATCAGGGAGGAGAATACTTGAGCACGGGATTCCTGGACTATTCTAAAGGAGAATGAGATTCTCTCTCGGCATTATTCCTCCGTATACACCTCAGCACGTCGGTGTATCGGGGCAGAGCAATCACACCCTATGTGATTTGGTGTGCTCTATGATGAGTAATACTGAGTAGCCTATTTTCTTTTTGGGTGATACACTTGAGAAGTTGCATACCTATTGAATAGGGTTCCAACCAAATCAGATGCCTACTACTCCATATGTGATATGGTATGGAAAGAGCCCATCTCTTAAAGATGTTAAGATTTGGGGTTGTCCGGCCTATATCAAAAGCAAAATCCGGACAAGCTCGAGGCAAGGTGAAATCTGTGGAAGTTTGTTGGATATCCCAAGCATTCGCAAGGGAATATCTTCTACCAAACTGGGGAACAAAAGGTGTTTTTGTTTCTCAGCATGCCACCTTTATGAAAGGGAATTTCTTGTGAAGAAATTAGTGGTCATGAGGTAGAACTGGAAAGAGTTCCATCTATACAAACTGCAGCTGATGATTTGGTAGACCCGAAAGATTCAATAGTTTCCAACGAACCTCAGCCTCTCCGCCGATCTAGTAGGGTTCCTCACCCACCTGAGTGAAACTTCGGTTTTCTCTATGACAGTGGGAGCGAGGATTGCATCATGAGATGATGACCCAACTTGTTTCGAGCAGGCCATCAGGAGTGAGACTCTGTGAGAGTGGCTGGATGCTTAGCGATCTGAGATGGAATCCTTATACACCAACAAAATATGGACTTTGGTTGCTTTATCTGAAGGGTTAAGTCCCCATCAGGAGCAAGTATATCTTGAGAAGATTACTTGGTATACATAAAAATGTTGAGACTTTCAAAGCTATGCTTAAATCCATCCAGATCCTACTTGCCACGGCTACATACCATGACTACGATATTTGGCGGTTAGGTATCATGACTGCTTTTCTAAATGATGATTTGGAAGAGTGCGTCTATAAATACACAGCCAGAGGGCTTCATAGACAGTAGGAGCAGTGGAAACATGTGCAAGTTGTTTTATGTGATAAATCAGGCATCGCGGAGTTGGAACGTCTGTTTTGATGTGGTAGTCAAAGAGTTTGACTTCATCAAAATGGTAGATGAACCTTGTATATACAAAAAGTTAGTAGAGAGTATGGTGATGATCCTCGTATAGTACGTGGATGACATACTCTTGATAGGGAAGGAGTTTCCTATGCTACGCTCGGTCAATCTCCTCTTATCACAAAGATTCTCCATATAGGATCAAGGTGATACCTCCTAAATCCTGGGTTTTGGATCTATGAGATAGATCTAATTGGATGTTAGGATTCTCACTAGTCGTAGTGAGATGGTATCAATCGATCCTGGGAAGAATCACTGGAAAGATTCCTGGGTGATAAGGACGACTGAATGTCAGTCGCAGGCATTGTCTTTACCCTCAGTGGAGGAACAGTGAAGAGTTCCAAGCTAGATACCATGACTTACTAGACGATTAAAGGCTAGATACATCGTTACCGAGGATGCTATCAAAGAGGCAGTCTGGATATATATTAGTTCATGAGATGAACTTCGTTCCTGCCATTGTGTGACAATAGAGTTGTGGCTTATGCCAAAGAACCCCCGTCCCATCAAAGATCCAGACATATTCTTAGGCAGTATCGCCTGATCATGGATATGGTTGATCTCCAGATAGATCGAGGTTAGGAGAGTAGACACAGAGGACAACAGCGCGGATCCACTCACAAAGGCCTATTTCGCAGTACAGACTTTTATGGGTTGGTTGAGTATGAGATACTTCAACCTCAGCTGATTGTTGGGTATGCGATACCACAACAGATTGCCCTAGTGCAAGTGGGAGATTGTTAGTAATATGTATGCCCTAGAGGCCATTACTGTACACACGTTGTGTATTGTAGTGGATGCTTGGACATATATAGGGAGGGCTTTCTTGCTCGACATGATAGTATGCTATCTGGTTACTCTTTATGTTAACATGTACTCTGATTGTCTCTATGTCACATGTTGATAAAGCCCTTAGGATGAGTTCTTGACTACCAGGACTATGATGCAGATCATACTAGTGGGGACAGAGTAGTCGCCAAGTACATCCTTCAAATGTTCTCAGTCGTGGGAGTACCGAGACAGGGCATCGATACTCCAGAGTAGACTAGCGTATGCGCTTTTTGACCCATATGATGGGCGATGGATGATCCAATATCTATTGGTGTTTGAAATCAGAGAAGGTATACGAGTGCACAGTGGAGACTGGGTACACTGGACGGACTCGCCGAGAACTCCCAGATGGTATTATACCTCACGTCAGATGGCAGTTCTCTGGTGACACTGGTACATGTTAGTTTGTAGACCCGAGATCGGCATAGAGTCTTGTATGATTCCCACTGTGCTTTGATTTCCATCATACCACGTCAAAGAAGGCGTGCAAAACGGTGGCTTTTGGGTACAGTCCCGAATCACATGGAGGCAATGAGCGATAGGAGGGGTTTCGTCTCTCCCGGTATAGGGAGTTGATGTTGCGCTGTGTTCGATTGGCTATAACTAGAAATCCCTGGCCAAGGTTGCTGAGATTTACTGGTAAGTGTTATCAGTAGTTTCTCAAACTGTTATAGACCTCATATCGACACGACTTATCAAGCTACCGGGTTTTGACGTTTACCACCCCTAGGCGAGATATGCGACATATCAGATGATGAGACCGGACTGTACGGGAGTGTTACTGGTTGGATTCACGGGAGAATGTATAGGCTTGCTTGTTGACCTTTTGATTGCTCAATACCTGGGTGGCTATTACGTTTAGCTGACCGCTTGCAGCTTGTGGGTGTTTGATATGATCATTACCTACTTCCGGCGTATTGACGATTCTTTAAAGTCCTACACAGAGGTTTCCTGGCTCAGGCAAAACAGAGTAGGAGCACATATATGATATGTGCGTGACCGAGAACAATACGTGTATGTGATACCGTATTAGATTCTCGTGGTATGAGATATCGGCCGGGTATATGTGATATAGCCGAGTCATCGGATCAAGTGTTGATTCGATGAACTGATACAGATTATATATTAGTCGGTTATTTGTGAAATAGCCGGATTATCGGATCAAGTGTTGATTCGATAATTTAATGTATAATTATATATTTGATATATTAAATTACAGTAACTAATATAAGCCCACTAAAAGATTCTTTTTCTCACTCGGGTAATACATTGATATATATGTGATATATGTTAATTGTATTATTTTATTTTGTTACAAAATATATTATATATGTGATATATAATATTGTAACAAGTTAAGGTTACAAATGCAACATGTTTTGTGGAGTTTAAACATGGTTAGGGTTTGGATTAGGGTTAAACCTTCTTGAAGCTTCTAGAAGCTTTGCTTTTGTTTTTAACTAAAGATATTTTTTAAAGATATTTTGGTTGATATTTGTTAACCCAACCCAACCCTTCACCATGGTTAAGTCTCTACATGGGTTAAGTTATCATACTTAACCCATCGTTGCATTTCTAACCTCACAAGATTTCATTATTCATCACAAAAGGATTTGATCATCTTCTTCCTTCTTCTTCCTTGCGTGAAAAGCTTTCTAGCTTTTTGTGAAGTGATGATAATGAGTGAGATTAAGAAAAAAAAATGAGAGCTAAATTCCTACTTCATCATCCTCATCTATTCTTGCCACTTAGATTAGGGTGTTTGCTTTGCTAATACTTGATTAGCAAAGCATTAGCTTGGGTTTGAGTTTCTTCAAGGTAGATCATCTTTTTTATCGAAGATCGGAAGCAAGGTAGCATCTTTCTCTTCGTGGAGCCTCTCTAGAGTACGGGAACATGATGATCGCAGCGAAGGGACCTCAACACGGAGCTTATGAAGCGAAGGACCGGACTACAAAGGTTGTAATCCCAAACTCTTAGAAGTAAAGTTGTTTACTTACTTTGTTTCGCCTAATCTCTAGTCTAAGATCTTGGTTAGGGTTGTTCGGCACGTCTAAAATTTAAATCGGGCATGGTTGATGCCTTATAGACCCTTGTGACAGTGCATAGTAACCCTACACGTTCAATACCCCGGTGGCCGTTATGTTTATCTGACCACTTGCGGCTTGTAGGTATTTGATATGATCATCACCTACTGCCGGCGTATTGACGAGTCATAGAGTCCCACAATGAAGTTTCCTAGCTCAGGAAAAAAGATGTGGTGTGCATATGAGATATGCGCGGGGACCCGATTAAATACGGTTATGTGATACCGTATATTAATCGGGCATTTTCTATTGGTCGGGTCGTATGTGATATGACCGGTTTGCTAAATCAAGTGTTGATTTAACAAATAACTTTTAGATTAATTCTTTAATTAAACCCTTTTTCTATTTTGTATGCATGCATGTATGCACATGATGATGTGCATGGACACATACATACATACATTGTATCATGGTTGTTGATACAAATTTGGTGGCAATGCAAGACTCATATTGTAGTAATTATATATATTTATCATTTTAAGTTAATGTAAAGATAATCCACTCATGGTCCATTATCCATGAGTGGCTAAACTTTACCTAACTTTTAATGTAAAGATAATCCACCCATGGTTGTAGTGAGAAGGATATAATGTTGATTATTCATTCTCATCTCTATAAAAGGATTCATCTTATCATTATACTTTGAGAAGGAGAGTGAGAGAGAAAACTAAGAGCTCAAGCTTAGCCACCACCACCATTATCTTCTTCTTCCTCTTTTGATTTTTCTCTTGAGTGAGGTTGATAAAAAGAAAGGGTTTTGATTGTAGAATACAAAACACATCATCATACTACACACATCTAGCCCATTTGTGTAGGGTGTTTGCTCCAATTCATTCACAAATCAAGTAAAGCAAGGAGCTTTGGGCAAAGGGACTTCAGGTGGATCTTCGTGGACTAGGAAGGTTTCCATCGATCCGTTCCAAACTCTCATAGTGCCAAGGAGTTACCAAGGGAGGTCTACAAAGGTTGTAATCTCTACCCTTAGTGATAGTTTTTCCATTTGCATGTGATGTTTAGTTGCATGTTACCCAAAATTTCTAGTTAAGATACTTGTCAAGTTCACTTAGCACCTTTAAAAATTTGATTGTGGCATATGTGATGCTTCCAAACCCTTGATGAGGTGCTAGGTAAACCCAACAATGGTATCAGGGCCAGGCTAGAGCTTTAGGCATTTCGTAGGCGAAGTTAAAAGTCCGATCGAACCACGAAACACCTATTTGGACCGCTCTCTGGAATTTTTTTAAAAAGTTGTTTTTTTCATATTAAAAATACTCAAAAAATTAAGCAGGTAATTGTATGGATTACTGTGAAATTTTAGTCACTGTTGCTTTTAAGTCGCCGCGGAACCGCGGCCATACCAGGCTATTGGCGGCGGTTCCGCGGCCGTACATGGGTTTTAGGGATACATATTTCTAGGGTTTGTCCATATGTATTACTACATGCTTCTGGGAATTTTA
This sequence comes from Agapanthus africanus, assembly GCA_030015575.1. Lineage (NCBI taxonomy): Eukaryota > Viridiplantae > Streptophyta > Magnoliopsida > Asparagales > Amaryllidaceae > Agapanthus > Agapanthus africanus. The sequence goes on along the minus strand of JASDDO010000016.1, from coordinate 265,410,396 downwards.
ATATTACTCGGGTGCTGAGTTTTCTGGAGATCTTCTGTATTCGTTGATTCGATCGGAAAGTTTAACATCGTTTAGTTTTTCAGGTAATTTAGAACGTGTTAAAATGTTCGAACGAATATCAATAACTCATTTTTTCCCGTATTGGAAAACTTTCAAGTGTTGGATTTTTCACGAGTTTGAAACTTTCGGAAAAACATGCAAGCGTATTTATGGACCCTCTAGAAGAACGTAACCTTAACTCGATTATGTGACCATCAAAACTGCCACTGAACCCTTGGGTTTGTGGTAGTTTAGCGTTGCCACATGTGAGGCGTTGGTTTGACCCTTCTACGGCTGGTTCATAGGGGCTGTGACATGTTCTGGAAATTTTTGAACTCAGCTAAAGTGTTGTGCTATTTGGGAAATCTTGGGTGTTTGTTTATTCGATTGAAAAGTTTAACATTGTTCATTTATCTGGAATGTGATACAATATGTGGAATTCATAAAGTTAGGCATGAAATGCGAAGTATGTTATATTTCGAATTTACGATGTCTAAAGTGATTGTGGATTCCAAATGCTGTAGTTTTTCATTTTCTTTTCTGCGACCGTAAGTGTAGTATGTGGTGTATCGCTGTTTTCGTTGCTATACATCAACGACAATCGGGATACGCATACTTGCTTACGTTGATGATATGAGATATTATGTGTTGCTGAGATATGATGTGCAGGATTGTCACGAATGAATAGCCGGGGTTTTTTATTTGAGATTAGAATTTTATTTTCATTCATGTATAAATCAATTGTATGTAATATTCTTTTATTTGGGGCACTTCCAGGAAAAGGAAGAGGTTTCCATCATTGTATATTATTTTCTTTTCCGCATTAGGATAGACCCAAGGAGGGGAGCACAAGTGACCGTGTTCTAGGGTTCAGTGGGAGGCCATCTCGAGGAGTCGAGACCGGGTCTCCTAAACTCTAGAATTGGCAGGATCACTTATCGCTCTCGTAGGGGTCTATGGGTGTGGGCTTGGCTATTCATCGCGACCGTGGAATCCATATTTTCTATTGTTGGCTAAATATAAAATACGGATATCCTAGATATCCTTTTATTTTCATATGTGCTTCTGCTGTTGATATTCTGTAATGTGATTACTTAGTATCTGAGACGAATGGATTATTCTATATATATGATATATAATAAACGTTGCTTATATTTTACACCCGCACTAGTCCCGCTCCGCTATGCCGTTAGTTAAGTAACCTAATGGTGCATAACGGGACACTATGGAAAATGCGGATGGTATATGTATACGTTCTATTTTCGTTTCTTTTCCGTGATGGCTTAGGAACTTAAATGATGGGATTACATTAATGAGATTAATGTAAAGTAAAAGAAACCTAAAAGATGTTGTAGAATCACATTTGAAACCAACTCGGCCTTTTTATGAAAAATGCAAGTTTCAAAAGATGCGGAGCTTAAGCCACTCCTTTTCTTAACTGTTTTGATTCTACAACGAGATCAAGTTCATAGCGTTAAAGGTTTTCATAAAAACCATCTGCAACCCTCCGCCATTTTAGGAAGCAGAGTACTTAGTATTCGTGCTGCGTATTTTGATCATAGTCAAGGCGTAGTGTACGGTAGCTAAGTGATGTCTTCCTACAAAGCATATGACGCGATCAGTTAAGACATTCATGTGATTATGTTGATCATAGTCAAGGGTCATATGGGTGGGTCTAGTTAATCTCGAAATGACGGGTAGAACTTGACTAGTACTTATCATATTTTGACCATAGCCAAGGTCATAAGTAACTAGGGGTAAAAACCATATCGGGAGTTTCAAAAGTTGAAATTTGCAATGAGATTACATACCATCTATATGATAGTTGGATCCCGATCCCACTGTGAGTAAGTGTTACTTCTAGGAGAGTTTTGCACTTTACAATTAGCTAATCCAGTAGGTGTCTAGAAAAGTGTTAACGGGGTTTGACCTCTGGGAAAACGAGGTTTATTTTAATTAGATCCGTGCGAAAGCACGGGGAACCTCCCTCAAAGTTCCGACACTGGCTTGGCTGACCGGTTAGCGAAACTGTAGAATGTAATTAATCCTGGCTAGTTTTCTTTTCAGGTTTTGAAAGAAAATTTGATAAAAGCAGTGGAAGACATCGGTTAGATAAGATAATAACCAATCTAATTCTTTGCAAGAGCATTTCGCTGAATGTATTCTTTTCTCTCTCCGAATGGCAGACACCGATGACGGGACTTAAGCTTCTACTAGAGAAAAATAAACTGACATGACTGAATTATAAAGAATGGTTGAGGAACTTGAACATTGCACTCACATATGATAAAGTATCATATGTCTTCACTACCAATGCCCCACCCGTCCCAGGGCCTGAATCATCTGTCTCGGATAGGGAGATCCGAAAAACTTGGGATATTGACTGCAACACGGCCAAGTGCCTCGCGCTTACTTCTATGGACAATGTCCATCAGAAGAAACATGAGAATATGGATGTGCAATCCATCTTTCTTCACACAAAGGAATTGTATGAAGAGCAATCTCGTACCTTGAGATACGGGGCATCTCGAAAGCTGTTTCAGATGCGAATGGCCCCTGGTGCATCAGTAGGAGACCATGTCTTGAAGATGATTGGTATTATAGAAGAACTTGAGGAACTGGGATGGACCATGGATAATGAGCAATATACGGATATAGTTCTACAGTCTCTCCCCTACCTTTGCTCCGTTCATAGTGAATTTCAATATGAACGATTTGGAGAAATTATTTCCTAAACTTCTCAATATGTTGAGAAGTGCAGAGAGAACGTTGAAAACAACAAGGACTCCCGCTCTGCTTGCTGGGCCATCTTCCTCTTCAGTCTCAAAAGCTAAGGCCAAAGGAAAGAAGAAGAAGAAGTCCATCAAACAGAAAGGTGGAGTTAGAAAGGCAAAGGGGAAAGACAAATCCGGGGCTGCGGGAAGCGGGAAAGGAGAATGTTTTTACTGTCACAAGTCAGGACATTGGAAACACAACTGTGCTATGTTTCTTGCTGATCTCAAGAAGAAGAAGCATGCTGATGCTTCCACTTTAGGTGTGTTTGTAACTGAAAACTGTTTTTCTTTAAACTCTGCATCTTGGGTATTAGATACCGGTTCTGGTTCTCACATCTGCAATTGTATGCAGCTATTGAGAAACAGTAGAGTTTTGAAGACAGGTGACCATACTCTGCGGGTTGGAAATGGTTCCAATGTACATGTTGTATCCATAGGAGAGTATCATCTTGGGTTGCCTTCGGGTTGTATTTTGGTTTTGAACCCGTGTTATTTTGTACCTAGTATGCTATGTAATATAATATCCGTTTCTTTGTTGGACAATGAAGGATATCATTTTATGTTGCAAAATAATGTTATGAACATTAACTTGAATCAAGAGTTGATTGGGTATGGTACAATAAATAACGGTATTTACGTCCTGAACTAACACACAGTTTTCAATATATAACATACTAATAAAAGAAAGTTTTCAGATATAAATGAAGCTTTTCTTTGGCATTGTAGACTTGGTCATATTAATGAAACAAGACTAAACAAGCTACATAAAGATGGATAATTAAATGCTTTTGAATATAAATCTTATGCGACTTGCCAGTCTTGTATCAAAGGTAAAATGACCAAAACTCCATTTACTGGACACGGAGAAAGAGCTGTAGAACTCTTAAGCCTCATACATAGTGATGTATGCGGACCAATGTTTACACAAGCCAGAGGTGGTTTTTCATACTTCATCACTTTTTCTGATGATTTCTCAAGATTTGGACACGTATTTTTGATAAAGCACAAATACGAATCTTTCGAGAAATTCAAGGAGTATAAACTTGAAGTAGAAAAGCAAACAGGCTTGAGCATCAAGAAACTTCGATCAGATCGAGGTGGAGAGTATTTAAGTATAAAGTTTTTAGAGTTCTTAAAAGAGAATGGGATTCTCTCTCAGCTCACTCCTCCTTACACACCACAGCTCAATGGTATGTCAGAACGGAGGAATCGTACTACGATCCATGATGTGTGATGCTGAGTTACCGCTTTCCTTTTGGGGGCATGCATTGGAGAATGCGATGTATCTGTTAAACAGGGTTCCAACCAAGACCGTGTCTACCACTCCATATGAGATATGGAGTGGAAAGAGACCATCTCTTAAAAGAGTTAGGATTTGGGGTTGTCCGGCTTTTGTCAAAAAGTAGAATCCAGACAAACTCGAGACATGATCGGTCATGTGTAAATTTGTGGGGTATCCAAAACATTCGTATGGATATCTATTCTACCACAAAGAGGAACAAAAGGTGTTTGTTGCTCAGCATGCCACATTTTTGGAAAATGAGATCTTTACAGACAGTACTGATGGCAATGCGGTAGAACTAGAAGAGGTTCTAGAGACACAAATTACTCAGGACGAATTGGTTGTAACTGATGTTACAGTAGAACTTCAAGAACCTCAGCCGCTCCCGAGATCTAGTAGAACTTATCGCCCACCAGAGAGATACTATGGGTTTCTCATTGATGGTGATAGAGAAGATTGCACCATGGATGACGATGACCCTACTAGTTTTCAGCAAGCTATCACGAGTGGTGACTCAGTGTAGTGGCTGGAAGCCATGAGATCCGAAATGGAGTCCATGTACACCAACAAAGTATGGACTTTGGACGTTGCTTCTCCTGGGATAAAACCCGTAGGGTGCAAATGGATCTTTAAAAGAAAGATTGGTGTAGATGGACAGGTAGAGACCTTTAAAGCAAGGCTTGTAGCGAAAGGATTTCGTCAAAGGCCAGGATTGGACTATGATGAAACTTTCTCTCCAGTAGCAATGCTTAAATCCATTAGGATCCTACTTGCTATTGCTGCTCACTATGATTATGATATCTGGCAGATGGACGTGAAAACCGCATTTCTAAATGGTGATTTAGAAGAATGCGTTTATATGGATCAGCCAGAGTGTTTCATTGACAGTGGGAGCAGCGGGAAAACATATAGATTGCTTAAATCCATTTATGGATTAAACCAGGCCTCAAGGAGCTGGAACATCTGCTTTGATGATACAATCAAAGAATTTGATTTTATCAAAAATATAGATGAACCATGCATTTATAAGAAGATTGTAGGGAGTATTGTCACATTCCTCGTATTGTCCGTAGATGACATTCTCCTGATAGGAAATGATATTCCTATACTACAATCTGTCAAACTATTCTTATCACAAAGGTTCTCCATGAAGGACCTGGGAGATGCCTCGTGCATTTTGGGCATTAGGATCTATAAAGATAGATCCAAGAAGTTATTGGGACTGTCCCAATCAAAGTACATAGACACCATCCTAAAAAGATTTAGTATGGAGGATTCTAAGCGTGGTGCCTTGCCTGCTGTAAGTCCACGTTGCCCACCCCGGTGCTTGCGGGGAGGCGGAAACGTATTGAAAAATCGGATTTTTAACACACTAGGCAACATAGACTAGCAAAAGGAGGGATCTTTGCTAAACAAAACTAACTAACAAAACTAAAGGAGTTAGCTACTCGGTTAACGGGGTATACCTAGGTCTTCAAGTCTTTCTCTTCTTGCTCCTTGGAGTGAAAGAAAGGGATCTCCTTGTCGCCTTCTCTTGTCGAAGAAAGATCCACCCGAGGGCCTCAACCTTTGGCTTCAACTTCAAACTAGAAGTAACTAAGATGCTTGGAGTGCCAATCCTAGAACCTTAGAAAGAGTAGAGAGTATTTTAGAAGGATTTATCTCAAGCTCAAAAGATTCTCAACTCATGAGAGGGGAGAGCTAGAGAGAGAGGAAGAGGAGGAGAGAGAATCAAAATGATAGAATGAGAAGAAATAAACCATTCTTCTCACATATATGTGTGAATTATGAAAATAGATAATTAGCTAAATATAATTGTCATGGTTTTATCAAGAAATGACCATTATCATTTCATATTAAATGCTTTTTGCTAGAATCAAAGAGCATCTTTCTTATGGAATGATTATGGTCAAGTTGTCAACCTAGGTCAACAAGTCAAATAAAATCAAATGGTCAACAACCCTAACCATGCACAATTATAATTAACTAATATCAATAAATCATATCTCACACATAACCATTAGGGTTAAGAAAATGGCAATGGTAATCAACCCTAATGAAAGTCCTCTGCCTCTCCCTCAGTCAACTGTGCATACACACCCGTATCCGTGTTCGGAGAAACACGAATACAATGAGATAAAACCAATCCCAAAACATATACTAGGATCCGGCTTAAACCAAAGCCCGTTAGTATAAGCTGTCCGGACACAAAACGTGCACAAGTGCGCGAATGTGAACGAACCCCGTCGCAAAACCATGCGACCTCTACTCATTTTGCCTAAAGGCGAATAGCCCTCTGTGTGGGACTCTAAAGACTCGACACTACGCTGGCAGTGGGTTTAACCACAGACCGCAAGCGGCACTAGCTGTACGTAACGGTCCCCAGGTAGATGCCGATAAGAAGACTGACGAGGTGAACCCATCTGAACTCCTACTGAGCTTGAATGTGACAGTCTCCGTACAGTCCGGTCTATTCGTCTGATACATCGCATGGCGGGCCTAGGGGGGTGGTAAACGTCAGTCCCCTAATAGCGGTACAAGTCGTGTCGGAGTGTAGCCCAGAACACCCTGAGATAACACTGGAAACCAACCAGTATACCTCGCTTGCCCTGGCCAGGGACTACTTGTGTAATGGCTCTCCTGGACATAGCGCGATGTCAACCACCAATACCGGGAGAGACGAATCCTGTCTAACCATCACTGCCTCCAAGTGCTTCGGGACTGCACCCAAAAACTACCTGTTTGCACGACTCTTTTGAGCCGTGGTAGGGTAGTAATCAAAGTACAGTGGGAACACACTCGAGGCGAAATGACAGTATCAAGTCAGCGGACTAAGCTGTACTCATGTCACCTGGGAACTGATAACTGACGATAGGTATAATACCAACCAACAGTTCCCGACGAGTCCTGTCCAGTGTACTCGTAACCCAACGAGCACCGGCATACTATCTCAAGTACGACGTACTGACGGTTGTAGGACAGACCATCTCCCGTGCTGGGATGTGAAGCGCATACGCTGGTCTACTCCGGAGTATCGATGCCCTGTCTGGATGATCCCATGACCAGGGACGTGTATATATAAGGATGTGCTTATAGATTACCCAGCCCCCACGAGTGTAACTGCCTTCACAACGCTGGTAATCAAGCAAAGATCCTAAGGGCTCCACTAATGTGTATAGGTGATACAATAAAGAAACACATGTACACATTAAAGCAGAGACAAACCAAGTAACATACTACCATTTCGAGCAAGATTGTCTATACAACTGTGAATATCCCAAGCTTCCATCAAGTAATATACATACTAGTATGATACAGTAATAGCCTCTAGGGCATATACACTAACACCTGCTAATCATGGAATCACTCTCTCCAAGGACTTCTGTCCGAAGACTGATGAAGAGAGAGCTCGCATGAGCGTTATACCCTACGCTTCAGCCGTAGGATCTATAATGTATGCGATGTTATCTACTCGCCCTGAAGTAGCTTATGCACTAGCTGTAGTAAGCAGGTATCAATCCAACCCAGGGGAGAAACATTGGATAGCAGTGAAGAACATTCTTAAGTACTTGCGAAGGACTAAAGAATTGTTCTTGGTGTATGGTAATAGGGATCTTCAGATGGAGGCCTTTACCGATTCCAGCTTCCAAAGTGATAAGGATGACAGCAAATCTATCTCAGGGTTTGTATTTACCCTCAATGGAGGGGCGGTTAGTTGGAAGAGTTCCAAACAGGACACAGTTGCAGACTCCACGATGGAAGCTGAGTCTATTGCTGCAAAGGATGCTGCCATGGAAGCCGTCTGGATGAGGAAGTTCATTGCGGAACTAGATGTAGTTCCAACCATTGTTGATCCAATACCATTGTATTGTGATAATAATGGAGCTATGGCGTTAGCCAAAGAACCAAGGTCCCATCAGAAGTCCAGACACATCTTAAGGCGATATCATTTGATCCGGGAGATAGTAGATCGCCAGGAGATCGAGATTCGGAGAGTAGATACAAAGGATAACACAGTGGATCCACTCACCGAGGCCCTTCGAAAGCCGCAGCATGAGCGACATTTTGAGATGTTGGGTATGAGATACGCCAATAACTGGCCTTAGTGCAAGTGGGAGATTGTTAGCTATATGTATGCCCTAAAGGCCATTATATGAATAGTGGATACTTGGACATATATATATGTATATAGATGACTTTCTTGTTCAACATGATAGTATGTTATCTGGTTTACTTTATCTTGACATGTAGATTTGATCATGCTTTTATTCATTTGCACATGTTGATAAAGCCCACAGGATATTTGCTTGACTACTGTGATTATGATGCAGATCATACTAGTGGGGCACGTGTAGTTTATAAGCATATCCTTGAACTGTTCCTAGTCGAGGGTGTATCGAGACAGGGCATCGATATTCTAGAGTAGACTAGCGTATACCATTCTTGTCCCATATGATGGGCGATGGATGATCCCATATCCATCTGGTGAGGTGACACCAAAGATTGTATGCGGGTGCTCAGTGGAGACTGGGTACACTGAACGGACTCGCCGAGAACTCCTATGTGGTATTATATCTATCGTCGGATAGCAGTTCTCAGGTAACACTGGTACAGGTTAGTCTGTAGACCCGAGATCGTCATAGAGTCTTGTGTGTCCTCCTACTGTATTTTGATCTCCACCCTACCACGGCTCTACTGAGTCATGCAAACATGTAGTCTTTGGGTATAGTCTCGAGGCACATGGAGGCGATGAACAATAGGAGGGGTTTCGTCTCTCCCGGTATTGGGAGTTGATGTTGTGCTATGCTCGATTGGCTATAATAGGAAGTCCCTGGCCAGGGCTGCTGAGATTTACTGATAAGCGTTATCAGTAGTTTCTCGATCTGTTATGAGCCATACACCAGCATGACTTATTGAGTTATTGGGGTCGACGATTCCATCCCTGGACTCGATATGCAGCATATCTGACGAAGAGACCGGACTGTACGGTATGTGTTGCCAGTTGGCTCGACGGGAGTTTTGACAGCTTCGCTGGTTTTCTTATGATCGTTCAATACCCGGGTGGCCGTTACGTCTAGCTAACCGCTTGCGGCTTGTACGTATTTGATATGATCATCACCTACTGCCGGCGTATTGACGTGTCTTAGAGTCCCACAATGAAGTTTCCTAGCTCAGGCAAAAAGATGTGGTGTGCATATGAGATATGCGCGGGGACCCGATTAAATACGGTTATGTGATACCGTATATTAATCGGGTCCCCTCTATTGGTCGGGTCGTATGTGATATGACCGGTTTTCTAAATCAAGTGTTGATTTAAAAAATAACTTTAAATTAATTCTTTAATTAAACCCTTTTTCTATTTTGTATGTATGCATGTATGCACATGATGATGTGCATGGACACATACATACATACATTGTATCATGGTTGTTGATACAAATTTGGTGGCATTGCAAGACTCATATTTTAGTAATTATATATATTTATCATTTTAAGTTAATGTAAAGATAATCCACTCATGGTCCATTATCCATGAGTGGCTAAACTTTACCTAACTTTTAATGTAAAGATAATCCACCCATGGTTGTAGTGAGAAGGATATAATGTTGATTATTCATTCTCATCTCTATAAAAGGATTCATCTTATCATTATACTTTGAGAAGGAGTGTGAGAGAGAAAACTAAGAGCTCAAGCTTAGCCACCACCACCATTATCTTCTTCTTCCTCTCTTGATTTTTCTCTTGAGTGGGGTTGATAAAAAGAAAGGGGTTTAATTGTAGAATACAAACCACATCATCATACTACACACATCTAGCCCATTTGTGTAGGGTGTTTGCTCTACTTCATTCACAAATCAAGTAAAGCAAGGAGCTTTGGGTGAAGGGACTTCGGGTGGATCTTCGTGGACTAGGAAGGCTTCCATCGATCCGTTCCAAACTCTCATAGTGCCAAGGAGTCACCAAGGATGGTCTACAAAGGTTGTAATCTCTACCCTTAGTGATAGTTTTTCCATTTGCATGTGATGTTTAGTTGCATGTTACCCTAAATTTCTAGTTAAGATTCTTGTCAAGTTCACTTAGCACCTTTAAAAATTTGATTGTGGCATATGTGTTGCTTCCAAACCCTTGATGAGGTGCTAAGTAAACCCAACATTCCTTTCAACTTCAATTCATAATATAACAACAATAAAATGCAAAGAAGGAAAAAGATATATGTTAAAGGTTGATTTGCTACCATTCAAAACAATATATCTTATCAAGCAAAACATAATAGAATTGCATAATTAAGAAAGGAAGTGTAAAATGCAAGAATAAAAAAGGGAGGGGTTGGAAGAAAAACCATTCCACAACCTACCTCACCATAGCCCAAGAGCAAACTACTCACACATCATAAATTGAAATAACAATAAAGAAGAAAATACAAAATGAGAAGAGATACAAGAATCAACTTGATATAAATGAAGCCTTTATTGCAATGGTTCTAAGTACAAACAAGTGAATTCAAATACCAAAATCTAATCTTGCAAGCTCAAGAAAGAGGTTGCAAGACTAGAGGAAGGCAATGAATTCACACTAAAGGTTACAAGATCACTAGTTACAATGTTTACAAATTTCTCTCTTATAAAAAGTAGTGCCCTCTAACTTGCCCAAATGCCTGGTATTTATAGGCTCAAAACAAAATTAAACAAATAATAAAAACGAGATGATCATACTGCAAGGGGGGACAGAGAAATGATGGGGATAAACGGGGCAAGGGGGCTGGCGAGCTCGGAATTTATGGGGGTGTGGCCGGCTAAAATCCGAGCTTAGAGGCTCATTTTGGTGCTGTGGTCTTGTGCTCTCTCTACTATTCCACCGGTGCTGCTTGATTTGCCTATATGAACCTGGTTTGCACTCAGGGATTTGGAGGGAAAACTTGGTGCTTCATATCACATCACACCTTTTAGCAATTAATGCACATCACCCTCATTTGTTCACCTTTTGTGCCAAGGCAGCCCCCTATCATGATCTAGTGCACATGCATTGTGTAGGACCAAAAATTGTGTATGCAATATTGTTTACACAAGATCTCATTGGATATCGATCGGTTTTCTGTTCCGTTTGCAGTGTCAGCTCCCAAACGTTATATCCGTGATTTTGAGTGTGTTTCTAGTCTTTTATCACGAACACCTGTAATCTGTAATTACTGAGCAGACATTGGTTAATAGTACCGATATAAACAAAATAGATAACGAATGAGTGGTATTAAAATACAGTTTTCTTGTAGGGTTCCTAAGCACTCTAACAAGGTTCTACAAGGCATCAACCATGCCCGATTCAAAAAATAGCCGTGCCGAACAACCCTAACCAAGATCGTATACTAGAGATTATGCGAAAACTAGCAAGTTAAACATTTTAACACTAAGTGAAAAGGGATTACAGCCTTTGTAGATCCGGTCCTTCACTTATAAAGCTCCGTGTTGACGTCCCTTCGCTGCGATCATCGAGATCCCGGACTCTAGCGATGGTTTCCTCGGAGAAATGAGCAAGCTAGGTCGTTGACTTCGAGGCCGAAGATGATCTATGTCGAGGAGACTCAAACTCAAGCTCCATCTTCACTAGGTCATGAACTTTGTGAAGAGAACACCCTAAACTAAATGGCAAGTAGTAGTACAGGATGATGAAATAGGAAGTGGGTTCACTTTGGATTTGGATTTCTCACTCTATTTCTTCACTTGATAAAATCTAGAAAGCTTTTCTTCTTCTTGAAGAAGAAGAAGAAGAAAGAAAAGAATGAGAATTAAAAATGAATTGTCTGATTAGAATAATCAAGTGAAGTCTATCATAATGCAGCCATGGGTGAGTTAACCTTTCTAGAGACTAAACCATAGTTAATTATAATGGTTTGGTTAATGAATATCTTAACAAAGACAAAATGAGTGGACTTTGTCAAAGTTGCTTCAAGCTTCATGAAGCTTCAAGCCATGACAAAAGAAGCCAACATTTTGAATAATTAAGATAAATAAAAACCTAAATTATAATTAACATGGTGTATGTCACCCACCCACCCATGTTTGCATGTATCATCAATCATGATACAAACTAGTGCACAAACATATATCACATATACAACTTGTGCACATCAAGTGAGAAAATCAATCTTAAGTGAACCAATACTAGTTAATATAAAGTAATATATCAAATATATAATTATACATTAAATCATTAAATCAACACTTGATTTAACGATCCGGTCATATCGCATATAACCGACTAATATCTAGTGTATCAATGTATCGAATCAACACTTGATTCGGTAACCCGGCTATATCTCATATAACCGACTGATGATACAAATTGCGAGAATAGAATACAGTATCACATACTGGTATTATTCTCGGTCCCGCACATATCTCATATGCGCTCCTATTTCGTTTCGCTTGAGCTAGGAAACCTCTGTGTAGGACTCTAAAGACTCATCAATACGCCGACAGTAGGCGGTGATCATATCAATCACCCACAAGCCGCAAGCGGTCTGCTAAACGTAACGACCACCCGGGTATTGAGCGATCAGAAGATCAACGAGCAAGCCTGCTCACACTCCTGTGAATCCAATCGGTAACACTTACCGCACTGTCCGGTCTGTTCGTCTGATATGCCGCATATCACGCCTAGGGGTGGTAAACGTCAGACCCCAGCAGCTTGATAAGTCATGCCGATGTAAGGTCCACAACAAGCGTGAAACTACTGATAACACTTACCAGTAAATCACTGCAACCCTGGCCAGGGATTTCCAGTTATGGCCAGTCGAGCATAGCGCAACATCAACCCCCAATACTGGGAGAGACGAATCCCCTCCTATCGCTCATTGCCTCCATGTGAATTGGGACTGTAGCCAAAAACCACATATTTGCACGACTCAGTAGAGCCGTGGTAGGGTGGAAATCAAAGCACAGTGGGAGACACACAAGACTCTATGACGACCTCGGGTCAACAGACTAAGCTGTACCAGTGTCACCAGAGAACTGCCATCTGACATGAGGTATAATACCATCTGGGAGTTCTCGGCGAGTCCGTTCAGTGTACCCAGTCTCCACTGAGCACCCGCATACCGTCTCTGATGTCAAACACCAATGGATATGGGATCATCCATCGCCCATCACATGGGTCGAGAAGATATACGCTAGTCTACTCTGGAATATCGATGCCCCGTCTCGATATTCCCACGACTAGGAACATTGAAGGATGTACTCATTGACTACCCAGGCCCCACTAGTATGATCTACATCATAGTCTTGGAAGTCGAGTACACATCCTAAAGGCTTTATCAACATGTAATAGAGAGACAGCAAGTATACATGTTAAGATAAAGAGCAACCAGATAGCCTACTATCATGTCGAGCAAGAAAGTCCTCCCTATATATGTCCCAGCATCAACTACAATATACATCTCATGTACAGTATTGGCCTCTAGGGCATACATATAACGAACAATCTCCCACTTGCACTAGGGCCATCTGTAGCAGTGGTTGCATTATCTCATACTCAACCATCCCATAAAAGTCTCTCTCTGGGAAAAGGCCTTTGTGAGTGGATCCGCCGTGTTGTCCTCTGAGTCTACTCTCCTAACCTCGATCTCCCTGGAGATCAACTATCTCCATGATCAGGTGATACTGCCTTGGAATTGGTCTGGGTCACTGATGGGACCGGGGTTCCTTGTGCCAAAGTCATACATCCATTGTCACACAATGGTAGGAACCTAGTTCATCTCAAGAATTAATATACACCTAAACTGCCTCTTTGGTAGTATCTTTGATAGCGATGTCGCCAGCCTTTATCGTCTAGTTTGCTACGGTACTTTAGCTTGGAACTCTTCCAACATACCGTCCCTCCACCGAGGGTAAAGACTGTAAGTCGATGTACAACACCCCACGATTTGCGGGGAGGCGGAATAATGAAAAACGATCTTGTTTTATGCGTAAACATCGACTAACCGAGAATCTTTGCTTAAACAATAACTAACAAGAAACCATAGAAGAGTTAACTACTATGATAAGTGATTATACCTATAGAACCGAGTCCTTCGTCTTGTCGTTCTCCACGTCCTCTCCGGCCTTCTCTATGTAGTAGAAGATCCACCCGAGAGCTTTACTACAAGCTTCACCTCTAACTTGAGGTAACTAGGTTTCTTAAATCGCTAATCTAAGTAACCTAGGTGATATAGAGAATGGTTAAGGATTAAGTAGTCTACTCTAATCCTTGGTCTCAACTCATTAGAGGGGAGGATTAGGGTTTGAAGAGAGAGCTTGAGGAGAGAGAAAGTGAGCAAGAGAATGAGATGGGATAATGATCTATCATAATATATAGCAAGCATTATAATTTAACCAATAAAAGAAAATAAAGGATTAATCATCATGCTTAATAAATACAAGAGGGTGATTCATCTCCATGAGTCATTAAGCATTTATGATGCATTAATGACATGGATGAATCACTCAAATGACTCACTAATCTCATTTAATACATATGCCACCTTAACCCCCAAGTCACCATCTTCTAGAAGCTTCTCGCGCAATTACGAGAACGCCCCTCCTATCCGTGAAAACACGGAAAAACTTTAGACTGTATAAATCCAATAACCGGATACTAGAAACTGGCTTAAACCAAAGCCGGCTAATAAAAACTGTCCGGATGTCGTACGTGCGTAAACACACGTATGCGTCCGAACCCTTGTCGTAAAACCATATGACCTCTATATCGTTTCGCCTGGAGTAGGGAAACTCTCTGTGTGGGACTCTAGAGACTCGACTACTACGCTGGTAGTGGGTTTAACCACAGACCGCAAGCGACACTAGCTGTACGTTACGGTCCCCCGGTAGATATCAATAAGAAGGTCGATGAGGAAACCCATCCGAACTCCTACTGAGTCTGATGTCACAATCTCCGTACAGTCCGGTCTGTTCGTCTAAGATATCGCATATCGGGCCTAGGGGGGCGGCAAGCGTCTGTAAGTCCACGTTGCCACCCCCGGTTCTTACGGGGAGGCGGAAACGGTATAAAAATCAAGTTTTTAGTGCGAGAGGCAACATGGACTGTGCAAGGTCGGGATCGTTACCTAAACTAAAACTAGCAACCTAGCTAAAGAAGTTTAGCTACTCGGATGAAGATGGTTATACCTAGACTTGAACTCCTTCGTCTTCAAACTTTGTAGAGGTTGATGGTTCTCCTTTGTCGCCTTCTCCCGTCGAAGATGGATCCACCTCGAAGGCTCGACCTTAGGGCTTTTTCTCGTACTTGGAGTGAACTAGAATCGCCGGCTTGCTAGACCCTTGATCCTAGAGTGAGTAGAGAGTGTTTAGGGTTTGCTTTTGTTTTTCAAGAGAAGGATTCTCAACTCATGAGAAGGTTTCTCTTGACTAGAGGAAGAAGAAGATGAGAATGAAGAGAGAGAGTGAGAATGATAGAATGAGCTCTTTCTTTTCCTTTTGCAACCATAACAAAAGAAAAAGAATAATCAAATAATAATAATAATCAAAATGAAAAAGGTTTGATGGATAGTTTAGAATGACTAATATCATTACAAGCATTAAATGAATAAAGCAAGAATGAAAAGGCATCTTGCATTTGTAATGATGGTAGTCAAATGTTCAACCATGGTCAACAAGTCAACCATGGTCAACAAGTCAACAAAAACTAACCATGACACAATTTCATTTTATTATATATTATTAAATGATATAATACAAATCCATTAGGGTTTGGAAAAAGACGACTGTCAACTGTGCATACGCACCCGTTCCGAAACCCTAATGGAAATCATCTTCCTCCTCCTCAAATAACTGTGCATACACACCTGCATTCTTGTTCCGAGGAACATGAATACTGAGAGATAAAAGCAACCCCAAATACTATACCAGTATCCGGCTCAAACCAGAGCCCGCTGGTAATATCTGTCCGGACTCCAAACGTGCACAAGTGCGCGGATGAGAACGAACCCTGTCGCAAAACCATGCGACCTCTACTCTGTTTTGCCCATAGGCGAATACCCTCTGTGTGGGACTCTAAAGACTCGACACTACGCTGGCAGTGGGTTTAACCACAGACCGCAAGCGGCACTAGCTGTGCGTAACGGTCCCCAGGTAGATGTCGACAAGAAGGCTGACGAGGTGAAACCCCATCTGTACTCCTACTGAGTCTGAATGTGACAGTCTCCGTACAGTCCGGTCTGTTCGTCTGATACATCGCATGGCGGGCCTAGGGGGCGGTAAACGTCAGTCCCCCAATAGCGGTACAAGTCGTGCCGGAGCGAAGCCCAAAACACCCTGAGATAACACTGGAAACCTACCAGTATATCTCGTTTGCCCTGGCCAGGGACTACTCGTGTAATGGCTCTCCTAGACACAGCGCGATGTCAACCCCCAATACCGGGAGAGACGAATCCTGTCTAACCGTCACTGCCTCCAAGTGCTTCGGGACTGCACCCAACCACCACCTGTTTGCACGACTCCTTTGAGCCGTGGTAGGGTAGTGATCAAAGTGCAGTGGGAACACACTCGAGGCGAAGTGCCAGTGTCAAGTCAGCGGACTAAGCTGTACTCATGTCACCTGGGAACTGATGACTGACGATAGGTATAATACCAACCTGTCAGTTCCCGACGAGTCCTGTCCAGTGTACTCGTAACCCAACGAGCACCCGTATACTATCTCCAGTACGACGTACTGATGGCTGTGGGACAGACCATCTCCCATACTGGGATGAGAAGCGCATACGCTAGTCTACTCCGGAGTATCGATGCCCTATCTCGATAGTCCTGCGACTACGGACCAGTATAAGGATGTGCTTATAGATTACCCAGCCCCCACTAATGTGACTGCCATCACAACGCTGGTAATCAAGCAAAGATCCTAAGGGCTCCACTAATGCGTATAAGTGATATAGTAAAATAAACACAAGTACACATTGAAGTAGAGACAAACCAAGTAGCATACTACTATTTTGAGCAAGATTGTATATACAAGGTGAATATCCCAAGCATCCATTAAGTAATATACAAACTAGTATGATACAGTAATGGCCTCTAGGGCATATACACTAACAATCTCCCACTTGCACTAAGGCCATGTACTGGCGTATCGAAGACCTATCATCTCGATCAGCCGCTCGAACTGAGTCTGGGGCAGGGCCTTGGTGAATGGATCTGCAGTGTTGTCTTCTGAAGCAACTCTCCGAACCTCGATCTCCTTGCGATCCACGATCTCCCTGATCAGGTGATACCGCCTCAAGATGTGCCTGGATCTCTGATGGGACCTGGGTTCCTTCGCTAAAGCTATAGCCCCGTTGTTGTCGCAATACAGAGGTATTGGATCAACAATGGACGGAACCACCTGAAGTTCTTTCAAGAACTTCCTTATCCAGACAGCTTCTTTTGCAGTATCAGATGCAGCGATGTATTCCGCTTCCATCGTCGAGTCTGCAACGGTATCCTGTTTGGAACTCTTCCAACACACCGCCCCTCCATTGAGGGTAAAGACAAAGCCCGACATGGACTTGGAATCATCCTTGTCACTCTGGAAGCTGGAGTCAGCAAAGGCCTCGATCTGGAGGTCTTTTCCGCCATACACCAAGAACATCTCCTTAGTCCTTCTCAGGTACTTGAGAATGTTCTTTACCGCTATCCAGTGTTTCTCCCCAGGGTTTGACTGATACCGGCTTACCACACTCAGTGCATAAGCTACATCCGGTCTGGTACATAACATCGCATACATTATAGAGCCTACCGCAGAAGCGTAGCGTATAATAGACATGCGATCCCTCTCCAAATCAGTCTTGGGAGACATCTCTTTAGAGAGGGTGATCCCGTGACAAGCCGGTAGGTTACCGCGCTTGGAATCTTCCATACTGAATCTCTTCACTATGGTGTCGATGTACCTGGACTGAGAAAGTCCCAATATCCTCTTGGATCTATCACGATGGATCCGGATCCCCAGGATGTATGAGGCATCACCCAGGTCTTTCATGGAGAACCTTTGTGACAAGAACCCCTTGACAGATTGTAGCATAGGAATGTCATTTCCTATTAAGAGAATGTCATCCACGTATAAAACGAGGAATACTACAGTTCTCGCTACAAATCTACTATAGATGCATGGTTCATCTGGATTTTTGATAAAGCCAAATTCTTTGACCGTCTCATCAAAGCAGATGTTCCAACTCCGTGATGCCTGCTTTAGTCCATAGATGGACTTAAGCAACTTGCACACCTTTCCGCTGCTCCCACTCTGAATGAAGCCCTCTGGCTGGTCCATATAGACACACTCCTCTAAATTTCCATTTAGAAAAGCTGTCTTTACGTCCATTTGCCAGATCTCATAATCGTGGAAGGCAGCGATGGCAAGAAGGATCCGAATGGATTTCAGCATGGCTATTGGAGAAAAGGTTTCGTCATAGTCCAAGCCAGGTCTTTGACGGAAACCCTTTGCTACCAGCCTAGCTTTATAGGTCTCAACCTGTCCATCTACACCAATCTTCCTTTTGAAGATCCACTTGCATCCTACGGGTTTTACCCCGTCTGGAGCAATGTCCAACGTCCATACCTTGTTGGTGTACATGGACTCCATTTCGGTCCGCATTGCATCCAGCCATTTCACTGAGTCAACGCTCTGAACGGCCTGCTGGAAGCTAGTAGGTTCATCATAATCTATGATGCAATCTTCTCTATCCCCGTCTATGAGAAAACCGCAGTATCTCTCGGGCGGATGAGACTGCCTACTACTCCTGCGGAGCGGCGTAGGAATGTCCTGTTCTGTTGAACCCTCTGGTTCCACTAAGCTTTCAGTAACAGTCTGTGGTTCTGGAACTTCTTCCAGTTCTACTGCGCTCCCACTTATTTCCTTTTCCAAGAACTGGTGTTCTAGAAAGTGGGCATTGCGAGAAACAAGGACTTTTTGTTCCTCTGCGTAGTAGAAAAGATACCCCCTGGTGTTCTTTGGGTATCCCACAAACTTGCACAGCACTGAGCGTGCCTCGAGTTTGTCCGCATGCTGCTTTTTGACAAAAGCTGGACATCCCCAGATCTTCAGATATTGAAGATATGGTTTCTTCCCACTCCACATTTCATATGGGGTGGTAGGCACAGTCTTAGTCGGAACTCGGTTCAAAAGGTATGCAGCTGATTCTAGCGCATACCCCCAGAATGATCGCGGTAACTCAGCGTTACTCATCATGGACCGCACCATATCCAATAGGGTGCGGTTCCGTCTCTCCGATACACCGTTATGTTGCGGGGTGTATGGAGGAGTAAGCTGAGAGAGAATTCCGTTCTCTTTTAAATAGTCCAGGAACTCGGCACTTAAGTATTCTCCACCTCGATCCGATCTTAGAATCTTAATACTCTTGCCGGTCTGTTTCTCTACTTCATTCTTATACTCCTGGAATTTTCTAAAGGCCTCGGACTTATGTTTCATTAAGAAGACATAACCGTACCTTGAGAAGTCATCCGTAAAAGTAATGAAGTAAGAATGTCCGCTTCGGGCATGTGTAGACATTGGACCGCACACGTCACTGTGTACGAGTCCCAAGAGCTCGCTCGCTCTTTCTCCATGTCCAGTAAACGGAGTCTTTGTCATCTTTCCCTTGAGACAGGATTGACAAGTGGCATACGACTGATATTCGAACGCATTCAAATACCCTTCTGTATGTAACTTCGTCAACCTTCTCTCATTGATGTGACCCAATCTACAATGCCATAAGAAAGTCTGGTTTATTTCTGGAGACTTTCTTTTGTGTGTATTCTGGACATTGAAAATCTGTGGTTGGTTCAATACGTATATACCATTACTCAATGTACCTGACCCAATCAGAACTTGATTAAGGTGAATGTTTACAACATTACTTACAAACGCAAATTCATAACCTTCTTTAGAAACTAAAGATACAGAAATGATATTACAAGTTGCGTTGGGTACAAAAAAGCAATTACGCAAAACCAAAACATGTCCATCTGACATTCCCAGGTGATAGTCCCCCACGGCTTTAGCATCCATGCTAGCTCCGTTCGCAACTCTGAGGGTCATGTCACCTGCCTTCAAAACCCTACGGTTTCTCAACGCCTGCAAAGAATTACAGATATGAGATCCTGATCCGGTATCCAATACCCAGGAAGTAGAGTTTATTGAAAGACAGTTTTCAATAACATACACACCTGAAGCTGAAGCTGCAACCTGCTTCAATTCCTGTGTTCTGGCCTTCCAGGCCCTGCAATCATTCTTCCAGTGTCCTTTCTTATGACAAAAGAAGCATTCTTCCTTATCCACAAGCTTCCCATTTATCTTTGTTGCTTTTCCTTTTCCCTTCGTATCCACTTTACTAACACCGCCCCTTGGTTTGGCGGGGGCTTTCTTCTTCTTTCCCTTGGCTTTCGCCTTGGACCTAGAAGAAGATGATCCTCCTACAAACAAAGTGGATGTTTCCCTACCTTTCTGTAGGGTGCCCTCTGCGCTCCTCAGCAGGTTGAGGAGCTCTGAAAGTTCAACCTCCTTTTCTTGTAGGTTGAAATTCATTATAAACTGGGCGTAAGTGGAAGGAAGGGACTGGAGAACTATATCCGTATATAGCTCACTCTCCAATGTGATCCCTAGGTCAGCGAGCTCCTCAATGTAGCCGATCATCTTTAGCACGTGCTCGGCTACTGATGATCCGACGGCCATTCTTGTCGAAAACAACTTTTTCGACGCTTCGTATCTTGCGATACGTGATTGCTCTCCATACAGTTCTTTTGTATGAAGCAATATGGACTCCATGTCCATATTCTCATGCCTCCTCTGATGTTCGTTGTCCATCGAGGTAAGCAGGAGGCACTTGGCCTTCGCGCTATCAATCTCCCAAGTCTTGCGGATTTCCTTATCCGCGACGCTGGAAGTTGGACCAGGGACAGGGGGAGCTTTGGTGGTAAGAAGATACCCCAGCTTGTCATAAGTGATTGCTATCTTGACATTCCTGAGCCAATCTTTGTAGTTTGGCCCTGTCAACTTGTTTTTATCTAGGAGTAACTTAAGTCCAGTCATGTTGATTGGTCGCTGCAATTAGGAGAGAGAAGAAGAAACACTCAGCATGATGCTCTTGCAAGTTTAGAGTGGTTTTTAATTTGTCTAAACAGGATGGCTCCCACTGTTTCTCGAATCCCTCCTCAAACCATAAAGGAAGAATTAGTCAGGATCAATCCCACCGTACAATACTTGCTTAACCGTTCGGCCAGGCTGGTGTCGGTACTTCGAGGGAGGTTTTCCAACGCTTTCGCGAAGTTCCTTAATTAAAGAACCTCTTTTCCCTGGGGGCGTAGCCCCGCTAACACCTTTCTAGGCACCTACTAGGTTTATAGCATTGATCGTTAAGTGAGAAATTTCCCGAGGAGTAGCATATACTCACAGTAGGATCGGGATCCAAATATCATCGCGTGACGAAACTGAAGGAATCCTACCAGAATCATCACACTCCAAATGGTATGCAAATCTAGCAAGTTTCAGTACTTATGAAACTCCCGATGTGGATTTTTGCCCCATGCTCTTATGACCTTGGCGTGAGGTCAAAATGTCATAAGTCATATGTCAAGTTCGTCCCATCATTATCCAGGTTAATTTGAATCCACCCGTACATACCCTTGACGTAGGCCAAAATGGCAGTACGACTGTTTCAAACCAACGCATTCTATCTATGCAACAGATAAATATCCGGCAGCTACCAATCACTATGCCTTGGCGTGAGGTCAAAATACATAGCTTGAATACTACCGAATATTTAACTGAAATGATGGAGGGCTACGGATGGTTTTGGCAAAACCGTGAACGTAGTGAACTTGATTTGGTCGATGGAACGAGATAGCTTTTAAATGGAGTGGCTCAAGCTCCGCATTTTAAAAGTTAGTTTTGAAAAGAACCGAGTGGTTTTTCGAAAGTGTTCCAACGACTTTAACTTGGTTTATTATCTTGCATTAGTTCTTTTAATGCGTGATATTCTTGCATTAGTACTTTTAATGCGTCCCATCATTTAAATCCTACCATTGCAGAAAACAACCAAAATATGACGTACGCTTATGCCATTCGCATTCGCCACTGGGCCCCGTCATTACCCGTTAGGTTACTTAACTAACGACAGAGCGGGGGCTGGGCTAGCGCGTCTGTAAAACATAAGCAACGCCTAAATAGAAAGCAATGATAAACATTTCAGATCACAGATAAATACATTGGATATACTAGTAATCTGTAATTTGTACAAGCCTGTAACAAAAAACAGATAACACGGTCGCGGTGAATAGCCAAAAACCCCACCCAAGACCCCTACGGGTGCGGCAAACTACCCGCCAAGTACCCGAAGCGTAGCAACCTCCCTCATCTCCATGAGTAGGCCACTCGACACTTCGGCATACCCGGTAGTTTGTGCACCCCTCCATGGGTCTATCCTAGGAGCAAAAACAGTAAAAAGAATTATACAATGACGGCTACAACCCCGACCCGGTTGTGCGGCCAAACAAATAATAATTATTACATCAATTTACATTTACAATGAATTGCAAGAAAAGAAAACTCTCGTCTCACAACCCCCGGCTATTCACCCGCGACAGTCCAACATATTTATATACACATTCCAGCACATTACAGATCATGTATAACCCCGACTAATCGTCTTATAGCGATTAGTCGATGTTCAATACATGCAAACATCACAGATATAACCATCATAGTCAAAGTGCAGTGAAGTTCGGAAAAATACGGAATTATAGGCCCCCAAAAGTAAATTTTAGTTCTGGAAAATCTGGGCATATAATATATATCCTAAAAATCCCAAAATCAACAAATAAAGACACTGCACGAAAATCGATGCAGAGGGGACATCAAGTCGCGGCGGTTCCGCGGCGGCCAAGAAGGCTCACGCGGCGGAAGGGCGGCGGCTTAGATGAATCTCTGTGTCGTTTTTCATGGGTGTTTTTAAAAAACCCTGAGATGAATTTACAAATATAAAGTTTTTCATTTTGAGCCCAAAAAATTTCAACAGAAACTCAGGTTTTGAAAAATACGGTTTTTGGGTTTTTTACGGTTCCGAACTTCGTTACACTTCACTACCAAGCTAGTTTAAGTTTAGTTAGGCTCTGACACCACTGTAAGTCCACGTTGCCACCCCCGGTTCTTACGGGGAGGCGGAAACGGTATAAAAATCAAGTTTTTAGTGCGAGAGGCAACATGGACTGTGCAAGGTCGGGATCGTTACCTAAACTAAAACTAGCAACCTAGCTAAAGAAGTTTAGCTACTCGGATGAAGATGGTTATACCTAGACTTGAACTCCTTCGTCTTCAAACTTTGTAGAGGTTGATGGTTCTCCTTTGTCGCCTTCTCCCGTCGAAGATGGATCCACCTCGAAGGCTCGACCTTAGGGCTCTTTCTCGTACTTGGAGTGAACTAGAATCGCCGGCATGCTAGACCCTTGATCCTAGAGTGAGTAGAGAGTGTTTAGGGTTTGCTTTTGTTTTTCAAGAGAAGGATTCTCAACTCATGAGAAGGTTTCTCTTGACTAGAGGAAGAAGAAGATGAGAATGAAGAGAGAGAGTGAGAATGATAGAATGAGCTCTTTCTTTTCCTTTTGCAACCATAACAAAAGAAAAAGAATAATCAAATAATAATAATAATCAAAATGAAAAAGGTTTGATGGATAGTTTAGAATGACTAATATCATTACAAGCATTAAATGAATAAAGCAAGAATGAAAAGGCATCTTGCATTTGTAATGATGGTAGTCAAATGTTCAACCATGGTCAACAAGTCAACCATGGTCAACAAGTCAACAAAAACTAACCATGACACAATTTCATTTTATTATATATTATTAAATGATATAATACAAATCCATTAGGGTTTGGAAAAAGACGACTGTCAACTGTGCATACGCACCCGTTCCGAAACCCTAATGGAAATCATCTTCCTCCTCCTCAAATAACTGTGCATACACACCTGCATTCTTGTTCCGAGGAACATGAATACTGAGAGATAAAAGCAACCCTAAATACTATACCAGTATCCGGCTCAAACCAGAGCCCGCTGGTAATATCTGTCCGGACTCCAAACGTGCACAAGTGCGCGGATGAGAACGAACCCTGTCGCAAAACCATGCGACCTCTACTCTGTTTTGCCCATAGGCGAATACCCTCTGTGTGGGACTCTAAAGACTCGACACTACGCTGGCAGTGGGTTTAACCACAGACCGCAAGCGGCACTAGCTGTGCGTAACGGTCCCCAGGTAGATGTCGACAAGAAGGCTGACGAGGTGAAACCCCATCTGTACTCCTACTGAGTCTGAATGTGACAGTCTCCGTACAGTCCGGTCTGTTCGTCTGATACATCGCATGGCGGGCCTAGGGGGCGGTAAACGTCAGTCCCCCAATAGCGGTACAAGTCGTGCCGGAGCGAAGCCCAAAACACCCTGAGATAACACTGGAAACCTACCAGTATATCTCGTTTGCCCTGGCCAGGGACTACTCGTGTAATGGCTCTCCTAGACACAGCGCGATGTCAACCCCCAATACCGGGAGAGACGAATCCTGTCTAACCGTCACTGCCTCCAAGTGCTTCGGGACTGCACCCAACCACCACCTGTTTGCACGACTCCTTTGAGCCGTGGTAGGGTAGTGATCAAAGTGTAGTGGGAACACACTCGAGGCGAAGTGCCAGTGTCAAGTCAGCGGACTAAGCTGTACTCATGTCACCTGGGAACTGATGACTGACGATAGGTATAATACCAACCTGTCAGTTCCCGACGAGTCCTGTCCAGTGTACTCGTAACCCAACGAGCACCCGTATACTATCTCCAGTACGACGTACTGATGGCTGTGGGACAGACCATCTCCCACACTGGGATGAGAAGCGCATACGCTAGTCTACTCCGGAGTATCGATGCCCTATCTCGATAGTCCTGCGACTAGGGACCAGTATAAGGATGTGCTTATAGATTACCCAGCCCCCACTAATGTGACTGCCATCACAACGCTCGTAATCAAGCAAAGATCCTAAGGGCTCCACTAATGCGTATAAGTGATATAGTAAAATAAACACAAGTATACATTGAAGTAGAGACAAACCAAGTAGCATACTACTATTTTGAGCAAGATTGTATATACAAGGTGAATATCCCAAGCATCCATTAAGTAATATACAAACTAGTATGATACAGTAATGGCCTCTAGGGCATATACACTAACAGCGTCATTCCTCTAATAGCGGTATAAGTCATGTCGGAGCGAAGCCCATTACACCCTGAGAAACTACTGGAACTTACCAGCAAATCTCGCTTGCCCTGGCCAGGGACTTTGCGTAATGGCTCTCTGACACCGCGCGATATCAACCCCCAATACCGGGAGAGACGAATTCTGTCTAACCGCCACTGCCTCCAAGTGCTCGGGACTGTAGCCAACTGCTACCTGTTTGCACGACTCCTTTGAGCCGTAGTAGGGTAACAATCTAAGAACAGTGGGACACACTCGAGGCGAAGTAGCAGTGTCAAGTCTGCGGACTATGCTGTACTCATGTCATCTGGGAACTGTTCACTGATGACTGGTATAAAACCAACCAACAGTTCCCTGTGAGTCCTGTCCGGTGTACCCGTAACCTAACGAGCACCTGCATACTAACTCCAGTACGACGTACTGACGGCTGTGGGACAGACCATCTCCCCAACTGGGATGATAAGCGTACACACTAGTCTACTTTGGAGTATCGATGCCCTGTCTCGATAATCCTACGACTAGGGACCTGAATAAGGATGTGCTTGTAGACTACCCAGCCCCCACTAGTGTGACTGCCATCACAACGCTGGTAGTCAAGCAAGATCCTAAGAGCTCTATCAATACGTATACTCATATATTAAGATAGATAAAACCAAGTAGCATACTACCATGTTTAGCAAGACTGTTATATAACTGTGAAAATCCCAAGCTTCCATTAAGTAATATACAAACTAGTATGATACAGTAATGACCTTCTACGGCATAAACACTAACAATCTCCCACTTGCACTAGGGCCATGTACTGGCGTATCGCAGACCTATCATCTCGAATAGCCTCTCGAACTGCGTCTGAGGAATGGCCTTTGTGAATGGATTTGCAGTGTTATTCTCTGTGTCTACTCTCTTTACCTCGATCTCCCGGCGATCGACGATCTCCCTGATCAGGTGATACCGCCTTAAGATGTGTCTGGACTTCTGATGGGACCTGGGTTCCTTCGCTAAAGCTATAGCGCCGTTGTTGTCGCAATACAGAGGTATTGGACCAACACTGGTAGGAACAACTTGAAGTTCTGTGGGGAACTTCTTCATCCAGACAGCTTCATTTGCGGCATCGCAAGCAGCTATGTACTTCGCTTCCATCGTTGAGTCAGCAACGGTGTCCTGCTTGGAACTCTTCCAACAGACCGCCCCTCCATTCAGGGTAAAGACATAACCCGACATGGACTTGGAGTCATCCTTGTCACTCTGGAAGCTGGAGTCAGCAAAGCCCTCGATCTGGAGGTCTTTTCCGCCATACACCAAGAACATCTCCTTAGTCCTCCTTAGGTACTTGAGAATGTTCTTTACTGCTATCCAGTGCTTCTCCCTTGGGTTTGCCTGATACCGGCTTACAACGCTCAATGCGTATGCTACATCTGGTCCGGTACATAACATCACATACATTATAGAGTCTACCGCAGAAGCGTAGGGTATAATCGACATGCGATCCCTTTTCAAATTAGTCTTGGGAGACATCTCTTTAGAGAGGGTGATTCCGTGACAAGCCGGTAGGTTACCGCGCTTAGAATCATCCATACTGAATCTTTTCAATATGGTGTCTATGTACCTGGACTGCGAAAGTCCCAACATCCTCTTTGATCTATCACGATAGATCTGGATCCCCAGAATGTAGGTGGCATCACCCAGGTCTTTCATGGAGAACTTCTATGACAAGAATCTTTTGACTGAGTGTAGCATAGGAATATCATTTCCTATTAGGAGAATGTCATCCACGTACAAGATGAGGAATACAACAACTCTCCCTACAATCTTACTGTATATGCATGGTTCATCTGGATTTTTGATAAAGTCGAATTCTTTGACAGTATCATCAAAACAGATGTTCCAACTCCGCGATGCCTGCTTTAGTCCATAAATGGATTTAAGCAGCTTGCATACTTTACCGCTGCTCCCACTCTGAATGAAACCCTCTGGCTGATCCATATAGACGCTCTCTTCCAAATTTCCATTTAGAAAGGCCGTCTTTACGTCCATTTTCCAGATCTCATAATCATGGAAGGCAGCAATAGCAAGAAGGACCCGAATGGATTTGAGCATAGCCACTGGAGAAAAGGTTTCGTCATAGTCCAAACCAGGTCTTTGACGGAAACCCTTTGCAACAAGTCTAGCCTTATAGGTTTCAACCTGTCCATCTACACCAATCTTCTTTCTGAAGATCCACTTGCATCCTACGGGTTTTACCCCATCTGGAGCAATGTCCAAAGTCCATACTTTGTTAGTGTACATGGACTCCATTTCGGTCAGCATTGCATCTAGCCATTTTACCCAGTCGCCGCTCTGAATGGCTTGATGGAAGCTGGTAGGGTCATCATTATCAATGACGCAATCTTCTCGATCCCCGTCTATGAGAAAACCGTAGTATCTCTCGGGCGGATGAGACTGCCTACTACTTCTGCGGATAGGCGCTGGTATGTCCCTTTCTTCTAAAACTTCTTGTTCTACCAAACTTTCAGTAACATCTTGTGGTTCTGGAATTTCTTCCAGTTCTACTGCGCTCCCACTCTTCTGATTTTCTAAAAATTAAGTTTCTAAGAAGTGGGCATGATGAGAAACAAAAATCTTTTGTTCCTCTGCGTAATAGAAATAATATCCCTTGGAGTTCTTTGGATATCCCACAAGCTTACACTGTACTGAGCGTGCCTCGAGCTTGTCCGGATGCTGCTTTTTTACAAAAGCTGGACATCCCCATGTCCTAAAGTGTTTAAGAAAGGGTTTCTTCCCACTCCACATTTGATATGGTGTGGTAGGCATAGTCTTGGTTGGAACCTGGTTCAAAAGATATGCAGCTAATTCCAGTGCATAGCCCCAGAAAGATCGCGGTAATTCAGCCTTACTCATCATGGAACGAACCATATCCAATAGGGTTCGATTCCTCCTTTCCGATACACCGTTGTGTTGTGGTGTGTATGGAGGAGTAAGCTGAGAGAGAATTCCATTCTCTTTTAAGTATCCTAGGAACTCGGCACTTAAGTATTCACCACCTCGATCAGATCTCACGGTCTTGATACTTTTGCCTGTCTGTTTTTCCACTTCATTCTTGTATTCTTGGAATTTCTCAAAGGCCTCGGATTTATGCTTCATTAAGAAGATATAACCATACCTAGAGAAATCATCCGTAAAAGTAATGAAGTAGGAATAACCACCTCGCGCATGTGTAGACATTGGACCGCACACGTCACTGTGTACGAGTCCTAAGAGCTCGCTCTTACTCCGTGTCCAGTAAACGGAGTCTTTGTCATCTTTCCCATGAAACAAGATTCACAAGTGGCATAAGATTGATATTCGAACGGATTCAAATATCCTTCTCTATGTAACTTCGTTAATCGTGTTTCATTGATGTGACCTAGTCTACAATGCCATAAGAAAGCCTGATTTATTTCTGGAAACTTTCTTTTAAGTGTGTTCTGGACATTGAAAACCTGAGCTTGATTCAATACGTATATACCGTCATCTAATGTACCGGACCCAATCAGAACTTGATTTAGGTGGATGTGAACTACATCGCTTACGAATGTAAAGTCATGTCCCTCTCTCGAAAGTGAGGACACTGATATGATATTACAAGTCAAACTAGGTACATACAGACAGTTACGTAGAATCAATATCTGCCCACTTGTCAAACCTAGGCGATATTCTCCTACAGATTCAGCGTCCACGCTCATTCCGTTAGCAACTCTGAGAGACAAATCACCTATCCTTATATCTCTACGGTTTCACAAAGCATGTAATGAATTACAGATATGAGATCCTGCTCCGGTATCTAGTACCCAGGAAGTAGAGTTAATTGACAAACAGTTCTCAATTACAAACACACTTGAGGTTGAAGCCACAACATGCTTCGTATCCTGGCTACTGGCTTTCAAAGCCCTGCAATCCTTCTACCAATGCCCGTTCCCATAACAATAGGAACATCCCTCCTTACCTACACCAAGTCCCGAAACTTTTGCTCTTCCCTTTCCTCCTACTTTACTGACACCGTATATCGTCTTTGTAGAGGTCTTCTTCTTTTCATCCTTTGCTTTCGCCTTGGATGAAGAAGAAGAAGGTCCCCTATTAAGCAGAGCTTGTGTCTCCCCGGTTTCTTTCAGGGTGTAAGTAGAGGGTAGGGACTGTAGAAATAAGTCAGCATATGACCTGTTTCCCAACGTGGTCTTCAGGTCCTTGAGCTCATCAATATAGCTAGTCATTGTAAGGACGTTGTCCCCTACAGATGACCCGACAGCCAACCTCGCTTGAATTAAATCGTTCGAGGTCTCATATCTTGCGATATGAGTTTGCTCTCCATATAAATCTTTGTTATGGAGAAAGATGGAAACTAAGTCCATCTTCTCGTGTTGCTTCTGGTATACACCATCAACTGAAGCCAACACGAGGCACTTAGCTTTCGCTTTATCCTTTTCCCTTGTCTGACGGATATCCATATCCGCGACAGTGGAAACTGGACCTGGGACGACGGGATCTTGAGTAGTAATAGGGTGGTCCAGCTTGTCATAGGCAATGGACATCTAGACAGACCTTTGCCAGTCATATAAGTTAGATTCAGTCAACTTGTTATCTAGATGTAACCTAGTCATGGTCACAAGGTCGCTGCAATGAGAGAGAGAGAAGAAAACACTTTAGCATGATGCTCTTGCAAGTTTAGATTGGTTTTTAATTTATCTAAATTGGATGGCTCCCACTGTTTCTCGAATCCTTCCTCAAACCATAAAAGAAGAATTAGCCAGGACTATTCTTACTGTACAATACTTGCTTAACCGTTCAGCCAGGCTAGTGTCGGTACTTCGAGGGAGGTTTTCCAACGCTTTCGCGAAGTTCCTTAATTAAATAACCTCTTTTCTCTGGGGGCGTAGCCCCGCTGACACCTTTCTCGACACCTACTTGGTTTATAGCATTGATCGTTAAGTGCCAAATCTCCTGATAAGTAGCATATACTCACAGTAGGATCGGGATCCAAATATCATCGTATGATAATGTTGAAGGAATCCTACCAACATTCATCAAACTCCAAATGGTATGCAACACTAGCAAGTTTCAGTTTCTTTAGAAACTCCCGATATGGATTTTTTCCCCATGTTCTTATGACCTTGACTAAGGGCCAACAAATCATAAGTCACATGTCAAGTTCTGCCCATCATTATCTTGTTGATTTGAACCCATCCGTATATACTCTTGACTAAAGGCCAAACAAAGTAATACGACTATCCCAAACCAACTCATCTATCTATGCAACAAATGAATACCCCAGCAGCTACCAATCACTATGTCTTGACTAAGGGCCAAACAAATATAGCTTGAATACTACTGACCATTCATAAGAAATGACGGAGGGCTACGACTGGTTTTGGCGAAATCGTGAACGTAGTGAACTTGATATAATCGAAGGAACCTGATAGCTTTTTTTAAAAGGAGTGGTTAAAGCTCCGCAATTAAAAATTCTGCTCTTTTAAAATAACCGAGTGGTTTCTTTTAAATTTGTTCCAACGATTCATCTTTGGTTTATTTTCTTTGCATTACAAATAATGCGTCCCATCATTAACCTATCATTGCAGAAAACAATGAAAATACAACGTCCTCTTATGCCATCCGCATTCGCCACGGGGTCCCGTCATCACCCGTTAGGTTACTTAACTAACGGCAGAGCGGGGGCTGGGCTAGCGCGGGTGTAAAACATAAGTGACGTCTAAATAGATATCATATATAGATATTGTACATTCGTCAGACGCAATAATAGGCATTCCAGATCTCACATGAACTTTATTGGATTTGCAAGCAATCCGCGTTTGTTTAGAGCCTGCAACAAAAGACGGATTACACAGTTGTGATGAATAGCCATTACCCCACCCTAGACCCCTACGGGTACGGCAAACCACCCGCCAAATACCCGAAGTGAAGCGGTCTCCCTCAACAAAGTGAGTAGGCCACTAAACACTTCAAAGTACCCGGTAGTTTGTGCACCCCATCTTGGGTCTATCCTAGGAGCAAAAACAGTAAAATGAAATAATACAACGGTGGCAACAACCGCAACCTAGATGTGCCCCGCAAAATAATATTACAACATATTACAATTACAATGAATGAATGAATATAACAACCCATCTCAAACCCCGGCTAATCATCACAACAGTGCAATACAGTTCACATCCACAAACAGTAAAAACCATTACGGAAATGTGCAACCCCCTGCCAACCGACATACTAGCAGTTAGGGAAAGTTTAAGAACACATTTATACAAACACAGATATAATCAAATTAGCAAACTTCGTATAATTTCGATCGAGCAAACATATCAGATTCTACTCCCAAAACTTCTCTATGCACCTGAGACTTGAGCAGAAAATAAACATTCCAGAAAACACAACAATATCACAGCAGAATAACAGGAGCAAACTGGGTCGAATCGGCCCCAACTCGGCCGCGGATCCGCGGCGGATCGGTGGGATCGGCCGCGGTTCCGCGGCTGTATGGCCGATTCACTAACCCATTTTTCTCCAGTGTTCTTATCTTTCTATACTTGTTACTCTGTAGCAACCTGCAAAATTTTTAGAGCCTGTTTAAAAATCGACAGAAACTTGTGATATCGACGTCGTTTTTTGGTTCGTTTTCCGTTCGAAATTCATACGACTTTGCTAATAAGTTAATTACTGTTTAGCGAGGCTCTGATACCACTGTAAGTCTATGGACAACACCCCACGACTTGCGAGGAGGTGGAATAATGAAAAACGATCTTGTTTTATGCGTAAACATCGACTAACCGAGAATCTTTTCTTAAACAATAACAAACAAGAAACCATAGAAGAGTTAACTACTATGATAAGTGATTATACCTATAGAACCGAGTCCTTCGTCTTGTCGTTCTCCACGTCCTCTCCGGCCTTCTCTATGTAGTAGAAGATCCACCCGAGAGCTTTACTACAAGCTTCACCTCTAACTTGAGGTAACTAGGTTTCTTAAATCGCTAATCTAAGTAACCTAGGTGATATAGAGAATGGTTAAGGATTAAGTAGTCTACTTTAATCCTTGGTCTCAACACATGAGAGGGGAGGATTAGGGTTTGAAGAGAGAGAGCTTGAGGAGAGAGAAAGTGAGCAAGAGAATGAGATGGGATAATGATCTATCATAATATATATCAAGCATTATCATTTATCCAATAAAAGAAAATAAAGGATTAATCATCATGTTTAATAAATACAAGAGGGTGATTCATCTCCATGAGTCATTAAGCATTTATGATGCATTAATGACATGGATGAATCACTCAAATGACTCACTAATCTCATTTAATGCATATGCCACCTTAACCCCCAAGTCACTATCTTCTAGAAGCTTCTCACGCAAATACGAGAACGCCCCTCCTATCCGTGAAAACACGGAAAAACTTTAGACTGTATAAATCCAATAACCGGATACTAGAAACTGGCTTAAACCAAAGCCGGCTAATAAAAACTGTCCGGATGTCGTACGCGCGTAAACACACGTATGCGTCCGAACCCTTGTCGTAAAACCATACGACCTCTATATCGTTTCGCCTGGAGAAGGGAAACTCTCTGTGTGGGACACTAGAGACTCGACTACTACGCTGGTAGTGGGTTTAACCACAGACCGCAAACGGCACTAGCTGTACGTAACGGTCCCCAGGTAGATGTCGATAAGAAGGCCGATGAGGAAACCCATCCGAACTCCTACTGAGTCCGATGTGACAATCTCCGTACAGTCCGGTCTGTTCGTCTAAGACTATCGCATATCGAGCCTAGGTGGGGCGGCAAGCGTCAGTCCCCTAATAGCGGTATAAGTCGTGTCGGAGTGAAGCCCATTACACCCTGAAAAACTACTTGAACCTACCAGCAAATCTCGCTTGCCCTGGCCAGGGACTTTGCGTAATGGCTCTCTGACATAGCGCGATATCAACCCCCAATACCGGGAGAGACGAATCCTGTCTAACCGCCACTGCCTCCTAGTGCTCGGGACTGTACCCAACTGCTACCTGTTTGCACGACTCCTTTGAGCCGTGGTAGGGTAGCAATCTAAGAACAGTGGGACACACTCGAGGTGAAGTAGCAGTGTCAAGTCTGCGGACTATGCTGTACTCATGTTACCTGGGAACTGTTCACCGACGACTGGTATAAAACCAACCAACAGTTCCCTGTGAGTCCTGTCCGGTGTACCCGTAACCTAACGAGCACCTGCATACTATCTCCAGTACGACGTACTGACGGGTGTGGGACAGACCATCTCCCCAACTGGGATGATAAGCGTACACACTAGTCTACTTTGGAGTATCGATGCCCTGTCTCGATAATCCTACGACTAGGGACCTGAATAAGGATGTTCTTGTCGACTACCCAGCCCCCACTAGTGTGACTGCCATCACAACGCTGGTAGTCAAGCAAGATCCTAAGAGCTCTATCAATACGTATACACACATATTAAGATAGATAAAACCAAGTAGCATACTACCATGTTTAGCAAGACTGTTATTTAACTGTGAAAATCCCAAGCTTCCATTAAGTAATATACAAACTAGTATGATATTGTAATGGCCTTCTAGGGCATAAACACTAATAAAGACAATGCCTGCGACTGACATTCAGTCGTCCTTATCACCCTGGAACTTTTCCAGTGATTCTCCCCAGGATCGATTGATACCATCTCACTACACCTAGTGAAATCCTAATATCTATTTAGATCTATCCCATATATCCATAACCCAGGATTTAGAAGGTATCACTTTGATCCTATTTGGAGAATCCTTGTGATAAGAGGAGATTGACCGAGCGTAGCATAGGAAACTCCTTCCCTATCAAGAGTATGTCATCCACGTACTCTACGAGGATCATCACCTTACTCTCTACTACCTTTTTGTATATATAAGGTTCATATACAATTTTGATGAAGTCAAACTTTTTGACTACCACATCAAAACAGAAGTTCCAATTCTGCGATGCCTGCTTTATCCTGTAAAGCAACTTGCACACGTTTTCGCTTCTCCCACTGTCTACGAAACCCTCTGGCTGTGTACTTATAGACGCTCTCTTCTAAATCAATATTTAGAAAAGCAGTCATGACACCCAACCACCAAATATCGTAATCATGGTATGTAGCAATGGAAAGTAGGATCCGAATGGACTTAAGCACAGCCACTGGAAAAGGTTTCATCATTATCCACGCCTGGTCGATGATGAAAACCTTTAACAAGTCTAGCTTTGAAAGTCTCAACTATTCCATCTACACCAAGTAATCTTCTCAAGATATACTTGCTCCTGATGGGGATTTAACCCTTCAGATATAGCATCCAAAGTCGATACTTTGTTGGTGTACATGGATTCCATCTCAGATCGCTAAGCATCCAGCCATTCTTACAGAGTCCCCACTCTTGATGGCCTGCTCGAAACTAGTTGGGTCATCATCTCATGATGCAATCCTCACTCCCACTGTCATCGAGAAACCGAAGTATCTCTCTGGCGGATGAGGAACTCTACTAGATCGGCGGAGAGGCTGAGGTTTGTCGGAATCTATTGAATCCTTTGGTTCTACCAAATCATCTGCTGTAGTTTGTATAGCTGGAACTCCTTCCAGTTCTACCTCATGACCACTAATTTCTTCATATGAAATTCCGTTTCATAAAGGTGGTATGTTGAGAAACAAAACACATTTTGTTCTTCTGTTAGGTAGAAGATATTCCCTTGCGAATGCTTGGGATATCCAACAAACTTCTACAGAACTAACTTTGCCTCGAGCTTGTCCGGATTTTGCTTTTAGACATAAGCCGGACAACCCCAAATCTTAACAAACTTAAGATATGGGCTCTTCCCATTCTATATCACATATGAAGTGGTAGGCAATAGATTTGATTGGAACCCTATTCAATAGGTATGCAGCTTCACAAGTGCATAACTCCCTAAAAGGAAAAAGGAATCTCAGTAGTACTCATCATAGTGCGCACCATATCAAATACGGTGTGATTGCTCCGCCCCGATACACCGACGTGCTGTGGTGTATGCGGAGGAGTAATGCTGGGAGAGAATCTCATTCTCCTTTAGAATAATCTACGAATTCCGTGCTCAAGTATTCTCCTCCTTGATCACATCATAGGACATAATACTTATACCCGGTTTTGGTTCTCTACTTCTATCTTATATTCTTTGAATTTCTCAAAAGTTTCAGACATGTATTTCAACAGGAACATGTGTCCGAATCTTGAGAGATTCTCATTGAATGTAAAGAAATATAAGGAACCAGTCCTGGCATCTACAGACATGGGACCTTCATACATCACTATGTATCAGTCCCAAGAGTTCACTAACTCTTTCTCTGTTTCCAATAAACGGAGCTGTGCTTATCTTATCTCTGTGACATGACCGACAAGTTTCACAAGATGTAAATTCAAACTAATTTAAATATGTATCTAAATGTAACTTCAGCTTGTCGGGTCACATTGATATGACCTAGTCTACAAAACCTCAAGAAGGAATCGTTCATTTCTGAACTCTTCCTCTTGTGTGTGTTCTGTATACTAAGAACTGTAGTTTGATTTAGAACGTCAATGCTTTTAGATAATGTGCCTAAACCGATCAACTCTTGATATAGGAAATGTTCAAAACATTATCCAACAACACAAAATTATATCCTTTCTTTACTAATAAAGAGACTGATATGATGTTGTATATCAGGTTCGGTATCTAACAACATTCATTCAGAATCAATGTATTCTGGTAATACAGGGTGATAGTGACCAACAGACTTGGCTGCAACACTTGCACCGTTTTCTGTCTCATGAAACTTATCACCCGTTCTCAGTTCTCTACCTTTCTGTAGCCCATGTAACAGATTACATATGCGGGATCCTGATCCGGTATCTAATACCCAGGACATAGAGGATACAGAGAAACAATTTTTTGGAATGAACACACCCGAAGAAGATGCATCATCATGCACTTTCTTCGTTTGGGCGGCATGGGAATCCTGGTATTCCCCTATTTCCTGCTCGGTCTTATAACAATTATAAGTTGGAGCGGGACCAACGTTCCCCAGCTCAGTATAACAAGCGGGTTCGGTCAATACATCCATATTATTATCTTGATTAAGGCGTGACATGGTCGCAACCTGGAGAGAGAGAAGAAAACACTCTGCGTGCGCTCTTGCAAGATTAGATTGGTTATATATTTTATCTAATCATGATGGCTCCCACTATTTCTATCAAATCTTCCTTCAAACCCTAAAAGGAAAGACTAGCCGGGATTAATTACACCCTACAAGTTCTCCAATCTTTCAGCCAGGCCAGTGCCGGTACTTTGAGGGAGGTTCCCCGTTCTTTCGCACGGATCTAATTAAAATAAAACTCGTTTTCCCAGGGGCGTAACCCCGTTGACACCTTTCTAGACACCTACTTGAGCGGCTAATTGTAAAGTGCAAAACTCTCCCACGAGTAACAATTACTCGCAGTGGGTATCGGGATCCAACTATCATATAGAAGGTATGCAATCTCATTGCAAATTTCAATACTTGAAACTCCCGATAATGGTTTTTACCCCTAGCACCTATGACCCTGGCTATGGTCAACAAATCATAAGCACTAGTCAAGTTCTACCCGTCATTTCGTGATTAATTAGACCCACCCACATGACCCTTAACTAAGGTCAACAAAGTCATGCGACTGTCCTAACTAATCGCATCATATGCGGTGTAGGAAGACATCACTTAGCTACCGTACACTGTGCCTTGACTATGGTCAACAAACACAACACGAATACTAAGTACTCTACTTTCTAAAATGACGGAGAGTTGCGGATGGTTTTTAAGAAAACCTTTAACGCTTTGAACCTGATCTCGCTGCAGAATCAAATGGTTTATAAATGGAGTGTTTTTGAGGCTTTTGCTAGTTTCGCTAAAGAGGTCACTCCCGGTGAAGGGATCTCGGCTCTTTTCTCGTCGAATGAGGTGCATGATATTCACAATACTACTATGCAAAGCAAGAACTAGAAAAGCAGTCAAAAGACAAACCGAAGGTTGTAGCATCTGCTATTTATTGCTAAAGAGGTCATTCCTAGTGAAGAGATCTCGGCTCTTTCCTTATCGAATAAGGTGCTGGATGTTCTACAAGGAACACCGCTATGCAAAGCAACAACTAGAGCTACCTGATTTTTGAAATTCGATTCCGCAACATCTTTTAGGTTTATTTTCTTTCATTAATCTCATTAATGAATGTCCCATCATATAAGTCCACCTAAACATCACAGATAAATACAACGTACACTTATGCCATCCGCATTCGCCTCGATGTCCCGTCTGCACCGTTAGGTTTGGTAACTAACGGCAGAGCGGGGCAGGGCTAGTGTGGGTGTAAAACATAAGCAACGTCTATATAATATATCATATATACTATATACAGTATCTATCTGAACATATCATATGATCACATCACAGATAACGCAACAGAAAATATCATTTGAAATATTGGATATACTAGGACGTCCGTATTTTATTTTGAGCCTATATAAAACACGGATTCCATAGTCGTGATGAATAGCCAATCCCACACCCGTAGACCCCTAAGAGAGCGGCAAGCAACCCTACCAATTCTAGAGTTAGGAGACCCGGACTCGACTCCTCGATATGGTCTCCCACTGGACCCTAGAACCCGGTTACTTGTGCTCCCCTCCTTGGGTCTATCCTAATGAGGAAAAGTAAATAATATACAATGGTGACATCATCCTTAGCCCGGAAGTTCTCCAATAAAAGAATATTCCATACAACGAATTTTACATGAACGAAAAAGAAAAACACTCATCTCACATAAAAACCCCCGGCTATTCAAACACGACGATCCAATATAACATATCCAGCAACCCATAACATCACATGTCATCAACGTAAGTAAATATGCGTATCCCAATTGTCGTTGTTGTATAGCAACGAAACCGGCGATACACCACATATTACACTTACGGTCGCAGAAAAGAAAGTGTGAAACTACAACAGTTGGAATCCGCAACCTCCTTAGACATCGCATGCCTAACCAAATGAATTCCTTAGATATCGCATGCCTAACAATTATAAACCCCGCATTTTAGTCTCATTATCGAAAACTCTTTTTCAATATCAAGTCGGGAAATTCAACAAGATTCCCGACATTCTGATCGAATGCTCGTTGCAAACTTTAGTAGACGGCCGCACCCCCGGATGCCGTCGACGAAGTGCACTAAGGCGGAACACCGGTACCGCGAGCACCCAAACGAATGCTTTTGGCTACGGGGTTCTCCTACAGTCACTTGGTCGGGGCTATGGGGCGTGGCTGTCTATTAAGTTTACCCGACGAGTATCCGCGTACGCTACATGATTGCGACGGACTTTTGATCACATCAAAATTCCGTGGCAATTGATCATATGAGACCGAACTGCTAGATTTATAACATTCAAATTAGTTATCTCATAACTACTTGTGGATTCCAAATATTGTATCACATTCCAGATAAATAGACAATGTTAAACTTTCCGATCGAATAATCAAACACCCAATTTTTCCCAAATAGCTCAACACTTGAAATAAGTTTAAAAACATCCATTTCATGCCACAGTACCAACGGTCCAGCCGTAGAAGGGTCAAGCCAACGCCTCACATGTGGCACGCCGTACTACCCCAAACCCTAAAGTTTAAAAGGCAGTTCAAGACGATCACATAATCGAGTTAAGGTTTGTTGTCTTCTAGAGGGTCCATCGCATTACTTGCACGACTTAGAACGTTCTTAAACTACGGAAAAATCCAACACTTGGAAATTTTCCAGCAGGGGGAAAAATGAGTTATTGATATTCGTTCGAACTTTTTAACACGTTCTAAAATTACCCGGAAAAACAAAAACAAAGTTAAATTATCCGATCGAATCAACGAGTCCCTAATACACCCCAGAAAACTCAACACTTGAGTACATACAAAAATATCCAGAAGAATCAGGAATTACAGATGGACATTACTGTGCAAACCACGTGCCATGATTCAACTTTTTGGCCGCGGAACAGCCGCGCAAGCCATGGTACGGCCGCGGTTCCGCGGCGCTTTAAGGTGATCAGTGGCACGTGTTGCACAGTAATCCTTGTATTTCCCTGCTGATTTTTTTGAGTATTTTTAATTCACAAAAATCACATTTTGAAATTTTTTTCCAGAAACTAAGGTATATCGGGTTTTCTGGGTTCGATCGGACTTTAAACTTCGTCTAGACTTCGCCTAAAGCTCTAGCTTGGCTCTGATACCACTGTAGGGTTCCTAGGCACTCTAACAAGGTTCTAAAAGGCATCAACCATGCCCGATTCAAAAAATAGCCGTGCCGAACAACCCTAACCAAGATCGTATACTAGAGATTATGTGAAAACAAGCAAGTTAAACATTTTAACACTAAGTGAAAAGGTATTACAACCTTTGTAGATCCGGTCCTTCACTTCTAAAG
Source organism: Agapanthus africanus (assembly GCA_030015575.1). Classification (NCBI taxonomy): domain Eukaryota; kingdom Viridiplantae; phylum Streptophyta; class Magnoliopsida; order Asparagales; family Amaryllidaceae; genus Agapanthus; species Agapanthus africanus. The sequence goes on along the minus strand of JASDDO010000016.1, from coordinate 265,370,559 downwards.
CTCTGTGTTGACGTCCCTTCGCTGCGATCATCGAGATCCCAGACTCTAGCGATGGTTTCCTCGGAGAAATGAGCGAGCTAGGTCGTTGACTTCGAGGCCGAAGATGATCTACGTCGAGGAGATTCAAACTCAAGCTCCATCTTCACTAGGTCATGAACTTTGTGAAGAGAACACCCTGAACTAAATGGCAAGTAGTAGAGGATGAAGAAATAGGAAGTGGGTTCACTTTGGATTTGGATTTCTCACTCTATTTCTTCACTTGATAAAATCTAGAAAGCTTTTCTTCTTCTTGAAGAAGAAGAAGAAGAAGAAAGAAAAGAATGAGAATTAAAAATGAATTCTCTGATTAGAATAATCAAGTGTAGTCTATCATAATGCAGCCATGGGTGAGTTAACCTTTGTAGAGACTAAACCATAGTTAATTATAATTGTTTGGTTAATGAATATCTTAATCAAGACAAAATGAGTGGACTTTGTCAAAGTCGCTTCAAGCTTCATGAAGCTTCAAGCCATGACAAAAGAAGCCACCATTTTGAATAATTAAGATAAATAAAAACCTAAATTATAATTAACATGGTGTATGTCACCCACCCACCCATGTTTGCATGTATCATCAATCATGATACAAACTAGTGCACAAACATATATCACATATACAACTTGTGCACATCAAGTGAGAAAATCAATCTTAAGTTAACCAATAATAGTTAATGTAAAGTAATATATCAAATATATAATTATACATTAAATCATTAAATCAACACTTGATTTAACGATCAGGTCATATCGCATATAACCGACTAATATCTAGTGTATCAATGTATCGAATCAACACTTGATTCGGTAACCCGGCTATATCTCATATAACCGACTGATGATACAAATTGCGAGAATAGAATACAGTATCACATACTGGTATTATTCTCGGTCCCGCACATATCTCATATGCACTCCTATTTCGTTTCGCTTGAGCTAGAAAACCTCTGTGTAGGACTCTAAAGACTCGTCAATACGCCGGCAGTAGGCGGTGATCATATCAATCACCCACAAGCCGCAAGCGGTCTGCTAAACGTAACGGCCACCCGGGTATTGAGCGATCAGAAGATCAACGAGCAAGCCTGCTCACACTCCTGTGAATCCAATCAGTAACACTTACCGCACAGTCTGGTCTGTTCGTCTGATATGTCGCATATCACGCCTAGGGGTGGTAAACGTCAGACCCCAATAGCTTGATAAGTCATGCCGATGTAAGGTCCACAACAAGCGTGAAACTACTGATAACACTTACCAGTAAATCACTGCAACCCTGGCCAGGGATTTCCAGTTATGGCCAGTCGAGCATAGCGCAACATCAACCCCTAATACCGGGAGAGACGAATCCCCTCTTATCGCTCATTGCCTCCATATGAATCGGGACTGTACCCAAAAACCACCTGTTTGCACGACTCAGTAGAGCCGTGGTAGGGATGAAATCAAAGCACAGTAGGAGACACACAAGACTCTATGACGATCTCGGGTCAATAGACTAAGCTGTACCAGTGTCACCAGAGAACTGCCATCTGACGTGAGGTATAATACCATCTGGGAGTTCTCGGCGAGTCCGTTCAGTGTACCCAATCTCCACTGAGCACCCGCATACCGTCTCTGATTTCAAACACCAATGGATATGGGATCATCCATCGCCCATCACATGGGTCGAGAAGATATACGCTAGTCTACTCTGGAATATCGATGCCCCGTCTCGATATTCCCACGACTAGGAAGATTGAAGGATGTACTCATTGACTACCCAGGCCCCACTAGTATGATCTACATCATAGTCCTGGAAGTCGAGTACACATCCTAAGGGCTTTATCAACATGTAATAGAGAGACAGCAAGTATACATGTTAAGATAAAGAGCAACCAGATAGCCTACTATCATGTCGAGCAAGAAAGTCATCCCTATATATGTCCCAGCATCCACTACAATATACTTCTCATGTACAGTAATGGCCTCTAGAGAATACATATAACTAACATTTCTGTGACGAACAAATACCCCCAAACATATCTTTTTCTTGTCTCGAGCAAAATAAAAAATCCTAGCCTCACTTTCTCAGGTAACGCGATTGCACTGAGCATGTGCAACAAGCCATTAAACCTCTAAGTGTCCATAGTAGGAGGAGTGTTGTCTCCTGAGGGTTTTCAGCAGATACTACCCACAAAATCCCGTCAATCTGGTTTCATAAGTTAACATCGACTTTTACTCCTATGGTTTAGTATCTACATTAGAAATTCTATTATCCTATGTTTGAAGTTTTCAACCCTTATGTTTCACGCCTCCTATTTATTCAATCTCAGATCCTATACGTTTTGACAGTTTAAGAAAGATCTCGGTTTCTTTTGAGTTGTCCTTCTAAAGCGCAGTCTCCAATCCGGAATTTTTATAACCTTTACGGAAAACATAAGTCTTATTCTTGATTCCTATCTTTCTTCCAAACATCGATCGTATACCCCTACGCGTGTGTAAATTTTCACCCCTACACTCAAGAATTCAATTCAAGCTATAGTACCCTTGCCTTAATACCTAATAATACTTCTTTTCATTTATGATGGACGGATTTGCTCACACACCTTTCATGCGACTATTAATGCTTCTTGAGGCACTAACAGCCGATTACTGAAAGTGTGAGCTTAAAGCGTAAATAGCAGTTTCCAGGTTTTGACTTTATTTTTTCTTTCTTTCTCTCTTTTTTTCCTTCTTTTCAAGACCGGATATATTTTTCAATGATGCTATTTTGGTGGTTAGCTTTAAATACCGTTTTTTTCATACAAGGCTTTCAAGCTACTTCTAGGTATCCTGTATTATCTCAAGTTTCGAGGTGTGTGTAAGTGCGATTTGCAGGGTATATACTTTCTGAATTTGGACTCAAGAATAGGAACTATTTTTTCAGACTTATCCTTCAATAAAGTTTTCAATACTTTTCCTTCATCTCGACTTAACTCAAGAACTAAACTCAAGATTACCTACCTCTTTACAAAACTGCAAGGATGTTCCAAGGTTAAACAGAAGGAGGGTTATCTTTAGGGATTTCAACTTCTAAGCCTAGGATTTAGTTATTTCTAAAGTATCAACTAAATTTTCGGAAAAAATCAAAATTACCCTACTAGCTAATTTGAACACAAATTTTTTATATTTTTGAATTTTTTTCGATTTTTGTGTGTTTTTAATAAGTGTGCCAATGCAAAAATATACACATGAATGCGAAGGTAGAACGCAGAAAGCTTACCGAGCAAAAATATACCCCCAAACATAAACTTGACAGTGTCCTCATTGTCATGCTATATAACAAGAGCCAAAATAGTTAAGGGGTAAAAATAATAAATAATGTTTACAAAAAGAAAAAGCCAAAACGTATATACAAGTCTTAGGGGAAGTGATTCAATCAAGATAATGTGGCTCATGTAAAAACACGAGCTCCACTGTTTCCGCAGGTAATTCTAAGAATAGCTTCAGACGTTGGCCATTGACCGTGAAAGTATTACCCGAGTGCTAATCTTCAATGTTGACTGCACCGTGCGGAAAGACGGTGCGCACAATAAACGGACCTGTCCAACGTGACTTCAATTTTCTAGGGAACAGATGAAGCCTGGAGTTGTAAAGCAGAACCTTTTGTCCCACAGTGAATGTTTTTCGGAGAATCGCCTTATCGTGAAAGACTTTCGTTTTATCTTTGTACATTTTGGCGTTCTCATACGCGTCATTGCGTATCTCGTCGAGCTCATTCAATTAAAGTTTTTGAGCCTTACCGGCATTTTCTGAGTCGATATTGAGCTGTTTGATTGCCCAAAACGCGCGGTGTTCCAATTCAACAGGCAAATGACACGCTTTTCCAAAGATTAGTCGGTATGGGGATATACTTAGATTTGTTTTGAAGGCGGTGCGAAATGCCCAAAGCGCGTCATTTAACTTCAATGACCAATCCTTGCGGTGGTGGCTGACAGTCTTTTCCAGAATCTGTTTAATCTGTCTATTGGAGACTTCGACCTGACCGCAAGTCTGAGGATGGTAGGGTGTTGACAGTTTGTGGCTAATGGAGTACTTCTTCATCAGTGCTTCAAAAGTTTTGATGCAAAAATGTGTTCCATTATCACTGATGATGGTGCGAGGCGTACCGAACCGAGAGAAGATGTTCTCTTTTAAGAATTTTATGACAGCTTTGTTATCGTTGGTTCGACATGGGACAACCTCTACCCATTTGAACACATAATCCACAGCAAGCAAAATGTACAAATTCCCAAAAGAGTTTGGGAATGGCCCCATGAAATCGATACCCCAGACGTCGAAAATTTCTACAATCAGAATGGATTGTAGGGGCATCTGATTCCGTTTTCCAATCTTTCCAATGTGTTGGCAGCGGCTACAGGTTTTGCAATATTCGAAAGCATCCTTAAAAAGAGTTGGCCAGTAGAAGCCGCTTTGCAAAACCTTTCAGAATGGCCCCCACAAGCTTGATCATGACAAAAAGACAGAACACTTCTCGTTTCAGAGTTAGAGATGCACCTTCTAATAATCTGATTAGGAAAGTACTTGAACAGGTATGGTTCATCCCAATAAAAGAATTTGACTTGGGAGAGAAATTTTGACTTGTCCTGATTCGACCAGAAGGAAGGTGTTGGGGTATAAATTTACGCCCCGGTTGACCAAGTCAAAATCAAAGTCAACCCCAAGCCAAGTGGGCCCAAGCCCAGATCAAGTGGGCCAATGCCCGGGTCGAGCCCGAACATGAAGCGGCCGGCCTCCCCTATGCCAAAATAAAAATTTTGTAATAAATAATTTTGGTGTATTTATTTTATTTTATTTTATGAATAAATGTAAGAAAAATGGACATAAAGCCAATTTTTTGTAAAGCTCATGGCTTATATGCAAAAGAAATGAGCACATGAGGCATGGGGTGGGCAAAATGCCATTTTGTAAAGCCCAAGGGGCTATATATAAAGTTTGTAGCCTATAAAGGAAAACATGATGAAAATATCTATGACAACTTTTTCATTTCTCTAAAACTCTAGGGTTCTTTGCCTCCTTCTCCTTCCTCAAGGTTCTGAACCCTCTTCTTTCTTTTGAATTAAATCAAGAGTTTTGCTCTTCCTTTTCTAAAACTAAATAGTTTCACCACAAAACCCACAAAGGAGAGCTCAGATCTTCCATTAGATCTCAAAAAGGGGAGATTTTTAAAATATCACCCCTCTTGTTCTCCAAGATCCGGCCAACAAAGAGGAGGAAGAATGAGACCCATCTCCGAAAATCCCGCTTTGGAAAAGATCCAAGGCTCAAGAGAAGATATCAGGCTTAAGAGAGAAGAACCTCTGAAGATTTTTAGGGAGTTCAACTCCAAGACCCAAATTCTTAAAGGAGTTTAACTCCTAATCCAGATCTTTTGGAGTTTAACTCCACTCAAAATTCTCTTTTGGAGTTTAACTCCTATTTCAGGGGGTAAAAACCCCTTCCTTTCGCTAGCGCCCAAAGCGCTAGCGCTGGCACCTAAGCTCCCACGTGACGGGCACATGAGGCGCTAGCGCCAGAGTGCCCAAAGCGGTAGCGCCCGAGCGCCCACGTGTCGGGCACGTGAAGCGGTAGCTCCCAAAGCGCTAGCGTCCGAGCACCCAAAACGCTTGCACAAGAGCGCCCACGTGCCTGGCACGTGAGGCTCTACCACCTAAAGCGCTAGCACCAGCGCCCAAGCGCCTAGCGCTAACCCAAGCGCCCTAGCGCCAGCGCCGGCGCCCAGTGCCGGTGCCCAGCGCCTGTGTGGCGCTGGCGCTCACGCATACTTTGGACGCCATTTTCCCCTCATACTCCACAATAAAAATACCTCCCCGTTAGAAAAAATTTCTAACGGGATGCTGCCCCGCTCCCCGCAAGGGGGCTGCTAGCCTTCTTGACCCCCAGCCTACTATCCGGGTAGCGGGACCCCCGTAAAAACACTGTGCCCCCCCGATATATCCAAAACCCCTTCAAAACACAACACTGCATATTAAGTTCGCATGACCTTTTTGACCCGTCAATCGAAGGTTCTCTCGCTCTAAAGGCGAGGGGTAATTAACGGCAACTTAGTTCACGGCTGGCGGAGATTCGGATCCCCATAATCAATAAACCCCCGCCTAGCCTAGGCAGGGGGAATCTGTAATGCGCCTGACAAGCGCGCGCATATTCCCATATCAATGGGGTGACGAAAAACACCCTACAGAATCTGGCACGCCCGGTGGGACATTTCTCTCCTCCCATATCTCTGGTCAAGTGTTCATGTGAACTCATTTAACATATATGCCGATGTTTGTACCGAAATAATGTTTTTTTTCCGTGTTGCAATCAACTTTCAACGACAATGTCTCTTAAGATGGATCCAGCTTCTGATGCGACCCCGATTCTGTACATGGTCAAGATCAATGCTCGTGTGGTTCTCCCCGCAAGCCTCAATCGACAGTAGGAGGAACTGCCCCGCCAATTTGGTTTCGTCATCATCTACCCTGTCGGAAGCGCTCATCTGGCGGAAATCCTAGCAAAAAAGGTGGCCAAGCCGGTCTCAAGGGGAAAGAGGCCGAATGTTGTGATTGCTAAGGCACCATAACCGAAACTTAGTACGGTGTCTAAACGACTCTCTGGTGCTCCAGCTGGGGGCAAGAATTCCGGTACCAAGGGAAACATCAAACGTTGCGGACGAGCTCAGGCGATGACTCCAACAAATGCACAATCAGGCGTATCTCTAAAGCCCTACATCGCCCGGTCTACGGCGGCTTCCCAAAGAGCCGTAACCAGCCAAGTGCTCAAAACAGAAAGGCTGAGACAGAAGCGGCTCAGGTATCGAGCCAACAAGAGTGCCAGGACTCCGGCCAAGTGGAATATTGTGAGATTCCAAGAGCAGAGTCATCCTGCGACGACGGCTGAGTCGGCCGTAAAAATCGGCAATTCCTTCAAATCTCTGAAGTGGGTTCAGAAAAATTCCATAACCACCAGAATTAAGAAGACAACGGTCCGAACGTTGCTACAAAGAGACGTGTCCCAGCCCCAACAGAGAAAGTACGACACTGTCTCTTCAAGAGTCTATCAGGCGCTCCGTGCCGCGCGAAAACAGCGGGGCAAAACCAAAAAGGAAGCGTCAGCACCATTCGAGAATCCGGCCAGGCCAGCCGCCTTCAGTCGACTGCCCATTACCGAAACAGGAGGGTCAAGACAGCGATCCGTGAAATCAGCCGCCGATAATAAAAAGACGGCTGGATATGTTAACCATACGGTCTATATGGCGGGTGGGCACCCCAGCAACAAGCTTCGCAGCAAAAGCAAGGATGAGGCCACCACATCCCAAGCCTAATCTGGCTTGAATGTGGTTGCCGCTTCCCATGAACAGCCGCCTCCGATGGATGATGATAACCCTCTTGACGAGGATGATAGGAAGAAAGACCCCTCGGTCCATGTAGAGTCAAGCTCGGACAGCGAGGAAGAGCCAACTTTCCGCCTCAGGACCGCGGAGCAAGAGCTGCTTCAAGAGCTTCGAAAACAGCTCAGGAGCAAAGATAAAGAGATGGCCAAGCTCTATTCGAAAATTGACGACCTAACGAACGTTGTGATGCAGCTTACGGCTCAAATTGCTCGAGCGCCTCCCAATCAAGCACAAGTTTCTACTCATGAGCCGGATGATGACAATCCAAAGCGGTCGATGCTTGTCCCTTTGGGTCCAAGATTGGTTAAGCCGTACGAAAGCCGGCCACATTCCGCTTCTGGGGATGCCTTGGCCCCAGATAACACTATCCCGCTAACACAAGATGTTAGATATATGTATGCCCTAAAGGCCATTATATGAATAGTGGATGCTTGGACATATATATATGTATATAGATGACTTTCTTGCTCAACATGATAGTATGCTATCTGGTTTACTTTATCTACATGTTGATTTGATCATGCTTTTATTCATTTGCACATGTTGATAAAGCCCACAGGATATTTGCTTGACTACTGTGATTATGATGCGGATCATACTAGTGGGGCACGCGTAGTTTATAAGCATATCCTTGAACTGTTCCTAGTCGAGGGTGTATCGAGACAGGGCATCGATATTCCAGAGTAGACTAGCGTATACAATTCTTGTCCCATATGATAAGCGATGGATGATCCCATATCCATTTGGTGAGGTGACACCAAATATTGTATGCGGGTGTTCAGTGGAGACTGGGTACACTGAATGGACTCGCCGAGAACTCCTATACGGTATTATATCTATCGTCAGATAGTAGTTCTCAGGTAACACTGGTACAGGTTAGTCTGTAGACCCGAGATCATCATAGAGTCTTGTATGTCCTCCTACTGTATTTTGATCTCCACCCTACCACGGCTCTGCTGAGTCGTGCAAACAGGTAGTCTTTGGGTACAGTCTCGAGGCACATGGAGGCGATGAACGATAGGCGGGGTTTCATCTCTCCCGGTATTGGGAGTTGATGTTGTGCTATGTTCGATTGGCTATAACAGGAAGTCCCTGGCCAGGGCTGCTGAGATTTACTGATAAGCGTTATCAGTAGTTTCTTGATCTGTTATGAGCCATACACCAGCATGACTTATTGAGTTATTGGGGTCGACGATTCCATCCCTGGACTCGATATGCAGCATATCTGACGAAGAGACCGGACTGTACGGTAAGTGTTTCCAGTTGGCTCGACGGGAGTTTTGATAGTTTCGCTGGTTTTCTTCTGATCGTTCAATACCTGGGTGGCCGTTACGTTTAGCTGACCGCTTGCGGCTTGTAGGTATTTGATATGATCATCACCTACTGCCGGCGTATTAACGAGTCTTAGAGTCCCACAATGAAGTTTCCTAGCTCAGGCAAAAAGATGTGGTGTGCATATGACATATGCACATGGACCTGATTAAATACGGTTATGCGATACCGTATATTAATCGGGCATTTTCTATTGGTCGGGTCGTATGTGATATGACCGGTTTACTAAATCAAGTGTTGATTTAACAAATGACTTTTAGATTAATTCTTTAATTAAACCTTTTTCTATTCTGTATGCATGCATGTATGCACATGATGATGTGCATGGACACATACATACATTGTATCATGGTTGTTGATACAAATTTGGTGGCAATGCAAGACTCATATTGTAGTAATTATATATATTTATCATTTTAAGTTAATGTAAAGATAATCCACTCATGGTCCATTATCCATGAGTGGCTAAACTTTACCTAACTTTTAATGTAAAGATAATCCACCCATGGTTGTAGTGAGAAGGATATAATGTTGATTATTCATTCTCATCTCTATAAAAGGATTCATCTTATCATTATACTTTGAGAGTGAGAGAGAAAACTAAGAGCTCAAGCTTAGCCACCACCACCATTATCTTCTTCTTCCTCTCTTGATTTTTCTCTTGAGTGAGGTTGATAAAAAGAAAGGGTTTTGATTGTAGAATACAAACCACATCATCATACTACACACATCTAGCCCATTTGTGTAGGGTGTTTGCTCTACCTCATTCACAAATCAAGTAAAGCAAGGAGATTTGGGCAAAGGGACTTCGGGTGGATCTTCGTGGACTAGGAAGGCTTCCATCGATCCGTTCCAAACTCTCATAGTGCCAAGGAGTCACCAAGGGAGGTCTAAAAAGGTTGTAATCTCTACCCTTAATGATTGTTTTTCATTTGCATGTGATGTTTAGTTGCATGAGACCCTAAATTTCTAGTTATGATTCTTGTTAAGTTCACTTAGCACCTTTAAAAATTTGATTGTGGCATATGTGATGCTTCCAAACCCTTGATGAGGTGCTATGCAAACCCAATAATGGTATCAGAGCCAAGCTAGAGCTTTTGGCGATGCGTAGGCGAAGTTAAAAGTCCGATCGAACCAAGAAACACCCATTTGGACCGCTCTCTAGAAATTTTTTAAAAAGTTATTTTTTTTCATATTAAAAATACTCAAAAATTAAGCAGTTAATTGTATGGATTACTGTGAAATTTGAGTCACTGTTTCCTCTAAAGTCACCGCGGAACCGCGGCCATACCATGCTATTGGCGGCGGTTCCGTGGCCGTACTTGGGTATCAGGAATACTTATTTCTAGGGTTCATCCATATGTATTACTACATGCTTCTGGGAATTTTTAATATTACTCTGGCGCTGAGTTTTCTGGAGATCTTTTGTATTCGTTGATTCGATCGAAAAGTTTAACATCGTTTAGTTTTTTAGGTAATTTAGAATTTGTTAAAATGTTCGAACGAATATCAATAACTCATTTTTTCCCGTATTGGAAAACTTTCATGTGTTGGATTTTTTACGAGTTTGAAACTTTCGGAAAAACATGCAAGCGTATCTGTGGACCCTCTAGAGGAATGTGAGCTTAACTCGATTATGTGACCGTCAAAACTGCCACTGAACCCTTGGGTTTGTGGTAGTTTAGCGTTGCCACATGTGAGGCGTTGGTTTGACCCTTCTACGGCTGGTTCATAGGGCTGTGACATGCTCTGGAAATTTTTGAACTCGGCTCAAGTGTTGTGCTATTTTTGAAATCTTGGGTGTTTGTTTATTCGATCGAAAAATTTAACATTGTCTATTTATCTGTAATGTGATACAATATGTGGAATTCATAAAGTTAGGCATGAAATGCGAAGTATGTGATATTTCGAATTTACGATGTCTAAAGTAATTGTGGATTCCAAATGTTGTAGTTTTTCATTTTCTTTTCTGCGACCATAAGTGTAGTATGTGGTGTATCGCCGTTTTCGTTACTATACATCAATGACAATCGGGATACGCATATTTGCTTACGTTGATGATATGAGATATTATGTGTTGCTGAGATATGATGTGTAGGATTGTCGCTAATGAATAGCCAGGGGTTTTATTTGAGATGAGAGCTTTATTTTCATTCATGTATAAATCAATTGTATGTAATATTCTTTTATTTGGGGCACTTCCAGGTTGAAGAAGATGTTTCCATCATTGTATATTATTTACTTTTCCACATTAGGATAGACCCAAGGAGGGGAGCACAAGTGACCGGGTTCTAGGGTTCAGTGGGAGGCCATCTCGAGGAGTCGAGACCGGGTCTCCTAAACTCTAGAATTGGCAGGATCACTTGCCGCTCTCGTAGGGGTCTAGGGGTGTGGGCTTGGCTATTCATCGCGACCGTGGAATCCGTATTTTCTATTGTTGGCTAAATACAAAATACGGACATCCTAGATATCCTTTTATTTTCATACGTGCTTCTGCTGTTGATATTCTGTAATGTGATTACTTAGTATTTGAGATGAATGGATAATTATTATATATATGATATATAATAAACGTTTCTTATATTTTACACCCGCGCTAGTCCCTCCCCGCTATGCCGTTAGTTAAGTAACCTAACGGTGCATAACGGGACACTTTGGCGAATGCGGATGGTATAAGTATACGTTCTATTTTCGTTTCTTTTCTGTGATGGCTTAGAATCTTAAATGATGGGATAACATTAATGAGATTAATGTAAAGTAAAAGAAACCTAAAAGATGTTGTAGAATCAGATTTGAAACCTACTAGGCCTTTTTATGAAAAATGGAAGTTTCAAAAGATGCGGAGCTTAAGCCACTCATTTTCTTAACTGTTTTGATTCTACAACGAGATCAAGTTCAAAGCGTTAAAAGTTTTCATAAAAAACCATCCACAACCCCCCGTCATTTTAGGAAGCAGAGTGCTTAGTATTCGTGCTGCGTATTTTGATCATAGTCAAGGCGTAGTGTACGGTAGCTAAGTGTTGTCTTCCTACAAAGCATATGATGCAATCAGTTAGGACATTCATATGATTATGTTGATTATAGTCAAGGGTCATATGGGTGGGTCTAGTTAATCTCGAAATGACGGGTATAACTTAACTAGTACTTATGATATGTTGACTATAGCCAAGGTCATAAGTAACTAGGGGTAAAAACCATATCGGGAGTTTCAAGAGTTGAAATTTGCAATGAGATTGCATACCATCTATATAATAGTTGGATCCCGATCCCACTGTGAGTAAGTGTTACTTCCAGGAGAGTTTTACACTTTACAATTAGCTAATCTAGTAGGTATCTAGAAAGGTGTTAACGGTGTTTGACCTCTGGGAAAAAGAGGTTTATTTTAATTAGGTCCGTACGAAAGTACGGGGAACCTCCCTCAAAGTACCTACACTGGCCTGGCTGACCAGTTAGCGAAACTGTAGAATGTAATTATTGTTAGTTATATGTATGCCCTAGAGGCCATTACTGTACATTGGATGTATATTGTAGTGGATGCTGGGACATATATAGGTAGGACTTTCTTGCTCGACATGATAGTACGCTATCTGGTTGCTCTTTATCTTAACATGTATACTTTCTGTCTCTCTCTGATTACATGTTGATAAAGCCCTTCGGATGTGTACTCGACTTCCAGGACTATGAGGAAGATCATACTAGTGGGGCCTGGGTAGTCAATGAGTACATCCTTCATTGTTCCTAGTCGAGGGAATATCGAGACGGGGCATCGATATTCCAGAGTAGACTAGCATATATCTTCTCGACCCATGCGATGGGCGATGGATGATCCCATATCCATTGGTGTTTGACATCGGAGATGGTATGCGGGTGCTCAGTAGAGACTGGGTACACTGAACGGACTCGCCGAGAACTCCCAGATGGTATTATACCTCACGTCAGATGGCAGTTCTCTGGTGACACTGGTACAACTTAGTCTGTTGACCCGAGATCGTCATAGAGTATTGTGTGTCTCCCACTGTGCTTTGATTTCCACCCTACCACGGCTCTACTGAGTTGTGCAAACAGGTGGTTTTTGGGTACAGTCCCGATTCACATAGAGGCAATGAGCGATAGGAGGGGATTCGTCTCTCCCGGTATTGGGGGTTGATGTTGCGCTATGCTCGACTGGCCATAACAGGAAATCCCTGGCCAGGGTTGCAGTGATATACTGGTAAGAGTTATCAGTAGTTTCATGAATGTTATGGACCTCACGTCGGCATGACTTATCAAGCTACCGGGGTCTGACATTTACCACCCCTAGGCGAGATATGCGACATATCAGACGAACAGACCGGACTGTACGGTAAGTGTTACTGGTTGGATTCACAGGAGTGTGAGCGGGCTTGCTCGTCGATCTTCTGATCGCTCAATACCCGGGTGGCCGTTACGTTTAGCAGACCGCTTGCGGCTTGTGGATGTTTGATATGATCATCATCTGCTGCCGGCGTATTGACGAGTCTTTAGAGTCCTACACAGAGGTTTCCTGGCTCAAGCGAAACGAAATAGGAGCGCATATGATATATGTGCGGGACCGAGAATAATGCGTGTATGTGATACCGTATTCTATTCTCGCGATGAATCTATCGATTGGTTGTATGCGATATAACCTAGTTATCGAATCAAGGATTGATTCGATAAGCCGATATATTGGATACTAGTCGGTTATATACGATATGACCGGATCGTTAAATCAAGTGTTGATTTAATGATTTAATGTATAATTATGTATTTGATATATTACTTTGCATTAACTAGTATTGGTTCAATTTAAATGGATTTTCTCACTTGAATTGTGCAAGTTGTATATGTGATATATTTTTGTGCACATCATCGTATCATGTTTGATGATACATGTATACTTAGTTAAGTGTATGATTAAACTATGGTTGTGTAATGGTTAGGGTTTTGTATTTATTAACTATTTATTTATTTATTCATTCTTCATTTGGAATGAAAATAAAATGGTTGATCTTTTTGTTCTTTTCTTTGAAGCTTCAAGAAGGTTTGACCATTTTGTCTTCATCTACAAAACCAAACCATTCACTAACCCTAGTTGATTCTCTACACTTAACTAAGGGTAAGATTATGATAAGTATTGATTTTATTATCTATTTTAAAATAACTTATCATATCTTCTTCTTCTTCTTCATCTTCTTCTTCCATGAAGAAAGCTTGCTACTCCAATGGCAAGTGATGAAAACTAGTGAGAAATCCAAAACTAAAGTCTACCCACTTCCTATTTCTTCATCCTCTACCTCTTGCCAAGTAGTATAGGGTGTTTCCTTCATAAGTTTTCAGGGCTTGGTGAAGGTGGAGCTTGATCTAGTGATGCCTCGACGTAGATCATCTTCGGCACGTCGTCGATGACCTAGCCCGTTTTTCCTCCGATGAAGCCGACGCTAGAGCCCAAGATACGATTTGGACAGCGAGGGGACTTCAACATGGAGCCTAGGAGGTGGTGGACCGGATCTACAAAGGTTGTAGCCCCTTCCCTTTAGCTATATTTCCGTTTACATGCTTGCTTCGCCTATATATTTCTAGTTAACGATCCGTTCTAGGGTTTCTCGGCACAGTAATTTTTAGAAATTGGCATGTTTGATCACTTATGAGACCCCACTAGAGTGCCTAGGAACCCTACAGTGGTATCAGAGCCTAGCTAGAGCCTTAGGCGAAGTCCTGACGGAGTTAGAAGTCCGATCGACCCAAAACCCCGACTTTGAAAATGCTCTCTGGACATTTCTGTAAAATGTGGATTTTTTGGAATTAAAAATATGCAGAGAAATGTGCAGGAAATTCTAAGAAAAACTGCAGAAAACGACAGCCTGATTCTACAGTACGACTGCGGAACCGCGGCGTTGACCCCCCTTCTGCGGCGGTTCCGCGGCCGTCTGTGATGATCAGGCTGTGAGTTTTCTTCAGTTGTTTCTGTTGGTGTTTCTTGTGTGTTCTGGATGCTTTTAATATTTATTCCAGAGTTGTATTTTCTGAGTTGTATTGGGGACTCGGTGTATTCGATCGGACTGTCTAATTTTGTCGGTGTGCTTTTCCGGGTTTTTTTAGAATATGTTAAAAAGTTCGACCGGATATAAAAACCCACTTTTTCCCGTGCCGGGAAATTTCCAATTGTTGGATTTTTCCGTAGTTTAACGACGTTCTAAGTAGTGCAAGTAATGCGATGGACCCTCTAGAAGACAACAAACCTTAACTCGATTATGTGACCGTCTTGAACTGCCCTTTGAACCTTCGGGTTTGGGGCAGTACGGCGTGCCACATGTGAGGCGTTGGCTTGACCCTTCTACGGCTGGACCGTTGGTTCTGAGGCACGAACTGAATGTTGTTAGACTTATTTCATGTGTTGAGCTGTATCGGGAAAACTTGGGTGTTCGATTGTTCGATCGGAAAGTTTAACATTTTCTATTTATCCGTAATGTGATACAACAATTGGAATTCACAAAAAGTTATGTGATAACTGAATGAATGTTATAAACATAGCACTTTAGTCTCTCTTGATCGGTTGCCATGGAATTTTGATGTGATCAAAAGTTCGTAGCAATCGCGTAGCGTACGCGGATACTCACCGGGTAAACTTAATAGACAGCCTCACTCCATAGCCCCGACCAAGTGACTGTAGGAGAACCCCGTCGCCGAAAGCATCCGTTCGGGTGCTCGCGGTAGCGGTGTTCCGCCTTGGTGCACTTTGTCGACGGCGTCGGGGGGTGCGGCTGTCTACTGAAGTTTGCGACGAGCATTCGATCAGAATGTCGGGAATCCTGTTGAATTGCCCGACTTGATATTGAAAAGAGTTTTCGATAATGAGATTAAAATGCGGGGCTTATAATTGTTAGGCATGCGATGTCTAAAGAATTCATTTGATTAGGCATGTGATGTCTAAAGGAGTTGCGGATTCCAACTGTTGTAGTTTTACAGTTTCTTTTCTGTGACCGTAAGTGTAATATGTGATATCGCCGGTTTCGTTGCTATATGTCAACGACAATTGGGATGCGCATATTTACTTACGTTGATGACATGTGATGTTATGTGTTGCTGGATATGTTATATTGGGTCGTCGTGTTCGAATAGCCGGGGGTTTTTATGTGAGATGAGTGTTTTATTCATTTTCATTCATGTAAAAACTTGTATGTAATATTCTTTTATTGGGGCACTTCCAGGTTGCGGAAGTTGTCACCGTTGATGTATATTATTTACTTTTCTGCACTAGGATAGACCCAAGGAGGGGAGCACAAGTAACTGGGTTCTGGGGTCCAGTGGGAGACCAACTCGAGGAGTCGAGTCCGGGTCTCCTAACCCTAGAATTGGTAGGGTTGCTTGCCGCTCTCGTAGGGGTCTAGGGGTGTGGGATTGGCTATTCATCACGACCGTGGAATCCGTGTTTTATACTGGCTCGTATTGAAAACACGGACGTCCTAGTATATACAATATTTCATATGATTCTTTCTGCTGCGTTATCTGTGATGTGATCATGCGATGTTCTGTGCTCTGTTCAGATAGATGTAGTATATAGTATATATGATATATTATATAGACGTTGGTTATGTTTTACACCCGCGCTAGCCCTGCCTCGCTCTGCCGTTAGTTACCTAACCTAACGGTGCAGACGGGACATCGAGGCGAATGCGGATGGCATAAGCGTACGTTATATTTATCTATGATGATTAGGTAGACTTAAATGATGGGATATTCATTAATGAGATTAATGAAAGAAAATAAACCTAATTGATGTTGTGGAATCGAATTTCAAAATAAAAACAGGTAGCTACAGTTCTTGCTTTGCATCGCGGTGTTCCTTGTAGAACATCCTGCACCTTATTCGATAAGGAAAGGACCGAGATCCCTTCACCGGGAGTGACTCCTTTAGCAATAACTGGCAGATGCTACAACCCTCGGTTTGTCTTTTGATCGCTTCTATAGTTTCTGCTTTGCACAGTGATATATATGATATATCCCGCACCTCATTCGACGAGGAAAGGGCAGACAATCCCTTCACCGGGAGTGACCCCTTTAGCAAAACTAGAAAAGCCTAAAAAACATTCCATTTAAAAACCATTTGATTCCGCAACGAGATCAAGTTCAAAGCGTTAAAGGTTTTCACAAAAACCATTCGCAACCCTCCGTCATTTTAGGAAGTAGAGTACTTAGTATTCGTGCTGTGTTTGTTGACTTTAGTTAAGGCACAGTGTACGGTAGCTAAGTGATGTCTTCCAACACTGCATATGATGCGATTAGTTAGGACAGTCGCGTGACTTTGTTGACCTTAGTTAAGGGTCATGTGGGTGGGTCTAATTAATCACAAAATGACGGGTAGAACTTGACTAGTACTTATGATTTGTTGACCATAGTTAAGGTCATAGGTGCTAGGGGTAAAAACCTTTATCGGGAGTTTCAAGTGTTGAAATTTGCAATGAGATTGCATACCTTCTATATGATAGTTGGATCCCGATACCCACTGCGAGTAATTGTTACTCCTGGGAGAGTTTTGCACTTTGCAATTAGCCGATCAAGTACGTGTCTAGAAAGGTGTCAACGGGGTTACGCCTCTGGGAAAACGAGGTTTGCAGTAATTAGGTCCGTGCGAAAGCACGGGGAACCTCCCTCAAAGTACCGACACTGGCCTGGCTGAAAGATTGGCGAACTTGTAGAGTGCAATTAATCCCGGCTAGTCTTTCCTTTTAGGGTTTGAAGGAAGATTTGATAAAAACAGTGGGAGCCATCCTGATTAGATAAAATATATAACCAATCTGATCTTGCAAGAGTGCATGCAGAGTATTTTCTTCTCTCTCTCTCCAGGTAGCGACCATATCACGCCTTAATCAAGATAATAATATGGATGTATTGACTGAACCCGCTTGTTATACTGAGCTGGGGAACGTTGGTCCCGCTCCAACTTATAATTGTTATAAGACAGAGCAGGAAATTGAGGAATACCAGAATTCCTATGCCGCCCAAACGAAGAAAGTGCATATGATGCATCTCCTTCGGGTGTGTTCGTTAAACAGAACTGTTTCTCAGTATCCTCTGTATCTTGGATATATGATACCGGATCAGGATCCCAAATATGTAAGCTGTTACATAGGGCTACAAAAAGGTAGAAAAACTGAGAACGGGTGATAAGTTTCATGAGACAGAAACCGGGGCAAGTGTTGCAGCCAAGTCTGTTGGTCACTGTCACCCTGTATTACCAGTACATTGATTCTGAACAAATGCTATTAGATACCGAACCTGATATACAAAATCATATCAGTCTCTTTATTAGTAAAGAAGGATATAATTTTGTATTGTTGGATAATGTTTTGAACATTTCCTATATCAAAAGTTGATCGGTTCAGGCACGTTATCTAAAAGCATTGACATTCTAAATCAAACTACAGTTCCTTGTATACTGAACACACACAAGAGGAAGAGTTCAGAAATGAACGAATCCTTCTTGAGGCATTGTAGACTAGGTCACATCAATGCGACCCGACTGGCTGAAGTTACATTTTAGATGCATATTTAAATCATTTTGAATTTACATCTTGTGAAACTTTCCAGTCATGTCACAAAGATTAGATGACCATAGCTCTGTTTATTAGAAACAGAGAAAGAGTTAGTAAACTCTTGGGACTGATACATGATGATGTATGTGAGGTCTCCTGTCTTCACATGCCAAGAATGGTTCTTTGTATTTCATTACATTCTCTGATAATCTCAAGATTCAGACATATGTTCCTGTTGAAACATAAGTCCGAACCTTTTGAGATATTCACAGAATATAAGTTAGAAGTAGAGAACCAAAATACGGGTATAAGTATTATGTCCTATGATAAGATCAGGGAGGAGAATACTTGTGCATAGAATTCCTGGACTATTCTAAAGGAGAATGAGATTCTCTCTCAGTGTTACTCCTCTGAATACACCACAGCACAACGGTGTATCAGGGCGGAGCAATTGCACAATATTAGATATGGTGTGCTCTATGATGAGTATTACTGAGTTACCTATTTCCTTTTGGGGTTATGCACTTGAGAAGCTGCATACCTATTGAATTAGGTTTGAATCAAATCAGTGCCTACCAATCCATATGAGATATGGTATGGGAAGAACCCATCTCTTAAGCGAGTTAAGATTTGGGGTTGTCTGGCCTATGTTTAAAGCAAAATCCGGACAAGATAGAGGCAGGATCAGTTCTGTAGAACTGGAAAGGTTCCAGCTATACAAAACTGCAGTTGATGATTTGACAGAACCAAAAGATTCTATAGTTCCCAACGAACCTCAGCCTCTCCACCGATCTAGTAGGGTTCCTCATCCGCCTGAGAGATACCTCGGTTTCTCGATGACAGTGGGAGTGAGGATTGCATCATGAGATGATGACCCAACTAGTTTCGAGCAGGCCATCGAGAGTAGGGACTCTGTAAGAATGGATGGATGCTTAGTGATCTGAGATGGAATCCATATACACCAGCAAAGTATGGACTTTAGCTGCTATATCTGAAGGGTTAAATCCCCATCAGGAGCAAGTATATCTTGAGAAGATTGCTTGGTGTAGATGGAAAAGTTGAGACTTTCAAAGCTAGGCTTATTAAAGGTTTTAGTCATCAACCAGGCATGGATAATGATGAAACCTTTTCCAAGTGACTATGCTTAAGTCCATCCAGATCCTACTTGCCATGGCTACATACTATGACTGCGATATCTGGTGGTTGGGTGCCCTGACTGCTTTTCTAAATACTGATTTAGAAGAGAACGTCTATAAGAACACAGCCAGAGGGCTTCGTAAACAGTGGGAGTAGCGGAAACGTGTGCAAGTTGCTTTACATAATGAAGCAGGCATCGCGGAGTTGGAACGTCTGTTTTGATGTGATAGTCAAAGAGTTTGACTTCATCAAAATGGTAGACGAACCTTGTATATACAAAAGGGTAGTAGAGAGTAAGGTGGTCATCTTCGTATTGTACGTAGACAACATACTCTTGATAGGAAGGGAGTTTCCTATACTACGATCGGTCAATCTCCTATTATCACTAGGATTCTCCAAATAGGATCAAAGTGATACCTCCTAAATCCTGAGTTTTCATCTATGAGATAGATGTAATTGGATGCTAGGATTCTCACTAGATGTAGTGAGATGGTATCAATCGATCCTGGGGAGAATCACTGGAAGAGTTCCAGGGTGATAAAGACGACTGAATGTCAGTCACGGGCATTGTCTTTACCCTCAGTAGAGGGACGGTATGTTGGAAGAGTTCCAAGCTAGATACCGTGGCAAACTAGACGATAAAGGCTGGTAATATCGCTATTGAAGATACTACCAAAGAGGAAGTTTGGGTGTATATTGGTTCATAAGATGAACTAGGTTCATGCCATTGTATGACAATGGAAGTGTGGCATCGGCCCTGGAACCCTGGTCCAATCAGTGACCCAGACAAATTCTGAGGCAGCATCACCTGATCATGGAGATAGTTGATCTCAAGGTTGATCGAGGTTAGGAGAGTAGACTCAGAGGACAACATGGCAGATCCACTCACGAAGGCATTTTCCCAGAGAGAGACTCATATGGGATGGTTGAGTATTAGATACTGCAACCACTGCTACAGATGGCCCTAGTGCAAGTGGGAGATTGTTAGTTATATGTATGCCCTAGAGGCCATTACTGTACATTGGATGTATATTGTAGTGGATGCTGGGACATATATAGGTAGGACTTTCTTGCTCGACATGATAGTACGCTATCTGGTTGCTCTTTATCTTAACATGTATACTTTCTGTCTCTCTCTGATTACATGTTGATAAAGCCCTTAGGATGTGTACTTGACTTCCAGGACTATGATGAAGATCATACTAGTGGGGCCTGGGTAGTCAATGAGTACATCCTTCATTGTTCCTAGTCGAGGAAATATCGAGACGGGGCATCGATATTCCAGAGTAGACTAGCGTATATCTTCTCGACCCATGCGATGGGCGATGGATGATCCCATATCCATTGGTGTTTGACATCGGAGATGGTATGCGGGTGCTCAGTGGAGACTGGGTACACTGAACGGACTCGCCGAGAACTCCCAGATGGTATTATACCTCACGTCAGATGGCAGTTCTCTGGTGACACTGGTACAGCTTAGTCTGTTGACCCAAGATTGTCATAGAGTCTTGTGTGTCTTCCACTGTGCTTTGATTTCCACCCTACCACAGCTCTACTGATTTGTGCAAACAAGTGGTTTTTGGGTACAGTCCCGATTCACATGGAGGCAATGAGCGATAGGAGGGGATTCGTCTCTCCCGGTATTGGGGGTTGATGTTGCGCTATGCTCGACTGGCCATAACAGGAAATCCCTGGCCAGGGTTGTAGTGATATACTGGTAAGAGTTATCAGTAGTTTCACGAATGTTATGGACCTCACGTCGGCATGACTTATCAAGCTACTGGGGTCTGACGTTTACCACCCCTAGGCGAGATATGCGACATATCAGACGAACAGACCGGACTGTACGGTAAGTGTTACTGGTTGGATTCACAGGAGTGTGAGCGGGCTTGCTCGTCGATCTTCTGATCGCTCAATACCCGGGTGGCCGTTACGTTTAGCAGACCGCTTGCGGCTTGTGGATGTTTGATATGATCATCATCTGCTGCCGGCGTATTGACGAGTCTTTAGAGTCCTACACAGAGGTTTCCTGGCTCAAGCGAAACAAAATAGGAGCGCATATGAGATATGTGCGGGACCGAGAATAATGCGTGTATATGATACCGTATTCTATTCTCGCGATGAATGTATCGATTGGTTGTATGCGATATAACCTAGTTATCGAATCAAGGATTGATTCGATAAGCCGATACATTGGATACTAGTCGGTTATATACGATATGACCGGATCGTTAAATCAAGTGTTGATTTAATGATTTAATGTATAATTATGTATTTGATATATTACTTTGCATTAACTAGTATTGGTTCACTTTAAATGGATTTTCTCACTTGAATTGTGCAAGTTGTATATGTGATATATTTTTGTGCACATCATTGTATCATGTTTGATGATACATGTATACTTAGTTAAGTGTATGATTAAACTATGGTTGGGTAATGTTTAGGGTTTTGTATTTATTAACTATTTATTTATTTATTCATTCTTCATTTGGAATGAAAATAAAATGGTTGATCTTTTTGTTCTTTTCTTTGAAGCTTCAAGAAGGTTTGACCATTTTGTCTTCATCTACAAAACCTAACCATTCACTAACCCTAGTTGATTCTCTACACTTAACTAAGGGTAAGATTATGATAAGTATTGATTTTATTATCTATTTTAAAATAACTTATCATATCTTCTTCTTCTTCATCATCTTCTTCTTCCATGAAGAAAGCTTGCTACTCCAATGGCAAGTGATGAAAACTAGTGAGAAATCCAAAACTAAAGTCTACCCACTTCCTATTTCTTCATCCTCTACCTCTTGCTAAGTAGTATAGGGTGTTTCCTTCACAAGTTTTCATGGCTTGGTGAAGGTGGAGCTTGATCTAGTGATGCCTCGACGTAGATCATCTTCGGCACGTCGTCGATGACCTAGCCCGTTTTTCCTCCGATGAAGCCGACGCTAGAGCCCAAGATACGATTTGGACAGCGAGGGGACTTCGTCACGGAGCCTAGGAGGTGGTGGACCAGATCTACAATGGTTGTAGCCCCTTCCCTTTAGCTATATTTCCGTTTACATGCTTGCTTCGCCTATATATTTCTAGTTAACGATCCGTTCTAGGGTTTCTCGGCACCGTAATTTTTAGAAATTGGCATGTTTGATCACTTGTGAGACCCCACTAGAGTGCCTAGGAACCCTACAATTAATCCTGACTAGTTTTCTTTTCAGGTTTTGAAAGAAAATTTGATAAAAGCAGTGGGAGACATTGATTAAATAAGATAATAACCAATCTAATTCTTTGCAAAAGCATTTCGCTGAGTGTATTCTTTTCTCTCTCCTAATGGCAGAGACCGATGACGGGACTTAAGCTTCTACTAGAGAAAAATAAACTGACATGACCGAATTATAAAGAATGGTTGAGGAACTTGAACATTGCACTCACATATGATAAAGTATCATATGTCTTCATTACCAAAGCCCCACCCGTCCCAGGACCCGAATCATCTGTTTCGGATAGGGAGATCCGAAAAACTTAGGATATTGACTGCAACACAACTAAGTGCCTCGCGCTTGCCTCTATGGACAATTTCCATCAGAAGCAACACGAGAATATGGATGTGCAATTCATCTTTCTTCACACAAAGGAATTGTATGAAGTGCAATCTCGTATTTTGAGATACGAGGAATCTCGAAAGCTATTTCAGATGCGAATGGCCACTGGTACATCAGTAGGAGACCATGTTTTGAAGATGATTGGTCTTATAGAAGAACTTGAGGAACTGGGATGGACCATGGATAATGAGCAATATAGGGATATTGTTCTACAGTCTCTCCTCCACGCCTTTGCTCCGTTCATAGTGAATTTCAATATGAACGATTTGGAGAAATCATTGCCTGAGCTTCTCAATATGTTGAGAAGTGCAGAGAGTACGTTGAAAACAACGAAGAATCCCGCTCTTCTTGCTGGGCTATTTTACTCTTCAGTCCCAAAAGCTAAGGCCAAGAGAAAGAAGAAGAAGTCCATCAAACAGAAAGGTGGAGTTAGAAAGGCAATGGGGAAAGGCAAATCCGGGGCTGCGGGAAGCGGGAAAGGAGAATGTTTTTACTGTTACAAGTCAGGACATTGGAAACGCAACTGTGCTATGTATCTTGCTGATCTCAAGAAGAAGAAGCATGCTGATGCTTCCACTTCAGGTGTATTTGTAACTGAAAACTGTTTTTCTTTAAACTCTGCATCTTGGGTATTAGATACCGGTTCTGGTTCTCACATCTGCAATTGTATGCAGGGATTGAGAAACAGTAGAGCTTTGAAGACATGTGACCATACTCTGCGGGTTGGAAATGGTTCCAATGTACATGCTGTATCCGTAGGAGAGTATCATCTTAGGTTGCCTTCGGGTTGTATTTTGGTTTTGAACCCGTGTTATTTTGTACCTAGTATGCTATGTAATATAATATCCGTTTCTTTGTTGGACAATGAAGGATATCATTTTATGTTGCAAAATAATGTTATGAACATTAACTTGAATCAAGAGTTGATTGGGTATGGTACACTAAATAACGGTATTTAAGTCCTGAACCAACACACGGTTTTCAATATACAACATACTAATAAAAGTAAGTTTTCAGATATAAATGAAACTTTTCGTTGGCATTGTAGACTTGGTCATATTAATGAAACAAGACTAAACAAGCTACATAAAGATGGATATTTAAATCCTTTTGAATACAAATCTTATGCGACTTGCCAGTCTTGTATCAAAGGTAAAATGACCAAAACTCCGTTTACTGGACACAGAGAAAGAGCTGTAGAAATCTTAAGCCTCATACATAGTGATGTATGCGGACCTATGTCTACACATGCTAGAGGTGGTTTTTCATACATCGTCACTTTTACTGATGATTTCTCAAGATTCGGACACGTGTTTTTAATAAAGCACAAATCCGAAGCTTTCGAGAAATTCAAGGAGTATAAACTTGAAGTAGATGTTAGTGTATATGCCCTAAAGGCCATTACTGTATAATACTAGTTTATATATTACTTAATGGAAGCTTGGGATATTCACAATTGTATAGACAATATTGCTCGAAATAGTAGTTTGCTACTTGGTTTGTTTCTACTTTAATGTGTGCATGTGTTTCTTTTAGCATATCGCCTATACACATTAGTGGAGCCCTTAGGATCTTTGCTTGATTACCAGCGTTTTAATGGCAATCACACTAGTGGGGGCTGGGTAATCTACAAGCACATCCTTATACAAGTCCCTAGTCGTATGATTATCGATACAGGGCATCGATACTCCAGAGTAGACTAGTGTATACGCTTCTCATCCTAGGAGGGGAGATGGTATGTCCCACAGCCATCAGTACGTCGTACTGGAGAACTTTTGGTTTGGTAGTATACCTATCGTCAGTTATCAGTTCCCAGGTGACATGAGTACAGCATAGTCCGTTGACTTGACACTGTCACTTCGCCTCGAGTGTGTTCCCACTGTTCTTAGATTACTACCCTACCATGGATCAAATGAGTCGTACAAACAGGTAGTAGTTGGGTGCAGTCCCGAAGCACTTGGAGGCAGTGACGGTTAGACAGGATTCGTCTCTCCCGGTATTGGGGGTTGATATCGCGCTGTGTCTAGGAGAGCCATTACACAAAGTCTGTAACGCCTTGAAAAGTCGTTTTGGTGTTTTCCTGAAAATCGGTGAAAATTCGGTATATTTCCGAAAACCGTCCTTTTTGTTATTTTGCAGTTTAGGACTAATTATACCTAATTTGGATAGGTAATTGCTTGTTTTTAGTAGCAAATGAGTTACTTATGAAATTCTGGTCGTTTAAAATTTTTCCCTAATTTTTCAATTTTTAATATTATTTTAAGCCGGTTAGAAAATACATTAAATTAGCGATAAATACAAATTTAAATGGGCTAAATTTAAGCTTTAAAATCTTGTTAATTAAAATCTAGTTGTAACATAAATTTTTAGTAATTTATTTTAAGTTTTAACTAATTTTTTTTATGGAAAACGAAAATTATTGAATTTAAGCTTAAACTTGCAATTATGGTATTGTGGGGGGTCTTTTTTGCATAGAATTTTTTTTGTAAACTCTCTCACAACCTCACCCCTCATATTGGCCGGCCTCATCACATGGTAGTAGCCCATGAATTTCCCCCCCTCCTATATGTGTTCTTTGGGCCTTTAAAGTGTTTTAAATAGGGGTTTTAGTATATTAATTGGGTATGGGCTTTGGGTGTTTGGTTTGGGCTTTGACCTTTGACTTTTCCCCACCAATTCCCTCACAACATCCCACCTTCCTCCTGCTGCCGACCAGACCAGCTGCTGTCCCCAATTTCCCTTCTCTTTTTCACTTCAAAACTCATCTCAAATTCCACAAAAATCCCAATCAAACTTCAAAATTTCAAGCCCATCCTTCATCCATTCTTCTTAACCTTTCTTGCATGGACCTTGGATGCTAGGAGGCCATATTTGGAGTCAAAATTTCTTGCTAGATCTCTAGATCTATAGGTATAACCCTTACCCATTAAAATTCTTTTGTTTAGATTTCCTTAATTGAGTTGTTTTATTGTAAAAATTAGTGCCAATCAAAGTTAATCTAGTGTGGAATTTTGATTTCTATTGCAAATAAGAAAAATCAAGAAAGGGTTTGCTTGTGGAAAATAGGTTTTGAAGCATGGTTAATGTGTTAAAATTTATGTAGTGGCTATCTAATGGTGTGACTTGGGTAATTATGCTAGATTGTAGTCTTTTTTTGTTGCAAATCGGCGATGCTTGCACCGATTTTGGAATGCAAATGCTTACTAGTTTTTTTATATGAATTTATGTGATGAATTATTTGTGATGTCTTGATGACATTTTTAGCGTATCCTATGACTTTTAGGATGTGTGAGTGCGGATTTTGAGTGTTCGGGTTTAAGTTTTTCCGGGCGACCTAATCGACGATTCTAGTTAGTTTTGCGATTTTCGCGTGCGTTCCGCGCACCTGTGCACGTTGTACCTAGCTTGTGAACATTAGTATCTTCGTTTGGGTTTTGCGTCGTTCTTGATATGTAACCTTATGTTTGGTATTGATGTAATTCCAGGTTCGGTCGCGGAGACGTCAGACGCGGCTCGAAAGAGGAAAGGCAGTGATTGGACATAGCTAGCTGGGGATTTCCTGTGAGTAGATGTAACATCTACGGGGGACTATCGTTGGATGGCACAAGTCGCCCGATAGTTTTAGTAGCTTGAAAAGATTCTTAGTAATTTTAGTAATTAGGGGTTTAATACTTGTATGATTATTTGCTACATTCATGCCTTATATTGACATACATATACGAACCCATTCTATAGAACACATGCACCATTGCCAAGGTTTTTATATGCAGCACGAGCACTATTCATGCTTACACAAACACCCTGGTAATTGCCTTGCCACCACACTAGATAACCTTTAACTTTGAAACCTTTTACTATAATTGATACTTAAACTCGCGCTATTGCTTTAATTCCTTAAAATGAAATCGTAGGATTGCTATTCATGTGCATGTGCTTCATCATATTATTTGTTCATGCCTAATCTATTAATCACATATCGCAACTTGATTATTGATACCATATGCATACATTATCATTGACATATGCACTTATGAGGATTTCTTGAGATTTTATGATATTTCTGGATTTCGGGGGAAAGCCGCAAAATTTCTAAACTTATTATATTTTAAAATGTGTAAATTGCGGTTTTCTAGTGATGTAAGTATCGTCCACCATGAGTTTGCTGTGGTTTTCGAGATCCATGTCGAGGAGTGGAGGAACCGTCACGGGTACATGGTGGGCCCGGTATGGTACCCCGGGGAAAGATGAACGTGGTGTTGACGTTGAGCCTGGCAGGGGACGGATTACCTACCGGTGACTGTTTGGCATGGCGGATATCCAGAGGATACCGACCGTGGCCGCGAGATGATGAGATTTTGATATTGAGCTGGGTCAGCCGGATGGCTGAGGCCAGAGATACTATGATATGGATATATGAGATTTGTGATAGTTTTGAGGTGTCGTTGCTGGACACAGGTTCTTGTTGATTCTATTGGTATTGTGCTGGTATTTCAAAAGAAATTCTTAAAGGGAAAAACATGATTTCTTATACTTACACATTCAGATCACGAGTTGATTCGCATTGCATTCATACCTGCTAGTATATTCATATTGTGTACATACTTGCCATTATGTCCTGCCTTACCTGTATTTAGATGCTAGGATGCTTGTGTGCGTGCATACGATAGCCTGTGTAGATGTTATTTATTACTCACGAGTTGGCAACTCACCCCCGTTGTGCCACAGCCTTTTTCAGGTCCGCTCGGTCAGTACAGTAGCGGCGGGCGCACTTGCTTCTTTTGCCTGGACTCGAGGTTTTGCTCTTAGGTGGGTTATATTATTATTTTTGCACCACCTTGTATATTCTTTGTATCTAGAGTACTCCATCTACTGTATCTACCAGTATTGTTGTATATTGACCTAGAGATGAGACTGTGAGATTTGTGGACTTTTTATGCTGTATTTTGGGGTCGAGCTCACTTGAGTCGACATGCTGGTTTTTTTCATCCTTCCTTATGATTATTTCGCATGTTGTTGCTTTATATTGTGTGGGATTTGTGACCGCCTTGTGGCGAAGAGCTAGCTCCCGCTTGGGGATGCCTTATTTGTTGGATTCATATATATTCTTGTTGTACCCATTTTGGGGGCCAGTATTTACAAAGGAGACTCTGCCGAAATTTTCGGAAAAAAATTGATATTGTTTTTAAAGAGGTTTTATATGACTTATTTGATAAACTCGTTTTCAATTGATTGGGTTTTCTTCACTCTTTTGCTTATTCGGTTTTGGTTTTCTGGGCTTTGGCTTACTTATTTTACGGACGCCTTGAGACGTTTTGTAAACTTAAGTGCCAGTCACGTTCCGTACCTTGCGGGTCGTGATAAAGTTGGTATCAAAGCGATAGGTTTTATCTTTTTGAGTGTAGGATGACCCTTGGTAGATGGAGTAAGTGACATAAGCAGGGAAACGTTGCGTTCGTATGTCCGCGGCATACTTGCGATACGGTACTCCGCCTAAGTGACTTTAGGATATACTTGCTTGAAATTCCTTATTCATTTCCGTGTATCCTATGATCCTATTGCACTGTCCTATTTCCTGTACCAGTCACTATGCCGCCGAAGGCTACGAGGGCACAGAGGGTTGCCGCCCGAGACGAGATTCGAGCTGGCTCGTCCAAGGCTAGGACTGAGCAGGGTGGTATGCCTATACCGCAGGGACAGACCGATCCACCTTCACCAGACCGTATGGATAGGCTCGAGACTGGTATGGAGGAGTTGCGACAGATGATGGGGGGCATGCAGGAGCTACGTAAGATGGTAGGATCCTTAGTTGCAGCCAGTCGTACACCGAGGCCGGATGACGCACCTACTACATCCCAGACTGCTATGATACCTGCTCCTACTACTACCGCCGTGACCATCCCGGTTTCACTACAGGATTTCATGAGGCTGAGACCTCCAGTATTCAGCGGCACCGAGGCAGCGGAGGACCCACAGACGTTCCTAGACAGTTTAGCCAGGATCTGTCGTTCGCTGAGATGTTCGGATGATCGATGGGTAGAGCTTGTGAGTTTCTGACTAGAAGGTCTCGCGCAGACATGGTGGGAGTCAGTCTTGAGAGGTCGAGCTGCAGGTCTACCGCCTATGACGTGGGCCGAGTTTACAGCGGTCTTTCTAGCTCGTTTCCTCCCAGAGAGCGTTCGTGACGCCAGAGCTCGTAGCTTCGAGGCCTTAGTCAAGACACCTGGGATGACGGTGTCTGAGTATGACATCCAGTTTACACAGTTATCCCGATATGCTCCGTATTTGGTGGATACCGAAGAGAAGATGGTGAAGAGGTTCGTACAGGGACTTGATGCCCAGCTATATCTTGCCATTGGCGCCCAGCACTACGACACTTATTCAGCTGCTATGGATACGGCATTATGGATGGAGGCACGCATATAACAGACTTCAGCCGTTTCTGGGCCGAAGAGGATTTGCACCGATGTACCGTCTCAGAGGCAGCGCACCAGATTTTTTCCGAGAGATAGGCCTGGCAGAGGATTTGGTCGGGGACAGTTATATGGTTCTTATTCCCAGGGACAGCAGCCGTCGCCAGGGTGTTTTGGGTGCGGGAGTTCGCACCATCTTGTCAGAGACTGTCCGGTGAGACGACAGCGAGCAGCGACAATTCCGCATGTGACCCTACCACCATCACCACCCCCTCCTTAGAGAGCCCTACTTCCTACCCCTGGCGATGCTCCATGCCAGTTAGGTGCACCCAGAGGCCGTGGACGCGGCGGTCCTGTTCAGAGAGGATGAGAAGGCATAGGCCGAGGTCGAGGTCAGCCCGCTATCGGTGGAGGACAGGCCCGAGTTTTTGCTTTGACACCGCAGGATGCGCAGACATCCAATGCCGTTGTGACAGGTACCTTGCCAGTTTGTTCTTTCGACGCACGGGTATTATTTGACCCAGGTTCCACACATTCGTACGTCTCTACACACTTTGCACCGATGTTGGGCCATGAATCGTCGTCGTTAGATCACCCGCTTGTTGTTGTTACTCCGGTAGGCGATTCGTTTGTCGCTCGTTTTGTATTTCGTTTGTGTTCCGTTCGTATCGGGGAGAGGGATTCATCGGTTGATTTGATTCTCCTTGATATGTTGGACTTTGATGTGCTTCTCGGCATGGATTGGCTAGCCACTTGTTATGCTTCGGTGGACTGCCGTGAGAAGGCAGTCAGATTTAGCTTTCTGGGAGAGCCAGTCCTTGTTATTCAGGGAGACCGCAGCGTCACCCTTCCTAGCTTGATTTCGTCTCTTCGCGCTGGTCAGCTCTTGCGGAAGGGATGTCAGGGATTCTTAGCGTATATTTGTGATACTCGAGCTGCAGAGGTTCCGTTGGACCGGGTCCCGGTTGTTTGTGAGTTCCCTGATGTTTTTCCTGATGAGCTGCCTGGGCTACCGCCTGAGCGCGATGTTGAGTTCTGCATTGATTTGATTCCCGGCTCGGGGCCTATTTCTATACCGCCTTATCGGATGGCCCCGGCAGAGCTTCGAGAGCTGAAGGATCAGTTGCAGGAATTGTTAGATAAGGGGCTTATTCGACCTAGTGTTTCTCCTGTAAGTCCATATTGCGACCCCTGGTACTTGCGGGGAGGCGGAAACGGTATAAAAAAAACAAATTTTTATCGCAAGAGGCAACATGGACTACACTAGGTCGGGATCGTGTCTAAACTAAACTAGCAAATACGCTAAAAGGAGTTAGCTACTATGGAAGATGGTTATACCTAAGCTTGAACTCCTTCTTCTTTAAACCTTGTAGAGGTTGATGGTTCTCTTCTTGTCGCCTTCCTCCGTCGAAGATGGATCCACCTCGAAGGTTCGACCTTTGGGCTCTTCCTCGATCTTTGAGTGAACTAGGGTTTCCGGCTTGCTAAACCTTCAACCTAGAATGAGTAGAGAGAGACTAGGGTTTGCTTTTGCTTTTAAAGAGAAGGATTCTCAACACATGAGAAGGTTTCTCTTTGCTAGAGGAAGAAGAAGATGAAATGAGGAGAGAGAGAGATTATGATAGAATGAATTATCTTTTTCTCACTTGCAACCATAATGCAAAAGAAAAGAATTATCTAAATGATAATAATTGAAAATAAGAATAGTTGATGGTAATTTTTGGAATGACCACTATCATGCTTCTTTAAATGAAGTGTAAGCATGAATCAAGGAGGATCTTTCAAAGCATGATGGTGGTCAATGGTCAACAAGTCAACCAAGGTCAATAAGTCAACAAAAATCAACCATAACATAATTCTCATTTAATTACTATTATTAATAGATAATTCATAAATCCATTAGGGTTTGGAAAATGATAACTGTCAACTGTGCATACGCACCCGTTCCGAAACCCTAATGAAAAACCTCATTCTCCGCCTCAAGCAACTGTGCATACACACCTGCATTCTCGTTCCGAGGAACAAGAATACCAAGATATAAAAGCAACCCTAAAACATATACCAGTATCTGGCTCAAACCAGAGCCTGCCAGTATAATCCGTCCGGACTCCAAACGTGCACAAGTGCGCGGATGAGAACGAACCTTGTCGCAAAACCATGCGACCTCTACTCTGTTTTGCCCAGAGGCGAATACCCTCTGTGTGGGACTCTAAAGACTCGGCACTACGCTGGCAGTGGGTTTAACCACAGACCGCAAGCGGCACTAGCTGTGCGTAACGGTCCCCAGGTAGATGCCGACAAGAAGGCTGACGAGGTGAAACCCCATCAGTACTCCTACTGAGTCTGAATGTGACAGTCTCCGTACAGTCCGGTCTGTTCGTCTGATACATCGCATGTCGGGCCTAGGGGGCGGTAAAACGTCAGTCCCCCAATAGCGGTACAAGTCGTGTCGAAGTGAAGCCCAAAACACCCTGAGATAACACTGGAACCTACCAGTATATCTCGCTTGCCCTGGCCAGGGACTACTCGTGTAATGGCTCTCCTAGACACAGCGCGATGTCAACCCCCAATACCGGGAGAGACGAATCCTGTCTAACCGGCACTGCCTCCAAGTGCTTCGGGACTGCACCCAACCACCACCAGTTTGCACGACTCCTTTGAGCCGTGGTAGGGTAGTGATCAAAGTGCAGTGGGAACACACTCGAGGCGAAGTGCTAGTATCAAGTCAGCGGACTAAGCTGTACTCATGTCACCTGGGAACTGATGACTGACGATAGGTATAATACCAACCTGTCAGTTCCCGACGAGTCCTGTCCAGTGTACTCGTACCCTAACGAGCACCCGTATACTATCTCTAGTACGACGTACTGATGGCTGTGGGACAGACCATCTCCCACACTGGGATGAGAAGCGCATACGCTAGTCTACTCCGGAGTATCGATGCCCTGTCTCGATAGTCCTGCGACTAGGGACCTGTATAAGGATGTGCTTATAGATTACCCAGCCCCCACTAGTGTTACTGCCATCACAACGCTGGTAATCAAGCAAAGATCCTAAGGGCTCCTCTAATGCGTATAAGTGATATAGTAAAATAAACACAAGTACACATTGAAGTAGAAACAAACCAAGTAGCATACTACTATATTGAGCAAGATTGTTTATACAAGGTGAATATCCCAAGCTTCCATTAAGTAATATACAAACTAGTATGATACAGTAATGGCCTCTAGGGCATATACACTAACAATCTCCCACTTGCACTAAGGCCATGTACTGGCGTATCGAAGACCTATCATCTCGATCAGCCGCTCGAACTGAGTCTGGGGTAGGGCCTTGGTGAATGGATCTGCAGTGTTCTCTTCTGAAGCAACCCTCCGAACCTCGATCTCCTTGCGATCCACGATCTCCCTGATCAGGTGATACCGCCTCAAGATGTGCCTGGATCTCTGATGGGACCTGGGTTCCTTTGCTAAAGCTATAGCCCCATTGTTGTCGCAATACAGAGGTATTGGGTCAACAATGGATGGAACCACCTGAAGTTCTTTTAAGAACTTCCTTATCCAGACAGCTTCTTTTGCGGCATCAGATGCAGCAATGTATTCCGCTTCCATAGTCGAGTCTGCAACGGTTTCCTGTTTGGAGCTCTTCCAACACACCGCCCCTCCATTGAGGGTAAAGACAAAACCCGACATGGACTTGGAATCATCCTTGTCACTCTGGAAGCTGGAGTCAGCAAAGGCCTCGATCTGGAGGTCTTTTCCGCCATACACCAAGAACATCTCCTTAGTCCTTCTCAGGTACTTGAGAATGTTCTTTACCGCTATCCAGTGTTTCTCCCCAGGGTTTGACTGATACCGGCTTACCACACTCAGTGCATAAGCTACATCCGGTCTGGTACACAACATCGCATACATTATAGAGCCTACCGCAGAAGCGTAGGGTATAATAGACATGCGATCCCTCTCCAAATCAGTCTTGGGAGACATCTCTTTAGAGAGGGTGATCCCGTGACAAGCCGGTAGGTTACCGCGCTTGGAATCTTCCATACTGAATCTCTTCACTATGGTGTCGATGTACCTGGACTGAGAAAGTCCTAATATCCTTTTGGATCTATCACGATGGATCCGGATCCCCAGGATGTATGAGGCATCACCCAGGTCTTTCATGGAGAACCTGTGTGACAAGAACCCCTTGACAGATTGTAGCATAGGAATGTCATTTCCTATTAAGAGAATGTCATCCACGTATAAAACGAGGAATACTACAGTTCTCGCTACAAATCTACTATAGATGCATGGTTCATCTGGATTTTTGATAAAGTCAAATTCCTTGACTGTCTCATCAAAACAGATGTTCCAACTCCGCGATGCCTGCTTTAGTCCATAAATGGACTTAAGCAACTTGCACACCTTTCCGCTGCTCCCACTCTGAATGAAACCCTCTGGCTGATCCATATAGACACACTCCTCTAAATTTCCATTTAGAAAAGCGGTCTTTACGTCCATCTGCCAAATCTCATAATCGTGGAAGGCAGCAATGGCAAGAAGGATCCGAATGGATTTCAGCATAGCCACTGGAGAAAAGGTTTCGTCATAGTCCAAGCCAGGTCTTTGACGGAAACCCTTTGCTACAAGTCTAGCTTTATAGGTCTCAACCTGTCCATCTACACCAATCTTCCTTTTGAAGATCCACTTGCATCCTACGGGTTTTACCCCGTCTGGAGCAATGTCCAACGTCCATACTTTGTTGGTGTACATGGACTCCATTTCGGTCCGCATTGCATCCAGCCATTTTACCGAGTCAACGCTCTGAACGGCCTGCTGGAAGCTAGTAGGCTCATCATAATCTATGATGCAATCCTCTCGATCCCCGTCTATGAGAAAACCGTAGTATCTCTCGGGCGGATTAGACTGCCTACTACTCCTGCGGAGCGGCATAGGAATGTCCTGTTCATTTGAACCCTCAGGTTCCATCAAGCTTTCAGTAATAGTCTGTGGTTCTGGAATTTCTTCCAGCTCTACTGCGCTCACACTTGTTTCTTTTTCTATGAACTGGTGTTCTAGAAAGTGGGCATGACGAGAAACAAGAACTTTTTGTTCCTCTTCGTAGTAGAAGAGATATCCCTTGGAATTCTTTGGATATCCCACAAACTTACACAGTACTGAGCGCGCCTCGAGCTTGTCCGCATGCTGCTTTTTAACATAAGCTGGACTTCCCCAAGTCTTAATGTGACTGAGATGGGGCCTCTTCCCACACCACATCTCATATGGTGTAGCAGGCACAGTTTTAGTAGGAACTCGGTTCAAAAGGTACGCAGCTGATTCTAGCGCATACCCCCAGAATGATCGCGGTAACTCAGCGCTACTCATCATGGACCGTACCATATCCTATAGGGTTCGGTTCCGTCTCTCCGATACACCGTTGTGTTGCGGAGTGTATGGAGGAGTAAGCTGAGAGAGAATTCCGTTCTCTTTTAAATAATTCAGGAACTCGGCACTCAAGTATTCTCCACCTCGATCCGATCTTAGAATCTTGATACTTTTGCCGGTCTGTTTCTCTACTTCATTCTTATATTCCTGGAACTTTTCAAAGGCTTCGGACTTATGTTTCATTAAGAAGACATAACCGTACCTTGAGAAATCATCCGTAAAAGTAATGAAGTAAGAGTAACCGCTTCGCGCATGTGTAGACATTGGACCGCACACGTCGCTGTGTACGAGCCCCAAGAGCTCGCTCGCTCTTACTCCGTGTCCAGTGAACGGAGTCTTTGTCATCTTTCCCATGAGACAAGATTCACAAGTGGCATAAGACTGATACTCGAACGGATCCAAGTATCCTTCTTTATGTTGTTAGTGTTTATGCCCTAGAAGGCCATTACTGTATCATACTAGCTTGTATATTACTTAATGGAAGCTTGGGATATTCACATGTATATAACAGTCTTGCTAAACATGGTAGTATGCTACTTGGTTTTTCTATCTTAATATGTGAGTATACGTATTGATAGAGCTCTTAGGATCTTGCTTGGCTACCAGCGTTGTGATGGCAGTCACACTAGTGGGGGCTGGGTAGTCTACAAGCACATCCTTATTCAGGTCCCTGGTCGTTGGATTATCGAGACAGAGCATCGATACTCCGGAGTAGACTAGTGTGTACGCTTCTCATCCCAGTTGGGGAGATGGTCTGTCCCACAGCCGTCAGTACGTCGTACTGGAGATAGTATACAGGTGCTCGTTAGGTTACGGGTACACCGGACAGGACTCACAGGGAACTGTTGGTTGGTTTGATACCAGTCGTCAGTGAACAGTTCCCAGGTGACATGAGTACAGCGTAGTCCGCAGACTTGACACTGCTACTTCGCCTCGAGTGTGTCCCACTGTTCTTAGATTGCTACCCTACCACGGCTCAAAGGAGTCGTGCAAACAGGTAGTAGTTGGGTGCAGTCCCGAGCACTTGGAGGCAGTGGCGGTTAGACAGGATTCGTCCCTCCCGGTATTGGGAGTAGATATCGTGCTGTGTCAGAGAGCCATTACGCAAAGTCCCTGGCCAGGGCAAGCGAGATTTGCTGGTAGGTTCCAGCAGTTTCTCAGGGTGTAATGGGCTTCACTCCGACACGACTTATACCGCTATTAGGGGACTGACGCTTGCCGCCCCCCTAGGCCCGATATGCGATAGTCATGGACGAACGGACCGGACTGTATGGAGATTGTCACATCAGACTCAGTAGGAGTTCGGATGGGTTTACTCATCGGCCTTCTTATCGACAACTACCTGGGGACCGTTACGTACAGCTAGTGCCGCTTGCGGTCTGTGGTTAAACCCACTGCCAGCGTAGTAGTCGAGTCTCTAGAGTCCCACACAGAGAGTTTCCTACTCCAGGCGAAACGATATAGAGGTTGCATGGTTTTGCGACAAAGGGTTCGGACGCATACGTGCGTTTACGCGCGTACGACTTTCGGACAGATTTTACCAGTCGGCTTTGGTTTAAGCCAGTTACTGGTATCCGGTTATTGGATTTTTACAGTCTAAAGTTTTTCCGTATTTTTTCGGATCGGAGGGGCGTTCTCGTAATTCCTCGAGAAGCTTCTAGAAGATGTGACTAAGGAGGTTTGTTTTGGAAAGAGAGTGAGTCATAGTGGTGATTCATTCACTTCATTAATGCACATTTATTGCTTAATGACTCATGTTAATGAATCATCACAAGATATTTTGTGAAGCATGCTTATTCATTTCCTTTATTCATTATTTGATAAAAAGAATGCTTCATAATATTATGATACACTCTCTCTCTTCTCTCATTATCATATTACACATTCTCTCTCCTCAAGCTCTCATCTTCAAACCCTAATCCTTAATCCTCATGTGTTGAGATCAAAGGATTAGTTAGACTAAACAATCCATAACCCTCACTCTATATCATCCTCTCATCTTTGATTAGCAATCAAAGTTGATTAGTTACCTCAAGTTAGAGGTTTAGCTTGGAGTTTCGCTCTCGGGTGGATCGTCTACTACCTAGAGAAGGCCGAGGAGAACCAAGGAGGACGTAAAGAAGAAGGACCGGTTCATTAGGTATAATCCCTAATCTCTTTAGTGAGATAAAACTCTAGAATACGGTTTTTAGGGTTTAGCTTCGATTCATGCGGTTAGTCGATGTTTGTTGTTTAAACTTGATAAGTTTTTTGTAAATTCCGCCTCCCCATAAGTACTGGGGTGTACTACATCGACTTACAGTGGTATCAGAGCCTCGCTAAACACTAAATAACTTAATCGCAAATTTGTACGAATTTCGAACGAAAAAACGAACCCGGAAAACCCTAATTCTGTATAGTTTCTGTCGAACTTAAAATCAAGTCCTAAAATTTTTTTTGAGTGTTCAGAGAGCTAGAAAGGAGTCCAGGAGAACACCCAAGAAATTCGAGCCCATGAATCGGCAACTCGGCCGCGGAAGCGCGGCGGATCGGTGGGATCTGCCGCGCATCCGCGGCGCTTTGGCCGAGTCATGGACTCGTCTTTCTTGTGTGGGTCCCCTGTGAGATTTGGGGTTTTCTGGAATATTTAATTATTGCTCAGGTTACTGTTTAACAGAGCAGATTTTGGAGCAATTTTGAAGTTGTTTATTCGATCGAAAAATACAGTATTTGCGTATTGGATTATATCTGTGATTGTTTGATGTGTTCGTAAACCTCCCCCAACTGCTAGTATGTCGGTTGGCAGGGGGTTGCACATTTCTGAAATGGTTATATCTGTTTGTGCATATAAACTGTATTGGACTGTTGTGGTGTATAGCCGGGGTTAACAATGGTTTATTGAATTATTCATTTGTTGTAAATGTAATTTGTTGTAATATTATTTTCGCGGGGCACTTCCAGGTTGCGGTCGTAGCCACCGTTGTATTATTTCATTTTACTGTTTTTGCTCCTAGGACTGACCCAAGGTGGGGTACACAGACTGCCGGGTGGGTAGTTTGCCGTACCCGTAGGGGTCGAGGGTGGGGTAAACGGCTATTCATCACAACTGTGTAATCTGTCTTTTCTTGCAGGCTCAAAAGAAATACAGATTGCTTGCAAATCCAATATTGTTTATCTGTGTTCTGGAATGAATATCATTGCGTCAGACGAATGTAAAATATCTATATTTATTATAGCTATTTAGACGTCACTTATGTTTTACACCCGCGCTAGCCCAGCCCCCGCTCTGTCGTTAGTTAAGTAACCTAACGGGTGATGACGGGACCCCGTGGCGAATGCGGATGGCATAAGAGGACGTTATATTTTCGTTGTTTTCTGCAATGATAGGTTAATGATGGGACGCATTATCTATAATGCAAAGTAAAACAAACCAAAGTTTAAATCGTTGGAACAATTTAAAAGAAACCACTCGGTTATTTTTAAAACAGATATTTTTAAATGCGGAGATTTAACCACTCCTTTTAAAAGCTATCAGGTTCCTTCGGTTATATCAAGTTCACTACGTTCACGGTTTCGCCAAAACCAGTCGTAGCCCTCCGTCATTTCTTATGAATGGTCAGTAGTATTCAAGCTATGTTTGTTTGGCCCTTAGTCAAGACATAGTGATTGGTAGCTGCTGGGGTATTCATTTGTTGCATAGATAGATGAGTTGGTTTGGGACAGTCGTATTACTTTGTTGGCCCTTAGTCAAGAGTATACGGATGGGTTCAAATCAACAGGATAATGATGGGCAGAACTTGACATGTGACTTATGATTTGTTGGCCCTTAGTCAAGGTCATAAGAGCATGGGGCAAAAACTTATATCGGGAATTTCTAAAGAAACTGAAATTTGCAAAGAGATGCATACCATTTTTGAGTTTGATGAATGTTGGTAGCATTCCTACAACATTATCAGACAATGATATTTGGATCCCGATCCTACTGTGAGTATATGCTACTTATCAGGATATTCGTCGCTTAACGATCAATGCTATAAACCTAGTAGGTGTCCAGAAAAGTGTCAGCGGGGTTACGCCCCCAGAGAAAAGAGGTTATTTAATTAAGGAACTTCGCGAAAGCGTTGGAAAACCTCCCTCGAAGTATCGACACCGGCCTGGCTGAACGGTTAAGCAAGTATTGTACGGTGAGAATAGTCTTGGCTAATTCTTCTTTTATGGTTTGAGGAAGGATTCGAGAAACAGTGGGAGCCATCCAGTTTAGATAAACTAAAAACCACTCTAAACTTGCAAGAGCATCATGCTAAAGAGTTTTCTTCTCTCTCTCCTAATTGCAGCGACCCTGAAAATGACTGGACTTAAGTTACTTTTAGAGAAAAATATACTGACGGGGCCAAACTATAAAGATTGGCTGCGGAATGTCAAGATGGCTTTGACCTATGACAAACTGGGGTACGTCCTCACCGCTACGGCACCTGCTGTCCCTGGTCCCAAATCCAGCAATGCGGATAAGGAAATCCGCAAAACCTGGGATTTAGATTGCGCGAGAGCCAAGTGCATCGTGCTTGCCTCGATGAATAATGAACATCAGAGGAGGCACGAGGATATGTCCTTAGATGGCATATTTCTCCATACAAAGGAACTTTATGGAGAGCAATCTCGTATAGCAAGATACGAGACCTCAAAGAAATTGTTTCGAGCGAGGTTGGCTGTCGGGTCATCGGTAGGTGAACATGTCCTACAGATGATTGGCTATATAGAAGAGCTCGCAGACCTTGGGACGACTTTGGATAATGAGCTCTATACAGACCTTGTTCTCCAGTCCCTTCCTCCCACCTACGCCCAGTTTATCCTCAACTTCAATCTTCAAGGAAAAGAAGTTGAACTTGCGGAACTCCTGAACATGTTAAGGAGTGCAGAGGGCACCTTGCAGAAGGCAAGGGAAACACCCGCTATGTTTGTTGGCGGTTCATCTTCTTCCGGGTCCAAGGCTAGGGCCAAAGGAAGGAAGAAGAAGGCCGCACCCAGACCTAGAGGAGGTGTTAGTAAGGTGGGAAAGAAGGGAAAGAAAAAGATTGCAGCACCGGTAGTTGGCCTGGATGAGTGCTTCCATTGTCACAGGAAAGGGCACTGGAAGAAGGATTGCAAGGCGTGGAACGCCAAGAACCAGGAACCGAAGCAAGCTGTGGCTTCGACTTCAGGTGTGTTTGTAATTGAGAATTGTCTGTCGATCAACTCTACTTCCTGGGTATTGGATACCGGGTCAGGATCTCATATTTGCAATTCATTGCAGGCACTGAGAAACCGTAGAGTGCTGGAGGAAGGTGATATGATCCTCAGGGTTGCTAACGGAGCTAGCGTGGGAGCTGCGTCCGTCGGGGATTATCACCTAGGATTGACAAGTGGACACATTTTGGTTTTACATAACTGTTATTTTGTACCCAGCTTAACGTGTAATATCATATCAGTTTCCTTGTTATCAAATAAAGGTTATGATTTCACGTTTGTAAGAGATGTTGTCAACATCCACCTTAATCATGGTTTGATTGGGTCCGGTACTCTAAATAACGGCATATATGTGTTAAACCAACTCCAAATTTTCAATGTCCAGAACACACTAAAAAGAAAGTCTCCAGATTTAAATAAAGCTTTCTTATGGCATTGTAGACTGGGTCACATCAATGAGAGAAGGTTGACTAAGTTGCATAGAGAAGGATATTTGGACACGTTCGAATATCAAACTTATGACACTTGTCAATCTTGTCTCAAAGGAAAGATGACAAAGACTCCATTCACTGGACAAGGAGTAAGAGCGAGCGAGCTCTTAGGACTCATACACAGTGATGTATGTGGTCCAATGTCTACACATGCGAGAGGTGGTTATTCCTACTTCATTACTTTTACAGACGATTTCTCTAGGTATGGATATGTTTTCTTAATGAAGCATAAATCAGAAGCCTTTGAGAAATTCCTGGAATTCAAGAGTGAAGCGGAAAACCAAACAGGCAAAAGTATTAAGACGCTGAGATCTGATCGAGGTGGAGAATACTTAAGTGCCGAGTTCCTAGGTTACCTAAAAGAGAAAGGAATTCTCTCTCAGCTTACTCCTCCATACACTCCACAGCACAACGGTGTATCGGAGAGACGGAATCGAACACTATTGGATATGGTACGATCCATGATGAGTAATGCTGAGTTACCGCGATCTTTCTGGGGTTATGCGCTAGAATCAGCAGCATATCTTTTGAACCAGGTTCCAACCAAGACTGTGCCTACCACACCATATCAGATGTGGAGTGGGAAGAAACCCTGTCTAAAACATTTTAGGACATGGGGGTGTCCAGCTTTTGTAAAAAAGCAGCATGTGGACAAGCTCGAGGCACGCTCAGTACTGTGTAAGCTTGTGGGATATCCAAAGAACTCCAAGGGATATTATTTCTATTACGCAGAGGAACAAAAGGTTTTTGTTTCTCGTCATGCCCACTTCTTAGAAACTGAATTTTTAGAAAATCAGAAGAGTGGGAGCGAAATAGAACTGGAAGAAATTCCAGAACCACAAACTGCTACTGAAAGTTTGGTAGAACCAGAGGTTCAAGAAGAACAGAACATTCCCGCACCCCTCCGCAGAAGTAGTAGGCCGTCTCGTCCGCCTGAGAGATACTACGGTTTTCTCATAGATGGGGATAGAGAGGATTGCATCATAGATGATGATGAACCTACTGACTTCAGGCAGGCCATCCAGAGCGGCGACTCGGTACGATGGCTAGATGCAATGCGGACCGAAATGGAGTCCATGTACACCAACAAAGTATGGACTTTGGACTTTGCTCCAGATGGAGTAAAACCCATAGGATGC
Organism: Agapanthus africanus; assembly: GCA_030015575.1. Taxonomy (NCBI): domain Eukaryota; kingdom Viridiplantae; phylum Streptophyta; class Magnoliopsida; order Asparagales; family Amaryllidaceae; genus Agapanthus; species Agapanthus africanus. The sequence goes on along the minus strand of JASDDO010000016.1, from coordinate 265,328,870 downwards.
AAATGGATCTTCAAGAAAAAGATTGGTGTAGATGGACAGGTGGAAACCTATAAGGCTAGACTTGTTGCAAAAGGTTTTCGTCAAAGGCCTGGTTTGGACTATGACGAAACCTTTTCTCCAGTGGCTATGCTCAAATCCATTCGGGTCCTTCTTGCTATTGCTGCCTTCCATGATTATGAAATCTGGCAGATGGACGTAAAGACGGCTTTTCTGAATGGAAATTTAGAAGAGAGCGTCTATATGGATCAGCCAGAGGGTTTCAATCAGAGTGGGAGCAGCGGGAAAGTATGCAAGCTGCTTAAGTCTATTTATGGACTAAAGCAGGCATCGCGGAGTTGGAACATCTGTTTTGATGAGACAGTCAAAGAATATGACTTTATCAAAAATCCAGATGAACCGTGCATATATAGTAAAGTTGTGGCCAGAAGTGTCGTATTCCTCGTCTTGTACGTGGATGACATTCTATTGATAGGAAATGACATTCCTATGCTACAATCTGTCAAAGGATTCTTGTCACACAGGTTCTCCATGAAAGACCTGGGTGATGCCTCTTACATTCTGGGGATCCGGATCTATCGTGATAGATCCAAGAGGATGTTGGGACTTTCGCAGTCCAGGTATATCGACACTGTACTGAAAAGATTCAGTATGGAAGATTCTAAGCGCGGTAATCTACCGGCTTGTCACGGAATCACCCTCTCCAAAGAGATGTCTCCCAAGACTGATTTGGAAAGGGAACGCATGTCTATTATACCCTACGCTTCTGCGGTAGGCTCTATAATGTATGCGATGTTGTGTACCAGACCAGATGTAGCTTATGCACTAAGCGTGGTAAGCCGGTATCAGTCAGACCCAGGGGAGAAGCACTGGATAGCAGTAAAGAACATTCTCAAGTACCTGAGGAGGACTAAGGAGATGTTCTTGGTTTACGGTGGAAAAGACCTCAGGTTGGAGGCCTTTGCTGATTCCGGCTTCCAGAGTGATAAGGACGATTCCAAGTCCATGTCGGGTTATGTCTTTACCCTCAATGGAGGGGCGGTGTGCTGGAAGAGCTCCAAGCAGGACACCGTTGCTGACTCGACGATGGAAGCGGAGTATATAGCTGCTTGCGATGCCGCAAAAGAAGCAGTCTGGATGAAGAAGTTCCTAACAGAACTTCAGGTGGTTCCTACCATAGTTGATCCAATACCTCTGTATTGCGACAACAACGGAGCTATAGCTTTAGCGAAGGAACCAAGGTCCCATCAGAAGTCCAGACACATCTTGAGGCGGTATCACCTGATCAGGGAGATCATTGATCGTCAGGAGATCGAGGTTCGGAGAGTTGCTTCAGAAGAGAACATTGCTGATCTATTCACGAAGGCCCTTCCTCAGATTCAGTTCGAGAGGCTACTCGAGATCATTGGTCTGCGATATGCCAGTACATGGCCCTAGTGCAAGTGGGAGATTGTTAGTGTTTATGCCCTAGAAGGCCATTACTGTATCATACTAGCTTGTATATTACTTAATGGAAGCTTGGGATATTCACATGTATATAACAGTCTTGCTAAACATGGTAGTATGCTACTTGGTTTTTCTATCTTAATATGTGAGTATACGTATTGATAGAGCTCTTAGGATCTTGCTTGGCTACCAGCGTTGTGATGGCAGTCACACTAGTGGGGGCTGGGTAGTCTACAAGCACATCCTTATTCAGGTCCCTGGTCGTTGGATTATCGAGACAGAGCATCGATACTCCGGAGTAGACTAGTGTGTACGCTTCTCATCCCAGTTGGGGAGATGGTCTGTCCCACAGCCGTCAGTACGTCGTACTGGAGATAGTATACAGGTGCTCGTTAGGTTACGGGTACACCGGACAGGACTCACAGGGAACTGTTGGTTGGTTTGATACCAGTCGTCAGTGAACAGTTCCCAGGTGACATGAGTACAGCGTAGTCCGCAGACTTGACACTGCTACTTCGCCTCGAGTGTGTCCCACTGTTCTTAGATTGCTACCCTACCACGGCTCAAAGGAGTCGTGCAAACAGGTAGTAGTTGGGTGCAGTCCCGAGCACTTGGAGGCAGTGGCGGTTAGACAGGATTCGTCCCTCCCGGTATTGGGAGTAGATATCGTGCTGTGTCAGAGAGCCATTACGCAAAGTCCCTGGCCAGGGCAAGCGAGATTTGCTGGTAGGTTCCAGCAGTTTCTCAGGGTGTAATGGGCTTCACTCCGACACGACTTATACCGCTATTAGGGGACTGACGCTTGCCGCCCCCCTAGGCCCGATATGCGATAGTCATGGACGAACGGACCGGACTGTATGGAGATTGTCACATCAGACTCAGTAGGAGTTCGGATGGGTTTACTCATCGGCCTTCTTATCGACAACTACCTGGGGACCGTTACGTACAGCTAGTGCCGCTTGCGGTCTGTGGTTAAACCCACTGCCAGCGTAGTAGTCGAGTCTCTAGAGTCCCACACAGAGAGTTTCCTACTCCAGGCGAAACGATATAGAGGTTGCATGGTTTTGCGACAAAGGGTTCGGACGCATACGTGCGTTTACGCGCGTACGACTTTCGGACAGATTTTACCAGTCGGCTTTGGTTTAAGCCAGTTACTGGTATCCGGTTATTGGATTTTTACAGTCTAAAGTTTTTCCGTATTTTTTCGGATCGGAGGGGCGTTCTCGTAATTCCTCGAGAAGCTTCTAGAAGATGTGACTAAGGAGGTTTGTTTTGGAAAGAGAGTGAGTCATAGTGGTGATTCATTCACTTCATTAATGCACATTTATTGCTTAATGACTCATGTTAATGAATCATCACAAGATATTTTGTGAAGCATGCTTATTCATTTCCTTTATTCATTATTTGATAAAAAGAATGCTTCATAATATTATGATACACTCTCTCTCTTCTCTCATTATCATATTACACATTCTCTCTCCTCAAGCTCTCATCTTCAAACCCTAATCCTTAATCCTCATGTGTTGAGATCAAAGGATTAGTTAGACTAAACAATCCATAACCCTCACTCTATATCATCCTCTCATCTTTGATTAGCAATCAAAGTTGATTAGTTACCTCAAGTTAGAGGTTTAGCTTGGAGTTTCGCTCTCGGGTGGATCGTCTACTACCTAGAGAAGGCCGAGGAGAACCAAGGAGGACGTAAAGAAGAAGGACCGGTTCATTAGGTATAATCCCTAATCTCTTTAGTGAGATAAAACTCTAGAATACGGTTTTTAGGGTTTAGCTTCGATTCATGCGGTTAGTCGATGTTTGTTGTTTAAACTTGATAAGTTTTTTGTAAATTCCGCCTCCCCATAAGTACTGGGGTGTACTACATCGACTTACATATGTAACTTAGTCAACCGTGTCTCATTGATGTGACCCAGTCTACAATGCCATAAGAAAGCCTGATTGATATCTGGAGACTTTCTTTTGTGTGTATTCTGGACATTGAAAATCTGTGGTTGGTTCAATACGTATATACCATTGCTCAGTGTACCTGACCCAATCAGAACTTGATTAAGGTGAATGTTTACAACATTACTTACAAACGCAAATTCATAACCTTCTTTAGAAACCAAAGATACATATATGATATTACAAGTTGCGTTGGGTACAAAAAAACAATTACGCAAAACCAAAACATGCCCATCTGACATTCCCAGGTGATAGTCCCCCACGGCTTTAGCATCCATGCTAGCTCCGTTCGCAACTCTGAGGGTCATGTCACCTGCCTTCAAAAACCTACGGTTTCTCAACGCCTGCAAAGAATTACAGATATGAGATCCTGATCCGGTATCCAATACCCAGGAAGTAGAGTTTATAGAAAGACAGTTTTCAATAACATACACACCTGAAGCTGAAGCCGCAACCTGCTTCAGTTCCTGTGTCTTGGCCTTCCAAGCCCTGCAATCTTTCTTCCAGTGTCCACTCTTATGACAATAGAAGCATTCTTCCTTTCCAACAAGCTTCCCCGCAATCTTTGTTGCCTTTTCCTTTCCCTTCGTACCCACTTTACTAACACCGCCTCTTGGTTTGGCGGGGGCTTTCTTCCTCTTTCCCTTGGCTTTCGCCTTGGACCTAGAGGAAGAAGATCCTCCTACAAACAAAGCGGGTGTTTCCCTACCCTTCTGTAGGGTGCCCTCTGCGCTCCTCAGCATGTTGAGGAGTTCTGAAAGTTCAACTTCCTTTTCTTGCAAGTTGAAATTCAGTATGAACTGGGCGTAAGTGGATGGAAGGGACTGGAGAATTATATCCGTGTAGAGTTCACTGTCCAACGTGGTCCCAAGTTCCGCGAGCTCCTCAGTGTAGCCAATCATCTTAAGCACGTGGTCCGCTACCGATGATCCGATGGCCAACTTTGTCGAAAACAACTTCTTCGACACTTCGTATCTTGCGATACGAGACTGCTCTCCATACAGTTCTTTTGTATGGAGAAATATGGATTCCAAATCCATATTCTCGTGCCTCCTCTGATGTTCGTTGTCCATCGAGGCAAGTACGAGGCACCTGGCCTTCGCGCTGTCAATCTCCCAAGTCTTACGGATTTCCTTATCCGCGACGCTGGAGGTGGGACTTGGGACGGGGGGAGCTTTGGTGGTAAGAAGATACCCCAGCTTGTCGTAAGTGATTGCCAACTTGACATTCCTGAGCCAATCTTTGTAGTTTGGCCCTGTCAATATGTTTTTATCTAGAATCAACTTAAGTCCAGTCATTTCGATTTGGTCGCTGCAGGGGGGAGAGAAGGAACACTTTAGCACGATGCTCTTGCAAGTTTAGAATGGTTTTTAATTTGTCTAAACAGGATGGCTCCCACTGTCTCTCGAATCCCTCCTCAAACCACAAAGGAAGAATTAGCCGGGATCAATCTCACCGTGCAATACTTGCTTAACCGTTCAGCCAGGCCAGTGTCGGTACTTCGAGGGAGGTTTTCCAACGCTTTCGCGAAGTTCCTTAATTAAATAACCTCTTTTCTCTGGGGGCGTAGCCCCGCTAACACCTTTCTAGGCACCTACTAGGTTTATAGCATTGATCGTCTAGTGAGAAATTTCCCGAGGAGTAGCATATACTCACAGTAGGATCGGGATCCAAATATCATCGCGTGATGAAACTGAAGGAATCCTACCAGAATCACCACACTCCAAATGGTATGCAAATCTAGCAAGTTTCAGTACTTATGAAACTCCCGATGTGGATTTTTGCCCCATGCTCTTATGACCTTGACTTTGGCCAAAATATCATAAGTCACATGTCAAGTTCTGCCTGTCACTATCCAGGTTAATTTGGATCCATCCGTACATACCCTTGACTTTGGCCAAAATGGCAGCACGACTGTCCCAAACCAACGCATCTATCTATGCTACACATGAACACTCAATAGCTACCAATCACTATGCCTTGACTTTGGTCAAAATACGTAGCTTGAATACTACTGCCTATTCATGCGAAGCGACGGAGGGCTACGAATGGTTTTGGTAAAACCGTGAACGTAGTGAACTTGATATAATCGATGGAACGAGATAGCTTTTAGAAGGAGTGGCTCAAGCTCCGCATTTAAAAGTTAGTTTTGAAAAGAACCGAGTGGTTTTTCAAAAGTGTTCCAACGATTTTAACTTGGTTTATTATCTTGCATTAGTTCTTTTAATGCGTGATATTCTTGCATTAGTACTTTCAATGCGTCCCATCATTTAATTCCTACCATTGCAGAAAACAACCAAAATATGACGTACGCTTATGCCATTCGCATTCGCCACGGGGTCCCGTCATCACTCGTTAGGTTACTTAACTAACGACAGAGCGGGGGCTGGGCTAGCGCGGCTGTAAAACATAAGCAACGCCTAAATAGAAAGCAATGATAGACATTACAGATCACAGATGAATACATTGGATATACTAGCAATCCACAATCCTTTCGAGCCTGAAACGAAAAGCGGATAACACGGTCGCGGTGAATAGCCAAATACCCCACCCAAGACCCCTACGGGTGCGGCAAACTACCCGCCAAGTTCTCGGTAGTTTGTGCACCCCCTCCATGGGTCTATCCTAGGAGCAAAAACAGTAAAAAGAATTATACAATGACGGCTACAACCCCGACCCGGTTGTGCGGCCAAACAAATAATAATTACATCAATTTACATTTACAATGAATGAAAGAAAAAACAAAAGCTCATCTCACATCCACCCCGGCTATTCACCCGCGACAGTCCAACACATTCATATACACATTCCAGCACATTACAGATCATGTATAACCCCGACTAATCGACCTATAGCGATTAGCCGACGTTCAATACATGCAAGCATCACAGATATAACCATCATAGTTAAAGTGCAGTGAAGTTCGGAAAAATACGGAATTATAGGACCCCAAAAGGAAATTTCTTTTCTGGAAAATCTGGGCACATATAATATATTTCAAAAATCCCAAAACCAACACACAAACACACTGCACGAAAAACGATGCACAGAAGAAGACAAAGCGCAGCGCTTCCGCGGCAAATACCCACCTCGCGCGGCGGAAGGGCGGCGGTTTGGACGAATCACTGTATCGTTTTTCTTGGGTGTTCACAAAAAACCCTGAGACGATTTTACAAGTATAAAGTTTTTCATTTTGAGCCAAAAAAAATTCAACAGAAACTCAGTTTTTGTGATTTTTCCGGTTTTGTGATTTTTCGTTTCCGAACTTCGTTACACTTCACTACCAAGCTAGTTTAAGTTTAGTTAGGCTCTGATACCACTGTAAGTCCATATTGCGACCCCCGGGTACTTGCGGGGAGGCGGAAACGGTATAAAAAAAATAAATTTTTATCGCAAGAGGCAACATGGACTACACTAGGTCGGGATCGTGTCTAAACTAAACTAGCAAATACGCTAAAAGGAGTTAGCTACTATGGAAGATGGTTATACCTAAGCTTGAACTCCTTCTTCTTTAAACCTTGTAGAGGTTGATGGTTCTCTTCTTGTCGCCTTCCTCCGTCGAAGATGGATCCACCTCGAAGGTTCGACCTTTGGGCTCTTCCTCGATCTTTGAGTGAACTAGGGTTTCCGGCTTGCTAAACCTTCAACCTAGAATGAGTAGAGAGAGACTAGGGTTTGCTTTTGCTTTTAAAGAGAAGGATTCTCAACACATGAGAAGGTTTCTCTTTGCTAGAGGAAGAAGAAGATGAAATGAGGAGAGAGAGAGATTATGATAGAATGAATTATCTTTTTCTCACTTGCAACCATAATGCAAAAGAAAAGAATTATCTAAATGATAATAATTGAAAATAAGAATAGTTGATGGTAATTTTTGGAATGACCACTATCATGCTTCTTTAAATGAAGTGTAAGCATGAATCAAGGAGGATCTTTCAAAGCATGATGGTGGTCAATGGTCAACAAGTCAACCAAGGTCAATAAGTCAACAAAAATCAACCATAACATAATTCTCATTTAATTACTATTATTAATAGATAATTCATAAATCCATTAGGGTTTGGAAAATGATAACTGTCAACTGTGCATACGCACCCGTTCCGAAACCCTAATGAAAAACCTCATTCTCCGCCTCAAGCAACTGTGCATACATACCTGCATTCTCGTTCCGAGGAACAAGAATACCAAGATATAAAAGCAACCCTAAAACATATACCAGTATCTGGCTCAAACCAGAGCCTGCCAGTATAATCCGTCCGGACTCCAAACGTGCACAAGTGCGCGGATGAGAACGAACCTTGTCGCAAAACCATGCGACCTCTACTCTGTTTTGCCCAGAGGAGAATACCCTCTGTGTGGGACTCTAAAGACTCGGCACTACGCTGGCAGTGGGTTTAACCACAGACCGCAAGCGGCACTAGCTGTGCGTAACGGTCCCCAGGTAGATGCCGACAAGAAGGCTGACGAGGTGAAACCCCATCAGTACTCCTACTGAGTCTGAATGTGACAGTCTCCGTACAGTCCGGTCTGTTCGTCTGATACATCGCATGTCGGGCCTAGGGGGCGGTAAAACGTCAGTCCCCCAATAGCGGTACAAGTCGTGTCGGAGTGAAGCCCAAAACACCCTGAGATAACACTGGAACCTACCAGTATATCTCGCTTGCCCTGGCCAGGGACTACTCGTGTAATGGCTCTCCTAGACACAGCGCGATGTCAACCCCCAATACCGGGAGAGACGAATCCTGTCTAACCGGCACTGCCTCCAAGTGCTTCGGGACTGCACCCAACCACCACCTGTTTGCACGACTCCTTTGAGCCGTGGTAGGGTAGTGATCAAAGTGCAGTGGGAACACACTCGAGGCGAAGTGCTAGTATCAAGTCAGCGGACTAAGCTGTACTCATGTCACCTGGGAACTGATGACTGACGATAGGTATAATACCAACCTGTCAGTTCCCGACGAGTCCTGTCCAGTGTACTCGTACCCTAACGAGCACCCGTATACTATCTCTAGTACGACGTACTGATGGCTGTGGGACAGACCATCTCCCACACTGGGATGAGAAGCGCATACGCTAGTCTACTCCGGAGTATCGATGCCCTGTCTCGATAGTCCTGCGACTAGGGACCTGTATAAGGATGTGCTTATAGATTACCCAGCCCCCACTAGTGTTACTGCCATCACAACGCTGGTAATCAAGCAAAGATCCTAAGGGCTCCACTAATGCGTATAAGTGATATAGTAAAATAAACACAAGTACACATTGAAGTAGAAACAAACCAAGTAGCATACTACTATATTGAGCAAGATTGTTTATACAAGGTGAATATCCCAAGCTTCCATTAAGTAATATACAAACTAGTATGATACAGTAATGGCCTCTAGGGCATATACACTAACATCTCCGTGGGGTGCTCCGGTCGTGTTTGTCAAGAAGAAGGATGGAAGTTTGCGCTTATGTATCGACTACCGCCAGCTGAACAAAGTTACCATTCGGAACAGATATCCGTTGCTACGCAATGATGATTTGTTCAACCAGCTTCAGGGTGCGGGGTATTTTTCGAGGATCGACTTGCGATCAGGATACCATCGGCTGCGAGTTCGACAGGAGGATATACCAAGGACAGCTTTCCGCACGCGCTACGGCCACTACGAGTTTTTGGTGATGTCGTTCGGACTCACCAACGCCCCAGCAGCATTCATGGATTTGATGAACCGTACATTCAGGCCGTATCTTGACTTGTTCATCATCGTGTTTATCGACGATATCTTGGTGTACTCCCGGAGCAGAAAGGAGCACGAGCAGCACTTGCAGATTACATTACAGACTCTGAGGGAGCACCAGTTGTTCGCAAAGTTCTCCAAGTGTGCATTCTGGCTGGACAACGTCGGATTCTTGGGTCACGTGGTTACGAGAGACGGCATTTGTGTGGACCCGAAGAAGATTGAGGCTGTTCAGCAGTGGCCCCGACCTACATCGGTTACTGAGATCCGTAGTTTTCTAGGCCTGGCAGGCTACTACAGGCGTTTTGTTCAGGACTTCTCCCGTATAGCTGCACCTTTGACCGGATTGACCAGGAAGGGTGTTCCTTTCGTTTGGACGGAGGTGTGCGAGCACAGTTTTCAGCAGCTACGGACTTGTTTGACTACGGCGCGGGTATTATCTTTGCCTTCAGGATCAGGCGGATTCGTGGTTTATTGTGACGCTTCACGAGTGGGGCTAGGGTGCGTATTGATGCAGCAAGACAAGGTGATCACGTATGCTTCACGGCAGTTGAAGAAACATGAACAGAACTACCCTACTCACGATTTGGAGATGGCTGCAGTGGTCTTTGCACTTAAGATCTGGCAACATTACCTATACGGCGAGTCGTGGCAGATATTCACTGATCACAAGAGCTAAAAGTATATATTTCAGCAGCGAGACCTGAATCTCAGACGGCGCCGTTGGATGGAGCTGGTGAAAGACTACGATTGCGAGATTTTGTATCACCCGGACAAGGCTAATGTAGTGGCGGATGCTTTGAGCAGGAAGCCCGGGGGTAGTCTATCCTATTTGCGCGCAGTGCAGAGGCAGTCATCAGCAGATTGGCAGATTTTATGCGACAGCCGAGTTGAGTTCGAGTTCACTCAGACAGGAGGACAGCTTGCGCATGTTCGTGCATGTCCGCAGTTACTTGACCGTATTCGAGAGGCACAGCCCAGCGATGACCGTCTTTCAGAGATCATGAAGCAGATTAGGCATGGCAGAGATTCCGAGATCGTGATCGATGATCAGGGAGTACTGCGATTTGGGACTCGACTGTGCGTACCAGATTCTCAGGGACTACGATGTGAGATTCTTGAGGAGGCGTATAGATCGACATACAACGTTCATCCGGGTTCCACCAAGATGTACCGCGATTTGAGAGATGTGTTTTGGTGGGACAGGATGAAGAGGGACATTACAGACTTCGTATCGAGATGCCTGACTTGTCAGCAACTCAAGGCCGAGCACCAGAGGCCCGCAGGAGAGCTACAGCTATTACCCATTCCGGAGTGGAAATGGGAGCAGATTTCGATGGATTTCGTTGTGGGTTTACCTAGGACCAGTCGAGGGTACGACTCCATCTGGGTGATCATAGATCGATTGACGAAAGCGGCTCACTTCCTGCCAGTGAAGACGACTTTCAGCTTCGCTCAGTATGCCCAGCTTTACATCGACGAGATCGTGCAGTTGCATGGCGTACCGACTTGTATCGTGTCAGATCGAGGCACCCAGTTCACCAGCCGACTTTGGCAGAGACTTTAGGAGGCTTTGGGCACTCGTTTGGGCTTCAGCACAACGTTTCATCCGCAGACCGACGGACAGTCAGAGCGGACCATTCAGACTCTCGAGGACATGCTCAGAGCGTGCGTTTTAGACTTCGGCGGTAGCTGGGATCGTCATTTACCTCTAGTGGAGTTCTCCTACAACAACAGCTTCCAGGATACTATTCAGATGGCACCTTTTGAGGCATTGTATGAGAGGAGATGCAGATCGCCCGTCTGTTGAACAGAGCTCAGCGAGAGCAGTATTTTGGGACCGCAGTTTGTTGAGGAGACGACAACGAAGATATAGTTGATCCGAGACCGGATGAGAGCGGCTCAGAGCAGGCAGAAATCGTATGCAGACAGGCGCCGTCGCAGATTAGAGTTCGCAGTTGGCGACCATGTTTTTCTGAGGGTCTCTCCGATGAAGGGAGCGACGCGTTTTGGGCGAAAGGGGAAGCTTAGCCCTAGATTCGTAGGTCCCTTCGAGATCCTCGAGCGTGTTGGCGCTGTTGCATATCGTTTGGCACTTCCACCCAGCTTTCCCGATGTTCACCCCGTCTTCCATGTTTCGATGCTCCGCAAGTACCTTCACGACCCTTCGCATGTGATTCTGCACCCGACAGTCCAGCTAGAGCGCGACCTTTCGTTTGCAGAGCAGCCGGTGGCCATCCTGGATGGACAGGTGAAGAAGTTGAGATCGAAGATTATACCAACCGTCAAGGTCCTTTGGCGTAGCCCGAGCAGCGAGGAGGTTACCTGGGAGACTGAGGGAGAGATGAGGAAGAAATATCCCCATCTCTTTGAAGGTACGCGTAGTTATATTTTTAAATTCGGGGTCCGAATTTCTTTAAGGGGGAAGATTGTAACGCCTTGAAAAGTCGTTTTGGTGTTTTCCTGAAAATCAGTGAAAATTCGGTATTTTTCCGAAAACCGTCATTTTTGTTATTTTGCAGTTTATGACTAATTATACCTAATTTGGATAGGTAATTGCTTGTTTTTAGTAGCAAATGAGTTACTTATGAAATTCTGGTCTTTTAAAAATTTTTCCCTAATTTTTCAATTTTTAATATTATTTTAAGCCGGTTAGAAAATACATTAAATTAGCGATAAATATAAATTTAAATGGGCTAAATTTAAGCTATAAAATCATGTTAATTAAAATCTAGTTGTAACATAAATTTTTAGTAATTTATTTTAAGTTTTAACTAATTTTTATTATGGAAAACGAAAATTATTGAATTTAAGCTTAAACTTGCAATTATGGTATTGTGGAGGGTCTTTTTTGCATAGAATTTTTTTTGTAAACTCTCTCACAACCTCACCCCTCATATTGGACGGCCTCATCACATGGTAGCAGCCCATGAATTTCCCCCCTCCTATATGTGTTCTTTGGGCCTTTTAAAGTGTTTTAAATAGGGGTTTTAGTATATTAATTGGGTATGGGCTTTGGGTGTTTGGTTTGGGCTTTGACCTTTGACTTTTCCCCACCAATTCCCTCACAACTTCCCACCTTCCTCCTGCTGCCGACCAGACCAGCTGCTGTCCCCAATTTCCCTTCTCTTTTTCACTTCAAAACTCATCTCAAATTCCACAAAAATCCCAATCAAACTTCAAAATTTCAAGCCCATCCTTCATCCATTCTTCTTAACCTTTCTTGCATGGACCTTGGATGCTAGGAGGCCATATTTGGAGTCAAAATTTCTTACTAGATCTCTAGATCTATAGGTATAACCCTTACTCATTTAAATTCTTTTTTTTGGATTTCCTTAATTGAGTTGTTTTATTGTAAAAATTAGTGCTAATCAAAGTTAATCTAGTCTGGAATTTTGATTGCTATTGCAAATAAGAAAAATCAAGAAAGGGTTTGCTTGTGGAAATTAGGTTTTGAAGCATGGTTAATGTGTTAAAAATTTGTGTAGTGGCTATCTAATGGTGTGACTTGGGTGATTATGCTAGATTGTAGTCTTTTTTTGTTGCAAATCGGCGATGTTTGCACCGATTTTGGAATGCAAATGCTTACTAGTTTTTTTTTATGAATTTATGTGATGAATTATTTGTGATGTCTTGATGACATTTTTAGCGTATCCTATGACTTTTAGGATGTGTGAGTGCGGATTTTGAGTGTTTGGGTTTAAGTTTTTCCGGGCGACCTAATCGACGATTCTAGTTAGTTTTGCGATTTTCGCGTGCGTTCCGCGCACCTGTGCACGTTGTACCTAGCTTGTGAACGTTAGTATCTTTGTTTGGGTTTTGCGTCGTTCTTGATATGTAACATTATGTTTGGTATTGATGTAATTCCAGGTTCGGTCGCGGAGACGTCAGACGCGGCTCGAAAGAGGAAAGGCAGTGATTGGACTTAGCTAGCTGGGGATTTCCTGTGAGTAGATGTAACATCTATGGGGGACTATCGTTGGATGGCGCAAGTCGCACGATAGTTTTAGTAGCTTAAAAAGATTCTTAGTAATATTAGTAATTAGGGGTTTAATACTTGTATGATTATTTGCTACATTCATACCTTATATTGACATACATATACGAACCCATTCTATAGGACACATACACCATTGCCAGGGTTTTTATATGCAGCACGAGCACTATTCATGCTTACACAAACACCCTGGTAATTGCCATGCCACCACACTAGATAACCTTTAACTTTGAAACCTTTTACTATAATTGATACTTAAACTCGCGCTATTGCTTTAATTCCTTAAAATGAAATCGTAGGATTGCTATTCATGTGCATGTGCTTCATCATATTATTTGTTCATGCTTAATCTATTAATCACACATCGCAACTTGATTATTGATACCATATGCATACATTATCATTGACATATGCACTTATGAGGATTTCTTGAGATTTTATGATATTTCTGGATTTCGGGGGAAAGCCGCAAAATTTCTAAACTTATTATATTTTAAAATGTGTAAATTGCGGTTTTCTAGTGATGTAAGTGTCGTCCACCATGAGTTTGCTGTGGTTTTCGAGATCCGTGTCGAGGAGTGGAGGAACCGTCACGGGTACATGGTGGGCCCGGTATGGTACCCCGTGGCAAGATGAATGTGGTGTTGACGTTGAGCCTGGCAGGGGACGGATTACCTACCGGTGACTGTTTGGCACGGCGGATATCCAGAGGATACCGACCGTGGCCGCGAGATTATGAGATTTTGATATTGAGCTGGGTCAGCTGGATGGCTGAGGCCAGAGATACTATGACATGGATATATGAGATTTGTGATAGTTTTGAGGTGTCGTTGCTGGACACAAGTTCTTGTTGATTCTATTGGTATTGTGCTGGTATTTCAAAAGACATTCTTAAAAGGAAAAAACATGATTTCTTATACTTACACATTCAGATCATGAGTTGGTTCGCATTGCATTCATACCTGCTAGTATATTCATATTGCGTACATACTTGCCATTATGTCCTGCCTTACCTGTATTTAGATGCTAGGATGCTTGTGTGCGTGCATACGATAGCCTGTGTAGATGTTATTTATTACTCACGAGTTGGAAACTCACCCCCGTTGTGCCACAGCCTTTTTCAGGTACGCTCCGTCAGTACAGTAGCGGCGGGCGCACTTGCTTCTTTTTCCTGGACTCGAGGTTTTGCTCTTAGGTGGGTTATATTATTATTTTTGCACCACCTTGTATATTCTTTGTATCTAGAGTACTTCATCTACTGTATCTACCAGTATTGTTGTATATTGACCTAGAGATGAGACTGTGAGATTTGTGGACTTTTTATGCTGTATTTTGGGGTCGAGCTCACTTGAGTCGACATGCTGGTTTTTTTTTCATGCTTCCTTATGATTATTTCGCATGTTGTTGCTTTATATTGCATGGGATTTATGACCGCCTTGTGGCAAAGAGCTAACTCCCGCTTGGGGATGCCTTATTTGTTGGATTCTTATATATTCTTGTTGTACCCATTTTGGGGGCCAGTATTTACAAAGGAGACTCTGCCGAAATTTTCGGAAAAAAATTGATATTGTTTTTAAAGAGGTTTTATATGACTTATTTGATAAACTCGTTTTCAATTGATTGGGTTTTCTTCACTCTTTTGCTTATTTGGTTTTGGTTTTCTGGGCTTTGGCTTACTTATTTTACGGACGCCTTGAGACGTTTCGTAAACTTAAGTGCCAGTCACGTTCCGTACCTTGCGGGTCGTAACAAAGTCCCTGGCCAGGGCTAGCAAGATATACTGGTAGCGTTTCCAGTGTTATCTCAGGGTGTTCTGGGCTACACTCCGACATGACTTGTACCGCTATTAGGGGACCGACGTTTACCGCCCCCCTAGGACCGACATGCGATACTCTCAGACGAATAGACCGGACTGTACGGAGATTGTCACATTCAGGCTCAGTAGGAGTTCGGATGGGTTCACCTCATCAGTCTTCTTATCGGCATCTACCTTGGGACCGTTACGTACAGCTAGTACCGCTTACGGCCTGTGGTTAAACCCACTGCCAGCGTAGTGTCGAGTTTTTAGAGTCCCACACAGAGGGCTATTCGCCTTTGGGCAAAACATAGTAGAGGTCGCATGGTTTTGCGACAGGGTTCGTTCACATCCACGCACTTGTGCATGTTTTGGTGTTCGGGCAGTTATTACTAGCAGGATTTAGTTTAAGACAGATCCTAGTATATGTTTTGGGATTGGTTTTATCTCATTGTATTCGTGTTCCTCGGAACACGGATGCGGGTGTGTATGCACAGTTGACAGAGGCAGAGGCAGAGGATTCTCATTAGGGTTGTTGACCGTTGACTTTTTCTAAACCCTAATGAAAATAAGAAATATGATTAATAATATTAATTAAGGATTATTGTGCCATGGTTGAGTTGAACATTTGAATTTTGTTGACTTGTTGACTTTGTTGACCGGTTGACCATTGTGGACTTGTTGACCATCATCATTTCATTTCCATGATGCTTCTTGTTCTTTGCAATATGCATTAAATGCATGAAATGATAATGGTCATTGAAACTAACCATCACAATTCTTAATTATTATTATTATCATCATTATTCTTACCTTTTGAGAGCATGGTTGTAAATTATTATCTCATTCTCACTTGCTCACTCTCTCTCATCCAAAGCTCATCCTCTTCCTCTCTCTCAAAGCTCTCATGTCTCATGTGTTAAGAAGCATGAGCTATTGAGATAAAACCCTCAAAACTCTTCTCTACTCACTCTAGAGTTCTAGGTTTAGCAAGCCAAGCACTTTAGCTGCCTCTCGGTTGAGGTAGGAGCTCAAGGTAGAAGCATTCGGGTGGATCCTTCTTCGACAAAGAGGAGACTACGATGTAGGAGCCATTCAAACCATCCCAAGGAGCAAGAAGAGAAGGAGTTCAAGACCTAGGTATAACCCTCTAACATAGTAGTTAAACTTCTAGTTAGTTTACTAGGTTTTTGTTTAGCAAAGATCCTCATTTCTAGTCCATGTTGCCTTGTGTCAAAAAATCATTTTT
Source organism: Agapanthus africanus (assembly GCA_030015575.1). Classification (NCBI taxonomy): domain Eukaryota; kingdom Viridiplantae; phylum Streptophyta; class Magnoliopsida; order Asparagales; family Amaryllidaceae; genus Agapanthus; species Agapanthus africanus. Next base: position 265,312,707 of record JASDDO010000016.1, on the reverse strand, counting down.
TACTGTTTCCGCCTCCCCGTAAGAACCAGGGTGGGCAACGTGGACTTACAGTGGTATCAGAGCCTAGCTAAACAACAACTAGCTTGTTAGAAAAGCATTTAGAATTTCGATCCGAGAAAAAATCGCAAAACACGTTCGAAAACTGAACTTTCTGCCGATTTTTAAACTGCTCCAAAAATAATTCCACATATCTTAAAAATTGGCTCAGGGTTCTGTAAGAACGTACAGCAAAAACGAGCCACTGACTTGGTCAACGCGCCGCGGAACCGCGGCGAGAACATGCGTCTCGCCGCGGATCCGCGGCCGAGTTGACTCGGCCGCGACTCGTCTTTGCTGCAGTTTGCTCAGTGTTCTGTTTTGGGATTTTTAAAGTATATTGTTTCTGCCCAGATTTTCCAGAGAACAAAGTTGTGTTTGGGGTAGTTACAAATCCGTATTTTTGATCGAAGTTCTGTAGATTTTAGCTAATGGGTTATATCTGTGATATGATATATGCATTGAACGTCAACTTTTTGCTATACGTCGATTAGTGGGGGTTGTGCATATCTGTGATCTGTAATGCTGATGGATTGTGTATATGAACTCGTTGGATTGTCCCGGATGAATAGTCGGGGGTTGTGAGATGAGAGTTTTCTTTATCTTTCATTTGATGTAATATGTAAATTGATGTAATATTATTTTATGGCCGCATATCCGGGATGAGGTTGTAGCCGCCATTGTATATTATTTCATTTACTGTTTTTTCTCCTAGGATAGACCTAAGGTGGGGTGCACAAACTACCAGGTACCTCGAAGTGCCGAGTGGCCTACTCACGTTGTTGAGGGAGGTTGCTTCACTTTGGGTACTCGGCGGGTAGTTTGCCGCACCCATAGGGGTCTAGGGTGGGGTTTGGCTATTCATCGCGACCGTGTAATCCGTCTTTCGTTGGAGGCTCGAACGAAACGCGGATTTCTAGTATATCCAATGTGTTCATCTGTGATCTGGAATGGCTATCGTTGCATCTGACGAATGTATATATCTATATATGATATCTAGTAGACGTTGCTTATGTTTTGCATCCGCGCTAGTCCAGCCCCCGCTCTGTTGTTAGTTAAGTAACCTAACGGGTAATGACGAGGCCCCGTGGCGAATGCGGATGGCATAAGCGTACGTCGTATTTTCATTGTTTTCTGCAATGGTAGGATTAAATGATGGGACGCATTAAATTAATGCAAGAAAATAAACCAAAGTAAAGTCGTTGGAACAATTTCAAAACCACTCGGTTTCTTTTCAAATCAAAACAACTTTTAAACGCGGAGCTTAAACCACTCCTTTTAAAAGTTATCACGTTCCTTCGATTATATCAAGTTCACTACGTTCACAGTTTCGCCAAAACCATTCGTAGCCCTCCGTCATTTCATATGGATAGTCAATAGTATTCAAGTTGTGTTGTTGGCCAAAGTCAAGGCATAGTGATTCGTAGTTATTGAATATTCATATGTAGCATAGATAGATGCGTTAGTTTGGGACAGTCGTACTGCCTTATTGGCCAAAGTCAAGGGTATGTACGGGTGGGTTCAAATTAACCTGGAAAATGACGGTAGAACTTGACCTGTGACTTATGATTTGTGGCCAAAGTCAAGGTCATAAGAGCATGGGGCAAAAATCCACATCGGGAGTTTCTAAAGAAACTGAAACTTGCTAGTGCTGCATACCATTTGGTGTGTGATGATTCAGGTAGGATTCCTTCAGTTTTATCACGCGATGATATTTGGATCCCGATCCTACTGTGAGTATATGCTACTCCTCGGGAACTTTCTCACTTAACGATCAATGCTATAAACCAAGTAGGTGTCTAGAAAGGTGTTAGCGGGGCGACGCCCATAGGGAAAAGAGGTTATTTAATTAAGAAACTTCGCAAAAGCATTGGAAAACCTCCCTCGAAGTACCAACACTGGCCTGGCTGAACGGTTAGGCAAGAATTGTACGGTAAGATTGATCCCGACTAATTCTTCTTTTTTGGTTTGAGGAAGGATTCGAGAAACAGTGGGAGCCATCCTGTTTAGACAAACTAAAAACCACTCTAAACTTGCAAGAGCATCAGGCTAAAGTGTTTCTTCTCTCTCTCCTAATTGCAGCGACCAAACATCATGACCGGACTTAAGTTACTGCTAGAAAAAATATACTGACAGGGCCAAACTACAAAGATTGGCTCAGGAATCTCAAAATGGCAATCACTTATGACAAGTTGGGGTATCTTCTTACCACCAAAGCTCCCCTGTCCCAGGTCCTCAATCCAGCGTCGCGGATAAGGAAATCCGTAAGACCTAGGAGATTGATTGCACGAGGACCAAGTGCATCGTACTTGCCTCTATGGACAACGAACATCAGAAGAGGCACGAGGATATGGACCTAGAATCCATATTTCTCCATACAAAAGATCTGTATGGAGAGCAATCTTGTATCGCCCGATACGAAGTCTCGAAAAAGTTGTTTTCGGTGAGATTGGCCGTCGGATCATCTGTAGCGGAACACGTGCTTCAGATGATTGGCTACATTGAAGAGCTCGCGGACCTTGGGACCACGTTAGAGAATGAGCACTACACTGACTTGATTCTCCAGTCCCTTCCTTCCACTTACGCTCAGTTTATCCTGAACTTCAACATGCAAGGAAAGGAAGTTGAACTTCCAGAACTCCTTAACATGTAGAGGAGTGGAGAGGGCACCCTGAAGAAAGTAATGGAAACACCCGCTTTGTCTGTTGGAGGACCTTCTTCTTCTAGGTCCAGGACGAAAGCAAAGGAAAGAAGAAGAAAGCCCCCACCAAACTAAGCGGCGGTGTTAGTAAAGTGGAAGCCAAAGGAAAGGCAAAAATGGCAAAGGTAGCGGGACAACTTGTAGGGAAAGAAGAGTGCTTTTATTGTCATAAGAAAGGACACTGGAAGAAAGATTGCAGGGCTTGGAAGGCCAAGAACTAGGACCCGAAGCAAGTTGTGGCTTCGGTTTCAGGTATGTATCTTATTGAAAACTGTCTATCAGTAAACTCTACTTCCTGGGTATTGGATACCGGATCAGAATCTCATATCTGTAATTCTTTGCAGGCACTGAGAAAGCGTAGGGTTTTGAAGGCAGGTGATATGACCCTCAGAGTTGCAAACAGAGCTGGCATGGATGCTGAGTCCGTGGGGGACTATCACTTGGGATTGTCAGATGGACATGTTTTGGTTTTGCGTGATTGTTATTTTGTACCCAGTGCGACTTGTAATATCATATCCGTATCTTTAATGTCTACAGAAGGTTATGATTTTGCATTTGTAAGCAATGTTGTAAACATTCACCTTAATCATGTTCTGATTGGGTCGGGTACATTAAGCAACGGTATATACGTATTAAACCAACCACAGATTTTCAATGTCCAGAATACACACAAAAAAAGTCTCCAGAAATAAATCATGCTTTCTTATGGCATTGTAGATTGGGTCACATCAATGAGAGAAGGTTAACTTAGTTACATAAAGAAGGATATTTGGATCCGTTCGAATATCAATCATATGCAACTTGTCAATCATGTCTCAAAGGAAAGATGACAAAGACTCCATTTACTGGACATGGAGTAAGAGCGAGCGAGCTCTTGGGACTCGTACACAGCGATGTATGCGGTCCAATGTCTACACATGCGCGAAGTGGTTATTCTTACTTCATTACTTTTACGGATGATTTTTCAAGGTACGGATATGTCTTCTTGATGAAACATAAATCTGAAGCCTTCGAAAAATTCCAGGAATACAAGAATGAAGTAGAAAAACAAACAGGCAAAAGTATCAAGACACTGAGATCTGATCGAGATGGTGAATACTTGAGTGCCGAGTTCCTGGATTACTTAAAAGAGAATGGAATTCTCTCTCAACTTACTCCTCTATACACCCTATAACATAATGGTGTATCGGAGATACGGAATCAAACCCTATTGGATATGGTACGTTCCATGATGAGTAATGCTGAGTTGCCGCGATCATTCTGGAATATGCACTAGAATCAGCTGCATACCTTTTAAATCGAGTTCCAACTAAGACAGTGCCTACCACACCATATCAGATGTGGAGTGGGAAGAAACCCTATCTTAAGCACATTAAGACATGGGGGTGTCCAGCTTTTGTCAAAAAGCAGCATGCGGACAAACTCAAGGCACGCTCAGTACAGTGCAAGTTTGTGGGATATCCAAAGAACTCCAAGGGATATTTCTTCTATTGCGCTGAGGAACAAAAGGTTTTTGTTTCTCGTCATGCCTGCTTCTTGGAAACTGAATTTTTGGAAAATCAGATAAGTTGGAGCGCAATAGAACTGGAAGAAATTCCAGAACCACAGGCTATTACTGAAAGCTTAGTAGAACAAGAAGGTTCGAAAGAACAGGACATTCCTGCGCCGCTCCGCAGGAGAAGTAGGCAGTCTCATCCGCCCGAGAGATACTACGGTTTTCTCATAGACGGGGATAGAGAGGATTGCATCATTGATAATGATGAGCCGACTGGCTTCCAGCAGGCCATTCAGAGTGTTCACTCGATAAAATGGCTGGATGCAATGCGGACCGAAATGGAGTCCATGTACACCAACAAAGTATGGACTTTGGACGTTGCTCCAGAAGGGGTAAAACCCGTAGGCTGCAAATGGATCTTCAAAAGGAAGATTGGTGTAGATGGACAGGTTGAGACCTATAAGGCTAGACTTGTTGCAAAGGGTTTTCGTCAAAGACCTGGTTTGGACTATGATGAAACTTTTTCTCCAGTGGCTATGCTCAAATCCATTCGGATCCTTCTTACCATTGCTGCTTTCCATGATTATGAGATTTGGCAGATGGACGTAAAGACTGCTTTTCTAAATGGAAATTTGGAGGAGTGTGTATATATAGACCAGCCAGAGGGTTTCATTCAGAGTGGGAGCAGCGGGAAAGTGTGCAAGTTGCTTAAGTCCATTTATGGACTAAAGCAGGCATCGCGGAGTTGGAACATCTGTTTTGATGAGACGGTCAAAGAATTTGGCTTTATCAAAAATCCAGATGAACCATGCATTTATAGTAAAGTTGTAGCACGAACTGTCGTATTCCTCGTTTTGTACGTGGATGACATTCTCTTGATAGGAAATGACATTCCTATGCTACAATCTGTCAAAGGGTTCTTGTCATACAGGTTCTCCATGAAAGACCTGGGTGACGCCTCTTACATTTTGGGGATCCGGATCCATCGTGATAGGTCCAAGACGATATTAGGACTTTCACAGTCCAGGTACATCGACACCATACTGAAAAGATTCAGTATGGAAGGTTCCAAGTGCGGTAATTTACCGGCTTGTCACGGGATCACCCTCTCCAAAGAGATGTCTCCCAAGACTGATTTGGAAAGGGATCGCATGTCTATTATACCCTACGCATCTGTGGTAGGCTCTATAATTTATGCGATGTTGTGTACCAGACCAGATGTAGCTTATGCACTGAGTGTGGTAAGCCGGTATCGGTCAAACCCTGGGGAGAAGCACTGGATAGCGGTAAAGAACATTCTGAAGTACCTGAGAAGGACTAAGGACATGTTTTTGGTTTACGGCGGAAAAGACCTACAGATGGAGGTCTTTGCTGACTCCAGCTTCTAGAGTGACAAGGATAACTCCAAATCCATGTCGGGTTATGTCTTTACCCTCAATGGGGGGCGGTGTGTTGGAAGAGTTCCAAACAGGAAACCGTTGCTGACTCAACGATGGAAGCAGAATATATCGCTGCATCTGATGCCGCAAAAGAAGCCGTCTGGATGAGGAATTTCTTGACAGAACTTCGAGTGGTTCCGTACATTGTTGATCCAATACCTCTGTATTGTGACAACAATGGGGCTATAGCTTTAGTGAAGGAACCCAGGTCCCATCAGAAGTCCAGACACATCTTAAGGCGGTATCACCTGATCAGGGAGATCGTGGATCGCCAGGAGATCGAGGTTCGGAAGGTTGCTACAGAAGATAACACTGCAGATCCATTCACGAAGGCCATACCCCAGACTCAGTTCGAGCAGCTGATCGAGATGATAGGTCTTCGATACGCCAGTACATGGCCTTAGTGCAAGTGGGAGATTTTTAGTGTATATGCCCTAGAGGCCATTACTGTATCATACTAGTTTGTATATTAATTAATGGAAGCTTGGGATATTCATAGTTGTATAGACAATCTTGCTCGAAATAGAAGTATGCTACTTGGTTTGTTTCTACTTTAATGTGTGCATGTGTTTCTTTTAGCATATCGCCTATACACATTAGTGGAGCCCTTAGGATCTTTTCTTGATTACCAGCATTGTAATGGCTGTCACACTAGTAGGGGCTGGGTAATCTACAAGCACATCCTTATACAGGTCCCTAGTCGTAGGATTATCGATACAGGGCATCGATACTCCAGAGTAGACTACTGTATACGCTTCTCATCCCAGGAGGGGAGATGGTCTGTCCCACAGCCATAAGTACGTCGTACTGGAGATAGTATGCAGATGCTCGTTAGGTTACGAGTACACTGGACAGGACTCACTGGGAACTATTGGTTTGGTAGTAAACCTATCGTCAGTTATCAGTTCCCAGGTGACATGAGTACAGCATAGTCTGTTGACTTGACACTGTCACTTTGCCTCGAGTGTGTTCCCACTGTTCTTAGATTACTACCCTACCACGGCTCAAATGAGTCGTGCAAACAGGTAGTAGTTGTGTGCAGTCCCGAAGTACTTGGAGGCAGTGACGGTTAAACAGGATTCGTCTCTCCCGGTATTGGGGGTTGATATCGCGCTGTGTCTAGGAGAGCCATTACACAAAGTCCCTGGACAGGGCTAGCAAGATATACTGGTAGCGTTTCCAGTGTTATCTCAGGGTGTTCTGGGCAACACTCCGACACGACTTATACCGCTATTAGGGGACTGACGTTTACCGCCCCCTAGGCCGAACATGCGATACTCTCAGACGAACAGACCGGACTTTACGGAGATTGTCACATTCAGGCTCAGTAGGAGTTCTGATGGGTTCACCTCATCAGTCTTCTTATCGGCATCTACCTGGGGACCGTTACGTACAGCTAGTACCGCTTGCGACCTGTGGTTAAACCCACTGCCAGCGTAGTATCGAGTCTTTAGAGTCCCACACAGAGGGTTATTCGCCTTCGGGCAAAACAGAGTAGAGGTCGCATGGTTTTGCGACAGGGTTCATTCACATCCGTGCACTTGTTTAAGTTTTGGTGTCCGGGTAGTTATTACTAGCGGGCTTTGGTTTAAGCCAGATCCTAGTTTATGTTTTGGGATTGGTTTTTATCTCATTGTATTCGTGTTCCTCGGAACACGGATGCGGGTGTGTATGCACAGTTGACAGAGGCAGAGGCAGAGGATTCTCATTAGGGTTGTTGACCGTTGACTTTTTCTAAACCCTAATGAAAATAAGAAATATGATTAATAATATTAATTAAGGATTATTGTGCCATGGTTGAGTTGAACATTTGACTTTTGTCGACTTGTTGACTTTGTTGACCGGTTGACCAATGTGGACTTGTTGACCATCATCATTTCATTTCCATGATGCTTCTTGTTCTTTGCAAAATGCATTAAATGCATGAAATGATAATGGTCATTGAAACTAACTATCACAATTCTTAATTATTATTATTATCATCATTATTCTTACCTTTTGAGAGCATGGTTGTAAATTATTATCTCATTCTCACTTGCTCACTCTCTCTCATCCAAAGCTCATCCTCTTCCTCTCTCTCAAAGCTCTCATGTCTCATGTGTTGAGAAGCATGAGTTATTGAGATAAAACCCTCAAAACTCTTCTCTACTCATTCTAGAGTTCTAGGTTTAGCAAGCCAAGCACTTTAGTTGCCTCTCGGTTGAGGTAGGAGCTCAAGGTAGAAGCTTTCGGGTGGATCCTTCTTCGATAAAGAGGAGACTACGAGGTTGGAGCCATTCAAACCATCCTAAGGAGCAAGAAGAGAAGGAGTTCAAGACCTAGGTATAACCCTCTAACATAGTAGTTAAACTTCTAGTTAGTTTGCTAGGTTTTTGTTTAGCAAAGATCCTCATTTCTAGTCTATGTTGCCTTGTGTCAAAAAATCGTTTTTTACCGTTTTGGCCTCCCCGTAAGAATCGGGGTGGGCAACGTGGACTTACAGTGGAAAAACAAACAGGCATGAGCATCAAGAAACTTCGATCAGATCGAGGTGGAGAATATTTAAGTACAGAGTTTTTAGACTTCTTAAAAGAGAATGGGATTCTCTCTCAGCTCACTCCTCCTTACACACCACAGCACAATGTTGTGTCAGAACGGAGGAATCGTACCCTATTAGATATGATACGTTCCATGATGTGTGATGCTGAGTTACCGCTTTCCTTTTGGGGGCATGCATTGGAGATAGCGATGTATCTGTTAAACAGGGTTCCAACCAAGACCGTGTCAAAAAGCAGAATCCAAAAAAGAGTTAGGATTTGGGGTTGTTCGGCTTTTGTCAAAAAGCAGAATCCAAACAAACTCGAGACACGATCGGTCATGTGTAAATTTGTGGGGTATTTAAAACATTCGTATGGATATCTATTGTTAGTTGTATGTATGCCCTAGAGGCCAGTATTGTACAGATGATGTATATTATATTGGATGCTTGGACATATATAGAGATGACTTTCTTGCTCGATATGATAGTATGCTATCTGGTTACTCATTATCTTAACATGTACACTAGTCTCTTTAAACTGTCTTATGGTTACATGTTGGTAAAGCCCTTAGGATGTGTACTTGACTACCTGGACTATGATGCAGATCATACTAGTGGGGACATGGTAGTCCATAAGTACATCCTTCAAGGTCGCTAGTCGTGGGTGTATCGAGACGGGGCATCGATATACCAGAGTAGACTAGCGTATACGCTTCTCGACCCATGAGATGGGCGATGGATGATCCCATATCCATTGGTGTTTGACATCAGAGATGGTATACGGGTGCTCAGTGGTGATTGGGTATACTGGACGGACTCGCCGAGAACTCCCAGATGGTATTATACCTCACGTCAGATGGCAGTTCTCAGGTGACACTTGTGCATGTTAGTCTGTAGACCCGAGATCGTCATAGAGACTTGTGTGATTCCCACTGTGCTTTGATCTCCACCTTACCACGTCCATGAGGGCGTGCAAAACGGTGGTCTTTGGGTACAGTCCCGAGTCACATGGAGGCAATGAGCGATAGGAGGGGTTTCGTCTCTCCCGGTATTGGGGGTTGATGTTGCGCTGTGCTCGATTGGCCGTAACAGGGAAGTTCCTGGCCAAGGCTGATCAGAGATTTGCTGGTAAGTGTTACCAGTAGTTTCTCGACCCGTTATGAGCCTCACATCGGCACGACTTATCGGTTATTGGGGTCTGACGTTTACCACCCCTAGACTTGATATGCGACGTATCAGACGAACAGACCGGACTATACGGTAAGTGTTACTGGTTGGATTCACAGGAGTGTGAGCGGGCTAGCTCGTCGATCTTCTGATCGCTCAATACCCGGATGGCCGTTACGTTTAGCAGACCGCTTGCGGCTTGTGGGTGCTTGATATGATCATCATCTACTACCGGCGTATTGACGAGTCTTTAGAGTCCTACACAGAGGTTTCCTGGCTCAAGCGAAACGAAATAGGAGCGCATATGAGATATGTGCGGGACCGAGAATAATGCGCGTATGTGATACCGCATTTCATTCTCGCGATAAATGTTTCGATTGGTTATATTCGATATGACCTAGTTATCGAATCATTGATTCGATAAATCGATACATTGAATACTAGTCGGTTATGTGCGACATGACCGGATCATTGAATCAAATGTTGATTTAATGATTTAATGTATAATTATATATTTGATATATTATTTTGCATTAACTAGTGTTGGTTCACTTTATATGGATTTTCTCACTTGATGTGCAAGTTGTATATGTGATATACTTTTGTGCACATATTTGTATCATGTTTGATGATACTTGATCATTTGGTTAAGTGTGAAGAATTAAACCATGGTTAAATGATAATTAGGGTTTTGCCTTATCATTTATTTATTCATTTCTTTATTTATTTCATTGGATAAATGAAAATAAAATGATTTGTTTTTGTCATGAAGCTTGTTGAAACTTCATGAAGCTTTGACCAAAGAGACCATTTTGTCTTCATGCTTAACCCTAACCCATCCAAGTGACCATGGTTTATTCTCTACACTTAACCTAGGTTAGAACATGATAAGTATTTGATTTTATTATTCTTTTTCACAACACTTATCATATTCTTTCTTCTTCTTGACCTTCTTCTTCAAGAAAGAAACCTTGATGCCATCAATGGCAACTTGAGATCCAAAGTGAGAAATCCAATTCTAAAGTGAACCCACCTCCTATTTCTTCACCCTCTACCTCTTGCCAAGTTGTTTTGGGTGTTTTCTTCACAAGTCTCACCACTTGGTGAAGTTGGAGCTTGAACTTGTGCAACCTCGACGTAGATCATCTTCGGCACGAAGCCGACGACCTATTCCGCTCACTTCTCCGATGAAGCCGTCGCGAGAGTCGGAGATTCGAGATGGACAGCGAGTGGATGAGCACGTGGAGCTAAGGAAGTGGATATCCGGATCTACAAAGGTTGTAACTTCCGATCTTTAGTTAAAGTGTTAACTAGATTTGATTTTCGTCTAGAATTCTAGCCAACGATCCGCGTTAGGGTTTCGCGGCACCCATAATTTTTGAAATTGGCATGGTTGATGCCTTGTGAGACCTCTATAGGGTGCCTAGGAACCTTTCATCTATTCTACCACAAAGAGGAACAAAAGGTGTTTGTTGCTCAGCATGCCACATTTTTGGAAAATGAGATCTTTACAGACAGTACTGATGGCAATGCGGTAGAACTAGAAGAGGTTCTAGAGACACAAATTACTCAGGACGAATTGGTTGAAACTGATGTTGCAGTAGAAATTCAAGAACCTCTGCTGCTCCGGAGATCTAGTAAAACTTCTCGCCCACAAGAGAGATACTATGGGTTTCTCATTGATGGTGATAGAGAAGATTACATTATGGATGATGATGACCCTACTAGTTTTCAGCAAGCTATCACGAGTGGTGACTCAGTGAATGGGCTGGAAGACATGAGATCCGAAATGGAGTCCATGCACACCAACAAAGTATGGACTTTGGACGTTGCGCCTCCTGGGATAAAACCCGTAGGGTGCAAATGGATCTTTAAAAGAAAGATTGGTATAGATGGACAGGTAGAGACCTTTAAAACAAGGCTTGTAGCGAAATGTATTCGTCAAAGACCAGGCTTAGACTATGATGAAACTTTCTCTCCAGTAGCAATGCTTAAATCCATTAGGATCCTACTTGTTATTGCTACTCACTATGATTATGAAATCTGGAAGATGGACGTGAAAACTGCATTTCTAAATGGTGATTTAGAAGAATGCGTTTTTATGAATCAGCCAGAGTGCTTCATTGAAAGTGGGAGCAGCGGGAAAGCATGTAGATTGCTTAAATCCATTTATGGATTAAAGCAGGCCTCACGGAGCTGGAACATCTTCTTTGATGATACAATCAAAGAGTTTGATTTTATCAAAAATATAGATGAACCATGCATTTACAAGAAGATTGTAGGGAGTACTGTCACATTCCTCGTATTGTACGTAGATGATATTCTCCTGATAAGAAATGATATTCCTATGCTACAATCGGTCAAACTATTCTTATCACAAAGGTTCTCCATGAAGGACTTGGGAGATGCCTCGTGCATTTTGGGCATTAGGATCGATAGAGATAGATCCAAGAAGTTATTGGGACTGTCCCAATCAAAGTACATAGACACCATCCTAAAAAGATTTAGTATGGAGGATTCCAAGCATGGTGCCTTGCCTGCTAGTCATGGAATCACTCTCTCCAAGGACTTCTGTCTGAAGAATGATGAAAAGAGAGCTCCCATGAACGTTATACCCTACGCTTCAGTCGTAGGATCTATAATTTATGCGATGTTATGTACTCGCCCTGATGTAGCTTATGCACTAGCTGTAGTAAGCAGGTATCAATCCAACCCAGGAGAGAAACATTGGATAGCAGTGAAGAACATTCTTAAGTACTTGCGAAGGACTAAAGAATTGTTCTTGGTGTATGGTAATAGGGATCTCCAGATGGAGGCTTTTACCGATTCCATCTTCCAAAGTGATAAGGATGACAGCAAATCTATCTCAGGGTTTGTATTTACCCTAAATGGAGGGGCGGATAGTTGGAAGAGTTCCAAACAGGACACCGTTGCAGACTCCACGATGGAAGCTGAGTATATTGCTGCAAATGATGCTGCTAAGGAAGCCGTCTGGATGAGGAAGTTCATTATGGAACTAAAAGTAGTTCCAACCATTGTTAATCCAATACCATTGTATTCTGATAATAATGGAGATATGGCGTTAGCCAAAGAACAAAGATCCCATCAGAAGTCCAAACACATCCTAAGGCGATATCATTTGATCCGGGAGATAGTAGTGTTAGTTATATGTATGCCCTAGAGGCCATTACTGTACATAGGATGTATATTGTAGTGGATGCTGGGACATATATAGGTAGGACTTTCTTGCTCGACATGATAGTACGCTATCTGGTTGCTCTTTATCTTAACATGTATACTTTTTGTCTCTCTGTTACATGTTGATAAAGCCCTTAGGATCTGTACTTGACTTGCAGGACTATGATGAAGATCATACTAGTGGGGCCTGGGTAGTCAATGAGTACATCCTTCAATGTTCCTAGTCATGGGAATATCGAGACGGGGCATCGATATTCCAGAGTAGACTAGCATATATCTTCTCGACCCATGTGATGGGCGATGGATGATCCCATATCCATTGGTGTTTGACATCAGAGATGGTATGCGGGTGCTCAGTGATGACTGGGTACACTGAACGGACTCGCCGAGAACTCCCAGATGGTATTATACCTCACGTCATATGGCAGTTCTCTGGTGACACTGGTACAGCTTAGTCTGTTGACCCGAGATCGTCATAGAGTCTTGTGTGTCTCCCACTGTGCTTTGATTTCCACCCTACCACGGCTCTATTGAGTCGTGCAAACAGGTGGTTTTTGGGTACAGTCCCGATTCACATGGAGGCAATGAGCGATAGGAGGGGATTCGTCTCTCCCGATATTGGGGGTTGATGTTGCACTGTGCTCGACTGGCCATAACTGGAAATCCCTGGCCAGGGTTGCAGTGATTTACTGGTAAGAGTTATCAGTAGTTTCACGCTTGTTATGGACCTTACGTCAGCATGACTTATCAAGCTACTGGGGTCTGACGTTTACCACCCCTAGGCGAGATATGCGACATATCAGACGAACAGACCGGACTGTGCGATAAGTGTTACTGGTTGGATTCACAGGAGTGTGAGCGGGCTTGCTCGTTGATCTTTTGATCGCTCAATACCCGGGTGGCCGTTACGTTTAGCAGACCGCTTATGGCTTGTGGGTGTTTGATATGATCATCACCTGCTGCCGGTGTATTGACGAGTCTTTAGAGTCCTACATAGAGGTTTCTGGCTCAAGCGAAACGAAATAGGAGCGCATATGAGATATGTGCGGGACCGAGAATAATACCAGTATGTGATACTGTATTCTATACTCACGATTTGTATCATTAGACGGTTATATAAGATATAGCCGGGTTACCGAATCAAGTGTTGATTCGATACATTGATACACTTGATATTAGTCGGGTACGGATCATTAAATCAAGTGTTGATTTAATGATTTAATGTATAATTATATATTTGATATATTACTTTACATTAACTAGTATTTTTTCACTTAAGATTGTTTTTCTCACTTGATGTGCACAAGTAGTATATGTGATATATTTTTGTGCACTTGATTGTATCATGTTTGAAGATACATGCAAACTTGGGTGTGTATGCTTAAACCATGTTTAGGTTAATAGTTAGGGTTTTAATTTGTTTTATTTATTTTCTTTATTCATTTTTTGGCAAGAAATGAAATGGTGGCTAACTTTGTTTTTTGCTTTAAGCTTCATGAAGCTTCTTAGCATTATCAATAATTTTGTTTCTTTCCTTGACCTAACCATTCACCTAAACCCTAGTTTAGTCTCTACACTATTTACACTCACCCATGGTTGCTAAATGATAAGGATCACTTGATTTTCTATTATTGATAATTCACTTTCTTTTCTTTCTTCTTCTTCTTCTTCATGAAGAGAAGAAACCATTGCTAGAAATTTACAAGTGATGAATCCAAGTGAGAAATCCAAATCTAAAGTGAACCCACTTCCTATTTCTTCATCCTCTACCACTTTCTATGTAGTAGAGTGTGTTTTCTTCACAAGTTTTATGACTTAGTGAAGATGGAGCTTGAGTTTGAGTTGCCTCGACGTAGATCATCTTCGGCATCGAAGTCAACGACCTAGCCCGACCATTTCTCCGATGAAACCGACTTTAGAGTCCGGGATTCCGATGATCGCAGCGGAGGGACGTCAACACGGAGCTAGAGAAGTGGAGGACCGGATCTACAAAGTTTGTAGTCCCTTTCACTTAGCAATAAAGTTGTTTACTTGCATCTTTCGCCTTACCTCTAGTTAACGATCTAATATAGGGTTCTTTGGCACATGGAATTTTTTGAATTGGACATGGTTGATCAGTTGTAGAACCTCATAAGTGTGCCTAGGAACCCTACAGTGGTATCAGAGCCTAGCTAGAGCTTTAGGCGAAGTGTAGACGATGTTAGAAGTCCGATAGAATCCAAAACCCCTTCTCTGTACAATTTTTCAAAACTGGGCTTTTTGTGAATTAAAAATATGCAGAAAATTCAGCAGGGTTTTCTAAGAAATACTGTGCAACACGTGCGCCAGAATTGATCAAGGCGCCGCGGAACCGCGGCACGAGCATGGCTCGTGCGGCGGTTCCGCGGCCGTACGGTCATTGTTTTCATTACTGTTTGCACAGTAATTTCTTTCTTTTATTGCTGTGTTTTCTGGGTATTTTTAATGTTTACTCAAGAGTTGAGTTTTCTGGGTTGTATTGGTAGTTCGTAGATTCGATCGGATTGTCTAATTTTGTCTATATGTTTTTCCGTATAATTTTAGAATATGTTAAAAAGTTCGACCGGATATAAATACCCAATTTTTCCTTTGCCGGAAAATTTCCAAGTGTTGGATTTTTCCGTGGTTTAAGAACGTTCTAAGTAGTGCAAGTAACATGATGGACCCTCTAGAAGACAACAAACCTTGACTCGATTATGTGACCGTCTTGAACTGCCCTTTGAACGTTAGGGTTTGGGGCAGTACGGCGTGCCACATGTGAGGCGTTGGCTTGACCCTTCTACGGCTGGACCGTTGGTACTGTGGCATGAAGTAAATGTTTTTAAACTTATTTCATGTGTTGAGCTATTTCGGGAAAACTTGGGTGTTTGACTGTTCAATCGAAAAGTTTAACATTTTCCATTTATCTGGAATGTGATACAATATTTGGAATCCACAAGTAGTTATGAGATAACTGATTTGGATGTTATAAACATAGCACTTTAGTCTCACTTGATAGGTTGCCACGGAATTTTGATGCGATCAAAAGTCCGTCGTAATCACGTAGCGTACGCGGATATTCGCCGGGTAAACTTAATAGACAGCCACGCCCCATAGCCCCGACCAAGTGACTGTAGGAGAACCCCGTCACCGAAAGCATCCGTCCGGGTGCTCACGGCAGCAGTGTTCCGCCTTGGTGCACTTCGTCGATGGCATCGAGGGTGCGGCCGCCTACTAAAGTTTGCGACGAGCATTCGATCAAAATGGCGGGAATCTTGTTGAATTGCCCGACTTGATATTGAAAAGAGTTTTCGATAAATGAGACTAAAATGCGGGGTTTATAATTATTAGGCATGCGATGTCTAAGGAATTCATTTGGTTAGGCATGCGATGTCTAAAGAGTTTGCGGATTCCAGCTGTTGTAGTTTTACACTTTCTTTTCTGCGACCGTAAGTGTAATATGTGATATCGCCGGTTTCGTTGCTATATGTCAACGACAATTGGGATGCGCATATTTACTTACGTTGATGACATGTGATGCTGGATATGTTATATTGGATCATCGTGTTTGAATAGCCGGGTTCTTTTTATGTGAGACGAGTGTTTTTCATTTTCATTCATGTTAAAAACTTGTATGTAATATTCTTTTATTGGGGCACTTCCAGGTTGCGGATGATGTCACCATTTGTATATTATTTACTTTTCCGCATTAGGATAGACCCAAGGAGGGGAGCACAAGTAACCGGGTTCTAGGGTCCAGTAGGAGACCATCTCGAGGAGTCGAGTCCGGGTCTCCTAACCCTAGAATTGGTAGGGTTGCTTTCCGCTCTCGTAGGGGTCTAGGGGTGTGGGTTTGGCTATTCGTCGCGACCGTGGAATCCGTGTTTTATACTGGCTCGTATTAAAAACACGGACGTCCTAGTATATCCAATAATTCATATGATAGTTTCTGCAGCGTTATCTGTGATGTGATCAGGTGATATGTTCAGATAGATATTGTATATAGTATATATGATATATTATATAGACGTTGCTTATGTTTTACACCCGCGCTAGCCCTGCCTCGCTCTGCCGTTAGTTACCTAACCTAACGGGACATTGAGGCGAATGCGGATGGCATAAGCGTACGTTATATTTATCTGTGATGTTTAGGTGGACTTACATGATGGGATATTCATTAATGTGATTAATGAAAGAAAATAAACCTAAAAGATGTTGTGGAATCGAATTTCAAAAATAAAACAGGTAGCTACAGTTCTTGCTTTGCATCGCGGTGTTCCTTGTAGAACATCCTGCACCTTATTCGATAAGGAAAGGACCGAGATCCCTTCACCGGGAGTGACTCCTTTAGCAATAACTGGCAGATGCAACAACCCTCGGTTTGTTTTTTGATTGCTTCTATAGTTTTTGCTTTGCACAGCGGTATATATGATATATCCTGCACCTTATTCGATGAGGAAAGGGCCGACGATCCCTTCACCGGGAGTGACCCCTTTAGCAAAACTAGAAAAGCCTAAAAAACACTCCATTTAAAAACCATTTGATTCCGCAATGAGATCAAGTTCAAAGCGTTAAAGGTTTTCACAAAAAACCATTCGCAACCCTCCGTCATTTTAGGAAGTAGAGTACTTAGTATTCGTGCTGTGTTTGTTGACCATAGTCAAGGCACAGTGTACGGTAGCTAAGTGATGTCTTCCTACACTGCATATGATGCGATTAGTTAGGACAGTCGCGTGACTTTGTTGACCTTAGTTAAGGGTCATGTGGGTGGGTCTAATTAATCACGAAATGACGGGTAGAACTTTACTAGTGCTTATGATTTGTAGACCATAGTTAAGGTCATAGGTGCTAGGGGTAAAAACCTTTATCGGGAATTTCAAGTGTTGAAATTTGCAATGAGATTGCATACCTTCTATATGATAGTTGGATCCCGATACCCACTGCGAGTAATTGTTACTTCTGGGAGAGTTTTGCACTTTACAATTAGCCGATCAAGTAGGTGTCTAGAAAGGTGTCAACGGGGTTATGCCTCTGGGAAAACGAGGTTTACTTTAATTAGGTCCGTGCGAAAGCACGGGGAACCTCCCTCAAAGTACCGACACTAGCCTGGCTGAAAGATTGGCGAACTTATAGCGTGTAATTAATCCCAGCTAGTCTTTCCTTTAAAGGTTTGAAGGAAGATTTGATAAAAACAGTGGGAGCCATCCTGATTAGATAAAATATATAACCAATCTAATCTTGCAAAAACGCACGCAGAGTGTTTTCTTCTCTCTCTCTCCAGGTAGCGACCATATCACGTCTTAATCAAGATAATAATATGGATGTATTGACCGAACCAGCTTGTTATACTGAGCTGGGGAACGTTGGTCCCGCTCCAACTTATAATTGTTATAAGACCGAGCAGGAAATAGGGGAATACCAAGATTCACATGCCGCCCAAACAAAGAAAGTGCATATGATGCATCTCCTTCGGGTGTGTTCGTTACACAGAACTGTTTCTCAGTATCCTCTGCGTCCTGGGTATCTGATACCGGATCAGGATCCCATATATGTAATCTGTTACATAGGGCTACAGAAAGGTAGAGAACTGAGAACGGGTGATAAGTTTCATGAGACAGAAAACGGTGCAAGTGTTGCAGCCAAGTCTGTTGGTCATTGTCACCCTGTATTACCAATACATTGATTCTGAACAAATGCTATTAGATACCGAACCTGATATGCAAAATCATATCAATCTCTTTATTTAGTAAAGAAAGGATACAATTTTGTATTGTTGGATAATGTTTTGAACATTTCCTATATCAACAGTTGATCGGTTCAGGCACGTTTTCTAAAAGCATTGACGTTCTAAATCAAACTACAGTTCCTAGTATACAGAACACACATAAGAGAGGAAGAGTTCAGAAATGAACGATTCCTTCTTGAGGTATTGTAGACTATGTCATATCAATGTGACCCGACTAGCTAAAGTTACATTTAGATGCATATTTAAATCTGTTTGAATTTACATCTTGTGAAACTTGCCAGTCATGTCACAATGATAAGATGACCAGAGCTCTGTTTACTCGAAACAGAGAAAGAGTTAGTGAACTCTTGGGACTGATACATAGTGATGTATGCAAGGTTCCCTGTCTACACATGCCAGGACCGGTTCTTTGTACTTCATTACATTCTCTGATAATCTCTCAAGATTCAGCCATATGTTCCTGTTGAAACATAAGTCCGAAGTTTTTGAGATATTCACAGAATATAAGTTAGAAGTAGAGAACCAAAAACCGAGTATAAGTATTATATCCTATGATAAGATCAGGGAGGAGAATACTTGTGCATGGAATTCTTGGACTATTCTAAAGGAGAATGAGATTCTCTCTCGGTGTTACTCCTCTGAATACACCACAGCACAACGGTGTATCGGGGCGGAGCAATCGCACCATATTAGATATGGTGTGCTCTATGATGAGTATTACTGAGTTTCCTATTTCCTTTTGGGGGTTGTGCACTTGAGAAGTTGCATACCTAATGAATTGGGTTCGAATCAAATCAGTGCCTACCACTCCATATAAGATATGGTATGGGAAAAACCTATCTCTTAAGTAAGTTAAGATTTGGGATTGTCCGGCCTATGTCAAAAGCAAAATCCGGACAAGATCGAGGGAAGGTCAGTTCTGTAGAACTGGAAAAGTTCCAGCTATACAAACTACAGCTAATGATTTGACAGAACCAAAGGATTCAATAGTCCCCGACGAACCTCAGCCTCTCCGCCGATCTGGTAAGGGTTCCTCATCCGCCTGAGAGACACTTCGGTTTCTCGATGACAGTGGGAGCGAGGATTGCATCATGAGATGATGACCCAACTAATTTTGAGCAGGCCATCAAGAGTAGGGACTCTGTAAGAATGGCTGGATGCTTAGCGATCTGAGAAGGAATCCATGTACACCAACAAAGTATGGACTTTAGATGCTATATCTGAAGGGTTAAATCCCCATCAGAAGCAAGTATATCTTGAGAAGATTACATGGTGTAGATGGAAAAGTTGAGACTTTGAAAGCTAGACTTCTTAAAAGGTTTTCGTCATCGACCAGGCGTGGATAATGATGAAACCTTTTCTAGCGGCTGTGCTTAAGTCCATCTGGATCCTACTTGCCACCGCTACATACCATGATTACGATATCTGGTGGTTAGGTGTCATGACTGCTTTTCTAAATAATGATTTAGAAGAGAACGACTATAAGTACACAGCCAGAGGGCTTCGTAAACAGTGGGAGCAGCGGAAACGTGTGCAAGTTGCTTTACAGAATAAAGCAGGCATCGCGGAGTTGGAACATCTGTTTTGATGTCCTAGTCAAAGAGTTTGACTTTATCAAAATAGGTAGATGAACCTTGTATATACAAATGGATAGTAGGGAGTATGGTAGGGATCCTCGCAGAGTACGTGGATGACATACTCTTGATAGGAAAAGAGTTTCCTATACTACACACGGTCAATCTCCTCTTATCACATGGATTCTCCATATAGGATCAAAGTGATACCTCCTAAATCCTAGGTTTTGGATCTATAAGATAGATCTAAATGGATGTTAGGATTCTCACTAGTTATAGTAAGACGATATCAATGGATCCTGGAGAGAATCACTGGAAAAAGTTCCAGCGTGATAAGGACGACTGAATGTCAGTCGCAGGCATTGTCTTTACCCTCAGTAGAGGGACGGTATGTTGGAAGAGTTCCAAGCTATATACCGTGCCAGACTAGACGATAAAGGCTAGTGACATCGCTATTAAAGATACTACCAAAGAGGCAGTTTGGGTGTATATTGGTTCATAAGATGAACTAGGTTTCTACCATTGTGTGACAATGGAAGTGTGGCTTTGGCCCAGGAACCCTGGTCCCATCAGTGACCCAGACATATTCTGAGGCAGCATCACCTGATCATGGAGATAGTTGATCTCCAGGGTGATCGAGGTTAGGAAAGAAGACTCAGAGGACAACACGGCGGATCCACTCACAAAGGCCTATTCCCAAATATAGACTTTTATGGGATGGTTGAGTATTAGATACTGCAACCACTGCTACAGATGGCCCTAGTGCAAGTGGGAGATTGTTAGTTATATGTATGCCCTAGAGGCCATTACTGTACATAGGATGTATATTGTAGTGGATGCTGGGACATATATAGGTAGGACTTTCTTGCTCGACATGATAGTACGCTATCTGGTTGCTCTTTATCTTAACATGTATACTTTCTGTCTCTCTGTTACATATTGATAAAGCCCTTAGGATCTGTACTCGACTTGCAGGACTATGATGAAGATCATACTAGTAGGGCATGGGTAGTTAATGAGTACATCCTTCAATGTTCCTAGTCGTGGGAATATCGAGACGGGGCATCAATGTTCCTAGTCGTGGGATGATCCTATATCCATTGGTGTTTGACATCAGAGATGGTATGCGGGTGCTCAGTGATGACTGGGTACACTGAACGGACTCGCCGAGAACTCCCAGATGGTATTATACCTCACGTCAGATGGCAGTTCTCTGGTGATACTGGTACAGCTTAGTCTGTTGACCCGAGATCGTCATAAAGTCTTGTGTGTCTCCCACTGTGCTTTGATTTCCACCCTCCCACGGCTCTATTGAGTCGTGCAAACAGGTGGTTTTTGGGTACAGTCCCGATTCACATGGAGGCAATGAGCGATAGGAGGGGATTCGTCTCTCCCGGTATTGGGGGTTGATGTTCTGCTATGCTCGACTGGCCATAACTGGAAATCCCTGGCCAGGGTTGCAGTGATTTACTGGTAAGAGTTATCAGTAGTTTCACGCTTGTTATGGACCTTACGTCGGCATGACTTATCAAGCTACTGGGGTCTGACGTTTACCACCCCTAGGCGAGATATGCGACATATCAGACGAACAGACCGGACTGTGCGGTAAGTGTTTCTGGTTGGATTCACAAGAGTGTGAGCGGGCTTGCTCGTTGATCTTCTGATCGCTCAATACTCGGGTGGCCGTTACGTTTAGCAGACCGCTTGCGGCTTGTGGTTGTTTGATATGATCATCACCTGCTGCCGGCGTATTGACGAGTCTTTAGAGTCCTACACAGAGGTTTCCTGGCTCAAGCGAAACGAAATAGGAGCGCATATGAGATATGTGCGGGACCGAGAATAATACCAGTATGTGATATTGTATTCTATTCTCGCGATTTGTATCATTAGACGGTTATATAAGATATCGGGTTACCAAATCAAGTGTTGATTCGATACATTGATACACTTGATATTAGTCGGTTATATACAGTATGACCGGATCATTAAGTCAAGTGTTGATTTAATGTATAATTATATATTTGATATATTACTTTACATTAACTAGTATTTGTTCACTTAAGATTGTTTTTCTCACTTGATGTGCACAAGTAGTATATGTGATATATTTTTGTGCACTTGATTGTATCATGTTTGATGATGTTAGTTATATGTATGCCCTAGAGGCCATTACTGTACATTGGATCTATATTGTAGTGGATGCTGGGACATATATAGGTAGGACTTTCTTGCTCGACATGATAGTACGCTATCTGGTTTCTCTTTATCTTAACATGTATATTCTCTGTCTCTCCGATTACATGTTGATAAAGCCCTTAAGATGTGTACTCGACTTCCAGGACTATGATGCAGATCATACTAATGGGGCCTGGGTAGCCTATGAGTACATCCTTCATTGTTCCTAGTCGTGGGAATATCGAGACGGGGCATCGATATTCTAGAGTAGACTAGCGTATATCTTCTCGACCCATGTGATGGGCGATGGATGATCCCATATCCATTGGTGTTTGACATCGGAGATGGTATGCGGGTGCTCAGTGGAGACTCGGTACACTGAACGTACTCGCCGAAAACTCCCAGATGGTATTATACCTCACGTCAGATGTCAGTTCTCTGGTGACACTGGTACAGCTTAGTCTGTTGACCTGAGATCGTCATAGAGTCTTGTGTGTCTCCCACTGTGCTTTGATTTCCACCCTACCACGGCTCTACTGAGTTGTGCAAACAGTTGGTTATTGGGTACAGTCCCGAATCACATGGAGGCAATGAGCGATAGGAGTGGATTCGTCTCTCGCGGTATTGGGGGTTGATGTTGCGCTATGCTCGACTGGCCATAACAGGAAATCCCTGGCCAGGGTTGCAGTGACCTACTGGTAAGTGTTATCAGTAGTTTCACGAATGTTATGGACCTCGCGTCGGCATGACTTATCAAGCTACTGGGGTCTGACGTTTACCACCCCTAGGCGAGATATGCGACATATCAGACTAACAGACCGGACTATACGGAAAGTGTTACTGGTTGGATTCACAGGAGTGTGAGCGGGCTTGCTCGTCGATCTTCTGATCGCTCAATACCCAGGTGGCCGTTACGTTTAGCAGACCACTTGCGGCTTGTGGATGTTTGATATGATCATCATCCGCTGCCGGCGTATTGACGAGTCTTAAGAGTCTACACAGAGGTTTCCTGGCTCAAGCGAAACGAAATAGGAGCGCATATGAGATATGTGCGGGACCGAGAATAATGCGTGTAAGTGATACCGTATTTCATTCTCGCGATGAATGTGTCGAATGGTTGTATGCGATATAACCTAGTTATCGAATCAAGGATCGATTCGATAAGCCGATACATTGGATACTAGCCGGTTATATGCGATATGACCGGATCATTGAATCAAGTGTTGATTTAATGATTTAATGTATAATTATATATTTGATATATTACTTTGCATTAACTAGTATTGGTTCACTTTAAATGGATTTACTCACTTGGTTTGTGCACATTGTATATGTGATATATTTTGTGCACATGATTGTATCATGTTTGATGATACATGCAAGCTAGGGTTAGTGTAAAGAATTAGACCATGGTTAAGTTTATGATTAGGGTTTTCTTTTTAATTGTAGGGTTCCTAGGCACTCTAGTGGAGTCTCACAAGTGATCAAACACGACCAATTTAAATTTTTCAAGTGCCTACAAACCCTAATACGGATCGTTAACTAGATAAATAGGCGAAACAAGCATGTAAAACGGAAATATAGCTAAAGGAAAGTGACTACAACCTTTGTAGATCCGGTCCACCACCTCCTAGGCTCCGTGATGAAGTCCCCTCGCTGTCCAAATCGTACCCATGACTCTACCATCGGCATTATCGAAGAATGGGCGGGCTTGATCGTCGGTTCGATGCCGAAGATGATCTACGTCGAGGTATCACAAGAACGAGCTCCGCCTTCGCCAAGTCAAGAAACTTGTGAAGACAACACACTCTACTACATGGCAAGTAGTAGAGGATGAAGAAATAGGAAGTGGGTAGACTTTAGATTTGGATTTCTCACTTGATTTGGCTAGTTGCCATTGAAGCTATCAACATCTTTCTTCTTGAAGAAGAAGAAGAAGAAGAAGATAATATATCATATGTTATTATTTAAAAATAAAAAACCATATGATACTTATCATGTTAACAACCATGGTTTAGTGTAGAGATTTAACTAGGGTTAGATGAGTGGTTAGGGTTAGACATGAGACAAGAATGGTGGACTTATTCAAAGCTTCAAGAAGCTTCAATGTAAAACAAAGAATGCCACCATTCTTTTCTTTTGCCAAAAAGAATGAATAAATAAATAAATGGATAAAGAATTAAAAGAAAAGAAACCCTAACCATTCACTAATAATGGTTTAAGTCTTTACACAAACCCAAGGTTGCATGTATCATCAAACATGATACAAACAAGCGCACAAGAATATATCATATATACAATGTGCATCATCAAGTGAGAATATCCTCATAAAGTGTACCAATACTAGTTAATGTAAAGTAATATATCAAATATATAATTATGCATTAAATCATTAAATCAATACTTGATTTAACGATTCGGTCATATCGCATATAACCGGCTAGTATCCAATGTATCGGCTTATCGAATCGATCCTTGATTTGATAACTAGGTTATATCGCATATAACTAATCGATACATTCATCGCGAGAATGGAATACGGTATCACATACACGAATTATTCTCGGTCCCGCACATATCTCATATGCGCTCCTATTTCGTTTCGCTTGAGCCAGGAAACCTCTGTGTAGGACTCTAAAGACTCGTCAATACGCCGGTAGCAGATGATGATCATATCAAGCACCCACAAGCCGCAAGCGGTCTGCTAAACGTAACGGCCACCCGGGTATTGAGCGATCAGAAGATCGACGAGCAAGCCCGCTCATACTCCTGTGAATCCAACCAGTAACACTTACCGTACAGTCCGGTCTGTTCATCTGATATGTCGCATATCTCGCCTAGGGGTGGTAAACGTCAGACTCCAGTAGCTTGATAAGTCATGACGACGTGAGGTCCATAACATTCGTGAAACTACTGATAACTCTTACCAGTATATCACTGCAACCCTGGCCAGGGATTTCCTGTTATGGCCAGTCGAGCATAGCGCAACATCAACCCCCAATACCGGGAGAGACGAATCCCCTCCTATCGCTCATTGCCTCCTTGTGAATCGGGACTGTACCCAAAAACCACCTGTTTGCACAACACAGTAGATCCGTGGTAGGGTGGAAATCAAAGCACAGTGGGAGACACACAAGACTCTATGACGATCTCGGGTCAACAGACTAAGCTGTACCAGTGTCACCAGAGAACTGCCATCTGACGTGAGGTATAATACCATCTGGGAGTTCTCGGCGAGTCCGTTCAGTATACCCAGTCTCCACTGAGCACCCGCATACCATCTCTGATGTCAAACACCAATGGATATGGGATCATCCATCGCCCATCGCTTGGGTCGAGAAGATATACGCTAGTCTACTCTGGAATATCGATGCCCCGTCTCGACATTCCCACGACTAGGAACAATGAAGGATGTACTCATAGGCTATCCAGGCCCCACTAGTATGATCTGCATCATAGTCCTGGAAGTCGAGTACACATCCTAAGGGCTTTATTAACATGTAACAGAGAGACAGAAAGTATACATGTTAAGATAAAGAGCAACCAGATAGCGTACTATCATGTCGAGCAAGAAAGTCTTATCTATATATGTCCCAGCATCCACTACAATATACATCCAATGTACAGTAATGGCCTCTAGGGTATACATATAACTAACAATCTCCCACTTGCACTAGGGCCATCTGTAGCAGTGGTTGCAGTATCTAATACTCAACCATCCCATATGAGTCTCTCTCTGGGATAAGGCCTTCGTGAGTGGATCCGCCGTGTTGTCCTCTGAGTCTACTCTCCTAACCTCGATCAACCTGGAGATCAACTATCTCCATGATCAGGTGATGCTGCCTCAGAATATGTCTGGGTCACTGATGGGACCAGGGTTCCAGGGCCGAAGCCACACTTCCATTGTCATACAATGGCAGGAACCCAGTTCATCTTATGAACCAATATACACCCAAACTGCCTCTTTGGTAGTATCTTCAATAGCGATATTACCAGCCTTTATCGTCTAGTTTGCAACGGTATCTAGCTTGGAACTCTTCCAACATACCGTCCCTTTACTGAGGGTAAAGACAATGCCCGTGACTGACATTTAGTCGTCTTTATCACCCTGGAACGTTTCTAGTGATTCTCCCCAGGATCGATTGATACTATCTTACTACAGCTAGTGAGAATCCTAACATCCAATTACATCTATCTCATATATGAAAACTCAGGATTTAGGAGGTATCACTTTGATCCTATTTGGAGAATCCTAGTGATAATCGTAGATTGACCGATCGTAGTATAGGAAACTCTTTTCCTATCAAGAGTATGTTGTCTACGTACAATACGAAGATGACCACCTTACTCTCTACTACCCTTTTGTATATACAAGGTTCGTCTACCATTTTGATGAAGTCAAACACTTTGACTATCACATCAAAACAGACGTTCCAACTCCGCGATGTCTGCTTCATTATGTAAAGCAACTTGCACACGTTTCCGCTGCTCCCACTGTTTACGAAGCCCTCTGGCTGTGTTCTTATAGACGTTCTCTTCTAAATCATTATTTAGAAAAGTAGTCATGGCACCCAACCACCAGATATCGCAGTCATGGTATGTAGCCGTGGCAAGTAGGATCTGGATGGACTTAAGCATATTCCATGGAAAAGGTTTCATCATTATCCGTGCCTGGTCGATGACGAAAACCTTTAACAAGTCCAGCTTTGAAAGTCTCAACTTTTCCATCTACACCAAGTAATCTTTTCAAGATATACTTGCTCCTGATGGGGATTTAACCCTTCAGATATAGCAACCAAAGTCCATACTTTGTTGGTGTATAAGGATTCCATCTCAGATCGCTAAGCATCCAGCCATTCTTACAGAGTCCCTACTCTCAATGGCCTGCTCGAAACTAGTTGGGTCATCATCTCATGATGCATTCCTCGCTCCCACTGTCATCAAGAAACCGAGGTATCTCTCAGGCGGATGAGGAACCCTACTATATCCGTGGAGAGGCTGAGGTTCGTCGGGAACTATAGAATCCTTTGGTTCTGTCAAATCATCAACTGTAGTTTTGTATAGCTGGAACCTTTCCAGTTTTACAGAACTGATCCTGCCTTGATCTTGTCCGGATTTTGCTTTAAACATAGGCCGGACAACCCTAAATCTTAACTCGCTTAAGAGATGGGTTCTTCCCATACCATATCTTCTATGGAGTGGTAGGCAGTGATTTGACTCAAACCTAATTCAAAAGGTATGCAGCTTCTCAAGTGCATAACCCCAAAAGGAAATAGGTAACTCAGTAATACTCATCATAGAGTACACCATATCTAATATTGTGCAATTGCTCCGCCCTGATACACCGTTGTGCTGTGGTGCATTCAGAGGAGTAACACTGAGAGAGAATCTCATTCTCCTTTAGAATAGTCCAGGAATTCTATGCAGAAGTATTGTCCTCCCTGATCTCATCATAGGATATAATACTTATACCCGTATTTTGGTTCTCTACTTCTAACTTACATTCTGTGAATATCTCAAAAGGTTCGGACTTATGTTTCAACAGGAACATATGACTGAATCTTGAGAGATTATCAGAGAATATAATGAAGTATAAAGAACCAGTCCTGGCATGTGTAGACAGGAGACCTTACATACATCATAATGTATCAGTCCCAAGAGTTTAGTAACTCTTTCTCTGTTTCCAATAAATAGAGCTATGGTCATCTTATCTTTGTGACATGACTGGCAAGTTTCACAAGATGTAAATTCAAACTGATTTAAATATGCATCTAAATGTAACTTCATCTAGTCGAGTCGCATTGATATGACCTAGTCTACAATACCTCAAGAAGAATTTGTTCATTTCTGAACTCTTCCTCTTGTGAGTGTTCTGTATACAAGGAACTGTAGTTTGATTTAGAACGTCAATGCTTTTAGATAACGTGCCTGAACTGATCAACTTTTGATATAGGAAATGTTCAAAACATTATCCAACAATACAAAATTATATCATTTCTTTACTAATAAAGAGACTGATATGATTTTGTATATCAGGTTCGGTATCTAATAGCATTTGTTCAGAATCAATGTATTGGTAATACAGGGTGACAGTGACCAACAGACTTGGCTGGAACACTTGCCCCGTTTTCCGCCTCATGAAACTTATCACCCTTTCTCAGTTTTTCTACCTTTTTGTAGCCCTATGTAACATATTACATATCTGGGATCCTAATCTGGTATCATATACCCAGGATGCAGAGGATACTGAGAAACAGTTCTTTGTAATGAACATACCCGAAGGAGATGCATCTCATGCACTTTCTTCGTTTGGGCGGCATGGGAATCCTGGCATTACCCTATTTCCTGCTCTGTCTTATAACAATTATAAGTTGGAGCGGGACCAACGTTCCCCAGCTCAGTATAACAAGCGGGTTCGGTCAATTATCTGTATTTTTATCTTGATTAAGGCGTGATATGGTCGCTACCTGGAGAGAGAGAGAAGAAAACACTCTGCGTGCGCTCTTGCAAGATCAGATTGGCTATTTATTGTATCTAATCAGGATGGCTCCCACTGTTTTGATCAAATCTTCCTTCAAACCCTAAAAGGAAAAACTAGCCGGGATTAATTACACTCTACAAGTTCGCCAATCTTTCAGCTAGGCCAGTGTCGGTACTTTGAGGGAGGTTCCCCGTGCTTTCGCACGGACCTAATTACAGTAAACCTCGTATTCCCAGAGGCGTAACCCCGTTGACACCTTTCTAGACACCTACTTGATCGGCTGATTGCAAAGTGCAAAACTCTCCCAGGAGTAACAATTACTCATAGTGGGTATCGGGATCCAACTATCATATAGAAGGTATGCAATCTCATTGCAAATTTCAACACTTGAAACTCCCGATAAAGGTTTTTACCCCTAGCACCTATGACCTTAACTATGGTCAACAAATCATAAGTACTAGTCAAGTTCTACCCGTCATTTCGTGATTAATTAGACCCACCCACATGACCCTTAACTAAGGTCAACAAAGTCACGCGACTGTCCTAACTAATCTCATCATATGCGGTGTAGGAAGACATCACTTAGCTACCGTACACTGTGCCTTAACTAAAGTCAACAAACACAACACGAATACTAAGTACTCTACTTCCTAAAATGACGGAGGGTTGCGAATGGTTTTTGTGAAAACCTTTAACGCTTTGAACTTGATCTCGTTGCGGAATCAAATGGTTTTTAAATGGAATGTTTTTGAGGCTTTTCTAGTTTTGCTAAAGGGGTCACTCCCGGTGAAGGGATCGTCGGCCCTTTCCTCGTCGAATGAGGTGCGGGATATATCATATATATCACTGTGCAAAACAGAAACTATAAAAGCGATCAAAAGACAAACCGAGGGTTGTAGCATCTGCCAGTTATTGCTAAAGGAGTCACTCCCGGTGAAGGGATCTCGGTCCTTTCCTCATCGAATAAGGTGCAAGATGTTCTATAATGAACACCGCGATGGAAAGCAAGAACTGTAGCTACCTGTTTTTATTTTGAAATTCGATTCCACAACATCAATTAGGTTTATTTTCTTTCATTAATCTCATTAATGAATATCCCATCATTTAAATTACCTAAACATTACAGATAAATATGACGTACGCTTATGCCATCCGCATTCGCCTCGATGTCCCGTCTGCACCGTTAGGTTAGGTAACTAACGGCAGAGCGGGGCAGGGCTAGCGCGGGTGTAAAACATAAGCAACGTCTATATAATATATCATATATACTATATACTACATCTATCTGAACAGAGCACAGAACATCGCATGATCACATCACAGATAACGCAGCAGAAAGAATCATATGAAATATTGGATATACTAGGACGTCCGTGTTTTCAATACGAGCCAGTATAAAACACGGATTCTACGGTCGTGATGAATAGTCAATCCCACACCCCTAGACCCCTACGAGAGCGGAAAGCAACCTTACCAATTCTAGGGTTAGGAGACCCGGACTCGACTCCTCGAGTTGGTCTCCCACTGGACCCCAGAACCCGGTTACTTGTGCTCCCCTCCTTGGGTTTATCCTAGTGCAGAAAAGTAAATAATATACATCAACGGTGACAACTTCCGCAACCTGGAAGTGCCCCAATAAAAGAATATTACATACAAGTTTTTACATGAATGAAAAGGAAAAACCCTCATCTCATATAAAAAAAACCCCGGCTATTCAAACACGACGATCCAATATAACATATCCAGCAACACATAACATCACATGTCATCAACGTAAGTAAATATGCGCATCCCAATTGTCGTTGACATATAGCAACGAAACCGGCGATATCACATATTACACTTACGGTCACAGAAAAGAAAGTGTAAAACTACAACAGTTGGAATCCGCAACCTCTTTAGACATCGCATGCCCAATCAAATGAATTCCTTAGACATCGCATGCCTAACAATTATAAACCCCGCATTTTAGTCTCATTATCGAAAACTCTTTTCAATATCAAGTCGGGCAATTCAACAAGATTCCCGACATTCTGATCGAATACTCGTCGCAAACTTCAGTAGACGGCCGCACCCCCGACGCCGTCGACAAAGTGCACCAAGGCGGAACACCGCTACCGCGAGCACCCGAACGGATGCTTTCGGCGACGGGGTTCTCCTACAGTCACTTGGTCGGGGCTATGGAGTGAGGCTGTCTATTAAGTTTACCCGGCGATTATCCGCGTACGCTACGTGATTGCGACGGACTTTTGATCACATCAAAATTCCGTGGCAACCGATCAAGTGAGACTAAAGTGTTATGTTTATAACATTCATTCAAGTCATCTCATAACTCTTTGCGAATTCCAAGTATTGTATCAAGTTCCGGATAAATAGAAAATGCTAAACTTTTCGATTGAACAATCGAACACCCAAGTTTTCCCGATACAGCTCAACACATGAAATAAGTCTAACAACATTCAGTTCGTGCCTCAGTACAAACGGTCCAGCCGTAGAAGGGTCAAGCCAACGCCTCACATGTGGCACGCCGTACTGCCCCAAACCCGAAGGTTCAAAGGGCAGTTCAAGACGGTCACATAATCGAGTTAAGGTTTGTTGTCTTTTAGAGGGTCCATCGCGTTACTTGCACTACTTGGAACGTCGTTAAACTACGGAAAAATCCAACAATTGGAAATTTCCCGGCATGGGAAAAAGTGGGTATTTATATCCAGTCGAACTTTTTAACATATTCTAAAAATACCCGGAAAAGCACACCGACAAAAATTAGACAGTCCGATCGAATACACCGAGTCCCCAATACAACCCAGAACATAAAACAGCGGAATAAATATTAAAAATTCCCAGGAAAACCACCACTAGAAATTAGGAGTTACTGTGTAAACTTTTTTGAATAAAGAGGGCGTACGGCTGCGGAACCGCCGCACGAGCCATGCTCGTGCCGCGGATCCGCGGCAGCATGATGGAGTTAGGAGATAGAATTTTACAGTAACTCTTAAATATTCCAGCTGATTTTTCTGCATATTTTTAATATCGAAAAAACAACGAATTTTAAAAACGTCCAGAGAGCATGTTAAAATCGGGGTTTCGGGTCGATCGGACTTCTAATTCCGTCTGGACTTCGCTTAAGGCTCTAGCTAGGCTCTGATACCACTGTAGGGTTCCTAGGCACTCTAGTGGAGTCTCACAAGTGATCAAACATGACCAATTTAAATTTTTCAAGTGCCTACAAACCCTAATACGGATCGTTAACTAGATAAATAGGCGAAACAAGCATGTAAAACGGAAATATAGCTAAAGGAAAGTGACTACAACCTTTGTAGATCCGGTCCACCACCTCCTAGGCTTCGTGATGAAGTCCCCTCACTGTCCAAATCGTACCCATGACTCTAGCATCGGTATCATCGAAGAATGGGCGGGCTTGATCGTCGGTTCGATTCCGAAGATGATCTACGTCGAGGCATCACAAGAACGAGCTCCGCCTTCGCCAAGTCAAGAAACTTGTGAAGACAACACACTCTACTACATGGCAAGTAGTAGAGGATGAAGAAATAGGAAGTGGGTAGACTTTAGATTTGGATTTCTCACTTGATTTGGCTAACTGCCATTGAAGCTATCAACATCTTTCTTCTTGAAGAAGAAGAAGAAGTAGATAATATATCATATGTTATTATTTAAAAATAAAAAACCATATGATACTTATCATGTTAACAACCATGGTTTAGTGTAGAGATTTAACTAGGGTTAGATGAGTGGTTAGGGTTAGACATGAGACAAGAATGGTGGACTTATTCAAAGCTTCAAGAAGCTTCAAAGTAGAACAAAGAAAGCCACCATTCTTTTCTTTTGCAAAAAGGAATGAATAAATAAATAAATGGATAAAGAATTAAAAGAAAAGAAACCCTAACCATTCACTAATCATGGTTTAAGTCTTTACACAAACCCAGGGTTGCATGTATCATCAAACATGATACAAACAAGCGCACAAGAATATATCACATATACAATGTGCATCATCAAGTGAGAATATCCTCATAAAGTGAACCAATACTAGTTAATGTAAAGTAATATATCAAATATATAATTATGCATTAAATCATTAAATCAATACTTGATTTAACGATCCGGTCATATCGCATATAACCGGCTAGTATCCAATGTATCGGCTTATCGAATCGATCCTTGATTCGATAACTAGGTTATATCGCATATAACTAATCGATACATTCATCGCGAGAATGGAATACGGTATCACATACACGAATTATTCTCGGTCCTGCACATATCTCATATGCGCTCCTATTTCGTTTCGCTTGAGCCAGGAAACCTCTGTGTAGGACTCTAAAGACTCGTCAATACGCCGGTAGCAGATGATGATCATATCAAGCACCCACAAGCCGCAAGCGGTCTGCTAAACGTAACGGCCACCCGGGTATTGAGCGATCAGAAGATCGACGAGCAAGCCCGCTCATACTCCTGTGAATCCAACCAGTAACACTTACCGTACAGTCCGGTCTGTTCGTCTGATATGTCACATATCTCGTCTAGGGGTGGTAAATGTCAGACCCCAGTAGCTTGATAAGTCATGCCGACGTGAGGTCCATAACATTCGTGAAACTACTGATAACTCTTACCAGTATATCACTGCAACCCTGGCCAGGGATTTCCTGTTATGTCCAGTCGAGCATAGCGCAACATCAACCCCCAATACCGAGAGAGACGAATCCCCTCCTATCGCTCATTGCCTCCATGTGAATCGGGACTGTACCCAAAAACCACCTGTTTGCACAACTCAGTAGATCCGTGGTAGGGTGGAAATCAAAGCACAGTGGGAGACACACAAGATTCTATGACGATCTCGGGTCAACAGACTAAGCTGTACCAGTGTCACCAGAGAACTGCCATCTGACGTGAGGTATAATACCATCTGGGAGTTCTCGGCGAGTCCGTTCAGTGTACCCAGTCTCCACTGAGCACCCGCATACCATCTCTGATGTCAAACACCAATGGATATGGGATCATCCATCGCCCATCGCATGGGTCGAGAAGATATACGCTAGTCTACTCTAGAATATCGATGCCCCGTCTCGACATTCCCACGACTAGGAACAATGAAGGATGTACTCATAGGCTACCCAGGCCCCACTAGTATGATCTGCATCATAGTCCTGGAAGTCGAGTACACATCCTAAGGGCTTTATCAACATGTAACAGAGAGACAGAAAGTATACATGTTAAGATAAAGAGCAACCAGATAGCGTACTATCATGTCGAGCAAGAAAGTCCTATCTATATATGTCCCAGCATCCACTACAATATACATCCAATGTACAATAATGGCCTCTAGGGCATACATATAACTAACAATAATTACTTATTCATTTATTTATTCTTTTTGTTTATTTTGGAAAAATGAAATGATAATGAAAATGGAATGGTGGCTTGATTTGTTTGTAGTTGAAGTTTCTTGAAACTTTGACTAAGTCACCATTCTTGTCTCATCCTTAACCCTAACCATTCAAGTTAACCATGGTCCATTCTCTACAACTAACCAAGGGTTAGTAAATGATAAGTATTGATTTATTTATCATTTACATATCACTTATCATATTCTTTATCATCTTCTTCTTCATCTTAAACTTGAAGAAAGCTTGCACCATCAATGGCAACTAGCCAAAATGAGTGAGAAATCCAAATCTAAAGTCTACCCACTTCCTATTTCTTCATCCTATACCTCTTGCCAAGTTGTATAGGGTGTTTCCTTCACAAGTTTTCAAGGCTTGGTGAAGTTGGAGCTTGTTCTTGTGATGCCGCGACGTAGATCATCTTCGGCATCGAACCGACGATCAAGCCCGCCCATTCTTCGATGATGCCAATGCTAGAGTCAAGGGTTCGATTTGGACAGCGGAGGGAGATCATCGCGGAGCTTAGGAAGTGGTGGACTGGATCTATAAAGGTTGTAGTCACTTTTCCTTAGCATTTAATTCGATTACATGCTTGCTTCGCCTATATATCTAGTTAACGATCCGTATTAGGGTTTGTAGGCACAAGGAATTTTTGATTTGTGCATGTTTGATCACTTATGAGACTCCATTTGAGTGCCTAGGAACCCTACAGTGGTATCAGAGCCTAGCTAGAGCCTTAGGCGAAGTCTAGACGGAATTAGAACTCCGATCGAATCAAAACCCAAACCCTAATATTGCTCTCTGGACTTTTTCTGAAATCGTGTTTTTTTCGAAATTAAAAATATACAGAAAAATCAGCAGGTAATCCTAAGAATTACTGTGCAAGCCGTGTCCATGATTCGACAAGAGTGCGGCGGAACCGCGGCAGAAGCAAGGCTTCTGCGGCGGTTCCGCGGCCGTATTATCACAGTGCGCAATACTGTTTGCACAGTAATTCCTAGATTCTGGTGTTGGTTTTCCTGGGAATATTTTAATATTTATTCCAGAGTTTTATTTTCTGGGTTGTATTGGGGACTCGGTGTATTCGATCGGACTGTCTAATTTTTGTCGGTGTGCTTTTCCGGGTATTTTAGAATATGTTAGAAAGTTCGACCGGATATAAATACCCACTTTTTCCCCTGCCGGGAAATTTCCAATTGTTGGATTTTTCTTTAGTTTAACGACGTTCTAAGTAGTGGAAGTAACGCGATGGACCCTCTAGAAGACAACAAACCTTAACTCGATTATGTGACCGTCTTGAACTGCCCTTTGAACCTTCGGGTTTGGGGCAGTACGGCATGCCACATGTGAGGCGTTGGCTTGACCCTTCTAAGGCTGGACCGTTGGTACTGAGGCACGAACTGAATGTTGTTAGACTTATTTCATGTGTTGAGCTGTATTGGGAAAACTTGGGTGTTCGATTGTTCGATCGAAAAGTTTAGCATTTTCTATTTATCCGGAATGTGATACAATACTTGGAATTCGCAAAAAGTTATGAGATGACTTGATGAATGTTATAAACATAGCAGTTTAATCTCACTTGATCGGTTGCCACGGAATTTTGATGTGATCAAAAGTCCGTTACAATCACGTAGCGTACGCGGATACTCGCCGGGTAAACTTAATAGACAGCTACACCCTATAACCCCGACCAAGTGACTGTAGGAGAACCCCGTCGCCGAAAGCATCCGTTCGGGTGCTCGCGGTAGCGGTGTTCCGCCTTGGTACACTTTGTCAACGGCGTTGGGGGTGCGGCCGCCTACTAAAGTTTGCGACGAGCAATCGATCAAAATGTCGGGAATCCTGTTGAATTGCCCGACTTGATATTGAAAAGTGTTTTCGATTTTGAGACTAAAATGCGGGGTTTATAATTGTTAGGCATGCGATGTCTAAGTAATTCATTTGGTCAGGCATGCGATGTCTGAGGAGGTTGCGGATTCCAACTGTTGTAGTTTTACACTTTCTTTTCTGTGACCGTAAGTGTAATATGTGATATCGCCGGTTTCGTTGCTATATGTCAACAACAATTGGGATGGACATATTTACTTACGTTGATGACATGTGATGTTATGTGTTGCTGGATATGTTATATTGGATCGTCGTGTTTGAATAGCCGGGGGTTTTTATGTGAGATGAGTGTTTTTTCATTTTCATTCATGTAAAAACTTGTATGTAATATTCTTTTATTGGGGCACTTCCAGGTTGCGGAAGTTGTCACCGTTGATGTATATTATTTACTTTTCTGCACTAGGATAGACCTAAGGAGGGGAGCACAAGGAACCGGTTTCTGGGGTCCAGTGGGAGACCAACTCGAGGAGTCGAGTCCGGGTCTCCTAACCCTAGAATTGGTAGGGTTGCTTGCCGTTCTCGTAGGGGTCTAGGGGTGTGGGATTGGCTATTTATCACGACCGTGGAATCCGTGTTTTATACTGGCTCGTATTGAAAACACGGACGTCCTAGTATATCCAATATTTCATATGATTCTTTCTTCTGCGTTTTCTGTGATGTGATCATGCGATGTTCTGTGCTCTGTTCAGATAGATGTAGTATATAGTATATATGATATATTATATAGACGTTGCTTATGTTTTACACCCGCGCTAGCCCTGCCTCGCTCTGCCGTTTGTTACCTAACCTAACGGTGCAGACGGGACAACGAAGCGAATGCGGATGGCATAAGCGTACGTTATATTTATCTGTGATGATTAGGTGGAATTAAATGATGGGATATTCATTAATGAGATTAACGAAAGAAAATAAACCTAATTGATGTTGTGGAATCGAATTTCAAAATAAAAACAACTAGCTACAGTTCTTGCTTTGCAAAGCGGTGTTCATTATAGAACATCCTGCACCTTATTCGATGAGGAAAGGACCGAGATCCCTTCACCGGGAGTGACTCCTTTTGCAATAACTGGCAGATGCTACAGCCCTCGGTTTGTCATTTGATCGCTTCTATAGTTTCCGCTTTGCACAGTGATATATATGATATATCCCGCACCTCATTCGACGAGGAAAGGGCCGACGATCCCTTCACCGGGAGTGACCCCTTTAGCAAAACTAGAAAAGCCTCGAAAACATTCCATTTAAAAACCATTTGATTCCGCAACGAGATCAAGTTCAAAGCGTTAAAGGTTTTCACAAAAAACCATTCGCAACCCTCCGTCATTTTAGGAAGTAGAGTACTTAGTATTCGTGCTGTGTTTGTTGACTTTAGTTAAGGCACAGTGTACGGTAGCTAAGTGATGTCTTCCTACACCGCATATGATGCGATTAGTTAGGACAGTCGCGTGACTTTGTTGACCTTAGTTAAGGGTCATGTGGGTGGGTCTAATTAATCACGAAATGACGGATAGAACTTGACTAGTACTTATGATTTGTTGACCATAGTTAAGGTCATAGGTGCTAGGGGTAAAAATCTTTATCGGGAGTTTCAAGTGTTGAAATTTGCAATGAGATTGCATACCTTCTATATGATAGTTGGATCCCGATACCCACTGCGAGTAATTGTTACTCCTGAGAGAGTTTTGCACTTTGCAATTAGCCGATCAAGTAGGTGTCTAGAAAGGTGTCAACGGGGTTACGCCTCTGGGAAAACGAGGTTTACAGTAATTAGGTCCGTGTGAAAGCACGGGGAACCTCCCTCAAAGTACCGACACTGGCCTGGCTGAAAGATTGGCGAACTTGTAGAGTGTAATTAATCCCGGCTAGTCTTTCCTTTTACGGTTTGAAGGAAGATTTGATAAAAACAGTGGGAGCCATCCTGATTAGATAAAATAAATAGCCAATCTTATCTTGCAAGAGCGCACGCAGAGTGTTTTCTTCTCTCTCTCTCCAGGTAGCGACCATATCACACCTTAATCAAGATAATAATATGGATGTATTGACTGAACCCGCTTGTTATACTGAGCTGGGGAACGTTGGTCCCGCTCCAACTTATAATTGTTATAAGACCGAGCAGGAAATAGGGGAATACCAGATTTCCTATGCCGCCCAAACGAAGAAAGTGCATATGATGCATCTCCTTCGGGTATGTTCATTACAAAGAACTGTTTCTCAGTATCCTCTGCATCCTGGGTATATGATACCGGATCAGGATCCCAGATATGTAATATGTTACATAGGGCTACAAAAAGGTAGAAAAACTGAGTACGGGTGATAAGTTTCATGAGGCAGAAAACAGGGCAAGTGTTGCAGCCAAGTCTGTTGGTCACTGTCACCATGTATTACCAATACATTGATTTTGAAGAAATGCTATTAGATACCGTACCTGATATACAAAATCATATCAATCTCTTTATTAGTAAAGAAATGATATAATTTTGTATTGTTGGATAATGTTTTGAACATTTCCTATATCAAAAGTTGATCAGTTCAGGCACGTTATCTAAAAGCATTGACGTTCTAAATCAACCTACAGTTCCTTGTATACTAAACACACACAAGAGGAAGAGTTCAGAAATGAACAAATCCTTCTTGAGGTATTGTAGACTAGGTCACATCAATGCGACCCGACTGGCTGAAGTTACATTTTAGATGCATATTTAAATCAGTTTGAATTTACATCTTGTGAAACTTGCCAGTCATGTCACAAAGATTAGATGACCATAGCTCTGTTTATTAGAAACAGAGAAAGAGTTAGTAAACTCTTGGGACTGATACATGATGATGTATGTAAAGTCTCCTGTCTACACATGCCAGGACTGGTTCTTTATACTTCATTGTATTCTTTGATTATCTCTCAAGATTCAGTCATATGTTCCTGTTGAAACATAAGTCCGAACCTTTTGAGATATTCACAGAATATAAGTTAGAAGTAGAGAACCAAAATACGGGTATAAGTATTATGTCCTATGATGAGATCAGGGAGGAGAATACTTGTGCATAGAATTCCTGGACTATTCTAAAGGAGAATGAGATTCTCTCTCAGCATTACTCCTCCGTATACACCATAGCACGATGGTATATCGGGGCGGGGCAATCACACC
Organism: Agapanthus africanus; assembly: GCA_030015575.1. NCBI lineage: Eukaryota > Viridiplantae > Streptophyta > Magnoliopsida > Asparagales > Amaryllidaceae > Agapanthus > Agapanthus africanus. Next base: position 265,273,751 of record JASDDO010000016.1, on the reverse strand, counting down.
CCATATGATAAGGTGTGCTCTATGATGAGTACTACTGAGTTACCTGTTTCCTTTTGGGAGTTATGCACTTGAGAAGCTGCATACCTATTGAATTAGGTTTGAATCAAATCAGTGCCTACCACTCCATATGAGATATGGTATGGGAAGAACCCATCTCTTAAGCGAGTTAAGATTTGGGGTTGTCCGGCCTATGTTTAAAGCAAAATCCGGACAAGATCGAGGCAGGATCAGTTCTGTGGAACTGGAAATGTTCCAGCTATACAAAACTGCAGTTGATGATTTGACAGAACCATAAGATTCTATAGTTCCCGACGAACCTCAGCCTCTCCGCCGATCTAGTAGGGTTCCTCATCCGCCTGAGAGATACCTCGTTTTCTCGATGACAGTGGGAGCAAGGAATGCATCATGAGATGATGACCCAACTAGTTTCGAGCAGGCCATCAAGAGTAGGGACTCTGTAAGAATGGCTGGATGCTTAGCGATCTGAGATGGAATCCATGTACACCAGCAAAGTATGGACTTTGGTTGCTATATCTGAAGGGTTAAATCCCCATCAGGAGCAAGTATATCTTGAGAAGATTACTTGGTGTAGATGGAAAAGTTGAGACTTTCAAAGCTAGGCTTATTAAAGGTTTTAGTCATCAACCAGGCATGGATAATGATGAAACTGAAAGGTTCCTAGGCACCCTAGAGGGTTCACACAAGGCATCGAACATGCCAAATTAAAATTTTTAGTGCCAAGAAACCCTAGACTACGGATCTTTAACTAGATGTTTTAGGCGAAATATAAAGCTAGTTAACAGTTAACTACATGGATACGGATATACAACCTTTGTAGATCCGGATTTCCGCCTCCTTAGCTCCACGTGGTGATGTCCTCGCTGTCCATCATGAATCCTTGACTCGATCAACGGCTTCATCGGGAAAGCAAGCGGAATAGCTCGTCGGCTTTGTGTCAAAGACGATCTACGTCGAGGTGGCACAAACTCAAGCTCCGGCTTCACAAACTTGTGAAATTTGTGAAGTAAACACACTCTACAACTTGGCTAGAGGTAGAGGGTGAAGAAATAGGAGATGGGTTCTCTTTAGATTTGGATTTTGCTCACTAGATCATAAGTTGCCATTGATGGCATGAAGGTTGCTCACTTGAAGAAGAAGGAGAAAATGAGCTAGAATAATGATAAGTCTCTTTAAAATAAAAAGAAAATGGAATACTTATCATAATTCTTACTAGGGTTAAGTGTAGAGAATCTACCATGGTTAATTGATGGGTTAGGGTTAAGCATGAGTCAAAGCTTCATGAAGCTTCAACAAAAGGACAAAGAAAGCCACCATTCCATTTTAAACTTATCCAAATAAATGAATAAACAAATAAATGAATAAATGAATATGCAAAACCCTAATTATCAAATTAACCATGGATTAATTCTATAAACTTAACAATATGATCAAGTATCATCAATCATGATACAAAGTAGTGCACTAAAGCATATCACATATACAATGTGCATCAAGTGAGAAAAATCCGTTTAAAGTGAACCAATACTAGTTAATGCAATGCAATATATCAAATATATAATTATGCATTAAATCATTAAATCAACATTTGATTCAATGATCCGGTCATGTCTCACATAACCGACTAGAATCCAATGTATCGATTTATCGAATCAATGATTCGATAACTAGGTCATATCGAATATAACCAATCGAAACATTTATCGCGAGAATGAAATGCGGTATCACATACACGCATCATTCTCGGTCCTGCACATATCTCATATGCGCTCCTATTTCGTTTCGCTTGAGCCAGGAAACCTCTCTGTAGGACTCTAAAGACTCGTCAATACGCCGGTAGCAGATGATGATCATATCAAGCACCCACAAGCCGCAAGCGGTCTGCTAAACGTAACGGCCACCCGGGTATTGAGCGATCAGAAGATCGACGAGCTAGCCCGCTCACACTCCTGCGAATCCGACCAGTAACACTTACCATACAGTCAAGTCTCTTCGTCTGATACGTCGCATATCAAGTCTAGGGGTGGTTTACGTCAGACCCCAATAACCCGATAAGTCGTGCCGATGCGAGGCTCGTAACGGGTCGAGAAACTACTGGTAACACTTACCAGCAAATCTCTGATCAGCCCTGGCCAGGGACTTCCCTGTTACGGCCAATCGAGCACTACGCAACATCAACTCCCAATACCGGGAGAGACGAAACCCCTCCTATCGCTCATTGCCTCCATGTGACTCGGGACTGTACCCAAAGACCACCGTTTTGCACGCCCTCATGGACGTGGTAAGGTGGAGATCAAAGCACAGTGGGAATCACACAAGACTCTATGACGATCTCGGGTCTACAGACTAACCTGTATAAGTGTCACCTGAGAACTGCCATCTGACGTGAGGTATAATACCATCTGGGAGTTCTCGGCGAGTCCGTCCAGTGTACCCAGTCTCCACTGAGCACCCGTATACCATCTCTGATGTCAAACACCAATGGATATGGGATCATCCATCGCCCATCACATGGGTCGAGAAGCGTATACGCTAGTCTACTCTGGTATATCGATGCCCCGTCTCGATTACACCCACGACTAGGGACCTTGAAGGATGTACTTATGGACTACCACGTCCCCACTAGTATGATCTGCATCATAGTCCAGGTAGTCAAGTACAAATCCTAAGGGCTTTACCAACATGTAACTATAAGACAGTATAAAGAGACTAGTGTACATGTTAAGATAAATGGTAACCAGATAGCATACTATCATGTCGAGCAAGAAAGTCATCTCTATATATGTCCAAGCATCCAATATAATATACATCATCTGTACAATACTGGCCTCTAGGGCATACATACAACTAACAATCTCCCACTTGCACTAGGGCCAGCTGCTGTAGTATCTCATACCGAGCATCCCGAAGAGTCTCTCAAACTGTATCTGGGGAATGGCCTTCGTGAGTGGATCCGCCGTGTTGTTCTTCGTGTCAACTCTCCTGACCTCGATCTCCCGGCGATCAACTATCTCCCGGATCAGGTGATACCGCCTCAGAATATGCCTGGATCGCTGATGGGACCTGGGTTCCTTGGCCAAAGCCACCGCTCCATTGTTATCGCAATACAAAGGTATTGGATGCTCAATGGATGGAACCACTCCAAGTTCAGTAATGAACTTCTTGATCCAGACAGCTTCTTTAGCAGCATCGTTGGCAGCGATGTATTCAGCCTCCATCGTCGAGTCTGCCACGGTTTCCTGCTTGGAACTCTTCCAGCTAACCGCCCCTCCGTAAAGGGTAAAGACAAAACCCGACTGCGACTTAGAGTCGTCCTTATCACTCTGGAAGCTCGAATCGGTAAAGGACTCCACTTGGAGTTCTCCGTTACCATACACCAAGAACATATCTCTAGTCCTTCGCAAGTACTTGAGAATGCTCTTCACAGCTGTCCAGTGACTCTCTCCAGGATCAGCTTGATACCTACTCACTACACTTAGTGAGTATGCTACATCGGGTCTGGTACATAGCATCGCATACATGATAGAGCCTACTGCCGAAGCATAGGGTATCGCTTGCATGCGAGCTCTCTCCAAATCAGTCTTGGGAGACATCTCTTTGGAGAGAGTGACTCCAGAGATCGTGGGTAAGTTCCCACGCTTGGACTCTTCCATACTAAACCTCTTTAGTATGGTGTCAATATACCTGGATTGGGACAATCCCAAGATCCGTTTGGATCTATCTCTATAGATCCTGATCCCCAATATGCAGGAGGCATCACCAAGATCTTTCATTGAGAATCTTTGTGATAAGAAGAGCTTGACCGATTGCAGCATAGGAATATCATTTCCTATCAAGAGTATGTCGTCCACGTACAATACGAGGAAGACAACCTTACTCTCTGCCACCTTCTTGTAGATACAAGGTTCATCTGGATTTTTGACGAAATCAAACTCTTTGATAACGACGTCAAAGCAGATGTTCCAACTCCGCGATGCTTGCTTTAATCCATAAATGGATTTAAGCAGCTTACACACCTTCCCGCTGCTCCCACTGTCTACGAAGCCCTCTGGCTGAGTCATGTACACGCACTCTTCTAAATCACCATTTAGAAAGGCGGTCTTAACATCCATTTGCCAGATTTCGTAGTCATGAAAGGCAGCAATGGCAAGCATGATTCGGATGGATTTAAGCATAGCTACTGGAGAAAAGGTTTCGTCATAGTCCACACCTGGTCTTTGACGAAAACCCTTTGCTACAAGTCTAGCTTTGAAAGTCTCCACTTTCCCATCTACACCAAGTTTCTTCTTGAAGATCCACTTGCTCCCAATGGGTTTTACCCCTTCAGGAGCAACTTCCAAAGTCCATACTTTGTTGGTGTACATGGAATCCATCTCGGACCGCATAGCATCCAGCCATTTCACTGAGTCCACACTAGTGATGGCCTGCTCGAAGCTAGTTGGGTCATCATCCTCCATGATGCAATCCTCACTGCCACCATCAATGAGAAAACCGTAGTATCTCTCAGGTTGGCGAGGAACCCTACTAGATCGGCGGAGAGGCTGGGGTTCATCGGGAACTATGGAATCCTCTGGTTCCACCAGATCTTCTGTTGTAGCTTGTGCAGCTGGAACCTCTTCCAGTTCTATCTCATGACCACTAATTTCTTTTTCAAGAAATTCCTTTTCTAAAAAGGTGGCATGCCGAGAAACAAACACTCTTTGTTCCTCAGGGTGGTAGAAGATATACCCTCGCGAATGTTTGGGATATCCAATAAACTTACACAGAATGGACCTTGCCGCGAGTTTGTCCGGATTTTGCGTTTTTACATAGGCCGGACAACCCCATATCTTAACATAATTAAGATATGGTCTCTTTCCTTTCCATATCTCATATGGAGTGGTCGGCACGGTTTTGGTGGGAACCATATTCAATAGGTCTGCAGCTGTTTCCAGTGCATATCCCTAGAAGGAAATAGGTAACTCAGCTGTGCTCATCATAGAGCGCACCATATCTAATAGGGTGCGGTTCCTCCGTTCAGATACACCGTTGTGCTGTGGTGTATATGGAGGAGTCAGCTGAGAGAGAATCCCATTCTCTTTTAGGAAGTCTAGGAATTCATTGCTCAGGTATTCACCTCCCCGATCTGATCGAAGGATTTTAATACTTTTTCCGGTTTGGTTCTCAACTTCTTGTTTATATTCTCTAAATTTCTCAAAAGCTTCAGATTTGTGTTTCATCAGGAACACATACCCGAACCTAGAGAGATCGTCAGTGAATGTAATGAAGTATGAAGAACCATCCCTGGCATGTGTAGACATGGGACCGCATACATCACTATGTATCAGTCCTAAGAGTTCGGTAACTCTTTCTCCGTGTCCCGTAAACGGAGTCTTGGTCATCTTGCCTTTGAGACATGACTGGCAAGTGTCATAGGATGAAAATTCAAACGGATTTAAATATCCATCCTTATGCAACTTAGCTAGTCGTGTCGCATTGATGTGACCCAGTCTACAATGCCACAAGAAGGATTCGTTGAGCTCAGAACTCTTCCTCTTGTGTGTGTTTGTTATGCTCAGAACTGTTGATTGATTTAGAACATAAATGCCATTGCACAACGTGCCTGATCCAACCAACTTTTGGTTATGGAAAATGTTCATAACATTGTCCTGTAATGCAAAATTATATCCCTCTTTACTTAATAAAGAAACCGATATAATGTTGCATATCAGGTTCGGCATGTAATAGCATTCGTTCAGAACCAATGTATTACCAGTTGGTAATACAAGGTGATATTCCCCGACAGTCTTAGCTGCAACAATTGCACCATTTCCAACTCTAATGTCTTTATCACCTTCTCCAAGTTCTCTACCTTTCCTTAGCCCATGTAACTGATTACATATATGGGATCCTGACCCGGTATCCAATACCCAGGACGTAGAGCAAATGGAGAAACAGTTCTCAGTAACGAACACACCCGAAGAAAATGCATCATCATGTACTTTCTTCATTCGGGTGGCATGGGAATCCTGGTATTCCCCTATATCCTGTTCATTCCTATAACTCTTATAGGAAAGAACGGAACCAACGTTCCCCAGCACAGTATAACATGCGGGTTCGGTCAATACATCCATATTATTATCTTGATTAAGGCATGAACTGGTCGCTACCTGGAGAGAGAGAGAAGAAAACACTTTAGCGTATGCTCGTGCAAGATCAGATTGGTTTTTATCTTATCTAATCAGGATGGCTCCCACTGCTTTTTATCAAATCTTCCTTCAAACCCTAAAAGGAAAGACTAGCCGGGATTAATTACACACTACAGGTTCGCCAATCTTTCAGCCAGGCCAGTGTCGGTACTTTGAGGGAGGTCCCCCGTGCTTTCGCACGAACCTAATTACTGTAAACCTCGTTTTCCCAGAGGCGTAACCTCGTTAACACCTTTCTAGACACCTACTTGATCGGCTAATTGCAATGTGTAAAACTCTCCCAGGAATAACTCTTACTCGCAGCGGGTATCGGGATCCAACTATCTTATAGAAGGTATGCAATCTCATTGCAAATTTCAACACTTGAAATTCCCGATAATATTTTGCCCCTAGCGTGCTATGACCTTGACGCAGGCCAACAAACCATAGTGCGCTAGTCAAGTTCAACCCGTCATTTCCTGATTGAATTAAACCCACCCGCACGACCCTTGACGCAGGCCAACAAAGTCGCACGACTACCCTAATCCAATCTGCATCATATGCATAGGCAGATAAATACTAGTTAGCTACCGCACACTACGCCTTGACGCAGGCCAACAAACGTAGCACGAATACTAACTACTACTCATCTGAAATGACGGAGGGCTACGCAGGTTTTTCATAAAAAACCATGAGCGTAATGAACTTGATATCGTTGTAGAATCAAATAAAGTTTTGAAATGGAGTGATTTTGAGGCTTTTCTAGTTATGCTAAAGGAGTCACTCCCGGTGAAGGGATCTCGGTCCTTTCCTCGTCGAATGAGGTGCGGGATATATCATATATATCGCTGTGCAAAGCAAAAACCAAAAAGCAGTCAAAAGCAAACCGAGTGTGTAGCATCTGCCAGTTATTGCTAAAGGAGTCACTCCCGGTGAAGGGATCTCGGTCCTTTCCTCATCGAACAAGGTGCAGGGTATATCACATATACCGCTATGCAAAGCAAGAACTGTAGCTACCTGTTTTATTTAAAATCTGATTCTACAACATCTTAGGTTTCTTATCTTTCATTAATCACATTAATGAAGTCCCATCATTTAAATACCTAAACATCACAGATAGATATGACGTACACTTATGCCATCCGCATTCGCCTCGATGTCCCCTCGTGCACCGTTAGGTTAGGTAACTAACGACAGAGCAGGGCAGGGCTAGCGCGGGTGTAAAACATAAGTAACGTCTATATAATATATCATATATATCATATACTAAATCTATCACAGAATCGCATCACAGATATCGCAGCAGAATAAACATATGAAATATTGGATATACTAGGACGTCCGTGTTTTCAATACGAGCCAGTATAAAACACGGATTCCACGGTCATAACGAATAGCCAATCCCACACCCCTAGACCCCTACGAGAGCGGCAAGCAACCCTGCCAATTCTAGGGTTAGGAGACCCGGACTCGACTCCTCGAGTTAGTCTCCCACTGGACCCCAGAACCCGGTTACTTGTGCTCCCCTCCTTGGGTCTATCCTAATGCGGAAAAGTAAATAATATACAAAGGGTGACAGCTTCCGCTACCTGGAAGTGCCCCAAATAAAAGAATATTACATACAAGTTTTTACATGAATGAAAATGAAAAACACTCATCTCACATAAAAACCCCCCGGCTATTCGAACACGACGATCCAATATAACATATCCAGCAACACATAACATCACATGTCATCAACGTAAGTAAGTATGCATACCCCAATTGTCCTTGACGAATAGCAACGAAACCGGCGATATGTGCATACTACACTTACGGTCACAGAAAAGAAAGTGTAAAACTACAACAATTGGAATCCGCAACTACTTTAGACATCACATGCCTAACAGTTACAAACCCCGCATTTTAGTCTCATTATCGAAAACTCTTTTCAATATCCAATGAAACTAAACCGCTAGATTTGCAACATCCATCCAGTTATCTCATAACCTTTTGTGAATTCCAATTATTGTATCCAATTCCGGATAAATAGAATATATCAAACTTTCCGATCGAACATTCGAACACCCAAGTTTTCCCGACACCGATCAACACATGAAATAGGTTCAAAGACATTCACTTCATACCTCAGTACCAACGGTCCAGCCGTAGAAGGGTCAAGCCAACGCCTCACATGTGGCACGCCGTACTGCCCCAAACCCGAAGGTTCAAAGGGCAGTTCAAGACGGTCACATAATCGAGTTAAGGTTTGTTGTCTTCTAGAGGGACCATCGCGTTACTTGCACTACTGAGAACGTCCTTAAACCATACAATAATCCAACACTTGGATATTCCGGCAGGGGGAAAACCTGGGTATTTATATCCGGTCGAACTCTTTAACATATTCTACAGTTATCTGGAAAAACACTTAGACAATAATTTGATAACCCGATCGAAACACCGAATCCCCAAAATAACTCAGAAAAATTCAACTCTTGAAAAAATATCAAAAATATCCAGGAAACCCAACACAGTATACTGTGAATTACTGTACAAAATTGGACGCCAGAAACGACAAAATGGCCGCGCTTCCGCCGCATGAGCCAAGCTCATGCCGCGGAAACGCGGTGGAAAAGTTGAATCAGGTCCACGAATTTTACAGTAATTCTTAGAAAACCCTGCTTGACTTTCTGGACATTTTTAATCTTGAAAAATCCCAGATTTTAAAAATTGTACAGAGAGCATGTTTTGGGTTTCGGTTTTGTGTCGTTCGGACTTCAAATTCCGTCTACGCTTCGCCTAAGGCTCTAGCTAGGCTCTGATACCAGTGAAAGGTTCCTAGGCACCCTAGAGGGTTCACACAAGGCATCGAACATGCCAAATTAAAATTTTTAGTGCCAAGAAACCCTAGACTACGGATCTTTAACTAGATGTTTTAGGCGAAATATAAAGCTAGTTAACAGTTAACTACATGGATACGGATATACAACCTTTGTAGATCCGGATTTCCGCCTCCTTAGCTCCACGTGGTGATGTCCTCGCTGTCCATCATGAATCCTTGACTCGATCAACGGCTTCATCGGGAAAGCAAGCGGAATAGCTCGTCGGCTTTGTGTCAAAGACGATCTACGTCGAGGTGGCACAAACTCAAGCTCCGGCTTCACAAACTTGTGAAATTTGTGAAGTAAACACACTCTACAACTTGGCTAGAGGTAGAGGGTGAAGAAATAGGAGATGGGTTCTCTTTAGATTTGGATTTTGCTCACTAGATCATAAGTTGCCATTGATGGCATGAAGGTTGCTCACTTGAAGAAGAAGGAGAAAATGAGCTAGAATAATGATAAGTCTCTTTAAAATAAAAAGAAAATGGAATACTTATCATAATTCTTACTAGGGTTAAGTGTAGAGAATCTACCATGGTTAATTGATGGGTTAGGGTTAAGCATGAGTCAAAGCTTCATGAAGCTTCAACAAAAGGACAAAGAAAGCCACCATTCCATTTTAAACTTATCCAAATAAATGAATAAACAAATAAATGAATAAATGAATATGCAAAACCCTAATTATCAAATTAACCATGGATTAATTCTATAAACTTAACAATATGATCAAGTATCATCAATCATGATACAAAGTAGTGCACTAAAGCATATCACATATACAATGTGCATCAAGTGAGAAAAATCCGTTTAAAGTGAACCAATACTAGTTAATGCAATGCAATATATCAAATATATAATTATGCATTAAATCATTAAATCAACATTTGATTCAATGATCCGGTCATGTCTCACATAACCGACTAGAATCCAATGTATCGATTTATCGAATCAATGATTCGATAACTAGGTCATATCGAATATAACCAATCGAAACATTTATCGCGAGAATGAAATGCGGTATCACATACACGCATCATTCTCGGTCCTGCACATATCTCATATGCGCTCCTATTTCGTTTCGCTTGAGCCAGGAAACCTCTCTGTAGGACTCTAAAGACTCGTCAATACGCCGGTAGCAGATGATGATCATATCAAGCACCCACAAGCCGCAAGCGGTCTGCTAAATGTAACGGCCACCCGGGTATTGAGCGATCAGAAGATCGACGAGCTAGCCCGCTCACACTCCTGCGAATCCGACCAGTAACACTTACCATACAGTCAAGTCTCTTCGTCTGATACGTCGCATATCAAGTCTAGGGGTGGTTTACGTCAGACCCCAATAACCCGATAAGTCGTGCCGATGCGAGGCTCGTAACGGGTCGAGAAACTACTGGTAACACTTACCAGCAAATCTCTGATCAGCCCTGGCCAGGGACTTCCCTGTTACGGCCAATCGAGCACTACGCAACATCAACTCCCAATACCGGGAGAGACGAAACCCCTCCTATCGCTCATTGCCTCCATGTGACTCGGGACTGTACCCAAAGACCACCGTTTTGCACGCCCTCATGGACGTGGTAAGGTGGAGATCAAAGCACAGTGGGAATCACACAAGACTCTATGACGATCTCGGGTCTACAGACTAACCTGTATAAGTGTCACCTGAGAACTGCCATCTGACGTGAGGTATAATACCATCTGGGAGTTCTCGGCGAGTCCGTCCAGTGTACCCAGTCTCCACTGAGCACCCGTATACCATCTCTGATGTCAAACACCAATGGATATGGGATCATCCATCGCCCATCACATGGGTCGAGAAGCGTATACGCTAGTCTACTCTGGTATATCGATGCCCCGTCTCGATTACACCCACGACTAGGGACCTTGAAGGATGTACTTATGGACTACCACGTCCCCACTAGTATGATCTGCATCATAGTCCAGGTAGTCAAGTACAAATCCTAAGGGCTTTACCAACATGTAACTATAAGACAGTATAAAGAGACTAGTGTACATGTTAAGATAAATGGTAACCAGATAGCATACTATCATGTCGAGCAAGAAAGTCATCTCTATATATGTCCAAGCATCCAATATAATATACATCATCTGTACAATACTGGCCTCTAGGGCATACATACAACTAACAGAAACTTTTTCCAAGTGACTATGCTTAAGTCCATCCGGATCCTACTTAACATTTCTACATACCATGACTACGATATCTGGTGGTTGGGTGCCCTGACTGCTTTTCTAAATACTGATTTAGAAGAGAACGTCTATAAGAACACAGCCAGAAGTCTTCGTAAACAGTGGGAGCAGCGGAAACGTGTGCAAGTTGCTTTACATAATGAAGCAGGCATCGCGGAGTTGGAACGTATGTTTTGATGTGATAGTCAAAGTGTTTGACTTCATCAAAATGGTAGACGAACCTTGTATATACAAAAGGGTAGTAGAGAGTAAGGTGGTCATCTTCGTATTATACGTAGACAACATACTCTTGATAGGAAAAGAGTTTCCTATACTACGATCGGTCAATCTCCTATTATCACTAGGATTCTCCAAATAGGATCAAAGTGATACCTCCTAAATCCTGAGTTTTCATCTATGAGATAGATGTAATTGGATGCTAGGATTCTCACTAGATGTAGTGAGATGGTATCAATCGATCCTGGGGAGAATCACTGGAAGAGTTCCAGGGTGATAAAGACGACTGAATGTCAGTCACGGGCATTGTCTTTACCCTCAGTAGAGGGACGGTATGTTGGAAGAGTTCCAAGTTAGATACCGTGGCAAACTAGACGATAAAGGCTGGTAACATCGCTATTGATGATACTACCAAAGAGGATGTTTGGGTGTATATTGGTTCATAAGATGAACTAGGTTCCTGCCATTGTATGACAATGGAAGTGTGGCTTCGGCCCTGGAACCCTGGTCCCATCAGTGACCCAGACATATTCTGAGGAAGCATCACCTGATCATGGAGATGGTTGATCTCCAGGTTGATCGAGGTTAGGAGAGTAGACTCAGAGGACAACACGGCGGATCCACTCACGAAGGCCTTTTCCCAAAGAGAGACCTTGAGGGGATGGTTGAGTATGTGATACAGCAACCACTGCTATAGATGGCCCTAGTGCAAGTGGGAGATTGTTAGTTATATGTATGCCCTAGAGGCCAGTACTGTACATTGGATGTATATTGTAGTGGATGCTGGGACATATATAGGTAGGACTTTCTTGCTCGACATGATAGTACGCTATCTGGTTGCTCTTTATCTTAACATGTATATTCTCTGTCTCTCTGATTACATGTTGATAAAGCCCTTAGGATGTGTACTCGACTTCCAGGACTATGATGCAGATCATACTAGTGGGGCCTGGGTAGTCAATGAGTACATCCTTCATTGTTCCTAGTCGTAGGAATATCGAGACGGGGCATCGATATTCCAGAGTAGACTAGCGTATATCTTCTCGACCCATGTGATGGGCGATGGATGATCCCAAATCCATTGGTGTTTGACATCGGAGATGGTATGCGGGTGATCAGTGGAGACTGGGTACACTGAACGGACTCGCCGAGAACTCCCAGATGGTATTATACCTCACGTCAGATGGCAGTTCTCTGGTGACACAGGTACAGCTTAGTCTGTTGACCCGAGATCGTCATAGAGTCTTGTGTGTCTCCCACTGTGCTTTGATTTCCACCCTACCACGGCTCTACTGAGTTGTGCAAACAGGTGGTTATTGGGTACAGTCCTGATTCACATGGAGGCAATGAGCGATAGGAGGGGATTCGTCTCTCGCGGTATTGGGGGTTGATGTTGCGCTATGCTCGACTGGCCATAACAGGAAATCCCTGGCCAGGGTTGCAGTGACCTACTGGTAAGTGTTATCAGTAGTTTCACGAATGTTATGGACCTCACGTCGGCATGACTTATCAAGCTACTGGGGTCTGACGTTTACCACCCCTAGGCGAGATATGCGACATATCAGACGAACAGACCGGACTATACGGAAAGTGTTACTGGTTGGATTCACAGGAGTGTGAGCGGGCTTGCTCGTCGATCTTCTGATCGCTCAATACCCGGGTGGCCGTTACGTTTAGCAGACCGCTTGCGGCTTGTGGATGTTTGATATGATCATCATCCGCTGCCGGCGTATTGACGAGTCTTTAGAGTCCTACACAGAGGTTTCCTGGCTCAAGGGAAACGAAATAGGAGCGCATATGAGATATGTGCGGGACCGAGAATAATGCGTGTATGTGATACCGTATTTCATTCTCGCGATGAATGTGTCGAATGGTTGTATGCGATATAACCTAGTTATCGAATCAAGGATTGATTCGATGTGCCGATACATTGGATACTAGCCGGTTATATGCGATATGACCGGATCATTGAATCAAGTGTTGATTTAATGATTTAATGTATAATTATATATTTGATATATTACTTTGCATTAACTAGTATTGGTTCACTTTAAAAGGATTTACTCACTTGGTTTGTGCACAATGTATATGTGATATATTTTGTGCACATGATTGTATCATGTTTGATGATACATTCAAGCTAGGGTTAGTGTAAAGAATTAGACCATGGTTAAGTTTATGATTTGGGTTTTCTTTTTAATTACTTATTCATTTATTTATTCTTTTTGTTTATTTTGGAAAAAGGAAATGATAATGAAAATGGAATGGTGGCTTGATTTGTTTGTAGTTGAAGTTTCTAGAAACTTTGACTAAGTCACCATTCTTGTCTCATCCTTAACCCTAACCATTCAAGTTAACCATGGTCCATTCTCTACAACTAACCAAGGGTTAGTAAATGATAAGTATTGATTTATTTATCATTTACATATCACTTATCATATTCTTTATCATCTTCTTCTTCATCTTAAACTTGAAGAAAGCTTGCACCATCAATGGCAACAAGCCAAAATGAGTGAGAAATCCAAATCTAAAGTCTACCCACTTTCTATTTCTTCATCCTCTACCTCTTGCCAAGTTGTATAGGGTGTTTCCTTCACAAGTTTTCAAGGCTTGGTGAAGTTGGAGCTTGTTCTTGTGATGCCTCGACGTAGATCATCTTCGGCATCGAACCGACGATCAAGCCCACCCATTCTTCGATGATGCCAATGCTAGAGTCAAGGGTTCGATTTGGACAGCGGAGGGAGATCATCGCGGAGCTTAGGAAGTAGTGGACCGGATCTAAAAAGGTTGTAGTCACTTTCCCTTAGCATTTAATTCGATTACATGCTTGCTTCGCCTATATATCTAGTTAACGATCCGTATTAGGGTTTGTAGGCACAAGGAATTTTTGATTTGTGCATGTTTGATCACTTGTGAGACTCCATTTGAGTGCCTAGGAACCCTACAGATGATACATGTGTAGGGTTCCTAGGCATGCTAATGAGATCTCACAAGGCATCAACCATGCCAATTTCAAAGTTTACATGTGCCGAGAAACCCTAATACCGATCGTTAACTAGAATTTTAGGCGACAAATGAAACTAGTTAACAACTTAACTAAAAGAACGAAAATAAAACCTTTGTAGATCCGGTCCTCCACCTCCATAGCTCCGCAATGAAGTCTCCTCACTGTCCAAATGGAATCCCGGGCTCTAGCGTCGGCTTCATCGGAGAAATGGGCGGGCTAGGTCATCGACTACGATGCCGAAGATGATCTACGTCGAGGCATCACTAGATCAAGCTCCCACTTCACCAAGTCATGAAACTTGTGAAGAAAACACCCTATACTACTTGGCAAGAGGTAGAGGATGAAGAAATAGGAAGTGGGTTCACTTTAGAATTGGATTTCTCACTTGATTTCATCAAACCACCATTGATGAAGCAAGCTTTTCTTCTTGTGTAGAAGAAGAAGAAGAAGATGATAATATTATGATAAGTTAATTAAATCCAAAAGAAAAAGAATACTTATAATAATATAAACCATGGTTATGTGTAGAGAGTTGACTAAGGTTAGATGAATGGTTAGGGTTAAACATGAAGACAAAATGGTCACTTGGTCAAAGCTTCATGAAGCTTCAACAAGCTTCATGAAAAAAAGAAAGAAAGAAACCATTTTGTTTTCTTTTTCCATTTCTTTTTAATCTAAATTAAAAATATAAATAAATGATAAAATAAAAACCCTAACCATTTACTTAACCAAGGTTTAATTCTTTACACAAAAACCCAAGTTAACATGTATCATCAAACATGATACAGTCAAGTGCACAAAAGTATATCACATATACAACTTGTGAACTTCAAGTGAGAAAATCCAATTTAAAATGAACCAATACTAGTTAATGTAAATTAATATATCATATATATAATTATACATTAAATCAATAAATCAACACTTGATTTAACGATCCGGTCATATCGCATATAACCGGCTAGTATCCAATGTATCGGCTTATCGAATTAATCCTTGATTCGATAACTAGGTTATATCGCATACAACTATTCGACACATTGATCGCGAGAATGAAATACGGTATCACATACACGCATTATTCTCGGTCCCGCACATATCTCATATGCGCTCCTATTTCGTTTCACTTGAGCCAGGAAACCTCTGTGTAGGACTCTAAAGACTCGTCAATACGCCGGCAGCAGGTGATGATCATATCAAACACCCACAAGCCGCAAGCGGTCTGCTAAACGTAACGGCCACCCGGGTATTGAGCGATCATAAGATCGACGAGCAAGCCCACTCACACTCCAGTGAATCCAACCAGTAACACTTACCGTACAGTCCGGTCTCGTCGTCTGATATGTCGCATATCTCGCCTAGGGGTGGTAAACGTCAGACCCCAATAGCTCGATAAGTCGTGTCGATATGAGGTCTATAACAGTTCGAGAAACTACTGGTAACACTTACCAGTATATCTCAGCAACCCTGGCCAGGGATTTCCGGTTATAGCCAATCGAACACAGCGCAACATCAACTACCTATACCGGGAGAGACGAATCCCCTCCTATCGCTCATTGCCTCCATGTGATTCGGGACTGTACCCAAAAGCCACCATTTTGCACGCCCTCTTGGACGTGGTAAGGTGGAAATCAAAGCACAGTGGGAATCACACAAGACTCTATGACGATCTCGGGTCTACAGACTAGCCTGTACCAGTGTCACCAGAGAACTGCCATCTGACGTAAGGTATAATACCATCTGGGAGTTCACGGCGAGTCCGTCCAGTGTACCCAGTCTCCACTGAGCACCTGTATATCATCTCTGATGTCAAACACCAATGGATATGGGATCATCCATCGCCCATCTATATGGGTCGAGAAGGTATACGCTAGTCTACACTGGTATATCGATGCCCCGTCTCGATACACCCACGACTAGGGACCTTGAAGGATGTACTTATAGACTACCATGTCCCCACTGGTATGATCCTCATCATAGTCCAGGTAGTCAAGTACACATCCTAAGGGCTTTACCAACATGTAATAGAGTGGCAATCAATATACACGTTAAGGTAAAGTTCAACCAGATAGCATACTATCATGGAGCAAGAAAGTCCTCCCTATATATGTCCAAGCCTCCACTACAATATACATCCTGTGTATAGTAATGGCCTCTAGGGCATACATATAACTAACAATCTCCCACTTGCACTAAGGCCATCTGTAGCAGTGGTTGTAGTATCTCATACTCAACCATCCCATAAAAGTCTCTCTCTGGGAAAAGCCTTTGTGAGTGGATCCGCCGTGTTGTCCTCTGAGTCTACTCTCCTAACCTCGATTTCTTAGATATCAACCATCTCAATGATGAGGTGATACTGCCTTAGAATATGTCTGAATCACTGATGGGACGGACGTTCCATGGCATAAGCCACAACTCCATTGTCATACAATGGGAGGAACTAAGTTCATCTCATGAACTGATATACACCCAGACAGTCTCTTTGGTAGCATCTAAAGTAGCGATGTATCCAGCCTTTATCATCTAGTATGTCACGGTATCTAGCTTGGAACTCTTCCAACATACCGTCCCTTTGCTAAGGGTAAAGACAATGCCTGTGACTGACTTTCAGTCGTCTTTATCACCCTGGAACACTTCCAGTGATTCTCCCCAGGATCAACTGATACCTTCTCACTACAACTAGTGAGTATCTTAATATCCAATTAGATCTATCTCATTGATCCATAACCCAGGATTTAGTAGGTATCACTTTGATCCTATATGGAGAATCATTGTGATAAGCGGAGATTGACCGAGCGTAATATAGGAAACTTCTTCCCTTTCAAGAGTATGTCATCCACGTACTCTACGAGGATAACCACCATACTCCCTACTACCTTTTTGTATATACAAGGTTCATCTACCATTTTGCTGATGTCAAACTGTTTGACTAACTCATCAAAACAGATGTTCCAACTCCGCGATGCCTGCTTTATCACATAAAACATCTTGCACACGTTTCCGCTGCTCCCACTGTCTACGAGGCCCTCTGGCTGTGTACTTATAGACGCACTCTTCTAAAACATCTTTTAGAAAAGTAGTCATGGCACCCGACCGCCAGATATCGTAGTCATGGTATGTAGCCGTGGCAAGTAGGATCTGGATGGACTTAAGCATAGATCCTTAGAAAAGGTTTCAACATAATCCATACCTGGTCAATGATGAAAACCATTAATAAGTCTAGCTTTGAAAGTCTCAACTTTTCCATCTACACCAAGTAATCTTCTCAAGATATACTTGCTCCTGATGGGGATTTAACCCTTCAGATATAGCAACTAAAGTCCATACTTTGTTGGTGTATAAGGATTCCATCTCAGATCGCTAAGCATCCAGCCGTTCTTACAGAGTCCCACTCCTGACGGCCAGCTCGAAACTAGTTGGGTCATCATCTCATGATGCATTCCTCGCTCCCACTGTCATAGAGAAACCGAAGTATCTCTCAGGTGGGTGAGGAACCCTACTAGATCGGCGGAGAGGCTGAGGTTCGTTGGAATCTACTGAATCCTTTGGTTCTATCAAATCATCAGCTGCAGTCTGTATAGCTGGAACATTTCCAGTTCTACATAACAGATCTTGCCTCGAGCCTGTCCGGATTTTGTTTTTCAGACATAGGCCGAAAAACCCTAAATCTTAACTAACTTAAGATATGGGCTCTTCCCTTTCCATATCACATATGAAGCGGTAGGCAGCTGATTTGATTGGAACCCTATTCAATAGGTATGCAACTTCATAAGTGCGAAACTCCCTAAAGGAAATAGGTAACTCAGTAGTACTCATCATAGAGCACACCTTATCATATAGGGTGTGATTGCTCCAACCCGATATACCATCGTACTATGGTGTATACGGAGGAGTAATGCTGAGGGAGAATCTCATTCTCCATTAGAATAGTCCAGGAATTCCATGCACAAGTATTCTCCTCCTCGATCACATCAAAGGACGTAATACTTATACCCGTATTTTGGTTCTCTACTTCTAACTTATATTTTGTGGATATCTCAAAAGGTTCGGACTTGTGTTTCAACAGGAACATATGTCTGAATCTCGAGAGATTATCAGAGAATGTAATGAAGTACAAAGAACCGGTCTTGGCATGTGTAGACTGGGGACCTTCATACATCAACATGTATCATCCCAAGAGTTCACTAACTCTTTCTCTGTTTCCAGTAGACAGAGCTACGGCCATCTTATCTCTGTGACATGACTGGCAAGTTTCACAAGATTTAAATTCAAACTGATTTAAATATACATCTAAATGTAACTTTAGCTAGTCGGGTCGCATTGATATGACATAGTCTACAATACCTGAAGAAGGATTCGTTCATATGTGAACTCTTCCTCTTATGTGTGTTCCTTATACTAAGAACTGTAGTTTGATTTAGAACATTAATGTTTTTAGATAACGTGCCTGAACCGATCAACTTTTGATATAGGAAATGTTCAAAACATTATCCAACAATACAAAATTTTATCATTTCTTTACTAATAAAGAGACTGATATGATTTTGTATATCAGGTTCGTTGTCTAATAACATTCGTTCAGAATCAATGTACTGATAATACAGGGTGACAGTGACCAACAGACTTGGCTGCAACACTTGTCCCGTTTTCTGTCTCATGAAACTTATCACCCGTTCTCAGTTCTTTACCTATCTGTAGCCCATGTAATAGATTACATATCTGGGATCCTGTTCTGGTATCACATACCTAGGACGTAAAGAATATTGAGAAACAGTTCTTTGTAATGATCACACCCAAAGATGATGCATCATATGCACTTTCTTCATTTGGGCGGCACGGGAATTCTGGTAATCCCCAATTTCCTGCTCTGTCTTATAACTATTATAAGTTGGAGCGGGACCAACGTTCCCCAGCTCAGTAAAACAAGCGGGTTCGGTCAATATTCCGTATTATTATCTTGATTAAGGCGTGATATGGTCGCTACCTGGAGAGAGAGAGAAGAAAACACTCAGCGTGCGCTCTTGCAAGAATAAATTGGTTATTATTTTATCTAATCAGGATGGCTCCCACTGTTTTTATCAAATCTTCCTTCAAACCCTAAAAGGAAAGACTAGCCGGGATTAATTAAACTCTACAAGTTCGCTAATCTTTCAGCCAGGCCAGTGTCGGTACTTTGAGGGAGGTGCCCCGTGCTTTCGCACGAACCTAATTAATGTAAACCTCATTTTCCCAGAGGCGTAACCTCGTTAACACCTTTCTAGACACCTACTTGATCGGCTAATTGTAATGTGTAAAATTCTCCCAGGAGTAACTCTTACTCGCAGCGGGTATCGGGATCCAACTATCTCATAGAAGGTATGCAATCTCATTACAAATTTCAACACTTGAAATTCCCAATAATATTTTGCCCCTAGCGTGCTATGACCTTGACGGAGGCCAAACAACCCATAGTCCGCTAGTCAAGTTCAACCCGTCATTTCCTGATTGAATTAAACCCACCCGCACGACCCTTGACGGAGGCCAAAAAACGCCGTACGAATACCCTAATCCAATCGCATCATATGCTAACAGATAAGCACTAGTTAGCTACCGTACACTACGTCTTGACGGAGGCCAAACTACCGCAGCACGAATACTAACTAGGACTTATCTAAAATGACGGAGGGCTACGACAGGTTTTTCTGAAAACCTATTGCGTAATGAACTTGATATCGTTGTAGGATCGAATGAATTTTGAAATGGAGTGTTTTTTAGGCTTTTCTAGTTTTGCTAAAGGAGTCACTCCCGGTGAAGGTATCGTCGGTCCTTTCCTCGTTGTATGAGGTGCGGGATATATCATATATATCGCTGTGCAAAGCAAAAACTCTTAAAAGCAATCAAAAGACAAACCGAGGGTTGTAGCATCTGCCAGTTATTGCTAAAGGAGTCACTCCCGGTGAAGAGATCTCGGTCCTTTCCTTATCGAATAAGGTGCAGGATATATCATATATACCGCTGTGCAAAGCAAGAACTGTAGCTACCTGTTTTATTTTGAAATTCGATTCCACAACATCTTAGGTTTCTTTTCTTTCATTAATAACATTAATGAAGTCCCATCATTTAAGTACCTAAACATCACAGATAAATACGACGTACACTTATGCCATCCGCATTCGCCTCGATGTCCCCTCGTGCACCGTTAGGTTAGGTAACTAACGGCAGAGCAGGGTAGGGCTAGCGCGGGTGTAAAACATAAGTAACATCTATATAATATATCATATATACTATATACTGTATTTATCACAGAACATCACATGATCACATCACTGATATCGCAGCAGAAGAAACATATGAAATATTGGATATACTAGGACGTCCGTGTTTTCAATACGAGCCAGTATAAAACACGGATTCCACGGTCGTGATGAATATCCAAACCCACACCCCTAGACCCCTACGAGAGCGGCAAGCAACCCTACCAATTCTAGAGTTAGGAGACCCGGACTCGACTCCTCGAGTTGGTCTTCCACTGGACTCCAGAACCCGGTTACTTGTGCTCCCCTCCTTGGGTCTATCCTAATGCGGAAAAGTAAATAATATACAAACGGTGACAACTTCCGCAACCTGGAAGTGCCCCAATAAAAGAATATTACATACAAGTTTTTACATGAATGAAAATGAAAAACACTCATCTCACATAAAAACCCCCGGCTATTCAAACACAACGATCCAATATAATATATCCAGCAACACATAACATCACATGTCATCAACGTAAGTAAATATGCGCATCCCAATTGTCGTTGACATATAGCAACGAAACCGGCGATATCACATATTACACTTACGGTCACAGAAAAGAAAGTGTAAAACTACAACAGTTGGAATCCGCAAACACTTTAGACATCGCATGCCTAATCAAATGAAATACTTGGACATCGCATGCCTAACAATTATAAACCCCGCATTTTAGTCTCATTATCGAAAACACTTTTCAATATCAAGTCGGGCAATTCAACAAGATTCCCGAAAATCTGATCGAATGCTCGTCGTAAAATTCAATAGGCGGCCGCACCCCCGATACCGTTGACGAAGTGCACTAAGGCGGAACACCGCTACCGCGAGCACCCGAACGGATGCTTTCGGCGATGGGGTTCTCCTACAGTCACTTGGTCGGGGCTATGGGGTGAGGCTGTCTATTAAGTTTACCCGGCGAGTATCCGCGTACGCTACGTGATTGCGACGGACTTTTGATCACATAAAAATTCCGTGGCAACCGATCATTTGAGACTAAACCGCTAGATTTATAACATTCATTCAGTTATCTTATAACTATTTGTGAATTCCAATTATTGTATCCTATTCCAGATAAACAGAAAATGTTAAACTTTCCGATCGAACAGTCAAACACCCAAGTTTTCCCAAACCAGCTCAACACATGAAATAAGTTTAAAAACATTCACTTCGTGCCTCAGTATCAACGGTCCAGCCGTAGAAGGGTCGAGCCAACGCCTCACATGTGGCACGCCGTACTGCCCCAAACCCGAAGGTTCAAAGGGCAGTTCAAGACGGTCACATTATCGAGTTAAGGTTTGTTGTCTTCTAGAGGGTCCATCGAGTTACTTGCACTACTTAGAATGTCGTTAAACTACGGAAAAATCCAACACTTGGAAATTTCCCGACAGGGGAAAAATTGGGTATTTATATCCGGTCGAACTTTTTAACATATTCGGAATTATCCGGAAAAACACACGGACAAAGTTTGACAATCCGATCGAATAGTCGAATCCCCAAAACAACCCCAGAAAATTCAACTCTTGAATAAATATTAAAAATTCCCAGAAAACTCAGAACCTGAAAACATGAATTACTGTGCAAAAATTAAACAGTGATCACATTTATTGGCCGCGGAACCGCCGCGGAAGCCAAGATTCTGCCACGGTTCCGCCGCACTGTAGCAGCATCACTCGATAAATTTTGCATCGTAATTCTTAGAATTTCCTGCTGAATTTTTAAAGAATTTTTAGTCTGGAAAAAACCCAGTTTTTAAAAAAAGTCCAGAGAGCATTTTCCGGGTTAGGTTTTGGTTCGATCGGACTTCTAACTCCGTCAACGCATCGCCTAAGGCTCTAGCTAGGCTCTGATACCACTGTAGGGTTCCTAGGCATGCTAATGAGGTCTCACAAGGCATCAACCATGCCAATTTCAAAGTTTACATGTGCCGAGAAACCCTAATACGGATCGTTAACTAGAATTTTAGGCGACAAATGAAACTAGTTAACAACTTAACTAAAAGAACGGAAATACAACCTTTGTAGATCCGGTCCTCCACCTCCATAGCTCCGCAATGAAGTCTCCTCACTGTCCAAATGGAATCCCGGGCACTAGCGTCGGCTTCATCGGAGAAATGGGCGGGCTAGGTCATCGACTACGATGCCGAAGATGATCTACGTCGAGGCATCACTAGATCAAGCTCCCACTTCACCAAGTCATGAAACTTGTGAAGAAAAAACCCTATACTACTTGGCAAGAGGTAGAGGATGAAGAAATAGGATGTGGGTTCACTTTAGAATTGGATTTCTCACTTGATTTCATCAAACCACCATTGATGAAGCAAGCTTTTCTTCTTGTGTAGAAGAAGAAGAAGAAGATGATAATATTATGATAAGTTAATTAAATCCAAAAGAAAAAGAAAACTTATTATAATATGAACTATGGTTATGTGTAGAGAGTTGACTAAGGTTAGATGAATGGTTAGGGTTAAACATGAAGACAAAATGGTCACTTGGTCAAAGCTTCATGAAGCTTCAACAAGCTTCATGAAAGAAAGAAAGAAAGAAACCATTTTTTTTTCTTTTGCCATTTCTTTTTAATCTAAATTAAAAAGATAAATGAATGATAAAATAAAAACCCTAACCATTTACTTAACCAAGGTTTAATTCTTTACACAAAAACCCAAGTTAACATGTATCATCAAACATGATACAATCAAGTGCACAAAAGTATATCACATATACAACTTGTGAACTTCAAGTGAGAAAATCCAATTTAAAATGAACCAATACTAGTTAATGTAAATTAATATATCATATATATAATTATACATTAAATCATTAAATCAACACTTGATTTAACGATCCGGTCATATCGCATATAACCGACTAATATCCAATGTATCGATCTATCAAATCAATCCTCGATTCGATAACTAGGTTATATCGCATACAACCATTCGATACATTCATCGCGAGAATAGAATACGGTATCACATACACACATTATTCTCGGTCCCGCACATATCTCATATGCGCTCCTATTTAGTTTCGCTTGAGCCAGGAAACCTCTGTGTAGGACTCTAAAGACTCGTCAATACGCCGGCAGCAGGTGATGATCATATCAAACACCCACAAGCCGCAAGCGGTCTGCTAAACGTAACGGCCACCCGGGTATTGAGCGATCAGAAGATCGACGAGCAAGCCCGCTCACACTCCAGTGAATCCAACCAGTAACACTTACCGTACAGTCCGGTCTCGTCGTCTGATATGTCGCATATCTCGCCTAGGGGTGGTAAACGTCAGACCCCATTAGCTCGATAAGTCGTGTCGATATGAGGTCTATAACAGTTCAAGAAACTACTGGTAACACTTACCAGTATATCTCAGCAACCCTGGCCAGGGATTTCCGGTTATAGCCAATCGAACACAGCGCAACATCAACTCCCTATACCGGGAGAGACGAATCCCCTCCTATCGCTCATTGCCTCCATGTGATTCGGGACTGTACCCAAAAGCCACCGTTTTGCACGCCCTCTTGGACGTGGTAAGGTGGAAATCAAAGCACAGTGGGAATCACACAAGACTCTATGACGATCTCGGGTCTACGGTCTAACCTGTACCAGTGTCACCAGAGAACTGCCATCTGACGTGAGGGATAATACCATCTGGGAGTTCTCGGCGAGTCCGTCCAGTGTACCCAGTCCCCACTGAGCACCCGTATATCATCTCTGATGTCAAACACCAATGGATATGGGATCATCCATCGCCCATCTATATGGGTCGAGAAGGTATACGCTTGTCTACTCTGGTATATCGATGCCCCGTCTCGATACACCCACGACTAGGGACCTTGAAGGATGTACTTATAGACTACCATGTCCACACTGGTATGATCCACATCATAGTGCAGGTAGTCAAGTACACATCCTAAGGGCTTTACCAACATGTAATAGAGAGGCAATCAGTATACACGTTAAGGTAAAGTTCAACCAGATAGCATACTATCATGTCGAGCAAGAAAGTCCTCCCTATATATGTCCAAGCATCCACTACAATATACATCCTGTGTATAGTAATGGCCTCTAGGGCATACATATAACTAACAACATGCAAACTTGGGTGTGTATGCTTAAACCATGTTTAGGTTAATGGTTAGGGTTTTAATTTGTTTTATTTATTTTCTTTATTCATTTTTTGCCCAGAAATGAAATGGTGGCTAACTTTGTTTTTTGCTTTAAGCTTCATGAAGCTTCTTAGCATTATCAACCATTTTGTTTCTTTCCTTGACCTAACCATTCACCTAAATTCTAGTTTAGTCTCTACACTAGTTACACTCACCCATGGTTGCTAAATGATAAGGATCACTTGATTTTCTATTATTGATAATTCACTTTCTTTTCTTTCTTCTTCTTCTTCTTCATGAAGAGAAGAAACCATTGCTAGAAATTTACAAGTGATGAATCCAAGTGAGAAATCCAAATCTAAAGTGAACCCACTTCCTATTTCTTCATCCTCTACCACTTGCCATGTAGTAGAGTGTGTTTTCTTCACAAGTTTTATGACTTAGTGAAGATGGAGCTTGAGTTTGAGTTGCCTCGACGTAGATCATCTTCGGCATCGAAGTCAACGACCTAGCCCGACCATTTCTTCGATGAAACCGACGCTAGAGTCCGGGATTCCGATGATCGCAGCGGAGGGACATCAACACGGAGCTAGAGAAGTGGAGGACCGGATCTACAAAGGTTGTAGTCCCTTTCACTTAGCAATAAAGTTGTTTACTTGCATCTTTCGCCTTACCTCTAGTTAACGATCTAATATAGGGTTCTTTGGCACATGGAATTTTTTGAATTGGACATGGTTGATCAGTTGTAGAACCTCATAAGTGTGCCTAGGAACCCTACAAGTAGATCACCAGGAGATCGAGATTCGGAAAGTAGATACAAAGGATAACACAGCGGTTCCACTCACCAAGGCCCTTCCAAAGCCGCAGCATGAGCAACTTTTTGAGATGTTGGGTATGAGATACGCCAATAACTGGCCTTAGTGCAAGTGGGAGATTGTTAGATATATGTATGCCCTAAAGGCCATTATATGAATAGTGGATGCTTGGACATATATATATATATATATATATATATATATATATGTATATAGATGACTTTCTTGCTCAACATGATAATATGCTATCTGGTTTACTTTATCTTGACATGTAGATTTGATCATGCTTTTATTATTTTGCACATGTTGATAAAGCCAACAAGATATTTGCTTGACTACTGTGATTATGATGCAGATCATACTAGTGGGGCACGTGTAGTTTATAAGCATATCCTTGAACTGTTCCTAGTCGAGGGTGTATCGAGACAGGGCATCGATATTCCAGAGTAAACTAGCGTATACCATTCTTGTCCCATATGATGGGCGATGGATGATCCCATATCCATCTGGTGAGGTGACACCAAAGATTGTATGTGGGTGCTCAGTGGAGACTGGTACACTGAACGGACTCGCCGAGAACTCGTATGTGGTATTATATCTATCGTCGGATAGCTGTTCTCAGGTAACACTTGTACAGGTTAGTCTGTAGACCCGAGATTGTCATAGAGTCTTGTGTGTCCTCCTACTGTAATTTGATCTCCACCCTACCACGGCTCTACTGAGTCGTGCAAACAGGTAGTCTTTGGGTACTGTCTCGAGGCACATGGAGGCGATGAACGATAGGAGGAGTTTCGTCTCTCCCGGTATTAGGAGTTGATGTTGTGCTATGTTCGATTGGCTATAACAGGAAGTCCCTGGCCAGGGCTGCTGAGATTAACTGATAAGTGTTATCAGTAGTTTCTCAATCTGTTATGAGCCATACACCGGCATGAATTATTGTGTTATTGGGGTCGACGATTCCATCCATGGACTCGATATGCAGCATATCTGATGAAGAGACCGGACTGTACGGTAAGTGTTTCCAGTTGGCTCGACGGGAGTTTTGACGGCTTCGCTGGTTTTCTTCTGATCGTTCAATACTCGGGTGGACGTTACGTTTAGCTAACCGCTTGCGGCTTGTAGGTATTTGATATGATCATCACCTACTGCCGGCGTATTGACGAGTCTTAGAGTCCCACAATGAAGTTTCCTAGCTCAGACAAAAAGATGTGGTGTGCATATGAGATATGCGCGTGGACCCGATTAAATACGGTTATGTGATACCATATATTAATCGGGCATTTTCTATTGTTCGCGTCGTATGTGATATGACCGGTTTGCTAAATCATGTGTTGATTTAACAAATGACTTTTAGATTAATTCTTTAATTAAACCATTTTCTATTTTGTATGCATGCATGTATGCACATGATGATGTGCATAGACACATACTTACATACATTGTATCATGGTTGCTGATACAAATTTAGTGGCAATGCAAGACTCATATTGTAGTAATTATATATATTTATCATTTTAAGTTAATGTAAAGATAATCCACTCATGGTCCATTATCCATGAGTGGCTAAACTTTACTTAACTTTTAATGTAAAGATAATCCACCCATGGTTGTAGTGAGAAGGATATAATGTTGATTATTCATTCTCATCTCTATAAAAGGATTCATCTTATCATTATACTTTGAGAGTGAGAGAGAAAACTAAGAGCTCAAGCTTAGCCACCGCCACCATTATCTTCTTCTTCCTCCCTTGATTTTTCTCTTAAGTGAGGTTGATAAAAAGAAAGGGTTTTGATTGTAGAATACAAACCACATCATCATACTACACACATCTAGCCCATTTATCTAATGTGTTTGCTCTACTTCATTCACAAATCAAGTAAAGTAAGGAGCTTTGGGCAAAGAGATTTCGGGTGGATCATCGTGGACTAGGAAGGCTTCCATCGACCCGTTCCAAACTCTCATAGTGCCAAGGAGTCACCATGGGAGGTCTACAAAGGTTGTAATCTCTACCCTTAATGATAGTTTTTCATTTGCATGAGACCCTAATTTCTAGTTATGATTCTTGTTAAGTTCACTTAGCACCTTTAAAAATTTGATTGTGCCATATGTGATGCTTCCAAACCCTTGATGAGGTGCTATGTAAACCCAACACAAGATCGGATAATGGATTTAGTCACCAGCAAGGTTAAAACATTGGTTGCCAAAGCTGAAGCTCAGAAAGAAATTGGCAGTAGTGGGCGTCCATATCCCGCACAGTACAATCTGATCGAGTTCCCGAGCGGCTACGTTATTCCTAAGTTCAGAATATTTGATGGGACGGGAAATGCAAATCAACACGTCGCCCACTTTAAAGCATCGTGCGGAAATACAGGGGGCAATAATGCGCTCATTCTTCGTCAGTTTGTCAACTGCCTGACCGATGTCGCTTTCGACTGGTACGCGAGTATACCAGAAGGGTCCGTCATTACATTTTCCCAAATGGAGTCTCTGTTTCGACAAAGATTCATGAACGTCAGTGACAAAATCTCCATCGCTGACCTCGTGAGAACCAAGCTGGGGAAAAATGAAAGCAACACGGACTTTATCGCCCGATGGTGTAATCTCACGGTAAAGTGTGAACCACCGCTGGAGCAGGACCAGTCCGTCAGCCTTCTCATTGGGAACCTCAGCAATTGGATGGTCCCATTCTTGTGTACAGCAGGCCTCAAGACGTTTTAGGAGCTAACCAAGAAAGTCTAGATGCTGGAACGCTCGAAACAAAAGTCCACCCCAGACTCTCCGAAAGATAATACTTGGAAAAGCAAGAGGGACGACATTCGTAGAAGCGGGAATTCCAGCAATACCAATGTCTTCATTGCATCTGACAATGAAGACAAGCGAAAGGCAGGCGATTCCAAAACCAACCGGCCTCGAATGCCATTGCTGGAAGGAGAAGGGCATTCCTTAGAGGAGAAAAAGAACAAGGTTTACTCTTTCAGATGGGAAAAGGTCCACAAGATATTTAAAGGTGCCTTGAACAACGGTCTACAATTGCCGGAGTCGAAAAGACCTCAAGAAGCAAAAATGACCGACAGTCCCCTGTATTGCCCGTACCACCGAGTAGTGAGCCATGCGATCGAGGATTGCTATATCTTCAAAGACTGGGTCGAGAAGCAGTACAAGACTGGAGAGATCGAGCTGTCCAAGAGTGTGTTAGTGAACAATTAAGTTGTAACCACCAACTTTATACAAACGGAAGCTGAAGCTCCCTAGGAGCAGACAGTCGAACCCGCTGCCCAGAGAAATGAAACTGACTCACCGCAGCCTCCGGGGAGTACGCACATATCTAATAAGACGAAGAAGATGCTAAAGTTACTTCGGAAAGAGTCCAGAATAGAATGGGAAAGGCAGAAGAAGCCCACCATTCCAGCTGCCAATTCGGTTCAATCAGGCTCAAATTCCAAAAAACTCAAGAAGAAGAAAAGTGCAGCTCGACGTGAAAAAGAGTCTGTAGGGAGATCGACCATTTAAAAATATATCGATTCCCTCGAAGACTACGAGCAGAAGGAAAGAACTCTGATTCAATTAAAGGAGTTCCTCCCTATAGAAGCGGCTGAAATTCTGGAGAGTTAGAGGAAGACTCCAATGAAGAGATCCCTATAGTGACCTGCTACGCCATCCATCTTGGCAGTGACTCTGAGGAGGATCTTTGTTTTCCCGAAGAGGACGAGGAGCTTGCCACAAGGGCCAACCAAATCCAGCTCAGAAGCGGCAGGGCTCTACCACCGAATCAGGGCAACGCCCCAAAATGGAAGGAAAAACAAGTGGCTAATGAGGAAGATGACAGAGAACTGGATAATGAAAACTCAAGTACTTCCTCGGTAGACTATAATGTCTTGGCTCATCTCCGATAGCTTCCGTCTCTCCTGAGAATCTACGATGCCTTGGTCCTATCTAAAGAGCTTAGAGATGTTCTCATTCACGCTCTACAAAACCCTGAGCGGTATCAGGCTCGCTTTGCGGAAATTAATATGAAAGAAGCCCAGTACGCTCTGCATGCCGCTGCAGTCACGTTTAAGGATGAAGACTTGCTACTAGGAACAGCTGAGCATAATCGTCCGCTTTACGTGACCGGGCACAGCGACGAAGATCGGATTAATCGCATATTGATTGATCCGGGATCTTCAGTGAACATCATGAACTTGCAGACTCTGAAGAGTTTGTCAATGGACGTCCGACACCTGTCAAGAGAAAGGATTGTCATTCAAGGCTTCAATCAAAACTGCCAGCAAGTTCTGGGGTCTATAGCTCTGCCAATCAAATTTGGGGATCTGCAAACCGAAGCTAAGATAAACGTGATCGATGCTGACACGTCTTATAAAATTCTCTTGGGACAGCCGTGGCTCCATGATTACGGCATCGTTCCGTCAACTCTCCATCAATGCATGAAGTATACTAAAAATAGCGAAGAAAGACGCATTGACGGAGACATCCAGCCGTTCGGTGTGCATGAAGCCCGATATGAAGATTCTTAGTACTTTGTGAACCTCCAAAGTGCTGAGCCACAGCTGACCAAAGACAGAACATCCCCGAAACTCAAAAGCAAGTCTGAGCCAGCTGTCACTTTCAAATACAGAAACCCCTATGTGCATCTGCGTTTCGGCAGTGACACTGATGAGTCCGACACTGGAAGTCCGACCTTCCGTAAAACACGCCCTCATTTCGTTAGCGATACGGACGAATCTGATACTGAAGGCCCATCCGACAGCAAAATCCTCCCTCGTTTTGGCAGCGACACTAAAGAATCAGAAGAAGAGGATCCGTCTTGCAACAGCTGTTCGAATCGGGCTATCGTGCGAACAACGAAGCTACGAGAGACCTTCGAAGTTGCAGAAGGGTCCCTAGCCATCACAAGGGTGCCGGAGCGGATGTGCAAAGAGCTCAATGCATTGTCAGTCTCTACCGTGGACCGGCTGAAACCTTTCTACGTTCCCGAGAGGAATAGTGGACAGAAGGGCATCCTGTTTTATGGGTCAAATCCTGTTGTGCACCCGGACGATTTTTCTGTCGTGTGCCTTCCCTATGAGAGAGGCATAAGAGCCGTCCTCAATCCCAGATACTATGCGCCCGAGATGCGGGAATATTTCAAAAGGTGCGGATGCCGGTTATATCAAACGGAGTCCGAAGCGATGTTTTACGAAGGGCTACGGCATCCGCCTCAGCTCCGAGCACTCATCGATGGACGAATTCTAGATAGACGGGGCATAGGTTTCATTCAACCTGATTCCAAGGCATGTTACATGATCCATGTTGGTGAATCCAGTGAAAGATCAAATGATGACGAGATAGCCGAGCCAGAAGAAGCTCGTCAAGAGCTCAAAGATGGCGGACAAGAAACCTTCGATGAGCTAACTGAGATTGATTTGGGAACGCCCGAAAATACAAGGCCGACCTATATCAGCTCACTCCTATCAGAGGAAATGGAGCAGATAATTTCCATGCTGCATGAGTTCGCCGACTGCTTCACGTGGTCATACAAAGAAATGCCTGGCCTCTCCTCTGAAGTGGCCATGCATAAGCTGGCTATATCTCCTGATGCTAAGCCAATCAAATAAGATCCCCGAAGAATAAGAAGGGAGCTAGAAGAAAATGTCATCGAGGAAACTAAGAAACATATCGAAGCTGGCTTCATCAGAGAAGAGAAATATGCGGACTGGATCGCATGCATAGTCCCAGTGATGAAGAAAAATGGGTAGATCCGAGTTTGTGTTGATTTCAGGGACCTCAACAAGGCATGTCCTAAAGATGACTTCCCGCTAACGGTCATGGAAATGATGGTCGATGACACCACAAATTATGAGCTGTTCACCTTTATGGATGACTCGTCTGGATATAATCAGATCAAGATGTCGCCTGAAGATGAGAAACACACAGCATTTCGAACCCCGATCGGAATATACTGCTACAAAGTGATGCCGTTCGGACTGAAGAATGCAGGTGCTACATATCAAAGGGCAATGACCAATATCTTTGATGACCTAATCCATAAAGTCGTCAAATACTATGTTGATGATCTGGTCGTCAAGACTAAAGCCAAGGCCGACCACATCCAAGATCTTAGGACCGTTCTCACCAGATTGAGGGAATACGATTTGAAGATGAATCCTCTGAAGTGCGCTTTTGGCGTGTCATCGGGAAAATTCCTGGGCTTTATAGTCCGACATCGGGGGATCAAAGTCGACCCATCAAAGATAAAGGCCATCATGGAGATGCCCCCTCCAAAGAGTCTGACACAGCTAAGATCTTTTCAAAGCAAGCTTGCTTATATACGAAGGTTTATCTCAAATTTATCAGGGAGATGTAGGCCCTTCTCAAAGATCATGAAGAAAGGATCTCCTTTTGTCTGGGATGCCGAATGTCAAGAAGCGTTCGAAAGCATCAAACAATACTTGTTGCACCCTCCAGTGCTGGCCGCTTCCATTCTAAATAAACCGCTGATTCTCTACACTGCCGCGCTAGATAAATCACTCGGTGCGCTCCTTGCCCAGAACAACGAGGAGGGAAAAGAAAATCCCTCTACTACCTCAGTTGAACTCTTGTCGGGGAGGAACACAACTATTCCCCGATAGAAAAGCAATGTCTGGCTCTGACATTCGCTGTGAAGAAGCTGAGGCACTATCTGCTTGCTCATCGGGTTATGCTGATCTCCAAGGTCGACCCGCTAAAACACTTAATGACCAAAGTAAGCCTCGCCGGCAGGGTGGCAAGATGGGCTGTCATGCTGCTTGAGTTTGTGTTAGTTATATGTATGCCCTAGAGGCCATTATTGTACATAGGATGTATATTGTAGTGGATGCTTGGACATATATAGGGAGGACTTTCTTGCTCGACATGATAGTATGCTATCTGGTTACTCTTTACCTTAACGTGCATACTGGATGTCTCTCTGTTACATGTTGGTAAAGCCCTTAAGATGAGTACTTGACTACCTGGACTATGATGCGAATCATACTAGTGGGGACATGGTAGTCCATAAGTACATCCTTCAAGGTCCCTAGTCATGGGTGTATCAAGATGGGGCATCGATATACCAGAGTAGACTAGCGTATACCTTCTCGACTCATACAGATGGATGATGGATGATCCCATATCCATTGGTGTTTGACATCAGAGATGATATATGGGTGCTCAGTGGAGACTGGGTACACTGGACGGACTCGCCGAGAACTCCCAGATGGTATTATACCTCACGTCAGATGGCAGTTCTCTGGTGACACTGGTACAGGTTAGTCTGTAGACCCGAGATCGTCATAGAGTCTTGTGTGATTCCAACTGTGCTTTGATTTCCACCTTACCACGTCCAAGAGGGCGTGCAAAACGGTGGCTTTTGGGTACAGTCCCGAATCACATGGAGGCAATGAGCGATAGGAGGGGATTCGTCTCTCCCGGTATAGGGAGTTGATGTTGCGCTGTGTTCGATTGGCTATAACCGGAAATCCCTAGCCAGAGTTGCTGAGATTTACTGGTAAGTGTTATCAGTAGTTTCTCGAACTGTTATAGACCTCATATCGACACGACTTATCGAGTTATTGGGGTCTGATGTTTACCACCCCTAGGCGACATATGCGACATATCAGACGATCAGACCGGACTGTACGGTAAGTGTTACTGGTTGGATTCACAGGAGTATGAGCGGGCTTGCTCGTCGATCTTCTGATCGCTCAATACCCGGGTGGCTGTTACGTTTAGCAGACCGCTTGCGGCTTGTGGGTGTTTGATATGATCATCACCTGCTGCCGGCGTATTGACGAGTCTTTAGAGTCCTACACAGAGGTGTCCTGGCTCAAGCAAAACGAAATAGGAGCGCATATGAGATATGTGCGGGACCGAGAATAATGCGTGTATGTGATACCGTATTCAATTCTCACGATGAATGTATCGAATGGTTGTATGCGATATAACCTAGTTATCGATTCAAGGATTGATTCGATAAGCCGATACAATGGATATTAGTCGGTTATATGAGATATGACCGGATCGTTAAATCAAGTGTTGATTTAATGATTTAATGCATAATTATATATTTGATATATTACTTTGCATTAACTAGTATTGGTTCACTTTAAATGAATTTTCTCACTTGATGTGCACATTGTATATGTGATATACATTTGTACACTAGTTTGTATCATGTTTGATGATACATGCTAACTTGGGTTTGTGTAAAGAATTAAACCATGGTTATTAAATGGTTAGGGTTTTGTTTTTCTTATCTATTCATTTATTTATTTATTTATTCTTTTTGGAAGGATAAATAAAGTGGTGACTCATTTTGTTTCTTTCTTGATACTTCTTGAAGTGTTGAAAGTCAAAGCCATTTTGTTTCTTTCCTAAACCCTAACCCTTTAACTTAACCCTAGTTCATTCTCTACACTTGACCATGGTTGGATTATGATAAGTATTCATTTATTTTCTATTTGCTAATAACTTATCATAATATATCTTGTTCTTCTTCTTCTTCAAGAAGAAAAGCTTGCAACCATCAATGGTGACTTGATGAAATGAGTGAGAAATCCAATTCTAAAGTGAACCCACTTCCTATTTCTTCATCCTCTACCTCTTGCCAAGTAGTATAGGGTGTTTTCTTCACAAGTTTCATGACTTGGTGAAGTTGGAGCTTGATCTTGTGATGCCTCAACGTAGATCATCTTCGGCATCGTAGTCGATGACCTAGCCCGCCCTTTCTCCGATGAAGCCGATGCTAGAGCCCGGGATCCGATGATCGCAGCGAGGAGACATCATCACGGAGCTATGGAGGTGGAGCACCGGATCTACAAAGGTTGTATTTCCGTTCACTTCTTAGTTAAGTAGTTAACTAGTTGCTAGTTTCGCCTAAAATTCTAGTCAACGATCGCATTAGGGTTTCTCAGCACTTGTAAAATTTGAAATTGGCATGGTTGATGCCTTGTGAGACCTCATTAGCGTGCCTAGGAACCCTACAGTGGTATCAGAGCCTAGCTAGCTCCTTAGGCGAAGTCTAGACGACGTTTGAAATCCGAACGAACATCGAAACCCTATTTTTTCATGCTCTCTGGACTTTTTTCAAAAACTGGCTTTTTTCCAGATTAAAAATGCTTAAAAAATTCAGCAGGAAATTCTAAGAATTATGGTGCAAAATTTACTAAGTGATGCTTCTAAAGTGCGGCGGAACCGCGGCAGAAGCTTAGCTTCTGCGGCGGTTCCTCGGCCACA
Source organism: Agapanthus africanus (assembly GCA_030015575.1). NCBI lineage: Eukaryota > Viridiplantae > Streptophyta > Magnoliopsida > Asparagales > Amaryllidaceae > Agapanthus > Agapanthus africanus. The sequence continues at coordinate 265,238,848 of JASDDO010000016.1, read as the reverse complement.
TTATGATATCACTCTTCAATATTTGCACAGTAACTCCTAGATTTTGGTTCTGGATTTTCTGGGAATTTTTAATATTTATTCAAGAGTTGAATATTCTGGGGTATTTTGGTGCTTCGTTGATTCGATCGGAAATTTCAAACTTTGTCTATGTGGCATTCCGGATATTTAGAATATGTTAAAAAATTCGACCGGATATAAATACCCAATTTTTCCCCTGCCGGAAAATTTCCAAGTGTTGGATTTTTCCGTGGTTTAAAGACGTTCTAAGTAGTGCAAGTAACGCGATGGACCCTCTAGAAGACAACAAACCTTAACTCGATTATGTGACCGTCTTGAACTGCCCTTTGAACCTTAGGGTTTGGGGCAGTACGGCGTGCCACATGTGAGGCGTTGGCTTGACCCTTCTACGGCTGGACCGTTGGTACTGAGGCACGAAGTGAATGTTTTTAAACTTATTTCATGTGTTGAGCTGTTTCGGGAAAACTTGGGTGTTCGATTGTTCGATCGAAAAGTTTAACATTTTCTATTTATCTGGAATGTGATACAATAATTGGAATTCACAAACAGTTATGCGATAACTGATTTGAATGTTATAAACATAGCACTTTAGTCTCATTTGATCGGTTGCCACGGAATTTTGATGTGATCAAAAGTCCGTCGCAATCACGTAGTGTACACGGATACTCGCCGGGTAAACTTAATAGACAGCCTCACTTCATAGCCCCGACCAAGTGACTGTAGGAGAACCCCGTCGCCGAAAGCATCCGTCCGGGTGCTCGCGGCAGCGGTGTTCCGCCTTGGTGCACTTCGTCGATGGTATCAGGGGTGCGGTCGTCTACTAAAGTTTGCGACGAGCATTCGATCAGGATGTCGGGAATCTTGTTGAATTGCCCGACTTGATATTGAAAAGAGTTTTCGATAATGAGACTAAAATGCGGGATTTATAATTGTTAGGCATGCTATGTCTAAGGAATTCATTTGATTAGGCATGCGATGTCTAAAGAGTTTGCGGATTCCAACTGTTGTAGTTTTACACTTTCTTTTCTGTGACCGTAAGTGTAATATGTTATATCGCCGGTTTCGTTGCTATATGCCAACGACAATTGGGATACGCATGTTTACTTACGTTGATGACATGTGATGTTATATGTTGCTGGATATATTATATTGGATCGTCGTGTTTGAATAGCCGGGGTTTTTTATGTGAGATGAGTGTTTTTCCTTTTCATTCATGTAAAAACTTGTATGTAATATTCTTTTATTGGGGCACTTCCAGGTTGCGGAAGTTGTCACCTTTGTTGTATATTATTTACTTTTCCGCACTAGGATAGACCCAAGGAGGGGGCACAAGTAACCGGGTTCTGGAGTCCAGTGGGAGACCAACTCGAGGAGTCGAGTCCGGGTCTCCTAATTCTAGAATTGGTAGGGTTGCTTGCCGCTTTCGTAGGGGTCTAGGGGTGTAGGTTTGGCTATTCATCGCGACCGTGGAATCCGTGTTTTATACTGGCTCGTATTGAAAACACGGACGTCCTAGTATATCCAATATTTCATATGATTCTTCTGCTGCGATATCTGTGATGTGATCATGTGATGTTCTGTGATAGATACAGTATATAGTATATATGATATATTATATAGGCGTTACTTATGTTTTACACCCGCGCTAGCCCTACCCTGCTCTGCCGTTAGTTACCTAACCTAACGGTGCACGAGAGGACATCGAGGCGAATGCGGATGGCATAAGTATACGTCGTATTTATCTGTGATGATTAGGTACTTAAATGATGGGACTTCATTAATATGATTAATGAAAGAAAAGAAACCTAAGATGTTGTGGAATCGAATTTCTAAATAAAACAGGTAGCTGCAGTTCTTGCTTTGCATCGCGGTGTTCCTTGTAGAACATCCTGCACCTTATTCGATAAGGAAAGGACCGAGATCCCTTCACCGGGAGTGACTCCTTTAGCAATAACTGGCAGATGCTACAACCCTCGGTTTGTCTTTTGATTGCTTCTATAGTTTCTGCTTTGCACAGGGATATATATGATATATCCCGCACCTCATTCGACGAGGAAAAGACCGACGATCCCTTCACCGGGAGTGACTCCTTTAGCAAAACTAGAAAAGCCTAAAAAACACTCCATTTCAAAATTCATTCGATCCTACAACGATATCAAGTTCATTACGCAATAGGTTTTCAGAAAAACCTGTCGTAGCCCTCCGTCATTTCAGATAAGTCCTGCTTAGTATTCGTGCTGCGTTTGTTGACCTTGTCAAGGCACAGTGTGCGGTAGCTAACCAGTATTTATCTGCTTATGCATATGATGCAGATTGGGTTAGGGTAGTCGTGCGGCCTTGTTGACCTTGTCAAGGGTCGTGTGGGTGGGTTTGATTCAATCAAGAAATGACGGGTTGAACTTGACTTGCGGTCTATGGTTTGTTGATCTTGTCAAGGTCATAGATCGTTCGGGGCAAAATTATCGGGAATTTCAAGTGTTGAAATTTGCAATGAGATTGCATACCTTCTATGAGATAGTTGGATCCTGATACCCGCTGCGAGTAAGAGTTACTCCTGGGAGAGTTTTACACATTACAATTAGCCGATCAAGTAGGTGTGTAGAAAGATGTCAACGGGGTTACGCCTCTGGGAAAACGAGGTTTACATTAATTAGGTTCGTGCAAAAGCACGGGGGACCTCCCTCAAAGTACCGACACTGGCCTGGCTGAAAGATTGGCGAACTTGTAGTGTGTAATTAATCCCGTCTAGTCTTTCCTTTTAGGGTTTGAAGGAAGATTTGATAAAAATAGTGGGAGCCATCCTGATTAGATAAAATAATAACCAATCTATTCTTGCAAGAGCGCACGCTGAGTGTTTTCTTCTCTATCTCTCCAGGTAGCGACCATATCACGCCTTAATCAAGATAATAATACGGATATATTGACCGAACCCGTTTATTATACTGAGCTGGGGAACATTGGTCCCGCTCCAACTTATAATTGTTATAAGACAGAGCAGGAAATTGGGGAATACCAAGATTCCCATGCCGTCCAAACGAAGAAAGTGTATATGATGCATCTTCTTCGGGTGTGTTCGTTACACAGAACTGTTTCTCAATATCCTTTACGTCCTGGGTATATGATACCGATAGGTAGAGAACTGAGAACGGGTGATAAGTTTCATGAGGCAGAAAACGGTGCAAGTGATGCAGCCAGGTCTGTTGGTCACTGTCACCCTGTATTACCTGAATACATTGATTCTGAACAAATGTTATTAGATACCGAACCTGATATACAAAATCATATCTGTCTCTTTATTAGTAAAGAAACGATATAATTTTGTATTGTTGGATAATGTTTTGAACATTTCCTAAATCAAAAGTTGATCGGTTCAGGCACGTTATCAAAAAGCATTGACGTTCTAAATCAAACTACAGTTCTTAGAATATGGAACACACACAAGAGGAAGAGTTCAGAAATGAACGGATCCTTCTTGAGGTATTGTAGACTAGGTCATATCAATGCGACCTGACTAGCTGGAGTTACATAAAAATGCATATTTAAATTAGTTTGAATTTACATCTTGTGAAACTCGCCAGTCATGTCACAAAGATAAGATGACCATAGCTCTGTTTATTGGAAACAGAGAAAAAGTTAGTGAAATTTTAGGATGATACATGTTGATGTATGTAGGTCCCCTGTCTACACATGCCAAGGCCGGTTCTTTGTACTTCATTACATTCTCTGATAATCTCTCAAGATTCAGACATATGTTCCTGTTGAAACACAAGTCCGAACCTTTTGAGATATTCACAGAATATGATTTAGAAGTAGAGAACCAAAATACGGGTATAAGTATTATGTCCTTTGATGAGATCAAGGAGGAGAATACTTGAGCATGGAATTCTTGGACTTTTCTTAAGAAGAATGAGATTCTCTCTCAGTATTACTCCTCTGAATACACCACATCACAACGGTGTATCAGGGCGGAGCAATAACACCCTATATGATATGGTGTGCTCTATGATGAGTACTACTGAGTTACCTATTTCCTTTGGGAGTTATGCACTTATGAAGTTGCATACCTATTGAATATGGTTCAAATCAAATCAGTTTCCCACCACTTCATATGTGATATGGAAAGGGAAGAGCCTATATCTTAAGTTAGTTAAGATTTGGGGTTGTCCAGCCTATGTCTGAAAAGAAAAATCCGGACAAGCTCAAGGCAAGATCTGTTATGTAGAACTGGAAATGTTCCAGCTATACAAACTGCAGCTGATGATTTGACAGAACCAAAGGATTCAATAGTTTCCAACGAACCTCAGCCTCTCCGCCGATCTAGTAGGGTTCCTCACCCACCTGAGAGATACTTCGGTTTCTCTATGACAGTGGGAGCGAGGAATGCATCATGAGATGATGACCCAACTACTTTCGAGCTGGCCATCAAGAGTGGGACTCTGTAAGAATGGCTGGATGCTTAGCGATCTGAGATGGAATCCTTATACACCAACAAAGTATGGACTTTAGTTGCATATCTGAAGGGTTAAATCCCCATCAGGAGCAAGTATATCTTGAGAAGATTACTTGGTGTACATGGAAAAGTTGAGACTTTCAAAGCTAGACTTGTTAAAGGTTTGCATCATTGACCAGGTATGGATTATGTTGAAACCTTTTCTAAGGATCTATGCTTAAGTCCATCCAGATCCTACTTGCACTACTACAAATAAGGGTTGCCCCTACGGATTTATCGGTAGGGGCAACCCACTGCCCCTACGGATATATACGTAGGGGCGAAAAAAGACCCCGTAGGTGCAAAGGCCGCCGGTGCAAGTTGAGGCCCTGAACTTGCCCCTACGGACAAATTCAAGCCCCTACGGATATATCGGTAGGTGTTATAGCCCCTACGGAGTACCCCGTAGGGGTAATAAAATCATATATGTAATTTTTTTTTTGAATATATTGTATATACCTACGGATATATCCGTAGGTCCATTTTCTACCTCTACGGATACCTCCGTAGGGGATATAAAGTAGCCCCTACGGATACGTCCGTAGGGGCCATTCCCAACACCCTGCACTGAGATCGGGGGGAAAAATATCAGGAAACCTGATATTTTGCCCCTACGGATAAATTCGTAGGGGATAAATAATTGCCCCTACGGACATATCCTTAGGGGCTCTACCAACACCCTGCACTGATATCAGGTGGGAAAATATCAGGTTTCCTGATAGTTTGCCCCTACGGATAACACCGTATGGGCAACGTATGTACCTGCGGCTTAATCCGTAGGTACATATTGTCTGTATTTTTTTTTTAAAAATGGGCTGCTAGATCTTTTCCCGCCCTGTGCACAATACTATATACATCAATCAAATCATATATTGCAGTATTCATAATCACATCTCACGCATATATATAATGTACAAAAGAAACCCAAAAACTGAATATGATATAAATACAAACCAATATCAATATCATTTCAAAATGTAGTACAATGTGATATAAATACATGTTTCAAAAAATAAGAACCAAAAAGCTACCCTAGTTCGGTCCAGCTCCACCTCCGAATAACGTTAGAATAACGCGCGCCTGCTCATCGGTCAATACACTCTGCAATGCTGCATATAAGGGAGTCTGAGCGGCATGTGGAGCTGGAGATGTGGTCTGCGCAGCCGCCGTCGAGGTAGTCGCTTGCGGAGCCGCGGCTGCGGGAGTCTGAGTGGGCGGTGGAGCTACAGGAGCTGTCTGCGGAACCGCAGCCGATGTAGTGGCTTGCGGAGCCGCAGCCGAAGGAGATGCATGTGGAGGCTCGGCCGATCTACCCTGTCGCGTCTGGACATAACGTGTGTAAGAAGCGTGTAAGAACTGTGTATTATTCGAATTCGTTTCATTATTAAGTTATTTCGAAACCCTGTTTGGATATCTAGTTTGGAAAAGCGTTGTTTATTTTAATTACATATGTATGTATGATTAATCAAACTTAAGTCTAAAACCAAATAAGCTCAAGCTACGTACTAATTATGGATATGTTGATATGTATATAATATGAAATGATATTTTACTATAAAGTAGTATACATACCAGCATCTCCTTCAACTCCTGAACAGTGGCCCTCAAGCTATCCAGTTCCTGATGGACTTGCCGGCCACTGGAGACGGAGGAAGTAACCGCCGGGGTGGAGTCCAACCTCATATGGGCCCTGCTAGGGCCCAATCCCCGGCTTCTCTCCCAACCTCCGTGGTGCCCTCCGTGTGCGGCGTCCAGAACTGGGGTCAGCAGCCTCGGATCGTTCTGTCCGGTAAAATCGATCCCCGAGGCCTGGGCCTGCTCAACCACCCGCTCCTACACCCACATTAAGCAGTAAAGTATAAGTATAAAATTTAAACTTGAACCTTCCAAAACTAAAATTTCAAATTTGGGTAGAAAAAATATTAACACTTACACAGTACTCCTGGGTAGCGACGTCGGGACATCGAAGCTCGCCCGTGGCGGGATCTGTCGAGGTGCCGTGGACGGCAAGATATGCGGACAACACGCTCGGTGTACCACCTGACGCCACGGTCCGAGATGTCTGCAATATTAGAAAGTAACTCTTAATATTAGAAATATTAGAGAATAACTCTTAATATTGCAGAATATTAGAGAATAACTCTTAATTTACCGATAACTCCATGGCTCGAGTAATGTTCCTCGAGCCACCTGTGTAAGTGGGGCGACCCCTCTTCGCCGACTTCCTGTTCTCCGTATTCTGAGCGGCCTGTTTCTGCACAACGCATTAACATTTAGTTTTCTAATTAAGAAACACAAAGAAATAAATTATATCATAAATAATGAATTAAATTTAAAATGCATACTTGTTTGCGTTCGGAGTCGAAATAAGCACACAATAGAGGCCATGTCTCTATGTCGACTCTCGCAAACGCCGGAGTAGATAGGAGGGCCGCTCTCTCTGCCTCGGGGGTCGCTATCCACAGGGAGTAGCAGTCGGCCTTCAGCTCATTCCTGTTGTATCGGACCTTGGCCTGCATGTTCTTCATCAGGCCATTGTACAGAGTATGAAGGTCGAGCACCCTCCCCGAGTGATCAGGGTCGGCTACAGGCTGAAAATCGTAATCCAACTGAAAATACAAAAAAAAACATTGTTATTAGATTGCAAGTGTTAATAATAAATATATTGGATAGATCAAATGAAAATATATATTAATACATACCCGAGCCTGATCAAAGAAGAGGGCGAATGAGCGCTGGTGCTGCTCGCCCCACTCAACGTGAAGTGGATAGTTCTTCACGATCCGGCTCTCGTCCCCCAAATACCGGCCGAACCTCTCGGCATGAGGACCGGTATAGCGATAGTCAAGGGTAAAAAATCGGGGGAATGCTGCCTCCCCCCTAGCTCTATCAGGCCTCAGCCTATGGGACTGATTCGGGCCTCGAGTCCCCCTCTGGGGATGGAGAGGCCCTGCGTCTGCACGAAATATCAAGACAATCAATAATAAGACAAAGTTGTATTAAGAAATCAAGGTTAAACAAAAATTCAAGTGTGATATATACCTCCGGTGATTAGCGCACGAGCCTGGGCCCGAGCAGCAGCACGAGCGGGACGATAGTTCCTCCGGTGAGGAACAACCGGGGTCCCGGACCCGGACGCATCCCCTCCAATTATAAAATAAATATCGACGCTAAATCTCCATGAAGTTCATATTTATTCTATATAGCATATGTAAAATAAATAAATATTTTAAATTTATTCATACTAACCTGCAGACGATGCGGAGGGTATGGAAGCGGCAGGAGTGGCCCCTGTGGAAGGCGTGGACGCACCACCTATAATTAGACAATTAAAAATATATTTTATAAGTAATTGCAAAAAGAATGTGTAGATCAATAATATAACGTTCTAAATCAATATGCATGAACTATAGGACATATAAACATACCCGCAGGTGCGGTGGTGTCACCACCTACAGCTAGACAATAATAAAAATTGCTAAGTAAGAGCAAAAGGAATGTGTATATTTATGATATAGCATTATAAATCAATATACATACACTATATGATATATAAACATACCTGGAGGAGCGGGGGTGGCCTCTGTCCCAGATGTGGACGCATCACCAACAACTAGACAATTAAAAATAGATTTTATAAGTAATTGCAAAAAGAATGTGTAGATCAATAATATAACGTTCTAAATCAATATGCATGCACTATAGGACATATAAACATACCCGCAGGTGCGGTGGTGTCACCACCTACAGCTAGACAATAATAAAAATTGCTAAGTAAGAGCAAAAGGAATGTGTATATTTATGATATAGCATTCTAAATCAATATACATACACTATATGATATATAAACATACCTGGAGGAGCGGGGGTGGCCTCTGTCCCAGATGTGGACGCATCACCAACAACTAGACAATCAAACATTGACAATATAAGTAATTTTGACATAAACAGGCATGAATATCTGTAATATTAAATTGAAAATGGATATGCGTGCAGTATACCTGGATGTGTGGCAAAATCCACACGGAAGGAGGCATCCGAAGGGGTCTCCGATCTGGGTGCAAGACCGGCCCTCTGAAGCTCCCTACGGAGCTCTCCGGGCGGCAGAACCGCTCTGCCTCTGCCGCGGCTGGAGCTCCTGCCGCCCCTCGCTGCTCCCGACATCGTCATCAAATCTAGATAAACGGTTCGTAGACGCATTAGACAATCATTAAAAGTATTGACTATATATGATCTAGAGCGTAAAATGTGAAGTAATAATATAACATTACTGATAACCTTTTTCGTTTCGTGGGCGCATCATACATATCTACTTGGATTTCATCGTCGATGTCATTTCTAACCCACGTAACATCATGATCGGTCGAAGACAACCCGTCCTTCGAAACAGACGGTCGGAGCACTTTAAGCCTTCTTTCTTCTTCGTCCTCATCGCTGTCCTCGTATTCTGGGACATCGTAGACATCTCTAGGTTTCCATCGGCATACAACACTCCACCCCGGATGCTTCAAACACTGTGAGTAGTATACTTGGAACGCTTGGTTCGGAAAGATAAACGGATCGTCCTGACCGTAAAATCGAAATGTGTTCACACTGGTCAATCCATATTCATCTTTCCAAGTCCCAAGACTGCTTCTCCACCTTTCTGTATCGGTTCGCGGATCGTACCAAGTACAGTGGAATATATAAAAGGGTTCTGATCGTCCGGGATAGTGGATGCCGAGTATACAATTTAAGTACCCATAGTAAATCACACCGTCCGATCCTACCGTCGCAATACCACTATTCTGAGTGATTCTAGATGTTTCTATGTCCTTAACTTCGAATTTGTATCCAAGGACATCAAATCCTTTGTAATGTGCAACCTCCATACTAGGAAATTGAGCTAAACATCTTGAATCACTCTCAAATGATGCAGACAAGTTCGGATCGTGGATCTAACAAAACAAATTTTACGATAAATACATAACGATACAAGTTTAGATTAAAACTGATAGCAATAAAATGTAATTCGAATAACTTACATGCTCTGTGACCCAATCACAAAAATTATCCTGATGGTATTTTTCCAAACGCTCTTCGTTCCAATCAGGATGCCCCTCACGTACCTCGTTAAAATGAGTTCTGTTTTCGACAAATAATTGTGACATTAATATTATGTCATTTCATACACACACAAACACAGATATAACAATTAATCCAAAAGAACTTACTCTCTAATTTGTTCAAGACATACGCAATTAAGCAAGATAAACCGGTATATCTTGTTGATAAACATAGTGTCTACCCTCTTATACTCGGCTTTACCATATGGCCCGTCTTGAATTCTTCGTGGTCGGTTAAGCCTTGTCTCAATGTTCTCGTCCAGATAGCGGGAACAAAATGTGTTTGCTTCATCAAGAAGATAACCTTGCATGATAGAACCCTCTGGTCGATTTTTATTGCGTATATACTTCTTAAGAGTGTAAAGGTACCTAATGAGAATATGTTGAATAAATAAACACGGGCATACATGACAAAAATAAATTTATAAATTGCGCGAAACGAAAAATTACACGTACCTCTCGACGGGATACATCCATCGATATTGTACCGGTCCGACTAACTTCGCCTCAGTTGCAAGATGAACCGTCAAGTGTATTATGATATCGAAGAATGACGGTGGGAAAATACGCTCAAACTTGCAAAGTATCAACGCAATAGAATTTTCTAGTTTATCCAGCGTCGCAACCTCCAGCGCTTTAGCACACAACTCCCTGAAAAAACAACATAGGTCGTTGATTACTAGACCAACCGAGTCGGGGAGAGAAGTCCTGAGGGCTAATGGAAGAAGGTGCTCCAAGATAACATGGTGGTCATGACTTTTCAGCCCATCGATCTTGCCCTTCACAATTTTTATTTTCTTGCTGAATGATCCTGAGAAACCTGTGGGGACTTTAAAATCATGCAACACCTGCAGGAATCTTTTCTTCTCCGGTTGTGACATATGATAAGCGGCATTGGGAAGTACAAACTTGCCCGGTTTACCCGCTACCGGTTTAGGGTGCAGTTCACTTCTTATTCCCCACTCTTGTAGATCCATCCGGGCATTTATGTTGTCTTTCGATTTCCCGTCTTTACACAGAAGCAAGTTAAGTATGTGCTCTGATACTCCCTTCTCTATATGCATGACGTCCAGACAATGACGCACTGAATTTGTAGACCAGTACGGAAGCTCGAAGAAAATGCTTAACTTGTTCCAATATTGTGGTTTGACCTGTCTCGTCGGATCCATCCCGAAGGTCACGTTATTGTAACCATCCCATTTAGCAGTCACGTCCTCTCCGGACAATGGGGATGGAGGCCCAAGAAGCTCCTGATGACCATCAAAATGAACCGTGTCTAACCTATAGGGGTGGTCTGGAGGCAGAAAACGTCGATGGCCGCAATAACAAACCTTCCTGCTAAAATTAAAAAATTTTGATGTTGTGTGTTCATGGCAATGAGGACATGCTTTGTGACCATGTACGGACCAACCTGAAAGCATTCCATACGCAGGAAAGTCATTAATTGTCCACATTAAAGCCGCACGCAGTATGAAGGTTGTATTTGTGTTTGAATCATATGTCTCTACACCATCAATGAACAAAGTTTTCAGCTCCTCAATCAGAGGTCGGAGATAGACGTCGATATTGTTCCCCGATGAGTTTGGTCCGTCGATAAGAAGAGGCATCATAAAGTATGATTGGTCCATAGCCAACCAAGGCGACAGATTATAAATTATCATTACAACGGGCCATGTACTGTGACATCCAGCCATATAGTTGAATGGGCAGAAGCCATCGGCAGCCAGTCCGAGCCGGACATTGCGGGGATCGCTACTGAATATTGCGTGCCTCCTATCGAAATCCTTCCATGCCGGTGAATCTCTTGGATGGCTCATTTTTCCATTTTCGCTTGGAGGAGCACGGTGATGCCAAATCATTGCCTCGGCTATTTTCTTGCACCTGAATAGCCTCTGTAGCCTCTGTGTTATGGGAAAATATCGTGCTATCTTCACAGGTATATCAGGCTTCTTATCAGAATCTTTCGGCTTATACCTGGCCTCTCCGCATGTTGGACACTCTTTCAAATCTAAATTCTCTTTCCGGTACAACACGCAATTTTTAGGACATGCTTGAATCTTCTCGCACTTTAGACCCAAATCAGACATCATTTTCTGGGCTTCGTACCAGCTTTCGGGCACATTATTTCCCGGAGGCATAGAATCTTTCAAGAACGAAAGAAGCATTGTGAATGACTTGTTGCTCCATCCATTTAGGCACTTAATTTGGAAAAGTTGGACGAACCATGAGAGGGTGGAATACTTCGCATTCTCATAAATTGGTTTCCTAGCATCATTCATGAAATTTTCATATTTATCCGCACGCGGTCCTTGACCGGAAGGAATGTCATCTTCGGTACGAATAGATTCACCTAGGGCAGCCTCTACCATATCCTCCATTTCTTCTGATGGAAATAAATTTCCGTATCCTGCCGTATTACCGAATTCTTCTTCTTCTCCTGCCGCATTATCATGTTCTCCTTCTTCTACCACAGTACTGCATTCTTCTCCTTCCCCGTGATATTTCCAAATTGAATAAAGTCTAGTAAACCCATGTTTTACAATATGAAGCTCTGCCAATTCTACCTTCTGCCAGTACTTATTGCCACATCTATCGCACGGACAGAGAATCTTCTCTATTATGTGCTCGTGCAAATTCAAGGAAAGCAGCAACTCCTGCGACAAACTTAGGTTGCATACGTTGTTTCCAATCCACATACATCCAGTCCTTAACTCTGACGTACTCATGGGCCATGTTAGACTGAATAACATATAAATTGTAGGTTATGCTGACTATATTGATAAATATAAGAACGGGATAGTTACTGACAAAGGAGAAAATCCATGTATATGCTTTGTGTGTGCGTTTGTCGTTGAAAAGAATAAATTATCGCACGTTATGTTGACCGATAGACGGGGACTAAGTGGCGCTTTTAGTTTCATATATGGGTATCGATGGGAATATGAAGGTTTCATATTATCATATATTGGTTTTAACCCGAACATCTCGAATCGCTCTCTGATTATGCGTTTGTATGTATGTGTTCCGGCTGTCGGGGGTAGGCTTCTATCCCATTAAGAATGTATAGAGCGAACGCCCATCACTTGTGCTTTCAACCGTTTCGAGTAAATTTCGGCAGCACCTCCCCGCTGTTCTCCGAGTACACTGTAATAGAATAGATAATCATTTCAAAGCTGTGAAACAACGTTGAAATGAACATCTAATCTATTTTTGTACACGGAGAACCAGCGGAAAGGTACCGACGAAATATCTCGAAACGGATGAAAACACAAGTGAATGAAGGCGTTTGCTTTATACATTCTTAACTTGTCCACACGGGACAAATCTATGGGTTACCATACGATTGAATTTTCTCGTCGCGTAGACTATACGACGGTTGTTAGTATCGAGCTATACTGTCCGATATTTAACAACCTTCGTATAGTTCTTGGTCACGACAAGCATCGCACGTATGTTAACCGATAGACGGGGACTAAGTGGCGCTTTTAGTTTCATATACGGGTATCGATGGGAATATGAAGGTTTCATATCATCATCGAGTATCATATATTGGTTTTAACCCGAACATCTCGAGTCGCTCTCTAATTATGCGTTTGTATGTATGTGTTCCAGCTGTCGGGGGTAGGCTTCTATCCCATTAAGAATGTATAGAGCGAATGCCCATCACTTGTGCTTTCAACCGTTTCGAGTAAATTTCGGCAGCACCTCCCCGCTGTTCTCCGAGTACACTGTAATAGAATAGATAATCATTTCAAAGCTGTGAAACAACGTTGAAATGAACATCTAATCTATCTTTGTACACGGAGAACCAGCGGAAAGGTACCGATGAAATATCTCGAAACGGATGAAAATACAAGTGAATGAAGGCGTTTGCTTTATACATTCTTAACTTGTCCACACGGGACAAATCTATGGGTTACCATACGATTGAATTTTCTCGTCGCGTAGACTATACGACGGTTGTTAGTATCGAGCTATACTATCCGATATTTAACAACCTTCGTATAGTTCTAGGTCACGACGAGCATCGTACGTATGTTAACCGATAGACGGGGACTAAGTGGCGCTTTTAGTTTCATATACAGGTATCGATGGGAATATGAAGGTTTCATATCATCATCGAGTATCATATATTGGTTTCATATTATTTATAGTTTACTTTATTTTATTTAATATATATAATTAAATATATTGATAAATAATATTTGCAACAGAGAATCAAATTACCGAAATGCCCCATTTCATCTCCAAAGCTATTTATTTCCCCCAAATTAAAACCCCTCCAAAATCCCAAAAGAACCTTATCTATCTATATCAAAAAATTGAAGCAGCAAGCAGTGCCATTTCCTTCTCTTCTCCCAAAACCCAGCTCGCCTTCAATCTCTCCAACTTATCCTAACCCCAACCCAGCCCCAGCCGAACCCCAACCCAACACCAAACCCTAACCCGGCCTAACCCTAACTCCAACCCAGCCCCAGCCGAACCCCAACCCCAACACCAAACCCCAACCGAAACCCTAACCCTAACCCTAACACATCACCAGTCGTCGAACCCCAACCGCCGATCGAACCCGTACCCTAACCCTAATCCTAACCCTAACCACAACCGATACCTAATCCTAACCCTCATTGATCGCTACCCTAACATCATTATAATAATGTTTAACTAATTACCTGTAGGCGACGACGGAGACGCAATCGGCGACGACAAGGGCGGTGGCGACAACGAGAACGGAGCACGGTGGCGACCACGAGATCACTGCGCAGGTGTGGCGACGACGATTCGGCTTGGATTCGGTGACGACGAGATCACTGCGGCGGCGGCGACGACGATCTCGATTTGGGAAAATTTGGTTTCGCGCGAGAATAGGAAAAAGAAATAATCAGCGTAGGGATCGATCTCTTAAATCCCTATTTATATGCCCCTACGGATATACCCGTATGTGCTTGGTTTGCGCCACCGTAGGGGCAAAAAACACTTTAAGATTTAATGAATTTTAAATAAATATTGAACGACCGTAGGGGCAACCACTTTGCCCTACGTATTAATCCGTAGGGCCAAACTTATATTGCCCCTACGGATGATATTATCCGTAGGGGCAACCCCTTATTTTACTAGTGTTGCCACGGCTACATACCATGACTACGATATCTGGCGGTTGGGTGTCATGACTGCTTTTCTAAATCATGATTTAGAAGAGAACGTCTATAAGTACACAGCCAGAGGGCCTCGTAGACAGTGGGAGCAACGGAAACGTGTACAAGATGCTTTATAGATTAAAGCAGGCATCGCGGAGATGGAACATCTGTTTTGATGAGTTAGTCAAAGAGTTTGACATCATCAAAATGTTAGATGAACCTTGTATATACAAAAAGGTAGTAGGGAGTATGGTTGTGATCTTCGTAGAGTACGTGGATGACATACTCTTGATAGGGAAGGAGTTTCCTATGCTACGCTCGGTCGATCTCCGCTTATCACAAGGATTCTACATAAAGGATCAAAGTGATACCTCCTAAATTCTGGATTTTGGATCTATGAGATAGATCTACATGGATATTAGGATACTCACTAGTTGTAGTGAGATGGTATCAATAGGTCCTGGGGAGAATCACTGGAAAGGTTCCAGGGTGATAAAGACGACTGAATGTCAGTCACAGGCATTGTCTTTACCCTCAGTAAAGGGACGGTATGGTGGAAGAGTTCCAAGCTAGATACCGTGGCATACTGGACGATAAACGCTGGATACATCGCTACTTAAGATGCTACCAAAGAGGAAGTCTGGGTGTATATTAGTTCATGAGATGAACTTAGTTCCTCCCATTGTGTGACAATGGTGTTTTGGCTTATGACAAGGAACACCCATCCCATCAGTGATCCAGACATATTCTAAGGCAGTATCACCTGATCATGGAGATGGATGATCTCCAAGGTGATCGAAGTTAGGAGAGCAGACTCAGAGGACAACACGGCGGATCCACTCACAAAGGCTTTTTCCTAGAGAGAGACTTTTATGGGATGGTTGAGTATGAGATACTACAACCACTGCTACAGATGGCCCTAGTGCAAGTGGGAGATTGTTAGTTATATGTATGCCCTAGAGGCCATTACTGTACATAGGATGTATATTGTAGTGGATGCTTGGACATATCTAGGGAGGACTTTCTTGCTCGACATGATAGTATGCTATCTGGTTACTCTTTACCTTAACGTGCATACTGGATGTCTCTCTGTTACATGTTGGTAAAGCCCTTAGGATGAGTACTTGACTACCAGGACTATGATGTGGATCATACTAGTGGGGACATGGTAGTCCATAAGTACATCCTTCAAGGTCCCTAGTCGTGGGTGTATCGAGACGGGGCATCAATATACTAGAGTAGACTAGCGTATACCTTCTCGACTCATACAGATGGGCGATGGATGATCCCATATCCATTGGTGTTTGGCATCAGAGATGATATACGGGTGCTCAGTGGAGACTGGGTACACTGGACGGACTCGCCGAGAACTCCCAGATGGTATTATACCTCACGTCAGATGGCAGTTCTCTGGTGACACTGGTACAGGTTAGTCTGTAGACCCGAGATCGTCATAGAGTCTTGTGTGATTCCAACTGTGCTTTGATTTCCACCTTACCAAGTCCAAGAGGGCGTGCAAAACGGTGGATTTTGGGTACAGTCCCGAATCACATGGAGGCAATGAGCGATAGGAGGGGATTCATCTCTCCCGGTATAGGGAGTTGATGTTGCGCTGTGTTCGATTGGCTATAACCGGAAATCCCTGGCCAGGGTTGCTGAGATTTACTGGTAAGTGTTACCAGTAGTTTCTCGAACTGTTATAGACCTCATATCGACACGACTTATCGAGTTATTGGGGTCTGACGTTTACCACCCCTAGGCGAGATATGTGACATATCAGACGATCAGACTGGACTTTACGGTAAGTGTTACTGGTTGGATTCACAGGAGTATGAGCGGGCTTGCTCGTCGATCTTCTGATCGCTCAATACCCGGGTGGCCGTTACGTTTAGCAGACCGCTTGCGGCTTGTGGGTGTTTGATATGATCATCACCTGCTACCGGCGTATTGACGAGTCTTTAGAGTCCTACACAGAGGTTTCCTGGCTCAAGCAAAACGAAATAGGAGCGCATATGAGATATGTGCGGGACCGAGAATAATGCGTGTATGTGATACCGTATTCTATTCTCGCGATGAATGTATCGAATGGTTGTATGCGATATAACCTAGTTATCGATTCAAGGATTGATTCGATAAGCCGATACATTGGATATTAGTCGGTTATATGAGATATGACCGGATCGTTAAATCAAGTGTTGATTTAATGATTTAATGCATAATTATATATTTGATATATTACTTTGCATTAACTAGTATTGGTTCACTTTAAATGGATTTTCTCACTTGATGTGCAAATTGTATATGTGATATACATTTGTACACTAGTTTGTATCATGTTTGATGATACATGCTAACTTGGGTTTGTGTAAAGAATTAAACCATGGTTATTAAATGGTTAGGGTTTTGTTTTTCTTATCTATTCATTTATTTATTTATTTATTCTTTTTGGAAGGATAAATAAAGTGGTGACTTATTTTGTTTCTTTCTTGAAACTTCTTGAAGTGTTGAAAGTCAAAGCCATTTTGTTTCTTTCCTAAACCCTAACCCTTTAACTTAACCCTAGCTCATTCTCTACACTTGACCATGGTTGGATTATGATAAGTATTCATTTATTTTCTATTTGCTAATAACTTATCATAATATATCTTCTTCTTCTTCTTCTTCAAGAAGAAAAGCTTGCAACCATCAATTGTGACTTGATGAAATGAGTGAGAAATCCAATTCTAAAGTGAACCCACTTCCTATTTCTTCATCCTCTACCTCTTGCCAAGTAGTATAGGGTGTTTTCTTCACAAGTTTCATGACTTGGTGAAGTTGGAGCTTGATCTTGTGATGCCTCGACGTAGATCATCTTCGGCATCGTAGTCGATGACCTAGCCTGCCCTTTCTCCGATGAAGCCGACGCTAGAGCCCGGGATCCGATGATCACAGCGAGGAGTCATCATCACGGAGCTATGGAGGTGGAGCACCGGATCTACAAAGGTTGTATTTCCGTTCACTTCTTAGTTAAGTAGTTAACTAGTTGCTAGTTTCGCCTAAAATTCTAGTCAACGATCGCATTAGGGTTTCTCGGCACTTGTAAAATTTGAAATTGGCATGGTTGATGCCTTGTGAGACCTCATTAGCGTGCCTAGGAACCCTACAGTTTGACATAGTTTATACTCCTCAGAAAGCAATAAAATGGCAAGCCCTCGCCGATTTCCTCGCTGCTAATCCTATACCAGAAAGGTCGTCGCTAAATTGTGAATTACACGACGAACAAGTGCTGTACCTCGAGGAAGGCGAGCCATGTTGGGAGCTCTACTTCGACGGAGCCTCATCAATAAGGAGCTCCGGAAAATCAAGCATCTCGTAGATAAAAGCGGGGATTGGATTGGTGTTCATCACGCCATCGATGGGAACCCTACGACGTTCTTTTGCTCTCATTGAGCCTCGCACAAATAACGAAGCTGAGTATGATGCTCTCATAGCTGGTCTGGAGCTCGCCATAGAAATGGAAATCCTTCGGCTACGGGTTTACGGTGGCTCCCAGCTTGTCGTTAACCAAGTACGCGGCGACTATAAGATATACAAACACGAGTTTGCTCGGTACAGAAGCCGGGTAGTGGAGCTTATGAAACAGTTCACCCATATTGAGCTGATGAGAGTTCCTAGGGCGTTGAATGGAAAGGCTGATGTACTCGCTCGCTTAGCCAAGGAGCTGGCTGATCCTGACATGGACGAAATTCTGATCACAGTTAGGAGCCGGCAAATTCTGCTTCTAGCCTCTTTGCGTGAAGAAGAAAGCGTAGAACAAGAGAACAATCCTGCCGAAGAAGCTTCGATCATCCAAGACGAGCCCGATTGGAGAGAACCCCTTCATAGAGTACCTCCGATACGACAAGCTTCCCTAAAGAAAATCTGCGAGGTTTCAAATGAAGAAGAGAGCTCTTCGATACGTGTTTGGAAATAATATGCTATACCGCAGATCATATGACAAACTCTGGCTCAGATGTCTGTCATCGGCCGAAACCCAGAAAGTCATGAAAGAAGTTCACTCAGGCGTCTGCGGAGCTCACCAATCCGGCCCTAAAATGCAGCTTCAGGTCAAACGGCTTGGATATTACTGGCCCACCATGATAAGGGATTGCGAAGAGCAAGCAAAGAAATGCCATCTCTGCTAAATTCACGGTGATTTCATTCACAAGCATCCCAATCCGTTGCATCCTACGGTGGCGTCGTGGCCTTTATAAATTTGGGGCACCGACATTGTTGGCCCAATTGATCCTCCATCAACCAAAGGCCACCGGTTCATATTGGCCACAACTGACTATTTCTCCAGATGGACTGAAGCTGTCCCACTAAAAGAAGTCAAGACAGAAAATATTTTAACGTTCTTCCAGCATAATATTCTATACCGCTTCGGTACACCAAGAAGAATCATTTCTGACAACGGGCCTTCTTTCAAGAGCTTCAAAGTCTCAAGGTTCGCTACTCAGCACAAGATAGACTGGAGATATTCCTATATCTATAATCCAAGGGCCAATGGGCTAGCCGAAGCCTTCAATAAAACTCTATGCAAGCTCCTGAGGAAAATGGTTCAGACAACGAGAGAGACTGGAATCTCAAACTTACCGAGGCATTGTGGGCATATCGTACTACACACCGTACTCAAACTCAGTCCACTCCATACTCATTACTCTTCGGTATGGAGGCGATCCTCCCCCTCGAAGTCGAAGTTCCAAGCTTAAGAATGGTCGTCCAGCATGAGTTGATGGAAGAAGAAAACATGCTCCTTCGGCTTGAAGAGCTCGACGCCCTCAAAGAAAAGAGGCTCGCGGTGCAGCAAAATCTGGAGCTATACCGAGCCCAAATGTCATGGGCCTATGACAAGATAACCCGTTTCCGTGCTTTCAAGAAAGGCGAATTGGTGTTGATCCTCAAAATACAAATCATCCCCAAGGGAAAATTTGAGCCAAACTGGGAAGGACCATACGTCATCGAGAAAGTGTTTGATGGAGGATCCTACCAGCTGATAATTGCCGAGGGAGAAAGGCCCATGCCACCTATTAATGGCCGATATCTCAAGAAATATTACGTGTGAATGCTCCAAGTTGCAGGCGAATTGAGCACACAAGCCCTACGGTCTAGATCATACATCCTGTAAAACCGTACACAATTCACAGGCGTAAACGACCCCTATCTCTCCCAAGTCCTGCCGGTGAGACTACTTTTAAAGTCCCACCAGCGGAAAAAAACAACAACGGTATGTCCATAAGCAAAACGGGCACGGATGAAAACCCGAAAGGGTTCCGTGAGTAAAAAAAAAAAAGCAGGACTGCCGGCGAGTTTGTGAAAACCCGAATGGGCGCAAACTCGTGAAAAGAGATGAAATACACTCGCAAAGTCCTCTCGACCTTGTGAGGAGAAAATCGCCGCGTGAGATCCTTACGACTCACAAAGGAGCAACACACTTAGGAATTCCCACGATTCTTATGGAGAAATACACCTGCGAGATCCCCAAGACTCGCAGGGAGAAAATGCTTTTATGGGACCCTTACGGCTCATAAAATTGAGAAGCCTTAGATGATAGGGACCTAAGCCTGTCTCCTAAGCCATCGCTCCCTAACGGGCAACGGTAAATGATGAGTCGCTCCTGGCATTTCGCTTCAGTGTTAGCGGTGCTGATGTCGACCCAAAAACCAAATACCAAGTCCTCCCGGGGCAAATGATGAGTTTCTCCTGGCATTATTCCAGTGCAGCAATGCTGATGCCAAACAAGATCCAAATTCCAAGTCCCTAAACAGCGAATGATGAGTCGCTCCTGATATCATATTCAAGTGCAACGATGCAGACGCCAACCAAAATCCAATCTCCCAAAATTCTCCCAGCCCTACGGTTGGTCCCCAAGTTGACTACCGTATACAATCCATGGGCTCAAATAATTCTCATCATACCCATGCCCCACCGTAACCACCAGTTACGCGGATGGTCTCCGCCCTTGAAATTATGTTCCATTTGGGAAGACCCGCTCATGTGTCCTCACGATTCATGAGGAGAACAAACTTACAGGATCCTCACGACTCGTAAGAAAACACCTTCGTGGGATCCTTACGACTCACAAAGGAGAAACACACTTGGGTGTCCCCATGACTCCTAAGGAGAAAGTACACCTACGAGATCCTCTCGACTCGTAGGGAGAAAATGCTTTTATGGGACCCTTACGGATTATAAAATTGAAATGCCTTAGGTGATAGGGACCTAAACCTGTCTCCTAAGCCATCGCTTCCCAACAGGAAAAGGAAAATGATGAATTGCTCCTGGCACATGTGCTTCAGTATTAGCAACGCTGATACCTAACCTAACCCTAAAATTCCCAACTCCAATCCAATAGACCCCTAAGTCTCTAAACTGGGAACAAATGATCTCTAAGTCGTTAAACTGGGAACAGATGACCCCTAAGTCGTTAAACTAGGAACGAGGGAAATCCCCTCACAGCAAATGATGATTCGCTCCTTGTACCATATTCCAGTGCAGCGGTGCTGATGCCAAACCAAAACCAAAATCCCCAAATCCTATCATGGCAGATGATGATTCGCTCCTGGTACCATATTCCAGTGTCGCGGTGCTGATGTCAACCCAAATCACAATCAGCAAGACAACCAACAACTTCCCTGGCGGAATCAAGCTCTACCTCGGAAGCAAGTCAACATCAACCTCGACATCGCAGAAAGCGGAGCAAGTCAAATCAAATCCCGACACCGTAAGAAGCAGAGCAAGTCAAATTCAACCCTGACACCGCAGAAAGCGGAGCAAGTCAAATCCAACCCCTGACACCGCAAGAAGCGGAGCAAGTAAAATCAAGCACCGACCGTCCACGTCGCAAAAAGAGTAGCACCGACCGTCCAAGCCGCAAAAAGGGCAGAACCGACCGTCCAAGTCACTAAATGGGCAGAACCGACCATCCACGTCACTAAAAGAGCAGCACCGACCGTCCACATCGCTAAAATGGCAGTACCGACCGTCCACGTCGCTAAAAGGGCAGCACCGACCGTCCACATCGCTAAAATGGCAGCACCGACCATCCACATCGCTAAAAGGGCAGCACCGACCGTCCACGTAGCTAAAATGGCAGCACCGACCGTCCAAGTCGCAAAAAGGGCAGCACCGACCGTCCAAGTCGCTAAAAGGGCAGAACCGAACGTCCACGTCATTAAAAGGGCAGCACCGACTGTCCACGTCGCAAAAAGGGCAGCACCGACCTTCCACGTCGCAAAAAGGGCAGCACTGACCGTCCACGTCGCTAAAAGGGCAGAACCGACCGTCCAAGTCGCTAAAATGGCAGAACCGACCGTCTAAGTCGCAAAAAGGGAAGAGCCGACATTCCACATCGCTAAAAGGGCAGCACCGACCGTTTACGTAGCTAAAATGGCAGCACCGACCTCCCAAGTCGCAAAAAAGGCAGAGCCGACCGTCCAAGTCGCAAAAAGGGCAGCACCGACCGTCTAAGTCGCTAAAAGGGCAGAACCGACCGTCCACGTCGCTAAAAGGGCAGCACCGACAGTCCACGTCGGAAAACGTGTAGCACCGACCGTCCACATTGCAAAAAGGGCAGCACCGACCGTCCACGTGGCTAAAAGGGCAGAACCGACCGTCCAAGTTGCTAAAATGGTAGAACCGACCATCCAAGTAGCAAAAAGGGTAGAGCCTACCGTCCAAGTTGCAAAAAGGGCAGCACTGACCGTCCAAATCGTAAAAAGGGTAGAACCGACCGTCCAAGTCATAAAAAAGGCAGAATTGACCGTCCATGTCTTAAAAAGGCAGTGCCAGCTTTCCAAAAGCGGGAACCAAATCAAGTCGCCTCCACGTGAAAGAAGATCCATCAATTTCATGCATACGACCCACATGTGTGGTGTGCATCTATTGATGGGGGGCAATTTGTTGGGGTAAAAATTTACACCCCGGTTGATCAAGTCAAAATCAAAGTCAACCCCAAGCCAAGTGGGCCCAAGCCCAGATCAAGTAGGACAATGCTCGGGTCGAGCCCGAAAATGAAGCGGCCGGCCTCCCCCATGCTAAAATAAAAATTTTATAATAAATAATTTTGGTGTATTTATTTTATTTTATTTTATGAATAAATGTAAAAAAAATGGGCATAAAGCCAAATTTTTGTAAAGCCCATGGCTTATGTGCAAAAGAAATGAGCACATGAGGCATGGGATAGGCAAAATGCCATTTTGTAAAGCCCAAGGGACTATATGTAAAATTTGTAGCCTATAAAGGCAAACATGATGAAAATATCTATGACAACTTTTCATTTCACTAAAACTCTAGGGTTCTGTGCCTCCTTCTCCTTCCTCAAGGTTCTAAACCCTCTTCTTTCTTTTGAATTAAATCAAGAGTTTTACTCTTCCTTTTTTAAAACTAAATAGTTTTTTACCACAAAACCCACAAAAGAGAGCTCAGATCTTCCATTAGATCTCAAAAATGGTAGATTTTTAAAATCTCACCCCTCTTGTTCTCCAAGATCCGGCCAACAAAGAGGAGGAAGAAGGAGACCCATCTCCGAAAATCCCGCTTTGGAAAAGATCCAAGGCTCAAGAGAAGATCTCAGGCTCAAGAGAGAAGAACATCTGAAGATTTTTAGGGAGTTTAACTCCAAGACCCAAATCCTCAAAGGAGTTTAACTCTTAATCCAGATCTTTTGGAGTTTAACTCCACTCAAAATCCTCTTTTGGAGTTTAACTCCTATTTCTAGGGGTAAAAACTCCTTCCTTTCGCTAGCGCCCAAAGCGCTAGCGCTGGTGCCCAAGCGCCCACGTGCCGGACACGAGAGGAGCTAGCGCCCGAGCGCCCACGTGCCGGGCATGTGAGGCGCTAGCGGCCAAAGCACCAGCGCTCGAGCGCCCACGTGCCGGGCACATGAGGCGCTAGTGCCCAAAGCGCCTGTAATACCCGATTTCTTTATATATACCAATATCCGTATTTCTCGTTAACTTATAAAATTTTATTTTATTTATAATTATTTATTCATTTAAAAAACCCCATTAAACACCAACACCCAAATCCTTTCTTTTCTTTTTCCATTATTCCTTAACTACCCAGCCCAACTAATTCCCTCAGCCCATTCTTTTTTTAATAAACTTAATCCTTTTCTTAAAACCCAGCCCAACTCCCCTATTTCTTTTCTCAAAGCCTCAGCCCATTTCTTTTATTAAAAATTAAACCCAAAACCCATTTTCTCGGCCCAACTCTTTATTCCCAAATTATTTAAATTCCCCAAGCCCAAACCCACACACAGAGCCTGACCCCCTCTTTCTCATTCTTTTCACTGCAGTTATTTCTTTCTTTTCTCTTTAAAATTTCCTTCATTCAAACATCACCATTCAAATTTCAATTACAAATTTAAACTGAAAATCCCACATAAACTCCTATTAACATAATTAAATCCCTTTCTCAATTCATCATTCATTTCCTTAATTCTATATTAATTTACTTAAATCTCTCTGTGTGTGTGTGTGTGTGTGTGTGTGTGTGAGATTACCTCTCTCTCTCTCTCACACGTTTTCTCTCTTTTTCTCTCTCTCACGTCTCTCTCTCTCACACACACACGTTCACTCTATCTCTCTCATCTCGTTCTCTCCCTCCCTTTTCTTTCCTTCTTCAATATCTTTCCTGCCCCCTCTCTCGAGCCCACGCCCATGCCTGCGCTCGCCGTCGCCACCACCGTCGACGTCCTCCCCGAGATCACTTCCACCTTCACTTCCCCTCCTCGACCATCACCTCACTTCCCTCTCCCTCCTCCACGCTGCCGACCTCGCAACGAACCCGAGAACCTGCACCCCTCATCACCATCGCCCCGCCTCCTCTGTCGCCATCACCCCATGCCGCTGGCCACCTCGTCGGTCCCCCTCGTCACCGCCCTCATCTCCTCACCTCACCTTGTTGGAGATAGTGCCCTCAGATTCAATTATTCGATCACAGGCACGTGATTACAATGATTGATGGAGGACCTATCCCGATAGGACAGTCTTACTCATGATGATAGTATGCTATCTGGTTTACCTTTATCATCGTGTACTGCTTTAAGTGACCTGACAAGTCGCTATTACACGTTGATAGAGCCCCTAGGATTCTTGCTTGACCACCAGCAGTATGAGGGCGATCATATACGTGGGAGCTGGTAGTCTATAAGCACGTCCTTAAATGGTCCCTAGTCGTGGGAGTTTCGAGATAGGGCATCGATACTCCAGAGTAGACTAGTGTGTACATTCGAGACCCCGACGAGGGGCGGTGGCTGGTATCATAAGCCACTGGTGTCAGTTGGTTCACCTAAGATGTATACAGGTGCTCATTGGGTTATGAGTACACCGGACAGAACTCGCCGGGAACATGCTAGTTGGTCATATACCAGACGTCAGATGGCAGTTCCCTGGTGACATGTGTACAGGTTAGTTCATCGACCTGGGGATCGTCATTTGTCTTGTGTGAGTTCCCACTGTACTTTGATTACTACCCTACCACGGCTCAAAGCAGTCGTGCAAACAGGTTTTAGTTGGGTACAGTCTCGAGCCACATAGAGGCAGTGAGCGTATCTTCAGGGATTCGTCTCTCCCGGTATTGGGGGTTAGGTCGTGCTGTGTCTAGGAGAGCCATTACACGAAGCCCTCGGCCGAGGCAAGGAGATTTACTGGTAGGTATTCCAGTAGTATCTCAGGGTGTTCTGGGCTACACTCCGACACGACTTGTACCGCTTTTGGGGGTCTGACTTTCACCAACCCCCTAGGCCCGCCATGCGATACTCATAGACGAACGGACCGGACTGTACGGATATTGTCACTGACAGGCTCAGTAGGGTTGTCGGGCTGAGTTCGCTCACAGACGTCCCTTTTAGTCAATACCTGGTAGCCCGCTACGTATTGGCTTATACCTCTGACGTGCTACTGGTTAAATCCACAACCAAGGTGTTGACGAGTTTTTAGAGTCCCCCACATTTAGTTACTCAGCTTTCGGGCGAAAAGTTGTAGAGGCAGTATGGAGATATGGCAGGGTCCGATCAGATACGTGCGGTATTGCACGGATCAGGATCGGACAGTTTGTACTATAGGCCGTATGGATATATGGCAGGGTTCGATCAGATACGTGCGGTATTGCACGGATCAGGATTGAACGGATATTACTAGCCGGCTTTGGTTTAAGTGGGATACTAGTATAGTACAGTGTAGATTTTGTCTCATTGCATTTGTATTTCGGTCGGAATACAAGTGCGGGTGTGTATAAACAGTATCGGGGTTTTCCTGTAATTTATTACGGGACCAGTTTTCCGGAGTTGCCAGTTTGCTTTCCGTTTCGGCCAATTTCCTTTGTATCGTTCATTGGCCGAAGTTTGGTGGAGGAGGGCTTATTTGCATTGTTGCAAATAAGTATTTATGGAGGGGTTCTTTGCATATTCTTGTGTTATGATGGTTGCACCATTCTTTGACCTTGACTTCTTCTTCTATCATGATTGCTTGACTTTGTGAGGTGATGATGGTGGTGTTGGAGTGTTGTTTTTTGTTTGTGATGATATTGTTTTAATCATCACTCATTATTCATTCTTGCATGATAGCTCACCCACTCCCTTGACTTTTCCTCGACTTTCACTCCATTCTCACCCTTCACATGGCTTGGGCCGGCCATTCCCTTAGGGGAGATTGATTCATTTTTGGTGTGTGGCATTTTTTGGTTCTCATGGTGCTAAGAAAAATGCTCTCTAGTTCATCCAAAAATATCCTTTCTTTCCTCCACCAAAATGGCAAACTCCATAACCCCAAATGAGACATGGTTCTTCACTACACATTCTACAGCAAATCTTGGGCACGTCGACTAGCCAGCTTCGTGCCCGAGTTGCCTCGGCATTGAGGTGGGAGCCCGTAAAAGATGCAGACGATGTGGCGCCCTTCCAGCAAGGAGGCGACGAACGGAGTTTCCGCGAGAGATCGGGACAGCGACGAGAAGACCGGAGGACTCGGATCAGTCGGTATATCTCTCTTCCCCATCTTTTAGTTAGCTAGGACTAGTTAATGGTTCGATCCGGGTTTTAGTGCGCGGTGGTGCCGGTTTGCTAAGTTCGCAAAATTAAAGTTTATCACCGCTTCCGCATTTTAGCCTCGGGATGGAGGCCGGGGCGCCGCCGTGCACTTACAGTGGTATCAGAGCCTCGCCATTAACTTAGTCTAGCTTTGTTTAATGTGTTTTACATTTCCGATCGACCAAAATCCGCATTTTTGTTCACATCAGTTTTCTGTTGAAATTTTTTGGAGTCTAAAAATTTTTCACGTTGTATAAAACTGATGTACAAGAAGTTCTAAGAGTTCTGGGAAAATTCGAGACATTGATCGTTCAGGTAGAGCGCGGAACCGCGGCCAAACCCCACTTGGCGCCGCGGTTCTGCCGCAGGTTTGAGGGATCAATGCGTCAAAATTTTCCCGTGGGCTTGTGGGCTGAAAATAGGGGTTTTGGAATATTAAACTTGGGCCCAGATTTTCTGTGAGTGCTACAGTATTTCTTGGGGGCCCACTTGTTAATTTTTGATCGATCGGATATTATAAACACATTAATTCACAGTATTTACATTATATCTGCGACCGTGAATGTTACTTGATCGGTAAATCCAGTCTAACTGCTATAGCCCGGTTAGACGGATTTATGAACGTGACTTTCACGTTGATGTTCTATGTATTGCTGTGATGTTGCGGATCGGTCGTGGGGGATAGCCTGGATGTAATGCTAGTACAGTTGTGGTTGTATTATGTACATTTTTGATCGTCCGACATGTGGACTGCCGTCACTGCCTGATTGTATTATTATTTTGGGGCACGACCTGGTTGCGGTCGATGTACCCGGTGTATGTATATTTTACTTTCTGTACTAGGATTACCCCGCGGCGGGGTGCACGGATAGCCGGGTTCTAGAGGGCAACAAGCCCGCATCTCATGGCATTGAGACGGAGGGGGCTTCACTCTAGGATTGGCAAGCTATTCGCCGCACTCGTAGGGGGTACAGGTTGACCCAGGAGGGGTGCCCAAGTTACCGGATTCCGTGAAGTGCCGGGTGGTCCTTTCACGTTGCTGAAGGGGGCTGGCTCGCTTCAGGTTTTGGCGGGTAACTTGCCGTGTCCGTAGGGGTCTAGGATTTCATTGCACAGGCTATCCACACGACCAGGGGAACGTCGGGTTTCAGTAGTGGCTCTGTGAAACCCGGGGATCCCAGATATCTGTATTGTTCTATGATGCTGTACATTTCTGTGATGTTGCATTTTTATCACGCCTCGAGCGAAATATAATATATTGGTATATATATTAGTAGATGTTGTATATGTTTGACATCCGCGCTAGTCCAGTCCCCGCTCTGTCGTTAGTTAGCTAACCTAACGGGTAATGACGGGACCCAGTGGCGAATGCGGATGGCAGATACGTACGTCATATTATTTTCGTTCTTTGTGGTGTGATCTATTGATGGGACTGCGTTGATTCGGATCAATGCAAGTTAAAAACAAACCTGATCTGATGTTGTTGGAACACTTTTCAAAAAGCTGTTATTGCAAGGACGTTCTCTTTTGTTTTGCATTGTGGTATTCAGTTGGAATATCCTGCTCCTCACTCGATGAGGCAAGGGCCGAGATCTCTTCACCGGGAGTGACTCCTTGGACAAAAAGTTTGCGTCAGGGCATTAACTTCACTATAGCCGATTACTTTTGCTTTGCACCGTGGTATTCAGTTGGAATATCCTGCACCTCATTCTACGGGGAAAGAGCCGAGATCCCTTCACCGGGAGTGACCTCTTTAGCAATGGTTTTCGTCACTATATTTTTAAAAGCTATCCGTTCCTTCAACGATATCAAGTTCTTTACGTTAAAGGTTTTCGCCAGAAACCATTCGTAGCCCTCCGTCATTTCAGACGGGTAGCACATAGTATTCATGCTATGTTTGTTGACCTTCGTCAAGGCATAGTATATGGTAGCTGCTTGTTGCCTTTCTGCTGCATAGATAGATGCGTTGGTTTGGGACAGTCGTATAGCCTTGTTGACCTTCGTCAAGGGCTTGTACGGGTGGATTCAGATTAACCTTGGACAATGACGGGTAGAACATGACATGTGACTTATGATTTGTTGACCTTCGTCAAGGTCATAAGAGCATGGGGTGAAAATCACATCGGGAGTTTCAAAAGTACTGAAACTTGCCAGATATGCGCATACCTTCTGGAGTGTGACACCGTGAGCGGATTCCGTCACGTTATCATGCAATGATAGTTGGATCCCGATTCCCACTGATGAGTTGGTTTACTCCTCGGGTGACCCCGTCTAATAAATCTTTCAGGTTTGGAGGAGAATTTGAGGTACGGTAGGAGGTTTCCTGATTAGAAAAAGTGATAACCATTCTGATTTAGGATAGAGTGCACGCTGAGTGTTTCTTTTCTCTCTCTCTCTTGGCTGCGACAATTGACCCGACCCTAGACTATGACTCAGTGACCAAGTTGACCGAACCTTCTTAACGCTGGGTTTTGGATTGTCAGAGTTGCAAACCTCATTGCCACTCCTACTTTTACCCTTTTTCTCCAGGACACCCCGTAGTACTACGAACGTCCACTTCCATTGGACAAAACCATCGTATGGTTAGATACGAACTCGAAGGAGTTCGAGGATGGTTTCCGGTTCTGGAGAAAACGGATAGGATTATTCAGTTGTCTTTTTCTTTTACCTTCTCTCAAGTTATGAGTACTCCTTGGTTTAGGAGATAGTACACCTATTACTTAAATTGGATAGTCTTCTTCCAAACCTTAGGCTGGTGCCGAACGGTAGGGAAGGAAGAAAACCATTTGGCCTAAGGGGTGTGCAGAAGGTAATGACTAAAGACATATGAAGGGATTTGGAGAGGTGGCAAAGAGATATACGGTTACAGTTGTGAATCTGGATAATGGAAGAGGCATTACTAGGAATACCAGGATACCCCAACGAAACATTTCAATGTTTCAGTTTCACTGTGTACTGTTAATGGAAAACTGATTTCCCAATTAGTCCTTACTCCAGGGTATGTATTTACCAGGTATGATTCTCACATCTGTATGGTTTTACAGATGATGAGTGGGAGTAAGTTATTGGGAATTGGGTGATTATCCTCATTATATCGGGATTCGTTGGAATCGGTGATATTTGAGGAAATCGCCTGGGTTGTTTGCCGGTCGGCAAATATTTGGTTTTGAATATCCGCTGTTATGCACCAATTTCAAATTGATATATCTGTACGTATATTTTCATAGAGTGAGATATACCTTTCTGAAATTATGTCTGTGACATTTACCTATATCAGTGGATGGTTAGGTAAGGAGCATTGAACAGCGGTGTAATTCTTCTTAACCTTAAAGGTACAGTTTTCAACATACGACACACAGTGAATGAGTTATCAAACTCAAGGGACTTATACAGAGAATTGTATGTTGTCCAGGGTCCATCAGGACAGAGGGGTTGGTCCTTGTACTATATTCGGTTTACTTATGACTTCTCTAGTTTTTGGACAGGTGTTTCGTAGAAACACAGGGTCCGAATTTTGAGAAGTTATAGGTATTTGAATAAAGTAGAGAACCAGGTATTGCAAGTGTCGGGATTCTTCAAAGTGATCGAAGATGTAGATACTTGTATATGGTATTCAGTTGATAGTAATGGTTAAGAGAACTTGCTTCTCTTTCAGCTTACTCATAATTGGAAGCATTTCTAAGTTGAGTAACGCTGATCGGCCTCCTTCCATTTAGTTGACATGCACTGGAGACAGCTGCATGATTTGAATCTGGTTCAATTAAATCAGTGCCTCTGGTTCTATATTGGATATAGAACAGTTCATATCTTAACGATGTTAAGGTACGGGGAGTTGTCCGGCTTATGCTTAAAACCAGACTCTGGATAACTCAAGGCACGTTTCTGTATGGCTGTTTGTGGGTGACGAGGGTTGACTTTCTACCATCTTGATGAACAATAGCGATATTGTTCTAAACTCGCCACAGTTTTATTAAAAATGGATTTTTTTCAGAAAACAGTAGTAGGAGTATGGTAGAACTGGAAGTGATTCCAGAACCATAAACGATTACTGAAGATTTCATAGGAACCTAAAGATTCAATCTGATTTGACATTCCATTGGCCACTCCGCAGATAAGGTGGGTAACTTCAGGCACCCGAGAGGTACTCCGGTAGCCTCAAGGACGGTGACAGGGAAGTTCTTGTTTACCCACAATTGCCATTGTTGTTGTTCCTGAAAGGTTCCTAGGCAATCTCAAGAGGTCTCACAAGGCATCAACCATGCCAATTTCAAAAATTAGAGGTGCCGAGAAACCCTAATACGGATCGTTGGCTAGAAGTTTAGGCGACAAAGCAACTAGTTAACTACTTTAACTAAGAGTACGGAAATACAACCTTTGTAGATCCGGTCCTCCACCTCCACGGCTCCGTGATCAAGTCCTCTCCGCTGTCCAAATGAAATCCCGGGCTCTAGCGTCGGCTTCATCGGAGAAATGGGCGGGCAAGGTCGTCAGCTTCGTGCCGAAGATGATCTACGTCGAGGCATCACAAGATCAAGCTCCCAGTTCACCAAGTCATGAAACTTGTGAAGAAAACACCCTATACTACTTGGCAAGAGGTAGAGGATGAAGAAATAGGAGGTGGGTTCACTTTAGAATTGGAGTTCTCACTCAATTGCTCAAGTTGCCATTAATGAAGCAAGCTTTCTTCAAGTAGAAGATGAAGAAGAAGAAGAAAGAATATGATTAAAAGTATTTCAAAAAAGAAAAGAAATGAATACTTATCATATCCTAACCTTGGTTAGGTGTAGAGAATAGACCATTGTTACTGGGAATAGTTAGGGTTAAGCATGAGACAAATATGGTGGACTTGTTCAAAGCTTCATGAAGCTTCAACAAGCATCCAAAGAAAGCCACCATATTCACCTTTATCATTTCTATAATAAATAGATAGATAAATAGATAAATGAATGAGTAAAGGAAATGAAACCCTAACCACTAACTAACCATGGTTTAATTCTTTACACAAACCCAAACTAGCATGTATCATCAAACATGATACAATCTTGTACACAAAAAATATATCACATATACAATGTGCACATCAAGTGAGAAAATCCATTTAAAGTGAACCGATACTAGTTAATGTAAAGTAATATATCAAATATATAATTATGCATTAAATCATTAAATCAACACTTGATTTAATGATCCGGTCATATCGCATATAACCGACTAATATCAACAGTAACAACTTATCGAAACAACACTTGATCCGATAACCCGGCTATATCGCATATAACCGATCAATGTCAAAAATCGCGAGAATCTAATACAGTATCACATACTGGTATCATTCTCGGTCCCTCACATATCTCATATGCGCTCCTATTTCACTTCGCTTGAGCCAGGAAACCTCTGTGTAGGACTCTAAAGACTCGTCAATACGCCGGCAGCAGGTGATGATCATATCAAACACCCACAAGCCGCAAGTGGTCTGCTAAACGTAACGGCCACCCGGGTATTGAGCGATCAGAAGATCGACGAGCAAGCCCGCACACACTCCAGTGAATCCAACCAGTAACACTACCGTACAGTCCGGTCTCGTCGTCTGATATGTCGCATATCTTTCCTTGGGGTGGTAAACGTCAGACCCCAATAGCTCGATAAGTCGTGTCGATATGAGGTCTATAACAATTCGAGAAACTACTGGTAACACTTACCAGTAAATCTCAGCAACCCTGGCCAGGGATTTCCGGTTATAGCCAATCGAACACAGCGCAACATCAACTCCCTATACCGGGAGAGACGAATCCCCTCCTATCGCTCATTGCCTCCATTATATTCGGGACTGTACCCAAAAACCACCGTTTTGCACGCCCTCTTGGACCTGGTAAGATGGAAATCAAAGCACAGTGGGAACCACACAAGACTCTATGAGGATCTCGGGTCAACAGACTACTCTGTACCAGTGTCACCAGAGAACTGCCATCTGACGTAAGGTATAATACCATCTGGGAGTTCTCGGCGAGTCCGTACAGTGTACCCAGTCTCTACTGAGCACCCGTTTATCATCTCTGATGTCAAACACCGATGGATATGGGATCATCCATCGCCCATCTGTATGGGTCGAGAAGGTACACGCTAGTTTACTCTGGTATATCGATGCCCCATCTCGATACACCCTCGACTAGGGACTTTCAAGGATGTACTTATAGACTACCATGTCCCCACTAGTATGATCCGCATCATAGTCCAGGTAGTCAAGTACAAATCCTATGGGCTTTACCAACATGTAACAGAGAGACAATCAGTATACACGTTAAGGTCAAGAGTAACCAGATAGCATACTATCATGTAGAGCAAGAAAGTCCTCCCTATATATGTCCTAGCATCCACTACAATATACATCCAATGTACAGTAATGGCCTCTAGGGCATACATATAACTAACAGTTCCAGGTCGCGAGACCCGGCGGGAAGATGATTATAGTGTCGTTCTAAACTAGTTTTAGAAGTGTACATGTATATGACTCTGGCAGAGGGTTGTCGTAGTCAGTGGGAGCAGCGGAAGCATTGGTGGACAGTTGGCTTATGTCTTTTTATAGACTAAAGCAGATATAGCGGAGATAGATCATCAATTTCTGATGTGACAGTCATAGGTTTGACTTCATCAGAATAGGGGATGGATCTGTTGAGAAGGTAGTAGGGTGTGTTGTCATGGTATTTGGATGACATACACAGAGTAGGAAGTGATATTCCTACACTACAATCGGTTATACTTTGGTCGTCACACAGTGGTTTCTCCACATGGGACTTGGACATTATATCTGACATACTGGTTACTAGATCTATGGTTTTAGATCTAGATTTGGGTGGTTTCCCAATCTGGGTACTTAGACAGCATTCTAAGAGTATTTAGAATGGACGACTCCTGGCACGGTGGTGTACCTGCAGGTGACGGAGTCACCCTCTCTAAAGTTGTCTTACAGACTAAAGTAGAGAGGGATGTGCATGATTGACAGATCACTTGCTTAGGCAATTGAGTCAATCATGTGATGTCAAGTACCACACCAGATGTTGTTCTTGCACTAGATGCGATAAGTTGGCATTGATCCAATCCTGGAGAAACAGTCGGAAGCAGTTTTAGAACATAAGTGGATGTTCTAGGGATATGATAACGACAGCCTCATTTGGGAGACAGTTATCATTCCAGGCTTCCAAGGTGACCCGGACGACAAGGAGGTTGTCAGAGTTATAGTTTTCCTTCTGACGAGGGGCAGTATTTTGGACAGGTGGTCCAAGGCAATACTGAGGGTGGCATGGCGCAGGATACTGATTAAGTTCAGTTGACGATACAGTCTAAGAAGTTTGGATTTGGAGTTCATTTATGAGCTAGGTCCCATCAGACATCCAGACACATTCTAAGACAGGTATTGCTCATTTCGGGAGATGGATTTTCTCCGCGAACTTGAGATATAGAGAGACATAGAAAGAGACATCAAGGCGGATCCACTCACTAAGTCCATTCCTCGAACGCAGTAGTTTCG
The DNA here is from genome assembly GCA_030015575.1 of Agapanthus africanus. Lineage (NCBI taxonomy): Eukaryota > Viridiplantae > Streptophyta > Magnoliopsida > Asparagales > Amaryllidaceae > Agapanthus > Agapanthus africanus. The sequence goes on along the minus strand of JASDDO010000016.1, from coordinate 265,204,524 downwards.
CAAGCGAGCTTTGTGAGACTGACTAGTAGAGGAGTTGGGTGTTCGGTATCACACGTGCTGTGAGTATGCGACATCGCAATAATTAGCCTTGAGTGCAAGTGGGAGATTGTTGGAGATAGTGCCCTCAGATTCAATTATTCGATCACAGGCACGTGATTACAATGATTGATGGAGGACCTATCCCGATAGGACAGTCTTACTCATGATGATAGTATGCATCTGGTTTACCTTTATCATCGTGTACTGCTTTAGGTGACCTGACAAGTCGCTATTACACGTTGATAGAGCCCCTAGGATTCTTGCTTGACCACCAGCAGTATGAGGGCGATCATATACGTGGGAGCTGGAAGTCTATAAGCACATCCTTAAATGGTCCCTAGTCGTGGGAGTTTCGAGATAGGGCATCGATACTCCAGAGCAGACTAGTGTGTACATTCGAGACCCCGACGAGGGGCGGTGGCCGGTCTCACAAGCCACTGGTGTCAGTTGGTTCACCTAAGATGTATACAGGTGCTCATTGGGTTATGAGTACACCGGACAGGACTCGCCGGGAACATGCTAGTTGGTCATATACCAGACGTCAGATGGCAGATCCCTGGTGACATGTGTACAGGTTAGTTCATCGACCTGGGGATCGTCATTTGTCTTGTGTGAGTTCCCACTGTACTTTGATTACTACCCTACCACGGCTCAAAGGAGTCGTGCAAACAGGTTTTAGTTGGGTACAGTCCCGAGCCACATGGAGGCAGTGAGCGTATCTTCAGGGGTTCGTCTCTCCCGGTATTGGGGGTGAGGTCGTGCTGTGTCTAGGAGAGCCATTACACGAAGCCCTCGGCCGAGGCAAGGAGATTTACTGGTAGGTATTCCAGTAGTATCTCAGGGTGTTCTTGGCTACACTCCGACACGACTTGTACCGCTTTTGGGGGTCTGACTTTTACCAACCCCCTAGGCCCGCCATGCGATACTCATAGACGAACGGACCGGACTGTACGGATATTGTCACTGACAGGCTCAGTAGGGTTGTCGGGCTGAGTTCGCTCACAGACGTCCCTTTTAGTCAATACCTGGTAGCCCGTTACGTATTGGCTTATACCTCTGACGTGCTAGTGGTTAAATCCACAACCAAGGTGTTGACGAGTCTTTAGAGTCCCCCACATTTAGTTACTCAGCTTTCGGGCGAAAAGTTGTAGAGGCCGTATGGAGATATGGCAGGGTCCGATCAGATACGTGCGGTATTGCACGGATCAGGATCGGACAGTTTGTACTATAGGCCGTATGGATATATGGCAGGGTTCGATCAGATACGTGCGGTATTGCACGGATCAGGATACTAGTATAGTACAGTGTAGATTTTGTCTCATTGCATTTGTATTTCGGTCGGAATACAAGTGCGGGTGTGTATACACAGTATCGGGGTTTTCCTGTAATTTATTACGGGACCAGTTTTCTGGAGTTGCCAGTTTGCTTTCCGTTTCGGCCAATTTCCTTTGTATCGTTCATTGGCCGAAGTATGGTGGAGGAGGGCTTATTTGCATTGTTGCAAATAAGTATTTGTGGAGGGGTTCTTTGCATATTCTTGTGTTATGATGGTTGCACCATTCTTTGACCTTGACTTCTTCTTCTATCAAGATTGCTTGACTTTGTGAGGTGATGATGGTGGTGTTGGAGTGTTGTTTTTTGTTTATGATGATATTGTTTTAATCATCACTCATTATTCATGCTTGCATGATAGCTCACCCACTCCCTTGACTTTTCCTTGACTTTCACTCCATTCTCACCCTTCACATGGCATGGGCCGGCCATTCCCTTAGGGGAGATTGATTCATTTTTGGTGTGTGGCATTTTTTGGTTCTCATGGTGCTAAGAAAAATGCTCTCTAGTTCATCCAAAAATATCCTTTCTTTCCTCCACCAAAATGGCAAACTCCATAACCCCAAATGAGACATGGTTCTTCACTACACATTCTACAGCAAATCTTGGGCACGTCGACTAGCCAGCTTCGTGCCCGAGTTGCCTCGGCATTGAGGTGGGAGCCCGTAAAAGATGCAGACGATGTGGTGCCCTTCCGGCAAGGAGGCGACGACCGGAGTTTCCGCGAGAGATCGGGACAGCGACGAGAAGACCGGAGGACTCGGATCAGTCGGTATATCTCTCTTCCCCATCTTTTAGTTAGCTAGGACTAGTTAATGGTTCAATCCGGGTTTTAGTGCACGGTGGTGCCGGTTTGCTAAGTTCGCAAAATTAAAGTTTATTACCGCTTCCGCATTTTGGCCTCGGGATGGAGGCCGGGGCGCCGCCGTGCACTTACACACCTCTCCTCATCACCCTCGTCCCCGACGACCCAACCCCGACTGCACCACCCCGAACCCACAGCCCCGAGCACCTCGCCGGAGCTCCGACCTCCATCACCTCTTTCCTCCCTACACCCGGGCACCTGCATCACCCAACCCAGAACCCAACCGACGCCCGCACCATTACCTCGTCGCCTTCCCCTTCACCTCCTCGCCTCCATTCACCAAGATCCGACCACCAAACTCCATTGCCGCCCCCTTTCTTCACCACCACGCGAGCTCCCCTCCACGGGCGCCTGCCTCCATCACCGTCGACGACCCCATCACCTTCACTACCTTCTTCACCAAAACTCTTCCCATCCACCGAGCCCCACTTCCTTCACTACCAGCCACCTCCAAGTCATCGCCGTCTAGACCACCGCACCAGGACGTTGAGCCAAGACACCTCTCTGCTCAGCCCGACCCCTACCACTGCCGAGCCATCAAGCCTAAGCTCGAGCCGAGGCCAAACCTTTGTCGTTGTTGCCATGTGTGTCGTGCCCGTGCATGCCATCATAGTCATCATCACTGCGGCACCATTGACACATCGTTTCCAGGAAAGTACTGTACTTGCTACATGCTAACTTATTCATGTTACAAACTATAATTGTATAGATTCCATATTTACTATTTCCCGATAAACTATGTGACGTAACTGCTCGATGCATGATCTCAAAGGAAATCCTCCTTTAAATTGACGGAACATGAGGTCATTTACTGGCCCATGTGATATTGAATACTATGTATAAATTTCACTGGATAATACGACTGTTAGTGACTAAAACGATTACCCCCAAATATATCTGTAAAACTGGAACTTTCCCCGTATCTGAAAACCGTTAAAATTACCATAAATTATGTATATATTGGAATGATGAGTTCGAGGGCTTAAATCGAAGCCAACTCGACGAAAAATAACCCTATAAAAGTTTCTTATGGTTTCTATACTTAAATTGTGACAATATTTGGATCGGAGTGCGACTCTGGACTGCAGTCCAGAGTGACTCTGATTACTGTTTACTGTTCCATAGTGTGTGCCACCTGTTTTCCTGAACTCGTATGTTGCGTAACTTTTCAGTTTATTAAAGGTGAAACTGTTAGCTAGATAACACAAGTGGTTTCATTTTGTTTCATCTTCGTTTGCTATTTAATTTGTGATTTTAAAGATGGGGACGTATAACAGTCCCAACAGAATCAGAATTGACATACTAGTATTGAACAGTATATAACTCCTGACATACAGACGCGATTGAGGATCCGTCTATTGCGTTGAAAACCTTACTGAAAATACTAGATATCATTCAACTGTAGCATCGCTAAATTCTGATCCCTACTGGGGTTAAAATGCGTTGAGAAACGGACTTCCGATTCTGAAACCGGATTTCCAGCCGTGAACGCTTAAAATGAAATGGCCATAACTAGCGATCCTGAAACCCGATTGACGTGAAACCAAACTCGCTGGATAGATAATCAAACATACGATTTAATCCCCGTTTATCGTTTCGCTAAACTGTAAACGTATGATTTATGATAAATTATGCAAGTGGTAGAATACTGATTTATGACATCTTAATCATGCTTTACATACTGTTTACTCATCATATCATACATATGACACTGCATTGATAACCTAGTGATCATGTGCATTACCCAGTGTTAGGTATTAGTGATGATTGTGGCAAGTACGTTAGTGTTCGTGCATGAGTGGATAAGTGAAAGTGACACGTACTAGTACACAATCAGTGAACCCTTTTTATTCTATTGCATTGTCGACGTCTGTGGGACGCGTGTAAGTGTGACTATAAGTGGTATGTGACACTTATTGAAGCTCTTGCATGGGTGTCACAGATAAGGCACCAGACACTGCCCATTTATCTTGGGTATTAGTCGGGACATGCTTGATGGAGATCTTGTCTCCAGTTCTTGCGCAGACTTGTCATGGACCGACCGGTATTTGAGATTATGGTTGGCGTTTGATGTAGACCACGGGGTGTGGGGTAGTTTGAGTATGAGTTCAACAGAATCTCGGGAGTCCCATGCCAGCTTATATATATGGAGATATATGGAGATTTACAGGGTACATGATTATTACCGTGAGTTACATTTTGGGCCCGTGGTCCCTTGCCCTTGGGTCCTACCCTTGGGTGGAGGACACTCGCGAGTGGTTGACTCTCACACTTGGACTGACGATAGGCTCAGTGACCTGTACAGTGAGACTTAGAGACAGATAAGGATAATAGCATTGATATACATTATTTACTGTGTTGACATACCTGGCATACTATTTTATTGCTTTATTGTTCACCTGATCTATTAGACACTGCATTGGTTACTCTATGATCATATTTTCACTGTATTGGTTTACTGTTATACATCCATTATTACTCTACGAATTACCACTTGCATCTTTATATATATATTTCTATCGTGTTGCTTTGACAACCTGAGTATGCATGCTCAGAGTGTGAAGTGGATCTAGCCGGGACCAGGACTAGACGTACATCGCGGACATCTTGATTAGCTATCCAGAGTTATACCCTTTTGATTTCCATCAGGTCAGTTCTTTGTATTTTTTTGTTTCAGTTACTGCATTTCTCATTACCTGCGCATTGTACCTGCGCATTGTTTACTGTTTACCACGTAAAGCTAGAAGCCGAAATGTGACTACGGCAGGAAATTTCCTTGACCGTAGGAGCATGGCTGGCCTTGTCAATCCCTCGTATTCCGTATTTTGGAAAGCGGGGCATGACAGCGCCAGTGCCCGAGCGCCCAAAGCGCTAGCGCCAGAGCGCCCACGTGCCGGGCATGTGAGGCGCCGGCGCCCAAAGCGCCAGCGCCCGCGCCCAAGCTCCTAGCGCTGGCCCAAGCACCGCAGCGCCAGCATGCTAGGCACGTGAGGCGCTGGCGCTCATGCGTCCTTTGGACACCATTTTCCCTTCATACTCCACAATAAAAATACCTCCCCCGTTAGAAAAAAATTCTAACGGGACGCTGCCCCGCAAGGGGGCTGGTAGCTCTCTTGACCCCTAACCCGCTATCCGGGTAGCGGGACCCCCGTAAAAACTCTGCGGGGCCCCCAGTATATCCAAAACCCCTTCAAAACACAACACTGCACTTTGAGTTCGCATGACCTGTTTGACCCGTCGATCGGAGGTTCTCTTTCTCCAAAGGAGAGGGGTAATTAACGGCAGCTTAGTCCGTGGCTGCCGGAGATTCGGATCCCCACAATCAATAAACCCCCGCCTACCCTAGGCAGGGGGAATCTGTAATGCGCCTGACAGGCGTGCGCGTATTGTTAGTTATGTATATGCCCTAGAGGCCATTGTTGTACACATGATGTATATTATAGTGGATGCTTGGATATATATAGAAAGGACTTTCTTGCTCGACATGATAGTATGCTCTCTGGTTTCACTTTGTCTAAACATGTTGACTTGTATGGGTTTACTGTCTTGCTCTCGCATGTAGATAAAGCCCTTAGGATAAGTACTCTACTACTAGGACTATGATGCAGATCATACTAGTGGGGCCAGGATAGTCTAAGAGTACATCCTATAACTGTTCCTAGTCGAGGGTGTATCGAGACAGGGCATCAATACTCCAGAGTAGACTAGCGTATACGCATCTTGACCCTTATGACGGGCGATGGATAATCCCACATCCATTGGTGTTTGATATCAAAGATGGTATATGGGTGCTCAGTGGAGACTGGGTACACTGAACAGACTCGCCGAGAACTCCTAGATGGTATTATAACTATCGTCAGATAGCAGTTCTTTGGTGACACTGGTACAGGTTAGTCTGTAGACCCGAGATTGTCATAAAGTCTTATGTGATTCCCACTGTACTTTGATTTCCACCTTACCATGTTCATGTCACGACCCGAAAGTACGGAACGTGACCGGCACTTAGACTACAAAACGTCTCGAGGCGTACGTAATCCAAGTAAACCGAAAACCCAGAAATCCAAACCAAGAAAAGTAGTAGAGTGAAGGAAAACCAATTTAAATCAAGTAGTTTTAATAGCATAAGATGAATTATGCGTTATTTTAAAACAACAAATATTTCCCGAAAATTTCGGTAGAGTCTCCTTTGTAAATACAGGCCCCCAAACGGGATACCACATGAATAGTATACGAAATCAATAAAAAGGCATCCCCAAGCGGGAGCTAGCTCTTCGTCAATCGACGGTCACAACCACACAAGCAATATAATATACAACACCAAGGGCGAGGATCAAAACTCAAAACGAAACTCAAAACAACAAGAAATCCACAGAAATATAACGCGGGACTCTAAGGTCGAAAGAATAACATCACTGGTCTCTATCTCAAAAATAAATACATGTTTAGTTGATGGAACTTCTAGATACAACAGATTAATAATATACAAGGTATATAATGGGGGGTACGATACAAATAAACCCACCTACTAGCAAATCATCCGGAAAAGGAAGTAGTGCCAGCAAAGCCGTAATGAAATCTGTACGGCAAAACCTGCAAGAAACTGTAGCACAACGGGGGTGAGTTGCCAACTCGTGAATAGAAAAACATCTACGAACAGAAACCGCATGTATGACGCAATCCTGGATCATACGATCATAATATATCCTCAAATATATAACATGCAGCCTATAACGATGGCTAGGGTAAATATCTAACCCGAGTGTAATCCCATGTGCCCGTGTCAGTGCCTCAGGTAACAAAATATCATATGGATGATGCATGAATGCATGAAACAGAATGCATGTACTGAATAAAACTGCTTTCATAATTTAGTGAAATTTCTGTACTTTTAAAAATGAGGTATCATAATGAAATCAGCATAAACAGTGCCTAGCATCGACACAAAACAAATATCCAAATATCACAATATCTCTGTGTCGCAATCTCTGTACCTCGATATCTCAAATATCTCTGTATGTCTCAATATCACTATCTAAGGCGCCGTCAGTCCAGACCGGCCCCTACCATCAATCTCAAGACCACGACGGTATCCTCCGGATATCCGACGCGTCGGGTAAAATCACCAGTCGGTAGTGCTCCCCTGCCAGGCTCAACACCATCATCTGCGATCCTCTTGCCCCGGGGTACCGTACCGGGTCCACCATGTACCCGAAACGGTTCATCCACTCCTCGAACTCGGGTCTCGAAATCCATCAGCAAACTCATGGTGGACGACTCATACATCATGGGAAAACCGCACTTTTTATTTAAAAGAGAGAAAAAAAGGTTTATTTATGTTTTTGCGGTTTTCCTCCAAATCCAAGAAATCTCATGAAATCAAAATCCAAATCATCAATAGCATGAAAACAGTGAATATAGGCATTAAAACCCATGAATGCGGCACAACAGTGAATAATAACATGCATGAACTAGCAGGCAATAACTACAATGTCTAAACTATTAGCTAACAACCTATGTCAATGAAATAGTATTTCTAAAGTGTTTGTGACATGGCAATTACCGATGAAGATGTGTGTGAGCCGGCAAGTAAGTGTACGTGGTACATACGCGTCATCGGTAATGGTGCTGGTGTCCTAACAGCATCATATCAATAATAGGATATGAATCATAATATAAGCATGCGATGCGGAGCGAACAGCAATAATGAGCGGGAGCTAAATACTAGACACAATGATAACAAATCTGCATTTAATGTAATATGAGTCATACAGCTACACTAAACTATAGGGCTGAGCTAACAGGCTAACTGAAGGTAAGGAAACCGCCTAACATCTGAGTCGATACATATGTGTGTGTGTGTGTGTGTGTTTAGTCGGTGATCCCGCCTCGACAATATCACATCCGATACCATATCTATAATCAGTTATTCCCAAGTCAAGAGTACAAATCAAACATCAGTATATAGCTCGCACGTAAATCCGTCGTACGGCATCCCCAAATCTGGGTACGGGTCAATATCTCATTCATCAAATTTTTCATCTGGTATCCTCTTTATCCAAGATCATAATCTGGGTACTGATCTACGTCTAGTATGATACTAATATCATCAACATAGTCATAATCTGACTGCTGATCTACAGCCTCATACAAACCGATATCATCATCATATATCGTCATAAAGAGGTATACATCGTCTAATGCGACCTATTATGAAAATATTAATATAACTTATCTCATATCACGATCACATGTCAACCATTCAATGTATAACACTATTCACATGTATCGTCGTCCCAAGATCCGCTATAATATCAGGACGTATCTCAAACATGAATTCTACCAAATCACCGATCTTATGATCTCAAATCACATCTCATCGACTTACCTCAATTCCCAAACACTATCCTCAAATCCAGTATGTGAACACATAGTCCCATACCCATGTGAACACATAACAATAAAACCCCATATAAGCACATATGAAAGAAGAATGTATGCAAGTATGGTGTGTGTGTGTAAATGTGGTGCAACCTCTACTCTAGGGTCTCGCATCGCTAAACCTATCCAATCACACCTAAAATCTATCCTTATCATCTATAAACTCAACAATAAATAATCAATATATATATATATGTGTGTGTGTGTGTATACGTATTCGTATACATCACCACGAACTTCGGGGGTGCTATACGTCATCCACCCGACTTCTCCCCGTAGATATAAATCTACTCACCTGGTCCTCGCTCGCCGGTGCTGACGTCGCCACGCACTTGCTTGTCGTCTCGAAGTCCACATAGGGTACCTACATATCATAACACACCGTATCGTATTAAAACCAAATTCAAAATCGAAACGACATATGAAAATCAAATCGGCACGCGTATCACGCATAGGTCAAAACCTATCGCCTACGCATGCAAGAATAGCGAAACCAACCCTTGATGTCGATGTACAAACATCAAACCATCGAGAAAAACCCAAACACTCTCATTTGCGCCTTCACGAACACTAATTATAATATAAAATAGGTTAAAATTCACAAAAACCCCAAATTCACCTTAAAAGCCATTTTTCCGAAAATCTAGCAAGCAAAAATTACCCGTTTTAGTACAAAACTCGACGTTTAAATAAATCTAGCGGCCATAATACTTATTAAATATCTTAAATAATTCATAAAAATAATTTCCATAATTTAATCCCAATAAATTTCATTAACCCCAAAAACCTAGTTTACAATTTATATAATTATCACAATTTAAATCAACAAAAATGCAAACTAGCAACTTAATTTGATTTAGCATAACCTTGATATGGCAAATACATCCCACAACCATAGTCTCACAACACAAAACCCTAATCTAAACCTTCTCTTGCAAACCCACATCTTTCAATTAAACCATAAATTAGCACCTAATAAGCTTCATTAAGGAATTAAACCAACAATTGAACAATGGGTCAAAAGTTATACCTCACAACCATGAATCAAACTTGAAATCTAGACCTCCAATTTGAAATCCTTGCACCAAGATCCATGCTAAAGAAGATAAGGGAAAATGGGTAGGAGTCGGATTTGGATTTTAGCTTGATTTTTCATTGAATTTGGACATTTTTTGGTGGGAAAATGAGGTGGGGTTTTGGGGGAAATTTCTGGACAGCAGGAAGGGGAGGGCTCGGCTGCAGGTGGGGAAAAGAGGAGAGAGAGGGAGGTGGGGAAAATGATATCTAGTCAACCTAGTCAAAGTCCACTCTCATTTCTACATTTTCTTTTCTTTTCTTTTCTTTTGCAACACAAGTGGGGAAAAGATTGAGGGAGGGGCTGCTGAATTCAGCCATGAGAAAAGATAAATGGGTGTGTGTGAGTGTGGGTATGGGTGTGCGGTGATGGAAAATGATAAATACTATACCCCAAACATCCATTTACACTAAATTCACTAAAAAAACCTTTTTTCTTCAATAATTTATAAACCGTTTTGGCAAACCATTTCATTTCAAAAACATGTTAAAATTCTATTTAATATGTTATGATGCACAAAATTTGTTTCAACTCATTCCAGTTTGTAATTTTCCCTAATTAAATGTATTAGTGACGGCTTAAAATAATATTAAAATAATTAATTTCGGAAAAAATTTCAGAAAATTTGAAATTTCACCAGTGGCTCAATAAACACCAAATACTAGCAATTACATAGCTTGAATATGTATATTTAATTTTATAATAAAGATATTTATATTTTGACTTTTTACAGAAAACCCCCTTATTTTACCGATTTTCCGAAATTTCACCAAAGCGATTTTCAAAACGTTACAGTTCATGAGAACATGAAAAACGGTGGCTTTTGGGTACAGTCCCGAATCACAAGGAGGCAATGAATGATAGGAGGGGTTTCGTCTCTCCCGGTATTTGGTGTTGATGTTGCGCAGTGTTCGATTGGCTATAACTGGAAGTCCCTGGCCAGGGCTGATATGGAGATCTACTGGTAAGTGTTATCAGTAGTTTCTCGACCCGTTATGAGCCTCACATCGACACGACTTATCGGTTACTGGGGTCTGACGTTTACCACCCCTAGACTGGATATGCGACATATCAGACGAAGAGACCGGACTGTACGGTAGTGTTACTGATTGGATTCACAGGAGTGTGTACATGCTTGCTTGTTGATCTTCTGATCACTCAATACCTGGGTGGCTGTTACGTTTAGCTGACCGCTTGCAGCTTGTAGGTGTTTGATATGATCATCACCTACTACCGGCGTTTTGACGAGTCTTTAGAGTCCTACACAGAGGTTTCCTGGCTCAGGTGAAATGGAGTAGGAGCACATATGTGATATGTGCGGGACCGAGATTAATACGATATGTGATACCGTATTCTTTTCTCGCGATATGTGATATCGGCCGGTTATATGTAATATAGCCTGGTTATCGGATCAAGTGTTGATTCGATAAAATGATATATGTTATATTAGTCGGTTATGTATAATATAGCCGGATTATTAAATCAAGTGTTGATTTAATAATTTAATGTATAATTATATATGTGATATATTAAATTACATTAACTAATATAATGCTCACTTAAGTATTTCATTTTCTCACATTTGGATACATTTAACATATATGTGATATATGTTTGATGTATTCTTTTCTATTGTTACATTAAATATTATATATGTGATATATAATATTGTAACATGCTAGGTTATAAATGCAAGTAGGGTTAAATGAGATTTATACCATGGCTAAAATTAGGGTTAGATTTATTATTTATTTTAGTTAATTCTAAATTGTGGATAATTGCTTAAGATATTTTCTTAAGTTGACTTAGTCCACTCTTCAGATATTTGCTAAGATATTTATTAACCTAACCTCTAACCTTAGCCTATGGTTTATTCTCTATAAGAGTTAACCATGATACTTTTAACCCTTGGTTATATTTCTAACCTCATCACAATTCATTCTCACTTGAGCTTCTTCTTCTTCTTCTTCATTTTGATTTTGCTCTCTTGATTTTCTTCATGTGATGAAAAATAGTGAGAATTAAAATACTAAAGTGAGCAAAATTCCTACTTCATCATCCTCTTCTATACTAGCCATATAAATTAGTGTGTTAGCTTCACTAATCCATAATTAGTGAAGACTTAGCTTGGGTTTGTGATTCCTTAAGATAGATCATCTTGGATTGTGAAGACTACAAGCAAGGATGCCTCATTCACCTTATGGAGCATCTCTAGAGTCCGGGAACATGATGTTTGTAGCGAAGGGACCTCAACTCGGAGCTTTAGAAAAGAAGGAGAGGACTACAAAGGTTGTAATCCCTAATCACTTAGTAGTAAAATAGTTTACTTGTTGTTTAGAACCCTAATTCTCTAGTAAAGATCCTTCCTTAGGTTGTTTGGTAATTGGAGAAATTAAATACGACATGTTTGATGCCTTGTAGAACCTTCATATAGTGCCTAAGAACCTTACACGTATTCCCATCTCAATAGGATGACGAAAAACACCCTACAGAAGGTGTTTCTCCCGTGACAAGAAAGTTTACAATATCAGCGAACCAGGGTTCAACTGATACAGAGAGAATTTGTTTGTCTGGGAACTGCTCATTGATTGGAGTTTCATCGATTGGTGCATTTGGTAAGCGAGACAAATGATCGGCTATAACGTTGTCGATTCCCTTCTTGTCCTTGATGGTCAAATCAAATTCTTGAAGAAGAAGAATCCAACGTATCATTGTGTCTTTGGCATCCTTTTTTGCAAAGAGGTGCCTAAGTGCAGAATGATCAGTGTAAATCGTGACATGGGTCCCGATCAAGTAAGGACGGAATTTTTCAAGAGCGTACACAACAACTAAGAATTCTTTTTCCGCGGTTGTGTAATTCATCTGTGCGTCATTCAGCGTCCTGCTCACGTAGTGGATAACTTGCGGCTTCTTTTCAAACCGCTGTTCTAAGACAGCGCCTATCGCAAAGTCAAAAGCATCGCACATTAGCTCAAAAGGTTCATTCCAGTCTGGTACACTTAAGATCAGAGCGGAAGTGAGTGCCGATTTTAAAAGCTTGAACGCATGAAGGCACTCAGAATTGAAATCAATGGGAGTATCCTTAGCCAGCAACGAAGTCAAGGGTCTAGCCAGTTTGCTAAAATCCTTGTTGAAGCGCCTGTAAAATCCTGCGTAGCCTAAGAATGCCTTGATGTCACAGACAGTCCGTGGAGGTGGAAGGCTTGAAATGACGTCGATCTTTGCCTTATCGACTTCAATGCCATTTTCAGAAATGATATGGCCTAACACAATGCCGTGTTTGACCATGAAATGACACTTCTCCAAATTGAGTGTGAGGTGCTTTTCCTTGCATCGTACCATGACCAGTTCAAGATGCCTCAAACACTCAGAAAATGAATCTCCAAAGACAGAGAAATCATCCATAAATACTTCTGAGAATCGCTCTACCATGTCAAAAAAGATGCTCATTCTGCACCGCTGAAATGTTGCAGGTGCATTACACAGCCCAAAGGGCATGCAACGGTAGGCGAATGTGCCAAAAGGACAAGTGATAGTCGTTTTTTCCTGATCCTCCTGATCGATCAGAATTTGATTATAGCCAGAATACCGATCTAAGAAACAATAGTAGGCATGTCAAGCTAGGCGTTCAAGTATTTGATCAATGAAGGGCAGCTGGAAATGATCCTTGCAAGTGGTTACGTTGAGCTTTCTGTAATCAATACAGACTCTCCATCCCGTTTTTGTGCGGGTTGGGACTAGCTCGTTTGCTTCATTTGTGATTACAGTGATACCCGATTTTTTTGGCACAATGTGGTTGGGGCTTACCCACTTGCTATCAGAGATGGGATAGGTGATCCCATTGTCAATACACTTTAGCATTTCATTCCGCACCGCTTCTTTCATCACCGGGTTAAGCCGGCGTTGAGGATCCTTGAAGGGTTTGGAATCATCAGTTATATGGATTCTGTGCTGACAGATAGCAGGGCTGATTCCTTTGATATCAGCCATTGACCACCCAATTGGTTCCATGTTCTTTCTCAGAACGTCCATGAGGGCCATCTCTTGCTCAGGCGCTGTTCATACCAAAATATTGCATTTATTACCACCCATTCTTCTGCTCGTTTGTTTATAGGTATGTGCTTTTGATCCGTGTTTGCTACATATTTACAGGTTACGGGTTCCTAATCCAAAATAACGCAAATCATACAAAATCTCCACAGTTATGCCAAAATCCAGAACATCTGTTGCCAACAGATAAATGCCAGGTTCCGGTCATCCGTATCCGTCCAGTGCCGCTTACCAGTTCAAGAGAAAAGACAAAGAACAGTGGTCATTCGTGTCTCAGACAAGCATAGAGCATGAGAGGGGCAACACAAGATTCAATGGTTGCGCGGAGCTCGAGGGAGATAAAGGTCAAATGAATTAAAAGTGAAGCTATTTTGAACTGTTGCAGATCTGAAGAAATTTTGGAAGCAATTTGCAATTTGGGACATGTAGAACAACATAAGATAGCAACACAAGGAATCCCAGAAAATACGAGACTCCAATTCCACAAAACCGCGGCGAAACCGCCGCCAAATGTGGGTTTTTGCGGCGGTTCCGCCGCGGTTTCGTGTCATCATCTGACCAAACTTTGGGGTTCTTTTGGTCATTGTTTTTGGGCTCAGAATTTAGCCCTAGGGTTTTAGCTTAGGGTTTCAGCTCTCTGCCTATAAATAGCCAAGTTTTGTGCCAAGTAAAGGATGCTTCTTTTTAGTTAGATTTTAGTGTAGGTTAGTTTGTATCTTCTTCTTCCTCTTCATCTATTCTCCATTAAAGTGCAGTGAGAGCTCTTGAGTGGAAAATCAATGAAAATGAGGGTTTTTATTTAACTTGTATCTTTTAATTCTTGTATTGTAATTTTAATTCCCAAGTGTAATTTTGTTTCTTGTTGTTAAGTAGTTGTTGATATTTGTTTGCTTGTTTTATTTTCCTTCCCTTCTTATCCGTATTATTTTCAAGCCATGATACTCGACGGAGTTCCTTGCTTAGGTGAGGACCCAAGTAGTTAGCTTGTAAAACCGTATTTTTCCTTTCTTTCTTTGCTTCTCTCTTTCTTTGTTTTCTTTTCATTTTCATGTGTGAATAATTTCCATACTTATTAGGGGCTAAGGAAGGTTAGTATGAAGGACGGAAAAATCCCTTGTGCTTCGCTTCGCCAAACATCCTAAAACGAAACTAGATCAAACAAACGCAACTCCCTCACTTAGGCGCACTATACTTGACATATAGCCGCGACCTAAGTCGAGAAGTCCTTTAAGCGCACTACAATGTGACATGTAGTTATGACCCAATTGGATACATGGTTGCAGGTGTTTGGCCGGGGGTTGGAAATAAGCGCATGTAGCGGAAGGACAAGAGGCACTAGTGTAACACTTTGAATTTCGTTAGGAATGTTTTCGCGTTAATTAGCAATTGTGCGTGTTTTTCATAAAAACCCGAATATCTTATTTTCTTTCTTGACTAGTGATAATCGTGTTGAGTACTGTTATATATATATATATATATATATAGGGTTATTAATTATAATTTTGTTGTGTTTACCCTAATTGGAAATTTTTCCTTAATTATTTCTTAAGCAAGGTTTAGTGTAGTGCACATGCATACTTAGCATTTTGTGACTTAGGTTTTAAGTGGTATCATGAACCATTTCATTCTTGCATGGTTTTTAATTATCCCCACCCATTTTAAAAGCAAGTCAAACCCTTTTTGAATTTTAAAATTTAATTTAGAAAATGGAAGCATGGTGTTAGCTGAGAAAAATTGACTTTTGACCCATTTTCCTCTCTCTTTTTTTTCTTTCTCTCACATTGCTGGAATTCTCTGCAGAGAGGCAGCAACCACATCAAAAATTCATCATCTTTTCTTTCCATTTTGCTTCTCTCTTGATCCATTTACAAACCCAACACCAAAAACCCATTTTTCTTCACAAAAACACTTGAAAAGGTGGCTCTTTTGAGGAGTTGATGACAAGTCAGTGTATTCGAGGCTAGGGCTGGAAATTTTGGGTTTTTCTAAGGTCTTTTGAAGGTATATAGCTCATGCTTAACACCCTTTTTCATAACTTGTAGTAGTTTTAGCAAAAATCATGTTTTATGTGCATTTTAGTGATATTAAAGGATATTTGTGATGTATGTGTTAGATTGGCATTTTTATGGTTTGGTTAACTCTTTTAAGTGCTATTAGAGCTATTTAAACCAGGTTTTTTTTTCAGTTGCACTAAAATACCCTAAAGTATCGTTTTAGTGTCAAAATGGGCTCTTTAACAAGAATTTGGGTTCTGTTGAATCTGCTTCTACCCGGGTTGTTTCAGAACAATTTTGTAATTATTGTAGCATGTACATAGGGTATAGAGTACACACACAAAACCCGGGAACCCAGATCCCTACCCAGGCCGCCGAAAAATGCGTTCTGGCCGCAATTTGCGGCCAGATGGGTGAACGGTGGGTTGGGGTCTGGATGATAGGTGTTTGCTGCTATGTGAAGGCGTTTGGTATATATAGTTTTGTAAAACTTTTACTGTATAAAAATCTGGGATATATTACCCTATTTCTCGTATTTTAAACCATCGCGACAAGTGTGATTTGTGTGTGAGTTTGGGGTTTGCTGCGTATCGCGACGCGTCGGGGTAGCCTCAGGCGCGTAGTCATACGTTTTAGCGTATCGCGCAGACGCGCGCTTGGTTCACGACACGGGTTTCTAGTTTGACTTTAATGTCGTGTTTTTGTAGATTCGAGCTTATGTGTGATATTCTGTGAAATTCTAGGTGCGCAGGCGAGTACGACGGACGCCGCGAAGAAGGGGAAACAAGTCGTCGGCTATACTTAGCATGAGACTACGGTGAGTAGATTTAACATCTACGGGGAAATCGCCCGCATGGCATTATGCGTCAGGGCTGATAGGACCTTATAGCCATATATTGCATTTACCTACATTGACTATTCATGGATACTGTTGTTGCATACCGCATTCCCTGCTATATGTATATGAACTTACAATTGATAGAACACCGTACTGTTGCTAACGGTTCATGTTGCATGAGCACAAATTTGCATGTTACACATACTGTTAGTAACTTCCATGACACTCACACTGTAGAATTGCCATGATCATTATACTGTAGTTCATTTTACATATTGATACTTGTGTACGTACTCCTTTACACATTGATACCTGTGCACGTATTCCTTTACATATTAATACTTGTGCACGTATTCCTTTACACATTGATACTTGTGCACGTATTCCTTTACACATTGATACTTGTGCACGTACTCCTTTACATATTGATACTTGTGCACGTACTCCTTTACACATTGATACTTGTGCATGTACTCCTTTACATATTGATACATGTGCACGTATTCTTTTACACATTGATACTTGTTAACGTATTCGTTTACACATTGATACTTGTGCACGTATTCCTTTACATATTGATACTTGTGCATGTATTCCTTTACACACTGATACTTGTGCACGTACTCCTTTACACATTGATACTTGTGCACGTATTCCTTTACACATTGATACTTGTGCACGTATTCCTTTACACATTGATACTGGTGCACGTACTCCTTTACATATTGATACTTGTGCACGTATTCCTTTACATTATGATACTTGTGCACGTACTCCTTTACATATTGATATTTGTGCATGTATTCCTTTACATTATGATACTTGTGCACGTACACCTTTAAACATTGATACTTGTGCACGTATTCATTTACATATTCACATTTGTGCACGTACTCATTTACATACTTATGCATATTCAAACTGTACCTACCAAGATATGCTGATTTTGATAGAACTGGGAGCCGCATGATGTCTTTTGAAAAACTGAAACTATTTTAAGGAGCGACTTCTCCCTTTTACTTATAGTACGACTTGATGCACATATCACCTCGCATTGACTTACTCACTGGTTTTGGACTTCATGTGATTTCTGGTTTTGAGGACCGTGGGGTTATTTAAGAAATTGTGCACTATTTGAAAACCCGGTTCCTCTTGATATGATATTTTGGTGCGTCCACCATGTGTTTTCTCGGTTCTGAGACGTGTGTTTGAAGCCCGATTCGAGGAGTTGGATGATCCGTTTGCGGGTTCGTGGTGGACCCGGTATGGTTCCCCGGGGTGAGAAATGTTTTTTGTGGAGTAGACGATGAGCCTGACAGGGTGGCGAGTACTTACCAGTGATTGGTTGGACCTGGCGGTTATCCGGAGGATACTGACCAAAGTCGATATATGGATACGGGATGGCCCGTACTGCCGGGGCCGAGGGCCGATACCGCAGACGGAGCCCGATATATGAGGTTTTGCGTGTCGATGCTGGACACGAGTATTTATGATATTTGAGTGCCGATGTTGGGCATTCTTGATTCTCTGAGATTTACAGGATTTGAGGGCCGAGGAGAGTGCCGGCGTCTGAGTTTTATTTGGGATTTGGGGTGCAGTGTTGGGCACCGATTATTTTTCCACGTTGACATTCCGTGTATATGTTATTTCATCCCATGCTCAGCATTCATTAATATGTACCTCATCCTGTAGTTATTTTACTTGATAGCGTACTTGCATGATTATTGCACATACTGCTTATCACATATAGATATTATCAGCTGGTATATGATAGAGTAGCGCGGTACGTGCATGCTCGTGATTATCTTTATATGTTATCTTCTATTCACGAGTTGGCAACTCACCCCCGTTGTGCCACAGTATTTGCAGGTTGCCCCTCAGAGTAGTCACGACAGGCTGCCTTCTTGTCTCTTTTGGCTACAGATACCACTGCAGTTGGAGCGTGAGCTGTTTTGTTAGGTGGGTTGTGGTATCCAGTTATTTCCATTGTACACATACTTTTGTATCTAGTATCCTCCATCTATCTTTATATGTATTTGACTTAGAGACAGTGTGAGAACGATGATGTATATTATTTGTATTCTGGTGTAGAGCTCGTGGGAGCCGACTTTACATATGCCGTTTTAGTATTCTGTGATGTTTTTTACTTATTGCTCATCTCTTCGCTACGGCGTCGTATATTACTCATGTGGTGATGGCTTCCGCCGTTAGGCGTGATTGCTCTCGTTTGGGGATGCTTTATTTCATTGTATATCATTTTTACTCATATCTTGTTTTGTACCCGATTTCGGGTTTAGTTTTTACAAAGGAAATGATGCCAAAATTTTTAAGTTAATAACTTAAACTTTAAAGATTGTTATTAACTACTTAAGGTTTTCCAAATGTTTTAAACAAATGTTTTCAACACTCACTACTTTTAAATGGTTTTGATTTCTTGGTTCGGCTTACTTAGTCGCGTTACGCCTGTAGACGTTGTGTGGTTAGGTGCCGGTCACGAGTCAAATTTCGGGTCGTGACAAAGTTGGTATCAGAGCGTTGGTTTTACCTTTCGGAGTGTAGGATGACCCTGGTATGATGGAGTAGGTAGCTGAAACAGGGTGGCGTAGCATGCGTATGTTCCACGGCATACTCACGACACAGTACTCCGCCTAAGCGACCTTAGGACTTATTGATTTAAATTCCTTCATGAGTATATACATTCTTGCGATTCGATTTCCGTACCCTTATCGAATCCTATTTTCCTTTCAGCCATTATGCCGCCAAAGACTACGAGGGCGCAGATAGCGGCCACGAAGGCCGAGATTCGAGTTGACTCGTCCGAGACGAGGAACCGGTTGTGCCTGAGCAGGCTGTTCCTCCTATGACAGATCAGATCGCCATGTTAGGGGATGGTATGCAGGAGATGCGCCGGACGGTGGGATCCAGTATGCAGGAGATGCGCCAGATGATGGGATCACTAGTTGAGACACTTCGAGCACAGTGACCAGAGGTAGTTACACCCGTTGCAGGGACCGTGATGGTACCCACAGTACAGGCAGTTGCCCCTGCAGCTACAGAGGTCATCTCAGTATCGCTATCAGAGTTTATGAGGCTAAAGCCTCCGGTCTTCACAGGCACCGATGCAGCCGAGGACCCACAGTCTTTCATTGATAGGAAGGCTTGGATATGTCGTTCACTTAGATGCGCAGATGCGAGATGGGTAGTTCGCGAGCTTTCGCCTGGAAGGTCTTGCGCAGAAATGGTACGATTCAGTCAAGAAGGGTAGAGCAGCAGGTCTTCCTTCTATGACCTGGACAGAGTTCGTGACGATATTCCTTGCCTGCTTCCACTAGAGCACGCATGTTCTAGTCCTTACGTCAGACTCCGGAGATGTCAGTGGCAGAGTATGATGTGTTGTTCACAGAGCTATCAGTTTATGCTCCGTACCTGGTGGCTACTGAGGAGATACGAGTCAAGAGATTTGTCTGAGGCTTACTTACACCACTGTTACTTGCGATCAGCGCACAGCATTACAAGACATATGCAGAAGCTGTCGCCTTATTAGTCGAGGAGCGCCTTGCTGAGACTTCAGTAGTTCCAGGGCCGAAGAGAGTTCGTACTGGTATATCAGCACGGAGACAGACATTCAGATGCCGCGACAGGTTTCGTCCAGGTACGAGGAGTGGCAGAGATTCGGGACGAGGCCAAATGTTTAGTTCGTATCCACGGGAGAGTCAGCAGTCGTCGCAGGGTTCTATTCTCACGATATGTGATATCGGCCGGGTATATGTGATATAGCTGGGTCATCGGATCAAGTGTTGATTTGATGAATTGGTACTTGTTATATTAGACGGTTATATGTAATATAGCCGGATTATCGGATCAAGTGTTGATTCGATAATTTAATGTATAATTATATATGAGATATATTACGTTACATTAACTCATATAAACTCGCTTTATTGATTCTTTTTCACACTTGATAATACATTGATGTATATGCGATATATGTTAATTGTATTATTTTCTTTTGTTACAAAATATATTATATATATGATATATAATATTGTAACAAGTTAGGGTTACAAATGCAACAAAGTTTTTGAGTTTAAACCTAGTTAGGGTTAAGTGTTTGGATGAGGTTTGTGGAAGCTTCATGAAGCTTTGACTTTGTTATCTTGCTTTGATATTTTGTGAAGATATTTGTTAACCCAACCCAAACCCTTAACCTATGGTCTATTCTCTATAAGGGTTAAGGCTTTCATTCTTAACCCATTGTTGCAATTGTAACTATAACAATAATTCCATTATTCATCACAAAAGGTTTCATCTTCTTCTTTCTCTTGAAAAAGCTTCACTAGCTTTTTAGTTTGTGGTGATTAATAGTGAGAAATTGAAAACAAAAGAGTGTAAAATTCCTACTTCATCATCCTCATCTATTCTAGTCACTTAGATTAGGGTGTTCACTTCTCTAATTACTTCATTAGTGAAGTGTAAACTTGGGTTTGAGATTCTTTAAGGTAGATCATCTTAGATCATGAAGACTACAAGAAAGATGCCTCATTCACCTCATGGAGCCTCTCTAGAGTCATAGCTCTTGATAATCGCAGCGAAGGGATCTCAACACGGAGCTTATGAAGCGAAGGAACGGACTACAAAGGTTCTAATCCTAAATTCTATGTGATAAATAGTTCTTTGTATGTGATACAAACTTTGTTACCCTAGAATTTCTAGTAAAGATTCATGGTTTGTTTACTTTGCATCTCTCTAAATTTTAAAATGGCATGAGTGATGTTACCAAACCCTAGACTAGGTGCAAGGGAAACCCAACATGGGATTGATATGTAGAGAGAGAGAGAGAGGGCAGCCACTAAGTGTTAGGTTTGTTCTTGAGATTTTATTAGAGCTCTCACATTTTATCTCGCACAATAAGCAAGCTCTTTTTCTTCACTGGCTTTCTTCTTGAGCTCAAAACTTCCATCAATGGCATCTTCTTCAACCTCTACCCATCCCTTTCATGAGTTGAGAATCCATGGGTGTTTTGAGACAAAGTAATCACACACTATCTCTACTTCATCTTGGACATATCGGCTAGCAAACTTCATGTCCGAGATGCTTCGGTTTTGAAGCGGGAGCCCGTATAAAGAATCTTTGACGTGGTGCCACTTCGACGAGTGAGATCGGAGAACGAACTTCGTTGGAGCAGCCGCGAGGAGCTTGGGATGGTGGATAAAGACCGAAGGACACGGATCGATCGGTATAGACATTTTAACATTTTTGTAGTTAGCTACTATAGGGTTAATGGAACAATCCGAGTGAAAGGCTGTGTTAGCACCATTTTATAAAAGTTTTTTGTTCCGAGTTTGGCTTCGGATTGACGGCCAGGGCGCTATCGTAGCCTTATAGATACCACATCCATTGGTGTTTGACATCAAAGATGGTATACGGGTGCTCAGTGGAGATTGGGTACACTGAACGGACTTGCCAACAACTCCTAGATGGTATTATACCTATCGTCAGATAGCAGTTCTCTGGTGACACTGATACAGGTTAGTCTGTAGACCCAAGATTGTCATAGAGTCTTGTGTGATTCCCACCGTGCTTTGATTTCCACCTTACCAAGTTCATGAGAACATGCAAAACTGTGGCTTTTGGATATAGTCCCGAATCACATGGAGGCAATAAACCATAGGAGGGGTTTCGACTCTCCCGGTATTGGGAGTTGATGTTGCGCTACGTTCGATTGGCTATTACTGGAAGTCCCTGGCCAGGGCTGATATGGAGACCTACTAGTAAGTGTTATCAGTAGTTTCTCAACCTGTTATGAGCCTCACATCGACATGAATTATCGGTTACTGGGGTCTGATGTTTACCACCCATAGACTGTATAAGCGACATATCGGACGAAGAGACCGGACTGTACGGTAATGTTACTGATTGGATTCACAAGAGTATGTAGAGGCTTGCTTGTTGATCCTCTGATCGCTCAATACCCAGGTGGCTGTTACGTTCAGCTGACCGCTTGCAGCTTGTGGGTGTTTGATATGATCATCACCTACTGCCGGCGTATTGACGAGTCTTTAGAGTCTTACACAGAGGTTTCCTGGCTCAGGCGAAATGGAGTAGGAGCACATATGTGATAAATGCGGGACCGAGATTAATACGATATGTGATACCATATTCTATTCTCGCGATATATGATATCGGCCGGTTTTATATGATATAGCTGGGTTATCGGATCAAGTGTTGATTCGATAAAAAGATACATGTTATATTGGTCAGTTATATGCAATATAGCCTTTTATTAAATCAAGTACTGATTTAATAATTTAATGTATAATTATATATATTTTTTATATATTAAATTACATTAACTAATATATATGCTCACTTAAGTATTTCATTTTCTCACATTTGGATACATTTAACATATACGTGATATATGTTTAATGTATTCTTTTCTTTTGTTACAAAATTATATATATGTGATATGTATAATTGCGACATGCTAGGTTATACATGCAACTTGGGTGTATGACAATTACACCATGCTATTGTGATAAATGTTGAGTTTATATTTATTTTAGTAAAATTCAAAATTGTGGAGAATTAGTCATGAGCTTGGATGAAGCTTGTAGAACATTGACTAAGTCAACCAATTTTGTTTTGGCTAACATATTTATTAACCTAACCCTAATCACTTTGACCATGGTCTATTCTCTACGAGGGTTTATGTTACAGTTTTATTTATCTTTTTAAGTAATTCACAAATGATATGGAATTAGTCATGGTTAAGCTTCATGGAAGCTAGTAGAACATTGACTAAAGTCCACCTCTTTTGTTTTTACTTAAGATATTTTCTTAACCTAACCTTTAACCCTAATCCATGGTTGCATTTCTAACCTCATAACAATAATTCATTCATCACTTGTTATTATTCTTCTTCTTCACAAAAAGCTTGCTTGATTTTTTCCAAGTGATGAAAGATTGTGAGAAATAGAAAACTAAAGAGAGCAAAATTCTTACTTCATCATTTTCTTCTATACTTGCCATATATATTAGTGTGTTAGCTTCACCAATCCATAATTAGTGAAGGGATAGCTTGGGTTTGTGATTCCTCAAGGTAGATCATCTTGGATTGTGAAGACTTCAAGCTAGCATGGATCATTCACCTCATGGAGCCTCTCTAGAGTCCGGGAGCTTGATGATCGCAGCGAAGGGACCACGACTTGGAGCTTATGAAGCGAAGGAACGGACTACAAAGGTTGTAATCCCTATCACTTAGAAGTAAATTAGTTTACTTGGTGTTTCTAATCCTAATTCTCTAGTAAAGATCCTTGCTTAGGTTGTTTGGCACTTGAAAATTTTAAATACGGCATGTTTGATGCCTTGTAGAACCTTGTTCTAGTGCCTAAGAACCCAACAATTTTCTACCCCGCTGAGGAGAAAAATGTGTTTGTTTCTCAATACGCCACCTTTTTAGAAAAGGAATTTCTTGCTAAAGAAATTAGTGGCGAAGAGATAGAGCTGGAAGAAGTTCCAGCAGCACAAACTAAAACTGAAGATTTTGTGGAACCGGAGGACTCAATAGTTCCCGACGAACCTCAGCCGCTCCGCCGATTTAGTAGGGTTCCTCATCCACCTGAGAGATACTATGGGTTTCTCATTGATGGTGGGAGCGAGGACTGCATCATGTAAGATGATGACCCTACTAGCTTCGAGCAGGCCATCACGAGTGGGGACTCTATGAAATGGCTGGATGCAATGCGATCTGAGATGGAATCCATGTACACCAACAAAGTATGGTCTTTGGAAGTTTCTCCTGAAGGGGTAAAGCCCATTGGGAGCAAATGGATATTTAAGAATAAACTTGGTGTAGATGGAAAAGTTGATACTTTCAAAGCTAAACTTGTTGCAAAGGGTTTTCGTCAACGACCAGGTATGGATTATGATGAAACCTTTTCTCCAGTGGCTATGCTTAAGTCCATATAGATCCTACTTGCTATTGCTGCATACCATGAATACGAAATCTGGCAAATGGATGTTATGACCGCCTTTCTAAATGGTGATTTAGAGGAGTGCGTGTACATGACTCAGCCGGAAGGCTTCGTAGACAGTGGGAGCAGCCGAAAGGTGTGCAAGTTGCTTAAATCCATCTACGGTTTGAAGCAGGCATCGCGGAGTTGGAACATCTGTTTTGATGTTGTAGTCAAATAGTTTGACTTCATCAAAAACGTAGATGAACCTTGTATATACAAGAAGGTTGCATAGAGTAAGGCTTCTTCCTCGTATTGTACGTGGATGACATACTCTTGATAGGAAATGATGTTCCTATACTGCACTCGGTCAAGCTCTTCTTATCATATAGATTCTCAATGAAAGATCTAGGTGATGCCTCCTGCATCTTGGGAATTAAGATCTATAGAGATAGATCTAAGCGGATACAGGGATTATCCCAATCCAGGTACATTGGTACCATACTAAAGCGGTTTAGTATGGAAGAATCCAAGCATGGGAATTTACCCACGATCTCTGGACTCACTCTCTCCAAAGAGATGTCTCCTAAGACTGATTTTGAGAGGATCGCATGCAAGTGATACCCTATGCTTCGGCAGTAGGCACTATCATGTACGCAATGCTATGTACCAGACCCGATATAGAATACTCACTAAGTGTAGTGAGTAGGTATCAATCAGATCCTGCAGAGAGTCACTGGACAGCTGTGAAGAACATTCTCAAGTACTTGAGAAGAACTAAAGAGACGTTCTTGGTGTATGGTAACGAAGAACTCCAAGTGGAGTCCTTTACCGAATCGAGCTTCCAAAGTGATAAGGACGACTCTAAGTCGCACTCGGGATTTGTCTTTACCCTCAATGGAGGGGCGGTGTGTCTGAAGAGATCTAAATAGGAAACCGTGGTAGACTCGACGATGGAGGCTGAATACAACGCTGCTAACGATGCTGCCAAAGAGGCTTTCTGGATAAAGAAGTTCATAACTGAACTTGGTGTGGTTCCGTCCATTGAGCATCCAATAACTTTGTATTGTGATAACAATGGAGCTGTGGCATTGGCCAAGGAACCCAGGTCCCATCAGAGATTTAGGCATATTCTGAGGCAGTATCACCTGATCCGGGAGATAGTTGATCGCCGCGAGATCGAGGTCAGGAGAGTTGACACGAAGGACAACACTGCGGATCCACTCACGAAAGCCATACCCCAGATACAATTTGAGAGACTCTTCGGGATGTTGGGTATGAGATAATACAACACCTGGCCTTAATGCAAGTGGGAGATTGTTAGTTATGTATATGCCATATAGGTCATTTTTGTACATATGATGTATATTATAGTGGATGCTTGGATATATATAAAGAGGACTTTCTTGCTTGATATTATAGTATGCTATCTGGTTTCACTTTGTCTTAACATGTCGACTTGTATTGGGTTACTGTCTTGCTCTCGCATGTTGATAAAGCCCTTGGGATATGTACTTCACTACTAGGACTATGATGCAGATCATACTAGTGGGGCCAGGGTAGTCCACGAGTACATCCTATAATTGTTCCTAGTCGAGGGTGTATCGAGACAGGGCATTGATACTCTAGAGTAGACTAGCGTATACGTATCTTGACCCATATGATGGGCGATGGATGATTCCACATCCATTGGTGTTTGATATCAAATATGGTATACGGGTGCTCAGTGGAGACCGGGTACACTGAACGGACTCGCCGAGAACTCCTAGCTGGTATATACCTATCGTCAGATAGCAGTTCTCTGGTGACACTGGTACAGGTTAGTCTGTAGACCAGAGATCATCATAGAGTCTTATGTGATTCCTACCGTGCTTTGATTTCCACCACCATGTTCATGATAACGTGCAAAACGGTGGCTTTTGGGTACAGTCCCGAATCACATGGAGGAAATGAGCGATAGGAGGGGTTTCGTCTCTCCCGGTATTGGGGGTAGATGTTGCGCTGTGTTCGATTAACTATAACTCGAAGTCCTTGGCCAGGGATGATATGGAGACCTACTGGTAAGTGTTATCATTAGTTTCTTGACCGTTATGAGCCTCACATCGACACAACTTATCCGTTACTGAGGTCTGACGTTTACCACCCCTAGACTGGATATGCGACATATTAGACGAAGAGACCGAACTGTACGGTAGTGTTACTGATTGGATTCACAGGAGTGTGTACCGGCTTGCTTGTTGATCTTCTGATCGCTCAATACCCAGGTGCTTGTTACGTTTATCTGACCGCTTGCAGCTTGTGGGTGTTTGATATGATCATCACTATTGTCGGCGTATTGACGAGTATTTAGAGTCCTACACAGAGGTTTCCTGGCTCAGGAGAAACGGATTAGGAGCACATATGTGATATGTGCGGGACCGAGATTAATATGATATGTGATACCGTATTCTATTCTCGCGATATGTAATATCGGCCGGTTATATGTGATATAGCCGGGTTATCGGATCAAGTGTTGATTCGATAAAATGATACATATTATATTAGTCGATTATATATAATATAGCCGGATTATTAAATCAAGTATTGAATTAATAATTTAATGTTGAATTATATATTAGATATATTAAATTACATTAACTAATTGTAACGTTTTAGAAATCGTTGTGTGAATTTTTCCGTTTTAGGGTAAAATAGTAGGTGTTTTCCGTTTTAACCCGATTGTGATCAAACTTCTGTATGGACTTGACGGCACCTAGATTAGCTAGAATGAAGCTAGTGGACGGACTTTGGGCGTCAATTGGAAGTTTTGGTTCACATAGAATTTTTCCCTAATTAAAATATTATTTTAATGCTTTATTTGTGCACTTAATTAGTGGTAATTTCATTTTTTCTTGGGTTAATTACTACTAATGAGAATCTATGCTAAGTTAATCACTAGATTATGTTTTTAACCTTCTCACCTAAATATCTAGATATTTTGTGGTTAATGATTTTTTTAGAAAAGAAAAGAAATGAAAAGGTGGCAAATTGCATTTATGCGCATTTATTACATTTTGTTGCTAGAAAATTCCACACACTTAACCAAAATCCCCCCTATTCTTCCCTTGGCCGACCTCTCCCTTGCTTGCTGCCCTCTCACCTCTTTTGCCTCATTTCTTCATTTCAAGCTTCACAAAATTCATTAAAAATCCTAAATTTATCACACAAACTCAAAATAAATTAATACCCATTATTCTTCTTCACTAAACTAGCTTGGTTCTTCATAAAAGTTAGCATTTTGGAGGCTATCTTGGTTTTCTCTTGCAAGTTTTAGAATCAAGTTTGAGGTATAAAACCCTAACCCTAATCTCTAATTGTTGTTTTAATACTTTAAACTAGCTTATTAGTTCTTAATTTAAAGCTTTTATTTAGATATTTAGAATTTCTAGAAAGGGTTTTGGTAATCAAGTTAGAGTTTTAATTAGTGAAATGGTTAGTTGATAATTTTAGACAAATGAAAACTAAACCAAGTTGCTCGTTTGTTAATTGATATTTACCTAATTGGATAATTAAGCTAATTAGCAAACTAAACTTTTACTAATCATAATTAAGTGAGATTAAAATTATAGCAAAGGTTTGAATGGTTTAATCATGCTATATTGTGATGTTTGTAAATTCTAGTTTTGGTAAAAACTTGTAGTTTTGTGCTAAAATGAGATATGTTGCTTACTAGATTTCGGTAAGTTTTGGCGCGGGTTTCTTTTAACGTTGCGACATTATTTATATTAGATTCCACGTTTATTATTGTATTGTGAATGCGCGATCGGTACGATCAGGGTCTAGGCTTGGTAGTTGTGTCGCTTTGCGTTCCTAGCTAGGGTCGTGTCGATGTCATTCGTGTCTTTGTGTAGCTTTTGCTCTTGAGTTGGTTTCGTAGTGTCGCTACGCGCGTTAGCCACTTGACGAACACTTGAGTTTATGTTTGGAGTTGGTGCGTCGGTCAAACGTAGTTGGTACGTGTTATTGGTCGATTGCTAATATATACTTGTTATATTGTTAATTGCTTTCAGGATCGCAGGCGGGGACTTCGGGCGCCGTGAAGAAGGAAAAGCGAGTGGTTGACTTTACTTAGCCCGGATTATAGTGAGTAGATTTAACATCTACAGGGGAATCGCCCGAATGGCGTTATGCGTCTGGGATAGATTAATTGATATGACTATTAGTTAGATGTATTCAGATATTGATTGTGCATGTGTACCTTTGTTGCAATCTCATTTCCTATTGTGCAAGGACTTAGTATTAATGGGACATAACACCATTATTGACGGTTCATGTTTCACGAGCACTAATTGTATGCTACACACACACCGTCGATAATTGCCATGACACGCACAACTTATATACATACGAGATGTAGTTGATACCTATACATACGTGATACTGTATGGTTAGGGATATTGAGACTTTGATTCATATTTCATTGTGCATATGACATATAGCATACCTGTACACCTACATGCTTACACATATGCCTTGACATGCTAGTTACCTATATACCTATATGGTATTGTGCCATTAGTGATAGGTATATTCACACATGAGACATAGCTACATGTGCCTCTTTCATACATACTTATACATATACTTGGAGGGTATTACATCGTTATTGATAGGTTGATACACATATCTTGCTATACCGACATGGTTACGCATATCTGGCTATATTTACATGTTCACCTTTATTTGATGTTATATGGACTTGGAGAACTTAGGAACCGCATGATATATATATTAACTTGTGCAGTTAAATAGCGTTTTTCTTTTATATGCTCATATTACTGTTTCATGTTGCATATATTACATTTATGGATTTCATATGATGTTCTCTGATATTTTTACTCTTAAGTATATATGACAGTGGAGTGGGACGCTGTTATATATATATATATATATATATATATATATATATATATATATATATATATTAGTGGAGTCGGACGCTAATATATATGTTTTGATTCATGCAGTTATACTTATTCATTACTTCATGTTTTCTGGATTTGAGGACCGTGGTTGTTTCATGAAATTATGCATTATTTGAAAAACCCGGTTTCTCTTGATATGATATTTCATCTTGCACCATGAGATTTCTCGGTTCTGATCTTATATATTACCACATGCGAGGAGGCGTCAAGGCCGTGTGCAGGTACATGGTGGAACCTGGTTGGTTCTCCGGGACAAGAAAGGTATTTCGACGGGACATGCCGTTGAGCCTGGCTGGGGGCGTTTGCCAACCGGTGATAGTATTTGGACTCAACGTATATCTGGGGGATATCGATCGAGGTTATGTGCGCACATGCCTTGCAGATTTCAGGTGGTGCTTACCCAGGTTCATAGGATATACGTACATGACACAGGAGGGCCAGTCCTAGGTGATGGCGCCTCAGATTTGAGTATTTTGTGTCGATGCTAGACACTTGTTTTCATGATGTTTTTGGGTGTAGATGTAGGACACTCAGGTTTCATGAGACATACTCGATATTGGATACTGGTTATATGAGATTTACTTGATATTGGACACTCAGGATATATGATACTTACAGGATATGAGGGCCAATTTGGGGGCTGATTTGTGGAAATTTGGGATTTAGATTGTCTTGATGGAATTAGGTCCTACCACGACGTCAGGATTCCGTGAGGATGACATGTTTTATCCCATACTCCGCATTTACTTTATATGCATTGCTTCATGTATTTGTAATACTTGATAGAGTACCTTTCATGACTGTTGCATATACTTGTTGCCATTTATTGCTTCATGTATTAGTTGTACCTGATAGAGTACCTTTCATGACTGTGCATACATATGGCCATTTATTGCTACCAGCTTGCATGCATTAGATTCGCGCTGTACGTGCATACTTGAGATTAGCTGGATATGTTATTTACTATTCACGAGTTGGTAACTCACCACCCTTGTGCAAGAGTGTTTTGCAGGTAGTCCCTCAGGGCAGTCGCGACAGGCTTTTCTATTTATCGCATCATCTTTTGCAGCGGATACCGCTTCGGCTGACTGTGCGCAGTTTTGCTATAGGTGGGTTTTGCGGCTATCCGATGTTGTTTATTGTTATCTTTGTACCATGTACTCTCCATCTACCATTTTCATATATGACTTAGAGACTTGATGTGAGGACGATATTGTATGCTATTTCGTGACTTGGAGGTCTTTTATGCAGTTTTACTTATATCGTCTTTTATTTCTTCGCTACGGCGTCGTATATCTGTTGTGGTAGTTGGTTTCTGCCTTTGGGTGTGGATTTGCTCCCGGTTGGGGATGCTTTGCTTATATTTATGTTGTACCCATTTTTGGGGTTAGTTTTTACAAAGGAGGTGCTGCCAAAATTTTTAAGAAAGAAAAGTTGGACTTTAAAGAATTTGTACTTGAGATTTTCAAAAGTTATAACAATGATCTTATTACTTAATACTTTTGATGGTTTAGATTGCTGGGTTTTTTGGCTTACTTAAATTGCGTTACGCCTGTAGACGTTGCGTAGTTTAAGGGCCGTCACGTGCCAAATTTCGGGTCATGACAAAGTTGGTATCAGAGCGCTAGGTTTTACCTTTCGGAGTGTAGGATGACCTTTGTATGATGGAGTTGGTAGCTTAAGCAGAGTGACATAGTGTGTGTATGTCCGCGGCATACTTACGACACGGTACTCCGCCTAAAGTGACCTAAGTACTAATTGCTTGAAATTCCTTCCTTGATGATACATCCTTGTGATTCGATTTCTGTGTCCTTATCGAATCCTATTTTCATATATAGTCATATGCCTCCGATGACTAGGAGGACTCAGAGAGGTGCAGCGAGAGCCGAGGTCAGAGTTGACTCGTTTGGGACAAGGACTGACCAGGATGGTACGCCCGTTGCACAGGAGCAAATGGATCCGCCTTCGACAGATCATCTTGTTGGGTTACCCTTGCACCAAGTCTAGGGTTTGGTAGCATCACTCATGCCAATTTAAAAAATTAGAGAGGTGCAAAGCTAACTAACCATGAATCTTGCTAGAATTTCTAGGGTAACAAGTTTGTATCGCATACAAAGAAGTAAAGAGATAGGGATTACAACCTTTGTAGTCCGTTCCATCGCTTCATAAGCTCCGTGTTGAGGTCCCTTCGCTGCGATCATCACGAACTCCGACTCTCGAGTGGCTCCAAAAGGTAAATGAGACACCTTGCTTGTAGTCTTCATGATCTAAGATGATCTACCTTGAAGAATCTCTAACTCAAGCTAACACTTCACTAATCAACTTATTAGAGAAGTGAACACCCTAATCTAAGTGGCTAGAATAGATGAGGATGATTATGTAGGAATTTTGCTCTTTTTTGTTTTCTATTTCTCACTCAATATCATCACAAATGAAAAGCTAGTGAAGGTTTTCTTCTAAGAGAATGAAGAAGAAGAAGATGCTAATCCTTTTATGATGAATAATGAATTGTTGTTGTGGTTAAAAATCCAATCATGGGTTAAGAATGAAGGAGTTAACCCTTGTAGAGAATAAACTAAAGGTTAAGGTTTGGGTTGGGTTAACAATATCTTCACAATAAAACAAAGAATGAAGACAAAGTCAAATGTTCATGAAGCTTCATGAAAGCTCATGAAAAAGCTAACCCAAATGCTAACCCAAATCCAAGCCCTAACTTAGTTTAAACTCAAAAAAACATGTTGCATTTGTAACCCTAACATGTTACAATATTATATATCACACATACAATATATTTTGTAACAAAAGAAAATAACACAATTAACATATATCGCATATATATCAATGTATTATCCCGTAAGAAAATGAATCAATAAAGCGAGCTTATATTAGTTAACGTAAAGTAATATATCACATATATAATTATACATTAAATTATCGAATCAACTCTTGATCCGATAATCCGGCTATATTACACATAACCGACTAATATAACATGTACCGATTCATCGAATCAACACTTGATCCGATGACCCGGCTATATCATATATACCCGGCCGATATCACATATCGCGAGAATAGAATACCGTATCTCATATCGTATTATTCTCGGTCCCGCACATATCACATATGTGCTCCTACTCCGTTTTGCCTGAGCCAGGAAAGCTCTGTGTAGGACTCTAAAGAATCGTCAATACGCTGGCAGTAGGTGATGATCATATCAAATACCAACAAGCTGCAAGCGGTCAGCTAAATGTAACAGCCACCCAGGTATTGAACGATCAGAAGATCAACAAGCAAGCCTGCACATTCTCCTTTGAATCCAATCAGTAACACTCCCATACAGTCCGGTCTTTTCGTCTCATATGTCGCATATCAAGTCTAGGGGTGGTAAACGTCAGACCCCAGTAACCGATATGTCATGTCGATGTGAGGCTCATAACGGGTCGTGAAACTACTGATAACTCTTACCAGCAACACTCCATATCAGCCCTAGCCAGGAACTTCCTGTTATAGCCAATCGAACACAACACAACATCAACTCCCTATACCGGGAGAGACGAAAACCCTCCTATCGCTCATTGCCTCCTTGTGATTCGGGACTGTACCCAAAAGCCACCATTTTGCACGCCCTCTATGACGTGGTAAGATGGAAATCAAAGCACAGTGGGAATCACACAAGACTCTATGACGATCTCGGGTCTACAGACTAACCTGTACCAGTGTCACCGGAGAACTGCTATCTGACGATAGGTATAGTACCATCTAGGAGTTATCGACGAGTCCGTTCAGTGTACCCAGTCTCCACTGAGCACCCGTACACCATCTTTGATGTCAAACACCGATGGATATGGGATCATCCATCACCCATCATATGGGTCAAAATGCGTATACGCTAGTCTACTCTGGTGTATCAATGCCCTGTCTCGATACACCCTCGACTAGGAACAGCTATAGGATGTACTCTTTGACAACCGCGGCCCCACTAGTATGATCTGCATCATAGTCATAGTAGTTGAGTACATATCCTAAGGGCTTTATCAACATGTGAGAGCAAGACAGTAAACCAATACAAGTCAACATGTTAAGATAAAGTAAAACCAAATAGCATACTATCATGTCGAGCAAGAAAGTACTCTCTATATATATCCAAGCATCCACTATAATATACATCATATGTACAACAATGGCCTCTAGGGCATATATATAACTAACAATCTCCTACTCGCACTAAGGCCAGCTGTTGTGGTATCTCATACCCAACATCCCGAAAAGTCTCTCAAACTGTATTTGGGGAATGGCCTTCGTGAGTGGATCCGCAGTTATGTCCTTCATGTCAACTCTCTTGACCTCGATCTCGCGGCGATCAACTATCTCCCGGATCAGGTGATACCGCCTCAAAATATGTCTGGACTTCTGATGGGACCTGGGTTCCTTAGCCAAAGCCACAGCTCCATTGTTATCACAATACAAAGGTATTGGATGCTCAATGGAAGGAACCACACCAAGTTCAGTGATGAACTTCTTCATCCAGACAGCCTCATTGGAAGCATCGTTGGCAGCGATGTATTAAGCCTCCATCGTCGAGTCTGCCACAGTTTCTTGCTTGGAACTCTTTGAACAAACTGCCCCTCCATTCAGGGTAAAGTCAAATACCGAGTGCGACTTAGAGTCGTCCTTATCACTTTGGAAGCTTGAATCGGTAAAGGACTCCACCTGGAGTTCTCCGTTACCATACACCAAGAACATCTCCTTAGTTCTTCTCAAGTACTTGAGAATGTTCTTCACAGCTGTCCACTGATTCTCTCCTGGATCTGCATGATACCTACTCACTAAACTTAGTGAGTATGCTACATCGGGTCTGATACATAACATCGCATACATGATAGAGCCTACTGCCGAAGCATAGAGTATCCCTTGGGAGACATCTCTTTGGAGTGAGTGAGTCCAGAGATTGTGGGTTGGTTCCCACGCTTGGATTCTTCCATACTAAACCTCTTTAGTATAGTGTCAATGTACCTGGATTGGGACAATCCCAGTATCCGTTTAGATTTATTTCTATAGATCTGTATTCCCAAAATGTAGGAGGCATCACCTAGATCTTTCATCGAGAATCTATGTGATAAGAAGAGCTTGACCGAGTGCAGCATAGGAACATCATTTCCTATCAAGAGTATGTCATCCACGTACAATATGAGAAAGACGACCTTACTCTCTGCAACCTTCTTGTAAATACAAGGTTTATCTACGTTCTTGATGAAGTCAAACTCTTTGATTACAACATCAAAGCAGATGTTCCAACTCCGCGATGCCTGCTTTAACCCGTAGATGGATTTAAGCAGCTTTCACACCTTTTCGCTGCTCCCACTATCTACGAAGCCCTCTGGCCGAGTCATGTACACGCACTCCTCTAAATCACCATTTAGAAAGGCGGTCTTAACATCCATTTGCCAGATTTCACAGTCATGGTATGCAGCAATGACAAGTAAGATCCGGATGGATTTAAGCATAGCCACTGGAGAAATGGTTTCGTCATAATCCACACCTGGTCGTTGACGAAAACCCTTTGCAACAAGTCTAGCTTTAAAAGTCTCAACTTTTCCATCTACACCAAGTTTCTTCTTAAAAATCCATTTGCTCCCAATGGGTTTTACCCCTTCAGGAGCAACTTCCAAAGTACATACTTTGTTGGTGTACATGGATTCCATCTCAGATCGCATTGCATCCAGCCATTTCATAGAGTCTGCATTCCTGATGGCCTGCTCGAAGCTAGTGGGATCATCGTCTTCCATGATGCAGTCCTCACTTCCACCGTCAATGAGAAACCGTAGTATCTCTCAGGTGGATGAGGAACCCTACTAGATCGGCGGAGAGGCTGGGGTTCGTCGTGAACTACTGAATCATCTGGTTCTACTAAATCTTTAGTTGTAGATTGTGGTGCTGGAACTTCTTCTAACTCTACATCTTCGCCACTAATTTCTTTTGCAAGAAATTCCTTTTCTAAAAAGGTGGCGTGTTTAGAAACAAACACCTTTTGTTGTTCAGTGTGGTAAAATAGATATCCATACGAATTACTTGGATATCCTACAAAGTTGCAAAGAACTGATCTTGCCTCGAGCTTGTCTGGATTTTGCTTTTTATCATAGGCCGGACAACCCTATATCTTAACTCTTTTAAGAGATGGTCTCTTCCCATTCCATATCTCATATGGAGTGGTAGGCACTAATTTAGTTGGACTCTATTCAATAGGTATATGACTGTCTCTAGCGCATACCCCAAAAGGAAATAGGCAACTCAGCAGTGCTCATCATAGAGTGTACCATATCTAATAGGGTGCGATTCCTCCGCTCCGATACACCGTTGTGCTGTGGTGTATAAGGAGGAGTAAGCTGAGAGAGAATCCCATTCTCTTTTAGATAATCTAGGAACTCATTGCTTAAGTATTCTCCTCCTCGATCTGATCGAAGGATCTTAATACTTTTTCCAGTTTGGTTCTCTACTTCGTTCTTATATTCTCTGAATTTCTCAAAAGCATGAGACTTGTGTTTCAACAGGAACACATGTCCGTATCTTAAGAGATCGTCAGTGAATGTAATGAAGTATGAGGAATCGTTCCTGGTATGTGTAGACATGGGACCACATACATCACTATGTATCAGTCCCAAGAGTTCCGTAACTCTTTCTCCGTGTCCACTAAACAGAGTTTTGGTCATCTTGCCTTTGAAACATGACTGGCAAGTATCATCAGATGAAAATTCGAACGGATTCAAATATCCATCCTTATGTAACTTATCTAGCCGTGTTGCATTGATATGACCTAGTCTACATTGCCACAAGAAGGATTCATTCATTTCTGAACTCTTCCTCTTGTGTGTGTTTTGTACATTACGTACTGTAGTTTGATTGAGAACGTATATGCCATTATTTAACGATCCTGATCCAATCAACTTTTGATTCAGGATTATGTTCATAACATTATCCTGTACTACAAAATTATATCTCTCTTTACTCAATAAAGATACTGATATAAGATTGCATATAAGGGTCAGAATGTAATAGCATTCGTTCAGAATCAATGTATAACCATTTGGTAACAGAAGGTGATATTCGCCAACTGCTTTGGCTGCAATATTTGCACCATTCCCTACTCTTACGGAATGATCACCCTCTCCCAGTTCCCTACCTTTCCGTAGCCCATGTAACATATTACAGATATTGGATCCTGATCCGGTATCTAATACCCAGGACATAGAGTGAACTGAGAAACAGTTCTCGATAACTAACAAACCTGAAGAAGATTCATCAACATGATTATTCTTCATTTGGGTGGCGTGAGAATCCAGATATTCTCCTAATTCCTGCTCTGTCTTATAACAATTACAAGAAAGAACGGGACCAACGTTCCCCTGCTTAGTGTAATAAGCGGGTTCGGTCAATACATCCATATTATTATCTTGATTAAGGCCTGACAGGGTCGCTACCTGGAGAGAGAGAGAAGAAAACACTTTAGCGTATGCTCTTGCAAGATTAGATTGGTTATTATCTTATCTAATTAGGATGGCTCCCACGGCTTTTTATCAAATCTTCCTTAAAACCCTAAAAGGTAAGACTAGCCGGGATTAATTACAAGTTCGCCAATCTTTTGGCCAGGCCAGTGTTGGTACTTTGAGGGAGGTTCCCCGTGCTTTTGCACGGACCTAATTAGAATAAACCTCGTTTTCCCGGAGGCATAACCCCGTTAACACCTTTCTAGTCACCTACTTGATCGGCTAATTATCCTGTGTTAAATTTTGCCAGGAGTAATTCTTACTCGCAGTGGGTATCAAGATCTATCTATCTCATAGAAGGTATGCAATCTCATTGCAAATTTCAACACATGAAATTCCCGATAATGCTTTTGCCCCTAGCAACTTATGACCTTGGCTAAGGTCAACAAATCATAAGTGCTAGCCAAGTTCAACCCGTCATTTCCCGATTGAATTAAAACCACCCGTACGACCCTTGGCTAAGGTCAACAAATTCGTACGACTATCCTAACTCAATCACATCTCATGTTTTAGTAGATAAACACTAATTAGCTACCGTACACTACGCCTTGGCTAAGGTCAACAAACGCAGTACGAATACTAAGTAGTACCTATCTGAAATGACGGAGGGCTACGCAGGTTTTTCAGAAAAACAATGAGCGTAATGAACTTGATATAGTTGTAGAAACAAGTGGTTTTGAAAAGGAGTGTTTTTGAGGCTTTTCTAGTTTCGCTAAAGAGGTCACTCCCGGTGAAGGGATTGTCTGTAGGGTTACTAGGCACTCTAACAAGGTTTTACAAGGCATCAACCATGTCCGATTAAAATTTTAGCCGTGCCGAATGACCCTTAACAAGATCTTTGCTAGATAATTAGGGTAACACATGCAAGTAAATAACAATTATCACTAAGTGAATACGAAATACAACCTTTGCAGATCGGTCCTTCACTTCTAAAGCTCCTTTTTGTAGTCCCTTCGCTGCGATCATCGAACTCCCAGACTCTCGGACGGCTCCATGAGAAGAGGGCAACGGTTTTTCTTGAAGTCTTCGAGGCCGAAGATGATCTACGTCGAGGGAATACGAACTCAAGCTTCTACTTCACTAACTATAGAATTAGTGAAGCAAACACCCTAAACTAAAGTGCTAGTCTAGTAGAGGATGATGAAATAGGAAATGGGTACACTTTAGAATTTCTTTTCTCACAATGATTCTCTCTCTTTATCAAACCCTAGCAAGCATTTGAAGGAGGAAGAAGATGAGCTCAAAAATGAGAATGAAAACTAACTAAAGAGAGAGTGAGCTAACCATGGGTGAGTGGGTATCATATACTAACTCATGTAGATACATAACCATGGCTAATTATAGTGGTTAGGTTTATGAATATCCTAAGTAAAACAAAACTAGTGGACTTTGGTCAATGCACTCACAAGCTTCATGAAGCTTCATGCACTTGAACAATTATCCACTAATTTTGTATTTACTTTGTATATTAAAACCCCACCAATATAATTATAATGGTATATGTCTCATGAATTCATGTTAGTTGTATCAACAACCATGATACAAAAATGAACACAAATAAATATATATCACATATATATTAAGTTGTGCACAAGTGAGAAAAACAAATGCTTAAGTGAACCAATGTTAGTTAATGTAAATTAGTATATCACATATACAATTATACACTAAATTATTAAATCAACACTTGACTTAATAATCCGGTTATATCACATATAACCGACTAACACAAAATGTACCAACTTATC
This sequence comes from Agapanthus africanus, assembly GCA_030015575.1. Lineage (NCBI taxonomy): Eukaryota > Viridiplantae > Streptophyta > Magnoliopsida > Asparagales > Amaryllidaceae > Agapanthus > Agapanthus africanus. The sequence continues at coordinate 265,165,682 of JASDDO010000016.1, read as the reverse complement.
GAATCAACACTTGATTCGATTACCCGGCTATATCACATATAACCGGTCGATAGAATAGTCGCGAGAATAGAATACGGTATCACATACACGCATTATTCTCGGTCCCGCACATATCACATATGCGCTCCTATTTCGTTTTTCCTGAGCTAGTAAAACCTCTATGTAGGACTCTAAAGACTCGTCAATACGCCGGCAGTAAGTGATGATCATATCAAGCACCCACAAGCCGTCAGCGGTACTAGCTGGACGTAACGGCTACCCGGGTATTGAGCGATCAGAAGATCGGCAAGCAAGCCCGCTCCAACTCCTGCAAAAATCCTGACAGTGACACTACCGTAAAGTCTGGTCTCCTCGTCTGATATGTCGCATATCAAGTCTAGGGGTGGTAAACGTCAGACCCCAATAACCGATAAGTCATGCCGATATGAGGCTCATAACGGGTCGAGAAACTACTGGTAACACTTACCAGTAAATCTCTAAACCAGCCCTGGCCAGGGACTTCCCTGTTATGGCCAATCGAGCATAGCGCAACATCAACCCCCAATACCGGGAGAGACGAAACCCCTCCTATCACTCATTGCCTCCATGTGACTCGGGACTGTACCCAAAAACCACCGTTTTGCACTCCCTCTTGGACATGGTAAGGTGGAAATCAAAGCACAGTGGGAATCAAACAAGACTCTATGACGATCTCGGGTCTACAGACTAACCTGTACCAGTGTCACCAGAGAACTGCTATCTGACGTAAGGTATAATACCATCTGGGAGTTCTCGGCGAGTCCGTCCAGTGTACCCAGTCTCCACTGAGCACCCGTATATCATCTCTGAGGTCAAACACCAATGGATATGGGATCATCCATCGCCCATCTACATGGGTCGAGAAGGTATACGCTAGTCTACTCTGGTATATCGATGCCCCGTCTCGATATACCCACGACTAGGGACCTTGAAGGATGTACTTATGGACTACCATGTCCCTACTAGTATGATCCACATCATAGTCCAGGTAGTCAAGTACACATCCTAAGGGCTTTACCTGTTAGTTGTATGTATGCCCTAGAGGCCAGTATTGTACAGATGTTGTATATTATATTGGATGCTTGGACATATATAGAGATGACTTTCTTGCTCGATATGATAGTATGCTATCTGGTTACTCTTTATCTTAACATGTACACTAGTCTCTTTATACTGTCTTGTAGTTACATGTTGGTAAAGCCCTTAGGATGTGTACTTGACTACCTGGACTATGATGCAGATCATACTAGTGGGGACATGGTAGTCCATAAGTACATCCTTCGAGGTCCCTAGTCGTGGGTGTATCGAGACGGGGCATCGATATACCAGAGTAGACTAGCGTATACGCTTCTCGACCCATGTGATGGGCGATGGATGATCCCATATCCATTGGTGTTTGACATCAGAGATGGTATACGGGTGCTCAGTGGAGACTGGGTACACTGGACGGACTCGCCGAGAACTCCCAGATGGTATTATACCTCACGTCAGATGGCAGTTCTCAGGTGACACTTGTACAGGTTAGTCTGTAGACCCGAGATCGTCATAGAGTCTTGTGTGATTCCCACTGTGCTTTGATCTCCACCTTACCACGTCTATGAGGGCGTGCAAAACGGTGGTCTTTGGGTACAGTCCCGAGTCACATGGAGGCAATGAGCGATAGGAGGGGTTTCGTCTCTCCCGGTATTGGGAGTTGATGTTGCGCTGTGCTCGATTGGCCGTAACAGGGAAGTCCCTGGCCAGGGCTGATCAGAGATTTGCTGGTAAGTGTTACAAGTAGTTTCTCGACCCGTTCGAGCCTCACATCGGCACGACTTATCGGGTTATTGGGGTCTGACGTTTACCACCCCTAGACTTGATATGCGACATATCAGACGAAGAGACCGGACTGTATGGTAAGTGTTACTGGTCGGATTCGCAGGAGTGTGAGTGGGCTAGCTCGTCGATCTTCTGATCGCTCAATACCCGGGTGGCCGTTACGTTTAGCAGACCGCTTGCGGCTTGTGGGTGCTTGATATGATCATCATCTGCTACCGGCGTATTGACGAGTCTTTAGAGTCCTACACAGAGGTTTCCTGGTTCAAGCGAAACGAAATAGGAGCGCATATGAGATATGTGCAGGATCGAGAATAATGCGTGTATGTGATACCGCATTTCATTCTCGCGATATATGTTTTCGATTGGTTATATTCGATATGACCTAGTTATCGAATCATTGATTCGATAAATCGATACATTGAATACTAGTCGGTCATGTGCGACATGACCGGATCATTGAATCAAATGTTGATTTAATGATTTAATGTATAATTATATATTTGATATATTACTTTGCATTAACTAGTATTGGTTCACTTTAAACGGATTTTCTCACTTGATGTGCAAGTTGTATATGTGATATACTTTTTGTGCACAAATATGTATCATGTTTGATGATGTATGCTCACATGGTTAGGTGTAAAGAATTAAACCATGGTTAAGAAGATAATTAGGGTTTTGATTTATTCTCTCATTTATTTATCCATTCTTTATTTATTTAAATGGATAAATGAAAACATAATGGTTTCTTTTGTCATGAAGCTTGTTGAAGCTTCATGATGCTTTGACTAAAGAAACCATTTTGTTTTCTAGCTTAACCTTAACCTTTCTCATTAACCATGGTCTTTTCTCTACACTTAACCTTGGTTGAGATATGATAAGTATTGGATTTATTTTTCTATTTTAAACAACACTTATCATATTTTAGCTTCTTCTTCTCCTTTTTCTTCAAGAGAGAAAACAAGTTGCCATCAATGGCAACATGAGCAAAAGTGAGTGAAATCCAAATCTAAAGTGTACCCACCTCCTATTTCTTCACCCTCTACCTCTTGCCAAGTTGTTTTGGGTGTTTACTTCACAAGTTTCACAAGTTTGTGAAGTCGGAGCTTGAATTAGTGCAACCTCGACGTAGATCGTCTTTGACACAAAGCCGACGAACTATTCCGCATATTATTCCGATGAAGCCGACGAATAAGTCGAGGATTCATGATGGACAGCGAGGAGACTTCGTTGCGGAGCCGTGGAGGTGGATATCCGGATCTACAAAGGTTGTTATTTCCATATCCAAGTAGTTAAGTGTTAACTAATTTACTTTTCGCCTAAAATTCTAGCAACGATCCGTAGTCTAGGGTTTCTCGGCACCAAAAATTTTAAATTGGCATGTCCGATGCCTTATGAGACCTTACTAGAGTGCCTAGGAACCTTTCACTGGTATCAGAGCCTAGCTAGAGCCTTAGGCGAAGTCTAGACGGAATTTGAAGTCCGAACGAACCCGAAACCCCGAATCAAACATGCTCTCTGTCCAGATTTTAAAATTGTGGATTTTTCAAGATTGAAAATATCGAGAAAATCAAGCAGGGTTTTCTAAGAATTACTGTAAATTTCGTGGACCTGATTCCACTTTCCCACCGCGTTTCCGCGGCACGAGCATGGCTCGTGCGACGGAAGCGCGGCCGTTTTGTCTTTTCTGGCATCCAATTTTGTACAGTAATTCTTTAATTCCAGTGCTTCTTTTTCTGGGAATTTTTAATAATTTTTCAAGAGTTAAATTTTCTGCAGTTGTTTTGGGGATTCGTATGTTCGATCGGATTATCAAATTTTGTCTGTGTGGCTTTCCGGATAAATTCCAGAATATGTTAAAAAGTTCGACCGGATATAAATACCCAATTTTTCCCCTGTCGGGAAATTTCCAAGTGTTGGATTTTTCCGTAGTTTAACGACGTTCTAAGTAGTGCAAGTAACGCGATGGATCCTCTAGAAGACAACAAACCTTAACTCGATTATGTGACCGTCTTGAACTGCCCTTTGAACCTTCGGGTTTGGGGCAGTACGGCGTGCCACATGTGAGGCGTTGGCTTGACCCTTCTACGGCTGGACCGTCGGTACTGAGGCACGAACTGAATATTGCTAGACTTATTTCATGTGTTGGACTGTATCGGGAAAACTTGGGTATTCGACTGTTCGATCGGAAAGTTTAACATTATCTGTTTATCTGGAATGTTATACAATAATTGGAATTCACAAACAGTTATGAGATAACTGGATGAATGTTATAAATTTAGCAGTTTAGTCCCATATGATATTGAAAAGAGTTTTCGATAATGAGACTAAAATGCGGGATTTATATCTGTTAGGCATGTGATGTCTAAAAAAAGTTGCGGATTCCAATTGTTGTAGTTTTACACTTTCTTTTCTGTGACCGTAAGTGTAGTATGTTCATATCGCCGGTTTCGTTGCTATACGTCAACGACAATTGGGGTATGCATACTTACTTACGTTGATGACATGTGATGTTATGTGTTGCTGGATATGTTATATTGGATCGTCGTGTTTGAATAGCCGGGGGTTTTTATGTGAGATGAGTGTTTTTCATTTTCATTCATGTAAAAACATGTATGTAATATTCTTTTATTTGGGGCACTTCCAGGTAGCGGAAGTTGTCACCCCTTGTATATTATTTACTTTTCCGCATTAGGATAGACCCAAGGAGGGGAGCACAAGTAACCGGGTTCTGGGGTCCAGTGGGAGACCAACTCGAGGAGTCGAGTCCGGGTCTCCTAACCCTAGAATTGGCAGGGTTGCTTGCCGCTCTCGTAGGGGTCTAGGGGTGTGGGATTGGCTATTCATCACGACCGTGGAATCCGTGTTTTATACTGGCTCGTATTGAAAACACGGACGTCCTAATATATCCAATATTTCATATGTTTATTCTGCTGCGATATCTGTGATGCGATTCTGTGATGGATTTAGTATATGATATATATGATATATTATATAGACGTTACTTATGTTTTACACCCGCACTAGCCCTGCCCTGCTCTGTCGTTAGTTACCTAACCTAACGGTGCACGAGGGGACATCGAGGCGAATGCGGATGGCATAAGTGTACATCATATCTATCTGTGATGTTTAGGTATTTAAATGATGGGACTTCATTAATGTGATTAATGAAAGATAAGAAACCTAAGATGTTGTAGAATCGAATTTTAAAATAAAACAGGTAGCTACAGTTCTTGCTTTGCACAGTGGTATATATGATATACCCTGCACCTTATTCGATGAGGAAAGGACCGAGATCCCTTCACCGGGAGTGACTCCTTTAGCAGTAACTGGCAGATGCTACACACTCGGTTTGGTTTTGATTGCTTTTAAGAGTTTTTGCTTTGCACAGCGATATATATGATATATCCCGCGCCTCATTCGACGAGGAAAGGACCGAGATCCCTTCACCGGGAGTGACTCCTTTAGCAAAACTGGAAAAACCTCAAAATCACTCCATTTCAAAACTTCATTTTATTCTACAACGATATCAAGTTCATTACGCTCATGGTTTTTATGAAAAACCTGCGTAGCCCTCCGTCATTTCAGATAAGTACTAGTTAGTATTCGTGCTGCGGTAGTTTGGCCTCCGTCAAGGCGCAGTGTACGGTAGCTAACTAATGCTTATCTGCTAGCATATGATGCGATTGGATTAGGGTATTCGTACGGCGTTGTTTGGCCTCCGTCAAGGGTCGTGCGGGTGGGTTTAATTCAATCAAGAAATGACGGGTTGAACTTGACTAGCGGACTATGGGTAGTTTGGCCTCCGTCAAGGTCATAGGACGCTAGGGGTAAAATATTATCGGGAATTTCAAGTGTTGAAATTTGCAATGAGATTGCATACCTTCTATGAGATAGTTGGATCCCGATACCCACTGCGAGTAAGAGTTACTCCTGGGAGAGTCTTACACATTGCAATTAGCTGATCAAGTAGGTGTCTAGAAAGGTGTTAACGAGGTTACGCCTCTGGGAAAACGAGGTTTACATTAATTAGGTTCGTGCGAAAGCACGGGGGACCTCCCTCAAAATACCGACACTGGCCTGGCTGAAAGATTGGCGAACTTGTAGTGTGTAATTAATCCCGGCTAGTCTTTCCTTTTAGGGTTTGAAGGAAGATTTGATAAAAAGCAGTGGGAGCCATCCTGATTAGATAAGATAATAACCAATCTGATCTTGCACGAGCTTACGCTAAAGTGTTTTCTTCTCTCTCTCTCCAGGTAGCGACCAGTTCATGCCTTAATCAAGATAATAATATGGATGTATTGATCGAACCCGCATGTTATACTGTGCTGGGGAACGTTGGTTCCGTTCTTTCCTATAAGAGTTATAGGAATGAACAGGATATAGGGGAATGCCAGGATTCCAATGCCACCCGAATGAAGAAAGTACATGTTGATGCATTTTCTTCGGGTGTGTTCGTTACTGAGAACTGTTTCTCTATTTGCTCTACGTCCTGGGTATTGGATACCGGGTCGGGATCCCATATATGTAATCAGTTACATGGGCTAAGGAAAGGTAGAGAACTTGGAGAAGGTGATAAAGACATTAGAGTTGGAAATGGTGCAATTGTTGCAGCTAAGACTGTCGGGGAATATCACCTTGTATTACCAACTGGCAATACATTGGTTCTGAATGAATGCTATTACATGCCGAACCTGATATGCAACATTATATCGGTTTCTTTATTAAGTAAAGAGGGATATAATTTTGTATTACAGGACAATGTTATGAACATTTTCCGTAACCAAAAGTTGGTTGGATCAGGCACGTTATGCAATGGCATTTATGTTCTAAATCAATCAACAGTTCTGAGCATAACAAGCACACACAAGAGGAAGAGTTCAGAACTGAACGAATCCTTCTTGTGGCATTGTAGACTGGGTCACATCAATGCGACACGACTAGCTAAGTTGCATAAAGATGGATATTTAAATCCGTTTGAATTTTCATCTTATGACACTTGCCAGTCATGTCTCAAAGGCAAGATGACCAAGACTCCGTTTACGGGACACGGAGAAAGAGTTACCGAACTCTTGGGACTTATACATAGTGATGTATGTGGTCCCATGTCTACACATGCCAGGGATGGTTCTTCGTACTTCATTACATTCACTGACGATCTCTCTAGATTCGGATATGTGTTCCTGATGAAACACAAATCAGAAGCTTTTGAGAAATTTAGGGAATATAAACAAGAAGTTGAGAACCAAACCGGAAAAAGTATTAAAATCCTACGATCTGATCGAGGAGGTGAATACTTGAGCAATGAATTCCGGGACTTTGTAAAAGAGAATGGGATTCTCTCTCAGCTGACTCCTCCATATACACCACAGCACAACGGTGTATCGGAGCGGAGAAATCGCACCCTATTAGATATGGTGCGCTCTATGATGAGTACAGCTGAGTTACCTATCTCCTTCTGGGGATATGCACTGGAGACTGCTGCATACCTACTGAATAGAGTTCCGACCAAATCAGTACCTACCACTCCATATGAGATATGGAATGGCAAGACACCATGTCTTAATTTTATTCAGATATGGGGTTGTCCGGCCTATGTTTAAACACAAAATCCGGACAAGCTCGAGGCAAGGTTTGTTCTATGTAAGTTTGTTGGATATCCCAAACATTCGCGAGGGTATATCTTCTACCACTCCGAGGAACAAAAAGTGTTTGTTTCTCGACATGCCACTTTCTTAGAAAAAAGTTTTCTTATGAAACAGATAAGTGGCATTGAGGTAGAACTGGAAGAGGTTCCAGCAATACAGACTACAACAGAAGATTTGGTTGAACCAGAGGATTCCGTAGTTCCCGATGAACCCCAGCCTCTCCGCCGATCTAGTAGGGTTCCTCGCCCACCTGAGAGATACTACGGTTTTCTCATGGATGGTGGGAGCGAGGATTGCATCATGGAGGATGATGACCCAACTAGCTTCGAGCAGGCCATCACGAGTGGGGACTCAGTGAAATGGCTGGATGCAATGCGGTCTGAGATGGATTCCATGTACACCAACAAAGTATGGACTTTGGAAGTTGCTCCTGAAGGGGTAAAACCCATTGGGAGCAAGTGGATCTTCAAGAAGAAACTTGGTGTAGATGGGAAAGTGGAGACTTTCAAAGCTAGACTTGTAGCAAAGGGTTTTCGTCAAAGACCAGGTGTGGACTATGACGAGACCTTTTCTCCAGTGGCTATGCTTAAATCCATCCGGATCATGCTTGCCATCGCTGCATATCATGATTACGAAATCTGGCAAATGGATGTTAAGACCGCTTTTCTAAACGGTGATTTAGAAGAGTGCGTGTACATGACTCAGCCAGAGGGCTTCATAGACAGTGGGAGCAGCGGGAAGGTGTGCAAGCTGCTTAAATCCATTTATGGATTAAAGCAAGCATCGCGGAGTTGGAACATCTGCTTTGACGTCGTTATCAAAGAGTTTGATTTCGTCAAAAATCCAGATGAACCTTGTATCTACAGGAAGGTGGCAGAGAGTAAGGTTGTCTTCCTCGTATTGTACGTGGACGACATACTCTTGATAGGAAATGATATTCCTATGCTGCAATCGGTTAAGCTCTTCTTATCACAAAGATTCTCAATGAAAGATCTTGGTGATGCCTCCTGCATATTGGGAATAAGGATCTATAAAGATAGATCCAAACGGATTTTGGGATTGTCCCAATCCAGGTACATTGACACCATACTAAAGAGGTTTAGTATGGAAGAGTCCAAGCGTGGGAACTTACCCACGATCTCTGGAGTCACTCTCTCCAAAGAGATGTCTCCCAAGACTGATTTGGAGAGAGCTCGCATGCAAGGGATACCCTATGCTTCGGCAGTAGGCTCTATCATGTATGCGATGCTATGTACCAGACCCGATGTAGCATACTCACTAAGTATATTGAGCAGGTATCAAGCTGATCCTGGAGAGAGTCACTGGGCAGCTGTGAAGAGCATTCTCAAGTACTTGCGAAGGACTAGAGATATGTTCTTGGTGTATGGTAACGGAGAACTCCAAGTGGAGTCCTTTACCGATTCGAGCTTCCAGAGTGATAAGGACGACTCTAAGTCGCAATCGGGTTTTGTCTTTACCCTTTACGGAGGGGCGGTTAGCTGGAAGAGTTCCAAGCAGGAAACCGTGGCAGACTCGACGATGGAGGCTGAATACATCGCTGCCAACGATGCTGCCAAAGAGGCTGTCTGGATCAAGAAGTTCATTTCTGAACTTGGAGTGGTTCCATCCATTGAACATCCAATACCTTTGTATTGCGATAACAATGGAGCGGTGGCTTTGGCCAAGGAACCCAGGTCCCATCAGCGATCCAGGCATATTCTGAGGCGGTATCACCTGATCCGGGAGATAGTTGATCGCCGGGAGATCGAGGTCAGGAGAGTTGACACGAAGAACAACACGGAGGATCCACTCACGAAGGCCATTCCCCAGACACAGTTTGAGAGACTCTTCGGGATGCTCGGTATGCGATACTACAGCAGCTGGCCCTAGTGCAAGTGGGAGATTGTTAGTTGTATGTATGCCCTAGAGGCCAGTATTGTACAGATGTTGTATATTATATTGGATGCTTGGACATATATAGAGATGACTTTCTTGCTCGATATGATAGTATGCTATCTGGTTACTCTTTATCTTAACATGTACACTAGTCTCTTTATACTGTCTTGTAGTTACATGTTGGTAAAGCCCTTAGGATGTGTACTTGACTACCTGGACTATGACGCAGATCATACTAGTGGGGACATGGTAGTCCATAAGTACATCCTTCAAGGTCCTTAGTCGTGGGTGTATCGAGACGGGGCATCGATATACCAGAGTAGACTAGCGTATACGCTTCTCGACCCATGTGATGGGCGATGGATGATCCCATATCCATTGGTGTTTGACATCAGAGATGGTATACGGGTGCTCGGTAGAGACTGGGTACACTGGACGGACTCGCCGAGAACTCCCAGATGGTATTATACCTTACGTCAGATGGCAGTTCTCAGGTGACACTTGTACAGGTTAGTCTGTAGACCCGAGATCGTCATAGAGTCTTGTGTGATTCCCACTGTGCTTTGATCTCCACCTTACCACGTCTATGAGGGCGTGCAAAACGGTGGTCTTTGGGTACAGTCCCGAGTCACATGGAGGCAATGAGCGATAGGAGGGGTTTCGTCTCTCCCGGTATTGGGAGTTGATGTTGTGCTGTGCTCGATTGGCCGTAACAGGGAAGTCCCTGGCCAGGGCTGATCAGAGATTTGCTGGTAAGTGTTACCAGTAGTTTCTCGACCCGTTACGAGCCTCACATCGGCACGACTTATCGGGTTATTGGGGTCTGACGTTTACCACCCCTAGACTTGATATGCGACATATCAGACGAAGAGACCGGACTGTATGGTAAGTGTTACTGGTCGGATTCGCAGGAGTGTGAGTGGGCTAGCTCGTCGATCTTCAGATCGCTCAATACCCGGGTGGCCGTTACGTTTAGCAGACCGCTTGCGGCTTGTGGGTGCTTGATATGATCATCATCTGCTACCGGCGTATTGACGAGTCTTTAGAGTCCTACACAGAGGTTTCCTGGTTCAAGCGAAACGAAATAGGAGCGCATATGAGATATGTGCAGGACCGAGAATAATGCGTGTATGTGATACCGCATTTCATTCTCGCGATATATGTTTTCGATTGGTTATATTCGATATGACCTAGTTATCGAATCATTGATTCGATAAATCGATACATTGAATACTAGTCGGTCATGTGCGACATGACCGGATCATTGAATCAAATGTTGATTTAATGATTTAATGTATAATTATATATTTGATATATTACTTTGCATTAACTAGTATTGGTTCACTTTAAACGGATTTTCTCACTTGATGTGCAAGTTGTATATGTGATATACTTTTTGTGCACAAATATGTATCATGTTTGATGATGCATGCTCACATGGTTAGGTGTAAAGAATTAAACCATGGTTAAGAAGATAATTAGGGTTTTGATTTATTCTCTCATTTATTTATCCATTCTTTATTTATTTAAATGGATAAATGAAAACATAATGGTTTCTTTTGTCATGAAGCTTGTTGAAGCTTCATGAAGCTTTGACTAAAGAAACCATTTTGTTTTCTAGCTTAACCTTAACCTTTCTCATTAACCATGGTCTTTTCTCTACACTTAACCTTGGTTGAGATATGATAAGTATTGGATTTATTTTTCTATTTTAAACAACACTTATCATATTTTAGCTTCTTCTTCTCTTTCTTCTTCAAGAGAGAAAACAAGTTGCCATCAATGGCAACATGAGCAAAAGTGAGTGAAATCCAAATCTAAAGTGTACCCACCTCCTATTTCTTCACCCTCTACCTCTTGCCAAGTTGTTTTCGGTGTTTACTTCAGAAGTTTCACAAGTTTGTGAAGTCGGAGCTTGAATTAGTGCAACCTCGACGTAGATCGTCTTTGACACAAAGCCGACGAACTATTCCGCATATTATTCCGATGAAGCCGACGAATGAGTCGAGGATTCATGATGGACAGCGAGGAGACTTCGTTGCGGAGCCGTGGAGGTGGATATCCGGATCTACAAAGGTTGTTATTTCCATATCCAAGTAGTTAAGTGTTAACTAATTTACTTTTCGCCTAAAATTCTAGCAACGATCCGTAGTCTAGGGTTTCTCGGCACCAAAAGTTTTAAATTGGCATGTCCGATGCCTTGTGAGACCTTACTAGAGTGCCTAGGAACCTTTCACTACCAACATGTAACAGAGAGACAATCGGTGTACACGTTAAGGTAAAGAGTAACCAGATATCATACTATCATGTCCAAGCATCCACTACAATATACATCTCATGTATAGTAATGGCCTCTAGGGCCTATATATAACTAACAATCTCCCACTTGCACTAGGGCCATCTGATAACAGTGGTTGTAGTATCTCATACTCAACTATCCCTTAAAAGTCTCTCTCTGGGAAAAAGCCTTTGTGAGTGGTTCCGCCGTGTTGTCCTCTGAGTCTACTCTCCTGACCTCGATCCCCTGGAGATCAACCATCTCCATGATCAGGTGATACTGCCTTAGAATATGTCTGGATCACTGATGGGACGGACGTTCCTTGGCATAAGCCATAACTCCATTGTCACACAATGGTAGGAACGAAGTTCATCTCATGAACATATATAAACCCAGACTTCCTCTTTGGTAGCGATGTATCTAGCCTTTATCGTCTAGTATGCCACGGTATCTGTCTTGGAACTCTTCCAACATACCGTCCCTCTACTGAGAGTAAAGACAATGCCTGTGACTGACTTTCAGTCATCCTTATCACTCTGGAACCTTTCCAGTGATTCTCTCCAGGACCGACTGATACCATCTCACTACAACTAGTGAGAATCCTAACATCCAATTACATCTATCTCATAGATCATAACTCAGGATTTAGGAGGTATCACTTTGATCCTATTTGGAGAATCCTTATGATAAGCGGAGATTGACCGAGCATAGCATAGGAAACTCCTTCCCTATCAAGAGTATGTCATCCACGTACTCTACGAGGATCACCACCATACTCCCTACTACCTTTTTGTATATACAAGGTTCATCTACCATTTTGATGAAGTCAAACTCTTTGACTAACACATCAAAACAGACGTTCCAACTCCGCGATGCCTGCTTTATCACATAAAACATCTTGCACACGTTTCCGCTGCTCCCACTGTCTACGAAGCCCTCTGACTGTGTACTTATAGACTCTCTCTTCTAAAACATCATTTAGAAAAGCAGTCATGACACCCAACCGCCAGATATCGTAGTCATGGTATATAGCCGTGGTAAGTAGGATCTGGATGGACTTAAGCATAGCTTTGAAGTCTCAACCTTTCCATGTACACCAAGTAATCTTCTCAAGATATACTTGCTCCTGATGGGGATTTAACCCTTCAGATAAGGCAACCAAAGTCCATACTTTGTTGGTGTATAAGGATTCCATCTCAGACCGCTAAGCATCCAGCCATTCTTACAGAGTCCCACTCCTGATGGCCAGCTCGAAAATAGTTGGGTCATCATCTCATGATGCAATCCTCGCTCCCACTGTCATATAGAAACCAAAGTATCTCTCAGGTGGGTGAGGACCCTGCTAGATCGGCGGAGAGGCTGAGGTTCGTTGGTTACTATTGAATCCTTTGGTTCTACCAAATTATCAGCTGCAGTTTGTATAGCTGGAACTCTTTCCAGTTCTACCTTATGACCATTAATTTCTTCACAAGAAATTCCCTTTCACAAAGGTGGCATATTGAGAAACAAAATATCTTTTGTTCCTCGGTTAGGTAGAAGATATTCCCTTGCGAATGCTTGGGATATCCAACAAACTTCTACATAACTGACTTTGCCTCGAGCTTGTCCGGATTATGCTTTTAGACATAGGCTGGACAACCCCAAATCTTAACAAACTTAAGATATGGGCTCTTCCCTTTCTATATTTCATATGAAGTGGTAGGCAACTGATATGATCGGAACCCTATTCAATAGGTATCCAACTTCTCCCGTGCATAACTCCCAGAAGGAAATAGGTAACTCGGTAGTACTTATCATAGAGCACACCTTATCATATAGGGTGTGATTGCTCCGCCCCGATACACCGACGTGCTGTGGTGTATACGGAGGAGTAATGCTGAGAGAGAATCTCATTCTCCTTTAGAATAATCCAGGAATTCCGTGCTCAAGTATTCTCCTCCTTGATCATATCAAAGGACATAGTACTTATACCCGTTTTGGTTCTCTACTTTCTAACTTATATTCTGTGAATATCTCAAAAGCTTCGGACTTGTGTTTCAACAGGAACATATGTCTGAATCTTGAGAGATCATCTGTAACAACTGGGAATATATTAGTAACTAATTATATTTTAATAAGTGCTTTTTTTTAATAAAAGTTTACCAAATTGACTTTCAAATATTTTATCGAAATTAATAAACATTTTTCTAGAATTTTCCTAAGCTTGCACAAACATGTGCATGTAACCTAGGGTTAAAATTAGGATTAAACCATGTTTAGGCAACCATGATGGTCTAGCCCCTTCTTGTCAAACTATTTAGTTCTAGTCAAAGTCTTAGTATTGGGTTAAGAGTGATTAGGGTTTTGTTTTGATTTTAAATTTTAAAATCCTTTTGGTTGACTTGAGGGAAGGAGAGAGAGTATGCATGGTGGCTTGGGCACATGCAAGCATTTATGATGAAATGAGAGATGGGTGGCTTTGAGGTTGAGTCACAATCCATCTCATTTCAAAGCTTTTTGCTATCTTTCAAACTCTCTCACTCACATCTTCTCACTCTCACACACACATCACAACATCAGCTGCATCAGCAGCAGCACTCCCTTTAACAAACAGCTCCTAACCTCATTTCAAACACCCAGCAGCTGCACAAGCAACAACAGGAGTTGCAGCAGCAGCAAAACCACACAACAAACCCTCCACAACAATAACAACAACCACAACAGCAGCGGCAGGCATAACAGTAACACCAGCAGCAGTTGCAAAGCAGCAGCATCAATAATAACAACAGCAGCAGCAGTTCCAGGCAGCAACAGCAGCACCCCAGCAGCTCCATCCCCTCTACTTCTTCTCCTTCTCCTTGTTGTGAGGTTCCGAGTGGGGTATAACTTCTAAACTCCTTCCTTGTTTGCTTAGTTGTGTCGTTATAGCTTCGATTAGCGATAATTATACGATTTTTTGCTTGTTTGGGTGATTTGTGTGAAATTGTGTTTAAGTGAGGTTGGTGTTGGGTAGACTAGCCTAAGTAAGTGTTGTTAAGGCCAACTTAACCTAGGATAACCCTAGATTACACTAAAATACCCTCAGTTTTCAAATTGTACAAAACTTGGCGTTTTTGAGCAAAACTTAGCTTTTTGAGATCTGCTGTTACCCCTGTAAGTTCAGAATGAAATTAAGTCGACCATAGCCTACTGGTGACACCCTAACCCCACCACCAGATCCCGACCCCACCACTCCAACCTACGGCCGCCGAAATAATCGTTCTGGCCGCAAATTGCGGCCAGACCAGGGAGTTAGGAGCTAGGTTTTTGGTACAGGTGTCTGCTACATTTTTTAAGTCCTTGGTATATATAGTTTTATAATATTCTAACCTGGGTAAAATCTGGGGCAGTATGTCATTTTATGGTATTTTTTAGTTTGCGCAATACGCGCGATACGCGAGTGGATTCTGTGATTCAGCGTATCGCGGCATATCGGGTTGGGTTTTAGACACACACACACTTTCCAGCGTATCGCGCGCACGCGCGTTAATTCGCGACGTGAGTTTCTCGTTTCGTTCCGATATCGCATTTTACGAGATTTTGATTATATTTGGATTCTTGTGTAAATTCCAGGTTCGCAGGCGGGTACGTCAGACGCCGCCTGGAAAGGGAAGCAGGTGGTCGGCTATACTTAGCATGCGACCAGGTGAGTAGATTTAACATCTACGGGGAAATCGCCCGTATGGCGTTAAGTGTCAGGGCGTAATAGGATGTTAATTTTATGTGTTCATGTAGACATACTAGAGTAGCATACCTCCTTATATATATAGAACTGGTAGTATAGTGTAAGTCCACGGTAGCGCCCCGGCCGTCTAACAGACGCCAAATGCGGAACAAAAACTTTTACAATTGGCGCTATCGCGTACTATAACCCGGATCTTCCATTAAAGCTAAACTAACAAACTACAAAGAGGGTAGAAGAGTTATACCGAACGATCCGAGTCCTTCGGTCTTCAACCATCATCCACGCTTTGTTGCGGCTGCTCCGATCTCCTGAATCTCCAATCTTCTCGTCCAGGTGGCACCACGTCGACGGATCTTTAAACGGGCTCCCGCCTCTGAACCGAGGCAACTCGGTCGTCAAGTTTGCCAAAAGAGACGACCAAGATGATGTAGAGAATGAGTAGAACACTTTGTCTCGTTACGTCCAAAGTCATGGACGAACGGTTAATGAAGTTGCCTTTTGGATCGGGTAAATGAGAAAATGAGTATACAAATTATCATGAACCAAAACTATATATTTTTTTCTAACAACCATAATCTCTCTCTCACTCATGGGCCGGCCATATATAGGAGAGGGGGGTGAGTGTAGGAGGAGGGAGTGGTGACCACAAAGCAAAAGATCTTGATCAAAATATCCTAAGCATTACAAAATACCATTAATGAAAAGGTGACTCACTAAAAACACCTCACCATTCAATTAATGCATAATGGTGACTCACTAACTAGTCACCACAACAAGAAACTTCCACTCATGACTCACCACATGACTCACCCTCAAGGAGAAAAGATAAATCCGCATTTAACCGAATGTTAAATACGGCCGATAGAAAACTGGAAACTGGCAACTTCCAAAAATGATCCTGAAACGAATTTCAGGATAACCCCGTATCAGTATAAACATACCCGCATTTGTATTACGACCGAATACAAATGCAACTGAGACAAAGATATTATATCTACACAGCATAATACTCGGATCCGGCTTAAACCAAAGCCGACCAGTATTCTCCGCCCGAAAAACGACACGTGCGAAAACGCACGTGCATTTTCCGAACCCTGCCATAAAACCATACGGCCTCTACAACGGTTCGTCCAAACTTGGGAAAGTGTCTGTGGGGGACTCTAATGACTCATCAACACACTGGCACTGGGTATAACCACTAGCACGTCAGAGGTGCTGGCTGTACGTAACGGTTGCCTATGTATTGATAGGAAGGGAAGCTGACGAGCAAACTCATCCATAAACCCTACTGAGCCTAACAGTGACAATATACATACAGTCCGGTCCGTTCGTCTACGAGTATCGAATATCGGCCTAGGGGAAGGTAACGTCAGACCCTCAATAGCAGTATAAGTCATGTCAGAGAGTGGCCCAGAACACCCTGAGATACTACTGGAGTACCTACCAGTAAATCACCTGCCTCGGCCGAGGGCATTGTGTAATGGCTCTCCTAGACACAGCGCGATCTCACCCCCAATACCGGGAGAGAAGAATCCCCTGTCGATCCGCTCACTTGCCTCCATGTGGCTCGGGACTGTGCCCAAAAAAGACCTGTTTGCACGACTCCTTTGAGCCGTGGTAGGGTAGAAATCAAAGCACAGTGGGAACTCACACGAGACAAATGACGACCTCAGGTCGATGAATTAACATGTACACATGTCACCAAGGAACTGCTATCTGACGATATGTATAACACCAACTAGTATGTTCCCGGCGAGTCCTGTCCGGTGTACTCATAACCTAATGATCACCTGTATACATCTTAGGTGAAAAAACTGAAACCAATGGCTTGTGAGACCGGCCATTGCCCCTCGTCGGGGTCTCGACTGTATACACTAGTCTACTCTGGAGTATCGATGCCCTGTCTCGAAACTCCCACGACTAGGGACACTTTAAGGATGTGCTTGCAGATCCCAGCTCCCACGTATATGATCGCCATCATACTGCTGGTAGTCAAGCAAGAATCCTATGGGCTCATCATCATGCAATAGTGAACTAAAGCATGCATACGATGATAAAGTCAAACCAGATAGCATACTATCATCTCGAGCAAGACTGTCATATCGGTATAGGTCCTGCCTCAATCATTGCAATCACGTACCCGCGATCCAATAATTGACTTTGAGGGCACTATCTCCAACAATCTCCCACTTGCACCTAAGGCTAATTATTGCGATGTCGCATACTCACAGCCCGTGTGATACCGAACATCCAACTCTTCTACTAATCAGTTTCACAAAGCTAGTTTGTAAAACTCTTGTGTTCGAGAAATAGCCTCAGTGAGTAGTTCCGCCCTGATGTTTCTTTCTGTATCTCTCTTAATCTCAAGTTCGCGGAGAAAACCATCTCCCGAATCGAGTAATACCTGTCTTAGAATATGTCTGAATATCTGATGGGACCTAGTTCATAAATGAACTCCAAATCCAAACTTCTTAGACTGTATCGATAACTGAACTTAATCAGTATTCAGCACCAAGCCTCCCACAGTATCCTCTTGGACCACCTGTCCATAATACTGTCCCTCATCAGAGGGAAAACTATAACTCTGACAATCGCTCTGTCATCAATGTCACTTTGGAAGCCTGGAATGATCACCGTCTCCCGAAGGAGGCTGCCGTCATCAAATCCATAGAACATTCACTTATGTTCTAAAATTGCTTCCTTATGTTTCTTCAGGATTGGATTAATATAAACTTATCACATCAAGTGCAAAAACAACATCTGGTGTGGTACTTGACATCTCATGATTGACTCAATTGCCTAAGCAAGTGATCTGCCAATCATGCACATCCCTCTCTCCTTTAGTCTCTAAGACACCTTTAGAGAGGGTGACTCCATCACTTGCAGGTATACCACCATGCCAGGAGTCATCTATTCTTAATACCATTAGAATACTGTCAAAGTACCCAAATTGAGAGACTACCTAAATATAGATCTAAAAACCATAGATCTAGTAACCAGAATGTCTGATATTATATCCATGTCCTTTGTGAAAAAACAACTGTGTAACAACCACAGTACAACCGATCGTAATATAGGAATTTTACTTCCTACTATGTGTATGTCATCCAAATACCAGGACAAAAAACCCTACTGCCTTCTCACCAGATCCATCCCCTATTCTGATGAAGTCAAACCCATGACTGTTACATCAAAAATAGATGATCTTATCTCCGCTATATCTGCTCAAGCCTATAAATAGATATAAGCAACTTGCCCACTATGCTTCCGTTGCTCCCACTGACTACGACAACCTTCTGGCAGAATAATATCTACGTACACTTCTAAAGCTAGTTTAGAACGACGTTATACTTATCCTCTTGCCGGGTCTCATAGTCTGGAACAACAGTAGTGTCAAGTATAGGTAAACAAGAACCTCCCTGTCACCGTCCTTGAGGCTACCGGAGTACCTCTCGGGTGTCTGAGGTTGCCCATCATATCTGTGGAGTGGCTAATGGAATGTCAAACATGATTGAATATATTGGTCCTATTAAATTTTCTGTAATCGTTTGCGGTTCTAGAATCACTTCCAGTTCTACCATACTCCCACTACTGTTTTCTGAAAAAATCCATTTTACTAAAACTGTGGCGAGTCAAGAACAATATCACTATTGATCTTCCAGATGGTAGAAAGTTAACCCTCGACTAAGCCCGGGTCAACCCACAAACTGCCATTACAGAAACGTGCCCTGAGTTATCCAGAGTCTGGTTTTAAGCATAAGCCGGACAACTCCCCGTATCTTAACATCGTTAAGATATGAACCATTCTATATACAATATAGAAATAGAGGCACTAATTTAATTGGAACCAGATTCAAATCATGCAGCTGTCTCCAGTACATATCAACTTAATGGAGAGAGGCTAATCAGCATTACTCAACTTAAGAATCCATCCAATTATGAGTAACCTGAAAGAGAAACGAGTTTCTCAATACCATTACTATCAACTGAATACCTACCATAAGAATCTACATCTTCAATCTCTTTGAAGAATCCCGATACTTGTGATACCTGGTTCTCTACTTTATTCTTATACCCACAACTTCTCAAATCTTAGACATTGTATTTCTACGAAAACACTTGTCTAAAAACTAGAGAAGTTACAAGTAAACAGAACAAAGTACGAGGACCTACCCCTTTATCCTGACGGACACTGGACAACATACAATACTCTGTATAAGTCCGCTGAGTTTGAATAACTCCAAAACCTGTGCATCGTAGGTTGAAAAACTGTACTTATGATTAAGAACTACTCCGTTGTTCAATGCTCCTTACCCAATCATATCTGATATAAGTAAATGTCACGAACATAATCTCAAAAAGTTATATCTCACTTTATAAAAATAAACGTACAGATATATCATTTTGAAATTGGTGCACAACAACGGATATTCAAAACCAAATACATGTCGTCCGGCAAAAACCCAGGCGACTTCCTCAAATATCACCAATTACAACAAATTCCGATATAATGAGGATGATCACCTAATTCCCAATAACTTCCTCCCACTCATCATCTGTAAAACCATACAGATGTGAGAATCATACCTGGTAAATACATACCCTGGAGTAAGTATCTAATCGGGAAAACAGTTTTCCTTTAACATGAAAATGTTTCGTAGGGGTATCCTGATATTCCTAGTAATGCCTCTTCCATATTCCAATTCATGACTATAACCGTATATTTTATTGCCATCTCTCCAAATCCCTTTATTTGTCTTTAGTCGTTACCTTCTGTACACCATCGTTAGCCTAAATGGTTTTCTTCCTTCCCTACCGTTCGGCACCAGCCTATGGTTTGGAAGAAGACTATCCAGTAAGCATAATAGGTGTACTCTCCTAATCCTAGAAGTACTCGTAACTTGAGAGAAGGTGATGATAAAAGACAACTGAATAATTCCTTATTCTATTTCTCCCGAACTGGGGAAAAAACAAAGGTGAAATAGGAGTGGCGATGAAGTACGTGGTTTAGGTCATGAATGATAACAGCCGCAATTTACTTTGCCCTCTTTCTAATCCCTTTATTTTGTCTTTAGCTATTACCTTTTGTACACCCTACTTAGGCTAATTGGTTTTCTTCATTCCCTACCTTTCGGCACCTGCCTATGGTTTGGAAGAAGACTATCCAACAAGCGTAATAGGTGTACTCTCCTAAACTAAGGAGCCCTCGCAACCTGAGAGAAGGTGATTATAAAAGACAACTGAATAAACCAATTTTATTTCTCCTGAACCTGGATCCATCCTCGAAGAAATCTCTTCGAGTTCGTATATAACCATACGATGGATCTATCCAATGGAAGTGGATGTCCGTAGTAATACGGGGTGTTCTGAGAAAGACAAAGGGTAAAAGAAGGAGCGGCAATGACTTATGCAACATCAGACAATCCAAAAGCCAGTATTTTAAGAAGGTTCGGTCAACTTGGTCATTAAGTCATAGTGTAGGGTCGGTCAAAGGTCGCTGCCAAAGAGAGAGAGAGAGAAAAGAAATACTCTGCGTGCACTCTAACCTAGATCAGAATGGTTATCACTTTATCTAATCAGGAAACCTCCTATTGTAATCTCAAATTCTCCTCCAAAACCTGAAAGAAGAATTAGTCGGGATCACCCGAAGAGTAAACTAACTCATCAGTGAGAATCGGAATCCAACTATCATCGCATGATAACTTGATGGAAGCCACTCAAGTTATCACACTTCAGAAGGTATGCGCTTTCCTGGCAAGTTTCAGTTTCTTTAGAAACTCCCGATGTGATTTTTGTCCCATGCTCTTATGACCTTGACGAAGGTCAACAAATCATAAGTCACGTGTCAAGTTCTACCCGTCATTGTCCAGGTTAATTTGAACCCACCCGTACAAGCCCTTGACGAAGGTCAACAAGGCTATACGACTGTCCCAAACCAACACATCTATCTATGCAACAAATGAATACCCCAACAGCTACCAAGCACTATGCCTCGACGAAGGTCAACAAACATAGCTTGAATACTATTGACCATCCATAAGAAATGACGGAGGGCTACGACTGGTTTTTGGCGAAAAACCTTTAACGTAATGAACTTGATCTCGTTGAAGGAACCTGATAGCTTTTTATAAAAATATAGTGGCGAGAACCTTTTGCTAAAGAGGTCACTCCCGGTGAAGGGATCTCGGCTCTTTCCTCGTGGAATGAGGTGCAGGATATTCCAACTGAATACCGCGATGCAAAGCAACTTGTAATCGACTATATTGAAGTTATTACCCTGACGTAAACTTCTGCCCAAGGGGTCACTCCCGGTGAGGGGATCTCGACCCTTGCCTCGTGGAATGAGGTGCAGGATATTCCAACTGAATACCGCTATGCAAAACAAAAGGAAACATCTTTGTAATAACTCTTTTTAAAATTTGTTCCAACAACATCAAATATAGGTTTGTTTTATTCTTGCATTGATAATAATCAATGCAGTCCCATCAATCAATCACACCAGAAAAGAATGAAAATAAAATGTATGTATATGCCATCTGCATTCGTCACTGGGTCCCGTCATCACCCGTTAGGTTACTTAACTAACGACAGAGCGGGGGCTGGACTAGCGCGGGTGTAAAACATATACAACATCTCATAGTATATATACCAATATACAATAATCGCTCCAGGCGTGATAATATGCAACATTACAGAAAAGTAATAAGCATCACAAAACAATACAGATAATCTGGGATCCCCGGGTTTCACAGAGCCGCTACTGAAACCTGACGTTCCCCTGGTCGTGTGGATAGCCTGTGCAATGAAACCTAGACCCCTACGGGTGCGGCAAGTTACCCGCCAAAACCTGAAGCGAGGTTGCCCCCCACAGCATAGTGAATGGAACACCCGGCACATCACGAAATCCGGTAATTTGAGGACCCCTCCTTGGGTCAACCTGTACCCCCTACGAGTGCGGCGAATAGTCTGCCAATTCTAGAGTGAGGTCCCTTTGCCTCTCAAAGCCATGAGATACGGACCCGTTGCCCTCCAGAACCTGGCTATCCGTGCACTCCTTCGCGGGATAAACCTAGTACAGAAATAAAAATAAAATAAAAAAAAATACAACGGGTACATCGACCTCAACCCGGTCATGCCCCAAAAGAATATTATACAACAGGCAGTGACGGCAGTCCACATGTTGGACGCTCACCCCGCAATATCAAAAGTACAAATAAATTCAAACTGTACTACCATTGCACCCTGCTATCCATCACGACAAATCCACAACATCACAGCACAACACAGAACATAAACGCGAATGTCACGTTCGCAAACCCGTCTAAAAGAACTATAGCAATTAGACGCGGTTTACCGCTCGAATGACATTCACGGTCGGAGATATAAAGTAATTACTGTATACTAACAAGTTTAAATTTTGATCAACCAAATATCCCAAAGTGGGCCCCATAAACACCAGCTGTACAGTAACAAAAACTGGGCCTAAAAGAATAGTACCAAAAACCACAATTTCCAAAATAAAGCTCTCTGGAAAATGTTGGAGCACTGTTCCGACAAAAGAGCTGCGGTTCCGCGGTCAAACCCTAGGTTTGACCGTGGATCCACGGTGGTCTTGTGGGATCACGTGCCCATATTTTTCCAGAGTGCTTAGAAAAGGCTTCTTAGTTTTCCGTGATGTGTAAAATAATTTTTAGACATTGACTACGAAGCACTACGAATTAGCCCCAGGTCAAACAGATTATCACATGTAAATTGGGATAAATAAACAATACCAGGAAACCCAAATTGAACACATAAGACCACATATGGAATACGGGGGGCAGAGGAGCTCCCAAGGCCGGCCTGGCTGGAATTAGAGGCTAGGGGCTCGGCCAAAATCCGATCCCCCTCCCCCGTATTTCACCCATGTGCTTATATTTGTCCATACTCCATTCTGCAGTCGTTTGAAAAAAATTTAGGGGACTTTTTACAAAATTTCCAGAGAGCAAAATAAGGGTTTCAAAATACTTTTTTCGGAGTGGATTTCGTTTTCGTAATTGTTATAACACAGTATCTAGAATTCTAGTTAGGCTCTGATACCACTGTTCGGTTACCCTTGCACTTAGTCTATGGTTTGGTAGCATCACTCATGCCAATTTAAAAAATTTGAGAGGTGCAAAGCTAACTAACCATGAATCTTGCTAGAATTTCTAGGGTAACAAGTTTGTATCACATATAAAGAAATAAAGAGATAGGGATAACAACCTTTGTAGTCCGTTCCTTCGCTTCATAAGCTCCGTGTTGAGGTCCCTTCACTGCGATCACCACGAAATTTGACTCTCGAGTGGCTCCATAAGGTAAATGAGACACCTTCCTTGTAGTCTTCATGATCTAAGATGATCTACCTTGAAGAATCTCTAACCCAAGCTAACACTTCACTAATAAACTTATTAGAGAAGTGAACACCCTAATCTAAGTGGCTAGAATAGATGAGGATGATGAAGTAGGAATTTTGCTCTCTTTTTTTTTCTATTTCTCACTCAATATCATCACAAATGAAAAGCTAGTGAAGGTTTTCTTTTAAGAGAATGAAGAAGAAGAAGATGCTAATCCTTTAGTGATGAATAATGAATTATTGTTGTGGTTACAAATCCAACCATGGGTTAAGAATGAAGGAGTTAACCCTTGTAGAGAATAAACTAAAGGTTAAGGTTTGGGTTGGGTTAACAAATATCTTCACAACAAAACAAAGAATGAAGACAAAGGCAAATGTTCATGAAGCTTCATGAAAGCTCATGAAAAAGCTAACCCAAATGCTAACCCAAATCCATACCCTAACTTGGTTTAAACTCAACAAAACATGTTGCATTTGTAACCCTAACATGTTACAATATTATATATCACATATACAATATATTTTGTAACAAAAGAAAATAACACAATTAACATATATCGCATATATATCAATGTATTATCCCGTGAGAAAATGAATCAATAAAGCGAGCTTATATTAGTTAACGTAATATAATATATCACATATATAATTATACATTAAATTATCGAATCAACTCTTAATCCGATAATCTGGCTATAATACATATAACCGACTAATATAACATGTACCGATTCATCGAATCAACACTTGATCCGATGACCCGGCTATATCACATATACCCGGCCGATATCACATATCGCAAGAATAGAATACGATATCTCATAACGTATTATTCTCGGTCCCGCACATATCACATATGTGCTCCTACTCCATTTTTCCTGAGCGAGGAAAGCTCTGTGTAGGACTCTAAAGAATCGTCAATACGCTGGCAGTAGGTGATGATCATATCAAACACCCACAAGCTGCAATCGTTCAGCTAAACGTAATAGCCACCCAGGTATTTAGCGATCAGAAGATCAACAAGCAATCCTGTACATTCTCCTATGAATCCAATCAGTAACACTCCCGTACAGTCTGGTCTCTTCGTCTCATATGTCGTATATCAAGTCAAAGGGTGGTAAACGTCAGACCCAAGTAACCGATAAGTCGTGTCGATGTGTGGCTCATAACGGGTCGAGAAACTACTGATAACTCTTACCAGCAGCATTCCATATCATCCTTGGCCAGGGACTTCCGGTTATAGCCAATCGAACACAGCACAACATCAACTCCCTATACCGGGAGAGACGAAACCCCTCCTATCGCTCATTGCCTCCATATGATTCGGGACTGTACCCAAAAGCCACCGTTTTGCACGCCCTCTTGGACGTGGTAAGGTGGAAATCAAAGCACGGTGGGAATCACACAAGACTCTATGACAATCTCGGGTCTACAGACTAACATGTACTAGTGTCACCGGAGAACTGCTATATGACGATAGGTATAGTACCATCTAAGAGTTCTCGGCGAGTCCGTTCAGTGCACCCAGTCTCCACTGAGCACTCGTACACCATCTTTGATGTCAAACACCGATGGATATGGGATCATCCATCGCCCATCATATGGGTCAAGATGCGTATACGCTAGTCTACTCTGGTGTATCCATGCCCTGTCTCGATACACTATCGACTATGAATAGTTATAGGATGTACTCTTTGAGTACCCTGGCCCCACTAATATAATCTGCATCATAGTCCTAGTAGTCGAGTACATATCCTAAGGGCTTTATCAACATGTAAGAGCAAGACAGTAAACCAATACAAGTCAACATGTTAAGATAAAGTGAAACCAAATAGCATACTATCATGCCGAGCAAGAAAGTCCTCTCTATATATATCCAAGAATCCACTATAATATACATCATATGTACAACAATGGCCTCTGGGGCATATATATAACTAACACATCTCGCTAGGCTTGTGGTAGATATGCAGGACTTGCGCCAGACGATGAGTTCATTGGTTGAGGCCATTCGAGCGCAGCGACAGGAGGTTGCCACCCTTGTTACCCAGTTTTTCCTTGCGATCAGCACACAACATAGTGTTATGTATACAGCACCAGTGGATGCAGCCCTAGTTGATGAGGCACGTCTTCCCGAGACATTGGAAGTTCCAAGACCGAGGAGGACTCGTATAGGTATATCAGCTCGGAGTCAGATGTTTAGACACCGTGACAGGTTTCATGCACGTCGCGGGAGTAGCAGAAGCTTGGGACGAGGACAGATGTCTAGCTCTTATCCCCAGGAGGGTCAGCAGTTCTTATCTAGATGCTATCGGTGCGGGAGTTTGGATTATCAGGTTCGAGTTTTTACGGAGCCACGTGAGCGCAGGACAGCTGTACCGTAGAGAGGAGGAGTTCAGCCAGTTGCAGGTAGAGGGCAGACTCGAGAGTTTGCTTCTACTCATCGGGACGCGCGGGCGTCCCGATGCAGAGTTTTCAGGTATTCTTAATTCATTTGTTCTTTTGATTCGTAGGGTTGTTTTGTTCAGGATCTATGCACTCGTTTGTTTTACACACTTTGTGCCATGGTTGGGCCGAGAGTTGTGTATGCTAGATTAGCCGTTGTTGTGTTAATTTCTGTCAGCGATTTTTTTGTTGCGCGACACGTGTTTCGGTCGTGTGCCAATCGGTTAGGAGATTCGTCCGTCACTTTGATCCTTCTAGAGATGTTGGATTTGACGTTCTCCTGGGCACGGACTGATTAGCTACGTGCTACGCGTCTGTGGATTACCGCGAGAAAACGGTTAGGTTCTATTTTCCCGGCGAGTCAGTTCTTGTTGTGCAGGGGGACAGTGGTGCCTCCTCTCACAGCTTGAATTCAGCCTTTTTCGCTAGGCGGCTTTTGAGGAGAGGATGTCAAGGATTCTTGGCTTTCATTCGGGATGCTGGAGCCACAGTGGGTTTGTTGGACCGGCTTTCCATCGTGCAAGTTTTTTCCGGCGTTGTTCCAGATGAGCCGGCGGAGCTTAGGGAGCTTAAGGATCAGCTGCAGAGTTGCTAGATAGGGGACTTGTATGTCCTAGTGTTTCGCTTTGGGGAGCTCCTATTCTGTTCGTCAGGAAGAAAGACGGCCGTTTGAGTTTGTGTGTTGATTGATCGTCAATTGAACCGAGTTATGGTGCGGATAAGTATCCTTTACCTTGCATTGACAATATGTTCGACTTGCTCCAGAGTGCGAGACATTTTCTTAGTTTGTTGGGATCAGGTCATCATTGGTTGCAGGTTCGGAGTGATGACATTCCGAAGCCTGTTTTTTTTGTACGCGTTACGGGCAGTAAGAGTTTTGGTGGTGTCGTTGGAATCACCAATGCCCTAGCAGCATTCATGGATGTGATGAACCAGATTTCTTCAGGCCATTTCTCGACCAGTTGATTGTTGTGTTATTGATGACATTCTGGTCTTTTCCTATGTGTCGTGAGGAACTTGAACAACACTTGAGGATTTGCTTTGCAGACATTGGGAGAGCCCCAGCGGTTTGTAAATTCTCGGAGTGTTCCTTCAGGCTTTATTGTGTTGACTTCCTAAGGTCTTGTGATTACGGGCGACTTTGTTGTTCACTGTAATGTTTCGCGAGTGTTGCTCAATTGTGTACTGATGTGGCACTATTGAGTTATCACTCATGCTTCCCGACAGTTGGAGGAAGTACGAGCAGGATATCCCACTCATGATCTAGAGATGGCCGCGGTGGTCGTACGTTGGAGATTTGGAGACACTACTTATGCGGAGAGTCGTGTTAGATTTTCACGGACCACCAGAGCATAATGTACATCTTCCTGCAGATGGTTTTGATTGTTGAGACAGCGTCGCTGGATGGAGCTTGTGTAGGACTGTGTTTATGAGATCTTCGTTACCCGTGGCGAGGCGATTGTGGTAGCTGATGCTTGAGTCATAGGCCCGGGGTTAACTTGTCAAGTTTGTGCACAGTTCAGAGACAATCTTCTGCAGATTTACAGTTCTTATGTGATCCTGGAGTTCAGCTAGGTTCGCCTCTTCTAAAGGGGGGAATAGCTTGCTCATGTCTGCACCCGTCCACTTTTACTTAATCATTTTCGTGAGGCACATCCCACCGATACTCGTTGTCTGTGATACTTGAGCATGTTCGGCAGGGTAAAGATTCAAAGTCCTTGATTTGTGACTAGGGTGTGCTATGTTTAGGGATGTGTTGTGTGTACCTAATACTGATGGGTAGAGACGCGAAATCCTAGAGCAGGCACATCAGTCAGCTTTCTGTGTTCATTCAAGTCCACCAATATGTAGCGTGACTTGTGAGATAGTTACGTGTGGGCAGGGATGAAGAGTGAAGTTTCGGATTTCATTTCGAGGTGTCTGTCTTGTTGCGAGCTAAGGTTGAGAATTTGAGACCGGCTGGAGAGTTGCAACTTTTTTACCGTTCCGGAGTGGGAATGGGAGCAGATCTCCATGTTTTTCGTTGTGGTGTCTACCCAGGTCTAAACAGGGTGTGACTCCATTTGGGTGTTTATTGTCCGGTTATGCTCAGTTTGCTCAGTTATTCTTTATTAAGTTTGTGTGTTTGCATGGAGTTCTGATCGCACGCTTTTGGCATGTCGGATGTTCAAAGTTCTAAAGTTATAACCGCGATCAGGATGGTGTCGCTTCGCAGCTAGCCGGTTGAGCACGGGTCGATCCCCAAGGAGATGGTTGTATGTCCGTTCGAGTTGTAGACGAGTCAATAAAGAATGTGTATATGTATGTTCAAGTCTATCCTAAGTGTTCGTATTTATGTTCAAGTAAGCTTGTTAAGGTTAAGGTCGGTTAGTAGAGTTAGGATTAGTCTTGTGCATGTCTTTTGCCATCCTTAAGACGGTGTTGGGATAATCGAAAGTAGAGGGGATTAGGAGGACATAAGAATGAGATTTGCGAGTTTAAGCAAGCTTTCCAACGCTAAATCCATTCCTAGTGCCCCTTGTCCGTCCGCTAAATACGCTTATTTCCAACCCTCGGCCAACCACCCGCAACCATGTATCCAAATAAGTCACAACTACATGTCACGTTGTAGCGCGCTTAAAGGACTTCTCAACTTAGGTCGCGGCTACATGTCACGTATAGCGTGCCTAAGTGAGGGGGTTGCGTTTGTTTGGTCGGGGTTCGTTTCAAGATGTTTGGCGAAGAGAAGCACAAGGGATTTCTCCGTCTCTCATACCACCTTCCTTAGCCTTAACAAGAGGGAAATTATTCACACATCATAAAAGAAAACAAAACAAAACACGAAGGAAGAAAAGCGGAGAATACGGTTTTACAAGTGAAGCAAGCTAACTCTTGGGTCCTCACCTAAGCAAGGAACTCCGTCAAGTATCAACGCTTGAAATTACGGATAAAAGAAGAAAAGAAAAGAGAACAAGAAAAGAAATAACAACAACTAGTTAACAACAAATAATAAAATTACAATACAAGATAATAAAATTACAAGACAATAAATAAAAGAGACAAGATAAAAATAACCCCCATCTTCATTGATCTTCCACTCAAAAAGCTCTCACTACAATTTTCATGGAGGAAAGAATGAAGAAGAAGGAGAAGCTAAACTAAATTACACTAAAAGAGATGGGAGAAGAAGACATGAAGAAGCCCTTGGCTTGGCACAAAACTGGTCTATTTATAGGCTGCGTGCTGAAACCCTAGGGCCACATTTTGGCTCTAAATGAAATGTCCAAACTGCCCCTAAAAATTCAGCTTCCACCGAGTCAACTCGGCAGCCGATCCGCGGCCGAGTCGCCATGTTGGCCGTGGATCAGCGGCCGTTCTGGGGAGTTGGGATGTCAAAATTCCTAGGTTTTCTTGTGTTGCATTCTTCTATTGTTATACATGTACCAAATTGCAAATTGCTTCCACAATTGCTTCAGATCTGCAACGGTCCAAAATGGCATCAAAAATAATACTTTTGACCTTTTCTCCCTCGAGCTCCGTGCACCCATTGATTCTTGTGCTGCCCCCATCGTGCTCTGTGCTTGTCCGAGACACGAATGACCACTGTCATATGTCTTGTCTCTGGAACCGGTGCGCTGCACTGGATAGATACGGATGACCGGAACCGGGCTTTTGTCTGCTGTCAACAAATGTTCTGGATTTTTACGTAACAGTGGAGATTTTGTATGATTTGCGTTATTTTAGACTAGGAACCTGTAGGCTGTAAATATGTAGCAAACACGGATTAAAAGCACCTACCTATAAACAAACGAGCGTAAGAATGGGCGGTATTAAATGCAATATTCTGGTGTGAATAAATACCCCCAAACTTAACTTTTGCTCGTCCCGAGCAAAACCAATTATTCATAAAAAAGTCCTAACCGCACTTTCACAGGGAACGCGATTGCACTGAGCTCGTGCAACAAGCCGTTAAACCTCTAGGTGTCCCTAGTAGGAGGAGTGTTGTCTCCTGAGGGTTTTCAGCGGATTTCACCCACAAAATCCCGTCAAGCCAGTGTCATAAGTTAATATCGATTCTACTCCTACAGTTTAGTATCTAGGTTAGAAACTCTATTATCCTAAGTTAGAAATATCCAACCCTTATGTTTCACGCCTCCTATCTACTTAACTTCAGATCCTATACGTTCCAAAAAAGTTTAGAAAGATGTTGGTATCTCCTGAGTTTTCCTTCTAAAGTGCGGTCTTAAATCAGGGATTTTTATCAACTTTACAGAAAACATAAGTCTTATTTTTTATTTCTATCTTTTATCGAAACATCGATTGTATACCCCTACGTGTGTGTATATTTGCACCCCTACACTCAAGAATTCAATTCAAGCTATAGTACCCTTGCCCTAATACCTAATACTACTTCTTTTCATTTATGATGAACGGTGTTGCTCACACACCTTTCATGTGACTATTAATTTTTCTTGAGGCACTAACAGCCGATTACTGAATGTGTGAGCTTAAAGCGTAAATAGCAGTTTCCGGGTCTTGACTTTTTTTATTTATTTTTCTTTTCTTTTATTTTTCTTTTTCAAGACCGGATATATTTTTCAATGATGCTCTTTTGGTGTTTAGCTTTAATTACCGTTTTTTCTTTCATACTAGGTTTTCAGGCAAGAGTATTTCTAGGTATCCTCTACTATCCCAAGTTTCAAGGTGCGTGTAAGTGCAGTTTGTAGGGTATATACTTTCTAAATTTGAACTCAAGAATAGAAACTATTTTTCAGACTTATCCTTCAGTAAAGTTTCAATAGTTTCCCCTCATCTTGACTTAACTCAAGAACTGAACTCAAGATTACCTATTTCTCAAAAAAAACTGTATGGACGTATACTTACCAACGATAAGCAGAATGATGGTTATTTTTAGGGTTTCCAATTCCTAAGCCTAGGATTTAGTTGTTTCTAACATATCAACTAAACTTTCAGAATAAAAAATCTAAGTTACCCTATTAGTTAACTTGACGACAAAGTTTTTATATTTTTTGGAAAATTTTTCGAATTTTATGGGTTTTTAATAAGGTATGCAAATGCAAAATATACAATTGAATGCGAAGGAAGAAAGCTTACCGAGCACACCCCAAACTTAAACTTGACAGTGCCCTCATTGTCAGGCTACACCAAGAGGGTCAAAATTGTCGGCGCTCCCTAAAAACAAATTATATACAAAACAAAAAAGGAAAACAAAAAATATATACAAAAAGGTTCCCCCCCAAACTTAAGTAAAACAGCGTTTCCACTGTTAAGCATTGAAGTTCAGGATCAGGGGGGAAAGAGAATAGTATCAATCTATACAAGGCCTTACACAGGCCAAAAGTTAACACCAACCATTCAAAGATTTTATCGTTATAAAGCGACGGTTGCTGAATGAATGGAGTGTAGAGAAAAGAAATAAGAAATACGCGATACCGTGTGGGGATAGAAGTGGCGTCCGGTCTCGGTGGAAGAGAAGAATGGCGGATGGGAGAAAGAAGTGGAATACGAACTTGAGGGTGGAAATGGAGCGAATAAATTAGCACAATTTGTGATGACCGATGTGTAAAAAGCGATTGTGCTAATCTATCAACCAGTCGAAAATGGGGTCAAATCCCTCAAGATTCGTGAGAAGCCATGGGTATGCCGAACTTGGTAAAACAGACATAAGAAATGAAAATGATACGGTTTCTTGCAAGGTCGGAACGATGGAAAGGATGGAGGTAGGTGATTGAGGAAGGTTATCGGTTAAAGGTTCAGGAGGGTGTACACAGTCAATGAAAGGGATAGGATGAATTGGAAAATCCGACTCATCAATTACAACTGGTTCATCCTCAAAGCTTTCCTCAAAAGTCTCCTCAAAAATTATTTCATCCATGCAAATTTCATCAAAATCTAGACGCATATGGAGTTCGGGAAAAACAGTTAATGACTCGGGATGATGAATTGGGGTGAGAAACTCAGCCAAATCTGCGGGTTCATCATCCGAAATATTCCCAGCATCAATATCCTCAATCAAGTGAAAATCTATATTCACAGACACCTCAACAAAATCATGGATATCAATCAATACAGGTTCTAGAGTGGAGGTGTAGTGGTCAAAAGGATTGGGTGTGGTTTCACTCGAAAGGGCCCCTTCACAATCGGGCAAATCAAACACTACAAAGTCACACAACTCATTATCTGTTCTATCTTTAATCAATGAATCATTTGGAACACTAGATAGACATTCGAAACCGGAGTTGTGGGATTCAAGTTGAAACGGGTAGGCTTGATTCAGAAGGGGGTACAGCTCACTCTCGCTACTCAAATTCTCAACCTGTCCTACCGCCTTTTCATACATTGGAAAATTTGGAGCTAGTTGAAAACTAGCTACTGGGTCACTAGGTTGTATGAGGGCGGCCATGGACGCATTCAAATCCATCATCTGTTGGTACGACGCTACCCTAAAGTCTTCCAATGACTGTTCCAGACTAGACATAGGTTGTGAAGGGGTTTCAGTAAAAGGTTCAAAGTTGTTTGGATACTGAAAACTCCCAAATGGCGGTTCAGAAGCAATGTCTAGGGAAGGTGCAAAAGTCGGGTAGGACTGGTAGGAATTGAATGGCTGGACAGGAGCAGGATCAACATTTGGATAAGAAGGTGAATGGAATTGTTGATCCCAAGAATCTGTAGTGGTCAAAGGAGTGAAAGATCGGCTACGGGATTGTTCAATATGTTCAGCGATGGACAAAGGACGACTTACAAAAGGAGTATCAACGTAAGAGGGTGGGGGAGGTTGAAAAGGTTGATACAAAGTGGATTGCGGAGGGCAAGTGTTTTTCCTAGACGCGTCTATCCGATCTTTCAAAGAGATTTTGGGCTTGGAGGGGTCGTTCGAAGTTCGGCCAAACAAGAACCGTAAGAAGAAATGTCTGGTTGTGGATACCAAAGTTTGGCAAGAGTTTTTCTAGGTGGGGTACCCATGATATGAAGAGAGAAAGAAAGAAAGGAAGAGAAAAGGAGGGGGAAAAGAATGTGGATTTTTGTTTTTTTGGTTAAAAGAAAAAAAAATGTTTGTTTTTGGAGTTTTGAAAATTGTTTGTTTGAAAGAATACGGAATTATGGGACTAAAATTTACAAGCACAATCACAATCACAAAATTCACAAACACACCTAAAGCTAGGGTCACCTAGGTCAGCTAGACAGCTCCTAACTGTTCCAAAGGGCTAGAAATAGGACCTCAAACCAACTCTTCACCGCCAATTGCGGCCAGGTAAGTGCCAGGTGAGTGGGAGGCTCTCCACTACAAGCAGTGGCCCTAATTAAGTAACCACTCACCTTAGACACACTTGCCTAGACACCGCAAAGTCAGGTTAGGATAAACGGTCGATGCCTACAACTAGTCCTTTGTCCTATTGAGCGCGACGTCCTTAGGGCTGAGTCTAGTATTTTTTATTAGCTCAAGGTAATGCATATGCAATTAGTGATTTGTGGGGTCTTAGGAAGGGTGATGAAATCCCCACCCAATCGGAATTGGTGTTATAGCCCCTTAATATCCGTATTAATATATGCAAAGCGGTAAACAAACAAAATATAAAACAAAAATTTATTTGGCGGCTGTGCAATCTGTGCAAAGAAACCTGCAGAAAATACAGTATAGTGGAATTCACAGAGAAGATAAAAGGACAGAGAAAGGGCAGAAAAAAATTGGGTCACTGAGGCCTCAATACGGCCGCGGAACCGTGGCAAAAGCCCCTCTTTGACCGCGGTTCCACGGTCAAATAGTGGTATTGGTGCCTCTGGTTTGTTTCCCTGCACTCCCCTTGATCTCTATTCGAAAATAAAATGCTCCGTTTCTTGATTAGATTATTGTACTTGCTACAGATTAGCCTGCACACTTGCACACAAAAATTATCAAAAATAACAAAAAGATTTTATTTTTTTATTTATAAATATATACAAAAAGAATATTACACCGAATAACAAGAAAGAAAATACGTTACCGTCTTCCCGGCAACGGCGCCATTTGATCGCACGCTTTTGGCGTGTCGGATGTTCAAAGTTCTAAAGTTATAACCGCGATCAGGACGGTGTGGCTTCGCAGCTAGTCGGTTGAGCACGGGTCGATCCATAGGGAGATGGTTGTATGTGTTAGTTATATGTATGCCCTAGAGGCCATTACTGTACATACGATGTATATTGTAATGGATGCTTGGACATATATAGGGAGGACTTTCTTGCTGGACATGATAGTATGCTATCTGGTTGTATTTTATCTTAACATGTACTCTGATTGTCTCAATGTTACATGTTGATAAAGCCCTTAGGATATGTACTCGACTACTGAGACTATGATGAGATCATACTAGTGGGGCCACGGTAGTCGATGAGTACATCCTATAATTGTTCCTAGTCGAGGGTGTATCGAGACAGGGCATCGATACACAAGAGTAGACTAGCATATACGCATCTTGACCCATATGATGGGCGATGGATGATCCCATATCCATAGGTGTTTGACATCAAGGATGGTGTACGGGTGCTCAGTAGAGACTGGGTACACTGGACGGACTCGCCGAGAACTCCCAGATGGTATTATACCTTACGTCAAATGGCAGTTCTCCGGTGGCACTGGTACAGAGTAGTCTGTTGACCCGAGATCGTCGTAGAGTCTTGTGTGATTCCCACTGTGCTTTGATTTCTATCATACCACGTCCAAGAGGGCGTGCAAAAGGTGGCTTTTGGGTACAGTCCCGAATCACATGGATGCAATGAGCGATATGAGGGGATTCTTCTCTCCCGGTATAAGGAGTTGATGTTGTGCTGTGTTCGATTGGCTATAACCGGAAATCCCTGGCCACGGTTGCTGAGATTTACTGGTAAGTGTTATTAGTATTTTCTCGAACTTTTATAGACCTCAAATCGACACGACTTATCGAGCTACTGGGGTCTGACGTTTACCACCCCTAGGCGAGATATGCGACATATCAGACGACGAGACCGGACTGTACGGGAGTGTTACTGATTGGATTCACAGGAGAATGTACAGGCTTGCTTGTTGATCTTCTGAGCGCTCAATACCTGGGTAGCTGTTGCGTTTAGCTGACCGCTTGCAGCTTGTGGGTGTTTGATATGATCATCACCTACTGCCGGCGTATTGACGATTCTTTAAAGTCGTAAATAGAGGTTTCTTGGCTCAGGAAAAACGGAGTAGGGGCACATATGTGATATGTGCAGGACCAAGAATAATGCGATATGAGATACCGTATTCTATTCTCGCGATATTTGATATCAGCCAGGTCATCGGATCAAGTGTTGATTCGATGAATCGGTACGGATAAATATTAGTCGGTTATATGCGATATAGACGGATTGTCGGATCAAGTGTTGATTGGATAATTTAATGTATAATAATATATATGATATATTAAATTACATTAACTAATATTAGCTCGCTAAAAGATTCTTTTTCTCACTCGGGTAATACATTGATATATATGCGATATATGTTAAATGTATTATTTTATTTTGTTACAATAAATATTATATATGTGATATGTAATATTGTAACATGATATGATAAATAATGCAACATGATTAGTGGAGATTAAACAAGATTAGGGTTTGATTTGGGTTAATGTTTACTAGAAGTTTCTAGAAGTTTTTTATTTTGTCATGAAAAAGATATTTTGTTATGACTCATCTTTAATCCAACCCAAACCCTACACCCTTGGTTAATTCTCTACAAAGGTTTAGCAACCATAGTTGCATTAATCAACATTATCTTCTTTGCATTATTCATCACAAAAGGAATTCATATTATTCATCTTCTTCTTCCTTCTTCTTTCTTTCATGAAAAAGCTTACTAGCTTTTTTGCAAGTGATGAATGAGTGTGAGAAAAAGATAATAAAAGAGAGCAAAAATCCTACTTCATCATCCTCATCTATCCTTTCCATTTAGATAAGAGTGTTCACTTCACATTATGAGTGTTAGCTTGTGTTAACGTAACTTCAAGGTAGATCATCTTTGTATCGAAGATCGGAAGCAAGACTGCATCTTTCTCTTTGTGGAACCTCTCGAGAGTCCGTAACACGTTGATCGCAGCGAAGGGACTTCAATACGGAGCTTTAGAAGTGAAGGACCGGATCTACAAAGGTTGTAATCCCTCTCACTTAGTGTTAAAGTGTTTAACATGCTTGTTTTCTCCTAAACTCTAGTTTAAAGATCTGGCTTCGGGTTGTTCGGCATGGCTAATTTTTAAATCGGGCATGGTTGATGTCTCGTAGAATCTTGTGAGCGTGCCCAAGAACCCTACAGTGGTATCAGAGCCAAGCTAGAGCTTTAGGCGAAGTCTAGACGAAGTTTAAAGTCCGATCGAAACCCGAAACCCCGATGTTTAACCTTCTCTGTACATTTTTCAAACTGTGGTTTTTTATGAATTAAAAATTCTCAGAAACATAACCAGGAAAAACTAAGAATTATTGTGATGTACGGCCATCTAATTCGCAAATATGACCGCGGAACCGCGGCCAAACCAAGGGTTTGGCGGCGGTTCCGCGGCCCAAATTATGACTTAGTCCCTGGAATTTCATGCAATTATTCTTAGGTCCTTTCTTGGCAATGTTTTCTGGGAATTTTTTAATTCCACTCAAGTGTTGAGTTTTCTAGGGTTGTATTGGGGACTCAATGATTCGATCGGATAATTTAACTTTATTTAGTTTTGTCCGGATAATTTTTAGAAACTGTTAAAAAGTTCGAACGGATATCAATAACTCACTTTTTCCCCAGTCGGAAATTTTTTTAAAAGTTGGATTTTTTCTCCAGTTTAAGAACGTTCTAAGTCGTGCAAGTAACGCGGTGGACCCTCTAGAAGACAACAAACCTTAACTCGATTATGTGACTGTCTTGAACTGCCTCTAAACCTTAGGGTTTGCGGCAGTACGACATGCCACATGTGAGGCGTTGGCTTGACCATTCTACGGCTAGAGCATTGGTACTGTGGCATGTGATGGAGGTTTTTAAACTGATTTCAAGTGTTGAGATATATTGGGGAAATCTTGGGTGTTTGATTATTCGATCGGAAAGTTTAACATTGTCTATTTATCTGGAATGTGATACAATATTTGGAATCTACATGTAGTTATGAGATAACTAATTTCAATGTTATAAATTTAGCCGTTTAGTCTTAATTGATCGGTTGCCATGGAATTTTGATGTGATCAAAAGTCCGTCGCAATCATGTAGCATACGCGGATACTCGCCGGATAAACTTAATAGATAGCCACGCCCCATAGTCCCGACCAAGTGACTGTAGGAGAACCCCGTCGCCAAAAGCATCCGTTCGGGTGCTCGCGGCAGCGGTGTTCCGCCTTAGTGCACTTCGTCGACGGCATCCGGGGGTGCGGCCGTCTACTAAAGTTTGCGACGAGCATTCGATCAGAATGTCGGGAATCTTGTTGAATTGCCCGACTTGATATTGAAAAGAGTTTTCGATAATGAGACTAAAATGCGAGGTTTATAATTGTTGGGCATGCGATGTCTAAGGAATTCATTTGGTTAGGCATACGATGTCTAAGGAGGTTGCGGATTCCAACTGTTGTAGTTTTACACTTTCTTTTCTGTGACCGTAAGCGTAGTGTGTGGTGTATCGCCGGCTTCATAGCTATACATCAACGACAATCGGGATACGCATACTTGCTTATGTTGATGATATGAGATATTATGTGTTGCTGTGATATGTTATATTGGATCCTCGCGTTTTGAATAACCGGGGGGTTTTATGTGAGATGAGAGTTTTTTCTTTTTCATTCATGTAAAATTCATTTATATGTAATATTCTTTTATTGGGGCACTTCCGGGTTGAGGATGATGTCACCATTGTATATTATTTACTTTTCTGCATTAGGTAGACCCAAGGTGGGGAGCACAAGTAACCGGGTTCTAGGGTCCAGTGGGAGACCATCTCGAGGAGTCGAGACCGGGTCTCCTAACCCTAGAATTGGCAGTGTTGCTTGCCGCTCTCGTAGGGGTATAGGGATGTGGGTTTGGCTATTCATCGCGACCGTGGAATCCGTGTTTTATACAGGCTCGTACTAAAACACGGACGTCCTAGTATATCCAATATTTCAAATATGTTCTTCTGCCGCAATGTTCTGTGATGAGATCATATTACTGCCTGTGACGAATGTTTATATTATATATATGAGATATATGTTATATTGCAGATTTCGTTTCAAATGAGATGCTTGTGAAGCATAATAAAATGGGATTTCATTAATGAGATTAATGAAACTAAAAGAAACCTAAGATGTTGTAGAAACTTGTTTAAAAACTGGTAGCTCTAGTTCTTGCTTTGCATAGCGGTGTTCCTTGTAGAACATCCAGCACCTTATTCGATAAGGAATGAGCCGAGATCCCTTCACCGGGAGTGACCTCTTTAGTGAAACTAGCAAATGCTACAAACTCGGTTTGTCTTTTGATTGCTTCTATAGTTCTTGCTTTGCATAGTGATATTTGTGAAATATCCTGCACCTTATTCGATGAGGAAAGAGCCGACGATCCCTTAACCGGGAGTGACCTCTTTAGCGAAACTAGAAAAGGCCTAAAAAACATTCCATTTAAAATCACACGATTCTACAACGATATCAAGTTCATTACGCAATAGGTTTTCTTAAAAACTTGTCGTAACCCTCCGTCATTTTAGGAAGTAGAGTACTTAGTATTCGTGCTGCGTATGTCGACTTTAGTTGAGGCGTAGTGTACGGTAGCTAAGTGATGTCTTCCTACACAGCATATGATGCGATTAGTTGGACATTCATGTGATTATGTCGACCATAGTTGAGGGTCATGTAGGGTGGGTCTGATTAATCATGAAATGACGGGTAGAACTTGACTAGTGCTTATGATATG
Source organism: Agapanthus africanus (assembly GCA_030015575.1). Lineage (NCBI taxonomy): Eukaryota > Viridiplantae > Streptophyta > Magnoliopsida > Asparagales > Amaryllidaceae > Agapanthus > Agapanthus africanus. The sequence continues at coordinate 265,126,613 of JASDDO010000016.1, read as the reverse complement.
TTGACCTTAGTTAAGGTCATAAGTGCTTGGGGCAATATATTATTGGGAATTTCAAGTGTTGAAATTTGCAATAAGATTGCACACCTTCTATGAGATAGTTGGATCCCGATACCCGCTGCGAGTAAGAGTTACTCCTGGGAGAGTTTTACACATTACAATTAGTCGATCAAGTAGGTGTCTAGAAAGGTGTCAACGGGGTTACGCCCCTGGGAAAACGAGGTTTACTTTAATTAGGTTCGTGCGAAAGCACGGGGGACCTCCCTCAAAGTACCGACACTGGCATGGCTGAAAGATTGGCAAACTTGTAGCGTGTAATTAATCCCGGCTAGTCTTTCCTTTTAGGGTTTGAAGGAAGATTTGATTAAAACAGTGGGAGACATCCTGATTAGATATATTAGATAACCAATCTAATCTTGTAAGAGCATACGCTGAGTGTTTTCTTCTCTCTCTCTCTCTCTCCAGGTAGAGACCATATCACGCCTTAATCAAGATAATAATACGGATGTATTGACTGAACCCGCTTGTTATACGGAGCAAGGGAACGTTGGTCCCGCTCCAACTTATAATTGTTATAAGACAGAGCAGGATATAGGAGATTACCAGAATTCCCGTGCCGCCGAAACGAAGAAAGTGCATGCTGATGCATCATCTTCAGGTGTGTTCATTACATAGAACTGTTTCTCAGCATCCTTTACGTCCTGGGTATTTGATACCAGATCAGGATCCCGATATGTAATTTATTACATGGGCTATAGATAGGTAGAGAACTGAAAACGGGTGATAAGTTTCATGAGATAGAAACGGTGCAAGTGTTGCAGCCAAGTCTGTTGGTCACTATCACCCTATATTACCAGAATACATTGATTCTGAACGAATGTTATTAGATACCGAACCTGATATACAACATCATATCAGTCTCTTTATTAGTAAAGAAAGGATATAATTTTGTAATGTTGGATAATGATTTGAACATTTCCTATATCAAGAGTTGATCGGTTCTGGCACGTTATCTAAAAGCATTGACGTTCTAAATCAAACTACAGTTCTTAGTATGAAGAACACACACAAGAGGAAGAGTTCAGAAATGAACGAATCCTTCTTGAGGCATTGTAGACTAGGTCATATCAATGCGACCCGACTAGCTGAAGTTACATTAAGATGCATATTTAAATATGTTTGAATTTACATCTTGTGAAACTTGCCGGTCATGTCACAAAGATAAAATGAACATAGCTCTGTTTATTGGAAACAGAGAAAGAGTTAGTGAACTCTTGGGATTGATACATGCTGATGTATGAAAGTCCCCTGTCTATACATGCCAAGACCGGTTTTTTGTACTTCATTACATTCTCTGATAATCTCTCAAGATTCAGACATCTGTTCCTGTTGAAACATAAGTCCGAAGCTTTTGAGATATTCACAGAATATAAGTTAGAAGTAGAGAACCAACAGCGGGTATAAGTATTATGTCCTTTGATGAGATCAGGGAGGAGAATACTTGAGCACTGAATTCCTGGACTATTCTAAAGGAGAATGAGATTCTCTCTCAGCATTACTCCTTCGTATACACCATAGCACGATGGTATATCGGGGCGGAGCAATAGCACCCTATGTGATATGGTGTGCTCTATGATGAGTACTACTGAGTTTCTTATTTCCTTTTGGGAGTTATGCACTTGAGAAGCTACATACCTATTGAATAGGGTTCAAATCAAATCAGTTGCCTACCACTTCATATGTGATATGGAAAGGGAAGAGCCCATATCTTAAGTTGGTTAAGATTTGGGGTTGTCCAGCCTATGTCTAAAAGCAAAATCCGGACAAGATCAGGGCAAGGTCTGTTATGTAGAACTGGAATGGTTCCATCTATATAAACTGCAGCTGATGATTTGGTAGAACCAAAGGATTCAATAGTTTCCAACGAACCTCAGCCTCTCCGTCGATCTGGTAGGGTTCCTCATCCACCTGAGAGATACTTCGGTTTCTCTATGACAGTGGGAGAGAGGATTGCATCATGAGATGATGACCCAACTAGTTTCGAGCAGGCCTTCAGGAGTGAGACTCTGTAAGAATGGCTGGATGCTTATCGATCTGAGATGGAATCCTTATACACCAACAAAGTATGGACTTTGGCTGCTTTATCTGAAGGGTTAAATCCCCATCAGGAGCAAGTATATATTGAGAAGATTACTTGGTATACATGGAAAAGTTGAGAATTTCAAAGCTTCGCTTAAGTCCATCCAGATCCTACTTGCCACTGCTACTTACCATGACTACGATATCTGGTGGTTGGGTGTCTTGACTGCTTTTCTAAATGATGTTTTGGAAGAGAGCGTCTATAAGTACACAGCCAGAGGGCTTCGTAGACAGTGGGAGCAGCGGAAACGTGTGCAAGATGCTTTGTGTGATAAAGCAGGCATCGCGGAGTTGGAACATCTGTTTTGATGTGGTAGTCAAAGAGTTTGACTTCATCAAAATGGTAGATGAACCTTGTATATACAAAAAGGTAGTAGGGAGTATGGTGGTGATCCTCGTAGAGTACGTGGATGACATACTCTTGATAGGGAAGGAGTTTCCTATGCTACGCTCGGTCAATCTCCGCTTATCACAAGGATTCTCCATATAGGATCAAAGAGATACCTCCTATATCCTGGGTTTTGGATCTATGAGATTGATCTAATTGGATGTTAGGATAATCACTAGTTGTAGTGAGATGGTATCAATCGATCCTGGGGAGAATCACTGGAAAGGTTCCAGGATGATAAGGACGACTGAATGTCAGTCGCAGGCATTGTCTTTACCCTCAGTGGAGGGACGGTATGTTGGAAGAGTTCCAAGCTAGATACCGTGACTTACTAGACGATTAAAGGCAAGATACATCGTTACCAAGGATGCTACCAAAGAGGCAGTCTGGATATATTTTAAGTTCATGAGATGAACTTCGTTCCTACCATTGTGTGACAATAGAGTTGTGGCTTTAGCCAAAGAACTACCGTCCCATCAGAAATCCAGATATAATTCTTAGGCAGTATCACCTGATCATGGAGATGGTTGATCTCCAGGAAGATCGAGGTTAGGAGAGTAGACACAGAGGACAACAGCGCGGATCCACTCACAAAGGCCTTTTTCCCAGTAGAGACTTTTAAGGGATGGTTGAGTATGAGATACTTTAACCGCAGCTAATTGTTGGGTATGTGATACCACAACAGATGGCTCTAGTGCAAGTGGGAGATTGTTAGTTATATGTATGCCTTAGAGGCCATTACTGTACATACGATGTATATTGTAATGGATGCTTGGACATATATAGGGAGGACTTTCTTGCTCGACATGATAGTATACTATCTGGTTGTACTTTATCTTAACATGTACTATAATTGTCTCTATGTTACATGTTGATAAAGCCCTTAGGATATGTACTCGACTACTGGGACTATGATGAGATCATACTAGTGGGGCCACAGTAGTCGATGAGTACATCCTATAATTGTTCCTAGTCGAGGGTGTATCGAGACAGGGCATCGATACACAAGAGTAGACTAGCGTATACGCATCTTAACCCATATGATGGGCGATGGATGATCCCATATTGTAACACCTTAGAATGTGAGTAGTGGCTAATTATATTTAAATAAAGGGTTTTTAATAAAAAGTTTACCAAATTGAGTTTCAAATATTTTTCCAAATTTAATAAATATTTTTCTAGAATTTTCCTAGGCTTGCACACACATGTGCATGTAAACTATGGTTTTAAAATGAGGTAATACCATGATTAGCAACCATGGTGGGTTTAATCATGGGGATTAAGCCCTTTGGGTTTTAATTGAGTTTAATTAGTTATATGATGGTTGCTTTAATTTGAATTCTCCTTTTAGTGTTGACTTGGTGAGAATGAGAGAGAAAGAATGCATCATGGCAAAAGCCATGCTTGCATTTAATGAAGAGAGAGAGTGGAGGGGTTGACATTTGGGGTTATGATTCCCTCTCATTCTTGTATTCTTTTCTCTCAACCTCACTCTCACACTCACACACACACACTTACCTCTCCCCAGCAGCAGCAGAAGCATCCACAGCAGCAGCAGCAAGCAAGCTCAGCAGCAGCTGAAGCAAGCACAACAAGCAGCAACAGCAGCACAGTGAGCAATAGTAGCAGCAGCTAGCAGCAGCAACAGCCACAACTCCAGCTGCACCTCCTTCCCTCCACTTCTTCTTCTTCCTCCAGCTCCCTAGGGTCGAGTGCGGGGTATACTTCCTGAACTTACTCCCTAGTTTGCTTATTTAGTGTAGCTTAGCTTCGATTAGTGGTTATTAGTGCGTTTTAGTGCGATATGTGGTGATTTGTGGGAACCATGACCAAGTGATGTTTGATTTGGCTTTAGTAAGTTGCTGGAGTGTTGTTAGGGCCATATTAACCCAGCTTAACCCCCAATTGCACTAAAATACCACCAGATCCCTATTTGATGCAATTCATCGTTTTTAAGTAAATTTTGAGCTTCTGTAATCTGCTATCGACCCGGTGAGTTCAGATTGATTTTGAGAAGACTGCAGTATGTTGGTTAGGTGCTGATCCCCCAGGTAGAACCCGACCCCAAAATTTCTGTGATGTTTACCTATTGCTCATTCTTCGCTACGGCGTCGTATATTACTCTTGTGATGATGGTTTCCGCCGTTGGGCGTGATTGCTCCCGTTTGGGAATGTTTCATTTCATTATATCTCATTTTCACTCATATCCTGTTTTATACCCGATTTCGGGTTTATTTTTACAAAGGAAATGCTGACAAAATTATTTAAAATGATAACGTAACTTTAACAGAACTTATTGAACTATTTAAGGTTTTCTAAATGTTTTAACTAAATGTTTTCAACACTCGCTACTTTTAAATGGTTTTGATTTCTGGGTTAGGCTTACTTAGTCGCGTTACTCCTGTAGACGTAGCGTAGTTAAGTGCCGGTCACGAGTCGAAATATTCGGGTCGTGACACTTATCCATAGGTGTTTGACATCAAGGATGGTGTACGGGTGCTCAGTAGAGACTGGGTACACTGGACGGACTCGCCGAGAACTCCCAGATGGTATTATAACTTACGTCAGATGGCAGTTCTCCGGTGACACTGGTACAGAGTAGTCTGTTGACCCGAGATCGTCATAGAGTCTTGTGTGATTCCCACTGTGCTTTGATTTCCATCATACCACGTCTAAGAGGGCATGCAAAAGGTAGCTTTTGGGTACAGTCCCGAATCACATGGAGGCAATGAGCGATAGGAGGGGATTCGTCTCTCCTGGTATAGTGAGTTGATGTTGTGCTGTGTTCGATTGGCTATAACCGGAAATCCCTGGCCAGGGTTGCTGAGATTTACTGGTAAGTGTTATTATTAGTTTCTCGAACTGTTATAGACTTCAAATCGACACGACATATCGAGCTACTGGGGTCTGACGTTTACCACCCCTAGGCGAGATATGCGACATATCAGACGACGAGACCGGACTGTACGGGAGTGTTACTGATTGGATTCACAGGAGAATGTACAGTCTTGCTTGTTGATCTTCTGAGCGCTCAATACCTGGGTAGCTGTTACGTTTAGCTGACCGCTTGCAGCTTGTGGGTGTTTGATATGATCATCACCTACTGCCGGCGTATTGACGATTCTTTAGAGTCCTACACAGAGGTTTCTTGGCTCAGGCAAAACGGAGTAGGGGCACATATGTGATATGTTCAGGACCGAGAATAATGCGATATGAGATACCGTATTCTATTCTCGCGATATTTGATATCAGCCGGGTCATCGGATCAAGTGTTGATTCGATGAATCGGTACGGATAAATATTAGTCGGTTATATGCGATATAGCCGGATTGTCGGATCAAGTGTTGATTCGATAATTTAATGTATAATAATATATATGATATATTAAATTACATTAACTAATATTAGCTCGCTAAAAGATTCTTTTTCTCACTCGGGTAATACATTGATATATATGCGATATATGTTAAATGTATTATTTTATTTTGTTACAATAAATATTATATATGTGATATATAATATTGTAACATGATATGATAAATAATGCAACATGATTAGTGGAGATTAAACAAGATTAGGGTTTGATTTGGGTTAATGTTTACTAGAAGTTTCTAGAAGTTTTTTATTTTGTCATGAAAAAGATATTTTGTTATGACTCATCTTTAACCTAACCCAAACCCTACACCCTTGGTTAATTCTCTACAAAGGTTTAGCAACCATGGTTGCATTAATCATCATTATCTTCTTTGCATTATTCATCACAAAAGGAATTCATATTATTCATCTTCTTCTTCCTTCTTCTTTCTTTCATGAAAAAGCTTACTAGCTTTTTTGCAAGTGATGAATGAGTGTGAGAAAAAGATAATAAAAGAGAGCAAGAATCCTACTTCATCATCCTCATCTATCCTTGCCATTTAGATGAGGGTGTTCACTTCATATTATGAGTGTTAGCTTGTGTTAACGAAACTTCAAGGTAGATCATCTTTGTATCGAAGATCGGAAGCAAGACTGCATCTTTCTCTTCGTGGAACCTCTCGAGAGTCCGGAACACGATGATCGCAGCGAAGGGACTTCAACACGGAGCTTTAGAAGTGAAGGACCGGATCTACAAAGGTTGTAATCCCTCTCACTTTGTGTTAAAGTGTTTAACATGCTTGTTTTCGCCTAAACTCTAGTTTAAAGATCCGGCTTCGGGTTGTTCGGCATGGCTAATTTTTAAATCGGGCATGGTTGATGTCTCGTAGAACCTTGTGAGCGTGCCCTGGAACCCTACAGTATGTCCATTCGAGTTGTAGACGAGTCAATAAAGAATGTTTATATGTATGTTCAAGTCTATCCTAAGTGTTCGTATTTATGTTCAAGTAAGCTTGTTAAGGTTAAGGTCGGTTACCAGAGTTAGGATTAGTCTTGTGCATGTCTTTTGCCATCCTTAAGATAGTGTTGGGATAATCGAAAGTAGCGGGGATTAGGAGGACATAGGAACGGGATTTACGAGTTTAAGCAAGCTTTCCAACGGTAAATCCCTTCCTAGTGCCCCTTGTCCGTCCGCTAAATATGCTTATTTCCAACCCTCGGCCAAACACCCGCAACTATGTATCCAAATAAGTCATAACTACATGTCACGTTGTAGCGCGCTTAAAGGACTTCTTAACTTAGGTCGCGGCTACATGTCACGTATAGCGCGCCTAAGTGAGGGGGTTGCATTTGTTTGGTCGGGGTTCGTTTCAAGATTTTGGCGAAGAGAAGCACAAGGGATTTCTCCGTCCCTCATACCACCTTCCTTAGCCTTAACAAGAGGGAAATTATTCACACATCATAAAATAAAAGAAAACAAAATACGAAGGAAGAAAAGAGGAAAATACGGTTTTACAAGTGAAGCAAGCAAACTCTTGGGTCCTCAACTAAGCAAGGAACTCCGTCAAGTATCATCGCTTGAAAATACGGATAAATGAAGAAAAGAAAAGAGAACAAGAAAAGAAATAACAACAACTAGTTAACAACAAATAATAAAATTACAATACAAGATAATAAAATTACAAGACAATAAATAAAAGAGACAAGATAAAAATAACCCTCATCTTCATTGATCTTCCACTCAAAAAGCTCTCACTACAATTTTCATGGAGGAAAGAATGAAGAAGAAGGAGAAGCTAAACTAAATTACACTAAAAGAGATGGGAGAAGAAAACATGAAGAAGCCCTTGGCTTGGCACAAAACTGGGCTATTTATAGGCTGCGTGCTGAAACCCTAGGGCCACATTCTGGCTCTAAATGAAATGTCCAAACTTCCCCTAAAAATTCAACTTCCACCGAGTCAACTCGGCCGCGGATCCGCGGCAGAGTCGCCATGTTAGCCGCGGATCAGCGGCCGTTCTAGGGAATTGGGATGTCAAAATTCCTGGGTTTTCTTGTGTTGCATTCTTCTATTGTTCTACATGTACCAAATTGCAAATTGCTTCCACAATTGCTTCAGATCTGCAACGGTCCAAAATGGCATCAAAAATAATACTTTTGACCTTTTCTCCCTCGAGCTCCGCGCAACCATTCATTCTTGTGATGCCCCCTCGTGCTCTGTGCTTGTCCGAGACACGAATGACCATTGTCATATGTCTTGTCTCTGGAACCGGTACGCGGCACTGGACAGATATGGATGACCGGAACCCGGCTTTTATCTGTTGTCAACAGATGTTCTGGATTTTGGCGTAACAGTGGAGATTTTATATGATTTGCGTTATTTTGGACTAGGAACATGTAGCCTGTAAATATGTAGCAAACACGGATTAAAAGCACCTACCTATAAACAAACGAGCGCAAGAATGGGCGGTATTAAATGCAATATTCTGGTGTGAACAAGTTCCTTCATGCGTTGTATCAAATAGAGGCACCCCGTTCGCTAGCCGTCGTAGGCAGAAGCTTCAGGAAGCCTTGGGTACTGGTTGAGCTTTAGCTCCACTTTTCCATCTGTAGGCCGATGGTTTGTGAGAGCGGACTATACATACTCTGGAGGATAGGCTTGTGCGTACGTACTAGGTGTTTGTTGGCATTTGTGATCGTCACTTGACATTGTTAGGGTTCTCCTTCGATAGCTGTTATCAGGAGACGTTCCAATTGGCAACCTTTAGGTTTTGTTTGGTAGGTTGTGTCGATCGCCATTCTGTTTTTCTGACTCTGCGAGAGTAGGATTTTGGACCCTAGCTAGTCGTGAGGCTTCAGAGAAGATCCAGTTGATTCAGGTCAGGATGAGAGCATCCCGGTGCAGACAAGAGTCTTATGCCAACCGTGGTGGTCGCAGACTTGAGTTTGTGGTGGGAGATCATGTATTCCTACAGATTTTTCCGATGAAATGGCATGTTGAGTTTTGGGAAGCTTAGTCCCAAAAATTGTAGGTCCTTTTGAGATCCTCGAGCGAGTTAGTTCCATTGTCTATAATTTGACACTTCCGCCCAGATTTTTGAGTGTTCATCCCATATTCCTTGTATCGATACTTCGGAAATACCTTCATGACCTTTCTCACATGATTCAGCACCATACCCTTCTTTTGGACGCGATCTTTCGTTCACCAGCAACCGATAGTTATTGTGGATCGGCAGGTGGAGGGACTTCGGTCAAGGGTCTTGCTATATGTGAATGTTCTTTGGCGTAGCCGTATAGTGAGGTGATCACTTGGGTGGCTGCGGACGAGATTTGGGAGTTTTGTACTCATCTCTTTGAAGGTACACTTAGTGAGAATTTTAATTCGAGGACCGAATTTTCTTAAGGGGGGAAGATTGCAACGTTTTAGAAATTGTTTTGCGAACTTTCCGTTTTAGGGTAAAATAGTCGGTGTTTTCCGTTTTAACCCGATTGTGATCAAACTTCTGTATAGACTTGACGGCACCTAGTTTAGCTAGAATGAAGCAAGTGCGCGTGCTTTGGGGGTCAATTGAAAGTTTTGGTTCACATAGAATTTTTCCCTAATTAAAATATTATTTTAATGCTTTATTTGTGCACTTAATTAGTGGTAATTACATTTTTGCTTGGGTTAATTACTACTAATGATAATCTATACTAAGTTAATCACTAGATTATGTTTTTAACCTTCTCACCTAAATATCTAGATATTTTGTGGTTAATGGTTTTTTTAGAAAAGAAAAGAAATGAAAAGGTGGCAAATTGCATTTATGAGCATTTATTATATTTTGTTGCTAGAAAATTCCACACACTTCACCAAAATCCCCCCAATTCTTCCCTTGGCCGATCACTCCCTTTCTTGCTTCCCTCTCTCTTCTTTTGCCTCATTTCTTCATTTCAAGCTTCACAAAATTCATCAAAAATCCTAAATTTATCACACAAACTCAAAAATAAATCAATACCCATTATTCTTCTTCACTAAACTAGCTTGGTTCTTCACAAAAGTTAGCATTTTGGAGGCTATCTTGGTTTTCTCATGCAAGTTTTAGAATCAAGTTTGAGGTATAAAACCCTAACCCTAATATCTAATTGTTGTTCTAATACTTTAAACTAGCTTATTAGTTGTTAATTTAAAGCTTTTATTTAGATATTTAGAATTTCTAGAAAGGGTTTTGGTAATCAAGTTAGGGTTTTGATTAGTGAAATGGTTAGTTGATAATTTTAGACAAATGATAACAAAACCAAGTTGCTAGTTTGTTAATTGATATTTTCCTAATTGGATAATTAAGCTAATTAGCAAACTAAACTTTTACTAATCATAATTAAGTGAGATTAAAATTATAGTAAAGGTTTGAATGGTTTAATCATGCTATATTGTGATGTTTGTAAATTCTAGTTTTGGTAAAAACTTGTAGTTTTGTGCTAAAATGAGATATGTTGCTTACTAGATTTCGGTAAGTTTTGGCGTAGGTTTCTTTTGACGTTGCGACGTTATTTATATTAGATTCCACGTTTATTATTGTGTTGTGAAAGCACGATCGGTACGATCAGGGTCCAGGCTTGGTAGTTGTGTCGCTTTGCGTTCCTAGCTAGGGTCGTGCCGATGTCGTTCATGTCTTTGTGTAGCTTTTGCTCTTGAGTTGGTTTCGTATTGTCGCTACGCGCGTTAGTCACTTGACGGACACGTGAGAGTATGTTTGGAATTGGTGCGTCGGTCAAACATAGTTGTTACGTGTTATTGGTCGATTGCTAATATATACTTGTTATATTGTTATTTGCTTTCTGGATCGCTGGCGGGGACTTCGGGCACAGCGAAGAAGGAAAAACGAGTGGTTGGCTTTACTTAGCCTGGATTGTAGTGAGTAGATTTAAGATCTACAGGGGAATTGCCCGCATGGCGTTATGCGTCTGGGCTCGATTAAATGATATGACTATTAGTTAGATATATACGGATATTGATTGTGCATGTGTACTTTTGTTGCATATCTCATTTCCTATCGTGCATGGACTTAGTATTAATGAGACACAACACCATTATTGACTGTTCATGTTTCACGAGCACTAATTGTATGCTACACACACACCGTCGATAATTGCCATGACACGCACAACTTATATACATACGAGATGTAGTTGAGACCTATACATACGTGATACTGTATGGTTAGGGATATTGAGACATTGATTCATATTTCATTGTGCATATGACATATTTCATACATGTACATCTACATGCTTACACATATGCCTTGACATGCTTACATGCTAGTTACCTATATGCCTATATGGTATTGTGCCATTAGTGATAGGTATATTCACACATGAGACATAGCTACATGTGCCTCTTGCATACATACTTATACATATACCTGGAGGGTATTACATCGTTATTGATAGATTGATACGCATATCTTGCTATACCGACATGGTTACGCATATCTGGCTATAGCTACATGTTCACTTTTATTTGATGTTATATGGACTTGGAGAACTTAGGAACCGCATGATACATATATTAACTTTTGCTGTTAAATAGCGGTTTTCCTTTATATGCACATGTTACTGTTTCATGTTGCATATATTACATTCATGGATTTCATATGATGTTCTCTGATATTTTTACTCTTAAGTATATATGACAGTGGAGTGTGAAACTGTTATATATATATATATATATATATATATATATATATATATTAGTGGAGTGGGACGCTAATATATATGTATTGATTCAAGCAGTTATACTTATTCATTAATTAATGTTTTCTGGATTTGAGGACCGTGGTTGTTTCATGAAATTATGCATTATTTGAAAAACCCGGTTTCTCTTGATATGATATTTCAGCTTCCAGCATGAGATTCTCGGTTCTGAGCTTATATATTACCCCATGTGAGGAGGCGTCGAGGCCGTGTGCGGGTACATGGTGGAACCCGGTTGGTTCTCCGGGGCAAGAAAGGTATGTCGATGGGACATGCCGATGAGCCTGGCTGGGGGCGTTTGCCAACCGGTTATAGTATTTGGACTCGACGTATATCTGGGGGATATCGATCGAGGTTATGTACGCACATGCCTTGCAGATTTCGGGTGGGGCTTACCCAGGTTCATAGGATGTACGTACATGACACAGAAGGGCCAGTCCCAGGTGATGGCACCTCAGATTTAAGTATTTTTTGTCGATGCTAGACACTTGTTTTCATGATGTTTTTGGGTGTAGATGTAGGACACTCAGGTTTGTTAGTGTATATGCCCTAGAGGCCATTATTGTATCATACTAGTATGTATATTACTTGATGGAAGCTTGGGATATTCACAGTTGTACAGACAATCTTGCTCAATATAGTAGTATGCTACTTGGTTTGTCTCTGCTTTAATGTGTACTTGTGTGTTTATTTATTATATCACCTATACGCATTAGTAGAGCCCTTAGGATCTTTGCTTGATTACCGGCGTTGTGATGGCGATCACACTCGTGGGGGCTGGGTAATCTACAAGCACATCCTTATACACGTCCCTAGTCGTGGGAGTATCGAGATAGGGCATCGATACTCCGGAGTAGACTAGCGTATGCTCTTCTCATCCCAGCACGGGAGACGGTCTGTCCCATAGCCGTCAGTACGTCGTACTTGAGATAGTATGCGGGTGCTCGTTAGGTTACGAGTACAGTGGACAGGACTCGTCGGGAACTGATGGTTGGTATTATGCCTATCGTCAGTTATCAGTTCCCAGGTGACATGACTACAGCTTAGTCCGCTGACTTGACACTGTCACTTCGCCTCGAGTGTGTTCCCACTGTTCTTTGATTACTACCCTACCACGGCTCTGCTGAGTCGTGCAAACAGGTAGTAGTTGGGAGCAGTCCCGAAGCACTTGGAGGCAGTGACGGTTAGACAGGATTCGACTCTCCCGGTATTGGGGGTTGACATCGCGCTGTGTCTAGGAGAGCCATTACACAAGTAGTCCCTGGCCAGAGCAAGCGAGATGTACTGGTAGGTTCCAGTGTTATCTCAGGGTGTATTGGGCTTCACTCCGACACGACTTGTACCGCTATAAGGGGACTGACGTTTACTTCCCCTAGGCTCGCCATGCGATGTATCAGACGAACAGATCGGACTGTACGGAGATTGTCACATACAGACTCAGTAGGAGTTCGGATGGGTTTACCTCATCGGCCTTCTTATCGACATCTACCTGAGGACCGTTACGTACAGCTAGTGCCGCTTGCGGTCTGTGGTTAAACCTACTGCCAGCGTAGTTTCGAGTCTTTAGAGTCCCACACAGAGAGTTTCCCTGCACTGAGTGAAACGTGTAGAGGCCGTATGGTTTTACGGCAGGGCTGCGATCACTTACGTACACTTGTGTGCGTGTAGTGTTCGGGCAGGCAATAATAGTGGGCTTTGGTTTAAGCCGGATCCTAGTATTGCATGGATGGATTTGTTTTGTCTTCTGCGCATCCGCATTCTACGGAATACGGATGCAGGTGTGTATGCACAGTTTTCCGGAGCGATGAAGGAGGAGGTGCCTCATTAGGGTTTTGGCAGTTGGTTCCGCCAAAACCGCTATGTGGCAGGCTCATTAGGGTTTTGACAGTTGATTCGGTCAAAACCATTTTGAGGCGGACTCATTAGGGTTTTGACAGTTCGTTTGGTCAAAACCATTATGAGCCGCGAACATCATTTACTAATCCTATTAGTGATAATCTTATGATGGCTAATTGCATTGACCATTTGACCCCGTTGACCTCTCTTGACTTTGTTGACCGGTTGACCGGGTTGACCATTGACTTTCAAGAGGGTTCCACACTCTTCTTTTCTTTTCCTTTTTCTTTTGGATTATGATAATGGTCATTTCAAAGCAGCCATCAACTTTATCTTGATGGAATTAGTAATGATGTGTTTTGCATTATTTGCAACCATGGTTGTTTTTCTTTTGGTATCATAATATTATTCTCATTCTCTCTCTTGAAATGAGAAGCTCCATGGTTGCAAGAAAAACTCCTTCTTCTTCCTCCTCTTGATTTCTCCTTTGATCTCATGTGTTGAGAGAAAAAGGATTCCACTTGACAAACACATCCATACATCTCCTCTACACATCCTAGGGCTTCTAGATTAGCAATCTCCTTGCCCTAGTTACCTCGGCTTGAGGTGGAGCTCGGTGTACATCTCTCGGGTGGATCGTCTTCGACTCAAGGAGGCCGCGGAAGTGACCGAAGTCCGGATCAACCATTGAGCAAGCAAAGAGAAGAACAACAAGAAGAGAAGAACAACAAGAAGAGAAGAACAACAAAGAAGAAGGACAACAAGAAGAGAAGGAGTTCAAGTTGAGGTATAACCCCTAACCGAGTAGACACATCTCATGTTAGGATGCTAGTGTATTGTTTAGCAAAGATCCGGCTTTTACGGTCCATGTTACAAAGTTTAGAAAATTTTTTGTTTTACCGTTTCCGCAACCCCGAAAGTACCGGGAGAGGTAACGTGGACCTAACAGTGGTATCAGAGCCTAACTAAACATAAACTAGCTTGGTAGTGAAGTGTATCGAAGTTCGAAACGGAAAAATCGATAAAACCAAGTTGCGAAAACCTGAGTTTCTGTTAAAATTTTTTCTGGTCAAAACAAAATTTGTCATGCACCTAAACTCATCTCAGGGTTTTCTAAAGATAACCACCAAAAACGAGCCAGAGATCTGACCAAACGAGCGCGTTTCCGCGGCGACAGCAAGCTATGTCGCCGTGGATCCGCGGCCGTCTTGTCTCCTCTCTGCCTCGATTTTGGTGCAGTGTATCTCTGTATTGGTTTTAGGATTTTTGAGATATATTATATGTGCCCAGATTTTCCAGAATAGAAATTTGTTTTTGGGGGCCTATAATTCCGTATTTTTTACGAACTTCACTACACTTTGACTATGTTGGTTATATCTGTGATGTTTGTATGTATTGAACGTCGGCTAATCGCTATAAGTCGATTAGTCGGGGTTATACATCTCTGTGATCTGTGTTTGATATTGGAATGTGTATATGAACTCGTTGGATTGTCGCGGATGAATAGCCGGGGTGGATGTGAGATGAGAGTTTCTTTTTCTTTCATTCATGTAATAAATTTGTAAATTGATGTAATATTATTTGTTTGGTCGCACAACCGGGTCGGGGTTGTAGCCGTCATTGTATAATTCTTTTTACTGTTTTTGCTCCTAGGATAGACCCATGGAGGGGGTGCACAAACTACCGGGTATCTCGAAGTGCCGAGTGGCCTACTCATGGCATTGAGGGAGGTTGCTTCGCTTCGGGTACTTGGCGGGTAGTTTGCCGCACCCGTAGGGGTCTTGGGTGGGGTATTGGCTATTCATCGCGACCGTGTAATCCGCTTTTCGTTGCAGGCTCGAACGAATCGCGGGTTCCTAGTATATCCAAAGTGTTCATCTGTGATCTGTATTGGTTATCATTGCAGTATATCTATATATAATAACTATTTAGGCGTTGCTTATGTTTTACAGCCGCGCTAGCCCAGCCCCCGCTCTATCGTTAGTTAAGTAACCTAACGGGTGATGACGGGGCCCCTTGGTGAATGCGAATAGCATAAGCGTACGTCATATTTTGGTTGTTTTCTGCAATGGTAGGATTTAAATGATGGGACGCATTAAAAGAACTAATGCAAGAAAATAAACCTAAAAGACGTTGTTGGAACAAGTTTTTCAAAAAGCTGTTATTGCAAGGACGTTCATTTTTGTTTTGCATCGCGGTATTCGGTTGTGAATGCCCAGCACCTCAGTCGACGAGGCAAGGGCCGAGATCCCTTCACCGGGAGTGACCCCGACAAAAGTTTGCGTCAGGGTAATAACTTCACTATAGTCGATTATTCTTGCTTTGCATCGAGGTATTCAATTTGGAATATCCTGCACCTCATTCGACGAGGAAAGAGCCGAGATCCCTTCACAGGGAGTGACCTCTTTAGCAAAAGTTTTCGCCACTATATTTTCAACAAAGGGTGCAATCATGTTCCTTCAACGATATCAAGTTCATTACGTTAACGGTTTTTTCGCCAAAAACCCAGCCGTAGCCCTCCGTCGTTTCGGATTAATATTATTCAGTATTCGTGCTGCGTTTGTTGACCTAGTCAAGGCGTAGTGAACGGTAGCTAAATAATATTTTTCTGTGGATTGCAAATGTGATTGGTTAGGACAGTCGTGCGGCCTTGTTGACCTAGTCAAGGGCACGTACGGGTGGGTCTAATGCAATCAGGATTATGACGGGTAGAACTTGTCTAACAGTTTGTGGCTTGTTGACCTAGTCAAGGTCATGAACCGTTAGGGGCAAAAACCACATCGGGAGTTTCAAAAGAACTGAAACTTGCAGATTTAGCATACCTTCTGGAGTGTGGTGACTAGAGTGGATTCCATCTAGGTTATCACACAATGACAGTTGGATCCCGATCCCACTGATGAGTTTGTATACTCTCGGGAGATTATTTCACTTAACGATCAATGCTATAAACCTAGTAGGTGTCTAGAAAAGTGTTAGCGGGGCTACGCCCCCAGGGAAAAGAGGTTCTTTAATTAAGGAACTTCGCGAAAGCGTTGGAAAACCTCCCTCGAAGTACCGACACTAGCCGGGCTGAAAGGTTAAGCAAGTATTGTGACGTGAATTAAAACCCGGCTAGTTCTTCTTTTAAAAAGGTTTTAAGTAGAATTTGAGGAAACAGTGGGAGACATCCTGGTTAGATAAATTAATAAACCAATCTAATCTTGCAAGAGCATACGCTGAGTGTTTCTTTTCTCTCTCTCCAGGCAGCAACCTTTTCACGCCCTAATCAAGATAATAAAATGTATCGCTTGACCGATCCGAATTCTTATTCGGGACTGGGGAAAGTTGGTTCAGCTCTAACTTGTGACAACAATCATGAGAATGGGAAAGGGGACTGTATGGATTTCCAGGATACCCAGTTGAAGAAGAAGCATGGTTTTGCATCTACTTCAGGTATTCTTGTAATTGAGAACTGTTTTACGGTCAGCCCTACCTCCTGGGTACTTGATACCGGATCAGGATCTCATATCTGTAATTTATTGCAGGGACTGAGAAAAAGTAGGAAAGTTGCACCGGGTGATATGTCGCTCAGAGTAGCGAACGGAGCACAAGTTAATGAGGCAGCCGTCGGTGAATATCACCTAGTATTGCCAAATGGCAAGACTATGATTTTGAACGATTGCTACTATGTACCCTCCAAGCTTTGCAACATCATATCAGTTTCTTTACTCGATAAAGATGGATATAACTTTGTTCTTGAAAAGAATATCATGAACATTTACCTTCATAAGGTACTGGTTGCAGAGGGTACACTGTGTAATGGTATCTACGTTCTAAATCAGAATACAGTTCTCAATATACAAAACACACGCAAGAGGAAGAATTCAGATACAAATGAATCCTACTTGTGGCATTGTAGACTTGGTCATATCGGAGAGAAAAGACTGAGTAAGTTGCATAAAGATGGACTCTTGAATGCGTTCGAGTTTTCATCTTATGGAACTTGTCAGTCTTGTCTCAAAGGGAAGATGACCAAATCTCCGTTCACCGGATATGGAGAAAGAGCAACCGAGCTCTTGGGACTCGTACATAGTGATGTATGCGGGCCGATGTCTATACATGCAAGGGGTGGGTTCTCGTACTTCATCACATTCACCGACGATCTCTCTAGGTTCGGATATGTGTATTTGATGAAACACAAATCTGAAGCTTTTGAGAAATTCAAGGAATTCAGAAACGAAGTAGAGAGCCAGACAGGCAAAAGTATCAAGATCCTCCGGTCTGACAGGGGAGGGGAGTACTTAAGCACGGAATTCCTAGATTACTTAAAAGAGAATGGTATTCTCTCTCAGCTTACTCCTCCTTATACACCACAGCACAACGGTGTTTCGGAGCGGAGGAATCATACCCTACTGGATATGGTTCGCTCCATGATGAGTAATCCCGAGTTGCCTCTTTCATTTTGGGGACATGCGCTATTGACAGCAGCATACCTATTGAATGATGTTCCGTCTAAATCAGTGCCTAAGACTCCGTTCGAGATATGGAATGGAAAGAGGCCATATCTTAAAAGATCTAAGATATGGGGTTGTCCGGCTTATGTTAAAACGCATAAACCGGATAAACTAGAGGCACGGTCAGTTTTATGTAAGTTTGTGGGATATCCAAAGAATGGTTATGGATATCTATTCTACCACACCGAGGAACAGAAGGTGTTTGTTGCTCAGCATGCCGTTTTCTTAGAAACGGAGTTTCTTGCAAAATAAATTAGTGGGAGCACGGTAGAATTGGAAGAAATTCAGCGACCACAAACCGAAACTGAAAATTTGACAGAACCTCGGGATTCAATAACCCCAGACGAACCTCAGCCACTCCGCAGATCTGGTAGGATTTCTCATCCGCCCGAGAGATACTACGGTTTTCTCATTGACGGGGATCGAGAGGATTGCATCTTGGAAGAAGATGACCCTACCAGTTTCAGGCAGGCCATTATCAGTAGGGACTCTGATAAGTGGCAGGAAGCAATGCAATCCGAAATGGAGTCCATGTACGCCAATAAAGTGTGGACCTTGGATATTGCTCCACCTGGGGTAAAACCCGTTGGATGCAAATGGATCTACAAAAGGAAACTTGGTGTAGATGGGCAGGTGGAAACCTATAAAGCTAGACTCGTTGCAAAAGGTTTTCGTCAAAGACCTGGTTTGGACTATGACGAGACTTTTTCTCCGGTGACTATGCTCAAATCCATTCGGATCTTACTTGCCATTGCTGCCTTCCATGACTATGAAATCTGGCAGATGGATTTTAAGACGGCTTTCCTAAACGGTTGTTTGGAAGAGTGCGTTTACATGGATCAACCAGAAGGTTTCGTAGACAGTGGGAGCAGCGGAAGGGTGTGCAAGTTGCTTAAATCCATTTATGGATTAAAGCAGGCATCGCGGAGCTGGAACATCTGTTTTGATGAGGCAATCAAGGAATTTGATTTCATCAAGAACGAAGATGAACCCTGTGTATATAAGAAGATTGTAGGACGAACTGTCGTATTCCTAGTCTTGTACGTGGACGACATTCTTTTGATAGGAAATGACATTCCTATGCTACAATCGGTCAAGCTGTTTTTGTCACAAAGGTTCTCCATGAAGGACCTGGGTGATGCCTCGTACATTCTGGGGATCAAGATCTATAGAGATAGATCCAAGAAACTGTTGGGACTTTCACAGTCCAGGTACATAGAGACCGTACTAAAGAGATTTAGTATGGAGGGTTCCAAGCGCGGTAACATACCCGCATTGTACGGAATTACCCTCTCCAAGAAGATGTCTCCTAAGACTGACGTGGAGAGGGTTCGCATGAGCACTATACCCTACGCTTCGGCAGTAGGATCTATAATGTATGCGATGCTATGTACAAGACCAGATGTAGCTTACGCGTTGAGCGCGGTAAGCCGGTATCAGTCAGACCCAGGGGAGGACCACTGGACAGCAGTGAAGAACATTCTTAAGTACCTAAGAAGGACTAAGGAGATGTTCCTGGTTTACGGTAATGGAGACCTCAGGGTCGAGTCCTTTACCGATTCAAGCTTCCAGAGTGACAAAGATGACAGCAAGTCCGTCTCGGGTTTTGTGTTTACCTTCAACGGAGGGGCGGTATGTTCGAGGAGTTCCAAGCAGGATACCGTCGCAGACTCGACGATGGAGGCTGAATACATTGCTGCAAGCGATGCCGCAAAAGAGGCGGTCTGGATAAAGAAGTTCATTAGTGAACTTCAGGTGGTTCCGTCCATTGTTGACCCAATACCTTTGTATTGCGATAACAATGGGGCTATAGCTTTAGCGAAGGAACCAAGGTCCCATCAGAAATCCAGGCACATCTTAAGGCGGTATCACCTGATCAGGGAGATCATTGATCGACAGGAGATCGAGGTGCGGAGAGTGGACACAAAGGACAACACTGCGGACCCATTCACGAAGGCTTTACCCCAGACTCAGTTCGAGCGGCTGATCGAGATGATAGGTTTTCGATACGCCAGTACATGGCCGTAGTGCAAGTGGGAGATTGTTAGTGTATATGCTCTAGAGGCCATTACTGTATCATACCAGTATGTAAATTACTTGATGGAAGCTTGGGATATTCACAGTTGTACAGACAATCTTGCTCAATATAGTAGTATGCTACTTGGTTTGTCTCTGCTTTAATGTGTACTTGTGTGTTTATTTATTATATCACCTTTACGCATTAGTAGAGCCCTTAGGATCTTTGCTTGATTACCGGCGTTGTGATGGCGATCACACTCGTGGGGGCTGGGTAATCTACAAGCACATCCTTATACACGTCCCTAGTCGTGGGAGTATCGAGATAGGGCATCGATACTCCGGAGTAGACTAGCGTATGCGCTTCTCATCCCAGCACGGGAGACGGTCTGTCCCACAGCCGTCAGTACGTCGTACTTGAGATAGTATGCGGGTGCTCGTTAGGTTACGAGTACACTGGACAGGACTCGTCGGGAACTGATGGTTGGTATTATACCTATCGTCAGTTATCAGTTCCCAGGTGACATGAGTACAGCTCATTTCTCTGACTTGACACTGTCACTTCGCCTCGAGTGTGTTCCCACTGTTCTTTGATTACTACCCTACCACGGCTCTGCCGAGTCGTGCAAACAGGTAGTAGTTGGGAGCAGTCCCGAAGCACTTGGAGGCAGTGACGGTTAGACATGATTCGTCTGTCCCGGTATTGGGGGTTAACATCGCGCTGTGTCTAGGAGAGCCATTACATAAGTAGTCCCTGGCCAGGGCAAGCGAGATGTACTGGTAGGTTCCAGTGTTATCTCAGGGTGTATTGGGCTTCACTCCGACACGACTTGTACCGCTATTAGGGGACTGACGTTTACCGCCCCCTAGGCCCGCCATGCGATGTATCAGACGAACAGACCGGACTGTACGGAGATTGTCACATACAGACTCAGTAGGAGTTCGGATGGGTTTACCTCATCGGCCTTCTTATCGACATCTACCTGGGGACCGTTACGTACAGCTAGTGCCGCTTGTGGTCTGTGGTTAAACCCACTACCAGCGTAGTGTCGAGTCTTTTGAGTCCCACACAGAGAGTTTCCCTGCACTGAGCGAAACGTGTAGAGGCCGTATGGTTTTACGGCAGGGCTGCGATCACTTACGTACACTTGTGTGCGTGTAGTGTTCGGGCAGGCAATACTAGTGGGCTTTGGTTTAAGCCGAATCCTAGTATTGCATGGATGGATTTGTTTTGTCTTCTGCGCATCCGCATTCTACGGAATACGGATGCAGGTGTGTATGCACAGTTTTCCGGAGCGATGAAGGAGGAGGTGCCTCATTAGGGTTTTGGCAGTTGGTTCGGCCAAAAACGCTATGTGGCAGGCTCATTAGGGTTTTGACAGTTGATTCGGTCAAAACCATTTTGAGGCGGACTCATTAGGGTTTTGACAGTTCGTTTGGTCAAAACCATTATGAGCCGCGAACATCATTTACTAATCCTATTAGTGATAATCTTATGATGGCTAATTGCATTGACCATTTGACCCCGTTGACCTCTCTTGACTTTGTTGACCGGTTGACCGGGTTGACCATTGACTTTCAAGAGGGTTCCACACTCTTCTTTTCTTTTCCTTTTGGATTATGATAATGGTCATTTCAAAGTAGCCATCAACTTTATCTTGATGGAATTAGTAATGATGTGTTTTTGCATTATTTGCAACCATGGTTGTTTTTCTTTTGGTATCATAATATTATTCTCATTCTCTCTCTTGAAATGAGAAGCTCCATGGTTGCAAGAAAAACTCCTTCTTCTTCCTCCTCTTGATTTCTCCTTTGATCTCATGTGTTGAGAGAAAAAGGATTCCACTTGATAAACGCATCCATACATCTCCTCTACACATCCTAGGGCTTCTAGATTAGCAATCTCCTTGCCCTAGTTACCTCGGCTTGAGGTGGAGCTCGGTGTACATCTCTCGAGTGGATCGTCTTCGACTCAAGGAGGCCGCGGAGGTGACCGAAGTCCGGATCAACCATTGAGCAAGCAAAGAGAAGAACAACAAGAAGAGAAGAACAACAAGAAGAGAAGAACAACAAAGAAGAAGGACAACAAGAAGAGAAGGAGTTCAAGTTGAGGTATAACCCCTAACCGAGTAGACACATCTCATGTTAGGATGCTAGTGTATTGTTTAGCAAAGATCCGGCTTTTACGGTCCATGTTACAAAGTTTAGAAAAAATTTTGTTTTACCGTTTCCGCAACCCCGAAAGTACCGGGAGAGGTAACGTGGACCTAACAAGGTTTCATGTGACATACTTGATATTGGATACCGGTTATATGAGATTTACTTGATATTGGACACTCAGGATATATGATACTTACAGGATATGAGGGCCAATTTGGGGGATGATTTGTGGAAATTTGGGATTTAGATTGTCTTGATGGACTTGGGTCCTACCACGAGGTCAGGATTCCGTGAGGATGACATGTTTTATCCCATACTCCGCATTTACTTTATATGCATTGCTTCATGTATTTGTAGTACCTGATAGAGTAGCTTTCATGACTGTTGCATATACTTGTTGCCATTTATTGCTTCATGTATTAGTTGTACCTGATAGAGTACCTTTCATGACTGTGCATACATATGGCCATTTATTGCTAACAGCTTGCATGCATTAGATTCGCGTTGCACGTGCATATTTGCGATTACCTGTATATGTTATTTACTATTCACGAGTTGGCAACTCACCCTCGTGGTGCCACAGTGTTTTGCAGGTAGTCCCTCAGGGCAGTCGCCGCAGGCTTTTCTATCTATCGCATCATCTCTTGCAGCGGATACCGCTTCGGCTAACTGTGCGCAGTTTTACTATAGGTGGGTTTTGCGGCTATCCGATGTTGTTTATTGTTATCTTTGTACCATATACTCTCTATCTACCACTTTCATGTATGACTTAGAAATTTGATGTGAGGTCGATATTGTATGCTATTTCATGACTTGTAGGTCTTTTATGCAGTTTTACTTATAGCGTCTTTTATTTCTTCTCTATGGCATCATATATCTGTTGTGGTGGTTGTTTTCTGCCTTTGGGCGTGGATTTGCTCCCGGTTGGGATGCTTTGCTTATATTTATGTTGTACCCATTTTTGGGGTTAGTTTTAAAAAGAAGGTGCTGCCAAAATTTTTAAGAAAGAAAAGTTGGACTTTAAAGAATTTGTACTTGAGATTTTCAAAAGTTATAACAATGTTCTTATCACTTACTACTTTTGATGGTTTAGATTGCTGGGTTTTTCGGCTTACTTAAATTGCGTTATGCCTGTTGACGTTGTGTAGTTTAAGGGCCGTCACGTGCCAAATTTCGGGTCGTGACACTAATATATTGCTCACTTAAGTATTTTATTTTCTCACATTTGGATACATTTAACATATATGTGATATATGTTTAATGTATTCTTTTCTTTTGTTACAAAATATTATATATGTGATATGTGATATTGTAACATGCTAGGGTTACACATGCAACTAGGGTTTATGAGAATTACACCATGTTTTGTAATTAGGGTTAGGTTTTTATTTGTTTTAGATAATTCACAATTGTGGATTAATATTGAGATATTTTTCTTGTTGACTTAGTCCACTCTCTTGCTATTTCTAAGATATTTGTTAACCTAACCCTAATCACTTTGCCATGTTCAATTCTCTACATGAGTTAGCCATGACACATATTAAACCATGGTTGCATTTCTAACCTCATCAATAATTCATTCATCACTTCTTCAACTTCTTCTTGCTCTCAAAAAGCTTGCTAGATTTTTCTTTTGTGATGAAACATTGTGAGAAAAAGAAAACAAAAGAGAGAAAAATTCCTACTTCTTCATCCTCTTCTATACTAGCCATATAGATTAGTGTGTTAGCTTCACTAATCCATAATTAGTGAAGAGATAGCTTCAGTTTGTGATTACTCAATGTAGATCATCTTGAATTGTGAAGACTTCAAGCTAGCATGGATCATTCACCTCATGGAGCCTCTCTAGAGTCCGGGAGCTTGATGATCGCAGCGAAGGGACCACAACTTGGAGCTTATGAAGCGAAGGAACGAACTACAAAGGTTGTAATCCCTATCACTTCGAAGTAAAGTAGTTTGCTTTAAGTTTCCGCATGATTCTCTAGTATCGATTCTAGGTTTGGGTTATCTAGAACGGAAATTTTTTTAAATTGGCATGGACGATGCCACCCGAAACCTTGCTGCCGTACTAGACATCCCAACATGATCGAGTCGTGATACTGTATATGATATGATATTATGATGGATCGTTGGGCGGTATATATTCATACATGGGATAATATGTGAATTGATGGTATTAGAATGTACGAGACTTAAAAACCGTACCCCTGATCATGATATTGTACGATGATTATACCGTATAAATGATGATGTATATATGATATTTGACCCGTACCCTCAATTTTGAGATTGTCGTACGATGGATTTTACCGTGCGAGGAATAGATATGATGATTGATCCGCACTCTTGACTCGAGAATGCCGTACTATGTATTATACAGTACGTGACGCTATGAGGCTGGATCGCCGACTACTAGGTATATCGACTAGGAATTTAGGTGGATTTTCTTAACCTTCCGACAAGTTTCTTAGTTAGTCCCTTAGTTGTTTAGGTAGATGCTAGACTTGGTCCTAGTCATACTTATTTTCAAAACTAACGAATCGTGAGTATTTTTAAAGACAGCCCGAGGGATACTACGATTTTTTTTCAAAGGACGTATCTTTTCTCAAAAACCCCGTAGTTCCTACTTTTCAAAAAACCACGATTCGTGCTATTTCAAACACCAAAACTGTATGATTCGTATATAGATATGTATATTCTACAATGTTGCCTTTTACTACTCATTCTCCTTTATATTCATATTGTTCTCAACGCATTTCATGTTTATACATGTGTTTCTTTGACTATTATGATCTTGTTTGTTAGGAAACTAGCACCATTACCGATGATGCGTATGTTCCACGTACATTTGCTTGCCGGCTCACACACATCATCATCGGTAATTGCTATGCCACGTACACTTTAGAAAACATTACTTCTTTAGTATAACCTGCTAGCTGGTAGTTTAAACATATTATTATGCTTGCTCTCATATGCTAGTTAGATATTGCATGTCTTACTTAGATAACCGATGCATTCATGTATTCATTCGGTTCTGTGCTATTGTGGGGCTTTATGCCAATATTCACTGTTCACTGACTCGTGATTTTGAGATTTTGGATCTTTCATGAGATTTCTGGATTTGGGAAACCGCAGGTGAATTTTATAAACTTATGGTTATTTTAAAAGAGAAAGATGTGGTTTTCCTTGATATGATGAGTAGCGTCTACCATGATGTTTTCTCGGTTCTGAGTTGTTTTCGAGACCCGATTCGAGGAGTGGAGGAACCGTCTGCGGGTACATGGTGGACCCGGTAAGGTACCCCGGGGCGAGAGTGATTTTGTGGGGATGACGATGAGCCTGGAAGGGGAGCACTACCTACCGATGATTGTATAGAAACTCGGCGGATATCCAGAGGTACCGTTCGAAGTTATGAGAGAGATGGATATAAGGTCCGATCTTAGGATGTGGCGCCTGAGATATGAGGATTTACGTGTCGATGTTGGACACGAGTTTCATGATGTTTCGAGTGTTGGTGATGGACACTCAGGTTTTATCGTGGTTTTTGTGTGTCATTGCTGGACACACGTTGGATGATGCTTTCATACATGATACACATGATATGTTATTACTTATGACACGGACAAAAGTACTTTGATATCACACTTATGTTCTACTATTACCCTTGTTATTATATTATTGTATGACCTAGGAGATTGTCTTACATTCGATTTCTACCCGGTGATGTTTTCTACTCATCAGTTGGCAACTCACCCCCGTTGTGCCATAGTTTCTTACATGTTTAGCCGTACAAGTTCCGTAGCGGCTTGCTGGAACTTCGCTTTCCTTCGAGTGATTTCTGGATAGGTGGGATACATTTGCTTCGTAATCACCATATATATATTGTATATTTATTTCACTTGTATCTAGTTAAAAGCTCCATCAACCAGACTTGTATATTTGATAGATTTAGATGACCACAATTTGTATATTCTTTCGGCCTTAGAGTCGCGCTTGTTGATTATTGTTGCTTCCGGTATTTTGATGATGTTTAGTTTTTTTTTGGCTTTCTTCTGAGTTTTGATCCTCTCCCTTCAGCTATGTATATTCATGTTATCTTGCGTGGTTGTTTCCGCCAATTGGCGAAGAGCTAGCTCCCACTTGGGGATGCCTTATATTATATTGTTTGTAACGTTTTCGGGTTAAAATATACAAAGGAGGTGCTGCCGAAATTTTCAATGACGAAACAAGTTTTCAAGATAGCTATAACACATTGTATTTTAGTATACTATTACTTATATTTTAGATAAAGAACTTGTTTTCATTATACCTTATTTCAAAACTTCACCTCCAATATTTTCTCTAAAAGGTTTAGATTTCTGGGCTTTTGGCTGATTTGAATTAGGTGTGGTCCTATAGACTTCACATGATTCAAGTGCCAGTCACGTGCCTTTTCCGGGTCGTGACAGCGATATAATGGTTTCTAATGTGTATGTGGCATGACAATTACCGATGATGAGTGTGTGAGCCGGCGAGTATGTGTACGTGCAACATGTGCATCATCTGTAATGGTGCGTGTGTCCTAGCAGAGGATATCATAGAAGATAAGGAAAAGAACAGATATATATATACCGCAAGATAAGAATCAAATGAGCATAACAGGAAAAGGAAATTGTGAACGCAACAGTATACAGTACATAAATACATATGAGCCATACAGTTGTAGTTTAGAATAGTATGAATCGTTGTTTTTAGAAAAATATGGGCTACGGTGTTTTTGAGAAAAAGATACCGTTTGAAAATCTGTAGCGTCCCTTGAGCTTGTTATTTAAAATGCATAACGATTCATTTGTTTTTGAAAATAGATATGGCTCTAAAGATATCCTAATATATACTTAAGTGATTTGTAAGAAATAATTTTCCGAGTCGATACATCCATAAGTCGGCGATCCAGCCTCAGAGTATCACATACGGTATAATCCATCGTAAGTTATTCTCGAGTCAAGAGTGCGGATCAATCATCCGGTATATCATATCACGTACAGTATAATCCATCATACGGTATCATCTAATCAGAAGTATGGATCTATGGTCACGTAAATCATATCATATCGTCTAGTCGCATATCGTCACATGTCATATCATCTCGTGTCATAACACAAATATATATATATATATATCGCCTAATTTTCATATAATATATCATATCATGTTATGCCATTTCATACCATATCGCATAACTTAGCCTCGTGACATCATGTCCGATCACATTGACTCGTATCACAGTAACAAGTCATATCCTCATCTCGTGATGTTATATCGAAATTATCCTAAAACTTACATGTATATATACACACACACATATATATACATATACCTATACACACACACACACACACACACACACACACACTCATCTGTGTGTGTGTGTAACATCGTATATACCAAGGGCTTAAGGCTAAGAGGATAAGAACGAAGGGTATTCCTTCCTAGGAGTAAGCTTACTATAACTTATAGTCTCCTAGAACCCTATTGGCTAAGTATACATATCTAATAATTGTATATATATAATTGTATAACTAGTACCCTAATACTACGGTTGCGGGGGTGCTATATGCCATCCACCCGACTTTCCCCGTATATGTACATCTACTCACATATTATCCTCGCTCTAGCTAAAGTCGATGAACGCCTTGGTCACCTTCGTCGTCCCGGAAGTCTACGCGAAGGTACCTACAATTCAATGCATATCGTATCGTAAACAAAATTAAATATGAAAACCGATACGGCAAGAGAAACACACATAGGTTAGAACCTATGGTCCACGCATGCAAGAATAACCAAACTACTCCCGACGTTGACGTACAAATATCAAACGAACGAATCAAAACTCAAATATCAATACCCAAGTTTTCAAACGTCGCAAAACAAAATCAGCAGCTTGGAAAAACACTCGCAGATTTTACCTAAGGTGAAATTATGACATTCTGCACATTGGATAGGCCTAGTTGTCAGAAGATTGAACTATGGACCAAGAACCAAACCCTAATTCTAAGGTCAGGCCGCAATTTGTGGCCAATATGGATATTTTGGCGGCTATGTGTGGGAGTTGGGGGCTCGAGTTTCCAGGGTATAATCCTAAGTGTCTGCACATCTTTTTGTATAAGCAATTTATTTTTCAGAGGTCTCGAGTTATTCCAGATTCTATTTGATCATCACAATTTAACAAAAACCCGATATCGGAAAATTACAAGTTCATTTTTGAAACTTCTAAACTCCAGTTTGGCCAAGGATTCCATCACTAATAGGTTTGTGATCACTAACTAAGCCTCACTTGCACCTCCACAACTCAAAATATCCACTAAAGATCATCCTAGAATTTTCCAAGATCACAAAACTTAAAATTTTTTAACTCTAAACTAGTCTTGAGCTTAGGAAACTTAGAACTTGATCATGGGTGTGTGTTTTTATCTCAATGAAGCAACTCAAAAAAATTCTTTGATGGTCCAAAGTGCTTAAAACTCCAACTTGCTTCTACCATATAGCTTATGATGAGGTTATGCACATTTTTTGTGAAGGGATCATGTGGTTTTAAGGTGGTTTAGATGGTGTTTGGGGGGGAGGTAGTGAGGGTTGGAGGAAGATGAAGGAGAAGGAGATGGAGAAGAGGAAGAAGAGATGAGATGAAGAATGGAATGAAGAAAGAAAAGAGTGAAGTCAACCATATCTCTCTCATTCTCACTCTCTCTCTACCTATACCTTCATGTCTCTTTGTCCCCATTTCTTTTTTTTCTTATCATTTCTTTTCTCTTTTATTTGAAATACAAAAACAAAATGTCACACAAAAAGAAATGTTGCATGTCATAACACTTAAACATGGTTAACAAAACAAAACTAGGATAAATGCATAATTAGTGAAATACTAATCAAGTTTAATATCAACTTATATGAAAATAATTATATATTAATATATAAAAACCCAAATCAATCAAATGCTCCCATAAATGATAATTCATTTTAAAATTCCAATTATTTTCCAAATTATATGTATATAATTATACCATTCCATTAAAACAAAATTCCATACTTTTATAATATTCATAAAAATTTATTATTTTATTATTTAAGTACCAAAAATAACATTTTATATTTTCTGAAATGTTACAATCTTCCCCACTTAAATAAATTTGGTCCCCGAATTTAAATTTAAACCCCCTAAATATTAAAACATTTAAGTAAATCGACCAAATCAGCGGGGCTCCGAAATCATGAATACTTAAGATATATCATAGCACATTATGAGCATGAAAACGAGTGCAAAACTCAAAAATCGAAACTCCGTCAAGCGTCATGCAATCATGGGAGTTATTATGAAGATGCAAGTTTCAAAATCTACTGTTAAAATCAAATATACTATAATTAAGGCTATAATGTATATATAGTATGCATCCTTGGGAAATCGTATAAACAACTAAATAAAATGCATGAAAAATCCTTTTCAAATCTCCATGCGATGCGTATATCACGGCACAAGTAGCGGACGTTCATTTTGTAAAGAAATGGATATATATCTATATGCGTTTTTCTTAAGATATACGTCCCGCCTATTGAAAATGATTTGGAAGTGTTTTCTTTGTAAAAGTTCGTGTCACTCATGGACACGTAGGAAAATATTGAGATTATAGCTCTTTTTGAAAACCTCTTCGGTAAATATCGATGCATGAAAAAGATATCAGGTACTATCCTCAGATCAGTCCAGCTCGGTTACAATATAATATAGTATGTATATTATAGAAGCATGATGCTCGAAAGAAGAAATCAATCTCAATAGGCGCATATAGAAATACCACTTGCATCTAGTGCGCACGGAAATCAAAGTAAATCCAAGTGCCACGAATGTGCAAGAAAGCAAAACTGCGTAAAACAGGTGTGCACGAAAGCATCTGTCAAGTGCAATGGGTGTACACGACAACAATATCGAGTACATCTAATATGCACGAAGAATCTCGATTAAGTGCATCTGTGTGCACGAAATCATATCAAGTGCGCCAAGTGTGCGCAAGAATCTAAATCAAGTGCGTCAGGTCTGCAACAACATCTAGTGCAATAGGGTGCACGGAAACAAATATCAAGCATATGAATCAAGATCAATAGTATACAACATAAACAAAAACAAGTATATCGAGGTATATGAAATCGTAAACATATGCAACTGCTTACACAAAACCCCTATCAATGCATTGAAAGCGCATATGAACTACACCGAGTGCATAAATCAAAACCTAGTGTATACTATATGTATGAAATCAAAATCGACTGTATCGGGATACACAGAATCATAAATATATGCAACAAGTGCACAAAATCGATATCAAGTGCAATGGATATGCACAAAACAAAAATCAAATGTAACGGTGTTTAAAATATAAATCAAGTGCAACTACAGTGCACGAAATATCAATCACGAAACTAATCATCAAAATACCAGAATCAAAATGGTAGAAACGTGATATCCGAATCACCAAAACACACATCGCAAGTAAATGACATTGAGCTACACCTCCTTCAATGTCGAAATGTGCCGGTGCACCCAAAGCTGGCGGAGCAAGAATATATACTTGCCTCCTGCCCACGGTCTGATGTCCTCTATATCTGGGCCCTTGTTTCCTCTATGGATCAATAATTCCACAATCTCGCGGCTCGACGGCCCAGTTATGAGTAATGACGGAAACAGTCCCGCTCTGGCGCCCCGCCGAACATTTCCTGGCCAATTAACATGTCCACTCGTAATGTAGCACATCGATGGTGGCATCATCTGACCCTCTGAATATGTGTGATACAACCGATCTTGGGTCGAAATATTTGTCGCTACGGTTTCCTGGAAAGAACCTGCTATGGTCTCTTCCGATCTCACCTCGGCCGAACTGCCCGGAAGTTAGCACTCTTTACATTAATCAGTTTCTTGTTCCGAGGCAGCTGCATTCTCATCATGAATTTCTTATGGAAATATGACTGTATCCAACGTCTCTGCGTACGTATCAGTTCTCTGGCTCCAACGGAGAAGGACGACTCATTAAGAGTTCATACGAATCTCTTATCCACTTTCTTCAATATCGACCAATTCAGAATCATATCTTAGTAGTTGCGTAGACTGCAATATAATTTGGCTATAGTCATATCCAGAGTCTCTCGTAAGGACTCGAAGTTATGAACTTGGTCTCTCGTAAGACATCTAGACAATTACGTCCTCTGGAACTCTTCCAAGTCATCGGAGGAATACACTTGCTCGTCCTCTCTTGATCGACTTACACCAGGTCTAAGCAAGACCCTTCAAACTGGAATTATTCGACTTAACTGATCCTGCGTCGCGGTACTCGAACAAAAAAAATCATCTTATTCACTTTATCAAAGAATGGTTAGCGATCTTCTCTCACATCCCTGCTTGTAAACACATGTGGCTTCAGCTATATAAACTCTAGGGGCGACATCCCGTCAATATTAGCAACAGCTGGTTCATCTGTCTGCACGGTAGACAACACATCAACTTCTGGAGTAGGCTGTATGTCAACAGCCTTCACAATCTGGCTGGTCTTTAGAAATGGCCCGATCATCTGGTGCAGATCCCTAACGCTCGTCTCAAACGAGAAATCTTAGCATAAAAAATATATCAATACGTTCCTACGTCACCGGAAAAATATCATGGTCAGTCCCCATCTTTGACGAGCTCGCTCTGAACGCATCTCTAGCCGCAGCTCTCTCTGCTCTCGTAGCCATGATGACCAGAACAGCAATCAAATATCGATGAGGATAGGCCATAGGAACGAATATAAATACGTGTCTCCAAATAATGCGCATCCTAAGGTCACTTAAGCCGAGCAGCGTATCGTAAGTATGCCGCGAAATATACACAGTCTACGTCACTCTACTTAAGCTACCTGCTCTATCAATCAAGGTCAACATACGTAATGAATATTCGGGTCTAATACCTCCTCAGTCAATTTTAAGTTCCATAAGGTCAAGCCTAAGTTCCGAAATATATACACGCCCTTGACTCCGCATAGTCAAGCCTAGACTCGAACCAAGGTTAAACCCAACGCTTTGATACCAATTTTGTCACGACCAGAAATAGGCACGTGGCCGGCACATAAATCACGTGAAGTCTACAGGACCCCATCGTAATCCAAGTAAGACAAAAGCCCAGAAATCTAAACCTTTTTAGGAAAATAGTGGAGATGCAGTTTTGAAATAAAGGTATAAGCAATGTTATATGAAAATACAAGTGAGTTGTATTCTATAGCTGAAAACATTTTTGTCATTTGAAATTCGGGCAGCACCTCCTTTGTAAATTTTGATCCAAAACCAATAAAAGCAATAATAATAGGCATCCCCAAGCGGGAGCTAGATCTTCGCCAATTGGCAGAAACAACCACACGAATACAAATATACGACGCCCAAGGCGAAGATCAAACATAGAAAAAAAAATAGGAAACCAAAACATCATCGAGGAAACAAAAATAAAGAATAATACACACATCTCGCTCTAAGTCTGAAATAATATACAAATCTGGGGTGTCTAAGTCTACCAAATATACATAGTCTGGTTGATGGAGCTTTTAACTAGATACAACTGGATAAATAAACAAATACAAATGGTGGTCACGATCCAAGTGTACCCCACCTTCCAAAGCAAATCACCCAGAAGAAGGCGGTGTGCCAGCAAGCCGGTACTGAATCCATGCGGTCGATCCTGTACGAAAATTGTGGCACAACGAGGGTGAGTTGCCAACTCGTGAGTAGAAGACATCATCGGGTAGAAATCGAATGTATGATGATCTCCTAGGTCATACATGTTAGGTCCACGTTACCTCTCCCGGTACTTTCGGGATTGCGGAAACGGTAAAACAAAAATTTTCTTGACTTAGTAACATGGACCGTAAAAGCCGGATCTTTGCTAAACTAGAAACTAGCAAACTACAAGAGGTGTTAACTACTATGCCGTAGAAATTATACCTCACGATACCGGTCCTTCGGGTCTTCATTCCGCTGTCCCGCTCGTCGATCCATGCTCCGAGGGTTGATCCGGACTTTGGTCACCTCCGCGGCCTTCTTGAGTCGAAGACGATCCACCCGAGAGTTGTACACCGAGCTCCACCTCGAGCCGAGGCAACTGGGGCAACAAGAATGCTAGTCTTGATACCCTAGGTTGTGTAGAAGAGAAAGATGGAGGTATTTGTCTATGTGGATTCTTTTTCTCTCAACACATGAGATCAAAAGAATTTATGAAGAGGAGGAAGATGAAGGAGGTCAAGCAACCATGGAGCTTTCTTTCTTCTCACTTCCAAGAGAGAGAATGAGAAAAAAGAAATGAAAAGCTTAACCAAGGAAAATGAACCATGGTTGCAAAATAATATTAAACACCATCATTACAAATCCTATCATGATAAAGTTGATGCTACATTGATTTGACCATTTTCATAATTCAATGACCATTTTCATAATCCAAAATGAAAAAGAAAACCAAAGAAGAGTGTAGACCTCTCATGAAGGTCAATGGTCAACTTTGGTCAACGGGTCAACAAAGTCAAGAGTGGTCAAGGTGGTCAAATGGTCAAAGAAATTAGCCATCACATAATTATCACTAAAAGGATTAGTAAATAATGTCTCCGGCTCATAATGGTTTTGACCGAACAAATTGCCAAAACCCTAATGAGCCCACCTCAAAATGGTTTTGACCGAATCAACTGTCAAAACCCTAATGAGCCTGCCACATAACGGTTTTGGCCGAACCAACTGCCAAAACCCTAATGAGGCACCTTCTCCTTCATCGCTCCTCAAAACTGTGCATACATACCCGCATCCGCATTCCGTAGAATGAGAATGCATAGAAGACAAAACAAATCCATCTGTGCAATACTAGGATCCGGCTTAAACCAAAGCCCACCAGTATTGCCTGCCCGAACAGCATACGCACACAAGTGCACGTAAGTGATCGCAGCCCTACCGTAAAACCATACGGCCTCTACACGTTTCGCTCAGTGCAGGGAAACTCTCTGTGTGGGACTCTAAAGACTCGACACTACGCTGGCAGTGGGTTTAACCATAGACCGCAAGAGGCACTAGCTGTACGTAACGGTCCCCAGGTAGATGTCGATAAGAAGGCCGATGAGGTAAACCCATCCGAACTCCTACTGAGCCTGTATGTGACAATCTCCGTACAGTCCGGTCTGTTCGTCTGATACATCGCATGGCGGGCCTAGGGGATGGCGAACGTCAGTCCCCTAATAGCGGTACAAGTCGTGTCGGAGTGTAGCCCAAGACACCCTGAGATAACACTGGAAACCTACCAGTATATCTCGCTTTCCCTGGCCAGGGACTACATGTGTAATGGCTCTCCTAGACACAGCGCGATGTCAACCCCCAATACCGGGAGAGACGAATCCTGTCTAACCGTCACTGCCTCCAAGTACTTCGGGACTGCACCCAACTACTACCTGTTTGCACGACTCAGTAGAGCCGTGGTAGGGTAGTAGTCAAAGAACAGTGGGAACACACTTGAGGCGAAGTGACAGTGTCAAGTCAGCGGACTAAGCTGTACTCATGTCACCTGGGAACTGTTAACTGAAGATAGGTATAATACCAACCAACAGTCCCCGACGAGTCCTGTCCAGTGTACTCGTAACCTAACGAGCACCCGCATACTATCTCAAGTACGACGTACTGACGGCTGTGGGACAGACCGCCTCCCGCACTGGGATGAGAAGCGCATACGCTAGTCTACTCTGGAGTATCGATGCCTTGTCTCGATAATCCCACGACTAGGGACGTGCATAAGGATGTGCTTGTGGATTACCCAGCCCCCACGAGTGTGATCGCCATCACAACGCCGGTAATCAAGCAAAGATCCTAAGGGCTCCACTAATGCGTATAGGTGATATAATAAAAGAAACACATGTACACATTAAAGCAGAGACAAACCAAGTAGCATACTACTATTTCGAGCAAGATTGTCTATACAACTGTGAATATCCCAAGCTTCCATCAAGTAATATACATACTAGAATGATACAGTAATGGCCTCTAAGGCATATACACTAACAATCTCCCACTTGCACTAAGGCCATGTACTGGCGTATCGAAGACCTATCATCTCGATCAGCCACTCGAACTGAGTCTGGGGTAAGGCCTTCGTGAATGGATCCGCCGTGTTGTCTTTTGTGTCCACTCTCCGTACCTCGATCTCCTGGCGATCAATGATCTCCCTGATCAGGTGATACCGTCTTAAGATGTGTCTGGATTTCTGATGGGACCTTGGTTCCTTCGCTAAAGCTATAGCCCCATTGTTATCGCAATACAAAAGTATTGGGTCAACAATGGACGGAACCACCTGAAGTTCACTAATGAACTTCTTCATCCAGACCGCCTCTTTTGCGGCATCGCTTGCAGCAATGTATTCAGCCTCCATCGTCGAGTCTGCGACGGTATCCTGCTTGGAACTCCTCCAACATACCGCCCCTCCGTTGAAGGTAAACACAAAACCCGAGACGGACTTGCTGTCCTCTTTGTCACTCTGGAAGCTTGAATCGGTAAAGGACTCGACCCTGAGGTCTCCATTACCGTAAACCAGGAACATCTCCTTAGTCCTTCTCAGGTACTTGAGAATGTTCTTCACTGCCGTCCAGTGGTCCTCACCTGGGTCTACTTGACACCGTCTCACCACGCTCAGCGTGTAAGCTACATCTGGTCTTGTACATAGCATCGCATACATTATAGATCCTACCGCCGAAGCGTAGGGTATAGTGCTCATGCGAACCCTCTCCTCGTCAGTCTTATGAGACATCTTCTTGGAGAGGGTAATTCCGTGCAATGCGGGTATGTTACCGCGCTTGGAATCCTCCATACTAAATCTCTTTAGTACGGTCTCTATGTACCTGGACTGCGAAAGTCCCAATAGTCTCTTGGATCTATCTTTATAGATCTTTATCCGTTGAATGTACGAGGCATCACCAAGGTCCTTCATGGAGAACCGTTGTTACAAAAATAGCTTGACCGATTGTAGCATAGGAATGTCATTTCCTATCAAAAGAATGTCGTCCACGTACAAGACTAGGAACACGACAGTTCGTCCTACAATCTTCATATAGACACAAGGTTCATCTTCGTTCTTGATGAAATCAAATTCCTTGATTGCCTCATCAAAACAGATGTTCCAGCTCCGCGATGCCTGCTTTAATCCATAAATGGATTTAAGCAACTTGCACACCTTCCCGCTGCTCCCATTGTCTACGAAACCTTCTGGCTGATCCATGTAAACGCACTCTTCCAAACAGCCGTTTTAACGTCCATCTGCCAGATTTCATAGTCATGGAAGGCAGCAATGGCAAGTAGGATCCGAATAGATTTCAGCATAGCCACTGGAGAAAAGGTTTCGTCATAGTCTAAACCAGGTCTTTGACGAAAACCTTTTGCAACGAGTCTAGCCTTATAGGTCTCCACCTGCCCATCCACACTAAGTTTTCTTTTGTAGATCCATTTGCATCCAACGGGTTTTACCCCAGGTGGAGCAATATCCAAGGTCCAAACTTTATTGGTGTACACGGACTCCATTTCGTATTGCATTGCTTCCTGCCACTTATCAGAGTCCCTACTGATAATGTCCTGCCTGAAACTGGTAGGGTCATCTTCTTCCAAGATGCAATCCTCTCGATCCCCGTCTATGAGAAAACCGTAGTATCTCTCGGGCGGATGAGAAATCCTACCAGATCTGCGGAGTGGCTGAGGTTCGTCTGGGGTTATTGAATCCGGTGGTTCCTCCAAATTTTCAGTTACATTTTGTGGTCGCTGAATTTCTTCCAGTTCTACTGAACTCCCACTAGTTTCTTTTGCAAGAAACTCCCTTTCTAAAAAGGTAGTGTGGCGAGATACAAACACCTTCTGTTCCTCAGTGTGGTAGAACAGATATCCTAGTGAGTCTTTAGGATATCCCACAAATTTACACAGAACTGATCGTGCCTCTAGCTTGTCCGGTTTCTGTGTTTTCACATAGGCCGGACAACCCCATATCTTAAATCGTTTAAGATACGGATTTCTTCCACTCCATATTTCATATGGAGTCTTAGGCTCTGATTTGGATAGAACGTAATTCAGTAGGTATGCCGCTGTCTGAAGTGCATGTCCCTAAAATGAAAGAGGCAACTGGGCACTACTAATCATGGAGCGAACCATATCCAATAGGGTATGATTCCTCCGTTCCGATACACCGTTGTGCTGTGGTGTATAAGGAGGAGTAAGCTGAGAGAGAATACCATTCTCTTTTAAGTAATCTAGGAATTCCATGCTTAAGTACTCCCCTCCTCTATCAGACCGGAGGATCTTGATACTTTTGCCAGTCTGGTTCTTTACTTCGTTTCTAAATTCCTTGAATTTCTCAAAAGCTTCAGATTTGTGTTTCACAAGATACACATATCCGAATCTAGAGAGATCGTCAGTGAATGTGATGAAGTACGAGAACCCACCCCTTGCATGTATAGACATCGGACCACATACATCACTGTGTATGAGTCCCAAGAGCTCTGCTGCCCTTTCTCCATGTCCGGTGAACGGAGATTTGGTCATCTTCCCTTTGAGACAAGACTGACAAGTTTCATAAGATAAAAACTCGAACGTATTCAAGAGTCCATCTTTATGCAACTTACTTAGTATTTTCTCTCCGATATGACCAAGTCTACAATGCCACAAGTAGGATTCATTCGTTTCTGAATTCTTCCTCTTGCGTGTGTTTTGTACATTGAGAACTGTATTCTGATTTAGAACGTAGATACCATTACACAGTGTACCTTCTGCAACCAGTACCTTATGAAAGTAGATGTTCATGATATTTCTATCAAGAACAAAGTTATATCCATCTTTATCGAGTAAAGAAACTGATATGATGTTGCAAACCATGGAAGGTACATAGTAGCAATCGTTTAAAATCATAGTATTGCCATTTGGCAATACTAGGTGATATTCACCGACGGCTGCAGCATCAACTTGTGCTCTGTTCGCTACTCTGAGCGACATATCACCAGATACAACTTTCCTACTTTTTCTCAGTCCCTGCAATAAATTACAGATATGAGATCCTGATCCGGTATCAAGTACACAGGAGGTAGGGCTAACCGTAAAGCAGTTCTCAATTACAAGAACACCTGAAGTAGATGCAAAACCATGCTTCTTCTTCAATTGGGTATCCTTGGAATCCATACAATCCTCTTTCCCTTGCTCATACTTATGACTGTTGTCGTAAGTTAGAGCTGAACCAACGTTCCCCAGCCCCGAATAAGAATTCGGATCGGTCAAGCGATACATTTTATTATCTTGATTAGGGCGTGAAATGGCTGCTACCTGGAGAGAGAGAAAAGAAACACTCAGCGTGCGCTCTTGCAAGATTAGATTGGTTTATTGATTTATCTAATCAGGATGGCTCCCACTGTTTCCTCAAATTCTTCTTCAAACCCTAAAAGAAGAACTAGTCAGGATTAATCGCACGTCACAATACTTGCTTAACCTTTCAGCCAGGCTAGTGTTGGTACTTCGAGGGAGGTTTTCCAACGCTTTCGCGAAGTTCCTTAATTAAATAACCTCTTTTCCCTGGAGGCGTAGCCCCGCTAACACCGTTCTAGACACCTACTTTGTTTATATCATTGATTGTTAAGTGAAAAAATCTCCCGAGAGTAATCCAACTCATCAGTGGGATCGGGATCCAACTATCATTGTGCGATGACCTAGATTGAATCCACTCTAGTCACCACACTCCAGAAGGTATGCTAAATCTGCAAGTTTCAGTTTCTTTAGAAACTCTCGATGTGGATTTTTGCCCCTAGGACCCAAGTGACCTTGACGGAGTCAACAAATCAACGAGTCCTAGTCAAGTTCAACCCGTCATTATCTGGATTGCATTAAACCCACCCGCATAACCCTTGACGGAGTCAACAAGGTTATACGACTGTCCTAACCAATCCCATATACTGCTACAAACAAGCAGCACTCAGCTACCATACACTACGCCTTGACAGAGTCAACAAACGCAGCACGAATACTAAGTGTTACTTGTAAGAAATGACGGAGGGCTACGGCTGGGTTTTTAGCGAAAAACCCTTTAATGTAATGAACTTGATATCGTTGAAGGAACATGATTGCCTTTTTTGAAAATATAGTGGCGAAAACTTTTGCTAAAGAGGTCACTCCCTGCGAAGGGATCTCGGCTCTTTCCTCGTCGAATGAGGTGCATGATATTCCAAAATGAATACCACGATGCAAAGCAAGAATAATCGACTATAGTGAAGTTATTACCCTGACGCAAACTTTTGTCCAAGGGGTCACTCCCGATGAAGGGATCTCGGCCCTTGCCTCGTCGACTGAGGTGCTAGGCATTCATAATCGAATACCTCTGTGCAAAACAAAAGTGAACGTCCTTGCAATAACAGCTTTTTGAAAATTGTTCCAACAACATCTTTTAGGTTTATTTTCTTGCATTAATTTAATGCGTCCCATCAATTAATCCTACCATTGCAGAAAACAACCAAAATATGGCGTACGCTTATGCCATCCGCATTCGCCACGGGGCCCCGTCATCACCCGTTAGGTTACTTAACTAACGACAGAGCGGGGGCTGGACTAGCGCGGATGCAAAACATAAGAAACACCTAAATAGATATCATATATAGATATATAGCAATGATAGCCAATCCAGATCACAGATGAACACTTTGGATATACTAGGAACCCGCGTTTCGTTCGAGCCTGCAGTGAAAAGCGGATTACACGGTCGCGATGAATAGCCAAAACCCCACCTTAGACCCCTACGGGTGCGGCAAACTACCCGCCAAGTACCCGAAGCGAAGCAACCTCCCTCAACGACGTGAGTAAGCCACTCGGCACTTCGAGATGCCCGGTAGTTTGTGCACCCCACCATGGGTCTATCCTAGGAGCAAAAACAGTAAAAAGAAATTATACAATGACGGCTACAACCCCGACCCGGTTGTGCGGCCATACAAATAACATTATATCAATTTACAAATTTTACAATGAATGAAAGAAAACGAAACTCTCATCTCACATCCACCCCGGCTATTCATCCGCGACAATCCAACGAGTTCATATACACAAACCATCAGCATTACAGATCACAATATGTATAACCCCCACTAATCAACGTATAGCGATTAGTAGACGTTCAATACATATATTACATCACAGAAAATATCCATTAGCTAAAGTCTACGGAATATCGATCAAAAATACGGATTTGTAACCACCCGAAAAATCACTTTGCACTCTGGAAAATCTGGGCAGAAACAACATGTACTAAAAATCCCAAAACATCCCAAATAGAACACTGCAGCAAAACGGAGCTGCGGCCGAGTCAACTCGGCCGCGGATCCGCGGCCAAACCCATGGTTTGGCCGCGGTTCCGCGGTGAGTTGGCCGAGTCAGCAGCTCATTTTTGCTGTGTGTTTTATAAAAACCCTGAGACGATTTTTCATGTATGTTAAATTATTTTTTGAACAGTATAAAAAATCGACAAAAACTTGGGTTTTCTCGGGCGTGTTTTGCGAATTTTTTCCGATCGATATTCTAAACACTTTGCTAACTTGCTAGTTTATGTTTAGCTAGGCTCTGATACCACTGTTATGTCCATGTTACCTCTCCCGGTACTTTCGGGATTACGGAAACGGTAAAACAAAAATTTTCTTGACTTAGTAACATGGACCGTAAAAGCGGGATCTTTGCTAAACTAGAAACTAGCAAACTACAAGTGGTGTTAACTACTATGCCGTAGAAATTATACCTCACGATACCGGTCCTTCGGGTCTTCATTCCGCTGTCCCGCTCGTCGATCCATGCTTCGAGGGTTGATCCGGACTTTGGTCACCTCCGCGGCCTTCTTGAGTCGAAGACGATCCACCCGAGAGTTGTACACCGAGCTCCACCTCGAGCCGAGGTAACTGGGGCAACAAGAATGCTAGTCTTGATACCCTAGGTTGTGTAGAAGAGAAAGATGGAGGTATTTGTCTATGTGGATTCTTTTTCTCTCAACACATGAAATGAAAAGAATTTATGAAGAGGAGGAAGATGAAGGAGGTCAAGCAACCATGGAGCTTTCTTTCTTCTCACTTCCAAGAGAGAGAATGAGAAAAAAAAAATGAAAAGCTTAACCAAAGAAAATGAACCATGGTTGCAAAATAATATTAAACACCATCATTACAAATCCTATCATGATAAAGTTGATGCTACATTGATTTGACCATTTTCATAATTCAATGACCATTTTCATAATCCAAAATGAAAAAGAAAACCAAAGAAGAGTGTAGACCTCTCATGAAGGTCAATGGT
Organism: Agapanthus africanus; assembly: GCA_030015575.1. Classification (NCBI taxonomy): domain Eukaryota; kingdom Viridiplantae; phylum Streptophyta; class Magnoliopsida; order Asparagales; family Amaryllidaceae; genus Agapanthus; species Agapanthus africanus. The sequence goes on along the minus strand of JASDDO010000016.1, from coordinate 265,085,141 downwards.
CAACTTTGGTCAACGGGTCAACAAAGTCAAGAGTGGTCAAGGTGGTCAAATGGTCAAAGCAATTAGCCATCACATAATTATCACTAAAAGGATTAATAAATAATGTCTCCGGCTCATAATGGTTTTGACCGAACAAATTGCCAAAACCCTAATGAGCCCACCTCAAAATGGTTTTGACCGAATCAACTGTCAAAACCCTAATGAGCCTGCCACATAACGGTTTTGGCCGAACCAACTGCCAAAACCCTAATGAGGAACCTCCTCCTTCATCGCTCCTCAAAACTGTGCATACACACCCGCATCCGCATTTCATAGAATGCGAATGCATAGAAGACAAAACAAATCCATCTGTGCAATACTAGGATCCGGCTTAAACCAAAGCCCACCAGTATTGCCTGCCCGAACAGCATATGCACACAAGTGCACGTAAGTGATCGCAGCCCTGCCGTAAAACCATACGGCCTCTACACGTTTCGCTCAGTGCAGGGAAACTCTCTGTGTGGGACTCTAAAGACTCAACACTACGCTGGCAGTGGGTTTAACCACAGACCGCAAGCGGCACTAGCTGTACGTAACGGTCCCCACGTAGATGTCGATAAGAAGGCCGATGAGGTAAACCCATCCGAACTCCTACTGAGCCTGTATGTGACAATCTCCGTACAGTCCGGTCTGTTCGTCTGATACATCGCATGGCGGGCCTAGGGGGTGGCGAACGTCAGTCCCCTAATAGCGGTACAAGTCGTGTCGGAGTGTAGCCCAGAACACCCTGAGATAACACTGGAAACCTACCAGTATAACTCGCTTGCCCTGGCCAGGGACTACATGTGTAATGGCTCTCCTAGACACAGCGCGATGTCAACCCCCAATACCGGGAGAGACGAATCCTGTCTAACCGTCACTGTCTCCAAGTGCTTCGTGACTGCACCCAACTACTACCTGTTTGCACGACTCAGTAGAGCCGTGGTAGGGTAGTAATCAAAGAACAGTGGGAACACACTTGAGGCGAAGTGACAGTGTCAAGTCAGCGGACTAAGCTGTACTCATGGCACCTGGGAACTGTTAACTGACGATAGGTATAATACCAACCAACAGTCCCCGACGAGTCCTGTTGTCATGACCCGAAAGAGCACGTGACTGCCCTTGAACCATATGAAGTTTATACGACCCCATCTGATCCAAGTAAGCCAAAAGCCCAGAAATCTAAAACCATTTTAAGAGTAAATAAGGAAAACTGGTTTTAAGAAGTAATGAAATCATGTTTCGAAAATCAAAGTTTTTAAAATAACTAAGCCGAATATGCATTTTGAAAATGTGTAACCTTTCCTGAAAATTTCGGCAGAGTTTCCTTTGTAAAAACTGGTCCCGAACGGAGTACAACAAGAATAATGTATATGAAATGATAAAAGGCATCCCCAAACGGGAGCTAGCTTTTCGTCAATCGACGGTCACAACCACGCAAGCAATAATAATATACAACGCCAAAGGGCGAGGATCAAAACCCAAAAAGAACCCAAAACAGCCAGAAAACCGTAATACTACAAGCGCGACTCTAAAGTCGAAATAATACAACACTGTTTTCTAAGTCTAAAACAATATACAAGTTTTGGTTGATGGAATTCTAGATACAATGAGTAATACATGTACAATGGCGGTTCTGATACAAAAGAACCCACCTACCCAAGCAAGTCACCCATAAGGAAGCAGTGTGCCATAAATGCCGCTATGGAATTTCTACGACAAAACCTGCAAGGACTGTGGCACAACAGGGGTGAGTTGCCAACTCGAGAATAAAAAATATCTACAAGCAGAGATCGAATGTATGACCCATCCTAGGTCAATACGATCAGATATAAATAAACCTCAAAATGAATAAGTCTGAAGCATGCTAAACTGGCAAGGAAATCTCTATGCATGAGTGTAGTGCCAAGTGCTCGTGCCAGTGCCTTAGGTAATAGCATATCATAAATGTGAGGTAGAATCAATGAAATCAAATATGCATATACGTGGATCTCGTCCACTCGTCACCCAATGACAATAACCATCATGCATGTAAATATCTTCAGCATATGCATGGAAATATAAGGATATGAACCACCTGTGTCCCTCGCGACACGTCAAAATCATGGAACCGGAGTGCCCAGCATCGACACTCGAAAACATCATGAAAACCGTGCCCAGCATCGGCACGTAAATCCTCATATAAAGGGCTCCGTCAGTCCAGATCGGCCCACGGGCTCTGTCTGCGATATCGGCCCTCGGCCCCGGCAGTACGCCCATATCCATCTATCGACTCTGGTCAGTATCCTGCGGATAACCGCCAGGTCCAACCAATCACCGGTAGGTACTCGCCACCCTGCCAGGCTCATCGTCTACTCCACGAAAAACATTTCTTGCCCCGGGGAACCATACCGGGTCCACCATGTACCCGCAATCGGCCTCATTCGCCTCCTCGAATCGGGTTTCACATGTCGCTCTCAGCACCGAGAAAACACATGGTGGACGCACTGAAATATCATATCAAGGGTAACCGGGTTTTAAAACAATTACATATTCTCCTTTTGAAACACCCACGGTTACCAAAAACCAGAAATATCATGGAAACAACATATCTCAATGCGTATAATCCGAAAGCATGATGTATGCGACATGTAAAGAAATGTAAGCAACATACACTGAATGCAACAGTACTACAGTGTAGTGACATGGCAATTATCGATGATGAAGTGTGTGAACCGGCAAACAAGTGTACGTGGAACATACGCATCATCAATAAAGGTGCTGGTGTCATAGCAGCATGACCGAAATATATCAACAATACAAGCGATGCAATGCAGATAGCATGAATATGCGGAATCGAATAATCAACGCAATGGTAAAGAACCTGCCTCAATAGATATATCATGCAACCTTGCCTTTTGAAATAAGACGAATCAGGGCTTTTGGTAAAATAAGGGCTACGGTGTTTTAAGAAAAGATGTGTAGCTTGAAAATATCCGTAGAATCCCTTTTTGCCTATCTTTAAAATATCCCCGATTCGTTATTTTTGAAATAGGTATGACTCGGGTCTAGTCTAACGCCTACTATGCGAACTACAAACCCAACAGTCAAGTCAATCGGGAGGGGCATGGAAACCACCTAAATCCGAGTCGATATACATATATATGAATATAGTCGGTGATCTCTCCTCAATAGTATCACGTACGACACAGTATATCATATAACATCCTCGAGTCATGAGTGCGGAACTAACATCAATATAAAGCTCGTACGATAAATCGTCCTACGGCATCCCAATAGCTGGGTACGGTCAATATCACATTCATCTCATCACATATCCGGTATCACTACCACCATATCACATCTCAAATACGAACTCTGTCATATCGCTAAATCTCACGGCCTCAATCTAACTCATCGACTCATCTCAATCCCACGTATCATCCTCAAATCCCGTATATGAACACATAGTCCCATACCTATGTGTAGATATACACACCTCTATATGCGCACAGATAAATGAAAGAATGTATGCAAGTATGTGTGTATGTGTATGTGTGCGTGCACCCACTACTCTAGGGTTCGCACTATACTAAAACAATACATCCTTATCATCAATAATTCCAACAACACATAATAAATATATGTGTATACATATTCGTATACAACACCACGGACTGCGGGGGTGCTATACGCCATCCACCCGACTTCTCCCCGTAGATATAAATCTACTCACCTCGCTTCTCATGTGTCGGTGCTGATGTCGCCATCTTCATCTTCTTTGCCTCAACATCACGTAGGGTACCTACAAGTATATCACAACGCTAAAGCACATGAAAATCATATCGGAAACCAAAATAGCACACGCTACTCGCATAGGTAAAAACATATCGTCTCGTATGTAAACACGTTCAATATCCACTTGTCGTTGACGTCCAAACGCCACCCGACAGAAACGAATCACCAAATACCAAAATCCATGTTAAAACAATTCGTAAATCATACGCCAACTCAAGCAAATCAACCCAGATTTTACCCTAATAGGAATTTGTCAAAACTAGACATATCCAGGGTCAAGACTAGAGGAAATAGGGCCATGCACAAAAATCGAGACAGTTCCCTCCTGCTCTGGCCGCAATTTGCGGCCAGATGGAATAAATTGGCTGCCTGGAATTGGAGTTGGGAGCTAGGGTTTGGTGTGGTGGTTCCATGGTGCCTGCACATCTCACTGTCAACTCAGTTTTATTTTTGGGGTCTCGGGATGATAGCAGATTTCTAAATACGATCACAGATTCACAGTTTTTCTCCGACATCGTCTCATAAATCCGTATTCTGGTTTCAAGTTCAGGTTTGGGTCTAAATTAACATCACATAAGGGGTTCTAAGGTCACCACAATCCTCAATTTCATCTTTAATTTCAGATCTCACATAAATCCTAACTTGAAGTTTCACAAATCCATCAAACGACACCATATCGACATGAAACTAGAATGGATGCAATAAGAATTGAATTACTAAACTAGGGGTGCAGAAATTACCTCCTTTGGAAACTCAAGAATTTTCTTGAGTTGCTCAAAGTCCTCCAAATCCAATCTTGCTAGGTTCAATGTGTAGCTAGTGAGCTTGGGAGCAAGTTTTGTGAAATGAGAATGGGGTTTTGGTGAGGGAAATGAGAGGGATCTATGAAGTGAAAGGGAGGTAAATGAGAGGGAGTAGGAGCTGGAGCAGCAGCAGCTCCATGAGAGGGGAGAGATAAATGGGTGTGAGGAAATGATGGGTATGGTTCAAAAAGTCAAAAGCAACTACTCTCCCTCTCTCTCATCATCATACTTACTTTTTCTTTCTTTTCTTTTCTCTTCTCACTCCAATAGTGAACCCAAATGAACAACCATGCATCCAAAACATGTAACAAGTGTAACAAGTGTGGAAAAATGATATGTGCACATTTTTGCACAAAAATGCTAAAAATCCGATTCGCGATTTTTAATCGCGATTAGCACTAAATTAGCATATAACTAATCTTACAAAACTTTAAAATGGCATAATTCCATAAAATACCCTATTTTAGAATTTTCCATAATTTTTCCCCATTTATTTGTATTTAATTATACCAGAATATTAAAATATTCATTAAAATAATATTAAATTATAAAATTTCCCAAAAATCTTGTTTTATTATTTTGAAAACGTTATAATCTACCCCCTTAAAGAAATTCGGTCCCGGAATTTAAATTTAAACCCCCAAATACTAAAATATTTCTATACAAATTCCAAGTCATCGGGGCTCCGAAATCAGCAATACATAAAACGTATCATAGCGCAATGCATGCGCATGAGTACTGAGCAGATAACTCAAAAGCAATACTCCGTCAAGCATCCCGCAATCATCGGAGTTATGGTAAAGACACAAATGTCAAATCCAATACAAAACTAATATGATATAAATCAGAACTATACATGTAGACATCCAATCTATACATGTGAATAGCTGATGTAAATGCATGCCAAATCTTTTTAAGTCGCTGTGCGATGCGCGTAACACTGCACAGTGGCGGACGTTTTTCATAAGAAAATAACTATATACGTATATATATATTCTTTGTTTAATAGGTACGTTCCGCCGTTTTGAAAACAATTTAGAAGGGTTTCCTTGTTTTTAAAACGTTTCGTGTCATATCGGACACGTAGGTATATATATACCGAGACCATAGCCCGCTCTTTGGAAATCCCTTCGATAACTATCAATGCATGCAAAATATATCCAGGTACTGTCCTCTGACTAGTCCTGCTCAGTATGAAAACAAATATCCAATATCATAAAAATGTACTGCTCCAAAAGGAATAAATCCCCAAAAAAAGAATGCACATAACACCACCCTGTGCTTCTGGTGCGCACGGAAATCAAAATCCATATATGTGACATACAGGTGCACAAAACAACATCTAGGTGCAACGGGTGTGCACGAAGCATCTGTCATAGGCAACGTGTGTGCCTGACAGCCAAAATCCGGTGCATCTGACATGCACGAAGAATCTCGATTTAGTGCATCGGTTGTGCACCAAAATAGTATCTCAAAACATGCGCCCAACATGCGCGAAAATCCAAATCGGTGCACCCATCGTGCACGAATGAAAGTCTAAACCCTGGGCACTCAACATGCATGGAATCACGAAATCCAATAGCAAACGCCGAACATGCGTAAGTCCAGTCGAAAGCACGGAGTGCAAGAATCAAAAATATCAGGGTCAAGTCGACGATATATAATGCGGCTCAATCAAGATCAAGTGTACCGCGACGGAAATCTCACAACCGTGTGCATCAGCGTGCACAAATCAAATCAAAACACTAAAAAAAATGCATGAAAACTATGCCGAAAACGTAACTCAAATAACCGGCATAAAATAGGCATGAAATCACAATCAATACTTAAGAATAATAACTCTGCACAAATATGAATACCCAGTATGTGCAACCATGGTTCACAAAATCAAATATCATGGAACTCAGTCATCAAGACTAAATCATGCAAATAGATCGTCCAAAATACCAAAATCCAAAGCGACGGATACATGATAGTCAAATCACAAAATCACAAATCATAAATCATAAATCATAAATACTGTCGTCGGTATATCCTCCTTCGTGTCGAGAAGGTGCCGGTACATCCAATGCTAGCGGCGCAAGATATCTACTTGCCTCATGCTCACGGCTGGCGTCCTCTGCCTCTGGTTCCTTATCTTCCCTGTGGATTACCAATCTCGCAATCCATCGGCTCATCGGCCCGGTCAGGTGTGCTGACAGGAACGATTCCGTTCTGGCACCTTTCTGGTCATCTCTCGGTCAATCCTCACGACCGCCCGTAAAGCAGCACATCTCTAGCACCGACCTCAGGTCCTCTGAATGCACATCACCCATCTGCTCCTGGTGCAAATCTTATTGCTGCAGTGTATTGGAAGGAATCCTGCTCAAGGTCTCTTCTGATCTGGCCTAAGCCAAACTGTACGGAGGCTGGTACTCTGGCGTAATCTTTCCTCGCTCTCTGGACATCTGCGTCCTTAGTACAACATCTCCTCGAAAGCTGGTCGTGCCATAATGCTCCTGTAGACATATCCGACCCTTAAATCTTAACGGGGTATAGTAACAGCTCGTCTGCGTCTCGCACGAACTTCTTGTCCCGCTTGTCTGTATCATCGACCATTTCGACATCGCGTCTCTATTTGTGCACTGCAATGTCCTCGGCTACGGTCCCTCCGAAGTCTCTAACACGGACTCGAAATCATGAACTCGGTATCTTCGTCACTCGGTAGGAGATATGTAGCCGATCATGTCCTCAACGTGCGTATCGCATCTCTGATGTCAGCGGAGTGGAACGTCATCTCGTCGAAATCTCATGCGAACTCTTTACTCCACTCTGCTTCAATATCGACCGATTCGGACTCATCTCATCGTGGTTACACAGACTGCGCTCCAACGGCTATGCTCGTATATGGAGTCTCCCAAGCAGTGTCCCATCACATGATATCCGAAAGACGTCGAACTATCCGATCGACTCGTCAGAACCTCATAATCCCCCAAGAGCTCAACATCTCGGGTACAGTTTAATAGTATCGAGTACATACCACAGCATCGATGGTCCAGCCATAGAAGGGCAAACCCAAGCCTCACTAATGGCGCCGCGGAACTGCCGCAAACCCTAAGGTTCAAAGGCTTTCACACGGTCATTATGTCGAGTTAGGGTTTCATTCTTCTAGAGGGTCCATAGAATCGCTTGCATGTCTTTCCGAATACTTTAAACTTGAAAAATGGGTTCCTGACATTCGATCGTCTCAATCGACTCTCAATGAATCTGCGTGAAGTCGCCTCTAGCTGGAATCAATCTATCTGATGACCTCGCATCGGGGTAAGCGAACGAACCACATGTCCTAGTCATTCATCCTCGGGTGACTAGCGACCTTCCAACATATCTCCAAGAATATTCTCATGCTGCAGTAGCTCCAATCATCTGGGCGATATCTCATCACTCGCAGCAACAACTGGATCATCCGTCCGTACGCTGAACAGCGCCTCAATCGTCCTGGATAAGCGATAATATCAACGTCATCACATCCTGGCTGGCCTCTATCAGTGGCTCAATCCTCTGGTGCCGATCAGCACATCCAGAAATCTCGTAAAAGCGATCAATCCAACGCTCATGGCGTGAAAACACAATAAGACGACGCCTCAATATGCAATCGTAAGTCTCTGGAATCACGCCCTAGTCAGTCCTCGTCCACGACGAGCTCATGCCGACGCAACTCGAGCCGTAGCTCACTCTGCCCGTGCAATCGCGGCAGCAAAACCATAACCAGTATCGATGAGGATAGATCATAGGAATGAATATAATACTGTGCAAGGAAATGTACATCGTAAGGCTCCTTAAGCGGAGTAGCATGTCGTAAGTATGCCGCGGAACATACCCATGGTACGTCACTCTACTTTAGTCACCTATTCCATCAACCAAGGGTCATCCTATGCGACGAAAGTTCGGGTATAATACCCCCTCGACTAAGTCTAAGTTCCGTAAGGTCAAGCCTAAGTTCCGTATATATATAACGCCCTAGGCTCCAAATAGTCAAACATAGACTCGAACCAAGGTCAACCTAGCGCTTTGATACCAACTTTGTCATGACCCGAAAGAGCACGTGACTGGCCCTTGAACCATATGAAGTCTATAGGACCTCATCTGATCCAAGTAAGCCAAAAGCCCAGAAATCTAAAACCATTTTAAGAGTAAATAAGGAAAACTGGTTTTAAGAAGTAAAGAAATCATGTTTCGAAAATCAAAGTTTTTAAAATAACTAAGCCGAATATGCATTTTGAAAATGTGTAACCTTTCCTGAAAATTTCGGCAGAGTTTCCTTTGTAAAAACTGGCCCCGAACGGGGTACAACAAGAATAATGTATATGAAATGATAAAAGGGATCCCCAAGCGGGAGCTAGCTCTTCGTCAATCGACGGTCACAACCACGCAAGCAATAATAATATACAACGCCAAAGGGCGAGGATCAAAACCCAAAAAGAACTCAAAACAGCCAGAAAACCGTAATACTACAAGCGCGACTCTATGGTCGAAATAATACAACACTGTTTTCTAAGTCTAAAACAATATACAAGTTTTGGTTGATGGAATTCTAGATACAATGAGTAATACGTGTACAATGGCGGTTCTAATACAAAAGAACCCACTTACCCAAGCAAGTCACCTATAAGGAAGCAGTGTGCCAGAAATGCCGCTATGGAATCTGTACGACAAAACCTGCAAGGACTGTAGCACAACAGGGGTGAGTTGCCAACTCGTGAATAGAAAATATCTACAAGCAGAGATTGAATGTATGACCCATCCTAGGTCAATACGATCAGATATAAATAAACCTCAATATGAATAAGTCTGAAGCATGCTAAACTGGCAAGGAAATCTCTATGCATGAGTGTAGTGCCAAGTGCTCATTCGAGTGCCTCAGGTAATAGCATATCATAAATGTGAGGTAGAATCAATGAAATCAAATATGCATGTACGTAGATCCCGTCCACTCGTCATCCAATGACAATAACCATCATGCATGTAAATATCATCAACATATGCATGGAAATATGAGGATATGAACCACCTGTGTCCCTCGCGACACGTCAAAATCATGGAACCGGAGTGCCCAGCATCGACACTCGAAAACATCATGAAAACCGTGCCCAGCATCGGCACGTAAATCCTCATATAACGGGCTCCGTCAGTCCGGATCGGCCCACGGGCTCTGTCTGCGGTATCGGCCCTCGGCCCCGGCAGTACGCCCATATCCATCTATCGACTCTGGTCAGTATCCTCCGGATAACCGCCAGGTCCAACCAATCACCGGTAGGTACTCGCCAACCTGCCAGGCTCATCGTCTACTCCACGAAAAACATTTCTTGCCCCGGGGAACCATACCGGGTCCACCATGTACCCGCAATAGGCCTCATCCGCCTCCTCGAATCGGGTTTCACATGTCGCTCTCAGCGGCGAGAAAACACATAGTGGACGTACTGAAATATCATATCAAGGGTAACCGGGTTTTAAAACAATTACATATTCTCCTTTTGAAACACCCACGGTTCCCAAAAACCAGAAATATCATGGAAAAAACATATCTCAATGCGTATAATCCGAAAGCATGATGTATGCAACGTGTAAAGAAATGTAAGCAACATACACTGAATGCAACAGTACTACAGTGTAGTGACATGGCAATTATCGATGATGAAGTGTGTGAACCGGCAAACATGTGTACGTGGAACATACGCATCATCGATAATGGTGCTGGTGTCATAGCAGCATGACCGAAATATATCAACAATACAAGCGATGCAATGCAAATAGCATGAATATGCGGAATCGAATAATCAACGCAACGGTAAAGAACCTGCCTCAATAGATATATCATGCAACCTTGCCTTTTGAAATAAGACGAATCAGGGCTTTTGGTAAAATAAGGGCTACGGTGTTTTAAGAAAAGATGCGTCGCTTGAAAATATCCGTAGAATCCCTTTTTGTCTATCTTTAAAATATCCCCGATTCGTTATTTTTGAAATAGGTATGACTCGGGTCTAGTCTAACGCCTATTATGCGAACTACGAACCCAACAATCAAGTCAATCGGGAGGGGCATGGAAACCACATAAATCTGAGTCGATATACATATATATGTATATAGTCGGTGATCTCGCCTCAATAGTATCACGTACGACACAGTATATCATATAACATCCTCGAGTCATGAGTGCGGATCTAACATCAATATAAAGCTCGTACGATAAATCGTCGTACGGCATCCCAATAGCTGGGTACGGTCAATATCACATTCATCTCATCACATATCCGGTATCACTACCACCATATCACATCTCAAATACGAACTCAGTCATATCGCCAAATCTCACGGCCTCAATCAAACTCACCGACTCATCTCAATCCCACGTATCATCCTCAAATCCCGTATATGAACACATAGTCCCATACCCATGTGTAGATATACACACCTCTATATGCGCACAGATAAATGAAAGAATGTATCCAAGTTTGTGTGTATGTGTATGTGTGCGTGCACCCACTACTCTAAGGTTCGCACTATACTAAAACAATACATCCTTATCATCAATAATTCCAACAACACATAATAAATATATGTGTATACGTATTCGTATACAACACCACGGACTGCGGGGGTGCTATACGCCATCCACCCGACTTCTCCCCGTAGATATAAATCAACTCACCTTGCTTCTCATGTGTCGGTGCTGATGTCGCCATCTTCATCTTCTTTGCCTCAACATCACGTAAGGTACCTACAAGTATATCACAACGCTAAAGCACATGAAAATCATATCGGAAACCAAAATAGCACACGCTATTTGCATAGGTAAAAACCTATCGTCTCGTATGTAAACACGTTAAATATCCACTTGTCGATGACGTCCAAACGCCACCCGACAGAAACGAATCACCAAATACCAAAATCCATGTTAAAACAAGTCGTAAATCATACGCCAACTCAAGCAAATCAACCCAGATTTTACCCTAAATGGAATTTGTCAAAACTAGACATATCCAGGGTCAAGACTAGAGGAAATAGGGCTATGCACAAAAATCGAGACAATTCCCTCCTACTCTGGCCGCAATTTGCGGCCAGAAGGAATAAATTGGCGGCCTGGAATTGGAGTTAGGGGCTAGGGTTTGGTGTGGTGGTTCCATGGTGTCTGCACATCTCACTGTCAACTCAGTTTTATTTTTGGGGTCTCGGGGTGGTAGCAGATTTCTAAATACGATCACAGATTCACAGTTTTTCTCCGACATCGTCTCATAAATCCGTATTCTGGTTTCAAGTTCAGGTTTGGGTCCAAATTAACATCACACAAGGGGTTCTAAGGTCACCACAATCCTCAATTTCATCTTTAATTTCAGATCTCACATAAATCCTTACTTGAAGTTTCACAAATCCATCAAACGACACCATATCGACATGAAACTAGAATGGATGAAATAAGAATTGAATTACTAAACTAGGGGTGCAGAAATTACCTCCTTTGGCAACTCAAGAATTTTCTTGAGTTGCTCAAAGTCCTCCAAATCCAATCTTGCTAGGTTCAATGTGTAGCTAGTGAGCTTGGGAGCAAGTTTTGTGAAATGAGAATGGGGTTTTGGTGAGGGAAATAAGAGGGATCTATGAAGTGAAGCGGAGGGAAATGAGAGGGAGCAGGAGCAGGAGCAGCAGCAGCTCCATGAGAGGGGAGAGAGAAATGGGTGTGAGGAAATGATGGGTATGGTTCAAAAAGTCAAAAGCAACTACTCTCCCTCTCTCTCTCATCATCATACTTACTTTTTCTTTCTTTTCTTTTCTCTTCTCACTCCAATAGTGAACCCAAATGAACAACCATGCACCCAAAACATGTAATAAGTGTGGAAAAATGATATGTGCACATTTTTGCACAATAATGCTAAAATTCCGATTAGCGATTTTTAATCGCGATTAGCACTAAATTAGCATATAACTAATCTTAAAAAACTTTCAAATGGTATAATTCCATAAAATACCCTATTTTAGAATTTTCCATAATTTTTCCTTATTTATTTGTATTTAATTATACCAGAATATTAAAATATTCATTAAAATAATATTAAATTATAAAATTTCCTAAAAATCATGTTTTATTATTTTGAAAACGTTACACATGTCCAGTGTACTCGTAACCTAACGAGCACCCGCATACTATCTCAAGTACGACGTACTGACGGCTGTGGGACAGACCGCATCCCGCACTGGGATGAGAAATGCATACGCTAGTCTACTCTGGAGTATCGATGCCCTGTCTCGATAATCCCACGACTAGGGACGTGCATAAGGATGTGATTGTGGATTACCCAGCCCCCACGAGTGTGATCGCCATCACAACGCCGGTAATCAAGCAAAGATCCTAAGGGCTCCACTAATGCGTATAGGTGATATAATAAAAGAAACACTTGTACACATTAAAGCAGAGACAAACCAAGTAGCATACTACTATTTCGAGCAAGATTGTCTATACAACTGTGAATATCCCAAGCTTCCATCAAGTAATATGCATACTAGTATGATACAGTAATGGCCTCTAGGGCATATACACTAACAATACAGTAATATAATAATATGATACCGGGTGATAATAAGGGAAAACGTGAATACATAATTATAATAATCGAAGATCGTCGTGCTCGTGTCATAAATATGGTACCATGTCATCTGAATCATATATATGTATATATGTGTATCTTCCAACGTGTGTCAATCAATAACACACCAAATCATCATAAAACCTGAGTGCCCAGTATCGAAACTCAAAAATATCATAAAACCCCGTGTCCAGCATCGACACGTAAATCCTCATATCTCGGGCACCGTCTGATCGGATAGGCCCTCATATCCATCTGATCACATGACTCCGGTCAGTATCCTCCGGATATCAGCCGAGCCCAAACTATCACCGGTCGGTAGTGCTCCCCTGCCGGGCTTAACATCTCTCTATACGATCTTCTTACCCTGGGGTACCGTACCAAGTCCACCATGTACCCGCAGACGGTGCCTCCTCACTCCTCGAATCAGGTAATATCATAACTCAGAACCGAGAAATCTCATGGTGGACGTCGAAATATCATATCAAGAGAAACCACGTTTTTAAAATAATCATAAGACTTTGAAAATGTATCTGCGGTTCTCAAATCCAGAAATCTCATAAAAACAGAATCGCATATGCAGGTAACTGCGATGGAACAGTAAGTACAAGCACAGAACAATACTATAAGGTATAACCGGTGTTTTCATATAAGCATATCGTGTGACTAGGTAAGGAAGTGCAATATCTAAACTAGCACGTGCGATAATTAATACTAAACAAATAACAGTAATTCTACAAATTAAGGAACAATACAACGATATAACGGTTTATAATGTGTACGTTGCATGGCAATTACCGATGATGATTGTATGAGCCGACGAGTATGTGTATGCACATCATCGGTAATGGTGCGTGTGTCCTAGCAGACGATATCATACAAGATAAGGAAAAGAGCATATATATATACCGCAAGATGAGAAAAAAATGAGCATAACAGGAAATGGAAATTGTAAACGCAACAGTATACAGTACATAACTACATATGATCCATACAGTTGTAGTTTATAATAGTACGAATCGTTGTTTTTAGAAAAATAGGGGATACGGTGTTTTTGAGAAAAAGATACCGTTTGAAAATCCGTAGCGTCCTTTGAGCTTGTCATTTAAAATGCATAACGATTCGTTGGTTTTTGAAAATAGGTATGGCTCTAAAGATATCTTAATATCTACTTAAGTGATTAGTAAGCAATAATTTTCTGAGTCGATACATCCATAATTCGGCGATCCAGTCTCATAGTATCACATACGGTATAATCCATCATAATTCATCCTCGAGTCAAGAGTGCGGATCAATCATCCGGTATATCATATCACGTACGGTATAATCCATCGTACGGTATCATAAAATCAGAAGTATGGATCTATGGTCACGTACATCATATCATATCGTCTAGTCGCATATCGTCACATGTCATATCATTTCGTGTTGTAACACGAATATATATATATATATCGCCTAATTTTCATATAATATATCATATCATGTTATGACATTTCATAACATATCGCATAACTCAGCCTCGTGACATCATGTCCGATCACATCGACTCGTATCATAGTAACAAGTTATATCCTCATCTCGTGATGTTATATCGAAATTATCCTCAAACTTACATGTGTGTGCGTGTGTGTGTATACATACATCTGTGTGTGTGTAACATCGTATATACCAAGGGCTCAAGGCTAAGAGGATAAGAACTAAGGATATTCCTTCGTACGAGTAAGCTTATTATAGCCTATAGTCTCCTAGAACCCTATTGGCTAAGTATATATAACGACCCGGAAAAGGCACGTGACTGGCACTTGAATCATGTGAAGTCTATAGGACCCCACCTAATTCAATTAAGCCAAAAGCCCAGAAATCTAAACCATTTTAGGAAAATAGTGGAGGTGATATTTTGAAATAACGGTATAATGAAATTAGGTTCTTTCTTTAAAACATAAGTAATATCATTGGAAATACGATATTTTGTATCTAGCTTGAAAACATTTTTCGTTGTTTGAAATTTGGGCAGCACCTCCTTTGTAAATCTTAATCCGAAAGCTATACAAGCAATAATAAATATAGGCATCCCCAAGCGGGAGCTAGCTCTTCGCCAATTGGCAGAAACAACCACACAATGATATAAATATACAACGCTGAAGGCAAGGATCAAAGCACAGAAATAAAGCAAAGAAACCAAAGCATCATCAAGAAACCAAGAACAAAGTTAAAATACATGAGCGTGACTCTAAGGTCGAAAGAATATACAAACTGCGATTCTAAGTCTACTAAATATAGAAGTCTAGTTGATAGAGTTTTTAACTAGATACAACTGAATGAAATATAAAAGTACAATGGTGGTCACGATGCAATTGTATCCCACCTATCAATGCAATCACCCTGGAGGAAGCGGTGTGCCATCAAGCCGCAACGGAACCTGTGCGGTCAAACCTGTAAGAAAACTGTGGCATAACGGGGGTGAGTCACCAACTCGTGAGTAGAAGACATCACCGATTAGAAACCGAATGTATGACGATCTACTAGGTCATACAGTAATATAGTAATAATAGGAGGACATCGAGTAATAACAAGAGTAATAGTATAAGCGTATGTGTAATATCAAGTACTCGTGTCCGTGCCACAAAGTGATTACATGTCAAGTGTATAAAGTATAAATGGATCATCCAACGTGTGTCCAGCAACGACACACTAAAAATCATGATAAAATCTGAGTGCCAAGCATCGACACTCGAAAACATCATGAAATACCGTGTCCATCAGCGACACATAATCCTCATATCTCAGGCTCCGTCAGTCCGAATTGGCCCATATCTATCTGATCTCACGAATACGGTCGGAATCCTCCGAACATCTGCCGCGCCAACTATCACCGGTCAGTAGTGCTCCCCTGCCGGGCTCAATGTCTCTCTATACGGCCTTCTTGCCCTAGGGTACCGCACTGGGTCCACCATGTACCCGTAGACGGTGCCTCCTCTCTCCTCGAATCGGGTATACATATGGCTCAAGAACCGAGAAATCTCATGGTGGACGCCACACATCATATCACGAGAAACCGCATTTTCTTTTAAAATTGAGCATAAGTTTTCAAATTCACATGCGGTTTCCCAAATCCAGAAATCTCATGAAAAACAAAAATCTCATAATCATGAGTATATAATGAGATAATGAATACTGGCTGTCACGACCCGAATATGTAGAACGTGACTAGCACTTAAATTACGCAACGTCTAGAGGCATAACGTAAGCTAAGTAAGCTAAATCCCAGAAATCTAAACCATTTAACGAGATAGAGTGAAGGAAAACTTGTTTAAAAGTCAAGTTAACATAAAAGAGTTACTTTGAAAAATCCTTGCAAGAAGCTTTGGTTTCATAAAAATTTCGGCAGAGTTTTCTTTGTAAAAACTGACCCCAAACGGGTACAAAACATGAATATACATAAGCAATGAATTAAGGCATCCCCAAGCGGGAGCTAGCTCTTCGCCGAATGGCGGAACAAAACCATATGCAAGCAACATCATTATAATATGAAATCAACAGTTAAAAGAAAGAAAACAAAACAATGTGTAAAGTCGGCTCACACGAGCTCGACACCAGAAATCAGAATATATGTACAAGTCTTACCATCTTACGGTCTAAGTCCTGTTGGGTTACGACAGCGCCCCGGTCATCAATCCGTGGCCAAATGCGGAACAAAAATTGTAACATTATGAAAATTTAGAAAAGAATAAAATTAATTAAGTAAATAATAAAATGTCAATTTAAAAAGTTATTAAAACAAAATAGGACATTTTCATAAGTAGTAGGTGAAACTAATTAAAGTTAAATTTTAATTTGTAACATTAGTAAATTTCTAGGGTTTTACTGGGAAATTTAGCTTCATTTTAATAAGAATGGAGTTAAATAATAACATATGTAGTGAAGGGTCTTGGTGTAAAGTTTAGGAAATTGTGTAAACTTGGAAATGTTGAAGGTGTATGTGAAAAGGGTTAGGTAATGTTTTAGCTCAGAAATAACGACAAGACACCACAACTGGGAGGGATAAGGCATGGACACCTCCTTCTTGCTTGCACACCTCATGCACACCACCTCCACCTTGCATGAAAACACCACATTTCTCTAGTTGACACCACCTACTACCCAAATTCTATTATCTTTAAGTTATACCTAATTATTTCAGGAAATATATATTAGGACAACTGAACTAAATTGAAAGAAGGAAAGGAAAAGAAAAACATTTGAACACACAAAAGAAAATAAGAAAAGATGGAAGAGAAGAAGAACAAGTGCTAAGGATTTTCTCCATCAAACTAGGAGCTAAGGACTTGGGTATCTTGGAGGAAGCCTTTCAACCATATTTTGTAGGTATAGTCTTTAAATACAGTAAGATTTCAGTTCTGTAAACTTTAAATTAGAAATCGGAGATCGGAAAATTGGTATCTTAAGGAAATATAGGCTCTGTAATAATCTGTTATAACTTAGATAATAACTAACTTAACCAAACAGTACCTTCATGTAAAATAGTGGAAGTAGAATACACCCTAGGGAGACGAACTATTGTGCTCGGAGGTTGGCCGGCGACGCATAGGAAAAATCCGGCGTCGCCGCACTTTTGAAGATTTTGGTTAGTGGAGTTTTAGGGTAGCTCTGTGGTTATTTGTTAGGATGTTTGGGATTGTTAGTTTAAGTTAGTTTATCAGTATGTGGAATCAGGGAGCAAATATCAGTCTTAGGGTTAAGATTCTTAGATATGACACGTATATATCGTACGATGAGTTCTGTTGATATGGCATGACCAGGGAAGGGATAAATCAGATTAACTTAAGATCTGTAACTCACTATATCATCACATAGCATGTTCAGTTTGTGCAGTATCATAAACTCGGATTTTGTTTTATCTAGTTCTCTGTAAATGAATCTGGAACTAAAAGGTATAATCACTAGAAAAACTAGCAAAACCAAAAGTATAATGAGCCAACTAGAAGACTACACTTAAAACCTGAGCCCCAAACTCATCACAAAATCCGGCGACACATTCTTAAAATCCGGCGACGCCGGCCTCTTTAGTGTCCTTTGGTGTTGGTTTTTCTTCTATGGCCTATTTTGGGTATTTGATAAGTCTCTGTATTGTTTGAGTTATCTAAATATTAACACAGTAAAATCTGGGAACATTTTAAAAATGGTTTTATCAAATTTCAGATATTTACGATACGAAGTTTTCGTATTTTGATGTTGCGGCCGAACCGTTAAAGTTTATACGTTAACGACAGAAGTATATTGTCGTTTTTGGGTTAAGTGTGCTGTAGGTTTTAACCTACGGGCGTTTAGCTTGCTGTTTTGGTTTTCTATATGATATTTACATAAATGAGATTTAAATACGAATATATCTACGATTCAAGAATTCCGAGACGGAGTTGGCAATATAGCAGCGTGGATTCAGCGGGCTTTTAAGTTGGTGAGTAGATTTACATCTACATGGGAAGTCGGGTGGATAGCGTATAGCACCCCCGCAACCATATAAATATTATTATGATCTCTAGTTAGCATAGTAGTTATTCAAGGTATTTCTATAGTATCGCATCTTATATGTACTTCATGTGCATAGAGTTCAATTATGGCTTTAATTGAGACATGTACGTATGTTAGATCCGTACGACATGGATATGAGTTGATGAGTTTGTACGAGGGATCATGCCGTACTTGAGGTGATACAGACATAGCGATATGATGAGATATATTACGAGGATTTATGCGTATTGGAAATGATGAAAATTGTATGCTGAATAACGGCCAATTTACCCTTTGACTCATAGCATTAGGTTATATACTGTTTTAGGATGTAATACTTGTGTGAGCTATATTCTTTTAAAAACTACAATTCGTTTGGATGCGTGCAAGTTTCTAAAATGGATATCTATTTTAAATCTAGGGTAGCTTCCTTATTTCAAACTAACGTTTCGATCAATTCTAAAGAAAATGGTATAGCTCATAGCAAGTAATTACAATAGTTACGTTTAGATTACTTTACATGTTTGCATTATATTATCCATATTATACGTTTCTGCGTTACGCACACTCTGATAGAACACTGCACAAATACCAATGAGTACTATGCTGCACAACCACGTGAATATATGTTACATTACACCTCATTGGTACTGCCATGTCACTGTAGAACCGTGCCGTTATATATGTGTTAAAATAAATAGGTTGTTACACCGTACCACACTTGCACAAATACTAATGATTGCCATGTTGCACGAGCACAGCCGTATATACTACACCACACATCATTACTAGGACCATGTCACAATAGAATTGAAATCTATGTATATGTGATATAATTACGTAGTCTTTTTTATTCCTATTGTAAATTACGAATATTAGTACTATAGATGCAGTATTTGATTCCTATGGATTTTCTGGATATTTTACTTCTGATAATATATATCGGTTGTATGGGACACTGTTATATATGTATATATATAATATATCATCAATACAATCTATGCAAGTTTCTTATTCCTCACTTGATATTTTTATATGATGAGAAAACGTCCACCATAAGATTTGGGTTTTTCTGATTTTGTCATCCGAACCGAGTTGGGGGTCATACGGTTTCGGATTTGTATATTATCCATACTGAGTTGGTGGGCATACAAATGGATACATGGTGCACCCGGTCGGAGCCGAGGGGCAGGATAGCCGCATTATAGGCGGGGAGCCTAACAAGGATACTCGATTCCGGAGATAGAAATGAGCATCATAGATATCCAGGTGATACTGACCGGGGTTCGATTCGGCACGACAGATATCCAGGGGATACTGTTCGTAGCCAGGATATCGGTTGGCGATCATCTGTTGAGATGGTGTCGACGGTATCTGTATTTACATGTCGATGATGGACACGAGAGATTTCGGATTTCGATGTCGATGCTGGACATCTATATATATTGATATGATCATTATCATGAGGTACACAGTTAGATATTATTAGTGGATTCAACCAGGACAGATCCGGAGGACAGTACAAGCATATAGTTGTACAGACATTCATATACAAAAAGTAATTCCAACAAGAAATTTAGATTCATGATTTTAGCCCAATTGACATGGGGATATTATATTTGGGATTGCATGAGAAATAGTATTGCACATATGCATATTATATAGTATAGTGGTGCAGATTATGATAGGACTATACTTATGACATAGGTGTCGTCATGCATTTCGATTTCTACCTTTAGATGTACTTTTATTCACTGAGTTGGCAACTCATCCCCGTTGTGCCACAGTTTTCTTGCAGGTTTTACGCTTGGATTATTAGTGACTTGGGGACACATTTTTTCAGGGATTTATTGGTAAGTGGGTTATTATTGTATCATACTCACTCTTGATTATTCATATATATTCTTGTATCTAGTGGAAACTCCATCAACTTAGAAATGGTATATTATGAACTTAGAAGCAAGACCTAGAGTTTATGTGTGGTGATGTCGCACTCTTTGGAGTCGATTTATGATTTAGATTGTTGGTTGCTCCATCGTTTGGACGTGGAGACTAGCTTCGTTTGGATGCTATTTTGTTATGTTGTATCAGGTTTTTATAAAAATTTAAAGGAGGTGATGTCAAGTTTCAAAATGTCATAAAGACTTTTCAACATACTTAGTTAAATTTAGAAGTTATTAAATTGGTTTTATCGGATGATTATTTAAACCTCACCTCCAATATTTTCAAAAGGGTTTAGATTCCGGGTTTCGGCTTACTTGAACCGCGTCGACGTATTTAGATGTCACGTGATTTAAGTGCCGGTCACATGCCACATTTGGGTCGTGACAAAGTTGGTATCAGAGTGTTTGGTTTAACCATTGTTCGAGTCTAGGTTGACTATATGGAGTCTGGGCATACATTTTGTTACCTGGGCTTGACCTTATAGGACTTAGACTTGGCTTTGGGGGTCTTATACCAGAACTTTCGTTATATAGGATGACCTTTGTTGATGGAGTAGGTACTAAGTAGAGTGACGTACCGTACATATGTTCCGCGGCATATTTACGATATGATACTCCGCCTAAGTTTCCTTAGGATTTATATCTTGAGATCTTCCTTCTATTCTTTCCGTTGATCTATCTTCGTCAGTGCATGATTGATTGTTTCGATCACCATGTTTATGAGGGCCGAGAAGGCTGCAGTTAGAGATACGGTCAGAGCAGACTTATCTGGGACAAGGACTGACCGGGGTGACTTTCCGATGATATAGAGCCACGTCGTTTATTCGTATTTGATCGAGTTCTAATAGTGAAGCGAGTTTTCTCGGGATCCGCATAAGATGGTGGAGTTATTGCTAGAGATCAGTCGGACTTGAGACATGATGTTTTCCCCTCTCCAAAAATCATAGTGTTGTGTACTGTTCAGACAGCGACACCAATCATTGCTGAGATTATTGAGGTGTTGCTTCAAGAGTTCATGAAGTTAAAGGTTGGCGATGTTACCAGTATAAATGGATCAGGAGGATTCATAGCCATTCAGGTGTGGGGTGGTTAAGCCGTTTAATCCATTATGGCGCTTCGATACGAGATCAGTAAAATTGATGTACTGCTTCCGATGGAGTTTGTTAGACCAGATGCAAGTAATTCAAGAAGGAGATCATGCAGTATGTTTTCCTCCAACAAATTAGGACGAGTCTTCGAAGGTGAGATTAGCCAGATTCCTCTACAGAGTATCAGAAGTGACGAATTCGTGTTTCCGAGTTTGTAAGACTCCGAGTTTGGTTATAACCAAATATGACTTGCAATTCGCGTGACTATGCATATACGCTCCTTAAGTGATTGATACAGGAAATTTTTGGAACGGGAGAATGGTGCGAAGTTTAGAGGGCAGTTGTTCTTCACAGTTGATATCGCAGATTTGATGACATATACGACTACACTTCCAGGAGGAAATTAAAAAGGGTTGACAGTGGCTACCAAAGGAAAAGTGGATTCAGCAATGAGTACTAGTTCCGAGCAGGCTGGATAAATGATTTTAGCATAAGACTTGATTGATTCTCTTCAAGGAGTTATAATAAATAAGATTTGATTTGGATTAATTATTAGCACACAAGTAGAGGACAGAGATTTCCGTTATCAAACTGTTGCATACAAGAGACTGAACTACTGATCAAGAAGGTATGATGGGATGTACTCGCAATAAGACGAATGGTGTCAGTGCTCCTCACCGGACGATCGCATACAAAAGCCATGGTATTAGTGATCTGCAAGAAGAACCAGAATTCAGAGACAGAGAACGTTAGAACGTGCCAGACGGCAAGTAGTAATCCTTGCTTTGCCAATTCCGGGGGTATAAACACCTTCTAACATTGAAGTGAGTATGCTTCGATGTCCTTTGAATTCGATTTACGTTTTTATAATCTAAAACATGTTGGAGATAGTGCCCTCAGAGTCAATTATTGGATCACAGGCACGTGATTGCAATGGTTGAGGGGAGGACCTGCCCCATTAGGACAGTCTTACTCGAGATGATAGTATGCTATCTGGTTTATCTTTATCATCGTGTACTGCTTTAGGTGACCTTACGAGTCGCTATTGCACGTTGATAAAGCCCCTAGGATTCTTGCTTGACTACCAGCAGTATGAGGGCGATCATATAAGTGAGAGCTGGAGTCCATAAGCACATCCTTAAAAGGTCCCTAGTCGTGGGAGTTTCGAGACAGGGCATCGATTCTCCAGAGTAGACTAGTGTATACAGTCGAGACCCCGACGAGGGGCGGTGGCCGGTCTCACAAGCCACTGGTGTCAGTTGGTTCACCTAAGATGTATACAGGTGCTCATTGGGTTATGAGTACACCGGACAGGACTCGCCGGGAACCTGCTAGTTGGGTTTTATACCGGACGTCATATAGCAGTTCCCTGGTGACATGTGTATAGGTTAGTTCATCGACCTGGGATCGTCATTTGTCTCGTGTGAGTTCCCACTGTGCTTTGATTACTACCCTACCACGGCTCAAAATAGTCGTGCAAACAGGTTTTAGTTGGGTACAGTCCCGAGCCACATGGAGGCAGTGAGCAGATCTGCAGGGGTTCGTCTCTCCCGGTATTGGGGGTGAGGTCGCGCTGTGTCGAGGAGAGCCAGAACATGAAAAGTCCTTGGCCAAGGAAGGAGATTTGCTGGTAGGTATTCCAGTAGTATCTCAGGGTGTTCTGCGCTGCACTCCAACACGACTTGTACCGCTTTTGGGGGTCTGACTTTTACCAACCCTCTAGGCCCGCCATGCGATGCTCATAGACGAACGGACCGGACTGTACGGATATTGTCACTGACAGGCTCAGTAGGGTGTCAGGATGA
Organism: Agapanthus africanus; assembly: GCA_030015575.1. Taxonomy (NCBI): domain Eukaryota; kingdom Viridiplantae; phylum Streptophyta; class Magnoliopsida; order Asparagales; family Amaryllidaceae; genus Agapanthus; species Agapanthus africanus. The sequence continues at coordinate 265,061,581 of JASDDO010000016.1, read as the reverse complement.
GTTCGCTCATCGACGTCCCTTTTGGTCAATAGCTGGTGGCCCGTCACGTATGGCTTATACCTCTGACGTGCTAGTGGTTAAATCCACAGCCATAGTATTGACGAGTCTTTAGAGTCCACCACACACTCAGTTACTCAGGTTTCGGGAGAAACGCTGTAGAGGCCGTATGGAGATATGGCAGGGTTCGATCAGATACGTGCGGTATTGCACGGATCGTGATCGGGCGGTTTTTACTAGCCGGTTTTGGCTTAAGCCGGTTTCTAGTTTTAGATAGTTTAGTTTTGTCTCTTTGCATTTGTGTTCAGTGGGAATACAAATGCGGGCATGTATTTGCAGTAGCGGGGTTTTCCTGTAATTTATTACGGGATCGGTTTTCTGGGGTTGCCAGTTTGTATTCCGTTCCGGCCGGTTTTCTTTTATTCCTTCACGGCCGGACTTTTCGTTGGAGGGGGTTAATTGCAAGTTTGCAATTAACTTAGTTGTGAGGGGCTTTCTTGCATATATGGCTTTTTGATGAGACTAGCTTCATGATGAGATTCCATTCTTGTCCACTTCATTATCTTTTCTTGTGATGGTTTGAAAATGGAGATTGATGAGTGAGATGAGGGTGACCTTTGATAATTATCTATTCTTTTTTTCTCCTCTTAATTTATTCCATGATTTTTCCCTCACCGATGTTTTTGAGTGGGCCGGCCACTGTTTGGGAATGGAGTGTGGTTTAATTTTGGTGGAAATTTCCTTTTGCATTAATTAATTTTCTTTGGTTGCATATGCTAATTGATTTGAAAGGGGGGGCTGATTTGGTATTCCCTGGGACTTAATTTTTGCAACCAACCCACTTGATTTCACATTGAGCACAATATTAATGGCTGGCCGAGCTCTTTTGTGGAAATGCTCATTCTTTTTGATTGCATGCCCCATTCTTCATCAAGCTTTGATCCATGAATATCTTTGTGCAAAATTCCTCCAACATGGCAACCTCATAAACCCCAAAAGAGACATGGCTTCTACACTATTTCTATAGCAAGCCTTGGACGCGTCGGCTAGCCAACTTCGCGCCCGAGTTGCCTCGGTCAAGAGGCGGGAGCCCGTAAAAGATTCCGGCTATGTGGTGCCCTTTCCGACGAGCGAGGAGGTGACGGAGATTCCGCGGGAGATCGGAGTGGAGACGAAGACCGAAGGACACGGATCGTTTGGTATAGCATCTCTACTCTTTTCTATTTTGCTAGTTGCTAGGTTAATGGCCCGATCCTGGTAAAAAGTCCGCGGTGGTGCCGTTTTGCAAAGTTCGCAAAGTTTTTTGTTTCCGCGTTTCCGGCGTCGGATCGACGGCCGTGGCGCCCCCGCAGGCTTACAATGGTATCAGAGCCACGCCATTAACCTTGCCTAGCTTGCTCTAGCGCGTTTAGAACCCGATCGAACAAAATCCCCAAAAACCGTATTTTTGTGCACATGTGTTCTCTTTTGAAATTTTTTGAGCTCCTAAAATTTTTCTGGTTGTTGCAGAGGCATGTACAAGAAATTCTAAGAATTCTGGGAAAATATGGTTCAGTGATTCCCTACTTCGACCGCGGAAACGTGGCTAAACCCCTGGTTTGGCCGCGGTTCCGCGGTGGTTAAAAGGAATCGTTGAACCAAAATTTCCCAGTAGGCTTTTGATTAGGAAATAGGGGTTTTGGGATATTTGTTTTGGGCCCAGTTTTTCTGTAAGTGCTACAGTACTCCTTGGGGCCCACTTTGATAAATTTGTTCGATCGGATATTTTAAACATGCCAGTTCACAGTATTTACATTATATCTGCGACCGTGAATGTCACTCGATCGGTAAATCCATTCTATCTGCCATAGCCCTTTTAGACGGATTTGCGAACGTGACATTCACGTTGATGTTCTGTGTTTTTGCTGTGTTGTTGCGGATCGGTCGTGGGGGATAGCCTGGTTGCAATATAGTACAGTTCTGTTTTATATGTACATTTGATATTGCGGGGCGAGGGTCCGATATGTGGACTGCCGTCACTGCCTGTTTGTATTATTCTTTTGGGGCACGACCAGGTTGCGGTCGATGTACCCGGTGTATGTATATTTTACTTTCTGTACTAGGATTACCCCGCGGAGGGGTGCACGGATAGCCGGGTTCTAGAGGGCAACGAGCCCGCATCTCATGGCATTGAGACGGAGGGGGCTTCACTCTAGGATTGGCGGGCTATTCGCCGCACTCGTAGGGGGTACAGGTTGACCCAGGAGGGGTGCCCAAGTTACCGGATTCCGTGAAGTGCCGGGTGGTCCATTCACGTTGCTGAAGGGGGCTGCCTCGCTTCAGGTTTTTGCGGGTAACTTGCCGCGCCCGTAGGGGTCTAGGTTTTTATTGCGCAGGCTATCCACACGACCAGGGGAACGTCGGGTTTCAGTAGCGGCTCTGTGAAACCCGGGGATCCCAGATATCTGTATTGATCTGTGTTACTATACATTTCTGTGTTGCATTTTATCACGCCTTGAGCGAAATATTATATATTGGTATATATATTAGTAGATGTTGTATATGTTTTCCATCCGCGCTAGTCCAGTCCCCGCTCTGTCGTTAGTTAACTAACCTAACGGGTGATGATGGGACCTAGTGGCGAATGCGGATGGCATATACGTACATCAGTATATTTTCGTTCTTTGTGGTGTGATCAATTGATGGGACTGCATTGATTCGGATCAATGCAAGATAAACAAACCTATTCTGATGTTGTTGGAACACTTTTCAAAAAGCTGTTATTGCATTGACGTTCACTTTTGTTTTGCATCGTGGTATTCAGTTGGAATTTCCTGCTCTTCAGTCGACGAGGCAAGGGCCAAGATCCCTTCACTGGGAGTGACCCCTTGGACAAAAGTTTGCGTCAGGGCAATAACTTCACTATAGCCGATCACTTTTGCTTTGCATCGTGGTATTCATTTGGAATATCCTGCACCTCATTCTACGGGGAAAGAGCCGAGATCCCTTCACCGGGAGTGACCTCTTTAGCAAAGGTTGTCGTCACTATATTTTTATAAAGCTATCCGTTCCTTCAACGATATCAAGTTCATTACGTTAAAGGTTTTCGCCAGAAACCATTCGTAGCCCTCCGTCGTTTCATATGGATGGTCAATAGTATTCAAGCTGTGTATGTTGGCCAAAGTCAAGGCACAGTGTTTGGTAGCTGTTGGGTATTCATATGCAGCATAGATAGATGCGTTGGTTTGGGACAGTCGTACTGCCATTTTGGCCAAAGTCAAGGGTAGGTACGGGTGGGTTCAAATTAACCAGGAAAATGACGGGTAGAACTTGACATGTGACTTATGATATGTTGGCCAAAGTCAAGGTCATAAGAGCATGGGGTAGAAATCCACATCGGGAGTTTCAAAAGAACTGAAACTTGCCAGATATGTGCATACCTTCTGGAGTGTGATAACGTGAGCGGATTCCGTCACGTTATCATGCGATGAGAGTTGGATCCCGATTCCCACTGATGAGTTGGTTTACTCCTCGGGTATTCCTGACTAATTCTTCTTTTAGGTTTGGAGGAGAATTTGACGGTACAGTGGGAGGTTTCCAGATTAGATAAAGCGATAACCATTCTGATCTTGGTTAGAGTGCACGCTGAGTGTTTCTTTTCTCTCTCTCTGTGGCAGCGACTATTGACCCGACCCTAGACTATGACTCAGTGACCAAGTTGACCGAACCTTCTTAACACTGGCTTTTGGATTGTCAGAGTTGCAGACCTCTTTGCCACTCCTACTTTTACCCTTTTCTCCGGGACACCCCGTATTACTACAAACGTCCACTTCCATTGGAAAAAACCATCGTATGGTTATATACGAACTCGAAGGACTTCGAGGATGGTTTCCGGTTCTGGAGAAAACGAATAGGACTATTCAGTTGTCTTTACCTTTTACCTTCTCTCAGGTTGCGAGTACTTCTTAGTTTAGGAGATAGTACACCTATTACACAAATTGGATAGTCTTCTTCCAAACCTTAGGCTGGTGCCGAACGGTGGGGAATGAAGAAAGCCAATTAGCCTAAACGGTGTACAGAAGGTATTAAGTTCAGACAAAGCAAGGGATTAGTAAGAGGGCAAAGTAAATTGCGACTGCTATTCACGACCAAACCATGTACTTCTTTGTCAATCCTAAATCACCTATGAATTAAGTTCATTCGGTTGTCTTTTATCCTCACCTTCTCTCGCATTGCGAGTGCTCCTAGGATTAGGACAGTACACCCATTATGCTTATTGGATAGTCTTCTTCCAAACCATAGGCTGGTGCCGAACGGTAGGGAAGGAAGAAAACCATTTGGCCTAAAGGGGTATACAGAAGGTAATGACAAAAGACATGTAAAGGGATTTGGAAAGATGGCAAAGAATTATACGGTTACAGTCGTGAATCTGGTTAATGGAAGAGGCATTACTAGGAATACCAGGATACCCCATCGAAACATTTCAATGTTTCAGTTTCACTGTGTACTGTTAAAAGAAAACTGATTTCCCGATTAGATACTTACTCCAGGGTATGTATTTACCAGGTATGAGTCTCACATCTGTATGGTTTTACAGATGATGAAGAGGAGTAAGTTATTGGGAATTAGGTGACCATCCTCATTATATCGGGATTCGTTGGAATTGGTGATATTTGAGGAAGCCACCTGGGTTGTTTGCCGGTCGGCAAATATTTGGTTTTGAATATCCGTTGTTGTGCACCAATTTCAAATTGATATATCTGTACGTCTATTTTTATAGAGTGAGACATATCTTTTTGAAATTATGTCTATGACATTTACCTATACCAGTGGATGGTTAGGTAAGGAGCATTGAACAACGGTGTAATTCTTCTTAACCAAAAGTACAGTTTTCAACCTACGACACACAGTGAATGAGTCACTACACTCAGGGGACTTATTGTCACGACCCAGAAATGGCCCGTGACGGCCCTAATACTACGCAACGCCTAAAGACGCAACGTAGTAAAAGAAAGCCAAACCCAGAAATCTAAACCATAAGAATACGGAAAAGATAATATAAGTTTGAAACATTTGAAATCGCAACCCAAATTCTTTAAAAAGTCTTACTTTCTTTCTTTAAAATTTTAGCAACACCCATTTGTAGAAACCAGCCACAATGAATACAACAGAAAATAATAACAATAGAGATAGAAGCTGTATATATAAAAGACCTCAAATCCACAATAATACAACTAACGTCCTCACCAAGTCTCTATGTCAATAATACAATAGCTGATGGAGAGTACAAAATACAACGAATATACAATATGTAATACAGATAACCGTCTAACCCACCTAAGCAAAATGGTACTGTGAGCTGATGTGGTATCTGTAGCAAAAGGTGGTAGCTGGATAGCTGAATAAGGGAATAGCCTGCCTCGACTACTCTGGGGAATAACCTGAAACACCTGTGGCACAACGGGGGTGAGTTGCCAACTCGTGAATAGTATAAAACATATGCAGGTAATCGCAGGAATGCACGTACAGCATGAATCTAAGATATGCGATTACAGTAGTAATAATATGTCATGAAGTGCTGAGATAAAGAGAGTACACTAGCAGGTACGATCAATACGTGAAGCAATGATGGCATGATAGTAGTATGCAATGTCTATGCAATAGAGATATGAGAAAGCAAATATGCAACTATCATAAGGGTACACCACAAGTACTACCAATATATGAATCTGTGCACAAGATAGGTAATGGTGAGGTGTAGGGTGGAATATGTCATTTTCCACGGAAACCCGACGTCGTGGCAGGATCACAATCCACTAAGATACTCTAATCCCAAATCCTCAAACCAGGCCCCACACTGGGCACTCACATCAAATAAGTCTCACATCTCCTCAATGTACAATGTCGAGTAATCTCCTATATCCCGAATGTCCAAGTCCCCAATCAATCACCTAGTATCCCAAGTCCAATCTCAAGTAAGTTTCTAGCATCCTAAAGGTAATTATATGTACAGAAATGAATATGATGGGGGCAATACACATATATTAGCGTCCCATTCCACTAATATTGGTGTAAGGGTATATATAACAACGGCTAAGTCCCCTGTTATATATACAAAAAGGGGTTTAAAGAAATATCATGAAACCGTGTGCCAAGCATCGACACAGAAATCCTCGTATATGGGGCTCCGTCAGTCCGGACAGCCCACGGGGTCCGTCTGCAGTGTCGGCCCTCGGCCTCGACAGTACAGGTCATCCCGCATCCAACTCTCTACTCTGGCCAGTAGCCTCCAGACAACTGCCAGGTCCAAACAATCACCGGTAGGTACTCGCCCGCCTCCAGGCTCAATCGGCAAACCCATCGATCTTCTTGCCGAGGGGAACCATACCGGGCCCCGCCATGTACTCTCATACGGCAACCACACCTCGTATGGAGTAGGTAATCAGCACCGATAAAACTCATGGGGGACGCTCGAAATATCATATCAAGGAAACCGGGTTGTTACATGTATGCATAATTTCATGAACTCCCGCGGTTCCCAAATCCCGAAAACATCATATAAAATCCAGATAAACAATGCATAAACACAGGAATAATGTATGCGATATATCTGAATGCGAGCAAGTAAACACAAGTATATAGCTGAACCAGATGTATGCGAAATCATGATAAGGTACAGCTAAGTAACATCAGTAAATGTGAATATGCGACAACAACTGAATATTTATCTAACATACAGGTGTAGCAAAGTATAGGTATCTACCTATAGGAATTGATGTCGTATACCCCCCCTGGGTATAAGTAAAATATGTAAGAGGTATACCTGTAGCTGTATCGCAAAGTGAAAATATACCTATCACTAAAGGTATGATACACTATAGGTATACCGATAAACTAGATGTCAAGTGGGTCAAGTAATGGTAGCTATAAGGGGTAGTGTGTGACATGGCAATTATTGACGGTGTGTGTGTAGCATGCAATCCGTGCTCTTGCAACATGAACCGTCAATAATGTGTGCAGTGTCCTACGGCTGCTAGTCACAGTATATAGCTATATCAAGGAAATGCAGTAAATACGCAATTCTACAATGACGTAGAAAGTGCGACAGGAAGTTGAATCCTAGCCCAGACGCATAACGCCATGCGGGCGATCCCCCTGTAGATGTTATATCTACTCACCTAAACTCCACGCTGGGTGAATCCTATCACCTGCTCCCCTGTAGCCGTGTCCGTAGCTCCTGCCTGTAAACCTGTAAACATAACATGAAAATCACATATAAGCCAAGATATCTCGCGAAACGCGATATCGTAACGAAACGAGAAACTCGCGTCGCGAACTAAACGCGCGTGGCACGATACGCTGAATCGTGTGCGTACGCGTCTAAAACCATCGCGACACGCCGCGATACGCTGGATCACAGAACCCACTCACGTATCGCGCGTATCGCGCAAGCACAACTAAACACAAAAGCGACATATAGTCCCAGATTTTCCTACAGGCAAGATATAGCAAAACTAGACATACCAAAGACCTAGACACACATCAGGAAACCCTACACCAAAACCCCAACACCCAATTCCCCCTCTGGGCCGCAATTGGCGGCCAAAATGAAGGATTTGGCGGCCCGGGTTGGGAATTAGGGGGTCGTGCTCTGGTGGTGGGGTCAGGGTGTTACTAGTAGGCTGGGGTCCACTCAATTTTATCCTGAAGTCACCCGGGTAACAGCAGATCACAGATGTCACAATTCTCATCTTAAAAACACTAATTTGCACAATTAAGAAACCTTAGGGTACTTTAGTGTAATCTGGCTATTCCTCAGTCGAAGTGGCCTTACTAACACTTAAATATACTAGGCTAGCTAACACAATCATCAATTTGTCATCACAACTCACAATTCACCAAAACTAGCACTAATTAACACTAATCGACACAAAACCACACATTGCTAAGCAACTAGGAAAAAGGGTTTCAGAATTTACCCTGTAGCACCCTAAGAAACAGGAGAAGAAGTGTGTGGAGGGGGTGAGAGCTTGCTACAACTGCCCAAGCTCCTGTTGCTGCTGCCCTTGCTAGCTGCTGCTGCTGTTTCTGCTATTGCTGCTGCTTCCGATATTGTTGTTGCTGTTGTGTTGTTGTTGTTGTGGTGAATGAAGATGATAATGATGCTGATGATGTTGTAGTGGTTGTTGTTGCACTTGCTACTGCTGCTGCTGCTGTCTCCTGCTCTTGCTGCTGCTGATCCTGTTGCGGCTGCTGCTGCTGATGCAGCTTGCTGCTGCTGCCACTGCCTCTCTCTATCTCTCTCTCTCTCTCTCTCTCTCTGCAGCAGTGTGTGTGTGTGAGTGTGTGTGTATGTGAGAGTGAGAGAATGAGAGAAAAGGGATGAGGTGGAGAATGAGCACACCCAAGGGCCCCTTCTTACTCTCTCTCTCATAATGAGGCATGGGCAAAGTCATGATGCCCATGCTCACTCTCTCTCTCCCACAAAGTCAACCAAGCACAAAACAAAATAAAACCCCTTTTAAATTCATTACTAAAATTACAACCAAAACACTAAAACAAAACAAGAAGCTAACCTAAAGAGAATGGGTTAATTTATCATGCTTGCCAAACATGGTCTAACCCCAAAAACAACTCTAGTTATCATGCACAAGTGTGTGTGTGCCTAACAAAATTCTACTAAAATACACAATAATTAGGATAAAATATTAAAAACTTAATTTGGTAAACTTTTTATTAAAAACTATATATTAAAATATAATTAACTACAAAACACATTCTAAGGTGTTACAATCTCCCCCCCTTAAAAGAAATTCGTCCCCGAATTTAAAAATAATCCGATACGCATACCTTCAAGAGAAGATTAAAAATCCTCAAATCTCGTTCGCAGCCTCCCAAATGACTAACTCACTATACGGCTACGTCCAAGAAAACCCTTCACAGATGGCAAGACTCTTGACCGATGTTCCTCCACCTGCCGAGCCACTAACACACGTGGCTGTGGGTGAACGAAAGATCGCGTCCAGCTAAAAGGTCTGGTGCAAGCATGTGAGAAAGGTCAAGAAGGTAATTGTAAAGTATCATCACAAGGAATACGGGGTGAAAATCCAATAATCTAGGCGGAAGTGCCAAATTAAAGGCAACAAAACTAACTCGCTTATAGGATCTCAGAAGGACCTAAATCCTGGAATAAGCTTCCCCACATCCAACATGTCATTCATCGGAAAGTCCATAGGAATCCATGATTTGCCACTGCGCACTCAAACCTGCGACCAGCACAGTCGCATAAGACATCTGTTTGCAATGGACAGTTCTCATCCTGACCCGAACACAATTGGACTATCTCCGAATTCTCTAGACATAGCTGGGGTCCAAATCCTACTTTCGCAGAGTCAGAAAACAACAGGCTGGCGATCGACACGACCTAACCCCTAAGCCTAAGGGTGGCCAATTGGAGTGTCTCCTGATAATAGCTATCGAAGGAGAACCCTAACGATGGCGAGTGACGATCCCAACTGCTGACGACAAACAAAACAACAAACACTCAACTTAAACAAACAACTGAGCACTGAGTATAACCGGATAACAAGAATCCGAACGGAGTCACACCCTAACCAAGATTAGGTGGAAACCATAACGGAATTCATGGAGATCTGCTCCCATTCCTTCTTCGGAACGGTAAAAAGATTGCAATTCTCCAGCCGGCCTCAAATGCTCGACCCAAAGCACACAACAAGACAGACACCTTGAAACGAAACCTGAAACTCCTCCTTACATCCCTGTCCACTCGTAACTATCTCACAAGTCACGCCCAAGCTGGTGGAACTTGAATGCAGAGAGGGGGTTGACAGATGTGCATGTTCTAGGATTATACGTCTCTACCCGATGAAACCAGGTACACAAACGTGTCCCTAACTTAGCACATCATTGTCACAATCAAGGTCTCCGAATCATTACCCAGCCGAATATGCTCAAGTATCTCTGACGTACGAGCTTCGACGGGCAGTGTCTCGCGAAAACGATTTAAGGAAAGTGGTCGGGCGCGGACATGAGCAAGCTGTCCCCTCCGTAGAGACGAACTAAGCTATACTCAACGATCACACAAGAACTGTAAATCTGCAGAAGACTAACACAACAATCCAAATCTGCTGCAGGAAGATGTACATTAAGCTCTAGTGGTTCGTGGAAAATCTGACACGACTCTCAAGCAAGTAGTGTCTCCAATTCTCCAACGCAAAACCACCGCGGCCATCTCCGGATCATGAGTGGAATATCCTCCTCGTACTTCCTCCAAATGTAGGGAAAGCAAAAGCGATATCTCTATAGTGTCACCTCAGTACACCCTCGAGCCCACTCAAGAAACATTACAGTTAAACAACAAGGTCGCCCGAACCAAAAGCAAAGAAAGACTGATGCAATTGTTAACTGAATCTTCAACTGCTGAAAACTCCGTACACATGCCTCAGTCCACAGAAAAGAAACCTCCTTTTGGTCAATTCAGTCGACGGTGCAGCACTACTCTAGCAATCCTGCACGAAACGGTGGCAAAAACCTGCTAAGACCAACCATCTGCGGATCTCCGTCCTGCACACAAGTCTAGGTCTAAGCTGTACGGCTACGATCTCCCTCGGAACCATACGAAACAGTCTCCCGTGACTACAAGACCTAGGAGTCAACACAAAACAAGCCTAAAGAAACATTCTGAGAATTTAGCAAACTGCTGGTGCTCTCCCAGCATCTGCATAACAAATCCTCAAGCGTTACTCCTGTCCCTCTAGACACATTAGTAGACCAGAGTGTCGTAAATAACACAACAAAACTGGTCGAGGAACGGCCTGCAGAAATCAGGTTCATCATATCTACGAATGCCGCTAGGGCGACAGTGAATCCAACGACTCACAAAAACACACTAGCCCGTAGCACGCATAAGGCAGTCTTCGGAATGCCGTCATCCCGAATCCGCAATGATGATGACCTGATCCCAACAAACTTAGAGAAATGTCTCGCACTCTGGAGCTGATCGAAGAAATCGTTACGGCGAGATGAAGGATACCTACCCGCACCGCATGCCGGTTCAATTGACGATCCGTCGATACACAACCCTAAACTGCCGTCTTCCTCCTCGAAGAACAGAAATCGGAGCTCCCAAAAGCGAAACACTCAGACGCACAAAACCTCCCAAACCAAAACTCTGCAGCTGATCCTTAAGCTCCCTCAGCTTCGCCGGCTCATCTGGAATAACGTCGGAAAACTCTCGCACGAAAAGAACCCGGTCCAACAATCCCACGGTGGCTCCGGTATCACGAATGAACGCCAAGAATCCACGCCATCTCCTCAGTAGCCGACTAGCTAAAAAGGCTGAATTCAAGCTGTGAGAGGCGGCACAACTATCCACCTGCACAACAAGAACTGGCTAGCCGGGGGAAACAAAACCTAACTTGCTTCCACACGGTAGTCTACAGACGCCTAACACGTAGCTGACCAGTCCGTGCCCAGGAGAACGTCAAATCCAACATCTCTAGAAGGATCAAAACGACGGACGAAACTCTACCTCCTATCCGATTGGCACGAAACTGAAATACGTGTCGCGCAACAAAAGGATCGCTGACAGAAATTAGCACAACTACGACTAATCTACTCAACCACAGTACAAGCAAGAAACAAATAAATACACCAAGAGAAAATAAAACTCAAGGGTACCTGAAAACTCCACATTGGACGTCTGCGCGTCCAGATGAGTAGAAGCAAACTCCTGTGTCTGCCCTCTACTCGCAGCTGGATGAACTCCTCTGGTAGCCTGAGCCCTCTGAGCGAATCTTCCACGCCCACGGCCTCTCTGAAAGCGATCATGACGAGGTGCCAAGGAACAATCCCTGACAAAGTGCTGAAGGCTTCCGCATCGAAAACATCCACGTGCTGACTGCTGACCATCCTGGGGATAAGAGCTGAACGACTGTCCTCGTCCTAAGCCTCTGCTACTCCCGCGACGGCCACAAAATCTGTCTCGACGACCAAACCTCTGCCTCTGGGCTGGTATGCTGGTACGAGTCCTCCACTGTCCTGGAACTCTCTGAGCCTCTGAAATATGTGCCTCGTCAACTGGAGCTGCAACCACTGGTGCTATGTAGGTGACGGACTGCTGCATGCTGATCGTAAGGGACAGCTGAGTAACAGGGGTGACAACCTCCTGTCGTAGCTCCCGAACGACGTCAACTAAAGAACTCATCGTCTGGCGGAACTCCTGCATCTCTACCAAAAGTCTATCCATAGTATAGATCGTAGACTGATCCGTCTGCACCTGTGCAACTAGGGTGCCATCCTGGTCAGTGCCCGGCTCACCCGAGCTAACCCTGACCTCGGCCCTCGCTGCATCGCTCTGAGTCCCCATAGTCATCGGCGGCAAGGCTATAAATGGATATAAGATGAGATTCGATAAGAATGAGGAAATCAGATCTCAAGGATATGAATCATCAAGGAAGGAATGTCAAGCAATTTTGTACTTAGGTCACTTAATGCAAGGTACCGCGCTGTGAGTATGCTGCAGACATACACACACTACGTTACTCTGCTTAAGCTACCTTCTCCATCATACTAAGGTCATCCTACACTCCGAAAGGTAAAACCTAACGCTCTGATACCAACTTTGTCACGACCCAGAAATGGCCCGTGACAGCCCTAATACTACGCAACGCCTAAAGACGCAACGTAGTAAAAGAAAGCCAAACCCAGAAATCTAAACCATAAGAATACGGAAAAGATAATATAAGTTTGAAACATTTGAAATCGCAACCCAAATTCTTTAAAAAGTCTTACTTTCTTTCTTTAAAATTTTAGCAACACCCATTTGTAGAAACCAGCCACAATGAATACAACAGAAAATAATAACAATAGAGATAGAAGCTGTATATATAAAAGACCTCAAATCCACAATAATACAACTAACGTCCTCACCAAGTCTCTATGTCAATAATACAATAGCTGATGGAGAGTACAAAATACAACGAATATACAATATGTAATACAGATAACCGTCTAACCCACCTAAGAAAAATGGTACTGTGAGCTGATGTGGTATCTGTAGCAAAAGGTGGTAGCTGGATAGCTGAATAAGGGAATAGCCTGCCTCGACTACTCTGGGGAATAACCTGAAACACCTGTGGCACAACGGGGGTGAGTTGCCAACTCGTGAATAGTATAAAACATATACAGGTAATCGCAGGAATGCACGTACAGCATGAATCTAAGATATGCGATTACAGTAGTAATAATATGTCATGAAGTGCTGAGATAAAGAGAGTACACTAGCAGGTACGATCAATACGTGAAGCAATGATGGCATGATAGTAGTATGCAATGTCTATGCAATAGAGATATGAGAAAGCAAATATGCAACTATCATAAGGGTACACCACAAGTACTACCAATATATGAATCTGTGCACAAGATAGGTAATGGTGAGGTGTAGGGTGGAATATGTCATTTTCCACGGAAACCCGACGTCGTGGCAGGATCACAATCCACTAAGATACTCTAATCCCAAATCCTCAAACCAGGCCCCACACTGGGCACTCACATCAAATAAGTCTCACATCTCCTCAATGTACAATGTCGAGTAATCTCCTATATCCCGAATGTCCAAGTCCCCAATCAATCACCTAGTATCCCAAGTCCAATCTCAAGTAAGTTTCTAGCATCCTAAAGGTAATTATATGTACAGAAATGAATATGATGGGGGCAATACACATATATTAGCGTCCCATTCCACTAATATTGGTGTAAGGGTATATATAACAACGGCTAAGTCCCTTGTTATATATACAAAAAGGGGTTTAAAGAAATATCATGAAACCGTGTGCCAAGCATCGACACAGAAATCCTCGTATATGGGGCTCCGTCAGTCCGGACAGCCCACGGGGTCCGTCTGCAGTGTCGGCCCTCGGCCTCGACAGTACAGGTCATCCCGCATCCAACTCTCTACTCTGGCCAGTAGCCTCCAGACAACTGCCAGGTCCAAACAATCACCGGTAGGTACTCGCCCGCCTCCAGGCTCAATCGGCAAACCCATCGATCTTCTTGCCGAGGGGAACCATACCGGGCCCCGCCATGTACTCTCATACGGCAACCACACCTCGTATGGAGTAGGTAATCAGCACCGATAAAACTCATGGGGGACGCTCGAAATATCATATCAAGGAAACCGGGTTGTTACATGTATGCATAATTTCATGAACTCCCGCGGTTCCCAAATCCCGAAAACATCATATAAAATCCAGATAAACAATGCATAAACACAGGAATAATGTATGCGATATATCTGAATGCGAGCAAGTAAACACAAGTATATAGCTGAACCAGATGTATGCGAAATCATGATAAGGTACAGCTAAGTAACATCAGTAAATGTGAATATGCGACAACAACTGAATATTTATCTAACATACAGGTGTAGCAAAGTATAGGTATCTACCTATAGGAATTGATGTCGTATACCCCCCCTGGGTATAAGTAAAATATGTAAGAGGTATACCTGTAGCTGTATCGCAAAGTGAAAATATACCTATCACTAAAGGTATGATACACTATAGGTATACCGATAAACTAGATGTCAAGTGGGTCAAGTAATGGTAGCAATAAGGGGTAGTGTGTGACATGGCAATTATTGACGGTGTGTGTGTAGCATGCAATCCGTGCTCGTGCAACATGAACCGTCAATAATGTGTGCAGTGTCCTACGGCTGCTAGTCACAGTATATAGCTATATCAAGGAAATGCAGTAAATACGCAATTCTACAATGACGTAGAAAGTGCGACAGGAAGTTGAATCCTAGCCCAGACGCATAACGCCATGCGGGCGATTCCCCTGTAGATGTTATATCTACTCACCTAAACTCCACGCTGGGTGAATCCTATCACCTGCTCCCCTGTAGCCGTGTCCGTAGCTCCTGCCTGTAAACCTGTAAACATAACATGAAAATCACATATAAGCCAAGATATCTCGCGAAACGCGATATCGTAACGAAACGAGAAACTCGCGTCGCGAACTAAACGCGCGTGGCACGATACGCTGAATCGTGTGCGTACGCGTCTAAAACCATCGCGACACGCCGCGATACGCTGGATCACAGAACCCACTCACGTATCGCGCGTATCGCACAAGCACAACTAAACACAAAAGCGACATATAGTCCCAGATTTTCCTACAGGCAAGATATAGCAAAACTAGACATACCAAAGACCTAGACACACATCAGGAAACCCTACACCAAAACCCCAACACCCAATTCCCCCTCTGGGCCGCAATTGGCGGCCAAAATGAAGGATTTGGCGGCCCGGGTTGGGAATTAGGGGGTCGTGCTCTGGTGGTGGGGTCAGGGTGTTACTAGTAGGCTGGGGTCCACTCAATTTTATCCTGAAGTCACCCGGGTAACAGCAGATCACAGATGTCACAATTCTCATCTTAAAAACACTAATTTGCACAATTAAGAAACCTTAGGGTACTTTAGTGTAATCTGGCTATTCCTCAGTCGAAGTGGCCTTACTAACACTTAAATATACTAGGCTAGCTAACACAATCATCAATTTGTCATCACAACTCACAATTCACCAAAACTAGCACTAATTAACACTAATCGACACAAAACCACACATTGCTAAGCAACTAGGAAAAAGGGTTTCAGAATTTACCCTGTAGCACCCTAAGAAACAGGAGAAGAAGTGTGTGGAGGGGGTGAGAGCTTGCTACAACTGCCCAAGCTCCTGTTGCTGCTGCCCTTGCTAGCTGCTGCTGCTGTTTCTGCTATTGCTGCTGCTTCCGATATTGTTGTTGCTGTTGTGTTGTTGTTGTTGTGGTGAATGAAGATGATAATGATGCTGATGATGTTGTAGTGGTTGTTGTTGCACTTGCTACTGCTGCTGCTGCTGTCTCCTGCTCTTGCTGCTGCTGATCCTGTTGCGGCTGCTGCTGCTGATGCAGCTTGCTGCTGCTGCCACTGCCTCTCTCTATCTCTCTCTCTCTCTCTCTCTCTCTCTGCAGCAGTGTGTGTGTGTGAGTGTGTGTGTATGTGAGAGTGAGAGAATGAGAGAAAAGGGATGAGGTGGAGAATGAGCACACCCAAGGGCCCCTTCTTACTCTCTCTCTCATAATGAGGCATGGGCAAAGTCATGATGCCCATGCTCACTCTCTCTCTCCCACAAAGTCAACCAAGCACAAAACAAAATAAAACCCCTTTTAAATTCATTACTAAAATTACAACCAAAACACTAAAACAAAACAAGAAGCTAACCTAAAGAGAATGGGTTAATTTATCATGCTTGCCAAACATGGTCTAACCCCAAAAACAACTCTAGTTATCATGCACAAGTGTGTGTGTGCCTAACAAAATTCTACTAAAATACACAATAATTAGGATAAAATATTAAAAACTTAATTTGGTAAACTTTTTATTAAAAACTATATATTAAAATATAATTAACTACAAAACACATTCTAAGGTGTTACACTTATACAGAGTATTGTATATTGTCCTGTGTCCATTAGGACAGAGGGGTTGGTCCTCGTACTATATTCTGTTTACTTTTAACTTCTCTAGTTCTTAGACATGTGTTTCGTAGAAACACAGGGTCTAAGTTTTGAGGAGTTATAGGTATAAGAGTAAAGTAGAGAACCAGGTGTTGCAAGTATCGGGATTCTTCAAGGTGATCGAAGAGTAGATACTTGTGAATGGTATTCAGTTGATAGTAATGATTAAGAGAACTAGCTTCTCTTTCAGGTTACTCATAATTGGAAGTACTCCTAAGTTGAGTAACGCTGATCGGCCTATTTCCATTTAGTTGACATGCACTGGAGACAGCTGCATGATTTGAATCTGGTTCAATTAAATCAGTGCCTCTGTTTTTGGATATAGAACAGTTCATATCTTGACATTGTTAAGATACGGGGAGTTGTCCGGCTTATGCTTAAAACCAGACTCCGGACAACTCAAGGCACGTTTCAGTAATGGCTGTTTGTGGGTTGACCCGGGCTATAACGAGGGTTGACTTTCTACCATTTGGAAGATCAATAGTGATATTGTTCTTGACTCGCCACAATTTTATCAAAAATGTTTTTTTCTTCAGAAAACAGTAGTGGGAGTATGGTAGAACTGGAAGTGATTCCAGAACCACAAACGATTACTGAAGATTTCATAAGAACCTAAAGATTCAATCTGGTTTGACATTCCATTGGCCACTCCGCAGATATGGTGGGTAACCTCAGGCACTCGAGAGGTACTTCGGTATGCTCAAGGACGGTGGCAGGGAGGTTCTTGTTTACCCAGACTTGCCATTGTTGTTGTTCCAGACTGTGAGACCCGGCAGGAGGATGAGTATAGTGTCGTTCTAAACTGGCTTTAGAAGTGCACATCTATATGACTCTGCCAGAGGGTTGTCGTAGTCAGTGGGAGCAGCGGAAGCATTGGTGGACATCAGGCTTATGTCTATTTATAGACTAGAGCAGATATAGCGGAGATAGATCATCTATTTCTGATGTGACAGTCATAGGTTTGACTTCATCAGAATAGGGGATGGATCTGTTAAGAAGGTAGTAGGGTGTGATGTCCTGGTATTTGATGGCATACACAGAGTAGGAAGTGATATTCCTATACTACAATCGGTTATACTTTGGTCGTCACACAGTGGTTTCTCTACAAAGGACTTGGATATTATATCAGACATTCTGGTTACTAGATCTATGGTTTTAGATCTAGATTTGGATGGTTTCCCAATCTGGGTACTTTGACCGCATTCTATGAGTATTTAGAATGGACGACTCCTGGCACGGTAGTGTACCTGCAGGTAATGGAGTCACCCTCTCTAAAGGTGTCTTACAGACTAAAGGGGAGAGGGATGTGCATGATTGGCAGATCACTTGCTCAGGCAATTGAGTCAATCATGAGATGTCAAGTAACACACCAGATGTTGTTCTTGCAGTAGGTGCAATAAGTTGATATTGATCCAATCCTGGAGAAACAATCGGAAGCAGTTTTAGAACATAAGTTGATGTTCTAAGGAATTGATAACGGCAGCCTCCTTTAGGAGACGGTTATCATTCCAGGCTTCCAAGGTCACCTGGATAGCAGAGTGGCTGTCAGAGTTATAGTTTTCCCTCTGACGAGGGGCAGTATTTTGGACAGGTGGTCCAGGTGGAAACTGAGGGAAGGCATGGCGCAGGATACTGATTAAGTTCAGTTGACGATACAGTCTAAGAAGTTTGGATTTGGAGTTCATTTATGAGCTAGGTCCCATCAGACATCCATATATTCTAAGACAGGTATTGCTCATTTCGGGAGATGGCTTTCTCCGCGAACTTGAGATATAGAGAGACATAGAAAGAAACACCAGAGCGGATCCACTCACTGAGGCTATTCCTCGAACGCAATAGTTTCGCAAACGAGCTTTGTGAGACTTCCTAGTAGAGGAGTTGGGTGTTCGGTATCACACGGGCTGTGAGTATGCGACATCGCAATAATTAGCCTTGAGTGCAAGTGGGAGATTGTTGGAGATAGTGCCCTCAGAGTCAATTATTGGATCACAGGCACGTGATTGCAATGGTTGAGGGGAGGACCTGTCCCAGTAGGACAGTCTTACTCGAGATGATAGTATGCTATCTGGTTTATCTTTATCATCGTGTACTACTTTAGGTGACCTTACGAGTCGCTATTGCACGTTGATAAAGCCCCTAGGATTCTTGCTTGACTACCAGCAGTATGAGGGCGATCATATAAGTGAGAGCTGGAGTCCATAAGCACATCCTTAAAAGGTCCCTAGTCATGGGAGTTTCGAGACAGGGCATCGATTCTCCATAGTAGACTAGTGTATACAGTCGAGACCCCGACGAGGGGCGGTGGCCGGTCTCACAAGCCACTGGTGTCAGCTGGTTCACCTAAGATGTATACAGGTGCTCATTGGGTTATGAGTACACCGGTCAGGACTCGCCGGGAACCTTCTAGTTGGGTTTTATACCGGACGTCAGATAGCAGTTCCCTGGTGACATGTGTACAGGTTAGTTCATCGACCTAGGATCGTCATTTGTCTCGTGTGAGTTCCCACTGTGCTTTGATTACTACCCTACCACGGCTCAAAGGAGTCGTGCAAACAGGTTTTAGTTGGGTACAGTCCCGGCCACATGGAGGCAGTGAGCGGATCTGCAGGGGTTCGTCTCTCCCGGTATTGGGGGTGAGGTCGCGCTGTGTCGAGGAGAGCCAGAACATGAAAATTCCTTGGCCAAGGCAGGAGATTTGCTGGTAGGTATTCCAGTAGTATCTCAGGGTGTTCTGCGCTGCACTCCGACATGACTTGTACCGCTTTTGGGGGTCTGACTTTTACCAACCCTCTAGGCCCGCCATGCGATGCTCATAGACGAACGGACCGGACTGTATGGATATTGTCACTGACAGGCTCAGTAGGGTGTCAGGATGAGTTCGCTCATCGACGTCCCTTTTGGTCAATAGCTGGTGGCCCGTCACGTATGGCTTATACCTCTGACGTGCTAGTGGTTAAATCCACAGCCATAGTATTGACGAGTCTTTAGAGTCCACCACACACTCAGTTACTCAGGTTTCGGGCGAAACGCTGTAGAGGCCGTATGGAGATATGGCAGGGTTCGATCAGATACGTGCGGTATTGCACGGATCGTGATCGGGCGGTTTTTACTAGCCGGTTTTGGCTTAAGCCGGTTTCTAGTTTTAGATAGTGTAGTTTTGTCTCTTTGCATTTATGTTCAGTGGGAATACAAATGCGGGCATGTATTTGCAGTAGCGGGGTTTTCCTGTAATTTATTACGGGATCGGTTTTCTGGGGTTGCCAGTTTGTATTCCGTTCCGGCCGGTTTTCTTTTATTCCTTCACGGCCGGACTTTTCGTTGGAGGGGGTTAATTGCAAGTTTGCAATTAACTTAGTTGTGAGGGGCTTTCTTGCATATGTGGCTTTTTGATGAGACTAGCTTCATGATGAGATTCCATTCTTGTCCACTTCATTATCTTTTCTTGTGATGGTTTGAAAATGGAGATTGATGAGTGAGATGAGGGTGACCTTTGATAATTATCTATTCTTTTTTTCTCCTCTTAATTTATTCCATGATTTTTCCCTCACCCATGTTTTTGAGTGGGCCGGCCACTGTTTGGGAATGGAGTGTGGTTTAATTTTGGTGGAAATTTCCTTTTGCATTAATTAATTTTCTTTGGATGCATATGCTAATTGATTTGAAAGGGGGGGGGCTGATTTGGTATTCCCTGGGACTTAATTTTTGCAACCAACCCACTTGATTTCACATTGAGCACAATATTAATGGCTGGCCGAGCTCTTTTGTGGAAATGCTCATTCTTTTTGATTGCATGCCCCATTCTTCATCAAGCTTTGATCCATGAATATCTTTGTGCAAAATTCCTCCAACATGGCAACCTCATAAACCCCAAAAGAGACATGGCTTCTACACTATTTCTATAGCAAGCCTTGGACGCGTCGGCTAGCCAACTTCGCGCCCGAGTTGCCTCGGTCAAGAGGCGGGAGCCCGGAAAAGATTCCGGCTATGTGGTGCCCTTTCCGACGAGCGAGGAGGTAACGGAGATTCCGCGGGAGATCGGAGTGGAGACGAAGACCGAAGGACACAGATCGCTTGATATAGCATCTCTACTCTTTTCTATTTTGCTAGTTGCTAGGTTAATGGCCCGATCCGGGTAAAAAGTCCGCGGTGGTGCCGTTTTGCAAAGTTCGCAAAGTCTTTTGTTTCCGCGTTTCCGGCGTCGGATCGACGGCCGTGGCGCCCCCGCAGGCTTACAAAACATTCATTTTCGAACGTTGGATAAAGGACAACTCGTTGTCCGTGATTTTGATATATGTATTTAAAGGATTTGAGGATCAATTTATGTTTTGTGCACACCAGGTGCACTTGATGAGATTTCTATGTACAATAATTTCACTTTGACTTATGCTTTGTGCACACCAGGTGCACTTGTTGAGATTTTAGTGCAAGGTGACTGCACTCAATGGGAGTGTTGTGTACACCGGATGCGCTACACTGAATTTCCGTGCACATCATATGCACGTGGTTAAGAATTTAAATATATATTCTAGGTATACTTGGTTTGATTTCGTGCATACTAGTTGCTCGTTTTGATTTTGTGCACTCTGATGCAATTGATGTTAGTGTTGTGCATCCCGATGCACTTGGTATTATTTTGTATACTTTTATTCCATGCACAGTGGATGCAGTGGATATCGTTTCGTGCACGCCTGTTGCACTTGGCGTTTTCATGCACACCGTGAAGTGTGGTTTGAGACTTACGTGCAAACCCCATTAGGGTTGATTTTGTTTTCGTGCTTTGCACTTGATAGGATATGTTATAGATTTGATTTATATAAAAGAATTTTTCATTTGGTCGTGTGCACTGATATTGCACTGCGATCATGGCATTGATTTTTTGTACTTAGGATACACAATGGTTTTCGTATTTGGCAAAATTTTGTCATAACTCGAGCAATTCTCATAGCAACCGCTAGAGTTACAGTTATGAAAGATTTTATCTTTTAAGTTTTCACGTACACGGTTACGTTGTGATGCATTCTAGCTCATGTGGGACTTTGGAGTCTTGTTATATCGAGCAAATTTCATGTTTTAAAGTTGGACCGCGGAAAATTGTTTTGAAATAAGTTGATAGGGTTAAGAAAATGTTTTAAGAAAGGGGTTTAATTTAAATTCGGGGACCGAATTTTCTTAAGGGGGGAATATTGTAACATTATGAAAATTTAGAAATGAAAAAAACTAATTTAGTAAATAATAAAATGTTAATTTAAAAAGTTATTAAAACAAAATAGGACATTTTCATAAGTAGTAAGTGAAACTAATTAATGTTAAATTTTAATTTGTAATATTAGTAAATTTCAAGGGTTTTAGTGGGAAATTTAGCTTCATTTTAATAAGAATGGTGTTAAATAATAACATATGTAGTGAAGGTTCTTGGTGTAAAGTTTAGGAAATTGTGTAAACTTGGAAATGCTGAGGGTGTATGTGAAAAAGGGTTTGGTAATGTTTTATCTCAGAAATAACCATAAGACACCACAACTTAGAGTGATAAGACATGGACACCTCCTTCTTGCATGCGCACCTCATGCACACCACCTCCACCTTGCATGAAAACACCGCATTTCTTTAGTTGACACCACCTACTTCCCAAATTCTATTATCCTTAAGTTATACCTAATTATTTTAGGAAATATATATTAGGACAACTGAACTAAATTGAAAGAAGGAAAGTAAAAGAAAAACATTTGAACACACAAAAGAAAATAAGAAAAGAGAGAAAAGAAGAAGAACAAATGCTAAGGATTTTCACCATCAAACAAGGAGCTAAGGACTTGGGTATCTTGGAGGAAGCCATTCAACCATATTCTGTAGGTATACTCTTTAAACACAGTAGGATTTCAGTTCTGTAAACTTTAAATTAGAAATCGGATATCCGAAAATTTGTATCTTAAGGAAATATAGGCTCTGTAATGATTTGCTATAACTTAGATAAAAACTAACTTAACCAAACAGTACCTTCATGTTATATAGTGGAACAAGAATACACCCTAAGGAGACGATCCATTGTGCTCGGAGGTTGGCCGGCGGCGCATAGAGAAAATCCGGCATCGCCGGACTTTTGAAGGTGTAACACTTTGAAATTTCGTTAGAATGTGTTCGTGTTATTTTAGCAGTTGTGCGTGTTATTTTATATGTGTGTATAGGATTATTAGTTATATTTAGTCGTGTTACCCGAATTGGAATTTTCCTTGATGTAGTTTACACTTGCACACTTAGCCATTTTGGGACATACGTTAAAGTTAGCCATTTCATTCTTGTATGGTTCATTATTTTCCCCCACCCTTTTATCTAAACAAAACCCATTTTAGAATTCTAAAATCCAAATAAACAAATGAAGCATGGTGGTTAGGTGAGAACTTGCCTTTTTGACCCCTTTTCTTTCTCTCTTCTCTCTCTCCTCCTCATTTCTGAGTCCAGCAGAAAAACCCTGCCCTTTTCTTCATCTTCTCTTCTTCTTTTCATTCCCTTTGATCCCTACACAAATCAACACATTTCCTTCACAAAACCTTGGAAAAATGAGCTTTTGACGTGTTTGGAGGCAAATCTGCACACTTGAGGCTAGGACTGAGATTAATGGTGTTTCATAAGGTCTTTTGAAGGTATATAGCTCATATTTAGCACTCTTTTCCATATCTTGTAGTATCTTAGCTAAAAATCATGTCTTTTGTGCATTATTAGTGATATTGAGGGATATTGGTAAAGTATATGTTAGATTGGTGTTCTCATGGTTTAGTGAACTCTTTTAAGTGCTATTGGAGCTATTTAACCCAAGTTTTTGTTTCAGTTTGCACAGAAATACCATAAAGTATCATTTTAGTGTTATATTAGACTTTTTAACTAGGAATAGGGCTCTGTTGGATCTGCTCCTACCCGGGGTGTTTCAGAATGAAATTGGAATTACGGTAGCATACACAGGGGGTATAGTGTGCACACACCAAACCCGGGGGCCCACCTCCCTACCCAGGCCGCCAAAAAATGCGTTCTGGCTGCAATTTGCGGCCAGATTAGTGATTTGGGGGTTGGGGTTTGGGTCACATGAGTCTGCTACTATGTGGAGTATTTTAGTATATCTATTTTTGTAATATTTGTTCTGTATCAAAATCTGGAGTAGAATACCCTATTTCCCGTATTTTTAAACTTTCGCGACACGTGTGATACATGTGTGTGGGTTAGGGGTTTTTACGTATCACGACGCGTCGGAGTGACTTCAGGCACGTAATCACATGTTTTGACGTATCGCGCACACGCGCGCTTGGGTTGCGACACGGGTTTCTAGTTGACCTTAAATGTCGTGTTTGTATGGTTTTGAGCTTATGCGTGATATTCTGTGGAATTCTAGGTTCGCAGGCGAGTGCGACGGACGCTGCGAAGAAAGGGAAATAAGTCATCGGCTATACCTAGCAAGAGACTACGATGAGTCGATTTAACATCTACGGGGATATCGCCCGCATGGCGTTCTACGTCAGGGCTGATAGGATCTTATAGCTACATTTCCGTACATTGACTGTTCATGGCTACTATTTAGTGCATACCACATTCCCTGCTATATGTATATAAACAAGAATTGATAAAACACCGCACCATTACTAACGGTTCATGTTGCACGAGCACTATCCTGCATGTTACACACACACCGTTAGTAATTGCCATGACACTCACACTGTAGAATTTCCAAGATCATTATGTTGTAGCTCATCTTTTATGCGACTTGACATGATATTCATATTTGATGCATATATCACATCGGATCATTATGTTGTAGCTCATCTTTTATGCGACTTGACATGATATTCATACTTGATGCATATATCACATCGGATCATTATGTTGTAGCTCATCTTTTATGCGACTTGACATGATATTCATACTTGATGCATATAACACATCGGATCATTATGTTGTAGCTCATCTTTTATGCGACTTGACATGATGTTCATACTTGATGCACATATCACATCACATTGACTTGCATATTGGTTTGGATTACATGTGATTTCTAGATTTGGGAACTGTGGCTATTTCAAATATATAATCCTTTAAAACCCTGGTTCCCTTGATATGATATTTCGGTGCGTCCACCCTATGTTTTCTCGGTGCTAGAGTGATATATGAGATATAGAGGGCAGACCCGGACTGAAGGATGCCCGATATATATATGAGAGAGAGGGCTGACCCGGACTGACGGATGCCCAATATATATATGAGAGAGAGGGCTGACCCGGACCGACGGATGCTCGATATAGGTGTTAGTTGTATGTATGCCCTAGAGGCCAGTATTGTACAGATGTTGTATATTATATTGGATGCTTGGACATATATAGAGATGACTTTCTTGCTCGATATGATAGTATGCTATCTGGTTACTCTTTATCTTAACATGTACACTAGTCTCTTTATACTGTCTTATAGTTACATGTTGGTAAAGCCCTTAGGATGTGTACTTGACTACCTGGACTATGATGCAGATCATACTAGTGGGGACATGGTAGTCCATAAGTACATCCTTCAAGGTCCCTAGTCGTGGGTGTATCGAGACGGGGCATCGATATACCAGAGTAGACTAGCGTATACGCTTCTCGACCCATGTGATGGGCGATGGATGATCCCATATCCATTGGTGTTTGACATCAGAGATGGTATACGGGTGCTCAGTGGAGACTGGGTACACTGGACGGACTCGCCGAGAACTCCCAGATGGTATTATACCTCACGTCAGATGGCAGCTCTCAGGTGACACTAGTACAGGTTAGTCTGTAGACCCGAGATCGTCATAGAGTCTTGTGTGATTCCCACTGTGCTTTGATCTCCACCTTACCACGTCCATGAGGGCGTGCAAAACGGTGGTCTTTGGGAACAGTCCCGAGTCACATGGAGGCAATGAGCGATAGGAGGGGTTTCGTCTCTCCCGGTATTGGGGGTTGATGTTGCGCAGTGCTCGATTGGCCGTAGCAGGGAAGTCCCTGGCCAGCGCTGATCAGAGATTTGCTGGTAAGTGTTACCAGTAGTTTCTCGACCCGTTATGAGCCTCACATCGGCACGACTTATCGGTTATTGGGGTCTGACGTATACCACCCCTAGACTTGATATGCGACATATCAGACGAAGAAACCGGACTTTACGGTAAGTGTTACTGGTTGGATTCACAGGAGTGTGAGCGGGCTAGCTCGTCGATCTTCTGATCGCTCAATACCCGGATGGCCGTTACGTTTAGCAGACCGTTTGCGGCTTGTGGGTGCTTTATATGATCATCATCTGCTACCGGCGTATTGACGAGTCTTTAGAGTCCTACACAGAGGTTTCCTGGTTCAAGCGAAACGAAATAGGAGCGCATATGAGATATGTGCAGGACCGAGAATAATGCGTGTATATGATACTGCATTTCATTCTCGCGATATATGTTTCGATTGGTTATATTCGATATGACCTAATTATCGAATCATTGATTCGATAAATCGATACATTGGATTCTAGTCGGTTATGTGCGACATGACCGGATCATTGAATCAAATGTTGATTTAATGATTTAATGCATAATTATATATTTGATATATTGCATTGCATTAACTAGTATTGGTTCACTTTAAACGGATTTTTCTCACTTGATGCACATTGTATATGTGATATACTTTAGTGCACATTTTTGTATCATGTTTGATGATACTTGATCATTTAGTTAAGTGTATAGAATTAATCCATGGTTAATTTGATAATTAGGGTTTTGCATATTTATTTATTTGTTTGTTTGTTTGTTTATTTATTTATTTGAAAAAGATAAAGATGAGAATGGTGGCTTTCTTTGTCATTAGTTGAAGCTTCATGAAGCTTTGACTTTTGCAACCATCCTTATCTTCATGCTTAACCCTAACCCATCCAAGTGACCATGGTTTATTCTCTACACTTAACCAGGTTAGAACATGATAAGTATTTGATTTTGTTTATTCTTTTTCAAGAATACTTATCATATTCTATTTGCTTCTTCCTTCTTCTTCAAGAGAGAAAACAAGATGCCATCAATGGCAACTTGAGCAAAAGTGAGTAAAATCCAATTTCAAAGAGAACCCACCTCCTATTTCTTCACCCTCTACCTCTTGCCAAGTTGTTTTGGGTGTTTACTTCACAAGTTTCACAAGTTTGTGAAGTCGGAGCTTGAACTTGCGATGCCTCGAGGTAGATCGTCTTTGACACAAAGCCGACGACCTAGCTTGCTCGTTTTCCCGATGAAGCCGACGATCGAGTCTAGGATTCGAGACGGACAGCGAGAGGACACCCACGTGGAGCTAAGCAAGTGGAAATCCGGATCTACAAAGGTTGTAGCTTCTCACTTCTAGTTAAAGTGTTAACTAAGTTTTCATTTCGCCTAAACATCTAGTCAAAGATCCGTTGTCTAGGGTTTCTCGGCACCAAATTTTTTAAATTGGCATGTTCGATGCCTTGTGAGACCACTATAGGGTGCCTAGGAACCTTTCACTGGTATCAGAGCCTAGCTAGAGCCTTAGGCGAAGTCCCGACGACGTTTGAAATCCGAACGGATCGAAACCCTAATACCAAACTTGCTCTCTGGACTTTTTCCAAAAAGTGTGATTTTTCAAGATTAAAAATGTCTAAAAAATTCAGCAGGAATATCTAAGAATTATGGTGAAACACGAGGTCCTGAATCGATTAAACAGCCACGGAAACGCGGCAGAAGCATGGCTTCTGCCGCGCTTCCGCCGCCAACTGTTCACTTTGCCCAATTTATGTTGCACAGTAATTCATATTTTCTGCTGCTGAGTTTTATGGGTATTTTTAATAATTATTCAAGAGTTGAATTTTCTGGGGTGTTTTAGAGCTTCGATGTTTCGATCGGATTATCAAATTTCGTTTTTGTGTATTTCCGGATAATTTTTAGAATATGTTAAAAGGTTCGACCGGATATAAATACCCAATTTTTCCCCTGTCGGGAAATTTCCAAGTGTTGGATTTTTCCGTAGTTTAACGACGTTCTAAGTAGTGCAAGTAACGCGATGGACCCTCTAGAAGACAACAAACCTTAACTCGATTATGTGACCGTCTTGAACTGCCCTTTGAACCTTCGGGTTTGGGGCAGTACGGCATGCCACATGTGAGGCGTTGGCTTGACCCTTCTACGGCTGGACCGTTGGTACTGAGGCACGAACTGAATATTGTTAGACTTATTTCATGTGTTGGACTGTATCGGGAAAACTTGGGTATTCGACTGTTCGATCGGAAAGTTTAACATTTTCTGTTTATCTGGAATATGATACAATAATTGGAATTCACAAACAGTTATGTGATAACTGAATGAATGTTATAAATCTAGCGGTTTAGTTTCACTTTATATTGAAAAGTGTTTTCGATAATGAGACTAAAATACGGGATTTATATCTGTTAGGCATGTGATGTCTAAGTATTTCATTTGATTAGGCATGCGATGTCTAAAGAAGTTGCGGATTCCAATTGTTGTAGTTTTACACTTTCTTTTCTGTGACCGTAAGTGTAATATGTGATATCGCCGGTTTCGTTGCTATATGTCAACGACAATTGGGATGCGCATATTTACTTACGTTGATGACATGTGATGTTATGTGTTACTGGATATGTTATATTGAATCATCGTATTCGAATAGCCGGGGGTTTTTATGTGAGATGAGTGTTTTTCATTTTCATTCATGTAAAAACTTGTATGTAATATTCTTTTTTTGGGGCACTTCCAGGTAGCGGAAGTTGTCACCCTTTGTATATTATTTACTTTTCCGCATTAGGATAGACCCAAGGAGGGGAGCACAAGTAACCGGGTTCTGGGGTCCAGTGGGAGACCAACTCGAGGAGTCGAGTCTGGGTCTCCTAACCCTAGAATTGGCAGGGTTGCTTGCCGCTCTCGTAGGGGTCTAGGGGTGTGGGATTGGCTATTCATCACGACCGTGGAATCCGTGTTTTATACTGGCTCGTATTGAAAACA
The DNA here is from genome assembly GCA_030015575.1 of Agapanthus africanus. Taxonomy (NCBI): domain Eukaryota; kingdom Viridiplantae; phylum Streptophyta; class Magnoliopsida; order Asparagales; family Amaryllidaceae; genus Agapanthus; species Agapanthus africanus. The sequence continues at coordinate 265,033,029 of JASDDO010000016.1, read as the reverse complement.
CGGACGTCCTAGTATATCCAATATTTCATATGTTGATTCTGCTGCGATATCTGTGTTGTGATTCTGTGATGGATATAGTATATAGTATATATGATATATTATATATAGACGTTACTTATGTTTTACACCCGCGCTAGCCCTGCCCTGCTCTGTCGTTAGTTACCTAACCTAACGGTGAACGAGGGGACATCGAGGCGAATGCGGATGGCATAAGTGTACGTTATATCTATATGTGATGTTTAGGTATTTAAATGATGGGACTTCATTAATGTGATTAATGAAAGATAAGAAAACTAAGATGTTGTAGAAACAAATTTTAAAATAAAACAGGTAGCTACAGTTCTTGCTTTGCACAGCGGTATATATGATATACCCCGCACCTTATTCGATGAGGAAAGGACCGAAATCCCTTCACCGGGAGTGACTCCTTTAGCAATAACTGGCAGATGCTACAGACTCGGTTTGCTTTTGACTGCTTTTAGTTTTTTGCTTTGCACAGTGATATATATGATATATCCCGCACCTCATTCGACGAGGAAAGGACCGAGATCCCTTCACCGGGAGTGACTCCTTTAGCAAAACTAGAAAAGCCTCAAAATCACTCCATTTTAAAAACTTCATTTGATTCTACAACGATATCAAGTTCATTACGCTCATGGTTTTCAGAAAAACCTGGCGTAGCCCTCCGTCATTTCAGATGAGTAGTAGTTAGTATTCGTGCTACGTTTGTTGGCCTGCGTCAAGGCGTAGTGTGCGGTAGCTAACTAGTATTTATCTGCTTATGCATATGATGCAGATTGGATTAGGGTAGTCGTGCGACTTTGTTGGCCTGCGTAAAGGGTCGTACGGGTGGGTTTAATTCAATCAGGAAATGACGGGTTGAACTTGACTAGCGCACTATGGTTTGTTGGCCTGCGTCAAGGTCATAGCACGCTAGGGGCAAAATCATTATCGGGAATTTCAAGTGTTGAAATTTGCAATGAGATTGCATACCTTCTATGAGATGGTTGGATCCCGATACCCACTGCGAGTAAGAGTTACTCCTGGGAGAGTTTTACACATTGCAATTAGCCGATCAAGTAGGTGTCTAGAAAGGTGTTAACGAGGTTACGCCTCTGGGAAAATGAGGTTTACATTAATTAGGTTCGTGCGAAAGCACGGGGGACCTCCCTCAAAGTACCGACACTGGCCTGGCTGAAAGATTGGCGAACTTGTAGTGTGTAATTAATCCCGGCTAGTCTTTCCTTTTAGGGTTTGGAGGAAGATTTGATAAAAAGCAGTAGGAGCCATCCAGATTAGATAAGATAATAACCAATCTGATCTTGCACGAGCATACGCTAAAGTGTTTTCTTCTCTCTCTCTCTAGGTAGCGACCAGTTCATGCCTTAATCAAGATAATAATATGGATGTATTGACCGAACCCGCATGTTATACTGTGCTGGGGAACGTTAGTTCCGTTCTTTCTTATAAGAGTTATAGGAATGAACAGGATATAGGGGAATGCCGGGATTCCCATGCCACCCGAATGAAGAAAGTACATGTTGATGCATTTTCTTCGGGTGTGTTCGTTACTGAGAACTGTTTCTCCATTTGCTCTACGTCCTGGGTATTAGATACCGGGTCAGGATCCCATATATGTAATCAGTTACATGGGCTAAGGAAAGGTAGAGAACTTGGAGAAGGTGATAAAGACATTAGAGTTGGAAATGGTGCAATTGTTGCAGCTAAGACTGTCGGGGAATATCACCTTGTATTACCAACTGGTGATACATTGGTTCTGAACGAATGCTATTACATGCCGAACCTGATATGCAACATTATATCGGTTTCTTTATTGAGTAAAGAGGGATATAATTTTGTATTGCAGGACAATGTTATGAACATTTTCCGTGACCAAAAGTTGGTTTGATCAGGCACGTTATGCAATGGCATTTATGTTCTAAATCAATCAACGGTTCTGAGCATAACAAACACACACAAGAGGAAGAGTTCAGAACTGAACGAATCCTTCTTGTGGCATTGTAGACTGGGTCACATCAATGTGACACGACTAGCTAAGTTGCATAAAGATGGATATTTAAATCCGTTTGAATTTTCATCTTATGACACTTGCCAGTCATGTCTCAAAGGCAAGATGACCAAAACTCCGTTTACGGGACACGGAGAAAGAGTTACCGAACTCTTGGGACTGATACATAGTGATGTATGCGGTCCCATGTCTACACATGCCAGGGATGGTTCTTCATACTTCATTACATTCACTGACGATCTCTCTAGGTTCGGGTATGTGTTCCTGATGAAACACAAATCAGAAGCTTTTGAGAAATTTAGGGAATATAAGCAAGAAGTTGAGAACCAAACCGGAAAAAGTATTAAAATCCTACGATCTGATCGAGGAGGAGAATACTTAAGCAATGAATTCCTGGACTTCCTAAAAGAGAATGGGATTCTCTCTCAGCTGACTCCTCCATATACACCACAGCACAACGGTGTATCAGAACGGAGGAACCGCACCTTATTAGATATGGTGCGCTCTATGATGAGCACAGCTGAGTTACCTATTTCCTTCTGGGGATATGCACTGGAAACAGCTGCAGACCTATTGAATATGGTTCCCACCAAAACCGTGCCGACCACTCCATATGAGATATGGAAAGGAAAGAGACCATATCTTAATTATGTTAAGATATGGGGTTGTCCGGCCTAAGTAAAAACGCAAAATCCGGACAAACTCGCGGCAAGATCCATTCTGTGTAAGTTTATTGGATATCCCAAACTTTCGCGAGGGTATATCTTCTACCACCCTGAGGAACAAAGAGTGTTTGTTTCTCGGCATGCCACCTTTTTAGAAAAGGAATTTCTTGAAAAAGAGATTAGTGGTCATGAGGTAGAACTGGAAGAGGTTCCAGCTGCACAAGCTGCAACAGAAGACCTGGTGGAACCAGAGGATTCCATAGTTCCCGATGAACCCCAGCCACTCCGCCGATCAAGTAGGGTTCCTCGCCAACCTGAGAGATACTACGGTTTTCTCATGGACGGTGGGAGCGAGGATTGCATCATGGAGGATAATGACCCAACTAGCTTCGAGCAGGCCATCACGAGTGGTGACTCAGTGAAATGGCTGGATGCTATGCGGTCTGAGATGGATTCCATGTACACCAACAAAGTATGGACTTTGGAAGTTGCTCCTGAAGGTGTAAAACCCATTGGGAGAAAGTGGATCTTCAAGAAGAAACTTGGTGTAGATGGGAAAGTGGAGACTTTCAAAGCTAGACTTGTAGCAAAGGGTTTTCGTCAAAGACCAGGTGTGGACTATGACGAGACCTTTTCTCCAGTGGCTATGCTTAAATCCATCCGGATCATGCTTGCCATCGCTGCTTATCATGATTACGAAATCTGGCAAATGGATGTTAAGACCGCCTTTCTAAACGGTGATTTAGAAGAGTGCGTGTACATGATTCAGCCAGAGGGCTTCGTAGACAGTGGGAGCAGCGGGAAGGTGTACAAGCTGCTTAAATCCATTTATGGATTAAAGCAAGCATCGCGGAGTTGGAACATCTGCTTTGACGTCGTTATCAAAGAGTTTGATTTCGTCAAAAACCTAGATGAACCTTGTATCTACAAGAAGGTGGCAGAGAGTAAGGTTGTCTTCCTCGTATTGTACGTGGACGACATACTCTTGATAGGAAATGATATTCCTATGCTGCAATCGGTCAAGCTCTTCTTATCACAAAGATTCTCAATGAAAGATCTTGGTGATGCCTCCTGCATATTGGGAATTAGGATCTATAGAGATAGATCCAAAAGGATTTTGGGATTGTCCCAATCCAGGTACATTGACACCATACTAAAGAGGTTTAGTATGGAAGAGTCCAAGCGTGGGAACATGCCTACGATCTCTGGAGTCACTCTCTCCAAAGAGATGTCTCCCAAGACTGATTTAGAGAGAGCTCGCATGCAAAGGATACCCTATGCTTCGGCAGTAGGCTCTATCAAGTATGCGATGCTATGTACCAGACCCGATGTAGCATACTCACTAAGTATAGTAAGCAGGTATCAAGCTGATCCTGGAGAGAGTCACTGGACAGCTGTGAAGAGCATTCTCAAGTACTTGCGAAGGACTAGAGATATGTTCTTGGTGTATGGTAACGGAGAACTCCAAGTGGAGTCCTTTACCGATTCGAGCTTCCAGAGTGATAAGGACGACTCTAAGTCGCAGTCGGGCTTTGTCTTTACCCTTTACGGAGGGGCGGTTAGCTGGAAGAGTTCCAAGCAGGAAACCGTGGCAGACTCGACGATGGAGGCTGAATACATCGCTGCCAACGATGCTGCTAAAGAAGCTGTCTGGATCAAGAAGTTCATTTCTGAACTTGGAGTGGTTCCATCCATTGAGCATCCAATACCTTTGTATTGCGATAACAATGGAGCGGTGGCTTTGGCCAAGGAACCCAGGTCCCATCAGCGATCCAGGCATATTCTGAGGCGGTATCACCTGATCCGGGAGATAGTTGATCGCCGGGAGATCGAGGTCAGGAGAGTTGACACGAAGAACAACACGGCGGATCCACTCACGAAGGCCATTCCCCAGACGCAGTTTGAGAGACTCTTCGGGATGCTCGGTATGCGATACTACAGCAGCTGGCCCTAGTGCAAGTGGGAGATTGTTAGTTGTATGTATGCCCTAGAGGCCAGTATTGTACAGATGTTGTATATTATATTGGATGCTTGGACATATATAGAGATGACTTTCTAGCTCGATATGATAGTATGCTATCTGGTTACTCTTTATCTTAACATGTACACTAGTCTCTTTATACTGTCTTATAGTTACATGTTGGTAAAGCCCTTAGGATGTGTACTTGACTACCTGGACTATGATGCAGATCATACTAGTGGGGACATGGTAGTCCATAAGTACATCCTTCAAGGTCCCTAGTCGTGGGTGTATCGAGACGGGGCATCGATATACCAGAGTAGACTAGCGTATACGCTTCTCGACCCATGTGATGGGCGATGGATGATCCCATATCCATTGGTGTTTGACATCAGAGATGGTATACGGGTGCTCAGTGGAGACTGGGTACACTGGACGGACTCGCCGAGAACTCCCAGATGGTATTATACCTCACGTCAGATGGCAGTTCTCAGGTGACACTAGTACAGGTTAGTCTGTAGACCCGAGATCGTCATAGAGTCTTGTGTGATTCCCACTATGCTTTGATCTCCACCTTACCACGTCCATGAGGGCGTGCAAAACGGTGGTCTTTGGGTACAGTCCCGAGTCACATGGAGGCAATGAGCGATAGGAGGGGTTTCGTCTCTCCCGGTATTGGGGGTTGATGTTGCGCAGTGCTCGATTGGCCGTAGCAGGGAAGTCCCTGGCCAGGGCTGATCAGAGATTTGCTGGTAAGTGTTACCAGTAGTTTCTCGACCCGTTATGAGCCTCACATCGGCACGACTTATCGGTTATTGGGGTCTGACGTATACCACCCCTAGACTTGATATGCGACATACCAGACGAAGAGACCGGACTGTACTGTCACGACCCGCAGGGTACGGAACGTGACTGGCACTTAAGTTTACGAAACGTCTAAAGACGTCCGTAAAATAAGTAAGCCAAAGCCCAGAAAACAAAACCAATTAAGCAAAAGAGTGAAGAAAACCCAAACATTTGAAAGCAAGTTTATCAAATAAGTCATGTAAGACCCTTTTTAAAAACAATACCAATTTTTCCGAAAATTTCGGCAGAGTCTCCTTTGTAAATACCGGCCCCCAAAATGGGTACAACAAAAATATGCATGAATCCAACAAAATAGGGCATCCCCAAGCGGGAGCTATCTCTTCGCCATAAGGCGGTCACAAATCCCACGCAATATAAATGACAACAAGCATAATAATCATAATGAAGCATAAGAAAACATCATGTCGACTCAAGTGAGTTCGACCCCAAAATACAGCATAAAGTCCACAAACCTCACAGTCTCATCTCTAGGTCAATATACAATAAAACTGGTAGAAACAGTAGATGGAGTGTACTAGATACAAAGAATATATAAGGTGGTACAAAAATAATAACATAACCCACCTATGAGCAAAATCTCGAGCTCAGACAAAAGAGGCAAAAGAACAAGTGTGCCCGCCGCTACTGAACTGACGGAGCGGACCTGCAAAAGACTGTGGCACAACGGGGGTGAGTTTCCAACTAGTGAGTAATAAATAACATCTACAAAGGCTATCGTATGCATGCACACAAGCATCCTAGCATCTAAAATACAGGTATGACAGGATGCACTAGCAGGTGTGTATACAACATCAGTGTACTAATATGTATGCAACATGAATATCTGAGGTCTCAATAGGTATATATAAGAAACATTTTTATCTCTTTTTGTTTTTGAAACTCTTTTAGAATGCCAGCATAATATCAATGAATCGACGAAAACCGGTGTCCAGCAACGACACCCAAAAGCTGTCTCAAATCTCATAAATGTATCTCTGGCCTCAGCCGTCCGGCTGACCCATCTCAAATATCAATATCTCATCATCTAGCGGCCACGGTCGGTATCCTCTGGATATCCGCCGTCCCAAACAGTCACCGGTAGGTAATCCGTCCCCTGCCAGGCTCAACGTCAACACCACATTCCTCTTGCCCCGGGATACCTTACCGGGCCCACCATGTACCCGTGCCTGTTCCTCCACTCCTCGACACGGATTTCCAAAACCACAGCAAACTCATGGTGGACGACACTTACATCACTAGAAAACCGCAATTTACATATTTTAAAAATATAATAAGTTTAGAAATTTGCGGTTTTCCCCCGAAATCCAGCAATATCATAAAATCTCAAGAAATCCTCATAAGTGCATATATCAATGATAATGAATGCGTATGATATCAATAATCAAGTTGCGATGTGTGATCAATGGATTAAGCATGAACAATTAATATGATGAAGTACATGCACATGAATAGCAATTCTACGGTTTCATTTTAAGGAATTAAAGGCAATAGCACAAGTTTAAGTTGTTGGAGATAATGCCCTCAGAGTCAATTATTGGATCACAGGTACGTGATTGCAATGATTGATGGAGGACCTATCCCGGTAGGACAGTCTTACTCGAGATGATAGTATGCTATCTGGTTTACCTTTATCATCGTGTACTACTTTAGGTGACCTGACAAGTCGCTATTACACGTTGATAGAGCCCCTAGGATTCTATGCTTGACCACCAGCAGTATGAGGGCGATCATATACGTAGGAGCTGGTAATCTATAAGCATATCCTTAAATGGTCCCTAGTCGTGTGAGTTTCGAAACAGGGCATCGATACTCCATAGTAGACTAGTGTATACAGTCGAGACCCCGACGAGGGGCGGTGGCCGGTCTCACAAGCCACTGGTGTCAGTTGGATCACCTAAGATGTATACAGGTGCTCATTGGGTTATGAGTACACCGGACAGGACTCGCCGGGAACATGCCAGTTGGTCATATACCAGACGTCAGATGGCAGTTCCCAGGTGACATGTGTGCAGGTTAGTTCATCGACCTGGGGATCGTCATTTGTCTTGTGTGAGTTCCCACTGTACTTTGATTACTACCCTACCACGGCTCAAAGGAGTCGTGCAAACAGGTTTTAGTTGGGTACAGTCCCGAGCCACATGGAGGCAGTGAGCGCATCTTCAGGGGTTCGTCTCTCCCGGTATTGGGGGTGAGGTCGTGCTGTGTCTAGGAGAGCCATTACACAAAGCCCTCGGCCGAGGCAAGGAGATTTACTGGTAGGTATTCCAGTAGTATCTCAGGGTGTTCTGGGCTACACTCCGACACGACTTGTACCGCTTTTGGGGGTCTGACTTTTACCAACCCCCTAGGCCCGCCATGCGATGCTCATAGACGAACGGACCGGACTGCACGGATATTGTCACTGACAGGCTCAGTAGGGCGTCAGGATGAGTTCGCTCATCGACGTCCCTTTTAGTCAGTACCTGGTAGCCCGTTACGTATTGGCTTATACCTCTGACGTGCTAGTAGTTAAATCCACAACCAAGGTGTTGACGAGTCTTTAGAGTCCCCCACATTCAGTTACTCAGCTTTCGGGCGAAAGGTTGTAGAGGCCGTATGGAGATATGGCAAGGTCCGATCAGATACGTGCGGTATTGCACGGATCAGGATCGGACAGATTGTACTATAGGCCGTATGGAGATATGGCAAGGTCCGATCAGATACGTGCGGTATTGCACGGATCAGGATCGGACAGTTTGTTCTATAGGCCGTATGGATATATGGCAGGGTTCGATCAGATACGTGCGGTATTGCACGGATCAGGATCGAACGGATATTACTGGCCGGCTTTGGTTTAAGCTGGATCCTAATATAGTACAGTGTAGATTTTGTCTCATTGCATTTGTATTTCGGTCGAAATACAGATGCGGGTGTGTATGCACAGTATCGGGGTTTTCCTGTAATTTATTACGGGACCAGTTTTCTAGAGTTGCCAGTTTGCTTTTAGTTTCGGCCGATTTCCTTTGTATCGTTCATTGGCCGAAGATTGGTGGAGGAGGGCTTATTTGCATTGTTGCAAATAAGTATTTGTGGAGGGGTTTCCTTGCATATTCTTGTGTCATGATAGCCATTCCTTGACCTTGACTTCTTGACTTCTCCATCATGGCTTGACTTCCATATGACATGGTTTTCATGATGGTTGTGGTGGAGTGAGGTTCTCTTTTGGTGATCATTTCTTTGCATGATTTGGTTGTTGAGTGTTGGTGTTTCTATTGTGATCATTATTCCATATGATAACCATTCCTCTCTCTCTCTTGGTAGAGATGAAGAATGGCTCCCATTTTTGAGCTTCTTGCACCATCTCATTTCTCTCCTCCACATTAGTCTTGTATCATCCCTCCTCCAAAATGGCATCTCCATGAACCCCAAAGTGAGACTTGAGTCCTACACAATATTCTACAGCGAATCTTGGGCACGTCGAGTAGCCGGCTTCGTGCCCGAGTTGCCTCGGCATTGAGGTGGGAGCCCGTAAAAGAAGTAGGCGATGTGGTGCACTTCCGGCGACGAGGAGGAGACGGGACATTCCGCAGGAGATCGGGACGACGACGAGAAGACCGGAGGACTCGGATCTGTCGGTATACTTCTCTTCCCTATCTAGTTAGTAGCTTAGACTTGTTAATGGTTACGATCCGGATGTTTAGTGCGCGGTGGTGCCGGTTTGCTAAGTCCGCAAAATTAAAGTTTTTCACCGCTTCCGCACTCCGGCGTCGGATTGACGGCCGGGCCGCCGCCGTGCACTTACAATGGTATCAGAGCCTCGCTATTAACTTCGTCTAGCTTCGTTTGATGTGTTTTGCTTTTCTGATCGACCAAAATTCCAAAACTTGCATTTCTTGTTCGCATCAGTTTCTGTTGAAATATTTTGGTCTCGAAAAATTTTTCAGGTTGTAAAATATTGATGTACTGGAAAATATAAGAGCTCTGTAAAAATTCGATGAGGTGACTCCACAGTGGGAGCGCGGAACCGCCGCGAAAACCCCCTTCCCGCCGCCCTTCCGCCGCACACTGTGGGGATCACTGCACCAATTTTTTACAGAGGCTTTCTGGGCTTAAAATATGGGTTTTGGAATGTTAAAATTGGGCCCAGGTTTTCTGTATGTGCTACAGTTTTGATTGGGGGCCCACTTGTTAATTTTTGGTCAACCAGAAAATTTTTAAACACATCTTTCACAGTATTTACATTATATCTGCGACCGTGAATGTCACTCGATCGGTAAATCCCGTCTAACTGCTATAACCCGGTTAGACGGATTTGCGAACGTGACTTTCACGTTGATGTTCTATGTTTATGCTGTGATGTTGCGGATCGGTCGTGGGGGATAGCCTAGATGCAATGCTAGTACAGTTGTGGATGTATTATGTACATTTGATATTGCGGGGCGAGCGTCCGACATGTGGACTGCCGTCACTGCCTGTTTGTATTATTATTTTGGGGCACGGCCAGGTTGCGGTCGATGCACCCGTTGTATGTATATTTTACTTTCTGTACTAGGATTACCCCGCGGAGGGGTGCACGGATAGCCGGGTTCTGGAGGGCAACAAGCCCGCATCTCATGGCATTGAGACGGAGGGGGCTTCACTCTGGGATTGGCGGGCTATTCTCCTTACTCGTAGGGGGTACAGGTTGACCCAGGAGGGGTGCCCAAGTTGCCGGATTCCGTTGAGTGCTGGGTGGTCCATTCACGGTGCTGAAGGGGGCTGCCTCACTTCAGGTTTTGGCGGGTGACTTGCCGTGCCCGTAGGGGTCTAGGATTTCATTGCACAGGCTATCCACACGACCAGGGGAACGTCGGGTTTCAGCGGCTCGGTGAAACCCGGGGATCCCAGATATCTGTATTGTTTCTGTGATGCTCTTCATTCTCTGTGATGTTGCATTTCTTTCACGCCTTGAGCGAAATATAATATATTGGTATATATATTAGTAGATGTTGTATATGTTTTGCATCCGCGCTAGTCCAGTCCCCGCTCTGTCGTTAGTTAGCTAACCTAACGGGTAATGACGGGACCCAGTGGCGAATGCGGATGGTATATACGTACATCAGTATATTTTCGTTCTTTTTGGTGTGATCAATTGATGGGACTGCATTGATTCGGATCAATGCAAGTTAAAAAACAAACCTAATCTGATGTTGTTGGAACACTTTTCAAAAAGCTGTTATTGAAAGGACGTTCACTTTTGTTTTGCATCGTGATATTCAGTTGGAATATCCTGCTCCTCAGTCGATGAGGCAAGGGCCGAGATCCCTTCATCGGGAGTGACCCCTTGGACAAAAAGTTTGCGTCAGGGCATTAACTTCACTATAGCCGATTACTTTTGCTTTGCATCGCGGTATTCATTTGGAATATCCTGCACCCCATTCTACGGGGAAAGAGCCGAGATCCCTTCACCGGGAGTGACCTCTTTAGCAACGGTTTTCGTCACTATATTTTTAAAAGCTATCCGTTCCTTCGACGATATCAAGTTCTTTACGTTAAAGGTTTTCGCCAGAAACCATTCGTAGCCCTCCATCATTTCAGTTAAATATTCGGTAGTATTCAAGCTATGTATTTTTACCTCACGCCAAGGCATAGTGATTGGTAGCTGCCGGGTATTTATCTGTTGCATAGATAGATGCGTTGGTTTGGGACAGTTGTACTACTATTTTGGCCTACGTCAAGGGTATGTACGGGTGGATTCAAATTAACCTGGATAATGATGGGTAGAACTTGACATGTGACTTATGATATTTTGACCTCACGCCAAGGTCATAAGAGCATGGGGAAAAAATCACATCGGGAGTTTCAAAAGAACTGAAACTTGCCAGATATGCGCATACCTTCTGGAGTGTGATGGCGTGAGCGGATTCCGTCACGTTATCATGCGATGATAGTTGGATCCCGATTCCCACTGATGAGTTAGTTTACTCCTCGGGTAACCCCGACTAATTCTTCTTTCAGGTTTGGAGGAGAATTTGAGGTACAGTGGGAGGATTCCAGATTAGATAAATTGGTAACCATTCTGATCTAGGTTAGAGTGCACGCTGAGTGTTTCTTTTCTCTCTCTCTTTGGCAGCGACCATTGACCCGACCCTAAGACTATGACTCAGTGACTAAGTTGACCGAACCTTCTTAAAACACTGGCTTTTGGATTGTCAGAGTTGCGAACCTCAATGCCACTCCTACTTTTACCCTTTTCTCCAGGACACCCCGTATTACTACGAACGTCCACTTCCATTGGACAAAACCATCGTATGGTTAGATACGAACTCGAAGGAATTTATTCGAGGATGGTTTCAGGTTCTGGAGGAAACGGATAGGATTATTCAGTTGTCTTTTCCTTTTACCTTCTCTCAGGTTGCGAGTACTCCTTGGTTTAGGAGATAGTACACCTATTACGCAAATTGGATAGTCTTCTTCCAAACCTTAGGCTGGTGCCGACCGGTAGGGAATGAAGAAAACCAATTAGCATAACGATGGTGTGCAGAAGGTATTAAGTTGAGACAAAGCAAGGGATTAGTAAGAGGGCAAAGTAAATTGCAACAGATATTCACGACCAAACCAAGTTCTTCTTCGCCAATCCTAAAATCACCTTTGTATTTATCCAGGACACTCCGTATCACTACGAAGATCCACAGTTTATTGGATACTCCATCGTATGGTTATATACGAACTCGAAAGGAACTTGTTCCAGTTCGGGGATGGATTCTGGTTCAGGAGAAATTGGAATAAGATTTATTCAGGTGTCTTTTATCTTCACCTTCTCTCGCATTGCGAGTGTTCCTAGGATTGGGACAGTACACCCATTATGCTTATTGGATAGTCTTCTTCCAAACCATAGGCTGGTGCCGAACGGTAGAGAAGGAAGAAAACCATTTGGCCTATAGGGGTGTGCAGAAGGTAAAGACTAAAGACAAATGAAGGGATTTGGAGAGGTGGCAAAGAATTACACGGTTACAGTTGTGAATCTGGATAATGGAAGAGGCATTACTAGGAATACCAGAATACCCCTACGAAACATTTCAATGTTTCAGTCTCACTGTGTACTGTTAAAGGAAAGCTGATTTCCCGACTAGATACTTACTCCAGGGTATGTATTTACCAGGTATGATTCTCACATCTGTATGGTTTTACAGATGATGAGTGGGAGTAAGTTGTTAGGAATTGGGTGACTATCCTCATTATATCGGGATTCGTTGCAATCGGTGATATTTGAGGAAATCACCTGGGTTGTTTGCCGGTCGGCAAATATTTGGTTTTGAATATCCGCTGTTATGCACCAATTTCAAATCGATATATCTGTACGTCTAGTGAGATATACTTTTTGAAATTATGTCGATGACATTTACCTATAACAGTGGATGGTTAGGTAAGGAGCATTAAAGAGCGGTGTAATTCTTCTTAACCATAAGTACAGTTTTCAACCTACGACACACAGTGAATGAGTTATCAAACTCAAGGGACTTATACAGAGTATTGTATGTTGTCCAGGGTCCATCAGGACAGAGGGGTTGGTCCTCGTACTATATTCGGTTTACTTATGACTTCTCTAGTTTTTAGACAGGTGTTTCGTGGAAACACATGGTCCGAATTTTGAGAAGTTATAGGTATTTGAATAGAGTAGAGAACCAGGTGTAGCAAGTATCGGGATTCTTCAAAGAGATCGAAGATGTAGATACTTGTGTATGGTATTCAGTTGATAGTAATGATAAAGAGAAATTGCTTCTCTTTCAGGTTATTCATAAATGGAAGAATTCCTAAGTTGAGTAACGCTGATCGGCCTCCTCCCATTTAGTTGACATGCACTGGAGACAGTTGCATGATTTGGATCTGGTTCAATTAAATCAGTGCCTCTGGTTCTATATTGGATATAGTACAGTTCATATCTTAACATTGTTAAGGTACGGGGAGTTGTCCGGTTTATGCTTAAAACCAGACATTAGACAACTCAAGGCACGATTCTGTAATGGCTGCTTGTGGGTTGACCCAGGCTATGACGAGGGTTGACTTTCTACCATCTGGATGAACAATAGCAATATTGTTCTAGACTCGCCACAGTTTTATTAAAAATGGATTTTTTCAGAAAACAACAGTGGGAGTATGGTAGAACTGGAAGTGATTCCAGAACCACAAACGATTACTGAAGATTTGATAAGGAACCTAAAGATTCAATCTGGATTGACATTCCATTGGCCACTCCGCAGATAAGGTGGGTAACTTCAGGCACCCGAGAGGTACTACGGTAGCCTCAAGGACGGTGACAGGGAAGTTCTTGTTTACCCACACTTACCATTGCTGTTGTTCCAGGCTGCGAGACCCGGCAGGAGGATGAGTATAGCGTCGTTCTGAACTGGCTTCAGAAGTGTACGTGTATATGACTCTGCCAGAGGGTTGTCGCAGTCAGTGGGAGCAGCGGAAGCATTGGTGGACAGGTAGCTTATGTCTATTTATAGACTAAAGCAGATGTAGCGGAGATAGATCATCTATTTCTGACGTGACAGTCATGGGTTTGACTTCATCAGAATAGGGGATGGATCTGTTGAGAAGGTAGTAGGGTGTGATATCCTGGTATTTGGATGACATACACAGAATAGGAAAAGAAACTCCTATACTACAGTCGGTTATACTTTGGTCATCACACAGTGTTTTCTCCACAAAGGAAATGGATTTTGTATCAGACATATTGGTTACTAGATCTATGGCCATAGATCTAGATTTGGGTGGTTTCCCAATCAGGGTACTTTGACAGCATTCTAAGAGTATTTAGAATGGACGACTCCTGGCACGGTAGTGTACCTGCAGGTAATGGAGTCACCCTCTCTAAAGGTGTCTTACAGACTAAAGGGGAGAGGGACGTGCATGATTGGCAGATCACTTGCTCAGGCAATTGAGTCAATCATGAGATGTCAAGTACCACACCAGATGTTGTTCTTGCACTAGATGCAATAAGTTGACATTAATCCAATCCTGGAGAAACGGTCGGAAGCAGTTTTAGAACATAAGTGGATGTTCTAGGGATATGATAACGACAGCCTCATTCGAGAAACAGTTATCATTCCAGGCTTCCAAGGTGACATGGACGACAAGGAGGTTGTCAGAGCTATAGTTTTTCCTTCTGACGAGGGGCAGTATTTTGGACAGGTGGTCCAAGGCAATACAGAGGGTGGCATGGCGCAGGATACTGATTAAGTTCAGTTGACGATACAGTCTAAGAAGTTTGGATTTGGAGTTCATTTATGAGCTATGTCCCATCAGACATCCAGACACGTTCTAAGACAAGTATTGCTCATTTCGGGAGATGGGTTTCTCCGCGAACTTGAGATATAGAGAGACATAGAAAGAAACAACAAAGCGGATCCACTCACTAAGGCTATTCCTCGGACGCAATAGTTTCGCAAACGAGCTTTGTGAGACTGACTAGTAGAGGAGTTGGGTGTTCGGTATCACACGGGCTGTAAGTATGCGACATCGCAATAATTAGCCTTGAGTGCAAGTGGGAGATTGTTGGAGATAATGCCCTCAGAGTCAATTATTGGATCACAGGTACGTGATTGCAATGATTGATGGAGGACCTATCCCGGTAGGACAGTCTTACTCGAGATGATAGTATGCTATCTGGTTTACCTTTATCATCGTGTACTACTTTAGGTGACCTGACAAGTCGCTATTACACGTTGATAGAGCCCCTAGGATTCTATGCTTGACCACCAGCAGTATGAGGGCGATCATATACGTAGGAGCTAGTAATCTATAAGCATATCCTTAAATGGTCCCTAGTCGTGTGAGTTTCGAAACAGGGCATCGATACTCCATAGTAGACTAGTGTATACAGTCGAGACCCCGACGAGGGGCGGTGGCCAGTCTCACAAGCCACTGGTGTCAGTTGGATCACCTAAGATGTATACAGGTGCTCATTGGGTTATGAGTATACCGGACAGGACTCGCCGGGAACATGCCAGTTGGTCATATACCAGACGTCAGATGGCAGTTCCCAGGTGACATGTGTGCAGGTTAGTTCATCGACCTGGGGATCGTCATTTGTCTTGTGTGAGTTCCCACTGTACTTTGATTACTACCCTACCACGGCTCAAAGGAGTCGTGCAAACAGGTTTTAGTTGGGTACAGTCCCGAGCCACATGGAGGCAGTGAGCGCATCTTCAGGGGTTCGTCTCTCCCGGTATTGGGGGTGAGGTCGTGCTGTGTCTAGGAGAGCCATTACACAAAGCCCTCGGCCGAGGCAAGGAGATTTACTGGTAGGTATTCCAGTAGTATCTCAGGGTGTTCTGGGCTACACTCCGACACGACTTGTACCGCTTTTGGGGGTCTGACTTTTACCAACCCCCTAGGCCCGCCATGCGATGCTCATAGACGAACGGACCGGACTGCACGGATATTGTCACTGACAGGCTCAGTAGGGCGTCAGGATGAGTTCGCTCATCGACGTCCCTTTTAGTCAGTACCTGGTAGCCCGTTACGTATTGGCTTATACCTCTGACGTGCTAGTGGTTAAATCCACAACCAAGGTGTTGACGAGTCTTTAGAGTCCCCCACATTCAGTTACTCAGCTTTCGGGCGAAAGGTTATAGAGGCCGTATGGAGATATGGCAAGGTCCGATCAGATACGTGCGGTATTGCACGGATCAGGATCGGATAGATTGTACTATAGGCCGTATGGAGATATGGCAAGGTCCGATTAGATACGTGCGGTATTGCACGGATCAGGATCGGACAGTTTGTTCTATAGGCCGTATGGATATATGGCAGGGTTCGATCAGATACGTGCGGTATTGCACGGATCAGGATCGAACGGATATTACTGGCCGGCTTTGGTTTAAGCCGGATCCTAATACAGTACAGTGTAGATTTTGTCTCATTGCATTTGTATTTCGGTCGAAATACAGATGCGGGTGTGTATGCACAGTATCGGGGTTTTCCTGTAATTTATTACGGGACCAGTTTTCTGGAGTTGCCAGTTTGCTTTTAGTTTCGGCCGATTTCCTTTGTATCGTTCATTGGCCGAAGATTGGTGGAGGAGGGCTTATTTGCATTGTTGCAAATAAGTATTTGTGGAGGGGTTTCCTTGCATATTCTTGTGTCATGATAGCCATTCCTTGACCTTGACTTCTTGACTTCTCCATCATGGCTTGACTTCCATATGACATGGTTTTCATGATGGTTGTTATGGAGTGAGGTTCTCTTTTGGTGATCATTTCTTTGGATGATTTGATTGTTGAGTGTTGGTGTTTCTATTGTGATCATTATTCCATATGATAACCATTCCTCTCTCTCTCTTGGTAGAGATGAAGAATGGCTCTCATTTTTGAGCTTCTTGCACCATCTCATTTCTCTCCTCCACATTAGTCTTGTATCATCCCTCCTCCAAAATGGCATCTCCATGAACCCCAAAGTGAGACTTGAGTCCTACACAATATTCTACAGCGAATCTTGGGCACGTCGAGTAGCCGGCTTCGTGCCCGAGTTGCCTCGGCATTGAGGTGGGAGCCCGTAAAAGAAGTAGGCGATGTGGTGCACTTCCGGCGACGAGGAGGAGACGGGACATTCCGCAGGAGATCGGGACGACGACGAGAATACCGGAGGACTCGGATCTGTCGGTATACTTCTCTTCGCTATCTAGTTAGTAGCTTAGACTTGTTAATGGTTACGATCCGGATGTTTAGTGCGCGGTGGTGCCGGTTTGCTAAGTCCGTAAAATTAAAGTTTTTCACCGCTTCCGCACTCCGGCGTAGGATTGACGGCCGGGGCGCCGCCGTGCACTTACATAAGTATCAATTGGTAAAGGTTTAAATTTAAAGGTTATCTAGTGTGGTGGCATGGCAATTACCAGGGTGTGTGTGTAAGCATGAATAGTGCTCGTGCTGCATATAAAAACCCTGGCAATGGTGCAGGTGTCCTATAAAATGGTTTCGTATAGGTATGTCAATATAATGCATGGATGCAGCAAATAGTCAAATAAGTATTTCACCCCTAATTACTAACATCACTAAGGGTCTTGTAAGTTACTAAAACTATCGGGCGGCTTGCGCCATCCAACGATAGTCCCCCGTAGATGTTACATCTACTCACCGGAATCCCTGGCTAGCTGTGTCCAATCACCGCCTTTCCCTTTCGCGCCGCGTCTGACGTCTCCGCGACCGAACCTGGAATTTACATCAATACCAAACATAAGGTTACGTATCAAGAACGACGCAAAATCCCAACGAAACTACTAAAGTTCGCTAGCTAGGTACAACGTGCACAAAGTGCGCGGAACACACGCGAAAATCGCAAAAACTGCAAAAAAACGCCGATTTGGTCGCCCGGCAAAACTAAAACCCGACTACCTAAAAATCCGCACTCACGCATCCTAAAAGTCGTAGGACAAGCCATTACAATCATCAAGATATCAAAAATAATTCATCACATAATTTTATAACAAAACTAGTAAGCATTTGCATTCCAAAATCGGTGCAAAAATCGCCGATTTACGACAAAACGACTACAATCTAGCATAATCACCCAAGTCACACCATTAGATAACCACTACACAAAATTTCAACATATTAACCATGCTCCAAAACCTAAATTCCACAACCAACCCTTTCTTGATTTTTCTCAAAAGCAATTGCAAATCAAAATCCATACTAGAAAAACTTAACTAACACTAATTTCAAACCCAATTAGCAAGTTAACCTTCTAGATTAGGTTAGCAAAACAACTAGATAACAAATTAGGTTTAAACAACTAAATAATGGTTTCTAAACCATAATCAACTCATTATCATGTTTCACTACCCATTTCCATACACTAACCCCTTTCTAGAAATTCCTAAAACAACAATTTACAACCAAATCACATTTCTAAAATTAACTAAATTAGCATAATTGAAGACTACATAAACAAGGTGACCATATAGATTAGTTAATTAACAACTAGATTAACTATAAAACAATCTAATTAACTATCATGGCTTCAAAACCCTAGTTTAATACAAACTATTCCTTTTTAAAAAAGATTAGAAATTAGCTAACTTTTAACACTAAACCATACAATTAAAGGAATTTAGCAAAAGAAAGTAACTTGATGGAATTTATACCTCAAGATCTATGGATCAAGCAAGTGATTTGCCTCTAAGGATGGCTTCCTAGCTCCAAGATTCAAGCAAGAATGGCTAAGGATAATGATAGCATAAGGATTTTGTTTGGATTTTTGAATTAATCATGGATTTTGATGTGTTTTCTTGAAGAAATTGAAGAAAAATGAAAAGAAAAGAGATGAAGAAGAGGGAGTGCAGGTTTCGGCCAGAATGAGGTATGGGGGAGGGTGTGGGAGTGTAGGAAAAGTCAAGAGTCAAGTCTCCAAAGTCAAATGCACCATACCTTATCAACTATAATTAAAATAAATCAATAAACCCTTAATTCAACTCAAGAAAGCAAACAAGGAAATGTGACCAGAAATTTCTGGACTTGCACAAGGTGGGGCTGTCCTAGGGCTGAGGAAAAAGAGAGAGGGGTTTTACAAAGGAAATTTTATGCAAAAAGGCCCCCTACAAGTCAAAAATTGCAAGTTTTAGCTCAAAATTCAATAAATTCGTTTCATATCATAAAAATTTGTTAAAGATCAAAATAAATTACTAAAAATTTATGTTACCACTAGATTTTAATTATCATAATTTTAGAGATTAAAATTAGCCCGGAAAAATTTGTATTTATCGCTAATTTAATGTATTTTCTTACCGGCTTAAAATAATATTAAAAAAATGAAAAATTAGGGAAAATTTTTAAACGACCAGAATTTCATAATTAACCGATTAGCTACTAAAAACAAGCAATTACCTATCCATTTTAGGTATAATTAGCCCTAAACTGCAAAATAACAAGAAAGACGGTTTTCGGAAAAATACCGAATTTTCACCGAATTTCAGGAAAACACCAAAATGACTTTTCAAGACGCTACAATCTTCCCCCCTTAAAGAAATTCGGTCCCCGAATTTAAAAATATAGCTACGCGTGCCTTCAAAGAGATGGGGATATTTCTTCCTCATCTCGCCCTCGGTCTCCCAGGTAACCTCCTCGCTGCTCGGGCTACGCCAAAGGACCTTGACGGTTGGTATAATCTTCGACCTCAACTTCTTCACCTGCCGATCCAGGATGGCCACCGGCTGCTCTGCAAAAGAAAGATCGCGCTCTAGATGGACTGTCGGGTGCTGAATCGCATGCGAAGGGTCATGAAGGTACTTACGGAGCATCGAAACATGGAAGACGGGGTGAACATCAGGAAAGCTGGGAGGAAGAGCCAAACGATATGCAACTGCGCCGACACGCTCGAGGATCTCGAAGGGACCTACGAATCTAGGGCTAAGCTTCCCCTTTCGCCCAAAACGCATCACGCCCTTCATCAGGGAGACTTTCAGAAAAACATGGTCGCCAACTGCGAACTCTAATCTGCGACGGCGCCTGTCTGCATAGGATTTCTGCCTGCTCTGAGCCGCTCTCATCCGGTCTCGGATCAACTGTATCTTCGCTGTCGTCTCCTCAACAAGCTGCGGCCCCAAAATGCTGCTCTCGCTGAGCTCTGTCCAACAAACGGGCGATCTACATCTCCTCCCATACAATGCCTCGAAAGGTGCCATCTGAATAGTATCCTGGAAGCTGTTGTTGTAGGAGAACTCCACTAGAGGTAAATGACGATCCCAGCTACCACCAAAGTCTAAAACGCACGCTCTGAGCATGTCCTCGAGAGTCTGAATGGTCCGCTCCGACTGTCCGTCTGTCTGCGGATGAAACGCTGTGCTGAAGCTCAAACGAGTGCCCAAAGCCTCCTGAAGTCTCTGCCAAAGCCGGCTGGTGAACTGAGTGCCTCGATCTGACACGATACAAGTCGGTACGCCATGTAGTCACACGATCTCGTCAATATAGAGCTGAGCATACTGAGCGAAGCTGAAAGTCGTCTTCACTGGCAGGAAGTGAGCCGCTTTCGTCAATCTATCCACGATCACCCAGATGGAGTCGTACCCTCGACTGGTCCTGGGTAGACCCACAACGAAATCCATCGAAATCTGCTCCCATTTCCACTCTGGAATGGGTAACGGCTGTAGCTCTCCTGCGGGCCTCTAGTGCTCGGCCTTGACTTGCTGACAAGTCAGGCATCTCGAAACGAACTCCGCAATATCCCTCTTCATCCCATCCCACCAGTAGGTCTCTCTCATATCATGATACATCTTGGTGGAACCGGGGTGGACACTATACACTGATCGGTGTGCCTCCTCAAGAATGTCGCGCCGCAATCCATCAGCATCTGGTACGCACGGTCTAGATCCATATCGTAAAATCCCCTGATCGTCAACCACGAACTCGGAAAATCTGCCCTGTCCCATCTGTGCCATGATCTCTGAGCAACGGTCGTCACTGCGCTGTGCCTCATATATACGGTCAAGCAACTGTGGGCGTGCACGAACATGCGCGAGCTGTCCCCCTGTCTGAGTGAACTCGAACTCAACTCGGCAGTCGCATAACATCTGCCAATCTGCTGACGACTGCCTCTGAACTGCGCGCAAAAAGGATAGACTACCCCCGGGCCTCCTACTCAATGCATCTGCCACCACATTTGCCTTGCCGGGGTGATATAAGATCTCGCAGTCGTAGTCTTTCACCAACTCCATCCAACGACGCTGTCTGAGGTTCAGGTCTCGCTGCTGAAATATGTACTTTAAGCTCTTGTGATCGGTGAATATCTGACACGACTCGCCGAAAAGGTAATGCCGCCAAATCTTCAGTGCAAAGACCACTACAGCCATCTCCAAATCATGAGTGGGGTAGTTCTGTTCATGCTTCTTCAACTGCCGAGAAGCATAAGCGATCACCCGGCCATGCTGCATCAATACGCATCCTAATCCCACTCGCGAAGCATCACAGTAGACAACAAACCCGCCTGATCCCGAAGGCAAAGATAATACCGGCGCCGTAGTCAAACAAGTCCGTAGCTGCTGAAAACTGCGCTCGCACTCCTCTGTCCAAACGAAAGAAACTCCCTTCCGGGTCAAACCGGTCAACAGTGCAGCTATACGGGAGAAGTCCTGAACAAAACGCCTTTAGTAGCCCGCCAGGCCTAGAAAACTACGGATCTCAGTAACCGATGTAGGTCGGGGCCACTGCTGAACAGCCTCAATCTTCTTCGGGTCCACACAAATGCCGTCTCTCGTAACCACATGACCCAAGAATCCGACGCTGTCCAGCCAGAATGCACACTTGGAGAACTTCGCGAACAGCTGGTGCTCCCTCAGAGTCTGTAACGTAATCCGCAAGTGCTGCTTGTGCTCCTCTCTGCTCCGGGAGTACACCAAGATATCGTCGATAAACACGGTGATGAACAAGTCAAGATACGGCCTGAATGTACGGTTCATCAAATCCATGAATGCTGCTGGGGCGTTGGTGAGTCCGAACGACATCACCAAAAACTCGTAGTGGCCGTAGCGCGTGCGGAAAGCTGTCCTCGGTATATCCTCCTGTCGAACTCGCAGCTGATGGTATCCTGATCGCAAGTCGATCCTTGAAAAATACCCCGCACCCTGAAGCTGGTCGAACAAATCATCAATGCGCGGCAACGGATATCTGTTCCGAACGGTAACTTTGTTCAGCTGGCGGTAGTCGATACATAAGCGCAAACTTCCATCCTTCTTCTTGACAAACATGACCGGAGCACCCCACGGAGAAACACTCGGTCGAATAAGCCCCTTATCTAACAAATCCTGCAACTGATCCTTCCGCTCTCGAAGCTCTGCCGGGGCCATCCGATAAGGCGGTATAGAAATAGGCCCCGAGCCGGGAATCAAATCAATGCAGAACTCAACATCGCGCTCAGGCGGTAGCCCAGGTAGCTCATCAGGGAAAACATCAGGGAACTCACAAACAACCGGAACCCGGTCCAACGGAACCTCTGCAGCTCGAGTATCACAAATAAACGCTAAGAATCCCTGACATCCCTTCCGCAAGAGCTGACCAGCGCGAAGAGACGAAATTAAGCTGGGAAGGGTGACACTGCGGTCTCCCCGAACAACAAGGACAGGCTCTCCCGGAAAGCTAAATCTGACTGCCTTCTCACGGCAGTCCACCGAAGCATAACAAGTGGCTAGCCAATCCATGCCCAGAAGCACATCAAAGTCCAACATATCGAGGAGTATCAAATCAACTGATGAATCCCTCTCCCGGATACGAACGGAACACAAACGAAAAACAAAACGAGCGACAAACGACTCGCCTACCGGAGTAACAACAAAAAGCGGATGATCTAACGACGACGACTCACGGCCCAACATCGGTGCAAAGTGTGTAGAGACGTACGAATGTGTGGAACCTGGGTCGAATAATACCCGTGCGTCGAAAGAACAAACTGGCAAGGTACCTGTCACAACGTCATTGGATGCCTGCGCATCCTGCGGTGTCAAAGCAAAAACTCGGGCCAGTCCTCCACCGATAGCGGGCTGACCTCGACCTCGGCCTCTGCCTCCTCGTCCTCTCTGAACAGGACCGCCGCGTCCACGGCCTCTCGGTGCACCTAACTGGCATGGAGCATCGCCTGGGGTAGGAAGTAGGGCTCTCTGAGGAGGGGGTGGTGATGGTGGTAGGGTCATATGCGGAACTGTCGCTGCTCCCTGTCGTCTCACCGGACAGTCTCTGACAAGATGGTGCAAACTCCCGCACCCAAAACACCCTGGCGACGGCTGCTGCCCCTGGGGATAAGAACCATATAACTGTCCCCGCCCAAATCCTCTGCCAGGCCTATCTCTCGGAAAGAATCTGGCGCGCTGCCTCAGAGACGGTACATCGGTGCGCATCCTCTTCGGCCCAGAAACGGCCGAAGTCCGCGATATGCGTGCCTCCATCCGCAATGCCGTATCCATAGCCGCTGAATAAGTGTCGTAGTGCTGGGCGCCAATGGCAAGATATAGCTGGGCATCAAGTCCCTGTACGAACCTCTTCACCATCTTCTCCTCGGTATCCACCAAATACTGAGCATATCGGGATAACTGTGTAAACTGGATGTCATACTCAGACACCGTCATCCCAGGTGTCTTGACTAAGGCCTCGAAGCTACGAGCTCTGGCGTCACGAACGCTCTCTTGAAGGAAACGGGCTAGAAAGACCGCTGTAAACTCGACCTAAGTCATAGGCGGTAGACCTGCAGCTCGACCTCTCAAGACTGACTCCCACCATGTCTGCGCGAGACCCTCTAGTCGGAAACTCGCAAGCTCTACCCATCGATCATCCGAACATCTCAGCGAACGGCAGATCCTGGCTAAACTGTCAAGGAACGTCTGTGGGTCCTCCGCTGCCTCGGTGCCGGTGAATACTGGAGGTCTCAGCCTCATGAAATCCTGTAGAGAAACCGGAATGGCCACGGTGGTAGCAGTAGGATCAGGTATCATGGTCGTCTGTGATGTAGTAGGTACGTCATCCGGCCTCGGTGTACGACTGGCTGCAACTAGGGATCCTACCATCTGACGTAGCTCCTGCATGCCTCCCATCATCTGTCGCAACTCCTCCATACCAGTCTCGAGCCTATCCATACGGCCTGGGGAAGGTGGATCGGTTTGTCCCTGCGGCGTAGGCATACCACCCTGCTCAGTCCTAGTCTCGGATGAGCCAGCTCGAATCTCGTCTCTGGCGGCAGCCCTCTATGCCCTCGTAGCCTTCGGCGGCATAGTGGCTGTTACAGGAAAACGGATAGTAAGGAAAGTGCAATAGGATCATAGGATACACGGAATTGAAGAAGGAATTTTTCAAGCAAGTATATCCTAAAGTCACTTAGGCGGAGTACCGTATCGTAAGTATGCCGCGGACATACGCACGCTACGTTACCTTGCTTAAGTCACCTACTCCATCTACCAAGGGTCATCCTACACTCACAAAGGTAAAACCTATCGCTCTGATACCAACTTTGTCACGACCCGCAGGGTACGGAACGTGACTGGCACTTAAGTTTACGAAACGTCTAAAGACGTCCGTAAAATAAGTAAGCCAAAGCCCAGAAAACAAAACCAATTAAGCAAAAGAGTGAAGAAAACCCAAACATTTGAACGCAAGTTTATCAAATAAGTCATGTAAAACCCTTTTTAAAAACAATACCAATTTTTCCGAAAATTTCGGCAGAGTCTCCTTTGTAAATACCGGCCCCCAAAATGGGTACAACAAAAATATGCACGAATCCAACAAAATAGGGCATCCCCAAGCGGGAGCTAGCTCTTCGCCATAAGGCGGTCACAAATCCCACGCAATATAAATGACAACAAGCATAATAATCATAATGAAGCAAAAGAAAACATCATGTCGACTCAAGTGAGTTCGACCCCAAAATACAGCATAAAGTCCACAAACCTCACAGTCTCATCTCTAGGTCAATATACAATAAAACTGGTAGAAACAGTAGATGGAGTGTACTAGATACAAAGAATATACAAGATGGTACAAAAATAATAACATAATCCACCTATGAGCAAAATCTCGAGCTCAGACAAAAGAGGCAAAAGAACAAGTGCGCTCGCCGCTACTGAACTGACGGAGCGGACCTGCAAAAGACAGTGGCACAACGGGGGTGAGTTGCCAACTCGTGAGTAATAAATAACATCTACAAAGGCTATCGTATGCATGCACACAAGCATCCTAGCATCTAAAATACAGGTATGACGGGATGCACTAGCAGGTGTGTATACAACATCAGTGTACTAATATGTATGCAACATGAATATCTGAGGTCTCAATAGGTATATATAAGAAACATTTTTATCTCTTTTTGTTTTTGAAACTCTCTTAGAATGCCAGCATAATATCAATGAATCGACGAAAACCGGTGTCCAGCAACGACACCCAAAAGCTGTCTCAAATCTCATAAATGTATCTCTGGCCTCAGCCGTCCGGCTGACCCATCTCAAATATCAATATCTCATCATCTAGCGGCCACGGTCGGTATCCTCTGGATATCTGCCGTCCCAAACAGTCACCGGTAGGTAATCCGTCCCCTGCCAGGCTCAACGTCAACACCACATTCCTCTTGCCCCGGGGTACCTTACCGGGCCCACCATGTACCCGTGCCGGTTCCTCCACTCCTCGACACGGATTTCCAAAACCACAGCAAACTCATGGTGGACGACACTTACATCACTAGAAAACCACAATTTACATATTTTAAAAATATAATAAGTTTAGAAATTTGCGGTTTTCCCCCGAAATCCAGCAATATCATAAAATCTCAAGAAATCCTCATAAGTGCATATATCAATGATAATGAATGCGTATGATATCAATAATCAAGTTGCGATGTGTGATCAGTGGATTAAGCATGAACAATTAATATGATGAAGTACATGCACATGAATAGCAATTCTACGGTTTCATTTTAAGGAATTAAAGGCAATATCACAAGTTTAAGTATCAATTGGTAAAGGTTTAAATTTAAAGGTTATCTAGTGTGGTGGCATGGCAATTACCAGGGTGTGTGTGTAAGCATGAATAGTGCTCGTGCTGCATATAAAAACCCTGGCAATGGTGCAGGTGTCCTATAAAATGGTTTCGTATAGGTATGTCAATATAATGCATGGATGCAGCAAATAGTCAAATAAGTATTTCACCCCTAATTACTAACATCACTAAGGGTCTTGTAAGTTACTAAAACTATCGGGCGGCTTTCGCCATCCAACGATAGTCCCCCGTAGATGTTACATCTACTCACCGGAATCCCTGGCTAGCTGTGTCCAATCACCGCCTTTCCCTTTCGCGCCGCGTCTGACGTCTCCGCGACCGAACCTGGAATTTACATCAATACCAAACATAAGGTTACGTATCAAGAACGACGCAAAATCCCAACGAAACTACTAAAGTTTGCTAGCTAGGTACAACGTGCACAAAGTGCGCGGAACACACGCGAAAATCGCAAAAACTGCAAAAAAACGCCGATTTGGTCGCCCGGCAAAACTAAAACCCGACTACCTAAAAATCCGCACTCACGCATCCTAAAAGTCGTAGGACAAGCCATTACAATCATCAAGATATCAAAAATAATTCATCATATAATTTTATAACAAAACTAGTAAGCATTTGCATTCCAAAATCGGTGCAAAAATCGCCGATTTGCGACAAAACGACTACAACCTAGCATAATCACCCAAGTCACACCATTAGATAACCACTACACAAAATTTCAACATATTAACCATGCTCCAAAACCTACATTCCACAACCAACCCTTTCTTGATTTTTCTCAAAAGCAATTGCAAATCAAAATCCATACTAGAAAAACTTAACTAACACTAATTTCAAACCCAATTAGCAAGTTAACCTTCTAGATTAGGTTAGCAAAACAACTAGATAACAAATTAGGTTTAAACAACTAAATAATGGTTTCTAAACCCTAATCAACTCATTATCATGTTTCACTACCCATTTCCATACACTAACCCCTTTCTAGAAATTCCTAAAACAACAATTTACAACCAAATCACACTTCTAAAATTAACTAAATTAGCATAATTGAAGACTACATAAACAAGGTGACCATATAGATTAGTTAATTAACAACTAGATTAACTATAAAACAATCTAATTAACTATCATGGCTTCAAAACCCTAGTTTAATACAAACTATTCCTTTTTAAAAAAGATTAGAAATTAGCTAACTTTTAACACTAAACCATACAATTAAAGGAATTTAGCAAAAGAAAGTAACTTGATGGAATTTATACCTCAAGATCTATGGATCAAGCAAGTGATTTGCCTCTAAGGATGGCTTCCTAGCTCCAAGATTCAAGCAAGAATGGCTAAGGATAATGATAGCATAAGGATTTTGTTTGGATTTTTGAATTAATCATGGATTTTGATGTGTTTTCTTGAAGAAATTGAAGAAAAATGAAAAGAAAAGAGATGAAGAAGAGGGAGTGCAGGTTTCGGCCAGAATGAGGTATGGGGGAGGGTGTGGGAGTGTAGGAAAAGTCAAGAGTCAAGTCTCCAAAGTCAAATGCACCATACCTTATCAACTATAATTAAAATAAATCAATAAACCCTTAATTCAACTCAAGAAAGCAAACAAGGAAATGAGACCAGAAATTTCTGGACTTGCACAAGGTGGGGCTGTCCTAGGGCTGAGGAAAATGAGAGATGGGTTTTACAAAGGAAATTTTATGCAAAAAGGCCCCCTACAACTCAAAAATTGCAAGTTTTAGCTCAAAATTCAATAAATTCGTTTCATATCATAAAAATTTGTTAAAAATCAAAATAAATTACTAAAAATTTATGTTACCACTAGATTTTAATTATCATAATTTTAGAGATTAAAATTAGCCCGGAAAAATTTGTATTTATCGCTAATTTAATGTATTTTCTTACCGGCTTAAAATAATATTAAAAAATTGAAAAATTAGGGAAAATTTTTAAACGACCAGAATTTCATAATTAACTCATTAGCTACTAAAAAAAAGCAATTAACTATCCATTTTAGGTATAATTAGCCCTAAACTGCAAAATAACAAGAAAGACGGTTTTCGGAAAAATACCGAATTTTCACCGAATTTCAGGAAAACACCAAAACGAATTTTCAAGACGCTACATGTACGGTAAGTGTTACTGGTTGGATTCACAGGAGTGTGAGCGGGCTAGCTCGTCGATCTTCTGATCGCTCAATACCCGGATGGCCGTTACGTTTAGCAGACCGCTTGCGGCTTGTGGGTGCTTGATATGATCATCATCTGCTACCGGCGTATTGACGAGTCTTTAGAGTCCTACACAGAGGTTTCCTGGTTCAAGCAAAACGAAATAGGAGCGCATATGAGATATGTGCAGGACCGAGAATAATGCGTGTATGTGATACCGCATTTCATTCTCGCGATATATGTTTCGATTGGTTATATTCGATATGACCTAATTATCGAATCATTGATTCGATAAATCGATACATTGGATTCTAGTCGGTTATGTACGACATGACCGGATCATTGAATCAAATGTTGATTTAATGATTTAATGCATAATTATATATTTGATATATTGCATTGCATTAACTAGTATTGGTTCACTTTAAACGGATTTTTCTCACTTGATGCACATTGTATATGTGATATACTTTAGTGCACATTTTTGTATCATGTTTGATGATACTTGATCATTTAGTTAAGTGTATAGAATTAATCCATGGTTAATTTGATAATTAGGGTTTTTCATATTTATTTATTTATTTCTTTGTTTGTTTATTTATTTATTTGAAAAAGATAAAGATGAGAATGGTGGCTTTCTTTGTCATTAGTTGAAGCTTCATGAAGCTTTGACTTTTGCAACCATCCTTATCTTCATGCTTAACCCTAACCCATCCAAGTGACCATGGTTTATTCTCTACACTTAACCTAGGTTAGAACATGATAAGTATTTGATTTTGTTTATTCTTTTTCAAGAATACTTATCATATTCTATTTGCTTCTTCCTTCATCTTCAAGAGAGAAAACAAGATGCCATCAATGGCAACTTGAGCAAAAGTGAGTAAAATCCAATTTCAAAGAGAACCCACCTCCTATTTCTTCACCCTCTACCTCTTGCCAAGTTGTTTTGGGTGTTTACTTCACAAGTTTCATAAGTTTGTGAAGTCGGAGCTTGAACTTGCGATGCCTCGAGGTAGATCGTCTTTGACACAAAGCCGACGACCTAGCTTGCTCGTTTTCCCGATGAAGCCGACGATCGAGTCTAGGATTCGAGACGGACAGCGAGAGGACACCCACGTGAAGCTAAGCAAGTGAAAATCCGGATCTACAAAAGTTGTAGCTTCTCACTTCTAGTTAAAGTGTTAACTAAGTTTTCATTTCGCCTAAACATCTAGTCAAAGATCCGTTGTCTAGGGTTTCTCGGCACCAAATTTTTTAAATTGGCATGTTCGATGCCTTGTGAGACCACTATAGGGTGCCTAGGAACCTTTCAATAGGAAGATTTGCGTGTCGATGCTAGACACGAGTATTTATGATATTTGGGTGCCGATGTTGGGCACTCGTGATTCTTAGTGATGTACAGGATTTGAGGGCCGATGGGAGTGTCGGCGTCTGGGTTGTTGGGATTTGTGGTGCATTGATGGACACCGATTACATATTCCACGTTGACATTCCGTGTAGATGTTATACTTTCCATGCTTAGCATGCATTATTGTATCTCATCCTGTAGTTATATTACCTGATAGAGCACTTGCATGATTATTGCACATACTGCTTATCACACATTGATATCATCTGTTGGCATATGATAGAGTAGCGCAGTACGTGCATGCTCGCAATTACCTTTGTATGTTATCTCTATTCACGAATTGGCAACTCACCCCCGTTCTGCCACAGTGTTTGCAGGTTGCCCTTCAGAGTAGTCACGGCAGGCTGCGTTTTGCATCTTTTGACAGAGATACCCCCATAGTTAGTGGACTAGCTCTTTTGCTGATAGGTGGGTTTTGTGTGGTATCTGTTTATCTTTCAGTTATGTATATTGTTGTATCTAGTAGTCTCCATATACCATGTATGTATTTGACTTAGAGACAGTGTGAGGACGATGATGTATATTATTTGTATTCTGGTGTCGAGCTCGTTGTGAGCCGACTGTACTTGCAGTTTATTCTATCTGTGATGTTCCCACTTGTGGATCTTGATCTTCGCTACGGCGTCGTATATTGCTATCTTGGTGATTATCTACTTAAGAATTTTTGTCACTTTAATAAATACTTCCATTTAAAACTTAAACACTCTATACTTTTACTGGTTTGGTTTCTAGGTTTTCGGTTCACTTAGCTGCGTTAAGCCTGTAGACGTTACGTGGTTATGTGCCGGTCACGGGCCAAACTTTGGGTCGTGACAGAAGGTTTTGGTTAGTGGGGTTTTTAGGGTAGCTCTGTGGTTATTTGTTAGGATGTTTGGTATTGTTAGTTTATCAGTATGTGGAATCAGGGAGCAAATATCAGTCTTGGTGTTAAGATTCTTAGATACGACACGTATATATTGTACAATGAGTTCTGTTGATATGGCATGACCAGGGAAGGGATAGATCAGATTAACTTAAGATCTGTAACTCACTATATGATCATATAGCATGTTTAGTTTGTGCAGTATCATAAACTGGGATTTTGTGTTATCTAGTTCACTGTAAATGAATATGGAACTAATAGATATAATCACTAGAAAAGCTAGCAAAACCAAAAGTATAATGAACCCTAGAAGACTACACTTAAAACCTGAGCCCCAAACTCATCACAAAATCCGGCGACACATCCTTAAAATCCGGCGACGCCAGCCCTTTAGTGTCCTTTGGTGTTGGTTTTTCTTCTGTGGCCTATTTTGGGTATTTGATAAGTCCCGGTAATGTTTCGGTTATCTAAATATTAACACAGTAAAATCTGGGAACCTTTTAGAAATGGTTTTATCAAATTTCAGATATTTACGATACGAAGTTTTTGTAAGTCGATGTAGTACACCCCAGTACTTATGGGGAGGCGGAATTTACAAAAACTTATCAAGTTAAAACAACAAACATCGACTAACCGCATGAATCGAAGCTAAACCCTAAAAACCGTATTCTATGAGTTTCTTTTCACAAAAGAGATTAGGGATTATACCTAATGAACCGGTCCTTCTTCTTTATGTCCTCCTTGGTTCTCCTCGGCCTTCTCTAGGTAGTAGACGATCCACCCGAGAGCGAAACTCCAAGCTAAACCTCTAACTTGAGGTAACTAATCAACTTTGATTGCTAATCAAAGATGAGAGGATGATATAGAGTGTAGGTTATGGATTGTTTAGTCTAACTAATCCTTTGATCTCAACACATGAGGATTAAGGATTAGGGTTAGAAGATGAGAGCTTGAGGAGAGAGAATGTGTAATATGATAATGAGAGAAGAGAGAGAGTGTATCATAATATTATGAAGCATTCTTTTTATCAAATAATGAATAAAGGAAATGAATAAGCATGCTTCACAAAATATCTTGTGATGATTCATTAACATGAGTCATTAAGCAATAAATGTGCATTAATGAAGTGAATGAATCACCACTATGACTCACTCTCTTTCCAAAACAAACCTCCTTAGTCACATCTTCTAGAAGCTTCTCGAGTAATTACGAGAACGCCCCTCCGATCCGTAAAAATACGGAAAAACTTTAGACTGTAAAAATCCAATAACCGGATACCAGTAACTGGCTTAAACCAAAGCCGACTGGTAAAATCTGTCCGAAAGTCGTACGCGCGTAAACGCACGTATGCGTCCGAACCCTTTGTCGCAAAACCATGCAACCTCTATATCGTTTCGCCTGGAGTAGGAAACTCTCTGTGTGGGACTCTAGAGACTCGACTACTACGCTGGCAGTGGGTTTAACCACAGACCGCAAGCGGCACTAGCTGTACGTAACGGTCCCCAGGTAGTTGTCGATAAGAAGGCCGATGAGTAAACCCACCCGAACTCCTACTGAGTCTAATGTGACAATCTCCATACAGTCCGGTCCGTTCGTCCATGACTATCGCATATCGGGCCTAGGGGGGCGGCAAGCGTCAGTCCCCTAATAGCGGTATAAGTCGTGTCGGAGTGAAGCCCATTACACCCTGAGAAACTGCTGGAACCTACCAGCAAATCTTGCTTGCCCTGGCCAGGGACTTTGCGTAATGGCTCTCTGACACAGCACGATATCTACTCCCAATACCGGGAGGGACGAATCCTGTCTAACCGCCACTGCCTCCAAGTGCTCGGGACTGCACCCAACTACTACCTGTTTGCACGACTCCTTTGAGCCGTGGTAGGGTAGCAATCTAAGAACAGTGGGACACACTCGAGGCGAAGTAGCAGTGTCAAGTCTGCGGACTACGCTGTACTCATGTCACCTGGGAACTGTTTACTGACGACTGGTATCAAACCAACCAACAGTTCCCTGTGAGTCCTGTCCGGTGTACCCGTAACCTAACGAGCACCTGTATACTATCTCCAGTACGACGTACTGATGGCTGTGGGACAGACCATCTCCCCAACTGGGATGAGAAGCGTACACACTAGTCTACTCCGGAGTATCGATGCTCTGTCTCGATAATCCAACGACCAGGGACCTGAATAAGGATGTGCTTGTAGACTACCCAGCCCCCACTAGTGTGACTGCCATCACAACGCTGGTAGCCAAGCAAGATCCTATGAGCTCTATCAATACGTACACTCACATATTAAGATAGAAAAACCAAGTAGCATACTACCATGTTTAGCAAGACTGTTATATACATGTGAATATCCCAAGCTTCCATTAAGTAATATACAAGCTAGTATGATACAGTAATGGCCTTCTAGGGCATAAACACTAACAATCTCCCACTTGCACTAGGGCCATGTACTGGCATATCGCAGACCAATGATCTCGAGCAGCCTCTCGAACTGAATCTGAGGAAGGGCCTTCGTGAATGGATCAGCAATGTTCTCTTCTGAAGCAACTCTCCGAACCTCGATCTCCTGACGATCAATGATCTCCCTGATCAGGTGATACCGCCTCAAGATGTGTCTGGACTTCTGATGGGACCTTGGTTCCTTCGCTAAAGCTATAGCTCCGTTGTTGTCGCAATACAGAGGTATTGGATCAACTATGGTAGGAACCACCTGAAGTTCTGTTAGGAACTTCTTCATCCAGACTGCTTCTTTTGCGGCATCGCAAGCAGCTATATACTCCGCTTCCATCGTCGAGTCAGCAACGGTGTCCTGCTTGGAGCTCTTCCAGCACACCGCCCCTCCATTGAGGGTAAAGACATAACCCGACATGGACTTGGAATCGTCCTTATCACTCTGGAAGCCGGAATCAGCAAAGGCCTCCAACCTGAGGTCTTTTCCGCCGTAAACCAAGAACATCTCCTTAGTCCTCCTCAGGTACTTGAGAATGTTCTTTACTGCTATCCAGTGTTTCTCCCCTGGGTCTGACTGATACCGGCTTACCACGCTCAGTGCGTAAGCTACATCTGGTCTGGTACACAACATCGCATACATTATAGAGCCTACCGCAGAAGCGTAGGGTATAATAGACATGCGTTCCCTTTCCAAATCAGTCTTGGGAGACATCTCTTTGGAGAGGGTGATTCCGTGACAAGCCGGTAGATTACCGCGCTTTGAATCTTCCATACTGAATCTTTTCAGTACAGTGTCGATATACCTGGACTGCGAAAGTCCCAACATCCTCTTGGATCTATCACGATAGATCCGGATCCCCAGAATGTAAGAGGCATCACCCAGGTCTTTCATGGAGAACCTGTGTGACAAGAATCCTTTGACAGATTGTAGCATAGGAATGTCATTTCCTATCAATAGAATGTCATCCACGTACAAGACGAGGAATACGACACTTCTGGCCACAACTTTACTATATATGCACGGTTCATCTGGATTTTTGATAAAGTCATATTCTTTGACTGTCTCATCAAAACAGATGTTCCAACTCCGCGATGCCTGCTTTAGTCCATAAATGGACTTAAGCAGCTTGCATACTTTCCCGCTGCTCCCACTCTGATTGAAACCCTCTGGCTGATCCATATAGACGCTCTCTTCTAAATTTCCATTCAGAAAAGCCGTCTTTACGTCCATCTGCCAGATTTCATAATCATGGAAGGCAGCAATAGCAAGAAGGACCCGAATGGATTTGAGCATAGCCACTGGAGAAAAAGTTTCGTCATAGTCCAAACCAGGTCTTTGACGAAAACCCTTTGCAACAAGTCTAGCCTTATAGGTTTCCACCTGTCCATCTACACCAATCTTTTTCTTGAAGATCCATTTGCATCCTATGGGTTTTACCCCATCTGGAGCAAAGTCCAAAGTCCATACTTTGTTGGTGTACATGGACTCCATCTCGGTCCGCATTGCATCTAGCCATCGTACCGAGTCGCCGCTCTGGATGGCCTGCATGAAGTCAGTAGGTTCATCATCATCTATGATGCAATCCTCTCTATCCCCATCTATGAGAAAACCGTAGTATCTCTCAGGCGGACGAGACGGCCTACTACTCCTGCGGAGGGGTGCGGGAATGTTCTGTTCTTCTTGAACCTCTGGTTCTACCAAACTTTCAGTAGCAGTTTGTGGTTCTGGAATTTCTTCCAGTTCTATTTCGCTCCCACTCTTCTGATTTTCTAAAAATTCAGTTTCTAAGAAGGTGGCATGACGAGAAACAAAGACCTTTTGTTCCTCTGCGTAATAGAAATAATATCCCTTGGAGTTCTTTGGATATCCCACAAGCTTACACAGTACTGATCGTGCCTCGAGCTTGTCCACATGCTGCTTTTTTACAAAAGCTGGACACCCCCATGTCCTAAAATGTTTTAGACAGGGTTTCTTCCCACTCCACATCTGATATGGTGTGGTAGGCACAGTCTTGGTTGGAACCTGGTTCAAAAGATATGCTGCTGATTCTAGCGCATAACCCCAGAAAGATCGCGGTAACTCAGCATTACTCATCATGGATCGTACCATATCCAATAGGGTTCGATTCCGTCTCTCCGATACACCGTTGTGCTGTGGAGTGTATGGAGGAGTAAGCTGAGAGAGAATTCCTTTCTCTTTTAGGTAACCTAGGAACTCGGCACTTAAGTATTCTCCACCTCGATCAGATCTCAGTGTCTTAATACTTTTGCCTGTTTGGTTTTCCGCTTCACTCTTGAATTCCAGGAATTTCTCAAAGGCTTCTGATTTATGCTTCATTAAGAAAACATATCCATACCTAGAGAAATCATCTGTAAAAGTAATGAAGTAGGAATAACCACCTCTCGCATGTGTAGACATTGGACCACATACATCACTGTGTATGAGTCCTAAGAGCTCGCTCGCTCTTACTCCTTGTCCAGTGAATGGAGTCTTTGTCATCTTTCCTTTGAGACAAGATTGACAAGTGTCATAAGTTTGATATTCGAACGTGTCCAAATATCCTTCTCTATGCAACTTAGTCAACCTTCTCTCATTGATGTGACCCAGTCTACAATGCCATAAGAAAGCTTTATTTAAATCTGGAGACTTTCTTTTTAGTGTGTTCTGGACATTGAAAATTTGGAGTTGGTTTAACACATATATGCCGTTATTTAGAGTACCGGACCCAATCAAACCATGATTAAGGTGGATGTTGACAACATCTCTTACAAACGTGAAATCATAACCTTTATTTGATAACAAGGAAACTGATATGATATTACACGTTAAGCTGGGTACAAAATAACAGTTATGTAAAACCAAAATGTGTCCACTCGTCAATCCTAGGTGATAATCCCCGACGGACGCAGCTCCCACGCTAGCTCCGTTAGCAACCCTGAGGATCATATCACCTTCCTCCAGCACTCTACGGTTTCTCAGTGCCTGCAATGAATTGCAAATATGAGATCCTGACCCGGTATCCAATACCCAGGAAGTAGAGTTGATCGACAGACAATTCTCAATTACAAACACACCTGAAGTCGAAGCCACAGCCTGCTTCGGTTCCTGGTTCTTGGCGTTCCACGCCTTGCAATCCTTCTTCCAGTGCCCTTTCCTGTGACAATGGAAGCACTCATCCTGACCAACTATCGGTACTGCTTTCTTTTTCTTTCCCTTCCCTCCCACCTTACTAACACCTCCTCTAGGTCTGGGTGCGGCCTTCTTCTTCCTTCCTTTGGCCCTAGCCTTGGACCCGGAAGAAGATGAACCGCCAACAAACATAGCGGGTGTTTCCCTTGCCTTCTGCAAGGTGCCCTCCGCACTCCTTAACATGTTCAGGAGTTCCGCAAGTTCAACTTCTTTTCTTTGAAGATTGAAGTTGAGGATAAACTGGGCGTAGGTGGGAGGAAGGGACTGGAGAACAAGGTCTGTATAGAGCTCATTATCCAAAGTCGTCCCAAGGTCTGCGAGCTCTTCTATATAGCCAATCATCTGTAGGACATGTTCACCTACCGATGACCCGACAGCCAACCTCGCTCGAAACAATTTCTTAGAGGTCTCGTATCTTGCTATACGAGATTGCTCTCCATAAAGTTCCTTTGTATGGAGAAATATGCCATCTAGGGACATATCCTCGTGCCTCCTCTGATGTTCATTATTCATCGAGGCAAGCACGATGCACTTGGCTCTCGCGCAATCTAAATCCCAGGTTTTGCGGATTTCCTTATCCGCATTGCTGGATTTGGGACCAGGGACAGCAGGTGCCGTAGCGGTGAGGACGTACCCCAGTTTGTCATAGGTCAAAGCCATCTTGACATTCCGCAGCCAATCTTTATAGTTTGGCCCCGTCAGTATATTTTTCTCTAAAAGTAACTTAAGTCCAGTCATTTTCAGGGTCGCTGCAATTAGGAGAGAGAGAAGAAAACTCTTTAGCATGATGCTCTTGCAAGTTTAGAGTGGTTTTTAGTTTATCTAAACTGGATGGCTCCCACTGTTTCTCGAATCCTTCCTCAAACCATAAAAGAAGAATTAGCCAAGACTATTCTCACCGTACAATACTTGCTTAACCGTTCAGCCAGGCCGGTGTCGATACTTCGAGGGAGGTTTTCCAACGCTTTCGCGAAGTTCCTTAATTAAATAACCTCTTTTCTCTGGGGGCGTAACCCCGCTGACACTTTTCTGGACACCTACTAGGTTTATAGCATTGATCGTTAAGCGACGAATATCCTGATAAGTAGCATATACTCACAGTAGGATCGGGATCCAAATATCATCGTCTGATAATGCTGTAGGAATGCTACCAACATTCATCAAACTCAAAATGGTATGCATCTCTTTGCAAATTTCAGTTTCTTTAGAAATT
Source organism: Agapanthus africanus (assembly GCA_030015575.1). Taxonomy (NCBI): domain Eukaryota; kingdom Viridiplantae; phylum Streptophyta; class Magnoliopsida; order Asparagales; family Amaryllidaceae; genus Agapanthus; species Agapanthus africanus. The sequence continues at coordinate 264,995,729 of JASDDO010000016.1, read as the reverse complement.
CCCGATATAAGTTTTTGCCCCATGCTCTTATGACCTTGACTAAGGGCCAACAAATCATAAGTCACATGTCAAGTTCTGCCCATCATTATCCTGTTGATTTGAACCCATCCGTATACTCTTGACTAAGGGCCAACAAAGTAATACGACTGTCCCAAACCAACTCATCTATCTATGCAACAAATGAATACCCCAGCAGCTACCAATCACTATGTCTTGACTAAGGGCCAAACAAACATAGCTTGAATACTACTGACTATTCATAAGAAATGACGGAGGGCTACGACTGGTTTTGGCGAAACCGTGAACGTAGTGAACTTGATATAACCGAAGGAACCTGATAGCTTTTAAAAGGAGTGGTTAAATCTCCGCATTTAAAAATATCTGTTTTAAAAATAACCGAGTGGTTTCTTTTAAATTGTTCCAACGATGTAAACTTTGGTTTGTTTTACTTTGCATTACAGATAATGCGTCCCATCATTAACCTATCATTGCAGAAAACAACGAAAATATAACGTCCTCTTATGCCATCCGCATTCGCCACGGGGTCCCGTCATCACCCGTTAGGTTACTTAACTAACGACAGAGCGGGGGCTGGGCTAGCGCGGGTGTAAAACATAAGTGACGTCTAAATAGCTATAATAAATATAGATATTTAACATTCGTCTGACGCAATGATATTCATTCCAGAACACAGATAAACAATATTGGATTTGCAAGCAATCTGTATTTCTTTTGAGCCTGCAAGAAAAGACAGATTACACAGTTGTGATGAATAGCCGTTTACCCCACCCTCGACCCCTACGGGTACGGCAAACTACCCACCCGGCAGTCTGTGTACCCCACCTTGGGTCAGTCCTAGGAGCAAAAACAGTAAAATGAAATAATACAACGGTGGCTACGACCGCAACCTGGAAGTGCCCCGCAAAAATAATATTACAACAAATTACATTTACAACAAATGAATTAAACCATAACCCTTTGCTAACCCCGGCTATACACCACAACAGTCCAATACAGTTTATATGCACAAACAGATATAACCATTTCAGAAATGTGCAACCCCCTGCCAACCGACATACTAGCAGTTGGGGGAGGTTTACGAACACATCAAACAATCACAGATATAATCCAATACGCAAATACTGTATTTTTCGATCGAATAAACAACTTCAAAATTGCTCCAAAATCTGCTCTGTTAAACAGTAACCTGAGCAATAATTAAATATTCCAGAAAACCCCAAATCTCACAGGGGACCCACACAAGAAATACGAGTCCATGACTCGGCCAAAGCGCCGCGGATGCGCGGCAGATCCCACCGATCCGCCGCGCTTCCGCGGCCGAGTTGCCGATTCATGGGCTCGAATTTCTTGGGTGTTCTCCTGGACCCCTTTCTAGCTCTCTGAACACTCCAGAAAAATTTTAGGACTTCATTTTCACTTCGACAGAAACTTAACAGAACTAGGGTTTTCCGGGTTCGTTTTTTCGTTCGAAATTCGTACAAATTTGCGATTAAGTTATTTAGTGTTTAGCGAGGCTCTGATACCACTGTAAGTCGATGTAGTACACCCCAGTACTTATGGGGAGGCGGAATTTACAAAAACTTATCAAGTTAAAACAACAAACATCGACTAACCGCATGAATCGAAGCTAAACCCTAAAAACCGTATTCTATGAGTTTCTTTTCACAAAAGAGATTAGGGATTATACCTAATGAACCGGTCCTTCTTCTTTATGTCCTCCTTGGTTCTCCTCGGCCTTCTCTAGGTAGTAGACGATCCACCCGAGAGCGAAACTCCAAGCTAAACCTCTAACTTGAGGTAACTAATCAACTTTGATTGCTAATCAAAGATGAGAGGATGATATAGAGTGTAGGTTATGGATTGTTTAGTCTAACTAATCCTTTGATCTCAACACATGAGGATTAAGGATTAGGGTTAGAAGATGAGAGCTTGAGGAGAGAGAATGTGTAATATGATAATGAGAGAAGAGAGAGAGTGTATCATAATATTATGAAGCATTCTTTTTATCAAATAATGAATAAAGGAAATGAATAAGCATGCTTCACAAAATATCTTGTGATGATTCATTAACATGAGTCATTAAGCAATAAATGTGCATTAATGAAGTGAATGAATCACCACTATGACTCACTCTCTTTCCAAAACAAACCTCCTTAGTCACATCTTCTAGAAGCTTCTCGAGTAATTACGAGAACGCCCCTCCGATCCGTAAAAATACGGAAAAACTTTAGACTGTAAAAATCCAATAACCGGATACCAGTAACTGGCTTAAACCAAAGCCGACTGGTAAAATCTGTCCGAAAGTCGTACGCGCGTAAACGCACGTATGCGTCCGAACCCTTTGTCGCAAAACCATGCAACCTCTATATCGTTTCGCCTGGAGTAGGAAACTCTCTGTGTGGGACTCTAGAGACTCGACTACTACGCTGGCAGTGGGTTTAACCACAGACCGTAAGCGGCACTAGCTGTACGTAACGGTCCCCAGGTAGTTGTCGATAAGAAGGCCGATGAGTAAACCCACCCGAACTCCTACTGAGTCTAATGTGACAATCTCCATACAGTCCGGTCCGTTCGTCCATGACTATCGCATATCGGGCCTAGGGGGGCGGCAAGCGTCAGTCCCCTAATAGCGGTATAAGTCGTGTCGGAGTGAAGCCCATTACACCCTGAGAAACTGCTGGAACCTACCAGCAAATCTCGCTTGCCCTGGCCAGGGACTTTGCGTAATGGCTCTCTGACACAGCACGATATCTACTCCCAATACCGGGAGGGACGAATCCTGTCTAACCGCCACTGCCTCCAAGTGCTCGGGACTGCACCCAACTACTACCTGTTTGCACGACTCCTTTGAGCCGTGGTAGGGTAGCAATCTAAGAACAGTGGGACACACTCGAGGCGAAGTAGCAGTGTCAAGTCTGCGGACTACGCTGTACTCATGTCACCTGGGAACTGTTTACTGACGACTGGTATCAAACCAACCAACAGTTCCCTGTGAGTCCTGTCCGGTGTACCCGTAACCTAACGAGCACCTGTATACTATCTCCAGTACGACGTACTGATGGCTGTGGGACAGACCATCTCCCCAACTGGGATGAGAAGCGTACACACTAGTCTACTCCGGAGTATCGATGCTCTGTCTCGATAATCCAACGACCAGGGACCTGAATAAGGATGTGCTTGTAGACTACCCAGCCCCCACTAGTGTGACTGCCATCACAACGCTGGTAGCCAAGCAAGATCCTATGAGCTCTATCAATACGTACACTCACATATTAAGATAGAAAAACCAAGTAGCATACTACCATGTTTAGCAAGACTGTTATATACATGTGAATATCCCAAGCTTCCATTAAGTAATATACAAGCTAGTATGATACAGTAATGGCCTTCTAGGGCATAAACACTAACAGTTTTCGTATTTTGATGTTGCAGCTGAACCGTTAACGTTTATACGTTAACGACACAAGTATATTGTCGTTTTTGGGTTAAGTGTGCTGTAGGTTTTAACCTACGGGCGTTTAGCTTGTTGTTTTGGTTTTCGATATGATATTTAAATAAATGCAATTTTAATACAAATATAGGTACGATTTGAGAATTCCGAGACGGAGTTGGCAATATAGCAGCGTGGATTCAGCGAGCTTTTAAGTTGGTGAGTAGATTTACATCTACAGGGGAAGTCGGGTGGATGGCGTATAGCACCCCCGCAACCTTATAAATATTATTATGATCTCTGGTTAGCATAGTAGTTATTCAAGGTATTGCTATAATATCGCATCTTATATGTCCTTCATGTGCATAGAGTTCAATTATGGCTTAAATTGAGACATGTACGTAATGTTAGATCCGTACGACATGGATATGAGTTGATGAGTTTGTACAAGGGATCATGCCGTACTTGAGGTGATGCAGACATAGCGATATGATGAGATATATTACAAGGATTTATACGTATTGGAAATGATGAAAATTGTATGTTGAATAACGGCCAATTTATCCTTTGACTCGTAGCGTTTGGTATATACTGTTTTAGGATGTAATACTTGTGTGAGCTATATTCTTTTAAAAACTACAATTCGTTTGGATGCGTGCCAGTTTCTAAAACAGATATCTATTTTAAATCTAGGGCAGCTTCCTTATTTCAAACATAACGTTTCGATCAATTCTAAAGAAAATGGTATAACTTATAGCAAGTAATTACAATAGTTACGTTTAGATTACTTTACATGTTTGCATTATATTATCCATATTATACGTTTCTGCGTTACGCACACTCTGATAGAACACTGCACAAATACCAATGAGTACTTTGATGCACAACCACGTGAATATATGTTACACTACACCTTATTGGTACTGCCATGTCACTGTAGAACCATGCCGTTATATATGTGTTAAAATAAATAGGTTGTTATACCATAGCACACTTGCACAAATACTAATGATTGCCATGTTGCATGAGCATAGACGCATATGCTACACCACACATCATTAGTAGTACCATGTCACAGTCGAATTGAAATCTATGCATATGTGATATAATTACGTAGTCTTCTTTATTCCTGTTGTAAATTACGAATATTAGTACTATAGATGCTGTATTTGATTCTTATGGATTTTCTGGATATTTTACTCCAGATGATATATATCGGTGGAATGGGACACTGTTGTATATGTATATATATAATATATCATCAATACAATCTATGCAAGTTTCTTATTCCTCACTTGATATTTTTATATGATGAGAAAACGTCCACCATGAGATTTGGGTTTTTCTGTTTTTGATATCCGAACCGAGTTGGGGGTCATACGGTTTCGGATTTGTATACTATCCAGACTGAGTTGGTGGACATACAGTTGGATACATGTTGGACCCGGTCGGGGCCGAGGGGCAGGATAGCCGTATTATAGGCGGGGAGCCTAACTAGGATACTCGATTCCGGAGATAGAAATGAGCACGGCAGATATCCAGGGGATACTGACCGGGGTTCGATTCGGCACGGTGGATATCCAGGGGATACTGTTCGTATCCAGGATATCTGTTGGCGATCATCTGTTGAGATGGTGTCGACGGTATCTGTATTTACGTGTCGATGATGTACACGAGAGATTTTTTATTTCGATGTTGATACTGGACATCTATATATATATTGATATGATCATTATTATGAGATACACAGTTAGATATTATTAGTGGATTCAACCAGGACTGATCCGGAGGACAATACCTGCATATAGTTGTACAGGCATTCATATACAAAAAGTAATTCCAACACGAAATTTAGACTCATGATTTTGACCCATATGACATGGAGATATTATATTTGGGATTGCATGAGAAATAGTATTGCACATATGCATATTATATAGTATAGTGGTAAAGATTATGATAGGACTATACTTATGACCTAGGTATCGTCATGCATTTCGATTTCTATCTTTATATATACTTTTATTCACTGAGTTGGCAACTCATCCCCGTTGTGCCACTGTTTTCTTGCAGGTTTTACGCTTGGATTATCAGTGACTTGGGCACACATTCTTTTCAGGGATTTATTGGTAAGTGGGTTATTATTGTATCATACTCACTCTTGATTATTCATATATATTCTTGTATCTAGTGGAAACTCCTTCAACTTAGAAATGATATATTATGGACATAGAAGCAAGACCTAGAGTTTATGTGTGGTGATGTCCCACTCTTTGGAGTCGATTTATGATTTAGATTGTTGGTTGCTCCATCGTTTGGATGTGGAGACTAGCTTCCTTTGGATGCTATTTTGTTATGTTGTATTAGTTTTTTATAAAAAATTAAAGGAGGTGATGTCAAGTTTCAAAACATCATAAAGGCTTTTCAACATACTTAGTTAAATTTAGATGTTATTAAATTGATTTTATCGGATGATTATTTAAACCTCACCTCCAATATTTTCAGAAGGGTTTAGATTCCGGGTTTCGGCTTACTTAAACCGAGTCGACGTCTTTAGATGTCACGTGATTTAAGTGCCGGTCACATGCCACATTTGGGTCGTGATAAAAGTTTTAGAAACTGGCGCTACCACAACCCCGAATATGGATCGACCATAAACCCTAATCTAGCAATCTACAAATGAGTTTAGGAATTTATACCGAATGATCCGTGTCCTTCGGTCTTTAACCTTTATCCCAAGCTTCTCGAGGCTTCCTTGATCATGTTTGATCTCCGGTCTCCCCCATCGAAGATGATCCACCTGAGAGTGTTTGCATCGAGCTCCAATCTCATATCCGAGGCAACTCGAGTACCTAGTTCGCCACACTAGATAGCCAAGATGAAGTAGAGAGTGTGTAGGATAGTTTGTCTCAAGACACCCTAGGTTGCTCAACACATGAGACAATTAGGGTGGAGGTAGAAAAAGCCATGAGAGGATGATAGTGTGAGGCTAAGGAAAAATAAAGTCAAAAAAATGGCTAAGTGTTATGAGTTATTTGTTGTGAGCATGGTAGCAACTAAAGAAAGCAACTCAAGAATAAATATCTCCATGTCTCACAACATATATCTCACACCAACAACAAAAACTCAATCATGCTACCATGAGTCACTACATGACTCACCACCATGAGTCACCAAGTAAGCATGCTTGAATTAATGCCAAAATAAAATCTCACCCTCTCCACCTCATTAAACATTTAACCCTAAATGTTTAATACAAAAAGAAGTGGCAACTTCTAGAAGCAATCTTGTAAAGAATTACAAGAATACCCTTCATCTGTATATACATACCCGCATCTGTATTCTGACAGAATACGCATACAATGAGACAAAAATAATCCAATAATATAATACTAGGATTCGGCTTAAACGAAAGCCCACTAGTATTATCCGTCGAATTATGATCCGTGCACAAGTGCACGTATATGATCGAACCCTAACGTAAAACCATACGGCCTCTACATCGTTTCGCCCGAAGCAGGGAAACCCTTTGTGTGGGACTCTAAAGACTCGTCTGTCACGATCCAAAATATTAGCTCGTGACCAGCACTTAAATCACGCAATGTCTAATGGCGTAACGTAATTCAAGTAAGCTGAAACCCAGAAATCTAAACCTTTTTAAGAAAATAAAGGAGGTGAAGTTTTGAAATAAAGGTATAATGAAATCAAGTTTTCTTAATGCATAGAAAAGGAACATAAAAATGCAAGTGGAATTTACTAGTTTGAAAACGTGTTTCGTCTTTTAAAAATTTAGACAGCATCTCATTTGTATATTTTGATCCAAAACCACAAATACATAACAAGAATAATGGCATCCCCAAGCGGGAGCTAGCTCTTTGCCAAACAGCGGATCACAACCACGCAAGACAGTATATGTAAGTATACGACGCCCAACGACGAAGTTCACCACAAAAAGATAAAGAAATAAGCAAGACATCAACCCCAAAAGAGAACAAAAACCCATCGCTCAAATCTCGCACTACAAGTCTTGCTAAGTCTCATTACTTATACAAATACTAGTTTTGGTTGATGGTGTTGACTAGATACAATATGAAATATAAATACAAGAGGGGGTACGATACAAATTTCCCACCTACCATAGCATAACACTCGAATGCAACTGTGTTCCAGCGAAGCCGCTACTGATCCGTGCGGTTAACCTGCAAGAACTGTGGCACAATAGGGGTGAGTTGCTAACTCGTGAATAGAAAAACATCTACAAGTAGAAATCGAATAAACAACGACTCCTAGATTAACTATATCATAAAGGTAATACTATGATATCTAGGGTGAGCGGGTCATCATATGTGCCAACATTGTAATCAATACCTATATGTATGCGGATGTAATCCAACAATATAGCCAATGTCTGTATGCATGTGGATCTCGTCGAACCATATAATCAATGTATGTATGCATGTGGATCTCGTCCAACCATATAATCAATGTATGTATGCATGTGGATCTCCTTCACGTGTTAACCAATGACACCACAATATCATGCATGTAAATATCATAAAAGTATATGCATGAAAGTATGAGGATATAAATCAACGTGTGCCCCTCGCAACACCTTAAATCATGGAACTTGAGTGTCCAGTATCGACACTCGAAACATCATGAAAACCCGTGTCCAGCATCGACACGTAAATACTCATATCTCAGGCACCGTATCCTCAAATCGTCCCTTAAATACCTCGTCTCAGGTGCCGCCTACTCTGGCCGGCCCTCATATCCATCTCATGACTCCGGTCGGTATCCTCCGGATAACCGACGGGTCCAAATACTATCACCGGTAGGTAGTGCTCCCCTGCCAGGCTCACCGTCTAACAATACGAGTCTTCTTGCCCCGGGTACCTCACCAGGTCCACCATGTACTCGTAGACGGTGCCTACCGCTCCTCGAATCGGGTTTCACATGCCACTCTCAGAACCGATAAAATACATGGTGGGCGCACTGAAATATCATATCAAAAGAAACCAGGTTTTTAAAATAATACATACTCTCTTTTGAAATAACCACGGTTCTCTAGAAATCTCATGAAAACAACATATCTCAATGCGTATAATCATAAAGCATGATGTATGCGATATATAACAGAAATGTAAGCATATCTGTATATCATGCAATATGGAACAGTGATATGACATATTAAGGGAAAACCGCTCTTTTAATTGATTCCAGTTTTTAAAATATAACATGCGGTCCCCAATTCTCCAAAATCAAAGCCAGCATCATCTATGTATGTACAAATGTGTATGTACGTAGGCATAGATGCACAAGATATGTATGTGCGCCAATATGGAAGTACAAGTGGGTATATACGCAAGTATGAGTGTACAATATGTATGTATGCCATTATGGATGTACAAGCGGGTATATACGCAAGTATGAGTGTACAATATGTATGTGCGCCAATATAGATGTACAAGTGGGTATATACGCAAGTATGGGTGTACAATAGGTATATGCTCCAATATGGATGTACAAGTGGGTATATACGTAAGTATGGGTGTACAATTGTATGTGCTCCAATATGGATGTACAAGTGGGTATATACGCAAGTATGGGTGTACAATAGGTATGTGCGCCAATATGGATGTACAAGTGGGTATATACGCAAGTATGGGTGTACAATATGTATGTGCGCCAGTATGGATGCAGCAATCCAACAGTGTAGAGACATGGCAATTATCGATGATGAATTGTGTGAGCCGGAAAATCTGTGTAAGTGTAACATACGAATCATCGATAATGGTGCAGGTGTACTAGCACAAGTATAAGTAATGCAATGCGAATAACATGAATGCAGCATAAGGTAAATCATATGCAAATGCTAACGGGTATACGTAACTAATATGATCGAGTCGGTGAATCTATCAATTGGCATCTTGTTGGATGTAGTGCCCTCAAAGTCAATTATTGGATCGCAAGTTCGTGATTGCAATGATTGAGGGAGGACCTATACCAGTAGGACAATCTTACTCAAGATGATCGTATGCTATCTGGTTTACCTTTATCAGTCGTGTACAGCTTTAGGTGATATTACTGTTCACTATTACACGTTGATAGAGCCCTTAGGATCCTGCTTGACTACCAACAGTATGATGGAGATCATATACGTGAGAGTTGGGTAGTCTATAAGCACATCCTTAAAAGTGGTCCCTCGTCGTGGGAGTTTCGAGACAGGGCATCGATACTCCGGAGTAGACTAGTGTATACAGTGGCCGGTCTCACAAGCCATTGGTGTCAGTTGGATCACCTAAGATGTATACAAGTGCTCATTGGGTTATGAGTGCACCGGACATGACTCGCCGGGAACCTGCTAGTTGGTATTATACCTAACGTTAGATAGCAGTTCCCTGGTGACATGTGTACAGGTTAGTTCATCGACCTGAGGCCGTCATTTGTCTCGTGTGAGTTCCCACTGTGCTTAGATTACTACCCTACAACGGCTCAAGGAGTCGTGCAAACAGGTTTTAGTTGGGTACAGTCCCTAGCCACATAAAGGCAGTGAGCGGATCGGTAGGGGATTCGTCTCTCCCGGTATTGGGGGTGAGATCGCACTGTGTCTAGGAGAGCCATTACACCAAGTCTTTGGCCAAGGCAGGTGAGAATTACTGGTAGGTATTCCAGTAGTTTCTCAGGGTGTTCAGGGCTACCCTCCGACACGATTTATACCGCTTGTGGGGGCCTGACGTTACCAGCCCCCTAGGCCAGATATGCGATGCTCATAGACGAACGGACCGGACTGTACGAATATTGTCACTGATAGGCTCAGTAGGGTTCCGGGATGAGTTCGCTCATCGGCTTCCCTTTCGGTCAGTACATGGACAGCCGTTACGCACAGCTTGTGCCGCTGACGTGCTTGTGGTTAAACCCACTGCCAGGGTATTGACGAGTCTTTAGAGCCCCCCACAGATTGTTTCCCAAGTTCGGGCGAAACGTTGTAGAGGCCGTATGGTTTTATGGCAGGGTTCGAACATGCACGTGCACTTGTACACGTGTCATGGTTCGGACAGATAATACTGGTGGGCTTTGGTTTAAGCCGGATCCAAGTATTTTATTGAGTCGGAATATTTTTATTCTCATCGTATTCGTATTCGGTCGGAATACGGATACATGTATGTATTTACAGGTGAGGGGTATTCTCGTAATCCGTTACGAGATTACTTTAGAAGATGCATTTCTTTTTGGATTAATCATTTTCGTTTAAATGATTAATTGTTTTGGAATGTGTGACTCATTGTTATGACTCATTGATTCTAGCATGTTCACTAATGACTCATGGTAATGAGTCATCTAGTGAGTCATGATAGAATTAATGGAGTTTGTTTTGGGTGTAGATATTATTAGGGTTTGTGGAGATATTTTGGAAATATTTTTTCGTTGATATTTCATCACAAAATCTCATATATATCACACACAAAATTTTGGACAGCCATCACAAGTTTTGTGCTTGGTTTTCTTTTGCTTACTTGATTTATCTTGAGCTCACACTCTTCATATCTTAGCATCTTCTTCAACCTCCACTCTTACCCTCTCATATATTTAGAACCAAAGAGTGTATTGAGACAAAGTATTCCACTCATTCTCTACTTCATCTTGGACATGTCGGTTAGTATACTTCATGTCCAAGTTGCCTCGGTATAGAGGCGGGAGCCCGTATAAAGACTCGTTGACGTGGTGCCACCTCGACGAGAAGACAGGAGACCGGAGATGCCGCGAGGAGCATAGGATGATGGCTAAAGATCGAAGGACACGGATCGATCGGTATAGCCATTCTATCATCTTAGTAGTTAGCTAGTTTAGCGTTAATGGAAAGATCCAGGTTATAGTATGCGATAGCGCCAGTTGTAAAAGTTTTTGTTCCGCGTTTGGCCTCAGATTGACGGCCGGGGTGCTACCGTAGACTTACATGGTATCAGAGTCACGCCATTAACCTTTATTAGCTTGTTCTAACATATTTAAAGGATCGATCGAACGAAATTTCCAAAACCGCATTTTCAATGTTAAAGTTTCTGTCGAATTTTTAAACTGGTCAAAAAATTATTTTGGGTATGTTAGAAAATCGTGCAAGCTTTTCTAAGACTCTGGAAGAAAAATGGTCGACTGAACCTTCAAGACCGCCGCGGAACCGCCGCACAAGCCTTGTATTGGCCGCGGTTCCGCCGCTGTTTTGGGGCTTAAGTTCCCCATTTTTCTTCTGGGTGTCTTTCATGTGGAATTGTGGTTTCTGGAATACTTTGTTTGGGCCTAGATTTTGTTTGAGTACTGGAGTTGTACTTGGGGCCCACTTCGGGAAGTTTTGTCGATCGGAATTTTAAATTTGTTAGTTTACAGTACTTAAATTATATCTCCGACCGTGAATGTCATTCGAGCGGTAAATCGTGTCAAATTGCTATAGCTCTTTTAGACGGGTTTGCGAACGTGACATTCGCGTTGATGTTCTGTGTTGTGCTGTGATGTTGCGGATTTGTTGTGGTGGATAGCTGTGTGCAATGTTAGTGCAGTTTGGATTTATTTGTACATTTGATATTGCGGGGCGAGCGTCCAACATGTGGACTGCCGTCACTGCTTGTTTGTATATTATTCTTTTGGGGCACGACCAGGTTGAGGTCGATGTACCCGTTTTACATATTTTCATTTCTGTACTAGGTTTACCCCGCGACGGAGTTCACAGATTGTAAGTCGACGTTGTACACCCCACGAGTTGCGAGGAGGCGGAAATATGAAAAACAATCTTTTGCTTTAAACTAACATCGACTAACCGAAAGGATCTTTGCTAAACTATAACAAACACTATCATAGGAGTAGTTAGCTACTGTGAAAGAAGATTATACCTAATGAACCATGTCCTTCTTCTTCTTGTTAACCACCTCCTCATCGGCCTCCTCTTTGTAACAGACGATCCACCCAAAAGCTACTACTCTAAGCTTTGCCTCTACCTTGAGGAAACTAGGTTACTCAAATTGCTAATCAATGTCACCTAGGTAATATAGAGTGTGATTAGGGATTAACAAGTCTTACTAATCCTTGATCTCAACACATGAGAGGTTAGGATTAGGATTTGAAGAGAGAGAGCTTGAGGAGAGAGAAGGCGAGAGTGAGAATGAAATGAAATAATGATTCATTTTGAATATATGAAGCATGATGATTTATTAAATGAATAAATCAAATGATTTATCAACCATGCTTCATTCATTCACCTTGTGTGATTCATCTCATGAGTCATTAGCCATTAAATGCATCATTAACTCTATGGAAGAATCACACAAATGAGTCACAAAATCAATAAATGCAAATGCCACCTTAACCCCCAAGTCATCATCCTTCTAGAAGCTTCTCGCCAAATTACGAGAATGCCCCTCCAATCCGTGAAAACACGGAAAAACTTTAGACTGTAAAAATCCAATAATCTGATACTAGAATCTGGCTTAAACCAAATCCGGCTAGTAAAAACTGTCCAAACATCGTACGTGCGTAAAAACACGTATGCGTCCGAACCCTTGTCGTAAAACCATACGACCTCTATATCGTTTCGCCCGGAGTAGGGAAACTCTCTGTGTGGGACTCTAAAGACTCGACTACTACGCTGGCAGTGGGTTTAACCACAGACCGCAAGCGGCACTAGCTGTACGTAACGGTCCCCAGGTAGATGTCGATAAGAAGGCCGATGAGGAAACCCATCCGAACTCCTACTGAGCCTGATGTGACAATCTCCGTACAGTCCGGTCTGTTCGTCTAGGACTATCGCATATCGGGCCTAGGGGGCGGCAAGCGTCAGTCCCCTAAAAGCGGTATAAGTCATGTCGGAGCGAAGCCCATTACACCTTGAGAAACTACTGGAAAACCTACCAGTAAATCTCGCTTTCCCTGGCCAGGGACTTTACGTAATGGCTCTCTGACACAGCGCGATATCAACTCCCAATACCGGGAGAGACGAATCATGTCTAACCGCCACTGCCTCCTAGTGCTCCGGACTGCACCCAACTGCTACCTGTTTGGACGACTCCTTTGAGCCGTGGTACGGTAGCAATCTAAGAACAGTGGGACACACTCGAGGCGAAGCAGCAGTGTCTAGTTTGCGGACTATACTGTACTCATGTCACCTGGGAACTATTAACCGACGACGGGTATAATACCAACCAACAGTTCCCCATGAGTCCTGTCCGGTGTACCCGTAACCCAACGAGCACCTGTATAATATCTCCAGTACGACGTAATGATGGCTGTGGGTTAAACCATCTCCCCAACTGGGATGAAAAGCGTACACACTAGTCTACTCCGGACTATCGATACCCTGTCTCGATAATCCTACGACTAGGGACCTGAAAAAGGATGTGCTTGTAGACTACCCAGCCCTCACTAGTGTGACTGCCATCACAACGCTGGTAGTCAAGCAAGATCCTAAGGGCTCTATCAATACGTACACACATATTAAGATAGATATAACCAAGTAACATACTACCATGTTTAGCAAGACTGTTAATATAACTATGAATATCCCAAGCTTCCATTAAGTAATATACAAGCTAGTATGATACAATAATGGCCCCTAGGGCATATACACTAACAATCTCCCACTTGCACTAGGGCCATATACTGGTGTATCGAAGACCGATCATCTCGAGTAGCCTCTCGAACTGAATCTGAGGTAAGGCCTTTTTGAATGGATGAACAATGTTCTCCTCTGTAGCAACTCTCCGGACCTAGATCTCCCGGCGATCTATGATCTCCCTGATCAGGTGATACCGCCTTAAGATGTGTCTGGACTTCTGATGGGACCTGGGTTCATTCGCTAAAGCTATAACTTCGTTGTTGTCGCAATACAGCGGTATTGGGTCAACAATGGTAAGAACCACCTGAAGTTCTATTAGGAACTTCTTCATCCAGACCGCTTCTTTTGCGGCATCACAAGCATCAATATACTCCGCTTCCATCGTCGAGTCAGCAATGGTGTCCTGCTTGGAACTCTTCCAGCACACCGCCCTTCCATTGAGGGTAAAGACATAACCTGACATGGACTTAGCGTCATCCTTGTCACTCTGGAAGCCGGAATCAGCAAAGGCCTCGAGCTTGAGGTCTTTTCCGCCATAAACCAAGAACATCTCCTTAGTCCTTCTCTGGTACTTGAGAATGTTCTTCACTGCTATCCAGTGCTTCTTCCCTGGGTCTGACTGATACCTGCTTACCACGCTCAGTGCGTAAGCTACATCTAGTCTGGTGCACAACATCGCATATATTATAGAGCCTACCGCAGAAGCGTAGGGTATAATAGACATGCGATCCCTTTCCAAATCAGTCTTGGGAGACATCTCTTTGGATAGGGTGATTCCATGACAAGCCGGTAGATTACCGCGCTTAGAATCTTCCATACTGAATCTTTTCAGTATAATGTTGATATACCTGGACTGCGAAAGTCCCAACATCCTCTTGGATCTATCACGATAGATCCGGAACTCCAGAATGTAAGAGGCATCACCCAGGTCTTTTCTGGAGAACCTGAGTGACAAGAATCCTTTGATAGATTGTAGCATAGGAATGTCATTTCCTATCAATAAAATGTCATCCACGTACAAGACGAGGAATACAACAGTTCGTGCTACAATTTTACTATATATACATGATTCATCTGGATTTTTGATAAAGTCATATTCTTTGACCATTTCATTAAAACAGATGTTCTAACTCCGCGATGCCTGCTTTAGTCCATAAATGGACTTAAGCAACTTGCACACTTTCCCGCTGCTCCCACTCTGATTGAAGCCTTTTGGCTGATCCATATAGACGCAATCTTCAAA
The DNA here is from genome assembly GCA_030015575.1 of Agapanthus africanus. Lineage (NCBI taxonomy): Eukaryota > Viridiplantae > Streptophyta > Magnoliopsida > Asparagales > Amaryllidaceae > Agapanthus > Agapanthus africanus. The sequence continues at coordinate 264,980,435 of JASDDO010000016.1, read as the reverse complement.
ATTACCATTTAGAAAAGCCGTCTTTACGTCCATCTGCCATATCTCATAATCATGGAAGGCGGAAATAGCAAGAAGGACTCGAATGGATTTGAGCATAGCCACTGGAGAAAAGTCTCGTCATAGTCCAAACCAGGTCTTTGACGAAAACCCTTTGCAACAAGTCTATCCTTATAGGTTTCCACCTGTCCATCTACACCAATCTTTTTCTTGAAGATCCATTTGCATCCTATGGGTTTTACCCCATCTGGAGCAATATCCAAAGTCCATACCGTGTTGGTGTACATGGACTCCATCTCGGTCCGCATTGCATCCAGCCATCGTACCGAGTCACCGCTCTGGATGGCCTACTGGAAGCTAGTAGGTTCATCATCATCAATGCCGCAATCCTCTCTATCCCCATCTGTGAGAAAACCGTAGTATCTCTCAGGCGGATGAGACGACCTACTACTCCTGCGGAGGGGTGCGGGAATGTCCTGTTCTTCTTAAACTACTGGTGTAGTAGTTTGTGGTTCTGGAATTTCTTCCAGTTCTATTTCGCTCCCACTTGGTTCCTTTTCTATAAACTGCTGTTCTAGAAAATGGCATTACGAGAAACAAAAACCTTTTGTTCCTCTGCGTAATAGAAATAATACCCCTTGAAGTTCTTTGGATATCCCACAAACTTACACTGTACAGATCGTTCCTCGAGTTTGTCCGCGTGCTGCTTTTTAACAAAAGCTGGACATTCCCATATCTTCAGATACTGAAGATAGAGTTTCTTCCCACTCCACATATGATATGGCGTGGTAGGCACAGTCTTGGTAGGAGCCTTGTTCAAAAGATATGCCGCTGATTCTAGCGCATAACCCTAGAAAGATCGCGGTAACTCAGCATTACTCATCATGGAACGCACCATATCCGATAGTGTTCGATTCCGTCTCTCCGATACACCGTTATGCTGTGGAGTGTATGAAAGAGTAAGCTGAGAGAGAATTCCTTTCTCTTTTAGGTAACCTAGGAACTCGGCACTTAAGTATTCACCAACTCGATCAGATCTTAATGTCTTGATACTTTTGCCGGTTTGGTTTCCTACTTCATTCTTATACTCTTGGAATTTCTCAAAAGCCTCGGATTTATTTTTCATCAAGAAAATGAATCCGTACCTAGAGTAATCATCCGTAAAAGTAATGAAATAGGAAAAACCACCTCTTGCATCTGTAGACATTGGACCATATACATCGCTGTGTATGAGTCCTAAGAGCTCGCTCACTCTTACTCCATGTCCAGTGAATGGAGTCTTTGTCATCTTTCCTTTGAGACATGATTGACAAGTGGCATAAGTTTGATATTCGAATGAATCCAAATATCCTTCTCTATGTATCTTAGTTAACCTTGTCTCATTGATGTGACCCAGTCTACAATGCCATAAGAAAGCCTTGTTTAAATCTGGAGACTTTATTTTTGGACATTGAAAATCTGTAACTGGTTTAAGACATATATACCGTTATCTAGTGTACCAGACCCAATCAAACCATGATTAAGGTGGATGTTAACAACATCGCTTACAAACGTGAAATCATAACCTTCTTTTAATAACAACGAAGCCGATATGATATTACACGTTAATCTGGGTACACAAAAACAGTTATGCAAAACCAAAATATGTCCACTCGTCAATCCTAGGTGATAATCCCCTATGGACACAGCTCCCACGCTAGTTCCATTAGCAACCTTCAGGGTCATATCACCAACTTTCAGCACTCTACGGTTTCTCAGTGCCTGCAATGAATTGCATATATGAGATCCTCATCCGGTATCCAATACCCAGGAAGTAGAGTTGATTGACAGACAATTCTCAATTACAAACACACCTGAAGTCAAAGCCACAACTTGCTTCGGTTCCTGGTTCTTGGCGTTCCAAACCTTGCAATCTTTCTTCCAGTGCCCTTTCCTTTGACAGTGGAAGCACTCATCCATTGCCACTACTGGCACCGCAATCTTTTTCTTTCCCTTCACTCCCACCTTACTAACACCTCCTCTAGGTTTGGTGGTGGCCTTATTCTTCCTTCCTTTGACCCTAGCCTTGGACCCGGAAGAAGAAGCACCGCGAACAAACATAGCGGGTGTATCCCTTGCCTTCTGCAAGGTGCCCTATGCACTCCTCAACATGTTAAGCAGTTCTGGAAGTTCAACTTCTTTTCTTTGAATGTTGAAATTCAGAATAAACTGGGCGTAGGTGGAAGGAAGGGACTGGAGAATCAAGTCTTTATAGAGATCGTTCTCCAAAGTCATCCCAAGGTCTGCGAGCTCTTCTATATAGCTAATCATCTTTAGGACATGTTCTCCTACCAATGATCCGACGGTCAATCTCGCCTGAAACAAGTTCTTTGAGGTCTCGTATCTTGCTATACGAGATTGCTCTCCATAAAGTTCCTTTGTATGGAGAAATATGGCATCAAGATCCATATCCTCATGCATCCTCTGATGTTCATTATTCATCGAGGCAAGTACGATGCACTTGGCCCTCGCGCAATCTAACTCCCAGGTTTTGCGGATTTCCTTATCCGCATTACTGGATTTGGGACCAGGGACAGCTGGTGCCTTAGCGGTAAGGACATAAACTAATTTGTCATAGGTCAAAGCCATCTTGATATTCCGCAGCCAATCTTTATGGTTTGGCCCTGCCAATATATTTTTCTATAATAGTAACTTAAGGCCAGTCATGTTTTGGGTCGCTGCAATGAGAGAGAGAGGGAACACTTTAGCATGAAGCTCTTGCAAGTTTAGAGTGTTTTTAGTTTATCTAAACTGGATGGCTCCCACTGTTTCTCGAATCCTTCCTCAAACCAAAAAGGAAGAACTAGTCAGGACTATTCTCACTGTACAATACTTGCTTAACCGTTCAGCCAGGCCGGTGTCGGTACTTCGAGGGAGTTTTTCCAACGCTTTCGCGAAGTTCGTTAATTAAATAACCTCTTTTGTCTGGGGGCGTAACCCCACTGACACCTTTCTCGGCACCTACTTGGTTTATAGCGTTGATCGTTAAGTGACGAATCTCCTGATGAGTAGCATATACTCACAGTAGGATCGGGATCCAAATATCATCGTGTGATAATGTTGAAGGAATCCTACCAACATTCATCAAACTCCAAATGGTATGCATCTCTTTGCAAATTTCAATTTCTTTAGAAATTCCCGATATAAATTTCTGCCCCATACTCTTATGACCTTGGCGTTGGTCAAAATGTCATAAGTCATATGTCAAGTTCTACCCATCATTATCTTGTTAATTTGAACCCATCCGTACATACCCCTGACGTTGGTCAAATGATAATACGACTGTCCCAAACTAACTCATCTATCTATGCAACAAATGAATACCCAGCAGCTACCAAACACTATGCCTTGGCGTTGGTCAAAATACATAGCTTGAATACTACTGAATACCCAAATGAAATGACGGAGGGCTACGAATGGTTTTGGCGAAACCGTGAACGTAGTGAACTTGATATGACTGAAGGAACCTGATAGTTTTTAAAAGAAGTGGTTAAAGCTCCACAATTAAAAAATATCTTCTGTTTTAAAAATAACCGAGTGGTTTCTTTTAAACTGTTCCAACGATTCAACTTTGGTTTATTTTCTTTGCATTAAAATAATGCGTCCCATCAATTAACCTATCATTATAGAAAACAACGAAAATACAATGTCCACTTATGCCATCCGCATTTGCCACTAGGTCCCGTCATCGCCCGTTAGGTTACTTAACTAACGACAGAGCGGGGGCTGGGCTAACGCGGGTGTAAAACATAAGTGATGTCTAAATAGCTATAATATATAGATATTGTTCATTCGTCAGACGCAATAATAGGCATTCCAGATCACAGATGAACATTATTTGATATACAAGCAATCCGTGTTTCCTTTGAGCCTGCAGCCAAAGACGGATTACACAGTTGTGATGAATAGCCATTACCCCACCCTAGACCCCTACGGGTACGGCAATGTCACGACCCGATAGTTTGGCCCATGACCAGCACTCAACCACGTAACGTCTACAGGCGTAACGCGACTAAGTAAGCCGAAACCCAGACATCAAACCATTAAATATAGAGTGTTTAAGACATTTTTTTGTAAAAACAGTTGTAAATGTTTAGAAAACTTTAATTAATTTAGTAGAAATCCTTTATAAGTTCAAGTGTTATTTAATAGTTTGGCAACATTTCCTTTATAAAAATTTGTCCCGAAAAGCGGGTAAAAGACAAGATGTAAGTAAAATGACATGTGGAATAAATAGAGCATCACAATGATAAGGTACGACTGAGTAAAAAAAAGAAATGAAAACAACAAGAAATATAGAACTGTAAAAATAAGTCGGCTCACAACAAGCTCGACACCATGATACAAAAAAACATACATCGTCCTCACAACTGTTTCTAAGTCAATACATAAAGGTAGATGGAGAATACTAGATACATGAATATACAACTGAAAGGTAAACAGATACCGTACAAAACCCACCTAATAGCAAAAGGGTTAACACGCCTCAGTAATGTTATCTGTGTCAAAAGATGCGGTAAACAGCCAGCCGCGACTACTCCAAAGGGCAACCTTCAAGCACTGTGGCACAACGGGGGTGAGTTTCCAACTCGTGAATAGAAGATAATATATAAAGGTAATCGCGAGTATGCACGTGCTGCGATACTCTAACTTATGCCAACAGATAAACATCTATATAATGAACTGGGTGCTCAATATCATGCAACGAGTACGATCTAATAGTCTCACCATATGATGTTCAAGGTATACAATAATCATGTCAAATGATGAAATCTAACAATCCTATATAGCATGAGCTGGGTATTCAATGATCGTGAAAGCATGTGTACTATATCAAGTACAATAGATACATGATGGGATGTCAAATACTAAATGCTGAGCATGGGAATAATAATATCTACACGGAGTATCACGTGGTAAAATAGTCGGTGTCTAACAATACACCCAAATCCCAGTAAAAATTCAGGCACCGTCATCCACATTGGCCCTCAAATCCTGCGAACCTCATAAGATCGGGAGTGCCCATCATCGGCACTCAAAATATCGTGAAATCAGCCGTGTCCAGCATTGACACGCAAATCCTCCAATATGGGGCTTCCGTCCATCGGATCTGCCCACGGGCTCCGTCTGCGGAATCGGCCGTCGGCCCCGACAGTACGCATCGTCCTGTATCAATCAATCGACTCTGGTCAGTATCCTCCAGATAACCGCCAGGTCCAACCAATCACCGGTAGGTAGTAGTCCCTCCGCCGGGCTCACCGTTTAACAATACGAGTCTTCTCTCCCCGGTGTACCGTACCGGGTCCACCATGTACCCGCAATCAGTGCCTACCTCTCCTCGAATCGGGTATACTCACACAAGCTCTCTGGAACCGAGAAAACTCATGGTGGACGCACTAAATATCATATCAAGGGAAACCGGGTTTTTAAACAGTACGTGTTTTCTTAAAATAGTACTCTGGTTCCCAAATCCAGAAATCAAATCCAATGCGTAAATCCAATGCGTAAATCCATGCAATGTGTCGTATGACACTAAGGGTTAAAGAAAGGGAGAACCGCACTTTTAAAAGATCCCGTTTTGAAAATACCGCTTGCGGTCCCTTAGTTTCAAATCAAGTCAATATCATCCATGTATGTAACATACGAATATGGGTATAGGTATGGATGTGCGAATGGATAAGCATGCAAAATGAATATAGCAATGTACATTTGAGCTAATGTAGACATATGATGTATATGCGCCCGAGTATGAATATATGTGATGTATGTGGCACAAGTATGAATATGTGAGGTATATGTGCCCAAATATGAATATATGTGATCTAGGTACGCACAAAAGTGCGTATACAGTGTGCATGGTATGAATATACATATGCTAGTATGCGGCAAATCATGACAACGTCAAATAAGCAGAATCAATATGATATGCGGTTTATAGCAATCCTATAATATGAATGGCATGGCAATCACTAACGGTATGAGTGTAGCATATAAATCGTGCACATACAACTTGGACCGTTAGTGACAGTGCAGTGTTCTATACTACCAATATATCTATATGGACACTCATGACTACAAATCCTATTACGCCGTGATGCTTAACGCCATATGGGCGATTTCCCCGTAGATGTTAAATCTACTCACCTGGTCGCATGGTAAGCATAGCCGACCACCTGCTTCCCTTATCTGGCGACGTCTGACGTGCCCGCCTGTAAACTTAGAATTTTACACAAGGAATCAAATTATATAAGCAAGAATCTCTCAAATCGCGAGATCGAAACAAAACGAGAAACTCGCGTCGCGAATTAACGCGTGTGTGTGCGATACGCTGAAACGTGTGTGCACGCGTCTACGACTAAGCCCGACACGCCGCGATACGCTGAATCACAAAACCCACTCGCGTATCGCGCAAACTAAAAACACCAGAAAACAATATATCGTCCCAGATTCTACCCAGGTTAAAATATTACAAAACTATATATACCATAGACTTAAAAATCATAGCAGATACCCAACCTAAAAACAATAGCTCCTATCTCCCTGGTCTGGCCCTAATTTGCGGCCAGAAAGATTTTTCCGGCGGCCTGAAGTTGGGCTGGTGGGGTCGGGCTCTGGTGGTGGGGTCAGGGTCTCTCAAGTAAGCTACAGTCCACTCAATTTTATTCCGAACTCACTGGGGTAACAGCAGACTTCAAAAAGCTAAGATTTTGCTTTAAAACGTCAAATTTTGCACAATTTGCAAACTTAGGGTATATCTGTGTAATCTGGAGTTTACCTAGGTTCATAAGGCCCTAACAACACTTAATTAACTTAGTCTCGCCAAAACTAACCTTACTTAAGCAAAGATCACACTAATCACCACAAATATCACTAAAAACACACAATCTAGCGCTAACAACTACCAATTACACTAATTAAGCTAAACCGACACACAAGTCTAGCATACAAGCATGTGGAGCTCAGAGGTTATACCTCTCTTGACCCTATGAGGCTGGATCAGGGGAAGAAGAGAAGAAGAAGAAGCTGCTACTGCTGTTGCTGCTCCAGATGCTGTTGCTGTTGCTGTTGTTACTGCTACTGCTGATGCTGATGCTTGTTGTTGCTGTTGATGTTGTTATTGTTGCTGATGGTGTTGTTGATGGTGTTGTTGATAGTGTTAGTGCTGGGGCTGCTCGGGCTGCTGCTACATGTGCTGGGGCTGCTCAGGTTGTGGCTGAGCTGCTGCTGCTGGGGCTGGAATTGCTAATGTAGCTGTCGTTGTTGCTCTGTTGTTGTTGTTGTGTGATGCTGCTGCTGCTGCAACTTCTGCTGTTGCTGCTGATGTAGCTGTGTGTGTGTGAGTGAGAGAGTGAGTGAGATATGAGAGTGTGAACAAACAAAAGAAAGAATGATAACAATAGAGAGTCAAGCCCCCATTTCTCTCTCTCTTGCCACATTATATGCAAGCATGGGCTTGCCATGATGCACACACTCTCTCTCTCATTTAATGCAAGCATGGCTTAGCCATGATGCATTCTCTCTCTCTCAAGTCAACCAAAAAAGCATTTTAAATCCTATTTCATTTTTAAAAAAAATACCCTTAATTCAAATCATGTTAACTTACTAATGGTGGGGTTAACCTACCATGGTTGTTAAACATGGTTTAACCCAAATTCTAACCCTAGTTTACATGCACAAGTTTGTGCAAGCTTGGTAAAATTTTAGAAAAAATATTTATTAAATTTGAAAAATTATTTGAAAATCAATTTGGTAAACTTTTTATTAAAATTCACATATTAAAATATAATTAGCCACTAAACACATCCTAGGGTGTTACAATCTTCCCCCCTTAGAGAAATTTGTCCCCGAATTTAAAATATAAAGCAACGCATACCTTCAAAGAGATGAGGGAACTTCTTCTGCATCTCGCCCTCAGCCTCCCAAGTGATCTCTTCACCATTCGGGCTGTGCCAAAGCACCTTCACTGATGGCAAGACCTTCGATCTAAGTTTCTTCACCTGCCGGTCCAAGATCATGACTGGCTGCTCGGTGAACGTAAGATCGCGCTCGAGCTGAATGGTCTGATGCTGAATCATGTGCGAAGGGTCATGTAGGTATCTGCGAAGCATCGACACGTGGAATACGGGGTGAACATCTGGGAAGTCGGGTGGAAGAGCCAAATGATAAGCTACTACGCCCACACGCTCGAGGATCTCGAAGGGACCTATGAATCTGGGGCTAAGCTTCCCTTTTCGTCCAAACCTCATCACTCCCTTCATCGGAGATACCCTTAGACACACATGATCGCCAATTGCGAACTCTAGTCTGCGGCGGCGCCTGTCAGCATACGATCTCTGCCTGCTCTGAGCTGTCCTCATCCTGTCTCGAATCAGCTGTATCTTCTCAGTCGTCTCCTGTACGATTTGTGGCCCCAAAATGCTGCCCTCGCTGAGCTCTGTCCAACAGACGGGCGATCTACATCTCCTCCCATACAAAGCCTTGAAAGGTGCCATCTGACTAGTATCCTTGAAGCTATTATTGTAGGAGAACTCTATCAAGGGTAAATGACGATCCTAGCTACCACCAAAATCTAAAACGCATGCTCGGAGCATGTCCTCGAGAGTCTGAATGGTCCGCTCTGACTGTCTGTTGGTCTGCAGATGAAATGCTGTGCTGAAACTCAAGTGCGTGCCCAAAGCCTCCTGAAGCCTCTGCCATAGTCGGCTGGTAAACTGGGTGCCTCTGTCGGACACAATACTGTTGGATATATGTATGCCCTAGAGGCCATTATATGATGGTGGATGTATCTATACATGTATATATATATATTCAGTATGTATTCTTGCTCGACATGATAGTATGCTATCTGGTTCTTCTTTATCTGACATGTTGATTTGATCATGCTTTTATTCATTCATACATGCTGATAAAGCCCTGAGGATATCGGCTTAACTACTTTGATTATGATGGAGATCATACTAGTGGGACGTCTGTAGTCTGTAAGCATATCCTGGAATGTCCCCAGTCGTAGGTATATCGAGACGGGGCATTGATATACCAGAGTAGACTAGCGTATTAGATACTAGACCCATACGATGGGCGATGAATGTTCCCACATTCATCGATGTTTGACATCAAGATCATATACGGGTGCTCAGTGGTGACTGGGTACACTGGACGGACTCATCGAGAACTCCTATATGGAATTATATCTATCGTCGGATAGCAGTTCTCAGGTGACACCGGTACAAGTTAGTCTGTAGACCCGAGATCGTCATAGAGTCTTATGTGTTCTCCCACTGTACTTTGATTGCCACCCTACCACGGCTCTACCGAGTTATGCAAACAGGTGGCCGTTGGGTACAGTCCCGAGACACACGAAGGCGATGAGCGATAGGAGGGGTTTCGTCTCTCCCGGTATTGGGAGTTGATGCTGTGCTGTGCCCGACTGGTTATATCAACAAGTCCCTGGCCAGGGCTGCTGAGAATTGCTGATAAGTGTTATCAGTAGTTTCTCGATCTGTTATAGACTATTCACTGGCACGACTTATTGAGTTATTGGGGTCGACGTGACCATCCCTAGGCTCGATATGCAGCATATCCGACGAAGAGACCGGACTGTACGGTAGTGTTGCCGTTTGGCTCGACGGGAGTTGTAACAGGTTCGCTTGTTTTCTTCTGATCGCTCAATACCCGGGTGGCCGTTACGTTTAGCTGACCGCTTGCGGTTTGGGGGTACTTGATATGATCATTACCCTCTGCCGGCGTATTGACGAGTCTTAGAGTCCCACACAGGAGTTACCTAGTCCAGGCGAAACGTTGTGGTGCGCGTATGCGATATGCGCATGGACCCGATTAAAATGCGCGTATATGATACCGTACATTGATCGGGCAGCTTGCTTTTGGTGGGGTCATATGTGATATGGCCTGATTGATAAATCAAGTGTTGATTTATCATTTAACCATTAGTTTTCTTATTTAAAACCTTTCTTAGACATGATGGATGTATGCATGTATGTATGTGTTTCTTTCTTTCTATCTTGTTTCATGCACATATGGATGTGCATACATACACACATACATACACCCATCTATCATGGATGTTTACACATGGAAATGGTGGCAATATAAGACTCACACCATGGATTAAGTGATGGATTATTATTTGATTTTGTATTTAAAACAATATTGAAAAGAAAAGGATAATTCTTTCTAGCTTCTACATTCTTCTTTTAACCTAACCAAGCTCACCTACCTCTAACCTTGGGTTATCCTTCTCTTTATAACTTAAACTCAAGTTAAATAATGTCTCCATCATTTTAACCATGGTTGATAGTGAGAAGGAATAAAATATATATTGATATATTTCATTTTTTCTTACCATGGTTATCTCTTGTTAAAATATTGCCACCATCTTCTTTCTCCTTCATATTTGCTCTCTAGTTTCTGAAAGGTTCCTAGGCACTCTAGTGAGGTCACACAAGGCATCGAACATGCCAATTTAAAAAAATGGTGCCGATAAACCCTAGACTACGGATCTTGGACTAGATGTTTAGGCGAAATACAAAACTTAGTTAACAAATTAACTAAAAGTTAGATGCTACAACCTTTGTAGATCCGGTTATCCTCTTCCTTGGCTCCACGTAGGCATCCTCTCGCTGTCCATCTCGAATCCTAGACTCGTTCATCGGCTTCATCGGGAAAACGAGCGGAATAGGTCGTCGGCTTCGTGTCAAAGACGATCTACGTCGAGGCTTCACAACTTCAAGCTCCGACTTCACAAAGTTGTGAAACATGTGAAGAAAACACCCAAAACAACTTGGCAAGAGGTAGAGGGTGAAGAAATAGGTGGTGGGTTCACTTTAGAATTGGATTTCTCACTTTTGAACTCAAGATGCCATTGATGGACCTTGAGCTTTTCTTGAAGAAGAAGATGGTCAAGAAGAAAAAGAATATGATAAGATATCTTAAAAATGAAACAAATATGAATACTTATCATATCTTGACCATGGTCACGTGTAGAGATTAAACTAAGTTTAGTGGAAAAGGTTAGGGTTAAGGATGAGATAAGGATGGTTGACTTAATCAAAGCTTCAAGAAGCTTTAACATAAAAACAAAATAAGCCACCATCCTTACTAATATCCAAAATGAATAAATAAATAAATAAATAAGTGAATAAACAAAACCCTAACCATTCATATAACCATGGTCTAATCTTTACACAAACCCAAGTGAGCAAGTATCATCAAACATGATACAAACTAGTGTACAAAAGTATATCACATATACAATGTGTACATCAAGTGAGAAAATCCATATAAAGTGAACCAATACTAGTTAATGCAAAGTAATATATCAAATATATAATTATACATTAAATCATTAAATCAACATTTGATTCAATGATCCGGTCATGTCGCACACAACCGGCTAGTATTCAATGTATCGATTTATCGAATCAATGATTCGATAACTAGGTCATATCGAATATAACCAATCGAAACATTTATCGCGAGAATGAAATGCGGTATCACATACACGCATTATTCTCGGTCCCGCACATATCTCATATGCGCTCCTATTTCGTTTCGCTTGAACCAGGAAACCTCTGTGTAGGACTCTAAAGACTCGTCAATACGCCGGTAGGAGATGATGATCATATCAAGCACCCACAAGCCGCAAGCGGTCTGCTAAACGTAACGGCCCCCCGGGTATTGAGCGATCAGTAGATCGACGAGCTAGCCCGCTCACACTCCTGCGAATCCGACCAGTAACACTTGCCGTACAGTCCGGTCTGTTCGTCTGATACGTCGCATATCAAGTCTAGGGGTGGTAAACGTCAGACCCCAATACTCGATAAGTCGTGCCGATATGAGGCTCATAACGGGTCGAGAAACTACTGGTAACACTTACCAGCAAATCTCTGATCAGCCCTGGCCAGGGACTTCCCTGTTACGGCCAATCGAGCAGAGCGCAACATCAACCCCCAATACCGGGAGAGACGAAACCCCTCCTATCGCTCATTGCCTCCATGTGACTCGGGACTGTACCCAAAGACCACCGTTTTGCACGCCCTCATGGACGTGGTAAGGTGGAGATCAAAGCACAGTGGGAATCACACAAGACTCTATGACGATCTCGGGTCTACAGACTAACCTGTACAAGTGTCACCTGAGAACTGCCATCTGACGTGAGGTATAATACCATATGGGAGTTCTCGGCGAGTCCGTCCAGTGTACCCAGTCTCCACTGAGCACCCGTATACCATGTCTGATGTCAAACATCAATGGATATGGGATCATCCATCGCCCATCACATGGGTCGAGAAGCATATACGCTAGTCTACTCTGGTATATCGATGCCCCGTCTCGATACACCCACGACTAGGGACCTTGAAGGATGTACTTATGGACTACCATGTCCCCACTAGTCTGATCTGCATCATAGTCCAGGTAGTCAAGTACACATCCTAAGGGCTTTATCAACATGTAACTACAAGACAGTATAAAGAGACTAGTGTACATGTTAAGATTAAGAGTAACCAGATAGCATACTATCATATCGAGCAAGAAAGTCATATATATATATGTCCAAGCATCCAATATAATATACAACATCTGTACAATACTGGCCTCTAGGGCATACATACAGCTAACAATCTTCCACTTGCACTAGGGCCAGCTGCAGTAGTATCGCATACCGAGCATCCCGAAGAGTCTCTCAAACTGTATCTGGGGAATGGCCTCCGTGAGTGGATCCGCCGTGTTGTTCTTCGTGTCAACCCTCATAACCTCGATCTCCCGGCGATCTATCTCCCGGATCAGGTGATACCGCCTCAGAATATGTCTGGACCGCTGATGGGACCTGGGTTCCTTGGCCAAAGCCACCGCTCCATTGTTATCGCAATACAAAGGTATTGGATGCTCAATGGATGGAACCACTCCAAGTTCAGTAATGAACTTTTTGATCCAGACAGCCTCTTTGGCAGCATCGTTGGCAGCGATGTATTCAGCCTCCATCGTCGAGTCTGCCACGGTTTCCTGCTTGGAACTCTTCCAGCTAACCGCCCCTCCGTAAAGGGTAAAGACAAAGCCCGACTGCGACTTAGAGTCGTCCTTATCACTCTGAAAGCTCGAATCGGTAAAGGACTCCACTTGGAGCTCCCCGTTACCATACACCAAGAACATATCTCTAGTCCTTCGTAAGTACTTGAGAATGCTCTTCGCAGCTGTCCAGTGACTCTCTCCAGGATCAGCCTGATACCTGCTCACTATACTTAGTGATTATGCTACATCGGGTCTGGTACATAGCATCGCATAAATGATAGAGCCTACTGCCGAAGCATAGGGTATCCCTTGCATGCGAGCTCTCTCCAAATCAGTCTTGGGAGACATCTCTTTGGAGAGAGTGACTCCAGAGATCATGGGCAAGTTCCCACGCTTGGACTCTTCCATACTAAACCTCTTTAGTATGGTGTCAATGTACCTGGATTGGGACAATCCTAAAATCCTTTTGGATCTATCTCTATAGATCCTAATTCCCAATATGCAGGAGGCATCACCAAGATCTTTCATTGAGAATCTTTGTGATAAGAAGAGCTTGACCGATTGCAGCATAGGAATATCATTTCCTATCAAGAGTATGTCGTCCACGTACAATACGAGGAAGACAACCTTACTCTCTGCCACCTTCTTGTAGATACAAGGTTCATCTGGATTTTTGACGAAATCAAACTCTTTGATAACGACGTCAAAGCAGATGTTCCAACTCCGCGATGCTTGCTTTAATCCATAAATGGATTTAAGCAGCTTGCACAACTTCCCGCTGCTCCCACTGTCTACGAAGCCCTCTGGCTGAGTCATGTACACGCACTCTTCTAAATCACCATTTAGAAAGGCGGTCTTAACATCCATTTGCCAGATTTCGTAATCATGATATGCAGCGATGGCATGCATGATCCGGATGGATTTAAGCATAGCCACTGGAGAAAAGGTCTCGTCATAGTCCACACCTGGTCTTTGACGAAAACCCTTTGCTACAAGTCTAGCTTTGAAAGTCTCCACTTTCCCATCTACACCAAGTTTCTTCTTGAAGATCCACTTGCTCCCAATGGGTTTTACCCCTTCAGGAGCAACTTCCAAAGTCCATACTTTGTTGGTGTACATGGAATCCATCTCAGACCGCATAGCATCCAGCCATTTCACTGAGTCCCCACTCGTGATGGCCTGCTCGAAGCTAGTTGGGTCATCATCCTCCATGATGCAATCCTCGCTCCCACCATCCAAGAGAAAACCGTAGTATCTCTCAGGTTGGCGAGGAACCCTACTAGATCGGCGGAGTGGCTGGGGTTCATCGGGAACTACGGAATCCTCTGGTTCTACCATGTCTTGTGTTATAGTTTGTTCCGCTGGAGCCTCTTCCAGTTCTACCTGAATGCCACTTGTCTATTTCATAAGAAAACTCTTTTCTAAGAATGTGGCATGTCGAGAAACAAACACTTTTTGTTCCTCGGGATGGTAGAAGATATACCCTTGTGAATTCTTGGGATATCCTACAAACTTACATAAGACTGATCTTGCCTCGAGTTTGTCCGGATTCTGTCTTTTGACATAGGCTGGACAACCTCATATCTTAATGTAATTAAGATGTGGTCTCTTCCCTTTCCATATCTCATATGGAGTGGTAGGCACTGATTTGGTAGGAACTCTATTCAATAGGTCTATGGCTGTCTCAAGCGCATATCCCCAGAAGGAAATAGGTAACTCAGCTGTGCTCATCATAGAGCGCACCATAACTAATAGGGTGCGGTTCCTCCGTTCTGATACACCGTTGTGCTGTGGTGTATATGGATGAGTCAGCTGAGAGAGAATCCCATTCTCTTTTAGGAAGTCCAGGAATTCATTGCTTAAGTATTCTCCTCCTCGATCAGATCGTAGGATTTTAATACTTTTTCCGGTTTGGTTCTCAACTTCTTGCTTATATTCCCTAAATTTCTCAAAAGCTTCTGATTTGTGTTTCATCAAGAACACATACCCGAACCTAGAGAGATCGTCAGTGAATGTAATGAAGTATGAAGAACCATCCCTGGCATGTGTAGACATGGGACCGCATACATCACTATGTATCAGTCCCAAGAGTTCGGTAACTCTTTCTCCGTGTCCCGTAAACGGAGTTTTGGTCATCTTGCCTTTGAAACATGACTGGCAAGTGTCATAAGATGAAAATTCAAACGGATTTAAATATCCATCTTTATGCAACTTAGCTAGTCGTGTCACATTGATGTGACCCAGTCTACAATTGCACAAGAAGGATTCATTGAGTTCAGAACTCTTCCTCTTGTGTGTGTTTGTTATGCTCAGAACTGTTGATTGATTTAGAACATAAATGCCATTGCACAACGTGCCTGATCCAACCAACTTTTGGTTACGGAAAATGTTCATAACATTGTCCTGTAATACAAAATTATATCCCTCTTTACTTAATAAAGAAACCGATATAATGTTGCATATCAGGTTCGGCATGTAATAGCATTCGTTCAGAACCAATGTATTACCAGTTGGTAATACAAGGTGATATTCCCCGACAGTCTTAGCTGCAACAATTGCACCATTTCCAACTCTAATGTCTTTATCACCTTCTCCAAGTTCTCTACCTTTCCTTAGCCCATGTAACTGATTACATATATGGGATCCTGACCCGGTATCTAATACCCAGGACGTAGAGCAAATGGAGAAACAGTTCTCAGTAACGAACACACCCGAAGAAAATGCATCAACATGTACTTTCTTCATTCGGGTGGCATGGGAATCCTGGCATTCCCCTATATCCTGTTCATTCCTATAACTCTTATAAGAAAGAACGGAACCAACGTTCCCCAGCACAGTATAACATGCGGGTTCGGTCAATACATCCATATTATTATCTTCATTAGGGCATGAAATGGTCGCTACCTGGAGAGAGAGAGAAGAAAACACTTTAGCGTATGCTCGTGCAATATCAGATTGGTTATTATCTTATCTAATCAGGATGACTCCCACTGCTTTTTATCAAATCTTCCTCCAAACCCTAAAAGGAAAGACTAGCCGGGATTAATTACACACTACAAGTTCGCCAATCTTTCAGCTAGGCCAGTGTCGGTACTTTGAGGGAAGTCCCCCGTGCTTTCGCACGAACCTAATTAATGTAAACCTCGTTTTCCCAGAGGCGTAACCTCGTTAACACCTTTCTAGACACCTACTTGATCAGCTAATTGCAATGTGTAAAACTCTCCCAGGAGTAACTCTTACTCGCAGTGGGTATCGGGATCCAACTATCTCATAGAAGGTATGCAATCTCATTGCAAATTTCAACACTTGAAATTCCCGATAATGCTTTTGCCCCTAGCGTGCTATGACCTTGACGCATGCCAAACAACCCATAGTCCGCTAGTCAAGTTCAACCCGTACAATTCGTGATCGAATTAAACCCACCCGTACGACCCTTGACGCATGCCAAACAACGCCGTACGAATACCTTAATCCAATCGCATCTCATGCTGCAGATAAGTAATAATCAGCTACCGTACACTACGCCTTGACGCATGCCAAACAACCGTAGCACGAATACTGAATATTACATATCTGAATTGACGGAGGGCTACGCAGGTTTTTCTGAAAACCATGAGCGTAATGAACTTGATATCGTTGTAGAATCAAATGAAGTTTTGAAATGGAGTGATTTTGAGGCTTTTCTAGTTTTGCTAAAGGAGTCACTCCCGGCGAAGGGATCTCGGTCCTTTCCTCGTCGAATGAGGTGCGGGATATATCATATATATCGCTGTGCAAAGCAAAAACCCAAAAGCAGTCAAAAGCAAACCGATTGTGTAGCATCTGCCAGTTATTGCTAAAGGAGTCACTCCCGGTGAAGGGATCTCGGTCCTTTCCTCATCGAATAAGGTGCGGGATATATCATATATATCGCTGTGCAAAGCAAGAACTGTAGCTACCCTGTTTTATTTTAAAATTCGATTCTACAACATCTTAGGTTTCTTATCTTTCATTAATCACATTAATGAAGTCCCATCATTTAAATACCTAAACATCACAGATAGATATGACGTACACTTATGCCATCCGCATTCGCCTCGATGTCCCCTCGTGCACCGTTAGGTTGGTAACTAACGACAGAGCTGGGCAGGGCTAGCGCGGGTGTAAAACATAAGTAACGTCTATATAATATATCATATATACTATATACTATATCCATCACAGAATCTCAACACAGATATCGCAGCAGAATAAACATATGAAATATTGGATATACTAGGACGTCCGTGTTTTCAATATGAGCCAGTATAAAACACGGATTCCACGGTCGTGATGAATAGCCAATCCCACACCCCTAGACCCCTACGAGAGCGGCAAGCAACCCTGCCAATTCTTGGGTTAGGAGACCCGGACTTGACTCCTCGAGTTGGTCTCCCACTGGACCCCAGAACCCGGTTACTTGTGCTCCCCTCCTTAGGTCTATCCTAATGCGGAAAAGTAAATAATATACAAAAGGTGACATCTTCCGCTACCTGGAAGTGCCCCAAATAAAAGAATATTACATACAAGTTTTTACATGAATGAAAATGAAAAACACTCATCTCACATAAAAACCCCCCGGCTATTCGAATACGACGATCCAATATAACATATCCAGCAACACATAACATCACATGTCATCAACGTAAGTAAGTATGCATACCCCAATTGTCGTTGACGTATAGCAACGAAACCGGCGATATGAACATACTACACTTACGGTCACAGAAAAGAAAGTGTAAAACTACAACAATTAGAATCCGCAACTTCTTTAGACATCGCATGCCTAATCAAATGAAATACTTAGACATCACATGCCTAACAGATATAAATCCCGCATTTTAGTCTCATTATCGAAAACTCTTTTCAATATTATGTGGGACTAAACTGCTAGATTTATAACATTCATTCAGTTATCTCATAACTGTTTGTGAATTCCAATTATTGTATCACATTCCAGATAAACAGAAAATGTTAAACTTTCCGATCGAACAGTCGAATACCCAAGTTTTCCCGATACAGTCCAACACATGAAACAAGTCTAACAATATTCAGTTCGTGCCTCAGTACCGACGGTCCAGCCGTAGAAGGGTCAAGCCAACGCCTCACATGTGGCACGCCGTACTGCCCCAAACCCGAAGGTTCAAAGGGCAGTTCAAGACGGTCACATAATCGAGTTAAGGTTTGTTGTCTTCTAGAGGGTCCATCACGTTACTTGCACTACTTAGAACGTCGTTAAACTACGGAAAAATCCAACACTTGGAAATTTCCCGACAGGGGAAAAATTGGGTATTTATATCCGGTCGAACCTTTTAACATATTCTGAAAATTATCCGGAAATATACAAAGACGAAATTTGATAATCCGATCGAATCATTGATTCCCAATACAACCCCAGAATACTCTTCTGTATAGTCACAACAAAAATATCCCAGAAAATACAGCATTAAATTATATGAGTTACTGTGCAGAAATCACCACATAAAGAAACAGTAAGGCCGCAGAACCGCCGCATCATGCATAGCACGTGCCGCGGTTCCGCGGTGGAAAAGTTGATTCAGGCCCCCTTATTTCACAGTAATTCAAATAACACCCTGCTTGATTTTCTGCATATTTTTAATTGACAAAAATCCCATTTTTTAGAAAAAGTCCAGAGAGCATTTTAGGGTATTGGGTTTCGGTTCGATCGGGTTTCAAACGTCGTCGGGACTTCGCCTAAGGCTCTAGCTAGGCTCTGATACCAGTGAAAGGTTCCTAGGCACTCTAGTGAGGTCACACAAGGCATCGAACATGCCAATTTAAAAAAATGGTGCCGAGAAACCCTAGACTACGAATCTTGGACTAGATGTTTAGGCGAAATACAAAACTTAGTTAACAAATTAACTAAAAGTTAGATGCTACAACCTTTGTAGATCCGGTTATCCTCTTCCTTGGCTCCACGTAGGCATCCTCTCGCTGTCCATCTCGAATCCTAGACTCGTTCATCGGCTTCATCGGGAAAACGAGCGGAATAGGTCGTCGGCTTCGTGTCAAAGACGATCTACGTCGAGGCTTCACAACTTCAAGCTCCAACTTCACAAAGTTGTGAAACTTGTGATGAAAACACCCAAAACAACTTGGCAAGAGGTAGAGGGTGAAGAAATAGGAGGTGGGTTCACTTTAGAATTGGATTTCTCACTTTTGAACTCAAGATGCCATTGATGGACCTTGAGCTTTTCTTGAAGAAGAAGATGGTCAAGAAGAAAAAGAATATGATAAGATATCTTAAAAATGAAACAAATATGAATACTTATCATATCTTGACCATGGTCAAGTGTAGAGATTAAACTAAGGTTAGTGGGAAAGGTTAGGGTTAAGGATGAGATAAGGATGGTTGACTTAATCAAAGCTTCAAGAAGCTTTAACATAAAAACAAAATAAGCCACCATCCTTACTAATATCCAAAATGAATAAATAAATAAATAAATAAGTGAATAAACAAAACCCTAACCATTCATATAACCATGGTCTAATCTTTACACAAACCCAAGTGAGCAAGTATCATCAAACATGATACAAACTAGTGTACAAAAGTATATCACATATACAATGTGTACATCAAGTGAGAAAATCCATATAAAGTGAACCAATACTAGTTAATGCAAAGTAATATATCAAATATATAATTATACATTAAATCATTAAATCAACATTTGATTCAATGATCCGGTCATGTCGCACACAACCGACTAGTATTCAATGTATCGATTTATCGAATCAATGATTCGATAACTAGGTCATATCGAATATAACCAATCGAAACATTTATCGCGAGAATGAAATGCGGTATCACATACACGCATTATTCTCGGTCTCGCACATATCTCATATGCGCTCCTATTTCGTTTCGCTTGAACCAGGAAACCTCAGTGTAGGACTCTAAAGACTCGTCAATACGCCGGTAGCAGATGATGATCATATCAAACACCCACAAGCCGCAAACGGTCTGCTAAACGTAACGGCCACCCGGGTATTGAGCTATCAGAAGATCGACGAGCTAGCCCGCTCACACTCCTGCGAATCCGACCAGTAACACTTGCCGTACAGTCCGGTCTGTTCGTCTGATACGTCGCATATCAAGTCTAGGGGTGGTAAACGTCAGACCCCAATACTCGATAAGTCGTGCCGATATGAGGCTCATAACGGGTCGAGAAACTACTGGTAACACTTACCAGCAAATCTCTGATCAGCCCTGGCCAGGGACTTCCCTGTTACGGCCAATCGAGCACAGCGCAATATCAACCCCCAATACCGGGAGAGATGAAACCCCTCCTATCGCTCATTGCCTCCATATGACTCGGGACTGTACCCAAAGACCACCGTTTTGCACGCCCTCATGGACGTGGTAAGGTGGAGATCAAAGCACAGTGGGAATCACACAAGACTCTATGACGATCTCGGGTCTACAGACTAACCTGTACAAGTGTCACCTGAGAACTGCCATCTGACGTGAGGTATAATACCATCTGGGAGTTCCCGGCGAGTCCGTCCAGTGTACCCAGTCTCCACTGAGCACCCGTATAACATCTCTAATGTCAAACACCAATGGATATGGGATCATCCATCGCCCATCACATGGGTCGAGAAGCATATACGCTAGTCTACTCTGGTATATCGATGCCCCGTCTCGATACACCCACGACTAGGGACCTTGAAGGATGTACTTATGGACTACCATGTCCCCACTAGTATGATCTGCATCATAGTCCAGGTAGTCAAGTACACATCCTAAGGGCTTTATCAACATGTAACTACAAGACAGTATAAAGAGACTAGTGTACATGTTAAGATAAAGAGTAACCAGATAGCATACTATCATATCGAGCAAGAAAGTCATCTCTATATATGTCCAACCATCCAATATAATATACAACATCTGTACAATACTGTCCTCTAGGGCATACATACAACTAACAGTTTCTTCTAGTGAGTTATATACACATAAAGAAAGGTTTTTGAAGTGAGAATCTTAACCACAACTTCATTCTACACAAGTTTAGCCAACTTGTTTAGAGTGTTCTCTTCGATTCTCGAAGTTGCGAGCTTGGACGGGGATCTCCGGGTGGATCGTCGTGGACGCGAGAGGACTTCATGAGGACCTCCATTCAACACCCATGAGACCAAGGAGTCCAACAAAAGGGAGCTACAAAGGTTGTAGTCTCGAAACCCTAACTTTATAAGTTTTAAGTTTCGAAACCCTAATTTTCTAGGATCGATTCTTTTGCATGCTTGTTTAGCACCATCAAAATCTAAACTTTGGGACATGTGATGCTTCAAAACTCATTATAGGGTGCTAGACAAACCTAACATTGGTATCAGAGCCGACCTAGAACATTAGGCGATGCTTTTACGAAGTAAAAATCCCGATCGAACAAAAATACGATTTTTTGGGACCCTCTCTGGACAAATTTTAAAATCTGACGTTTTTCAGAATTAAAAATACTTAAAAATTACAGCAGGGAAAACTAAGAATTATGGTGAAATACGATGCTATGAACAGTTCATATGGCCGCGGAACCGCGGCAATTCCTTGCTTAGGCCGCGGCTCCGCGGCCGTACAGTGGTATCATTGCATGAAAATTGCACTATAATTCTTATGTCTTCTTGTACAGTGTTTTAGGTATGTTTAATCTAAAAATAGCACTGTATTTTCTGGAGATGGTTTTGGACGCGTAGATTTGATCGGAATTTTCATTTCGTTTCTTTTCCGGGTCAATTAGAAAGTATTGAAGTGTTTGAACGAGTATCATTTGCTCATTATTCACGGGGTTTAAATATTTTGGAGATACGTGCAAGTCTTTTTTTGGTGGTTCCTCTAGAAGACAACAAACCTTAACTCGATTATGTGACCGTCTTGAACTGCCCTTTGAACCTTAGGGTTTGGGGCAGTACGGCGTGCCACATGTGAGACGTTGGCTTGACCCTTCTACGGCTGGACCGCTACTACTGTGTCACACTTCGGATTTTTGAACCCTGCTCAAGTGTTGAGTTTTAGTGAATCTTGGGTACTTGATCGTTCGTTCGAAAACTTTAATACTGTCTGTTTATCTGGAATTTGATACAATATGTGGAATGCATATAGTTTAGGCATGAAATACGAAATATGTGATATTTCGCATTTATGATGTCTAAAAGAGAATGTGGATTCCAAATATTGTAGTTTTACACTTTCTTTTCTGTGACCGTAAGTGTAGTATGTTCGATATCGCCGGTTTCGTTGCTATACGTCAACGACAATTGGGGTATGCATACTTACTTACGTTGATGATATGTGATAATATGTGTTGTTGAGATATGATGTGCAGGATTGTCGCGATTGAATAGCCGGGGGTTTTATGTGAGATGAGAGTTTTATATTTTCATTCATGTAAATTCAAATGTAATGTAATATTCTTTTATTTGGGGCACTTCCGGGTTGAGGTTGTGTCACCAGTGTTGTATATTATTTACTTTTCCGCATTAGGATAGACCCAAGGTGGGGAGCACAAGTGACCGGGTTCTGGGGTTCAGTGGGAGGCCATCTCGAGGAGTCGAGAACGGGTCTCCTAAACTCCAGGATTGGTAGGGTCGCTTGCCGCTCTCGTAGGGGTCTAGGGGTGTGGGCTTGGTTATTCGTCGCGACTGTGGAATCCGTATTTTCTATTATTGGCTAAATACTAAATACGGACGTCCTAGTATATCCCACATTATATATATGTTTCTGCCGCCTGTGTTCTGTGATATCTGAGACGAATGACATATTATATATATGATATATAGTAGACGTTGCTTATGTTTTACACCCGCGCTAGTCCCGTCCCGGTATGCCGTTAGTTAAGTAACCTAACGGTGCATAACGGAACATTGGGGCGAATGCGGATGGCATAAGCGTACGTGTTATTTTCGTTTCTTTTCTGTGATTGGCCTAAGGACTTAAATGATGGGATTACATTAATATGATTAATGTAAAGAAAATAAACCTAAAAATATGTTGTAGAATCAAATTTGAAAACCACTCGGCTCTTTATGAAAAAGCTATATTTCAAAACTGCGGAGCACAAGCCACTCCTATTGAAAACCGTTTGATTCTACAACGATATGAAGTTCAAAGCGTTAAAGATTTTCTTAAAAATCATTCCCAACCCTCCGTCATTTTATGGAGTAGAGTACTTAGTATTCGTGCTACGTTTGTTGACTTTAGTTAAGGCGTAGTGTACGGTAGCTAAGTGATGTCTTCTTACACTGCATATGATGCAGATTAATTAGGACATTCATGCGACTTTGTTGACCATAGTTAAGGGTCATATGGGTGGGTCTAATTGATCAAGAAATAACGGGTAGAACTTGACTGGTACTTATGATTTGTTGACCATAGTTAAGGTCATAAGTACTGGGGGTAAAAATTACATCGGGAATTTCAAGTGTTGAAATTTGCAATGAGATTGCATATCTTCCATGTGATGGTTGGATCCCGATCCCACTGTGGGCAATAGTTGCTCCTAGGAGAGTTTTGCAGTTTACAATTAGCTAACTCATTAGGTGTCTAGAAAGGTGTTAACGGGGCTACGCCTCTGGGAAAACGAGGTTTACTTTAATTAGGTCCGTGCGAAAGCACGGGGAACCTCCCTCAAGTACCGACACTGGCCTGGCTGAACGGTTAGCGAAGTTTTAGACTGTAATTAATCCTGGCTAGTTTTCTTTTTAAGGTTTGAAAGAAAAACTTGATTAAAGCAGTGGGAGACAATGATTAGACAAGATAATAACCAATCTGATCTATGCAAGAGCTTTCGCTGAGTGTATTCTTTTCTCTCTCTTAATGGCAGATACCCATGACTGGACTCAAGCTTCTACTAGATAAAAACAAACTGAATGGGACCAACCATAAAGACTGGCTGAGGAATCTGAAAATCGCCTTGACTTATGATAAAGTATCATATGTCCTCACGGCTTCAGCCCCGCTCGTCCCAGGTCCAAAATCCTCAGTTGCGGACGTTGAAGTCCGCAAGCCATGGGACGCCGACTGTGCCACGGCCAAATGCCTCGCGCTTGCATCGATGGACAATACACATCAAAAGCAGCACGTGAATATGGACATTCAAACCATATTTCTCCATACAAAGGAGTTGTATGGAGAGCAATCCCGCGTATTACGATACGAAGCATCAAAAAAATTGTTTCAGATGCGAATGGCCCCTGGCACACCAGTAGGAGACCATGTTCTGAAGATGATATCTCTAATAGAAGAGCTTGAGGACCTTGGATGGACGATGGACAATGAACAATATATAGATATTATTCTGCAGTCCCTCCCCTCCACCTTTGCTCAGTTCATAGTGAACTTCAACATGCATGGCATGGAGAAGGAACTCCCTGAACTCCTCAATATGTTAAGGAGTGCAGAGAGCACTATGAAGTTAGCAAAAACTCCCGTTATGACTATTGGACAGTCTTCCTCTTCTCGCCCGAAAGCTAAGGCCAAGGGAAAGAAAAAGAAGAAACCCACTAATCCTAAGGGCGGAGTTAAAAAGGTGAAGGGAAAGGAAATGTCCAAGGCTGGAGACTCGGGGAAAGGCGAATGTTTTCGTTGCCACAAGACAGGACATTGGAAGCGCAACTGCACGGAGTACTTAAGTCTCAAGAAGAAGCATGGTGATGCTTCTGCTTCAAGTGCGTTTGTAACAGAAAACTGTTTTTCAATAAACTCTGCTTCCTGGGTATTGGATACCGGTTCAGGTTCTCACATTTGCAATTCTATGCGGGGCTGAGAAATAGCAAGGTTTTGAAGACAGGTGACCATACTCTCCGCGTTGGAAATGGTTCCAATGTACATACAGTCGCAGTGGGAGAGTATCACTTGGGGTTGCCATCTGGATGTATTTTGATTTTGAATCCATGTTATTTTGTACCAAGTATGCTATGTAATATAATATCCGTTTCTTTGTTGGACAATGAAGGATATAATTTTGTATTGAAAAACAATGTTATGAACATTCACCTGAATCAAATGTTGGTTGGGTATGGTACGCTTAATAACGGAATATATGTCCTAAATCAACACACAGTTTTCAGTATACAACACACTAATAAAAGAAAACTTTCAGAATTAAATGATGCTTTTCTTTGGCATTGTAGACTTGGTCATATTAACGAAACAAGACTAAACAAGTTACACAAAGATGGATATTTAAACTCTTTTGAATATAAATCTTATGCGACCTGCCAGTCTTGTATCAAGGGTAAAATGACAAAAACTCCGTTTACCGGACACGGAGAAAGAGCTACTCAGCTCCTTGGCCTCATACATAGTGATGTATGTGGGCCAATGTCTACACAGTCTAGAGGCGGTTTTTCATACTTCATTACATTCACTGACGATTTCTCAAGATTCGGTCATGTATTTTTATTAAAGCACAAGTCCGAAGCTTTCGAGAAATTCATTGAATATAAACATGAAGTAGAAAAACAAACCGGCTTGAGTATCAAGATGCTTCGATAAGATCGAGGTGGTGAGTATCTCAGTATAGAATTTGCAAACTTCCTAAAAGAGAATGGGATTCTCTCTCAACTCACTCCTCCTTACACACCACAGCACAATGGTGTGTCAGAACGACGGAATAGGACCCTATTAGATATGGTCCGGTCCATGATGAGTGACGCTGAGTTACCAGTCTCGTTTTGCGGGCATGCATTGGAGACTGCAGTGTTTCTACTAAACAGGGTTCCAACCAAAACCGTGTCTACCACGCCATATGAGATATGGCATGGGAAGAGACCATCTCTTAAGAGAATTAAGATTTGGGGTTTCCCGGCCTATGTTAAAAAGAAGAATCCGGACAAACTCGAGACACGGTCAGTCATGTGTAACTTTGTAGGATATCTAAAGAATTCTTATGGATATCTATTCTAACACAAAGAGGAACAAAAAGTGTTTGTTTCTCAGTATGCCACATTCTTAGAAAAAGAGTTTTTCACAGATAAAGATGATGGCAAGGTGGTAGATCTAGAAGAAGTTCTAGAAACACAAACTACTAATGACGATTTGGTTGAACCGGCTGTTGCAATAGAAACTGAGGAACCTCGACCACTCCGGAGGTCTGGTAGGACTTCTCGCTCGCCGGAGAGGTACTACGGTTTCCTCATTGATGGTAACGGAGAAGATTACATCATGAATGATGATGATCCTACCAGTTTTCAGCAAGCTATCACGAGTGGAGACTCTGTGAAGTGGCTGGATGCCATGAGATCCGAAATGGAGTCTATGTACACCAACAAAGTATGGACTTTGGACATTGTACCCCCTGGGGTAAAACCTGTAGGATGCAAATGGATCTTTAAAAGAAAGATTGGTCTAGATGGGCAGGTAGAGACCTATAAGGCAAGACTTGTGGCAAAAGGTTTTCGTCAAAGACCAGGTTTGGACTATGAAGAAACTTTTTCGCCCGTAGCCATGCTTAAATCCATTCGGATCCTACTTGCTATTGCTGCTCACTACAACTATGAAATCTGGTAGATGGACGTTAAAACAGCATTTCTAAATGGAGATTTAGAAGAATGCGTTTATATGGATCAGCCAGAGGGCTTCATTGACAGTGGGAGCAGCGGGAAAGCATGTAGACTGCTTAAATCCATATACGGGTTAAAGCAGGCATCTCGGAGTTGGAACATCTGTTTCGATGATGTTATCAAAGAGTTTGATTTCATCAAAAATCCAGATGAACCTTGTGTTTATAAGAAGGCTGTAGGAAGAGCTGTCATATTCCTCGTATTGTACGTAGATGACATTCTTCTGATAGGAAATGATATTCCTATGCTACAGTCGGTCAAATCATTCTTATCACTAAGGTTCTCCATGAAGGACCTGGGTGATGCCACATACATCCTGGGCATAAGGATCTATAGGGATAGATCCAAAAAGTTATTGGGATTGTCCCAAACCAGGTACATCAACACCATCCTAAAAAGGTTTAGTATGGAAGACTCCAAGCGGGGTGCCTTACCCGCTTGCCATGGAGTCACTCTCTCCGAGGATTCTTGTCCAAAGATCGATGAAGAGAGAGCTCGCATGAGCATTATACCCTATGCTTCGGCAGTAGGATCTATAATGTATGCGATGTTATGTACACGCCCAGATGTAGCTTATGCACTTAGTGTTGTAAGCAGGTATCAATCCAACCCATGGGAGAACCACTGGACAGCTGTGAAGAACATTCTTAAGTACTTACGAAGGACTAAAGAATTGTTCTTGGTGTATGGTAATACAGATCTCAAAATGGAGGCCTTTACCGATTCGAGCTTCCAGAGCGATAAGGATGACAGCAAATCTATCTCAGGGTTTGTGTTTACCCTCAATGGAGGGGCGGTAAGTTGGAAGAGTTCCAAACAGGATACCGTTGCAGACTCTACGATGGAGGCTGAGTACATTGCTGCAAATGATGCCGCCAAGGAAGCCGTCTGGATGAAGAAGTTCGTCTCGGAGCTAGGAGTAGTTCCAACCATTATTGATCCAATACCCTTGTATTGTAATAATAATAGGGTTATGGCGTTAGCCAAGGAGCCCAGGTCCCATCAGCGGTCCAGACACATCCTGAGGCGCTTTCATTTGATCCGGGAGATTGTAGATCGCCGCGAGATCGAGATTAAGAGAGTAGACACAAAGAATAACGCCGCGGATCCACTCACCAAGGCCCTCCCTCAGCCATAGCATGTGCGACTTTTTGAGATGTTGGGTATGAGATACGCCAATAACTGGCCTTAGTGCAAGTGGGAGATTGTTGGATATATGTATGCCCTAGAGGCCATTATGTGATGGTGGATGTATCTATACATGTATATATATATTCAGTATGCATTCTTGCTCGACATGATAGTATGCTATCTGGTTCTTCTTTATCTGACATGTTGATTTGATCATGCTTTTATTCATTCATACATGCTGATAAAGCCCTGAGGATATCGGCTTGACTGCATTGATTATGATGGAGATCATACTAGTGGGACGTCTGTAGTCTATAAGCATATCCTGGAATGTCCCTAGTCGTAGGTATATCGAGACGGGGTATTGATATACCAGAGTAGACTAGCGTATATGATACTAGACCCATACGATGGGCGATGAATGTTCCCACATTCATCGATGTTTGACATCAAGATCATATACGGGTGCTCAGTGGTGACTGGGTACACTGGACGGACTCACCGAGAACTCCTATATGGAATTATATCTATCGTCGGATAGCAGTTCTCAGGTGACACAGGTACAGGTTAGTCTGTAGACCCGAGATTGTCATAGAGTCTTGTGTGTTCTCCCACTGTACTTTGATTGCCACCCTACCACGGCTCTACCGAGTCGTGCAAATAGGTGGCCATTGGGTACAGTCCCGAGACACACGAAGGCGATGAGCGATAGGAGGGGTTTCATCTCTCCCGGTATTGGGAGTTGATGCTGTGCTGTGCCCGACTGGTTATATCAGCAAGTCCCTGGCCAGGGCTGCTGAGAATTGCTGATAAGTGTTATCAGTAGTTTCTCGATCTGTTATAGACCATTCACCGGCACGACTTATTGAGTTATTGGGGTCGACATGACCATCCCTAGGCTCGATATGCAGCATATCTGACGAAGAGACCGGACTGTACGGTAGTGTTGCCGGTTGGCTCGACGGGAGTTGTAGCAGGTTCGCTTGTTTTCTTCTGATCGCTCAATACCCGGGTGGCCGTTACGTTTAGCTGACCGCTTGCAGTTTTGGGGTACTTGATATGATCATTACCCTCTGCCGGCGTATTGACGAGTCTTAGAGTCCCACACAGGAGTTACCTAGTCCAGGCGAAACGTTGTGGTGCGCGTATGCGATATGCGCATGGACCCGATTAAAATGCGCGTATATGATACCGTACATTGATCGGGCGGCTTGCTTTTGGTGGGGTCATATGTGATATGGCGGGATTGATAAATCAAGTGTTGATTTATCATTTAACCATTAGTTTTCTCACTTAAAACCTTTCTTAGACATGATGGATGTATGCATGTATGTATGTGTTTCTTTCTTTCTATCTTGTTTCATGCACATATGGATGTGCATACATACACACATACACACACCCATCTATCATGGTTGTTTACACATGGAAATGGTGGCAATATAATACTCACACCATGGATTAAGTGATGGATTATTATTTGATTTTGTATTTAAAACAATATTGAAAAGAAAAGGATAATTCTTTCTAGCTTCTACATTCTTCTTTTAACCTAACCAAGCTCACCTACCTCTAAACTTGGGTTATCCTTCTCTTTATAACTTAAACTCAAGTTAAATAATGTCTCCATCATTTTAACCATGGTTGATAGTGAGAAGGAATAAAATATATATTGATATATTTCATTTTTTCTTACCATGGTTATTTTTATCATCTCTTGTTAAAATATTGCCACCATCTTCTTTCTCCTTCATATTTGCTCTCTAGTTTCTTCTAGTGAGTTATATACACATAAAGAAAGGTTTTTGAAGTGAGAATCTTAACCACAACTTCATTCTACACAAGTTTAGCCAACTTGTTTAGAGTGTTCTCTTCGATTCTCGAAGTTGCGAGCTTGGACGGGGATCTCCGGGTGGATCGTCGTGGACGCGAGAGGACTTCAAGAGGACCTCCATTCAACATCCAAGAGACCAAGGAGTCCAACAAAAGGGAGCTACAAAGGTTGTATTCTCGAAACCCTAACTTTATAAGTTTTAAGTTTCGAAACCCTAATTTTCTATGATCGATTCCTTTGCATGCTTGTTTAGCACCATCAAAATCCAAACTTTGGGACATGTGTGTAAGTCCACGTTGCGACCCCCGGTTCTTACGGGGAGGCGGAAACGGTATAAAAAACAAATTTTTATCGCAAGAGGCAACATGGACTAACCAAGGTCGGGATCGTTGTCTAAACTAAAACTAGCAAACTAGCTAAAGAGATTTAGCTACTCGGATAAAGATGATTATACCTAAACTTGAACTCCTTCTTCTTCAAACTTTGTAGAGGTTGATGGTTCTCCTTTGTCGCCTTCTTCCGTCGAAGATGGATCCACCTCGAAGGCTCGACCTTTGGGCTCTTTCTCGAACTTGGAGTGAACTAGAATCGCCGGCTTGCTAAACCCTTGATCCTAGAGTGAGTAGAGAGTGTCTAAGGGTTGCTTTTGTTTTTAAAGAGAAGGAATCTCAACACATGAGAAGGTTTCTCTTTGCTAGAGGAAGAAGAAGATGAAGTGAAGAGAGAGAGTGAATATGATAGAATGAGCTATTCTTTTTCTTTCTTGCAACCATAATGCCAAAAGAAAATGAATTATCAAATAATAATAATCAAAATGAAAAGGTTGATGGAAAGTTTTAGAATGACCAATATCATTACAAACATTAAATGAAAATGCAAGAATCAAGAGCATCTTTCTTTTGTAATGATAATGGTCAAAAGTTCAACCATGGTCAACAAGTCAACCATGGTCAACAAGTCAACAAAAACTAACCATGACACAATTTCATTTTATTATATATTATTAAATGATATAATACAAATCCATTAGGGTTTGGAAAAAGACGACTGTCAACTGTGCATACGCACCCGTTCCGAAACCCTAATGAAAGTCCTCTTCCTCTTCCTCAAATAACTGTGCATACACACCTGCATCCTTGTTCCGAGGAACATGAATACTGAGAGATAAAAGCAACCCCAAATACTATACCAGTATCCGGCTCAAACCAGAGCCCGCTGGTAATATCTGTCCGGACTCCAAACGTGCACAAGTGCGCGGATGAGAACGAACCCTGTCGCAAAACCATGCGACCTCTACTCTGTTTTGCCCAGAGGCGAATACCCTCTGTGTGGGACTCTGAAGACTCGACACTACGCTGGCAGTGGGTTTAACCACAGACCGCAAGCGGCACTAGCTGTGCGTAACGGTCCCTAGGTAGATGTCGACAAGAAGGCTGACGAGGTGAAACCCCATCGGTACTCCTACTGAGTCTGAACGTGACAGTCTCCGTACAGTCCGGTCTGTTCGTCTGATACATCGCATGGCGGGCCTAGGGGGGCGGTGAACGTCAGTCCCCCAATAGCGGTACAAGTCGTGCCGGAGCGAAGCCCAAAACACCCTGAGATAACACTGGAAACCTACCAGTATATCTCGTTTGCCCTGGCCAGGGACTACTCGTGTAATGTCTCTCCTAGACACAGCGCGATGTCAACCCCCAATACCGGGAGAGACGAATCCTGTCTAACCGTCACTGCCTCCAAGTGCTTCGGGAATGCACCCAACCACAACCTGTTTGCACGACTCCTTTGAGTCGTGGTAGGGTAGCGATCAAAGTGCAGTGGGAACACACTTGAGGCGAAGTGCCAGTGTCAAGTCAGCGGACTAAGCTGTACTCATGTCACCTGGGAACTGATAACTGACGATAGGTATAATTACCAACCTGTCAGTTCCCGACGAGTCCTGTCCAGTGTACTCGTAACCCAACGAGCACCCGTATACTATCTCCAGTACGACGTACTGATGGCTGTGGGACAGACCATCTCCCACACTGGGATGAGAAGCGCATACGCTAGTCTACTCCGGAGTATCGATGCCCTGTCTCGATAGTCCTGCGACTAGGGACCTGTATAAGGATGTGCTTATAGATTACCCAGTCCCCACTAGTGTGACCGCCATCACAACGCTGGTAATCAAGCAAAGATCCTAAGGGCTCCACTAATGCGTATAAGTGATATACTGAAATAAACACAAGTACACATTGAAGTAGAAACAAACCAAGTAGCATACTACTATTTTGAGCAAGATTGTTTATACAAGGTGAATATCCCAAGCTTCCATTAAGTAATATACAAACTAGTATGATACAGTAATGGCCTCTAGGGCATATACACTAACAATCTCCCACTTGCACTAAGGCCATGTACTGGCATATCGAAGACCTATCATCTCGATCAGCCGCTCGAACTGAGTCTGGGGCAAGGCCTTGGTGAATGGATCTGCAGTGTTGTCTTCTGAAGCAACCCTGCGAACCTCGATCTCCTTGCGATCCACGATCTCTCTGATCAGGTGATACCGCCTCAAGATGTGCCTGGATCTCTGATGGGACCTGGGTTCCTTCGCTAAAGCTATAGCCCCGTTGTTGTCGCAATACAGAGGTATTGGATCAACAATGGACGGAACCACCTGAAGTTCTTTCAAGAACTTCCTCATCCAGACAGCTTCTTTTGCGGCATCAGATGCAGCGATGTATTCCGCTTCCATCGTCGAGTCTGCAATGGTTTCCTGTTTGGAACTCTTCCAACACACCGCCCCTCCATTGAGGGTGAAGACAAAACCCGACATGGACTTGGAATCATCCTTGTCACTCTGGAAGCTGGAGTCAGCAAAGGCCTCGATCTGGAGGTCCTTTCCGCCATTCACCAAGAACATCTCCTTAGTCCTTCTCAGGTACTTAAGAATGTTCTTTACCTCTATCCAGTGTTTCTCCCCAGGGTTAGACTGATACCGGCTTACCACACTCAGTGCATAAGCTACATCCGGTCTGGTACACAACATCGCATACATTATAGAGCCTACCGCAGAAGCGTAGGGTATAATAGACATGCGATCCCTCTCCAAATCAGTCTTGGGAGACATCTCTTTAGAGAGGGTGATCCCGTGACAAGCCGGTAGGTTACCGCGCTTGGAATCTTCCATACTGAATCTCTTCAGTATGGTGTCGATGTACCTGGACTGTGAAAGTCCTAATATCCTCTTGGATCTGTCACGGTAGATCCGGATACCCAGAATGTACGAGGCATCACCCAGGTCTTTCATGGAGAACCTGTGTGACAAGAACCCCTTGACAGATTGTAGCATAGGAATGTCATTTCCTATTAAGAGAATGTCATCCACCTATAAAACGAGGAATACTACAGTTCTCGCTACAAATCTACTATAGATACATGGTTCATCTGGATTTTTGATAAAGCCAAATTCCTTGACCGTCTCATCAAAACAGATGTTCCAACTCCGCGATGCCTGCTTTAGTCCATAGATGGACTTAAGCAACTTGCACACCTTTCCGCTGCTCCCACTCTGAATGAAACCCTCTGGCTGGTCCATATAGACACACTCCTCTAAGTTTCCATTTAGAAAAGCTGTCTTTACGTCCATTTTCCAAATCTCATAATCGTGGAAGGCAGCAATGGCAAGAAGGATCCGAATGGATTTCAGCATGGCTACTGGAGAAAAGGTTTCGTCATAGTCCAAACCAGGCCTCTGACGAAAACCCTTTGCTACCAGCCTAGCTTTATAGGTCTCAACCTGTCCATCTACACCAATCTTCCTTTTGAAGATCCACTTGCATCCTACGGGTTTTACCCCGTCTGGAGCAATGTCCAACGTCCATACCTTGTTGGTGTACATGGACTCTATTTCGGTCCGCATTGCATCCAGCCATTTCACTGAGTCAACGCTCTGAACGGCCTGCTGGAAGCTAGTAGGCTCATCATAATCTATGATGCAATCCTCTCTATCCCCGTCTATGAGAAAACCGTAGTATCTCTCGGGCGGATGAGACTGCCTACTACTTCTGCGGAGCGGCGTAGGAATGTCCCGTTCTTCCGAACCCTCTGGTTCCACTAAACTTTCAGTAATAGTCCGTGGTTCTGGAATCTCTTCCAGTTCTACTGCGCTCCCACTTATTTCCTTTTCTATGAACTGGTGTTCTAGAAAGTGGGCATGACGAGAAACAAGAACTTTTTGTTCCTCTTCGCAGTAGAAGAAATATCCCTTGGAATTCTTTGGATATCCCACAAACTTGCACAGTACTGAGCGTGCCTCGAGCTTGTCCGCATGCTGCTTTTTGACAAAAGCTGGACTTCCCCATATCTTAATGTGATTAAGATGGGGTCTCTTCCCACACCACATCTCAAATGGCGTAGTAGGTACAGTCTTAGTGGGAACTCGGTTCAAAAGGTATGCGGCTGATTCTAGCGCATATCCCCAGAATGATCGCGGCAACTCAGCGTTACTCATCATGGACCGAACCATATCCAATAGGGTTCGGTTCCGTCTCTCCGATACACCGTTATGTTGCGGAGTGTATGGAGGAGTAAGCTGAGAGAGAATACCATTCTCTTTTAAGTAATTCAGGAATTCGGCACTTAAGTATTCTCCACCTCGATCCGATCTTAGAATCTTAATACTTTTGCCGGTCTGTTTCTCTACTTCATTCTTATACTCCTGGAATTTTTCAAAAGCCTCGGACTTATGTTTCATTAAGAAGACATAACCGTACCTTGAGAAGTCATCCGTAAAAGTAATGAAGTAAGAATGTCCGCTTCGGGCATGTGTAGACATTGGACCGCACACGTCACTGTGTACGAGTCCCAAGAGCTCGCTCGCTCTTATTCCATGTCCAGTAAACGGAGTCTTTGTCATCTTTCCTTTGAGACAGGATTGACAAGTGGCATACGACTGATATTCGAACGCATTCAAATACCCTTCTGTATGTAACTTAGTCAACCTTCTCTCATTGATGTGACCCAATCTACAATGCCATAAGAAAGTCTGATTTATTTCTGGAGACTTTCTTTTGTGTGTATTCGGGACATTAAAAATCTGTGGTTGGTTTAATACGTATATACCATTACTCAAAGTACCTGACCCAATCAAAACTTGATTAAGGTGAATGTTTACAACATTACTTACAAACGCAAATTCATAACCTTCTTTAGAAACTAAAGATACAGAAATGATATTACAAGTTGCGTTGGGTACAAAAAAGCAATTACGCAAAACCAAAAGATGTCCATCTGACATTCCCAGGTGATAGTCCCCCACGGCTTTAGCATCCATGCTAGCTCCGTTCGCAACTCTGAGGGTCATGTCACCTTCCTTCAAAACCCTACGGTTTCTCAACGCCTGCAAAGAATTACAGATATGAGATCCTGATCCGGTATCCAATACCCAGGAAGTAGAGTTTATTGAAAGACAGTTTTCAATAACATACACACCTGAAGCTGAAGCTGCAACCTGCTTCAATTCCTGTGTCCTGGCTTTCCAAGCCCTGCAATCATTCTTCCAGTGTCCTTTTTTATGACAATAGAAGCACACTTCTTTATCCACAAGCTTCCCCGCTATCTTTGCTGCTTTACCTTTTCCCTTCGTATCCACTTTACTAACACCGCCCCTTGGTTTGGCGGGGGCCTTCTTCTTCTTTCCCTTGGCTTTCGCCTTGGACCTAGAAGAAGATGATCCTCCTACAAACAAAGTGGATGTTTCCCTACCTTTCTGTAGGGTGCCCTCTGCGCTCCTCAGCAGGTTGAGGAGCTCTGAAAGTTCAACCTCCTTTTCTTGTAGGTTGAAGTTCATTATAAACTGGGCGTAAGTGGAAGGAAGGGACTGGAGAACTATATCCGTATATAGCTCACTCTCCAATGTGATCCCTAGGTCAGCGAGCTCCTCAATGTAGCCGATCATCTTTAGCACGTGCTCGGCTACTGATGATCCGACGGCCATTCTTGTCGAGAATAACTTTTTCGACGCTTCGTATCTTGCGATACGAGATTGCTCTCCATACAGTTCTTTTGTATGGAGCAATATGGATTCCATGTCCATATTCTCATGCCTCCTCTGATGTTCGTTGTCCATCGAGGCAAGCAGGAGGCACTTGGCCTTCGCGCTATCAATCTCCCAAGTCTTGCGGATTTCCTTATCCGCGACACTGGAAGTTGGACCAGGGACAGGGGGAGCTTTGGTGGTAAGAAGATACCCCAGCTTGTCATAAGTGATTGCAATCTTGACATTCCTGAGCCAATCTTTGTAGTTTGGCCCTGTCAGCTTGTTTTTATCTAGGAGTAACTTAAGTCCAGTCATGTTGATTGGTCGCTGCAATTAGGAGAGAGAAGAAGAAACACTCAGCATGATGCTCTTGCAAGTTTAGAGTGGTTTTTAGTTTTTCTAAACAGGATGGCTCCCACTGTTTCTCGAATCCCTCCTCAAACCATAAAGGAAGAATTAGCCAGGATCAATCCCACCGTACAATACTTGCTTAACCGTTCAGCCAGGCCGGTGTCGGTACTTCGAGGGAGGTTTTCCAACGCTTTTGCGAAGTTCCTTAATTAGAGAACCTCTTTTCCCTGGGGGCGTAGCCCCGCTAACACCTTTCTAGGCACCTACTAGGTTTATAACATTGATCGTTAAGTGAGAAATTTCCCGAGGAGTAGCATATACTCACAGTAGGATCGGGATCCAAATATCATTGCGTGACGAAACTGAAGGAATCCTACCAGGATCATCACACTCCAAATGGTATGCAAATCTAGCAAGTTTCAGTACTTATGAAACTCCCGATGTGGATTTTTGCCCCATGCTCTTATGACCTTGACTTTGGCCAAAATATCATAAGTCACATGTCAAGTTCTACCCGTCGTTATCCAGGTTAATTTGGATCCATCCGTATCTACCCTTGACTTTGGCCAAAATGGCAGTACGACTGTCCCAAACCAACGCATCTATCTATGCTACACATGAACACCCAATAGCTACCAATCACTGTGCCTTGACTTTGGCCAATATACACAGCTTGAATACTATTGACTATTCATGCGAAACGACGGAGGGCTACGAATGGTTTTGGCAAAACCGTGAACGTAGTGAACTTGATTTAATCGATGGAACGAGATAGCTTTTAGAAGGAGTGGCTCAATCTCCGCATTTTAAAAGTTAGTTTTGAAAAGAACCGAGTGGTTTTTCGAAAGTGTTCCAACGACTTCAACTTGGTTTATTATCTTGCATTAGTTCTTTTAATGCGTGATATTCTTGCATTAGTACTTTTAATGTGTCCCATCATTTAATCCTACCATTGCAGAAAACAACCAAAATATGACGTACGCTTATGCCATATGCATTCGCCACGGGGCCCGTCATCACCCGTTAGGTTACTTAACTAACGACAGAGCGGGGGCTGGGCTAGCGCGGCTGTAAAACATAAGCAACGCCTAAATAGTTATAGATATAGCAATAGTAGACATTACAGATCACAGATGAATGCATTGGATATACTAGCAATCCGCAATCCTTTCGAGCCTGAAACGAAAAGCGGATAACACGGTCGCGGTGAATAGCCAAATACCCCACCCAAGACCCCTACGGGTGCGGCAAACTACCCGCCAAGTACTCGGTAGTTTGTGCACCCCTCCATGGGTCTATCCTAGGAGCAAAAACAGTAAAAAGAATTATACAATGACGGCTACAACCCCGACCCGGTTGTGCGGCCAAACAAATAATAATTATTACATCAATTTACATTTACAATGAATGAAAGAAAAACAAAAGCTCATCTCACATCCACCCCGGCTATTCACCCGCAACAGTCCAACACATTCATATACACATTCCAATATCAAACACAGATCATGTATAACCCCGACTAATCGACTTATAGCGATTAGCCGACGTTCAATACATGCAAGCATCACAGATATAACCATCATAGTCAAAGTGCAGAGAAGTTCGGAAAAATACGGAATTATAGGACCCTAAAAGTGAATTTCAGTTCTGGAAAATCTGGGCACATATAATATATCTTAAAAATCCCAAAACCAACACACAAACACACTGCACGAAAAACGATGCAGAGAGGAAAACAAACGGCGGCGGTTCCGCGGCACATGCCTACCTCGTGCCGCGGAACCGCGGCGTTTTAAATGAATTGGCTCATCGTTTTTCTTGGGTGTTCTAACAAAACCCTGAGACGAATTTACAAGTATAAAGTTTTTCATTTTGAGCCAAAAAAATTTCAACAGAAACTCAGATTTTCAAAAAGTATGGTTTTTGGGTTTTTTCGGTTCCGAACTTCGTTACACTTCACTACCAAGCTAGTTTAAGTTTAGTTAGGCTCTGATACCACTGTAAGTCCACGTTGCGACCCCCGGTTCTTACGGGGAGGCGGAAACGGTATAAAAAACAAATTTTTATCGCAAGAGGCAACATGGACTAACCAAGGTCGGGATCGTTGTCTAAACTAAAACTAGCAAACTAGCTAAAGAGATTTAGCTACTCGGATAAGGATGATTATACCTAAACTTGAACTCCTTCTTCTTCAAACTTTGTAGAGGTTGATGGTTCTCCTTTGTCGCCTTCTTCCGTCGAAGATGGATCCACCTCGAAGGCTCGACCTTTGGGCTCTTTCTCGAACTTGGAGTGAACTAGAATCGCCGGCTTGCTAAACCCTTGATCCTAGAGTGAGTAGAGAGTGTCTAAGGGTTGCTTTTGTTTTTAAAGAGAAGGAATCTCAACACATGAGAAGGTTTCTCTTTGCTAGAGGAAGAAGAAGATGAAGTGAAGAGAGAGAGTGAATATGATAGAATGAGCTATTCTTTTTCTTTCTTGCAACCATAATGCTAAAAGAAAATGAATTATCAAATAATAATAATCAAAATGAAAAGGTTGATGGAAAGTTTTAGAATGACCAATATCATTACAAACATTAAATGAAAATGCAAGAATCAAGAGCATCTTTCTTTTGTAATGATAATGGTCAAAAGTTCAACCATGGTCAACAAGTCAACCATGGTCAACAAGTCAACAAAAACTAACCATGACACAATTTCATTTTATTATATATTATTAAATGATATAATACAAATCCATTAGGGTTTGGAAAAAGACGACTGTCAACTGTGCATACGCACCCGTTCCGAAACCCTAATGAAAGTCCTCTTCCTCTTCCTCAAATAACTGTGCATACACACCTGCATCCTTGTTCCGAGGAACATGAATACTGAGAGATAAAAGCAACCCCAAATACTATACCAGTATCCGGCTCAAACCAGAGCCCGCTGGTAATATCTGCCCGGACTCCAAACGTGCACAAGTGCGCGGATGAGAACGAACCCTGTCGCAAAACCATGCGACCTCTACTCTGTTTTGCCCAGAGGCGAATACCCTCTGTGTGGGACTCTAAAGACTCGACACTACGCTGGCAGTGGGTTTAACCACAGACCGCAAGCGGCACTAGCTGTGCGTAACGGTCCCCAGGTAGATGTCGACAAGAAGGCTGACGAGGTGAAACCCCATCGGTACTCCTACTGAGTCTGAACGTGACAGTCTCCGTACAGTCCGGTCTGTTCGTCTGATACATCGCATGGCGGGCCTAGGGGGGCGGTGAACGTCAGTCCCCCAATAGCGGTACAAGTCGTGCCGGAGCGAAGCCCAAAACACCCTGAGAAAACACTGGAAACCTACCAGTATATCTCGTTTGCCCTGGCCAGGGACTACTCGTGTAATGTCTCTCCTAGACACAGCGCGATGTCAACCCCCAATACCGGGAGAGACGAATCCTGTCTAACCGTCACTGCCTCCAAGTGCTTCGGGACTGCACCCAACCACAACCTGTTTGCACGACTCCTTTGAGCCGTGGTAGGGTAGCTATCAAAGTGCAGTGGGAACACACTTGAGGCGAAGTGCCAGTGTCAAGTCAGCGGACTAAGCTGTACTCATGTCACCTGGGAACTGATAACTGACGATAGGTATAATTACCAACCTGTCAGTTCCCGACGAGTCCTGTCCAGTGTACTCGTAACCCAACGAGCACCCGTATACTATCTCCAGTACGACGTACTGATGGCTGTGGGACAGACCATCTCCCACACTGGGATGAGAAGCGCATACGCTAGTCTACTCCGGAGTATCGATGCCCTGTCTCGATAGTCCTGCGACTAGGGACCTGTATAAGGATGTGCTTATAGATTACCCAGCCCCCACTAGTGTGACTGCCATCACAACGCTGGTAATCAAGCAAAGATCCTAAGGGCTCCACTAATGCGTATAAGTGATATACTGACATAAACACAAGTACACATTGAAGTAGAAACAAACCAAGTAGCATACTACTATTTTGAGCAAGATTGTTTATACAAGGTGAATATCCCAAGCTTCCATTAAGTAATATACAAACTAGTATGATACAGTAATTGCCTCTAGGGCATATACACTAACAATGTGATGCTTCAAAACTCATTATAGGGTGCTAGACAAACCTAACAAATACATGTCGGGACCCCATGCAGTCGTACAATCTCGTCGATGTATATCTGGGCATACTGAGCAAATCCGAAAGTCGTCTTCACTAGCAGGAAGTGAGCCGCTTTCGTCAGACGATCCACGATCACCTAAATGGAGTCATACCCTCGCCTAGTCCTGGGTAGACCCACAACGAAATCCATCGAAATCTGTTCCCTTTTCCACTCCGGAATGGGTAACGGCTGTAGCTCTCCCTCTGGCCTCTGATGCTCGGCCTTGACTTGCTGACAAGTCAGGCATCTAGACACGAAATCTGCAATGTCTTTCTTCATTCCGTCCCACCAGTAAACATCTCTCAAATCATGGTACATCTTGGTGGAACCCGGATGAATGCTGTATGTCGATCTATGCGCCTCCTCAAGAATCTCACGCCGCAGTCCCTCAGCATCTGGTACGCACAGTCTAGTCCCAAATCG
This sequence comes from Agapanthus africanus, assembly GCA_030015575.1. NCBI lineage: Eukaryota > Viridiplantae > Streptophyta > Magnoliopsida > Asparagales > Amaryllidaceae > Agapanthus > Agapanthus africanus. The sequence continues at coordinate 264,939,844 of JASDDO010000016.1, read as the reverse complement.
CAGTATCCCCTGATCATCGATCACGAACTCGGAAAATCTGCCCTGTCCAATCTGTACCATGATCTCTGAACATCGGTCATCACTGTGCTGTGCCTCATGTATACGGTAAAGCAACTGCGGGCGTGCACGAACATGCGCAAGCTGTCCCCTGATCGGCGTGAACTCGAACTGCACTTGGCTGTCGCATAATATTTGCCAATCTGCCGATGACTGCCTCTGCACTGCGCTCAAACAAGATAGACTGCCCCCGGGCCTCCTGCTCAGAGCATCTACCACTACATTCGCCTTGCCCGGGTGATACAAGTTCTCGCAGTCGTAATCCTTCACTAACTCCATCCATCGGCGCTATCTAAGGTTCAGGTCTCGCCGCTGAAATATATACTTTAAACTCTTGTGATCAGTGAATATCTGGCACGACTCACCGTATAGGTAATGTCGCCAGATCTTAAGTGCAAAGACCACTGCGACCATCTCCAAATCGTGAGTAGGGTAGTTCTGTTCATGTCTCTTCAACTGTCGCGAAGCATACGTGATCACCATACCATGCTGCATCAATACGCACCCTAGCCCTACTCGTGAAGCGTCACAATAGACTACAAATCCGCCTGATCCTGATGGCAACGATAATACTGGCGCCGTAGTCAAACAAGTCCGTAGCTGCTGGAAACTATACTCGCAATCCCCTGTCCAATCGAAGGGAACTCCCTTCAGGGTCAAACCGGTCAAGGGTGCAGCAATACGGGAGAAATCCTGTACAAATCGCCTGTAGTAGCCGGCCAGTCCTAGAAAGCTGCGTATCTCAGTAACGGATGTAGGTCTGGGCCAACTCTGAACGGCTTTAATCTTCCTCGGGTCCATACATATACCATCCCGTGTAATCACGTGACCCAAGAAGTCTACGCTGTTGAGCCATAATGCACACTTAGAGAATTTTGAATAAAGTTGGTGCTCCCTCAAGGTCTGCAGTGTGATCCGCAGGTGCTGCTCGTGCTCCTCACTGCTCCGGGAATACACCAAGATATCGTAAATGAATACAATGATGAACAAGTCGAGGTACGGCCTGAATATACGGTTCATCAAACCCACAAACGCTGCTGGGGCGTTGGTGAGTCCGAACGACATCACCAAAAACTCATAGTGGCCGTAGCGCGTGCGGAAGGCTGTCCTCGGTATATCCTCCTGTCGGACTCGCAGCTGATGATAGCCTGATCGTAAATCGATCCTCGAAAAATATCCTGCCCCCTGAAGCTGGTCGAACAAGTCGTCGATACGTGGCAACGGATATCTGTTCTGCACGGTCACCCTGTTCAGCTGTTGATAATCGATACACAAACGTAAGCTTCCGTCCTTCTTCTTGACGAACAGGACCAGAGCACCCCAAGGAGAAACACTGGGTCGAATAAGTCCCTTGTCCAGCAAATCTTGCAACTGACTCTTCAACTCACAAAGCTCCGCCGGGGCCATCCGATAAGGCGGTATAGAAATAGGCCCCGTGCCGGGAATCAAATCAATACAAAAAGCAATGTCACGCTCGGGCGGTAGCCCAGGAAGCTCGTCAGGGAACACATCAGGGAACTCACATACAATCGGAACCTGGTCTAATGGAACATCGGTAGCTCTAGTGTCACAAACATAGGCTAGCAATCCCTGACATCCCTTCCTCAACAGCTGTCCTGCGCGAAGAGAAGAAATCAAAATGTGAGGGGTGGCACCACGGTCCCCCTGCACAATAAAAGTCGACTAGCCGGGAAAACAAAACCTCACTGTCTTCTCGCGGCAGTCCACAGACGCATAGTACGTGGCTAACCAATCCATGCCCAAAAGAACGTCGAAATCCAACATCTCAAGAAGGATCAAATCGACAGGCAGATCTCTATCGCCAATACGGATGACGCAGGACCGGAACACGTACCTAGCAACAAACGACTCTCCCACGGGAGTGGTCACAACAAGCGGCTGATCAAGCAGACCGGACTCTCTACCCAAACTCGGCACAAAGTGTGTGGATACGTACGAGTGCGTGGATCCGGGATCGAACAACACGTGTGCATCAACAGAACATACTGATAAGGTACCTGAGACCACCGCATTGGACGCCTGCGCGTCCTGACGCGTCAATGCGAAAACTCGTGCCTGTCCTCCACCTGCAACTGGCGGTCCCCTACTAGCAACTGACTGTACTCTGCCGGTGGCTGGCTGTCCTCTGCCTCGACCGCCTCGCCTTCTAGGAACAAACCCTCCGCGATCACGGCCTCTCTGTGCATAGGTCTGACACGGAGCAACTGTGGGTACAACAGGTAACGCCCTCTGGGGTGGAGAAGGTGGAAGTGTGACATGCGGTACGGCTGGCTCCCTCCTATGTGTCTCGGTAAAATCTCTGACGCGGTGACGAAGACTACCATATCCAAAACATCCAAGAGAGGACTGCTGACCCTCCTGTGGGTAAGAGCTAAACATCTGACCTCGCCCCGAGTCTCTGCCACCTATACGATGTCTATCACGGCGTCTGAATGGATTTCTCTGAGCTGCTGTATCAGTATGAACCCTCTTCGGCCCTGGAACTACCGAAGTCTCTGCAAGACGCTCCTTAACCAATAGGGCTGCGTCTACTGCTGCGGCATAGGTCTCATAATGCTGTGCGCTGATCGCAAGGAATAGCGGTGTAAGCAAGCTTCGGAAAAATCTCTTGACTCGCATCTCCTCCGTCGCCACTAGGTATGGAGCATAAATAGCTAGCTCGGTGAACAGCACGTCGTACTCTGCCACTGTCATCTCTGGCGTCTGGCGTAAGGACTCAAATCTGCATGCTCGGGCATCCCTAACACTCTGGGGAAAAAAGCGGGCAAGGAACACCGTCACGAACTCCGTCCAGGTCATATGAGAAAGACCTGCTGCTCTGCCCTTCTCAACTGATTCGCACCATTTCTGCACAAGACCATCCAGGCGAAAGCTCGTGAACTCGACCCATCTCGCATCTGCGCATCTGAGGGAACGGCATATCAGGGCCATCCTATCAATAAAAGACTGCGGGTCCTCGGCTGCATCTATGCCTGTGAAGATCGGAGGCTTCAGCCTCATGAACTCTGATAACGATACTGTAATCACCTCCGTGGCTGCAAAGGCAACTGGCTGTATGGTCGTTACCATCACGGTCCCTATGACTGGTGGAGCTACCTCTGGTCGCTGCGCTCGAAGCGTCTCAACTAGCAATCCTATCATCTGGCGCATCTCCAGCATGCTGGATCTCACCGTCTGGCGCATCTCCTGCATACCAGCCCCTAACGTGGCGATCTGATCTGTCATGGGAGGAACAGTCTGCTCGGGTACAACGGGTGCACTGCCCGGATCGGTCCTCGTCTCGGACGAGTCAACTCGAATCTCGGCCCTCGCGGCCGCTCTCTGCGCCCTAGTAGTCTTTGGCGGCATAGTGGCTGAAAAGGAAAGTAGGATTCGATAAGGATACGGAAATCGAATCACAATAATGAAGGAACTTCAACCAATAAGTCCTAAGGTCGCTTAGGCGGAGTACCGTGTCGTGAGTATGTCGCGGAACATACGCACGCTACGCCACTCTGCTGCAGCTACCAACTCCATCATACCAGGGTCATCCTACACTCCGAAGGTAAAACCTACGCTCTGATACCAACTTTGTCACGACCCGATAGTTTGGCCCGTGACCGGCACTTAACCACGTAACGTCTACAGGCGTAACGCGACTAAGTAAGCCGAAACCCAGACATCAAACCATTAAATAAAGAGTGTTTAAGACATTTTTTTGTAAAAACAGTTGTAAATGTTTAGAAAACTTTAATTAATTTAGTATAAATCCTTTATAAGTTCAAGTGTTATTTAATAGTTTGGCAACATTTCCTATATAAAAATTTTTCCCGAAAAGCGGGTAAAAGACAAGATGTAAGTAAAATGACATGTGGAATAAATAAAGCATCACAATGATAAGGTACGACTGAGTAAAAAAAAGAAATGAAAACAACAAGAAATATAGAACTGTAAATATAAGTCGGCTCACAACAAGCTCGACACCAGCTTACAAAATAACATACATCGTCCTCACAACTGTTTCTATGTCAATACATAAAGGTAGATGGAGAATACTAGATACATGAATATACAACTGAAAGGTATACAGATACCGTACAAAACCCACCTAATAGCAAAAGGGCTAACACGCCTCAGTAATGGTATCTGTGTCAAAAGATGCGGTAAACAGCCAGCCGCGACTACTCCAAAGGGCAACCTGCAAGCCCTGTGGCACAACGGGGGTGAGTTGCCAACTCGTGAATAGAAGATAACATATAAAGATAATCGCGAGTATGCACGTGCTGCGATACTCTAACCTATGCCAACAGATAAACATCTATATGATGAACTGGGTGCTCAATATCATGCAACGAGTACGATCTAATAGTCTCACCATATGATGTGAAAGGTATACAATAATCATGTCAAATGATGAAATCTAACAATCCTATATAGCATGAGCTGGATATGCAATGATCGTGCAAGCATGTGTACTATATCAAGTACAATAGATACAGGATGGGATGTCATATACTAAATGCTGAGCATGGGAATAATAATATCTACACGGAGTATCACGTGGTAAAATAGTCGGTGTCCAACAATACACCCAAATCCCAATAAAAACTCAGGCGACAATCCTGTGAAACTCATAAGATCGGGAGTGCCTATCATCGGCACTCAAAACATCATGAAATCAGCCGTGTCCAACATTGACACGCAAATCCTCCAATATGGGGCGTCCGTCCATCGGATCTGTTAGTTATATGTATGCCCTAGAGGCCATTACTGTACATACGATGTATATTGTAGTGGATGCTTGGACATATATAGGGAGGACTTTCTTGCTCGACATGATAGTATGCTATCTGGTTGTACTTTATCTTAACATGTACTCTGATTGTCTCTATATTACATGTTGATAAAGCCCTTAGGATATGTACTCGACTACTGGGACTATGATGAGATCATACTAGTGGGGCCACGGTAGTCGACGAGTACATCCTATAACTGTTCCTAGTCGAGGGTGTATCGAGACAGGGCATCGATGCACCAGAGTAGACTAGCGTATCCGCATCTTGACCCATATGATGGGCGATGGATGATCCCATATCCATCGGTGTTTGACATCAAGGATGGTGTACGGGTGCTCAGTGGAGACTGGGTACACTGGACGGACTCGCCGAGAACTCCCAGATGGTATTATACCATACGTCAGATGGCAGTTCTCCGGTGACACTGGTACAGAGTAGTCTTTTGACCCGAGATCGTCATAGAGTCTTGTGTGGTTCCCACTGTGCTTTGATTTCCATCATACCACGTCCAAGAGGGCGTGCAAAAAGGTGGCTTTTGGGTACAGTCCCGAATCACATGGAGGCAATGAGCGATAGGAGGGGATTCGTCTCTCCCGGTATAGGGTGTTGATGTTGTGCTGTGTTCGATTGGCTATAACCGGAAATCCCTGGCTAGGGTTGCTGAGATTTACTGGTAAGTGTTATCAGCAGTTTCTCGAACTGTTATAGACCTCATATCGACATGACTTATCGAGCTACTGGGGTCTGACGTTTACCACCCCTAGGCGAGATATGCAACATATCAGACGACGAGACCGGACTGTACGGGAGTGTTACTGTTTGGATTCACAGGAGAAGTTACAGGCTTGCTTGTTGATCTTCTGAGCGCTCAATACCTGGGTAGCTGTTACGTTTAGCTGACCGCTTGCAGCTTGTGGGTGTTTGATATGATCATCACCTACTGCCGGCGTATTGACGATTCTTTATAGTCCTACACAGAGGTTTCTTGACTCAGGCAAAACGAAGTAGGAACACATATGTGATATGTGCGGGACCGAGGATAATGCGATATGTGATACCGTATTATATTCTCGCGATATTTGATATCAGCCGGGTCATCGGATCAAGTGTTGATTCGATGAATCGGTACGGATAAATATTAGCCGGTTATATGCGATATAGCCGGATTGTCGGATCAAGTGTTGATTCGATAATTTAATGTATAATAATATATGTGATATATTAAATTGCATTAACTAATATTTGCTCACTAAAAGATTCTTTTTCTCACTCGGGTAATACATTGATATATATGCGATATATGTTAAATGTATTATTTTATTTTGTTACGATAAATATTATATATGTGATATATAATATTGTAACATGATATGATAACTAATGCAACTTGTTTAGTGGAGTTTAAACATGATTAGGGTTTGGATTAGGGTTAAACCTTCTAGTTGATTCTAGAAGCTTTTCTTTTTGTCACGATAAAGATATTTGCAAGTGACTCATGATTTAACCAAACCCAAACCCTAACCCTAGTTAATTCTCTACAAGAGTTAGCTTGACCATGGTTGCATTATCTATCATATTATTTCATTTCCTATTCATCACAAAAGGATAACTAATATTGTTCATCTTCTTCCTTCAACTTTTTCATGGAAAAAGCTTTCTTGATTTTTCCAAGTGATGAATAATAGTGAGAAAAAGATAAATAAATAGAGCAAAAATCCTACTTCATCATCCTCATCTTCCCTTGCCATTTAGATGAGGGTGTTCACATCATTTCATGAGTGTTAGCTTGTGTTAAAGAAACTTCAAGGTAGATCATCAAAGTATCGAAGATCGGAAGCAAAGGTTGCGTCTTTCTCTTCGTGGAACCTCTCGAGAGTCCGGATCCCGATGATCGCAGCGAAGGGACCACAACACGGAGCATATGAAGTGAAGGACCGGATCTACAAAGGTTGTAATCCCTCTCACTTAGTGTTAAAATATTTAGCATGCTTGTTTTCGCCTAATCTCTAGTTTAAAGTTCCGTATTCAGGTAGTTCGGCACGGCTAAATTTTAAATCGGGCATGGTTGATGCCTTGTAGACTCTTGTGCGCATGCCTAGCAACCCTACAGGATCTGCCCACGGGCTCCGTTTGCGGAATCGGCCCTCGGCCCCGGCAGTACGCATCGTCCCGTATCCATCAATCGACTCTGGTCAGTATCCTCTGAAAAACCGCCAGGTCCAACCAATCACCGGTAGGTAGTAGTCCCTCCGCCAGGCTCACCGTCTAACAATACGAGTCTTCTCGCCCCGGGGTACCGTACCGGGTCCACCATGTACCCGCAATCGGTGCCTACCTCTCCTCGAATCGGGTATACTCACACAAGCTCTCTGGAACCGAGAAAACTCATGGTGGACGCACTAAATATCATATCAAGGGAAACCGGGTTTTTAAACAGTGCATGTTTTCTTAAAATAGTACTCCGGTTCCTAAATCCAGAAATCACATATATCAAATCCAATGCGTAAATCCATGCAATGTATCGTATGCCACTAAGGGTAAAAGAAAGGGAGAACCACTCTTTTAAAAGATTCCTTTTTGAAAATACCGCTTGCAGTCCCTTAGTTTCAAATCAAGTCAATATCATCCATGTATGTAACATACGAATATGGGTATAGGTATGGATGTGCGAATGGATAAGCACGCAAAATGAATATAGCAATGTACATGTCAGCTAATGTAGGCATATGATGTATATGCGCCCGAGTATGAATATTTGTGATGTATGTGGCACAAGTATGAATTTGTGAGGTATATGTGCCCAAATATGAATATATGTGATGTAGGTACGCACAAAAGTGCGTATACAGTGTGCATGGTATGAATATACATATGCTAGTATGCGGCAAATCATGAAAACGTCAAATAAGCAGAATCAATATGATATGCGTTTATAGCAATCCTATAATGTGAGTGTCATGGCAATCACTAACGGTGTGAGTGTAGCATATAAATCGTGCTCGTGCAACTTGGACCGTTAGTGACAGTGCAGTGTTCTATACTACCAATATATTTATATGGACACTCATGACTACAAATCCTGTTACGCCCTGACGCTTAACGCCATACGGGAGATTTCCCCGTAGATATTAAATCTACTCACCTGGTCGCGTGCTAAGCATAGCCGACCACCTGCTTCCCTTTTCTGGCGACGTCTGACATGCCCGCCTGTGAGCCTGGAATTTTACACAAGAAATCCAATTATATAAGCAAGAATCTCTCAAATCGCGAGATCGAAACAAAACGAGAAACTCGCGTTGCGAATTAACGCGCGTGTGTGCGATACGCTGAAACGTGTGTGCACGCGTCTACGACTCAGCCTGAAACGCAGCGATACGCTGAATCACAAAACCCACTCGCGTATCGCGCAAACTAAAAACACCAGAAAATGATATATCGTCCCAGATTCTACCCAGGTTAAAATATTACAAAACTATATATACCATGGACCTACAAAACATAGCAGATACCCAACCTAAAAACCCTAGCTCCTATCTCCCTGTTCTGACCGCAATTTGCGGCCAGAAAGATTTTTCCGGCGGCCTGAAGTTGGGCTGGTGGGGTCGGGCTCTGGTGGTGGGGTCAGGGTCTCTCAAGTAGGCTACAGTCCACTCAATTTTATTCCGAACTCACTGGGGTAACAGCAGACTTCAAAAAGCTAAGATTTTGCTTTAAAATGTCAAATTTTGCACAATTTGTAAACTTAGGGTATATCTGTGTAATCCGGGGTTTACCTAGGTTCACAAGGCCCTAACAACACTTAATTAACTTAGTCTAGCCAAAACTAACCTTACTTAAGCAAAGATCACACAAATCACCACAAATATCACTAAAAACACACAATCTAGCGCTAACAACTACCAATTACACTAATTAAGCTAAACCGACACACAAGTCTAGCATACAAGCAAGTGGAGCTCAGAGGTTATACCTCTCTTGACCCTACGAGGCTGGGTCAGGGGAAGAAGAGAAGAAGAAGAAGCTGCTACTGCTGTTGCTGCTCCAGATGTTGTTGCTGTTGCTGTTGTTACTGCTACTGCTGATGCTGATGCTTGTTGTTGCTGTTGATGTTGTTATTGTTGCTGATGGTGTTGTTGATGGTGTTAGTGCTGGGGCTGCTCGGGCTGCTGCTACATGTGCCGGGGCTGCTGGGGCTGTGGCCGAGCTGCTGCTGCTGGGGCTGGAATTGCTGATGTAGCTGCTGTTGTTGCTCTGTTGTTGTTGTTGTTGTGTGATGCTGCTGCTGCTGCAACTTCTGTTGTTGCTGCTGATGTAGCTGTGTGTGTGTGTGAGTGAAAGAGTGAGTGAGATATGAGAGTGTGAACAAACAAAAGAAAGAATGATAACAATAGAGAGTCAAGCCCCCATTTCTCTCTCTCTTGCCATATTAAATGCAAGCATGGGCTTGCCATGATGCACTCTCTCTCTCTCTCTCTCATTTAATGCAAGCATGGCTTAGCCATGATGCATTCTCTCTCTCTCAAGTCAACCAAAAAAGCATTTTAAATCCCATTTCATTTTTTAAAAAAATACCCTTAATTCAAATCATGTTAACTTACTAATGGTGGGGTTAACCTACCACGGTTGTTAAACATGGTTTAACCCAAATTCTAACCCTAGTTTACATGCTCAAGTTTGTGCAAGCTTGGTAAAATTTTAGAAAAATATTTATTAAATTTGAAAAATTATTTGAAAATCAATTTGGTAAACATTTTATTAAAATTCACATATTAAAATATAATTAGCCACTAAACACATCCTAGGATGTTACGGGCAAACTACCCGCCAAGTACCCGAAGTGAAGTGGTCTCTCTCAACAACGTGAGTAGGCCACTAAACACTTCAAAGTATCCTGTAGTTTGTGCACCCCACCTTGGGTCTATCCTAGGAGCAAAAATCAGTAAATGAAATAATACAACAGTGGCTACAACCGCAACCTGGATGTGCCCCGCAAAAGAATATTACAACATATTACAATTTACATCGAATGAATGAATATAAAAACCCATCTCAAACCCCGGCTAATCATCACAACGATCAAATCAAGTTCATAAACATAAACAGTAAAATCATTACAGAAATGTGCAACTCCCTGCCAACTGACATACTAGTAGTTAGGGGAGGTTTACGAACACATTATATAAATCACAGATATAATCTAATTAGCTAAACATCGTTGAATTTCGATCGAGCAAACACAATTGATTCTACAACAAAAACATCTCTGTGCACCTGAGACTTGAGCAGAAACAAAACATTCCAGAAAGAACAAAATTATCACAGAAGAGCTTTGGGGAATTTTGGGCTGACTCGGCCCCAACTCGGCAGCGGATCCGTGGCCGATCACTTGGATCGGCCGCGGTTCCACGGCGCTTTGGACGATTCAGGAACCCAAATTTTTCCAGTATTCTTAAGTTTCCCTGCTTGTAATTTTAAGGGTCCCTGAAAAAATTTTAGACCCTGTTTTAAAATCGACAGAAACTTGATAAAAATGATGTTTTTTCCGGTTCGTTTTGTGATCGAATTTCTAACGACTTTGCTAACAGGTTAGTTATGGTTTAGCGAGGCTCTGATACCACTGTAAGTCGACGTTGTACACCCCACGAGTTGCGGGGAGGCAGAAATATGAAAAATAATCTTTTGCTTTAAACTAATATAGACTAACCGAAAGGATCTTTTCTAAACTATAACTAACACTATCATAGGAGTAGTTAGCTACTATGAAAGAAGATTATACCTAATGAACCGAGTCCTTCTTCTTCTTGTTAACCACCTCCTCATCGGCCTCCTCTTTGTAATAGACGATCCACCCGAAAGCTACTACTCCAAGCTTTGCTTCTAACTTGAGGAAACTAGGTTACTCAAATTGCTAATCAAAGTCACCTAGGTAATATAGAGTGTGATTAGGGATTAACAAGTCTTACTAATCCTTGATCTCAACACATGAGAGGTTAGGATTAAGGTTTGAAGAGAGAGAGCTTGAGGAGAGAGAAGGTGGGAATGAGAATGAAATGAAATAATGATTCATTTTGAATATATGAAGCATGATGATTTATTAAATGAATAAATCAAATGATTTATCAACCATGTTTCATTCATTCACCTTGTGTGATTCATCTCATGAGTCATTAGCCATTAAATGCATCATTAACTACATGGATGAATCACACAAATGAGTCACTAAACCAATAAATTCAAATGCCACCTTAACCCCCAAGTCATCATCCTTCTAGAAGCTTCTCGCCAAATTACGAGAACGCCCCTCCTATCCGTGAAAACACGGAAAAACTTTAGACTGTATAAATCCAATAATCCGATACTAGAATCTGGCTTAAACCCAAAGCCGGCTAGTAAAAACTTTCCGAACATCGTACGTGCGTAAAAACACGTATGCGTCCGAACCTTTGTCATAAAACCATACGACCTCTATATCGTTTCGCCCGGAGCAAGGAAACTCTCTGTGTGGGACTCTAAAGACTCGACTACTACGCTGGCAGTGGGTTTAACCACAGACCGCAATGGGTACTAGCTGTACGTAACGGTCCCCAGGTAGATGTCGATAAGAAGTCCGATGAGGAAACCCATCCGAACGCCTACTGAGCCTGATGTGACAATCTCCGTACAGTCCGGTCTGTTCATCTAGGACTATCGCATATCGGGCCTAGGGGACGGCAAGTGTCAGTCCTAAAAGCGGTATAAGTCGTGTCGGAGTGAAGCCCATTACACCTTGAGAAACTACTGGAAAAACCTACCAGTAAATCTCGCTTGCCCTGGCCAGGGACTTTGCGTAATGGCTCTCTGACACAGCGCGATATCAACTCCCAATACCGGGAGAGACGAATCCTGTCTAACCGCCATTACCTCTAAGTGCTCGGGACTGCACCCAACTGCTACCTGTTTGCACGACTCCTTTGAGCCGTGGTAGGGTAGCAATCTAAGAACAGTGGGACACACTCAAGGCGAAGCAGCAGTGTCAAGTCTGCGGACTATGCTGTACTCATGTCACCTGGGAACTGTTAACTGACGACGGGTATAATACCAACCAACAGTTCCCCGCGAGTCCTGTCTGGTGTACCCGTAACCTAACGAGCACCTGTATACTATCTCCAGTACGACGTACTGATGGCTGTGGGACAGACCATCTCCCCAACTGGGATGAGAAGCGTACACACTAGTCTACTCTGGAGTATCGATGCCCTGTCTCGATAATCCTACGACTAGGGACCAGAAAAAGGATGTGCTTGTAGACTACCCAGCCCCCACTAGTGTGACTGCCATCATAATGCTGGTAGTCAAGCAAGATCTTAAGGGCTCTATCAATACGTACACACATATTTAGATAGATATAACCAAGTAGCATACTACCATGTTTAGCAAGACTGTTAATATAACTGTGAATATCCCAAGCTTCCATTAAGTAATAAACAAGCTAGTATGATACAATAATGGCCCCTAGGGCATATACACTAACACGGATAGCTAGTTCTGGAGGGCAACTGGTAGGCATCTCTTGGCTTTGAGAGGCAGGGGGCCTCAATCTAGAATTGGCAGACTATTCGTCGCACTCGTAGGGGGTACAGGTTGACCAAAGGAGGAGCGCTCAAGTTACCGGATTCCGTAAAGTGCTGGGTGGTCCATTCACTTTGTTGTAGGGGCTGCCTCACTTCAGGTTTTGGCGGGCAACTTGCCGCACTCGTAGGGGTCTAGGTTTCATTGCACAGGCTATCCACACGACCAGGAGAACGTCGGTTTTCAGTAGTGGCTCTGCGAAACCCGGGGTTCCCAGATTATCTGTATTGTTCTGTGATGCTTATTTCTTTTCCGTAATGTTGCATTTATCATGCCTAGAGCGATTATTGTATATTGGTATATATACCAGTAGATGTTGTATATGTTTTACACCCACGCTAGTCCATTCCCTGCTCTGTCATTAGTTAAGTAACCTAACGGGTGATGAAGGGACCCAGTGACGAATGCGGATGGCATATACGTACATTTTATTTTCGTTCTTTTCTGGTGTGATTAATTGATGGGACTGCGTTGATTTTGACCAATGCAAAGAAAACAAACATGTTTGACGTTGTTGGAACAGTTTTCAAAAAGTGTTATTACAAGGACGTTTTCTTTTGTTTTGCACAGTGGTATTCAGTTGGAATATCCTGCACCTCATTCGACGAGGCAAGGGCCGAGATCCCTTCACCGGGAGTGACCCCTTGGGCAGAAGTTTGCGTCAGGGTAATAACTTCACTATAGTCGATTACTTGTTGCTTTGCATCGCGGTATTCAGTTGGAATATCCTGCACCTCATTCCACGAGGAAAGAGCCGAGATCCCTTCACCGGGAGTGACCTCTTTAGCAAAGGTTTTCGCTGCTATATTTTTGTAAAAAGCTATCAGGTTCCTTCAGCGATATCAAGTTCGTTACGTTAAAGGTTTTTCACCAAAAACCAGCTGTAGCCATCCGTCATTTCAGTTGGGTATTCAGTAGTATTCAAGTTATGTATTTTGACCAATGCCAAAGCATAGTGTTTGGTAGCTGCTGGGTATTCATCTGTTGCATAGATAGATGAGTTGGTTTGAGACAGTCGTTATGCCATTTGGCCAACGTCAGGGGTATGTACGAGTGGGTTCAAATTAACAAGATATTGATGGGTAGAACTTCACATGTGACTTATGGCATTTTGGCCAACGTCAAGGTCATAAGAGCATAGGGCAAAAATCTATATCGGGAGTTTCTAAAGAAACTGAAACTTACCAGGTATGCGCATACCTTCTGGAGTGTGATAACGTGAGTGGATTCCTTCACGTTATCATGCGATGAGAGTTGGATCCCGATTCCCACTGATGAGTTGGTTTACTCTTCGGGTGATCCCGATTGATTCTTTTTTCAGGTTTGGAAGAGAATTTGACGGTACAGTGTGAGGTTTCCTGATTAGATAAAGTGATAACCATTCTAATCTAGGTTAGAGTGCACGCAAAGTGTTTCTTTTCTCTCTCTCTTTGGCAGCGACCATTGACTGACCCTAGACTATGACTCAGTGACCAAGTTGACCGAACTTTCTTAAAATACTGGCTTTTGGATTGTCTAAGTTGCATAAGTCATTGCCGCTCTTTCTTTTACCCTTTGCATTTCTCCAGAACACCCCGTATTACTATGAACATCCACTTCTATTGGATATGTAAGTCCACGTTGCGACCCCCGGTTCTTACGGGGAGGCAGAAATGGTATAAAAATCAAATTTTTGGCGCATGGGGCAACATGGACTAACAAAGTCGGGATCTTTTCCTAAACTAAAACTAGCAAACAAGCTAAAGAGAGTTAGCTACTCGGAAAGATGGTTATACCTAACTTGAACTCCTTCTTCTTCAAACTTTTGTAGAGGTTGATGGTGCTTTCCTCGTTGCCTTCTTCCGTCAAAGATGGATCCACCTGAGGGTTCAACCTTCGGGCTCTTTCTCGAACTTTGAGAGAACTAGAATCTCCGGCTTGCTAAACCTTTGATCCTAGAGTGAGTAGAGAGTGTCTAAGGGGTGTTTTTATCTCAAGGAGAGGGATTCTCAACTAATGAGAAGGATTCTCCTTGAACTAGAGGAGGAAGAAGAACAAGTGAGGAGAGAGAATGGTTATGATAGAATGAGCTCACTTTTCCTTTCTTACAACCATATCACAAAAGAAAAGAATTATCAATTAACAATAAAAATAAAATGAAATAGTTGATGGATGGTTTGGAATGACCATTATCATTACAATCTTTAAATGGTTTTGCAAGAATCAAAAAGCATCTTTCTTTTGTAATGATGATGGTCAAACCTTCAACCATGGTCAACAAGTCAACGATGGTCAACAAGTCAACAAAATCCAACCATGACACAATTTCATTTGTTTAATATTATTAATAGATATATTATAATTCCATTAGGGTTTGGAAAAAGACGACCGTCAACTGTGCATACGCACCCGTTCCGAAACCCTAATGAAAAACCTCTTCCTCCGCCTCAATCAACTGTGCATACACACCCGCATTCTTGTTCCGAGGAACATGAATACCAAGAGATAAAATCAACCCCGAAACATATACCAGTATCTGGCTCAAACCAGAGCCTACTAGTAATATCCGTCCGGACTCCAAACGTGCACAAGTGCGCGGATGAGAACGAACCCTGTCGCAAAACCATGCGACCTCTACTCTGTTTTTCCCAGAGGCGAATACCCTCTGTGTAGGACTCTAAAGACTCGACACTACGCTGGCAGTGGGTTTAACCACAGGCCGCAAGCGGCACTAGCTGTGCGTAACGGTCCCCAGGTAGATGCCGACAAGAAGGCTGACGAGGTGAACCCCATCTGAACTCCTACTGAGTCTGAATGTGATAGTCTCCGTACAGTCCGGTCTGTTCGTCTAATACATCTCATGTCGGGCCTAGGGGGCGGTAAAACGTCAGTCCCCTAATAGCGGTACAAGTCGTGTCGGAGTGAAGCCCAAAACACCCGGAGATAACACTAGAAGCCTACCAGTATATCTCGCTTGCCAGGGCCAGGGACTACTCGTGTAATGGCTCTCCTAGATACAGCGCGATGTCAACCCCCAATACCGGGAGAGACGAATCCTGTCTAACCATCACTGCCTCCAAGTGCTTCGGGACTGCACCTAACTACTACCTGTTTGCACGACTCCTTTGAGCCGTGGTAGGGTAGTGATCAAAGTGCAGTGGGAACACACTCGAGGCGAAGTGCCAGTGTCAAGTCAGCGGACTAAGCTGTACTCATGTCACCTGGGAACTGATAACTGACGATAGGTATAATACCAACCTGTCAGTTCCCGACGAGTCCTGTCCAGTGTACTCATACCCCAACGAGCACCCGTATACTATCTCCAGTACGACGTACTGATGGCTGTGGGACAGACCATCTCCCACACTGGGATGAGAAGCGCATACGCTAGTCTACTCCGGAGTATCGATGCCCTGTCTCGATAGTCCTGCGACTAGGGACCTGTATAAGGATGTGCTTATAGACTACCCAGCCCCCACTAGTGTGACTGCCATCACAACGCTGGTAATCAAGCAAAGATCCTAAGGGCTCCACTAATGCGTATAGGTGATATACTAAAACAAACACATGTACACATTGAAGTAGAAACAAACCAAGTAGCATACTACTATATTGAGCAAGATTGTTTATACAAGGTGAATATCCCAAGCTTCCATCAAGTAATATACAAACTAGTATGATACAGTAATGGCCTCTAGGGCATATAAACTAACAATCTCCCACTTGCACTAAGGTCATGTACTGGCGTATCGAAGACCTATCATCTCGATCAGCCGCTCGAACTGAGTCTGGGGCAGTGCCTTGGTGAATGGATCTGCAGTGTTTTCTTCTGAAGCAACCCTCCGAACCTCGATCTCCTTGCGATCCACGATCTCCCTGATCAGGTGATACAGCCTCAAGATGTGCCTGGATCTCTGATGGGACCTGGGTTCTTTTGCTAAAGCTATAGCCCCGTTGTTGTCGCAATACAGAGGTATTGGGTCAACAATGGACGGAACCACCTGAAGTTCTTTCAAGAACTTCCTCATCCAGACAGCTTCTTTTGCGGCATCAGATGCAGCGATGTATTCCGCTTCCATAGTCGAGTCTGCAACGGTTTCCTGTTTGGAACTCTTCCAACACACCGCCCCTCCATTGAGGGTAAAGACAAAACCCGACATGGACTTAGAATCATCCTTGTCACTCTGGAAGCTGGAGTCAGCAAAGGCCTCGATCTGGAAGTCTTTTCCGCCATACACCAAGAACATCTCCTTAGTCCTTCTCAGGTACTTGAGAATGTTCTTTACCGCTATCCAGTGTTTCTCCCCAGGGTTTGACTGATACCGGCTTACCACACTCAGTGTATAAGCTACATCCGGTCTGGTACACAACATCGCATACATTATAGAGCCTACCGCAGAAGCGTAGGGTATAATAGACATGCGATCCCTCTCCAAATCAGTCTTGGGAGACATCTCTTTAGAGAGGGTGATCCCGTGACAAGCCGGTAGGTTACCACGCTTGGAATCTTCCATACTGAATCTTTTCACTATGGTGTCGATGTACCTGGACTGAGAAAGTCCTAATATCCTCTTGGATCTATCACGATGGATCCGGATCCCCAGGATGTATGAGGCATCACCCAGGTCTTTCATGGAGAACCTGTGCGACAAGAACCCCTTAACAGATTGTAGCATAGGAATGTCATTTCCTATTAAGAGAATGCTATCCACGTATAAAACGAGGAATACTACAGTTCTCGCTACAAATCTACTATAGATGCATGGTTCATCTGGATTTTTGATAAAGCCAAATTCCTTGACCGTCTCATCAAAACAGATGTTCCAACTCCGCGATGCCTGCTTTAGTCCATAGATGGACTTAAGCAACTTGCACACCTTTCCGCTGCTCCCACTCTGAATGAAACCCTCTGGCTGGTCCATATAGACACACTCCTCTAAATTTCCATTTAGAAAAGCAGTTTTTACGTCCATCTGCCAAATCACATAATCGTGGAAGGCAGCAATGGCAAGAAGGATCCGAATGGATTTCAGCATAGCCACTGGAGAAAAGGTTTCGTCATATTCCAAACCAGGTCTTTGACGGAAACCCTTTGCTACAAGTCTAGCTTTATAGGTCTCAACCTGTCCATCTACACCAATCTTCCTTTTGAAGATCCACTTGCAGCCTACGGGTTTTACCCCGTCTGGAGCAATGTCCAACGTCCATACTTTGTTGGTGTACATGGACTCCATTTCGGTCTGCATTGCATCCAGCCATTTTACCGAGTCAACGCTCTGAACGGCCTGCTGGAAGCTAGTAGGATCATCATAATCTATGATGCAATCCTCTCTATCCCCGTCTATAAGAAAACCATAGTATCTCTCGGGCGGATGAGACTGCCTACTACTCCTGCGGAGCGGCATAGGAATGTCCTGTTCTTTTGAACTTACTGGCTCTTCCAAGTTTTCAGTAATAGCTTGTTGTTCTGGAATTTCTTCCAGTTCTATTGCGTTCCCACTTATCTGGGTTTCCAAAAACTCAGTTTCCAAGAAGCGGGCATGTTGAGAAACAAAAACCTTTTGTTCCTCAGCGGAATAGAACAGATACCCCCTGGAGTTCTTTGGGTATCCCACAAACTTACACTGTACTGAGCGTGCCTCGAGCTTGTCCGCATGCTGCTTTTTTACAAAAGCTGGACATCCCCATATCTTAAGGTACTTAAGACAGGGTTTCTTCCCACTCCACATCTGATATGGAGTGGTAGGCACAGTCTTGGTGGGAGCCTTGTTCAAGAGATATGCAGCTGCTTCTAGTGCATAGCCCCAGAAAGATTGCGGTAACTCAGCCTTACTCATCATGGAACGAACCATATCCAATAGGGTTCGATTCCTCCTTTCCGATACACCGTTATGTTGCGGAGTGTATGGAGGAGTACGCTGAGAGAGAATTCCATTCTCTTTTAAATAGTCCAGGAACTCGGCACTCAAGTATTCACCACCTCGATCCGATCTTAGAATCTTAATACTTTTGCCTGTTTGTTTTTCAACTTCATTCTTGTAATCCCGAAATTTCTCAAAGGCCTCGGATTTGTGCTTCATTAAGAAGACATGTCCATACCTAGAGAAATCGTCTGTGAAAGTAATGAAGTATGAATAACCGCTTCACGCATGTGTAGACATTGGACTACACACGTCACTGTGTATGAGTCCCAAGAGCTCGCTCGCTCTTTCTCCGTGTCTAGTGAACGGAGTCTTTATCATCTTTCCCATGAGACAAGATTCACAAGTGGCATAAGACTGATACTCGAACGGATCCAAGTATCCTTCTTTATGTAACTTAGTCAACCGTGTCTCATTGATATGGCCCAGTCTACAATGCCATAAGAAAGCCTGATTGATATCTAGAGACTTTCTTTTATGTGTATTCTGGACATTGAAAATCTGTGGTTGGTTTAACACGTATATACCATTGCTCAGTGTACCTGACCCAATCAGAACTTGATTAAGGTGAATGTTTACAACATTACTTACAAACGCAAATTCATAACCTTCTTTAGAAACCAAAGATACAGAAATGATATTACAAGTTGCGTTGGGTACAAAAAAGCAATTACGCAAAACCAAAACATGCCCATCTGACATTCCCAGGTGATAGTCCCCCACGGCTTTAGCATCCATGCTAGCTCCGTTCGCAACTCTGAGGGTCATGTCACCTGCCTTCAAAAACCTACGGTTTCTCAACGCCTGCAAATAATTACAGATATGAGATCCTGATCCGGTATCCAATACCCAGGAAGTAGAGTTTATCGATAGACAGTTTTCAATAACATACACACCTGAAGCTGAAGCCGCAACCTGCTTCAGTTCCTGTGTCCTGGCTTTCCAAGCCCTGCAATCTTTCTTCCAGTGTCCACTTTTATGATAATAGAAGCATTGTTCTTTACCCACAAGCTTCCCCGCTATCATTGTTGCCTTTTCCTTTCCCTTCGTACCCACTTTACTAACACCGCCCCTGGGTTTGGCGGGGGCTTTCTTCCTCTTTCCCTTGGCTTTCGCCTTGGACCTAGAGGAAGAAGATCCTCCTACAAACAAAGCGGGTGTTTCCCTACCTTTCTGTAGGGTACCCTCTGCGCTCCTCAGCATGTTGAGGAGTTCTGAAAGTTCAACTTCCTTTTCTTGTAAGTTGAAGTTCAGTATAAACTGGGCGTAAGTGGATGGAAGGGACTGGAGAATTAAATCCGTATAGAGTTCACTTTCCAACGTGGTCCCAAGTTCCGCGAGCTCCTCAATGTAGCCAATCATCTTAAGCACGTGGTCCTCTACCGATGATCCGACGGCCAACTTTGCCGAAAATAACTTCTTCGACACTTCGTATCTTGCGATACGAGACTGCTCTCTATACAGTTCTTTTGTATGAAGAAATATGGATTCCAGGTCCATATTCTCGTGCCTCCTCTGGTGTTCGTTATCTATAGAGGTAAGCACGAGGCACTTGGCCTTCGCGCAATCAATCTCCCAAGTCTTACGGATTTCCTTATCCGCGACGCTTGAGGTGGGACCTGGGACGGGGGGAGCTTTGGTGGTAAGAAGATACCCCAGCTTGTCGTAAGTGATTGCCATTTTGACATTTCAGAGCCAATCTTTGTAGTTTGGCCCTGTCAGTATGTTTTTATCTAGAAGTAACTTAAGTCCAGTCATGTCGATTGGTCGCTGCAATTAGGAGAGAGAGAAGAAACACTTTAGCACGATGCTCTTGCAAGTTTAGAGTGGTTTTTAATTTGTCTAAACAGGATGGCTCCCACTGTCTCACGAATCCCTCCTCAAACCATAAAGGAAGAACTAGTCGGGATCAATCCCATCGCACAATACTTGCTTAACCGTTCAGCCAGGCCAGTGTCGGTACTTCGAGGGAGGTTTTCCAACGCTTTCGCGAAGTTCCTTAATTAAATAACCTATTTTCCCTGGGGGCGTAGCCCCGCTAACACCTTTCTAGGCACCTACTAGGTTTATAGCATTGATCGTTTAGTGAGAAATTTCCCGAGGAGTAGCATATACTCACAGTAGGATCGGGATCCAAATATCATCGCGTGACGAAACTGAAGGAATCGTACCAGAATCACCACACTCCAAATGGTATGCAAATCTAGCAAGTTTCAGTACTTATGAAACTCCCGATGTGGATTTTTGCCCCATGCTCTTATGACCTTGACGAAGGTCAACAAATCATAAGTCACATGTCAAGTTCTGCCCGTCATTTTCCAGGTTAATTTGAACCCACCCGTATATACCCTTGACGAAGGTCAACAAGGCAATACGACTGTCCCAAACCAACGCATCTATCTATGCTACATATGAACACCCAACAGCTACCAATCTCTATGCCTTGACGAAGGTCAACAAACATATCTTGAATACTATTGAATATTAATACGAAATGACGGAGGGCTACGAATGGTTTTGGCGAAACCGTGAACGTAGTGAACTTGATATAATCGATGGAACGAGATAGCTTTTAGAAGGAGTGGCTCAATCTCCGCATTTAAAAGTTAGTTTTGAAAAGAACCGAGTGGTTTTTCGAAAGTGTTCCAACGACTTTAACTTGGTTTATTATCTTGCATTAGTTCTTTTAATGCGTGATATTCTTGCATTAGTTCTTTTAATGTGTCCCATCATTTAGTCCTACCATTGCAGAAAACAACCAAAATATGAAGTACGCTTATGCCATTCGCATTCGCCACGGGGCCCCGTCATCGCCCGTTAGGTTACTTAACTAACGACAGAGCGGGGGCTGGGCTAGCGCGGCTGTATAACATAAGCAACGCCTAAATAGTTATAAATATAGCAATGATAGACATTACAGATCACAGATGAATACATTGGATATACTAGGAATCCGCAATCCGTTCGAGCCTGCAACGAAAAGCGGATTACACGGTCGCGGTGAATAGCCAATACCCCACCCAAGACCCCTACGGGTGCGGCAAACTACCCGCCAAGTACTCGGCAGTTTGTGCACCCCTCCATGGGTCTATCCTAGGAGGAAAAACAGTAAAAAGAATTATACAATGACGGCTACAACCCCGACCCGGTTGTGCGGCCAAACAAATAATAATATTACATCAATTTACATATTACAAATGAATGAAAGAAAAACAAAAGCTCATCTCACATCCACCCCGGCTATTCACTCGCGACAGTCCAACACATTCATATACACATTCCAATATCAAACACAGATCACAGAGATGTATAACCCCGACTAATCGACTTATAGTGATTAGCCGACGTTCAATACATACAAACATCACAGATATAACCAACATAGTCAAAGTGTAGTGAAGTTCGGGAAAAATACGGAATTATAGGCCCCCAAAAACAAATTTCTATTCTGGAAAATCTGGGCACATATAATATATCTCAAAAATCCTAAAACCAGTCCATAGATACACGGCACCAAAATCGAGGCAGAGAGGAGACAACACGGCCGCGGATCCGCGGCAACATAGCTTGCTGTTGCCGCGGAAACGCGGTCGTTTGGTCAGATCTCTGGCTCGTTTTTGGTGGTTATCTTTAAAAAACCCTGGGATGATTTTAGGTGCATAACAAATTTTGTTTTGACCAGAAAAAAATTTAACAGAAACTAGGGTTTTTGAAAAGTTTGGTTTTTGGATTTTTCGGTTCCGAACTTCGTTACACTTCACTACCTAGCTAGTTTATGTTTAGTTAGGCTCTGATACCACTGTAAGTCCACGTTGCGACCCCCGGTTCTTACGGGGAGACGGAAACGGTTTAAAAATCAAATTTTTGGCGCATGGGGCAACATGGACTAACAAAGTCGGGATCTTTTCCTAAACTAAAACTAGCAAACAAGCTAAAGAGAGTTAGCTACTCGGAAAAATGGTTATACCTAACTTGAACTCCTTCTTCTTCAAACTTTTGTAGAGGTTGATGGTGCTTTCCTCGTTGCCTTCTTCCGTCAAAGATGGATCCACCTGAGGGTTCAACTTTCGGGCTCTTTCTCGAACTTTGAGAGAACTAGAATCTCCGGCTTGCTAAACCTTTGATCCTAGAGTGAGTAGAGAGTGTCTAAGGGGTGTTTTTATCTCAAGGAGAGGGGTTCTCAACTCATGAGAAGGATTCTCCTTGAACTAGAGGAGGAAGAAGAACAAGTGAGGAGAGAGAATGGTTATGATAGAATGAGCTCTCTTTTCCTTTCTTACAAACATATCACAAAAGAAAAGAAAGAAAAGAATTATCAATTAACAATAATAATAAAATGAAATAGTTGATGGATGGTTTGGAATGACCATTATCATTACAATCTTTAAATGGTTTTGCAAGAATCAAAAAGTATCTTTCTTTTGTAATGATGATGGTCAAACCTTCAACCATGGTCAACAAGTCAACCATGGTCAACAAGTCAACAAAATCCAACCATGACACAATTTCATTTGATTAATATTATTAATAGATATATCATAATTCCATTAGGGTTTGGAAAAAGGCGACCGTCAACTGTGCATACGCACCCGTTCCGAAACCCTAATGAAAAACCTCTTCCTCCGCCTCAATCAACTGTGCATACACACCCGCATTCTTGTTCCGAGGAACATGAAAACCAAAAGATAAAATCAACCCTAAAACATATACCAGTATCTGGCTCAAACCAGAGCCTACTAGTAATATCCGTCCGGACTCCAAACGTGCACAAGTGCGCGGATGAGAACGAACCCTGTCGCAAAACCATGCGACCTCTACTCTGTTTTGCCCAGAGGCGAATACCCTCTGTGTGGGACTCTAAAGACTCGACACTACGCTGGCAGTGGGTTTAACCACAGACCGCAAGCGGCACTAGCTGTGCGTAACGGTCCCCAGGTAGATGCCGACAAGAAGGCTGACGAGGTGAACCCCATCTGAACTCCTACTGAGTCTGAATATGACAGTCTCCGTACAGTCCGGTCTGTTCGTCTAATACATCGCATGTCGGGCCTAGGGGGCGGTAAAACGTCAGTCCCCTAATAGCGGTACAAGTCATGTCGGAGTGAAGCCCAAAACACCCTGAGATAACACTGGAAGCCTACCAGTATATCTCGCTTGCCCTGGCCAGGGACTAATCGTGTAATGGCTCTCCTAGACACAGCGCGATGTCAACCCCCAATACCGGGAGAGACGAATCATGTCTAACCGTCACTGCCTCCAAGTGCTTCCGGACTGCACCCAACCACTACCTGTTTACACGACTCCTTTGAGCCGTGGTAGGGTAGTGATCAAAGTGCAGTGGGAACACACTCGAGGCGAAGTGCCAGTGTCAAGTCAGCGGACTAAGCTGTACTCATGTCACCTGGGAACTGATAACTGACGATAGGTATAATACCAACCTGTCAGTTCCCGACGAGTCCTGTCCAGTGTACTCGTAACCCAACGAGCACCCATATACTATCTCCGGTACGACGTACTGATGGCTGTGGGACAGACCATCTCCCACACTGTGATGAGAAGCGCATACGCTAGTCTACTCCGGAGTATTGATGCCCTGTCTCAATAGTCCTGCGACTAGGGACCTGTATAAGGATATGCTTATAGACTACCCAGCCCCCACTAGTGTGACTGCCATCACAACGCTGGTAATCAAGCAAAGATCCTAAGGGCTCCACTAATGCGTATAGGTGATATACTAAAATAAACACATGTACACATTGAAGTAGAAACAAACTAAGTAGCATACTACTATATTGAGCAAGATTGTTTATACAAGGTGAATATCCCAAGCTTCCATCAAGTAATATACAAACTAGTATGATACAGTAATGGCCTCTAGGGCATATACACTAACAGGATAAATCCATCGTATGGTTATATACGAACTCGAAGGGACTTCTTCGAGGATGGATTCAGGTTCAGGAGAAATTGAATTTGTTTATTCAGTTGTCTTTTATCATCACCTTCTCTCAGGTTGTGAGGGCTCCTTGGTTTAGGAGAGTACAACTATTTCGCTTATTGGATAGTCTTCTTCCAAACCATAGGCAGGTGCCGAAAGGTAGGGAAAGGAGAAAACCAATTATCCTAAGTAGGGTGTATAGAAGGTAATAAGTAAAAACATATCAAGGGATTAGAAAGAAGGCAAAGTAAATTGCGACTGCTATCATTCACGACCAAACCGCGTACTTCATCGCCACTCCTATTTCACCTTTGCTTTTCTCCAGTTGAGGAGGAATAGAATAAAGTTTATTCAGGTTGTCTTTTATCATCACCTTCTCTCAAGTTGCGAGTACTCCTAGGATTAGGAGTATATACCTATTACGCTTATTGGATAGTCTTCTTCCAAACCATAGGCTGGTGCCGAACGTTAGGGAAGGAAGAAAACCATTTAGCCTAACGATGGTGTACAGAAGGTAACGACTAAAGACAAAAAAGGGATTTGGACAGATAGCAAAGAAATATATGGTTACAGTCATGAATTGGATTATGGAAGAGGCATTACTAGGAATACCATGATACCCTTACGAAACATTTTAATGTTTCAGTTACACTGTGCATTGTTAAAGGAAAACTGATTTTCCGATTAGATACTTACTCCAGGGTATGTATTTACCAGGTATGATTCTCACATCTGTATGGTTTTACAGATGTTGAGTAGGAGTAAGTTATTGGGAATTAGGTGATCATCCTCATTATATCGGAATTCGTTGTAATTGGTGATATTTGCGGAAATTGCCTGGGTTTTTTGCCGGACTGCATGTATTTGGTTTTGAGTATCCGTTGTTGTGCATAAATTTCAAAATTATATATCTGTACGTTTATTTTTATAAAGTGAGATATAACTTTTTGAAATTATGTCCATGACATTTACCTATATCAGTTGACGATTGGGTAAGGAGCATTGAACAGCGGAGTATTTCTTAACCATAAGTACAGTTTTCAACCTACGATGCACAGGTTCTGAGTTATTTAACTCAACGGACTTATACAGAGTATTGTATGTTGTCCAGTATCCATTAGGACAAAAGGGGTGGTCCTCGTACTATGTTCTATTTACTTGTGACTTCTCTAGCTTTTAGACAAGTGTTTCGTAGAAATACAAAGTCTAAGTTTTGAGAAGTTATAGGTACAAGAATAAAGTAGAGAACCAGGTATCGCATGTATCGGGATTCTTCAAAGAGATCGAAGATGTAGATACTTGTGATTAGTATTCAGTTGATAGTAATGGTTTTGAGAAACTTGTTTCTCTTTCAAGTTACTCATAATTGGATGTACTCCTAAGTTGAGTAATGCTGATTATCCTCTCTCCATTAAGTTGACCTGCACTGGAGATAGCTGCATGATTTGAATATGGTTCCAATTAAATAAGTGCCAAAGTTTCTATATTGGATATAGAATGGTCCATATCTTAACGATGTTAAGGTATGGGGAGTTGTCCGGCTTATGCTTAAAACCAGACTCTGGATAACTCAAGGCACGTTTCTGTAATGGCAGTTTATGGGTTGACCCGGGCTATGACGAGGGTTGACTTTCTACCATCTGGAAGATCAATGGTGATATTGTTCTTGACTCGCCACAGTTTTAGTAAAATGGATTTTTTCAGAAAACAGTAGTGGGAGTATGGTAGAACTGGAAGAGATTCCAGAATCGCAAACGATTACGGAAAATTTAATAGGACCTAAAGTTCAATCAGGTTTGACATTCCATTAGCCACTCCGCAGATATGGTGGGTAACCTCAGGCACCCGAGAGGTACTCCGGTAGCCTCAAGGATGGTGACAGGGAGGTTCTTGTTTACCCAGACTTGACACTACTGTTGTTCCAGGCTATGAGACCCGGCAAGAGGATGAGTATAGCGTCGTTCTAAATAAGTTTTAAAAGTGCACGTGTATATGACTCTGGCAGAAGGTTGTCGTAGTCAGTGGGAGCAACGGAAGCATAGTGGGCAAATAGCTTATGTCTATTTATAGGCTAGAGCAGATATAGCGGAGATAGATCATCTATTTTTGATATTACAGTCATGGCTTTGACTTCATCAGAATAGGGGATGGATCTGTTAAGAAGGTAGTAGGGTGTGATGTCCTGGTATTTGGATGACATACACAGAGTAGGAAGTGAAATTCCTATACTACGATCGGTTTTACTGTGGTTGCCACACAGTTGTTTCTCCACAAAGGATATGGATATAATATCAGACATTCTGGTTACTAGATCTATGGTTTTAGATCTAGATTTGGGTAGTTTCCCAATGTGGGTACTTTGACAGTATTCTAAAAGGTATTTTAGAATGGACGACTCCTGGCATGGTGGTGTACCTGCAGGTGATGGAGTCTCCCTCTCTAAAGGTGTTTTACAGACTAAAGGGGAGAGGGATGTGCATGATTGGCATATCGCTTGCTTAGGCAATTGAGTCAATCATGAGATGTCAAGTACCACACCAGATGTTGTTTTTGCACTAGATGCAATAAGTTTATATTAATCCAATCCTGGAGAAACATACGGAAGAAGCTTTAGAACATAAGTGGATGTTATAAGGATTTGATGACGGCAGCCTCCTTCGGGAGATGGTTATCATTCCAGGCTTCCAAAGGTGACATGGATGACAGAGTGATTGTCAGAGTTATAGTTTTCCTTCTGACGAAAATGGGCAGTATTATGGACAGGTGGTCCAAAAGGATACTGTGGATGGCATGGTGCAGGATACTGATTAGGTTCAGTTGACGATACAGTCTAAGAAGTTTGGATTTGGAGTTCATTTATGAACTAGGTCCCATCAGATATCCAGACATATTCTAAGACAGGTATTACTCAATTCGGGAGATGGTTTTCTCCGCGAACTTGAGATTAAGAGAGACATAGAAAGAAACATCATGACGGATCCACTCACTGAGGTTATTTCTCGAACACAAGAGTTTTACAAACGAACTTTGTGAAACTGATTAGTAGAGGAGTTGGGTGAGTTGGGTTTTCGGTATCACACGGGCTGTGAGTATGCGACATCGCAATAATTAGCCTTAAGTGCAAGTAGGAGATTGTTGGATGGAGTGCCCTCAAAGTCAATTATTGGATCGCAGGTACGTGATTGTAATGATTGAGGGAGGATCTATACCAATAGGACAGTCTTACTTAAGATGATAGTATGCTATCTGGTTTACCTTTATCAGTCGTGTACAGCTTTAGGTGACATTGCTGTTCACTATTACACGTTGATAGAGCCCTTAGGATCCTTCTTGACTACCAACGGTATGATGGTGATCATATACGTGAGTGTTGGGTAGTCTATAAGCACGTCCTTAAAAGTGGTCCCTAGTCGTGTGAGTTTCGAGACAAGGCATCGATAATCCAGAGTAGACTAGTGTATACAGTCGAGACCCCGACGAGGGGCGGTGGCCGGTCTCACAAGCCATTGGTGTCAGTGGGTTCACCTAAGATGTATACAGGTTCTCATTGGGTTATGAGTACACCGGACAGTACTCGCCGGGAATCTGCTAGTTTGTATTATACCTAGCGTCAGATAGCAGTTCCCTGGTGACATGTGTACGTGTTAGTTCATCGACCTGAGGTCGTCATTTGTCTCGTGTGAGTTCCCACTGTGCTTAGATTACTACCCTACCACAGCTCAAAAGAGTCGTGCAAACAGGTTTTAGTTGGGTACAGTCCCGAGCCACATAGAGGCAGTGAGCGGATCGGCAGAGGATTATTCTCTCCCGGTATTGGGGGTGAGATCGCGCTGTGTCTAGGAGAGCCATTACACCAAGTCCTTGGCCAAGGCAGGTGAGAATTACTGGTAGGTATTCCAGTAGTTTCTCAGGGTGTTCAAGGCTACCCTCCGACACGACTTATACCGCTTATGGGGGTCTGACGTTACCAGCCCCCTAGGCCCGATATGCGATGCTCATAGACGAACGGACCGGACTGTACGGATATTGTCACTGATAGGCTCAGTAGGGTTCCGGGATGAGTTCGTTCATCGGCCTCCCTTTCGGTCAGTACATGGGCGGCTGTTACGCACAGCTAGTGCCGCTGACGTGCTTGTGGTTAAACCCGCTGCCAGGGTATTGATGAGTCTTTAGAGTCCCCAACAGATTTTTTCCCAAGTTCGGGCGAAACGTTGTAGAGGCCGTATGGTTTTATGGCAGAGTTCGAACATGCACGTGCACTTGTGCACGTGTCATGGTTCGGACAGATAATACTGCCGGGCTTTGGTTTAAGCCGGATCCAAGTATTATATTGAGTCGGAATATTTTTAGTCTCATCGTATTCGTATTCGGTCGGAATACGGATACATGTATGTATTTACATGTGAGGGGTATTCTCGTAATCCGTTACGAGATTACTTTAGAAGATGCATTTCTTTTTGGATTAATCATTTTGGTTTAAATGATTAATGGTTTTGGAAAGTGTGACTCATTGTTATGACTCATTGATTCTAGCATGTTCACTAATGACTCATGATAATGTGTCATCTAGTGACTCATGATAGAATTAATGGAGTTTGTTTTGGGTGTAGATATTATTAGGGTTTTTGGAGATATTTTGGTAAGATTTTTTCCTTGATATTTCATCACAAAACCTCATATATATCACACACAAAATTTTGGACAGCCATCACAAGTTTTATGCTTGGTTTTCTTTTGCTCACTTGATTTATCTTGAGCTCACACTCTTCATATCTTAGCATCTTCTTCAACATCCACTCTTACCCTCTCATGTGATGAAAACCAAAGAGTGTATTGAGACAAAGTATTTCACTCATTCTCTACTTCATCTTGGACATGTCGTTTAGTATAATTCATGTCCGAGTTGCCTCGGTATAGAGGCGGGAACCCGTATAAAGACTTATTGACGTGGTGCCACCTCGACGAGGAGACAGGAGATCGGAGATGCCGCGAGGAGCGTGGGATGATGGCTAAAGACCGAAGGACACAGATCGATCGTATAGCCATTCTATCATCTTAGTAGTTAGCTAGTTTAGCGTTAATGGCAAGATCCGGGTTATAGTATGCGATAGCGCCAGTTGTAAAAGTTTTTGTTCCGCGTTTGGCCTTAGATTGACGGCCGGGGCGCTACCGTAGACTTACACATCTAGCCACACAACATCACGTACGGTATAATCCATCGTACGGCAGCCTCTAGTCAAGGGTATGGATCAAACATCAAGTTAAACTCATCACGTACGGAAAATCATCGTACGGCGGCATTAAGCTATCAAGGATCCAATCAACCTATAAGACGAGGAGGGTACGGACATAACGTCTCGCATGGCTATCACTCAAGATTCACAACATATATAAATATCTCTATATACCTATGTCCCAGGTCACATCCTGTCACGACCCGAAAAGTACGGAGCGTGACTGGCACATAAATTACGAAACGTCTCAAGGCGTACGTAATCTAAGTAAGCCAAAACCCAGAAATCAAAACCAAAAGAGCAGTAGAGTGAAGGAAAAACCCAAATATAGAAAGCAATTTTCAAATAATTAAGTCGCATCAAGCTTTTTAAAAGCAACATCCATTTTCCGAAAATTTCGGCAGAGTCTCCTTTGTAAAAACTGACCCCAAACGGGTACAAACAAGGATATATATATATATATATATATATATATATATATATATATATATATATATACACAACATGCAATAAGGCATCCCCAAGAGGATTCACAATCCCACTCAATATATGTAATAACTGTGCGGAATAAGTAAATAAAGCACAAATAAATAAAGCAACATGCCGGCTCAAGTGAGCTCGACCTAGAGAAACATCATACAATACACAAGTCTCACTATCTCTTCTCTTGGTCACACATATATCAGTACAACTGGTAGATAAGGTAGCTATAGTAGATGGAGTACACTAGATACAATAATGATATAAGTGGCAACAAAATAACTCCGCAACCCACCTACGAACAAGCTGCGAGTCCAAGCAAAAGGATGCAAAAGATGAGGTGCGCCCGCCGCTAGTGTGCTGACGGATCAGACCAGCAAAACACTGTGGCATGAGGGGGTGAGTTGCCAACTCGTGAGTAAAAATAACATCTGATAAGGCTATCGTAAGCATGTGCACAATGATATCACAACCTACATATGCTAGCATGATGCGATGCAATAATATGTATGCAATATGAAAGCAATAAACAACACGAATTTTGAATGTAATTAACATGGTTAAATCTGTATTTTTATCTTAATAAAACTTCTGTAATTTAGTTGTAGTTTCATCAATGAAGTCAATTTAAATTTGTGTCAGTATCGACACTAAATATGAATCTTTGATTAAATCCGGGCTCCGGCAATCCGGACTGACCCATATATCTAAATCTCAGGCTCCGACAAATCCGGACTGGCCTATATCTCAAAACTCAAGACTATATCCGACGCGTCACAATATAACCGGTCGGTAGTGCTCCCCTGCCAGGCTCAACGCAATCTTCTGAAACCATCTTGCCCCGGGGTACCGCACCGGGTCCACCATGCACCCACAAACGGTTCCTCCTCCTCCTTGAGTCAGGTGTATGATACTGCTCAGGCTCCGAGAAATCTCATGGTGGATGATAGATGCATCATATAACGAGAAAACCGTAAATTTTATATTTTTAAAATGATGATATGTTTTTCAAATCCTTGCGGTTTCTTAAATCCATAAATATCATAAATACAAAGTCCTCAATATAATCATGATCCATGAATATCTATGATATTAGCAATATGCAATGAAATGCGGAAACTAGAAAGCTATGCATGAACAATGATGCGATAAAGTATATGCATGTGACTAGCAATCCTACATATCCATATTGATGAATTAACTATATCAATTGCAGGTTTATTAAACGTAATGGCGCAAATGATAAGATTTGGATTTAACTAGTTAAGTGTTCGTGGCATAGAAATTACCATGGCGTGTGTGTCCTTATGAGTAGTGCCCGTGCAACATAAGTCAATGGTAATAGTGCGAGTGTCCTGTGAGGTACTAGCATAGTATATATATATATATATATATATATATATATATATATATATATATATATATGACGAATGATGCAATGCAACGGGATGATAATTAGGAACTGCGCATCTAATTATAGTTGAAACTACATTCTAACTATCGGGCGTCAAGCGTCATCCAAACGATTTCCCCCGTAGATGTGTACATCTACTCATTGGAACACCTCTGCTAGTCTGATCCGATCACCTCCTTTACCTTCTACGCCGCGTCCGATGTCTCCACGATCGATCCTAGGGTTTATACAAAACAACACACGGTAAAGTTAATATCCTGCAAAAACGCTATATCAAGACAATACGAATAACTAGCGTCGCAAGTTAAACGCGTGAAATCAATACGCTAAAACGTGTGTGTGCAAAGCCCAAATCTACCCCGATGTGCTGCGATGCACAGAACCCACTAAACCCAAACTCGAAGTGTACGTGTCGCGCAAGTCACGAAACACACTTAAAGGGTATATGGTCCCAGATTTTTAACTAGAACAAAACCAAGAAAATAAACAATACAAACACTAACAAACAGACACAAACACCCCCTGCACAGCACATGTTAGTGTATATACCCTACGGGCCATTATTGTATCATACTAGCTTGTATATTACTCAATGGAAGCTTGGGATATTCACAGTTATATAACAGCCTTGCTAAATATGGTAGTATGCTACTTGGTTTTATCTATCTTAATATGTGAGTATACGTATTGATAGAGCTCTTATGATCTTGCTTGACTACCAGCGTTGTGATGGCAGTTGTAGAGTTGCTATGCATGCGCACAAGGTTCTACGAGGCATCAACCATGCCCGATTAAAAATTTAGCCGTGCCGAACAACCCAAAGCCGGATCTTTAAACTAGAGATTAGGCGAAAACAAGCATGTTAAACACTTCAACACTAAGTGAGAGGGATTACAACTTTTGTAGATCCGGACCTTCACTTCTTAAGCTCCGTGTTGAAGTACCTTCGCTGTGATCATCGTGTTCCGGACTCTCGAGAGGTTCCACGAAGAGAAAGATACAGTCCTGCTTCCGATCTTCGATACAAAGATGATCTACCTTGAAGTTTTGTTAACACAAGCTAACACTCATAATATGAAGTGAACACCCTCATCTAAATGGCAAGGATAGATGAGGATGATGAAGTATGATTTTTTCCTCTCTTTTATTCTCTCTTTCTCACACTCATTCATCACTTGGAAAAAGCTAGTAAGCTTTTTCATGAAAGAAAGAAGAAGGAAGAAGAAGATGAATAATTAGAATCCTTTTGTGATGAATAGAGCAAATGAGATAATAATGAATAATGCAACCATGGTTGACCAAACCATTGTAGAGACTTAACTAGGTCTAGGGTTTGGGTTAGGTCAAGGAATGAGTCATAACAAAATATCTTTCACAAAACAAAACTAAACCTTCTAGAATCATCTAGAAAGCATTAACCCAAATCAAACCCTAATCTTGTTTAATCTCTACTAAACATGTTGCATTAGTTATCATATCATGTTACAATATTATATATCACATATATAATATTTATTATAACCAAATAAAATAATACAATTAACATATATCGCATATATCAATGTATTACCCGAGTGAGAAAAAGAATCTTTTAGTGAGCAAATATTAGTTAATGTAATTTAATATATCATATATATTATTATACATTAAATTATCGAATCAACACTTGATCCGACAATCCAGCTATATCGCATATAACCGACTAATATTTATCCGTACCGATTCATCGAATCAACACTTGATCCGATGACCCGGCTGATATCAAATATCGCGAGAATAGAATACGGTATCACATATCGCATTACCGTCGGTCCCGTACATATCACATATGTACCCCTACTCCGTTTTGCCTGAGCCAAGAAACCTCTGTGTAGGACTCTAAAGAATCGTCAATACGCCGGCAGTAGGTGATGATCATATCAAACACCCACAAGCTGCAAGCGGTCAGCTAAACGTAACAGCTACCCAGGTATTGAGCGCTCAGAAGATCAACAAGCGAGCCTGTACATTCTCTTGTAAACGTTAGACCCCAGTAGCTTGATAAGTCGTGTCGATATGAGATCTATAACAGTTCGAGAAACTACTGATAACACTTACCAGTAAATCTCAGCAACCCTTGCCAGGGATTTCCGGTTATAGCCAATCGAACACAGCGCAACATCAACTCCCTATACCGGGAGAGACGAATCCCCTCCTATCGCTCATTGCCTCCATGTGATTCAAGACTGTACCAAAAAGCCATCTTTTTGCTCGCCCTCTTGGATGTGGTATGATGGAAATCAAAGCACAGTGGGAATCACACAAGACTCTATGACGATCTCAGGTCAACAGACTACTCTGTACCAGTGTCACCGGAGAACTGCCATCTGACGTGAGGTATAATACCATCTGGGAGTTCTCGGCGAGTCCGTCCAGTGTACCCAGTCTCCACTGAGCACCCGTACACCATCTTTGATGTCAAACACCGATGGATATGGGATCTTCCATCGCCCATCATATGGGTCAAGATACGTATACGCTAGTCTACTCTGGTGCATCGATGCCCTGTCTCGATACACCCTCGACTAGGAACAATTATAGGATGTACTCGTCGACTACCGTGGCCCCTCTAGTATGATCTCATCATAGTCTCAGTATTCGAGTACATATCCTAAGGGCTTTATCAACATGTAACATAGAGACAATCAGAGTACATGTTAAGATAAAGTACAACCAGATAGCATACTATCATGTCGAGCAAGAATGTCCTCCCTATATAAGCCCAAGCATCCATTACAATATACATCATATGTACAGTAATGGCATCTAGGGCATACATATAACTAACAGCAGTCACACTAGTGGGGGCTGGGTAGTCTACAAGCACATCCTTTTTCAGGTCCCTAGTCGTAGGATTATTGAGACAGGGCATCGATACTCCGGAGTAGACTAGTGTGTACGCTTCTCATCCCAGTTGGGGAGATGGTCTGTCCCACAGCCGTCAGTACGTCGTATTGGAGATAGTATACAGGTGCTCGTTGGATTACGGGTACACCGGACAGGACTCACGGGGAACTGTTGGTTGGTATTATACCCGTCGTCAGTTAACAGTTCCCAGGTGACATGAGTACATCATAGTCCGCAGACTTGACACTGCTACTTCACCTCGAGTGTGTCCTACTGTTCTTAGATTGCTACCCTACCATGGCTCAAAGGAGTCGTGCAAACAGGTAGCAGTTGGGTGCAGTCCCGAGCACTTGGAGGCAGTGGCGGTTAGACATGATTCGTCTCTCTCGGTATTGGGAGTTGATATCGCGCTGTGTCAGAGAGCCATTACGCAAAGTCCCTTGCCAGGGCAAGCGAGATTTACTGGTAGGTTCCAGTTGTTTCTCAGGGTGTAATGGGCTACGCTCCGACACGACTTATACCGCTATTAGGGGTCTGACGCTTGCCGCCCCCCTAGGCCCGATATGCGATAGTCTTAGACGAACAGACCGGACTGTACGGAGATTGTCACATCAGACTCAGTAGGAGTTCGGATGGGTTTCCTCATCGACCTTCTTATCGACATCTACCTTGGGACCGTTACGTACAGCTAGTGCCGCTTGAGGTCTGTGGTTAAACCCTCGGCCAGCGTAGTAGTCGAGTCTTTAAAGTCCCACACAGAGAGTTTCCCTACTCCAGGCGAAACGATATAGCGGTC
This sequence comes from Agapanthus africanus, assembly GCA_030015575.1. Classification (NCBI taxonomy): domain Eukaryota; kingdom Viridiplantae; phylum Streptophyta; class Magnoliopsida; order Asparagales; family Amaryllidaceae; genus Agapanthus; species Agapanthus africanus. The sequence continues at coordinate 264,904,735 of JASDDO010000016.1, read as the reverse complement.
GTATGGTTTTACGACAAGGGTTCGGACGCATACGTGTGTTTACGCATGTACGACATTCGGACAGTTTTTACTAGCCGGCTTTGGTTTAAGCCAGTTTCTAGTATCGGGTTATTGGATTTATAAAGTCTAAAGTTTTTCCGAGTTTTCACGGATAGGAGGGGCGTTCCCGTAATTTCGCGGGAAGCTTCTAGAAGGATGGTGACTTGAGGGTTAAGGTGGCATTAGCATTAATTGATTTTGTGACTCATGAGATGAATCATTCAAGTGAGTTAATGAAGCATTTATTGCTTAATGACTCACTTGATGATTCATTGCACATATTAAATGAAGCATGATGATAAATCATTTGATTTATATTATTTGATATTTTATATGCTTCATGATATATTAGAAGTGAGAAACAATTTCAATTCATTATCATTCTCACCTTCTCTCTCCTCAAGCTCTCTCTCTTCAAACCCTAATCATCCCCTCTCATGTGTTGAGATCAAGGATTAGTAAAGACTATTTAATCCATAGCACTTCTCTATATCATCTAGGTTACTTAGATTAGCACTTTAAGAAACCTAGTTACCTCAAGTTAGAGGTGAAGCATGGAGTATAGCTCTCGGGTGGATCTTCTATTACGTAGAGGAGGCCGAGAAGGACGTGGATAACGAAAAGGAGAAGGACACAATTCATTAGGTATAATCACTTATCATAGTAGTTAACACTTCTATGTTTCTTGTTAGTTATAGTTCAGCAAAGGTTCTCGGTTAGTCGATGTTTATGCAAAGAACAAGATCGTTTTTCAATTTTCTGCCTCCCCGCAAGTCGTGGGGTGTTGTACATCGACTTACACTGGTATCAAAGCCTCGCTAAACAATAATTAACTCATTAGCAAAGTCGTATGAATTTCGAACGCAAAACGAACCGAAAAAGACATCGATATCACTAAGTTTCTGTCATATTTAAAACAGGCTCTAAAATTTTTTCAGGGACCTGCATTATAACCTACAGAGAAATATAAGATTGCTGGAGAAAAATGGTTTCATAAATTGGCCATACAGCCGCGGAACCGCGGCCGATCCCACCGATCCGCCGCGGATCCGCAGCCGAGTTGAAGCCGATTCATCCCAGTTTGCTCCAGTAACTCTTCTGTGATATTTTTGTGTTTTCTGGAATGTTTATTTTTCTGCTCAAGTCTCAGGTGCACAGAGTGTAGGGTTCCCAGTCACTCTTGTGAAGGTTCATAAGGCATCAAACATGCCCGAATAAAATTTTAGATGTGCCGAACAACCCAAAGTCGGGATCTGTGCTAGATTATTAGGGTTTAACATGCAAGTAAACATCATTAGTACTAAGTGTGAGGGATTACAACCTTTGTAGTCCGCTCCTTCGCTTCATAAGCTCTGAGTAGAAGTCCCTTCGCCGCGATCCATGATCTCCCGGACTCAAGAGAGGCTCCACGACTCGAACAATCCATGATAGCTTGTCGTATTCCTTTTCTCCGATGATCTACGTCGAAATTGCAATAGCTCAAGCTCTCTCACTCTAATGAGGTGAACACCCTAATCTAATGGGCTAGATTAGATGAGGATGATGGAGTAGTATTTATGCTTTATTTTTATATCATTTTCTCATAAGAAATCATCACAAAAGAAATAACTAGTGTGCTCTTTCAAAAACTCAAGAGAGAAGAAGATGAAGAATAATGAGATGAATCCTTTTGTGATGAATAGTAGATTAGAATATATGATTGATTATGAAACCATGGTCAAGGATGAGAAGCTTAACCTTTATAGAGAATAAACTAGAGCTAGGGTTTGGTTAGGTTAAGGAATGTGTCATGGATAAATATCAACCATAATATCTTAACCAAGACAAAAGGAAATCCTTCTAGAATGAGCAAGAAGGAGCTAACCCTAATCAAACCCTAATCTCTTTTTATCATCACTAAACATATTTCATAATAAATCATATCATGTTACTATAATATATATCACATATATATTATATTTGTAACAAAAGAAAATAATACAATTAATATATATCGCATATATATCAATGTATTATCCGGTGAGAAAATGAAAAAATAAAGCGAGCCAATATTAGATAATGTAATACAATATATCATATATATTATTATACATTAAATCATCGAATCAACACTTGATTCGACAATCCGGCTATATCGAATATAACCGACTAATATATCATGTACCGATTCATCGAATCAACACTTGATCCGATGTCCCGGTTCATATCTAAATATTGCGAGAATATAATACGGTATCTCATATCGCATTATCCTCGTTCCAGCACATATCACATATGTGCCTCTACTCCGTTTTGCCTGAGCCAAGAAACCTCTGTGTAGGACTCTAAAGAATCATCAATACGCTGGTAGCAGGTGATGATCATATCAAACAACCACAAGCTGCAAGCGGTAAGCTAAACGTAACAGCCACCCAGGTATTGAGCGATCAGAAGATCAACAAGCTAGCATGTCCGTTCTCCTGTGAATCCAATCAGTAACACTCCCGTACAGTCCGGTCTGTTCGTCTGATATGTCGCATATCAAGTCTAGGGGTGTTATACGTCAGATCCCAGTAACCGATAAGTCGTGTCGATATGAGGCTCATAAGAGGTCGAGAAACTACTGGTAACACTTACCAGTATATCTCTATATCAGCCCTGGCCAGGGACTTCCAGTTATAGCCAATCGAACACAGCACAACATCAACTCCCTACACCGGGAGAGACGAATCCCCTCCTATCGCTCATTGCCTCCATGTGATTCGGGACTGTACCCAAAAGCCACCGTTTTGCACGCCCTCTTGGATGTGGTAAGGTGGAAATGAAAGCACAGTGGGAATCACACAAGACTCTATGACGATCTCGGGTCTACAGACTACGCTGTACCAGTGTCACCGGAGAACTGCCATGTGACGTGTGGTATATCACCATCTGGGAGTTCTCGGCGAGTCCGTCCAGTGTACCCAGTCTCCACTGAGCACCCGTACACCATCCTTGATGTCAAACACCGATGGATATGGGATCATCCATCGCTCATCATATGGGTCAAGATGCATATACGCTAGTCTACTCTGGTGTATCGATGCCCTGTCTCGATACACCCTCGACTAGGAACAGTTATAGGATGTACTCATCGACTACCGTGGCCCCACTAGTATGATCTCATCATTGTCCCAGTAGTCGAGTACAGATCCTAATGGCTTTATCAACATGTGAGAGAAAGACAGTAAACCAGTACAAGTCAACATGTTAAGATAAAGTGAAACCAAATATCATACTATCATGACGAGCAAGAAAGTCCTCTCTGTATATATCCAAGAATCCATCATAATATACATCATATGTACAACAATGGCCTCTAGGGCATATACGTAACTAACAATCTCCCACTTGCACTAAGGCCAGCTGTTGTAGTATCTCATACCTAGCATCCCGAATAATCTCTCAAACTGTATTTGGGGAATGGCCTTTGTGAGTGGATCCGCAATGTTGTCCTTCGTATCTACTCTCCTGACCTCGATCTCCCGGCGATCAACTATCTCCCTGATCAGGTGATATTGCCTCAGAATATGTCTGGACTTCTGATGGGACCTGGGTTCCTTGGCCAAAGCCACAGCTCCTGTGTCATCGCAATACAGAGGTATTGGATGCTCAATGGATGGAACCACACCAAGTTCACTAATGAACTTCTTAATCCAGACAGCCTCTTTGGCAGCATCGTTGGCAGCGATGTATTCAGCCTCCATCGTCGAGTCTGCAACGGTATCCTGTTTGGAACTCTTCCAACATACCGCCCCTCCATTGAGGGTAAAGACAAATCCCGAGTGCGACTTAGAGTCGTTCTTATCACTTTGGAAGCTGGAATCGGTAAAGGACTCCAGCCGGAGTTCTCCGTTACCATACACCAAGAACATGTCTCTAGTCTTTCGCAAGTATTTGAGAATGTTCTTCATAGCTATCCAGTGACTCTCTCCAGGATCAGCTTGATACCGACTCACTACACTTAGTGAGTATGCTACATCGGGTCTGGTACATAGCATCGCATACATGATAGAGCCTACTGCCGAAGCATAGGGTATCCCTTGCATGCGAGCTCTCTCCAAATCAGTCTTGGGAGACAGCTCTTTGGAGAGAGTGAGTCCAGAGATCGTGGGTTGGTTCCCACGCTTGGATTCTTCCATACTAAACCTCTTTAGTATGGTGTCAATGTACCTGGATTGGGACAATCCCAGTATCCTTTTATATCTATCTCTATATATCATGATTCCCAATATGCAGGAGGCATCACCTAGATCTTTCATTGAGAATCTTTGTTATAAGAAGAGCTTGACTGATTGAAGCATAGGAATATCATTTCCTATATCAAGAGTAAGTCATCCACGTACAATACGAGGAAGACAACCTTACTCTCTGCTACCTTCTTATAAATACAAGGTTCATATATATTTTTGATGAAGTCAAACTCTTTAACTACAACGTCAAAACAGATGTTCCAACTCCGCGATGCTTGCTTTAACCCATAAATGGATTTAAGCAGCTTGCACACATTTCCGCTGCTCCCACTATCAACGAAGCCCTCTGGCTGAGTCATGTATACGCACTCTTCTAAATCACCGTTTAGAAAAGCGGTCTTAACATCCATTTGCCATATTTCGTAGTCATGGTATGCTGCAATGGCAAGTAAGATCCGGATGGACTTAAGGATAGCCACTGGAGAAAAGGTTTCGTCATAATCCACACCTGGTCGTTGAAGAAAACCCTTTGCTACAAGTCTAGCTTTGAAAGTCTCAACTTTTCCATCTACACCAAATTTCTTTTTAAAAATCCACTTGCTCCCAATGGGTTTTACCCCTTTCCCAATGGGTTTTACCCCTTCAGGTGCAATTTCCAAAGTCCATACTTTGTTAGTGTACATGGATTCCATCTCAGATGGCATTGCATCCAGCCATTTCACAGAGTCACCATTCGTGATGGCCTGCTCGAAACTAGTTGGGTCATCATCTTCCATGATGCAATCCTCGCTTCCACCATCAATGAGAAAACCGTAGTATCTCTCAGGTGGACGAGAAACCCTACTAGATCGACGGAGAGGCTGGGGTTCGTCGGGTACTACTAAATTTTCTGATTCCAATAAATCATCAGTCGTAGTTTGTGGTGCTGGAACCTCTTCCAGCTCTACCTCTTTGCCACTAATTTCTTTTGCAAGAAATTCCTTTTCCAAAAAGGTGGCATGTTGAGCAACAAACACTTTTTGTTCCTCAGCGTGGTAGAAAAAATATCCTTGAGAATTCTTTGGATATCCTATAAATTTGCAAAGAACTAATCGTGCCTCGAGTTTTTCCGGATTTTGCCTTTTGACATAGGCCGGACAACCCCATATCTTAACTCGTTTAAAATATGGTCTATTCCCACTCCATATCTCATATGGTGTGGTTGTAAGTGCACGGCGGCGCCCCGGCCGTCAATCCGACGCCGGAATGCTGAAGCGGTGAAAAACTTTAATTTTGCGGACTTAGCAAACCGGCACCACCGCGCACTAAACATCCGGATCGTAACCATTAACAAGTCTAAGCTACAAACAAGATAGGGAAGAGAAGTATACCGACAGATCCGAGTCCTCCGGTCTTCTCGTCGTCGTCCCGATCTCTTGCGGAATGTTCCGTCTCCTCCTCGCCGCCGGAAGTGCACCACATCGCCTACTTCTTTTACGGGCTCCCACCTCAATGCCGAGGCAACTCGGGCACGAAGCCGGCTACTCGACGTGCCCAAGATTCGCTGTAGAATATTGTGTAGGACTCAAGTCTCACTTTGGGGTTCATGGAGATGCCATTTTGGTGGAGGGATGATACAAGACTAATGTGGAGGAGAGAAATGAGATGGTGCAAGAAACTCAAAAAATGGGAGCCATTCTCATCTCTACCAAGAGAGAGAGAGGAATGGTTATCATATGGAATAATGATCATAATAGAAACACCAACACTCAACAACCAAATCATGCAAAGAAATGATCACCAAAAGAGAACCTCACTCCACCACAACCATCATGAAAATCATGTCATATGAAAGTCAAGCCATGATGGAGAAGTCAAGAAGTCAAGGTCAAGGAATGGCTATCATGACACAAGAATATGCAAGGAAACCCCTCCACAAATACTTATTTGCAACAATGCAACTAAGCCCTCCTCCACCAATCTTCGGCCAATGAACGATACAAAGGAAATCGGCCGAAACTAAAAGCAAACTGGCAACTCCAGAAAACTGGTCCCGTAATAAATTACAGGAAAACCCCGATACTGTGCATACACACCCGCATCTGTATTTCGACCGAAATACAAATGCAATGAGACAAAATCTACACTGTACTATATTAGGATCCGGCTTAAACCAAAGCCGGCCAGTAATATCCGTTCGATCCTGATCCGTGCAATACCGCACGTATCTGATCGAACCCTGCCATATATCCATACGGCCTATAGAACAAACTGTCCGATCCTGATCCGTGCAATACCGCACGTATCTGATCGGACCTTGCCATATCTCCATACGGCCTATAGTATAATCTGTCCGATCCTGATCCGTGCAATACCGCACGTATCTGATCGGACCTTGCCATATCTCCATACGGCCTCTACAACCTTTCGCCCGAAAGCTGAGTAACTGAATGTGGGGGACTCTAAAGACTCGTCAACACCTTGGTTGTGGATTTAACCACTAGCACGTCAGAGGTATAAGCCAATACGTAACGGGCTACCAGGTACTGACTAAAAGGGACGTCGATGAGCGAACTCATCCTGACGCCCTACTGAGCCTGTCAGTGACAAAATCCGTACAGTCCGGTCCGTTCGTCTATGAGCATCGCATGGCGGGCCTAGGGGGTTGGTAAAAGTCAGACCCCCAAAAGCGGTACAAGTCGTGTCGGAGTGTAGCCAATAACACCCTGAGATACTACTGGAATACCTACCAGTAAATCTCCTTGCCTCGACCGAGGGCTTCGTGTAATGGCTCTCCTAGACACAGCACGACCTCACCCCCAATACCGGGAGAGACGAACCCCTGAAGATACGCTCACTGCCTCCATGTGGCTCGGGACTGTACCCAACTAAAACCTGTTTGCACGACTCCTTTGAGCCGTGGTAGGGTAGTAATCAAAGTACAGTGGAAACTCACACGAGACAAATGACGATCCCCAGGTCGATGAACTAACCTGCACACATGTCACCAGGGAACTGCCATCTGACGTCTGGTATATGACCAACTGGCATGTTCCCGGCGAGTCCTGTCCGGTGTACTCATAACCCAATGAGCACCTGTATACATCTTAGGTGATCCAACTGACACCAGTGGCTTGTGAGACCGGCCACCACCCCTCGTCGGTGTCTCGACTGTATACACTAGTCTACTATGGAGTATCGATGCCCTGTCTCGAAACTCACACGACTAGGGACCATTTAAGGATATGCTTATAGACTACCAGCTCCCACGTATATGATCGCCCTCATACTGCTGGTGGTCAAGCATAGAATCCTAGGGGCTCTATCAACGTGTAATAGCGACGTGTCAGGTCACCTAAAACAGTACACGATGATAAAGGTAAACCAGATAGCATACTATCATCTCGAGTAAGACTGTCCTACCGGGATAGGTCCTCCATCAATCATTGCAATCACGTACCTGTGATCCAATAATTGACTCTGAGGGCATTATCTCCAACAATCTCCCACTTGCACTCAAGGCTAATTATTGCGATGTCGCATACTCACAGCCCGTGTGATACCGAACACCCAACTCCTCTACTAGTCAGTCTCACAAAGCTCGTTTGCGAAACTATTGCGTTCGAGGAATAGCCTCAGTGAGTGGATCCGCCTTGATGTCTCTTTCTATGTCTCTCTATATCTCAAGTTCGCGGAGAAACCCATCTCCCGAAATGAGCAATACCTGTCTTAGAATGTGTCTGGATGTCTGATGGGACATAGCTCATAAATGAACTCCAAATCCAAACTTCTTAGACTGTATCGTCAACTGAACTTAATCAGTATCCTGCGCCATGCCTCCCTCAGTATTGCCTTGGACCACCTGTCCAAAATACTGCCCCTCGTCGGAGGGAAAACTATAACTCTGAAAACCTCCTTATCGTCCATGTCACCTTGGAAGCCTAGAATGATAACTGTCTCACGAATGAGGCTGTCGTCATCATATCCCTAGAACATTCACTTATGTTCTAAAACTGCTTCCGACTGTTTCTCCAGGATTGGATCATTATCAACTTATTGCATCTAGTGCAAAAACAACATCTGGTGTGGCACTTGATACTCATGATTGACTCAATTGCCTGAGCAAGTGATCTGCCAATCATGCACATCCCTCTCCCCTTCAGTCTGTAAGACACCTTTAGAGAGGGTGACTCCATCACCTGCAGGTAGACTACCGTGCCAGGAGTCGTCCATTCTAAATACTCTTAGAATGTTGTCTAAGTACCCTGATTGGGAAACCACCCAAATCTAGATCTAAAACCATAGATCTAGTAACCAGTATGTCTGATATAATGTCCAAGTCCCATGTGGAGAAACCACTGTGTGACGACCAAAGTATAACCGATTGTAGTGTAGGAATATCACTTCCTACTCTGTGTATGTCATCCAAATACTATGACATCACACCCTACTACCTTCTCAACAGATCCATCCCCTATTCTGATGAAGTCAAACCCATGACTGTCACGTCAGAAATAGATGATCTATCTCCGCTACATCTGCTTTAGTCTATAAATAGACATAAGCTACCTGTCCACCAATGCTTCCGCTGCTCCCACTGTCTACGACAACCCTCTGGCAGAGTCATATACACGTACACTTCTGAAGCGAGTTCAGAACGACGCTATACTCATCCTCCCGCCGGGTCTCGCAGCCTGGAACAACAGCAATGGTAATTGTGGGTAAACAAGAACTTCCCTGTCACCGTCCTTGAGGCTACCGTAGTACCTCTCGGGTGCCTGAAGTTACCCACCTAATCTGCGGAGTGGCCAATGGAATGTCAATCCAGATTGAATCTTTAGGTTCCTTATCAAATCTTCAGTAATTGTTTGTGGTTCTGGAATTACTTCCAGTTCTACCATACTCCCACTACTGTTTTCTGAAAAAATCCATTTTTAACAAAACTGTGGCGAGTCTAGAACAATATTGCTATTGTTCATCCAGATGGTAGAAAGCCAACCCTAGTCATAGCCTGGGTCAACCCACAAACAGCCATTACAGAATCGTGCCTTTGAGTTATCCAGAGTCTGGTTTTAATTATAAGCCGGACAACTCCCCGTACCTTAACAACGTTAAGATATGAACTGTTCTATATCCAATATAGAACCAGAGGCACTTATTTAATTGAACCAGATTCAAATCATAGAGCTGTCTCCAGTGCATATTAACTAAATGGAAGGAGCCCGATCAGCGTTACTCAACTTAGGAATGCTTCCAATTATGAGTAACCTGAAAAAGAAGCAAGTTCTCTTAGTCACTACTACCAACCGAATACCATACACAAGTATCTACATCTTCGATCTCTTTGAAGAATCCCGGTACTTGCTACACCTGGTTCTCTACTCTATTCAAATACCTATAACTTCTCAAAATTCGGATCCTGTGTTTCCGCGAAACACCTGTCCAAAAAAGTAGAGAAGTCATAAGTAAACCGAATATAGTACGAGGACCAACCCCTCTGTCCTGATGGACCCCGGACAACATACAATACTCTGTATAAGTCCCTTGAGTTTGAAAACTCATTCACTGTGTGTCGTAGGTTGAAAACTGTACCTTTGGTTATGAAGAATTACACCGCTGTTCAATGCTCCTTACCTAACCTTCCACTGATATAGGTAAAGGTCACAGACATAATTTCAAAAAGATAAATCTCACTCTATAAAAATAGACGTACAGATGTATCAATTTGAGATTGGTGCATAACAGCGGATATTCAAAACCAAATATTCGCCGACCGGCAAACAACCCAGGTGACTTCCTCAAATATCACCGATTACAACGAATCCCGATATAATGAGGATGATCACCCAATTCCCAATAACTTACTCCCACTCAACATCTGTAAAACCATACAGATGTGAGAATCATACCTGGTAAATACATACCCTGGAGTAAGTATCTAGTCGGGAAATCAGCTTTCCTTTAACAGTACACAGTGAAACTGAAACATTGAAATGTCTCGATGGGGTATCCTGGTATTCCGAGTAATGCCTCTTCAATTATCCAGATTCACAACTGTAACCGTGTAGTTCTTTGCCACCTCTCCAAATCCCTTCATATGTCTTTAGTCATTACCTTCTGCACACCCCTTTAGGCCAAATGGTTTTCTTCCTTCCCTACCGTTCGGCACCAGCCTATGGTTTGGAAGAAGACTATCCAATAAGCATAATGGGTGTACTGTCCTAATCCTAGGAACACTCGCAATGCGAGAGAAGGTGAAGATAAAAGACACCTGAATAAATCTTATTCCTATTTCTCCTGAACCAGAATCCATCCCCGAACTGGAACAAGTTCCTTTCGAGTTCGTATATAACCATACGATGGAGTATCTAATAAACTGTGGATCTTCGTAGTGATACGGAGTGTCCTGGAGAAATTCAAGGGTGATTTTAGGATTGGCGAAGAAATGCCTGGTTTGGTCATGAATATCTGTTGCAATTTACTTTGCCCTCTTACTAATCCCTTGCTTTGTCTTAACTTAATACCTTCTGCACACCATCGTTATGCTGATTGGTTTTCTTCATTCCCTACCGGTCGGCACCAGCCTAAGGTTTGGAAGAAGACAATCCAATTTGCGTAATAGGTGTACTACCCCTAAACCAAGGAGTACTCGTAACCTGAGAGAGGGTAAAAGGAAAAGACAACTGAATAATCCTATCCGTTTTCTCCAGAACCGGAAACCATCCTCGAATAAATTCCTTCGAGTTCGTATCTAACCATACGATGGTTTTGTCCAATGGAAGTGGACGTTCGTAGTAATACGGGGTGTCCTGGAGAAAAGGGTAAAAGTAGGAGTGGCAATGAGGTTAGCAACTCTGACAATCCAAAAGCCAGTGTTTAAGAAGGTTCGGTTAACTTGGTCACTGAGTCATAGTCATAGGGTCGGGTCAATGGTCGCTGCCAAAGAGAGAGAGAAAAGAAACACTCAGCGTGCACTCTAACCTAGATCAGAATGGTTACCAATTTATCTAATCTGGAATCCTCCCACTGTACCTCAAATTCTCCTCCAAACCTGAAAGAAGAATTAGTCGGGGTTACCCGAGGAGTAAACTAACTCATCAGTGGGAATCGGGATCCAACTATCATCGCATGATAACGTGACGGAATCCGCTCACGGTATCACACTCCAGAAGGTATGCGCATATCTGGCAAGTTTCAGTTCTTTTGAAACTCCCGATGTGATTTCTGCCCCATGCTCTTATGACCTTGACGAAGGCCAACAAATCATAAGTCACATGTCAAGTTCTACCCGTCATTCTCCAGGTTAATTTGAATCCACCCGCACAAGCCCTTGACGTAGGCCAACAAGGCTATACGACTGTCCCAAGCCAACGCATCTATCTATGCTGCAGAAAGGCAACAAGCAGCTACCATACACTATGCCTTGACGAAGGCCAACAAACATAGCATGAATACTACGTGCTACCCGTCTGAAACGACGGAGGGCTACGAATGGCTTCTGGCGAAAACCTTTAACGTAAAGAACTTGATATCGTCGAAGGAACGGATAGCTTTTAAAAAACATAGTGACGAAAACCGTTGCTAAAGAGGTCACTCCCGGTGAAGGGATCTCGGCTCTTTCCCCGTAGAATGGGGTGCAGGATATTCAAAATGAATACCGCGATGCAAAGCGAAAGTAATCGGCTATAGTGAAGTTAATGCCCTGACGCAAACTTCTGTCCAAGGGGTCACTCCCGGTGAAGGGATCTCGGCCCTTGCCTCGTCGACTGAGGAGCAGGATATTCCAACTGAATATCACGATGCAAAACAAAAGTGAACGTCCTTGAAATAACAGCTTTTTGAAAAGTGTTCCAACAACATCAGATTAGGTTTGTTTTTAACTTGCATTGATCCGAATCAATGCAGTCCCATCAATTTATCACACCAAAAAGAACGAAAATATACTGATGTACGTATATGCCATCCGCATTCGCCACTGGGTCCCGTCATTACCCGTTAGGTTAGCTAACTAACGACAGAGCGGGGACTGGACTAGCGCGGATGTAAAACATATACAACATCTACTAATATATATACCAATATATTATATTTCGCTCAAAGCGTGAAAAGAAATGCAACATCACAGAGAATGAACAGCATCACAGAAACAATACAGATATCTGGGATCCCCGGGTTTCACAGAGCCACTGCTGAAACCCGACGTTCCCCTGGTCGTGTGGATAGCCTGTGCAATGAAATCCTAGACCCCTACGGGCGCGGCAAGTTACCCGCCAAAACCTGAAGCGAGGCAGCCCCCTTCAGTACCGTGAATGGACCACCCTGCACTTCACGGAATCCGGCAACTTGGGCACCCCTCCTGGGTCAACCTGTACCCCCTACGAGTGCGGCGAATAGCCTGCCAATCCTAGAGTGAAGCCCCCTCCATCTCAATGCCATGAGATGCGGGCTTGTTGCCCTCTGGAACCCGGATATCCGTGCACCCCTCCGCGGGGTAATCCTAGTACAGAAAGTAAAATATACATACACTGGGTACAACGACCGCAACCTGGCCGTGCCCCAAAATAATAATACAAACAGGCAGTGACGGCAGTCCACATGTCGGACGCTCGCCCCGCAATATCAAATATACATAATACAACCATAACTGTACTAGCATTGCATCCAGGCTATCCCCCACGACCGATCCGCAACATCACAGCAAAAACAGAACATCAACGTGAAAGTCACGTTCGCAAATCCGTCTAACCGGGCTATAGCAGTTAGACCTGATTTACCGATCGAGTGACATTCACGGTCGCAGATATAATGTAAATACTGTGAAAAATGTGTTTAGAATTTTCCGATTGATCAAACTTAACAAGTGGGCCCCCAAACCAATACTGCAGCACTCACAGAAAAACTGGGCCCAATTTTAATATTCCAAAACCCATATTTTAAGCCCATAAGCCCACTGCAAAAAAACAATCACACGAACCCACACTCCTGCGGCGGAAGCGCGGCCAGAAGGGGGTTTTGGCCGCCCTTCCGCGGTCGTACGGAGGAATCGTGTCACCAAAATTTTCCAGTGTTCTTTGAACTCCCTGCACATCATTCTGAAACCACCTGAAAAATTTTTAGACTCCAAAAAATTTCGACAGAAACTAATGTGAACATAAAAATGCAAGTTTTGGAATTTTGGTCGATCGGAAATGCAAAACATAATAAACGAAGCTAGACGAAGTTAATGGCGAGGCTCTGATACCACTGTAAGTGCACGGCGGCGCCCCGGCCGTCAATCCGACGCCGGAATGCTGAAGCGGTGAAAAACTTTAATTTTGCGGACTTAGCAAACCGGCACCACCGCGCACTAAACATCCGGATCGTAACCATTAACAAGTCTAAGCTACAAACAAGATAGGGAAGAGAAGTATACCGACAGATCCGAGTCCTCCGGTCTTCTCGTCGTCGTCCCGATCTCTTGCGGAATGTTCCGTCTCCTCCTCGCCGCCGGAAGTGCACCACATCGCCTACTTCTTTTACGGGCTCCCACCTCAATGCCGAGGCAACTCGGGCACGAAGCCGGCTACTCGACGTGCCCAAGATTCGCTGTAGAATATTGTGTAGGACTCAAGTCTCACTTTGGGGTTCATGGAGATGCCATTTTGGTGGAGGGATGATACAAGACTAATGTGGAGGAGAGAAATGAGATGGTGCAAGAAACTCAAAAAATGGGAGCCATTCTCATCTCTACCAAGAGAGAGAGAGGAATGGTTATCATATGGAATAATGATCACAATAGAAACACCAACACTCAACAACCAAATCATGCAAAGAAATGATCACCAAAAGAGAACCTCACTCCACCACAACCATCATGAAAATCATGTCATATGAAAGTCAAGCCATGATGGAGAAGTCAAGAAGTCAAGGTCAAGGAATGGCTATCATGACACAAGAATATGCAAGGAAACCCCTCCACAAATACTTATTTGCAACAATGCAACTAAGCCCTCCTCCACCAATCTTCGGCCAATGAACGATACAAAGGAAATCGGCCGAAACTAAAAGCTAACTGGCAACTCCAGAAAACTGGTCCCATAATAAATTACAGGAAAACCCCGATACTGTGCATACACACCCGCATCTGTATTTCGACCGAAATACAAATGCGATGAGACAAAATCTACACTGTACTATATTAGGATCCGGCTTAAACCAAAGCCGGCCAGTAATATCCGTTCGAACCTGATCCGTGCAATACCGCACGTATCTGATCGAACCCTGCCATATATCCATACGGCCTATAGAACAAACTGTCCGATCCTGATCCGTGCAATACCGCACGTATCTGATCGGACCTTGCCATATCTCCATAGGGCCTATAGTACAATCTGTCCGATCCTGATCCGTGCAATACCGCACGTATCTGATCGGACCTTGCCATATCTCCATACAGCCTCTACAACCTTTCGCCCGAAAGCTGAGTAACTGAATGTGGGGGACTCTAAAGACTCGTCAACACCTTGGTTGTGGATTTAACCACTAGCAAGTCAGAGGTATAAGCCAATACGTAACGGGCTACAAGGTACTGACTAAAAGGGACGTCGATGAGCGAACTCATCCTGACGCCCTACTGAGCCTATCAGTGACAATATCCGTACAGTCCGGTCCGTTCGTCTATGAGCATCGCATGGCGGGCCTAGGGGGTTGGTAAAAGTCAGACCCCCAAAAGCGGTACAAGTCGTGTCGGAGTGTAGCCCATAACACCCTGAGATACTACTGGAATACCTACCAGTAAATCTCCTTGCCTCGGCCGAGGGCTTCATGTAATGGCTCTCCTAGACACAGCACGACCTCACCCCCAATACCGGGAGAGACGAACCCCTGAAGATACGCTCACTGCCTCCATGTGGCTCGGGACTGTACCCAACTAAAACCTGTTTGCACGACTCCTTTGAGCCGTGGTAGGGTAGTAATCAAAGTACAGTGGGAACTCACACGAGACAAATGACGATCCCCAGGTCGATGAACTAACCTGCACACATGTCACCACGGAACTGCCATCTGACGTCTGGTATATGACCAACTGGCATGTTCCCGGCGAGTCCTGTCCGGTGTACTCATAACCCAATGAGCACCTGTATACATCTTAGGTGATCCAACTGACACCAGTGGCTTGTGAGACCGGCCACCGCCCCTCATCGGGGTCTCGACTGTATACACTAGTCTACTATGGAGTATCGATGCCCTGTCTCGAAACTCACACGACTAGGGACCATTTAAGGATATGCTTATAGACTACCAGCTCCCACGTATATGACCGCCCTCATACTGCTGGTGGTCAAGCATAGAATCCTAGGGGCTCTATCAACGTGTAATAGCGACGTGTCAGGTCACCTAAAACAGTACACGATGATAAAGGTAAACCAGATAGCATACTATCATCTCGAGTAAGACTGTCCTACCGGGATAGGTTCTCCATCAATCATTGCAATCACGTACCTGTGATCCAATAATTGACTCTGAGGGCATTATCTCCAACAGTGGTAGGTACATATTTAGACAGAAATAGATTCAATATGTATATGGCTGTCTCAAGCGCATACCCCCAGAAGGAAATGGGTAACTCAGCTTCGCTCATCATAGAGCACACCATATCTAATAGGGTCCGATTTCTCCGTTCCGATACACCGTTGTGCTGTGGTGTATAAGGAGGAGTAAGCTGAGAGAGAATCCCATTCTCTTTTAGATAATCCAGAAAATCATTGCTCAAGTATTCTCCTCCTCGATCAGATCGAAGGATTTTAATACTTTTGCCCGTTTGGTTCTCTACTTCGTGCTTATATTCTCTGAATTTCTCAAAAGCTTCAGACTTGTGATTCAACAGGAACACATGCCCGTATCTAGAGAGATCGTCAGTGAATGTAATGAAGTAGGAAGAACCGTTCCTGGCGTGTGTATACATGGGACCGCATACATCACTATGTACCAGTCCTAAGAGTTCCGTAACTCTTTCTCCGTGTCCACTAAACGGAGCTTCGGTCATTTTTCCTTTGAGACATGAATGGCAAGTTTCATAAGATGATAATTAGAATGAATTCAACTATCTATTTTTGTGTAACTTAGCTAGCCGTGTCTCATTGATATGGCCAAGTCTACAATGCCACAAGAAGGATTCGTTCATTTCTGAACTTTTTCTCTTGTGTGTGTTTTGTATATTGAGAACTGTATTTTGATTTAGAATGAATGTGCCGTTATGTAACGAGCCTGATGCAATCAACTTTTGATCTAGGAATATGTTCATAACATTATCCTTTACTACAAAATTATTTCCTTCTTTACTTAATAAAGAAACTGATATAATGTTGCACATCATGTTCGGTATATAATAGCACTCATTCAGAATCATTGTATTACGACTTGGCAATACTAGGTGATATTCGCCAACTACTTTGGCTGCAATACTTGCACCATTTCCTACTTGAATGGAATGATCACCTTTTCCCAGTTCTCTACCTTTTCGTAGCCCATGTAACAATTTACATATGTGGGATCCTGATCCGGTATCTAATACCCAGGACGTAGGGTGAACTGAGAAACAGTTCTCAATAACTAACACACCCGAAGAAGATGCATCAACATGCATGTTCTTTTGGGCGGCTTGAGAATCCAGATATTCTCCCATTCCCTGTTCAGTCTTATAACTCTTATAAGAAAAAACGGGTCCAACGTTCCCCTGCTCAGTATAATAAGCGGGTTCAGTTAATACATCCATATTATTATCTTGATTATGGCCTGACATGGTCGCTACCTGGAGAGAGAGAGAAGAAAACACTTTAGTGTATGCTCTTTCAAGATTAGATTGGTTATTATCTTATCTAATCAGGATGTTTCCCACTGTTTTTATCAAATCATCCTTCAAACCCTAAAAAGTAAGATTAGCCGGGATTAATTACACCCTACAATTTTGTCAATCTTTCATCCAGATCAGTGTCGGTACTTGAGGGAGGTTCCCCGTCTTTCGCACGGACCTAATTAAAGTAAACCTCGTTTTCCCAGAGGCGTAATCCCGTTAACACTTTTCTAGACACCTACTTGATCGGCTAATTGTCCTGTGTAAAACTCTCCCAGGAGTAACACTTACTCGCAGTGGGTATCGGGATCCAACTATCTCATAGGAGGTATGCAATCTCATTGCAAATTTCAACACTTGAAATTCCCGATAATATTTTGCTCCTAGCGATCTATGACCTTGACTAAGTCAACAAATCATAAATCGCAAGTCAAGTTCAACCCGTACATTTCCCGATTGAATTAAACCCACCCGTACGACCCTTGACTGAGTCAACAAGGCCGTGCAGATACCCTAATCCAATCACATCTCATGTTTTAGCAGATAAACACTATTTATCTACCGTACACTACGCCTTGACTAAGTCAACAAACATAGCACGAATACCAAATAATATCTATCTGAAATGACGGAGGGCTACGCAGTTTTTTCAGAAAACCATGAGCGTAATGAACTTGATATCGTTGTAGAATCATGTGAAATTTTGAAAAGGAGTGTTTTTTAGGCTTTTCTAGTTTTGCTAAAGAGGTCACTCCCGGTGAAGGGATCTCGGCTATTTCCTCATCGAATAAGGTGCAGGGTATATCATATATACCGCTATGCAAAGAAAAACTCTTAAAGCAATCAAAAGACAAACCGAGTTTTGTAGCATCTGCCAGTTTCGCTAAAGAGGTCACTCCTGGTGAAGGGATCTCGGCTCTTTCCTCATCGAATAAGGTGCAGGGTATATCATATATACCGCTATGCAAAGCAAAACTGTAGCTACCCTAATTATAAAGTTTTGATTCTACAACATCTTTTAGGTTTCTTTTCCTTTTATTAATCTCATTAATAAAATCCCATCAGCTTATGCTTCCTAAGCATCACAGAAGAAACGAAAGCAGTAATATTTATATATCAGCATATATATATATATATATAGTATAAGCATTCGTCTCAGGCAGTAATATGATCTCATCACAGAACATTGCAGCAGAAGAACATATATGAAATATTGGATATACTAGGACATCCGTGTTTTCAATACGAGCCTGTATAAAACACGGATTCCACGGTCGCGATGAATAGCCAAACCTACATCCCTAGACCCCTACGAGAGCGGCAAGTAACCCTACCAATTCTAGGGTTAGGAGACCCGGTCTCGGCTCCTCGAGATGGCCTCCCACTGGACCCTAGAACCCGGTTACTTGTGCTCCCCTCCTTGGGTCTACCTAATGCGGAAAAGTAAATAATATACAATGGTGACATCAACCTCATCCCGGAAGTGCCCCAATAAAAGAATATTACATACAAATGAAATTTACATGAATGAAAATAAAAACCCTCATCTCACATAAAACCCCCGGCTATTCAGAACACGACGATCCAATATAACATATCACAGCAACACATAATATCACATATCATCAACGTAAGTAATTATGCATACACCGATCGTCTTTGTCGTATTGCAACGAAAACCAGCAATACAACTACATACTACACTTACGGTCCCAGAAAATGTTTTGTAAAACTACAATATTTGGAATCCACAATCACTTTAGACATCGTAAATCCGAAATATCACATACTTCGCATTTCATGCCTAACTCTATGAATTCCACATATTGTATCACATTCCAGATAAATAGACAGTATTAAACTTTCCGAACAGATAATCAAATACCCAAAATTTCCTAAATTGCTCAACACTTGAGCGGAGTTCAAATAATCCCAGAATATATCACAGTACCGGTGATCCTGCCGTAGAAGGGTCAAGCCAACGCCTCACATGTGGCACGCCGTACTGCCCCAAACCCTAAGGTTTAGAGGCAGTTCAAGATGGTCACATAATCAAGTTAAGGTTTGTTGTCTTCTAGAGGGTCCACCGTGTTACTTGCACATTATTCCGAAAGATTTAATCCCGATAAAAATTCAACACTTGAAAGTTTTTCGTTCCAGGAAAAAATGAGTTAATGATATCCGTTCGAACATTTTAACAGTTTCTAAATATCCGGAAATAATAACGAATTTAAATTTTCCGATCGAATCAACGATTACAAAATAAACCCCAGAATACTCAACACTTGAGTCAGAATAAAAATACCCAGAAAAATAAATATTCACCTACGGATGAACCATTGAAAAACTAGTCAACGACCTGTCTGTACGGCCGCGGATCCGTGGCAGGAGCAAGGTATTGCCGCGGTTCCGCGGCTGTTTATACGGATCATTGACACGTGTTTCACATAGATGCTTATATTTTCCTGTTGGTATTTTTAAGCATTTTTAATTCTGAAAAATCACAGTTTTTAGAAAAAGTCCACAGAGGGGTTCATTTTCTTCGTATCGGGTTCGATCGGAGTTTTAACTTCGTATACACGTCGCCTAATGCTCTAGCTAGGCTCTGATACCACTGTAGGGTTCCTAGGCACTCTTGTGAAGGTTCATAAGGCATCAAACATGCCCGAATAAAATTTTAGATGTGCCGAACAACCCAAAGCCGGGATCTTTGCTAGATTATTAGGGTTTAACATGCAAGTAAACATCATTACTACTAAGTGTGAGGGATTACAACCATTATAGTCCACTCCTTCGCTTCATAAGCTATGAGTAGAAGTTCCTTCGCCGCGATCCACGATCTCCCGGACTCAAGAGAGGCTCCACGACTCGAACAATCCATGATAGCTTGTCGTATTCCTTTTCTCCGATGATCTACTTCGAAGTTGCAATAGCTCAAGCTCTCTCACTCTAATGAGGTGAACATCCTAATCTAATGGGCTAGATTAGATGAGGATGATGGAGTAGTATTTATGCTTTCTTTTTATTTCATTTTCTCACAAGAAATCATCTCAAAAGAAATAACTAGTAAGCTCTTTCAAAAACTCAAGAGAGAAGAAGATGAAGAATAATGAGATGAATCCTTTTGTGATGAATAGTAGATAAGAATATATGATTGATTATGGAACCATGGTCAAGGATGAGAAGCTTAACCTTTGTAGAGAATAAACTAGAGCTAGGCTTTGGTTAGGTTAAGGAATGTGGCATGGATAAATATCAACCATAATATCTTAACCAAGACAAAAGGAAATCCTTCTAGAATGAGCAAGAAGGAGCTAACCCTAATCAAACCCTAATCTCTTTTTATCATCACTAAACATGTTTCATAATAAATCATATCATGTTACTATAATATATATCACATATATATTATATTTGTAACAAAAGAAAATAATACAATTAATATATATCGCATATATATCAATGTATTATCCGGTGAGAAAATGAAATAATAAAGCGAGCCAATATTAGATAATGTAATACAATATATCATATATATTATTATACATTAAATCATCGAATCAACACTTGATTCGACAATCCGGCTATATCGAATATAACCGACTAATATATCATGTACCGATTCATCGAATCAACACTTGATCCGATGTCCCGGTTCATATCTAAATATCACGAGAATATAATACGGTATCTCATATCGCATTATCCTCGGTCCTGCACATATCACATATGTGCCTCTACTCCGTTTTGCCTGAGCCAAGAAACCTCTGTGTAGGACTCTAAAGAATCATCAATACGCCGGTAGCAGGTGATGATCATATCAAACACCCACAAGCTGCAAGCGGTCAGCTAAACGTAACAGCCACCCAGGTATTGAGCGATCAACAAGCTAGCCTGTCCGTTCTCCTGTGAACCCAATTAGTAACACTCCCGTACAGTCCGGTCTGTTCGTCTGATATGTCGCATATCAAGTCTAGGGGTGGTACACGTCAGACCCCAGTAACCGATAAGTCGTGTCGATGTGAGGCTCATAACAGGTCGAGAAACTACTGGTAACACTTACCAGTATATCTCTATATCAGCCCTGGCCAGGGACTTCCAGTTATAGCCAATCGAACACAGCACAACATCAAATCCCTACACCAGGAGAGACGAATCCCCTCCTATCGCTCATTACCTCCATGTAATTCCGGACTGTACCCAAATGCCACCGTTTTGCACGCCATCTTGGACGTGGTAAGTGGAAATCAAAGAACAGTGGGAATCACACAAGACTCTATGACGATCTCGGGTCTACAGACTACGTTGTACCAGTGTCACCAGAGAACTGCCATCTGACGTGTAGTATATCACCATCTGGGAGTTCTCGGCGAGTCCGTCCAGTGTACCCAGTATCCACTGAGCACCCGTACACCATCCTTGATGTCAAACACCGATGGATATGGGATTATCCATCACTGTCACGACCCGAATATTTCGACTCGTGACCGGCACTTAACCACGCAACGTCTACAGGCGTAACTTGACTAAGTACGCCGAACCCAGAAATCAAAACCATTTAGAAGTAGTGAGTGTTGAAAGCATTCAATTAAAACATTTAGAAAACCTTAATAGCTCAATGAAGTTCTTTTTAAAATTTAATTATCCTTAATATAATTTTAGCAGCATTTCCTTTGTAAAAGTAACCCCGAAAATCGGGTATAAAACAGGATATAATTGAAAATGATATATAATGAAATAAAGCATCCCCAACGGGAACAATCACGCCCAACGGCGGAAACCATCACCCCAAGAGTAATATATGACGTCGTAGCGAAGAATGAGCAATAAGTAAACATCGCCAAATAATAAACTGCAATATATAACAGTCGGCTGCCACGAGCTCGACACCAGAATACAAAAATATATATCATCGTCTTCACACTGTCACTAAGTCCAGTACATATATGGTAGATGGAGAATACTAGATACAAAAGTGTGTACAATAAAGTAACCAGATACCACAATCCACCTAATAGCAAAATAGCTCTCGCACCAGCTGTAGTGGTATCTGTAGCCAAAAGATGCAAAAAGGCAGCCTACCGCGACTACTCTCAGGGGCAACCTGCAAATACTGTTGCACAACGGGGTGAGTTGCCAACTCGTGAATAGAGATAACATATATAGGTAATCACGAGCATGCACGTACTGCACTACGCTATCATATGCCAGCAGGTAAATCTATATGCGACAAGCAGTAGGTGCAATAATCATGCAAATGCTCTGTCAGGTAAAATAACTACAGGATGAGATACATGATAATCACTGCTGAGCATGGGATAAACAACATCTACACGAAGTATCAATCGTGGAAAAATAATCGGTGCCCAAAGCTGCACCCAAATCCTAAATAAACTCAAGCGCCGGCACTCTCCTCGGCCCTCAAATACTGTAAATCTCTGAGAATCACGAGTGCCCAACATCGGCACCCAAAATATCATAAAATACTCGTGTCCAGCATCGACATGCAAATCCTCATACTTTGGGCTCCGTAAGTCCGGATCAGCCCATGGGCTCCGTCTGCGGTATCGGCCCTCGGTCCCGGCAGTACGGATCATTCCGCATCCATCTCTCGACTCTGGTCATTATCCTCCGGATAACCGCCAGGTCCAACCAATCACCAGTGGGTACTCTCCCACCTACAGGTTCAATCAGCAAAGTCCATCGATCATCTTGCCGAGGGGAACCATACCTGGTCCACCACGAACCCGCAAACGGATCATCCACTCCACGAATTGGGTTTCAAGCACACGTCTCAGCACCGAGAAAACGCGTGGTGGACACACCAAAATATCATATCACGAGGAACAGGGTTTTCAAATAGTGCATCTTTTCTTAAATAATTCTACGGTCCTCAAAACCAGAAATCACATAAAAATCCAACACCATTGAGTAAATCAAATACGATGTGACCGCTTTTCTTAAGATAATTTCAGTTTTCATGATAGCATGCGGCTTCCAATTTCTATGAAAATCATATCGAATCATATGTGAAATGAATTACAGTATAATGATCATGGCAATTCTACAGTGAGTGTGTCATGGCAATTACTAACGGTGTGTGTGTAACATGCAGATTAGTGCTCGTGCAACATGAACCGTTAGTAATAGTGCGGTATTCTATCAATTCTAAGTTTACATACATATACAGGGAATGCAGTCTGCAACAACAGTATCCATGAACAGTCAATGTAGGTAAATGCAATATGTAGCTATAAAGTCCTATCAGCCCTGACGCATAACGCCATGCGGGCGATATCCCCGTAGATGTTAAATTTACTCACCGAAGTCTCGCGCTAAGTGTAGCCGACGACTTGCTTCCCCTTCTTCGCAGCGTCCGTCTCACTCTCCTGCGAACCTTGAATTACACAATATATCACATATAAGCTCAAATCTACCAAAACGCAATATTAAGGTCAAACTAGAAACCCGCGATGCAAACCAAGCGCGCGTGTGCGCGATACGCTAAAACGTGTGATTATGCTCCTGAAGCTAACCTGACGCGTCGCGATACGCAGCATAACGCAAACCCACACACGTATCACGTGTGTCGCGAAGATTTAAAATACGGAAAATAGGGTAATAGGTCCCAGATTTTGATACAGAAAGAGTTTTATAAAAATAATTATACCAAAACACTCCAAATACCAGCAGACACCAACCACCAAAACCCCAACCCATAATTCTCCCATCTGGCCGCAAATTGCGGCCAGAATGAGTTTTTCGGCGGCCTGGGTAGGGGTGTGGGCTCCCGGGTTTGGTGTGTGCACTCTATACCCCATACACAAGCTACAGTAAATACAATTTTATTCTGAAACACCCCGGGTAGTAGCAGTTTCAACAGAACCCAATTTAAAGTTAAAAATCACACTTTTGCACTAAAATGATACTTTAGGGTATATTTGTGAAATATGAAACAAACCCAAGTCTAAAACTACAGTAATATCACATTACCAAGCTAATCAAGCCATAAAAAGGTAATTTTTATCATAACCTCACTAAATCCCTTTATATAGCACAAAACATGCATAAAATGTGATATTTTGCTAGAAATACTACAAGTTATGGAAAAGGGTGCTAAGGGTGAGTTAATACCTTCAAAAGATCTCAAGAAACACCAAAAGCCCCAGATCTAGCCTCAAGTATGCAGTCTTGCCACCAAACACCTCAAATGAGCCATTAAACCAAGGTTTTGTGATAGGTTATATTTGTATAGGGTTTGAATGAGGATCTAAAGAGAAGTGAAAAGAGATGAGAAAACGGGAGAAAATAAGGGTTTTTCTGCTGGAATTTCCCAGAAATTCTGAATGAAGAGAAAAGAGAGAGAAGAGAAGAAAAATGGGGTCAAAAGGTCAAACTTTCCTACCTAACACCATGCCTCATTTGTTTAATTGAAAATTTTGAATTATAAAAGGGTTTTGACTTGTTTTGAAATGGTGGGGATAAATTATCAACCATGCATCAAATGAAGAGGGTTAACATGATACATTTTATCATCTATCCTCAAAATGCTAAGTGTGCATGTGTGCACTTAACACAAAATTTCTCACTTAGGGTAACATGACTAAAATAGTTAATAACCCTACAATTATATAAACACTTCACAATACAATTTAGCACTAACCAAGAAGGAAAAATAAGATATTCGTTTTTGAAAAACACGCACACTAGCTAAATAACGAGAAAACATCCTAAACGAATTTCAAGGCGTTACAATCTACCCCCCTTAAAGAAATTCGGTCCCTGAATTTAAAAATCTAACTATACGTACCTTCAAAAAGACGGGGATACCTCTTCCTCATCTCGTTCTCGGTCTCCCAAGTGATCTCCTTGCTGCTCGGACCACGCCAAAGTACCTTGACGGACGGTATCTCTTTCGATCTCAACTTCTTCACTTGTCGATCCAAAATCATCACCGGCTGCTCTGTATAGGAAAGGTCGCGCTCAAGCTAGATCATCGGGTGCTGAATCGCATGCGAAGGATCATAAAGATACTTGCGGAGCATCGAAACGTGAAATACGGGGTGCACGTCTGGAAAACTGGGCGGAAGGGCTAAACGATACGCAACCGCACTAACTCGCTCGAGGATCTCGAATGGGCCCACATATCTGGGACTAAGTTTACCCTTCTTCCCAAATCTCATCACACCTTTCATTGGGGAGACCCTCAAGAAAACATGATCACCAACAGAAAACTCAAGTCTGCGCCGACGACGGTCCGCATAAGATCTCTGCCTACTCTGGGCTGCTCTCATCCTATCACGAATCAACTGGATCTTCACAGTCATCTCCTCAACAATCTGTGGCCCTAAGATACTGCTCTCACTGAGCTCTGTCCAACAGGCGGGCGATCTACATCTCCTCCCATAAAGAGTCTCAAACGGTGCCATCTGAATGGTCTGCTGGTAGCTGTTGTTATAGGAGAACTCCACTAAGGGCAAATGATGATCCCAGTTACCTCCGAAGTCTAATACGCACGCTCTGAGCATGTCCTCGAGAGTCTGAATAGTCCGCTCTGACTGTCCGTCGGTCTGCGGATGAAATGCTGTGCTGAAACTCAAGCGGGAGCCCAAAGCCTCCTGAAGCCTCTGCCATAGTCGGCTGGTAAACTGGGTGCCTCTGTTGGACACGATACATGTCGGAACTCCGTGCAGTCGTATAATCTCATCAATGTAAATCTGGGCATATTGAGCAAATTCGAAAGTCGTCTTCACTGGTAGGAAGTGAGCCGCTTTCGTCAAACGATCCACGATCACCCAGATGGAGTCATACCCTCGACTAGTCCTGGGTAAACCCACAATAAATTCCATAGAAATCGGTTCCCATTTCCACTCTGGAATGGGCAACGGCTGTAGCTCTCCCGCGGGCCTCTGATGCTCATCCTTGACTTGCTGATAAGTCAGGCATCTCGACACAAAATCTGTAAAGTCCCTCTTCATCCCATCCTACCAGTAAACATCTCACAAATCATGGTACATCTTGGTGGAACCTGGATGAACATTATACACCGATCGATGTGCCTCCTCGAGAATCTCACGCCGCAGTCCCTCAGCATCTGGTACGCACAATCTGGTCCCAAATCGTAGTATCCCCTGATCATTGATCACAAACTCGGAAAATCTGCCCTGTCCCATCTGCATCCTGATCTCTGAACAACGGTCATCACTGTGTTGTGCCTCATGTATACGGTTAAGCAACTGTGGGCATGCACGAACATACGCAATCTGTCCTCCGATCGGCGTAAACTCGAACTGTACCCGGCTGTCGCATAAAATCTGCCAATCTGCCGACGACTGCCTCTGCACTGCGCTCAAACGACATAGACTACCTCCGGGCCTCCTACTCAAAGCATGCGCCACTACATTAGCCTTGCCCGGGTGATACAAGATCTCGCAGTAGTAGTCCTTTACTAACTCCATCCATCGGCGCTGTCTAAGGTTCAGGTCTCGCTGCGGGAATATATACTTTAAGCTCTTGTGATCAGTGAATATCTGGAACGACTCGCCGTATAGGTAATGTCGCCAGATCTTAAGTGCAAAGACCACTGCAGCCATCTCCAAATCGTGAGTGGGGTAGTTCTGTTCATGTTTCTTCAATTGCCGCGAAGCATACGCGATCACCCTGTCATGCTGCAGAAAAACACACCCTAGCCCCACTAGAGAAGCATCACAATATACCACAAATCCGCCTGACCCTGAAGGCAATGATAATACTGGCGCCGTAGTCAGTAGAGCCGGTAACTGCTGAAAACTGTGCTCACACTCCTCTGTCCAGACGAAAGGAACTCCCTTCCGAGTCAACCCGGTCAAAGGTGTAGCAACGCGAGAGAAATCCTGCACAAATCGCCTGTAGTAGCCGGCCAGCCCTAGAAAGCTGCGAATCTCCGTAACTGATGTGGGTCTAGGCCAACTCCGAACGGCATCGATCTTCCTCGGGTCTACACATATACCGTCTCGTGAAATCACGTGCCCCAAAAAGTCTATGCTGTCCAGCCAGAAAGCACACTTGGAGAATTTGGCGAAAAGCTGATGCTCTCTCAAGGTCTGCAGTGTAATCCGCAGGTGTTGCTCGCGCTCATCTCTACCCCAAGAATACACCAGAATATCGTCAATGAATACGATGTTGAACAGATCAAGATACGGCCGGAAAATACGGTTCATCAAATCCATGAATGTTGCTGGCGCATTGGTGAGTCCGAACGACATCACCAAAAACTCGTAATGGCCGTAGCGCGTGCGGAAAGCTGTCCTAAGAATGTCCTCCTGTCGAACCCGCAGCTGATGATAGCCTGATCGCAAATCGATCCTCGAAAAGTATCCTGCCCCCTGAAGCTGGTCGAACAAATCGTCGATACGTGGAAAAGGATATCTGTTCCGCACTGTAACCTTGTTCAGTTGGCGATAGTCGATACACAGACGCAAACTGCCGTCCTTCTTCTTGACGAACAGGACTGGAGCACCCCAAGGAGAAGCACTGGGTCGAATAAGTCCCTTGTCCAGCAAATCTTGCAACTGACCCTTCAATTCTCGAAGTTCCGCCGGGGCCATCCGGTAAGGCGGTATAGAAATAGGCCCCGTGTTAGGAACCAAATCAATGCAGAAAGAAATGTCGCGCTCGGGCGGTAGCCCAGGAAGATCGTCAGGAAACACATCAGGGAACTTGCTAGCAACCAGAACCTGATCCAGAGGAACCTCTGTAGCTCTAGTATCCCAATCATAGGCGAGAAATCCCTGACATCCCTTCCTCAAAAGCTGTCCAGCGTGAAAAGAAGAAATCACACAGTGTGGGGCGGCACCACGGTCCCCCAACACAACAACAACCGACTCGCCGGAAAAACAAAATCTAACTGTCTTCTCACGGCAGTCCACAGAAGCATAGCACGTGGCTAACCAATCCATGCCCAAAAGAACGTCGAAGTCCAACATCTCAAGAAGGATCAAATCGACAGGCAACTCTCTCTCGTCAATACAGACGGTACAGGATCGGAACACGTGCCAAGCAATAAACGACTCTCCTACAGGAGTGGTCACAACAAGCGGCTGATCAAGCAAACCAGACTTTCTACTCAAACTCGGCACAAAGTGTGTGGATACGTACGAGTGCGTGGATCCAGGATCGAATAACACATGTGCATCGACAGAACATACTGGAAGGATACTTGAGACCACCGCATTGGACGCCTGCGCGTCCTGATACGTCAAAGCAAAAACTCGTGCCTGCCCTCCACCTGTGACTGACTATCCTCTGCCTCGGTCATCCCGTCCTCTTTGATCAACTCCTCCACGCCCACGACCTCTCTGTGTATGAGTCTGACGTGGAGTAACAGTAGGAACAACAGGCAATGCCCTCTGGGGTGGTGAAGGTGGTAAGGTGACGTGCGGTGCGCTGTCTCCCTCCGGTGTATCTCAGGACAATCTCTGACGAGGTGAAGTAAACTGCCGCATCTATAGCAACCTCGCGACGACTGCTGACTCTCCCGTGGATACGAACTAAACATCTGGCTTCGTCCCGAATCTCTGCCACTCCTCGTACCCGAACGATACCTGTCACGGCATCTGAATGTCTGTCTTCGTGCTGCTATACCAGTACGAACTCTCTTCGGTCCTGGAACTACCGAAGTCTCAGAAAGGCTCTCCTCGACTAATAGAGCTACATCTACCGCTGCTGCATATGTCCCATAGTGCTGCACGCTGATCGCAAGGAACAGTGGTGTAAGCAAGCCTCGAACAAATCTCTTGACTCGCAACTCCTCGGTAGCCACTAGATACGGGGCATAGATAGATAGCTCTGTGAACAGCACATCATACTCTGCCACTGACATCTCCGGAGTCTGGCGTAAGGACTCGAACCTGCGTGCTCTAGCATCTCTGACACTCAATGGGAGAAAGCGGGCAAGGAATAGCGCCACGAACTCTGTCCAGGTCATAGGAGGAAGACCTGCTCTCTGCCTTTCTCGACTGATTCGTACCATTTCTGCGCAAGACCTTCCAGGCGAAAGCTCGCGAACTCAACCCATCTCGCATCTGCGCATCTGAGGGAACGACATATCCGAGCCATCCTATCAATGAAGGACTGTGGGTCCTCGGCTGCATCGGTGCCTGTGAAGACCGGAGGCTTCAGCCTCATGAACTCTGATAGCGATACTGTAATCACCTCCGTAGCTGCAGGGGCAACTGGCTGTGCGGTAGGTACCATCGCGGTCTCTGTAATGGGTGGAGCTACCTCTGGTCGCTGCGCTCGAAGCGTCTCAACTAGCGATCCTATCATCTGGCGCATCTCCTGCATGCTGGATCCCACCGTCTGGCGCATCTCCTGCATACCAGCCCCTAGCGTGGCGATCTGATCTGTCATGGGAGGAACAACCTGCTCGGGTACAACCTGTGTACTGCCCGGATCAGTCCTCGTCTCAGACGAATCAACTCGAATCTCGGCCCTCGTAGTCTTTGGCGGCATAATGGCTGAAAGGAAAATAGGATTCGATAAGGATGCAGAAATCGAATCGCAAGAATGTATATACTCAAGAAGGAATTTAAATCAATAAGTCCTAACGTCGCTTTGGCGGAATACCGTGTCGTGAGTATGTCGCGGAACATACGCACGCTACGCCACTCTGCTTCAGCTACCTACTCCATCATACCAGGTCATCCTACACTCCGAAAGGTAAAACCTACACTCTGATACCAACTTTGTCACGACCCGAATATTTCGACTCGTGACCGGCACTTAACTGCGCAACGTATACATGCGTAACGCGACTAAGTAAGCCGAACCCAGAAATCAAAACCATTTAGAAGTAATGAGTGTTGAAAGCATTTAGAAAACCTTAATAGCTCAATGAAGTTCTTTTTAAAATTTAATTATCATTAATATAATTTTGGCAGCATTTCCTTTGTAAAAGTAACCCCGAAAATCGGGAATAAAACAGGATATAAGTGAAAATGATATATAATGAAATAAAGCATCCCCAACGGGAACAATCACGCCCAACGGCAGAAACCATCACCCCAAGAGTAATATACGACGCCGTAGCGAAGAATGAGCCATAAGTAAACATCGCCAAATAATAAACTGCAATATATAACAGTCGGCTGCCACGAGCTCGACACCAGAATACAAAAATATACATCATCGTCCTCACACTATCACTAAGTCCAGTACATATATGGTAGATGGAGAATACTAGATACAAAAGTATGTACAATAAAGTAACCAGAAACCACAACCCACCTAATAGCAAAATAGCTCTCACACCAGCTGTAGTGGTATCTGTAGCCAAAAGATGCAAAAAGGCAGCCTGCCGCGACTACTCTCAGGGGCAACCTGCAAATACTGTGGCACAACGGGTTGAGTTTCCAACTCGTGAATAGAGATAACATATAAAGGTAATCACGAGCATGCACGTACTGCGCTACGCTATCATATGCCAGTAGGTAAATCTATATGCGACAAGCAGTATGTGCAATAATCATGCAAATGCTCTGTTAGGTAAAATAACTACAGGATGAGATACATGATAATCACTGCTGAGCATGGGATAAACAACATCTACACGAAGTATCAATCGTGGAAAAATAATCGGTGCCCAAAGCTGCACCCAAATCCTAAATAAACTCAGGCGCCGACACTCTCATGGGCCCTCAAATCCTGTAAATCTCTGAGAATCACGAGTGCCCAACATCGGCACCCAAAATATCATTAAGTACTCGTGTCCAGCATCGACACGGAAATCCTCATACATCGGGCTCCGTAAGTCCGGATCAGCCCATGGGCTCCATCTGCGGTATCGGCCCTCGGCCCCGGCAATACGGATCATCCCGCATCCATCTCTCGACTCTGGTCAGTATCCTCCGGATAACCGCCAGGTCCAACCAATCACCGGTAGGTACTCGCCCACCTTCAGGCTCAATCGGCAAAGTCCATCGATCATCTTGCCGAGGGGAACCATACCGGGTCCACCACGAACCCGCAAACGGATCATCCACTCCACGAATCGGGTTTCAAGCACACGTCTCAGCACCGAGAAAACGCGTGGTTGACACACCAAAATATCATATCACGAGGAACCGGGTTTTCAAATAGTGCATCTTTTCTTAAATAATTCCACGGTCCTCAAAACCAGAAATCACATAAAAATCCAACACCAATGAGTAAATCAAATACGATGTGCTATGTATATCAAGTCATAATATAGGTACAAGGGAGAAACCACTTTTCTTAAGATAATTTCAGTTTTCAAGACGGCATGCGGCTTCCAATTTCTATGAAAATCATATCGAATCATATGTGAAATGAACTACAGTATAATCATCATGGCAATTCTATAGTGTGTCATGGAAATTACTAACGGTGTGTGTGTAACATGCAGATTAGTGCTCATGCAACATGAACCGTTAGTAATAGTGCGGTGTTCTATCAATTCTAAGTTTACATACATATAGCAGGGAATGCAGTCTGCAACAACAGTATCCATGAACAGTCAATGTAGGTAAATGCAATATGTAGCTATAAAGTCATATCTGACGCATAACGCCATGCGGGCGATATCCCCGTAGATGTTAAATCTACTCACCGAAGTCTCGCGCTAAGTGTAGCCGACGACTTGCTTCCCCTTCTTCGCAACGTCCGTCTCACTCGCCTGCGAACCTAGAATTACACAATATATCACACATAAGCTCAGATCTACCAAAAACGAAATATTAAGGCCAAACTAGAAACCCGCGTTGCAAACCAAGCGCGTGCGTGCGTGATACGCTAAAACTTGTGATTACGCTCCTGAAGCTAACCTGACGCGTCGCGATACGCAGCACAACCCAAACCCACACACGTATCACGTGTGTCGCGATGATTTAAAATACGAAAAATGGGGTAATAGGTCTCAGATTTTGATACAGAAAGAGTTTTATAAAAATAATTATACCAAAACACTCCAAATACTAGCATACACCAACCACCAAAACCCCAACCCACAATTCTCCCATCTGGCCGCAAATTGCGGCCAGAATGAGTTTTTCGGCGGCCTGGGTAGGGGGGTAGGCTCCCAGGTTTGGTGTGTGCACTCTATACCCCATACACAAGCTACAGTAAATACAATTTTATTCTGAAACACCCCGGGTAGTAGCAGTTTCAACAGAACCCAATTTCAAGTTAAAAATCACACTTTTGCACTAAAATGATACTTTAGGGTATACTTGTGAAATCTGAAACAAACCCAAGTCTAAAACTACACTAATATCACATTACCAAGCTAATCAAGCCATAAAAAGTTATTTTTTTCATAACCTCACTAAATCCCTTTATATAGCACAAAACATGCATAAAATGTGATATTTTGCTGGAAATACTACTAGTTATGGAAAATGGGTGCTAAGGGTGAGTTAATACCTTCAAAAGATCTCAAGAAACACCAAAAGCTCCAGATCTTGCCTCAAGTATGCAGTCTTGCCACCAAACACCTCAAATGAGCCATTAAACCAAGGTTTTGTGAAG
Organism: Agapanthus africanus; assembly: GCA_030015575.1. Lineage (NCBI taxonomy): Eukaryota > Viridiplantae > Streptophyta > Magnoliopsida > Asparagales > Amaryllidaceae > Agapanthus > Agapanthus africanus. Next base: position 264,872,149 of record JASDDO010000016.1, on the reverse strand, counting down.
GAAAAAGGTTAGATTTGTGTAGGGTTTGAATGAGGATCTAAAGAGAAGTGAAAAGAGAAGAGAAAATGGGAGAAAATGAGGGTTTTTCTGCTGGAATTTCCCAGAAATTCTGAATGAAGAGAAAAGAGAGAGAAGAGAAGAAAAATGGGGTCAAAAGGTCAAACTTTCCAACCTAACACCATGCCTCATTTGTTTAATTGAAAATTTTGAATTATAAAAGGGTTTTGACTTGTTTTGAAATGGTGGGGATAAATTATCAACCATGCATCAAATGAAGAGGGTTAACATGATACATTTTCTCATCTAGCCTCAAAATGCTAAGTGTGCATGTGTGCACTTAACACAAAATTTCTCACTTAGGGTAACATGACTAAAATAGTTAATAACCGTACAATTATATAAACACTTCACAATACAATTTAGCACTAACCTAGAAGGAAAAATAAGATATCCGTTCTTGAAAAACACGCACACTAGCTAAATAACGAGAAAACATCCTAAACGAATTTCAAGGCGTTACAATCGCCTATCATATGGGTCAAGATGCGTATACTCTAGTCTACTCTGGTGTATCGATGCCCTGACTCGAAACACCCTCGACTAGGAACAATTATAGGATGTACTCATCGACTACCGTGGCCCCACTAATATGATCTCATCACAGTCCCAGTAGTCGAGTACAGATCCTAAGGGCTTTATCAACATGTGAGAGAAAGACAGTAAACCAGTACAAGTCAACATGTTAAGATAAAGTGAAACCAAATAGCATACTATCATGACGAGAAAGAAAGTCCTCTATGTATATATCCAAGCATCCATCATAATATACATCATATGTACAACAATGGCCTCTAGGGCATATACATAACTAACACAGAGAAGTTTTGGAGTAGAATCTAACGTGTTTGCTCGATCGAAATCTTATGATGTTTGCTAATTTGATTATATCTGTGATTGTATAATGTGTTCGTAAACCTCCCCTAACTGCTAGTATGTCGGTTGGCAGAGGGTTGTGTAAGTCCATGTCACGCACCCCACGAACTTGCGGGAAGGCGGAATATATGAAAAACGATTATCAAAGCTTCGTAACACGGACTTGAGCGCATGAATCGTTTCTAAACCGTTACTAGCAAACAACGAAAGGTTTAACTACTCGGATACGAAGTTATACCCCACGATACTTGTCCTTCGGGTCTTTATCGCGGTCCTCCAGTCCTCGTAGGCTCCTTGGAACATCGGCACCTCAACGGCCTCCTCGAATCAAAGATGATCCACCCGAGAGCTCCTACGCCAAGCTTTATCTCTAACTTGAGATAACCAGGTTGCTCAAAGTGTTAATCTAAGCTACCTAGGGGATATAAAGTGAGGTTATGGATGTATTAGTCTAGCTAACCCTTGATCTCAACACATGAGAGGTTAGGGATAGGGTTTCAAGAATGAGAGCTTGAGGAGAGAGAAGGTGAGAAAGTGAATTACTTTGGATGAATGAAATCATTTGAGTATATATGAAACATATGATATTATTAAGTAAATAATAAATAAAGCATTATCATCATGTTTCATTAACACCCTAAGTGATTCATCATATGAGTCATGTAAATCATTAAATGAATCATTAACTCATTGCATGAATCACTACATGACTCACTAATCCAATTAATGCAAATGCCACCTTAGCCCCCAAGTCACCATGCTTCTAGAAGCTTCCCGAAAAATTACGAGAACGCCCCTCCAATCCGTGAAAACACGGAAAAACTTTAGACTGTATAAATCCAACAACCTGATACTAGAAACTGGCTTAAACCAAAGCCGACTAGTAAAAACTGTCCGAACGTCGTACGTGCGTTTAAACACGTATGCGTCCGAACCCTTGTCGTAAAACTATACGACCTCTATATCGTTTCGCATGGAGCAGGGAAACTCTCTGTGTGGGACTCTAAAGACTCAACACTACGCTGGCAGTGGGTTTAACCACAGACCGCAAGCGGTACTAGCTGTACGTAATGGTCCCTAGGTAGATGTCGATAAGAAGGCCGATGAGGAAAACCATCCGAACTCCTACTCAGCCTGATGTGACAATCTTCGTACAGTCCGGTCTGTTCGTCTAAGACTATCGCATATCGAGCCTAGGGGACGGTAAGCGTCAGTCCCCTAATAGCTGTATAAGTCGTGTCGGAGCATAGCCCATTACACCCTGAGAAACTACTGGAACCTACCAGTAAATCTCGCTTGCCCTGGCCAGGGACTTTGCGTAATGGCTCTCTGACACAGCGCGATATCAACTCCCAATACCGGGAGAGGCGAATCCTATCTAACTGCCACTGCCTCCAAGTGCTCGGGACTGCACCCAACTGCTACCTGTTTCCACGACTCCTTTGAGCTGTGGTAGGGTAGCAATCTAAGAACAGTGGAACACACTCGAGGCGAAGTAGCAGTGTAAAGTCTGCGGACTATGCTGCACTCATGTCACGTGGGAACTGTTAACTGACAATGGGTATAATACCAACCAATCAGTTCCCCTGCGAGTCTTGTCCGGTGTACCCGTAACCTAACGAGCACCTATATACTATCTCCAGCACGACGTACTGACGGCTGTGGGACAGACCATCTCCCCAACTGGGATGAGAAGTGTACACACTAGTCTACTCTGGAGTATCGATGCCCTGTCTCGATAATCCTACGACTAGAGACAAGTATAGGATGTTGCTTATAGACTACCCAGCCCCCACTAGTGTGTCTGAAATCACGACACTGGTAATCATGCAAAGATCCTATGGGCTCTACTAATATGTATAAGTGATACGTTACAAGAAACATATGCACATATTAAAGTAGACACAAACCAAGTAGCATACTAACATTTTTAGCAAGAATGTTATATACACCTGTGAATATCCCAAGCTTCCATTAAGTAATATACAACCTAGTATGATACAATAATGGCCCCTAGGGCATATACACTAACAGGTTGCACATTTCTGTAATGGTTTTTACTGTTTGTTGTTGTGAACTGTATTGGACTGTTGTGATGATTAGCCGGGGTTTGAGATGGGTTGCTATATTCATTCATTCAATATAATTGTAATATGTTGTAATATTATTTTGCGGGGCACATCCAGGTTGCGGTTGTAGCCACCGTTGTATTATTTTATTTTACTGTTTTTGCTCCTAGGATAGACCCAAGGTGGGGTGCACAAACTACCGGGTAGTTTGAAGTGTTTAGTGGCCTACTCACGTTGTTGAGAGAGACCGCTTCACTTCGGGTATTTGGCGGGTAGTTTTGCCGTACCCGTAGGGGTCTAGGGTTGGGTAATGGCTATTCATCACAACTGTGTGTAACACCTTAGAATGTGTTTTGTGGTTAATTATATTTTAGTGTATGGTTTTTAATAAAAAGTTTACCAATTTGGTTTTTAAATATTTTATCCTATTTATTGAGTATTTTATTATATTTTTCCTAGGCTTGCACACACTTGTGCATGATAACTAGGGTTGTTTTGGGGGTTTAACCATGATTAGCAACATGGTGAACTAACCATTCCCTAATCTAGTTTTATAGTTTTGTTTTAAGTGTTATGGGTTTTAAGCATGATGGTTGTTTTAAAATGAAAAATGAAATTAAAAGGATTTAAATTTGGGTTGAAGTGTTGACCATGTGTGAGAGGGAGAGAGAGAGTGCATGATGGGGCATGATAGCCTTGCCATGCTTCAATTAATGAAGAGAGAGAGAGGGAAGGGGGTTGACTTGGGTGTGTTATCATTCTTGCCTCTCATCCTTTTCACTACTCTCATTTCTCTCACTCTCTCAAACACACACACACACACACTTACCTGCTTCAGCATCCATCAGCAGCAGCAGCAGACATCATCTTCATCATCAGCAGCATCAGCAACAGCAGGCAGCAACAGTAGCAACAGCAGGCAGCAACAGTAGGAGCGGGAGCTCCAGCAACCTACAACAGCTCTTCTCCACTTCTTCTCCTGCTTCTTGAGATCTTTTTGGGTATAATTCTGAACCCAAGTCCCCTTTTTCTTAGCTTGTATGTTTGATTGGTGTCGATTAGTGTTAATTAGCTAGTTTAGTGCTAATTATGATGTTTTGAGTGGACTTTTGGATGATTGATGATTGTGTTAGATAACCCTACCTATTTTAGTGTTAATAGGGTCACTTCAACTGAGAAATAGCCCAGATTACACTAAAATACCATAAGGTTTCTAACTTGTGCAATTTGGCTTTTTTAAAGCGATATTTGTGACTTCTGAGATCTGCTTTTGACCCGGACCCTACAGGATAAAATTGAGATGACTGGGACATGTACACTAGGTCTAGATACCACCACCAGAGCACGAATCCACCATTCCCAAGGTTGGCCGCCGATTTCATGGTTTTGGCCGCAATTTGCATCCAAGTAGGTAGCAGGGGTGTTGGGGTTTTGTGTAGGGCTCTTTTCTGTGTTGTCTAGGGCTTTGGCATGTCTAGTTTTGTAATATTTGACCTGTAGGGAAATCTGGGAGCATATATCGTTTTTGGTGTTCGTTGTGTTTGCGCGATACGCGCGATACGTGAGAGGGTTCTGTGATCCAGCGTATCGCGGCGTGTCGCGATGGTTTTAGACGCGTACACAGACGATTCAGCGTATCGTGCACATGCGCGTTTGGTTCGCGACGCGAGTTTCTCGTTTTGGTTCGATATCGCGTTTTGCGAGATATTTGGCTTATATAAGATTTTCGTGTCTTATTTGCAGGTTTGCAGGCGGGGACTATGGACACTGCTATTGGGGGGAGCACATGGTAGGATTCACCTAGCGTGGAGCGTAAGTGAGTAGATTTAACATCTACAGGGGAATCGCCCGCATGGCGTTATGCGTCTGGGCTTGGATTCTAATATTTGTCGCATATTCTACGTCATTGTTAGAATTGCGCCTTTAATTTATTTCCTTGATATAGCTGTACTGTGACTAGCAGCCGTAGGACACTGCACATATTATTGACGGTTCTTGTTGCACGAGCACGGATTGTATGCTACACACACACCGTCAATAATTGCCATGTCACACACAACCACTTATAGATACTATATTGCTTGGTCAGGGACCTTATGACATTGATTCGTACTGCTTACCACATAAGACATTACCATACCTATATACCTATAGAGTATCGTACCATTAGTGATAGGTACACATACCCCTTACGATACATCTACAGGTATACTTTACTCATATTTTACTTATAACCAGTAGGGTATACCATATCATTTGCTCACAGGTAGACATCTATACTTAGTCCTACCTTATTGTTTTCGCATACATCTGGTTTCAGCTACATATTCTCATTTATATGCTCGCATTTCAGATATATCGCATATGTTTATTCCCGGATTTGCGCATTCATTCATTTGGATTTTTCATGGTATTTTCGGGATTTAGGAACTGCGGGAGTTCATGAAAGTATGCATACATTGAAAAACCCGGTTCCCTTGATATGATATTTGCGCGTCCTCTATGAGTTTTATCGGTGCTGATTATATACTCCATACGAGGTGTGGTTGTCGTATAAGGGTACATGGTGGGGCCCGGTATGGTTCCCCTCGGCAAGATGCTCGATGGATTTTGCCGATTGAGCCTGGAGGCGGGCGAGTACCTACCGGTGACAGTACCCATGACTCGGCGGGGTATCACGGAGACACCGCTGGGAGTCATGTACGTATGCATACGTCGAAAGGCGAGGGTCAGAGCTAGGCACTCGTGCTTTCGAGATAGCGTATGATACGTGGTCAGGATTTCTGTGTCGATGCTTGGCACACTGTTTTCATGATATGTCTTTTAATACCTTTGTATATATAACAGGGGATTTAGCCGTTGTTATATATACCCTTACACCAATATTAGTGGAATGAGACGCTAATATATGTGTATTGCCCTCATCATATTTATTTCTGTATATATACCTTTAGGATGTTAGATTCTTACTGGAGATTTGACTTGGGTTATTAGGTGATTCATTGAGATTGGATATTGGACATACCTATGTGATCGTTGATTTGTACATTCGGGATATAGGAGATTACTCGATATTGTACATTGAGGAGATGCGAGACTTATATGATGTGAGATCCCAGTTTGGGGGCTGATTTGAGGATTTGTGGATTGGAGTGTCTTGATGGATTGTGATCCTGCCACGATGTCAGGTTTCCGTGGAAATGACATATTCCACCATATACCTCACACTTATCTATTTTATGCACAGTTTCATATATTGGTAGTACCTGTTAGTGTACCCTTATGATAGTTGCATATTTGCTTTCTCATATCCCTATTGCATAGTTATTGCATACTATTATCAGGTCATCATTGCTTCATATATTGATTGTACCTGCTAGTGTACTTTCCTTTATTCAGCATTTGCATGACATGTTATTACTGTAATCGCATATCTTAGATTCATTCTGTACGTACATTCCTGCCATTACCTGCATATGTTATTTACTATTCACGAGTTGGCAACTCACCCCCGTTATGCCACAGGTGTTTCAGGTTTTTCCCCAGAATAGTCGAGGCAGGCTATTCAGCTATTCAGTATCCATCTATCATCTTTTGCTACAGATACTGCATCAGCTCACAGTACTATTTTGCTTAGGTGGGTTAGATGATTATCTGTATTTCATATTGTACATTCGTTGTATCTTGTACCCTCCATCTACTATTGTATTGTTTACTTAGAGACTTGTTGAGGACGTTATTGTATATTAATTGTGGATTTGTTGTCTTTTATATACAGCTTTCTCTCTATTGTCTTTATTTCTTCGCTACGGCATTGTATATTTGTATTGTATTCATCTTGGCTAGTTTTTACAAAAAGGGGGTGTTGCCAAAATTTTAAAGAAAGAAAGTAAGACTTTTAAAGAATTTGGGTTGCGATTTCAAATGTTTCAAAAAATTATATTATCTTTTCTGTATTTTCTTGGTTTAGATTTCTGGGTTTTGGCTTTCTTTTACTGTGTTACGTCTTTTGGCGTTGCGTAGTATTAGGGCCGTCACGGGCCAATTTTGGGTCGTGACAAAGTTTGTATCAGAGCGCTAGGTTTTACCTTTCGGAGTGTAGGATGACCTTAGTATGATGGAGTAGGTAGCTTAAACAGAGTAACGTAGTGTGTATGTCTGCAGCATACCCACGGTGCGGTTCTTTGCATTAAGTGACCTAAGTACAATTTTGCTTGAAATTCCTTCCTTGATGATTCATATCCTTAAGATTCGATTCCTTATTCTCATCGAATCTTATATCTATTTATAGCCTTGCCGCCGATGACTATGGGGACTCAGAGTGATGCAGCGAGGGCCGAGGTCAGAGTTGGCTCGGATGAGACGAGTACTGACCAGGATGGCACTCTAGTTGCACAGGTGCAGACGGATCAGCCTACGACATATACTATTGATAGACTTTTGGTAGAGATGCAGGACTTCCGCCAGACGATGAGTTCTTTGTTTGATGTCGTTCGGGAGCTACGACAGGAGGTTGTCACCCCTGTTACCCAGTTGTCACTTACGATCAGTATGCAGCAGTCCGTCACCCACATAGCACCAGTGGTTGCAGCTCCAGCTGATGAGGCACATATTCCAGGACAATGGAGGACTCGTACCAGTGTACCAGCCCAGAGGCAGAAGTTTGGTCATCGAGACAGATTTCGTGGCCGTCGCGGGAGTAGCAGAGGCTTAGGACGAGGACAGTCGTTCAGCTCTCATCCCCAGGACGGTCAGCAGTCAGCGCGTGGATGTTTTCGATGCGGAAGCCTTCAGCACTTCGTCAGGGATTGTTCCTCAGCACGGCGTCAGGATCGTATTCAGAGAGGCCGTGGGCGTGGAAGATTTGCTCAGAGGGCTCAGTCTACCAGAGGAGTTCATCCAGCTGCGAGTAGAGGGCAGACACAGGAGTTTGCTTCTACTCATCGGGACGCGCAGACGTCCAATGTGGAGTTTTCAGGTATCCTTTTTTTATATGTTCTTTGGTGTGTTCGTTTGTTTTTCATGTGTGTGCTGTGGTTGGGTAGATTAGTCGTAGTTGTTGTTTTAACTTCTGTCAGCGATTCTTTTGTTGTGCGACACGTATTTCAGTTGTGTGCCAATCGGATAGGAGATAAAGATTCGTCTGTCGTTTTGATCCTTCTAGAGATGTTGGATTTGACGTTCTCCTGGGCACAGACTGTTTAGTTACGTGTTAGGCGTCTGTGGACTACCGTGAGGAAACAAGTTAGGTTCTGTTTTCCCCGGCAAGTCAGTTCTTGTTGTGCAGGTGGATAGTTGTGCCGCCTCTCACAGCTTGAATTCAGCCTTTTTTGCTAGTCGGCTACTGAGGAGATGTCTTGGATTCTTGGCGTTCATTCGTGATACCGAAGCCACAGTGGGATCGTTGGACCGGGTTCCTTGCGTGCGAGAGTTTTTCCGACATTGTTCCGGATGAGCCGGCGAAGCTTGGGAGCTAAAGGATCAGCTGTAGAGTTGTAGTTTAGGGAGTTTTGTGCGTCTGAGTGTTTCGCTTTTGGAAGCTCCTATTCCTGTTCGTCAAGGAGAAAGACGGCAGCTTAGGGTTGCGTATCGACGGATCGTCAATTGAACCGGCTTACGGTGCGGATGGGTATCCTTTACCTCGCCGTGACGATTTCTTCGATCAGCTCCACAGTGCGAGACATTTCTAAGTTTTCTTGAGATCAGGTCATCATTATTGCGGATTCGGATTGATGGCATTCCGACGACTGCCTTATGCGTGCTACGGGCTTTGTGTGTATCAGTGAGTCGTTGGATTCCCTGATTCCCTAGCAGCATTCGTAGATATGATGAACCAGATTTCTGCAGGCCGTTTCTCGACCAGTTTTGTTGTGTTATTTACGACATTCTGGTCTATCTAATGTGTCTTGAGGGACAGTAGTAGCACTTGAGAATTTGTTATGCAGATACTGGAGAGAGCACCAGCAGTTTGCTAAATTCTCGGAGTGTTTCTTTAGGCTTGTTTTGTGTTGACTCCTAGGTCTTGTAGTCACGGGAGACGGTTTCGTATGGTTCCGAGGGAGATCGTGGCCGTACAACTTAGGCCCAGACTTGTGTGCAGGACGGGGATCCACAGATTGTTGGGCTTAGCAGGTTTTTACCGCCGTTTCGGGCAGGATTGCTAGAGTAGTGCTGCACCGACGACTGAATGGACCGGAAGGGAGGTTTCTTTTCTTGGGACTGAGGCATGTGTACAGAGCTTTCGGCAGTTAAAGATTCTGTTAACAACTGCATTAGTCCTTTCTTTGCTTTTGGTTCGGGCGACCTTGTTGTTAACTGTAATGTTTCTTGAGTGGGCTCGATTGTGTACCGAGGTGACACTATAGAGTTATCGCTTTTGCTTCCCTACATTTAGAGAAAGTACGAGAAGGATGTTCCACTTATGATCTGGAGATGGCCGCGGTGGTTTGCGTTGGAGGTTTGGGGACGCTACTTGGTTGAGAGTCGTGTCAGATTTTCCACGGACCACCAGAGCTTAGTGTACATCTTCCTGCAGCATATTTTGATTGTTGTGATAGTCTTCTGCAGATTTACAGTTCTTGTGTGATCGTCGAGTACAGCTTAAGTTCGTCTCTACGGAGGGGACATCTTGCTCATGTCCGCGCCCGACCACTTTCCTTAAATCGTTTTCGCGAGACACTGCCCGCCCATGTTCATTCGTCAGTGATACTTGAGCATACTCGGCTGGGTAATGATTCGGAGTCCTTAATTTACGACAATGATGTGCTAAGTTAGGGACACGTTTGTGTACCTGACATTATCGGGTAGAGACGTGCAATCCTAGAGTAAGCACATCAGTCAACTCTCGGTATTCATTCAAGTTCCGCCAATTTTGATGTGACTTGTGAGATAGTTACGGGTGGACAGGAATGTAAAGAGGAGTGTCATGGTTCGATTCAAGGTGTCTGTTTGTTGTGTGCTTGGGTCGAGCATCTGATGCCGGCTGGAGAGTTGCAACCTTTTACCGTTCCGGAGTTGGAGTGGGAGCAGATCTCCACGAGATTTCGTTATGGTGTCTACCCAGGGTTAGTCAAGGTGTGACTCCATTCGGATTCTTGCCGTCCGGTTTTACTCAGTTGCTCTTGTTAAGTTGTGTGGTTGTTTGTTTGTTGTCAGCGGTTGGGGATCGTCACTCGCCATCGTTAGGGTTCTCCTTCGATAGCCGTTATCAGGAGACACTCCAATTGGCCACCTTTAGGTTTAGGGGTTAGGTCGTGTCGATCACCAGTCTGTTGTTTTTCTGACTCTGCGTAAGTAGGATTTTGGACCCCAGCTAGTCTAGAGACTTCGGAGATGGTCCAGTTGTGTTAGGTCAGGATGAAAATTGTCCATTTCGAACTGAGGTCTTATGCCGACTGCCTTGGTCATAGACTCGAGTTCGCAGGGACAGATCATGTATTCCTACGGAGTTTCCGATGAATGACGTGTTGGATTTTGGGAAGTTTGTCCCAGGATTTACGTCCTTTTAAGATCCTATAAGCGAGTTAGTTTCGTTGCCTTTAATTTGGCTCTTCCGCCCAGATTATTGAGTTTCCACCCCGTATTCCTTATGATGATGCTTTACAATTACCTTCTTGACCTTTCTCACATGATTTGGCACCAGACCAATTATCTTGGACGCGATCTTTCGTTCACCAGCAGCCATGTGTGTTAATCGCTCGGCAGGTGGGGAAACGCCGGTCAAGGGTCTTGCCGTCTGTGAAGGGTTTTCTTGGACGTAGCCGTATAGTGAGATAATCACTTGGGAGGCTGCGAGCGAGATTTGGGGGTTGTAATCTTCTCTTTGAAGGTACGCGTAACAGTAAATTTTAAATTCGGGGACGAATTTCTTTTATGGGGGGGGGGGGAGATTGTAACACCTTAGAATGTGTTTTGTGGTTAATTATATTTTAGTGTATGGTTTTTAATAAAAAGTTTACCAATTTGGTTTTTAAATATTTTATCCTATTTATTGAGTATTTTATTATATTTTTCCTAGGCTTGCACACACTTGTGCATGATAACTAGGGTTGTTTTGGGGGTTTAACCATGATTAGCAACATGGTGAACTAACCATTCCCTAATCTAGTTTTATAGTTTTGTTTTAAGTGTTATGGGTTTTAAGCATGATGGTTGTTTTAAAATGAAAAATGAATTTAAAAGGATTTAAATTTGGGTTGAAGTGTTGACCATGTGTGAGAGGAAGAGAGAGAGTGCATGATGGGGCATGATAGCCTTGCCATGCTTCAATTAATGAGAAGAGAGAGAGGGAAGGGGGTTGACTTGGGTGTGTTATCATTCTTGCCTCTCATCTTTTTCACTACTCTCATTTCTCTCACTCTCTCAAACACACACACACACACTTACCTGCTTCAGCATCCATCAGCAGCAGCAGCAGACATCATCTTCATCATCAGCAGCATCAGCAACAGCAGGCAGCAACAGTAGCAACAGCAGTAGCTGGAGCTCCAGCAACTTACAACAGCTCTTCTCCACTTCTTCTCCTCCTTCTTGAGATCTTTTTGGGTATAATTCTGAACCCAAGTCCCTTTTTCTTAGCTTGTATGTTTGATTGGTGTCGGTTAGTGTTAATTAGCTAGTTTAGTGCTAATTATGATGTTTTGAGTGGACTTTTGGATGATTGATGACTGTGTTAGATAAACCTACCTATTTTAGTGTTAATAGGGTCACTTCAACTGAGAAATAGCCCAGATTACACTAAAATACCATAAGGTTTCTAACTTGTGCAATTTGGCGTTTTTAAAGCGATATTTGTGACTTCTGAGATCTGCTTTTGAGCCGGACCCTACAGGATAAAATTGAGATGACTGGGACATGTACACTAGGTCTAGATACCACCACCAGAGCACGAACCCACCATTCCCAAGGTAAGCCGCCAATTTCATGGTTTTTGCCGCAATTTGCAGCCAAGTAGGGGGCAGGGGTGTTGGGGTTTTGTGTAGGGCTCTCTTCTGTGTTGTCTAGGGCTTTGGCATGTCTATTTTTGTAATATTTGACCTGTAGGGAAATCTGGGAGCATATATCGTTTTTGGTGTTCGTTGTGTTTGCGCGATACGCGCGATACGTGAGAGGGTTCTGTGATCCAGCGTATCGCGGCGTGTCGCGATGGTTTTAGACGCGTACACACGATTCAGCGTATCGTGCACACGCGCGTATGGTTCGCGACGCGAGTTTCTCGTTTTGGTTCGATATCGTGTTTTGCGAGATATTTGGCTTATATATGATTTTCGTGTCTTATTTGCAGGTTTGCAGGCGGGGACTACGGACACTGCTATAGGGGGCGCACATGGTAGGATTCACCTAGCGTGGAGCGTAGGTGAGTAGATTTAACATCTACAGGGGAATCGCCCGCATGGCGTTATGCGTCTGGGCTAGGATTCTAATATTTGTCGCATATTCTACATCATTGTTAGAACTGCGCCTTTAGTTTATTTCCTTGATATAGCTGTACCGTGACTAGCAGCCGTAGGACACTGCACATATTATTGACGGTTCTTGTTGCACGAGCACGGATTGTATGCTACACAGACACCGTCAATAATTGCCATGTCACACACAACCACTTATAGATACTATATTGCTTGGTCAGGGACCTTGTGACATTGATTCGTACTGCTTACCCCATATGACATTACCATACCTATATACCTATAGAGTATCGTACCATTAGTGATAGGTACACATACCCCTTACGATTCATCTACAGGTATACCTTACTCATATTTTACTTATACCCAGTGGGGTATACCATATCATTTGCTCACAGGTAGACATCTATACTTAGCTGTACCTTATTGTTTTCGCATACATCTGGTTTCAGCTACATATTCTAATTTATATGCTCGCATTTCAGATATATCGCATATGTTTATTCCCGGATTTGCGCATTCATTTATTTGGATTTTTCATGGTATTTTCGGGATTTGGGAACCGCGGGAGTTCATGAAATTATGCATACATTGAAAAACCCGGTTTCCTTGATATGATATTAGCGCGTCCACCATGAGTTTTATCGGTGCTGATTATATACTCCATACGAAGTGTGGTTGTCGTATGAGGGTACATGGTGGGGCCCGGTATGGTTCCCCTCGGCAAGAAGATCGATGGATTTTGCCGATTGAGCCTGGATGCGGGCGAGTACCTACTGGTGACAGTACCCATGACTCGGCGGGGGATCACGGAGACACCGCTGGGAGTCAGGTACGTATGCATACGTCGAAAGGCGAGGGTCAGAGCTAGGCACTCATGGTTTCGAGATAGCGTATGATACGTGGTCAGGATTTCTGTGTCGATGCTTGGCACACTGTTTTCATGATATGTCTTTTAATACCTTTGTATATATAACTGGGGATTTAGCCGTTGTTATATATACCCTTACACCAATATTAGTGGAATGGGACGTTAATATATGTGTATTGCCCTCATCATATTTATTTCTGTATATATACCTTTAGGATGTTAGATTCTTACTGGAGATTCGACTTGGGTTATTAGGTGATTCATTGAGATTGGATATTGGACATACCTATGTGATCGTTGATTTGTACATTCGGGATATAGGAGATTACTCGATATTGTACATTGAGGAGATTCGAGACTTATATGATGTGAGAGCCCAGTTTGGGGGCTGATTTGAGGATTTGTGGATTGGAGTGTCTTGATGGATTGTGATCCTGCCACGATGTCAGGTTTCCGTGGAAATGACATATTCCACCCTTTACCTCACACTTATCTATTTTATGCACAGTTTCATATATTGGTTGTACCTGTTAGTGTACCCTTATGATAGTTGCATATTTGCTTTCTCATATCCCTATTGCATAGTTATTACATACTATTATCAGGTCATCATTGCTTCATATATTGATTGTACCTGCTAGTGTACTTTCCTTTATTGAGCATTTGCATGACATGTTATAACTGTTATCGCATATCTTAGATTCATGCTGTACGTACATTCCTGCCATTACCTGCATATTATATTTACTATTCATGAGTTGGCAACTCACCCCCGTTGTGCAACAGGTGTTTCAGGTTTTCCCCCAGAATAGTCGAGGCAGGCTATTCAGCTATTCAGTATCCATCTATCATCTTTTGCTACAGATACCGCATCAGCTCACAGTACTATTTTGCTTAGGTGGGTTAGATGATTATCTGTATTTCATATTGTACATTCGTTGTATCTTGTACCCTCCATCTACTATTGTATTGTTGACTTAGAGACTTGGTGAGGACGTTATTGTATATTAATTGTGGATTTGTTGTCTTTTATATACAGCTTTCTATCTATTGTCTTTATTTCTTCGCTACGGCGTCGTATATTTGTATTGTATTCATTTTGGCTAGTTTTTACAAAAAGGGGGTGTTGCCAAAATTTTAAAGAAAGAAAGTAAGACTTTTAAAGAATTTGGGCTGCGATTTCAAATGTTTCAAAAACTTATATTTTCTTTTCTGTATTTTCTTGGTTTAGATTTCTGGGTTTTGGCTTTCTTTTACTGTGTTACGTATTTTGGCGTTGCGTAGTATTAGGGCCGTCACGGGCCAATTTTGGGTCATGACACTGTGTAATCCGTCTTTTGTTGCAGGCTCTAAACAAACGCGGATTGCTTGCAAATCCAATAATGTTCATCTGTGATCTGGAATGCCTATTATCGCGTCTGACGAATGTACAATATCTATATATGATAGCTATTTAGACGTTACTTATGTTTTACACCCGCGCTAGCCCAGCCCCCACTCTGCCGTTAGTTAAGTAACCTAACGGGTGATGACGGGAGCCAGTTGCGAATGCGGATGGCATAAGAGGACGTTGTATTTTCGTTGTTTTCTGCAATGATAGGTTAATGACGGGACGCATTATTATTAATGCAAAGAAAATAAACCAAAAGTTGAATCGTTGGAACAATTTAAAAGAAACCACTCGGTTATTTTAAAACAGATGATATTTTTAATTGCGGAGCATTAACCACTCCTTTTAAAAGCTATAAGGTTCCTTCGGTCATATCAAGTTCACTACGTTCACGGTTTCACCAAAACCATTCGTAGCCCTCCGTCATTTCATTTGGGTATTCAGTAGTATTCAAGCTATGCATTTTGGCCAAACTCAAGGCATAGTGTTTGGTATCTGCTGGGTATTCATTTGTTGCATAGATAGATGAGTTAGTTTGGGACAGTCGTATTATCATTTGACCAAAGTCAGGGGTATGTACGGATGGGTTCAAATTGACAAGATATTGATGGGTAGAACTTGACATGTGACTTATGATATTTTGACCAAATCCAAGGTCATAAGAGCATGGGGCAAAAATTTATATCGGGAATTTCTAAAGAAACAGAAATTTGCAAAGAGATGCATACCATTTGGAGTTTGATGAATGTTGGTAGGATTCCTTCAACATTATCATACGATGATATTTGGATCCCGATCCTACTGTGAGTATATGCTACTCATCAGGAGATTCGTCACTTAACTATCAATGCTATAAACTAAGTAAGTGTCAAGAAAGGTGTCAGCGGGGTTACGCCCCCAGAGAAAAGAGGTTATTTAATTAAAGAACTTCGCGCACCCTCGAAGTACCGACACCAGCCTGGCTGAACGGTTAAGCAAGTATTGTACAGTGAGAATAGTCCTGGCTAATTCTTCTTTTATGGTTTGAGGAAGGATTCGAGTAACAGTGGGAGCCATCCAGTTTAGATAAATTAAAAACCACTCTAAACTTGCAAGAGCATCAAGCTAAAGTGTTTCTTCTCTCTCTCCTACTTTCAGCGACCCTGAAAATGACTGGACTTAAGTTACTTTTAGAGAAAAATATACTGACAGGGCCAAACTATAAATATTGGCTGCGGAATGTCAAAATGGCTTTGACCTATGACAAATTGGGGTACGTCCTTACCGCTAAGGCACCTGCAGTCCCAGGTCCCAAATCCAGTAATGCGGATAAGGAAATCCGCAAAACATGGGAGTATGATTGCGCGAAGGCCAAGTGCATCGTGCTTGCCTCGATGAATAATAAACATCAGAGGAGGCACGAGGATATGGATCTTGATGCCATATTTCTCCATACAAAAGAACTTTATCGAGAGCAATCTCGTATAGCAAGATACGAGACCTCTAAGAACTTGTTTCGAGCGAGGTTGGTCGTCGGATCATCGGTAGGAGAACATATCCTAAAGATGATTGGCTATATAGAAGAGCTCGCAGACCTTGGGACGACTTTGGATAATGAGCTCTATACAGACCGTATTCTCCAGTCCCTTCCTTCCACCTACGCCCAGTTTATTCTGAATTTCAACATTCAAAGAAAAGAAGTTGAACTTCCGGAACTCCTTAACATGTTGAGGAGTGCAGAGGGCACCTTGCAGAAGGCAAGGGAAACACCCGCTATGTCTGTTAGCGGTGCTTCTTCTTCCGGGTCCAAGGCTAGGGCCAAAGGAAGGAAAAAGAAGGCCGCCACCAAACCTAGAGGAGGTGTTAGTAAGGTGGGAGCGAAGGGAAAGAAAAAGTTTGCGGTACCAGTAGTGGCCCAGGATGAGTGTTTCCATTGTCATGGGAAAGGGCACTGGAAGAAAGATTGCAAGGCATGGAGCGCCAAGAACCAGGAACCGAAGCAAGCTGTGGCTTCGACTTCAGGTGTGTTTGTAATTGAGAATTGTCTGTCAATCAACTCTTCTTCCTGAGTATTGGATATCGGATCAGGATCTCATATATGCAATTCATTACAGGCACTGAGAAACCGTAGAGTGCTGAAGGATGGTGATATGACCCTGATGGTTGCTAACGGAGCTAGCGTGGGAGCTGTGTCCGTAGAGGATTATCACCCGGGATTGACGAGTGGACACATTTTGGTTTTACATAACTGTTTTTTTGTACCTAGATTAACGTGTAATATCATACCAGTTTCCTTGTTATCAAATAAAGGTTATGATTTCACGTTTGTAAGTGATGTTGTTAAGATCCACCTTAATCATAGTTTGATTGGGTCCGATACACTGGATAACGGTATATATGTCTTAAACCAACTCCAAATTTTCAATGTCCAGAACACACTAAAAAGAAAGTCTCCAGATTTAAATAAATCTTTCTTATGGCATTGTAGACTGGGTCACATCAATGAGAGAAGGTTGACTAAGTTACATAGAGAAGGATATTTGGACTCGTTCGAATATCAAACTTATGCCACTTGTCAATCATGTCTCAAAAGAAAGATGACAAAGAATCCATTTACTGGACATGGAGTAAGAGCGAACGAGCTCTTAGGACTCATACACAGCGATGTATGTGGACCAATGTCTACACATGCAAGAGGTGGTTTTTCCTATTTCATTACTTTTACAGATGATTACTCAAGGTACGGATTCATTTATCTGATGAAATATAAATCAGAGGCTTTTGAGAAATTCCAAGAGTATAAGAATGAAGTAGAAAACCAAACCGGCAAAAGTATCAAGACACTAAGATCTAATCGAGGTGGTGAATACTTAAGTGCCGAGTTCCTAGGTTACCTAAAAGAGAAAGGAATTCTCTCTCAGCTTACTCCTCCATACAATCCACAGCATAACAGTGTATCGGAGAGACGGAATCGAACCCTATTGGATATGGTACGTTCCATGATGAGTAATGCTGAGTTACCACGATCTTTCTGGGGTTATGTGCTAGATTCAGCGGCATATCTTCTGAACAGGGCTCCTACCAAGACTGTGCCTACCACCCCATATCAGATGTGGAGTGGGAAGAAACCCCATCTTCAGCATATGAAGATATGGGGATGTCCAACTTTTGTTAAAAAGCAGCATGCGGACAAGCTCGAGGCACGATCAGTACAGTGTAAGTTTGTAGGATATCCAAAGAACTCCAAGGGATATTATTTCTATTACGCAGAGGAACAAAAGGTTTTTGTTTCTCGTAAGGACCATTTTCTAGAACATCGGTTTTTAGAAAAGGAAATAAGTGGGAGCGAAATAGAACTGGAAGAAATTCCAGAACCACAAACTACTACTGAAAGTTTGGTAGAACCAGTAGTTCAAGAAGAACAGGACATTCCCACACCCCTCCGCAGGAGTAGTAGGCCGTATCATCCTCCTGAGAGATACTACGGTTTTCTCATAGATGGGGCTAGAGAGGATTGCATCATAGATGATGATGAACCTAATAGCTTCCAGCAGGCCATCCACAACGGCGACTCGGTACGATGGCTAGATGCAATGCGGACCGAAATGGAGTCCATGTGCACTAACAAAGTATGGACTTTGGACTTTGCTCCAGATGGGGTAAAACCTATAGGATGCAAATGGATCTTCAAGAAAAAGATTGGTGTAGATGGACAGGTGGAAGCCTATAAGGCTAGACTTGTTGCAAAGGGTTCTCGTCAAAGACCTGGTTTGGACTATGACGAAACTTTTTCTCCAGTGGCTATGCTCAAATCTATTCGGGTCCTTCTTACTATTGCTGCCTTCCATGATTATGAAATCTGGCAGATGGACGTAAAGACGGCTTTTCTGAATGGAAATTTAGAAGAGTGCATCTATATGGATCAGCCAGAGGGTTTCAATCAAAGTGGGAGCAGCGGGAAAGTATGCAAGTTGCTTAAGTCCATTTATGGATTAAAGCAGGCATCGCGGAGTTGGAACATCTGTTTTGATGAAACAGTCAAAGAATATGACTTTATCAAAAATCCAGATGAACCATGTATATATAGTAAAGTTGTAGCAAGAACTGTCGTATTCCTCGTCTTGTACGTGGATGACATTTTATTGATAGGAAATGACATTCTTATGCTACAATCTGTCAAAGGATTCTTTTCACACAAGTTCTCCATGAAAGACCTGGGTGATGCCTCTTACATCGTGATGGATCCGGATCTATCGTGATGGATCCGGATCTATCGTGATAGATCCAAGAGGATGTTGGGACTTTCGCAGTCCAGGTATATCAACACTATACTGAAAAGATTCAGTATGGAAGATTCTAAGCACGGTAATTTACCGGCTTGTCATGGAATCACCCTATCCAAAGAGATGTCTCTCAAGACTGATTTGGAAAAGGAACGCATGTCTATTATACCCTACGCTTCTGTGGTAGGCTCTATAATGTATGTGATGTTGTCCACCAGACCAGATGTAGCTTACGCATTAAGCGTGGTAAGCCGGTATCAGTCAGACCCAGGGGAGAAGCACAAGATAGCAGTAAGAACATTCTCAAGTACCTGAGGAAGACTAAGGAGATGTTCTTGGTTTACGGCGGAAAAGACCTCAAGATGGAGGCCTTTGCTGATTCCGGCTTCCAGAGTGATAAGGATGATTCCAAGTCCATGTCAGGTTATGTCTTTACCCTCAATGGAGGGGCGGTGTGCTGGAAGAGTTCCAAGCAGGACACCGTTGCTGACTCGACGATGGAAGTGGAGTATATTGCTGCTTGCGATGCCGCAAAAGAAGCGGTCTGGATGAAGAAGTTCCTAACAGAATTTCAGGTGGTTCCTACCATTGTTGATCCAATACATCTGTATTGCGACAACAATGGAGCTATAGATTTAGCGAAGGTACCAAGGTCCCATCAGAAGTCCAGACACATCTTAAGGCGGTATCACCTGATCAGGGAGATCATTGATCATCGGGAGATTGAGGTCCGGAGAGTTGCTACTGAAGAGAACATTGTTGATCCATTCACGAAGGCCCTACCTCAGATTCAGTTCGAGAGGCTACTCGAGATCATCAGTCTTCGATATGCCAGTACATGGCCGTAGCGCAAGTGGGAGATTGTTAGTGTATATACCCTAGGGGCCATTATTGTATCATACTAGCTTGTATATTACTTAATGGAAGCTTGGGATATTCACAATTATATAATAGTCTTGCTAAACATGATAGTATGCTACTTGGTTTTATCAATCTTAATATGTGAGTATACGTATTGATAGAGCTCTTATGATCTTGCTTGACTACCAGCGTTGTGATGGCAGTCACACTAGTGGGGGCTGGGTAGTCTACAAGCACATCCTTTTTCAGGTCCCTAGTCGTAGGATTATCGAGACAGGGCTTCGATGCTCCGGGGTAGACTAGTGTGTACGCTTCTCATCCCAGTTGGGGAGATGGTTTGTCCCACAGCCGTCAGTACGTCGTACTGGAGATAGTATACAGGTGCTCGTTGGGTTACGGGTACACCGGATAGGTTTCACGGGGAACTGTTGGTTGGTATTATACCCATCGTCAGTTAACAGTTCCCAGGTGACATGAGTACAACATATTCCACAGACTTGACACTGCTACTTCGCCTCGAGTGTGTCCCACTGTTCTTAGATTGCTACCCTACCACGGCTCAAAGGAGTCGTGCAAACAGGTAGCAGTTGGGTGCAGTCCCGAGCACTAGGAGGCAGTGGCGGTTAGACAGGATTCGTCTCTCCCGGTATTGGGAGTTGATATCGCGCTGTGTCAGAGATGTTAGTTTTATGTATGCCCTAGAGACTAGTATTGTACAGATGATGTATATTATATTGGATGCTTGGACATATATAGAGATGACTTTCTTGCTCGATATGATAGTATGCTATATGGTTGCTCTTTATCTTAACATGTATACTTGTCTCTTTATACTGTCTTATAATTACATGTTGGTAAAGCCCTTAGGATGTGTACTTGACTACCTGGACTATGATGCGGATCATACTAGTGGGAACATGGTATTCTATAAGTACATCCTTCAAGGTCCCTAGTCGTAGGTGTATCGAGACGGGGCATCGATATACCATTATAGACTAGCGTATACGCTTCTCGACCCATGAGATGGGAGATGGATGATCCCATATCCATTGGTGTTTGACATCAGAGATGGTATACGGGTGCTCAATGGAGACTGGGTACACTGGACAGACTCGCCGAGAACTCCCAGATGGTATTATACCTCACGTCAGATGGCAGTTCTCTGGTGACACTTGTGCAGCTTAGTCTGTAGACCCGAGATCGTCATAGAGTCTTGTGTGATTCCCTCTGTGCTTTGATTTCCACCTTACCACGTCCAAAAGGGCGTGCAAAACGGTGGTTTTTGGGTACAGTCCCGAGTCACATGAAGGCAATGAGCGATAGGAGGGGTTTCGTCTCTCCCGGTATTGGGGGTTGATGTTGTGCTGTGCTCGATTGGCCGTAACAGGTAAGTCCCTGGCCAGGGCTGATTAGATATTTACTAGTAAGTGTTACCAGTAGTTTCTCGACCCGTTATGAGCCTCACATCGGCACGACTTATCGGTTATTGGGGTCTGACGTTTACCACCCCTAGACTTGATATGCGACATATCAGACGAGGAGACCGGACTGCACAGGTAGTGTTGCCGGTTGGCTCGACGGGAGTTGTAGCAGGCTCGCTTGTTTTCTTCTGATCGATTAATACCCGGGTGGCCGTTACGTTTAGCTGACCGCTTGCGGCTTGGGGGTGCTTGATATGATCATCACCCACTGCCGGCGTATTGACGAGCCCGAACCGAAAACTCAAAAGGGCAACGATGCGATATTCGGAAACTCAAAAGGGCAACACTATCGTTCGCTTCGCTCTCTTGGCGGAACCGGAACCCGAGGCCGGAGAAAACCATTAGATTGATATTAAATGCATCATATAATGATCATCGAAAGTCGATTTCGCTTACTGCCGGTGACCTAAAAGTTGTTGACCAATTCGTCTTAGAGTCCCACAAAGGAGTTACCTAGTCCAGGCAAAACGTTGTGGTGCGCGTATGCGATATGCGCATGGACCCGGTTAAAATGCGCGTATGAGATACCGTATATTAATCGGGCGGCTTGCTTTTGGTTGGGTCGTATGTGATATGGCCGTATTGATAAATCAAGTGTTGATTTATCATTTAACCATTAGTTTCTCACTAGAAATCCTTTCTTGTTTTTTTTATGTATGCTTGCATGTATACATTCTTTCTTGATTCATGCACATATGGATGTGCATGCACACATATATACATACATCATCCTTCATGGTTGTTTATACATAGAAAATGGTGGCAATATAAGACTCACACCATGGTTTTATAAATATGTATTATTATTGCATTTGTTTTAAAACAAAAGAAAAAGGAAAGGATAATTCATGGTTTCATTCTACACTCTTCTTTGACCTAACCATACTCACCCACCATTTAACCATGGATTAACTTTCCTTTTGGGTTTTAACTCAAGTTCAATAATATCCTTATTGTTCAACCATGGTTTGAGATGAGAGGTAAAAAATATATATTTTTGAGAATACAACCTTTGTAGCTCCCTACGCTAGACTCCTCGGCCACTTGGGGTTTGGAAAAAGTCCGCTTGATCTCCTCTAGGTCCACAATGATCCACCCGGAGTCCGCTTTATCCAAGCTTGCAACTTCACTTTATCAAGAGATAGAAATGAAGCTAACACTCTAAACAAGTGGGCAAGACTTGTGTAGAATGATGTTGTGGTGGCTTTTCTCACTTCAAAATCCTAACTTGGTGAGTGTTTTGCTCACTAGAAAAATCTAGAGAGCAAAGGAAGAAGGAGGAAGAAGATGGTGGCCTTTTAGAACAAGAGAAAAGATAAACTCACTTGAGAAAATAGAAAATATATATATATATATTTTTTACCTCTCATCTCAAACCATGGTTGTACAATAAGGATATTATTGAACTTGAGTTAAAACCCAAAAGGAAAGTTAATCCATGGTTAAATGGTGGGTGAGTATGGTTAGGTCAAAGAAGAGTGTAGAATGAAACCATGAATTATCCTTTCCTTTTTCTTTTGTTTTAAAACAAATGCAATAATAATACATATTTATAAAACCATGGTGTGAGTCTTATATTGCCACCATTTTCTATGTATAAACAACCATGAAGGATGATGTATGTATGTATGTGTGCTTGCACATCCATATGTGCATGAATCAAGAAAGAATGCATACATGCATGCATACATCAAAAAAAACAAGAAAGGATTTCTAGTGAGAAACTAATGGTTAAATGATAAATCAACACTTGATTTATCAATCCGGCCATATCACATACGACCCAACCAAAAGCAAGCCGTCCGATTAATATACGGTATCTCATACGCGCATTTTAACCGGGTCCATGCGCATATCGCATACGCGCACCACAACGTTTCGCCTGGACTAGGTAACTCCTTTGTGGGACTCTAAGACTCGTCAATACGCCGACAGTGGGTGATGATCATATCAAGCACCCCCAAGCCGCAAGCGGTCAGTTAAACGTAACGGCCACCTGGGTATTGATCGATCAGAAGAAAACAAGCGAACCTGCTACAACTCCCGTCGAGCCAACCGGCAACACTACCTGTGCAGTCCGGTCTCCTCGTCTGATATGTCGCATATCAAGTCTAGGGGTGGTAAACGTTAGACCCCAATAACCGATAAGTCGTGCCGATGTGAGGCTCATAACGGGTCGAGAAACTACTGGTAACACTTACCAGTAAATCTCTAATCAGCCCTGGCCAGGGACTTACCTGTTACGGCCAATCGAGCACAGTGCATCATCAACCCCCAATACCGGGAGAGACGAAACCCCTCCTATCGCTCATTGCCTCCATGTGACTCGGGACTGTACCCAAAAACCACCGTTTTGCACGCCCTTTTGGACGTGGTAAGGTGGAAATCAAAGCACAGTGGGAATCATACAAGACTCTATGACGATCTCGGGTCTACAGACTAACCTGCACAAGTGTCACCAGAGAACTGCCATCTGACGTGAGGTATAATACCATCTGAGAGTTCTCGGCGAGTCAGTCCAGTGTACCCAGTCTCCACTGAGCACCCGTATACCATCTCTGATGTCGAACACCAATGGATATGGGATCATCCATCGCCCATCTCATGGGTCGAGAAGCGTATACACTAGTCTATACTGGTATATCGATGCCCCGTCTCGATACACCTACGACTAGAGACCTTGAAGGATGTACTTATGGACTACCATGTTCCCACTAGTATGATCCGCATTATAGTCCAGGTAGTCAAGTACACATCCTAAGGGCTTTACCAACATGTAACTATAAGACAGTATAAAGAGACAAGTATACATGTTATGATAAAGAGCAACCAGATAGCATACTATCATATCGAGCAAGAAAGTCATCTCTATATATGTCCAAGCATCCAATATAATATACATCATCTGTACAATAATGGCCTCTAGGGCATACATACAACTAATAATCTCCCACTTGCACTAGGGCCAGCTGTTGTAGTATCGCATACCGAGCATCCCGAAGAGTCTCTCAAACTGTATCTGGGGAATGGCCTTCGTGAGTGGATCCGCTGTGTTATTCTTCGTGTCAAGCCTCCTGACCTCGATCTCCCGGCGATCAACTATCTCCCGGATCAGGTGATACCGCCTCAGAATATGCCTGGATCGCTGATGGGACCTGGGTTCCTTGGTCAAAGCCACCACTCCATTGTTATCGCAATACAAAGGTATTGGATTCTCAATGGATGGAACCACTCCAAGTTTAGTAATGAACTTCTTGATCCAGACAGCCTCTTTGGCAGCATCGTTGGCAGCGATGTATTCAGCCTCCATCGTCGAGTCTGCCACGGTTTCCTGCTTGGAACTCTTCCAGCTAACCGCCCCTCCATAAAGGGTAAAGACAAATCCCAACTGCGACTTAGAGTCGTCCTTATCACTCTGGAAGATCGATTCGGTAAAGGACTCCACTTGGAGTTCTCCATTACCATACACCAAGAGCATCTCTTTAGTCCTTCGTAAGTACTTGAGAATGCTCTTCACAGCTTTCCAGTGACTCTCTCTAGGTTCAGCTTGATAACTGCTCACTACACTTAGTGAGTATGCTACATCGGGTCTGGTACATAGCATTGCGTACATGATAGAGCCTACAGCCGAAGCCTAGGGTATCCCTTGCATGCGAGCTCTCTCCAAATCAGTCTTGGGAGACATCTCTTTGGAGAGAGTGACTCCAGAGATCGTGGGTAAGTTCTCATGCTTGGATTCTTCCATACTAAACCTCTTTAGTATGGTGTCAATGTACCTGGATTGGGACAATCCCAATATCCGTTTGGATCTATCTCTATAGATCCTGATTCCCAATATGCAGGAGGCATCACCAAGATCTTTCATTGAGAATTTTTGTGATAAGAAGAGCTTGACCGATTGCAGCATAGGAATGTCATTTCCTATCAAGAGTATGTCGTCCACATACAATACGAGGAAGACAACCTTACTCTTTGCCACCTTCTTGTAGATACAAGGTTCATCTACGTTTTTGACGAAATCAAACTCTTTGATAACGACGTCAAAGCAGATGTTCCAACTCCGCGATGCTTGCTTTAATCCATAAATGGATTTAAGCAGCTTGCACACCTTCCCGCAGCTCCCACTATCTACGAAGCCCTCTGGCTGAGTCATGTACACGCACTCTTCTAAATCACCATTTAGAAAGGCGGTCTTAACATCCATTTGCCAGATTTCGTAATCATGATATGCAGCGATGGCAAGCATGATCCGGATGGATTTAAGCATAGCCACTGGAGAAAAGGTCTCGTCATAGTCCACACCTGGTCTTTGACGAAAACCCTTTGCAACAAGTCTAGCTTTGAAAGTCTCCACTTTCCCATCTACACCAAGTTTTTTCTTGAAGATCCACTTGCTCCCAATGGGTTTTACCCCTTCAGGAGCAACTTCCAAAGTCCATACTTTGTTGGTGTACATGGATTCCATCTCGGACCGCATTGCATCCAGCCATTTCACTGAGTCCCCACTCGTGATAGCCTGCTCGAAGATAGTTGGGTCATCATCCTCCATGATGCAATCCTCACTCCCACCATCCATGAGAAAACCGTAGTATCTCTCCGGTGGGTAAGAAACCCTACTAGATCGGCGGAGTGGTTGGGGTTCATCAGGAACTACGGAATACTCTGGTTCCACCAGATCTTCTGTTGCAACTTTTGTAGCTGGAACCTCTTCTAGTTCTACCTCATGTCCACTAATCTCTTTTGCAAGAAATTCCTTTTCTAAAAAGGTGGCATGCCGAGAAACAAATACTCTTTGTGGTAGGCACAGATTTGGTGGGGACCATATTCAGTAGATGTATGGTTGTCTCTAGCGCATACCACCAGAAGGAAATAGGTAACTCAGCTGTGCTCATCATAGAGCGCACCATATCTAATAGGGTGCGGTTCCTCCGTTCTGATACACCGTTGCGCTGTGGTGTATATGGAGGAGTCAGATGAGAGAGAATCCCATTCTCTTTTAGGAAGTCCAGGAATTCATTGCTCAAGTATTCACCTCCTCGATTAGATCGTAGGATTTTAATACTTTTTCCGGTTTGGTTCTCGACTTCTTGTTTATATTCTCTAAATTTCTCAAAAGCTTCAGACTTGTGTCTTATCAAGAACACATGTCCGTATCTTGAGAGATCGTCAGTGAATGTAATGAAGTACGAAGAACCATTCCTGGCATGTGTACACATGGGACCGCATACATCACTATGTATTAGTCCAAAGAGTTCAGTAACTCTTTCTCCGTGTCCCGTAAACGGAGTTTTGGTCATCTTGCCTTTGAGACATGACTAGCAAGTGTCATAAGATGAGAATTCGAACGATTTCAAATATCCATCCTTATACAACTTAGCTAGTCGTGTCGCATTGATGTGACCTAGTCTACAATGCCACAAGAAGGATTCGTTCAGTTCTGAACTAATCCTTTTGTGTGTGTTTGTTATGCTCAGAACTGTTGATTGATTTAGAACATAAATGACATTGCACAACGTGCCTGATCCAACCAACTTTTGGTTAAGGAAAATATTCATAACATTATCCTGTAATGCAAAATTATATCCCTCTTTACTCAACAAAGAAACCGATATAATGTTGCATATCAGGTTCGGCATGTAAAAGCATTCGTTCAGAATCAATGTATTACCAGTTGGCAATACAAGGTGATATTCCCCGACGGTTTTAGCTGCAACAATTGCACCATTTCCAACCCTTATGTCTTTATCACCTTCTCCAAGTTCTCTACCTTTCTTAAGCCCATGTAACTGATTACATATATGGGATCCTGACCCGGTATCTAATACCCAGGACGTAGGGCAAATGGAGAAACAGTTCTCTGTAACGAACACACCCGAAGAAAATGCATCATCATGAACTTTCTTTATTCGGGTGGCATGGGAATCCTGGTATTCCCCTATGTTCTGTTCAATCCTATAACTCTTATAAGAAAGAACGGAACCAACGTTCCCCAGCACAGTATAACATGCGGGTTCGGTCAATACATCCATATTATTATCTTGATTAAGGCATGACCTGGTCGCTACCTGGAGAGAGAGAGAAGAAAACACTTTAGCGTATGCTCTTGCAAGATCAGATTGGTTATTATCTTATCTAATCAGGATGGCTCCCACTGTTTTTATCAAATCTTCCTTCAAACCCTAAAATGAAAGACTAGCCGGGATTAATTACACCCTACAACTTCGCCGATCTTTCAGCCAGGCCAGTGTCGGTACTTTGAGGGAGGTTCCCCGTGCTTTCGCACGGACCTAATTAAAGTAAACATCGTTTTCACAGAGGCGTAACCCCGTTGACACCTTTCTAGACACCTACTTGATCGGCTAATTGTCCTGTGTAAAACTCTCCCGGGAGTAACAATTACTCGCAGTGGGTATCGGGATCCAACTATCTCATAGAAGGTATGCAATCTCATTGCAAATTTCAACACTTGAAATTCCCGATAATATTTTGCCCCTAACGTTCTATGACCTTGACGAAAGCCAACAAACCATAGCCCGTTAGTCAAGTTCAATCCGTACATTTCTTGACTGAATTAAACCCACCCGTACGACCCTTGACGAAAGCCAACAAAGCCGTACGACTTCCCTAATCCAGTCACATCATATGCAACAGATAAGCAGCATATAGCTACCACACACTACACCTTGACGAAAGCCAACAAATGTAGCACGAATACTATATACAACTTATCTGAAATGACGGAGGGCTTACGACAGGTTTTTCTGAAAACCTATTGCGTAATGAACTTTATATCGTTGTAGAATCGCGTGAATTTTGAGCCTTTCATTAGTTTTGCTAAAGAGGTCACCCCCGGTGAAGGGATCTCGGCTATTTCCTTATGGAATAAGGTGCGGGATATATCATATATATCACTATGCAAAGCAAAACTCCAAAAGCAATCAAAAACCAAACCGAGTTTTGTAGCATCTGCCAGTTTTGCTAAAGAGGTCACTCCCGGTGAAGGGATCTCGGCTCTTTCCCCATCGAATAAGGTGCAGGGTATATCATATATACCGCTATGCAAAGAAAAACTGTAGTTACCCTTCTTTTATTTGAAAATTTGATTCTACAACATCTTTTAGGTTTCTTTTCTTTCATTAATCACATTAATGAAGTCACATCATTTAAGTCACCTAAACATCACAGATAAATACGACGTACACTTATGCCATCCGCATTCGCCTCGATGTCCCCTCGTACACTGTTAGGTTAGGTAACTAACGACAGAGGAGGGAAGGGCTAGCGCGGGTGTAAAACATAAGTAACACCTATATAATATATCATATATACTATATACAGTATTTATCACAGAACATATCTAATGATCACATCATAGATATCGCAGCAGAAACATGGATATAATGTGGGATATACTAGGACGTCCGTATTTACTATTTAGCCAACAATAGAAAATACGGATTCCACAGTCGCGATGAATATCCAAGCCCACACCCTGGACCCCTAAGAGAGCGGCAAGCGACCCTACCAATTCTGGAGTTTAGGAGACCCGGTCTCGACTCCTCGAGATGGCCTCCCACTGAACCCCAGAACCCGGTCACCTGTGCTCCCCTCCTTGGGTCCATCCTAATGTGGAAAAATAAATAATATACAACACTGGTGGCATCAACCTCAACCCGGAAGTGCCCCAAATAAAATAATATTACATTACATTTAAATTTACATGAATGAAAATATAAAACTCTCATCTCACATAAAAACCCCCGGCTATTCAATTGCGACAATCCTGCACATCATATCTCAGCAACACATAATATCATATATCATCAACGTAAGTAAGTATGTGTACCCAAATTGTCGTTGATGTATAGCAACGAAACCGGCGATATCGACATACTACACTTACGGTCACAGAAAAGAAAGTGTAAAACTGCAATATCTGGAATCCACATTCTCTTTAGACATCGTAAATGCGAAATATCACATACTTCGAATTTCATGTCTAGCTATATGAATTCCACACATTGCATTACATTCCAGATAAATAGACAGCATTAAAGTTTTCGAACGAATGATCAAATACCCAAAATTCCTTAAATCTCAACACTTGAGCGGAGTTCAAAAACCTGGAGTGTGACACAGTAGTAGCGGTCCATCCGTAGAAGGGTCAAGCCAACGCCTCACATGTGGCACGCCGTACTGCCCCAAACCCTAAGGTTCAAAAGGCAGTTCAAGACGGTCACATAATCGAGTTAAGGTTTGTTGTCTTCTAGAGGGTCCACCAAAAAACTTTCACGTATTTCCGAAAGATTTAAATCCCGTGAAAAAGTGAGTAAATGATACTCGTTCAAACAATTCAATACTTTCTAATTTACCCGGAAAAGACACGAAATCAAAATTCCGATCGAATCACCGACTCCATAACAATCTCCAGTTCATACAGCACTAAATTCATATTAAAAATTCCCCAAAAAATATACAAGCAGACAAAACAATTACTGTACAAAAACGACAAATTGAATCATCCGTACGGCCGCGGAACCGCGGCCCAAGCAGGCTATTGTCGCGGTTCCGCGGTGACATGTACTGTTCATGTCATCGTTTTTTACATGTGTGCTTAGATTTACTTGCTGAAGTTTTTAAAGATTTTTAATTCTGAAAAATGACAAATTTTAAAAATTGTCCAGAGAGTGCTAAAAAACCGAATTTTCCGGTTCGATCGGAGTTTTAACTTCGTTAAAGTGTCGCCTAATGTTCTAGGTCGGCTCTGATACCATTGTTGGTTTTACCTAGCACCTCATGATGGGATTGGAAGCATCACATGTACCAAAGATTAAAATTTTAGGGTGCTAAGTAAGCATACAAAGAATCAATCCTAGAAAATTTGGGTTTCTAAAACAACACTTCATCACAAGTAATAAAAGCTAGGGTTTTTTTTTTGTGTGATGAAGTGTTGTTTTAGAAACCCTAATTTTCTAGGATTGATTCTTTGTATGCTTACTTAGCACCCTAAAATTTTAATCTTTGGTACATGTGATGCTTCCAATCCCTTCATGAGGTGCTAGGTAAAACCAACAAAAGAGCCATTACGCAAAGTCCCTGGCCAGGGCAAGCGAGATTTACTGGTAGGTTCCAGTTGTTTCTCAGGGTGTAATGGGCTACGCTCCGACACGACTTATACCTCAATTAGGGGACTGACGCTTGCTGCCCCCTAGGCCCGATATGCGATAGTCTTAGACGAACAAACCAGACTGTACGGAGATTGTCACATCAGACTCAGTAGGAGTTCGGATGGGTTTCCTCATCGGCCTTCCTATCGACATCTACCTGGGGACCGTTACGTACAGCTAGTGCCGCTTGCGGTTTATGGTTAAACCCACTGCCAGCGTAGTATTCGAGTCTTTAGAGTCACACACAGAGAGTTTCCCTACTCCAGGCGAAACGATATACAGGTCGTATGGTTTAACGACAAGGGTTCGGACGCATACGTGTGTTTACGCACGTACGACATTCGGACAGTTTTTACTAGCCGGCTTTGGTTTAAGCCAGTTTCTAGTATCAGGTTATTGGATTTATAAAGTCTAAAGTTTTTTCCGTGTTTTCATGGATAGGAGGGGCATTCTAGTAATTTCGCGGGAAGCTTCTAGAAGGATGGTGACTTGAGGGTTAAGGTGGCATTCGCATTAATTGATTTTGTGACTCATGAGATGAATCATTCAAGTGAGTTAATGAAGCATTTATTCCTTAATGACTCACTTGATGATTCATTGCACATATTAAATGAAGCATGATGATAAATCATTTGATTTATATTATTTGATATTTTATATGTTTCATGATATATTAGAAGTGAGAAATAATTTCAATTCATTATCATTCTCACCTTCTCTCTCTTCAAGCTCTCTCTCTTCAAACCCTAATCCTCCCCTCTCATGTGTTGAGACCAAGGATTAGTAAAGACTATTTAATCCATAACACTTCTCTATATCACCTAGGTTACTTAGATTAGCACTTTAAGAAACCTAGTTACCTCAAGTTAGAGGTGAAGCTTGGAGTATAGCTCTCGGGTGGATCATCTATTACGTGGAGGAGACCGAGAAGGACGTGGATAACGAAAAGGAGAAGGACACGGTTCATTAGGTATAATCACTTATCATAGTAGTTAACACTTCTATGTTTCTTGTTAGTTATAGTTTAGAAAAGATTCTCGGTTAGTCGATGTTTATGCAAAGAACAAGATCGTTTTTCAATTTTCCACCTCCCCGCAAGTCGTGGGGTGTTGTACATCGACTTACAGCACCAACCCCCAATTCCCTCAGGAGGCCGGCGAGCTCGGAAAAGGGGGGGTCTCGCCGGATTTTGGGGAGGGAAACGGGCTCGTTACCCTACACGCTACTCTAAAAAGCCTGCACATCAATCTGTATATGTTTGCAAAACAAGAAAATAATCACAGAAGTAGCAGATTCGCCGTATCCTTTAATCTTGTTTAAAACGTTTTAAAAACACTAATTTGGTACAATATGGTATTTTAGAGCAAACTGAAGCAAAGACTTGGTTTAAACAATACTAATAGCACTTAATTAAGTTAATCAAGCCCTAAAAACCCTAACTTACCTTAATCTTCATTTAAACCACAAGATTAGCACTAAAACTCACAAAAAACTACTTTAAGCTAATTAAACTCCAAGTTTAGCAATAAAGTGATTAAGGTGAGCTTAATACCTCAAGTTGGTCTTAGGGGAGTCTAAACTTGCTGGCCTTGCCTCCAATAGCAAAGACTTGCCATCAAAACTATCAAAGAAGGTGTTTTGCAAGGGTTTGATGAAGAAAAGATTATTTTTTTTAGTGGGGATTGAGTTTTGGAATGCAAGAAGAAGAAGATGATGAAGAAAAAGAAGCAGCTGCTGCTGCTGGAGTTGAGAGGAGAGAGTGTGTGAGAGACAGTGGCCCCAAGTCAAAGCCTTCCCATGCTTAATAAAAGCACCATACTCTCTCTTTTTCTCTCATTTCTTGTTTTCTTTTATTGTTTTATTTATGTTTTGGTTCTAAAGAAAAAGGGAAAAGGAACAAAGAGGTAATATGAAATGGTAGACATGATAAAAGTAAGCCTAAGGTGAAATTGTGCAAGTTAGACTAGATTTTGCTTAGGAAAATATAATTAAGGAAATTTTTTAATTAAGTGAGCACTAAACTAATTAATAATTAATAAAACACAATTATATATATAATTACATATTTTCACAATTAAAGTTTGATTTATTCCAGTTTATGTGGAATTAAAAAAAATTACGAGATTTTATGAAAAACACGCATTATGGCTAATTAACACGAAATTAATCTAAACGAATTTCAAAGTGTTACAATCTTCCCCCCTTAAAGAAATTCGGTCCCCGAATTTAAAATCTAGCTATGCATACCTTCAAAGAGATGGGGATATTTTTTTCCTCATCTCGTCCTCTGTCTCCCATGTGACCTCTTCGCTGCTCGGACCACGCTAAAGGACCTTGACGGACGGTATAACCTTCGATCTCAATTTCTTCACCTGGCAATCCAGGATGACCACCGGCTGCTCTGCAAAAGAAAGGTCGCGCTCTAGCTGGATCGTTGGGTGTTGAATCGCATGCGAAGGATCATGAAGATACTTGCGGACCATCGAAACGTGAAATACGGGGTGAACGTCTGGAAAACTAGGTAGAAAAGCTAACCGATACGCAAGAACACCAATACGCTCGAGGATCTCGAAGGGCCCCACATATCTGGGACTAAGCTTCCCCTTCTTCCCAAATCTCATCACACCTTTCAATGGGGAGACCCTCAAGAAAACATGGTCGCCAACAGAAAACTCATGTCTGCGCCGACGACGGTCTGTATAAGATCTCTGCTTGCTCTGGGCTGCTCTCATCCTGTCGCGAATCAACTGGATCTTCGCGGTCATCTCCTCAACAATCTGCGGCCCCAAAATACTGCTCTCGCTGAGCTCTGTCCAACAGACGGGCGATCTGCATCTCCTCCCATAAAGGGCCTCGAATGGTGCCATCTGAATGGTCTCCTGGAAGCTGTTTTTGTAGGAGTACTCTACTAAGGGCAAATGGTAATCCCAACTACCACCGAAATCTAAAACGCATGCTCGGAGCATGTCCTCAAGTGTCTGAATTGTCCGCTCTGACTCGCCGTCGGTCTGCGGATGAAATGCTGTGCTGAAACGCAAGCGGGTGCCCAAAGCCTCCTGAAGCCTCTTCCATAGTCGGCTGGTAAACTGGGTGCCTCGGTCGGACACAATACACGTCGAGATGCCATGCAACCGTACGATCTCGTCGATGTAAATCTGGGCATACTGAGCAAAACCGAAAGTGGTCTTCACTGGCAGGAAGTGAGCCGCTTTCGTCAATCGATCCACGATCACCCAAATGGAGTCATACCCTCGACTGGTCCTGGGTAGACCCATGATGAAGTCTAAAGAAATCTGCT
Source organism: Agapanthus africanus (assembly GCA_030015575.1). Classification (NCBI taxonomy): domain Eukaryota; kingdom Viridiplantae; phylum Streptophyta; class Magnoliopsida; order Asparagales; family Amaryllidaceae; genus Agapanthus; species Agapanthus africanus. The sequence continues at coordinate 264,838,410 of JASDDO010000016.1, read as the reverse complement.
CCTATTTCCACTCCGGAATAGGCAAAGGCTGCAACTCTCCTTCTGGCCTCTGGTGCTCGGTCTTGACTTGCTGGAAAGTCAGGCATCTCGACACGAAGTCTGTGACGTCCCTCTTCATCCCGCCCCACCAGTAAATATCTTTCAGATCATGGTACATCTTGGTGGAACCTTGATGAACGCTGTACACCGATCGATGTGCCTCATCAAGAATCTCATGTCTTAGTCCCTCAACATCTGGTACGCACAGTCTAGTCCCAAATCGTAGTATCCCCTTATCATCGATCACGAACTCGGAAAATCTGCCCTGTCTAATCTGTGTCATGATCTCTGAACAAAGGTCATCACTGTACTGTACCTCATGTATACGGTCAAGCAACTATGGACGTGCACGAATATGCGCAAGCTGTCCCCCGATCGGAGTGAACTCGAACCGCACTCGGCTGTCGCATAAAATCTGCCAATCTGCCGACGACTGCCTCTGCACTGTGCTTAAACAAGAAAGACTACCCCCGGGCCTCCTACTCAAAGTATCCGCCACTACATTTGCCTTGCCCGGGTGATAAAGGATCTCTTAATCATAGTCCTTCACTAACTCCATCCAACGACGCTGTCTAAGATTCAGGTCTCGCTGCTGAAATATATACTTCAAGCTCTTGTGATCCGTGAATATCTGGCACGACTCGCCGTATAGGTAATGTCGCCAGATTTTGAGTGCAAAGACCACTGCAGCCATCTCCAAATCGTGAGTGGGGTAGTTCTGCTCATGTTTCTTCAGTTGCCGAGAAGCATACGCGATAACCCTGCCGTGCTGCATCAATACATAGCCTAGCCCCACTCGAGATGCGTCGCAATACACCATAAATCCACCCGATCCCGAAGGCAAAGATAATACCGGCACCGTAGTCAAACGAGTCTGCAACTGCTGAAAGCTATGCTTGCACGCCTCTGTCCAAACAAAAGGAACTCCCTTCCGGGTTAGCCCAGTCAACGGTGCAGCAATACGGGAGAAGTCCTGTACAAATCGTCGGCAGTAGCCGGCCAGTCATAAAAAGCCGTGAATCTCTGTAACTAAGGCTGGTCTGGGCCAATGCTGGACGGCCTCGATCTTCTTCTGGTCTACACGTATACCGTCGCTCGTAACCACGTGACCCAAGAAATCAACGCTTTCAAGCCAGAATGCGCACTTGGAGAATTTCCCGAACAGCTGGTGCTCCCTCAGAGTCTGCAATGTGATCCACAAGTGCTGCTCGTGCTCCTCTCGGCTCCGGGAATACACTAGGATGTCGTCAATAAACACGATGATGAACTGATCAAGATACGACCTGAAAATGCGGTTCATCAAGTCCATAAATGCTGCTGGGGCGTAGATGAGTCCGAACGATATCACCAAAAACTCATAGTGTCCGTAACGCGTGCGGAAAGCCGTCCTCGGAATATCATCCTGCCGAACCCGCAACTAATAGTAGCCTGATCGCAAATCAAACTTCGAGAAGTGTCCCGCACCCTGAAGCTGGTCGAACAAATCATCGATACGAGGCAAGGGATATCTGTTCCGCACAGTAACCCGGTTCAGCTGACGGTAATTAATACACAAGTGCAAACTGCCATCCTTCTTCTTGACGAACAGGACAGGAGCACCCCAAGGAGATACGCTCGGTCGAATAAGCCCTTTATCTAAAAATCTTGCAACTGGCCCTTCAACTCTCTAAGCTCCGCCGAGGCCATCTGATAGGGCGGTATGGAAATAGGCCCAGTGCCGGGAATCAAGTCAATGCAGAACACAATATCGCGCTCGGGAGGTAGCCCAGGTAGCTCGTCAAGGAAAACATCATGGAACTCGCTAACAATCGGGACCTGGTCCAATGGAACCTCTGCAGCTCTAGTATCACAAACATAAGCTGGGAATCCCTGACATCCCTTCCTCAAGAGCTGTCCAGCGCGAAGAGATGAAATCAAACTGGGAAGGGTGACGCTACAGTCTCCCTGAATAACAAGAACTGGCTCTCCTGGAAAGCTAAAACCGACTGCCTTCTCACGGCAGTCAACGGATGCATAACAAGTGGCTAGCCAGTCCATGCCCAGAAGAACATCAAAATCCAACATATCGAGGAGAATCAAATCAACCAAATAATCCCTCTCCCCGATACCAACAGAACACAATCGATATACAAATCGAGCGACAAAATACTCGCCTAACGGAGTAACAACAATAAGCGGTTGATCTAACGACAACGACTTTCTGCCCAACCTCGGTGCGAAGTGTGTAGATACATACGAATGTGTGGAACCTGGGTCGAATAACACCCGTGCGTCGAAAGAATATACTGGCAAGGTACCTGTCACTACGGCATTGGATGCCTGCGCATCCTGCGGAGTCAAAGCGAACACACGGGCCTGTCCCCTACCAATAGCTGGCTGTCTTCGGCCTCTGCCTCCTCGTCCTCTCTGAATAGGAACGCCACATCCACGGCCTCTGGGAATGTCTGCCTTGCGTGGAGCACCACCAGGGGTAGGAAGTAGAGCTCTCTGTGTAGGGGGTGAGAGTGGAAGTGTCACATAAGGAACTGTCGTCTCGCCTTGACGCCTCATGGTACAATTCTTGAAAAGGTGACCTGGGCTCCCACACCAAAAACATACTGGCGGTGGCCGTTGACCTGGTGAATAGGAACTGAACAACTGCCCTCGCGCCATGCCTCGACCATCACCATGTCCAGGAAAGAATCCGCCACGACTTCTGCCAGCCATGCCTCTGCCAAACTGTACTGGAGCTGGTATCTCTGTGCGAATCCTCTTCGGCCCCGAAACGACCGATGTCTCTGAAATGCGCTCCTCTAAAAGTAAGGATGCATCTACTGTGGCTTCATAAGTGTCGAAGTGCTGGGCACCAATAGCAAGAAATAGCGGCGTGTCTAACCCACGTACGAACCCCTTTATGCGTTTCTCTTCGGTGTCCACCAGGTATGGAGCTTATCTGGACAACTGAGTAAACTGGATATCATACGCGAACACTGTCATCCCTGGAGTCTTGTGCAAAACCTCGAAATTACGAGCTCGAGCATCACGGACGCTCTCTGGAAGGAAACGGCCAAGAAACACTGCTGTGAACTCGTCCTACGTTATAGGAGGTAAACCTCTAGCTCGGCCTCTCTCGACTGACTCGCACCACGTCTGAGCAAGGACCTCCAGAAGAAAACTCGCAAGCTCCACCCATCTGTCATCAGAACATCTCAGTGAACGGAAAATCCTAGCCAATCTATCGAGGAAAGTCTGCGGATCCTCCGCTGCATCTGTGCCGGTAAAGACTGGAGGTCTCAGCCTAATAAACTCCTGCAATGATACGGGAATGGTCTCGGTAGTAGCAGGAACAACTGTCTGGGCAGCAGGTACAATCGTGGTCTGTGCAGTGGGAGGTACATCCTTAGATCTCTATGCCCGACTGGTCTCGACTAAATATCCCATCATCTGACGTAACTCCTGCATACCTTACTCTAGCCTGTCAATGTGGCCTGGGGAAGGTGGATCAATCTGTCCATGAGGGGTAGGCACGCCATCCTGATCAGTCCTCAACTCGGACGAGCCCGCTCGAATCTCATCTCTGGCGACAGCCCTCGTAGCCTTCGGCGGCATAATGGCTGGTACAGGAAATAGGATAATAAGAATAGTGTAACAGAATCATTTGATATAAAGAGTCGAAAAAGGGATTTGCAAACAATTATATCCTAAATTCGCTTAGGCGGAGTACCGTATCGTAAGTATGCCGTGGAACATACACACGCTACGTCACTCTGCTTAAGTCACCTACTCCATCTACCAAGGGTCATCCTATACTCAGAAAGGTAAAACCTAACGCTCTGATACCAACTTTGTCATGACCCGAAAAGTACGGAGCGTGACTGGCACATAAATTACGAAACGTCTCAAGGCATATGTGATCTAAGTAAGCCAAAACCCAGAAATCAAAACCAAAAGAGCAGTAGAGTGAAGGAAAAACCAAAATATAGAAAGAAATTTTCAAATAATTAAGTTGCATCAAGCTTTTTAAAAGCAACATCCATTTTCCGAAAATTTCGGCAGAGTCTCCTTTGTAAAAACTGACCCCAAACGGGTACAAATAAGGATATAAATATATACAACATGCAATAAGGCATCCCCAAGCAGGAGCTAGCTCTTCACCCAAAAGCGGATTCACAATCCTACACAATATATATAATAACTGTGCGGAATAAGTAAATAAAGAACAAATAAATAAAGCAACATGCCGGCTCAAGTGAGCTCGACCCAGAGAAACATTATACAATACACAAGTCTCACCATCTCGTCTCTAGGTCACACATATATCAGTACAACTGGTAGATAAGGTAGCTATAGTAGATGGAGTACACTAGATACAATAATGATACAAGTGGCAACAAAATAACCCCGCAACCCACCTATGAACAATCTGCGAGTCCAAGAAAAAGGATGCAAAAGAGGAGGTGCGCCAGCTGCTACTGTGCTGACAGGTCAGACCTACAAAACACTGTGGCACGACGGGGGTGAGTTTCTAACTTGTGAATAAAAATAACTTCTAATAAGGCTATCGTAAGCATGTGCACAATGATATCACAACCTACATATGCTAGCATGATGCGATGCAATAATCTGTATGCAATATGAAAGCAATAAACAACATGAATTATGAATGTAATTAACAGGGTTAAATCTGTATTTTTATCTTAATAAAACTTCTGTAATTTTGTTGTAGTTTCATCAATGAAGTCAATTTAAATCTGCGTCAGTATCGACACCAAATATGAATCTTTGAATAAATCCGGGCTCCGGCAATCCGGACTGACCCATATATCGAAATCTCAGGCTCCGACAAATCCGGACTGGGCTATATCTCAAAACTCAATACTACGTCGGTATCCTCCGGATATCCGACGCGTCAAAATATAACCGGTCGGTAGTGCTCCACTGCCAGGCTCAACGCCATCATTTGCGACCATATTGCCCCGGGGTACCGCACCGGATCCACCATGCACCCACAAACAGTTCCTCCTCCTCCTCGAGTCGGGTGTATGATACTTCTCAGGCACCGAGAAATCTCATGGTGGACAATAGATGCATCATATCACGAGAAAACCGCAAATTTTACATTTTTAAAATGATAATATGTTTTTCAAATCCTTGCGGTTTCTCAAATCCATAAATATCATAAATACGAAGTCCTCAATATAATCATGATCCATGAATATCTATGATATTAGAAATATGCAATGAAATGTGGAAACTAGAAAGATATGCATGAACGATGATGCGATAAAGTATATGCATGTGACTAGCAATCCTACATATCCATATTGATGAATTAACTATATCAATTGCAGGTTTATTAAATGTAATGGCGCAAATGATAAGATTTGGATTTAACTAGTTAAGTGTTCGTGACATAGCAATTACTAAGACGTGTGTGTCCCCATGAGTAGTGCCCATGCAACATAAGCCAATGGTAATAGTACGAGTGTCCTATGAGGTACTAGCACAGTATATATATATGATGAATGATGCAATGCAACGTGATGATAATTAGGAACTACGCATCTAATTATAGTTTAAACTACATTCTAACTATCGGGCGTCAAGCGCCATCCAAACGATTTCCCCCATAGATGTGTACATCTACTCATAGGAACGCCTCTGCTAGTCTGATCCGATCACCGCCTTTCCCTTCCGCGTCGCGTCCGATGTTTCCGCGACCGATCCTAGGGTTTATACAAAATAACACACGGTAAAGTTAATATCCTGCAAAAACGCGATATCAAGACAATACGAATAACTAGCATCGCAAGTTAAACGCGTGAAATCAATACATTAAAACATGTGTGTGCAAAGCCCAGATCTACCCCGATGTGCTACGACGCACATAACCCACTAAACCCAGACTCGATGTGTACGTGTCGCGCAAGTCAGAAAACACACTTACAGGGTAAATGGTCACAGATTTTAACCTTGAACCAAACCAAGAAAATAAACAATACTAAACACAAACAAACAGACACAGACACCCCCCTGCACAGCACCAACCCCCAATTCCTTCAAGAGGCCGGCGAGCTCGGAAGAGGAGGGGTCTCGCCGGATTTTGTGGAGGGAAACGGGCTCGTAACCCTACACACTACTCTAAAAAGCCTGCACATCAATCTGTATATATTTGCAAAACAAGAAAATAATCACAGAAACAGCAGATTCGCCGTATCCTTTAATCTTTTTTAAAACGTTTTAAAAACACTAATTTGGTACAATATGGTATTTTAGTGCAAACTGAAGCAAAGACTTGGTTTAAACAGCAGTAATAGCACTTAATTAAGTTAATCAAGCCCTAAGATCCTAACTTACCCTAATCATCATTTAAACCACAAGATTAGCACTAAAACTCACAAAAACACTACTTTAAGCTAATTAAACTCCAAGTTTAGCAATAAAGTGATTAAGGTGAGCTTAATACCTCAAGTTGGTCTTAGGGGAGTCTAAACTTGGTGGCCTTGCCTCCAATAGCAAAAACTTGCCATCAAAACTAACAAAGGAGGTGTTTTGCAAGGGTTTAATGAAGAAAAGATGATTTTTTTTAGTGGGGATTGATGCCTGGAATGCAAGAAGAAGAAGAAGCCGCTGCTGTTGCTGCTGTGCTGCTGCTGCTGGAGTTGAGAGGAGAGAGAGTGTGAGAGAGAGTGCCCCCAAGTCAAAGCCTTCCCATGCTTAATAAATGCACCATACTCTCTCTTTTTATCTCATTTCTTGTTTTCTTTTATTGTTTTATTTAAGTTTTGGTTTTAAAGAAAAAGGGAAAAGGAACAAAGAGGTAATGTGAAATGGTAGACATGATAAAAGTTGGCCTAAGGTGAAATTGTGCAACTTAGATTAAATTTTGCTTAGGAAAATATAATTAAGGAAATTTTCTAATTAAGTGAGCATTAAACTAATTAATAATTAATAAAACACAATTATATATATAATAACATATTTTCACAATTAAAGTTTGATTTATTCCAGTTTATGTGGAATTAAAAAAAATTACGAGATTTTATGAAAAACACGCATTATCGCTAATTAACACGAAATTAATCTAAACGAATTTCAACGTGTTACACATCCGCAACAATCCCATATTAGGAGACCGGCAAGGTATCAATCATCTCAATCGACTCACATCCGTATACCAACATATCATCATATCGCATATTAAATTGTATTCTCTTTTTATCATACTTATATCTCACATAAAGTCAAGTTTACATATACATTCTACCTTTACTATAAGCATAAGTATCTAATCTAACATACACATCCAAACCATACAAACAGCTTTTGAAAGATGCGAATCGTAGTTTTGAAAGTAGGGGCTACGGTGTTTTTAAGGAAAAGATATCATTTGAAAATTTGTAACGTTCTTCAAGGTATCTGTTTAAAAGATGCATACGATTCTTCAGTTTGGAAATAGGTATGGTTCGGATGACACATCTACGTCGACTATCTAGTCCTATAGTATCCTAAACGGAAATATCATCAAATATCATCCTCAAGTCCCGTCATCACATACTAGTCGCATCATATCTCTTCTAACTATCCTTAGTTTCTAATATGGTTCTCTAACTACCTTTTTACTCTATCTATAATTTTTTATTGAAGGTTTCATTAACCAAAATCTATATATATAAATCGGTTTCCATCAAAGTATGCGGGGGTGCTATACGCCATCCACCCGACTTCCCCCGTAGATATAGATCTACTCACCTATATCCTTGATTGCCGAAGTCGATGAAGCCACGCTCCATCACCTCGGAATCCACGTGAAGCTACCTACAATGATATAGAATCGTAATCTCTATTAAAATCAAATCCGGAAACCAAAACGGCACATAGATTGCCTATAGGTTAGAACCTATAGCCCACGTATGCAAAACCAACAAATTACCCCTGGTCGTTGATGTACAAACATTCAACAACCAAATACAAATCCAAATATTAAAACTCATCATTCAAAATACGGAAAACATATCCAAAAATCACACTAATGTGCTCCCAGATTTTGACTCAGGCCAAAAGGAGTTGCAAAAACAAATCTTGGGTGCTGTACATGGTATATATGAGCTACTGGACCAACCTAGACCCAAACCCCTCCAATGTGGCTGGCCACTTGGCCTAAAAATCCGGTCTCCTCGTCCCCATGGCCTCCGTTTGGGTTCGTATGGTCGGGGTGGTTTCCTAGTACCCTAATTTAGTCCCTGGAGTTGTTTGCTTTGCTCAAAAGTTCCCCGGGTTACTCCAGATTCACAGTAAGCTCACAATTCAACACAAAACCGACATGGACACAATCCTAAATCCGTATTTTAGCTACTATACTCAATTCCAGCTCTTGAATTCAATCCCTAAGGTTTGTAACAGCCACTACACACCTCCAAACTACACAAACACCCAAACCCTTCACTAAAATTTTCCAACACCACAATTCCATGCTAAAACAACTTCTAAACTAAACTAGAATATAAAGCAACTTAAAACTAACTAAATGGTAGAAATTATACCTCATGGATGTCATTTAAGCAAACCCTAGAAGTCCAAAGTCATCAAGATCCAACTTTTCTTGGTCCAAAGTGTAGAGGAAGAGATGGGGATTAATTTTTGTGAAGGGAGTATATGGTTTTGGGGATTATTTGGAGATGGATCTAGGGTTAGAAGTGGAGGGAGATGAGGGTAAGGAAGATGAAAAAGGAGAAGAAAATGATGGGGTAAAACAAATATGGAAGCAGCCCCCCTCTCTCTCACTTATTCTCACACACACACTCTCTCTCCAATCATTCACCTTTTTAACCCTTTTACATTCCTTTATCTTTTCTCTTTTAAATTTCAAAACCAAATCACATAATACCCATAAAACAACACAAACGCAACAACATGTAACCAAATATAACATCACATGGTGCATTATCCATGGAAAACTGTAGAAACACAGATTTGGCTTAATTGCGATTAGCAGTGCACTAATCGTGTTTTTATCCAAACTGCAAATAATAAATTTTTAAAATGCCAAATCCTTTAAATATATTTTTAAATGAATAAATCATTTTAATTTCCAATTATTTCATAATTATTTGTATATATTTATACCCTTTTTCGAAAACCCCAATTTCGCAAATCGGGCAGTTTTCGGGAAATATATTATTTTTGTTGGAGATAGTGCCCTCAGAGTCTGTTATTGGATCACAGGCACGCAATTGCAATGATTAAGGGAGGACCTATACCGGTAGGACAGTCTTACTCAAGATGATAGTATGCTATCTGGTTTATCTTTATCATCGTGTACTGCTTTAGGTGACCTTACAGGTCACTATTGCGCGTTGATAGAGCCCTTAGGATTCTTGCTTGACGGCCAGCAGTATGATGCCGATCATATATATGGAAGCTGGGGTCTATAAGCATATCCTTAAAAGGTCCCTAGTCGTCGGAGTTTCGAGATAGGGCATCGATACTCCAGAGTATACTAGTGTATACAGTCGAGACCCCGACGATGGGCGGTGGCTGGTCTCACAAGCCACTGGTGTCAGTTGGTTCACCTAAGATGTATACAGGTGCTCATTGGGTTATGAGTACACCGGACAGGACTCGCCGGGAACATGCTAGTTGGTCTTATACCTAACGTCAGATAGCAGTTCCCTGGTGACATGTGTACAGGTTAGTTCATCGACCTGAGATCGTCATTTGTCTCGTGTGAGTTCCCACAGTACTTTGATTACTACCCTACCACGGCTCAAATGAGTCGTGCAAACAGGTTTTAGTTGGGTACAGTCCCGAGCCACATGGAGGCAGTGAGCGGATCTGCAGGGGTTCGTCTCTCCCGGTATTGGGGGTGAGGTCGCGCTGTGTCTAGGAGAGCCATTACACAAAGCCCTCGGCCGAGGCAAGAGATTTACTGGTAGGCATTCCAGTAGTATCTCAGGGTGTTCTGGGCTAAACTCCATCACGACTTGTACCGCTTTTAGGGGTCTGACTTTTACCAACCCCCTAGGCCCGCTATGCGATACTCATAGACGAACGGACCGGACTGTACGGATATTGTCACTGACAGGCTCAGTAGGTGTCAGGATGAGTTCGCTCATCGACGTCCCTTTTGGTCAAAACCTGGTAGCCCGTTACGTATGGCTAATACCTCTGATGTGCTAGACGAGTCTTTAGAGTCCCCCACAGACCGTTTCTCAAGTTTCGGGCGAAACGCTGTAGAGGCCGTATGGAGATATGGCAGGGTTCGATCATATACGTGCGGTATTGCACGGATCATGATCGGACGAATAATACTAGTGGGATTTGGTTTAAGCCGGATCCTAGTATTGTACTGTGTAGACTTTGTCTCATTGCATTTGTATTCGGTCGGAATACAAATGCGGGTATGTATATACAGTCACAGGGTTTTCCTGTAATTTATTACGGGATCAGTTTTCTGAAGTTGCCAGTCTGTTTTCCATTTCGGCAATTTTCTTTTGTTTCATTTCTTTGGCTGAAAATTGGTGGAAGGGGTTATTTGCAATTGTGCAATTAACAATGGAGAAGACTTTTTGGCACATGATAGCTTCATGATGGTTCTACCACCATTTGACTTCATCATTGCTTGACTTTGCTTGATGGTGATGGGATATGATTAGGTTTTGGAGTGAGCTTTAATTGTGAAGATTATTCCTCATCATCACCTTTTCTCTCTCTTGCATTATTTTTGATACACTCCTTCTCTCATTCTCTCCCCTCTATGATTCATGGCCGGCCACAAGAGGGATGGGGGCTGTCCAAAATTTTGGTGAGGCATTTTAGTTCTCTTCATGCTCACAAAAATCCCTTTGTTCATCTCAAAAAGCATATATCTCATTCCTCCACCAAAAGGGCAACTTCTAGTAACCCCAAGAGACAAACCATCCTACACTTCATCTACAGTATTCTTGGACACGTCGACTCGCCAACTTCGTGCCCGAGTTGCCTCGGTCCAGAGGTGGGAGCCTGTAAAAGAACCCAGCAATGTGGTGCCCTTTCGACGAGGAGATGAAGACCGAAGACTCCGCAGGGAGATCGGGACGACGACGAGAAGACCGAAGGACACGGATCGCTCGGTATATCTCTCTACCCCTTCTCTTTTTAGCTAGCATTAGGTTAATGGCCCGATCCGGGTTTATAGTCCGCGGTGGCGCCGATTTATGTTTAAAGAAAAGTTTTTGTTTTCCGCATTTTGGCCTCGTTCAAACGGCCGGGGCACCGCCGTGGCCTAACATGGTATCAGAGCCATGCCATTCACCTAGTCTAGCTTTCTCTAACGTGTTTACAAGTTCGATCGAACGGATTTTCCGAAAACCGTGTTTCCATGTCGTACTTTCTGTCGAATTTTTCTGTGCTCTAAAAATTATTTGGTACATTGGAAAATTACGTGCAGGGTTTTTTATGAATTCTGTGAAAATTTGGTAAGCTGATGTTACTGTAGCGCGGCGGATCAGCAGCCAAAACCACGTTTTGGCCGCTGATCCGCCGTCGTTCTGTGGCCAAACTGCACCAATTTTTCACAGTGGGCTTCTGACATGGAAATAGGGTTTTTGGTATGTTCTGTTTGGGCCCAGATTTTCTTTGAGTGCTACAGTTGTGCTTGGGGCCCACTTCGGTAAATTTAGTCGATCGAAAATTTTAAACATGTTAGTTCACAGTATTTACATTATATCTGCGACGGTGAATGTCATTTGATCGGTAAATCATGTCTAACTGCTATAGCCCTTTTAGACGGATTTGCGAACGTGACTTTCACGTTGATGTTCTGTGTTGTGCTGTGATGCTGCGGATTGTCGTGGTGGATAGCCTGGATGCAATGGTAGTACAGTTTGGTTTATTATGTACATTTGATATTGCGGGGCGAGCGTCTGACATGTGGACTGCCGTCACTGCCTGTTTGTATATTATTCTTTTGGGGCACGACCGGACTGAGGTCGATGTACCCGTTGTATGTATATTTTACTTTTTGTACTAGGATTACCCCACGGAGGGGTGCACAGATAGCCGGGTTCTAGAGGGCAACGGGCCCGCATCTCATGGCGTTGAGACGGGGGGGCTTCACTCTAGAATTGGCGGGCTATTCGCCGTACTCGTAGGGGGTACAGGTTGACCCAAGGAGGGGTGCCCAAGTTACCGGATTCCGTGAAGTGCTGGGTGGTCCATTCACGTTGTTGAAGGGGGCTTCCTCGCTTCAGGTTTTGGCGGGTAACTTTCCGCGCCCGTAGGGGTCTAGGATTTCATTGCACAGGCTATCCACACGCTCAGGGGAATGTCGGGTTTCAGTAGCAGCTCTATGAAACCCGGGGATCCCAAATATCTGTATTGTTCTGTGATGCTTATTACATTTCTGTGATGTTGCATTTTATCACGCCTTGAGAGAATATTATATATTGATATATATACTAGTAGATGTTGTATATGTTTTGCACCCGCGCTAGTCCAGTCCCCGCTCTGTCGTTAGTTAAGTAACCTAACGGGTGATGACGGAACCCAGTGGCGAATGCGGATGACATATACGTACATCATTATTTTCGTTCTTTATTGGTGTGATCAATTGATGGGACTGCGTTGATTGGGATCAATGCAAGCTAAACAAACCTATTCTGATGTTGTTGGAACAATTTTTCAAAAAAAAAACTGCTATTGCAAGGACGTTCTCTTTTGTTTTGCGCAGTGATATTCGGTTATGAATATCCAGCACCTCAGTCGACGAGGCAAGGGCCGAGATCCCTTCACCGGGAGTGACCCCTTGGACAGAAGTTTGCGTCAGGGTAATAACTTCACTATAGCCGATTGCCTTTTGCTTTGCATCGTGGTATTCATTTGGAATATCCTGCACCTCATTCTACGGGGAAAGAGCCGAGATCCCTTCACCGGGAGTGACCTCTTTAGTAAAGGTTTTCGTCACTATATTTTTTATAAAAAGGTTATCCGGTTCCTTCAACGATATTAAGTTCATTACGCAAAAGGTTTTTTGCCAAAAACCTGCCGTAGCCCTCCGTCGTTTCAGATTAGTATTGCTTAGTATTCGTGCTACGTATGTCGTGCTCAGCCGAGGCGTAGTGTGCGGTAGCTCTGTAATGTTTTTATGTCTTATGGATATGTGATTGGTTAGGATAGTCGTACGGTCATTTTGGCTCAGTCAAGGAATCGTGCGGGTGGGTCTAATGCAATCAAGATAATGACGGGTTGAACTTGACTAGGATCCTTTGATATGTTGGCTCAGTCAAGGTCACTTGGGTCCTAGGGGCAAAAACACACGTCGGGAGTTTCTAAAGAAACTGAAACTTGCCAGGCATGCGCATACCTTCTGGAGTGTGATGACATGAGTGGATTCCGTCGCGTTATCATGCGATGATAGTTGGATCACAATTCCCACTGATGAGTTGGTATACTCCTCGGGTGATCCTGACTAATTCTTCTTTCAGGTTTGGAGGAGAATTTGACGGTACAGTGGGACGTTTCCTGATTAGATAAAGTGATAACCATTCGGATCTATGTTAGAGTGCACACTGAGTGTTTCTTTTCTCTCTCTCTTGGGCAGCGACCATGACCCTACCCTAAGACTATGACTCAGTGACCAAAATTAAGCGAACCTTCTTAAACACTGGCTTTTGGATTGTCAGAGTTGCAAACCTCATTGCCACTCCTACTTATACCCTTTTCTCCAAGACACCCCGTATTACTATGAACGTCCACTTCCATTGGATAAAACCATCGTATGGTTATATACGAACTCGAAGGAATTTATTCGAGGATGGTTTCTGGTTCTGGAGAAAACGAATAGGACTATTCAGCTGTCTTTTCCTTTACCTTCTCTCAGGTTGCGAGTGCCCCTTATATTAGGGAATAGTACACCTATTACGCAAATTGGATAGTCTTCTTCCAAACCATAGGCTGGTGCCGACCGATAGGGAATGAAGAAAACCAATTAGCCTAACGATGGTGTACAGAAGGTATTATATAAAGACAAATAAAAGGGATTAGAAGGAGGGCAAAGTAAATTGCGACTGCTATTCACGACCAAACCAAGTATTTCATTACCACTCCCACTTCACCTTTGTATTTCTACAGGACACTCCGTATCACTACGATGATCCATAGTTTATTGGATACTCCATCGTATGGTTATATACGAACTCGAAAGGAACTTGTTCTAGTTCGGGGATGGATTCTGGTTCAGGAGAAATAGGAATAAGGTTTATTCGGTTGTCTTTTATCTTCACCTTCTCTCGCATTGCGAGTGCTCCTAGGATTAGGACAGTACACCTATTACGCTTATTGGATAGTCTTCTTCCAAACCATAGGCTGGTGCCGAACGGTAGGGAAGGAAGAAAACCATTTAGCCTAAGAGGGTGTACAGAAGGTAACGACTAAAGAAATATAAAGGGGTTTGGAGAGATGGCAAAGAAATATACGGTTACAGTTGTGAATCTGGATAATGGAAGAGTCATTACTAGGAATACCCGGATACCCTTACGAAACATTTTAATGTTTCAGTTTCACTGTGTGTTGTTAATAGAAAACTGATTTCCCAATTAGCCCTTGCTCCAGGGTATGTATTTACCAGGTATGATTCTCACATCTGTATGGTTTGACAGATGGTGAGTGGGAGCAAGTTGTTGGGAATTATGTGATTATCCTCATTATATCGAAATTCGTTGTAATTGGTGATATTTGAGGAAATCACCTGGGTTGTTTGCCGGACGGCAAATATTTGGTTTTGAATATCCGTTGCTATGCACCAATTTCAAATTGATATATCTGTACGTCTATTTTTATAGAGTGAGATATAACTTTTTGAAAATTATGTCCATGACATTTACCTATATAAGTGGATGGTTAGGTAAGGAGAATTAAACAGCGGTGTAATTCTTCTTGACCATAAGTACAGTTTTCAACCTACGACACACAGGGATTGAGTTATTGGACTCAAGGGACTTATACAGAGTATTGTATGTTGTCCAGTGTCCATCAGGACAAAGAGGTTGGTACTCGTACTATATTCTGTTTACTTGTGACTTCTCTAGTTCTTAGACATGTGTTTCGTAGAAACACAAGGTCCAAGTTTTGAGAAGTTATAGGTATATGAATAAAGTAGAGAACCAGGTGTTGCAAGTATCAGGATTCTTCAAGGTAATCGAAGATGTAGATACTTGTGTATGGTATTCAATTGATAGTAATGATAAAAAGATATTGCTTCTCTTTCAGGTAACTTATAAATTGGAAGCACTCCTAAGTTAAGTATTGCTGATTGGCCTCTATCCATTTAGTTGACATGCACTGGAGACAGCTACATGATTTGAATCTAGTTCCAATTAAATCAGCGCCTCTGTATCTATATTGAATATAGAACATTTCATATCTTAACATTGTTAAAGTACGGGGAGTTGTCCGGCTTATGCTTAAAACCAGACTCTGGATAACTCAAGGCACGTTTCTATAATGGCTGTTTGTGGGTTGACCCGGGCTATGCAGAGGGTTGACTTTCTACCATCTGGAAGATTAATAGTGATATTGTTCTTGACTCGCCACAGTTTTAATAAAACTGGATTTTTTTTCAGAAAACAGTAGTGGGAGTATGGTAGAACTGGAAGTGATTCCAGAACCGCAAACGATTACTGAAAATTTGATAAGAACCTAAAGATTCAATTTGGTTTGACATTCCATTGGCCACTCCGCAGATACGGTGGGTAACCTTAGGCACCCGAGAGGTACTCCGGTAGCCTCAAGGACGGTGACATGGAGGTTCTTGTTTACCCAGACTTGCCATTGCTGTTGTTCCAGGCTGCGAGACCCGGCAGGAGGATGAGTATAGCGTCGTTCTAAACTACCTTTAGAAGTGTACGTGTATATGACTCTGCCAGAGGGTTGTCGTAGTCAGTAGGAGCAGCGGAAGCATTGGTGGACAAGTGGCTTATGTCTAACTATAGACTAAAGCAGTTGTAGCGGAGATAGATCATCTATTTCTGATGTCACAGTCATAGGTTTGACTTCATCAGAATAGGGATGGATCTGTTAAGAAGGTAGTAGGGTGTTATGTCCTGGTATTTGGATGACATACACAGAGTAGGAAGTGAAATTCCTATACTACGATCGATTATACTTTGGTTGTCATACAGTGGTTTCTCCACAAAAGACTTGGATATTATATAAGTCATTCTGGTTACTAGATCTATGGTTTTAGATCTAGATTTGGGTAGTTTCCCAATCTGGGTACTTAGACAGCATTCTAAAGGTGTTTTAGAATGGACGACTTCTGGCACGGTAGTATACCTGCAGGTGATGGAGTCACCCTCTCTAAAGGTGTCTTACAGACTAAAGGGGAGAGGGATGTGCATGATTGGCAGATCACTTGCTTTGGCAATTGAGTCAATCATGAGATGTCAAGTACCACACCAAATGTTATTTTTGCAGTAGATGCAATAAGTTGATAATAATCCAATCCTGGAAAACCAATCGAAAGAAGTTTTAGAACATAAGTGGATGTTCTAGGGATATGATAACGACAGCCTCATTCGGGAGACGGTTATCATTCCAGGCATCCAAGGTGACCTGGATGACAGAGTGGCTGTCAGAGTTATAGTTTTCCCTCTTACGAGGGGAAGTATTTTTGACAGGTGGTCCAGGCGGATACGAAGGGAGGCATGGCGCAGGATACTGATTAAGTTCAGTTGACGATACAGTCTAAGAAGTTTGGATTTGGAGTTCATTTATGAACTAGGTCCCATCAGACATCCAGACATATTCTAAGACAGGTATTGCTCATTTCGGGAGATGGGTTTCTCCGCGAACTTGAGATAAAGAGAGACATAGAAAGAAACATTAGGGCGGATCCACTCACTGAGGCTATTCCTCGAATGCAATAGTTTCGCAAACGAGCTTTGTGAGACTGACTAGTAGTGTAGTTGGGTGTTCGGTATCACACGGGCTGTGAGTATGCGACATCGCAAAAATTAGCCTTGAGTGCAAGTGGGAGATTGTTGGAGATAGTTCCCTCAGAGTCAATTATTGGATCACAGGCACGCGATTGCAATGATTAAGGGAGGACCAATACCGGTAGGACAGTCTTACTCAAGATGATAGTATGCTATCTGGTTTATCTTTATCATCGTGTACTGCTTTAGCTGGCCTTACAGGTCACTATTGCGCGTTGATAGAGCCCTTAGGATTCTTGCTTGACGGCCAGCAGTATGATGGCGATCATATATGTGGGAGATGGGGTCTATAAGCACATCCTTAAAAGGTCCCTAGTCGTGGGAGTTTCGAGACAGGGCATCGATACTTCAGAGTAGACTAGTGTATACAGTCGAGACCCTGACGAGGGGCGGTGGCTGGTCTCATAAGCCATTGGTGTCAGTTGGTTCGCCTAAGATGTATACAGGTGCTCATTGGGTTATGAGTACACCGGACAGGACTCGCCGGGAACATGCTAGTTGGTCTTATACCTAACGTCAGATAGCAGTTCCCTGGTGACATGTGTACAGGTTAGTTCATCGACCTGAGATCGTCATTTGTCTCGTGTGAGTTCCCATTGTACTTTGATTACTACCCTACCACGGCTCAAAGGAGTCGTGCAAACAGGTTTTAGTTGGGTACAGTCCCGAGCCACATGAAGGCAGTGAGAGGATCTGCACGGGTTCGTCTCTCCCGGTATTGGGGGTGAGGTCATGCTGTGTCAAGGAGATCCATTACACAAAGCCCTTGGCCGAGGCAGGAGATTTACTGGTAGGCATTCCAGTAGTATCTCAGGGTGTTCTGGGCTACACTCCGACACGACTTGTACCGCTTTTGGGGGTCTAACTTTTACCAACCCCTTAGGCCCGCCATACGATACTCATAGACGAACGGACCGGACTGTACGGATATTGTCACTGACAGGCTCAGTAGGGTGTCAGGATGAGTTCGCTCATCGACGTCCCTTTTGGTCAAAACCTGGTAGCCCGTTACGTATGGCCAATACCTCTGACGTGCTAGTGGTTAAATCCGCAGCCAAAGTATTGACGAGTCTTTAGAGTCCCCCACAGACCGTTTCTCAAGTTTCGGACGAAA
This sequence comes from Agapanthus africanus, assembly GCA_030015575.1. NCBI lineage: Eukaryota > Viridiplantae > Streptophyta > Magnoliopsida > Asparagales > Amaryllidaceae > Agapanthus > Agapanthus africanus. The sequence continues at coordinate 264,820,305 of JASDDO010000016.1, read as the reverse complement.
CGCTGTAGAGGTCGTATGGAGATATGGCAGGGTTCGATCATATACGTGCGGTATTGCACGGATCATGATCGGACGGATAATACTAGCGGGCTTTGGTTTAAGCCGGATCCTAGTATTGTACTGTGTAGACTTTGTCTCATTGCATTTGTATTCGGTCGGAATACAAATGCGGGTATGTATATACAGTACCGGGGTTTTCCTGTAATTTATTATGGGATCAGTTTTCTGAAGTTGCCAGTCTGCTTTTCGTTTCGGCCATTTTCCTTTGTTTCCTTTCTTTGGCTGAAAATTGGTGGAGGGGGTTATTTGCAATTGTGCAATTAACAATGGAGAACACTTTTTAGCACATGATAGCTTCATGATGGTTCTACCACCATTTGACTTCATCATTGCTTGACTTTGCTTGATGGTGATGGGATATGATTAGGTTTTAGAGTGAGCTTTAGTTGTGATGATTATTCCTCATCATCACCTTTTCTCTCTCTTGCATTATTTTTTGATACACTCCCTCTCTCATTTTCTCCCCTCTATGATTTTGGTGAGGCATTTTTGTTCTCTTCATGCTCACAAAAATCCCTTTGTTCATCTCAAAAAGCATATATCTCATTCCTCCACCAAAAGGGCAACTTCTAGTAACACCAAGAGACAAACCATCCTACACTTCATCTACAGTATTCTTGGACACGTCGACTCGCCAACTTCGTGCCCGAGTTGCCTCGGTCCAGAGGTGGGAGCCCGTAAAAGAACCCGGCAATGTGGTGCCCTTCCAACGAGGAGATGAAGACTGGAGACTCCGTGGGGAGATCAGGACGACGACGAGAAGACCGAAGGACACGGATCGCTCGGTATATCTCTCTACCCCTTCTCTTGTTAGCTAGCATTAGGTTAATGGCCCGATCCGGGTTTATAGTCCGCGGGGACGGCGGTTTCAGTTAAAGAAAAGTTTTTGTTTTCCGCATTTTGGCCTCGTTTAGACGGCCGGGGCGCCGCCGTAACCTAACAATTTTAATATTAAATTCCAAAAATAATATTTTATATTTTCTGAAATGTTACAATCCTCCCCCCTTAAATAAATTTGGTCCCCGAATTTAAATTTAAACCCCCTAATACTAAAACATTTCAATACTCAATTCAAATCAACGGGGCTCCGAAATCATGGAAGATGCAGAAATACCACAGCGCATCGCGTGCGCCTGAAAACGAATACGAAACTCAAAATCGCACTCCGTCAAGCGTCACGCGAATCATCTGATTTGCACGCATATCCTCAGAGATACAATGAAGATACAGATCTCAAAATCCACTACAGAAATCCAATATATACTAGTCAAATACTGTAATACGTGTTTAGTACGCATCTTTGGAAAACATTCAAGAACTGAATAAAACTCATGCAAAAATCTTTTCTAAATCTCCGCATGAATGCGTAACTCATGGCATAAGGGACGGACGCTCATAATAATATATGTACATATATGTTTTGCTAAATATACGTTCCGTCGTTTCAAAATATCCCAAAGGTTTTCCTTTTTGTAAACGTTTGTGTCGCTTACAGACACGTAAAAAATAGCGAGACTATAGCTCCTTTTTAAAACCTCTTGGTAATCTTTTAATGCATGCAAAGTACTCAGGTACTGTCCTCAGATCAGTCATGTTTGGCTACTACATAACACAGTGCCCATCATAAAAAACAAAGTGCTCAAAAGCAAAATCAGCCTCAAAAGGCGTGTCCAATAATCACGTGCGTCTGGTGTGCAAGGAAATTAAATCCAAATACAGGTGCTACGATATGCACAAAAGCCAAAACTTAGTGCAACGGGTGTGCACGAAAGCATCTGTCCAGTGTAACAGGTGTGCACGACAACAATATCAAGCGCATCTAGAGTGCATCCGGTGCAACTAACATGCACGAATGAAAATCCCAATTGAGTGCATCCGGTGTGCACAAAACCACATCTCATATCATGCGCCCAACATGAGCGAAAATCCAAATCAAGTGCATTCACCATGCATGAAAGAAATCTAAATCAAGTTCATCAAACATGCACGAATAGAAATCTAAATCAAGGGCATCCGACATGCACGAGTAAAAATCTCACTCAAATGCATCCGATGCGTACAAAATACAAAATCAAGCGCCTAATATGCGCAAAAATCCAACCAAAGCGCATCGGGTCCGTAAAAGCATATAGTGCAGTAGCATGCACAAAAACGAACAGAAAGTGCCAACGCGCACGAAAACACAAATCTGGTAACACAAATGCTCAAAGACATAAATCGGGTGCAACCAAGGTACGAAGTATAAATCCAGTGCGACAAATGCATAAATACCCGTCCGGTGCAAAAAATGCAAGAAATGCAAGAAATGCAAATCTAGTGCAACTAATGTACGAAATACGAATCTGGTGCAGCAAATGCACAAAAATATAAATCTTGTGCGACAATTTCAGGAAATGAAAATCTAGTGCCACAAATGCATGAAGTGCAAATCTGTGCATCCAGTGCACGAAATACGAATAAAGTGCATCCAGTGCACGAAATACGAATACAGTGCATCCAGTGCACGAAATACAAATACGGTGCATCCAGTACATGAAATACGAATCTATAACTCAAATGCGTATAAAAGTAACACCGAGTGTACCAGGGTGTATAAAATCGTAAACGCGTGCAACTGCGTACACAAAACACGTATCAAGGCACTGCAAGCACATGCAAGCTATACCGAGTGCAAAAATCAAATCAAGTGCGTACCACACGCACAAAATCAAATCAACCGTATGAAATCCACGAAATCATAAATACGTGCGGCCAAGGCACAAACCGAATCTCAAGTGCAATAGATACGCACAAATCGCAAATCAACACAATGGTGTGTAAAATATATATCAAGTGCAATAACTATGCACAAAAATGTAAATACCCAGTAGGTGCAGCCATGGTGCACGAAAACCAATATCATGAAACCCAATCATCAAAGCTCAAATCCAAGCGAGATAAGCATGATACTCGGATCACAAACGCAAATCGCAACAAATGACATTGAGGTACACCTCCTACAATGTCGAAGAAAATATCGGTGCGCCCAAAACTGGCAGAGCAAGAACATCCGCTTGCCTCCTGCTCACAGTATGGCGTCTTCTGTCCCTGGGTCTTCATATCCCTGTGGATTCACCAATCTCGTAATCCATCTTCTCGTCGGCGCGGTCCGGTGTGCTAACGAAAACGATTCCGCTCTGGCGCATCTCTGGTCATCTTTCGGCCAATTAGCATGACCACTCGTAAAGAAGCACGTCACTGGCGTCGGCCTCTGGTCCTCTGAATACACGCGACACAACCGATCCTGGATGCAAATCTCATTGCAGCAGTGTCCTGGAAGGAACCTGTTCAGGGTCTCTTCCGATCTTGCCTATGCCGAACTATACGGAGGCTGGTACACTTGCATAATCTTTTCTCGTTTTCTGGACATATGCGTTCTCAGCACAACATTTCCTCGGGAACTGGCCGTATCCCAACGCCTCTATATATACATCAGATCTCTTATCTCGACGGGGAGTAGAAAAAGCTAGTCAGCATCTCGCATGAACCTCTGGCTCCACTCGTCTGTACTATCGTCCACTTCGGTATCACGTCGTGCTTTCTGCGTGCTGCAATCGTTCTCGGCTACGGTCAATCCTGAGTCTCTCACACGGACTCGAATCATGAACTCAGTTTCTTCATCACTCTGTAGAAGATCTTTAACCGAACACGTCCTCGGGAACTCGTTCCAACCATCGGAGGAATACTCAATACTCGTACGTTCTCGAGCAACTCACAACGCATCTGGGTGAGGTCCTCTATCCGAAGCTGGTCAGCTTGCTGATCTCTCATCACATGATATCCTGACGACGTTAAACATTTCGATCGATTTGTCAAAGTCCCATAATTTCCGAAAGCTCAACACTTGAGCACAGTCTAAACATATCTGGTACATACAACAAAACCTCTAGACCAGCCGTAGAAAGGCAAACCCAAGCCTCACTAATGGCACCGCTAAACTGCCGCAAACCCTAAGGTTCAAAAGTGGTTCCATGGTCATCATATCGAGTTAGGGTTTTATTCTTCTAGAGGGCCCACAGAATTACTTGCATGTTCCTTCGAATACTTTAAACTTGGAAAAATGGGTTTTCTGACATTCGTTCGAAGTTTTTAACTTCGCCTTGGCAACATGCGAATACCCTTCGTCCGCACGCTAAACAATGCCTCAATCCTCCAGGAAAGACGATACGTCAACGGTCATCTCTGGATCGGTCTGCTCTAGATCTGAGTAAGACTCTCCATACTGGAAATCTTCAACTCGACTGGGCCTGCGTCGGCGCGTTAATCTGACGAATCACCTTCGTCTCTCAACTCGGGATAGACTAGCTATCATCTGTCGCATCTCTGCCTGGGTGCTCCAGCGATCTCATCACGTACGCTCTGGAACGGACGTCCTTATCAATCTCAGCAATAGCTGGGTCATCCGTCTGCACGGTAGACGACATCACAATCTTTGAGGTAGGCTGTACATCAACAGTCCTCTCACAACTGGTAGCTCTAACAATGGCCCGATCATCCGGTGTAAAATTAAACACTCGCCTCAACAAGAGGTCACAACACAAACAATACATCGAGACGTTCCCATCTCACCAGAAAATACAATAGTTTGTCCTCATCCAGACAAGCTCTCCCTGACCACAACACTCGCAGCAGCTCAATCTGCGCTCAAACATGGTGACATGACCCTCAATCGAGTATCGATGAAATAGATCAAGGGCATGGAAGGAAACGACAGATCCAGAATGGATACATGATCATAAGATGGAACCGCATCAAAGAGGGTATGATCATGGAAAAAAATATAATCAATGATCTCAAATGGATGTATGATCAAGAGAACAAGGAGAATCACAGATCTCAAAATATGTACATCCTAAGGTTTCCTAAGTGGAGTATCGTATCGTAAATATGCCGTGGAACATACGTACGGTACGTCACTCTACTCAAGCTACATACTTCATCAATCAGGGTCAACCTATGAAACGAAAATTCAGGTCCAATACCCCTCCCCCCCCGTTCAAGTCTAAGTTCCGTAAGGTCAAGCCTAGGTTCCGAAATACATACCTGCCCTAGACTCCGCATAGTCAAATCTAGACTCGAACCAAGGTTAAACCTAGCGCTCTGATACCAACTTTGTCACGATCCGAAATATTAGCTCGTGACCAGCACTTAAATCACGCAACGTCTAAAGGCGTAACATAATTCAAGTAAGCTGAAACCCAGAAATCTAAACCTTTTTAAGAAAATAAAGGAGGTGAAGTTTTGAAATAAAGGTATAATGAAATAAAGTTTTCTTAATGCATAGAAAAGGAATATAAAAATGCAAGTGGAATTTACTAGTTTGAAAACGTGTTTCGTCTTTTAAAAATTTGGGCAGCACCTCCTTTGTATATTTTGATCCAAAACCACAAATACATAACAAGAATAATGGCATCCCCAGACGGGAGCTAGCTCTTCGCCAAACGGCGGATCACAACCATGCAAGACAGTATATGTAAGTATACGACGCCGAACGGAGAAGTTCACCACAAAAAGATAAAGAAATAAGCAAGACATCAACCCCAAAAGCGGAAAAAAACCCATCGCTCAAATCTCGCACTACAAGTCTTGATAAGTCTCATTACTTATACAAATACTAGTTTTGGTTGATGCAGTTGACTAAATACAATATGAAATATAAATACAAGAGAAGGTACGATACAAATGTCCCACCTACCAAAGCAAAACACTCGAATGCAACTGTGTGCCAGCGAAGCTGCTACTGATCCGTGCGGTCAACCTGCATGAACTGTGGCACAACGGGGGTGAGTTGCTAACTCGTGAATAGAAAAACATCTACAAGTAGAAATAAAAAAAACAACGACACCTAGGTCAACTATATCATAAAGGTAATACTATGATATCTAGGGTGACCGGGTCATCATATGTGCCAACAATGTAATCAATACCTATATGTATGCGGATGTAATCCAAAAATATAACCAATGTCTGTATGCATGTGGATCTCGTCTAACCATATAATCAATGTATGTATGCATGTGAATCTCATCCAACCATATAATCAATGTATGTATACATGTGGATCTCGTCCACGTGTCAACCAATGACACCACAATATCATGCATGTAAATTTCATAAAAGCATATACATGAAAGTATGAGGATATAAATCAACGTGTGTGTCACGACCCAAAATATTAGCTCGTGACCGGCACTTAAATCACGCCAGGTCTAAAGGCGTAACGTAAGTCAAGTAAGTCGAACCCTGAAATCTAAACCTTTTTAAGAAAATAAAAGAGCTAAAATTTTTAAAATAAGGTATGATGAAATCAAAATTTTCTTAAATGCATAAAAAGGGAACATGAAAATGCAAGTAAATGATACTAGTTGAAAAACTTGTTTCGTCTTTTAAAAATTTGGGCAGCACCTCCTTTGTATATTTTGATCCAAAACCACAAATACATAATGAAATAAAAGGCATCCCTAAGCGGGAGCTAGCTCTTCGCCAAACGACGGATCCACAACCACGCAAGTAATAAAACAAGTATACGATGCCCAACGGCAAAGTGCACCACAAAAGATAAAGAAATATGCAAGACATCAAAACCACAAGTAGCGGAATACCCCTCGCTCTAAGTCTCACAACCACAAGTCTCACTAAGTCTCATTAATTATACAAATACTAGTTTTCATTGATGGAGTTGACTAGATACAATATGAAATGTAAATACAAGAGTGGGTACGATACAAATGTCCCACCTACCAAGCAAATCACCCAAATGTAGGTTTGTGCCAGCGATGCCGCTATGGATCCATACGGTCAACCTGCAAGAACTGTGGCACAACGGGGGTGAGTTGCCAACTCATGAATAGAAATATATCAACAGGTAGAAATCGAATAAACAACGACTCCTAGGTCAACTGTATCATAAAGGTAATACTATGATATCTAGGGTGACCATATTTGTATGTGTGCCGACAATGTAATCAACACCTATATGTATGCGGATATCATCCAATCATATGATCAATGTCTGTATGCATGCGGATCTCGTCCAACCATATAATCAATGCTTGTATTCATGCGGATCGCATCCACATGTCAACCAATGACACAACATCATCATGCATGCAAATATCATAAAAGTATATGCATGAAAATATGAGGATATAAATAAACGTGTGTCCCTCGCGACACATCAAAATCATGGAACGTGAGTGCCCAGCATCGACACTCGAAAACATCATGAAACCCGTGCCCAGCATCGGCATGTAAATCCTCATATCTCTCGGGCTCTGTCAGTCCGGATCAGCCCTCGGGCTCCGTCTGCAGGATCGGCCCACGGGCTCCGGCAGACGGGTCGGCCCAATATCCATCTCTCGACCCGGTCGGTATCCTCTGGATAACCCCCAGGCACAACCAAACACCGGTAGGTAGTAGTCCCTCTGCCAGGCTCATCATCATCCCCACGATCTTCTTGCCTCGGGGTACCGTACCGGGTCCACCATGAACCCGCAAACGGATCATCCAACTCCTAGAATCGGGTTTCACATATCACAGTCACAAAACCGAGAAAACGCATGGTGGACGCACTGAAATATCATATCAAGAGAAACCGGGTTTTTAAAACAATATATACTTTCTTTTAAAATGACCACGGTTCTCAAATCCAGAAATCTCATGAAAACAGCATATCTCAATGCGTATAATCGTAAAGCATGATGTATGCGACATATAACAAAATGTAAGCATATCCGTATATCATGCATCATGGAACAGTAATATGCACATGTCGAGGGAAAGCCGCCTTTCTAAAAGAATCCGGTTTTAAAATATATCTTGCGGTTCCCAAATTCTCCCAAGTCAAATGCAACATCGGCATATGTAACTATAGCAAGTAAACTATGCAAGGGGGTCATATAATGATGCAGCAATCCTACCGTGTAGTGACATGGCAATTATCGATAATGAAGTGTGTGAGCCGGCAAATCTGTGTAAGTGTAACATACGCATCATCGATAATGGTGTAAGTGTACTAGCACAGGTATATGCAATGCACTGAAAATAGCATGAATGCAGCATAAGGTAAATCATCAGCTAAAAGCTATAAGGTATACGTATCTATCATATGTCTGAGTCGGTGAATCTATCAATCGGCATCTAGCCTCACAACATCACGTACGATATAATACATCATACGGCATCCTCTAGTCAAGGGCATGGATCAATCATCAAGTCAAACTCATCACGTACGAAAAATCATCGGACGGCGGCATAAAACCAATAGGGATCCTATCAACCTTTACGACAATGAGGGTACGGAACTAACGTCTCGTACGGCTTATCATTCAAAATTCACATCTTTACATATATCTATATACATATGTCCTAAGTCGCATCCATAACAATCTCGTATCAGGGGAACGGCAATGGTATCAATCATCTTAATCGACTCGCATCCATATACCAACGTATCATCAAATCATTATATTACATCATCTTATCTTTTCATCGCATTTATCTCCCATATCAAGTCAATTTTACCATTGCATTCTACCTCAACTTTAAGCATACGTATCTAATCTAACATACACCCCCAAACCATACAATCAGTTTTCAAAGGGACGAATCGTAGTTTTGAAAATAGGGGCTACGGTGTGTACAAGAAAAAAATGTCATTTAAAAATCTATAACGCCCCTTAAGGTATTTGTTTAAAATATGCATACGATTCTTCATTTTAAAAATACGTATGGTTCGGATGACACATCTACGTCGGCTATCTAGTCCTATAGTATCCAATACGGTAATATTGTTGAACATCATCCTCGAATCTCGTCATCACATATCAATCATATCATATCGCTCCTAACTATCCTATACTTTCTAATTATCATTTAACTCTATCTATACTTTCCTATTATAGGTTCCCTTAACCATGTTCTATATATAAATCAGTTCCTATCAAAGTTTGCGGGGGTGCTATACGCCATCCACCTGACTTCCCCCGTAGATGTAAATCTACTCACCTTGATCTTCGCTTGCCGATGTCGATGTCGCCACGCGCTTTCTTGTAGTCTCGATGTCCTCGTGAGGGTACCTACATATAATTATGAATCGTATCACATTAAAATCCAATTCAAAACAAAAACGACACGCGAATCTCACATAGGTCAAAACCTATGGTCTACATCTCGCAATTCAACCAAATAACCCTCGATATGGACGTACAAACATCAAGTGATCGATATAAAACAAAATATCAAAACTTAAATTCATAAACATCACGAAACATAAGGCAGAAACCAAGAAAACATGCTCTAGATTTTAGTTCAGGTCAAAACTAAGTGCACAAACAATACTGGGGTGATGTATAGGGTGTAAATGACCTACAGAAACAACCTAGGCACCTAATTCAATAAACTGGCCGGCCCATACCCCATAAAATCCGGCCATCTCAGTTCTGCAAGGGAATTGGGGTCTCGTTTTGGCAGGGTGGTCTCAAGTGGGTCCATCTAGTCTATTAGAGTGTTTGCTTTTCTAGTAATGTCCCCGGATCACTCCAGATTTTCCTGCACCCACTATATATTCACAAAACCGACACGAAAGTTTCAAAATTCCATATTTTTGGTCATGCTACAGGTGTGGTCAAGGTTTTACACATTAAGGGGGTTTGTAGTCATCAATAAGGTTTATTAGCACAACCACAACTCAACATTCCCTCAAATCTCATCTAGGAATTTTCTAAGTTCATAAAACCACACAATATCGATTCTAAACAAGTATGGATGATTAAGAAATTGAAATACTAATCTAATGGAATTTCTTGAGTTGCCCCAAGTGTCCAAAATCAAATCTTGTTTGGTCCAAAGTGTTTGCCATGAGCTTGTGCACATTTTTAATGAAATGGAGATGGGGTTTTGGGTTGTTTTAGATGATTTTATGAGGGTTTAAGAGGAGGGAGGTTGAAGTGTGCTACCATGAGAGTGAAGGAGGAAGAAATGATAAGGATGATGAAGTGAAGAGAGAATGGCCAAGTCAAAGTTAACCCATCATCTCTCTCTCTCATGTCCATCCCTCTTTAAAATATTCTTTCTTTTGTTTTGTTTTCTTCTCTTCTCTTTTATCTTAAATTCAAAATAACACCACCCAAAACAAATATCTTGTAGGAAAATGTAACAAGTGTGAAAATGACTTGGTGCCTGTAATGTGCACAAAACTAGCTTAATGCACGATTAACGAGATTTAATCGCGATTATCATTAAAAGTGAATATCATTAATCATAAAAACTTATAATTTGCTAAAATCACATAGAAACCCCTCATTTCAGTAATTTCTATAATTTTCCAAATTTTTCCCAATTTATCGGTATTTAATTATACCGTCTCATTAAAATATTCAATATATTTATTATTTAATTATAAAAATTCCCAAAAATAATATTTTATTTTTTCTGAAATTTTACAATCTTCCCCCCTTAAAGAAATTCGGTCCCCGAATTTAAATTTAAACCCCTCAATTACTAAAACATTTCTGTAAAAAGATCATATCGTCGGGGCTCCGAAATCATGAATACATAAAACGCATCGTAGCGCAATGCATGCGCATGAAAAATGAGCATATAACTCAAAATCAAAACTACGTCAAGCACCCCGCAATCATCGGAGCTACGGTGATGACACAAATGTCTAAATCCAATACAAAAACCAACATGATATACATCAAAACTATACATGTAAACATCGTCAAAACGTCTCAAAGAAATGCATGCCAAACCATTCATGTTGCTGTGCGATGTGCGTATCACGACACGGTGGGGGACGTCTATTTGTAAGAAAATAATTCTATATACATATATATGTCTTTCGTTCAACATACGTCTCGCCGTTTTGAAATATCCCAAAAGGTTTTCCTTTTATAAATGTTCGTGTCGCTCGCGGGCACGTAGGAAATAGCGAGACTATAGCTCCTTTTTGAAAACCTCTTGTTAAACTTTTAGTGCATGCAAAATACTCAGGTACTGTACTCAGATCAGTCCTGTTCGGTTACTACATAATATAGTACCCATCATGAAAACAAGGTGCTCAAAAGGCAAAGTCGGCCTCAAAAGGTGTATCCCACAATCACGTGCGTCTGGTGCGCACGGAATCAAATCTAATTCAAGTGCTACAAATGTGCACAAAACCGAAACTATGTGCAACGGGTGTGCACGAAAGCATCTGTCCAGTGCAACGGGTGTGCACGACAACAATATCAGGTGCATCTGATATGCACGAACAATCTTTATTTAGTGCATCTAGTGTGCACCAAAATCGCATCAAGCGCCCAAGTATGCGCAAGAATCCAAATCAAGTGCATAAGGTGCACGAAAACAAATATCCAATATCAAAATTGAAACCGACGGTATACAACACATTTCAATCCGATCCCAAATCAAGTATACCGTGGTATATAATCTCACAACCATGTGCATCAGCGTGCACAAACTCTAATCAAAATACTAAAAGTGCATGAAAACTATGTCGAAAGCATAAGTCAATCACATGCATACCATAGGCATGAAATCAAAATCAATATCTCAAGTGACATCAAATCGAAGTCAAGTGCAACTGTGGTGCACAAAATCTCAATCCAGTGCAACTATCATGCACGAATACCAAATCCAGTGCATCCTTTGCACGAAATACCAAATACAGTGCATTCAGTGCACGAAATACAAATCGAGTGCAACAAATGCACGGAAATGCATCAATAACTCAAATGCGTATAAAAAGCGACACCGAGTGTGCCACGGTGCATAAAATCATAAACGTGTGTAGCCAAGGCACAAACCGATATCAAGTGTAATAAATACGCACAAATTGCAAACCGAAGTAGCGGTGTATAAATATAAATCGAGTGCAATAACTGTGCACAAAATGCAAATACCCAGCAGGTGCAGCCATGGTGCACGAAAACCATATCACGAAACTCAATCATCAAACTCAAATCCAAGAGATATAAGAATGATACTCAGATCACAAACGCAAATCGCAATAAATGACATTGAGGTACACCTTCTACAATGTCGGAAAAAAAAGTGTCGGTGCGCCCAAAACTGGCAGAGCAAGAACATCCGCTTGCCTCCTGCTCACGGTCTGGCGTCTTCTGTCGCTGGGTCCTCATTTTCTCTGTGGATTACCAATCGCAATCCATCGGCTCGTCGGCCCGGTCCGGTGTGCTAACGGAAATGATTCCGCTCTGGCACTCCTCTGATCATCTCTCGTCCAATTTTCACGACCACTCGTAAAGCAGCATATCTCTGGCGTCGGCCTCTGGCTCTCTGAATAAACGTCTCACATCTAGTCCTTGGTGCAAATCTGATTGCAGCAGTGTCCTGGAAGGAACCTGCTCAGTGTCTCTTCCAATTTCTCTTATGCCGAACTATACGGAGGCTGGTACTCTTGCATAATCTTTTCTCGTCTCCTGGACATCTGCATTCTCAGCGCAGCAATTCCTCGGGAACTGGTCGTATCTCGCGCCTCTGTATACATATCAGATCTCCAACCTCAACGGGGAGTAACAACAGCTCATCAGTATCTCGCACGAACCTATAGTTCCACTCGTCTGTATCATCGTCCACTTCGACGTTACGTCATGCTATCTGCGTACTGCAATTGTCCTCGGCAACAGTCAATCCGAAGTCTCTCACACAGACTCGAAATCACGAACTCGGTATCTTCATCACTCTGTAGAAGATATCTAGCCAAACACGTCCTCGGGAACTCGTCCCAACCATCGGAGGAATACTCCATACTCGTCTGCTCTCGATCAACTCACAACGCATGTGGGTGAGGTCCTCTATCTGAAGCTGGTCAGCCTACTGGTCTCCTATCACAGGATATCCGGACAACGTTAAACTTTTCGATCGATTCATCAAAGTCCCGTAATTTTCCAAAAGCTCAACACCTGAGCACAGTCTAATAATATCTGGTACATACCACAGTACCACTAGACCAGCCGTAGAAGGGCAAACCCAAGCCTCACCGATGGCACCGCTAAACTGCCACAAACCCTAAGGTTCAAAAGCGGTTCCATGGTCATCATGTCGAGTTAGGGTTTCATTCTTCTATAGGGTCCACAGAATTACTTGCATGTTCCTCCGAATACTTAGACTTGGAAAAATGGGTTTTTGACATTCGTTCGAACCTTTTAACTTCGCTTAGACGGCATATGAATACCCTTCGTCTCTCAGCTCAAAGTAGACTAGTTATCCTTTGTCGTATCTCTGCCTGAAAGCTCCAGCGATCTCAGCTTGTAAAGTCTTGAGGCGACATCCTATCAATCTCAGAAACAGATGGGTCATCTGTCTGCATGGTAGACGACATCACGATCTCGGAGGTATGTTGTACATCAACAGTCCTCTCACAACTGGCGGCTCTAACAATGGCCCGATCATCCGGCGTAAAACCAAACACTCGCCTCATCCGAGAGATCACAACACATAAACTAACTCGATACGTTCCTATGTCACCAGAAAATACAATGGTCATCCCTCGTACCAGACGAGCTCGCCCTGACCGCAACACTAGCAGCAGCTCATTCTGCGCCCAAACCATGGTGACTGGAACCTCAAGCGTGTATCGATAAAAACATATCAAGGGCATGAAAGAAAAGGAAAATTACAGAATAGATACATGATCCTAAGAAGAAACAGCATCAATGAGAGTATGATCATGGAAACGAACAGAATCAAGGATCTCAAATGGATGTATAATCATGGTACGAAGAGAATCACAGATCTCAAAATATGTACATCCTAAGGTTTTTTAAGTGGAGTATTGTATCATAAATATGTCGCGGAACATACGTATGGTACGTTACTCTACCCAAGCTACCTACTCCATCAATCAGGATCAGCCTATGAAACGAAAGTTCGGGTCTAATACCCCCCCGTTCAAGTCTAAGTTCCGTAAGGTCAAGACTAGGTTCTGAAATACATACCCGCCCTAGACTCCGCATAGTCAAACATAGACTCGATCCAAGGTTAAACCTGGCTCTGAAACCAACTTTGTCACGACCCGAAATATTAGCTCATGACCGACACTTAAATCACGCCACGTCTAAAGGCGTAACGTAAGTCAAGTAAGCCGAACCCAGAAATTTAAACCTTTTTAAGAAAATAAAAGAGGTGAAGTTTTGAAAATAAGGTATGATGAAATCAAAGTTTTCTTAAATGCATAAAAAGGGAACATGAAAATGCAAGTAAATGATACTAGTTGAAAAACATGTTTCGTCTTTTAAAAATTTGGGCAGCACCTCCTTTGTATATTTTGATCCAAAACCACAAATGCATAATGAAATAAAAGGCATCCCCAAGCAGGAGCTAGCTCTTCACTAAACGGCGGATCCACAACCACGCAAGTAATAAAACAAGTATACGACGCCCAACGGCGAAGTTCACCACAAAAGATAAAGAAATATGCAAGGCGTCAAAACCACAAGTAGCGGAATACACCTCGCTTTAAGTCTTGTAACCACAAGTCTCACTAAGTCTCATTACTTATACAAATACTAGTTTTGATTGATTGAATTGACTAGATACAATATGAAATGTAAATACAAGTGTGGGTACGATACAAATGTCCCACCTACCAAGCAAATCACCCAAATGTAGCTATGTGCCAGCGATGCCGCTACGGATCCATGCAGTCAATCTGCAAGAACTGTGGCACAACGGGGGTGAGTTGCCAACTCGTGAATAGAAAATTTATCAACAGGTAAGAAATCGAATAAACAACGACTCCTAGGTCAACTGTATCATAAAGGTAATACTATGATATCTAGGGTGACCATATTTGTATGTGTGCCGACAATGTAATCAACACCTATATGTATGCGGATATCATCCAATCATATTATCAATGTCTGTATGCATGTGAATCTCGTCCAACCATATAACGAATGCCTGTATGCATGCGGATCTCGTCCACGTGTCAACCAATGACACAACATTATCATGCATGCAAATATCATAAAAGTATATGCATGAAAATATGAGGATATAAATAAACGTGTGTCCCTCGCAACACATCAAAACCATGGAACCTGAGTGCCCAGCATCGACACTCGAAAACATTATGAAACCCGTGCCCAGTATCGGCACGTAAATCCTCATATCTCTTAGGCTCTGTCAGTCTGGATCAGCCCTTGGGCTCCGTCTGCAGGATCGGCCCGCGGGCTCCGGCAGACAGGTCGGCCTAATATCCATCACTCGACCCGGTCGGTATCCTCCAGATAACCGCCAGGCCCAACCAATCACCGGTAGGTAGTAGTCCCTCTGCCGGGCTCAACGTCATCCGCATGATCTTCTCACCCCGGGGTATCGTACCAGGTCCACCATGAACCCGCAAATGGATTATCCAACTCCTCGAATCGGATTTCATATATCACACGTCTTAGAACCGAGAAAACGCATGGTGGACGCACTGAAATATCATATCAAGAGAAACCGGGTTTTTAAAAAAATATATACTTCTTTTAAAATGACCACGGTTCTCAAATCCAGAAATCTCATGAAAACATCATATCTCAATGCGTATAATCGTTAAACATGATGTATGCGACATTTAACAAAATGTAAGCATATCCGTATATCATGCAGCATGGAACAGTAATATGCACATATCGAGGGAAAGCCGCCTTTTTAAAAGAATCCCGTTTTAAAATATATCTTGCGGTTCCTAAATTCTCCGAAGTCAAATGAAACATCGCATAAGGTGCATATGTAACTATAGCAAGTAAACTATGCAAAAGGGTCATATCATGATGCAGCAATCCTACTGTATAATGACATGGCAATTATCGATGATGAAGTGTGTGAGCCGGCAAATCTGTCTAAGTGTAACATATGCATCATCGATAATGGTGTAAGTGTACTATCACAGGTATATACAATGCACTGAAAATAGCATGAATGCAGCATAAGGTAAATCATCAGCTAAAAGCTATAAGGTATACGTATCTATCATTTGTCTGAGTCGGTGAATCTATCAAATGGCATCTAGCCTCACAACATCACGTACGGTATAATCCATCGTACGACATCCTCTAGTCAAGGGCATGGATCAATCATCAAGTCAAACTCATCACGTACGGAAAATCATCGTACGGCAACATAAAACCAATAGGGATCCTATCAACCTTTACGACACTGAGGGTACGGAACTAACGTATCATACGGCTTATCATTCATGATTCACATCTTTACATATATCTATATACCTATGTCCCAAGTCACATTCATAACAATCTCGTATCAAGGGACTGGCAAAAGTATCAATCATCTTAATCGACTCGCATCCCTATACCAACGTATCATCAAATCATCATATTACATCATCTTACCTTTCATCGCTTTTATCTACCATATCAAGTCAATTTTACCAATGCATTCTACCTCTACTTTAAGCATACGTATCTATCTAACATACACACCCGAAACATACAATCAGTTTTCAAAGGGACGAATTGTAGTTTTGAAAGTAGGGGCTACGGTGTGTACATGAAAAAGATATCATTTAAAAATCTATAACGCCCCTTAAGGTATTTGTTTAAAATATGCATACGATTCTTCATTTTAAAAATAGGTATGGTTCGAATGACACACCTACGTCGGCTATCTAGTCCTATAGTATCCAATACGGCAATATTGTCGAACATCATCCTCGAATCTCGTCATCACATATCAGTCATATCATATAGCTTCTAACTATCCTATAGTTTCTAATTATAATTTAACTCTATCTATAGTTTCCTATTATAAGTTCCCTTAACCATGTTATTTATATATAAATCGGTTTCCATCAAAGTTTGCGGGGGTGCTATACGCCATCCACCCGACTTCCCCCGTAGATGTAAATCTACTCACCTTGATCTTCGCTTGCCGATGTCGATATCGCCACGTGCTTGCTTGTTGTCTCGAAGTCCTCGTGAGGGTACCTACATATAATAACGTATAGTATCGCATTAAAATCCAATTCAAAACCAAAACGACACGCGAATCTCACATAGGTTAAAACCTATGGTCTACATCTCGCAATTCAACCAAATAACCCTCGATATAGACGTACAAACATCAAGTGATCGATATCAAACAAAATATAAAAACTTAAATTCATAAACATCATGAAACATAAGGCAGAAACCAAGAAAACATGCTCCAGATTTTAGTTCAGGTCAAAACTAAGTGCACAAACAATACTGGGATAATGTATAGGGTGTAAATGACCTACAGAAACAACCTGGGCACCTAATTCTAAAAATTGGCTGGCCCATACCCCCTAAAATCCGGGCAACTCGGTTCTGCAGGGGAATTGGGGTCTCTTTTTGGCAGGGTGGTCTCGTGGTGGTCCATCTAGGCTATTAGAGTTGTTTGATTTTCTATTAATGGCCCCGGATCACTCCAGATTTCCCTGCACCCACTATATATTCACAAAACCGACATGAAAGTTTCCAAATTCCGTATTTTGGGTTAAGCTACAAGTGTGGTCCAGGTTTTACACTTTAAGGGGGGTTGTAGTTGTTGTGCCACGGCAGCGCCCCGGCCGTCTACTCGAGGCCAAAATGCGGAATCAAAAATTTTCTTAACTTTAAACCGGCGCTACCGCGGACAATAAACCCGGATCGTAACCATTAACCTAATCCTAGCTATCAAGAGAATGGGGGGAGAGATATACCAAGCGATCCGTGTCCTTCGGTCTTTGTCTCCACTCCGATCTCCTCACGGAATCTCTGGTTGTCGCCTCCTCGTCGAAACGGGCACCACATCGCCGGGTTCTTTTACGGGCTCCCACCTCTAGACCGAGGCAACTCGGGCGCGAAGTTGGCTAGCCGACGGGTCCAAGGTTTGCTGTAGACTAGTGTAGAAAACCTTTGTCTCAATGGGGTGAAGTTGCCTTTTGATGGAGAAGAGAATGAAAGAACATTGGAGAGAGGTTGAGAATTTAGCAAGCATGCAAATGAGATATGAATAATTCCCTCATGAAAAATTAACTCTCTCATCTCCCCAGTAATATGTGGCCGGCCCCCTATATGGAAAAATGAGGAGAGGAAAACTAAAGCAAGAAGGGAGGTGAGTGTAGTAGAAGCCAAAGGGTGACCACATCCAAAAGCAAGCCTCACATCAACTTCTAATCCATTCTAATCTCAATTAATGCAAGCAAGTGATGCAAAAAGAATCTCATCATGCAAGAACCATCATGATGCCACCATTTCACAAAGAAACCCTCAACAAAAGATAATTTGCACAACTGCAAATTAGTCCCTCCATCAGAAAAGTCCGTCCGGGAAGGAACAAAGGAAAACTGGCCGGAACGGAATGCAAACTGGTAACTTAAGAAAACTGATCCCGTAATAAATTACAGAAAAACCCCGCGACTGTATATACATACCCGCATTTGTATTCCCACTGAATACAAATGCAAAGAGACAAAATCTACACTGTACAATACTAGGATCCGGCTTAAACCAAAACCCGCTAGTATTATCCGTCCGATCACGATCCGTGCAATAGCACACGTATCTGATCGAACCCTGCCATATCTCCATACGGCCTCTACAGCGTTTCGCCCGAAACTTGAGTAACTGTGTGTGGTGGACTCTAAAGACTCGTCAATACTATGGCTGTGGATTTAACCACTAGCACGTCAGAGGTATTAGCCATACGTGACGGGCTACCAGCTATTGACCAAAAGGGACGTTGATGAGCGAACTCATCCCGACACCCTACTGAGCCCGTCAGTGACAATATCCGTACAGTCCGGTCTGTCCGTCTATGAGCATCGCATGGCGGGCCTAGGGGGTTGGTAAAAGTCAGACCCCCAAAAGCGGTACAAGTCGTGTCGGAGTGAAGCCCAGAACACCCTGAGATACTACTGGAATACCTACCAGTAAATCTCCTGCCTCGGCCGAGGGCTTTGTGTAATGGCTCTCCTAGACACAGCGCGACCTCACCCCCAATACCGGGAGAGACGAACCCCTGCAGATCCGCTCACTGCCTCCATGTGGCTCGGGACTGTACCCAACTAAAACCTGTTTGCACGACTTCTTTGAGCCGTGGTAGGGTAGTAATAAAAGCACAGTGGGAACTCACACGAGACAAATGACGATCTCAGGTCGATGAACTAACCTGTACACATGTCACTAGGGAACTACTATCTGACGTCTGGTATAATCCCAACTAGCATGCTCCCGGCGAGTCCTGTCCGGTGTACTCATAACCCAATGAGCACCTGTATACATCTTAGGTGAATCAACTGACACCAGTGGCTTATGAGACCGGCCACCGCCCCTCGTCGGGGTCTCGACTGTATGCACTAGTCTACTATGGAGTATCGATGCCCTGTCTCGAAACTCCCACGACTAGGGACCTTTTAAGGATGTGCTTATAGACCCCAGCTCCCACGTATATGATCGCCCTCATACTGCTGGCAGTCAAGCAAGAATCCTAGGGGCTCTATCAACGTGTAATAGCGACTCGTAAGGTCACTTAAAGCAGTACACGATGATTAAGATAAACCAGATTGCATACTATCATCTTGAGCAAGACTTTCCTACCGGTATAGGTCCTCCCTCAATCATTGCAATCACGTGCCTGTGATCCAATAATTGACTCTGAGGTCACTATCTCCAACAATCTCCCACTTGCACTCAAGGCTAATTATTGCGATGTCGTATACTCACAGCCCGTGTGATACCGAACACCCAACTCCTCTACTAGTCAGTCTCACAAAGCTTGTTTGCGAAACTATCGCATTCGAGGAATAGCCTCAGTGAGTGGATCTGCTCTGATGTTTCTTTCTATGTCTCTCTTTATCTCAAGTTCGCGGAGAAAACCATCTCCCGAAATGAGAAATACCTGTCTTAGAATGTGTCTGGATATCTGATGGGACCTAGCTCATAAGTGAACTCCAAACCTAAACTTCTTAGAATGTATCGACAACTGAACTTAATCAGTATCTTGCGCCATGCCTTCCCTCAGTATCCACCTGGACCATCTGTCCAAAATACTGCCCCTCGTCAGGGGGAAAAAACTATAGCTCTGACAGTCACTATGTCTTCCAGGTCACCTTGGAAGCCTGGAATGATAACTGTCTACTTAAGGAGGCTGCCGTTATCATATCTCTAGAACATTCACTTATGTTCTAAAACTGCTTCAGAATTTTTCTCCAGGATTGGATTAATATCAACTCATTGCACTTACTGCAAAAACAACATCTGGTGTGGTACTTGACATCTCATGATTGACTCAATTGCCTAAGCAAGTGATCTGCCAATCATGCACATCCCTCTCCCCTTTAGTCTGTAAGACACCTTTAGAGAGGGTGACTCCATAACCTGCAGGTATACTACCGTGCCAGGAGTCGTCCATTCTAAATACTCATAGAATGCTGTCAAAGTACCCAGATTGGGAAACCACCCAAATCTAGATCTAAAACCATAGATCTAGTGATCAGAATGTCTGATATAATATCTAAGTCCCATGTGGAGAAACCACTGTGTGACAACCAAAGTATAACCGATCGTAGTATAGGAATATCACTTTCTACTCCGTGTATGTCATCAAATACCAGGACATCACACCCTACTACCTTCTTAACAGATCCATCCCCTATTCTGATGAAGTCAAACCTATGACTGTCACCTCAGAAATAGATGATCTATCTCCGCTATATCTTCTTTAGTTTATAAATAGACATAAGCTACTTGTCCACTATGCTTCCGCTTCTCCCACTGACTACGACAACCCTCTGACAGAGTCATTGATTGATACGAAAAAGTCTTTGAAGTTAACCGCAATCAGAACGGTGTCGCGCTTAGCTAGACCGAGATGAGTACGGGTCGTCCTCAGGAAAACGTTGAATCTTTTACTTACTTTAGATGTGTTGAGAAAGAGAGGAGGAAATAAGAATTTTGTGAAAAGTTTCTAGATCTACGTTAAGCAAGAATGCAAAAATATAGATCTAGATTATTTTAGAGATGTAGATAATATAATAGAGGGGCTTGTAGGGTTCGTTAGGATTTAGTAGTCATGGACGACTAATTAAAAGTTACCCTTTTTATCCATTAATAGATTTATAACTAGAACGACGGTGATGCGTGTAGATTAGGCTTTCTAGAGGGAAAAGGAATCCCACTCTTAACCCTTATCTCGACACGGAACTCCGTTCATATCTAGCCTTTACCAAAACAATCATTAATCTAATCTCTAATCGCGGTCGGAACTAACAAAGAATTATTAGCGCGCCCGATTAGGATGTTAATGATTCTTTTGATAAAGTTCATAAACTTTATTGGACTTAAAAAGGGTTTAGAGATGTTCATCGTCCATTAGCCTACCCTAATCCTACGAACCATACAAGCGGAGAATTACTCGCGCATGTTGGGAGAAGAAGATGAAAAGACAGAGAGGGAAAACATAATGTAAAATGCAAAAGAATAAAATAAAACAACTACCTTTATTAATCAACTTGAACAATCTACACTTTATTCCTTAGAAAATGATTACAAAACTAGTTGCTTCTCGATCTTTCCTAAGGAGGTAGACGAACAGTTGATGATCAGCCTGGATGCGTGAGCGTCGGGAGCTTCGTGATCTCTTCGGCTTGATAGCTTTTCCAAGAGGCTCTCGGTGCCTTTTTATAGTGCAAACCCAGAATCTTATTGTTGAGAAGTTGGTAAAATTCAGCAGTTGTCAATCTCCCAAAATATTGCCTTCCAACTCATCATTATTGCGGCGGATCCGCGGCCCCTGGGTGTGTTTGGCCACGGATCCGCGCTCAAGGGATGTGATCAATTGATTATTTTTCTTGGGCTTTCATCTGGTGACATGTGGCAATCCTAGGCATCTTCATATTTTAGAAATCTTCTCTCGGTTGCTTCCAGACTTGGTCTCCAAGTTTGCTTCTTAATTTGGCAAGTTTTCTTCAACAAATTGATTTTTTTGTTAAATCCTTCATAACAACTTGGAAATATTCTGCACAACAACTCAAATAAGATTTTAGTAGACTTTGTTCTACTAGGATTAGATCAATAATATTATTTGCATACATTTTTCTACCAAATGATAATTAACATATATTAACACATGGAAAATAATGTTTTTACACATAAACCCTCATATGTATAATATATTATAATATAGTCCTTTTTTAATATAAAAATGGTAGGAAAAATGTAATACAAATGTGCAGTTTTATCAACTGAACAAATACCCCCAAACCTATCTTTGATCGTCCCGAGCAAACTAGTTTATTCAAGAGGAGAAAAAAAAAGAGAAAACTAAGCACACTTTCGTAGGCAGACACGATTGCACTGAGCACGTGCAACAAGCCGTTAAACCTCTAGGAGTCCCTAGTAGGAGGAGTGTTGTCTCCTGAGGGTTTTCAGCGGATTACACCCATAAAATCCTATAACAAAAGAAAGATGGTGAAATTTACATATAAAGATAAGAACCATAAAATAAATACTTTGAAAAGAAGAGTTTCCAACTATACTAGCTTTTCAGTTGTCATGAGCCCTATCTTAATAGTCATGAAAAAATGTTAGAAATCACATCATCCCTCAATAAAACATCGTCATTATTCTTCATTCCTACCTTTCATCCAAACATTGATCATATAACCCCACGTGTGTGTAAAGAACATCCCTACACTCGGAGAATTCAAATCAAGCTATCATACTCTTGTCCATCTACCTTAGTACTTTTTAATTTGATGAATATTAAGATTCGCTCATACCTTTTCATGCGACCGTTAATACTTCTTGAGGTACTAACCGACCGATTACTCATGTGCTTGCTGATTAGGTGATAATATTTTCCTCGTCTTGCACCACCTGAGGCTTAGCAGTGACTCCCAGACCAGTTGGCCTTAGGGCACTAGGTGAAGAGGCACCCACGCTATATTTTTTTTATTGCTGCCTTGGCGATAACAAAACCAGTGTTCATTTTTTTTTCTTTTCACCATTTTTATATTTTCTTCATCATTTTTTTTATTTCCTTCATACTTTGGCTTTTAGACAAGAGCATTTCAAGGTATCCTCTACTATCCTGAGTTTCAAGACGTGTGTAAGTGCATATAGTAGGGTATCAACGTTCAAATGTTTGGCTTTCAGAATAGGAACTATTTTTCAGACTTATTTTTATCCTCAGATTAGTGACTTCCTTCATCTTACTAACTCTTGGGACAACAGCTCATAACTACTTATTACTAGTTCGTTTAAGAAAACTTCTAATTTTCTTGGTTTTCTTAAACTATTCCTATCTTTTGGATGTAATTTTTCACTTTCTACTCTTTTGTTATAAATTTTTTATTTTTTTTTTTAATTTTTGAAAATGTTGTGCTTATGCAAAATATGATGCAAATTGATGTGTAAATAAGCACAAACCTCCCCCAAATCTGTTTACAGCAGTGTCCTCACTGATGTCATCCGTTAAGCTCAAAAAAACCTGTAGACTTGGGAGGAAATTATTAATGGGCAAGAATATATGAAAGTGAAAATCCTCCCCCAAACTTATTTTAGGCTCACAATTTTGTAAAAATCATTTTCTTTCAAGAGCCAAAATATACCACCCCTCCCCCAAACTTGAGTTAAACAATTTTAATCTTTTAAAATCACATGAGGGGGTCAAGGTTATTGGTCAATGCCAAGCTTTGCAAAGACCGAAGGTCAACACCAACCATTCAAAAATTTTATCGATGAAACACCAAGGTTGGTGGAAGAACATGTCACCTTTTGACGTGAAGAAGTGGGGAGGTGACAAGAGGTGTATTGGAAAATGATTGCGTCTCAATTTGGAGAGACGACACAATGATAGTAATGATGGATTACTCGCATTATCATGATTGTCCAAAAGAGGGGGTGGAGGTCCAATTTCTTCATCTTGGAGTTGATTCATCTCAACACCCGTGTCTTATAAAAATGCGAGTTCATCAGCGAAAATTTCCTCAAAGTTTTCATCGATACCCCGAAAACTAATGTCATCAGAAAAAATGGGGTGATCGTCAGACTCAATATAAAGTTCCTCATTAGATGTTGACCCGGACAACTCGGTGGAAGAGTAAATGGTTGGGTCAAACAACAACATATGAAAAGAGTCGGTATCATGAGGTTGATCAAATTCGCTGCTGTCGACATCCATTAATTCGACAGAACACACATGAGCATAGGGTTCGGAGGGTTCACTTCCCAACTTGTAAATGTTAAGCTCAATTGACTTCTTTCCAAAGGATAGGGTCATAGAGCCGTTTCTACAATTAATTACTGCGTTGGAACTGGCCAAAAAGGGTCGACCGAGTATCACCGGGATTTGATTGCGTGGGTTTGCTGAAGGTTGTGTATCTATAACGATAAAGTCCACAGGGAATATGAATTCCCCGACTTTGATTAACACATCCTCTAACTCACCCCTAGGTTGGGTGATAGATCGATCGGCCATCTGAAGAGTGCAATGCGCAGGTTTTAACTCTCCGATCCCTAATTGCTCATACACAGAATACGGAAGCAAGTTAACACTAGCACCAAGATCGAGTAGAGCACGATTAATATTTTTACCCCCAATGGAAATAGAAATTGTAGGACTTCCGGGGTTTTTTCGTTTCTTGGGAAGTTGTTGTGTAAAAGTTGTGCTCACATTACTCGCAAGGAAAACTTTTTTAGGTACTTGAACTTTTCGCTTCCTAGTGCACAAGTCCTTTAAGATTTTCGCATATGACGGAACTTGTTGAATAGCATCTAGGAGAGGAATGTTTATGTTAACTTGCTTAAAAATTTCCACAATCTTCTCCATTTGTGGACTTGGTCTGTTGCCCCTCAACCTATTTGGATAAGGTGCTTGATCAATAAGTTTTGGGTCTAACGTTTGTGGAGAAGACTGTGGGGATGGATTCGATCCCAAAACTGGAGTGGGAATCGACTTAGATAGATTTGGCGAAATGGGCGAAGGGTTCGAGCCTTGGGGAAAACGGAGAATAGGCTCGGGTGAAGGTGGGAGACTAGACGAATTAGGAGAAGAAGAAGAAGCTGGGGTATTATTGGTGTCACTATCATCACATTGCTCACCCACTTGGTTATTTAGCACTTTTCCCAATCTCAACTTGGTAACAGCACTCACATTATAACTTTGTGAGTGGCCAGGATTAGGTATGGGTTGAGATGGGAGTTTCCTTTTTTCTCTCGCACTCATTGCGGCGTTTAACTGTGCGATTTGGTTTTCTATTGATTTGATACTCTCACCATGGGAGGAGGAGTTTTTCGTTAGGGTATCAATAGAAGACCTCATCTCAGCCGAAATTTGCATGGATATTTTCATGAACATATCCAAAGTTTGTGCAAGTGAGTTGTCAGTACCGGCCACTTGTGGTGTAGAAATGTTGGCCGGATTTTGGAAATTCTGTGACTGAAAGGGGGGCTGATTCTGTGGTTGTGGTTGCTGTGGAGGAGGTCTTTGATAATTGCTTTGTTGGTTTTGATTCCAAGCAAAGTTAGGATGATTCCTCCATCCTTGATTATATGTGGAAGAATAAGGATCATTTTTAGGTCGCTGCTGAAAAGCAGCATTAGCTTGAAACGATGCATTCAAAGGACATTCTTTCGTTAAGTGTGAAGGATTCGAACAGCAACCACAGACAGTCTTAGGAAGCGTGACCTGATTTAGGGAGAATGTTGAGAACTTGTTTTCAATAGCATCGAGTTTCTTCTGAATCGCTGCCATTTCGGCTTTTACTGCGATAGAAACATCGAGCTGGTGAATACCTCTCTTAGTTGAAGGTGGTCTTACGCTTTCCCACTGCAACGTGTGTTCAGCAAGGTCTTCCAGATATTTCCATGCTTCACCGTCATCTTTAGACATGAAATTGCATTGACACATTGTTTCAAGCATTTGCTTTGTCGCTGGATTAATGCCCTCATATATAATCCGACATAAATCCCATCTTTGTATTCCGTGATGCGGGCATTGGACAAGCAGATCTTTGAAACGTTCAAAGCATTTCCAAAATGGTTCATTGGGAAGCTGGGTGAACTGGTTGATCTCGCTCCTAACATGTGCAGTCTTATGATTTGGGTAAAACTTCTTAAGAAATGCTACGACGAATTCATCCCAATTAGCGATAGAATGTGCGGCAGTATTATAAAGCCATTTTTCTGCCAAGTCGCACAGTGTGAATGGGAGAAGACGTAAGCGCATAGCATCTAAGGTCAATTGTGAAGTACCCATCAATGCGCATACGTTTTCAAATTTGGTGATGAAAACGTACGCGTCTTCCGACTCAAGCCCGTGAAATTTGGGCAGCAGATTGATGTAGTGGGGTTTAATTTCGAAATTATCCCCGTTAGGTGGTGGAAGAGATAGACAAGTAGGAAGAGGACCACGAATAGGATAGCATCTCTCTTGGAGAGAGATGCGCGGTGGATTCTGCTCACCTGCGGGCGGTGGCAGCGTGGTGTTATAATTAGATGGAGTGCCGTCCATCACGGTTGATGTGGTGTGTGGTGGGGGAAAAGAAGATGAAGAAGTACCGACTTCGGCGTCGATAGCAGAAACGCGGACAAGACGGGAACTAGGATCCCGTGTCCAGCCGAGCATGCACTAAGCGGGTTTAGTGCAAGTGGCAGCGTGTGTGTGATTTTTAAAAAAAATTGGCTTGTTTTGAAAAAGTGGGACTCAACACAAATCACCCTATGATGCACAAGCAACCCTAGAACTAAGGTCGCCTAGGTCTGCTAGACAGCTCCTAACTAAGGCTAGAAATAGGACCTCAAACTGCCTCTTCACGGACAAGTACGGCCAGGTAAGTGGGAAGGAACCATCACTACAGTGGGCCTAATTAAAAACCACTAGCCTAGACACCGCAATGTCAGTTAGGATAAACGGCCGATGCCTATACTAGTCTTTTTCCTATTGAGCTCGACAGTCCTTAGAGTCTGGTCTAGATATTTTTTAAATTAATGAAGGGTTGTTCTATATGCTCGGTTTGTGATTTGTGGGGCTTAGGAAGGGTGATGAAATCCCCACCTAATCTTGATTTGGTCTTTGCCCCTTAGAATCCGTATTAAAATAAGCAAAAAAAAACCAATCACAAAACTTTTGCAAAAAGATTTTTTAGCGGCGCAATTTTCGCAAAGAATCCTGCAGAAGATAGATTTTATTGGATTTGAGAGGAGAGAGAAGGAGTTGAGAATCTTACCAGAGAATTCTGTAGCCCTAATCCCTCCAAGAAGCCGCGTTTCCGCCGCAGGAAACACCTTAGTGCCGCGGTTCCGCCGCTAGGTGGAAGGATCGCTTGCTGAAAATTTTTCTGTGTCCCTCTGTGCTCCTCTGGATCTCGATGAATGGCTCTGTCTTCTATTTTCCTCAATTCTGTAACTCCAGATCTCTTTGCAAAATTCATGCACAAGTCGTTAAATATGCAATTTGCAGTTTTGTGTTAATAATGATATAAATCGTCTAAGAATTCAACACAAATAGTAAAAATAAAAAATTAGGCACGTTTCCCCGGCAACGGCGCTATTTGGTTGATACGAAAAAGTGTTTGTAGTTAACCGCAATCAGAACGGTGTCGCGCTTAGCTAGACCGAGATGAGTACTGGTCGTCCTCAGGAAAACGTTGAATCTTTTACTCTTACTTTAGATATGTTGAGAAAGAGAGGAGGAAATAAGAATTTTGTGAAAAGTTTCTAGATCTACGTTAAGCAAGAATGCAAAAATATAGATCTAGATTATTTTAGAGATGTAGATAATATAATAGAAGGGCTTGTTGGGTTCGTTAGGATTTAGTAGTCATGGACGACTAATTAAAAGTTACCCTTTTTATCCATTAATAGATTTATAACTAAAACGACGGTGATGCGTGTAGATTAGGGTTTCTGGATGGAAAAGGAATCCCACTCTTAACCCTTACCTCGACACGGAACTCCGTTCATATGTAGCCTTTACCAAAACAATCATTAATCTAATCTCTAATCGCGGTCCGAACTAACAAAGAATTGTTAGCGCGCCCGATTAGGATGTTAATGATTCTTTTGATAAAGTTCATAAACTTTATAGGACTTAAAAAGGGTTTAGACATGTTCATCGTCCATTAGCCTACCCTAATCCTACGAACCATAACAAGCGGAGAATTACTCGCGCATGTTGGGAGAAGAAGATGAAAAGACAGAGAGGGAAAACATAATGTAAAATGCAAAAGAATAAAATAAAACAACTACCTTTATTAATCAACTTGAACAATCTACACTTTATTCTTTAGAAAATGATTACAAAACTAGTTGCTTCTCAATCTTTCCTAAGGAGGTAGACGAACAGTTGATGATCAGCCTGGATGCGTGAGCGTCGGGAGCTTCGTGATCTCTTCGGCTTGATAGCTTTTCCAAGAGGCTCTCGGTGCCTTTTTATAGTGCAAACCCAGAATCTTATTGTTGAGAAGTTGGTAAAATTCAGCAGTTGTCAATCTCCCAAAATATTGCCTTCCAACTCATCATTATTGCGGCGGATCCGCGGCCCCAGGGTGTGTTTGGCCGCGGATCCGCGCTCAAGGGATGTGATCAATTGATTATTTTTCTTGGGCTTTCATCTGGTGACATGTGGCAATCCTAGGCATCTTCATATTTTAGAAATCTTCTCTCGGTTGCTTCCAGACTTGGTCTCCAAGTTTGCTTCTTAATTTGGCAAGTTTTCTTCAACAAATTGATTTGTTTGTTAAATCCTTAATAAAAACTTGGAAATATTCTACACAACAACTCAAATAAGATTTTAGTAGACTTTGTTCTACTAGGATTCAATCAATAATATTATTTGCATACATTTTTCTACCAAATGATAATTAACATATATTAACACATGGAAAATAATGTTTTTACACATAAACCCTCATATGTATAATATATTATAATATAGTCCTTTTTTAATATAAAAATGGTAGGAAAAATGTAATACAAATGTGCAGTTTTATCAACTGAACAGTCATATACACGTACGCTTCTAAAGCCAGTTTAGAATAACGCTATACTCATCCTCCTGCCGGGTCTCACAGTCTGGAGCAACAGCAATGGAAAGTCTGGGTAAACAAGAACCTCCCTGTCACCGTCCTTGAGGCTACCGGAGTACCTCTCGGGTGCCTGAGGTTACCCACCATATCTGCGGAGTGGCCAATGGAATGTCAAACCAGATTGAATCTTTAGGTTCTTATCAAATCTTCAGTAATCGTTTGCGGTTCTGGAATCACTTCCAGTTCTACCATACTCCCACTACTGTTTTCTGGAAAAAAAACCATTTTTATTTAAAACTGTGGCGAGTTAAGAACAATATCACTATTAATCTTCCAGATGGTAGAAAGTCAACCCTCGTCATAGCCCGGGTCAACCCACAAACAGCCATTACAGAAATGTGCCTTGAGTTATCCAGAGTCTGGTTTTAAGCATAAGCTGGACAACTCCCCGTACCTTAACATCGTTAAGATATGAACTGTTCTATATCCAATACAGAAACAGAGGCACTGATTTAATTGAACTAGATTCAAATCGTGCAGCTGTCACCAGTGCATGTCAACTAAATGGAAGGAGGTCGATCAGCATTACTCAATTTAGGAATGCTTCCAATTATGAGTAACCTGAAAGAGAAGCAAGTTCTCTTAATCATTACTATCAACTGAATACCATTCACAAGTATCTACATCTTCGATCACCTTGAAGAATCCCGATACTTGCAACACCTGGTTCTCTACTTTAACCACATACCTATAACTTCTCAAAACTTGGACCTTGTATTTCTATGAAACACATGTCAAAGAACTAGAGAAGTCACAAGTAAACAGAATATAGTACGAGAACCAACCCCTCTGTCCTAATAGACACTGGACAACATACACAAAACTCTGTATAAGTCCGCTGAGTCTAACAACTCATTCACTGTGTGTCGTAGGTTGAAAACTGTACTTATGGTTAAGAAGAATTACACCGCTGTTCAATGCTCCTTACCTAACCATCCACTGATATAGGTAAATGTCATAGACATAATTTCAAAAAGGTATATCTCACTCTATAAAAATATACGTACAGATATATCAATTTGAAATTGGTGCATAACAACGGATATTCAAAACCAAATATTTGACATCCGGCAAACAGCCCAGGTAACTTCCTCAAATATCACCAATTACAACGAATCCCGATATAATGAGGATGATCACCTAATTCCCAATAACTTACTCCCACTCATCATCTGTAAAACCATACAGATGTGAGAATCATACCTGGTAAATACATACCCTGGAGCAAGTGTCTAATTGGGAAATCAGTTTTTCTTTTAACAGTACACAGTGAAACTGAAACATTGAAATGTTTCGATGGGGTATCCCGGTATTCCTAGTAATGCCTATTCCATTATCCAGATTCACAACTGTAATCGTATATTTCTTTGCCATCTCTCCAAATCCCTTTATATGTCTTTAGTCGTTACCTTCTGCACACCCCTTTAGGCCAAATGGTTTTCTTCCTCCCTACCTTTTGGCACCAGCCTATGGTTTGGAAGAAGACTATCTAATAAGCATAATGGGTGTACTGTCCTAATCCTAGGAGCACTCGCAATGCGAGAGAAGGTGAAGATAAAAGACAACCGAATAAACCATATTCCTATTTCTCCTGAACCAGAATCCATCCCCGAACTGGAACAAGTTCCTTTCGAGTTCGTATATAACCATACGATGGAGTATCCAAATAAACGGTGGATCTTCGTAGTGATACGGAGTGTTCTGGAGAAATACAAAGGTGATTTAGGATTGGTGAAGAAATACTTGGTTTGGTCGTGAATAGCAGTCGAAGTTTACTTTGCCCTCTTACTAATCCCTTGATATGTCTTTACTTAATACCTTCTGCACACCATCGTTATGCTAATTGGTTTTCTTCATTCCCTACCGGTCGGCACCAGCCTATGGTTTGGAAGAAGACTATCCAATTTGCGTAATAGGTGTACTGTCCTAATCCAAGGAGCACTCGCAACCTGAGAGAAGGTAAAAGGAAAAGACAACTTAATAGTCCGATTCGTTTTCTCCAGAACCGGAAACCATCCTCGAATAAATTCCTTTGAGTTCGTATATAACCATACGATGGTTTTATCCAATGGAAGTGGACGTTTGTAGTAATACGGGGTGTCCTGGAGAAAAGGGTAAAAGTAGGAGTGGCAATGAGGTTTGCAACTCTGACAATCCAAAAGCTAGTGTTATAAGAAGGTTCGGTTAATTTGGTCACTGAGTCATAGTCAAGGCTCGGGTCATGGTCGCTGCCAAAGAGAGAGAGAAAAGAAACACTCAGCGTGCACTCTAACCTAGATCAGAATGGTTATCAATTTATCCAATCAGGAAACCTCCCAATGTACCGTCAAATTCTCCTCCAAACCTGGAAGAAGAATTAGTCGGGATCACCCGAGGAGTAAACCAAATCATCAGTAGGAATCGGGATCCAACTATCATCGCATGATAACGTGACAGAATCCACTCACGTCACCACACTCCAGAAGGTATGCGCATGCCTGGCAAGTTTCAGTTTCTTTAGAAACTCCCGATGTGATTTTTACCCCTAGGACCCAAGTGACCTTGACGAATAATCAACAAATCAAAAGGTCCTAGTCAAGTTCAACCCGTAATTATCTTGATTGCGTTAAACCCACCCGCACGACCCTTGACGAATAATCAACAAAGTCGTATGACTGTCCTAACCAATCCACATATCCATGCGACAGAAAGCATTACAGAGCTACCGCACACTACGCCTCGGCGAATAGCAACGACAAACGTAGCGCGAATACTAAGCAATACTAATCCGAAATGACGGAGGGCTACGAATGGTTTTTGGCGAAAAACCTTTAATGTAATGAACTTGATATCGTTGAAGGAACTTCATCGCCTTTTTATAAAAATATAGTGACGAAAACCTTTTGCTAAAGAGGTCACTCCCGGTGAAGGGATCTCGGCTCTTTCTGTAGGGTTTCTAGGCACACCCATGAGGTTCTACAACTGATCAACCATGCCAAAATAAAAAATTTCCATGTGCCAAAGAACCCTATACTAGATCGTTAACTAGAGGTAAGGCGAAACTTGCAAGCAAACTACTTTGCTACTAAGTGAAAGAGACTACAACCTTTGTAGTGTAGGGTTGCTAGGCACGTGCACAAGGGTCTACGAGGCATCATCCATGCCCGATTTAAAATTTAGCCGTGCCGAACAACCCGAATACGGAATTTTATACTAGAGATTAGGCGAAAACAAGCATGCTAAACATTTTAACACTAAGTGAGAGGGATTACAACCTTTGTAGATCCGGTCCTTCACTTCATATGCTCCGTGTTGTGGTCCCTTCGCTGCGATCATCGGGATCCGGACTCTCGAGAGGTTCCACGAAGAGAAAGACGCAACCTTTGCTTCCGATCTTCGATACTAAGATGATCTACCTTGAAGTTTCTTTAACACAAGCTAACACTCATGAAATGATATGAACACCCTCATCTAAATGGCAAGGGAAGATGAGGATGATGAAGTAGGATTTTTTCTCTCTTTATTTATCTTTTTCTCACAATTATTCATCACTTGAAAAAATCAAGAAAGCTTTTTTTCATGAAAGAATGAAGGAAGAAGATGAATAATAATTGTTGAATCCATTTGTGATGAATAGGAAAAGGAGATAATGAACAATTATGCAACCATGGTTCACTTAACCATTGTAGAGAATTAACCAAGGGTTAGGGTTTTGGGTTGAGTTAAGAATGAGTCATAACAAAATATCTTACACAAAACAAAAAGAAAACCTTCTAGAATCTACTAGAAGTCATTAACCAAAATCAAACCCTAATCTTGATTAATCTTTACAAAACATGTTGCATTATTTCTCATATCATGTTACAATATTATATATCACATATATAATATTTATCGTAACAAAATAAAATAATACAATTAACATATATCGCATATATATCAATGTATTACCCGAGTGAGAAAAAGAATCTTTTAGTGAGCAAATATTAGATAATGTAATTTAATATATCATATATATTATTATACATTAAATTATCGAATCAACACTTGATCCGACAATCCGGCTATATCGCATATAACCGACTAATATTTATCCGTACCGATTCATCGAATCAACACTTGATCCGATGACCCGGCTGGTATCATATATCGCGAGAATAGAATACGGTATCACATACCGCATTATCCTCGGTTCCGCACATATCACATATGCGCTCCTACTCCGTTTTTCCTGAGTCAAGAAACCTCTGTGTAGGACTCTAAAGAATCGTCAATACGCCGGCAGTAGGTGATGATCATATCAAACACCCACAAGCTGCAAGCGGTCAGCTAAACGTAACAGCTACCCAGGTATTGAGCGCTCAGAAGATCAACAAGCAAGCCTGTACATTCTCCTGTGAATCCAAACAGTAACACTCCCGTACAGTCCGGTCTCGTCGTCTGATATGTCGCATATCTCGCCTAGGGGTGGTAAACGTCAGACCCCAGTAGCTCGATAAGTCGTGTCGATTTGAGGTCTATAACAGTTAGAGAAACTACTGATAACACTTACCAGTAAATCTCAGCAACCCTGGCCAGGGATTTCCGGTTATAGCCAATCGAACACAGCACAACATCAACTCCCTATACCGGGAGAGACGAATCCCCTCCTATCGCTCATTGCCTCCATGTGATTCGGGACTGTACCCAAAAGCCACCCTTTTGCACGCCCTCTTGGACATGGTATGATTGAAATTAAAGCACAGTGGGAATCACACAAGACTCTATGACGATCTCGGGTCGACAGACTACTCTGTACCAGTGTCACCGGAGAACTGCCATCTGACGTATGGTATAATACATCTGGGAGTTCTCGGCGAGTCCGTCCAGTGTACCCAGTCTCCACTGAGCACCCGTACACCATCCTTGATGTCAAACACCGATGGATATGGGATCATCCATCGCCCATCATATGGGTCAAGATGCGTATAAGCTAGTCTACTCTGGTGTATCGATGCCCTGTCTCGATACACCCTCGACTAGGAACAATTATAGGATGTACTCGTCGACTACCGTGGCCCCACTAGTATGATCTTATCATAGCCCCAGTAGTCGAGTACATATCCTAAGGGTTGTGAACCATGGTTGCATAATTGATCATTATCTCCTTTTCTTATTCATCACAAATGGATTCAACAATTATTATTCATCTTCTTCCTTCATTCTTTCATGAAAAAAAGCTTTCTTGATTTTTTCAAGTGATGAATAATTGTGAGAAAAAGATAAATAAAGAGAGCAAAAATCCTACTTCATCATCCTCATCTTCCCTTGCCATTTAGATGAGGGTGTTCACATCATTTCATGAGTGTTAGCTTGTGTTAAAAAAACTTCAAGGTAGATCATCTTAGTATCGAAGATCGGAAGCAAAGGTTGCGTCTTTCTCTTCGTGGAACCTCTCGAGAGTCCGGATCCCGATGATCGCAGCGAAAGGACCACAACACGGAGCATATGAAGTGAAGGACCGGATCTACAAAGGTTGTAATCCCTCTCACTTAGTGTTAAAATGTTTAGCATGCTTGTTTTCGCCTAATCTCTAGTATAAAGTTCCGTATTCGGGTTGTTCGGCACGGCTAAATTTTAAATCGGGCATGTATGATGCCTCGTAGACCCTTGTGCGCGTGCCTAGCAACCCTACAGTGGTATCAGAGCCAAGCTAGAGCTTTAGGCGAACTCTAGACGAAGTTTAAAGTCCGATCGAACCCGGAAAACCCGATAAAACCCACTTTCTGGAAAAATTTTCAAAACTGTGATTTTTCCATATTAAAAATATGCAGAAAATTAAGTAGGGTCTAATATGAATTACTGTGAAATACGGGGGCCTAATTCAATTAAACCACCGCGGAACCGCGGCACGAGCCAAGCATGTGCGGCGGTTCCGCGGTCGTACGGTCTCCTGTTGCATTAATTTTTGCGCAGTAATTCCTATTTTCTGGTGCTGAGTTATCTGGGAATTTTTAATATCTTTTTAACTGTTGAATTATCTGGGTTGTATTGGGGACTTATAGATTCAATCGGATTTTATAATTTTGTTTAGTTTGTCCGGATAATTTTTAGAAACTGTTAAAAAGTTCGAACGGATATCAATAACTCAATTTTTCCCCTATCGGAAATTTTTTCAAAAGTTGGATTTTTTCTCATGTTTAAGAATGTTCTAAGTCATGCAAGTAACTCGGTGGACCCTCTAGAAGACAACAAACCTTAACTCGATTATGTGACCGTCTTGAACTGCCCTTTAAACCTTAGGGTTTAGGGCAGTACGGCGTGCCACATGTGAGACGTTGGCTTGACCCTTCTACGGCTGGACCATTGGTACTGTGGCATGTGATGAATGTTTTTAAACTGATTTCAAGTGTTGAGATATATTGGGGAAATCTTGGGTGTTTGATAATTCGATCGGAAAGTTTAACTTTTTCTATTTATCTGGAATGTGATACAATAATTGGAATCCACAGGTAGTTATGAGATAACTGATTTGAATATTATAGACATAGCAGTTTAGTCTCAGATGATCGGTTGCCACGGAATTTTGATGTGATCAAAAGTCCGTCGCAATCACGTAGTGTACGCGGATACTCGCCGGGTAAACTTAATAGACAGCTACGCCCCATAGCCCCGACCAAGTGACTGTAGGAGAACCCCGTCGCCGAAAGCATCCGTTCGGGTGCTCCCGGTAGCGGTGTTCCGCCTTGGTGCACTTCGTCGACGGTATCGGGGGTGCGGTCGTCTACTAAAGTTTGCGACGAGCATTCGATCAGGACGTCGGGAATCTTGTTGAATTGCCCGACTTGATATTGAAAAGAGTTTTCGATAATGAGACTAAAATGCGGGGTTTATAATTGTTAGGCATGCGATGTCTAAGGAATTCATTTGGTTAGGCATGCGATGTCTAAGGAGATTGCGGATTCCAACTGTTGTAGTTTTACATTTTCTTTTCTGTGACCGTAAGCGTAGTATGTGGTGTATCGCCGGCTTCGTTGCTATACATCAACGACAATCGGGATACGCATACTTGCTTACGTTGATGATATGTGATATTATGTGTTGCTGTGATATGTTGTATTGGATCGTCGCGTCTGAATAGCCGGGGGTTTTATGTGAGATGAGAGTTTTTTCTTTTTCATTCATGTAAAATTCATTTGTATGTAATATTCTTTTATTGGGGCACTTCCAGGTAGCGGAAGATGTCACCGTTGTATATTATTTACTTTTCCGCATTAGGTAGACCCAAGGCGGGGAGCACAAGCAACCGGGTTCTAGGGTCCAGTGGGAGACCATCTCGAGGAGTCGAGACCGGGTCTCCTAACCCTAGAATTGGCAGTGTTACTTGCCGCTCTCGTAGGGGTCTAGGGATGTGGGTTTGGCTATTCATCGCGACCGTGGAATCCGTGTTTTATACAGGCTCGTATTGAAAACACGGACGTCCTAGTATATCCAATATTTCATATATGTTCTTCTGCTGCAATATTCTGTGATGAGATCATATTACTGCCTGTGACGAATGTTTATTATATATATATGAGATATATTTTATAATGCAGATTTCGTTTCAAAAGAGATGCTTTTGAAGCATATTAAAATGGGACTTCATTAATGAGATTAATGAAATAAAAGAAACCTAAGATGTTGTAGAAACTTGTTTAAAAACTGGTAGCTCAAGTTCTTGGTTTGCATAGCGGTGTTCCTTGTAGAACATCCAGCACCTTATTCGATAAGGAAAAGACCGAGATCCCTTTACCGGGAGTGACTCCTTTAGCAATAACTGGCAGATGCTACAACCCTCGGTTTGTCTTTTGATTGCTTCTATAGTTTCTGCTTTGCACAGTGATATATATGATATATCCCGCACCTCATTCGACGAGGAAAGGGCCGACGATCCCTTCACCGGGAGTGACCCCTTTAGCAAAACTAAAAAAGCCTCAAAAACACTCCATTTAAAATCACTCGATTCTACAACGATATCAAGTTCATTACGCTCAGGGTTTTCTGAAAAACCTGCGTAGCCCTCCGTCATTTCAGATAGATATTATTTAGTATTCGTGCTATGTTTGTTGACTTAGTTAAGGCATAGTGTACGGTAGCTAAGTAATGTTTATCTGCTAAAACATGAGATGTGATTGGATTAGGGTATTCGTACGGCTTTGTTGACTCAGTTAAGGGTCGTACGGGTGGGTTTAATTCAATCGGGAAATGTACGGGTTGACTTGACTTGCGATTTATGGTTTGTTGACTTAGTTAAGGTCATAGATCGCTAGGGGCAAAATATTATTGGGATTTTCAAGTGTTAAAATTTGCAATGAGATTGCATACCTTCTATAAGATAGTTGGATCCCGATACCCGCTGCGAGTAAGAGTTACTCCTGGGAGAGTTTTACACATTACAATTAGCCGATCAAGTAGGTGTCTAGAAAGGTGTTAACAGGGTTACGCCTCTAGGAAAACGAGGTTTACTGTAATTAGGTTCGTGCGAAAGCACGGGGGACCTCCCTCAAAGTACCGACACTGGCCTGGCTGAAAGATTGGCGAACTTGTAGCGTGTAATTAATCCCGGCTAATCTTTCCTTTTAGGGTTTGAAATAAGATTTGATTAAAACAGTGGGAGACATCCTGATTAGATATATTAGATAACCAATCTAATCTTGCAAGAGCATACGCTGAGTGTTTTCTTCTCTCTCTCTCCAAATAGCGACTATATCACGCCTTAATCAAGATAATAAAACGGATATATTGACCGAACCCGCTTGTTATACTGAGCTGGGGAACGTTGGGCCCGCTCTAACTTATAATTGTTATAAGACAGAGCAGGAAATTGGGGAATACCAGATTTCCCGTGCCGCCCAAACGAAGAAAGTGCATGATGATGCATCATCTTCGGGTGTGTTCATTACAGAGAACTGTTTCTCAGTATCCTTTACGTCCTGGGTATTTGATACCGGATCAATATCCCGTATATGTAATCTGTTACATGGGCTGCAGATAGGTAGAGAACTGAGAACGGGTGATAAGTTTCTTGAGACAGAAAACGGTGCAATTGTTGCAGCCAAGTCTGTTGATCACTATCACCATGTATTACCAGAATACATTAATTCTGAACTAATGTTATTAGATACCGAACCTGATATACAAAATCATATCAGTCTCTTTATTAGTAAAGAAGGATATAATTTTGTATTGTTGGATAATGTTTTGAATATTTCCTATATCAAGAGTTGATCGGTTCAGGCACGTTATGTAAAAGCATTGACGTTCTAAATCAAACTACAGTTCTTAGTATAACGAACATACACAAGAGGTAGAGTTCAGAAATGAACGAATCATTCTTGAGGCATTGTAGACTAGGTCATGTCAATGCGACCCGACTGGCTGAAGTTACATTTAGATGCATATTTAAATAAGTTTGAATTTACATCTTGTGAAACTTGCCGGTCATGTCACAAAGATAAGATGACCACAGCTCTGTTTATTGGAAACAGAGAAAGAGTTAGTGAACTCTTAGGATTGATACATGCTGATGTATGAAAGTCTCATGTCTACACATGCCAAGACCGGTTCTTTGTACTTCATTACATTCTCTGATGATCTCTCAAAATTCAGACATATGTTCCTGCTGAAACACAAGTCCGAACCTTTTGAGATATTCACAGAACATAAGTTAGAAGTAGAGAACCAAAAACGGTATAAGTATTATGTCCTTTGATGAGAACAAGGAGGAGAATACTTGAGCACGGAATTCCTGGACTATTCTAAAGGAGAATGAGATTCTCTCTCGGCATTACTCCTCCGTATACACCACAGCACGTCGGTGTATCGGGGCGGAGCATTCACACCCTATGCGATATGGTGTGCTCTATGATGAGTACTACTGAGTTTCCTATTTCCTTTAGGGAGTTATGCACTTGTGAAGTTGCATACCTATTGAATAGGGTTCAAATCAAATCAGTTGCCTACCACTTCATATGTGATATGGAAAGGGAAGAGCCCGTATCTTAAGTTTGTTAAGATTTGGGGTTGTCCGGCCTATGTCTAAAAGCAAAATCCGGACAAGCTCGAGGCAAGGTCTGTTATGTAGAACTGGAATGGTTCCAGCTATACAAACTGCAGCTGATGATTTGGTAAAACCAAAGGATTCAATAGTTTCCAACGAACCTCAGCCTCTCCGCCGATCTAGCAGGGTTCCTCACCCACCTGAGAGATACTTCGGTTTCTCTATGACAGTGGGAGCGAGGATTGCATCATGAGATGATGACCCAACTAGTTTCGAGCTGGCCATCAGGAGTGGGACTCTGTAAGAATGGCTGGGTGCTTATCGATCTGAGATGGAATCCTTATACACCAACAAAGTATGGACTTTTGTTGCTTTATCTGAAGGGTTAAATCCCCATCAGGAGCAAGTATATCTTGAGAAGATTACTTGGTGTACATGGAAAAGTTGAGACTTTCAAAGCTAGACTTGTTAAAGGTTTTCATCATAGACCAGGTATGGATTATGTTGAAACCTTTTCTAAGGATCTATGCTTAAGTCCATCCAGATCTTACTTGCCACGGCTGCATACCATGACTACGATATCTGGTGGTTGGGTGTCATGACTGCTTTTCTAAATGATGTTTTAGAAAAGAGCGTCTATAAGTACACAGCCAGAGGGCTTCGTAGACAGTAGGAGCAGTGGAAACGTGTGCAAGATGCTTCATATGATAAAGCAGGCATCGCGGAGTTGGAACATCTGTTTTGATGTGGTGGTCAAAGAGTTTGACTTCATCAAAATGGTAGATGAACCTTGTATATACGAAAAGGTAGTAGAGAGTATGGTGATGATCCTCGTAGAGTACGTGGATGACATACTCTTGATAGGGAAGGAGTTTCCTATGCTACGCTCGGTCAATCTCCGCTTATCACAAGGATTCTCCGTATAGGATCAAAGTGATACCTCCTAAATCCTGGGTTTTGGATCTATGAGATAGATCTAATTGGATGTTAGGACACTCACTAGTTGTAGTGAGATGGTATCAATCGATCCTGGGGAGAATCACTGGAAAGGTTCCAGGGTGATAAGGACGACTGAATGTCAGTCGCAGGCATTGTCTATACCCTCAGTGGAGGGACGGTATGTTGGAATAGTTCCAAGCTAGATACCGTGACTTGCTAGACGATTAAAGGCAAGATACATCGTTACCAAGGATACTACAAAAGAGGCAGTCTGGATATTTATAAGTTCATAAGATGAACTTTGTTCCTACCATTGTGTGACAATGGAGTTGTGGCTTCAGCCAAGGAACTACCGTCCCATCAGAAATCCAGATATAATTCTTTGGCAGTATCACCTGATCATGGAGATGGTTGATCTCCAGGGAGATCGAGGTTAGGAGAGTAGACACAGAGGACAACAGCGCGAATCCACTCACAAAGGCCTTTTTTCCCAGTAGAGACTTTTATGGGATGGTTGAGTATGAGATACTTCAACCGCAGCTAATTGTTGGGTATGCGATACCATAACAGATGGCCCTAGTGCAAGTGGGAGATTGTTAGTTATATGTATGCCCTAGAGGCCATTACTGTACATACGATGTATATTGTGGTGGATGCTAGGACATATATAGGGAGGACTTTCTTGCTCGACATAATTGTATGCTATCTGGTTGTACTTTATCTTAACATGTACTCTGATTGTCTCTATAATACATGTTGATAAAGCCCTTAGGATATGTACTCGACTACTGGGACTATGATGAGATCATACTAGTGGGGCCACGGTAGTCGACGAGTACATCCTATAATTGTTCCTAGTCGAGGGTGTATCGAGACAGGGCATCGATACACCAGAGTAGACTAGCGTATACGCATCTTGACCCATATGATGGGCGATGGATGATCCCATATCCATCGGTGTTTGACATCATGGATGGTGTACAGGTGCTCAGTGGAGACTGGGTACACTGGACGGACTCGCCGAGAACTCCCAGATGGTATTATACCATACGTCAGATGGCAGTTCTCTGGTGACACTGGTACAGAGTAGTCTGTCGACCCGAGATCGTCATAGAGTCTTGTGTGATTCCCACTGTGGTTTGATTTCCATCATACCACGTCCAAGAGGGCGTGCAAAAGGGTGGCTTTTGGGTACAGTCCCGAATCACATGGAGGCAATGAGCGATAGGAGGGGATTCGTCTCTCCCGGTATAGGGAGTTGATGTTGTGCTGTGTTCGATTGGCTATAACCGGAAATCCCTGGCCAGGGTTGCTGAGATTTACTGGTAAGTGTTATCAGTAGTTTCTCGAACT
Source organism: Agapanthus africanus (assembly GCA_030015575.1). Taxonomy (NCBI): domain Eukaryota; kingdom Viridiplantae; phylum Streptophyta; class Magnoliopsida; order Asparagales; family Amaryllidaceae; genus Agapanthus; species Agapanthus africanus. The sequence continues at coordinate 264,778,849 of JASDDO010000016.1, read as the reverse complement.
GTTATAGACCTCAAATCGACACGACTTATCGAGCTACTGGGGTCTGACGTTTACCACCCCTAGGCGAGATATGCGACATATCAGACGACGAGACCGGACTGTACGGGAGTGTTACTGTTTGGATTCACAGGAGAATGTACAGGCTTGCTTGTTGATCTTCTGAGCGTTCAATACCTGGGTAGCTGTTACGTTTAGCTGACCGCTTGCAGCTTGTGGGTGTTTGATATGATCATCACCTACTGCCGGCGTATTGACGATTCTTTAGAGTCCTACACAGAGGTTTCTTGACTCAGGAAAAACGGAGTAGGAGCGCATATGTGATATGTGCGGGACCGAGGATAATGCGGTATGTGATACCGTATTCTATTCTCGCGATATATGATATCAGCCGGGTCATCGGATCAAGTGTTGATTCGATGAATCGGTACGGATAAATATTAGTCGGTTATATGCGATATAGCCGGATTGTCGGATCAAGTGTTGATTCGATAATTTAATGTATAATAATATATATGATATATTAAATTACATTATCTAATATTTGCTCACTAAAAGATTCTTTTTCTCACTCGGGTAATACATTGATATATATGCGATATATGTTAATTGTATTATTTTATTTTGTTACGATAAATATTATATATGTGATATATAATATTGTAACATGTAGATCCGGTCCTCCACTTCTCTAGCTCCGTGTTGAAGTCCCTCCACTGCGATCATCGGAATCCCAGACTCTAGCGATGGTTTCGTCGGAGAAATGATCGGGCTAGGTCGATGACTTCGATGTCGAAGATGATCTACGTCGAGGCAACTCAAGATCAAGCTCCATCTTCACTTGGTCATAAAACTTGTGAAGATAACACACTCTACTACATGGCAAGTGGTAGAGGATGAAGAAATAGGAGGTGGGTTCACTTTGGAATTGGATTTATCACTTGGATTCATCACTTGGAATTTTCAAGAGTGCTTTCTTCTCTTCATGAAGAAGAAGAATAAGAAAAGAATGGAAAAGAATTATCAAAATAGAAAATCAAGTGAAGCCTTATCATAATGCAACCATGGGTGAGTTTAACACATGTAGAGAATAAACTAGTGTTTAGGTGAATGGTTAGGTTAAGGAAAGAAACAAAACGGTCAAGACTTTTCAAAGCTTCATGAAGCTTCAAGTAAAAACCAAAAGAAGCCACCATTTTATTTCTTGCCCAAAAATAAATGAATAAAATAAATAATTAAGTTAAAACCCTAACCATTAACCTAAACATGGTTTAAAGTAAACACACACCCAAGTTTGAATGTATCATCAAACATGATACAATCTAGGGCACAAAAATATATCACATATACTACTTGTGCACATCAAGTGAGAAAATCCATCTTAAGTGAACAAATACTAGTTAATGTAAAGTAATATATCAAATATATAATTATACATTAAATGATTAAATCAACACTTGATTTAATGATCCGGTCATATTGCATATAACCGACTAATATCAAGTGTATCAATGTATCGAATCAACACTTGATTCGGTAACCCGGTTATATCTTATATAACCGTCCAATGATACAAATCACGAGAATAGAATACAGTATCACATAATGGTATTTTTCTCGGTCCCGCACATATCTCATATGCGCTCCTATTTCGTTTCGCTTGAGCCAGGAAACCTCTGTGTAGGACTCTAAAGACTCATCAATACGCCGGCAGCAGGTGATGATCATATCAAACACCCACAAGCCGCAAGCGGTCTACTAAACGTAACGGCCACCCGGGTATTGAGCGATCAGAAGATCAACGAGCAAGCCCGCTCACACTCCTGTGAATCCAACCAGTAACACTTACCGTACAGTCCGGTCTGTTCGCCTGATATGTCGCATATCTCGCCTAGGGGTGGTAAACGTCAGACCCCAGTAGCTTGATAAGTCATGCCGACGTAAGGTCCATAACAAGCGTGATACTACTGATAACTCTTACCAGTAAATCACAGCAACCCTGGCCAGGGATTTTCAGTTATGGCCAGTCGAGCATAGCGCAACATCAACCCCCAATACCGGGAGAGACGAATCCCCTCCTATCGCTCATTGCCTCCATGTGAATCGTGACTGTACCCAAAAACCACCTGTTTGCACAACTCAGTAGAGCCGTTGTAGGGTGGAAATCAAAGCACAGTGGGAGACACACAAGACTCTATGACGATCTCGGGTCAACAGACTAAGCTGTACCAGTGTCACCAGTGAACTGCCATCTAACGTGAGGTATAATACCATCTGGGAGTTCTCGGCGAGTCCGTTCAGTGTACCCAGTCATCACTGAGCACCCGCATACCATCTCTGATGTCAAACACCAATGTATATGGGATCATCCATCGCCCATCACATAGATCGAGAAGATATACGCTAGTCTACTCTGGAATATCGATGCCCCGTCTCGATATTCCCACGACTAGGAACATTGAAGGATGTACTCATTGACTACCCAGACCCTACTAGTATGATCTACATCATAGTCCTGGAAGTCGAGCACACATCCTAAGGGCTTTATCAACATGTAATAGAGAGACAGCAAGTATACATGTTAAGATAAAGAGCAACCAGATAGCGTACTATCATGTCGAGCAAGAAAGTCCTACCTATATATGTCCCAGCATCCACTACAATATACATCCAATGTACAGTAATGGCCTCTAGGGCATACATATAACTAACACTTTCCCCATAGAATGAGGTGCAGGATATTCCAACTGAATACCACGATGCAAAGCAAAAGTAATCGGCTATAGTGAAGTTATTGCCCTGACGCAAACTTCTGTCCAAGGGGTCACTCCCGGTGAAGAGATCTCGGCCCTTACCTCGTCGACTGAGGTGCAGGATATTCCAACTGAATACCACGATGCAAAACAAAAGAGAACGTCCTTGCAATAACAGCTTTTTGAAAAAATGTTCCAACAACATCAGAATAGGTTTGTTTAGCATGCATTGATCCGAATCAACGCAGTCCCATCAATTGATCACACCAATAAAGAACGAAAATAATGATGTACGTATATGCCATCCGCATTCGCCACTGGTTCCCGTCATCACCCGTTAGGTTACTTAACTAACGACAGAGCGGGGATTGGACTAGCGCGGGTGTAAAACATATACAACATCTACTAGTATATATATCAATATATAATATTCGCTCAAGGCGTGATAAAATGCAACATCACAGAAATGTAATAAGCATCACAGAACAATACATATAATCTGGAAGCTCCGGGTTTCACAGAGCCGCTGCTGAAACCCGAAGTTCCCCTGGTCGTGTGGATAGCCTGTGCAATGAAATCCTAGACCCCTACGGGCGCGGCAAGTTACCCGCCAAAACCTGAAGCGAGGCAGCCCCCTTCAGCAACGTGAATGGACCACCCAGCACTTCACGGAATCCGGTAACTTGGGCACCCCGCCTGGGTCAACCTGTACCCCCTACGAGTGCGGCGAATAGCCCGCCAATTCTAGAGTAAAGCCCCCTCCGTCTCAATGCCATGAGATGCGGGCTTGTTGCCCTCTAGAACCCGGCTATCCGTGCACCCCACCTTGGGGTATTCCTAGTACAGAAAGTAAAATATACATACACGGGTACATCGACCTCGACCCGGTCGTGTCCCAAAAGAATAATACAAACAGGCAGTGACGGCAGTCCACATGTCGGATGCTCGCCCCGTAATATCAAATGTATATATAAAACAAAACTGTACTACCACTGCAACCAGGCTATCCCCCACGACCAATCCGCAACATCACAGCACAACACAAAACATCAACGTGAATGTCACGTTCGCAAATCCGTCTAACCGGGCTATAGCAGTTAGACAGGATTTACCGATCAAATGACATTCACGGTCGCAGATATAACGTAAATACTGTGAACTAACATATTTAAAATTTTCGATCGATCAAATTTTACCAAGTGGGCCCCAAGCACTACTGTAGCACTCAAAGAAAATCTGGGCCCAAACAGAATATTCCAAAACCCCTATTTTCAAGTCCAAGAGCCTCTGGAAAAATTTGGTGCCACGTGGAGTTATTATGGCTGCGGAACCGCGGCCAAAGCATGGGTTTGGCCGCGGTTCCGCGGTGGAAAAGTAAGTTTAGGCCACCAATTTTTTGCAGAACCCTTATAATTTCCTGCAAGTTCCTCTGCAATGTACTGAAAAAATTTTAGAGAAAGAAAAAATTTTGACAGAAAACTGATGCGATGAAAACACGGTTTTTGGAAATTCCGATCGATCGAACTTGTAAATATGTTAGAGCAAGCTAGACTAGGTTAATGGCGTGGCTCTGATACCATGTTGTGCCACGGCAGCGCCCCGGCCGTCTACTCGAGGCCAAAATGCGGAATCAAAAATTTTCTTAACTTTAAACCGGTGCTATCGCGGACAATAAACCCGGATCGTAACCATTAACCTAATCCTAGCTATCAAGAGAATGGGGGGAGAGATATACCGAGCGATCCGTGTCCTTAGGTCTTTGTCTCCACTCCGATCTCCTCGCGGAATCTCCGGTCGTCGCCTCCTCGTCGAAACGGGCACCACAACGCCGGGTTCTTTTACGGGCTCCTACCTCTAGACCGAGGCAACTCGGGCGCGAAGTTGGCTAGCCGACGCGTCCAAGGTTTGCTGTAGACTAGTGTAGAAAACCTTTGTCTCAATGGGGTGAAGTTGCCTTTTGATGGAGAAGAGAATGAAAGAACATTGGAGAGAGGTTGAGAATTTAGCAAGCATGCAAATGAGATATGAATAATTCCCTCATGAAAAATGAACTCTCTCATCTCCCCACTAATATGTGGCCGGCCCCCTATATGGAAAAATGAGGAGAGGAAAACTAAAGCAAGAAGGGAGGTGAGTGTAGTAGAAGCCAAAGGGTGACCACATCCAAAAGCAAGCCTCACATCAACTTCTAATCCATTCTAATCTCAATTAATGCAAGCAAGTGATGGAAAAAGAATCTCATCATGAAAGAACCATCATGATTCCACCATTTCACAAAGAAACCCTCCACAAAAGATAATTTGCACAACTGCAAATTAGTCCCTCCATCAGAAAAGTCCGGCCGAGAAGGAACAAAGGAAAACTGGCCGGAACGGAATGAAAACTGGCAACTTCAGAAAACTGATCCCGTAATAAATTACAGGAAAACCCCATGACTGTATATACATACCCGCATTTGTATTCCCACTGAATACAAATGCAAAGAGACAAAATCTACACTGTACAATACTGGGATCCGGCTTAAACCAAAGCCCGCTAGTATTATCCGTCCGATCACGATCCGTGCAATACCGCACGTATCTGATCGAACCCTGCCATATCTCCATACGGCCTCTACAGCATTTCACCCGAAACTTGAGTAACTGTGTGTGGTGGAATCTAAAGACTCGTCAATACTATGGCTGTGGATTTAACCACTAGCACGTCAGAGGTATTAGCCATACGTGACGGGCTACCAGCTATTGACCAAAAGGGACGTTAATGAGCGAACTCATTCTGACACCCTACTGAACCCGTCAGTGACAATATCCGTACAGTCCGGTCCGTTCGCCTATGAACATCGCATAGCGGGCCTAGCGGGTTGGTAAAAGTCAGACCCCCAAAAGCGGTACAAGTCGTGTCGGAGTGAAGCCCAGAACACCCTGAGATACAACTGGAATACCTACCAGTAAATCTCCTGCCTCGGCCGAGGGCTTTGTGTAATGGCTCTCCTAGACACAGCGCGACCTCACCCCCAATACCAGGAGAGACGAACCCCTGCAGATCCGCTCACTGCCTCCATGTGGCTCGGGACTGTACGCAACTAAAACCTGTTTGCACGACTCCTTTGAGCCGTGGTAGGGTAGTAATCAAAGCACAGTGGGAACTCACATGAGACAAATGATGATCTCAGGTCGATGAACTAACCTGTACACATGTCACCAGGAAACTGCTATCTGACGTCTGGTATAATCCCAACTAGCATGTTCCCGGCGAGTCCTGTCCAGTGTACTCATAACCCAATGAGCACCTGTATACATCTTAGGTGAACCAACTGACACCAGTGGCTTGTAAGACTGGCCACCACCCCTCGTCGGGGTCTCGACTGTATACACTAGTCTACTATGGAGTATCGATGCCCTGTCTCGAAACTCCTACGACTAGGGACCTTTTAAGGATTTGCTTATAGACCCCAGCTCCCACGTATATGATCGCCCTCATACTGCTGGCAGTCAAGCAAGAATCCTAGGGGCTCTATCAACGTGTAATAGCGACTCGTAAGGTTACCTAAAGCAGTACACGATGATAAAGATAAACCAGATAGCATACTATCATCTTGAACAAGACTGTCCTACCGGTATAGGTCCTCCCTCAATCATTGCAATCACGTGCCTGTGATCCAATAATTGACTCTGAGGGCACTATCTCCAACAGTAGTCACCAATAAGGTTTATTAGCACAACCACAACTCAACATTCCCTCAAACATCATCTAGGAATTTTCTAAGTTCAGAAAACCACTCAATATCGATTCTAAACAAGTATGGATACTTAAGAAATTGAAATACTAATCTAATGGTGCAGAAGTTACCTCATTTGGCAACTCAGGAAATTTCTTGAGTTGCCCCAAGTGTCCAAAATCAAATCTTGCTTGGTCCAAAGTGTTTGCCATAAGCTTGTGCACATTTTTAATGAAATAGAGATGAGGTTTTGGGTTGTTTTAGATGATGTTATGAGGGTTGAAGTGTAGGGGGGATGAAGTGTGCTGCCATGAGTGTGAAGGAGGAAGAAATGATAAGGATGATGAAGTGAAGAGAGAATGGCCAAGTCAAAGTTAACCCTCACCTCTCTCTCTCTCATGCCCATCCCTCTTTAAAATATTCTTTCTTTTGTTTTGTTTTCTTCTCTTCTCTTTTATCTTAAATTTAAAATAATAGCACCCAAAAGAAAATATCATGTAGGAAAATGTAACAAGTGTGAAAATGACTTGGTGCATGTAATGTGCACAAAACTAGCTTAATGCACGACTAACGAGATTTAATCACGATTAGCATTAAAAGTGAATATCATTAATCATAAAAAACTTATAATTTGCTTAAATCACATAAAACCCCCTCATTTCAGCAATTTATATAATTTTCCAAATTTTTTCCAATTTATCGGTATTTAATTATACCGCCTCATTAAAATATTCAATATATTTATTATTTAATTATAAAAATTCCCCTAAATAATATTTTATTTTTTCTGAAATGTTACTGTGTGCCCCTCGCAACATCTCAAATCATGGAACCTGAGTGTCCAGCATCGACACTCGAAACATCATGAAAACCCGTGTCTAGCACCGACACGTAAATCCTCATATCTTAGGCGCCATATCCTCGGATCGGCCCTCAAATACCTTGTCTCAGGCACCGCCTACTCTGGTCGGCTCTCATATCCATCTCATAACTCCGGTCGGTATCCTCCGGATAACCGACGGGTCTAAATACTATCACCGGTAGGTAGTGCTTCCCTGCCAGGCTCACCGTCTAACAATATGAGTCTTCTTGCCCCGGGTACCTCACCGGGTCCACCATGTACCCGCAGACGGTGCCTACCGCTCCTCGAATCGGGTTTCACATGCCACCCTCAGAACCGAGAAAACACAAGGTGGACGCACTGAAATATCTTATCAAGAGAAACCAAGTTTTTAAAATAATACATACTCTCTTTTGAAATAACCACGGTTCTCAAAACCAGAAATCTCATGAAAACAACATATCTCAATGCGTATAATCATAAAGCATGATGTATGTGATATATAAAAGAAATGTAAGCATATCCGTATATCATGCAACATGGAATAGTGATATGACATATTAAGGGAAAACCACTCTTTTAAATTATTCCAGTTTTTAAAACATAACATGCGGTCCATAATTCTCCAAAATCAAAGCCAGCATCATCTATCTATGTATGTACAAATGTGTATGTACGTGGGCATGGATGCACAAGATATGTATGTGCGCCAATATGGATGTACAAGCGGGTGTATACGCAAGTATGAGTGTACAATATGTATGTGCGCCAATATGGATGTACAAGCGGGTATATATGCAGGTATGAGTGTACAATATGTATGTGAACCAATATGGATGTACAAGTGGGTATATACGCAAGTATGGGTGTATACTAGGTATGTGCGCCAATATGGATGTACAAGTGGGTATATACGTAAGTATGGGTGTACAATATGTATGTGCGCCAATATGGATGTACAAGTGGGTATATACGCAAGTATGGGTGTACAATAGGTATGTGCGTCAATATGGATGTACAAGTGGGTATATACGCAAGTATGGGTGTACAATATGTATGTGCGTCAATATGGATGTAGCAATCCTACTGTGTAGTGACATGGAAATTATCGATGATGAAGTGTGTGAGCCGGCAAATCTGTGTAAGTGTAATATACGCATCATCGATAATGGTGCAGTTGTACTAGCACAAGTATAAGTAATGCAATGCTAATAATATGAATGCAGCATAAGGTAAATCATATGCAAATGTTGACGGGTATACGTATATAACATGACCGAGTCAGTGAATCTATCAATTGGCATCTAGTAACACAATATCACGTACGATATAATCTATCGTACGGCAGCCTCTAGTTAATGGTATGGATCAAAAATCAAGTCAAACTCATCACGTACGAAAAATCATCGTACGGCAGCATTAAGATATCAGGGATCCTATCAACCTATAATACGAGGAGGGTACGGACCTAACGTCTCGTTCGGCTATCACTCACGATTCACAACATATATAAATATCTCTATATACCTATGTCCCAGGTCACATCCGGAACAATCTCATATCAGGGGACCGGCAAAGTATCAATCATCTCAATCGACTCACATCCGTATACCAACATATCATCATATCGCATATTAAATCGTATTCTCTTTTTATCATACTTATATCTCACATAAAGTCAAGTTTACATATACATTCTACCTTTACTATGAGCATAAGTATCTAATCTAACATACACACCCGAACCATACAAACAATTTTTGAAAGATGTGAATCGTAATTTTGAAAGTAGGGGCAACAGTGTTTTTAAGGAAAAGATATCATTTGAAAATCCGTAACGTCCTTCAAGGTATCTGTTTAAAAGATGCATACGATTCTTCAGTTTGGAAATAGATATGGTTTGGATGACACATCTACGTCGACTATCTAGTCTTATAGTACCCTAAACAGCAATATCATCAAATATCATCCTCAAGTCCCGTCATCACATACTAGTCGTATCATATCGCTTCAAACTATCCTTAGTTTCTAATATGGTTCTCTAACTACCTTTTTACTCTATTTATAGTTTTCTATTGAAGGTTTCATTAACCATAATCTATATATATATATATATATATATATATAAATCGGTTTCCATCAAAGTGTGCGGGGGTGCTATACGCCATACACCCGACTTCCCCCGTAGATATAAATCTACTCACCTTGATCCTTGATTGCCAAAGTAGATGACGCCACGCTCCGTCGCCTAGGAATCCATACGAAGGTACCTACAATGATATACAATTGTAATCGCTATTAAAATCAATTCTGGAAACCAAAACGGCACAGATCGCCTATAGGTTAGAACCTATAGCCCACGTATGCAAAACCAACAAATTACCCCTAGTCGTTGATGTACAAACATTCAACAACCAAATACAAATTCAAATATCAAAACTCATCATTCAAAATACGGAAAACATATCCAAAAATCATACTAATGTGCTCCTAGATTTTGACTCAGGCCAAAAGGAGTTGCACAAACAAGTCTAGGGTGCTATACATGGTATATATGAGCTACTGGACCAACCTAGACCCAAACCCCTCCAATGTGGCCGGCCACATGGCCTAAAAATCCGGCCTCCTCGGCCCCATGGCCTCATTTTGGGTTCGTATGGTCGGGGTGGTCTCCTAGTACCCTAATTTGGTACCTAGAGTTGTTTGCTTTCCTCAAAAGTTCCCCGGGTTTCTCCAGATTCACAGTAAGCTCACAATTCAACACAAAACCGATATGGACACAATACTAAATCCGTATTTTAGCTACTATACTCAATTCTAGCTCTTGAATTCAATCCCTAAGGTTTGTAACAGCCACTACACACCTCAAAACTACACAAACACCCAAACCCTTCACTAGAATTTTCCAACACACCAATTCCACGCTAAAACAACTTCTAAACTAAACTAGAATATAAAGGAACTTAAAACTAACTAAATTGTAGAAATTATACCTCTTGGATGTCACTTAAGCAAACCCTAGAAGTCCAAAGTCATCAAGATCCAACTTTTCTTGGTCCAATGTGTAGAGGAAGAGATGGGGATTAATTTTTGTGAAGGGAGTATAAGGTTTTGGGGATTATTTGGAGATGGATCTAGGGTTAGAAGTAGAGGGAGATGAGGGTGAGGAAGATGAAGAAGGAGAAGAAAATGATGGGGTAAAACAAATATAGCAGCCCCCCTCTCTCTCACTTATTCTCACACACTCTCTCTCTCCAATCATTCACCTTTTTAACCCTTTTTCATTCCTTTATCTTTTCTCTTTTAAATTTCAAAACCAAATCACATAATACCCATAAAACAACACAAATGCAACAACATGTAACCAAATGTAACATGACATGGTGCACTAGCCATGGGAAACTGTAGAAACACGGATTTGGCTTAATTGCGATTAGCAGTGCACTAATCGGGTTTTTATCCAAACTGCATATAATAAATTTTAAAAATGCCAAATCCATTAAATATATTTTTAAACGAATAAATCATTTTAATTTCTAATTATTTCACAATTATTGGTATATATTTATACCCTTTTTCGAAAACCCTAATTTCGCAAATCGGGCAGTTTTCGGGAAATATATTATTTTAATATTAAATTCCAAAAATAATATTTTATATTTTCTGAAATGTTACATCGTCAATACGCTGATAGTGGGTTTAACCACAAGCACGTCAGCAGCACTAACTGTACGTAACAGCTACCCAGGTATTGAGCGAAAGGGAGGCCAACGAGCAAACTCGTCCTGAAACCCCTACTGAGCCCGACAGTGACAATATCCGTACAGTCCGGTCCGTTCGTCTATGAGTATCGCATATCGAGTCTAGGGGGGTGGATAAAGTCAGACTACTAATAATGCGACATTTAGTGTCGGGACGAATCCCATCACCACCAGAGAAACTACCAATCCTAGATCAGTAATTCTCGACTACCTTGGCCAAGGATTTCTGGTGATGACCACCCGTGCACAACGCGACATCAACCCCTAATACTGGGAGAGACGAATCCCCTGACGATCCGCTCACTGCCTCCATGTGGCTCGGGACTATACCCAACTAAAACTTGTTTGCTTGACTCCTTTGAGCCGTGGTAGGGTAGTAATCAAAGCACAGTAGGAACTCACACGAGACAAATGACGATCTCAGGTCGATAGACTAACCTGTACACATGTCACCTGGGAACTGCTATCTGACAATAGGTATAATACCAACTAGCATGTTCCCGGCGAGTCCGTACGGTGTACTCATAACCCATTGAGCACTGTATACATCTTAGGTGAAGAAACCGACACCAATGGCTTGTGAGACCGACCATCGCTCCTCGTCGGGGTCTCAATCAGTATACACTAGTCTACTCTGGTGTATCGATGCCCAGTCTCGAAACTCCCTCGACTAGGTATATTTAAGGATGAGCTTATAGACCACCCAACTCCAACGTATTGATCGCCGTCATAATGCCGGTAGTCAAGCAAGAATCCTATGGGCTCTATCAACATGTAATAGTGATCTGTAATGCCACCTAATGCTGTACATGATGATAAAGACAAACCAGATAGCATACTATCATCTCGAGTAAGACTGTTCTACCGATATAGGTCCTCCCTATATCATCATAATAACCTGCCTACGACTATGATAATTTCCTTGAGGGCACTATAGCCAACAAGTCTAATATACAAAATGGTAAGAATGGTAGATGGATTGTACTAGGTACAAAAATAAATATATAAGATGGGAACAAAAGAGTATCCTCACAAACCCACCTACAAACAAGCCGCAAGTCGATGCAAAGGGAGCAGAAGAGGAAGTACACCCGCCGCTACTATGTTGACGTGTCGGACCAGCAAGATACCGTGGCATAACGGGGGTGAGTTGCCAACTCGTGAGTAGTAAGTAACATCTAATAAGGCTATCACAAGCATGCACGCAAATGCGTCATAACCTATATACATACTACTATGATGCGATGTACAAATATGAATGCTATATGAATGAAAGATCAAACGCGAAATCTGGATATATGTCTGGTATGAGAAAAATCTGTTCTCTTATCTTAGTAAAACCTTTGTATCATAAAATTGGATATCATCAAAAGAAATCGACAGAAAACCGTGCCAATATCGACACCATATATATGTAGGGTGTTTTTCGTCACCCCATTGAGATGGGAATATGCGCACGCTAGTCAGGCGTACTACAGATTCCCCCTGCCTAGGGTAGGCCGGGGTTTAATGATTGTGGGGATCCGAATCTCCGGCAGCCACGGACTAAGCTGCCGTTAATTAGCCCTCGCCTTTGGGGCGAGGGAACCTCCGATTAACGGGTTAAAATGGTCATGCGAACTCAATGTGCGGTGTGCGTGTGTTGTATTTTGAAAAGGGGGTTTTGGATATATCGGGAGCCACGCAGAGTTTTTACGGGGGTCCCGCTACCCGGATAGCGGGCTGGGGGTCAAGAAGGCTAGCAGCCCCCTTGCGGGGTGCGAGGCAGCGCCCCGTTAGAAATTTTTTCTAACAGGGACAGTGTCGCGGAGTATGTGTATGTGTACATTTGTATACAAATGTATATATATACATATATATATAAATAAAGGGGAAAAGGCATCCAAAGGATGCGTGGGGCAGCACCTTGGACTCTGTGCGCTTAGATGCTGTGCGCTTAGGCGCAAGCGCGCCACGTGGGCGCTTTGCGCATGAGCGCTGTGCGCAGGAGCGCAAGCACGCACGCCACGTGTCTGCACGTGGGCGCTTTAAGCATGAGCGCTGCGCGCAAGCGCGCGCGCCACGTGTCGGCACGTGGGCGCTTTGCGCATGAACGCTGCGCGCTGGAGCGCATGCGCACTGGAGAGCAAGCGCGCGCGCCACGTGTCGGCACGTGGTCGCTTTGCGCATGAACGCTGCGCGCTGGAGCGCAAGCGCACGAGAGCGCAAGCACGCGCCACGTGTCGGCACGTAGGCGCTTTGCGCATGAGTGCTGCGCGCTGGAGCGCAAGCGCGTGCGCCACGTGTCGGCACGTGGGCGCTTTGCGCATGAGTGCTGCGCGCTGGAGCGCAAGCGCGCGCACCACGTGTCGGCACGTGGGCGCTTTGCGCTCGGGCGCAGTGTGCTGGAGAGGAAAAGAGGGCTTTTAGCCCCAAAAACTCTCGAAAGAGAAATCAGAGATGAGTTGGACTCCTGAGTGTGTTTTTGGGGTTAATGGAAGGGTTCTTCTTCTTCCTCCTCTGTTAGCTGGATCTTGAAGATCAAGAGATGTGAGATCTCAAAATCTCTCCTTTTTGAGATCTGATGACAGATCCAAGTTCTTCTTTGTGGGTTTCATGGTGAAAACTATTTTGTTTTTGAAAAGGAAGAGTAAAACTCTTGATTTAATTCAAGAGAAAGGAGAAGGTTTTGGAACCTTGAGGAAGGAGAAAATATCTCAGATCTAATTTTTTGTGGAGAGAATGAAAAGTGTTCCTTTTTTATTCATCATGTTGCCTTTTATAGGCTTACATATTTACATATAGCCCCTTGGGCTTTACAAAAATGGCATTTTAGCCATCCCATGGCTCATGTGCCATTTCGTTTTTGCACATAAGCCATGGGCTTACAAAATATTGGCTTTATGCCCATTTTGTTTACATTAATGCATAAACAATTACATAAAAAATTATTTATTACATGATTTTGTTGTTGGCGTGTGGGAGGCTGACTGCGGGCTCGACTTGGGCATGGGCCCGCTTGACCTGGGCTTGGGCCCACCTAGCTTGGGGTTGACTTTGATTTTGACTTGGTCAACCGGGATGTAAATTTTTACCCCAACAAATTGCCCCCCATCAATAAATGCACACAGCATATGTGGGTTGTGTGCATGAAATTGATGGATCTTCTTCTGCGTGGAGGCGACTTGCTTTGGTTCCCACTTTTTGGGATGCACTGCCCTTTTTACGACGTGGACGGTCGGCGCTTGAAACGTCTCTGAGACGGAGTGTCCATGGTAGATGTTTCCCTGGCCCGGAGCGATCCGGTTTCTGGTTTGTAGGAAGCCTGTACTGCCATTTTTGCGACGTGGACGGTCGACGCTCTGTTACGAAGCGATTTGGGTTCCGAATTTGCGAGAGCCCGCACTGCCCTTTTTGCGACATAGACGGTCGACGCTCTGATCCGGAGCGATTTGGGTTCCCAATTTGCGGGAGCCTGCACTGCCCTTTTTGCGACATAGACGGTCGACGCTCTTTTACGAAGCTATTTGGGTTCCCAATTTGCGGGAGCCTGCACTGCCCTTTTTGCGACATAGACGGTCGATGCTCTGATCCAGAGCGATTTGGGTTCCCAATTTGCGGGAGCCTGCACTGCCCTTTTTGCGACATAGACGCTCGACGCTCTGTTACGAAGCGATTTGGGTTCCCAATTTGTGGGAGCCTGCACTGCCCTTTTTGCGACATAGACGGTCGATGCTCTGATCCGGAGCAATTTGGGTTCCTAATTTGCGGGAGCCTGCACTGCCCTTTTTGCGACATAGACAGTCGACGCTCTGTTACGAAGCGATTTGGGTTCCCAATTTGCGGGAGCCTGCACTGCCTTTTTTGCGACATAGACGGTCGACGCTCTGTTACGAAGCGATTTGGGTTCCCAATTTGCGGGAGCCTGCACTGCCCTTTTTGCGACATAGATGGTCGACGCTCTGTTACGAAGTGATTTGGGTTCCCAATTTGCGGGAGCCTGCACTGCCATTTTTGCGACATAGATGGTCGACGCTCTGTTACGAAGCGATTTGGGTTCCCAATTTGCGGGAGCCTGCACTGCCCTTTTTTCGACATAGACGGTCGACGCTCTGTTACGAAGCGATTTGGGTTCCCAATTTGCGGGAGCCTGCACTGCCCTTTTTGCGACATAGACGGTCGACGCTCTGATCCGGAGCGATTTGGTAGACGTGTCCCCAGCGCGGAGTGTCGCTGGTCGACGTTTCCCCTAGGTGGAGTGTCTGTCGTAGGACGTATCCCCGAGATGGAGTGCCTGTGGTAGGACGTATCCTCGAGACGGAGTGCCTGTCGTAGGACGTATCACCGAGATGGAGTGCCTGTGGTAGGACGTATCCCCGAGACAGAGTGTCGCTGTTTGACGCAAAGGTCGATGTTGGAACTGGTTGGTTTGATTTGTTTGACTTGAGTTGACATCAGCATCGCTATACTGGAATATGGTACCAGGAGCGAATCATCATTTGTCATGAGAGAATTTTGGGATTGGTATTTTTGTCGGCATCTGTATTGCTGCACTGGAATAATGCCAGGAGCAACTCATCATTTGCCCTGAGAGGATTTGGGAGAAATTGGGATTGTTTTACGCCCGTGGATTGTATACGGTTTTACAGGATGTATGATCCAGACCGTAGGGCCGGAAAAATTTCGGGACTTTGTCGGCGTCTGCATCGCTGCACTGGAATATGGTACCAGGAGTGACTCATCATTCGCCGTTGGGGTATGGGATTTAGAATTTGGTTGGCGTTTGCATCGCTGCACTGGAATATGGTACCAGGAGCGACTCATCATTCGCCGTTTGGGGACTTGGAATTTGGATCTTGTTTGGCATCAGCATTGCTGCACTGGAATAATGCCAGGAGCAACTCATCATTTGCCTCGGGAGGACTTGGGATTTGGGTTTTTGGTCGGCATCAGCACCGCTAACACTGAAGCGAAATGCCAGGAGCGAATCATCATTTGCCGTTGCCCGTTGGGGAACGATGGCTTAGGAGATAGGTTTGGGTCCCTACCACCTAAGGCTTTTCAATTTTATGGGCCGTGAGGGTCCCATAAAAGCATTTTCTCCCTACGAGTCGTAAGGATCCCGCAGGTGTATTTTCTCCTTAGGAATCGTGAGGATTCCTAAGTGTGTTGCTCCTTTGTGAGTCGTAAGGATCTCACGCAGGGGTTTTCTCCTCACAAGGTCGAGAGGACTTTGCGAGTGTATTTCATCTCTTTTCACGAGTTTGCGCCCCTTTCGGGTTTTCACAAACTCGCCGGTAGTCCTGCTGTTTTTACTCACGGAGCTCTTTCGGGTTTTCATCCGTGCCCATTTTGCTTGTGGACATACCGTTTATTTCTTCTTCCTTTTTTTTCTTTTTTCTTTTTTTTTATTACAAAATTTTGCCGCTGGTGGGACTTTAAAGTAGTCTCACCGGCAGGATTTGGGAGAAATAGGGGTCATTTACGACCGTGGATTGTATACGGTTTTGCAGGATGTCTGATCCAGACCGTAGGGCTGATGTGCTCAATTCGCCTACGACTTGGAGCATTCACGTGTAGTATTTCTTGAGATATCGGCCATTGATGGGTAGCATGGGCCTTTCTCCCTCGGCACTTATTAGTTGGTAGGATCCTCCGTCGAACACTTTCTCAATGACGTATGGTCCTTCCCAGTTTGGCTCGAATTTTCCCTTGGCATGTCGATTGAGGATGATCGGTCTTTTAAGGACCAACACCAATTCACCTTTCTTGAAAGCGCGGAGACGAGTTATCTTGTCATAGGCCCGTGACATTTGGGCTCGGTATAGCTCCAGATTTTGCTGCACCGCGAGCCTTTTTTCTTCGAGGGCATCGAGTTCTTCAAGTCGAAGGAGCACGTTTTCCTCTTCTGTCAACTCATGCTGAACGGCCATTCTTAAGCTTGGAACTTCAACTTCGAGGGGGAGGACCGCCTCCACTCCGAAGAGCAATGGGTATGGAGTGGACTGAGTTGGAGTACGGTGCGTGGTACGATATCTCCAGTCCATCTTGTGCTGAGTAGCGAACCTTGAGACATTGAAGCTCTTGAAAGAAGGCCCGTTGTCAGAAATGATTCTTCTTGGTGTACCGAAGCGGTATAGAATATTATGCTGGAAGAATGTCAGAATATCCTTTGTCTTGACTTCTTTTAGCGGGACAGCTTCAGCCCACCTGGAGAAGTAGTCTGTCGCGGCCAGTATGAACCGTTGACCTTTAGATGACGGAGGATCAATTGGGCCAACAATGTCGGTGCCCCAAACTTCGAATGGCCACGACGCCACTGTAGGATGCAATGGGTTGGGATGCTTGTGAATAAAATCACCGTGAATTTGGCAGATATAACATTTCTTTGCATGTTCTCCGCAATCCCGTATCATGGTGGGCCAGTAATACCCAAGCCGTTTGATTTGAAGTCGCATCTTGGGGCCAGATTGGTGAGCAACGCAAACGCCCGAGTGGACATCTTTCATGACCTTTTGGGCTTCGGCGAATGACAGACACCTGAGCCAGAGTTGGTCATATGACCTGCGGTATAACGTGTCATTTACAAACACGTATCGGAGAGCTCTTTTCTTCATCTGAATCCTCACAGATTTTTCTTCGGGCAGCTTGTCGTATCGAAGGTACTCTATGAAGGGTTCTCTCCAATCGGGCTCGTCTTGGATGATCGAAGCTTCTTCGGCGGGACTTCTCTTCTGTTCCGCGCTTTCCTCTTCTCGTAGAGAGACTGGGGGTAGAATTTGCCAGCTCCTGACTGTGATCAGAATTTCGTCCATGTCAGGATCAGCCAGCTCCTTGGCCAAGCGAGCGAGTACATCAGCCTTTCCGTTCAACGCTCTAGGGACTCTCGTTAGTTCAATATGAGTGAACCGTTTCATGAGTTCCACCACTTGACCTCTATACCGAGCTAACTCGGGTTTGTATATCTTATAGTCGCCGCTTACTTGGTTGACGACAAGCTGGGAGTCACCGTAGACTCGTAGCCGACTGATTTCCATTTCTACGGCAAGCTCCAAACCAGCTATCAGAGCTTCATACTCAGCTTCATTGTTTGTCTGAGGCTCGGTGAGAGCAAAAGAACTCCGTAGGGTTCCCATTGATGGTGTGATGAACACCAATCCTATCCCTGCTTTTATCTCCGGGACGCTTGATTTACTGGAGGTCCTTATTGACGAGGCTCCATCGAAGTAGAGCTCCCAACATGGCTCATCTTCCTCGAGGTGCAGCACTTGTTCATCGGGTAACTCACAATTTAGCGGCGACCCTTCTGGTATGGGATGAGCGGCGAGAAAGTCTGCAATAGCTTGCCCTTTTACTGCTTTCTGAGGGGCATAAATTATGTCAAACTCAAGTAGCATGACAGCCCATCTTGCCATTCTGCCGGCTAGGCTTGCTTTGGTCATCAAGTGTTTGAGCGGGTCGACCTTAGAGATCAGCATAACCCGATGAGTGAGCAAATAGTGCCTCAGCTTCTTCACAGCAAATATTAGAGCCAGGCATTGCTTTTCGATTGGGGAGTAGTTGTGTTCCGCCCCGACTAGAGTTCGACTGAGGTAGTAGAGGGCATTTTCTTTTCCCTCCTCGTTATTCTGGGCAAGGAGCGCACCGAGTGACTCGTCCAGCGCGGCAGTGTAGAGAATCAGCGGTTTATTTAGAATGGGAGCGGCCAGCACTGGAGGGTGCAACAAGTATTGTTTGATGCTTTCGAACGCTGCTTGACATTCGACATCCCAGATAAAAGGAGCTCCTTTCTTCATGAGCTTTGAGAAGGGCCTACATCTCCCTGATAAATTTGAGATAAACCTCCGTATATAAGCAAGCTTGCCTTGAAAAGATCTTAGCTGCGTCAGACTCTTCGGAGGGGGCATCTCCATGATGGCCTTTATCTTTGATGGGTCAACTTCGATCCCTCGATGTTGGACTATGAAGCCCAGGAATTTTCCCGATGACACGCCGAAAGCGCACTTCAGAGGATTCATCTTCAGATCGTATTCCCTCAGTCTGGTGAGAACGGTCCTGAGATCTTAGATATGATCGGCCTTGGCTTCAGTCTTGACGACCAGATCATCAACATAACATTCGACGACTTTATGGATTAGGTCATCAAAGATATTAGTCATTTCCCTTTGATATGTAGCACCTGCGTTCTTCAGTCCGAATGGCATTACCTTGTAGCAATATATTCCGATCGGGGTCCGAAATGCTGTGTGCTTCTCATCCTCAGGCGACATCTTGATCTGATTATATCCAGACGAGCCGTCCATAAAGGTGAACAGTTCGTAATTTGAAGTGTCATCGACCATCATTTCCATGACCGCTAGCGGGAAGTCGTCTTTAGGACAGCCTTGTTGAGGTCCCTGAAATCGACACAAACTCGGATCTGTCCATTTTTCTTCTTCACTGGGACTATGCATGCGATCCAGTCTGCATATTTCTCTTCCCTGATGAAGCCGGCATCGATGAGTTTCTTGGTTTCCTCGATGACCTTTTCTTCCAACTCCATTCTCATTCTTCGAGGAGCTTGTTTGACTGGCTTAGCGTCAGGAGATATAGCCAGCTTATGCACGGCTACCTCAGGGGAAAGGCCAGGCATTTCTTTGTACGTCCACGCGAAGCAGTCGACGAACTCACGCAGCAGGGCAATTATCTGCTCTTTCATTTCCTCCGACAAGAGTGAGCTGATGTAGGTCGGCCTTGGATTATCGGGCGTTCCTAAGTCAATCTCGGTTAGCTCATCAAAGGTTGCTTGTCCGCCATCTTCGAGCTTTTGAGGAGCTTCTTCTGGCTCGGCTATCTCGTCATCATTATTCGATCATTCACTGGCTTCACCAACATGGATCATGTAGCACGCTTTGGAATCAGGTTGAATGTAGCATATGCCCCGTCTATCTGGAATTTGTCCATCGATGAGTGCTCGGACCTGGGGCGGATACCATAGCCCTTTGTAAAACTTTGCTTCGGACTCCGTTTGATATAACCGGCATCCGCACTTCTCAAAGTATTCCCGCATCTCGGGCGCATAGTATCTCGGATTGAGGACGGCTCTTATGCCTCTCTCATAGGGAAGGCACACGACAGAAAGGTCGTCCGGGTGCACAACGGGGTTTGACCTGTAAAACAGGATGCCCTTCTGTCCATTTTTCCTCCCAGGCACGTAGAAAGTTTCCAGCTGGTCCACGGTAAAGACTGACAATGCGTCGAGCTCTTTGCACATTCGTTACGGCACCCTTGTGATGGCCAGGGACCCTTCAGCGACTTCGAAGGTCTCTCGTAGTTTCGCTTGCTGCATGAGGGGCCGATCTGCACAGCTGTTGCACGGCAGGTCCTCTTCTTCTGACTCTTCAGTGTCACTGCCAAGATGAGGGCGGACTTTGCTGCTAGATGGGCCTTCAGTAACAGATTCATCCGTATCGCTGCCGAAATGAGGGCGAGTTTGGCGGAAGGACGGGCTTCCAGCGTCGGACTCATCAGTGTCGCTGCCAAAATGCGGGCGTACTTGGGTATTTTTTCTTTTGAAAGTGATAGCCGGCGCAGATTTGCTTTTGAGTCTTGCGGCCGTTCTATCCTCAGTCAGTTGTGGCTTAGCATTTTGGTGGTTCGTAAAGTACCGAGAATCTTCATATCGGACTTCGTGCACACCGAACGGCTGGATGTCTCCGTCAATGCGTCTTTCTTCGCCATTTTTAGTATACTTCATGCATTGATGGAGAGTTGACGGAATGATGCCGTAATCGTGGAGCCACGGCCTCCCCAAGAGAATCTTATAAGACGTGTCGGCGTCGATCACGTATATCTTAGCTTCAGTTTGCAGATCCCCAAATTTGATTGGCAAAGCTATAGACCCCAGAACTTGCTGGCAATTTTGGTTGAAGCCTTGAATGACAATCCTTTCCCTTGACAGGTGTCGGACGTCCATTGACAAACTCTTCAGAGTTCGCAAGTTCATGATGTTCACTGAGGACCCCGGATCAATCAATATATGATTAATTCGATCTCCGTCGCTGTATCCGGTCACGTAAAGCGGCCGATTATGCTCAGCCGTTCCCAGTAGCAAGTCTTCATCCTTAAATGTGACTGTGGCGGCATACAAAGCGTGCTGGGCTTCTTTCATATTAATTTCCGCAAAGTGAGCCTGATACCGCTCGGGGTTTTGTAGAGCGTGAATGAGAACATCTCTAAGCTCCTTAGATAGGACCAAGGCGTCGTAGATGCTCAGGAGAGATGGAAGCTTCCGGAGATGTGCCAAGACATTATAGTCCACCGAGGAAGGACTTATGTTTTCATCGGCCGGTTCTCTGCCATCTTCTTCATTAGCGACTTGTTTTTCCTTCCCTTTTGGGGCGTTGCCCTGATTTGGCGGTAGAGCCCTGCCGCTTCTGAGCTGGATTTGATTGGCCTTTGTGGTGAGCTCCTCGTCCTCTTCCGGAAAACAGAGATCATCCTCGGAGTCGCTGCCAAGATGGATGGCGTAGCAGGTCACTACTGGGATCTCTTCATTGGAGTCTTCTTCTAACTCCTTCAGAATTTCAGCCGCTTGTACAGGGAAGAACTCCTTCAATTGAATCAATGTTCTTTCCTTTTGTTCATATTCTTCGAGGGAATCAATATATTTTTGAATGGTCGATCTCCCTGCAGACCCTTTTTCGCGCCGAGCTGCACTTTTCTTCTTCTTGAGCTTCTTGGATTTTGAGCCTGATGGAGCAGCATTGGCAGCTGGACTGGTAGGCTTCTTCTGCCCTTCCCATTCTGTCCTGGGTTCTTTCCGAAGTAGCTTTATCATCTTCTTCGTCTTATTAGATATGTGCGTACTCTACGGAGGCCGCGATGAGTCCGTTTCATTTCTCGGGGCAGCAGGTTCAGCTATCTGCTCCCAAAAGGCTTCAACTTCTGTCTGTATAAAGTTGGCGGTTGCAACTTGATTGTTCACCAGCACGCTTTTGGACAGCTCGATCTCTCCAGCCTTACACTGCTTCTCGACCCAGTCTTTGAAGATGTAGCAATCCTCGATCGCATGGCTCAGTACTCGGTGGTACGGGCAATACAGAGGATTGTCGGTCATTTTTGCTTCTTGGGGTCTTTTCGACTCCGGCAATTGTAGGCCATTGTTCAAGGCATCTTTAAATATCTTGCGGACCTTGTCCCTTCTGAAAGAGTAAACCTTGTTCTTCTTCTCCTCTAGGGAAGGCCCGTCTCCTCCCAGCAATGGCTTTCGAGATTGGTTGGTTTTGGATTCGCCCGCCCTTTGCTTTTCTTCATTGTCGGAGGCATTGAAGACATTGGTACTGCTGGAACTCCCGCTTCTGCGGTTGTCGTCCCGCTTGCTTTTCCAGGTTTTGTCTCTCTAAGAGTCCGGCGGGGACTCTTGCTTCGAGCGTTCCAGCATTTGGACATTCTTGGTTAGCTCCTGAAATGTCTTGAGGCCCGCCGTACACAAGAATGGGACCATCCAATTGCTGGGTTCCCAATGAGAAGGCTGACGGACTGGTCCTGCTCCAGCGGCGGTTCGCACTTGACTGTGAGATTGCGCCATCGGGCGATAAAGTCGGTGTTGCTTTCATTCTTCCCCGGCTTGGTCCTCACAAGGTCGGCAATGGAGATTTTATCACTGACGCTCATGAACCTTTGCCGGAACAGAGACTCCATTTGGGCAAAGGTAATGACGGACCCGTCCGGTATACTCGCATACCAGTCGAAGGCGACACCGGTCAGGCTGTTGACAAACTGACGAAGAAGGAGCGCGTCATTGCCCCCTGTATTTCCGCACGATGCTTTGAAGTGGGCGACGTGTTGATTCGCATTCCCCGTTCCATCAAATCTTCCAAACTTAGGGATGACATAGCCGCTTGGGAACTCAATCAGATCGTACTGCACGGGATATAGCTGCCCACTACTGCCGATTTCTTTCTGAGCTTCAGCTTCGGCCACCAATGTTTTAACCTTGCAGGTGACCAAATCCATTATCCGATCCTGTGTTAGCGGGTTATTGCTATCTGGGGCCAAGGCGTCCCCAGAAGCGGAATGCGGCCGGCTTTCATGCGGCTCGACCAGTCTTGGTCCCAAAGGAACAGGCATTGGCTGCCTCGGATTGTCATCACCCGGCTGATTAGTAGCGGTTTGTGTCTGATTGGGAGGCGCTCGAGCAATTTGAGCCGTAAGCTGCATCACCACGTTCGTTAAGTCATCAATCTTCGAATAGAGCTTGGCCATCTCTTTATCTTTGCTCCTGAGCTGTTTTCGAAGCTCTTGAAGTAGCTCCTGCTCCGCTGTCCTGGGTCGGAAAGTCGGCTCTTCCTCGCTGTCCGAGCTTGACTCTACATGGACCGAGGGGTCTATCTGCCTATCATCCTCATCGAGAGGGTTTTCTTCATCCAGCGGGGGCGGCTGTTCTTGGGCGGCGGTAACCACATTCAGGCTAGATTGGGCTTGGGATGTGGTGGCCCCGTCCTTGCTTTTGCTGCAAAGGTTGTCGCTAGGGCGCCCGCCCGCCATATAGACCGTATGGATGGTATATCCGGACGTCTTTCTATCATTGGCAGTTGATTTCACGGATCGCTGTCTTGACCCCCTAGTTTCGGTACCTGGTAGTCGATTGAAGGCGGCTAGCCCAACCAGGTTGTTGAATGGTGCTGGCGCTTCTTTTCTGGGTTTGCCCCGCTGCTTTCGCGCGGCACAGAGTGCTTGATAGACTCTTGAAGAGACAGTGTCATACTTTTTCTGTTGGGGCCGGGACACGTCTCTTCGTAGCACTGTTCGGACCGCTGTCTTCTTGATTCTGGCGGTCATGGCATTTTTCTGAACCCACTTCAGGGGCTCGAAGGAATTGCTGATTCTTACGTCCGACTCGGCCGTCGTCGCCAGGCAACCCTGCACTTGGAACTTCACACGATTCCATTTGGCCGAAGCCTTGGCCCTCTTGTTGGCTCGATACCTGAGCCGCTTCTGCCTTAACTTTTCTGTTCTAAGCACCTGGCAGACTTCGGCTTTTTGGGAAAACGCCGCAGACCGGGCGATGGAGGGCCTTAGAGATACGCTCGATTGTGCATTTGTTGGAGTTATCGCCTGAGCTCGTCCGTAACATTTGATGTTGCCCTTTGTACCGAAGTTCTTGCCCCCCGCTGGAGCACCAGAGAATCGTTCAGATAGCGTCTTGAGTTTCGGTTGTGGTGCCTTGGCGATCACGACATTCGGCCTCTTTCCCCTTGAGACCGACTTGGCCACCTGTTCCGCCGGGATCTCCGCCAGATGAGCGCTTCCGGCAGGGTAGATGATGATGGAGCCGAACTGGCGGGGCGGTTCCTCCCACTGTCGACTGAGGCTTGCGTGGAGAACCACACGAGCGTTGATCTTGACCACATACGGAATCGGGGTCACGTTGGAAGCTGAATTCGTCTGGGGAGACATTGTCGTCGAAGGTTGATTGCTTGAAAATCTGCATGAAAAAGCATTATTTTTAGTATAAATACAGGTATGTATATTGATTGAGTTCGCATGAACGTTTAACCCGAAATATGGGAGGAGAGATTGGGTCCCACCGGGCATGCCAGAACCTGTAGGGTGTTTTTCGTCACCCCATTGAGATGGGAATACGCGCACGCTAGTCAGGCGTATTACAGATTCCCCCTGCCTAGGGTAGGCCGGGGTTTAATGATTGTGGGGATCCGAATCTCCGGCAGTCGCGGACTAAGCTGTCGTTAATTACCCCTCGCCTTTGGGCGAGGGAACCTCCGATTAACGGGTTAAAATGGTCATGCGAACTCAATGTGCGGTGTGCGTGTGTTGTATTTTGAAAAGGGGGTTTTGGATATATCGGGAGCCACGCAGAGTTTTTACGGGGGTCCCGCTACCCGGATAGCGGGCTGGGGGTCAAGGGGGCTAGCAGCCCCCTTGCGGGGTGCGAGGCAGCGCCCCGTTAGAAATTTTTTCTAATAGGGACAGTGTCGCGGAGTATGTGTATGTGTGCATTTGTATACAAATGTATATATATATACATATATATATAAATAAAGGGGAAAAGGCATCCAAAAGATGCGTGGGGCAGCACCTTGGGCGCTGTGCGCTTAGGTGCTGTGCGCTCAGGCGCAAGCGCGCCACGTGTCGGCACGTGGGCGCTTTGCGCATGAGCGCTGCGCGCAGGAGCGCAAGCGCGCCACGTGTCGGCACGTGGGCGCTTTGCGCATGAGCGCTGCGCGCAGGAGCGCAAGCGCGCGCGCCACGTGTCGGCACGTGGGCGCTTTGCACAGGAGCACAAGCGCGCGCGCCACGTGTCGGCACGTGGGCGCTTTGCGCAGGAGCGCTGCGCGCTGGTGCGCAAGCGCGCGCCACGTGTCGACACATGGGCGCTTTGCGCATGAACGCTGCGCGCTGGAGCGCATGCGCACTGGAGTACAAGCGCGCGTGCCACGTGTCGGCACGTGGTCGCTTTACGCATGAACGCTGCGCGCTGGAGCGCAAGCGCACTGGAGCGCAAGCGCGCGCGGCACGTGTCGGCACGTGGGAGCTTTGCGCATGAGTGCTGCGCGCTGGAGCTCAAGCGCGCGCGCCACGTGTCGGTACGTGGGTGCTTTGCGCTCGGGCGTAGTGCGCTGGAGAGGAAAAGAAGGCTTTTAGCCCCAAAAACTCTCGAAAGAGAAATCAGAGAGGAGTTGGACTCCTGAGTGTGTTTTTGGGGATAATGGAAGGGGTTCTTCTTCTTCCTCCTCTGTTGGCTGGATCTTGAAGATCAAGAGATGTGAGATCTCAAAATCTCTCCTTTTTGAGATCTGATGACAGATCTAAGTTCCCCTTTGTTGGTTTCCTGGTGAAAACTATTTTGTTTTTGAAAAGGAAGAGTAAAACTCTTGATTTAATTCAAGAGAAAGGAGAAGGTTTTGGAACCTTGAGGAAGGAGAAAAGATCTCAGATCTAATTTTTTGTGGAGAGAATGAAAAGTGTTCCTTTTTTATTCATCATGTTGCCTTTTATAGGCTTACATATTTACATATAGCCCCTTGGGCTTTACAAAAATGGCATTTTAGCCATCCCATGGCTCATGTGCCATTTCGTTTTTGCACATAAGCCATGGGCTTACAAAATATTGGCTTTATGCCCATTTTGTTTACATTAATACATAAACAATTACATAAAAAATTATTTATTACATGATTTTGTTGTTGGCGTGTGGGAGGCTGGCTGCGGGCTCGACTTGGGCATGGGCCCGCTTGACCTGGGCTTGGGCCCACCTAGCTTGGGGTTGACTTTGATTTTGACTTGGTCAACCGGGGTGTAAATTTTTACCACCCCAACAATATATATATGTCAAATCTCGGTAACCGTCTTCCAGATTGGCCCTCAAATCTATCAAATCACACGACTCTGGTCGGTATCCTCCGGATGACCGCCGGGTCAATAATCACTGGTAGGTAGTGCTCTCTTGCCAGGCTCAACATCTCTCTATACGTCCTTCTTATCCCGGTGTACCTCACCGGGTCTACCATGTACCCGCAGACGGCGTATCTCTCCTCGAATCAGGTATATGTACATACGTGGCTCAAGAATCGAGAAATCTCATGGTGGATGCCACACACATCATATCACAAGAAACCGCACTTTATATTTGAAATCTGTATAAGTTTAATGAAATTCCTTTGCGGTTTTACCCAAATCTAGAAATCTCATGAATACGGAAATATCCAAGAAAAATCACAATATATAAGCATGTGGATAACTATGAATGTCCGTGATGTCAGCATGATGCAATGATGATGCAAATGCATAGGTACCGATTATTAAGTAAGTTCTAAGTGTATCGTGATATGGCAATTACTAATGGCGTGTGTGTCTTCATAAAATAGTGCACGTGCGGCATGAACCATTGGTAATAGTGTAAGTGTCCTAGGTAATAATATCGATTTTGACAGGGTTCTTCCGCTTTCTTTTTATGAGTATATAGAGATGTAATGCTACATGAATATGACACACGTATGTGAACACAAGAATGATAGCTAAATCCTAACTATCGGCGCTTCATGTGGTTCCCCCATAGATGTGTACATCTACTCATCGGAACGCCTTGGCTAGTAGAATCTAATCACCGCCTTGCCTTTCCCTGCCGCGTCCGATGTCCCCGCAACTGATCCTAGAATGGCACAATAATCACACATAAGACCAAATATCCGATAAATCGCGAAGACAAAAGTACTTTAAAGGACTAACATTCACAACATAGACACATGTGCACTTGGTGCACAAAACGTGCGTGACATCACCCAAAACCAACCCGATCGCTGTTTTCCACCAAAACGCCAAATCTAGACTCGAATCGCACGTATCGCGCAAAGACACAACACCAATATTATAGGAAAAAGTCTGCAGATTTTTTCTGAAGCAAAACCAGGAAAAACAACCAAGACCAAATACCATAAAATAACCCCAGAGAGCTGCCCTCAAAATCTCAACTACTCATGACTCGCCAAATCCGGCGACGCCGGCCAATTTCGTGATCTCGCCGGTCGGGGTTGGGTGGAAAGAGTCCGGGTTGCAAGGGTAAGGTCAGGGCTATAATTATACTATACTCTATATGTTTGATTTATTTACAAACGATCGTAACGATAGAAGATTATAAACAACAGAAAACTTAGCTACAAACTGATATTAAACACTAATTTGGAACAATATGGCGTTTTATGAAGGGGTTTCCTTAGCACCACTCCAGGGTTTGGTAGCATCACACATGCTATATTAAAAAATTTATAGGGTGCTAAAGAAACTATCCTAAGGATCAAACTAGAAAAGCTAGGGTAACACTAAAACTATCACAATCCACAAGTAGTAAAGTACTAGGTTCAGAGAATACAACCTTTGTAGCTCCCTTTGCTAGGCTCTTTTGCTACTTGAGGGTTGAAAGAAGCTTGCTTGAGATCCTCCAAGTCCACGATGATCCACCCGGAGTCCTCTTTGTCCAAGCTCAAAGCTCCACTTGATCAAGAGAAGAAGTTGAAGCCAACACTCTAAACTAATGGGCAAGAGTAGTATAGAATGATGATGTGGTTTGATTTATCACTTAAAAACCCTAACTTGATCACTCTTTCACTCACTATCAAAACCTAGAGAGGAAGAAGAAGATGGCAAATATGAGAGCTCAAGATAATGATAAGCTTAAGGATAAAAATGAGAATAGAAAATATATATATATATATATATTTTATTCTTCTCATATTTAACTCTAGTTAATAAATATCTAGATATTTCTTTTGGTGCAAGAATGGCCATGGAAAGATAACTCAAGGTTAACAAATGGTTTAGTGGATGAATAAAATAATCAACCATGAGTGATTTTTCCATTTCCATTAATTCAAAAATAAATATCAACATATTTATAAAGGTGTGAGTCTTATATTGTGACCATCAAATGTATCAACAACCATGATACAAATGAGTATGCATGTATGTGTGCATGCACATCCATATGTGCATCAATGTAAACATGTGCATACATGCATGCATACACCAAAAGACAAATGGGTTTAAAGTGAAAATGCTAATGGTCAATGTTAAATCAACACTTGATTTAGCAAACCGGTCATATCTCATACGACCCGACCAATAGCAAGCTGCCCGATTAATATACGGTATCATATACACGCATTTAATCGGGTCCCCGCACATATCACTGTAACATTTAAGAAAAATAAAATATTAATTTTCGGGAATTTTATATTTTAATAATAAAATATTGAATATTTTAATAAGGCGGTATTATTAAATACCGATAAATGGGGAAAATTTGGAAAATTATGGAAATTACTAAAAAGACAGAACTTTATGTGATTTAAGCAAATTATGATAGTTTATCACTTATTTGACACTATTTTAGTGCTAATCGCGATTAAATATCGCTAATCGAACTTTAAGCATGTTTTGGGCACATGCCATTTTTTTTAGCACTTGTTACATTTTTACCATGTCTTTTCTCATTTCATGCATGGTTTGGGGTTTTATTATGAGAGAAGAAAAGGAAATGAAAAGAAAAGAAAGGAAATAGAATAAAGAATGGAATAGTAGTAGGTATGGATGAGAAAGAGAAAGGTGAAGGTTATGTTGACTTGATCTTGAGCCATTCCTCTTCAAATATTCACACATTTTCTCCCCCTTCTCTCCCTCTTCTTCAGCTGCTGCTGCTGCCCTCTTTCATCCGCTCCACAAAACACCCCACTTCATCTCCAAAACAAACTCAAAACACCATTTCCATTTCATAAAAAAGGTGCACAAGCCCCCTAGCTACCCATTAGACCAAGAAAGTTTTCGTTTGGCGCTGTAGAGGATTCATGAGTGTCAATAGACGTAATCCCTTCACACTTAGGGTAGTTTTTCATTCACTTTAAACCATTTATGTGTTTAGTTGTGATTTGGTGCGATTTGGTGAACTTTGGAGATTTCTAGAGAGGGTTAGGGTTTAGGTTGAGTTTGTGTGGTGAACTTGAGTGTTTTGAGTGACCTTAAACCCCCATGGTGTGATTAACCCAGAACATACACTTATACCAAACATGAAACACAAAATACGGATTTTCAGAACTTTCATGTCGGTTTGTGGACTTTGAGTGTGCAGGCAAATCTGGAATGAACTGGGGAATTTACTAGAAAAGTAAACAACACCATTGTACTAGAATTGACCCTAGTACCCCATGTAGAAATACGAACCCCATAGCATCATGCAGGGCCAGCCTGGCCGGATTTTCCCTTTAGGGTGTTCAGCCACTTGGTGTGGGGTAAGGTCCAGGTTTCTCCTGTAGGTCACATATACCCTATATACCACCCTAGTGTTGTTTTGGAACCCTGGTTTCACCTGAGACAAAATCTGGGAACACTTTCATAAGTTGCTGCTTTGAATTTAGTTATGGTTTTCCGTATTTTGATTTCCAGATTTTAATATTTGTGCGTTATCTCGATCGCGTGACGTTTGTACGTCTATATCGAGTGATTTCGGGTTGTTTTGCGAAGGCTAACCATGGGTTCTAACCTATAGGCTTTTAAGCGTATCGTTTTGGTTTTCGTGTGTCGTTTTGGGTTCGATTTGGTTTTAATGCAATGCGATGCGATGCGATACGTGTGACATGTAGGTACCCTCACGGTGATCGGAGACGACGAAGAGGATGATGGCGACATCAACATCGGCAAGCAAGAAGCAAGTGAGTAAATTATATCTACGGGGGAAGTCGGGGGGATGGCGTAAAGCACCCCCGCAATTCGTTGTGATGTATACGAATACGTATACACACACATATATATATTATATGTTGATATGAGTTATTGATGATAAAGCTAGATTCTAGGTGTTCTTCGATTGGTTTAGTGTTAGTTGTGAAACCCTAGAATAGTTGTTGCACCCACACACATGCACACACATACGTGCATACATTCTTTCTTTTACCTGTGCGTATATAGGGATGTGTATATTTATACATGGGTATGGGACTATGTGTTCATATACTGGATTTGAGGATAGTACTTGGCATATGAGATGAGTCGATAAGATTGGATATGAGGCCGTGAGATCGGTCATATGACAGGGTTCGTATTTGAGATACGGCATGATGTTTTAGCGGGTCCTTTGACGTAGCGTTTCATACATGCGCATGCATATGCTTAGATGGTATCCGTATTGTAATAGACGTAGGTCATTATCCCGGATCATGATATTTGATAAAGATGATACCAGATGAATAGTGTGATTGATGTGACTTTGACCCGTACCCAGATTTGGGATGCCATACGACGGATTTACGTACGAGCTATATATTGATGATAGATCCGCACTCTTGACTTGAGGATGTCATATTATAGATATTGTATCGACTATTATACTTTCGAGGCGGGATCACCGACTACTATATATATATATATATATATATATATATGTATGTATATATCGACTCAGATGTTAGGCGGTTTCCTTACCTTTTGTTTAGCCTGTTAGCTCAGCCCTATAGTTAGTATAGTTGTTAGACTAGATTCGATTCCTACCTATTTCAAAACTAACGAATCGTGGGTATTTTAAAAGACAGGACAAGTGATTCTATGAATATTTCAAAGGACACATCTTTTCTTAAAAACACCGTAGCCCTTATTTTCAAAACACCACGATTCGTATTATTTCAAAAGGCACTACTGTATGACTTATAATTATGTTAAATGCAGATTAGTTATCATTGTCTTATCATTCAGCTCCCGCACATTTTTGCCTTCGCTCCGCATTGCATACTTATATTGTGATTTCATATACCATTATTGATATCATGCTGTTAGGACACCAGCACCATTACCGATGATGCGTATGTTCCACGTACACTTACTTGCCGGCTCACACACATCATCATATGTAATTTCCATGTCACGTAAACTTTAGACAATACTATTTCATCGACATAGCATGTTTCCTGGTAGTTTTGACATAATATTAGTGTACTTGCCTTATATGCCAGTTTAGACATTGCAGTTATTACTTGCTACATCATGCATATTATTATTCACTGTTATGCCGTATTATGGAGTTTTATGCCTATACTCACTGCTTACGTGCTATTGATGATTGGATTTCGGATTTTCCTGTAGTTTCTTGGATTTGGGGAAAACCGCAAGAACATTTATAAAATTCTTTCTCTATCGTTTTAAATGAAAAGTGCGGTTTTCCCTTGATGTATGAGTCGTCCACAATGAGTTTTCATGATTGCTGATGGATTTCGAGACACGATTCGAGGAGTTGGATGAACCGTCTCGGGTACATGGTGGGCCCGGTAAGGTACCCCGGGGCAAGAAGTTCGAATTGTATTCGGTGAGCCTGGCAGGGGAGCACTACCTATCGGTGATATTATTTGGACTCGTCGGCTATCCGGAGAATACCGGCCGCAGTCATGAGATGGTTATAGGCTGATCCATTCTGCGAGGCCTGAGATATTGATATTTGAGATTTGAGACACTGAGGCATTGAGATCTGATGGTACAGGTTAGTCCGGGGAGCCGAAACCTGAGATATTGGGATTTATGTTTTGTGTCGATGCTTGACACGGATTTCTCTGTTGATTTCATTAAGGATACTCGTTTTATATACATACAGAAATCCCATTAATATAAAGAAAAACTGTTGTCTCATTCATTGCATTACATTACATTCATACCTCATACATATGATACATTGCTACCTGAGGCACTGACACAAGCAATGGGATTACACTTATATTTAAATGTTTACCCTTGCCACCTTTTTATGCTTCAGACTTTAACACTTGAGGATATTATTGATCGTATGACCTAGGATTGCGTCATACATGTGATTTCTGCTCGTAGATGTTTTCTATTCATGAGTTGGCAACTCACCCCGTTGTGCCACAGTTCTTGCAGGTTTTGCCGTACAGGTTTCATTGCGGCTTTTCTGGCACACTGCTCCCTTTCGGGGTGATTGCATTGGTAGGTGGGTTCACTCTCATCGTGACCACCCTTGTATTATTTTATTCAGTTGTATCTAGTAATTCCATCGACCAAAACTTGTATATTGTTTCAGACTTAGAAAACCAGTTATGTATTATTTCGACCTTAGAGTCGCGCGTTGTAGTATTATGGTTTTCATATTGATTTTGAGTTCTTTTGAGTTTTGATCCTCGCCCTTCGGCATTGTATATTATATTGCTTGCGTTGTTGTGATCATCGATTGACGAAGAGCTAGCTCCCGCTTGGGGATTCCTTTTATCATTGTGTACATATTATTCTTGTTGTACCCTGTTCGGGGGCCAGTATTTACAAAAGAAACTCTACCAAAATTTTCAAAAAAGACGGGAGATTTTTAAAATGCATGTTCGGCTTACCTATTTTAAAACTCTTGTTTTAAAAAAAAACCTGTTTTCTTCACTTCTTAAAACTATTTTCTTTACTTATTACTAAAAAATGGTTTTAGATTTCTGGGCTTTTGGCTTACTTGAATTAGATAGGGTCATATAGACTTCATATGATTCAACTGCCAGTCACGGGCTATTTTGGGTCGTGACAAAGTTGGTATCAAAGCGCTAGGTTAACCTTGGTTCGAGTAGGTTTGATTATGCGGAGCTTAGGGCGTTTGTATATATACGGAATATAGGCTTGACCTTACGGAACTTAGACTCAGTCGAGGGGGTAGTATACCCAAACTTTCGTCGCATTGGTTGACCTTAGTTAATGGAGTAGGTAGCTTGAGTAGAGTGACGTACCGTACGTATGTTCCGCGGCATATTTACGATACGATACTCCACTTAAGAAGCCTTATGATGTACATTTCTTTGCACAGCATTATATTCATTCATGATCTATCCTCATTGATTTTGTTTATGGTTTTGCTGCCACGATTACACGGGTAGAGAGAGCTACGGCTAGAGTTGCGGTCAGCATGAGCTCTTCACGGACGAGGACTGACCAGGGCGTGATTCCAGGGACATAAGATTCCATAGAGAGGCGTCGTTTTATTGTGTTTTCGCGCCTTGAGCGGTTGACAGATCACTCTTACCAGATTTGCCGGATGTGCTGATCGGCACCAGAGGATCAGGCAACTGCTAGAGGCCAGCCAGAATGTGATGACCATTGATATATCGCTTACTTATGATGATTGAAGCGCTGTTCAGCGTACAGACGAATGAGCCAGTTGTTGCTGCAATGACGAGATGTCGCCTAGCTATTGGAGCTATTGCAGCTTGAGCATATACTCAGAGATATGATGGAAGGTCGCTAGTCACCGAGGATGGATGACTAGGACATGTGGTTCGTTCTCTTACCCGATGCGAGGTCAGCAGATAGATTGATTCCAGCTAGAGACGACTTCACGCAGATTCGTCGAGAGTCGATAGAGACGATCGAATGTCAGAAACCATATTCCAAGTTTAAAGTATTCAGAAAGACGTGCAAGCAATTCTATGGACCCTCTAGAAGAATGAAACCCTAACTCGACATAATGATCATGTGAAAGCCTTTGAACCTTAGGGTTTGCGGCAGTTCCGCGGCGCCATTTCTGAGGCTTGGGTTTGCCCTTCTATGGCTGGACCACTGATGTTGTGGTATGTACTCGATACTATTAAACTGTATCCAAGATGTTGATATCTTGAGGGATTATGAAGTTTTGACAAACCGATCGGATGGTTCGACATCTTTCGGATATCATATGATGGGATACACTGCTTGGGAGACTCCAGATACGAGCATAGCCATTGGAGCACAGTCCATGCAGCCACGGGGCGACGAGTCCGAATCAGTCGACATTGGAACAAAGTGGAGTAAAGATTTCGCACGAGATTTCGACGAGATGACGTTCCACTCCGCTGACATCAGAGATGCGATACGCATGCAGAGGCGTTGTATAAGGAGTATACCTCCGCAGGTTGGGACGAGTTTCCGAGGACGTGTTCGGCCAGATATCTTCTACAGAGTGATGAAGATACTGAGTTCATGATTTCGAGTCTGTGTGAGAGACTTCGGATGGACGTAGCCAAGAACAATCGCAGTGCGCAGATAGAGACGTGACGTCGGAGTAGACGATGATATAGACAAGCGGGACAAGAGGTAGAGGCGAGAGGCGAGATGCTGACGAGCTGTTGTTACTCCCGTTAAGGTTAAAGGTCGGATATGTCTACAGAGGCGTTAGGATGCAACCGGTTTCCGAAGAAATGCTGTGCTAGGACGCAGATTGACCAGAGGAGTACCAGAACGGAATCATCCCCGTTAGCACACCTGACAGGGCCGATGAGCCGATTGATTGCGAGATAGGTAATCCGCAGAGAAGATAAGGGCCCAGAGACAGAGGACGCCAAACCATGAACAGGAGGCAAGTGGATATCTTACGATTCTAGCATTGGATGCACCGACGCCTTCTCGACTTCGAAGGAGGATATACCGACGACGGTATTTATGATTTGTGATTTTGTGATTCGATTATCACGTATCCGTCATCTTGGATTTTGGTATTTTGTGAGATCTATTCGCATGATTTAGTCTTGATGGCTGAGTTCGATGATTTCTGTTTTCGAGCACCATGGTTGCACCTACTGGGTATTTATGATTTATACACCGTTATTGCACTTGATATCGTTTTGTACCTTGGTTGCACATGTTTATGACTTCATGGATTTCATGCGGATAGGTTGGTTTTGGTGCTTATGGTACGCACACGATTTGGCTTTTGCACTCGGTATAGCTCACATATGCTTTTAGTGCAGTGATACGTATTTTGTGCACTACAGTTGCATAAGACTTCGATTTGATGTTATTTGAGGTATTGATTTTGACATCATGCCTAGGGCATGCATACGATTTGAATTATGCTTACGGCATAGTTTTCACGCACTATTAGTATTTTGATTTGATTTTGTGCACGCTGAGGCACATGATTGTGAGATATGATACCACGGTATACCTGATTTGGATTTGAGATGTGTTGTATACCGTAGATTTCGATAGTGATACTCGATATTTGTTTTGTGCACCTTGTGCACCTGATTGGATTTTGCGCATGTTCGGCGCTTAGTATTGGATTTCGTGATTTCGCGCATGTTGGATGCACATGAGTTAGACTTTATTGTGCATGATGGATGCACCTGTTTTGGATTTTCACGCATGTTGGGCGCATGTTATGAGATGCGATTTTGGTGCACACCAGATGCACCAGATCGGGATTCTTCGTGCATATCAGATGCGCTTGATATGGCTGTCAGGCACACCGTTGCCTCTGACAGGTGTTTCGTGCACACTTGTTGCACTTAGATGTTGCTTCTGTGCACATGTATGACACATATATGGATTTTGATTTCCGTACGCACAAGACGCACATAGCATTCTTATGCACATTTAGGGATTTATTCTTGTGGAGCAGTACGTTTTATGATTTTTTCTATTTGATATAGTACTAGTCAAAGGACAGTACTTGGATATATTTTGCATGCATTGATAGATATCGAAGGGATTTCCAAAGAAGAGCTATGGTCTCAATATTTACCTACGTGTGTGATATGACACGAAACGTTTAAAACAAGGAAACCCTTCTAAATTGTTTTCAAAACGGCGGGACAAACGTATTAAACAAATGATATGTAGATACATATAGTTATTTTCTTATAACAGATGTCCACCACTGTGCCGCGACACGCGCATCGCACAGCACCTTAAAAAGGTTTTGGCATGCTTTTTCTTCAGATGTTTTGATAATATTTATATGCAGAGTTTGATGCATTTCCTGTTGATTTCGTTTTGGATTAGACGTTGATGTCTTCACCATGACTCCTATGATTGCGGGATGCTTGACGAAGTTTTGATTTCGAGTTATCTGCTCATTCTTCATGCGCATGCATTGCGCTATGAAGCGTTTTACGTATTGATGATTTCGGAGCCCCGACGACTTCACTTTTACTGAAATGTTTTAGTATTTGAGGGGTTTAAATTTAAATTCGAGGACCGAATTTCTTTAAGGGGGGAAGATTGTAACATTCCAGAAAAATAAAATATTCTTTTTCGGGAATTTTATATTTTAATAATAAAATATTGAATATTTTAATAGGGCGGTATTATTAAATACTGATAAATGGGGAAAAATTTGGAAAATTATGGAAATTACTAAACAGAGGAACTTTATGTGATTTAAGCAAATTATGATAGTTTATGACTTATTTGACACTATTTTAGTGCTAATCGCGATTAAATATCGCTAATCGAACTTTAAGCATGTTTTGGGCACATGTCATTTTTTTAGCACTTGTTACATTTTTACCATGGCTTTTCTCATTTCATTCATAGTTTGGGGTTTTATTATGAGATAAGAAAAGGAAATGAAAAGAAAAGAAAGGAAATAGAATAAAGAATGGAAAGAAAGGAAATAGAATAAAGAATGGAATAGTAGTAGGTATGGGTGCGAGAGAGAAAGGTGAAGGTTTTGTTGACTTGATCTTGAGCCATTCCTCTTCAATTATTCACACATTTTCTCCCCCCTCTCTCCCTCTTCTTTAGCTGCTGCTGATACCCTCTTTCCTCCCCTCTACAAAACACCCCACTTCATCTCCAAATCAAACTCAAAACACCATTTCCATTTCATAAAAAAGGTGCACAAGCCCCCTAGCTACCCATTGGACCAAGAAAATTTTCGTCTGGCACTGTAGAGGATTCATGAGTGTCAATCGAGGTAATCCCTTCACACTTAGGGTAGTTTTTCATTCACTTTAAACGATTTATGTGTTAAGTTGTGATTTGGTGCGATTTGGTGAACTTTGGAGATTTCTAGAGAGGGTTAGGGTTTAGGTTGAGTTTGTGTGGTGAACTTGAGTGTTTTGAGTGACCTTAAACGCCCATGGTGTGATTAACCCAGAACATACACTTATACGAAACATGAAACACAAAATACGGATTTTCAGAACTTTCATGTCGGTTTGTGGATTTTGAGTGTGCAGGCAAATCTGGAATGAACTGGGGAATTTACAAGTAAAGTAAACAACACCATTGGACTAGAATTGACCCTAGGAACCCCATGTAGAAATACGAACCCCATAGGATCATGCAGGGCCTGCCTAGCCGGATTTTCCCTTTAGAGGGCTCGGCCACTTGGTGTGGGGTAGGATCCAGGTTTCTCCTGTATGTCACATATACCCTATATATCACCCTAGTGTTGTTTTAGAACCCTAGTTTCACCTGAGACAAAATCTGGGAACACTTTCATAAGTTTATTCTTTTAATTTAGTTATGGTTTTCCGTATTTCGATTTCCAGATTTTAATATTTGTG
The DNA here is from genome assembly GCA_030015575.1 of Agapanthus africanus. Lineage (NCBI taxonomy): Eukaryota > Viridiplantae > Streptophyta > Magnoliopsida > Asparagales > Amaryllidaceae > Agapanthus > Agapanthus africanus. The sequence continues at coordinate 264,741,011 of JASDDO010000016.1, read as the reverse complement.
CGTTATCTCGATCGCGCGACGTTTGTACGTCTATATCGAGTGATTTCGGGTTGTTTTGCGAAGGCTAACCATAGGTTCTAACCTATAGGCTTTTAAGCGTATCGTTTTGGTTTTCGTGTGTCGTTTTGGGTTCGATTTGTATTTAATGCGATGCGATACGTGTGACATGTAGGTACCCCCACGGTGATCCGAGACGACGAAGAGGATGATGGCGACATCAACATCGGCAAGCAAGAAGCAATTGAGTAGATTATATCTACGGGGGAAGTCGGGTGGATGGCGTATAGCACCCCCGCAGTTCGTTGTGATGTATACGAATACGTATACACACATATATATATTATATGTTGATATGAGTTATTGATGATAAAGCTAGATTCTAGGCGTTCTTGGATTGGTTTAGTGTTAGTTGCGAAACCCTAGAGTAGTTGTTGCACCCACACACACGCACACACATACTTGCATACATTCTTTCTTTTACCTGTGTGTATATGGGGATATGTATATTTACACATGGGTATGGGACTATGTGTTCGTATACTGGATTTGAGGATAGTACTTGGGATATGAGATGAGTCGATAAGATTGGATTTGAGACCGTGAGATCGGTGATATGACAGGGTTCATATTTGAGATACGAAATGATGTTTTAGCGGGTCCTTTGACGTATCGTTTCATACACGCGCATGCATATGCTTAGATGGTATCAGTATTGTATTAGACGTAGGTCATTATCCCGGATCATGATATTTGATAAAGATGATACCAAATGAATAGTGTGATTGATGTGACTTTAACCAGGACCCAGATTTAGTATGCCGTACGACAGATTTACGTACGAGCTATATATTCATGATAGATCCGTACTCTTGACTTGAGGATTTCATATTATAGATATTGTATCGACTGTTATACTTTCGAAGCGGGATCAACGACTGCTATATATATATGTATCGACTCAGATGTTAGGCGGTTTCCTTACCTTTTGTTTAGTCTGTTAGCTCAGCCATATAGTCAGTGTAGTTGTTAGACTAGATTCGATTCCTACCTATTTCAAAACTAACTAATCGTAGGTATTTTAAAAGACAGGCCAAGGGATTCTACGAATATTTCAATGGACACATCTTTTCTTAAAAACACCGTAGCCCTTATTTTCAAAACACCACGATTCGTATTATTTCAAAAGGCACTACTGTATGACTTATAATTATGTTAATGCAGATTAGTTATCATTGTGTTATCATTCAGCTCCCGCACATTTTTTCCGTTCGCTCCGCATCGCATACTTATATTGTGATTTCATATACCATTATTGATATCATGCTGTTAGGACACCAGCACCATTACCGATGATGCGTATGTTCCACGTACACTTACTTGCCGGCTCACACACATCATCATCGGTAATTGTCATATCTCGTACACTTTAGACAATACTATTTCATCGGCATAACTTGTTAGCTGGTAGTTTCGACATAATGTTAGTGTACCTGCCTTATATGCTAGTTTAGACATTGCAGTTATTACTTGCTACTTCATGCATATTATTATTCACTGTTATGCCGTATTATGGAGTTTTATGCCGATATTCACTGCTTATGTGCTATTGATGATTGGATTTCGGATTTTCCTGAGCTTTCTTGGATTTGGGGAAAACCGCAAGAACATTTATAAAATTCTTTCTCTCTCATTTTAAATGAAAAGTGAGGTTTTCCCATGATGTATGAGTCGTCCACCATGAGTTTTCATGATTGCTGATCGATTTCGAGACCCGATTCGAGGAGTTGGATGAACCGTCTCGGGTACATGGTAGGCCCGGTAAGGTACCCGGGGCATGAAGTTCGAGTTGTATTCGGTGATCCTGGCAGGGTAGCACTACTTACCGGTGAAATTATTTGGACTCGTCGGCTATCCGGAGGATACCGGCCAGAGTCATGGGATGGTTATAGGCTGATCCGTTCTGCGGAGCCTGAGATATTGATATTTGAGATTTGAGACACTGAGGCATTGGGATCTGATGGTACAGGTTAGTCCGGGCAGCCAGAACCTGAGATATTGAGATATTGGGATTTATATTTTATGTCGATGCTTGACACGGATTCTCTGTTGATTTCATTGAGGATACTCGTTTTATATACATACAGAAATCCCATTAATATAAAGAAAAATAGTTGTCTCACTCATTGCATTACATTACATTCATACCTCATACATATGATACACTGCTACCTGAGGCACTGAAACGAGCACTGGGATTACACTTATGTTTAAATGTTTACCCTTGCCACCTTTTTATGCTTCAGACTTTATCACTTGAGGATATTATTGATCGTATGACCTAGGATTGCGTCATACATGCGATTTCTGCTCGTAGATGTTTTCTATTCACGAGTTGGCAACTCACCCCCATTGTGCCACAGTTCTTGCAGGTTTTGCCGTACAGGTTTCATTGCGGCTTTTCTGGCACACTGCTCCCTTTCGGGGTGATTGCATTGGTAGGTGGGTTCACTCGCATCGTGACCACCCTTGTATTATTTTATTTAGTTGTATCTAGTAATTCCATCGACCAAAACTTGTATATTGTTTCAGACTTAGAAAACCAGTTATGTATTATTTCGACCTTAGAGTCGCGCGTTGTAGTATTATGGTTTTCATATTAATTTTGAGTTCTTTTGAGTTTTGATCATCGCCCTTCGGCGTTGTATATTATATTGCTTGCGTGGTTGTGACCGTCGATTGACGAAGACCTAGCTCCCGCTTGGGGATGCCTTTTATCATTGTGTACATATTATTCTTGTTGTACCCGTTCGGGGGCCAGTATTTACAAAAGAAACTCTGCCGAAATTTTCATAAAAGACGGGAGATTTTTAAAATGCATGTTCGGCTTACCTATTTTAAAACTCTTGTTTTAAAAAAAACCTGTTTTCTTCACTTCTTAAAACTATTTCCTTTACTTTTTATTAAAAAATGGTTCTAGATTTCTGGGATTTTGGCTTACTTGAATTAGATGGGGTCCTATAGACTTCATTTGATTCAAGTGCCAGTCACAGGCTATTTCGGATCGTGATAATCACATATGCACACCACATCGTTTCGCATGGGCTAGGTAACTCTATTGTGGGAATCTAAGACTCGTCAATACGCCGGCAAAGGGTGATGATCATATCAAGCACCCCCAAGCCGCAAGAGGTCATCTAAACGTAACGGCCACCTGGGTATTGAGCGATCAGAAGAAAACAAGCGAACCTGTCACAACTCCCGTTGAGCAAATCGGCAACACTACCGTACAGCCCGGTCTCTTCGTCAGATATGCTGGATATCGAGTCTAGGGATGGTAACGTCGACCTCAATAACTCAATAATTCGTGCCGATGAATGGTCTATAACAGATCGAGAAACTACTGATAACACTTATCAGTAAATCTCAACAGCTCTGGCCTAGGACTTACTGATATAGCCAATCGAGCACAGCACAACATCAACCCCCAATACAGGGAGAGACGAAACCCCTCCTATCGCTCATCGTCTCCATGTGTCTCGGGACTGTACCCAAAAGCCACCTGTTTGCATGACTCGGTAGAGCCGTGGTAGGGTGGTAATCAAAGTACAATGAGAGAACACACAAGACTCTATGATGATCTGGGGTCTACAGACTAACCTGTACTAGTGTCACCTGAGAACTGCTATTCGACGATAGATATAATACCATATAGGAGTTCTCGGCGAGTCCGTCCAGTGTACCCAGTCTCCACTGAGCACCCGTATATGATCTCGATGTCAAATATCAATGGATATGGGAACATCCATCGCCCATCATATGGGTCTAGTATCATATGCGCTAGTCTACTCTGGTATATCGATGCCCCATCTCGATACACCTACGACCAGGGACATTTCAGGATATGCTTATAAACTGCAGACGTCCTACTAGTAAGATCTCCATCATAATCACAGTAGTCAAGCAAATATCCTCAGGGCTTTATCAACATGTGTAAATGAATAAAAGCATGATCAAGTCAACATGTCAGATAAAGAAGAACCAGATAGCATACTATCATGTCGAGCAAGAATGTCATCTGTATATATATATATATATATATATATATATATATGTATGTATGTATAAATACATCCACTATCATATAATGGCCTCTAGGGCATACATATATCCAACATTTTAGTGCAAAAAGGTGGGTTAAACAAAGCTACATGACACTAACATACTCTAAATGTGAGCCAAGATTACCCTAATAGCCATTAAAACCCTAATCTTGAACTAACCCCCTCTAAAAAAACTAAGCTTGCATTAAAACCCATATAAACACTAATTAATACAAATTAAAGCAACAATTAGTGAGACACAAAGTGATTTTGGTTTCATACCTCAATGATTAGTAGAAGAAAACCCTAACTTGAGAAGTTAGCCACCAAAAAAGGAACTTGCTTGAAGGAAACACTTAAAAGGCTTGGATTTGGATTTCAGAAGTTATTAGTGGTGGATTTGTGTTGATTTTGCTAGGTTTTTAGAAGAGGTAGAGAGATTTAGCATGTGTGAAGAAGGAGAAGGAAAGAAGAAGGGAATGAGGTGAAGAATGATCTAGAGAAAGAGAGAGAGAATCTCATGCCATGGCACCCACATGCCATGCATTAAATGCAACAAGACTGATTTCACATTTTCTTTTTCATTTTAAGTTTAAAGAGAATTCTAGAGCCATTTGCAATGAACCAAGGAATTTATTACCAAAATATTGTTAAGTTGTCATGGTGCACTTAACTAGTTTCAACATATAGTTAACCTAGGATTAACACAAGATTAGTGTGTGTGCGCGCGCGCGCGCGCGCACATGTTTAAAATGATTTTAATAATTAATAATTAAGGAAAAATAATTAAGTGCACAAAAATTAAATCAAAACTAATAAATACCAATAGAATATGAAGTTACATAATTAAAATAGTTATATTTAAGTCTATGAGAAAATAATTATAACTTAGTTTAGTAGCATAGCACATGCTAATATGCTAATTAACATATAATTAACCTAAACGATTTTGTAAAGCGTTGCAATCTCCCCCTTTAAAGAAATTCGGTCCCCAAATTTAAAATCTAACTATGCGTACCTTTGAAAAGATGGTGAAATTTCTTCCCCATCTCGTCCTCGGCTTCCCAGGTGACCTCCTCGCTGTTCTGGCCACGCCAAAGAACCTTTACGGACGGTAAGACCTTTGACCTCAGTTTCTTCACCTGCCGATCCAGAATGACTACTGGCTGCTCGGTAAAGGAAAGATCGCGCTCCAGCTGGATCGTCTGGTGCTGAATTGTGTGAGAGGGGTAATGAAGGTACTTGCGGAGTATTGATACATGAAACACGGGGTGAACTTCTGGGAAGCTGGGTGGAAGAGCCAAACGATAAGCAACTGTGCTGACTCCCTCGAGAATCTCGAAGGGACCCACATATCTGGGACTAAGCTACCCTTTCTTTCTGAATCTCATCACGCTCTTCATTGGAGAAACCCTCAAGAAAACATGATCACCTACAGCGAATTACAGTCTGCGACGACGTCTATCCGCATAAGATTTCTGCCTTCTCTGGGACGCTCTCATCCAATCCCGAATCAACTGGATCTTCTCGGTCATCTCATGCACAATCTGCGGTGCCAAAATACTGCTCTCACTGAGCTCTGTCCAACAAACTGGTGATCGACATCTCCTTCCATATAAAGCCTCGTAGGGTGCCATCTAAATCGTCTCTTGGAAGCTGTTATTGTAGGAGAACTCTATCAAGGGAAAGTGACGATCCCAACTGCCACCGAAATCTAGAACGCAAGCTTGGAGCATGTCCTCAAGAGTCTGTATGGTCCTCTCTGACTGACTGTCGGTCTACGGATGGAAAGTTGTACTGAAACTCAATTGGGTGACCAAAGCCTCCTGAAGTTTCTGCCAAAGGCGGCTGGTGAACTGTGTGCCTCTGTCAGAAACAATGCAAGTCGGAATGCCATGAAGTCGCACAATCTCATCAATATATATCTGAGCATACTGAGCGAAACCGAAAGTGGTCTTTACTGGCAGAAAGTAAGCCGCTTTCGTCAATCGGTCTACGATCACCCAAATAGAGTCATACCCTCGACTAGTGTCATGACCCGAAAATATTAGCTCGTGACCAGCACTTAAATCAGGCAACGTCTACAGGAGTAACGTAACTTAAGTAAGCTGAAGCCCAGAAATCTAAACCTTTAAAAGAATTAAGTAATGAAAACATTTGGAAACCTTAAGTAAAAATCCTTAAGCTTAATTTTTTTTCTTAAAAATTTCGGCAGCACCTCCTTTGTAAGAACTAGCCCGGAAACGAGTACAAACAGAAAATATAAATAAAGCATCCCCAAATGGGAGAAAATCATGCCCAACGGCGGAAACAACCACCACAAGCATATATATGTATACGACGCCCAACGACGAAGATCAACAGAAAGGAAAATGAAAAGCAAGACATCAAACCCACCAAGCGAACATATAACCCAGTGCTCTAAGTCTCGCAAACACAAATCTTTCTAAGTCTTTACTTATACAAATACTAGTTTCTGATTGATGGAGTTGACTAGATACAATAGGAATAATAATACAAGAGTGGCACGAGCCAATATATACCACCTACCAAATGCAAATCACCCGAAAGCAAGCTGTGTGCCAGCGGTGCCACTACCGATCCATGCGGTCAACTTGCAAGAACTGTGGCACAACGGGGGTGAGTTGCCAACTCGTGAGTAGAAAACATCATCAGGTATAAATCGAATAAAACAACGATTCCTAGGTCAACTATATCATAAAAGTAATACTATGATATCTAGGGTGACCGTATCTGCATATATGCCAACAATAATCAATGCCTGTATGCATATGGATATCATCCAACAATATAATCAATCCATGTATGCATGCGGATATCATCCAACAATATAATTAATGCTTGTATGCATGTGGATCTCGTCCAACAATATAATCAATGCATGTATGAATGTGGATCTTGTCCACTCGAAACATCATGAAAGCATATGATATATGAGGATATCAAAGAACGTGTGTCCATCAGTAACACATCAAATCATGGAACCTGAGTGTCCAACACCGACACTCGAAACATCATGAAACCTGTGTCCAGCATCGACATGTAAATCCTCATATCTTAGGTGCCGCATCCTCAGATCGGCCCTGAGGCGTCGTTTACTATGGTCGGCCCTCATATCTATCTCACGACTCTGGTCGATGTCCTCCGGATAACCGCCGAGTCCAAATATTATCACCGGTAGGTAGTGCTCCCCTGCCAGGCTCACCGCCTAACAATACGAGTCTTCTTGCCTCGGGATACCTCATCGGGTCCACCATGTACCCATAGACGGTGCCTACTGCTCCTTGAATCGGATTTCATATGCCAATCTCAAAACCGAGAAAACACATGGTGGACGCACCGAAATATCATATCAAGAGAAACCGGGTTTTCAGAACAATGCATACTTTCTTGAAATATCCCCACGGTTCTCAAATCCATAAATCACATGAAATCTGTATCTCAATGCGTAAATCCATGAAATGTGATATATGCAACATAAAGCAGTAATATGAGCATATTAAGGGAAAACCGCTCTTTTAAATGAATCCAGATTTTAAATATATCATGTGGTTCCCAATTCCTCCAAAATCAAATGCAACATCATATAAAGGTGTACATGTGTAGCGTTTTGAAAATCGTTTCGGTGAAATTTCGGAAAATCGGTAAAATGAGGGGGTTTTCTGTAAAAAGTCAAAATACAAATATCTTATTATAAAAATTAAATAAACATATTCTAGCTATGTAATTGCTATTATTTGTTGTTTATTGAGCTGCTGGTGAAATTTCAAATTTTCTGAAAAAAATATTATTTTATTATTATTTTAAGCCGTCACTAATACATTTAATTAGGGAAAATTACAAATTGGAATGAGTTGAAACAAATTTTGTGCATCATATTACATTAAATAAAAATGTGATTAGGTTTTTCTTGGCTTCATTAATTTTATTAAGTGTGGTTTAATGCTTTGGATCATGCAATTCTAAGCTAGATTGTAGTTTGTGCATTTTGCTTTGAAATTGTTAAAAAGGGTATTTTTGTAAACTAGAATATTAGGATTTTTGGAATTTAATGAGATTAAATTCCGGAAATTGTTTATACGACTTATTTAAGATATTTAATAAATATATTGGCCGCTACATTCATTTAAACATCGTGTTTTGTACAAAAACGGCGAATTGTGCTTGCTAGATTTTCGGAAAAATGACTTTTTAACTGAAATTGGCGTTTTTGTGAGTTTTAACCTAGTTTATATTAAAATTAGTGTTCGAGAATGTGCAAATGAGTGTGATTGGATTTTCTCGATGGTTTGACGTTCGTACATCGACATCGAGCGTTGGTTTGACTATTCCTGCATGCGTGGGCGATAGGTTTGGACCTATGCGTGATACGCGTGCCAATTTGATTTTCGTATGCCGTTTCGATTTCGAATTTAGTTCTAATGCGATATGGTACGTTATGATATGTAGGTACCCCCATGTGGACTTCGAGACGACAAGCAAGCGCGTGGCGACGTCGGCACCGGCTAGCGAGGACCGGGTGAGTAGATTTATATCTACGGGGAGAAGTCGGGTGGATAGCGTATAGCACCCCCGCAGTCCGTGGTGGTGTATACGGATGCGTATACACACCAACAATTATTATATGTTATTTGGGATTAATAACGATGCATAGGATGGATATTGGTGTGTTGGATTACTTTAGTGTTGCGAACCCTAGGGTAGTGTTGCACACACATACATACTTGCATACATTCCTATTGATTTGTGCCCATGGGATTCTTTATAGTTATGTGTTCACATGGGTATGGGACTATGTGTTCACATATGGATTGAGGATGATACTTGGGATTGAGCTGAGTCGATGAGATTTGATTTGAGGCCGTGAGATCGGTGATATAGCAGGGTTCGTATCTTAGATACGACATGACGTTGTAGCGGGTCCTTGACGTAGTGTTTCACACACGTCCATGCATACGTAGGCGGTATCAGTATGGTACTAGACGTAGATCAGTACCCCGATCATGATATTTGATAAAGAGGGTACCAGGTGAATAGTATGATGAATGTGATATTGACCCGTACCCAGATTGGGATGCCGTACGACGGATTTACGTAAGAGCTATATTGATGATTGATCGGCACTCTTGACTTAGGATGCCTGATTATAGATATGGTATCGGATATGATATTATTGAGGCGGGATCACCGACTATACATATACAGGTATGTATATGTATCGACTCAGATGATAGGCGGTTTCCTTAACTTTAGTTCAGCTTGTTAGTTCAGCCGTATAGTTTAGTGTAGTTGTTAGATTAGATTAGACTTCTTACCTATTTATAAAACTAACGAATCGTGGGCATTTTTAAAGACAACTCAAGGGAATCTACGGATATTTCAAAAACGACGTATCTTTTCATAAAAACACCGTAGCCACTATTTTCAAAACCCCATGATTCGTGTTATTTCAAAAGGCACCATTCGTAGGACTTATATTAGATTATTGCAGATTAGTTATCGTTGTGTCTAGTATTCAGCTCCCGCACATTATTGCTGTCCGCTCTGCCTCGCATATTTATTTTGCTGCATATTCCATTATTGATATCATGCTGTTAGGACACCAGCACCATTACCGATGATGCGTATGTACCACGTACACCTACTTGCCGGCTCACACACATCTTCATCGGTAATTGCCATGTCACGTACACTTTAGAGAATATAATTGCTTGACTTAGATTGTTAGCTGGTAGTTTTGACATGATATTAGTGTACTTCCCTTATATGCCATATTAGACATTGTAGTTATTACCTACCACTGCATGCATACTGTTATTCAGTTGTTCATGCCTAGTTCATTATCATTGACATATGCACTTGTGATGATTTCTTGAGATTTATGATATTTCTGGATTTCGGGGAAAGCCGCAATATTTACAACTTATGATCTTTTAAAATATAAAATGTTGCGGTTTTCTAGTGATGTAAAGTGTCGTCCACCATGAGTTTGCTGTGGTTTTGGAGATCCGTGTCGAGGAGTGGAGGAACCGTCACGGGTACATGGTGGGCCCGGTGCGGTACCCCGGGGTAAGATGAATGTGGTGATGACGTTGAGCCTGGCAGGGGAGCACTACCGACCGGTGATTTTACCTGACGCGTCGGATATCCGGAGGATACCGTCGTGGTCTTGAGATAGATGGTAGGGGCCTGTCTGGACTGACGGCGCCCTAGATATTGTGATTGAGACATTGAGATTTTTGAGATTTTGAGGTACAGAGATTACGACACAGAGATATCGAGATATTTGGATACTTGTTTTGTGTCGATGCTGGGCACTGTTTATGCTGATTTCATTTATGGTACCTCCTATTTAAAAATAAGGAAATCTCACTAAACTATGAAAACAGTTCTTCATTTACATGTATTCTATTTTCATGCATTCATACCTCATTCATATGATATATTGCTACCTGAGGCACTGACACGGGTACATGAGATTACACTCGGGTTAGATATTTACCCTAGCCTTGTTATAGGCTGCATGTTATATATAATGGAGGATATATTATGATCATTGGCCTAGGATTGCGTAATTTATGCGATTTCTGTGCGTATATGTTTTTCTATTCACGAGTTGGCAACTCACCCCCGTTGTGCCCCAGTTTCTTGCAGGTTTGCCGTACAGGTTTCATTACGGCTTGCGGGCATAGTTTCCTTCGGGTGCTTTGCTAGTAGGTAGGTTTACTTGTATCGTACCCCCCCCATTATATAACTTGTATATTATTATTCAGTTGTATCTAGAAGTTCCATCAACCAAAGTTGTATTTATCTCAGATAGAGACCAGTGATGTTTATTCTTTCGACCTTAGAGTCGCGCGTTGTATTTCTGTGGTTTTCTTATGGTTTTGAGTTTCCTTTTGAATTTTGAACCTCGCCGTTGGCGTTGTATATTATATTGCTTGTGTGGTTGTGACCGTCGATTGACGAAGAGCTAGCTCCCGCTTGGGGATGCATTTTTATTGATTTCGTATACTATTCATGTTGTATCCCGTTTAGGGGCCAGTATTTACAAAGGAGACTCTGCCGAAATTTTCAGAAAATACTTGATGTTTTAAAAACGCATAATTCGGCTTATGCTATTAAAACTACTTGATTTAAATTGGTTTTTCTTCACTCTACTACTTTTCTTGGTTTGGATTTCTGGGTTTTTGGCTTACTTAGATTACGTACGCCTCGAGACGTTTCGTAGTTTAAGTGCCGGTCATGTTCCGTTTTTTTGGGTCGTAACAAAGTTGGTATCAGAGCGTTAGGTTTTACCTTCGGAGCGTAGGATGACCCTTGGTTGATGGAATAGGTGACTAAAGTAGAGTGACGTACCGTTGGTATGTTCCGCGGCATATTTACGACACGCCACTCCACTTAAGAAGCCTTAGGATGTACATTTCCTTGTTCAGTATTATATTCCTTCCTGATCTAGCCTCATCGGTACCAGTTTGGTTTTGCTGCTACGGTTACGGGCAGGGAGAGCTACGGCTAGAGTTGCGGTCAGCACACGCTCGTCACGAAAGAGGACTGACCTGGGCGAAATTCCGGCGACACACGATTGTAGAGATGCGTCTTCTTTCTGTGTTTCCGCGCCACGAGTGTTTGGCGGATCGCCTTTATGAGGTTACTCGGATGTGCTGATCGACACTAGAGGATTGAGCCACTGACAGAGGCCAGCCAGATTTTGATGACCGTTGGTGTGTTGCTTACTCCTGATGATTGAGGCACTGTTCAGCGTGCAGACGAGCGAGCCAGTTGTTGCTGCGAGCGACGAGATATCGCCCCATATGTTGGAACTAGGGCGGGGCGAGTTGTACGAATAGATGATAGAAGGTCGCTAGTCACCCGATGATGAATGACTAGGACAGGTGGTTCGTTCGCTTACCCCGATGCGAGGTCATCAGATAGATTGATTCCAGCTAGAGACGACTTCACGCGGAGGCGTTGGGAGTCGACAGAGACGATCGAATGTCAGAAACCTATTATTCCAAGTTTAAAGTAGTCGGAAAGACATGTAGGTAATTCTATGGTCCTTCTAGAAGAATGAAACCCTAACTTGACTTAATGACCGTGTGAAAGCCTTTGAACCTTCGGGTTTGCGGCAGTTCTACGGCGCCATTAGTGAGGCTTGGGTTTGCCCTTCTACGGCTGGACCACCGATGCTGTGGTATGTGTTCGATACTATTAAACTGTGCATAAGATGTTGAGATCTTGGGGGATTATGATGTTTTAACGAATCGATCGAATGGTTCGACTTCATTCGGATGCTAGGTGGTGAGATGCATTCTTGGGAGACTCCAGATACGAGGATAGCCGTTGGAGCTCAGTCCATGTAGCCACGATGAGACGAGTCCGAAGCAGTCGACATTAGAGAAAGTGGAGTAAAGAGGTCCGTACAAGATCTGGATAAGACGACGTTCCACTCCGCCGACATCAGAGATGCGATACGCATGCCGAGGCAGAGTACTAGATATACCTTCCAGAAGGAGTCGCGATGGGTATGCAGCCGTTCCGGAACAAGATGCAGATACAGGAAAGGACGATGACTTCCGGACAGTTGGCAGAGACGAGACATGGAAGAGACCGTGAGCAGGATTCCTTCCAGGACACTGCTGCAATGATACTTGCACCCAGGATCAGATGCGTCACGTACATTCAGAGAGGCAGAGGCCGACGCCAGTGATATGCTGTCTTACGAGTGGTCGCGATGATTGACCGAGAGATGACCAGAGAAGTGCCAGAATGGGATCATCCCCGTTAGCACACCTGACAGGGCCGATGAGCCGATGGACCGAGAGATTGGTAATTCACAGTGAAGACCTTGACCCAGTAGTGGTCATTGTTACGCACACCAGCAGGCCAGAGTTCATGATCATCGACGAGACGTCCCACTAGTGACCGCGACAGTTGGCCCGAGATTCTTAGAGGATGCACTTGAGCGGTACTATTCCGCCATTATTGATTTCGATGTTTTGGGTGATTTATTCGCATGATTTGATTTTGATGATTGAGAATTTACGATCCTTGCACAGTGTTGCACTTGATATCGTTTTCGTGCTTGGGTTTCACATGTTTGTGATTTTACGGTTTTAGACATTTGAGTTGATTTTGTACGTATGCACACACACGATTGGTTCCTGTACTCTGTATAGTTTATATATGCTTGCAGTGCAGTGATACGCCTTTTGTGCACTTAGATGCATTGGACTTTGATTTCGATGGTGATGTGCGATATTTGTTTTGTGCACCTTGTGCACCTGATTTTATTTTGCGCTTGTTCGGCACTTGATATTGGATTTCATGATTTCTTGCACGATGGATGCACCTGATTTTGATTTTCGCGTATGTTGGGCGTATGTTTTGAAGTGTGATTTTGGTGCACACCAGATGCACTAAATCGAGATTTTTTTTGTGCATGTCAGATGCACCTGATTTTGCTGTCAGGCACACACGTTGCCTACGACGGATGCTTTGTGCACACCCGATGCACTTAGATCTTGTTTCTGTGCACTTGTATGGCACGTATATGGATTTTGATTTCCGTGCGCACCAGACGCACGTAGTATTCATACGCGTATTTTGCGATTGATTTTTTTTTTCTTTTAGAGCAGTACGTTTTTATGATATTGCTATGTGTTTTCGTACTGAGCAGGACTAGTCAGAGAACAGTAGCTGAATATATTTTTGCATGCATTGATAGTTATTGAAGGGATTTCCAAAAAGCGAGCTATAGCCTCAGTATTTACCTACGTGTCTGATATGACACGAAATGTTTAAAACAAGGAGACCCTTCTAAATTGTTTCCAAAACGGCGGAACGTACATTTCAAGCAAAGGTATATATGTATATAGTTATTTTCTTATGATAGACGTCCGCCACTGTGCAGTGTTATACGCGTTGCACAGCGACTTAAAGAGATTTGGCATGCATTTCCTTCAGATACTTATAGATATAGATTTGATATTTACATTTATAGTTTCGAGTTATATCATATTGGTTTTGATTTGGATTTGGCATTGATGTCTTCTCCACGACTCCGATGATCGCGGGATGCTTGACGGAGTTTTGATTTGAGTTATATACTCATTTTTCAAGCGCATGCGCTGCGCTACGATTTGTTTTATGTATTTACAATTTCGGAGCCCCGACGACTTAATGGTTTTTCTTAGATGTTTTAGTAATTGGGGGAGTTTGAATTTAAATTCGGGGACCGAATTTCTTTAAGGGGGAAGATTGTAGCGTTTTGAAAATCGTTTCGGTGAAATTTCGGAAAATCGGTAAAATGAGGGGGTTTTCTGTAAAAAGTCAAAATACAAATATCTTATTATAAAAATTAAATATACATATTCTAGCTATGTAATTGCTATTATTTGGTGTTTATTGAGCCGCTGGTGAAATTTCAAATTTTCTGAAAAAAATATTATTTTATTATTATTTTAAGCCGTCACTAATACATTTAATTAGGGAAAATTACAAATTGGAATGAGTTGAAACAAATTTTTTGCATCATAAAACATTAAATAAAAATGTGATTAGGTTTTTCTTGGCTTCATTAACTTTATTAAGTGTGGTTTAATGTTTTGGATCATGCAATTCTAAGCTAGATTGTAGTTTGTGCATTTTGCTTTGAAATTGTTAAAAGGGGTATTTTTGTAAACTAGAATATTAGGATTTTTGGAATTTAATGAGATTAAATTCCGGAAATTGTTTATACGACTTATTTAAGATATTTAATAAATATATTGGCCGCTACATTCATTTAAACATCGTGTTTTGTACAAAAACGGCGAATTGTGCTTGCTAGATTTTCGGAAAAATGACTTTTTAAGTGAAATTGGCGTTTTTGTGAGTTTTAACCTAGTTTATATTAAAATTAGTGTTCGTGAATGTGCAAATGAGTGTGATTGGATTTTCTCGATGGTTTGACGTTCGTACATCGACATCGAGCGTTGGTTTGACTATTCCTGCATGAGTGGGCGATAGGTTTGGACCTATGCGTGATACGCGTGCCGATTTGATTTTCGTATGCCGTTTCGATTTAGAATTTAGTTCTAATGCGATATGGTACGTTATGATATGTAGGTACCCCCATGTGGACTTCGAGACGACAAGTAAGCGCGTGGCGACGTCGGCACCGTCTAGCGAGGACCAGGTGAGTAGATTTATATCTACGGGGAGAAGTCGGGTGGATGGCGTATAGCACCCCCGCAGTCCGTGGTGGTGTATACGGATGTGTATACACACCAACAATTATTATATGTTATTTGGGATTAATAACGATGCTTAGGATGGATATTGGTGTGTTGGATTACATTAGTGTTGCGAACCCTAGGGTAGTGTTGCACACACATACAAACATACATACTTGCATACATTCCTATTGATATGTGCTCATGGGATTCTTTATAGTTATGTGTTCACATGAGTATGGGACTATGTGTTCACATACGGATTGAAGATGATACTTGGGATTGAGCTGAGTCGATGAGATTTGATTTGAGGCCGTGAGATCGGTGATATAGCAGGGTTCGTATCTTAGATACGACATGACGTTGTAGCGGGTCCTTGACGTAGTGTTTCACACACGTCCATGCATACGTAGGCGGTATCAGTATGGTACTAGACGTAGATCAGTACCCCGATCATGATATTTGATAAAGAGGGTACCAGGTGAATAGTATGATGAATGTGATATTGACCCGTACCCAGATTGGGATGCCGTACGACGGATTTACGTACGAGCTATATTGATGATTGATCCGCACTCTTAACTTGGGATGCCTGATTATAGATATGGTATCGGATATGATATTATTGAGGCGGGATCACCGACTATACATATACAGGTATGTATATGTATCGACTCAGATGATAGGCGGTTTCCTTACCTGTAATTCAGCTTGTTAGTTCAGCCGTATAGTTTAGGGTAGTTGTTAGATTAGATTAGACTTCTTACCTATTTATAAATCTAACGAATCGTTGGCATTTTTAAAGACAACTTAAGGGAATCTACGGATATTTCAAAAACGATGTATCTTTTCATAAAAACACCGTAGCCCCTATTTTCAAAACCCCATGATTCGTGTTATTTCAAAAGGCACCATTCGTAGGACTTATATTAGATTATTGCAGATTAGTTATCGTTGTGTCTAGTATTCAGCTCCCGCACATTATTGCTGTCCGCTCTGCCTCGCATATTTATTTTGCTGCATATTCCATTATTGATATCATGCTGTTAGGACACCAGCACCATTACCGATGATGCGTATGTACCACGTACACCTACTTGCCGGCTCACACACATCTTCATCGGTAATTGCCATGTCACGTACACTTTAGAGAATATAATTGCTTGACTTAGATTGTTAGCTGGTAGTTTTGACATGATATTAGTGTACTTCCCTTATATGCCATATTAGACATTGTAGTTATTACCTACCACTGCATGCATACTGTTATTCAGTTGTTCATGCCTAGTTCATTATCATTGACATATGCACTTGTGATGATTTCTTGAGATTTATGATATTTCTGGATTTCGGGGAAAGCCGCAAAATTTACAACTTATGATCTTTTAAAATATAAAATGTTGCGGTTTTCTAATGATGTAAAGTGTCGTCCACCATGAGTTTGCTGTGGTTTTGGAGATCCGTGTCGAGGAGTGGAGGAACCGTCACGGGTACATGGTGGGCCCGGTGCGGTACCCCGGGGTAAGATGAATGTGGTGATGACGTTGAGCCTGGCAGGGGAGCACTACCGACCGGTGATTTTACCTGACGCGTCGGATATCCGGAGGATACCGTCGTGGTCTTGAGATAGATGGTAGGGGCCGGTCTGGACTGACGGCGCCCTAGATATTGTGATTGAGACATTGAGATTTTTGAGATTTTGAGGTACAGAGATTACGACATAGAGATATCGAGATATTTGGATACTTGTTTTGTGTCGATGCTGGGCACTGTTTATGCTGATTTCATTTATGGTACCTCCTATTTAAAAATAAGGAAATCTTACTAAACTATGAAAACAGTTCTTCATTTACATGTATTCTATTTTCATGCATTCATACCTCATTCATATGATATATTACTACCTGAGGCACTGACACGGGTACATGAGATTACACTCGGGTTAGATATTTACCCTAGCCTTGTTATAGGCTGCATGTTATATATAATGGAGGATATATTATGATCATTGACCAAGGATTGCGTTATTTATGCGATTTCTGTGCGTAAATGTTTTTCTATTCACGAGTTGGCAACTCACCCCCGTTGTGCCCCAGTTTCTTGCAGGTTTGCCGTACAGGTTTCATTACGGCTTGCGGGCATAGTTTCCTTCGGGTGCTTTGCTAGTAGGTGGGTTTACTTGTATCGTACCCCCCATTATATAACTTGTATATTATTATTCAGTTGTATCTAGAAGTTCCATCAACCAAACTTGTATTTATCTCGGATAGAGACCAGTGATGTTTATTCTTTCGACCTTAGAGTCGCGCGTTTTATTTCTGTGGTTTTCTTATGGTTTTGAGTTTCCTTTTGAATTTTGAACCTCGTCGTTGGCGTTGTATATTATATTGCTTGTGTGGTTGTGACCGTCGATTGACGAAGAGCTAGCTCCCGCTTGGGGATGCATTTTTATAGATTTCGTATACTATTCATGTTGTATCCCGTTTAGGGGCCAGTATTTACAAAGGAGACTCTGCCGAAATTTTCAGAAAATACTTGATGTTTTAAAAACGCATAATTCGGCTTATGCTATTAAAACTACTTGATTTAAATTGGTTTTCCTTCACTCTACTACTTTTCTTGGTTTGGATTTCTGGGTTTTTGGCTTACTTAGATTACGTACGCCTCGAGACGTTTCGTAGTTTAAGTGCCAGTCATGTTCCGTTTTTTTGGGTCGTGACAACATGTGTCTCTAGCAAGATGTGTGTATATACATGTAAGTATGTAAGCATGATGCATTTCATATGCGCAATAGCACAAGAATCAACGTCTAAATGTCAATAATGATACAATCCCACATAGGTGTATGTGTAGCTATAGCAAGTTATGTCATGCAACATAGAATAATGATGTGCGCATAGCAAGTATATCATAGCATGATATAGCAACTCTACTTTGTAAGTAACATAGCAATTATCGATGTAGAAAGTTTGTGAGCTGGAAAATCTGTGTAAGTGTAATATACGCATCATCGATAATGATGTAGGTGTACCAACACAGGTATATGTAATGCAACGAGAATATCATGAACTTAGCATAAAGTGCATCGTAAGAGAAATGCTACAAGGTATACGTGTCTAATCCAACATCTACGTAATGGCTGAACTAAGCGGTGTAGACAGGGATTAAATATCTATAGCCTATCCGAGTCGGTGAATCTGTCAATCGGCATCCAGCCTCACAACATCACGTACGGAACAATTCATCGTACGACATCCTCTAATCAAGGGTATGGATAAATCATCAGGAAAAACTCATCAAGTACGGTAATCCATCGTACGGCTGCATTAACCAATTAGGGATTCTATCAACCTATACAACAATGATGGTACGGACCTAACATCACGTACGGCATATCACTCATGATTCACAACATTATATATATTTATATACCTATCTCCCAGGTCACCGTATCAATCTCATATCAGGGGACCGACAAAGGTATGAATTATCTCATATCGACTCGCATCTATATAACGACATATCAACCAAGTCATCATATCTCATCGTATACTCTTTAAATCGCATCAATCTCTCACATCAAGTCATTTTACATATAAATTCTATCTTATTAATCTCATGTCATGCTACTCTAATTCTCATACTTAATCTCGTGCAACTACATATCTATATATCGTGATTCACATTCACTTTTCATATCTTTATATATTAATTCGAGACTTCTTTTCTGTCATATCATGTTAAAGAGTCATGTCCCTATAGCTTTCATCTTATATCTCGATATATATATTCAATTATTCATATCACCTCTAACTATCTTTTTAACCATATCTATAGTTTTCTAATATAGGTTTCTCCGATTGTATTCTATATATCGGTTTCCATTCATATTTGCGGCGGTGCTATACTCCATCCACCCGACTTCCCCCGTAGATATAAATCTACTCACCTTTGGAACTCCTCGTTCAGGCGTAGTCGATGCGCTTCGTCGTCTTGGAAGTCTATGCGAGGGTACCTACAAATCAACACATGTCGCAATGTTATGAAAACTAAGTTCGAAAACCGATGCGGCACACGGTGCGCTCATAGGTTCGAACCTATAGCCTACGCATGCAAAAACAACCAAACAACTCTCGTCGTTGACGTACAAACGTCCAACGACCAAATACAATATCAAATCTCAAAACCAAGAATCCAAATAACGGAAAACATAGCCCAAACCATAACTAGGGTCGCTATTCGTGAAAACCACCAAGCCTGAAACCCAATCGTACCAATTGCTCATTCACAACACAATATATATCGTAGAAGATAATATATATATCTTCACCACGTCAAATAAAACCAACGTCTAATTATACCGAAAACCTAGTAAGCATCAATTCACCATTTTAGTTCAAAACTAGATATTTCAACAAAACTAGTGGCCACAATAATCACATAATAGCATACTTAAGCCTCACAAACCCTTACTAACTTTTTAATCTCACCCACTTTAGATTAAATACAAGTTAGTTTGCAAAAAGCTTAGTTTGGACAATTTAGAAAATAAAAATTAGCAAACTAGCTACTAGCTTAAATTTGCATGTCTAAACATGTGAGACTACACATCCCAACCATCAACAACTAATCAAAACCCTAACTTGATCACAAAAACTCTCTCTTGAATTTCCTAACTTTCAATTAAAACCATATTTTAAACACTTAATAAGCTAGATTAAAGGAATTATCTAACAATTAAAGCTTAGGGTTAGGATTTTATACCTCACAACTTTATATCAAACTTGCAAATTTTGACCACCAAAATGGCCTCCAAAATGCTAACTTGCTCCTTGATCCAAGCTAGATTAGGCTAATGAATAATGGGTAAGGATTTTATTTAGAGTTTGTGGTATTTTTCTTTGATTTTTGATGGATTTTTGAAGAGTTTTTGAGTTGAAAATGAAATGGGAAAAGTTTGGGGCTGCTCATGGGAGGCTCGGCCAAGCTGAGAGAGAGGAGAGTGTTGGGTGTGTGTGTGGAAATTTCTAGATTAAGATAGCCAATAAACCATAATTAATGCACCTCACATCAATCTATCTCTAATTCATTTCTTTTCTAATTTTCTTTTAACCCTAAGAAAAACCTAGAACCCTTAAGATATTTTGAGAAGAAGAAAACAATGTATAAACTTGTAATTAAGTTGGCATGGTTCACACTTATATAATTAACCCAATCCAATTTGTAATTACCACTAATTAAGTGTATAAATAAAAGCTTATAATAATATTTGGAATACTTAATTAAGGAAAAATATTCAAATGAACTAATAATTATAAGTGACTAAATAAATACCGCATACTAGTAATTTCCTAGTTAAACTAGGTGCATCCAAGTCTATATTGAAGAATGATTATATCCCGGTTTTTTACGGAAAATTCGCCTAAACAATTTCTGAAACGTTACAATCTTCACACCTTAAAGAAATTCGGTCCCTGAATTTAAATTTAAACCCCCAAATACTAAAACATTTCAATAATCAGTTCAAATCCATGCGGCTCCAAAATCACGGAAGATATAGAAATACCACTGCGCATCGTGTGCGCCTGAAAACCAGTACGAAACTAAAAATCGGACTCCGTCAAGCGTAACGCAATCACTGGAGTAATAATGGAGATACAAATCTCAAAATCCACTACTGAAATCCAATATACACTAGTCGAATACTTTAATACGTATATAGTACGTATCTTTGGAAAAATCTCATAAAACGGAATAAAACATATGCAAAATCCTTCCTGAGTAGCCGTGTGATGCGTAACTCACGGCACAAGTGATGAGCGTTCATTGTAAAGTAGTAAATATACATTCATATATGTTTTGGTCAAATATACGTTCCGCCCTTTTTTGAAATATCTCAAAAGGTTTTCCTTGTAAAAGTTCGTGTCGCTCGCGGACACGTAGGAAATAGAGAGACTATAGCTCCTTTTTTAAAACCTCTTGTTAACTTTTAATGCATGCAAAGTACTCAGGTATTGTCCTCAGATCAGTCCTGTTCGGCAACTACATTATATAGTGCCCATCTTGAAAACAAAGTGCTCAAGAGCAAAATCAGCCTCAAAAGGCGCATCCAACAATTATGTGTGTCTGGTGCGCACGGAAATCAAATCCCAATACAAGTGCTACAATATGCACAAAAGCAAAACTAATTGCAACGGGTGTGCACAAAAGTATCTGTCCAGTGCAACTGGTGTGCACGACAACAACATCCAGTGCATCTATAGTGCATGAAAACCTCAACCCATGCAACTAACAGGCACGAATGAAAATCCCAATCGAGTGCATCCGATGTGCACAAAATCATATCTCATCTCATGCGCCCAACATGCGCGAGAATCCAAATCAAGTGCATCCGTCATGCACGAATGAAATCTAAATCAAGTGCATCTGATATGCATGAATAAAATCTAGGTCAAGTACATCCAACATGCACGAATAAAACCTAACTTAAGTGCATCTATGCGCACAAAACCCAATACCAAGCGCCTAATATGCGCAAAAATCCAACCCGAGCGCGTCAGGTCCATCTAAAGCATCTAGTGTAGTTGCATGCACGAAAACGAACGTCAAGCGCAAACGCTCACAAAACATAAATCTGGTGAAGTAAATGCTCAAGACATAAATCGGTGCAACCAATGTACGGGGTATAGATCTAGTGCAACCAATCCACGAAATACCCATCCGGTGCAACAAATGCATGAAAATGCAAATCTAGGGCAACAAATGCACGAAACATGAATCTGGTGCAACAAATGCACAAAACACAAATCTGGTGCATCCAGTGCATGAAATACAAATCCGGTACAGCAAATGCATGAAATACAAATCCGGCGCATCTAGTGCACGAAATACAAATCCGGTGCATCTAGTGCACGAAATCTCATCAATAACTCAAATGCATATAAAAGCAACACCGAGTGTACCAAGGTGTATAAGGTCCTAAATGTGTGCAACTGCGTGCACAAAACATGTATCGATGCACTGTAAGCACATGGGAGCTATACCGAGTGCAAAAATCAAATCGAGTGCGTACCACATGCACAAAATCAAATCAACCATTTGAAATCCACGAGATCGTAAATACGTGCTACCAAGGCACAAAATCGACATCAAGTGCAATAGATATGCACAAATTGCAACCCAACACAACAGTGTATATAAAACGTATATCAAGCGCAACAACTATGCACAAAATGTAAATACCCAGTTGGTGCAGCCATGGTGCACGAAAACGATATCATGAAACTCAATCATCCAAAACTCAAATCCATGCGATTTAAGCGTGATACTCGGATCACAAATGCAAATCACAATAAATGACATTGAGGTACACCTCATACAATGTCGGTGTGCCCAAACTGGCAGAGCAAGAACATCCTCTTGCCTCCTGCTCACTGTCTGACATCCTCTGTCTCTGGGTCCTCATTTTCTCTGTGGATTACCAATCTCGCAATCCGTTGTCTCATCAGCCCGGTCAGGTGTGCTAACGGAAACGATTCCGCTCTGGCACTCCTCTGGTCATCTCTCGGCCAATTTGCATGACCACCCGTAAAGCAGCACGTCACTGGCGTCGGCCCCTGGCCCTCTGAATACACGTGACACAACTGATCCTCGGTGCAAATCTTATCGCAGATGTGTCCTGGAAGGCACGTGCTCAAGGTCTCTTCCGATCTTGCCTATGCCGAACTGTACGGAGGCTGGTACTATTGCATAATCTTTTCTTGTTTTCTGGACATCTGCGTTCTCAGCACAACATTTTCTCGGGAACTGGTCGTATCCTTACGCCTCTGTATACATATCAGATCATTAATCTCAATGGGGAGTAACAATTGCTCATTAACATCTCGCACGAATCTCTTGTTCCACTCATCTTTGTTTTCGTCCACCTCGACGTCACATCTTGCTATCTGCGTACTGCAATTGTTCTCGGTTACAGTCAATCTGGAGTCTCTCACACGGACTCGAAATTACGAACTCGGTATCTTCATCACTCTGTAGAAGATATCTAGCCGAACACGTCCTCGGGAACTCGTCCCAACCATCGTAGGAATAATCAATACTCGTCCGTTCTCGATCAACTCACAACGCGTCTGGGTAAGGTCTTCTATCCGAAGCTGGTCAACTTACTGATCTTCTATCGGATCATCCAACGAACAACATCCTCTCTGGGTCGATCTATTCTAGATCTGAGTAAGATTCTCCATACTGGTAATCTTCAACTCAACCGGGTCTGCATCGGCTCATTGATCAGTCGAAAATAATGCATTCTCAACACGCTAATTTCCCTACTTTTATCATTCATATATAGGTGTTTATTGTAAATATAACACGAATTACGAATTCATCGGTAAAATACCAAATTATCCGTGTTATAGTTATAATTGACATTTTAGAGGGAAATTACGTGTTTATTACTAATTGCATCGATCTGTATATATCAATCCTTGTCTCGAGATTTTTGTGCAGGAAATTCTCCAGCTAAAAGAACCGGAATTATAAAAGTTCTGATAAAATTACGCTAAGTCCAATACTTGTGTTATGGCAATAAACAAGAAAGTATTCCAGACATCAGAAAAGTGCCATAAAGCCAACATGAAATCAACCTGGAAATTTTATGCACCAAGCGCACCAAATGGCTACGGATCCGCGGCCGAATAGGCCGATCCGCCGCGGATCCGCGGCCGCGTTAGCTCATCATTGGAGGATTGCTTTCTCTGAGGTCTTCTTCTCAGCTACAAACCTCTTCAAGACACTTCAGTCCCCAGAGATCTCCAGAAGCTTCCTTTCTAACAGCCAAGCTTCTTGTACAAGCCTAATACCTACCAAGCTTCTCAAGCAAGCTAGGTAACTACCTTAATCTAGAAGCTTCCTTCATAACTACCAAGCTTATAAGGGAAGCTAAACCTAGCTTAGCTTCTAAAGGAAGCTAGATCAAGCTTCCAGGGGAAGCTAAAGGAGAGGACTATAAAAGGGGACCCAAGGGCATCATTACGAGGTTGTTGAAGGGTTGTTCTACACAATTAGGGTTGTTGAATATTGAGCCAAAGTACCATTAGTTGAGTGACACTACTAGAAACTCAAAAGCCTAGCCCCAAATCCATCTCAAAAATCCAAATCAAGATTCATCGAGTTCAAATCGAGCGAGCATCCATGAGCCTTTTGAAGCGACGCCGATCTTCATCCGAGCAGGAGATCCAAGATGATCCATGACTCAAGAAGATTGATGCAAAGCTAATTCGATGATTTTTGTTCCTCCTCAATTCTTGTTGTTCTTGAGTGTATTGTAACGAAATATCGAATAATAAAAGGTGGCAATCTTTAATCTTTCTCTCTATTCACTTGCGCATTATGATACTTTTGATTCTTGATTGTTTGATGATGATGCGTGAGTAAACTCCGCTTGAATCGGAATCAAAAGAATAGGTAGATGATGTTGATGAATTCTTGAATGATTCTTAAGTCTTATGAGTTTTATAAACCCTAGGAAATTGAATTAAAGATGACCTAGTTTTGAGCGAGATGTTTTCTTGAATGTTTTCGCTCTCAATTAGAGATCAACAATCGATGATGGAATTTCCTAGAGGCTAGAATTTGAGTGCTAATTAACGAAAGGACAAGTGATGAGGATGAAGAAACCCTAGTTTCGTCAAAGGATCCCTAAACCTCGTTGATTGACACCGATCTAGCATCAAATCTTCAATAGATAAGAATTTGAAATTCTAAGCATCAAGTATCACTATCGATTCAATTGATTCCGACAAGCCATTCTTCAAATCTTGATAATTCAAACACTTTGGGTATTTTCTTGATATTTTTTACCATTTCTTGAATTTAGACCTAATTCTTGATTCTCAAAACTAAAACTTCATCAATTTTCTTTTATATTTTAAATTCCAACACAAATAAAACAATAACGAGCAAGTCACACTTTACCTGTGAACGATCCGTATTCATTAACGCGCTACACTGACACCGTTAATTGATTGTGGTACAAATATTTTTGATTGTGATTACTTTTTATTTCATTCAAATTCACGACAAAAATAAGATCAATCTTGCATCAATCAGACGAATCATCTCAGTCGCTCAACTCAACTCAAGATAGACTAGCAATCTACCATCGCATCTCTGCCTGAAAGCTCCAGCGATCTCATCTCGTAAGCTCTGGAAGCGACATCCCATCCATCTCAGCAACAGCTGGGTCATCTGTCTGCACGGTAGACGACATCACAAACTCTGAGGTAGGTTGTACATCAACCGTCCTCTCACAACTGGCAGCCTCTAACAATGGCCTGATCATCCGGTGCAAAATCGAACACTCGTCTCAACGAGAGGTCACAACACAAACACTAAATCGATACGTTCCTATGTCACCAGAAAACACGATGGTCGGTCCTCGTCCATGACGAGCTCGCCCTGACCGGATCACTAGCAGCAGTTCAATCTGCGCTGAAACCATGGTGACAGGAATCTCAATTAAGTATCGACGAAATAGATCAAAAGGATGAAAGGAATCAACAGATCCCAAAATGGATACATGATGATAAGGAGGAACGGAATTAATGAGAGTATGATCATTGGAACGAATAGAATCAAGGATCTCAAATGGTTGTATAATCATGGGGACGAAGAGAATCACAGATCTCAAGGTATGTACATCTTAAGGTTTCTTAAGTGGAGTATCGTATCGTAAATATGACGCGGAACATATGTACGGTACGTCACTCTACTCAAACTACCTACTCCATCAATCAGGGTCAACCTATGAAACGAAAGTTCGGGTCTAATACCCCACTGTTCAAGTCTAAGTTCTGTAAGGTCAAGCCTAGGTTCCGAAATAAATTACGCTCCAGACTCCACATAGTCAAACCTAAACTTGAACCAAGGTTAAACCTAGTGCTCTGATACCAACTTTGTCACGACCCGAAAATATTAGCTCGTGACCGGCACTTAAATCACGCAACGTCTACAGGCGTAACGTAACTTAAGTAAGCCGAAGCCCAAAAATCTAAACCTTTCAAAAGAAGTAAGTAATGATAACATTTGGAAACCTTAAGTAAAAATCCTAAAGCTTAATTTTTTTTTCTAAAAAATTTCGGGAGCACCTCCTTTGTAAAAACTATCCCCGAAACGGGTACAAACATAGAATATAAATAAAGCATCCCCAAACGGGAGCAAATCACGCCCAACGGCGGAAACAACCACCACAAGCATATATATGTATATGACGCCCAACGGCGAAGATCAACACAAAGGAAAATGAAAAGAAAGATATCAAACCCACCAAGCGAACATATAACCCAGCGCTCTAAGTCTCGCAACCACAAATCTTTCTAAGTCTTTAATTATACAAATACTAGTTTCTGATTGATGGAGTTGACTAGATACAATAGAAATAATAATACAATAGTTGCATGAGCCAATGTGTACCACCTACCAAATGCAAATCACCCGAAAGCAAGCTGTGTCCCAGCGGTGCCGCTACTGATCCATGCGGTCAACCAGCAAGAACTGTGGCACAACGGAGGTGAGTTGCCAACTCGTGAGTAGAAAATATCATCAGGTAGAAATCGAATAAAACAATAATTCCTAGGTCAACTATATCATAAAGGTAATAATACTATGATATCTAAGGTGACCGTATCTGCATATATGCCAACAGTAATCAATGCCTGTATGCATGTGGATATCATCCAATAATATAATCAATTCCTGTATGCATGTGGATATCATCCAACAATATAATTAATGCGTGTATGCATGTGGATCTCGTCCACTCAAAACATCATGAAAGCATATGCATGTAAATATATGAGGATATCAAAGAACGTGTGTCCATCAATGACACATCAAATCATGGAACCTGAATGTCCAACATCGACACTCGAAACATCATGAAACCCGTGTCCAGCATCGACACGTAAATCCTCATATCTCAGGAGCCGCATCCTCAGATCGGCCCTCAGGCGCCGCCTACTCTGGTCGGCCCTCACATCCATCTCACGACTCCTGTCGATATCCTCCGGATAACCGCCGAGTCCAAATACTATCACCGGTAGGTAGTGCTCCCATGCCAGGCTTACCGCCTAACAATACGAGTCTTCTTGCCCGGGGGTACCTCACCGGGTCCACCATGTACCCGCAGTCGGTGCCTACCGCTCCTCGTATCGGGTTTCATATGCCAATCTCATAACCGAGAAAACACAAGGTGGACGCACCGAAATATCATATCAAGAGAAACCGGGTTTTCAAAATAATGCATACTTTCTTGAAATATCCCCACGGTTCTCAAATCCATAAATCACATGAAATCTGTATCTTAATACGTAAATCCATGAAATATGATATATGCAACATAAAGCAGTAATATGAGCATATTAAGGGAAAACCGCTCTTTTAAATGAATCCAGATTTTAAATATGTCATGCGGTTCCCAATTCCTCCAAAATCAAATGCAACATCATATAAAGGCGTGCATGTAGCTCTAGCAAGATGTGTGTATATACATGTAAGTATGTAAGCATGATGCATTTCATATGCGCAATAGCACAAGAATCAACGTCTAAATGTCAATAATGATACAATCCCACATAGGTGTATGTGTAGCTATAGCAAGGTATGTCATGCCATATAGCATAATGATGTGAGCATAGCAAGTATATCATAGCATGATGTAGCAACTCTACTGTGTAAGTAACATAGTAATTATCGATGAAGAAAGTGTGTGAGCAGGCAAATCTGTGTAAGTGTAACATACGCATCATCGATAATGGTGTAGGTGTACCAACACAGGTTTATGTAATGCAACGAGAATATCTTGAACTTAGCATAAAGTGCATCGTAAGCGAAATGCTATAAGGTATACGTGTTTAATCCAACATCTACGTAATGGCTGAACTAAGCGGTGTAGACAGGGATTAAATATCTATAGCCTATCCGAGTCGGTGAATCTGTCAATCGGCATCCAGCCTCACAACATCACGTACGGTACAATCCATCGTACGACATCCTCTAATCAAGGGTATGGATAAATCATCAGGTAAAACTCATCACGTACAGCATTCCATCGTACGGCGGCATTAACCAATTAGATATTCTATCAACCTATACAACAATGAGGGTACGGATCTAACGTCTCATATTGCATATCACTCATGATTCACAACATTATATATATTTAAATACCTATCTCCTAGGTCACATCCGTATCAATCTCATATCATGGGACCGACAAAGGTATCAATTATCTCATATCGACTCGCATCCGTATAACGACATATCAACCAAGTCATCATATCTCATCGTATACTCTTTTCATCGCATCAATCTCTCACATCTAGTCATTTTACATATACATTCTATCTTTTGAATCTCATGTCATGCTATTCTAATTCTCATACTTAATATCGTGCAACTACATATCTATATATCGTGATTCACATTCACTTTTCATATCCTTATATATCAATTCGAGACATCATTTCTATCATATCATGTCAAAGAGTCATGTCCCTATAGCTTTCATCTTATATCTCGATATATATATTAAATTATTCATATCACCTGTAACTACCATTTTAACCATATCTATAATATTCTAATATAGGTTTCTCCGACTATATTCTATATATCGGTTTCCATTCGTAATTTGCGGGGGTGCTATACGCCATCCACCCGACTTCCCCCATAGATATAAATCTACTCACCTGTGGAACTTCTCGTTCAGGCGTAGTCGATGCGCTTCGTCGTCTTGGAAGTCTACGCGAGGGTACCTACAAATTAACACATATCGAAATGTTATGAAAACCAAGTCCGAAAACCGATACGGCACACGGTACGCACATAGGTTAGAACCTATAGCCCACGCATGCAAAAACGACCAAACAACCTTCGTCGTTGACGTACAAACGTCCAACGACCAAATAAAATATCAAATCTCAAAACCAAGAATCCCAATACCGGAAAACATAGCCAAAACCATAATTAGGGTCGCTATTCGTGAAAACCACCAAGCCTGAAACCCAATCGTACCAATCGCTCATTCACAACACAATATATATCGTAGAAGATAATATATATATCATCACCACGTCAAATAAAACCAACGTCTAATTATACCGAAAACCTAGTAAGCATCGATTCATTATTTTAGTTCAAAACTAGATATTTCAACAAAACTAGTGGCCACAATAATCACATAATAGATTACATAAGCCTCACAAACCCTTACTAACCTTTTAATCTCACCCACTTTAGATTTAATAAAAATTAGTTTGCAAAAATCTTAGTTTGGACAATTTGGAAAATAACAATTAGCAAACTAGCTACTAGCCTAAATTTATATGTCTAAACATGTGAGACTACACATCATAACCATGATCAACTAATCAAAACCCTAACTTGATCACAAAAACCATCTCTTGAATTTCCTAACTTCCAATTAAAACCATATTTTAAACACTTAATAAGCTAGATTAAAGGAATTATCTAACAATTAAAGCTTAGGGTTAGGATTTTATACCTCACAACTTGATATCAAACTTGCAAATTTTGACCACCAAAATGGCCTCCAAAATGCTGACTTGCTCCTTGATCCAAGCTAGATTAGGCTAATGAATAATGGGTAAGGATTTGATTTAGAGTTTGTTGGATTTTTCTTTGATTTTTGATGGATTTTTGAAGAGTTTTTGAGTTGAAAATGAAATGGGAAATGTTTGGGGCTGCTCATGGGAGGCTCGGCCAAGGTGAGAGAGAGGAGAGTGTTGGGTGTGTGTGTGGAAATTTCTTGATTAAGATAGCCATTAAACCTTAATTAATGCACCTCACATCAATCTATCTCTAATTCATTTCTTTTCTAATTTTCTTTTAACCCTAGGAAAAATCTAGAACCCTTAAGATATTTTGAGAAAAAGAAAACAATGTATAAACTTGTAATTAAGGTGGCATGGTTCACACTTGTATAATTAACCCAGTCCAATTTGTAATTACCACTAATTATGTGTATAAATAAAAGCTTATAATAATATTTGGAATAATTAATTAAGAAAAAATATTCAAGTGAACTAATAATTATAAGTGACTATATAAATACCACATACTAGCAATTTCCTAGTTAAACTAGGTGCATCCAAGTCTATATTGAAAAATGATTATATCCCGGTTTTTTTACAGAAAACACAAATTATTTACCGATTAACGGAAAATTCGCCTAAACGATTTCTGAAACGTTACAACTAGTTCTATGTAGACCCACGATAAAATCCATAGAGATCTGCTCCCACTTCCACTCCGGAATGGGCAAAGGATGTAGTTCTCCTGCAGGCCTCTGACACTCGGCCTTGACTTGCAAGCAAGTCAGGCATCTCGAAACGAAATTTGTGACATCTCTCTTCATCCCTTCCCACCAGTAGACATCTCTCAAATCATGGTACATCTTGGTGGAACCCGGATGAACACTATATGCTGACTGATGCGCCTCTTCTAAAATCTCGCGTCTCAGCCCCTTGGAATCTCGTACACACAGTCGAGTCCCGAATCGTAGCATTCTCTGATCATCGATCATGAACTCTGAATCTCTACCCTGTCGAATCTGCTCCATGATCTCTGAAAAGCGAGCATCGCCAGACTATGCCTCAAGAATACGATCAAGTAACTGTGGACGTGCACGAACATAGGAAAGCTGTCCCCCAGTCGAGAACTGTACTCGGCTGTCACATATAATCTTCCAATCTGCAGTCGACTGTCTCTGAACTGCGCTCATATAAAACAAACTACCTCCGGGCCTTCGACTCAAAACATCTGCCACAACATTTGCCTTTCCTGGATGATACAGAATCTCGCAGTCATAGTCCTTCACTAGCTCCATCCAACGGCACTGTCTCAGATTCAGATCTCGCTGCTGAAAGATGTACTTTAAGCTCTTAGGGTCCGTGAATATCTAGCAGGACTCGCCGTATAAGTGGTGTCTCCAGATCTTGAGTGCAAAAACCACCGCAGCCATCTCTAAGTCATGAGTACGATACTTCTGCTCGTGCTTCTTCAACTGAGCATAAGTGACAGCCCTGCCGTGCTGCATCAACACACAGCCTAGCACCACTTGAGAAGCATCGCAATAGGCAAAAAAACCGCCTGATCCTGAAGGCAAAGATAATACTGGCGCAGTCGTCAAACGAGTCTTCAACTGCTGAAAACTCTGCTCGCATGCCTCGGTCTACAGAAAAGGAACCCCCTTCCGGGTCAACCCGGACAACGGTGCAGCGATACGAGAAAAATCTTGAACAAAGCGTTGGTAGTTGCCGGCCAAACCCAAGAAGCTGCGAACCTCAGTCACTGACACTGGTCTAGGCCAATGTTGTACCGCCTCGATCTTCTTCGGGTCCACACATATGCCATCTCTCGTAACCTCGTGACCTAAGAAGTCGACGTTGTCAAGCCAGATGGCACACTTGGAGAATTTTGCGAAAAGCTGATGCTCCCTCAAAGTCTGCAATGTGATCCTCAAACGCTGCTCGTGCTCCTCTTGACTCCAGGAGTATACTAAAATGTCATCAATGAACACGATAATAAACTGATCAAGAAACGGCCTGAATATGCGGTTCATCAAGTCCATGAACGCTGCTGGGGCATTGGTGAGCCCGAACGACATCACCAAGAACTCATAATTCCCGTAGCGCGTACGGAAAGCAGTCTTCGGAAATTCATCATCCCGAACACGCAACTGGTGATAACCCAACCGCAAGTCATTGTCACGACCCGAAAATTACGGAACATGACCGACACTTGAATTACGAAACGTCTCGAGGCGTACGTAATCTAAGTAAGCAAAAACCCAGAAAATCAAAACCAAAGAAGAGTAGAATGAAGGAAAAACCAATTTAAAGCAAATAATTTTAATCAACATAGGCCGAAGTATGTATTTTTAAAATCTCAAGTATTTTCTGAAAATTTCGGCAGAGTCTCCTTTGTAAATACTGGCCCCAAACGGGATACAACATGAATAATATACGAAATGAGTAAAAAGGCATCCCCAAGCGGGAGCTAGCTCTTCGTCAATCGACGGTCACAACCACGCAAGCAATATAATATACAAAGCCGATGGGCGAGGATCAAAACTCAAAAGAAAACTCAAATCAGCATGAAAACCATAATAATACAACGCGCGACTCTAAGGTCGAAAGAATAACAGGCTTGGTCTTCTATCTCTCTCAAATATACAATCCGGTTGATGGAGTTTCTAGATACAGCCGAAATAGTAAATAAACAATGGTGGTCCTGATGCAAAGAACCCACCTACCAAGGCAATCACCCTGAAGGAAAGTGTGCCAGCAAAGCCGCAACGAAACCTGTACGTCAAAACCTGTAAGGAACTGTGGCACAACAGGGGTGAGTTGCCAACTCGTGAGTAGAAAACATCTACGAGTAGTGTCACGACCCGCAGGGTACGGAACGTGACAGGCACTTAAGTTTACGAAACGTCTAAAGACGTCCGTAAAATAAGAAGCCAAAGCCCAGAAAACCAAACCAAATAACCAAAAGAGTGAAGAGAACCCAATCAATTGAAAACAAGTTTATCAATAAGTCATATAAAACCCTTTTTAAAAACAATATCAATTTTTCCGAAAATTTCGGCAGAGTCTCCTTTGTAAATACTGGCCCCCAAAATGGGTACAACAAGAATATAAATGAATCCAACAAATATGGCATCCCCAAGCGGGAGCTAGCTCTTTGCCACAGGGCGGTCACAAATCCCACGCAATGTAAAGCAACAACATGCGAAATAATCATAATGAAGCATAAGAAAAACAGCATGTCGACTCAAGTGAGCTCGACCCCAAAATACAGCATAAAAGTCCACAAACCTCACAGTCTCATCTCTAGGTCAATATACAACAATACTGGTAGATACAGTAGATGGAGTACACTAGATACAAAGAATATACAAGGTGGTACAAAAATAATGATATAACCCACCTAGGAGCAAAACCTCGAGTCCAGGCAAAGGAGGCAAAAGAACAAGTGCGCCCGCCGCTACTGTACTGACGGAGCGGACCTGCAAAAGGCTGTGGCACAACGGGGGTGAGTTGCCAACTCGTGAGTAATAAATAACATCTACAAAGGCTATCGTATGCATGCACACAAGCATCCTAGCATCTAAAATACAGGTATGACTGGATGCACTAGCAGGTGTGTATACAACATCAGTGTACTAATATGTATGCAACATGAATATCTGAGGTCTCAATAGGTATATATAAGAAACATTTTATCTCTTTTTGTTTTTGAAACTCTTTTAGAATGCCAGCATAATATCAAAGAATCGACGAGAACCGGTGTCCAGCAACGACACCCAAAAGCTGTCTCAAATCTCATAAATCTATGTCATAGTGTCTCTGGCCTCAGCCATCCGGCTGACCCATCTCAATATCAAAATCTCATCCTCTCGCGGCCCCGGTCGGTATCCTCTGGATATCCGCCGTGCCCAATGAAGTCACCGGTAGGTAATCCGTCCCCTGCCAGGCTCATCGTCAGCACCACGAGCTTCTTGCCCCGGGGTACCCTACCGGGCCCACCATGTACCCAAAACGGTTCATCCAACTCCTCGAAACGGGTCTCAAAAACCACAGCAAACTCATGGTGGACGACACTTACATCACTAGAAAACCGCAATTTACATGTTTTAAAAATATAATAAGTTTAGAAATTTTGCGGCTTTCCCCCGAAATCCAGAAATATCATAAAATCTCAAGAAATCCTCATAAGTGCATATATCAATGATAATGAATGCATATGGTGTCAATAATCAAGTTGCGATGTGTGATTAATAGAGTAGGCATGAACAATTAATATGATGAAGTACATGCACATGAATAGCAGTCCTACGGTTTCATTTTAAGGAATTAAAGGCAATAGCACAAGTTTAAGTATCAATTAGTAAAAGGTTTAAATTTAAAGGTTATCTAGTGTGGTGGCATGGTAATTACCAGGGTGTGTGTGTAAGAATGAATAGTGCTCGTGCTGCATATAAAAACCCTGGCAATGGTGCAGGTGTCCTATAAAATGGTTTCGTATAGGTATGTCAATATAGGGTATGAATGTAGCAAATAATCATATACGTATTTCACCCCTAATTACTAACATCACTAAGAATCTTGTAAGTTACTAAAACTATCGGGCGGCTTGCGCCAACCAACGATAGTCCCTCGTAGATGTTACATCTACTCACCGGAATCCCTGGCTAGCTGTGTCCAATCACCGCTTTCCCCTTTCGCGCCGCGTCTGACGTCTCCGCGACCGAACCTGGAATTTACATCAATACCAAACATAAGGTTACATATCAAGAACGACGCAAAACCCAAACGAAACTACTAAAGTTCACTAGCTAGGTACAACGTGCGCAGGGTGCGCGGAACATACGCGAAAATCGCAAAAACTGCCAAAAATCGCCGATTTGGTCGCCCGGCAAAACTAAAACCCGACTACTCAAAAATCCGCACACACGCATCCTAAACGTCATAGGATAAGCCAACACAATCATCAAGATGTCGAAAATAATCCATCACATAATTTTATAACAAAACTAGTAAGCAGTTACATTCCAAAAATCGGTGCAACATCGCCGATTTGCTACAAAGACTACTATCAAGCTTGAACAACCAACCACACTACAAGCAATCTACAAACACTATAATTACAACACATTAGCAAAGATTCAAAACCTATTTTCCATAAACAACCATCACTTGAATTTATAACCTAGCAAAACTTAATCCAAACTATATATGAAAAACCTTAAATTAACACTAATTTATAGCCCAATTAGCAAGTTAACCTCCTAGATTAAGCTAACAAAATAACTAGATAACAAAATAGCTTAATTAATCTCTTAATGGTGATCTAAACCCTAAATTAATTTCAAACCATAAACTTTAAAAAACTAGTATGCAATTAACACTAAAATTAACACTAAAACAATTTTCAAAGTTCAATTAGCACACTTTAAACTACAATTTAACCATTTGATTAGAAATTATACCTCAAAAGATCAATCCCTAAGTTGCTAAAACCTCCCAAGATGCCATCTTTCTCCAAGATTTGAACCAATTTGGGTTTGAGAAGAGAGGGAATAAGGTTTTGTGTTGAAAAAGTGAAGGATTTGTTGATTTTTATTGAATTTTGATGCAATATTTGAAGAAAATGAGAGAAAAAGAGAAGGAAAATAATGGAAATGGGGGGGGGGGGGAGCAGGTCTCGGCCGGGAGAGGTAAGGGGAGGGTGTGGGTGTGTGGGAAAAGTCACAAGTCAACTCCCCCAAAAGTCAAAGCACCATACTTCAACAAACTATAATTAAAATAAATTCATAAACAAACCAAATCAACACATGAAAGAAATTCAAGGTGAGGCCAGAAATTTCTGGACCTGGTCAAGGTGGGGCTGTCCTAGGGCTGAGGGAAGAGAGAGAGGGGTTTTACAAAAGAAATTTTATGCAAAAAGACCCCCTACAAGTCAAAAATTGCAAGTTTTAGCTTAAAATTCAATAAATTCGTTTCCTATCATAAAAATTTGTTAAAAATCAAAGTAAAATACTAAAAATTTATGTTACAACTAGATTTTAATTAACATAATTTTAAAGATTAAAATTAGCCCAGAAAAATTTGTATTTATCGCTAAATTAATGTATTTTCCTACCGGCTTAAAATAATATTAAAAAATTGAAAAATAGGGAAAAATTTTTAAATGACCAAAATTTAATAAGTAACTCATTAGCTACTAAAAACAAGCAATTACCTATCCATTTTAGGTATAATTAGTCCTAAACTGCAAAATAACAAAAAGACGGTTTTCGGAAAAATACCGAATTTTCACCGATTTTCAGGAAAACACCAAAACGACTTTTCAAGACGCTACAGTCTTCCCCCCTTAAAGAAATTCGGTCCCCGAATTTAAAAATATAACTACGCGTACCTTCGAAGAGATGGGGATATTTCTTCCTCATCTCGCCCTCGGTCTCCCAGGTAACCTCCTCGCTGCTCGGGCTACGCCAAAGGACCTTGACGGTTGGTATAATCTTTGACCTCAACTTCTTCACCTGCCGATCCAGGATGGCCACCGGCTGCTCTGCAAAAGAAAGGTCGCGCTCTAGCTGGACTGTCGGGTGCTGAATCGCATGCGAAGGGTCGTGAAGGTACTTGCGGAGCATCGAAACATGGAAGACGGGGTGAACATCGGGAAAGCTGGGTGGAAGGGCCAGACGATATGCAACTGCGCCGACACGCTCGAGGATCTCGAAGGGACCTACGAATCTAGGGCTAAGCTTCCCCTTTCGCCCAAAACGCATCACGCCCTTCATCGGAGAGACTTTCAGAAAAACATGGTCGCCAACTGCGAACTCTAATCTGCGACGGTGCCTGTCCGCATATGATTTCTGCCTGCTCTGAGCCGCTCTCATCCGGTCTCGGATCAACTGTATCTTCGCTGTTGTCTCCTCAACAAGCTGCGGCCCCAAAATGCTGCTCTCGCTGAGCTCTGTCCAACAGACGGGCGATCTGCATCTCCTCCCATACAATGCCTCGAAAGGTGCCATCTGAATAGTATCCTGGAAGCTGTTGTTGTAGGAGAACTCCACTAGAGGTAAATGACGATCCCAGCTACCACTAAAGTCTAAAACGCACGCTCTGAGCATGTCCGCGAGAGTCTGAATGGTCCGCTCTGACTGTCCGTCTGTCTGCGGATGAAACGCTGTGCTGAAGCTAAAACGAGTGCCCAAAGCCTCCTGAAGTCTCTGCCAAAGTCGGCTGGTGAACTGAGTGCCTCGATCTGACACGATACAAGTCGGTACGCCATGTAGTCGCACGATCTCGTCAATATAGAGCTGAGCATACTGAGCGAAGTTGAAAGTGGTCTTCACTGGTAGGAAGTGAGCCGCTTTCGTCAATCTATCCACGATCACCCAGATGGAGTCGTACCCTCGACTGGTCCTGGGTAGACCCACAACGAAATCCATCGAAATCTGCTCCTATTTCCACTCTGGAATGGGTATCGGCTGTAGCTCTCCTGCGGGCCTCTGGTGCTCGGCCTTGACTTGCTGACAAGTCAGGCATCTCGAAACGAACTCCGCAATGTCCCTCTTCATCCCGTCCCACCAGTAGGTCTCTCTCATATCATGGTACATCTTGGTGGAACCGGGGTGGACACTATACACTGATCGGTGTGCCTCCTCAAGAATGTCGCGCCGCAATCCATCAGCATCTGGTACGCACAGTCTAGATCCATATCGTAAAATCCCCTGATCGTCGACCACGAACTCGGAAAATCTGCCCTGTCCCATCTGTGCCATGATCTTTGAGCAACGGTCGTCACTGCGCTGTGCCTCACATATACGGTCAAGCAACTGTGGGCGTGCACGAACATGCGCGAGCTGTCCCCCTGTCTGAGTGAACTCGAACTCAACTCGGCTGTCGCATAACATCTGCCAATCTGCTGACGACTGCCTCTGCACTGCGCGCAAAAAGGATAGACTACCCCCGGGCCTCCTACTCAACGCATCTGCCACCACATTTGCCTTGCCGGGGTGATATAAGATCTCGCAGTCGTAGTCTTTCACCAACTCTATCCAACGACGCTGTCTGAGGTTCAGGTCTCACTGCTGAAATATGTACTTTAAGCTCTTATGATCGGTGAATATCTGACACGACTCGCCGTACGGGTAATGTTACCAAATCTTCAGTGCAAAGACCACTGCAGCCATCTCCAAATCATGAGTGGGGTAGTTTTGTTCATGCTTCTTCAACTGCCGAGAAGCATAAGCGATCACCCGGCCATGCTGCATCAATACGCATCCTAACCCCACTCGCGAAGCATCACAGTAGACAACAAATCCGCCTGATCCCGAAGGCAAAGATAATACCGGCGCCGTAGTCAAACAAGTCCGTAGCTGCTGAAAACTGCGCTCGCACTCCTCTGTCCAGACGAAAGGAACTCCCTTCCGGGTCAAACCGGTCAACGGTGCAGCTATACGGGAGAAGTCCTGAACAAAACGCCTGTAGTAGCCCGCCAGGCCTAGAAAACTACGGATCTCACTAACTGATGTAGGTCGGGGCCACTGCTGAACAACCTCAATCTTCTTCGGGTCTACACAAATGCCTTCTCTCGTAACCACGTGACCCAAGAATCCGACGCTGTCCAGCCAGAATGCACACTTGGAGAACTTCGTGAACAGCTGGTGCTCCCTCAGAGTCTGTAACGTAATCCACAAGTGCTGCTCGTGCTCCTCTCTGCTCCGGGAGTACACCAAGATATCGTCGATAAACACGATGATGAACAAGTCAAGATACGGCCTGAATGTACGGTTCATCAAATCCATGAATGCTGCTGGGGCGTTGGTGAGTCCGAACGACATCACCAAAAAGTCGTAGTGGCCGTAGCACGTGCGGAAAGTTGTCCTCAGTATATCCTCCTGTCGAACTCGCAGCTGATGGTATCCTGATCGCAAGTCGATCCTCGAAAAATACCCCGCACCCTGAAGCTGGTCGAACAAATCATCAATGCGCGGCAACGGATATCTGTTCCGAACGGTAACTTTGTTCAGCTGGCGGTAGTCGATACATAAGCGCAAACTTCCATCCTTCTTCTTGACAAACAGGACCAGAGCAGCCCACGGAGAAACACTCGGTCGAATAAGCCCCTTATCTAACAAATCCTGCAACTGATCCTTCAGCTCTCGAAGCTCTGCCGGGGCCATCCGATAAGGCGGTATAGAAATAGGCCCCGAGCCGGGAATCAAATCAATGCAGAACTCAACATCGCGCTCAGGCGGTAGCCCAGGTAGCTCATCAGGGAAAACATCAGGGAACTCACAAACTACTGGGACCCGGTCCAACGGAACCTCTGCAGCTCGAGTATCACAAATAAACGCTAAGAATCCCTGACATCCCTTCCGCAAGAGCTGACCAGCGCGAAGAGACGAAATCAAGCTGGGAAGGGTGACGCTGCGGTCTCCCTGAATAACAAGGACTGGCTCTCCCGGAAAGCTAAATCTGACTGCCTTCTCACGGCAGTCCACCGAAGCATAACAAGTGGCCAGCCAGTCCATGCCCAGAAGCACATCAAAGTCCAACATATCGAGGAGAATCAAATCAACCGATGAATCCCTCTCCCCGATACGAACGGAACACAAACGAAATACAAAACGAGCGACAAACGACTCGCCTACCGGAGTAACAACAACAAGCGGATGATCTAACGACGACGACTCACGGCCCAACATCGGTGCAAAGTGTGTAGAGACGTACGAATGTGTGGAACCTGGGTCGAATAATACCCGTGCGTCGAAAGAACAAACTGGCAAGGTACCTGTCACAACGGCATTGGATGCCTGCGCATCCTGCGGTGTCAAAGCAAAAACTCGGGCCTGTCCTCCACCGATAGCGGGCTGACCTCGACCTCGGCCTCTGCCTCCTCGTCCTTTCTGAACAGGACCGCCGTGTCCA
Source organism: Agapanthus africanus (assembly GCA_030015575.1). NCBI lineage: Eukaryota > Viridiplantae > Streptophyta > Magnoliopsida > Asparagales > Amaryllidaceae > Agapanthus > Agapanthus africanus. The sequence goes on along the minus strand of JASDDO010000016.1, from coordinate 264,701,150 downwards.
CGGCCTCTGGGTGCACCTAACTGGCGTGGAGCATCGCCGGTGGTAGGAAGTAGGGCTCTCTGAGGAGGGGGTGGTGATGGTGGTAGGGTCTCATGCGGAACTGTCGCGGCTCCCTGTCGTCTCGCCGGACAGTCTCTGACAAGATGGTGCAAACTCCCGCACCCAAAACACCCTGGCGATGGCTGCTGCCCCTGGGGATAAGAACCATATAACTGTCCCCGCCCAAATCCTCTGCCAGGCCTATCTCTCGGAAAGAATCTGGCGCGCTGCCTCTGAGACGGTACCTCGGTGCGAATCCTCTTCGGCCCAGAAACGACCGAAGTCTGTGATATGTGTGCCTCCATCCGCAATGCCGTATCCCTAGCAGCTGAATAAGTGTCGTAGTGCTGGGCGCCAATGGCAAGATATAGCTGGGCATCAAGTCCCTGTACGAACCTCTTCACCATCTTCTCCTCGGTATCCACCAAATACTGAGCATATCGGGATAACTGTGTAAACTTGATGTCATACTCAGACACCGTCATCCCAGGTGTCTTGACTAAGGCCTCGAAGCTACGAGCTCTGGCATCACGAACGCTCTCTGGAAGGAAACGGGCTAGAAAGACCGCTGTAAACTCGACCCAAGTCATAGGCGGTAGACCTGCAGCTCGACCTCTCAAGACTGACTCCCACCATGTCTGCGCGAGACCCTCTAGTCGGAAACTCGCAAGCTCTACCCATCGATCATCCGAACATCTCAGCGAACGGTAGATCCTGGCTAAACTGTCAAGGAACGTCTGTGGGTCCTCCGCTGCCTCGGTGCCGGTGAATACTGGAGGTCCCAGCCTCATGAAATCCTGTAGTGAAACCGGAATGGCCACGGTGGTAGTAGTAGGAGCAGGTATCATGGTCTTCTGTGATGTAGTAGGTACGTCATCCGGCCTTGGTGTATGACTGGGTGCAACTAGGGATCCTACCATCTGACGTTGCTCCTGCATGCTTCCCATCATCTGTCGCAACTCCTCCATACCGGTCTCGAGCCTATCCATACGGCGTGGGGAAGGTGGATCGGTCTGTCCCTGCGGCGTAGGCATACCACCCTGCTCAGTCCTAGTCTCGGACGAGCCAGCTCGAATCTCGTCTCTGGCGGCAGCCCTCTGTGCCCTCGTAGCCTTCGGCGGCATAGTGGCTGTTACAGGAAAACGGATAGTAAGAACAGTGCAATAGGATCATAGGATACACGGAATTGAAGAAGAATTTCAAGCAAGAATCCTAAAGTCACTTAGGCGGAGTACCGTATCGCAAGTATGCCGCGGACATACGCACGCTATGTTACCCTGCTTAAGTCACTTACTCCATCTACCAAGGGTCATCCTACACTCAAAAAGGTAAAACCTATCGCTCTGATACCAACTTTGTCACGACCCGCAGGGTACGGAACGTGACTGGCACTTAAGTTTACGAAACGTCTAAAGACGTCCGTAAAATAAGAAGCCAAAGCCGAGAAAACCAAACCAAATAAGCAAAAGAGTGAAGAGAACCCAATCAATTGAAAACAAGTTTATCAATAAGTCATATAAAACCCTTTTTAAAAACAATATCAATTTTTCCGAAAATTTCGGCAGAGTCTCCTTTGTAAATACTGGCCCCCAAAATGGGTACAACAAGAATATAAATTAATCCAACAAATATGGCATCCCCAAGCGGGAGCTAGCTCTTCGCCACAGGGCGGTCACAAATCCCACGCAATGTAAAGCAACAACATGCGAAATAATCATAATGAAGCATAAGAAAAACAGCATGTCGACTCAAGTGAGCTCGACCCCAAAATACAGCATAAAAGTCCACAAACCTCACAGTCTCATCTCTAGGTCAATATACAACAATACTGGTAGATACAGTAGATGGAGTACACTAGATACAAAGAATATACAAGGTGGTACAAAAATAATGATATAACCCACCTAGGAGCAAAACCTCGAGTCCAGGCAAAGGAGGCAAAAGAACAAGTGCGCCCGTCGCTACTGTACTGACGGAGCGGACCTGCAAAAGGCTGTGGCACAACGGGGGTGAGTTGCCAACTCGTGAGTAATAAATAACATCTACAAAGGCTATCGTATGCATGCACACAAGCATCCTAGCATCTAAAATACAGGTATGACTGGATGCACTAGCAGGTGTGTATACAACATCAGTGTACTAATATGTATGCAACATGAATATCTGAGGTCTCAATAGGTATATATAAGAAACATTTTATCTCTTTTTGTTTTTGAAACTCTTTTAGAATGCCAGCATAATATCAAAGAATCGACGAGAACCGGTGTCCAGCAACGACACCCAAAAGCTGTCTCAAATCTCATAAATCCATGTCATAGTGTCTCTGGCCTCAGCCATCCGGCTGACCCATCTCAATATCAATATCTCATCCTCTCGCGGCCCCGGTCGGTATCCTCTGGATATCCGCCGTGCCCAATGAAGTCACTGGTAGGTAATCCGTCCCCTGCCAGGCTCATCGTCAGCACCACGAGCTTCTTGCCCCGGGGTACCCTACCGGGCCCACCATGTACCCGAAACGGTTCATCCAACTCCTCGAAACGGGTCTCAAAAACCACAGCAAACTCATGGTGGACGACACTTACATCACTAGAAGACCGCAATTTACATGTTTTAAAAATATAATAAGTTTAGAAATTTTGCGGCTTTCCCCCGAAATCCAGAAATATCATAAAATCTCAAGAAATCCTCATAAGTGCATATATCAATGATAATGAATGCATATGGTGTCAATAATCAAGTTGCGATGTGTGATTAATAGATTAGGCATGAACAATTAATATGATGAAGTACATGCACATGAATAGCAGTCCTACGGTTTCATTTTAAAGAATTAAAGGCAATAGCACAAGTTTAAGTATCAATTAGTAAAAGGTTTAAATTTAAAGGTTATCTAGTGTGGTGGCATGGCAATTACCAGGGTGTGTGTGTAAGCATGAATAGTGCTCGTGCTGCATATAAAAACCCTGGCAATGGTGCAGGTGTCCTATAAAATGGTTTCGTATAGGTATGTCAATATAGGGTATGAATGTAGCAAATAATCATATACGTATTTCACCCCTAATTACTAACATCACTAAGAATCTTGTAAGTTACTAAAACTATCGGGCGGCTTGCGCCATCCAACGATAGTCCCCCGTAGATGTTACATCTACTCACCGGAATCCCTGGCTAGCTGTGTCCAATCACCGCTTTCCCCTTTCGCGTCGCGTCTGACGTCTCCGCGACCGAACCAGGAATTTACATCAATACCAAACATAAGGTTACATATCAAGAACGACGCAAAACCCAAACGAAACTACTAAAGTTCACTAGCTAGGTACAACGTGCGCAGGGTGCGCGGAACATACGCGAAAATCGCAAAAACTGCCAAAAATCGCCGATTTGGTCGCCCGGCAAAACTAAAACCCGACTACTCAAAAATCCGCACACACGCATCCTAAACGTCATAGGATAAGCCAACACAATCATCAAGATGTCGAAAATAATCCATCACATAATTTTATAACAAAACTAGTAAGCAGTTACATTCCAAAAATCGGTACAACATCGCCGATTTGCTACAAAGACTACTATCAAGCTTGAACAACCAACCACACTACAAGCAATCTACAAACACTATAATTACAACACATTAGCAAAGATTCAAAACCTATTTTCCATAAACAACCATCACTTGAATTTATAACCTAGCAAAACTTAATCCAAACTATATATGAAAAACCTTAAATTAACACTAATTTATAGCCCAATTAGCAAGTTAACCTCCTAGATTAAGCTAACAAAATAACTAGATAACAAAATAGCTTAATTAATCTCTTAATGGTGATCTAAACCCTAAATTAATTTCAAACGACAAACTTTAAAAAACTAGTATGCAATTAACACTAAAATTAACACTAAAACAATTTTCAAAGTTCAATTAGCACACTTTAAACTACAATTTAACCATTTGATTAGAAATTATACCTCAAAAGATCAATCCCTAAGTTGCTAAAACCTCCCAAGATGCCATCTTTCTCCAAGATTTGAACCAATTTGGGTTTGAGAAGAGAGGGAATAAGGTTTTGTGTTGAAAAAGTGAAGGATTTGTTGATTTTTATTGAATTTTGATGCAATTTTTTGAAGAAAATGAGAGAAAAAGAGAAGGAAAATAATGGAAATGGGGGGGGAGCAGGTCTCGGCCAGGAGAGGTAAGGGGAGGGTGTGGGTGTGTGGGAAAAGTCACAAGTCAACTCCCCCAAAAGTCAAAGCACCATACTTCAACAAACTATAATTAAAATAAATTCATAAACAAACCAAATCAACACATTATAGAAATTCAAGGTGAGGCCAGAAATTTCTGGACCTGGTCAAGGTGGGGCTGTCCTAGGGCTGAGGGAAGAGAGAGAGGGGTTTTACAAAAGAAATTTTATGCAAAAAGACCCCCTACAAGTCAAAAATTGCAAGTTTTAGCTTAAAATTCAATAAATTCGTTTCCTATCATAAAAATTTGTTAAAAATCAAAGTAAAATACTAAAAATTTATGTTACAACTAGATTTTAATTAACATAAGTTTAAAGATTAAAATTAGCCCGGAAAAATTTGTATTTATCGCTAAATTAATGTATTTTCCTACTGGCTTAAAATAATATTAAAAAATTGAAAAATAAGGAAAAATTTTTAAATGACCAAAATTTAATAAGTAACTCATTAGCTAGTAAAAACAAGCAATTACCTATCCATTTTAGGTATAATTAGTCCTAAACTGCAAAATAACAAAAAGACGGTTTTCGGAAAAATACTGAATTTTCACCGATTTTCTGGAAAACACCAAAACGACTTTTCAAGACGCTACAAGTAGAAATCGCATGCATAACGCTATCCTAGGTCATATCAGGTTATATCCTCAATAAAATCATGGTCCAGCTATGTATAGTGTAATACTACATGCTCGTGTCAGTGCCTCAGATAGCAACATATCAGATATTTGATGTATGAATGCATTACGAATTTAAACATAATATATCATGAGTGAGACAACTGTTTTCTTTAATCAATGAGATTTCTATATGTATATCAATCACGTATCATCAATGAACGCAACAGAGAAATCAGTGTCAAGAATCGACACAAAACATAAGTCTCATTATCTCAAAATCAAATCATCAATATCTCAAATCTGAAATCTCAATCTCAATTTTCAATATCTCAAGCATCTGTATCATCTGCGGGATCGGCCCTCGGGCTCCGGCAGAATGGATCAGCCCATAACATCAATCTCATGGCCACGAACGGCATCCTCCGGATATCCACCTCGCCAGGTAAAATCACTGGTAGGTAGTGCTCCCTTGCCAGGCTTATCGAATACAACTCGAGCTTCTTGCCCCAGGGTACCATACCGGGCCCACCATGTACCCGAGACGGTTCATCCAACTCCTCGAATCGGGTCTCGAAATCCAACAGCAATCATGAAAACTCATGGTGGGCGACTCATACATCATGAGAAAACCGCAATTTGCATTTTAAAATGATGATACTAAGATTTTATTAAATTCTTGCGGTTTTCCCCCAAATCCAGAAATCTCATGTAAATCCGAAATCATCAAAATCATGTTACCAATAAACGGTGAATACCGGCATAAATCTCCATAATATTGCATAACCAATGAATATATGAATGCACCTAATATTATGCAATGAATGCAATATTTAAACTAGCATATGGAAGCTATAACATATTGCGACTATCAGTTATCAAGCTATGTCAATGAAAAGGTATTTTATAATGTGTATGTGACATGGCAATTACTTATGAGGATGTGTGTAAGCCGGCAAGTAAGTGTACGTGGAACATACGCATCATCGGTAATGGTGCTGGTGTCCTGACAACATGATATCTATAATGGTATATGAAATCACAATATAAGCATACGATGCGAAGCGAACAACAATAATGTGCGGGAGCTGAATTATAAACACAATGATAACTAATCTGCATTTAATATAAATATAAGTCATATAGTAGTGCCATTTGAAATAACACGAATCGTGGTGTTTTGAAAATAAGGGCTACGGTGTTTTTAAGAAAAGATACGTCCTTTGAAATATCCATAGAATCCCTCGGCCTGTCTTTTAAAATACCCACGATTCGTTAGTTTTTGAAATAGGTAGGAATCGAATCTAGTCTAACAACTACACTAAACTATAGGGCTGAGCTAACAGGCTAAACGAAAGGTAAGGAAACCGCCTAACATCTGAGTCGATACATATTTATATGTATATAATAGTCGGTGATCCCGCCTCAATAGTATCACATACGATACAATATCTATAATATGACATCCTCAAGTCAAGAGTGCAGATATATCATCAATATATAGCTCGTACGTAAATCCGTCGTACGGCATCCCAAATCTGGGTACGGGTCAAATATCACATTCATCACATTATTCATCGGGTATCCTCTTTATCAAAGAACATAATCCGGGGTACTGATCTACGTCTAGTAATATACTGATACCAATCTAAGTAAATGCATGCGTGTGTATGAAAACACCATGTTAAAGGACCCGCTAAAATATCATGTCCTACCTCAAATACGAACCCTGTCATATCACCGATCTCACGGTCTCAAATCCAATCTCATCGACTCATCTCCAATCCCAAGTACTATTCTCATAGTCCAGTATATGTACACATAGTCCCATACCCATGTGAATACATATACACATATCCCCATATACGCACATGTAAAAGAATGAATGTAAGCAATGAGAAATGGGTAGGGATTAGATTTGGAGTTTTTGGAAATTTTTGATGGATTTTGAGGCAATTTTGGTGAATTTTTTTTTAAGAGAATGAGATGAAGATTTGGGGAGGGGGGCTGTTGTTGTGGAGGATGGGGCTCGACCAGAATTTGTGTGGGAGTGAGAGTGAGAGGTGGGTTTCAAGTCAACACAAGTCCAAGTCAACAAAGCCCATGCCTCATTCTTATTCTTTTCTTTTCAATTCTTTGTTTTCTTTTCTTTTCTTTTTGAAAAACAAGTGGGGAAATGAGGTGGGGGGGGGGAAACTTGGGTTGCTGATTTGGGGAGAGGAGAGAGGTTATGGGTGAGTGTGGGTGAGGGAAAAATGATAAATGATATACCCCAACATCTATTTACACTAATTTCACTATTTAAGCCTTTTTCTTCGATACTTTCTAAAACTGTTTGAAAGCTTCATTTTATTTCAAAAACAACATGCTAAAATTTTGTTTAATGTGTTATGATGCACAAAATTTGTTTCAACCCATTCCAATTTATAATTTTCCCTAATTAAATGTATTAGTGACGGCTTAAAATAATATTAAAATAATTAATTTCGGAAAAATTTTCAGAAAATTAGAAATTTTACCAGTGGCTCAATAAATACCTAATACTAGAAATTACATAGCTAGAATATGTATATTTAATTTTATATTAAAGATATTTATATTTTGAATTTTTACAGAAAACCCCCTTATTTTACCGATTTTCCGAAATTTCACCGAAACTATTTTCAAAACGTTACAATCTCCCCCCTTAAAGAAATTCGGTCCCCAAATTTAATTTAAAACTCCCCCCAAATACTATAACATTTCAGCAAAACCATCAAGCCGTCGGGGCTCCGAAATCATAAATACTTAAAACATATATCGTAGCGCAATGCATGCTCATGAAAAAGAGTGTATAACTCAAAATCAAAACTCCGTCAAGAATCCCGCAATCATCGGAATCATGGGGAAGACATCAATGTCCAAATCTAATACGAAAACCAATATGATATACATCATTAAAGCATCTGGAAGCAATGCATGCCAAACCTTTTTTTCAAATCGCTGTGCGATGTGTGTATCACTGCACAGTGGCGGACGTCTATTGTAAGAAAATATATATATATATATATATATATATATATATATATATATATATATCCTTTGTTTAACATACACGTCCCGCCATTTTGAAAACAATTTAGATGGGTTTCCCTTTTTAAACAGTTTCGTGTCATCACTGACACGTAGGTAAATACTGAGACTATAGCTCCTCCTTGGAAATCTCTTCGATAACTATCAATGCATGCAAAATATACTCAGGTACTGTCCTTTGACTAGTCCTGCTCAGTACTAAACCAAATAGCAAACATCATAAAATATACTGCTCCGAAAGAAATCGATCCCAAATATATATATGAATGCCATGTGCGTCTGGTGCGTACGGAAATCGAAATCCATGAATGTGCCATACATATGCACAGAAACAACATCTAAGTGCAACGAGTGTACACGAAACACCTGTCAAAGGCAATGTGTGTGCCTGACAGCAAAACCAGGTGCATCTGATATGCACGAAGAATCTCGATTTAGTGCAGTTGGTGTGCACCTAAATCGCATCAAGTGCTTTAAGTATGCACAAAATCCAAATCAAGTGCACAATGTGCATGAAAACGAATATCGAATATCACACTCGAAATCGAAGATATATGATACATTTCAATCAAAATCCCAATCAGGTATACCGTGGTATAAAATCTCACCATCCTGTCCATCGGCGTGCACAAAAGCAAATCGAATACTAGAAGTGCATGAAAACTATGCCGAAAGCATAAGTCAAATCATATTCATACCCTAGGCATGAAATCAAATATTATGAAACTCGGTCATCAAAACTCAGTCATGAAATAAATCACCCAAAAATACTGAAATCCAAAGTGACGGATACGTGATAGTCAGTCACAAAATCACAACTCATAAATACTGTCGTCGATACGTCCGTCCTTCAAAGTCGAGAAGGTGTCGGTGCATCCAATTCTAGCAGAGCAAGATATTTACTTTCCTTATGATCATGGCATGTCTCCTAGTGCCCTTAGGCTCTCGTCTCTCACTGCAGATTGCTAAGTACATCGCTCCTCGACTTAATGGTCCAATATGGAAACGATAACGGAAGCGGCCCACTCTGACACATCCTCTAAAGATCTCTGGCCAACTCTCATTGTTACTCATAACATGTCTCGTCGACGATGCCGAACTCTGGCCTGCTGGGTGTGCATAATATGACTGATCCTGGGTCCAAGTCTTCTCGTATAGTATCCCAGAAAGGTCCTATCGAAGTCTCTCCCAAATCTCGTTTCTGCTGAACTACCCGGAAATTATCATCCTCTTACTATATCTATATCTGGTTCCGGAACCGCTGCAAACTCATCACGACTCCTCCTGGAATATATATCCATAGTCAACGCTTAAGCTTACGTATCACATCTCTGATGTCGGCGGAGTGGAACGCCATCTCGTCAAGATCTCGTACGAACCTCTTACTCCACTCTTCTCAAATGTCGACTGCTTCGGACTCGTCTCTTCATGGCTGCATGGACTGCGCTCCAACGGCTACACTCATATCTTGAGCCTCCCAAGCAATGCATCCCATCACCTGATATCCGAATTAAGTCGAGCCATCCGATCGATTTGTCAAAACCTCATAATCCCCCAAGAGCTCAACATCTTGGGTACATTTTAATAGTATCGAATATATGCCACAGCACCTATGGACCAACCGTAGAAGGGCAGACCCAAGCCTCACTAATGGCACCGCTAAACTGCCGCAAACCCTAAAGTTCACCGGCGTTCCATGGTCATTAAATTGAGTTAGGGTTTCATTCTTCTAGAGGGTCCGTATAATTGCTTGCATTGTTTTTCGAATACTTTAAACATGGAAAATGGGTTCCTGACATTCGATCGTCTCTATCGACTCTCAACGTGTCAGCGTGAAGTCGCCTCTAGATGGAATCAATCCATCTGATAACCTCGCATCGGGGTAGGCAATGAATCACATGTCCTAGTCTTTTATCCTTGGTGACTAGCGAACTTCTATCATATCTCGAAGTATAACTCGTGCGGCATAGCTCCAAACTTCTGGGGCGATATCTCGTCAGTCGCAGCAACATCTGAATCTTCTGTCCGCACGCTGAACAGTGCCTCAAACTTCAAAATATGGTGCATTAACGACAATCACATCCTGGCTGGCCTCTATCAGTAGCTTAATCCTCTGGTGCTGATCTATACGTCCAAGAAATCTCGTAAAAGCGATCCATCAAACGCTCGTAGCGCGAAAACGTAATAAAACGACGCCTCTATGCAATCATATGTCCCTAGAATCACGCCCTGGTCCGTCCTCATTCGTGACGAGCTCGTGCTGACCGCAACTCTAGCCGCAGCTCTCTGCCCGTGTAACCATGGTAACAAAACCATAACTGGTACTGATGAGGCTAGATCATAGGAATGAATATAATGTTGTGCAAAGAAATGTACTTCCTAAGGCTTCTTAAGCGGAGTATCGTATCGTAAGTATGTCGCGGAACATACACACGGTACGTCACTCTACTTGAGTCGCCTACTCCATCAACCAAGGGTCATCCTACACTCCGAAAGTAAAACCTAACGCTCTGATACCAACTTTGTCACGACCCGAAAAGTACGGAACATGACCGGCACTTGAATTACGAAACGTCTTGAGGCGTACGTAATCTAAGTAAGACAAAACCCAGAAAATCAAAACCAAAGAAGAGTAGAGTGAAGGAAAAACTAATTTAAAGCAAGTAATTTTAATCAACATAGGCCGAACTATGTATTTTTAAAATCTCAAGTATTTTCTGAAAATTTTGGTAGAGTCTCCTTTGTAAATACTGGCCCCAAACGGGATACAACATGAATAATATACGAAATGAGTAAAAAGGCATCCCCAAGTGGGAGCTAGCTCTTCGTCAATCGACGGTCACAACCATGCAAGCAATATAATATACAACGCCGAAGGGCGATGATCAAAACTCAAAAGAAAACTCAAATCAGCATGAAAACCATAATAATACAACGCGCGACTCTAAGGTCGAAAGAATAACAGGCCTGGTCTTCTATCTCTCTCAAATATACAATCTTGTTGATGGAGTTTCTAGACACAACTGAAATAGTAAATAAACAATGGTGGTCCTGATGAAAAGAACCCACCTACCAAGGCAATCACCCGGAAGGAACACTGTGCCAGCAAAGCCACAACGAAACCTGTACGGCAAAACCTGCAAGGAACTGTGGCACAACGGGGGTGAGTTGCCAACTCATGAGTAGAAAACATCTACGAGTAAAAATCGCATGCATAACGCTATCCTAGGTCATATCAGGTAATATCCTCAATAAAATCCTTGTCCAGCTATGTATAGTGTAATACTACATGCTCGTGTCAGTGCCTCAGCTAGCAACATATTAGATATATGATGTATGAATGCATTACGAATTTAAACAGAATATATCATGAGTGAGACAACTGTTTTCTTTAATAAAGGAGATTTCTATATGTATATCAATCACGTATCATCAATGAACGCAACAGAGAAATCGGTGTCAAGCATCGACACAAAACATAAGTCTCAGTATCTCAAAATCAAATCATCAATATCTCAAATCTCAAATCTCAATCTCAATTTTCAATATCTCAGGCATCCGTATCATCTGCGAGATCGGCCCTCGGGCTCCGGCAGAACGGATCAGCCCATAACATCAATTTCATGGCCACGAACGGCATCCTCCGGATATCCGCCGCGCCAGGTAAAATCACCGGTAGGTAGTGCTCCCCTGACAGGCTCATCGAATACAACTCGAGCTTATTGCCCCTGGGTACCATACCAGGTCCACCATGTACCCGAGACGGTTCATCCAACTCCTCGAATCGAGTTTCGAAATCCAACAGAAATTATGAAAACTCATGGTGGACGACTCATACATCAAGAGAAAACCGCAATTTGCATTTTAAAATGATGATACTAAGCTATTATTAAGTTCTTGCGGTTTTCCCCCAAATCCAGAAATCTCATGTAAATCAGAAATCATCAAAATCATGATACCAATAAACGGTGAATACCGGCATAAATCTCCATAATACTGCATAACCAATGAATATATGAATGCACCTAATAGTATGCAATGAATGCAATATTTAAACTAGCATATGGAAGCTATAACATATTGCGACTATCAGTTATCAAGCTATGTCAATGAAAAGGTATTTTCTAAAGTGTACGTGACATGGCAATTACTGATGAGGATGTGTGTGAGCCGGCAAGTAAGTGTACGTGGAACATACGCATCATCGGTAATGGTGCTGGTATCCTGACAGCATGATATCTATAATGGTATATGAAATCACAATATAAGCATGCGATGCGAAGCGAACAGCAATAATGTACGGGAGCTGAATAATAAACACAATGATAACTAATCTACATTTAATAAAAATATAAGTCATATAGTAGTGCCATTTGAAATAACACGAATCGTGGTGTTTTGAAAATAAGGGCTACGGTGTTTTTAAGAAAAGATATGTCCTTTGAAATATCCGTAGAATCCCTCGGCCTGTCTTTTAAAATACCCACGATTCGTTAGTTTTTGAAATAGGTAGGAATCAAATCTAGTCTAACAACAACACTAAACTATAGAGCTGAGCTAACAGGCTAAACGAAAGGTAAGGAAACCGCCTAACATCTGAGTCCGTATATATATATATATATATATAATAGTCGGTGATCCCGCCTCAATAGTATCGCATACGATACAATATCTATAATATGACATCCTCAAGTCAAGAGTGCGGATCTATCATCAATATATAGCTCGTACGTAAATCCGTCATACGACATCCCAAATCTGGGTATGGGTCAAATATCACATTCATCACATTATTCATTTGGTATCCTCTTTATCAAAGATCATAATCCTGGGTACTGATCTACGTCTAGTACAATACTGGTACCAATCTAAGTAAATGCATGCGTGTGTATGAAAACACCATGTTAAAGGACCCGCTAAAATATCATGTCGTACCTCAAATACGAACCCTGTCATATCACCGATCTCACGGTCTCAAATCCAATCCCATCGACTCATCTCAATCCCAAGTACTATTCTCATAATCCAGTATATGTATACATAGTCCCATACCCATGTGAATACATATACACATATCCCCATATACGCACATGTAAAAGAATGAATTTAAGCAAGCGTGTGTGCGTGTGTGGGTGCAAAAAATACTCTAGGGTTTCGCAATTAAAAATACAAATCCATGAACACATAACCATATCCTGAATATCATAAACCATATATATATATATATATATCCATTATATAAGCTATATTACGAACTGCGGGGGTGCTATACGCCATCCACCCGACTTCTCCCCGTAGATATAAATCTACTCACCTGGTCCTCGCTCGCCGGTGCCGACGTCGCCACGCGCTTGCTTGTCGTCTCGAAGTCCACATGGGGCTACCTATATATCATAACGCACCGTATCGCATTAAAACCCAATTCAAAATCAAAACGGCATACGAAAACCAAATCGGCACGCGTATCACGCATAGGTCAAAACCTATAGCCTACGCATGCAAGAATAGCCAAACCAACCCTCGATGTCGATGTACAAACGTCAAACCATCAAGGGAAAATGCAAACTAGCAACTAGATTTGATTTAGCATAACATTAATATGTCAAATACATCACACAACCATAATCTCACAACACAAAACCCCAATTTTGATTCAAACCCCTCTCTTGAATTTTAAATCATTCAATTAGAACCAATTAAAAACCTAATTAAATATTTAATTAAGCTAACCTAAAGCAATTAACAACAAATTAAGCAAAATGGTTAGAATTTATACCCAATTAATTTGAAGATCCCACAAGAACACTTAGCCTCCCAAATTAAAATCTTGTTCCCTAGATCTATGCAAGTTTGGCTAATGAGAAATGGGTAGGGATTAGATTTGGAGTTTTTGGAATTTTTTGATGGATTTTGAGGCAATTTTGGTGAATTTTTTTTCAAGAGAATGAGAAGAAGATTTTGGGAGGGGGCTGCTGTTGTGGAGGATGGGTCTCGGCCAGAATTTGTGAGTTAGTGAGAGAGAGAGGTGGGTTTCAAGTCAACACAAGTCCAAGGCAACAAAGCCCATGTCTCATTCTTATTGTTTTCTTTTCAATTCTTTGTTTTCTTTACTTTTCTTTTGGAAAAACAAGTGGGGAAATGTGGGGGGGGGGGGAACTTGGGCTGCTGATTTGGGGAGAGGAGAGAGGGTGTGGGTGAGTGTGGGTGAGGGAAAAATGATAAATGATATACCCCAACATCTATTTACACTAATTTCACAATTTAAGCCTTTTTCTTCGATATTTTCTAAAACCGTTTGACAGCTTCATTTTATTTCAAAAACAACATGCTAAAATTTTGTTTAATGTGTTATGATGCACAAAATTTGTTTCAACCCATTTCAATTTGTAATTTTCCGTAATTAAATGTATTAGTGACGGCTTAAAATAATATTAAAATAATTAATTTCAGAAAAAATTTCAGAAAATTAGAAATTTTACCGGTGGCTCAATAAACACCAAATACTAGCAATTACATAGCTAGAATATGTATATTTAATTTTATATTAAATATATTTATATTTTGACTTTTTACAGAAAACCCCATTATTTTACCGATTTTCCGAAATTTCACCGAAACGATTTTCAAAACGTTACAGACAATCATCGAGAAATGTCCCGCACCCTGGAGCTGATCAAATAAATCGTGAATACGAGGTAGGAGATATCTATTCCTCACTGTCACTCGATTCAATTGACGATAGTCGATGCATAACCTCATACTGCCGTCCTTCTTCTTGACGAACATGACAGGAGCTCCCTAAGGCGACACACTCGGTCGAATAAGCCCTTTATCCAGCAAATCTTGCAATTGATCCTTAAGCTCTTTAAGCTCCGCTGGGGCCATCCGGTAAGGCTGTATAGAAATAAGCCCCATGTCGGGGATCAAGTCAATGCAGAACTCGATATCACACTCTGGAGGTTGTCCAAGCAGCTCGTCAGGAAAGACATCGGGAAATTCCCTCACAATCGGGACCTGGTCCAATGGGAGCTCTGCGGTTCCGACATCACGAACATACGCAAAAAATCCCTGACATCCTTTCCTCAAGAGCAGACTAGCGCGAAGAGAATAAATCAAACTGGGAAGAGTGGCACTACGGTCTCCCTGAATAACAAGAACTGGCTCACCTGGAAAACGAAATCTGACTGCCTTCTCACGGCAGTCCATGGATGCAAAGCAAGTGGCTAGCCAGTCCATGCCCAGAAGAACGTCGAAGTCTAACATATTGAGGAGAATCAAATCAACAGAAGAATCTTTCTCCCCGATACGAACAGAACACGATCGAAACACATATCGAGCGACGAAAGACTCGCCTACAGGAGTAATAACAACAAGCGGCTGATCTAGCAAAGATGACTCTAGTCCCAACCTCGGTGCAAAGTATGTAGATACATAAGAATGCGTAGAACCTGGGTCGAATAATACAAGCACGTCAAAGGAACACACTAGAAGAGTACTTGTCACCACTACGTTCGATTCCTGTGCATCCTAAGGAGTCAAAGTGAACACTCTGGCATGTCCTCTGCCGGTACCTGGCTGCCCTCTGCCTCGGCCACCTCGTTCTCTCTGAACCATACCGCCACGACCATGGCCTCTCGAGGCATCGATCTGGCGTGGAGCAACAGCAGGCGTAAGAGGTAAAACGCTCGGAGGAGGGGGTGAAGGTGGTAAGGTCACATTGGAACTGTCGCCCCGCCCTGGCGCCTTATAGGACAGTGTCTAACACGGTGCTTCAGACTCCCACATCAGAAACATCCTGGCAATGGCTGCTGACCCGGTAAATAAGAGTTGAACAACTGGCCTCGCATCATGCCTCGACCACCAACACGACCTATGCCTGCCATATCTTTGCCAAGCTGCACTGGAACTGATATGCCTGTACGAATCTTCTTCGTTACCGTGGTCTCAGAAATAAGCTCCTCCACTAAAATAGCTGTGTCTATCGCTGCTGCATAGGTGTTAAAATACTGGGCGCCGATAGAAAGAAACAGCTGCATGTCAAGGCCTCGTACGAATCTCTTTATGCGTTTCTCTTCAGTGTCCACCAGGTAGGGAGCATATCTAGACAGCTGAGTAAACTGAATGTCATACTCGGACACGGTCATCACGGACGTCCTGCGTAAAGACTCAAAACTACGGGCTCGAGCATCTCAGACGCTCTCCGGAAGGAAACGAGTAAGAAATACAGCTGTGAACTCATCCCAAGTCATAGGAGGTAGACCTGCAGCTCGGCCTCTCTCGACTGACACGCACCACGTCTGAGCAAGACCCTCGAGACGAAAACTCGCAAGCTCGACCGATCTCTCGTCAGAACATCTCAGCAAACGGTAAATCCTAGCTATCTTATCGAGCAATGTCTGTGGATCCTCCGCTGCATCTGTGTCGATAGAAACTGGAGGCTTCAGCCTCAAAAACACCTGCAATGAAACGGGGATAGTCTCTATAGCAGCAGGAATAGCTGTCTGGGCAGCAGGTACTATCACAGTCCCCGAAGTAGGAGGAATAACATGGGATCTCGGTGCTCGGCTGGCCTCAACTAGGGACCCAACCATCTGGTGCAAATCCTGAATGCTCACCTCCAGCCTAGCTATCATGCCCGGAGAAGGGGGAGGATCAGTTTGTCCCTGAGGGGTAGGCGTACCGCCCTGGTCGGTCCTCGTCTCAGACGAGCCTGCTCTAATCTCATCTCTAGCGGAAGCCCTCTGGGCCCTCGTAGTCTTCGGCAGCATAGTGGCTGGAACAAGAAACAGGATTTGATGAGAATATTACAATCGAATCAAAGGATACAAGGAATTAATGAAGGAAGTACAAGCAATTTTATATCCTAAGGTTACTTAGGCGGAGTACCGTATTGTGAGTATGCCGCGGAACATACACACGCTACGTCACTCTGGTTAAGTCACCTACTCCATCTACCAAGGGTCATCGTACACTCAGAAGGTAAAACTGTAACATTTCAGAAAAATAAAATATTTTTGGGAATTTATATAATTGAATAATAAATATTACGAATATTTTATTGTGTGGAGATTTGTTTTAATGGTTATGGTATAATTAAATACCGATAAATTGGGAAATATTTGGAAATTGATAAGAATTATTGAATTGAGGGTGTTTTATATGATATGAACATTTATAGATTTTTAAATACTCGCTTGTAAAAGGGTTAAGTACTAAACTCGAATAGTGTTTACTATTTTTTCATTAAGTGTGATATGTGTATGATGTGCAACATGATATTTTGCATAAAACTTGTTACATTTCTTTTTATCAAAGCCATGCATCATTTCTTGCATAACTTGGTTTTATTTGTGTAGGTTTTAAAAAAAAGAAAAGGAAAGGAAAAGGAAAAATATTAAAGAATGGAGGTATGGGCAAGAGAGAGAGAGAGGGTGAGGGGTCAACCTTGGGCATGGCTCATTTTATTCATTCCATCTTCATCTTTTTCCCTCCTCTCCTTTCACCATGGCTGCCCTCTTCTTCCCCCTCCTCTACCTCCTCACTACACCCCTAAAACACATCAAAATATCATCTTCCCTTCACTAAAAATCTGCACAAGCTCACTACAAGCATTGAGAACCAAGAAAGTTGGGATTTTGAAGACTTGGGGCAACTCAAGAAAATTCTTGAGTTGCCAAATGAGGTATTTCTTTCACCACTAGAATAGTAATTTCTTTCCTTTAGCTTCCATGTTAGTTTAGAATCGATTTAGTGAGGTTTTGTGATGTTTGAAAATTCCAAGAAGAGCTTTGAAGAATTCTTGAATTGAGATGGTGCAATTAAGGTGTAGTAGTGATCTTAAACCCCTTTAGCGTTAGAATATTGGACTAAATCAGAGACTAAAACCTCGAGACATGAAATTAGAAATCCCTGACATCGGATTTGTATAGGAATAGTGATGACTTTGGAAATTCGCTATGTCTCGGAGACCTGGAAAAATATTTTGCAAAAACAGTGAGACAAGCAAGCCACCTAGAAGCTAACCCCAAGACCTGAGACCCCAACCATATTCCATGGCCACAACTTAATTCTTTCTAGCCACAAATTGCGGCCAGGATAGGGGTGAGTGGATTGGTGTTTGGTGCATGGCTCCATTTTCAGTAAACTAGACCCTCCACATATGCAAATTGGCTAATTCAACCTAGGGAAAAATCTGGAGGTGTTTTCTTGAGTTGCTGCTTCGTTTTGCGACTTCGTTTTAACTTAAGTTTTGGTATTTGGGTTTTGACTCGGTGGTGTGACATTTGCACGTCAATCTCAAAGGTTGTTTGGTTATTCTTGCATGCGTAGGCTATAGGTTCTAACCTATAAACACCTCGCGTGTCGTTTTGGTTTCGAATCGGATTTTAATGCGATACGATGTGTTATGACATGTAGGTACCCCGGCATGAAATTCGGGACGACAAGCAAGAGCAAGGCGGCATCGACTTAGGCAAGCAAGGATCAAGGTGAGTAGATATATATCTACGGGGGAAGTCGGGTGGATGGCGTATAGCACCCCCGCAGTTTCATAGTGTAGTCTACGTATTGTGTATATATATATATATATATATATATATATATATATTTATGTGTTTTCTGAAACATGAATAATTAGAAAGTAAGATTTTAGGAGATCATGGGTTAAATTTTAGTGTAATTGGATGATAGAGTCGTTAGTTAGTTTCTTAGTCGCAAAACCCTAGAATAAGGTTTACACACACGCATGCACACACGGGTTAGGTTTTGGCGTATATGGTATATGTGTGTGTGTGTGTGTGTGTGTGTGTGTGTGTATATATGTAGATGTGTTGCTATATATATATATACATATACGTATACGTGGATGATGAGGATAGTATATGATACTTGGAGATGAGTCGATGTGATTTAGGCATGATGTCGTGAGATCGGTGATGTAAATTGGGTCGTGTTATGATAGACTACCTAATAGTATAGTGGATCGCTGGGCGATGTGTTTTATTCACACACGGACATATGTTTGGTGGTATTAGAATGTACTAGACTGTAGATCAGTACTACTAGTTCAGGATATGTTGATACTGATACCAGATAAATAGCGAGTTATATGTGATATTTGACCCGTACCCCGATTTGGGATGCCGTAGAATGGATTTTTACCGTACGATGTATAATGATGATGATTGACCCGCACTCTTGACTCGAGAATGTCGTATTATATATTATATCGTACATGACGCTATTGAGGAGGGATCACCGACTACTAGATATATCGACTCAGACATAGGTGGGTTTCCTTACCTTTTGACTGGTCTCTTACTTTAGTCATGTAATTTATCAGGTAGATGTTAGACTGGGCTCGAGTCATACTTATTTTCAAAACCAACGAATCGTGAGTATTTTAAGGACAGGCCGAGGGATACTATGGATATTTCAAAGGACGTACCTTTCTTAAAAACACCATAGCCCCTATTTTCTAAAATCACGATTCGTACTGTTTCAAATGCCAAAACTGTATGACTCGTATATATAAATGTATATTATCCAATGTTGCATTTACGATTCATTATCCGTTATTTTCATGTTCTCAATGCATTACATGTTTATACATGTGTTTCATTAATTATGATGATATCGACTGTTAGGACACCGTCACCATTACCGATGATGCGTATGCCGACGTGCACTTGCTTGCCGGCTCACACACATCATCATCGGTAATTTCCATGTCACATGCGCACTAGAAATAATATTTCATTGATATAGCCTATTAGCTGCTAGTTCAATATATTAGTAGTATGCTTGCTTTCATGTGCTAAATTAGATATTGCATTCTTTTACTTAGATATCCATGCATCTGTATTTATCTATTGGTCATGAAATGTTATGGGGTTTTATGCCGGTAAATCACTATTTATTTACTCCCGATTTTGGGATTTGATATTTCCATGAGATTTCTGGATTTGGAGAAACCGCAAGGATTTTATAAACTCATTTTCATTTCTAAAAGATAGAAATTTGCGGTTTTCTCGTGATATGTCCACCATGAGTTTTCTCAGATCTTAAGCGATATCATACACCCGATTCGAGGAAGAGGAGGAACCGTCTGCGGGTGTATGGTGGACCCGGTGTGGTACCCCGGGGCAAGATGGTTTCAGATGATGGCGTTGAGCATGGCAGGGGAGCACTACCGACCGGTTATTTGTGACACGGCGGATATCCGGAGGATACCAACGTAGTCGTGAGATTTGATGATTTGGGCCAGTCTGGATAGCCAGAGCTCGAGATATTGAGACATTGAGATACCGAGACTTTATGAGATGGGCCAGTCCGGATTGCCGGAGCCCGAGATTTTTAGATATTGAGATATATGTTTTTTTTCGATGCTTGACATGGATTTCTATGTTGATTTCATTGATGATACTCGGTTTTATACAGAAATCTCATTGAGATATGAAAACGGTTTTCCCATTCAGTTGCATTCTGTTTTCATGCATTCATACATCATATATGTATTATGTTACTACTTGAGGCACTGACACGAGCACTTGGTATTATACGCATGTTAAATGATTACCTTGCCACTATTGATGCTTCAGGTTATATATATATTATGAGAATATTATCGTATGACCTGGAATAGATTCATACATGCGATTTCTGCTCGGTGATTTTTTCTACTCACGAGTTGGCAACTCACTCCCGTTGTGCCACAGTTTCTTGCAGGTTTTTCCGTACAGGTTTCCTTGGCGGCTTGCTGGCACACTATTTCATTCCGGGTGATTGCTTTGGTAGGTGGGTTCACTCGCTTCGTGACCTCCATTGTACTTTATTTATATTCAGTTGTATCTGGTAACTCCATCAACCATACATGCATATTAGATAGACTTAGAAGACCAGTGTATATTATTTCGACCTTAGAGTCGCGCTTTTATTATTATGGTTTTCTTGATGTTATTGGTTTTCCTTCTGAGTTTTGATCCTCGCCCTTCGGTGTTGTATATTATATTGCATTGCGTGGTTGTGTCCGCCAAATGGCGAAGAGCTAGCTCCCACTTGGGAATGCCTTTATTCATTATGTATATTATACATGTTTGTACCCGTTTAGGGCCAGTATTTACAAAGGAAACTCTGCCGAAATTTTCAGAAAAGACTTGATGTTTTAAAAATGCATACTACGGCTTATTTTGTTAAACCACTTGCTTTAAAACTAAATTTTTCCTTCTCTCCCCTTTTCAAATGGTTTAGATTTATGGGATTTTGGCTTATTTGAATTAGATGGGGTCCTATAGACTTCATATGATTCAAGTGCCAGTCACGTGCCATTTCGGGTCGTGACAAAAACCTAACGCTTTGATACCAACTTTGCAACGACCCGAATATGTGGAACGTGACTGGTACTTAAATTACGCAACATCTAGAAACGTAACATAGGCTAAGTAAGCCAAAGCCCAGAAATCTAAACCATTTAACGAGATAGAGTGAAGGAAAACTTTTTTAAAAGTCAAGTTAACATAAAAGAGTTACTTTGAAAAATCCTTGCATGAAGCTTCGGTTTCATAAAAATTTCGGCAGAGTTTCCTTTGTAAAAACTAACCTCAAACGGGTACAAAACATGAATATACATAAGCAATGAATAAAGGCATCCCCAAGCAGGAGCTAGCTCTTCGCCTAATGGCGGAACACAACCACATGCAAGCAACATCATTATAATATGAAATCAACAGTTAAAAGCAAGAAAACGGAAACAAGGTGTAAAGTCGGCTCATAAGAGCTCGACACCAGAAATCAGAATATATGTACAAGTCTCACCAGCTCATAGTCTAAGTCCAACATACAAAATGGTGGGAATGGTAGATGGAGTGTACCAGGTACAAAAATAAATATACAAGGTGCGAACAAAAAAGTATGCTCACAAACCCACCTACTTTGTCACGACCCGAAAGTACGGAACATGACCGCCACTTAGACTACGAAATGTCTCGAGGAGTACGTAATCTAAGTAAGCCGAAAAACCTAGAAATCCAAACCAAGAAAAGTAGTAGAGTGAAGGAAAACCAATTTAAATCAAGTAGTTTTAATAGCATAAGCCGAATTAAGCCTTTTTAAAAAAAACATCAAATATTTCCGGAAAATTTCGGCAGAGTCTCCTTTGTAAATATTGGCCCCCAAACGGGATACAACATGAATAGTATACGAAATCAAAAAAAGGCATCCCCAAGCGGGAGCTAGCTCTTCGTCAATCGACGGCCACAACCACACAAGCAATATAATATACAACGCCAAGGGGCGAGGATCAAAACTCAAATAGAAACTCAAAACAACAAGAAATCCACAGAAATACAACGCGCGACTCTAAGGTCGAAAGAATAAACATCACTGGTCTCTATCACAAATAAATACATGTTTGGTTGATGGAATTTACTAGATACTACTGAATAATAATATACATACAATATATAATGATGGGTACGATACAAATAAACCCACCTACTAGCAAGTCACCCGAAAGAAGCAGTGCCAGCAAAGCCGTAAAGAAACCTGTACGGCAAAACCTGCAAGAAACTGTGGCACAACGGGGGTGAGTTGCCAATTCGTGAGTAGGAAAACATCTACGAACAGAAACCGCATGAACAACGCAATCCTAGGTCAACGATCATAATATATCCTCAAATATATATAACATGCAGCCTAACAATGATTAGGGCAAATATCTAACCCGAGTGTAATCCCATGTGCCCGTGTCAGTGCCTCAAGTAGCGATATATCATATGGATGATGTATGAATGCATGAAACAGAATGTATGTACTGAATAAAGCTACTTTCATAAATCAGTGAGATTTCTGTATTTTAAATAGGAGGTACCATAAATGAAATCAACATAAAACAGTGCCCAGCATCGACACAAATCAAGTATCCAAATATCTCGATATCTCTGTGTCACAATCTCTGTACCTCAATATCTCAAAATCTCAATGTCTCAATCACAATATCTAGGGCGCCGTTAGTCCAGACCGGCCCCTACCATCCATCTCAAGACCACGACGGTATCCTCCGGATATCCGACGCGTCGGGAAAAATCACCGGTCGGTAGTGGTCCCCTGCCAGGCTCAACGTCAACAACACGATCCTCTTGCCCCGGGGTACCGCACCGGGCCCACCATGTACCCGAAACGGTTCCTCCACTCCTCGAATCGGGTCTCAAAATCCATCAGCAAACTCATGGTGGACGACTTATACATCATGGGAAAACCGCACTTTTTATTTTAAAAGAGAGAAAAGGTTTATTAATGTTTTTGCGGTTTTCCTCCAAATTTAAGAAATCTCATGAAATCCGAATCTAAGTCATCAATAGCATGTAAACAGTGAATATAGGCATGAGAATCCATGAATGCGACACAACAGTGAATAATAACATGCATGAAGTAGCAGGCAATAACTACAATGACTAACTAGCATATAAGGCAAGTACACTAATATCATGTCTAAACTATTAGCTAACAACCTACGTCAAATGAAATAGTATTTTCTAAAGTGTTCGTGACATGGCAATTACCGATGAAGATGTGTGTGAGCCGGCAAGTAAGTGTACGTGGTACATACGCGTCATCGGTAATGGTGCTGGTGTCCTAACAGCATGATATTAATAATAGAATATGAATCATAATATAAGCATGCGATGCGGAGCGAACAACAATAATGAGCGGAATACTAGACACAACGATAACTAAAATGCATTACCCTAATATAAGTCCTACAATAGTGCCCTTTGAAATAACACGAATCGCGGTGTTTTGAAAATAAGGGCTACGGTGTTTTTAAGAAAAGATACGTCGTTTGAAATATCCGTAGAATCTCTTGATCTGTCTTTTAAAATACCCACGATTCGTTAGTTTTGAAATAGGCAGGAGTCTAATATAGTCTAACAACTACACTAAATTATACGGCTGAACTAATGAGCTGAACTACAGGTAAGGAAACCGCCTAACATCTGAGTCGTAACGTATACATACCTGTATATATATTAGTCGGTGATCCCCCCTCAATAATATCATATCCGATACCATATCTATAATCAGACATCCCAAGTCAAGAGTGCGGATCAATCATCAATATATAGCTCGTACGTAAATCCGTCGTACGGCATCCCCAAATCTGGGTACGGGTCAATATCATACTCATCACACTGTTCATCTGGTATCCTCTTTATCAAGATCATCATCTGGGGTACTGACCTACGTCTAGTACACTACTAATATCACTATTCACATGGCATTGTCATTCGAAGACCCGCTATAACATCAGGACGTATCTCAAGTGCGAATCCTGCCATATCACCGATCTCACGGCCTCAACTCAAATCTCATTGACTCATCTCAATCTCAAGCATCATCCGCAAATCCAGTATGTGAACACCTAGTCCCATACCCAGGTGAACACATAAACACATCTCCCCATATACGCACAGGTAATAACATAGATGAAAGTATGTATGTGTGTGCGTGTGTGGGTGTAAGGACTACTCTAGGGTTTCGCAAATAACACTAAAATAATCCATGAACACCTAGAATCTACCTTTACCATCAAGTCTCATATCAACACAAAATATATAATCAAAATATATGTGTGTATACGTATTCATATACATCACCACAAACTGCGGGGGTGCTATACGCCATCCACCCGACTTCTCCCCGTAGATATAAATCTACTCACCTGGTCCTCGCTCGCCGGTGCCGACGTTGCCACGCGCTTGCTTGTCGTCTCGAAGTACACATGGGGTACCTACATATCATAACGCACTGTATCGCATTAAAACCAAATTCGAAATTGAAACGGCATACGAAAATCAAATCGGCACGCGTATCACGCATAGTCAAAACCTATCGCCTACGCATGCAAGAACAGCCAAACCAACTCTTGATGTCTATATACAAACGTCAAACCATCGAGAAAACCCAAACACACTCATTTGCGCATTCACGAACACTAATTATAATATAAAATAGGTTAAAATTCACAAAAACCCCAAATTCACCTTAAAAGCCATTTTTCCGAAAATCTAGCAAGCAAAAATTACCCGTTTTAGTACAAAACTCGACGTTTAAACCAATGTAGCGGCCATAATACTTGTTAAATATCTTAAATAAGTTATACAAACAATTTCCATAATTTAATCCCAATAAATTTCTTTAACCCCAAAATTCTAGTTTACAATATACCCAATTTTAACAATTTTATAGCAAAATGCACAAACAACAATTTAGCTTGGATTTCCATGAACTAAAGTGTTAAACTAAATTTTATAATGTTAATGAAGTCATGAAAAAGCTAATCACTTTTTTAATCCCCATTATTTAACCAATTTCAAAAACCTAGTTAGCAAATTAGCATAATTAACACAATTTTTAAACTAACCATTAACAACTAACTACTAATCTTGTTTTAACAATTTTAGTGGCCACAATATTCACCAAATAACTTAATTAGGTCACAAAAATATTAACTAGATTTTTCACTCAAATATATTCAAAATTCCTAAAAACCTAGTTTGCACAATCATGCAATTTTAACAATTTGCAATCTTACTACTAGCTTACATTCTTCAAATCCTAAGATGGTAAGCTACCCATTACAACCATAATCTATAGATCAAAATGCTAACATTAATTCAAAACCTTTCTTGATTTCCAAGCTTGCAATCAAAATTTAATTAAACACTTAATTAAAAACTTAGACTAAAACAAGTATCATTTGGAAAAGGGGTTATACCTTAAACTAGTTTGAAATGAGATCCACACTTGCCAAAACATAGCCCCCAAAATACCATCTTACTCTAAGGATTCAAGCTAGCATGGGCAAAGAAATAATGGGTCAAGGTTGGATTTGAGATTAGTGATGTTTTTAAGTGGATTTTGAAGAAATTTTGTGGATTTTAGAGGTGAAGAATGTGAGGATTTGGAGAGGGGAGGGCTGCTGCAATTCTGGCCGAAAATGAGAGGGTGAGGGGGTGAGGGGGTGTGGGTGTGGGAGTGAGATTGGGTAGAAAAGTCCAAGTCAAAGGAAGTCCAAGTCAACCCAACCAATACTTATATATATATATACCCTTTCTTCTCATTTCTTTTCATTTCTTTTCTTTTAGCCATTCAAGTGAGAAAATGATGGGGCACTAGGGGCTGCTGATTTGGAGAGGGGAGAGAGGGTGTGGGTGAGTGTGGGTGAGGGAAAAAGATAAATGTATTACCCAAATTCCCATTAACACTAATTTCACCGAAAAAGGCATTTTTCTTCGATATTTTCTAAACCGTTTTGACAAACCATTTCATTTCAAAAACCACATGATAAAATTTTGTTTAATGTGATATGATGCACAAAAGTTTTTTCAACTCATTCCAATTTGTAATTTTTCCTAATTAAATGTATTAGTGACGGCTTAAAATAATATTAAAATAATATTTTTTTTTTCAGAAAATTTGAAATTTCACCAGTAGCTCAATAAACACAAAATACTAGTAATTACATAACTATAATATGTATATTTAGTTTTATAATAAAGATATTTGTATTTTCACTTTTTACAGAAAATCCCCCTTATTTTACCGATTTTCCGAAATTTCACCGAAACGATTTTCAAAACATTACAATCTTCCCACCTTAAAGAAATTCGGTTCCCGAATTTAAATTAAAACTCCCCCCAAATACTAAAACATCTAAGTAAACCCATCAAGTCGTCGGGGCTCCGAAATCGTAAATACATATAAAAAATCGTAGCGCAACGCATGCGCATGAAAAATGAGCATAAAACTCAAAATCAAAACTCCGTCAAGCATCCCGCAATCATCGGAGTCATGGGGAAGGCATCAATGTCAAGATCCAATACGAAAACCAACATGATATACATCATTAAAGCATCTAGAAGCAATGCATGACAAACCTTTTTCAAATCGCTGTGCGATGCTCGCAGCACTGCACAGTGGCGAACGTCTATTGTAAGAAAGTAACTACATATATATATATATATATATCCTTTATTTAATATGTACGTTTCGCCGTTTCGGAAACAATTTAGAAGGGTTTCCTTGTTTTAAACATTTCGTATCATATCAGACACGTAGGTAAAGACTGAGACTATAGCTCGCTTTTTGGAAATCCCTTCGATAACTATCAATGCATGCAAAATATATTCAGGTACTGTCCTCTGACTAGTCCTGCTCAATACAAAAACTCATAGCAATCATCATAAAAACGTACAGATCCATAAGAAATCAATCCCAAAATATGCATATGAATACTACGTGCGTCTGGTGCGCATGGAAATCAAAATCCATGAATGTGCCATACATGCGCGCAGAAACAATATCTAAGTGCATCGGGTGTGCACGAAAAATCTTTCAATGGCAACAGGTGTGCCTGACAGCAAAACAGGTGCATCTGACATGCACGAAGAATCTCGATTTAGTGCATCTGGTGTGCACCAAAATCGTATCTCAAAACATGCGCTAAACATGCGCGAAAATCCAATTCAGGTGCATCCATCATGCACGAAATCATGAAATCCAATATCAAGCGCCGAACATGCGTAAAATCAAATCAGGTGCACAAGGTGCATAAAACAAACATCGAGTATCACAATCGAAATCGAAGTCCAGTGCATCTAAGTGCACAAAATGCGTATCACTGCACTGCAAGCATATGTGAATTATACCCAGTGCAAAAACCAATTCGTATGCGTACATACGCACAAAATCAACTCAACTGTATGAAACCCATAAAATCATTAACATGCGGAACCAAGGCACGAAAATGATATCAAGTACAACAACTGTGCAAAAATCGTAAATACTCAGTAGGTGCAACCATGGTACATGAAAAAAAAATATCATGAAACTCAATCATCAAAATCAGTCATGCGAATAGATCGTCCAAAATACCGAAATCAAATATGGAGGAACAGTCTCGCTCAAGCACATCCCCCAAGAATCTCTGGCCAACTATCGTGGTCACTCATAGCATGTCTCGTCGACGATCCTGAACTTTGGCCTGCCGGTGTGCGTAACATGACCACTCCTGGGTCCTAGTCTTCTCATAATTCATTCCAGAAAGGTCCTGTCGAAATCTCTCCCAAATCTCGTCTCTGCCGAACTGTCCGGAAGTCATCATCCCTTACTAGATCTGTTCTTGTTCCGGAATGGCTGCATACTCATCATGACTCCTTCTGGAAGGTATATCCAAGTACAATGCCTTGGCATGCGTATCGCATCTCTGATGTCGGAGGAGTGGAATGTCATCTCATCAAGATCTCATACGAACCTCTTACTCCACTTTCTTTAATGTCGACTGCTTCGGACTCATCTCGTCGTGGCTGCATGGACTGAGCTCCTACGGCTATCCTCGTATCTGGAGTTTCCTAAGAAATGCATCCCACCACCTGGCATCCGAATGAAGTCGATCCATCCGATCGATTGGTCAAAACCTCATAATCCCCCAAGAGCTCAAAATCCTGGGTACAGTTTAACAGTATCGAGTACGTACCACAGCATCGATGGTCCAGCCGTAGAAGAGCAAACCCAAGCCTCACTAATAGCGCCGCGGAACTGCCGCAAACCCTAAGGTTCAAAGGCTTTCATACGGTCATTAAGTCGAGTTAGGGTTTCATTCTTCTAAAGGGTCCATAGAATTGCCTGCATGTCTTTCCGAATACTTTAAACTTGGAATAATAGGTTTCTGACATTCGATCGTCTCTGTTGACTCTCAACATCTCCGCGTGAAGTCGTCTCTAGCTGGAATCAATCTATCTGATGACCTCGCATCGGGGCAGGCGAACGAACCACATGTCTCAGTCATTCATCCTTGGATGACTAGCGACCTTCTATCATTGGCTCAATCCTCTGGTGTTGATCTGCCCGTCCGAGTAATCTCATACAGCGATCCATCAACGCTCGTGGCCCAAAAACACAATAAAAAGACACATCTCTGCAATCGTGTGTCGCCGGAATCACGCCCTGGTCAGTCCTCGTTCGTAACGAGCTTGTGCTGACCGCAAATCTAGCCGTAGCTCTCCCTGCCCGTAATCGTGGCAGCAAAACCATAACTGGTACCGATGAGGCTAGATAAGGAATGAATATAATACTGAACAAAGAAATGTACATCCTAAGGCTTCTTAAGTGGAGTAGCGTATCGTAAGTATGCCGCGGAACATACCCACGGTACGTCACTCTACTTTAGTCACCTATTCCATCAACCAAGGGTCATCCTACGCTCCGAAGGCAAAACCTAACGCTCTGATACCAACTTTGTCACGATCCAAAAGTACGGAACATGACCGGCACTTAGACTACGAAATGTCTCGAGGCGTATGTAATCTAAGTAAGCCAAAAAACCTAGAAATCCAAACCAAGAAAAGTAGTAGAGTGAAGGAAAACCAATTTAAATCAAGTAGTTTTAATAGCATAAGCCGAATTATGCCTTTTTAAAAAAAAACATCAAATATTTCCTGAAAATTTCGGCAGAGTCTTCTTTGTAAATACTGGCCCCCAAACGGGATACAAGATGAATAGTATACGAAATCAAAAAAAGGCATCCCCAAGCGGGAGCTAGCTCTTCGTCAATCGACGGTCACAACCACACAAGCAATATAATATACAATGCCAAGGGGCGAGGATCAAAACTTAAATAGAAACTCAAAACAATAAGAAATCCATATAAATACAACGCGCGACTCTAAGGTCGAAAGAATAAACATCACTGGTCTCTATCACAAATAAATACATGTTTGGTTGATGGAATTTACTAGATACTACTGAATAATAATATACAATGTATAATGATGGGTACGATACAAATAAACCCACCTACTAGCAAGTCACCCGAAAGAAGCAGTGCCAGCAAAGCCGTGAAGAAACCTGTACGGCAAAACCTGCAAGAAACTGTGGCACAACGGGGGTGAGTTACCAACTCGTGAGTAGAAAAACATCTACGAACAGAAACCGCATGAACAACGCAATCCTAGGTCAACGATCATAATATATCCTCAAATATATATAACATGCAACCTAACAATGATTAGGGCAAATATCTAACCCGAGTGTAATCCCATATGCCCGTGTCAGTGCCTCAGGTAGCGATATATCATATGGATGATGTATGAATGCATGAAACAGAATGCATGTACTGAATAAAGCTACTTTCATAAATCAGTGAGATTTCTGTATTTTAAATAGGAGGTACCATAAATGAAATCAGCATAAAACAGTGCCCAGCATCAACACAAATCAAGTATCCAAATATCTCGATATCTCTGTGTCACAATCTCTGTACCTCAATATCTCAAAATCTCAATGTCTCAATCACAAAATCTAGGGCGCCGTTAGTCCAGACCGGCCCCTACCATCCATCTCAAGACCACGACGGTATCCTCCGGATATCCGACGAGTCGGGAAAAATCACCGGTCGGTAGTGCTCCCCTGCCAGGCTCAACGTCAACAACACGATCCTCTTGCCCCGGGGTACCGCACCGGGCCCACCATGTACCCGAAACGGTTCCTCCACTCCTCGAATCGGGTCTCGAAATCCATCAGCAAACTCATGGTGGACGACTCATACATCATGGGAAAACCGCACTTTTTATTTTAAAAGAGAGAAAAGGTTTATTTATGTTTTTGCGGTTTTCCTCCAAATCCAAGAAATCTCATGAAATCCGAATCCAAGTCATCAATAGAATGTAAACAGTGAATATAGGCATGAGAATCCATGAATGCGACACAACAGTGAATAATAACATGCATGAAGTAGCAGGCAATAACTACAATGTCTAACTAGCATATAAGGCAAGTACACTAATATCATGTCTAAACTATTAGCTAACAACCTATGTCAAATGAAATAGTATTTTCTAAAGTGTTCGTGACATGGCAATTACCGATGAAGATGTGTGTGAGCCGGCAAGTAAGTGTACGTGGTACATACGCGTCATCGGTAATGGTGCTGGTGTCCTAACAGCATGATATTAATAATAGGATATGAATCATAATTTAAGCATGCGATGCGGAGCGAACAACAATAATGAGCGGAATACTAGACACAACGATAACTAAAATGCATTACCCTAATATAAGTCCTACAATAGTGCCCTTTGAAATAACACGAATAGCGGTGTTTTGAAAATAAAGGCTACGGTGTTTTTAAGAAAAGATACGTCGTTTGAAATATCCGTAGAATCCCTGGATCTGTATTTTAAAATACCCACGATTTGCTAGTTTTGAAATAGGTAGGAGTATAATCTAGTATAACAACTACACAAAACTATACGGCTGAACTAATGAGCTGAACTACAGGTAAGGAAACCGCCTAACATCTCAGTCGTAATGTATACATACCTGTATATATATTAGTCGGTGATCCCGCCTCCATAATATCATATCCGATACCATATCTATAATCAGACATCCCAAGTCAAGAGTGCAGATCAATCATCAATATATAGCTCGTACGTAAATCCGTCGTACGGCATCCCCAAATCTGGGTACGGGTCAATATCATACTCATCACACTGTTCATCTGGTATCCTCTTTATCAAGATCATCATCTGGGGTACTGACCTACGTCTAGTACACTACTAATATCACTATTCACATGGCATTGTCATTCAAAGACCAGCTATAACATCAGGACGTATCTTAAGTACGAATCCTGCCATATCACCGATCTCACGGCCTCAACTCAAATCTCATCGACCCATCTCAATCTCAAGCATCATCCGCAAATCCAGTATGTGAACACCTAGTCCCATACCCAGGTGAACACATAAACACATCTCCCCATATACGCACAGGTAATAACATAGATGTAAGCATGTGTGTGTGTGCGTGTGTGGGTGTAAGGACTACTTTAGGATTTCATAAATAACACTAAAATAATCCATGAACACCTATAATCTACCTTTACCATCAAGTCTCATATCAACACAAAATATATAATCAAAATATATGTGTGTATACGTATTCGTATACATCACCACAAACTGCGGGGGTGCTATACGCCATCCACCCGACTTCTCCCCGTAGATATAAATCTACTCACCAGGTCCTCGCTCGCCGGTGCCGATGTCGCCATGCGCTTTCTTGTCGTCTCGAAGTACACATGGGGTACCTACATATCATAACGCACCGTATCGCATTAAAACCAAATTCGAAATCGAAACGGCATACGAAAATCAAATCGGCACGCGTATCACGCATAGTCAAAACCTGTCGCCTACGCATGCAAGAACAGCCAAACCAACTCTCGATGTCGATGTACAAACGTCAAACCATCGAGAAAACCCAAACACACCCATTTGCGCATTCACGGACACTAATTATAATATAAAATAGGTTAAAATTCACAAAAACCCCAAATTCACCTTAAAAGCAATTTTTCCGAAAATCTAGCAAGCAAAAATTACCCGTTTTAGTACAAAACTCGACGTTTAAACCAATGTAGCGGCCATAATACTTATTAAATATCTTAAATAAGTTATACAAACAGTTTCCATAATTTAATCCTAATAAATTTCTTTAACCCCAAAATTCTAGTTTACAATATATCCAATTTTAACAATTTTATAGCAAAATGCACAAACAACAATTTATGTTGGATTTCCAAGAACTAAAGTGTTAAACTAAACTTTATAATGTTAATGAAGTCATGAAAAACCTAATCACATTTTTAATCCCAATTATTTAACCAATTTCAAAAACCTAGTTAGCAAATTAGCATAATTAACACAATTTTTTAACTAACCATTAACAACTAACTACTAATCTTGTTTTAACAATTTTAGTGGCCACAATATTCACAAATAACTTAATTAGGTCACAAAAATTAACTAGATTTTTCACTCAAATATATTCAAAATTCCTAAAAACCTAGTTTGCACAATCATGCAATTTTAACAATTTGCAATCTAACTACTAGTTTACATTCTTCAAATCCTAAGATGGTAAACTACCCATTACAACCATAATCTATAGATCAAAATGCTAACATTAATTCAAAACTTTTCTTGATTTCCAAGCTTGCAATCAAAACTTAATTAAACACTTAATTAAAAACTTAGACTAAAACAAGTATCATTTGGAAAAGGGGTTATACCTTAAACTAGTTTGAAATGAGATCCACACTTGCCAAAACATAGCCCCCAAAATGCCATCTTACTCCAAGGATTCAAGCTAGCATGGGCAAAGAAATAATGGGTCAAGGTTGGATTTGAGATTAGTGATGTTTTTATATGGATTTTGAAGAAATTTTGTGGATTTTAGCGGTGAAGAATGTGAGGATTTGGAGAGGGGAGGGCTGCTGCAATTCTGGCGGAAAATGAGGGGGGTGAGGGGGTGTGGGTGTGGGAGTGAGAGTGGGTAGAAAAGTCCAAGTCAAAGGAAGTCCAAGTCAACCCAACCAATACTTATATATATATACCCTTTCTTCTCATTTCTTTTCATTTCTTTTCTTTTAGCCATTCAAGTGAGAAAATGAGGGGGCACTAGGGGCTGCTGATTTGGAGAGGGGAGAGAGGGTGTGGGTGAGTGTGGGAGAGGGAAAAAGATAGATGTATTACCCCAATTCCTATTAACACTAATTTCACCGAAAAAAGGCCTTTTTCTTCGATATTTTCTAAACCGTTTTGACAAACCATTTCATTTCAAAAACCACATGATAAAACTTTGTTTAATGTGATATGATGCACAAAATTTGTTTCAACTCATTCCAATTTGTAATTTTCCCTAATTAAATGTATTAGTGACGGCTTAAAATAATATTAAAATAATATTTTTTTTTCAGAAAATTTGAAATTTCACCAGTGGCTCAATAAACACCAAATACTAGTAATTACATAGCTATAATATGTATATTTAGTTTTATAATAAAGATATTTGTATTTTGACTTTTTACAGAAAACCCCCCTTATTTTACCGATTTTCCGAAATTTCACCGAAACGATTTTAAAAACATTACAATAAACAAGCCGCAAGTCGATGCAAAGGGAGCAGAAGAGGAAGTACACCCGCCACTACTATGCTGACGGGTCGGACCTGCAAGATACTATGGGACAACGGGGGTGTGTTTCCAACCCATGAGTAGTAAGTAACATGTAATAAGGCTATCACAAGCATGCACGCAAATGCGTTATATCCTATATACATACTACTATGATGCGATGTACTAATATGAATGCTATATGAATGAAAGATCAAACGCGAAATCTGGATATATGTCTGGTATGAGAAAAATCTATGCTCTTATCTTAGTAAAACCTTTGTATCATAAAACTGGGTATCATCAAATGAAATCGACAGAAAATGGTGCCAATATGATACCATATATATATGTCAAATCTCGGTAGCCGTCTCTCAGAACGGCCCTCAAATCTGTCAAATCAGACGACTCCAGTCGGTTTCCTCCGGATGACCGCCGGGTCAATAATCACCGGTAGGTA
This sequence comes from Agapanthus africanus, assembly GCA_030015575.1. Classification (NCBI taxonomy): domain Eukaryota; kingdom Viridiplantae; phylum Streptophyta; class Magnoliopsida; order Asparagales; family Amaryllidaceae; genus Agapanthus; species Agapanthus africanus. The sequence continues at coordinate 264,666,710 of JASDDO010000016.1, read as the reverse complement.
GCGTTCCCCTGCCAGGCTCAACGTCACTCTATACGGTCTTCTTTCCCCGGGGTATCTCACCGAGTCCACCATGTACCCGCAGACGGCGTCTTTCTCCTTGAATCGGGTATATGTACATACGTGGCTCAAGAACCGAGAAATCTCATGGTGGACGCCACCCACATCATATCACGAGAAACCGCACTTTATATTTGAAATGTGTATAAGTTTAATGAAATTATTTTGCGGTTTTCCCCAAATCCAGAAATCTCATCAATACGGAAATATCCAAGAAAAATGACAATATATAAGCATGTGGATAACTATGAATGTCCGTGATATCAACATGATGCAATGAAGATGCTAATGCACAGGTACCGTGTAACGTTTTAGAAATCGTTATGCGAATTTTCCGTTTTAGGGTAAAATAGTCGGTATTTTCCGTTTTAACCCGATTGTGATCAAACTTCTGTATAGACTTGACGGCACCTAGTTTAGCTAGAATAAAGCTAGTGCGCAGGCTTTGGGGGTCAATGGGAAGTTTTGGTTCACATAGAATTTTTCCCTAATTAAATATTATTTTAATGTGTTATTTATGCGCTTAATAAGTGGTATTTACATATTGGGTTTGGTTAATTACTCCTAATTTGCATCATTGTTAACTAATCAAGCTTAAGTTAAACAAAACCCTTCATCTAATATTTAGATATTTTTTTGCAAAAGGATTTAAGTTTTTTAAAGAAAAGAAAAGAAAGAAAAGGTGGCATTTTAGCATTTATGTGCATTTATTGACTTCTTTTGCTAGAAAACTCCACACACTTCATCAATTTTCCTCCATTTCCCCCATTTGGCCGAGCCTATCCCATGTTCTTCCCTTTTGCTTTTCTTTGCTCAATTTCTTCATTCCAAGATCAATAAATCCTCAAAATTCCTCAACTAAATCCACAAAACTACTAAACAAAAATTACACCATCATTTCCTTTTACTAATCTAGCTTGGATCATCAAGAAAAACATGGTTTTTGGAGGCTAAGGTTGATGTATCTAGTTGCTTGTTTGTGTTCTTTAGAGGTATAATTTCAAACCCTAATCTTTAATTTGTTGTATTAAATCATTGAGTTAGCTAATTAATTGGTTAATATAGCTTTAATCTCTTGATTTATTCATTTATCATAATTTTTAAGAAATTCAAGTTAGGGTTTAAACTTGATGAAGTGTTAAATGTAAATTGAAGATTAGGAAAACTTATTCTTGTGGAAGAATGATAATTGTTGCTAATTCCTAATTTGACTAATGAAGGTTTAGCTTACTAGGTTTTTACTAAAACTTAATTAAGCAAGTTTAAAAATATAGAGGTCGTTTCGATAGCTTAGTTAAGTTATTTTAAGATGTTTGAAATCGCTAGAATTGTATTAGCTTTAGACTTGTGCAAAATATTGCGATAAGTTGCTTACTAGGTTTCGGTGTATTTTCGACGTGGGTTCATTTAGCCGTTGTGAGGTTATATCTATTATTCTCATATTTGATTGTGTTGTGTTTGCGCGATCGGGACGATCGGAGTCTAGACTTGGTGTTGCGTAGTATAGCGACCCTAGTTAGGGTTTCTGCCGATGTCGTGCACGTTTAGTGCGCTAGGTGCGGCTGTAATTTTCTGGGTGTTATCCTTGCATTTCGTTATCTTTGCGTTGGCGTAGGATATTTAGCTTATGTGATGTACTTGTGAAATTTTAGGATCGCAAGCGGGGACTTCGAGCACTGCGAACAAGGGGAAGCAGGTGGTTGGATTTTCATAGCTCGAGACCATCTGTGAGTAGATTAACATCTACGGGAAAATCGCCCGTATGGCGTTATGCGTCGGGGCTGATATCATATGATAGCTTCATGCTATTTCATATTAGTTGATTTCATATGAACGTCATTGCATAGTATTACCTATTGTACCTGTAAGTCCACGTTACCTCTCCCGGTTCTTTCGGGCTTGCGGAAATGATGAAAAACGATTTTTCGGGTCATGGTAACATGGAGTATAAAACACGGATCTTTGCTAAACTACACACTAGCAACAAACTAGAGTTTTTCCTACTCGGTTAGGGGTTATACCTAAACTTGAACTCCTTCTCTTGGGCTCTTTGTGGTGGTCGGATGGTTCGTTCCTCGTCGCCTTCTCTTGCCGAAGATGGATCCACCTGAGGGTCTCTACCTTGAGCTTCTTTCTCGAACTTGAGAAAACTAAAGTGTCCGGCTTGCTAGACCTTCAACCTTAAGATGAGTAGAGAGTGGCTTTGGTGTTTTATCTCCAAGGAAATGTTTCTCAACACATGAGATAAATTTTCCTTGAGCTAGAGGAAGAGGGAGAGCAAAATGGAGGAGAGAGAATCAATATGATAGAATGAGAATAGTTTTTACAACCATAACAATATATGTGAATTATCTAATTAATAATATTAATCCAAATGAAAAAGGTGATGGTTGGTTTGATAAGACCATTATCATTTCACATTAAATGTTTTTGCAAAGATCAAAGAGCATCTTTGGAAAAGAAATGATGTTGGTCAATGTTTCAACCTTGGTCAACAAGTCAACAAACCCTAACCATAACCCAATTTCATTTAAATAACATTATCAAATGATATTTCACATATTCATTAGGGTTTGGTAAACGACAACCGTCAACTGTGCATACACACCCGTACCAAAACCCCAATGAGAATCCTCTTCCTCTGCCTCAGTCAACTGTGCATACACACCCGCATTCGTGTTCCGAGGAGCACGAATACTATGAGATAAAACTAACCCCAAAGCATATACTAGGATCTGGCTCAAACCAGAGCCCGCTAGTAACAACTGTCCGGACACCAAACGTGCACAAGTGCGCGGATGTGAACGAACCCTGTCGCAAAACCATGCGACCTCTACTCTGATTTTCCCAAAGGCGAATAACCCTCTGTGTGGGACTCTAAAGACTCGAAACTACGCTGGCAGTGGGTTTAACCACAGACCGCAAGCGGCACTAACTGTACGTAACGGTCCCCAGGTAGATGCCGATAAGAAGACGGACGATGTGAAACCCATCTGAAATCCTACCGAGCCTGAATATGACAATCTCCGTACAGTCCGGTCTGTTCGTCTGAGAATATCGCATGGCAGGCCTAGGGGGACGGTAAATGTCAGTCCCCTACTAGCGGTACAAGTCGTGTCGGAGTGTAGCCTAGAACACCTGAGATAACACTAGAAACCTACCAGCATATCTCGCTTGCCCAAGGCAGGGACTTTGTGTAATGGCTCTCCTAGACACAGCGCGATATCAACCCCCAATACCGGGAGAGACGAATCCTGTCTAACCGTCACTGCCTCCAAGTGCTTCGGGACTGCACCCAAAAACTACCTGTTTGCACGACTCAGTAGAGCCGTGGTAGGGTAGTAATCAAAGTACAGTGGGAACACACTCGAGGTGAAGTGACAGTGTCAAGTCAACGGACTAAGCTGTACTCATGTTACCTGGGAACTGATAACTGATGATAGGTATAGTACCAACCAACAGTTCCCGACGAGTCCTGTCCAGTGTACTAGTAACCTAACGAGCACCCGCATACTATCCCAAGTACGACGTACTGACGGCTGTGGGACAGGCCGTCTCCCAAGCTGGGATGAGAAGCGCATACGCTAGTCTACTCCGGAGTATCGATGCCCTGTCTCGATAGTCCTACGACTAGGGACCTGCATAAGGATGTGCTTGTAGATTACCCAGCCCCCACGAGTGTGACTGCCATCACAACGCTGGTAATCAAGCAAAGATCCTAAGGGCTCCACTAATGTATAAAGGCGATATGCTATAATAAACACATGCACACTTTAAAGTAGAAACAAACCAAGTAGAATACTACTATATTGAGCAAGATTGTCAATACAAGGTGAATATCCCAAGCTTCCATCAAGTAATATACATACTAGTATGATACAGTAATGGCCTCTAGGGTATATACACTAACAATTTCCCACTTGCACTAAGGCCATGTACTGGCGTATCGAAGACCTATCATCTCGATCAGCCGCTCGAACTGAGTCTGGGGTAAGGCCTTTGTGAGTGGATCAGCAGTGTTATCTTCTGTAGCAACTCTCCGAACCTCGATCTCCAGGCGACCCACGATCTCCCTAATCAGGTGATACCGCCTCAAGATGTGCCTGGACTTCTGATGGGACCTGGGTTCTTTCGCTAAAGCTATAGCCCTGTTGTTGTCACAATACAGAGGTATTGGATCAACAATGGATGGAACCACCTGAAGTTATATCAAGAACTTCCTCATCCAGACGGCTTCTTTTGCGGCATCAGATGCAGCGATATATTGCGCTTCCATCGTCGAGTCAGCAACGGTTTCCTGTTTGGAACTCTTCCAACACACCGCCCCTCCATTGAGGGTAAAGACATAACCCGACATGGACTTGGAATCATCCTTGTCACTCTGGAAGCTGGAGTCAGCAAAGGCCTCAATCTGGAGGTCTTTTCCGCTATACACCAAGAACATCTCCTTAGTCCTTCTCAGGTACTTGAGAATATTCTTTACCCATATCCAGTGCTTCTCTCCAGGGTTTGACTGATACCGGCTTACCACACTCAGTGCATAAGCTACATCTGGTCTGGTACACAACATCGCATACATTATAGAGCCTACCGCAGAAGCGTAGGGTATAATAGACATGCGGTCCCTTTCCAAATCAGTCTTAGGAGACATCTCTTTAGAGAGGGTGATCCCGTGACAAGCCGGTAGATTACCGCGCTTGGAATCTTCTATACTGAATCTTCTCAGTATGGTGTCGATGTACCTGGACTGTGAAAGTCCTAATATCCTCTTGGATCTATCACGATAGATCCGGATCCCCAGAATGTAAGAGGCATCACCCAGGTCTTTCATGGAGAACCTGTGTGACAAGAACCCTTTGACAGATTGTAGCATAAGAATGTTATTTCCTATCAAGAGAATGTCATCCACGTATAAAACGAGGAATACGACAGTTCGTGCTACAAATCTACTATAGATGCAAGGTTCATCTGGATTTTTGATAAAGCCAAAATCTTTGACCGTCTCATCAAAACAGATGTTCCAACTCCGCGATGCCTGCTTTAGTCCATATATGGACTTAAGCAACTTGCACACCTTTCCGCTGCTCCCACTCTGAATGAAATCCTCTGGCTGGTCCATATAGACACACTCCTCTAAACTTCCATTCAGAAAAGCGGTCTTTACGTCCATTTGCCAAATCTCATAATCGTGGAAGGCAGCAATGGCAAGAAGGATCCGAATGGATTTCAGCATAGCCACTGGAGAAAAGGTTTCGTTATAGTCCAAACCAGGTCTTTGACGGAAACCATTTGCAACAAGTCTAGCTTTATAGGTCTCAACCTGTCCATCTACATCAATCTTCCTTTTGAAGATCCACTTACATCCTATGGGTTTTACCCCATCTGGAGCAACGTCCAACGTCCATACTTTGTTGGTGTACATGGACTCCATTTCGGTCCGCATTGCATCCAGCCATTTTACCGAGTCAGCGCTCTGAATGGCCTGCTGGAAGCTAGTCGGCTCATCACTATCAATGATGCAATCTTCTCTATCCCCGTCTATGAGAAAACCGTAGTATCTCTCGGACGGATGAGACTGCCTACTACTCCTGCGGAGCGGCGCAGGAATGTCCTGATCTTTCGAACCATCTGGTTTTACTAAGCTTTCAGTAATAGCTCGTGGTTATGGAATTTCTTCCAGTTCTATTGTGCTCCCACTTATCTGATTTTCCAAAAACTTAGTTTCCAATAAGTGGGCATGACGAGAAACAGAAACCTTTTGTTCCTCTTCGCAATAGAAGAAATATCCCTTGGAGTTCTTAAGATATCCCACAAACTTGCACTGTACTGAGCGTGCCTCGAGTTTGTCTGCTTGCTGCTTTTTGACAAAAGCTGGACATCCCCATGTCTTAATGTGCTTAAGATAGGGTTTCTTCCCACACCACATCTGATATGGTGTGGTAGGCACAGTCTTAGTTGGAACTTGGTTCAAAAGGTATGCAGCTGATTCTAGTGCATATCCCCAGAATGATCGCGGTAACTCAACGTTACTCATCATGGAACGTACCATATCCAATAGGGTACGATTCCGTCTTTCCGATACACCGTTATGTTGCGGAGTGTATAGAGGAGTAAGCTGAGAGAGAATTCCATTATCTTTTAAGTAATCCAGGAACTCGGCACTTAAGTATTCACCACCTCGATCAGATCTCAGTGTCTTGATACTTTTTCCTGTTTGTTTTTCTACTTCATTCTTATATTCCTGGAATTTTCCAAAGGCTTCGGATTTATGTTTCATTAAGAAGACATATCCGTACCTTGAAAAGTCATCCGTAAAAGTAATGAAGTAATAATAACCGCTTCGCGCATGTGTAGACATTGGACCGCACGCGTCGCTGTGTACGAGTCCCAAGAGCTCGCTCGCTCTTACTCCGTGTCCAGTGAACGGAGTCTTTGTCATCTTTCCTTTGAGACAAGATTGACAAGTTGCATATGATTGATATTCGAACAGATCTAAATATCCTTCTGTATGTAAGTTCGTCAACCTTCTCTCATTGATGTGACCCAATCTACAATGCCATAAGAAAGCCTGATTTGTTTCCGGAGACTTTCTTTTGTATGTATTCTGGACATTGAAAATTTGTGGTTGGTTTAATACGTATATTCCATTGTTTAATGTACCTGACCCAATCAGAACTTGATTAAGGTGAATGTTTACAACATTGCTTACAAATGCAAATTCATAACCTTCTTTAGATATTAAAGATACAGAAATGATATTACAAGTTGCATTGGGTACAAAATAACAATTACGCAAAACCAAAACGTGTCCATCTGACAACCCCAGGTGATAGTCCCCCACGGACTCAGCATCCATGCCAGCTCCGTTTGCAACTCTGACGGTCATATCACCTGCCTTCAAAACCCTACGGTTTCTCAACGCCTGCAAAGAATTACAGATATGAGATCCTGATCCGGTATCCAATACCCAGGAAGTAGAGTTTATTGATAGACAGTTTTCAATAACATACACACCTGAAGCTGAAGCCGCAACTTGCTTCAGATCCTGTGTTCTGGCCTTCCAAGCCCTGCAATCTTTCTTCCAGTGTCCACTCTTATGACAGTAAAAGAATTCTTCCTTTCCCACAAGCTTTCCCGCTACTATTGTTGCTTTTGCATTTCCCTTCGTATCCACTTTACTAACACCGCCCTTTGGTTTGGCGGGGGTTTTCTTCTTCTTTCCCTTAGCTTTCTCCTTAGACCTAGAAGAGGAAGATCCTCCTACAAACAAAGCGGATGTTTCCCTACCTTTCTGTAGGGTGCCCTCTGCACTCCTCAGCATGTTGAGGAGTTCTGAAAGTTCAACTTCCTTTTCCTGTAAGTTGAAGTTCAGGATGAACTGGGCGTAAGTGGAAGGAAGGGACTGGAGAATCAAGTCCGTATAGAGTTCATTCTCCAACGTGGTCCCAAGGTCCGCAAGCTCCTCAATGAAGCCAATCATCTAAAGCACGTGTTCCGGTACCGGTGATCTGATGGCCAATCTCGCCGAAAACAACTTTTTCGAGACTTCGTATCTGGCGATACGGGATTGCTCTCCATACAGTTCTTTTGTATGAAGAAATATGGATTCAAGGTCCATATTCTCATGCCTCTTCTGGTGTTCATTGTCCATAGAGGCAAGCACGAGGCACTTGGCCTTCGCGCAACCGATTTCCTAGGTCTTACGGATTTCCTTATCCGCGACGCTGGTTTTAGGACCTGGGACAGGGGGAGCTTTGGTGGTAAGGAGATACCCTAACTTGTCGTAAGTGATTGCCATTTTGACATTCCTGAGCCAATCTTTATAGTTTGGCCCTGTCAGTATGTTTTTATCTAGTAGTAACTTAAGTCCAGTCATGATAATTGGTCGCTGCAATTAGGAGAGAGAGAAGAAACACTTTAGCATGATGCTCTTGCAAGTTTCGAGTGGTTTTTAATTTGTCTAAACAGGATGGCTCCCACTGTCTCTCGAATCCCTCCTCAAACCAAAAAGGAAGAATTATTCAGGATCAATCTCACCGTACAATACTTGCTTAACCGTTCAGCCAGGCTAGTGTCGGTACTTCGAGGGAGGTTTTCCAACACTTTCGCGAAGTTCCTTAATTAAATAACCTCTTTTCTCTGGGGCGTAGCCTCGCTAACACCTTTCTAGACACCTACTAGGTTTATAGCATTGATCGTTAAGTGAGAAATTTCCCGAGGAGTAGCATATACTCACAGTAGGATCGTGATCCAAATATCATTGCGTGACAAAACTGAAGGAATCCTACCAGAATCATCACACTCCAAATGGTATGCAGCGCTAGCAAGTTTCAGTTCTTTTGAAACTCCCGATGTGGATTTTTGCCCCATGCTCTTATGACCTTGACTTTGGCCAACAAATCATAAGTCACATGTCAAGTTCTACCTGTCATTCTCCAGGTTAATTTGAACCCACCCGCACCTACCCTTGACTTTGGCCAACAAGGCAGTATGACTGTCCCAAACCAACACATCTATCTATACTGCACATGAATACCCAATAGCTACCAATCACTATGCCTTGACTTTGGCCAACAAACATAGCTTGAATACTATTGACCATCCATGTGAAACGACGGAGGGCTACGAATTGTTCTGGAGAAACCGTGAACGTGGTAAACTTGATATAATCGATGGAACGAGATAGCTTTTAAAAGGAGCGGTTTAAGCTCTGCGTTTAAAAGTTATTTGAAAAGAAACCGAGTGGTTTTTGAAAGTGTTCCAACGACTTTTACTTTGGTTTATTTTACTTGCATTAATTTTAATGCGTCCCATCAATTAATCCTACCATTGCAGAAAGCAACGAAAATATGACGTACACTTATGCCATCCCCATTCGCCATGGGGTCCCGTCATCACCCGTTAGGTTACTTAACTAACGACAGTGCGGGGGCTGGACTAGCGCGGATGCAAAACATAAGCAACGCCTAAATAGATATCTACATATAGATATATACATTCGTCAGATGCAATAATAGCCATTCCAGATCACAGATAAATACATTGGATATACTAGAAATCCGCATTCCGTTGCGAGCCTGTAACGAAAAGCGGATTACACAGTTGCAATGAATAGCCAAAACCCCACCCTAGACCCCTACGGGTGCGGCAAACTACCCGCCAAGTACCCAAAGCGAAGCAACCTCCCTCAACGACGTGAGTAGGCTACTCGGCGCTTCAAGATACCCGAAAGTTTGTACACCCCACCTTGGGTCTATCCTAGGAGCAAAAACAGTAAAAAGAAATTATACAATGACGGCTACAACCCCATCCCGGTTGTGCGGCCATATAAATAATATTACATCAATTTACATATTACATGAATTGAAAGATAAAGAAAACTCTCATCTCACAACCCCCGGCTATTCATCCGCGACAATCCAACGAATTCATATACACAATCCATCAACATTACAGATCACAGATATGTATAACCCCCACAAATCGACGTATAGCGATTAGCAGACGTTCAATACATATATAACATTACAGATACAACCCATTAGCCAAAGTCTACAGAATATCGACCAAAATACGGATTTGTAACCACCCCAAAAACAAACTTGTTCTCTGGAAATTATGGGCAGAAACAAACCATCTGAAAAATCACAAAACACCAACAGGAGAAACGATCCACGGCCGAGTCAACTCGGCCGCGGATCCGCGGCGGGAGCAAGCTCCTGCCACGGATCCGCGGTGAGTTGATCGACTCACTGGATCGTTTTTCTTGCCTGTTCTTTAAAAATCCTGAGCCGATTTTTCATACATGATTTATTATTTTTTGAGAAGAAATAAAAATCGGCAGAAACTTGATATTTTTAACGTGTTTTGCGGTTTTTCGTCCGATCGAAATTCTAGATACTTTGCTAACATGCTAGGGTGTGTTAAGTTAGGCTCTTATACCACTGTAAGTCCACGTTACCTCTCCCGGTTCTTTCGGGCTTGCGGAAATAATGAAAAACGATTTTTCAGGTCATGGTAACATGGACTATAAAATACGGATCTTTGCTAAACTACACACTAGCAACAAACTAGAGTTTTTCCTACTCGGTTAGGGGTTATACCTAAACTTGAACTCCTTCTCTTGGGCTCTTTGTGGTGGTCGGATGGTTCTTTCCTCGTCGCTTTCTCTTGCCGAAGATGGATCCACCTGAGGGTCTCTACCTTGAGCTTCTTTCTCGAACTTGAGAAAACTAAAGTGTCCGGCTTGGTAGACCCTCAACCTTAGGATGAGTAGAGAGTGGCTTTGGTGTTTTATCTCCAAGGAAATGTTTCTCAACACATGAGATGAATTTTCCTTGAGCTAGAGGAAGCGGGAGAGCAAAATGGAGGAGAGAGAATCAATATGATAGAATGCGAATAGTTTTTACAACCATAACAATATATATGAATTATCTAATTAATAATATTAGTCCAAATTGAAAAAGGTGATGGTTGGTTTGATAAGACCATTATCATTTCACATTAAATGTTTTTGCAAAGATCAAAAAGCATCTTTGGAAAAAGAAATGAAGATGGTCAATGTTTCAACCTTGGTCAACAAGTCAACCTTGGTCAACAAGTCAACAAACCCTAACCATAACCCAATTTCATTTAAATAACATTATCAATTGATATTTCACATATTCATTAGGGTTTGGTAAACGACAACCGTCAACTGTGCATACACACCCGTACCAAACCCCCAATGAGAATCCTCTTCCTCTGCCTCAGTCAACTGTGCATAAACACCCGCATTCGTGTTCCGAGGAGCACGAATACTATGAGATAAAACTAACCCCAAAGCATATACTAGGATCTGGCTCAAACCAGAGCCCGCTAGTAACAACTGTCCGGACACCAAACGTGCACAAGTGCGCGGACGTGAACGAACCCTGTCGCAAAACCATGCGACCTCTACTCTGATTTGCCCAAAGGCGAATAACCCTCTGTGTGGGACTCTAAAGACTCGACACTACACTGGAAGTGGGTTTAACCACAGACCACAAGCGGCACTAGCTGTACGTAACGGTCCCCAGGTAGATGCCGATAAGAGGACGGACGAGGTGAAACCCATCTGAAATCCTACTGAGCCTGAATGTGACAATCTCCGTACAGTCCGGTCTGTTCGTCTGAGAATATCGCATGGCGGGCCTAGGGGGCGGTAAACGTCAGTTCCCTACTAGCGGTACAAGTCATGTCGGAGTGTAGCCCAGAACACCTGAGAAAACACAGGAAACCTACCAGCATATCTCGCTTGTCCTGGCCAGAGACTTTATGTAATGGCTCTCCTAGACACAGCACGATATCAACCCCCAATACCGGGAGAGACAAATCCTGTCTAACCGTCACTGCCTCCAAGTGCTTCGGGACTGCACCCAAAAATTACCTGTTTGCACGACTCCTTTGAGCCGTGGTAGGGTAGTAATCAAAGCACACTGGGAACACACTCGAGGCGAAGCGACAGTGTCAAGTCAATGGACTAAGCTGTACTCATGTCTCCTGGGAGCTGATAACTGACGATAGGTATAGTACCAACAAACAGTTCCCGACGAGTCCTGTCCAGTGTACTCGTAACCTAACGAGCACCCGCATACTATCCCAAGTACGACGTACTGACGGCTGTGGAACAAGCCGTCTCCCAAGCTGGGATGAGAAGCGCATATGCTAGTCTACTCCGGAGGATCGATGCCCTGTCTCGATAGTCCTACGACTAGGGACCTGCATAAGGATGTGCTTGTAGATTACCCAGCCCCCACAAGTGTGACTGCCATCACAACGCTGGTAATCAAGCAAAGATCCTAAGGGCTCTACTAATGTGTAAAGGTGATATGCTATAATAAACATATGCACACATTAAAGTAGAAACAAACCAAGTAGCATATTACTATATTGAGCAAGATTGTCAATACACGGTGAATATCACAAGCTTCCATCAAGTAATATACATACTAGTATGATACAGTAATGGCCTCTAGGGCATATACACTAACAGTACCTTGACTTGTACCTATTGGACATAACACATTACTGACGGTTCATGTTGCACGAGCACTAATTTGTATGCTACACCCATATCGTCAGTAATTGCCATGACACGCACAACCCACGTACATACGTGATATTGTAGTTGATAGGGATAATTGAGATAGTGACTCTTATTCCATTGTGCATATGAAATACGGTTGACACATACATACGTGACATTGTATTGGACTGGGATAGTTGAGATAGTAACTCTTATTCCATTTCACGTATACCTTTCTATAGCTACTTGTACATCATGCATATATACTGACATGTACACCCACATATTTTGCTATAGTAGCATATACCATAAGTGGTGTTGTTTTGACATGTGATATTGAGACGTTGACTATTGCACTTATGAAATGCGTCATACATACTTGCTTACATGTAGATACTTAAACCTTGCTACAATTACATATACACCTCATATGATGCTGCACTTGTTTTCGGAGGATTTGGGAACCACATGATATATTTTAAAGCTGGATTCATTTAAAAGAGCGGCTTTTCCTTAATATGCTCATATTATTGTTTTATGTTGCATATATCAGTTTTCATGGATTTACGCAATGAGATATGGATTTCATGTGATTTATGGATTTTAGAACCGTGGGGGTATTTCAAGAAAACTATGTATTGTTTGAAAACCCGGTTTCTCTTGATATGATATTTCAGTGCGTCCACCATGTGATTTCTCGGTTCTGAGATTTGGCTTGTGATACCCGATTCGAGGAGCGGGAGGCACCATCTGCGGGTACATGGTTGACCCGGATGGTAACCCAGGGCGACTGGTGATTTCGTGGTGTAGACGATAAGCCTAACAGAGGGACCACTACCTACCGGTGATTGTATTTAGACTCGGCGGTTATCGTGGGGATACCGACCGGAGTGATGTACGACATATCGTCAGGGCTAGTCGTGGTGAAAGCGCCTGAGTTATGAGGATTTGTGTGTCGATGCTAGACACGGGTTTCATGATGTTTCGAGTGTCGGTGTTTGACACTCAGGTTTCCATGATTTTTACGTATCGTCGGTGGACATACGTGGTTGATATCCTCATACATACATACATACATACATATATATATATATATACATACATGTATATTTTTTCATGATGTTTTGGGTGTCGATGTTAGACACTCAGGTTTCATGAGACTTACAGGATATGAGGGCCGATCTGAGGATGCGGTGCCTGAGGATTTATGATTTGATGTGTCAGCGAGGGACACTAGTGTTTTTCCATGCTGATGATTTTTGCATGAGGTTTTATTATATCATCCCACACTCAGGATTATTTTTGATATGCATTGCTTCATGTAGTTGTAGTACCCTGATGATGTACCTTTACATGATTTTTGCATATTCATATTGTTATACTTATGCTATTGGATTACATGTGATAGATTAATCGATGTTCGTGCATACTTGCGATTACAGTATGATGTTAATTATTATTCATGAGTTGGCAACTCACCCCCATTGTGCCACAGTGTTTTGCAGGGCTTACCCTCAGAGTAGTCGCGGCAGGGCGTCTTATCATCTCTACTTTTGCGGATACCGCTACGGTTGGCTTGAGGCCTTTGCTATTAGGTGGGTTCGTGGTTATCCGTTTTGTACATTTTATATCTTTTTGTTGGATCTAGTATTCTCCATCTACCACTTCTTGTATTTGACTTAGAGACGAGTTGTGAGGATTCGGTGTTGTTTATATTTTGGTGACTTTGGGTGTCGTGCTCGTAGGAGCCGGTCTTGTTGTAAAGTTTTACCTCTTTATGCAGTTTTCCTTTATATTTCTTCGCTTCGGCGTCGTATATTTGCTTGTGGTGGTTGTCTCCGCCGTTGTACGTGATTTGCTCCCATTTGGGATGCTTTATATATTTTTTATGTTGTACCCATTTTCGGGGCTAGTTTTTACAAAGGAGGTGCTGTCGAAATTTTCAAGAGAGAAAACTAGAGTTACAGATTTTACTCGAGATTTTTCCGAATGATTTGAACTATGTTTTTCTCCGCTTATCCAGTTTTGGGTGGTTTAGATTTCTGGGTTTCGGCTTACTTAAGTTGCGTACACCTGTATACGTTACGTAGCTTAAGTGCCGGTTACGGGCCAAATTTTTGGGTCGTGACAAAGTTTGTATCAGAGTGTTAGGTTTTACATTTCGGAGTGTAGGATGACCTTGGTACGATGGAGTAGGTATGTCACGACCCGAAAAGTACGGAACATGACCGACACTTAAATTACGAAACGTCTCGAGGCGTACGTAATCTAAGTAAGCCGAAACCCAGAAATCAAAACCAAGAAGCAGTGGAGTGAAGGTAAAACCAATTGAAAACAAGTAGTTTTTAAACAACATATGCGGAAGTATGTATTTTTAAAGTCTCAGGTATTTTCTGAAAATTTCGGCACAGTCTCATTTGTAAATACTATCCCCAAACGGGATACAACATGAATAGTATACGTAATAAATAAAAAGGCATCCCCAAGCTGGGCTAGCTCTTCGTCAATCGACGGTCACAACCATGCAAGCAATATATATACAACGCCGAAGGGCGAGGATCAAAACTCAAAAGAAAACCTAAAATCAGCAAGAAAACCAAAATAATACAACGCGCGACTCTAAGGTCAAAACTAAAAGGTCTGGTTTCTATCTCTCTAAAATATACAATCTGGTTGATGGAGTTTCCAGATACAACTGAAATAATAAATAAACAATGGTGGTCCTGATGCAAAGAACCCACCTGTCAAAGCAATCACCCAGAAGGAACAGTGTGCCAACAAAGCCGCAACGAAACCTGTACGGCAAACCTGCAAGAAACTGTGGCACACCGGGGGTGAGTTGCCAACTAGTGAGTAGAAAACATCTACGAGTAGAAATTGCATGCATGACGCTGTCCTAAGTCATATCAGGTAATATCCTCAAATAAAAATCCTGGTCCAGCTATGTATAGTGTAATACTACCTGCTCGTGTCAGTGCCTCCGATAGCAACATATCAGATATATGATGTATGAATGCATTGCGAATGGAAACTGAATATATCATGAGTGAGACAACTATTTTCTTTAATCAATGAGATTTCTATATGTATGTCAATCACGTATCATCAATGAATGCAACAGAGAAATCAGTGTCAAGCATCGACACAAAACATAAGTCTCAGTATCTTAGTATCAAATCCCAATATCTCAAATCTCAAATCTAAAATATCAATATCTCAGGCATCCGTATCATCTGCGGGATCGGCCCGCGGGCTCCGGAAGAACGGATCAGCCTGTATCCATCTCATGACTCCGACCGGTATCCTCCGGATAACCGACGAGTCCAAGTAATATCACCGGTAGGTAGTGCTCCCCTGCCAGGCTCATCGAATACAACTCGAGCTTCTTGCCCCGGGTACCATACCGGGCCCACCATGTCCCCGAGACGGTTCATCCAACTCCTCGAATCGTGTCTCGAAATCCAACAACAATCATGAAAACTCATGGTGGACGACTCATACATCATGAGAAAACCGCAATTTGCATTTTAAAATGATGATATTAACCTTTTATTAAATTCTTGCGGTTTTCCCCCAAATCCAGAAATCTCATGTAAATCCGAAATCATCAAAATCATGATACCAATAAACGGTGAATACCGGCATAAATCTCCATAATATTGCATAACCAATGAATATATGAATGCACCTAATATCAAGCAATGTATGCAATATTTAAACTAGCATATGGAAGCTATAACATATTGCGACTATCAGTTATCAAGTTATGTCAATGAAAAGGGTATTATCTAAAGTGTACGTGACATGGCAATTACCGATGATGATGTGTGTGAGCCGGCAAGTAAGTGTATGTGGAACATACGCATCATCATTAATGGTGCTGGTGTCCTGACAGCATGATCTCAATAATGGCATATGGAAGTACAATATAAACAAGCAAATGCGATGTGAACGTTAATAATATGCGGAAGCTGAATGATAAACACAATGATAACTAATCTGCATTTATATAAATATGAGTCAAACAGTGGTGCCATTTGAAATAACACGAATCGTAGTGTTTTGAAAATAAGGGCTACGGTGTTTTTAAGAAAAGATACGTCATTTTAAATATCTGTAGAATCCCTTGTCCCGTCTTTAAAATACACACGATTCGTTACTTTTTGAAATAGGTATGAGTCGAATCTAATCTATCATTTACAAGTACACTACAGGGCCAAACTAAACAGGCTGATCGAAAGGTAAGGAAACCGCCTAACATCTGAGTCAATACATATATATACATATAATAGTCGGTGATCCCGCCTCAATAGTATCCCATACGATACAATATCTATAATATGACATCCTCGAGTCAAGAGTGCAGATCTATCATCAATATATAGCTCATACGGTAAATACGTCGTACGACATCCTAAATCTGGATACGGGTCAAAAGTCACATCTATCACATTAATCATCCGGTATCCTCGTTATCAAATATCATGATCGGGGTACTGATCTAGGTCTAATACAATATTGATACCATCTATGAAATGCATGTGTGTGTATGAAAACACCACGCCAAAAGAACCAGCTAAAAAATCATGTCGTATCCCAAATATGGACCATATCACATCACCGATCTCATGGCCTCAAGCCCAATCTCATCGACTCATCTCCAAATATCCTCAACATTCATGCATGTGTATATGAATATATATATATATACATAGTCCCATACCCATGCGTATATACATATATACACATTCCCATATACGCACAAGAAAATGATGTATGTAAGTGTATATGTGTGCGTGTATGCAAATCCTTACTTTAGGGTTGCGATTTAGAAACCAACCAAAACCTTCCTTCATTCCTCGCTAACACTAATCCATAAGCTCTTAAGGCTTTTCTTACTAGGTGTATATATTTCACAATAACATATAAAAGTATATCGTTACCATATCACATCATTTCTCATAACTTTGCGGGTGTGCTATACACCATCCACCCGACTTCTCCCCGTAGATATAAATCTAATCATCTGATCTTCGCTCGCCGGTGCCGATGTCGCCACGCGCTTGCTTGTCGTCTTGAAGTCCATATGGGGGTACCTACATGTCACAACGTAACGTATCGCATAAAAAGCCAATTCGAAATCGAAACGGCATACGAAAACCAAATCGACACGCGTATCACGTATAAGTCAAAACCTATCGCCTACGCATGCAAGAATAGCCAAACCAACTCTCGATATCGAGGTACAAACATCAACCTATCGATAAAAACCCAAACTCACCCATTTGCACATTCACAAACACTAATTATAATATGAAATAGGTTAGAATTCAACAAAACCCCAAACTCACTTTAAAAGCTATTTTTCCGAAAACCCAGTAAGCAAAATTTACCGTTTTAGTACAACACTTGATGTTTTAACAAATCTAGCGGCCGCAATGTTCACTAATTAGCTTGATTAGGTCACACAAACATTTACTAGATTTTATCGCACTAATTTGAATTAAACCAACATTTTTAGTTTGCACACTAATCCAATTTTAACCATTTCGAAGCAACAAAACACAAATCCACAACTAGACTAGGTTTTGCATGCTCTAAAGTGTTAAACTATATAATATATTGCTAATGATGTGATAAAACCCTAATCATATTTTTAATCTTGCATTTTGAATTAAATCTAGAAAACCTAGTTTGCAATTTATATAGTTATTACAAAATTAAATTAACAAAAATGCAAACTAGCAACTAGATTAGTTTTAGCAAGCACTAACATGTTAATCTACCCATCACAACCATAATCCAAAGATCAAACCCTAATCTTCATTCAAAACCTTCCACTTGAAATTTCAAACTTGAATTTAAACCCCTTTTTAAACACCTAATAAAGCTTGATTTAAACATTTATCAACAAATTAAGAAAAGGGTTAGAGTTATACCTCCCAATTAGAGATCTAGCAAGAATCTAAGCCTCCCAAATTGCTCTCTTTTCACCAAGATCCATGCTAGATGTGCCAAGGAAAAATGGGTAGAGATTGGATTTTAATTTTGTGAGGTTTTAGTTGATTTTTCATGGAATTTTTGTGGATTTTTGGAGAAGAGATGAGATGAGGAAATGAGAGGGGAGGGGGCTGCAGAAATTCTGTAGTAAGAGGGAGAGGGGAGGTGTGTGGGATTGTGGGAAAAAGTCCAAGTAAACTCTCCCCATTCCTTAATATATAAAGCCCATTCCTTCATCTTTATTCTTCTCACTTTATTTTCTTTTCTTTCTTTATATTTTTTTTTTTTGAGTTGAAGAAGAAAAGTTGTAGGAGAGGGGGAGGATGGGTTCAGCCACAATAGATGGGAGAGAGAAAAAGAGTGGGTGTGTTTGTTGTGGCCAAATCAAAGAAAGCCCATACCTCATTAACTTTAAACCATTTTTTTCCAAATTAAGCCTTTTCTTTTATATTTTCTAAAACCTGTTGAAGTCAAAATTTGCACCCCGGTTGACCAAGTCAAAGTCAAGGTCAACCCTAAGCCAGATGGGCCCAAGCCCAAACAAGTGGGCCAATGCCCCGGTCGAGCCCGAACACGAAGCGTCCGGCCTTCCGCCATGGCAACAAAAAAATCATGTAATAAATAATTTTTATGTAATTTTTAATACATGAATGTATGCAAAATGGGCATAAAGCCAATATTTTGTAAGCCCATGGCTTATGTGCAAAAATGAAACGGCACATGAGCCATGGGATGGCTAAAATGCCATTTTTGTAAAGCCCAAGGGGCTATATGTAAATATGTAAGCCTATAAAAGGCAACATGAAGAATAAAAAAAAAAGAATACTTTTCATTCTCCCAAAAACTAGGGCTCTTTGTGCCTCCTGCTCCTTCTCCAAGGTTCTAAACCTTCTCATTTCTTTTGAATTAAATCAAGAGTTTTACTCTTTTTTTCCAAAACTAAGTAGTTTTCCACCACAAAACCCGCAAAGGGGAACTCAGATCTCCCATCAGATCTCAAAAAGGAGAGATTTTGAGATCTCACATCTCTTGATCTTCAAGATCCGGCCAAACAACAGGAGGAAGAAGAAGAACCCCTTCCATTAACCCCAAAAACACACTCAGGAGTCCAAATCCTCTCTGATTTCTCTTTCGAGAAATCTTTTTTAGGCTAAAAGCCTCTTTTTCTCGCCGGCGCTCAAGCGCAGAGCGCCCGCGTGCCGACACGTAGCGCGCTTGCGCTCAAGCGCTCAGCGCTCGAGCGCAAAGCGCCCACGTGCCGACACGTGGCGCACTTGCGCTCAAGCGCAAGCGCTCAAGCGCAAGTCGCCCCCGTGCCGACACATGGCGCGCTTGCGCTCCAGCGCAAGCGCTCCAGCGCAAGTCTCCCCCGTGCCGACACGTGGCGCGCTTGCGCTCCAGAGCAAGCGCTCGAGCGCAAGTCGCCCCGGTGCCGACACATGGCGCGCTTGCACCCCAGCGCAAGCGCTCGAGCGCAAGTCGCCCCCGTGTTGACACGTGGCGCGCTTGCGCTCCAGCGCAAGCGTTCGATCGCAAATCGCCCCCGTGCCGACACGTGGCGCACTTGCGCTCAAGCGCCCAGCGCTCAAGCGCCCAGCGCTCAAGCGCAGAGCGCCCACGTACCGACACGTGGCACTCTAGCGCCTGAGCGCACAGCACCTAGGCGCACAGCGCCCAAGGTGCTGCCCCACGCATCCTTTGGATGCCTTTTCCCTCTCTTTCTTTTATATATATATATATACATATATATATATATACACACATATGTATATATATTTACACACACACATACTCCGCGACACTGTCCCTGTTAGAAAAAAAATTTCTAACGGGCCGCTGCCCCGCACCCCGCAAGGGGGCTGCTAGCCCCCTTGACCCCCAGCCCGCTATCCGGGTAGCGGGACCCCCGTAAAAACTCTGCGTGGCTCCCGATATATCCAAAACCCCTCTTTCAAAACACAACACACGCACACTGCACATTGAGTTCGCATGACCAGTTTAACCCGTCAATCGGAGGTTCCCTCGCTCCGAAGGCGAGGGGTAATTAACGACAGCTTAGTCCGCGGCTGCCGGAGATTCGGATCCCCACAATCATTAAACCCCCGCCTACCCTAGGCAGGGGGAAGCTGTAGTACGCTTGACAAGCACGCGCGTATTTCCATCTCAATGGGGTGACGAAAAACACCCTACAGATTCTGGCACGCCCGGTGGGACCAATCTCTCCTCCCATATTTCGGGTTAAGCGTTCATGCGAACTCAATCAATATACATACCTGTATTTATACTAAAAATAATGCTTTTTCATGCAGATTTTCAAGCAATCACCTTCCGATGATGTCTTCGATGATGAACTCAGCTCCCGTCTCCTATACGATGAGGATAGACTCTAGGACGGTCCTTCCAGCCAGTCTCAGGCGACAATGGGAGGAGCCGCTGCTACCATTCGGCTCTATTATGTTCATGCCAGTTGGCGCCATCCCAGCTCCTCAAGCTCCAGCAACAGACAGACCGGTCTCGAAAGGAAAGAGACCAAATGTTGTGATCTCGAGGGTGCCCCAACCCAAATGCAAATCGGTGTCTAGACGGCTTTCCATGGCCCCAACTGGGGGCAAAGCCATCGGAACAAAAGAAGTTTCCAGACGTAGTGGGCAAGCCCAGGTGATACCTTCGACGGACATGCGGGCATATGTCTTCTCAAGCATCCCCATCGCTCGGCCTATGGCGGCTTCCCGAAGAGCAGAAGCCTGCCAAGCGCTTAAGGCAGAGAAGCTGAGGCAGAAGCGGCTCAGATATAGAGCCAACAAAAGGGCTAGGACTCTGGCCATGTTAAAATTTATGAATTTCCAAAGCCCGGACCGCTCTGCGAAACCAGCTGCCAGTGATGAAAGAATTGCTGAGTGTGTTATCCACACTGTCTACATGGCCGGACATGAAGAAACGAACCCTCCTCTTCTTCACAGCCGTGGTGATGATATGGTTGACGCTACCCAGCATCGGCTCGATTTAAATGATGAAGAGCCCGCTCAGGCCGATAAGCTAGAGGAGCCCATGGTTCCTACGGAATTGAGCTCAGGCAATAAATATTACCTGGTTGTCATAGCCGGAACTGCAGAACAAGCATTATTCCAATGGCTTCAAAGGCAATTTCAAGACAGGGATGAGAAAATGGCCGAGGTCTATTCCAAAGTCGACGAGCTGGCAAACGTCGTGGCAGATCTCGCAACCCAAGTCGCCCGATTGCAATTACAGCAGAATCAAATTTTTGGCTCATGAGCCAGGGATTGATACCCGGGGGCAGCCAACTGATATCCCTTTGAACCTAAAAGCGGAGCGCCTTCGCGAAAAACGGCCGCAATCAGCCTCCAGTCCCTCCGATACATACGCCGGGTGGGAATCGCCTCTGAAAGAGAAGCTGGAAAAGGTCTATTCCTTCAAGAAGGAAAAGGTCTACAAGATATTCAGGGACGCCCTAAGAAACGGTCTACAACTTCCAGAATCAAAGAGACCGCAAGAAGAGAATATGACCGACGACCCAAAATATTGTCATTATCACAGGGTGATAGGTCATGCCATTGAGGACTGCTTCGTCTTCAAGGATTGGGTCGAAAGGCAATACAGGGCGGGAGAGATAGAACTGTCTAAAGGCGCGTTAGCAAACAGTCAAGCTACGACCGCTGATTTCATGCAAATGGAGACCGAAGCCTTTCGGGAACCTAATCCTCCTAGACATGTGCCATTATCTGAAAAGGGCGAACCAAAGACCGATTGGCTTCGAGGACCAGCATCAGTAAAGGCACCTACTCCAATGGAGAGAAAGAAGAAGGTATACTCCTTCAGGAGGGATGAAGTCCGCAAAATATTCATGGATGCCTTGAACAACGGTCTGCAACTGCCTGTTCCAAAGAGGCCACAGGAAATGAACATGACCGGTAATCCCATATATTGCCCATATCATTGAGTGGTGGGTCATACCATCGAAGACTGCTATATTTTCAAAGATTGGGCAGAGGACCAATATAAGCTTGGAAAAACCTCACAATCCTCGGATGTATCGGCAAGCCACGGAGCTAGGTCATCAACACAGCTCCGCCAAGATCAAAGTTCAAGGAGCTGGGATAAGCAAAAAGGACCACCACGTCGTTAAACTGGGAACACCTGATGACCACCACGTCGTTAAACTGGGAACAATCGTCCTCTAAGTCGTTAAACTGGGAATGTAAAAAAAATATATATATATGTATGTAAATAAACAAAAATGTGTAAATAAAAGAAAAAAATGATGGGGCAACCGCGAATAAAAGACGAAATGATAGGGCAATTGCGACCTTCGCGATAAGAAAAGCTGAAATGATAAAGCAATCGCGGCAAAAAAAGGCGAATGATGAGTCGCTCCTGGTACCATATTCTAGTGCAGCGATGCAGACGCCAACAAGAATCAAATTTCCAAGATTCTTCCGGCCCTACGGTTAGTCCCCAAATTGACCACCGTATACAATCCACGGGCTCAAATAATTCTCATCATAGCCATGCCCCACCGTAATCACCAGTTACGCGGCTGGTCTCCGCCTTTGGAGTTATGCTCCATTGAGAAGACCCACTCATGTGTCCCCACGATACATGAGGAGAAAAAACCTTTGTGGGATCCTTACGACTCACAAAGGAAAAACACACTTAGGAGTCCTCACGACTCCTAAGGAGAAAATACACCTGCTGGATCCTCACGACTCGCAGGGAGAAAATGCTTTTATGGGACCCTCACGGCCCATAAAATTGAAAAGCCTTAGGCGATAGGGACCTAAACCCGTCTCCTAAGCCATCGCTCCGCCAACAAGAGTGGGCAAATGATGAATTTCTCCTGGCACCTCTGCTTCAGTGTTAGAAACGCTGATGCCGGCCCCTACCCCAAAATTCCAAGCTCGACATCAATAGACCCCTAAGTCTTTAAACTGGAAACAGATGACCTCCAAGTCGTTAAACTGGAAACAGATGACCTCTATGTCGTTAAACTCGAAACAGATGACCACTAAGTCGTTAAACAGGAAACAGATGACCACGAAGTCGTTAAACTGGAAACAGATGACCACCAAGTCTCTAAACTGGAAACAGATGACCACCAAGTCGTTAAACTGGAAACAGATGACCACCAAGTCGTTAAACTGGAAACAGATGACCTCCAAGTCGTTAAACTGGAAACAGATGACCTCCAAGTCGTTAAACTGGAAACAATCGACCGCCACGTCATTAAACTGGGAACAATCGACCCCCACGTCATTAAACTAGGAACAGTCGACCGCCACGTCATTAAACTGGGAACGATCGACCACCACGCCATAAAACTGGGAACAATAGACCACTACGTCGTTAAACTGGAAACAGATGACCACTAAGTCGTTAAACTGGAAACAATCGACCTCCACGTCTTTAAAACTGGAAACAGATGACCACCACGTCGTTAAACTGAAAACAGATGACCTCTAAGTCGTTAAACTGGAAACAGTCGACCTCTAAGTCATTAAACTGGGAACGAGGGAAATCCACTCATGTGTCCTCAGGATACATGAGGAGAACAAACCTTTGTGGGATCCTTACGACTCACAAAGGAAAAGCACACTTAGGAGAACATACACCTGCGGGATCCTTACGACTCGCAGGGAGAAAATACCTTTATGGGACCCTCACGGCCCATAAAATTGAAAAGCCTTAGGCGATAGGGATCTAAACCTGTCTCCTAAGCCATCACAGCAATGCAGATGCCAAACAAAAAAAACCCATTCCTAAATCCTCTCGGGGCAAATGATGAGTTGCTCCTGGCATTATTCCAGTGCAGCAATGCAGATGCCAAACAAAAAAAAAACAATTCCCAAATCCTCTCAAGACAGATGATGATTCGCTCCTGGTACCATATTCCAGTGTAGTGATGCTGATGTCAACCCAAATCAAATCAAACCAACAACCTCTATGGAGGAATCATGCTCCGTCCCAGAATTTACCCCATGTCGAAATCATGCTTCGCCTCGGGATATCTATCTTCCCTGCCGGAATTATGCTCCGCCTCGGAATTAAGTCAACCAGACACTCCGCGCCGGGGAAAAGTCATCAGCGACACTCCGTGCCGGGAAAAAGTCAACCCGCGACACTCCACGCCGGGAAAAGTCGATCAGCGACACTCCGTGCCGGGGAAAAGTCAACCCGACACTCCGCGCCGGGGAAAAGTCGATCAGCGACACTCCGTGTAGGGGAAAAGTCAACCAGCGACACTCCGTGCCGGGGGAAAGTCGATCAGCGACACTCCGTGACGGGGAAAAGTCAACCCGACACTCCGCGCCGGGGAAAAGTCGATCAGCGACACTCCGTGCCGGGGAAAAGTCAACCCGACACTCCGCGCCGCGGAAAAGTCGATCAGCGACACTCCGTGCCGAGGAAAAGTCAACCAGACACTCCGCGCCGGGGAAAAGTTGATCAGCGACACTCCGTGCCGGGGAAAAGTTAACGCGACACTCCGCGCCGGGGAAAAGTCGATTAGCGACACTCCGTGCCGGGGAAAAGTAAACCAGCGACACTCCGCGCCGGGGAAAAGTCGATCAGCGACACTCCGTGCCGGGGAAAAGTCAACCCGACACTCCGCGCCGGGGAAAAGTCGATCAGCGACACTCCGTGCCGGGGAAAAGTCAACCCGACACTCCGCGCCGGGGAAAAGTCGATCAGCGACACTCCGTGCCGGGGAAAAGTCAACCCTACACTCCGCACCGGGGAAAAGTCGATCAGCGACACTCCGTGCCGGGGAAAAGTCAACCCGACACTCCGCGCCGGGGAAACGTCGATCAGCGACACTCTGTGCCGGGGAAAAGTCAACCCGACACTACGTACCGGGGAAAAGTCGATCAGCGACACTCCATGCCGGGGAAAAGTCAACCCGACACTCCGCACCGGGGAAAAGTCGATCAACGACACTCCATGCCGGGGAAAAGTCAACCAGAGACACTCCGCGCCGGGGAGAAGTCGATCAGCGACACTTCGTGCCGTGGAAAAGTCAACCCACGACACTCCGTGCCGGGGATAAGTCAACCCGTGACACTCCACGCCGGGGAAAAGTCGATCAGCGACACTCCGTGCCGGGGAAAAGTCAAACAACGACACTCCGTGCCGGGGAAACGTCAAGCAGACACTTCGTGCCGGGGACACGTCAACAAGCGACACTCTGCATCGGGGAAACGTCCAACACAGACACTCCGCATCAGGGAAACGTACAACACAGACACTCCGTCTCGGGGATACGTCAACCAACCGACACTCCGCCTCGGGGAAACGTCGACCAGCGACACTCCATGCCGGGGGCACATCCACCAAATTACTCTGGGCCAGAGAGACGTCTACCACAGACACTCCATCTCGGAGACGCGTCATGCGTCGACCGTCCAAGTCGTAAAAAGGGCAGTGCATCCTAAAAAGTGGGAACCAAGGCAAGTCGCCTCCACGTGAAAGAAGATCCATCAATTTCATGCACACGACTCACATATGTAGGGTGCATTTATTGATGGGGGGCACTTTGTTGAAGTCAAAATTTGAACCCCGGTTGACCAAGTCAAAGTCAAGGTCAACCCTAAGCCAGATGGGCCCAAGCCAAACAAGTGGGCCAATGCCCCGGTCGAGCCCGAACACGAAGCGTCCGGCCTTCCGCCATGCCAACAAAAAAATCACGTAATAAATAATTTTTATGTAATTTTTTATACATGAATGTATGCAAAATGGGCATAAAGCCAATATTTTATAAGCCCATGGCTTATGTGCAAAAATGAAATGGCACATGAGCCATGGGATGGCTAAAATGCCATTTTTGTAAAGCCCAAGGAGCTATATGTAAATATGTAAGCCTATAAAAGGCAACATGATGAATTAAAAAAAAGGAATACTTTTCATTCCCCTAAAAACTAGGGCACTTTGTGCCTCCTGCTCCTTCTCCAAGGTTCTAAACCTTCTCATTTCTTTTGAATTAAATCAAGAGTTTTACTCTTTCTTTTCCAAAACTAAGTAGTTTTCCACCACAAAACCCGCAAAGGGGAACTCAGATCTCCCATCAGATCTCAAAAAGGAGAGATTTTGAGATCTCACATCTCTTGATCTTCAAGATCCGGCCAAACAACAGGAGGAAGAAAAAGAACCCCTTCCATTAACCCCAAAAACACACTCAGGAGTCCAACTCCTCTCTGATTTCTCTTTCGAGAAATCTTTTTTAGGCTAAAAGCCTCTTTTTCTCGTCGGCGCTCAAGCGCAGAGCGCCCACGTGCCGACACGTGGCGCGCTTGCGCCCCAGCGCTCGCGCTCGAGCGCAAGTCACCCCCGTGTCGACACGTGGCGCGCTTGCGCTCCAGTGCAAGCGTTCGAGCGCAAATCGCCCCCGTGCCGACACGTGGCGCACTTGCGCTCAAGCGCCCGGCGCTCAAGCGCAGAGCGCCCCACGTACCGACACGTGGCACTCTAGCGCCTGAGCGCACAGCACCTAGGCGCACAGCGCCCAAGGTGCTGCCCCCACGCATCCTTTGGATGCCTTTTCCCTCTCTTTCTTTTATATATATATATACATATATACATATATATATATACACATATGTATATATATTTACACACACACATACTCCGCGACACTGTCCCTGTTAGAAAAAAAATTTCTAACGGGCCGCTGCCCCGCACCCCGCAAGGGGGCTGCTAGCCCCCTTGACCCCCAGCCCGCTATCCGGGTAGCGGGACCCCCGTAAAAACTCTGCGTGGCTCCCGATATATCCAAAACCCCTCTTTCTAAACACAACACACGCACACTGCACATTGAGTTCGCATGACCAGTTTAACCCGTCAATCGGAGGTTCCCTCGCTCCGAAGGCGAGGGGTAATTAACGGCAGCTTAGTCCGCGGCTGCCGGAGTTCGGATCCCCACAATCATTAAACCCCCGCCTACCCTAGGCAGGGGGAATCTGTAGTACGCCTGACAGGCGCGCGCGTATTCCCATCTCAATGGGGTGACGAAAAACACCCTACAAAACCGTTTGACAATTCATTTTATTTCAAAAACAACATGTTAAAATTTTGTTTAATGTGTTATGATGCACAGAATTTGTTTCAACCCATTCCAATTTATAATTTTCCCTAATTAAATGTATTAGTGATGGCTTAAAATAATATTAAAATAATTAATTTCGGAAATTTTTTCAGAAAATTAGATATTTTACCAGTGGCTCAATAAACACCAATTACTAGCAATTATATAGCTAGAATATGTATATTTAATTTTATATTAAAAGATATTTATATTTTGACTTTTTACGGAAAACCCTCTTATTTTATCGATTTTCCGAAATTTCACCTAAACGATTTTCAAAACATTACAAGATAGCTTAAGCAGAGTAACGTAGCGTGTGTATGTTCCGCGGCATACTTACGACACGGTACTCCGCCCAAGTGACCTTAGGACTCAATGATTTAAATTCCTTCCGTGATTGTTACATCCTTGTGATTCGATTCCTGTTTCCTTATCGGATCTTGTTTCAATTTCCAGCCTATATGCCGCCGAAGACTACGAGGGCACAGAGAGCGGCCACAAGGTTCGAGGTCAGAGTTAACTCGTCCGAGGCGAGACTGACAAGGGCGGTACACCTGTTGTACCGGAGCACATTGCTATGTTTGGGGCTGGTATGTAGGACCTGCGCCAGATGATGGGGACTTTAGTTGAGGCCATTCGATCACAGGGGCATGCAGTTGTTCCACCCGTTGTAGGGACCACGATGGTACATACTTCTCCGGCAGTCACAGTTACAGCTCTGGAGGTTATTACCGTGTCACTGACAGAGTTCATGAGGTTTAGGCCTCCGGTGTTCACTGGCACAGATGCTGCTGAGGATCCGCAGTCGTTTATCGACCGGATGGCCAGGATTTGTCGTTCTCTTCGATGCTCCGACGAGAGATTTGTGGAGTTCGCGGACTTCCGCCTGGAGGGTCTGGCCCAGAAATGGTGTGAGTCCTTGGAGAGGGGTAGAGCCGGAGGTCTTGCTCCTATGACCTGGGCTGAGTTTTTGACGGTGTTTCTCGCCCGTTATCTTCCACCGAGCATCAGGGATGTGCGAGCGTGCAGATTTGAGTCGTTACGCCAGACTCTGGGGATGACGGTGTCTGAGTACGATATACTATTTACTGAGTTGTCTGTGTATGCTCCGTGCTTGGTAGCGACTGAGGAGATGAGGGTGAAGAAGTTTGTTCGCGGCCTGCTTACCCAGTTGTTCCTAGCCATCAGCATTCAGCATTGTGACACGTATGCGGCAGCGGTGGATGCAATCCTTTTTATAGAGGAGTGCCTTTCTGAGTCGTCGGTTGTTCCAGAACCGAAGAGGACTCGTACGGAGGTATCAGCACAGAGACGGAGGTTTGCACGCCGATGCAGAGTTCCTTCAGACTCGGGGAGTAGCAGAGACGTTGCACGACGACAGTTATTCAGCTCTTATTCCCAAGAGGGTCAGCGGTCGTCTTATGGGTGCTTTGGGTATGGCAGTCTACATCACCTTGTTCGGGATTGTACCGTGGTACGTCAGAGAGGGCCAGCCGTACCCCAGGTTACCTTACCACCTTCTCCGCCTCAGAGAGTGTTGCCTCTTATTCTTGTTGTTGCGCCGCGTCAAACTCCTGCTCAGAGAGGTCATGGTCGCGGTGGTTTTGTACCGAGAGGACGAGGTGGCGGAGGCAGAGGACAGCCAGTAGCCGGTAGAGGGCAGGCTTGAGTTTTTGCCTTGACTCACCAGGACGCGCAGGCGTCCAATGCCGTGGTTTCAGGTACCCATTCTGTATGTTCTTTGTAGGGTTACTAGGCACTCTAACAAGGGTTAAGGAAGCATCAAACATGCCCGTTTAAAATTTTAGCCGTGCCGAATAACCCTTTGTAGATCGGTCCTTCACTTCTATAGCTCCTTGTTGAAGTCCCTTCGCTGCGATCGTGGTTCTCCCGGACCCTTGCATGGCTTCACGAGGCGAAAGACGCGTCCTTGCTTGAAGTCTTCGAGGCCGAAGATGATCTATGTCGAGGGGATGCCAACTCAAGCTTCTACTTCACTAACTTGAGAATTAGTGAAGCAAACACCCTAAACTAAAGAGCTAGTTTAGTAGAGGATGGATAAATAGGAAGTGGGTTCTCTTTAGAATTTTATTTCTCACAATCTTTCTCACTTTTGATCAAACCCTAGCAAGCTTTTTCCTTTTTAACAATGAAGAAAAAGATGAACAAAAGAAAGTGATGAGGATAATGATCAAGTGAGAAAGCTAACCATGGTGAGTAAGTATCATATACTAACTCATGTAGAGATATAACCATGGCTAATACTTATGGTTGGGTTAAGAAATATCCATAGTAAAAACAAATTTAGTGGAATTAGTCAATGCATCCACAAGCTTCCACAAGCTTCATGCATTGTGCTAATCCTCCACTAATTTTGTAATTACTTAAAATATAAAAACCCAACATAATAGATAGCATGGTGTAAGTCTCATACACCCAAGTCTTGTGTATCATCAACCATGATACAAAAGGAAAACACAATTTTAATATATATCACATATATATCAAAGTTGTGTACATGTGAGAAAAAACCTAAAGTGAACAAGTGTGTCATATCACATATAACCGACTAACATCCATTGTATCGACTTATCGAATCAACACTTGATTCGATAACCCGGCTATATCACATATAACCTCGCGATACAAAAAGTCGCGAGAATAGAATACGGTATCACATACACGCATCATTCTCGGTCTCGTACATATCACATATGCGGTCCTATTTCGTTTTGCCTGAGCCAGTAAAACCTCTGTGTAGGACTCTAAAGACTCGTCGATACGCCGGTAGTAGGTGATGATACATCAAGCACCCACAAGCCGTCAGCGGTACTAGTTGGACGTAACGGCCACCCGGGTATTGAGCGATCATAAGATCAGCAAGCAAGCCCGCTCCAACTCCTGTAAAAGCCTGCCGGTAACACTTCCCGTACAGTCCGGTCTCCTCGTTTGATTTGTCGCATATCAAGTCTAGGGGTGGTAAACGTCAGACCCCAATAACCGATAATTCATGCCGATGTGAGGCTCATAACGGGTCGAGAAACTACTGGTAACTCTTACCAGCAAATCTCTAAATCAGCCCTGGCCAGGGACTTCCCTGTTACGGCCAACCGAGAATAGCGCAACACCAACCCCCAATACCGGGAGAGACAAAACCCCTCCTATTGCTCATCGCCTCCATGTGACTCGGGACTGTACCTAAAAACCACCGTTTTGCACGCCCTCATGGACGTGGTAAGGTGGAAATCAAAGAACAGTGGGAATCACACAAGACTCTATGACAATCTCGAGTCTACAGACTAACCTGCACAAGTGTCACCAGAGAACTGCCATCTGACGTGAGGTATAATACCATCTGAGAGTTCTCGGCGAGTCCGTCCAATGTACCCAGTCTCCACTGAGGACCCGTATACCATCTTTGATGTCAAACACCAATGGATATGCGATCATCCATCGCCCATCTCATGGGTCGAGAAGCGTATACGCTAGTTTACACTGGTATATCGATGCCCCGTCTCGATACACCTACGACTAGGTACCTTGAAGGATGTACTTATAGACTACCATGCCCCCACTAGTATGATCCGCATCATAGTCCAGGTAGTCAAGTACACATCCTAAGGGCTTTACCAACATGTAACTATAAGACAGTATAAAGAGATAAGTATACATGTTAAGATAAAGAGCAACCATATAGCATACTATCATGTCGAGTAAGAAAGTCCTCTCTATATATGTCCAAGCATCGAATATAATATACATCATCTGTACAATACTGGCCTCTAGGGCATACATACAACTAACAATCTCCCACTTGCACTAGGGCCAGCTGCTATAGTATCGCATACCTAGCATCCCGAAAAGTCTCTCAAACTGTATCTGGGGAATGGCCTTCGTGAGTGGATCCGCAGTGTTGTTCTTTGTGTCAACCCTCCTGACCTCGATCTCCCGGCGATCAACTATCTCCCGGATGAGGTGATACCGCCTCAGGAGTTGCCTGGATCGCTGATGGGACATGGGTTCCTTGGCCAAAGCCACCACTCCATTGTCATCGCAATACAAAGGTATTGGATGCTCAATGGATGGAACCAAACCAAGTTCAGTAATGAACTTCTTGATCCAGACAGCCTCTTTGGCAGCATCATTGGCAGCAATGTATTCAGCCTCCATCGTCGAGTCTGCCACGGTTTCCTGCTTGGAACTCTTCTGTCACGAAGTACGGAAAATGACCGGCACTTAAACTACGAAACGTCTCGAGGGGTACGTAATCTAAGTAAGCCGAAAACCCAGAAATCCAAACCAAGAAAAGTAGTAGAGTGAAGAAAAACCAATTTAAAATCAAGTAGTTTTAATAGCATAAGACGAATTATGCGGTTTTAAAAAAAACATCAAGTAGTTCTTGAAAATTTCGGCAGAGTCTCCTTTGTAAATACTGGCTCCCAAACGGGATACAACATGAATAGTATACGAAATCAATAAAAAGGCATCCCCAAGCGGGAGCTAGCTCTTCGTCAATCGACGGTCACAACCACACAAGTAATATAATATACAACGCCAACGGCGAGGATCAAAATTCAAAAGGAGACTCAAAACCACAAGAAAACCGCAGAAATACAACGCGCGACTCTAAGGTCGAAGGAATAACATAACTGGTCTCTATCTCAAATAAATACAGGTTTGGTTGATGGAATTTACTAGATACAACTGAATAATATTATACAAAGTAATATGATGGGTACGATACCAATAAAACCCACCTACTAGCAAGTCACCCGAAAGAAGCAGTGCCAGCAAAGCCGTAATGAAACCTGTACGGCAAAACCTGCAAGAAACTGGGGCACAACGGGGGTGAGTTGCTAACTCGTGAATAGAAAAACATCTATGAAAAGAAATCGCATGCATGACGCAATCCTAGGTCATACGATCAATATATACAATCCTCAAATAAAACCAGCAGTCTATAACAATGACTAGGGTAAATATCTAACCCGAGTATAATCTCATGTGCCCGTGTCAGTGCCTCAGGTAGCAATATATCATGAATGAGGTATGAATGCATGAAAACAGATTACATCTAAATGAAGAAACTGTTTTCATAATTTAGTGAGATTTCCTGGTATTTTTAAAAATGAGATATCATAAATGAAATCAGCATCAACCGTATCTAGCATCGACACAAAACATAAACCTCAAGGTCTCGAAATCTCAATGTCTCAATCTCAATACCTAGGGCGCCGTCAGTCCAGATCGGCCCCTACCATCCATCTCAAGACCACGACGGTATCCTCCGGATATCCGACGCGTCGGGTAATATCACCGGTCGGTAGTGCTCCCCTGCCGGGCTCAACGTCAACAACACATTCCTCTTGCCCCGGGGTACCGCACCGGGCCCACCATGTACCCGAAACGGTTCCTCCACTCCTCGAATCGAGTCTCGAAATCCATCAGCAAACTCATGGTGGACGACTCATACATCATAGGAAAACCGCACATTTTATTTAAAAGAGAGAGAAGAAGCTTATACAAGTTTTGCGGTTTTCCTCCAAATCCCGAAAATCTCATAGAAATCCGAATCCAAATCATCAATAGTATATAAACCTATGAATATAGGAATAAGAATCCATGAATACGGCATAACAATGAATAATAGTATGCATGAAGTGACAAGTAATAACTACAATATCTAAGCTGGCATATAAGGTAAGTACACTAATATTATGTCACACTACTAGCTATCTAGCTAAGTTAAGCAATAATATTTTCTAAGGTATACGTGACATGGCAATTACCGATGAAGATGTGTGTGAGCCGGCAATTAAGTGTACGTGGTACATACGCATCATCGGTAATGGTGCTGGTGTCCTAACAGCATGATATCAATAATGGAGTATGAAACATAAAATAAGCATGCGATGCGAAGCGGACCACAAAAATGAGCGGGAGCTGAAAACTAGACGCAACTATAACTAATCTGCATTAATCTAATATAAGTCCTACAAATGGTGCCTTTTGAAATAACACGAATCATGGGGTTTTGAAAATAGGGGCCACGGTGTTTTTATGAAAAGATATGCCTTTCGAAATATCCGTAGGATCCCTTGGGCTGTCTTTTAAAATAGCCACGATTCGTTAGTTTTGAAATAGGTAAGAATCGAATTTAATCTAACAACTAAACTAAACTAAAGGGCTAAACTAACAAGCTGGACTACAGGTAAGGAAACCGCCTATCATCTGAGTCGATACATATACATACCTGTATATGTATTGTCGGTGATCCCGCCTCAATAATATCAAATGCATAACCAGACATCCCAAGTCAAGAGTGCGGATCAATATCAAAATATAGCTCGTACGTAAATCCGTCGTACGGCATCCCCAAATCTGGGTACGGGTCAGTATAACATTTGTCATATTATTCATCAAGTATTCTCTTTATCAAGATCATCATCTCGGTACTGACCTACGTCTAGCACAATGCCAACATCATCACAAAAATCAAGATCTGACTACTGATCGACAGTCTAGTATAAATCGGTATTTTCATCATATATATCACTATTGCTATGGCATCATCATTCCTAAAATCCTCTAAAAATATCAAGACGTATCTTAATTATGAATTTTACCGTCATAACATGTCATTTCACTGATATCATAATCTCAGGTCAACTCCTCGTCTCATATCAATCCCATGTATCATCCTCAAATCCGTATGTGAGCACAATATCCCAAAATCCACGTGAACACATATCCACATAGGATCCTATAACCACATATGACATAAGGATGCATGCAAGCATGTATGCGTGTGTACGTATGTGTAGTTCACCCAATACCCTAAGGTTTCGTAACCTTTCATCAATCCGATATACCAATATCCATTTACACATCAAAATAAACCCAACAATATATAATATTTATAGGTGTGTATACGCATCCGTATACATCACCTCGGACTGCGGGGGTGCTGTACGCCATCCACCCGACTTCAACCCGTAGATATAAATCGACTCACCTGGTCCTTGCTCGCCGGTGCCAACGTCGCCACGCGCTTGCTTGTCGTCTCGAAGTACACATAGGGTACCTACATATCATAACGCACCGTATCGCATTAAAATCCGACTCATGGCCAAAACGACGGACGAATCCCACATAGGTCAAAACCTATGGTTGCCTTCACAAATCGACCCAAAAACTCTCGACGTCGGCGTACAAACGCCAAACCATCGAGAAAGCTCCCAACACACTCATTTGTACAATTACAAGCACTAATTATAATATAAAATAGCTTAAAATTCACAAAAACCCCAATTTCAGTTAAAAAGTCATTTTTCCGAAAATCTAGCAAGCACAATTCGCCGTTTTTGTACAAAACATGATGTTTAAACAAATCTAGTGGCCATAATACTTATTAAATATCTTAAATAAGTCATAAAAACAATTTCCATAATTTAATCTCATTAAATTCCTTTAACCCCAAAATTCTAGTTTACAATTTTACCCAATTTTAACACTTTTAAAGCAACAATACATAATTCAACAACTAAACTAGGTTTCGCACAACCTAAGGTGTTAAAATACTCATTAACATGCCAAAGACATGATGAAAGCCTTATCATATTTTAATTCTCAATTTAACACAATATTTACAAAAACTAGTTTGCAATATATATACTTATCACAAATTTAAATTAACAAAAATGCAACTAGCAACTAGATTTGATTTTAGCAAGCAATTATATGTTAATCTACCCATCACAATCCTAATCAAATGCTCAAACCCTAATCTTCATTCAAAACCATACACTTGAAATTTCAAACTTCAATTCAAAATCCTTTTTCTTTCATAAACACCTAATTAAACACTTAATTAACTTAGATTAAGCAACTAGATAACAAATTTTAGCAAAAGCATGAGATTATACCTCCCATGAGATCAAGCTCAAGATCTAGCCTCCTAAAATGCCATTTTGATCCCTAGATCCGTGCTAGAATGGCTAATGAGAAATGGATAGGAGTTGGATTTTGATTTGGATTTTTGCTTGATTTTTAGTGGATTTTTCTTTGGATTTTCTTTGATGGAACAAAGAGAGGAGAAGAGGGAAAAGGGGCTGTTGGGGGGTTGCTGGTTTCGGCCAGAAGTGTGGGGGGTTGGGTGAGGGAGGAGAGAGAGTGAGGTGGAGAAAGTTAGTTGAAGTCAAAGTCAACTCAAATTATATCATTTTCTACTCTTTTCTTTTCTTTTGACAAAAGAAGTGATTGGAGAGAGGGAGAGGGGGAGGGCTGTCATGGTGGGGCCGGCCATATGGGGAGGGGGGAGAGAGGGTGAGGTGTGGGTGTGTGGGTTAGGAAAAAGATAAATGCTAAACCCCAATTCCCATTAACACTAATTTCACCGAAAAAAGCCTTTTTCTTCGATATTTTCTAAACCGTTTTAGCAAACGATTTCATTTCAAAAACCACATGATAAAATTTTATTTAATGTTTTATGATGCACAAAATTTGTTTCAACTCATTCCAATTTGTAATTTTCCCTAATTAAATGTATTAGTGACGGCTTAAAATAATAATAAAATAAATTTTTTTCAGAAAATTTGAAATTTCACCAGTGGCTCAATAAACACCAAATACTAGCCATTACATAGCTAGAATATGTATATTTAATTTTTATAATAAGATATTTGCATTTTGACTTTTTACAGAAAACCCCCTTATTTTACCGATTTTTCCGAAATTTCACCGAAACGATTTTCAAAACGCTACAATCTTCCGCCCTTAAAAAAATTCGGTCCCCGAATTTAAAGTAAAACTCCCCCCAAATACTAAAATATCTAAACCAAAACCATCAAATCGCCGGGGCTCCGAAATCATAAATACATAAAACAAATCGTAGCGCAATGCATGCGCATGAAAAATGAGCATATAACTCAAATCAGAACTCCGTCAAGCATCCCGCAATCATCGGAGTCATGGGGAAGACATCAATACCAAATCCAAAGCAAAACCAATATGATATAACTCGAAACTATACATGTAAAATATATTCAGGCACTGTCCTCTGACTAGTCCTGCTCAGTATGAAAACACAAAGCAATATCATAAAAACGTACTGCTCTATAAGAAAAATCAATCCCAAAATACGCGTATGAATACTACGTGCGTCTGGTGCGCACGAAAATCAAAATCCATATATGTGCCATAGATATGCACAGAAACAACATCTAAGTGCATCGGGTGTGCACGAAACATCTGTCATAGGCAACATGTGTGCCTGACAGCAAAATCAGGTGCATCAGACATGCACGAAAAATCTCGATTTAGTACATCTGGTGTGCACCAAAATCGCATCTCAAGACATGCGCTCAACATGCGCGAAAACCCAAAACCAGGGGCATCCATCATGCACGAAATCATGAAATCCAATATGAGGCGCCGAACATGCGCAAAATCAATCAGGTGCACAAGGTGCACAAAACAAATATCGAACATCACCATCGAAATCAAAGTCCAGTGCATCTAAGTGCACAAAAGGCGTATCACTGTACTGCAAGTATATATAAACTATACAGAGTGCAGGAACCAAATCGTGTGCGTGCATACGCACAAAATCAACTCAAATGTCTAAAACCGTAAAATCACAAACATGTGAAACCCAAGCACGAAAATGATATCAAGTGCAACACTGTGCAAAGATCGTAAATCCTCAATCATCAAAATCAAATCATGCGAATAAATCACCCAAATCATCGAAATCAATAATGGCGGAATAGTATCGCTCAAGTGCATCCTCTAAGAATCTCGGGCCAACTGTCGCAGTCACTAGTGGGACGTCTCGTCGATGATCATGAACTCTGGCCTGCTGGTGTGCGTAACAATGACCACTCCTAGGTCAAGGTCTTCACTGGGAATTACCAATCTCTCGGTCCATCGGCTCATCGGCCTTGTCAGGTGTGCTAACGGGGATGATCCCGTTCTGGCACGCCTCTTGTCACCTCCCGGCCAATCATCACGACCACTCATAAGACAGCATATCACTGGCGGCGTCCTCTGGCTCTCTGAATGTACGTGACACATCTGATCCTGGGTGCAAGTATCATTGCAGCAGTGTTCTGGAAGGAATCCTGCTCACGGTCTCTTCCATGTCTCGCCTCTGCCAACTGTCCGGAAGTCATCGTCCTTTCCTATATCTGCAACTTGCTCCGGAACGGCTGTATACCCATCGCGACTCCTTCTGGAAGGTATATCCAGTACTCTGCCTCGGCATGCGTATCGCATCTCTGATGTCGGCGGAGTGGAACGTCGTCTTATCCAGATCTTGTACGGACTTCTTTACTCCACTTTCTCTAATGTCGACTGCTTCGGAATCGTCTCATCATGGCTACATGGACTGAGCTCCAACGGCTATCCTCGTATCGGGAGTCTCCCAAGAAATGCATCTCACCACCTAGCATCCGAATTAAGTCGAGCCATCCGATCGAGTCGTCAAAACCTCATAATGCCCCAAGAGCTTAACCACTTGGGCACAGTTTAATAGTATCGAGTACATACCACAGCATCGGTGGTCCAGCCGTAGAAGGGCAAACCCAAGCCTCACTAATGGCACTATAGAACTGCCGCAAACCCGAAGGTTCAAAGGCTTTCACACGGTCATTAAGTCGAGTTAGGGTTTCATTCTTCTAGAGGGACCATAGAATTGCCTGCATGTCTTTCCGACTACTTTAAACTTGGAATAATAGGTTTCTGACATTCAATCGTCTCTGTCGACTCTCAACGTCTCCGCGTGAAGTTGTCTCCAGCTGGAATCAATCTATCTGATGACCTCGCATCGGGGTAGGCGAACGATCCACATGTCCTAGTCATTCATCCTCGATGACTAGCGACCTTCTAGCATCTATTAGTACAACTCGTCCCGCAATAGCTCCAACATATTGGGCGATATCTCGTCACTCGCAGCAACAACAAGCTCACTCGTCTGCATGCTGAACAGTGCCTCAATCATCATGAGTAAGCAATACCCCAACGGTCATCAAAATCTGGCTGGCCTCTATCATTGGCTTAATCCTCTAGTTTCGATCAGCACATTCGAGTAACCTCATAAAGGCGATCCGCCAAACGCTCGTGGCGCGGAAACACAGTAAAAAGACACATCTCCGCAATCGTGTGTCGCCGGAATCATGCCCTGGTCAGTCCTCGTTCTTGACGAGCTCATGCTGACCGCAACTCTAGCCGTAGCTCTCCCAGTCCGTAATCGTGGCAGCAAAACCATAACTAGTACTGATGAGGCTAGATCGGAATGAATATAAAACTGAGCAAAGAAAGGTACAACCTAAGGCTTCTTAAGTGGAGTAGCGTATCGTAAATATGCCGCGGAACATACCCACGGTACGTCACTCTACTTTAGTCACCTATTCCATCAACCAAGGGTCATCCTACGCTCCGAAAGTAAAACCTAACGCTTTGATACCAACTTTGTCACGACCCGAAAGTACGGAAAATGACCGGCACTTAAACTACGAAACGTCTTGAGGCGTACGTAATCTAAGTAAGCCAAAAACCCAAAAATCCAAACCAAGAAAAGTAGTAGAGTGAAGGAAAACCAATTTAAAATCAAGTAGTTTTAATAGCATAAGCCGAATTATGCGGTTTTAAAAAAAACATCAAGTAGTTCCTGAAAATTTCGGCAGAGTCTCCTTTGTAAATACTGGCTCCCAAACGGGATACAACATGAATAGTATACGAAATCAATAAAAAGGCATCCCCAAGCGGGAGCTAGCTCTTCGTCAATCGACGGTCACAACCACACAAGCAATATAATATACAACGCCAACGGCGAGGATCAAAATTCAAAAGGAAACTCAAAACCACAAGAAAACCGCAGAAATACAACGCGCAACTCTAAGGTCGAAGGAATAACATCACTGGTCTCTAGCTCAAATAAATATAGGTTTCGTTGATGGAATTTACTAGATACAACTGAATAATATTATACAAAGTAATATGATGGGTACGATATCAATAAAACCCACCTATTAGCAAGTCACCCGAAAGAAGCAGTGCCAGCAAACCCGTAATGAAACCTGTACGGCAAAACCTGCAAGAAACTGGGGCACAACGGGGGTGAGTTGCCAACTCGTGAATAGAAAAACATCTACGAAAAGAAATCTCATGCATGACGCAATCCTAGGTCATACGATCAATATATACAATCCTCAAATAAAACCAGCAGTCTATAACAATGACTAGGGTAAATATCTAACCCGAGTATAATCTCATGTGCCCGTGTCAGTGCCTCAGGTAGCAATATATCATGAATGAGGTATGAATGCATGAAAACAGATTAGAGGATGCACTTGAGCGATACTATTCCGCCATTATTGATTTCGATGTTTTGGGTGATCTATTCGCATGATTTGATTTTGATGATTGAGGATTTACGATCTTTGCACAGTGTTGCACTTGATATCGTTTTCGTGCTTGGGTTTCATTCTTCTAGAGGGACCATAGAATTGCCTGCATGTCTTTCCGACTACTTTAAACTTGGAATAATAGGTTTCTGACATTCGATCGTCTCTGTCGACTCTCAACGTCTCCGCGTGAAGTCGTCTCCAGCTGGAATCAATCTATCTGATGACCTCGCATCAGGGTGGGAAAATGATCCACATGTCCTAGTCATTCATCCTCGATGACTAGCGACCTTCTAGCATCTATTAGTACAACTCGTCCCGCAATAGCTCCAACATGTTGGGCGATATCTCGACACTCGTAGCAGCAATTAGCTCACTCGTCTGCACGCTGAACAGTGCCTCAATCATCATGAGTAAGCAATACACCAACGGTCATCAAAATCTGGCTGGCCTCTATCATTGGCTTAATCCTCTAGTGTCGATCAGCACATTCGAGTAACCTCATAAAGGCGATCCGCCAAACGCTCGTGGCGCGGAAACACAGTAAAAAGACACATCTCCGCAATCGTGTGTCGCCGGAATCATGCCCTGGTCAGTCCTCGTTCTTGACGAGCTCATGCTGACCGCAACTCTAGCCGTAGCTCTCCCTGCCCGTAATCGTGGCAGCAAAACCATAACTGGTACTGATGAGGTTAGATCGGAATGAATATAATACTGAGCATAGAAAGGTACATCCTAAGGCTTCTTAAGTGGAGTATTGTATCGTAAATATGCCGCGGAACATACCCACGGTACGTCACTCTACTTTAGTCACCTATTCCAACAACAAAGGGTCATCCTACCATCCGAAGGTAAACCTAACGCTTTGATACCAACTTTGTCACGACCCGAAAGTACGGAAAATGACAGGCACTTAAACTACGAAACGTCTCGAGGCGTACGTAATCTAAGTAAGCCGAAAACCCAGAAATCCAAACCAAGAAAAGTAGTAGAGTGAAGGAAAACCAATTTAAAATCAAGTAGTTTTAATAGCATAAGCCGAATTATGCGGTTTTAAAAAAAACATCAAGTAGTTCCTGAAAATTTCGGCAGAGTCTCCTTTGTAAATACTGGCTCCCAAACGGGATACAACATGAATAGTATACGAAATCAATAAAAAGGCATCCCCAAGCGGGAGCTAGCTCTTCGTCAATCGACATCACAACCACACAAGCAATATAATATACAACGCCAACGGCGAGGATCAAAATTCAAATGGAAACTCAAAACCACAAGAAAACCGCAGAAATACAACGCGCGACTCTAAGATCTAAGGAATAACATCACTGGCCTCTATCTCAAATAAATACAGGTTTGGTTGATGGAATTTACTAGATACAACTGAATAATATTATACAAAGTAATATGATGGGTACGATACCAATAAAACCCACCTACTAGCAAGTCCCCCGAAAGAAGCAGTGCCAGCAAAGCCGTAATGAAACCTGTACGGCAAAACCTGCAAGGAACTGGGGCACAACGGGGGTGAGTTGCCAACTCGTGAATAGAAAAACATCTACGAAAAGAAATCGCATGCATGACGCAATCCTAGGTCATACGATCAATATATACAATACTCAAATAAAACCAGCAGTTTATAACAATTACTAGGGTAAATATCTAACCCGAGTATAATCCCATATGCCCGTGTCAGTGCCTCAGGTAGCAATATATCATGAATGAGGTATGAATGCATGAAAAAAGATTACATCTAAATGAAGAAACTGTTTTCATAATTTAGTGAGATTTCCTGGTATTTTTAAAAATGAGATATCATAAATGAAATCAGCATCAACCGTGTCTAGCATCGACACAAAACATAAACCTCAAGGTCTCGAAATCTCAATGTCTCAATCTCAATACCTAGGACGCCGTCAGTCCAGATCGGCCCCTACCATCCATCTCAAGACCACGACGGTATCCTCCGGATATCCGACGCGTCGGGTAATATCACCTGTCGGTAGTGCTCCGCTGCCGGGCTCAACGTCAACAACACATTCCTCTTGCCCCGGCGTACCGCACCGGGCCCACCATGTACCCGAAACGGTTCCTCCACTCCTCGAATCGGGTCTCGAAATCCATCAGCAAACTCATGGTGGACGACTCATACATCATAGGAAAACCACACTTTTTATTTAAAAGAGAGAGAAGAAGCTTATACAAGTTTTGCGGTTTTCCTCCAAATCCCGAAAATCTCATAGAAATCCGAATCCAAATCATCAATAGTATATAAACCCATGAATATAGGCATAAGAATCCATGAATACG
Source organism: Agapanthus africanus (assembly GCA_030015575.1). NCBI lineage: Eukaryota > Viridiplantae > Streptophyta > Magnoliopsida > Asparagales > Amaryllidaceae > Agapanthus > Agapanthus africanus. Next base: position 264,624,805 of record JASDDO010000016.1, on the reverse strand, counting down.
GCATAACAATAAATAACAGTATGCATGAAGTGACAAGTAATAACTACAATATCTAAACTGGCATATAAGGTAAGTACACTAATATTATGTCACACTACTAGCTATCTAGCTAAGTTAAGCAATAATATTTTCTAAGGTGTACGTGACATGGCAATTACCGATGAAGATGTGTGTGAGCCGGCAATTAAGTGTACGTGGTACATACGCATCATCGGTAATGGTGCTGGTGTCCTAACAACATGATATCAATAATGGAGTATGAAACCTAAAATAAGCATGCGATGCGAAGCGGACCACAAAATTGAGTGGGAGCTGAAAACTAGACGCAACTATAACTAATCTGCATTAATCTAATATAAGTCCTACAAATGGTGCCTTTTGAAATAACACGAATCATGGGGTTTTGAAAATAGGGGCCACGGTGTTTTTATGAAAAGACACGTCTTTCGAAATATCCGTAGGATCCCTTGGGCGGTCTTTTAAAATACCCACGATTCATTAGTTTTGAAATAGGTAAGAATCGAATTTAATCTAACAACTAAACTAAACTAAAGGGCTAAACTAACAAGCTGGACTACAGGTAAGGAAACCGCCTATCATCTGAGTCGATACATATACATACCTGTATATGTATAGTCGGTGATCCCGCCTCAATAATATCAAATCCATAACCAGACATCCCAAGTCAAGAGTGCGGATCAATCATCAAAATATAGCTCGTACGTAAATCCGTCGTACGGTATCCCCAAATCTGGGTACGGGTCAGTATCACATTTGTCATATTATTCATCAAGTATTCTCTTTATCAAGATCATCATCTCGGTACTGACCTACGTCTAGCACAATGCCAACATCATCACAAAAATCAAGATCTGACTACTGATCGACAGTCTAGTATAAATCGCTATTTTCATCATATATATCACTATTGCTATGGCATCATCATTCCCAAAATCCTCTAAAAATATCAAGACATATCTTAATCATGAATTTTACCGTCATAACATGTCATTTCACCGATATCATAATCTCAGGTCAACTCCTCGACTCATATCAATCCCATGTATCATCCTCAAATCCGTATGTGAGCACAATATCCCAAAATCCACGTGAACACATATCCATATAAGATCCTATAACCACATATGACATAAGGATGCATGCAAGCATGTATGCGTGTGTACGTATGTGTAGTTCACCCAATACCCTAAGGTTTCGTAACCTTTCATCAATCCGATATACCAATATCCATTTACACATCAAAATAAACCCAACAATATATAATACTTATAGGTGTGTATACGCATCCGTATACATCACCTCGGACTGCGGGGGTGCTGTACGCCATCCACCCGACTTCTCCCCGTAGATATAAATCTACTCACCTGGTCCTTGCTCGCCGGTGCCGACGTCGTCATGCGCTTGCTTGTCGTCTCGAAGTCCACATGGGGTACCTACATATCATAACGCACCGTATCACATTAAAATCCGACTCATGGCCAAAACGATGGACGAATCCCACATAAGTCAAAACCTATGGTTGCCTTCACAAATCGACCCAAAAACTCTTGACGTCGGCGTACAAACGTCAAACCATCGAGAAAGCTCCCAACACACTCATTTGTACAATTACAAGCACTAATTATAATATAAAATAGCTTAAAATTCACAAAAACCCCAATTTCACTTAAAAAGTAATTTTTCCGAAAATCTAGCAAGCACAATTCGCCATTTTTGTACAAAACATGATGTTTAAACAAATCTAGTGGCCATAATACTTATTAAATATCTTAAATAAGTCATAAAAACAATTTCCATAATTTAATCTCATTAAATTCCATTAACCCCAAAATTCTAGTTTACAATTTTACCCAATTTTAACACTTTTAAAGCAACAATACATAATTCAACAACTAGACTAGGTTTCGCACAACCTAAGGTGTTAAAATACTCATTAACATGCCAAAGACATGGTGAAAGCTTTATCATATTTTAATTCTCAATTTAACACAATATTTACAAAAACTAGTTTGCAATATATATACTTATCAAAAATTTAAATTAACAAAAATGCAACTAGCAACTAGATTTGATTTTAGCAAGCAATTATATGTTAATCTACCCATCACAATCCTAATCAAATGCTCAAACCCTAATCTTCATTCAAAACCATACACTTGAAATTTCAAACTTCAATTCAAAACCCTTTTTCTTTCATAAACACCTAATTAAACACTTAATTAACTTAGATTAAGCAACTAGATAACAAATTTTAGCAAAAGCATGAGATTATACCTCCCATGAGATCAAGCTCAAGATCTAGCCTCCTAAAATGCAATTTTGATCCCTAGATCCGTGCTAGAATGACTAATGAGAAATGGATAGGAGTTGGATTTTGATTTGGATTTTTGCTTTTTTTTTAGTGGATTTTTCTTTGGATTTTCTTTGATGGAACAAAGAGAGGAGAAGAGGGAAAAGGGGTTGTTGGGGGGTTGCTGGTTTCGGCCAGAAGTGTGGGGGGTTGGGTGAGGGAGGAGAGAGAGTGGGGTGGAGAAAGTTAGTTCAAGTCAAAGTTAACTCAAATTATATCATTTTCTACTCTTTTCTTTTCTTTTCTTTTGACAAAAGAAGTGATTGGAGAGAGGGAGAGGGGGAGGGCTGTCATGGTGGGGCCGGCCATATGGGGAGGGTGGAGAGAGGGTAAGGTGTGGGTGTGTGGGTTAGGAAAAAGATAAATGCTAAACCCCAATTCCCATTAACACTAATTTCACCGAAAAAGCCTTTTTCTTCGATATTTTCTAAACCGTTTTAGCAAACGATTTCATTTCAAAAACCACATGATAAAATTTTATTTAATGTTTTATGATGCACAAAATTTGTTTCAACTCATTCCAATTTGTAATTTTCCCTAATTAAATGTATTAGTGACGGCTTAAAATAAATTTTTTTCAGAAAATTTGAAATTTCACCAGTGATAAACACCAAATACTAGCCATTACATAGCTAGAATATGTATATTTAATTTTTATAATAAGATATTTGCATTTTGACTTTTTACAGAAAACCCCCTTATTTTACCGATTTTTCCGAAATTTCACCGAAACGATTTTCAAAACGCTACATCTTCCAGCTAACCGCCCCTCCGTAAAGGGTAAAGACAAATCCCAACTGTGACTTAGAGTCGTCCTTATCACTCTGGAAGCTCGAATCGGTAAAGGACTCCACTTGGAGTTCTCTGTTACCATACACTAAGAGCATCTCTTTAGTCCTTCGCAAGTACTTAAGAATGCTCTTCACAGCTGTCCAGTGACTCTCTCCAGGATCAGCTTGATACCTACTCACTACACTTAGTGAGTATGCTACATCGGGTCTGGTACATAGCATCGCGTACATGATAGAGCCTACAGCCGAAGCTTAGGGTATCCCTTCCATGCGAGCTCTCTCCAAATCAGTCTTGGGAGACATCTCTTTGGAGAGAGTGAGCCCAGAGATCGTGGGTAAAAACCCACGTTTGGACTCTTCCATACTAAACCGCTTTAGTATGGTGTCAATGTACCTGGATTGGGAAAATCCCAATATCCTTTTAGATCTATCTCTATAGATCATAATTCGCAATATGCAGGAGGCATCACCAAGATCTTTCATTGAGAATCTTTGTGATAAGAAGAGCTTGACCGATTGCAGCATAGGAATGTCATTTCCTATCAAGAGTATGTCATCCACGTACAATACGAGGAAGACAACCTTACTCTCTGCCACCTTCTTGTAGATACAAGGTTCATCTACGTTTTTGACGAAATCAAACTTTTGATAACGACGTCAAAGCAGATGTTCCAACTCCGCGATGCTTGCTTTAATCCATAAATGGATTTAAGCAGCTTGCACACCTTCCCGCTGCTCCCACTATCTACGAAGCCCTCTGGCTGAGTCATGTACACGCACTCTTCTAAATCACCGTTTATAAAGGTCGTCTTAACATCCATTTTCCAGATTTCGTAGTCATGATATGCAGCGATGGCAAGCATGATCCGGATGGATTTAAGCATAGCCACTAGAGAAAAGGTTTCGTCATAGTCCACACCTGGTCTTTGACGAAAACGTTTTGCAACAACTCTAGCTTTGAAAGTCTCCACTTTCCCATCTACACCAAGTTTTTTCTTGAAGATCCACTTGCTCCCAGTGGGTTTTACCTCTTCAGGAGCATCTTCCAAAGTCCATACTTTGTTGGTGTACCTGGATTCCATCTCGGACCGCATTACATCCAGCCATTTCACTGAGTCCCCACTCGTGATGGCCTGCTCGAAGCTAGTTGGGTCATCATCAACCATGATGCAATCCTCGCTCCCACCATCCATGAGAAAACCGTAGTATCTCTCAGGTGGGTGAGGAACCCTACTAGATCGGCGGAGTGGCTGGGGTTCATCGGGAACTACCGAATCTTTTGGTTCTACCAAATCTTCTGTTGTGGTTTGTACAGCTGGAACCTCTTCCAGTTCTACCTCAGAGCCACTAATCTCTTTTGCAAGAAATTCCTTTTCTAAAAAGGTGGCGTGTTGAGCAACAAACACCCTTTGTTCCTCACCGTGGTAGAAGATATACCCTCGCGAATGCTTGGGATATCCAACAAACTTACACAAAACAGACCTTGCTTCGAGTTTGTTCGGTTTTTGTCTTTTAACATAGGCCGGGCAACCCCATATCTTAATAAAATTAAGATATGGTCTCTTCCCCTCCCATATCTCATATGGGGTGGTAGGCACAGATTTGGTAGGAACCCTATTCAGTAGGTATGCTGCTGTCTCCAGTGCATATCCCCAAAAGGAAATAGGTAACTCAGCTATACTCATCATAGAGCGCACCATATCTAATAGGGTGCGGTTCCTCCGTTCCGATACACTATTGTGCTGTGGTGTATATGGAGGAGTTAGCTAAGAGAGAATCCCATTCTCTTTTAGGAAGTCCAGGAATTCATTGCTCAAGTATTCACCTCCTCGATCAGATCGAAGGATTTTAATACTTTTCCCGGTTTGGTTCTCGACTTCTTGTTTATATTCTCTTAATTTCTCAAAAGCTTCTGATTTGTGTTTCATCAGGAATACATATCCGAATCTAGAGAGATCGTCAGTGAATGTAATGAAGTACGAAGAACCATCCCTGACATGCGTAGACATAGGACCGCATACATCACTATGTATCAGTCCCAAGAGTTCGGTAACTCTTTCTCCATGTCCCGTAAACGGAGTTTTGGTCATCTTGCCTTTGAGACATGACTGGCAAGTGTCATAAGATGAAAATTCAAACAGATTTTAATATCCATCCTTATGCAACTTAGCTTGTCGTGTCGCATTGATGTGACCCAGCCTACAATGCCACAAGAAGGATTCGTTCATTTCTGAACTCTTCCTCTTGTTTGTGTTTGTTATGCTCAGAACTGTTGATTGATTTAGAACATAAATGCCATTGCACAACGTGCCTGATCCAACCAACTTTTGGTTCAGAAAAATGTTCATAACATTATCCTGTAATACAAAATTATATCCTTCTTTACTCAACAAAGAAACTGATATAATGTTGCATATCAGGTTCGGCATGTAATAGCATTCGTTCAGAATCAATGTATTACCAGTTGGCAATACAAGGTGATATTCCCCGACGGTTTTAGCTGCAACAATTGCACCATTTCCAACCCTTATGTCTTTATCACCTTCTCCAAGTTCCCTACCTTTCCTTAGCCCATGTACCTGATTACATATATGGGATCCTGACCCGGTATCTAATACCCAGGACGTAGAGGAAATGGAGAAACAGTTCTCTATAACGAACACACCCGAAGAAATTGCATCAACATGTACTTTCTCCATTCGGGTGGCATGGGAATCCTGGTATTCCCCTATATCCTGTCCAGTCTTATAACTTTTATAAGAAAGAACGGAACCAACGTTCCCCAGCACAGTATAACATGCGGGTTCGGTCAATACATCCATATTATTATCTTGATTAAGGCATGATATGGTCTCTACCTGGAGAGAGAGAGAAGAAAACACTTTAGCGTATGCTCTTGCAATATCAGATTAGTTATTATTTTATCTAATCAGGATGGCTCCCACTGCTTTTATCAAATCTTCCTTCAAACCCTAAAAGGAAAGACTAGCCGGGATTAATTACACCCTACAACTTCGCCTATCTTTCAGCCAGGCCAGTGTCGGTACTTTGAGGGAGGTTCCTCGTGCTTTCGCACGGACCTAATTAAAGTAAACCTCGTTTTCCCAGAGGCGTAACCTAATTGACACCTTTCTAGACACCTACTTGATCGGCTAATTGTCCTGTGTAAAACACTCCTAGGAGTAACAATTACTCACAGTGGGTATCAGGATCCAACTATCTCATAGAAGGTATGCAATCTCATTGCAAATCTCAACACTTGAAATTCCCGATAATATTTTTCCCCAAGCATCCCATGACCTTGACGGAGGTCAACAAACCACAGGGTGCAAGTCAAGTTCAACCCGTCATTTCTTGATTGAATCAAATCCACCGGCACGACCCTTGACGGAGGTCAACAAGGTCGTACGACTACCCTAATCCAATCTGTATCATATGCATAAGCAGATAAATACTAGTTAGCTACCGCACACTACGCCTTGACGGAGGTCAACAAACATAGCACGAATACTAAGTAGGACTTATCTAAAATGACGGAGGGCTACGACAGGTTTTTCTGAAAACCTATTGCGTAATGAACTTGATATCGTTGTAGAATCATGTGAATTTTGAAATGGAGTGATTTTGAGGCTTTTATTAGTTTTGCTATAGAGGTCACTCCCGGTGAAGGGATCACGGCACTTTCCTTATGGAATAAGGTGCAGGATATATCATATACATCACTATGCAAAGCAAAACTCCAAAAGCAATCAAAAACAAACCGAGTGTTGTAGTATCTGCCAGTTTTGCTAAAGAGGTCACTCCCGGTGAAGGGATCTCGGCTCTTTCCTCATCGAATAAGTTGCGGGATATATCATATATATCGCTATGCAAAGCAAAACTATAGCTACCCTTTTTGAAAAATTTGATTCTACAACATCTTTTAGGTTTCTTTTCTTTCATTAATCACATTAATGAAGTCCCGTCATTTAAGTCACCTAAACATCACAGATAAATACGACGTACACTTATGCCATCCGCATTCGCCTCGATGTCCCCTCGTGCACCATTAGGTTAGGTAACTAACGGCAGAGCGGGGCAGGGCTAGCGCGGGTGTAAAACATAAGTAACGCCTATATAATATATCATTTATACTATATACAGTATTTATCACAGCACATCAAATGATCACATCACAGATATCGCAGCAGAAGAAACATATGAAACATTGGATATACTAGGACGTCAGTATTTTATTTTGAGCCTCTATAAAACACGGATTCCACGGTCGCTATGAATAGCCAAACCCACACCCCTAGACCCCTACGAGAGCGGCAAGAAACCCTACCAATTCTAGAGTTAGGAGACCCGAACTCGACTCCTCGAGTTGGTCTCCCACTGGACTCCAAAACCCGGTTACTTGTGCTCTCCTCCTTGGGTCTATCCTAGCGCGGAAAAGTAAATAATATACAAAAGGTGACATCAAGTTCATCCCGGAAGTGCCCCAATAAAAGAATATTACATACATTTTATTTTACATGAATGAAAATAAAAACTCTCATCTCACAAAAAAAACCGGCTATTCAGAACACGACGATCCAATATAACATATCCAGCAACACATAACATCACATGTCATCAACGTAAGTAAATATGTGCATCCCAATTGTCGTTGACATATAGCAACGAAACCGGCGATATCACATATTACATTTACGGTCGCAGAAAAGAAAGTGTAAAACTACAACATTTGGAATCCACGGTCTCTTTAGACATCGTAAATCCGAAATATCACATACTTCGCATTTCATGTCTAACTATATGAATTACACATATTTTATCACATTCCAGATAAATAGACAGTATTAAACTTTCCGATCGAATAATCAAATACCCAAGATTTCCTAAATAGCTCAACACTTGAGCGGAGTTCAAAAATTCCAGAATACGTCACAGTAGCAACGGTCCAGCCGTAGAAGGGTCAAGCCAACGCCTCACATGTGGCACGCCGTACTGCCCCAAACCCAAAGGTTCAAAAGGCAGTTCAAGACGGTCACATAATCGAGTTAAGGTTTGTTGTCTTCTAGAAGGTCCATCGCATTACTTGCACGCTTTTCCGAAAGATTTAAACCTGAGAAAAATTCAACACTTGAATGTTTTTCGTGCCGGGAAAAATTGAGTTAATGATATCCGTTCGAACATTTTAATACTTTCTAAATTATCCGGAATAACAAAACAAAATTAAATTCTCCGATCGAATCGATGATTACAAAATAAACCCCAAAATACTCAACACTTGAGTCAGTTTTAAACATACCCAGAAAAATGCAGGAATAGCTAAGGATGTTACTGCACAAAGAATTGTCCCTAATTCCCTTTTCTTGCCATGGAATCGCCGCTAAAAGTGGATTATTGCCGCGGTTCCGCGGCCACGTGGAGGACTTAGGGGCTCGTTTTTCATGGTAATTCTTAGAAAACCCTGCTGAATTTTTTAGGTATTTTTAATACAGAAAAATCCCAGATTTGAAAAAATGTCCAGAGAGGGGGTTAAATTGACGTATCCGGGTTCGTTCGGAGTTTTAACTTCGTTAACACAATAACTAATGCTCTAGCTAGGCTCTGATACCACTGTAGGGTTACTAGGCACTCTAACAAGGGTTAAGGAAGCATCAAACATGCCCGTTTAAAATTTTAGCCGTGCCGAATAACCCTTTGTAGATCGGTCCTTCACTTCTATAGCTCCTTGTTGAAGTCCCTTCGCTGCGATCGTGGTTCTCCTGGACCCTTGCATGGCTTCACGAGGCGAAAGACGCGTCCTTGCTTGAAGTCTTCGAGGCCGAAGATGATCTACGTCGAGGGGATGCCAACTCAAGCTTCTACTTCACTAACTTGAGAATTAGTGAAGCAAACATCCTAAACTAAAGTGCTAGTCTAGTAGAGGATGGAGAAATAGGAAGTGGGTTCTCTTTAGAATTTTATTTCTCACAATCTTTCTCACTTTTGATCAAACCGTAGCAAGCGTTTTCCTTTTTAACAATGAAGAAGAAGATGAACAAAAGAAAGAGATGAGGATAATGATTAAGTGAGAAAGCTAACCATGGTGAGTGAGTATCATATACTAACTCATGTAGAGACATAACCATGGCTAATACTTATGGTTGGGTTAAGAAATATCCATAGCAAAAACAAATTTAGTGGAATTAGTCAATGCATCCACAAGCTTCCACAAGCTTCATGCATTGTGCTAATCCTCCACTAATTTTGTAATTACTTAAAATATAAAAACCCAACATAATAGATAGCATGGTGTAAGTCTCATACACCCAAGTCTTGTGTATCATCAACCATGATACAAAAGGAAAACACAATTTTAATATATATCACATATATAACAAAGTTATGTACATGTGAGAAAAAACCTAATGTGAACAAGTGTTAGTTAATGTAAACTAGTATATCAAATATACAATTATAAAATAAATTATTAAATGAACACTTGACTTAATAATCCGGTCATATCACATATAACCGACTAACATCCATTGTATCGACTTATCGAATCAACACTTGATTCGATAACCCCGCTATATTACATATAACCTCGCGATACAAAAAGTCGCGAGAATAGAATACGGTATCACATACACGCATCATTCTCGGTCTCTCACATATTACATATGCGGTCCTATTTCGTTTTGCCTGAGCCAGTAAAACCTCTGTGTAGGACTCTAAAGACCCGTCAATACGCCGGTAGTATGTGATGATCACATCAAGCACCTACAAGCCGTCAGCGGTACTAGCTGGACGTAACTGCCACCCGGGTATTGAGCGATCATAAGATCAGCAAGCAAGCCCGCTCCAACTCCTGTAAAAGCCTGCCGGTAACACTTCCCGTACAGTCCGGTCTCCTTGTATGATATGTCGCATATCAAGTCTAGGGGTGGTAAACGTCAGACCCTAATAACCAATAATTCGTGCCGATGTGAGGCTCATAACGGGTCGAGAAACTACTGGTAACTCTTACCAGCAAATCTCTAAATCAGCCCTGGCCAGGGACTTCCCTGTTACGGCCAACCGAGCACAGCGCAACACCAACCCCCAATACCGGGAGAGACGAAACCTTTCCTATCGCTCATCGCCTCCATGTGACTCGGGACTGTACCCAAAAACCACCATTTTGCATGCCCTCATGGACGTGGTAAGGTGGATATCAAAGAACAGTGGGAATCACACAAGACTCTATGACGATTTCGAGTCTACAGACTAACCTGCACAAGTGTCACCAGAGAACTGCCATCTGACGTGAGGTATAATACCATCTGGGAGTTCTCGGCGAGTCCGTCCAGTGTACCCAGTCTCCACTGAGCACCCGTATACCATCTCTGATGTCAAACACCAATGGATATGCGATCATTCATCGCCCATCTCATGGGTCGAGAAGCGTATACGCTAGTTTACACTGGTATATCGATGCCCCGTCTCGATACACTCACGACTAGGGACCTTGAAGGATATACTTATGTACTACCATGTCCCCACTAGTATGATCCGCATCATAGTCCAGGTAGTCAAGTACACATCCTAAGGGCTTTACCAACATATAACTATAAGACAGTATAAAAAGACAAGTATACATGTTAAGATAAAGAGCAACCAGATAGCAAACTATCATGTCGAGCAAGAAAGTCCTCTCTATATATGTCCAAGCATCCAATATAATATACATCATCTGTACAATACTGGCCTCTAGGGCATACATACAACTAACATTCTTATGATGCATATGTTCTTTTTGTTCTGGGATCTACGCATTTATATGTTTCTACGCACTTCGTGTCGAGGTTATGCCGAGAGTCGTGTTTGCTAGATCAGCCGCTTGTCGTGACTACTCCTGTTGGAGAGTCGTTTGTTGCGCGACACGTGTTCCGGTCGTGTGCTGTCCGTATTGGTGAGAGATCTGTCTGTCGACTTGATCCGTCTTGAGATGTTGGACTTCGACGTTCTACTCGGCATGGACTGGTTAGCTACTTGCTACGCGTCCGTGGACTGCCGCGAGAAAGCAGTTAGGTTTTGTTTTCCCGGCGAGTCAGTGTTTGTTGTGCAGGGGGACCGTGGTGTTTCCCCTCACAGTTTGATTTCTGTCCTTTGCGCTAGTTGGCTTTTGAGGAGGGGATGTCGGGGATTCTTGGCTTTCATTCATGATACTGGAGCCACAGTGGATTCGTTGGATCTGGTTCCTACCGTACGAGAGTTTCCCGACGTTTTTTTCCAGATGAGTTACCTGGGATGCCGCCAGAGCGCGATATTGAGTTTTGCTTTGATCTGATTCCTGGCACGGAGCCTATTTCTATACCGCCTTATCGGATGGCTCCGGTAGAGCTTAGAGAGCTTAAAGATCAATTGCAAGAGTTGCTTGATAGGGGACTTGTATGTCCGAGTGTTTCTCCATGGGGAGCTCCTGTTCTGTTCGTCAAGAAGAAGGACGACAGTTTGAGGTTATGTATGGATTATCGTCAATTGAACCAAGTTACGGTGCGGAATAGGTATCCTTTACCTTGCATTGACGATTTATTTGATCAGCTCCATGGTGCGAAACATTTTTCTATGATTGATTTGCGTTCGGGTTATCATCAGTTGCGGGTTCGGAATGATGACATTCCGAAGACTGCTTTTCGTACGCGCTATGGGCATTATGAGTTTTTGGTGATGTCGTTCGGACTCCCAATGCGCCAGCAGCGTTCATGGATCTAATGAACCGGATTTTCAGGCCGTTCCTCGACCAGTTTATTATTGTGTTTATTGATGACATACTGGTCTACTCTAGGAGTCGTGAGGAGCATGAGCGGTACTTGAGTGCTTTGCAGATTTTGAGAGAGCACCAGCTATATGCTAAATTCTCAAAGTGCGCGTTTTGGCTTGATATAGTTGACTTCCTGGGTCATGTGGTGACTGGTGATGGTATTCTTGTAGACATGAGGAAGATCGAGGCTGTGCAGCTTTGGCTCAGACCTGTATCGGTGACTGAGGTCCGCAGCTTTTTAGGCGTAGCTGGTTATTATCGCCGTTTTGTGCAGGATTTCTCGAGTATCGCTGCACCGCAGACCGGACTGACCCGGAAGGGGGTTCCTTTTCTTTGGACTTATGCGTGCGAGCAGAGTTTTCAGTAGTTGAAGACTCGGTTGACGACGACACCAGTTCTATCTTTACCTTCTGGATCGGGCGGCTATGTTGTTTACTGTGATGCTTCTCGTGTGGGGCTCGATTGTGTTTTGATACAGCATGATAGTGTGATTGCTTATACTTCTAGGAAGCTGAAGAAGCATGAGCAGAAATACCCCACTCACGATCTTGAGATGTCCACGATGGTCTTTGCGTTGAAGATTTGGAGGCACTACTTGTACGGGGAGTCGTGTCAGATCTTCACAGATCACAGGAGCTTGAAGTACATCTTTCAGCAGCGGGATATGAATCTGAGACTGCGCCGTTGGATGGAGCTTGTGAAGGATTATGATTTTGAGATCCTTTATCACCCGAACAAGGCGAATGCGGTAGCTGATGCTTTGAGTTGTAGGCCTGGGGGTAGCTTGTCCCAGTTGAACGGAGTTCAGCGACAGTCTTCTCCAGATTGGCAGCTCTTGTGTGATTGTAGAGTGCAGTTTGAGTTCACTTCCGTTGGGGGAAAGCTTGCACATGTCCGCGCCCGTCCGCTACTACTTGATCGTATCCGTGAGTCGCAGCCCAGTGATGCCCGTTTGTCTGAGATTCTTGAGCTTGTTCGGCAGGGTACAGTTTCGGAGTTCATGATTGATGACCAGGGTGTGCTATGATGCGGGACTCGCTTGTGTGTACCAGATGCTGATGGGTTGAGACGCGAGATCCTAGAGCAGTCACATTAGTCGGCCTTTAGCGTTCATCCAGGTTCTACCAAGATGTATCGTGACTTGAGAGACTTTTACTGGTGGGAAGGGATGAAGCGTGATATTTCGGACTTCGTTTTGAGGTGCCTGACTTGTCAGCAAGTCAAGGCTGAGCATCAGAGACCGGATGGAGAGTTGCAGCCTTTACCCATTCCGGAGTGGAAATGGGAGCAGATTTCCATGGACTTCATTGTGGGTCTACCCAGAATCAGTCTAGGGTAAGACTGTCACGCCCCGCTTCCCGGTATACGGCGAAGGGACGCGACGAGGTCCGCTACGTATTTACTGTGAAGTAAATACGCTGAGCGTATTTAAGCAATATAAAGGTAAATCACAAGAGACAAGATATATAAAAATAACAACTTTATTAATAACATACTTTTGTACAATGCATGAAAAGTAAATACATCTAAAATAAGAGCGATGCCTAAACAATGGTATAACAGGAAATGAAAATACTGAATAGAACAAGGTACAATGTCTAGAGCTCGGGGTCTTCGTGGAACTGATCCAAGTCTTCACCGGTGGGCTCGATCTCTGATGGGTCTAAAACACCTGAGACATTCAAAGAAGAAAGAAATAGAATGTCGTCAGCGAACAGGTCGCTCGGTAAGTCCCAAAGATAAAGAAGAATTATAGAAGACAGTATAAGAGGTACCCTCTAAAGTATAATGTTATAGAATATTGTGTTCACGCTGTTGTTTATAGCTTGGTACGGAAGGATGCCGGTGTATACGAGAGGGGTCTCAGTATGCTAGAGATCAGGGCAAACGGAATGTATAAGGAACCGTTAAGCTACGGTACAACAACAACGGAATATAGGTTAGGTTTCTTAATCTTACCGTCTCGTGCCACTTCTAACACCTTCCGCACCAATTTACCTATTAAATTCCGTAGTGTTTTGATAGTATTGTTGTACTGTATTGTGTGAGTTGGATGACTGACCAAAACCATGATATCGGTAAACATATTGTAACTGCATAATCAGGTAAATGGAATAACAGAAAAATGGATGTATATCCATGGTTTGATTCAGTCAAGTTGTATAGATTGATAACAGAATTCTGGGTTTCATGTGTTCATATTGAGTTGGAATATTATAGAATGTAGATTGACTTGAATCATATTCAAGTCAGAAATAATCAGACTCAAACCCGAGTCAGACCAAAAGAAATGTAAGTCGAAGTTCTCTAATTGTTATAGTCCTTATTGTAATTTATAAAACTTGAGGGGGTTTTATGTAAAAATACTTTTGTATAGTTTTCAAGATACACCCCAAGTATTTATTATTCAACTTTATAGTTATAATGAGTGTAAATTTTATTTGTGATATTTCTTAATGAAAATATTCTAATTCCATAAATAAAGGTATTTATTTGTAATATTGATTTATTTGAAATTCATGGTATCTTAATGTAAAATTTATTCTTGTGGTTTTTAGAAAAAGTGGAATATTTATATTATAACAAAATAGATCTTTTAATGATAATTATACATATGTTTATACAAAAATAATTTCAATAAATATTTTATATTAAAAAAAATATCATTTTCTTAAGATATTGTATTTTAAACCTTTCGAGACCGAATGCTCCTTGCGGAGGTCTGAATCTCGCACTACTAAGACCGAGAGTGCACGATAAACCGTACTATCCCTAACGTGTTCCCCAAAGGTGGGTTATAGTGGCGCTTTGCAAAGATTTTATAAATACTAATCCTTAGAATACGGTTTTATTAAAGTAAAAGGTATTTATTTTCAAAAGTCGATTTTTCGGTATTTTAGGTTTTAGGGTTTTCTATTTCAACTAGACTAATTCTAAATGATCTAAACAACAAGTTGTTAGAAGCCTCAAATCTCCTCTTCACCGTCAATTGTGGCCAGGTAAGTACAAGTGAGGAAGGAGGGATCCGCTCACGAATCGTAAGACGGACCTTTTAAAGTTACCTTTGCTCACTTGCCTAGCCTAGACACCACAGAGTCAGGTTTAAATAAACGATCGATGTCTACAACTTATCGTATTTTCCTATTAAAAGATATTTGTTTTAAAAGTGTAGCAACCTAAAAGTTTTAGAAAAGGTTTTATTAAGAAAATGTATTTAATTGTAAAATCTTGTTTTATCGTATTCTAAGTTTTCAAGGTAGCGTGTTATGTTTGCATATGAGTGTGTATGGAGGTAGGTCATTACCTCGTGAACTACTTTAAGGTATAGCAATGTTAAAGGGTTAAATGCGAAAACTAAACATTATGGTATTTAAGTGAAAGAATACGATATATTGTAAAAGCTATCATTTCATTTGAGAAAACTTGTTCAAATTAGTTGTTAAGTGATTAATAGTCAACATGAAGATGTTTAAGCATTATGTAATTGGTGATAAGTGAGATTTTATAGAAAACCGAATCGAAAATCGGTTTGTTCCGATTTCCGTCGGGTTTGTAAAGTCGTATTTTTATGAAAGAAAAGAATGGTAGAAAAGAGGGACTTACGTGTTTGGACAACACTAGAGAGTGAGGGGGAAGTAGAGCGTTTGCCGGTACGTCGAATCGTCGTTGAGAGGTCCTAGCACGATCACCGGAATTTCGCCGTCGATTTCGTCAGCGCTTCGCCTTTCGCTCGTTTTCAACGTACCAAAGTTCTCTTGGGATTTTGGGAGAGTGGACTTAGGAATTTAGGATAAGAGGGTAGAGGGTATGGGGGGTATATATAGGGTTAGGCTAGGGTTAGGGTTTTCAATTAAAAATGTACTAATATATAAAAAAAACATTAAACTTTGGAGTAAAAGAGATTTATTGGGCTTTCTGTAACCGGTCAAGGAATTTAGTGTGTGCAGGGGGGAAGACCAAGTCAAGATGCACGTTTCCTATGTTGACGACTCGGCCGTCCGGCCGGTGGCGCCGGCCCGAGTCGGGCCGAGTCGAAGGCTCGTCGGGTGGGGGATTTCCTGGGGGGATTTTTTGTGCATCTAACTTTTTATGTGTAGAAGGAATTTTGTGAGAAACGTACGTGTAACGGTTGGTATTCTAAAAAATCAAAACAAAATAATATTAAAAATAATGTGGGGCAGGGGATTCGAACTCTAGTGGCTTGGTTCAGCAGTGCAAGGTATTACCAATGAGCTACAAGCTCCTTCTTGTAATTATGGAGTGAAATATATACTTAAAGAGATATCCGCCATAATAAATACTCCATGTATATATTGAATTTAAATTAATCCTTTGTACATTAAAAATGGAGTTGTTACAGTCTACCCTCCTTATAAAAATTTCTTCCTCGAAATTTACAACTTTTATTTGAGGACTAGTTTACAAAGAGGTGTGGATATCTAGTACGCATTTCATCCTCCCTTTCCCAAGTGGACTCTCCTGGAGTGTCTTTCCTCCGCATCACTCGAACCAAGTTAACTTCCTTATTCCGAAGTGTCTTCACCTTCTTGTCCAGGATCTCCACGGGCTGTTGCTCACAAGAAAAATCGGGCTGTATAGTGAGCTCGGAATGCTCAAGTACATGGCTGGGGTTACTCACATACTTTCTGAGTTGGGATATGCGGAACACATTATGCACTCATTCCAATGAAGGTGGAAGTGCTAAGCGGTATGCCACTTCACCGACTTGTTCGAGTATGTCGAACGGTCCAATGTATCTCGGACTCAACATTCCCCGTCTTCCAAATCGGATCACTCCGCGGTTTGGAGATATCTTCAAGAATACGTGATCTCCCGGCTGGAACTCCAAGTGTCGTCTCTTTGCATCAGCCCAGTGCTTCTGTCGATCTTGGGCTATGCGCATCTTTTCCCTGATAGTATGAACTACATCAACAGTTGCTACTATCATCTTTGGTCCAAGAAGTTCCCTTTCTCCGATGTCGTCCCAACTTAATGGCGATCGACACTTCCTTCCATACAGTGCTGCAAAAGGTGCCATTCCTATGCATGCTTGGTAGCTGTTGTTGTACGCGAACTACACATGATGTAGGTGATCTTCCCACGATCCTTTGAAGTCTAACATACAGGCTCTGAGCATATCCTCTAAGATCTGAATAATTCGTTCTGACTGACCATCTGTTTGTGGATGATAAGCCGTGCTGAAGTTCAGACTTGTTCCCAAGCTTGCTTGCAGACTCTGCCAAAATTGCGATCGGAACCTGGTGTCACGATCGGAGACAATGCAGACCGGTACTCCATGAAGTCTCACAATTTCCTGTATGAGTTCATGGGTATCAGAGATAGTACATTATGAAGAGTTTAAATCTTAATTAGATTATTACCTCCATGTACTTCTTCGCTAGTGTCTCAGTAGATTGGCCAACTCGAAATGGGATGAAGTGAGCCGACTTTGTGAGTCGATCCACAATGACCCATACAGCATCGTTACCCTTTGTGCTGCGAGGAAGAGCAGTCACAAAATCCATCGTGATGTGTTGCCACTTCCATTCTGGGATTGGTAACGGTTGAAGTAATACAGCAGTCCTGTGATGTTCAGCCTTTACTTGCTAACACACAAAGCATTTTGCGACGCTTCTGGCTACTTCACGCTTCATTCCATGCCACCAATAATTCTGACGTAGATCTTTGTACATTTTGGTACTTCCAGGGTGTACTGAGTAGGGAGATCTGTGAGCTTCTTTCATTAACTCTTCCCGAACAGGACCTTTTGGTACACACAATCTGCTGCCGTATCTCAAAGATCCGTCTTCATGGATGATGAAGTCTGTTCTGAGTCCATTCTCCACTTGTTCTCTGATCTTTTTCAACTTAGCATCACTTGCCTGGGCTGCTTTGATCTGATTGACAATGGTTGATTGAACTTGTAAATTCATCAAACTTGAAGCATTACCTGGCATGACTACTTCAATCTCCATCTGATGCAAGTCTTGTTGAAGCTTCCACTGAGCAGTGAGATTCATCGATAATGGTTGGCGACTAAGAGCATCAGGTACTACATTCACCTTCCCTGGATGATATTGCAAGTTGATGTCAAAGTCCGCCATGAGTTCTAACCATCTTCTCTGCTGCATATTCAACTCCTTCTGAGTAAACACGTACTTCAGGCTCTTATGATCTGTGTAGATGTTCACTCGTTCACCAAGTAGATAATGACGCCAAATTTTGAGAGCAAAGATGACGGCTGCCAACGCCAGATCATGCGTCGGATAATTGCGCTCATGAATCTTCAGTTGTCTTGAAGCATAAGCCACAATCTTACCGTGCTGATGTAGAACACATCCTAATCCCTTACCGGATGCATCGCAATGCACTTCGAATCCTCCAGATTGATCCGGTATGACGAGAATAGGTGCTGATGTCAACCTTGACTTGAGTTCTACGAAAGCTTGTTCGCATGCTTCTGACCACACAAATTCTTCATCTTTACGTGTGAGTTTGGTCAGGGACGTTTCTATCTTCGAAAAGCCTTCAATAAACCTTCTGTAATTTCCAGCTAAACCCAAGAAACTTCGAATATCCTTCACCGACTTTGGTGTAGACCATTCGCTGACTGCTGAAACTTTCGCTGGATCCACAGAGATTCCTTCTCCTGATACGATATGTCCAAGAAAACTAACTTGCTTTAACCAAAAATCGCACTTGCTGTACTTGGCATAAAGCTAATGTTGTCGAAGAGTTTCTAGGACAATTCGTAGGTGCTCTGCATGTTCTTTCCGACTCTTAGAATACACCAGGATGTCGTCGATGAAGATGATAACAAACCTGTCTAAGTACTCCCGGAAAACTTGATTCATTAGGTTCATGACTATTGCGGGTGCGTTGGTCACTCCAAATGGCATCACTAGAAATTCGTAATGTCCATAACGAGTTCTGAAAGCTGTTTTGTGAATATCAGATTCCTTGACCTTCACCTGATGATAACCTGAACAAAGATCTAATTTAGAGAAATCACAAGATCCACTTAGCTAATCGAATAAATCGTCGATGTGCGGAAGTGGATACTTGTTCTTTATAGTGACTTCGTTCAAGGCTCTGTAATCGATGCACATTCTGTATGAACCTTCCTTCTTCTTCACAAGTAATACAGGTGATCCCCAACTTGAAGTGCTGGGACGAATCCATCATTTCGCCAGTAATTCGTCCAACTGTGTTCGGACTTCCTTCAAACCTTCAGGACTTAAACGATATCGTGCTTTGATCATCGGTTGTGCTCCTGGTACTAAATCAATACTGAATTCAAGAGCTCGATTAGGAGGCAAACTTGATATATCGTCAGGAAATACATCGTAGAACTCTGGAACTACATCTGGCCTTGATTCTTCCTCTGCTTGAGCTGCTGCAACTACTGCTTCTCTGGGCTTCGCTTTGTAGGTACTTGGCTACAGTGTACGGTTTCCGCTTTTGAAATAGAAGACCGGATGGTCTGGAATCTTGAATACTACCCTCCTTTGACGAAAGTCGATGGTAGCATAAAAATTTCCAAGCCAATCCATTCCTAGAACCACATCGAAGTTCAGTATGTCCAGCACTTTGAAGTCAGCATAAAACTCTCTGCTGCAAACGACGACTGGACACAAGCTGTATCCCATAGTTGCCTTTAGAACGCCATTTCCTGAACTGACATTCCAGCTGGATACAAGCGGTGAGACTGGAATCGCATGGGTTCGGACAAACCGTTGCGACATAAAGTAGTGTGATGCTCCAGTATCAAACAGTGCTAGTGCAGGGATTGAGGATACTAAGATTGTACCTAAGGTATGTGGGATATGTTTTAGATTTAGAAAATATGTAACTAAGTAGTAGGATAGAAAAGCAAAGTTTTAAAAGAAAAGTTTACCAGTGATGACTTGGCCAGTGGTCTCAGCTTCTTCCACTGACATAGTGAAAGCCTGGCGCCTTGGTACATTCTTCCTGGCCTAAGGAGCATTCCTCAAAACGTTCCTTTGAGCTTGATGGAACTGACGAGGAGGTGGTGCAGCTTGTGATCCTCTGGGTGGTGCAGGTAGTGCAGGTCTTGGAGCAGGTGCCTGAAGAGCTGGTCGCTGCGGATAGGTAATTGCTGGCCTGGATGCAGCAACTAGGTTTTGTCTTTAGGGACAAGACCCAATATCATGAGTAGCTGAGCCGCAGACTAAGCAAAGACGGTTGGCTCGAAGACAGTCTTTCATAATATGTCCAGTTCTCTTGCAGTAAGTGCAAAAGGCTGGGCTGGGATGATGGTTCGGTAATCCGGGTCGCCTTGGCACGAAAAGTGGCCTAGACGAGGCTCCACCTGCCATCTGGTTGGCAGGGCGCTTGACTCCTGCAGACTGAGGTCTGCCCTTTACTTTTATCACTGCCTCATAACTGCGGGCAGCTTCCAGAGCATCCTCATGAGTCAGAAATTTTCCCATGGCTAGAGCAGCCTGAATCTCCGTGTCCAGTCCTTGTTGAATGCGACGGGCTCTGATCTTGTCCGTCGGTATCAAGTGTGCCGCGAATCTGTTTAAGGATTGTGTTAGCTGTGTAGTATGTGATATTTAAAAATTGAACTATTGTGACATATCTTACTGACTTAGCATGGTGAATTCAGCGTCGTATTCATCTACTGATTTGTCCCATATTGAACCCTGTTGTAGATGAATGAACTGCTTCTCCATGGCAAACTTGGCAGTCACAGGGAAGTATTTCGTGTCGAACTTCTCGCGAAAAGTTTTCCATTCAATAGGCTGTACCAGACAGCTTTCTTCCGCCTTCCACCAGTTGCGAGCATTATCCGTGAGCTGTAGCTTCGCCATACGGACCCAAGCTATGTCTGGCACTTGTGCTGCTGCCAGATCATCTTCGATGCTTTGTGCCCATTCTTCTTCTTCAAGAGGGCTTCCTTTTCTAGAGAACTGCCTGGGATGTAAAGCCCTGAATTGCTTTACTCCCGGTGCGTCGGTCTCGGGACGCTTCAGGAGTTGTTGATGTGCCTCAAGAAGGCTGCGGATCGCCTCAAGTAACATTGTTTGCTCGGTAGGTGGCGCAGGAACAGCTGGTGTGCTGGAGGTGTGTTGTTGACGTTGGTGCTGGTGTTGTTCGGGGAATCCATAACCTTGAAGAAAAATTTGGGTTTAGGACAGATTCAAATACATGAAATGATAAGATTTAACGAATAGAAATTTGTAAGATTCAAGAACATGAATTGTAAAGAATGTTTTAGTTGCTGGTTCTTGTGTTATATTGCTTAGGTTGTTCACGCAGAACAGAACTGCATAGTATGGTTCTATAGAGCTCGGACCTGCATGGGCCACCAACAAAACTTGTCACGCCCCGCTTCCTGGTATACGGCGAAGGGACGCGACGAGGTCCGCTACGTATTTACTGTGTAGTAAATACGCTGAGCGTATCTAAGCAATATAAAGGTAAATCACAAGAAACAAGATATATAAAAATAACAACTTTATTAATAACATTCTTTTGTACAATGCATGAAAAGTAAATACATCTAAAATAAGAGCTTTGCCTAAACAATGGCATAACAGGAAATGAAAATACTGAATAGAACAAGGTATAATGTCTAGAGCTCGGGGTCTTCGTGGAACTGATCCAGGTCTTCACCGGTGGGCTCGATCTCTGACGGGTCCAAAACACCTGATGATATTCAAAGAAGAAAGAAATAGAATGTCGTCAGCGAACAGGTCGCTCGGTAAGTCCCAAAGATAAAGAAGAATTAGAAAAGACAGAATAAGAGGTACCCTCTAAAGTATAATGTTATAGAATATTGTGTTCACGCTGTTGTTTGTAGCTTGGTACGGAAGGATGCCGGTGTATACGAGAGGAGTCTCAGTATGCTAGAGACCAGGGCAAACGGAATGTATAAGGAACCGTTAAGCCACGGTACAACAGCAACGGAATATAGGTTAGGTGTCTTAATCTTACCGTCCCGTGCCACTTCTAACACCTTCCGCACCAATCTACCCATTAAACGCCGTAGTGTTTTGATAGTTTTGTTGTATTGTATTGTGTGAGTTGGATGACTAACCAAAACCATGATATCAGTAAACAGATTGTAACTGCATAATCAGGTAAATGGAATAACGGAAAAATGGATGTATATCCTTGGTTTGATTCAGTCAAGTTGTATAGATTGATAATGGAATTCTGGGATTCATGTGTTCATATTGAGTTGGAATATTATAGAATGTAGATTGACTTGAATCATATTCAAGTCAAAAATAATCAGACTCAAACCCGAGTCAGACCAAAAGAAATGTAAATCGAAGTTCTATAATTGTTATAGTCCTTATTGTAATTTATAAAACTTTAGGGGGTTTTATGTAAAAATACTTTTGTATAGTTTTCAAGATACACCTCAAGTATTTATTATTCATCTTTATAGTTATAATGAGTGTAAATTTTATTTATGATATTTCTTAGTGAAAATATTCTAATTCCATAAATAAAGGTATTTATCTGTAATATTGATTTATTTGAAATTCATGGTATCTTAATGTAAAATTTATTCTTGTGATTTTTAGAAAAAGTGGAATATTTATATTATAACAAAATAGATCTTTTAATGATAATTATACATATGTTTATACAAAAATAATTTCAATAAATATTTTATATTAAAAAAAATATCATTTTCTTCAGATATCGTATTTTAAACCTTTCGAGACCGAATGCTCCTTGCGGAGGTCTGAGTCTCGCACTACTAAACCCGAGGGTACACGATAAACCGTAATATCCCTAACGGGTTTCCCAAAGGTGGGTTGTAGTAGCGCTTTGCAAAAATTTTATAAATACTAATCCTTAGAATACGGTTTTATTAAAGTAAAAGGTATTTATTTGCAAAAGTCGATTTTTCCGTATTTTAGGTTTTAGGGTTTTCTATTTCAACTAGACTAATTCTAAATGATCTAAACAATAAGTTGTTAGAAACCTCAAATCACCTCTTCACCGCCAATTGTGGCCAGGTAAGTACAAGTGAGGAATGAGGGATCCGCTCACGAGTCGTGAGACGGGCCTTTTAAAGTTACCTTTGCTCACTTGCCTAACCTAGACACCATAAAGTCAGGTTTAGATAAACGGTCGATGTCTACAACTTATCGTATTTTCCTATTAAAAGATATTTGTTTTAAAAGTGTAGCAACCTAAAACTTTTAGAAAAGGTTTATTAAGAAAATGGTATTTAATTGTAAAATCTTGTTTTATCGTATTCTAAGTTTTCAAGGTAGCGTGTTATGTTTGCATATGAGTGTGTGTAGAGATAGGTCATTACCTCGTGAACTACCTTAAGGTATAGCAATGTTACAGGGTTAAATGTGAAAACTAAACATTATGGTATTTAAGTGAAAGAATACGATATATTGTAAAAGCTATCATTTTATGTGAGAAAAATTATTCAAATTAGTTGTTAAGTGATTAATAGTCAACATGAAGATGTTTAAGCATTATGGAATTGGTGATAAGTGAGATTTTATAGAAAACTGAATCAGAAATCGGTTTGTTCCGATTTCCGTCGGGTTTGTAAAGTCGTATTTTTATGAAAGAAAAGAAAGGTAGAAAAGACGGACTTACGGGTGTTAGTTATATGTATGCCCTAGAGGCCATTACTGTACATACGATGTATACTGTAGTGGATGCTAGGACATATATACGGAGGACTTTCTTGCTCGACATGATAGTATGCTATCTGGTTGTACATTATCTTGACATGTACTCTGATTGTCTCTTTGTTACATGTTGATAAAGCTCTTAGGATATGTACCCGACTACTGGGACTATGATGAGATCATACTAGTGGGGCCACGGTAGTCGACGAGTACATCATATAATTATTCCTAGTCAAGGGTGTATCGAGACAGGGCATCGATGCACCAAAGTAGACTAGCGTATACGCATCTTGAGCCATATGATGGGCGATGGATGATCCCATATCCATCGGTGTTTGACATCAAGGATGGTGTACGGGTGCTCAATGGAGACTGGGTACACTGGACGGACTCGCCGAGAACTCCCAGATGGTATTATACCTCACGTCAGATGGCAGTTCTCCGGTGACACTGGTACAGAGTAGTCTGTTGACCCGAGATCGTCATAGAGTCTTGTGTGATTCCCACTGTGCTTTGATTTCCATCATACCACGTCCAAGAGGGCGTGCAAAAAGGTGACTTTTGGGTACAGTCCCGAATCATATGGAGGCAATGAGAGATAGGAGGGGATTCGTCTCTCTCGGTATAGGGAGTTGATGTTGCGCTGTGTTCGATTGGCTATAACCGGAAATCCCTGGCCAGGGTTGCTGAGATTTACAGGTAAGTGTTATCAGTAGTTTCTCAAACTGTTATAGACCTCATATCGACACGACTTATCGAGCTACTGGGGTCTGACGTTTACCACCCCTAGGCGAGATATGCGACATATCAGACGATGAGACCGGACTGTACGGGAGTGTTACTGATTGGATTCACAGGAGAATGTACAGGCTCGCTTGTTGATCTTCTGATCGCTCAATACCCGGGTGGCCATTACGTTTAGCAGACCGCTTGCGGCTTGTCGGTGTTTGATATGATCATCACCTACTGCCGGCGTATTGACGAGTCTTTAGAGTCCTACACAGGGGTTTCCTGGCTCAAGCGAAACGGAGTAGGAGCACATATGTGATATGTACGGGACCGAGATTAATACGATATGAGATACTGTATTCTATTCTCGCAATTCGTGACATTGATCGGTTGTATGCGATATAGCCGGGTTATCGGATCAAGTGTTGATTCGATAAGTTGTTACACATGATATTAGTCGGTTATAGCCGGGTTATTAAATCAAGAGTTGATTTAATAATTTAATGTATAATTATATATTTGATATATTACATTACATTAACTAGTATTAGCTCACTTAAGATTTATTTTCTCACTTGATTGTGCATAAGTGTATATGTGATATATATTTGAGTACATATGATTGTGCATGCTTGATGATACATCAAAGATGGGTGTATGAGACTTATACCAAGATTAGGGTTTTGTTTATATCTTAAGAATAACAAAAGAGAAAGACTTTGTCAAAGTTCTCAAGCTTTCATGAAGCTTGTAGAAACATTGACAAAGTCAACTCTTTTGTCATTCTTTTGGATATTTAGTTAACCCAACCCTTAACCATATACCTTGGTCAATTCTCTACATGAGTTAAGCATGATAGCTTAACTCACCCATGGTTACATTATTGAGGAGATAATAACTCATACGATGATATTATTCTTTCTTCTTCTTCTTCTTCATCAAGCTCCATGAAAAGCTTACTAGCTCCAATGGTGCCATGAGAAAAAGTGTGAGAAAATCAATTCTAAAGTGAGCCCACTTCCTACTTCTTCATCCTCTACCACTTGCCATGTAGTAGAGTGTGTTCTCTTCACAAAGTTCATGACCTAGTGAAGGAATAGTTTGAGTTAGTGTCTCCCCGACGTAGATCATCTTCGGCCTCGAAGTCATCGAAGCAAGCACGTTCGTTCTTCTTGTGAAGCTTCTCTAGAGTCCGGAGTTCATGATCTCAGCGATAGGGACATCTACACGGAGCTAATGAAGTGAAGGACCGGATCTACAAAGGTTGTAATCCCTTTCACTTAGTGTTAAACTGTTTAACATGTTTGTTTTCGCCTAAACCCTAGTTTAAAGATCCCGGCTTTGGATTGTTCGGCATGTCTAAAATTTTAATCGAGCATGGTTGATGCCTCGTAGAACCTTGTGAGTGTGCCTAGCAACTCTACAGTGGTATCAGAGCCAAGATAGATCTTTAGGCGAAGTCTGAACGAAGTTTAAAGTCCGATCGAACCCGGAAACCCCGACACGAACCCTTCTCTGGACATTTTCCAAAAATGTGATTTTTTATGAATTAAAAATGCTCAGAAAAATAAGCAGGAAAAACTAAGAATTACTGTGAAGTACGGCCCACTAATTCGCTCAAATGACCGCGGAACCGCGGCCAAACCAAGGGTTTGGCGGCAGTTCCATGGCCAAATATATGAGTTAGTCCCTGGAATTTCAAATATTTATTCTTAGGTCCTTTCTTGGAAATTTTTTCTTGGAATTTTTTAATTCCACTCAAGTGTTGAGTTTTCTAGGGTTGTATTGGGGACTCGTTGATTCGATCGGATAATTTAACTTTGTTTAGTTTGTCCGGGTAATTTTTAGAAACTGTTAAAAAGTTCGACCGGATATCAATAACTCACTTTTTCCCCAGTCGGAATTTTTTTCAAAAGTTGGAATTTTTCTCGAGTTTAAGAACGTTCTAAGTCGTGCAAGTAACGCGGTGGACCCTCTAGAAGACAACAAACCTTAATTCGATTATGTGACCGTCTTGAACTGCCTTTGAACCTTAGGGTTTGTGTATGTGAGGCGTTGGCTTGACCCTTCTACGGCTGGACCATTGGTACTGTGGTATGTGATGGATGTTTTTAAACTGATTTCAAGTGTTGAGATATATTGGGGAAATCTTGGGTGTTTGATTATTCGATCGGAAAGTTTAACATTTTCTATTTATCTGGAATGTGATACAATATTTGGAATCCACAGGTAGTTAAGAGATAACTAATTTGAATGTTATAAATCTAGCGGTTTAGTCTCAGATGATCGGTTGCCACGGAATTTTGATGTGATCAAAAGTCCGTCGCAATCACGTAGCGTACGCGGATACTCGCCGGGTAAACTTAACAGATAGCCATGCCCCATAGCCCCGACCAAGTGCCTGTAGGAGAACCCCGTCGCCAAAAGCATCCGTTCGGGTGCTCGCGGCAGCGGTGTTCCGCCTTAGTGCACTTCGTCGACGGCATCCAGGGGTGCGGCCGTCTACTAAAGTTTGAGACGAGCATTCGATCAGGATGTTGGGAATCTTGTTGAATTGCCCGACTTGATATTGAAAAGTGTTTTCGATAATGAGACTAAAATGCATGGTTTATAATTGTTAGGCATGCGATGTCTAAGGAATTCATTTGGTTAGGCATGCGATGTCTAAGGAGGTTGCGGATTCCAACTGTTGTAGTTTTACACTTTCTTTTCTGTGACCGTAAGCATAGTATGTGGTGAATCGCAGGCTTCGTTGCTATACATCAACGACAATCGGGATACGCATACTAGCTTACCTTGATGATTTGAGATATTATGTGTTGCTGTGATATGTTATATTGGATCGTCGTGTTCTGAATAGCCGGGGTTTTTATGTGAGATGAGAGTTTTTCTTTTTCATTCATGTAAAATTCTTTTGTATGTAATATTCTTTTATTGAGGCACTTCCGGGCTGAGGATGATGTCACTATTGTATATTATTTACTTTTCCGCATTAGGTAGACCCAAGGCGGGGAGCATAAGTAACCGGGTTCTAGGGTCCAGTGGGAGACCATCTCGAGGAGTCGAGACCGGGTCTCCTAACCCTAGAATTGGCAGTGTTGCTTGCCGCTCTCGTAGGGGTCTAGGGATGTGGGTTTGGCTATTCATCACGACCGTGGAATCCGTGTTTTATACAGGCTCGTATTGAAAACACGGACGTCCTAGTATATCCAATATTTCATATATGTTCTTCTGCTGCAATGTTCTGTGATGAGATCATATTACTGCCTGAGACGAATGTTTATATTATATATATGAGATATATATTATATATTGTTTATTTCGTTTCATATCTGTTGCTTGTGAAGCATATTAAAATGGGACTTCATTAATGAGATTAATCAAATAAAAGAAACCTAAGATGTTATAGAAACTTGTTTAAAAACTGGTAGCTCTAGTTCTTGCTTTGCATAGCGGTGTTCCTTATAGAACATCCAGCACCTTATTCAATAAGGAAAGAGCCGAGATCCCTTCACCGGGAGTGACCTTTTTAGTGAAACTAGCAGATGCTACAAACTCGGTTTGTCTTTTGATTGCTTCTATAGTTCTTGCTTTGCACAGCGGTATATA
Source organism: Agapanthus africanus (assembly GCA_030015575.1). Taxonomy (NCBI): domain Eukaryota; kingdom Viridiplantae; phylum Streptophyta; class Magnoliopsida; order Asparagales; family Amaryllidaceae; genus Agapanthus; species Agapanthus africanus. Next base: position 264,596,884 of record JASDDO010000016.1, on the reverse strand, counting down.
TGATATACCCTGTACCTTATTCGATGAGGAAAGGGCCGACGATCCCTTCACCGGGAGTGACTCCTTTAGCAAAACTAGAAAAGCCTCAAAACCACTCCATTTAAAATCACTCAATTCTACAACGATATCAAGTTCATTACGCAAAAGGTTTTCTTAAAAACCTGTCGTAGCCCTCCGTCATTTCAGATAAGTACTTCATAGTATTCATGCTAAGTTTGTTGGCTTTCGTCAAGGCGTAGTGTGCGGTAGCTATTTATGCTTATCTGCTTATGCATATGATGCAGATTGAGTTAGGGTAGTCGTGCGACTTTGTTGGCATTCGTCAAGGGTCATGCGGGTGGGTTTAATTCAATCGGGAAATGACGGGTTGAACTTGACTAGTAGCCTATGGTTTGTTGGCATTCGTCAAGGTCATAAGACGCTAGGGGCAAAATATTATTGGGAATTTCAAATGTTTAAATTTGCAATGAGATTGCATACCTTCTATGAGATAGTTGGATCCCGATACCCGCTGCGAGTAAGAGTTACTCCTGGGAGAGATTTACACATTACAATTAGCCGATCAAGTAGGTGTCTAGAAAGGTGTTAACGGGGTTACGCCCCTGGGAAAACGAGGTTTACTTTAATTAGGTTCGTGCGAAAGCACGGGGGACCTCCCTCAAAGTACCGACACTGGCCTGGCTGAAAGATTAGCGAACTTGTAGCGTGTAATTAATCCCGGCTAGTCTTTCCTTTTAGGGTTTGAAGGAATATTTGATTAAAACAGTGGGAGACATCCTGATTAGATATATTAGATAACCAATATAATCTTGCAAGAGCATACGCTGAGTGTTTTCTTCTCTCTCTCTCCAGGTAGCGACCATATCACGCCTTAATCAAGATAATAATACGGACATTTTGACCGAACCCGCTTGTTATATTGAGCTGGGGAACGTTGGTCCCGCTCCAACTTATAATTGTTATAAGACAGAGCAGGAAATTGGGGAATACCAGATTTCCCGTGCCGCCCAAACGAAGAAAAAGCATGCTGATGCATCTTCTTCGGGTGTGTTCATTACAAAGAACTGTTTCTCAGTATCCTTTACGTCCTGGGTATGAGATACCGGATCAGGATCCCGCATATGTAATCTGTTACATGGGCTACAGAAAGTTAGAAAACTGAGAACGGGTGATATGTTTCGTGAGACAGAAAACGGTGCAAGTGTTGCAGCCAAGTCGGTTGGTCACTATCACCCTGTATTACCAGAATACATTGATTCTGAACAAATGTTATTAGATACCGAACCGGATATACAACATCATATCAGTCTCTTTATTAGTAAAGAAAGGATATAATTTTGTATTGTTGGATAATGTTTTGAACATTTCCTATATCAAGAGTTGATCGGTTCAGGCACGTTATCTAAAAGCATTGATGTTCTAAATCAAACTACAGTTCTTAGTATACAGAACACACGAGAGGAAGAGTTCAGAAATGAACGAATCCTTCTTGAAGTATTGTAGACTAGGTCATATCAATGCGACCCGACTAGCCAAGTTACATTTAGATGCATATTTAAATTAGTTTAAATTTACATATTATGAAACTTGCCGGTCATGTCACAGAGATAAGATGACCACAGCTCTGTTTATTGGAAACAGAGAAAGAGTTAGTGAACTCTTGAGATTGATACATGATGATGTATGATGGTCCTCCGTCTACACATTCCAAGACTGGTTCTTTGTACTTCATTACAATCTCTGATGATCTCTTAAGATTCAGACATATATTTCTGTTGAAACACAAGTCCGAACCATTTGATATATTCACAGAATGTAAGTTAGAAGTAGAGAACCAAAATACGGGTAAAAGTATTATGTCCTTTGATGTGATCAAGGATGAGAATACTTGAGCACGGAATTCCTGGACTATTCTAAAGGAGAATGGGATTCTCTCTCAGCATTACTCCTCCGTATACACCACAGCACGTCGGTGTATCGGGGCGGACCAATAGCTCCCTATGTGATATGGTGTGCTCTATGATGAGTACTACTGAGTTTCCTATTTCCTTTTGGGTGTTATGCGCTTGAGAAGCTGCATACATATTGAATAGGGTTCAAATCAAATCAGTTGCCTACCACTTCATATGTGATATGGAAAGGGAAGAGCCCATATCTTAAGTTTGTTAAGATTTGGGGTTGTCCGGCCTATGTCTAAAAGCAAAATCCAGACAAGCTCGAGGCAAGGTCTGTTATGTAGAACTGGAAAGGTTCCAGCTATACAAACTGCAACTGATGATTTGGTAGAACCAAAGGATTCAATAGTTTCCAACGAACCTCAGCCTCTCCACCGATCTAGTAGGGTTCCTCACCCACCTGAGAGATACTTCGGTTTCTCTATGACAGTGGGAGCGAGGATTGCATCATGATATGATGACCCAACTAGTTTCGAGCTGGCCATCAGGAGTGAGACTCTGTAAGAATGGCTGGATGCTTAGTGATCTGAGATGGAATCCTTATACACCAACAAAGTATGGACTTTGGCTGCTTTATCTGAAGGGTTAAATCCCCATCAGGAGCAAGTATATCTTGAGAAGATTACTTGGTGTACATGGAAAAATTGAGACTTTCAAAGCTATGCTTAAGTCCATCCAGATCCTACTTGCCACGGCTACATACCATGACTACGGTATCTGGTGGTTGGGTGTCATGACTGCTTTTATAAATGATGTTTTAGAAGAAAGCGTCTATAAGTACACAGCCAGAGGGCTTCGTAGACAGTGGGAGCAGCGGAAACTTGTGCAAGATGTTTTATATGATAAAGCAGGCATCGCGGAGTTGGAACATCTGTTTTGATGTGGTAGTCAAAGAGTTTGACTTCATCAAAAATGGTAGATGAACCTTGTATATACAGAAAGGTAGTAGGGAGTATGGTGGTGATCCTCGTAGAGTAAGTGGATGACATACTCTTGATAAGGAAGGAATTTCCTATGCTACGCTCGGTCAATCTTCGCTTATCACAAGGATTCTCCATATAGGATCATAGTGATACCTCCTGAATCCTGGATTTTGGATCTATGAGATAGATCTAATTGGATGTTAGGATACTCACTAGTTATAGTGAGAAGGTATCAATCGATCCTGGGGAGAATCACTGGAAAGGTTCAAGGGTGATAAGGACGACTGAATGTCAGTCGCAGGCATTGTCTATACCCTCAGTGGAGGGACGGTATGTTGGAAGGGTTCCAAGCTAGATACCGTGACTTACTAGACGATTAAAGGCAAGATACATCGTTACCAAGGATGCTACCAAAGAGGCAGTCTAGATATATATAAGTTCATGAGATGAACTTCGTTCCTACCATTGTGTAACAATGGAGTTGTGGCTTATGCCAAGGAACTACCGTCCTATCAGAAATCCAGATATAATTCTTAGGCAGTATCACCTGATCATGGAGATGGTTGATCTCCACGGATATCGAGGTTAGGAGAGTAGACACAGAGGACAACAACGCGGATCCACTCACAAAGGCCTTTTTCCCAGTAGAGACTTTTATGGGATGGTTGAGTATGAGATACTTCAACCACAGCTAATTGTTGGGTATGTGATACCACAACAGATGGCCCTAGTGCAAGTGGGAGATTGTAAGTTATATGTATGCCCTAGAGGCCATTACTGTACATACGATATATATTGTAGTGGATGCTAGGACATATATAGGGAGGACTTTCTTGCCCGACATGATAGTATGCTATCTGGTTGTATTTTATCTTAACATGTACTCTGATTGTCTCTATGTTACATGTTGATAAAGCCCATAGGATATGTACTCGACTACTGCGACTATGATGAGATCATACTACTGGGGCCACGGTAGTCGACGAGTACATCCTATAATTATTCCTAGTCGAGGGTGTATCGAGACAGGGCATCGATGCACCATAGTAGACTAGCGTATACGCATCTTGACCCATATGATGGGCGATGGATGATCCCATATCCATCGGTGTTTGACATCAAGGATGGTGTACGGGTGCTCAGTGGAGACTGGGTATACCGGACGGACTCGCCGAGAACTCCCAGATGGTATTATACCTCACGTCAGATGGCAGTTCTCCGGTGACACTCGTACAGAGTAGTCTGTTGACCCGAGATCGTCATTGAGTCTTGTGTGATTCCCACTATGCTTTGATTTCCATCATACCACGTCCAAGAGGGCGTGCAAAAAGGTGGCTTTTGGGTACAGTCCCGAATCACATGGAGGCAATGAGCGATAGGAGGGATTTGTCTCTCCCGTTATAGGGAGTTGATGTTGCGCTGTGTTCGATTGGCTATAACCGGAAATCCCTGGCCAGGGTTGCTGAGATTTACTGGTAAGTATTATCAGTAGTTTCTCGAACTGTTATTTACCTCATATCGACACGACTTGTCGAGCTACTGGGGTCTGACGTTTACCACCCCTAGACGAGATATGAGATATATCAGACGACGAGACCGGACTGTACCGGAGTGTTACTGATTGGATTCACAGGAGAATGTATAGGCTTGCTTGTTGATCTTCTGATCGCTCAATACCCGGGTGGCCGTTACGTTTAGCAGACCGCTTGCGGTTTGTAGGTGTTTGATATGATCATCACCTACTGCCGGCGTATTGACGAGTCTTTAGAGTCCTACACAGGGGTTTCCTGGCTCAAGCGAAACGGGGTAGGAGAACATATGTGATATGTGCGGGGCCGAGATTAATACGATATGAGATACCGTATTCTATTCTCGCAATTCGTGGCATTGATCGGTTGTATGCGATATAGCCGGGTTATCGGATCAAGTGTTGATTCGATAAGTTTTTACACATGATATTAGTCGGTTATAGCCGGGTTATTAAATCAAGAGTTGATTTTATAATTTAATGTAAAATTATATATTTGATATATTACATTACATTAACTAGTATTAGCTCACTTAAGATTTATTTTCTCACTTGATTGTGCATAAGTGTATATGTGATATATATTTGTGTACATATGATTGTGTCATGCTTGATGATATATCAAAGATGGATGTATGAGACTTATACCAAGATTAGGGTAAAGATTAGGGTTTTGTTTATATCTTAAGATTAACAAAAGAGAAAGACTTTGTCAAAGTTCTCAAGCTTTCATGAAACTTGTAGAAACATTGACAAAGTCAACTCTTTTGTCATTCTTTTGGATATTTAGTTAACCCAACCCTTAACCATATACCTTGGTCAATTCTCTACATGAGTTAAGCATGATAGCTTAACTCACCCATGGTTACATTATTGAGGAGATAATAATTCATATGATGATATTATTCTTTCTTCTTCTTCTTCATCAAGCTCCATGAAAAGCTTACTAGCTCTAATGGTGCCATGAGAAAAAGTGTGAGAAAATCAATTCTAAAGTGAGCCCACTTCCTACTTCTTCATCCTCTACCACTTGCCATGTAGTAGAGTGTGTTATCTTCACAAAGTTCATGACCTAGTGAAGGAATAGCTTGAGTTAGTGTCTCCCCGACGTAGATCATCTTCGGCCTCAAAGTCATCGAAGCAAGCACGTTCGTTCTTCTTGTGAAGCTTCTCTACAGTTCGGAGTTCACGATCGCAGCGATGGGTACATCTACACGGAGCTAATGAAGTGAAGGACCGGATCTACATAGGTTCTAATCCCTTTCACTTAGTGTTAAACTGTTTAACATGTTAGTTTTCGCCTAAACCCTAGTTTAAAGATCCCGTCTTTGGATTGTTCGGCACGTCTAAAATTTTAATTGGGCATGGTTCATGCCTCGTAGAACCTTGTGAGCGTGCCTAGCAACCCTACAACGGGTTTGGACAACACTAGAGAGTGAAGGGGAAGTAGAGGGTTTACCGGTGTGTCGAATCGTCGTTGAGAGGTCCTAGCACGATCACCGGAATTTCGCCGTCGATTTCGTCAGCGCTTCACCTTTCGCTTGTTTCCAACGTAACAAAGTTCTCTTGGAATTTTGGGAGAGTGGACTTAGGAATTTAGGATGAGAGGGTAGAGGGTATGGCGGATATATATATTGGGTTAGGCTAGGGTTAGGGTTTTCAATTAAAAAATGTAAAAATATATAAAAAAAATCATTAAACTTTGGAGTAAAAGAGATTTATTGGACTTTCTGTAACCGGTCAAGGAATTTAGTGTGTGCTGGGAGGAAGACCAAGTCAAGATGCACGTTTCTTATGTTGACGACTCGGCCGTCCGGCCGAGTCCTGCCGGCGGCGCCGGCCCGAGTCGGGCCGAGTCGAAGGCTCGTCGGGTGGGGGATTTCCTAGGGGGATTTTTGGTGCATCTAACTTTTTATGTGTAGAAGGAATTTTGTGAGAAACGCACGTGTAACGGTTGGTATTCTAAAAAATCAAAATAAAATAATATTAAAAATAATGTGGGGGCAGGGGATTCGAACTCTGGTGGCTTGGTTCAGCAGTGCAAGGTATTACCAATGAGCTACAAGCTCCTTCTTGTAATTATCGAGTGAAATAAATACTTAAAGAGATAACGGCCACAATAAATACTTCAAGTATACATTGAATTTAAATCAATTCTTTGTACATTAAAAATGGAGTTGTTACAATGACTCCATTTGGGTGATTTTTGACCGGTTGACGAAAGCTGCTCACGTCTTTCCAGTGAAGACCACTTTCGGTTATGCTCAGTTGTACATGTATGAGATTGTGCGTTTGCACGGTGTTCCCACATGCATAGTATCCGACAGAGGCACCCAGTTTACTAGCCGTATTTGGCAGAAGCTTCAGGAAGCTTTGGGGTACCCGGTTGTATTTTAGCACCGCTTTTCATCCACAAACCGATGGTCAGTCGGAGCGGACTGTACATACTCTAGAGGTTATGCTCCGCGCGTGTGTCCTTGATTTTGGTGGCAGTTGGGATCGTCACTTGCCGTTGATTGAGTTCTCCTACAACAACTGCTTCCAGGAGACTATTCAGATGGCACCTTTTAAGGCTCTGTATGGTAGGAAGTGTCGATCGCTAGTCTGTTGGACTGAACTCAGCGAGAGTAGAGTTTTAGGACCCCAGCTAGTTCAGGAGACTACGTAAAAGATCCAGCTGATTCAGGACAAGATGAGAGCAACCCAGTGCAGGCAGAAGTCTTATGCCGACCGTCGTCGTCGCAGACTTGAGTTCGCAGTGGGGGATCATGTATTACTGAGGATTTCTCCGATGAAGGGTGTTACACGATTTGGGAGGAAGGGGAAGCTCAGTCTCAGATTTGTAGGTCCTTTCGAGATCCTTGAGCGAGTGGGTTCTGTTGTTTATCGTTTGGCGCTCCCTCCTAGTTCTCCGGATGTTCACCCCGTTTTCCATGTGTCGATGCTTCGTAGATACCTTCATGATCCTTCTCACATGATTCAGCACTAGACCGTTCAGCTTGAGCACGATCTTTCGTTCATCGAGCAACCGGTAGTTATTTTGGATCGGCAGGTGAAGAAACTTCGGTCAAAGATCTTGCCATCTGCAAAGGTTCTTTGGTGTAGCCCTACTAGTGAGGAGATGACTTGGGAGGCCGAGAGCGAGATGCGGAAGAAATTCCCTCATCTCTTCGAAGGTACGTGTAGTTAAATTTTAATTCGAAGACCGAATTTCTAAAAGGGGGGAGATTGTAACGTTTTAGAAATCGTTATGCGAATTTTCCGTTTTAGGGTAAAATAGTCGGTATTTTCCATTTTAACCCGATTGTGATCAAACTTCTGTATAGGCTTGACGACACCTAGTTTAGCTAGAATAAAGCTAGTGCGCGTCCTTTGGGGGTCAATGGGAAGTTTTGGTTCACATAGAATTTTTCCCTAGTTAAATATTATTTTAATGTGTTATTTATGCACTTAATAAGTGGTATTTACATATTGGGTTTGGTTAATTACTCCTAATTTGTATCATTGCTAACTAATCAAGCTTAAGTTAAACAAAACCCTCCATCTAATATATTGATATTTTTGTGCAAAAGGATTTAAGTTTTTTAAAGAAAAGAAAAGAAAGAAAAGTTGGCATTTTAGCATTTATGTGCATTTATTGACTTCTTTTGCTAAAAAATCCACACACTTCACCAATTTTCCCCCACTTCCCCCATTTGGCCGAGCTTATCCCATGTTCTGCCCTTTTGCTTTTCTTTGCTCAATTTCATCATTCCAAGATCAATAAATCCTCAAAATTCCTTAAATAAATCCACAAAACTCCTAAACAAAAATTACACCATCATTTCCCTTTACTAATCTAGCTTGGATCATCAAGAAAAACATGGTTTTTGGAGGCTAAGGTTGATGAATCTAGTTGCTTGTTCGTGTTCTTGAGAGGTATAATTTCAAACCCTAATCTTTAAATTTGTTGTATTAAATCATTGAGTTAGCTAATTAATTGGTTAATATAGTTTTAATCTCTTGATTTATTCATTCATCATAATTTTTAAGAAATTCAAGTTAGGGTTTAAACTTGAAGGAGTGTTAAATGTAAATTGAAGATTAGGAAAACTTATTCTTGTGGAAGAATGATAATTGTTGCTAATTCCTAATTTGACTAATGAAGGTTTAGCTTACTAAGTTTTTACTAAAACTTAATTAAGCAAGTTTAAAAATTTAGAGGTGGTTTCGATAGCTTAGTTAAGCTATTTTAAGATGTTTGAAATCGCTAGAATTGTATTAGGTTTAGACTTGTGCAAAATATTGCGATAAGTTGTTTACTAGGTTTCGGTGTATTTTCGACGTGGGTTCATTTGGTCGTTGCGAGGTTATATCTATTATATTCTCGTATTTGATTGTGTTGTGTTTGCGCGATCAGGACGATCGGAGTCTAGACTTGGTGTTGCGTAGTATAGCGACCCTAGTTAGGGTTTCTGCCGATGTCGTGCGCGTTTAGTGCGCTAGGTGCGGCTGTAATTTTCAGGGTGTTATCCTTGCGTTTCGTTATCTTTGCGTCGATATAGCATATTTAGCTTATGTGATGTGTTTATGAAATTTTAGGATCGCAAGCGGGGACTTCGGGCACTGCGAACAAGTGGAAGCAGGTGGTTGGATTTTCTTAGCTCGAGACCATCTGTGAGTAGATTTAACATCTATGGGGAAATCGCCCGTATGGCGTTATGCGTCGGGGCTGATATGATATGATAGCTACATGTTATTGCATATTAGTTGATTTCATTTGAACGTCATTGCATAGTATTAACTGCTGTACCTTGACTTGTACCTATTGGACATAACACATTACTGACGGTTCATCTTGCACGAGCACTAATTTGTATGCTACACCCACATCGTCAGTAATTGCCATGACACGCACAACCCACGTACATACGTGATATTGTAGTGGATAGGGATAATTGAGGTAGTGACTCTTATTCCATTGTGCATATGAAATACTGTTGACACATACATACGTGACATTGTATTGGACAGGGATAGTTGAGATAGTAACTCTTATTCCATTTCACGTATATCTTGCTATAGCTACTTGTACATCATGCATATATATTGACATGTACACCCACATATTTTTCTATAGTTGCATATACCCTAAGTGGTGTTGTTTTGACATGTGATATTGAGACGTTGATCATTGCGCTTATGAAATGCATCATACATACTTGCTTACATGTAGATACTTAAACCTTGCTACAATTACATGTACACCTCATATGATGCTGCACTTGTTTTCGGAGGATTTGGGAACCGCATGATATATTTTAAAGCTGGATTCATTTAAAAGAGCGGCTTTTCCTTAATAAGCTCATATTGTTGTTTTATGTTGCATATATCAATTTCCATGGATTTACGCTTTGAGATATGGATTTCATGTGATTTATGGATATGAGAACCGTGGAGGTATTTCAAGAAAACTATGTATTGTTTAAAAACCCGGTTTCTCTTGATATGATATTTTCAGTGCGTCCACCATGTGATTTCTCGGTTCTGAGATTTGGCTTATAATACCCGATTCGAGGAGCGGGAGGCACCGTCTGCGGGTACATGGTGGACCCGGTATGGTACCCCAAGGCGACTGGTGATTTCGTGGTGTAGACGATAAGCCTGACAGAGGGACCACTACCCACCGGTGATTGTATTTGGACTCGGCGGTTATCGTGGGGATACCGATCGGAGTGATGTACGACATATCGTCAGGGCCAGTCGTGGTGACAATGCCTGAGTTATGAGGATTTGCGTGTCGATGCTAGACACGGGTTTCATGATGTTTCGAGTGTCAGTGTTTGACACTCAGGTTTCCAAGATTTTTACGTATCGTCGGTGGACATACGTGGTTGATATCCTCATACACCTACATATATATACACACACGTATATGTTTTCATGATGTTTTGGTTGTCGATGTTAGACAGTCAGGTTCAATGAGAATTACAGGATATGAGAGCCGATCTGAGGATGCGGTGCCTGAGGATTTGGGATTTGATGTGTCAGTGAGGAACACTAGTGTTTTTCCATGCTGATGATTTTTGCATGAGGTTTTATTATATCATCCCACACTCAAGATTATTTTTTATATGCATTGCTTCATGTAGTTGTAGTACCCTGATGATGTACCTTTACTTGTTTTTTGCATATTCATATTGTCATACTTATGCTATCGGATTACATGTGATAGATTAATCGATGTTCATTCATACTTGCGATTACAGTATGATGTTAATTACCATTCACGAGTTGGCAGCTCACCCCCGTTGTGCCACAGTGTTTAGTAGGGCTTACCCTCAGAGTAGTCGCGGCAGGGCATCTTATTATCTCTACTTTTGCAGATACCGCTACGGTTGGCTGTGAGGCCTTTGGTATTAGGTGGGTTCGCGGTTATCCGTTTTGTACATTTTATATCTTTTTGTTATATCTAGTATTCTACATCTACCACTTCTTGTAATTGACTTATAGACAAGTTGTGAAGATTCGGTGTTGTTTATATTTTGGTGACTTTGGGTGCCGTGCTCGTGGGAGCTGGTCTTGTTGTAAAGTTTTACTTTTTTATGAAGTTTTCATTTATATTTCTTACCTTCGGCCTCGTATATTTTCTTGTGGTAGTTGTCTCCGCCGTTGGGCCTGTTTTTTCCCGTTTGGGATGCTTTATATATTTTCTATGTTGTACCCGTTTTCGGGGCTAGTTTTTACAAAGAAGGTGCCGCCGAAAGTTTCAAGAAAGAAAACTAAAGTTGGAGATTTTACTCGAGATTTTTCCGAATGATTTAAACTATGTTTTTCTCCGCTTATCCAGTTTTGGGTGGTTTAGATTTCTGGGTTTCGGCTTACTTAAGTTGCGTACGCCTGTATACGTTACATAGTTTAAGTGCCGGTTACGGGCCAAATTTTTGGGTCGTGACATACCGATTATTAAGTAAGTTCTAAGTTTATCGTGATATGACAATTACCAATGGCGTGTGTGTCTCCATAAAACAGTGCACGTGCGGCATGAACCATTGGTAATAGTGTAAGTGTCCTAGGTAATAACATCGGTGTACATGGAGATGCAATGCTACATGAATATGACACACGTATGTGAACACAAGAATAATAGCTAAATCCTAACTATCGGCGCTTTATGCCATCCATGTAGTTCCCCCACAGATGTGTACATCTACTCACCGGAACGCCTCAGATAGTCAAATCCGATCAGCGCCTTGCCTTTCCCTGCCGCGTCCGATATCCCCGCAACCGATCCTAGAATGGCACAATAATCACATATAATACCAAATATCCGATAAAAACCGAAGACAAAACAACTTTAAGGGACTAACATTCACAACATAGACACATGTGCACTTGGTGCACAAAACATGCGTGACATCGCCCAAAACTAACATGATCGCTGTTTTCCACCAAAACGCCAAATCTAGACTCGAATCGCACGTATCGTGTAGAGACACAACACTAATATTATAGGAAAGAGTTTGCAGATTTTTGCTAAAGAAAAACCAGGAAAAAAAACCAAGAGCAAATACCATAAAATAACCCCATAGAGCTACCCTCAAAATCCCAACTACTCATGCCTCACCAAATCCGGCGACGCCGGCCAATTCGTGATCTCGCCGGTCGGGGTAGGGTGGAAAGGGTCCGGGTTGCAAGGGTAAGGTCTGGGCTATAATTATACTATACTCTATATGTTTGATTTATTTACAAACGATCGTAAAGATAGCAGATTATAAACAATAGAAAACTTAGCTACAAACCGATATTAAACACTAATTTGGAACAATCTGGTGTTTTAGTGCAAAAAGGTGGGTTAAACAAGGCTACATGATACTAACATACTCTAAATGTGAGCCAAGATTACCCTAATAGCCATTAAAACCCTAATCTTGAACTAACCCCCTCTAAAAAAAACTAAGCTTGCATTAAAACTCATATAAACACTAATTAATACAAATTAAAGAAAAGATTAGTGAGACATGAAATAAATTTGGTTTCATACCTCAAAGATTAGTAGAAAAAACCCTAACTTAAGAATATAGCCCCCAAAAAGGGAACTTGCTTGAAGGAAACACTTAAAGAGGCTTGGATTTGGATTTTAGAAGTTATTAGTGGTGGATTTGTGTTGATTTTGCTAGCTTTTTAGAAGAGGTGGAGAGATTTAGAAAGTGTGAAGAAGGACAAGGGAATGAGGTGAAGAATGATCTAGAGAAAGAGAGAGAGAGCCTCATGCCATGGCACCCACATGCCATGCATTAAATGCAACAAGGCTAATTTCACAATTTCTTTTTCATTTTAAGTTTAAAGAGAATTCTAGAACCATTTACAATGAACTATGGAACTTATTACCAAAATATTGTTAAGTTGTCATTGTGCACTTAACTAGTTTCAATATATAGTTAACCTAGGATTAACACAAGATTAGTGTGTATATGTGCATGTTTAAAATGATTTTAATAATTAAAAATTAAGGAAAAATAATTAAGTGCACAAAATATTAAATCAAAACTAATAAATACCAATAGAATAAGCAATTACATAATTAAAACAGTTATATTTAAGTCTATGAGGAAATAATTATAACTTAGTTTAGTAGCATAGCACATGCTAATACACTAATTAACATATAATTAACCTAAACGATTTTCTAAAGCGTTACACCGACGTAAAGCCAAATTATTAGTGCATAACTAGAAAGTATGTATGTGAATGCGTGTGACATGCAAGTGTTAGTGTATATGCTCTAGGGGCCATTATTGTATCATACTAGTTTGTATATTATTTAATGGAAGCTTGGGATATTCACAGTTATATTAACAGCCTCGCTCAACATAGTAGTATGCTACTTGGTTTATATCTATCTTAATATGTGTATTGTTAGTTATATGTGTGCCCTAGAGGCCATTACTGTACATAGGATGTATATTGTAGTGGATGCTGGGACATATATAGGGAGGACTTTCTTGCTCGACATGATAGTATGCTATCTGGTTACTCTTTACCTTAACGTGTACACTGATTGTCTCTCTGTTACATGTTGGTAAAACCCTTAGGATGTGTACTTGACTACCTGGACTATGATGCAGATCATACCAGTGGGGACATGGTAGTCTATAAGTACATCCTTCAAGGTCCCTAGTCGTGGGTGTATCGAGACGGGGCATCGATATACCAGAGTAGACTAGCGTATACCTTCTCGACCGATACAGATGGGTGATGGATGTGTTTGAGATAGTGCCCTCAGAGTCAATTATTGGATCACAGGCACATGATTGCAATGATTGAGGGGAGGACCTGTCCCAGTAGGACAGTCTTACTCAAGACGATAGTATACTATCTGGTTTACCTTTATCATCGTGTACTGCTTTAGGTGACCTTACAGGTCACTATTGCACGTTGATAGAGCCCCTAGGATTCTTGCTTGACTACCGGCAGTATGAGGGCGATCATATACGTGGGAGCTGGTGGTCTATAAGCACATCCTTAAATGGTCCCTAGTCGTAGGAGTTTCGAGACAGGGCATCGATACTCCAGAGTAGACTAGTGTATACAGTCGAGACCCCGACGAAGGGCGGTGGCCGGTCTCACAAGCCACTGGTGTCAGTTGGTTCACCTAAGATGTATACAGGTGCTCATTGGGTTATGAGTACACCGGACAGGACTCGCCGGGAACCTGCTAGTTGGGATTATACCAGACGTCAGATAGCAGTTCCCTGGTGACATGTGTACAGGTTAGTTCATCGACCTGAGATCGTCATTTGTCTCGTGTGAGTTCCCACTGTGCTTTGATTATTACCCTACCACGGCTCAAAGGAGTCGTGCAAACAGGTTTTAGTTGGGTACAGTCCCGAGCCACATGGAGGCAGTGAGCGGATCTGCAGGGGTTCGTCTCTCCCGGTATTGGGGGTGAGGTCGCGCTGTGTCGAGGAGAGCCAGAACATGAAAAGTCCTTGGCCAAGGCAGGAGATTTGCTGGTAGGTATTCCAGTAGTGTCTCAGGGTGTTCTGGGCTGCACTCCGACACGACTTGTACCGCATTTGGGGGTCTGACTTTTACCAACCCCCTAGGCCCGCCATGTGATGCTCATAGTCGAACGGACCGGACTGTACGGATATTGTCACTGACAGGCTCAGTAGGGTGTCAGGATGAGTTCTCTCATCGACGTCCCTTTTGGTCAATAGCTGGTGGCCCGTCACGTATTGGCTTATACCTCTGACGTGCTAGTGGTTAAATCCACAGCCAAGGTATTGACGAGTCTTTAGAGTCCACCACACTCAGTTACTCAGGTTTCGGGCGAAACGCTGTAGAGGCCGTATGGATATATGGCAGGGTTCGATCAGATACGTGCGGTATTGCACGGATCGTGATCGGACGGGTTTTACTAGCCGGCTTTGGCATAAGCCGGATCCTAGTATTTGATAGTGTAGTTTTGTCTCTTTGCATTTGTGTTCAGTGGGAATACAAATGCGGGCATGTATTTGCTGTAGTGGGGTTTTCCTGTAATTTATTACGGGATCGGTTTTCTAGAGTTGCCAGTTTGTATTCCGTTCCGGCCGGTTTTCTTTTATTCCTTCACGGCCGGACTTTCTGATGGAGGGTGTTAATTGCAAGTTTGCAATTAACATTATGTGAGGGGTTTCTTTGCATGAGTGTGGCTTCATAATCATGATATTCTTGTCTTGTCTACTCATTGCTTTTCACATGATGGTTGTATGAGTGGATTGTGAAAGGAAATGGTTGTGACCATTTTCTTTTATATATTGTTTTTCATTCTTTTTCCTAGAGGGGGAGAGAGGTCTTTTTCTCTCTCCAATCTCCACCATGAAGGAGAGAGGCCGGCCATTCTTGAGTGAGAAAATGAGAGAAATTCTTTTTGAGTGGTGGTATCATTCTTCATCTCATTTTTCTTGTTAGGAAAAATGAAAGCACCATTTTTCCTTAGCCTTATTCCGCCATCCATGGCAACTTCTATAGCCCCAAGAGACAACCTTCTACACTATATCTATAGCAAGTCTTGGACGCGTCGGCTAGCCAACTTCGCGCCCGAGTTGCCTCGGTCAAGAGGCGGGAGCCCGTAAAAGATTCCGGCTACGTGGTGCCCTTTTCCGACGAGCGAGGAGGTGACGGAGATTCCGCAGGAGATCGGAGTGGAGACGAAGACCGAAGGACACAGATCGCTTGGTATAACTTCTCTACTCTTTTCTATTTTGCTAGTTAGCTAGGTTAATGGCCCGATCCGGGTAAAAAGTCCGCGGTGGTGCCGGTTTGCAAAGTTCGCAAAGTTTTTGTTTCCCCGTTTCCGGCGTCGGATCGACGGCCGGGGCGCCCCCGCGGGCAAAAATTGGTATTAGAGCCACGCCATTAACCATGCCTAGCTTGCTCTAGCACGTTTAGAACTCGATCGAACAAAGTTCCAAAAAACCGTATTTTTCATACTTCATGTTTCTGTCGAAATTTTTTCAAGCTCCAAAAATTTTTCAGGTCATTGCAGAAACACAAGCATGAAAACCTAAGAATTCTGGCAAAATTTGGTACAGTGATCGCTTAATAAGGCCGCGGAAATGCGGCCAAACCCCTGGTTTGGCCGCGGTTCCGCGGTGGGAATGTGTCTTCACTGCTCAAAATTTTCCCAGTAGGCTTCTGGTTAGGAAATAGGGGTTTTGGGATATTTTCTTTGGGCCCAGATTTTCTGTAAGTGCTACAGTACTGCTTGGGGCCCACTTGATAATATTTGTTCGATCGGATATTTTAAACATGCTAGTTCACAGTATTTACATTATATCTGCGACCGTGACTGTCACTCGATCGGTAAATCCTGTCGATCTGCTATAGCCCTTTTAGACGGATTTGCGAACGTGACATTCACGTTGATGTTCTATGTTTATGCTGTGATGTTGCGGATCGGTCGTGGGGGATAGCCTGTTTGCAATGTTAGTACAGTATTGTTTTATTATGTACATTTGATATTGCGGGGCGAGCGTCCGACAAGTGGACTGTCGTCACTGCCTGATTATATTATTATTTTGGGGCACGACCAGGTTGCGGTCGATGTACCCGGTGTATGTATATTTTACTTTCTGTACTAGGATTACCCCGCGGAGGGGTGCACGGATAGCCGGGTTCTAGAGGGCAACAAGCCCGCATCTCATCGCGTTGAGACGGAGGGGGCTTCACTCTAGAATTGGCGGGCTATTCGCCGCACTCGTAGGGGGTACAGGTTGACCAAGGAGGGGTGCCCAAGTAACCGGATTCCGTGAAGTGCTGGGTGGTCCATTCACGTCGCTGAAGGGGGCTGCCTCGCTTCAGGTTTTGGCGGGTAACTTGCCGCGCTCGTAGGGGTCTAGGATTTCATTACACAGGCTATCCACATGACCAGGGGAACGTCGGGTTTCAGCAGCGGCTCTGTGAAACCCGGGGATCCCAGATATCTGTATTGATCTGTGTTGCTATACATTTCTGTGTTGCTCATTTTTATCACGCCTTGAGCGAAAATTATATATTATATATATACTAGAAGATGTTGTATATGTTTTTCATCCGCGCTAGTCCAGTCCCCACTCTGTCGTTAGTTAGCTAACCTAACGAGTGATGACGGGACCCAGTGGCGAATGCGGATGGCATATACGTACATCAGTATATTTTCGTTCTTTGTGGTGTGATCAATTTATGGGACTGCGTTGATTCGGATCAATGCAAGATTAACAAACCTACTCTGATGTTGTTGGAACACTTTTTCAAAAAGCTGTTATTGCAAGGACGTTCACTTTTGTTTTGCACAGTGGTATTCAGATGGAATATCCTGCTCCTCAGTCGACGAGGCAAGGGCCGAGATCCCTTCACCGGGAGTGACCCCTTGGACAGAAGTTTGCGTCAGGGCAATAACTTCACTATAGCCGATTACTTTTGCTTTGCATCGTGGTATTCAGTTGGAATATCCTGCACCTCATTCTACGGGGAAAGAGCCGAGATCCCTTCACCGGGAGTGACCTCTTTAGCAAAGGTTTTCGTCACTATATTTTTAAAAAGCTATCAGTTCCTTCAACGATATCAAGTTCATTACGTTAAAGGTTTTCACCAGAAACCATTCCTAGCCCTCCATCATTTCGGTTAAATATTCGGTAGTTTTCAAGCTATGTATTTTGACCTCACGCCAAGGCATAGTGATTGGTAGCTGCCGGATATTTATCTGTTGCATAGATAGATGCGTTGGTTTGGGACAGTCGTACTACTATTTTGGCCTACGTCAAGGGTATGTATGGGTGAGTTCAAATTAACCTGGATAATGATGGGTAGAACTTGACATGTGACTTATGATATTTTGACCTCACGCCAAGGTCATAAGAGCATGGGGTAGAAATCCACATCGGGAGTTTCAAAAGAACTGAAACTTGCCAGATATGCGCATACCTTCTGGAGTATGATAGCGTGAGCGGATTCCGTCACGTTATCATGCGATGATTGTTGGATCCCGATTCCCACTGATGAGTTGGTTTACTCCTCGGGTGATCCCGGCTAATTCTTCTTTTAGGTTTGGGGAAGAATTTGACGTTACAGTGGGAGGTTTCCAGATTAGATAAAGTGATAACCATTCTGATCTAGGTTAGAGTGCATGCTGAGTGTTTCTTTTCTCTCTCTCTTTGGCAGCGACCATTGACCCGACCCTAGACTATGACTCAGTGACCAAGTTGACCGAACCTACTTAACACTGGCTTTTGGATTGTCAGAGTTGCAAACCTCTTTGCCACTCCTACTTTTACCCTTTTCTCCGGGACACCCCGTATTACTACGAACGTCCACTTCCATTGGAAAAAAACCATCGTATGGTTATATACGAACTCGAAGGACTTCGAGGATGGTTTCTGGTTCTGGAGAAAACGGATAGGACTATTCAGTTGTCTTTTCTTTTCACCTTCTCTCAGGTTGCGAGTACTCCTTGGTTTAGGAGTAGTACACCTATTACGCAAATTGGATAGTCTTCTTCCAAACGATAGGCTGGTGCCAACCGGTAGGGAATGAAGAAAACCAGTTAGCCTAAACGGTGTACATATAGTATTAAGTTCAGACAAAGCAAGGGATTACTAAGAGGGCAAAGTAAATTGCGACTGCTATTCACGACCTAACCAAGTATTTCTTCGCCAATCCCAAATCACCTTTGTATTTCTCCAGGACACTCCGTATCACTACGAAGATCCCAGTTTATTGGATAATCCATCGTATGGTTATATACGAACTCGAAAGGAACTTGTTCCAGTTTGGGGATGGATCCTGGTTCAGGAGAAATAGGAATAAAGTACATTCAGGTATCTTTTATCTTCACCTTCTCTCGCGTTGCGAGTGCTCCTTGGATTAGGACAGTACACCCATTATGCTTATTGGATAGTCTTCATCCAAACCATAGGCTGGTGCCGAACGGTAGGGAAAGAAGAAAACCATTTGGCCTAAAGGGGTGTATAGAAGGTAATGACTAAAGACATAAAAAGGGATTTGGGGAGATGGCAAAGAATTATACGGTTATAGTTGTGAATCTGGATGATGGAAGAGGCATTACTAGGAATACCAGGATACCCTATCGGAACATTTCATTGTTTCAGTTTCACTGCGTACTATTAAAAGAAAACTGATTTCCCAATTAGACAATTGCTCCAGGGTATGTATTTACCAGGTATGATTCTCACATCTGTATGGTTTTACAGATGATGAGTGGGAGTAAGTTATTGGGAATTAGGTGACCATCCTCATTATATCGGGATTCGTTGGAATTGGTGATATTTGAGGAAGCCACCTGGGTTGTTTGCCCGTCGGCAAATATTTGGTTTTGAATATCCGTTGTTGTGCACCAATTTCAAATTGATATATCTGTACGTCTATTTTTATAGAGTGAGACATACCTTTTTGAAATTATGTCTATGACATTTACCTATACCAGTAGATGGTTAGGTAAGGAGCATGAACAACGGTGTGATTCTTCTTAACCAAATGTATAGTTTTCAACCTACGACACACAGTGATTGAGTCGCAAGACTCAGGGGACTTATACAGAGTATTGTATATTGTCCAGTGTCCACTAGGACAGAGGGGTTGGTCCTCGTACTGTATTCTGTTTACTTATGACTTCTCTAGTTCTTAGACAAGTGTTTTGTAGAAACACAGGGTCGAAGTTTTGAGAAGTTATAGGTATAAGAATAAAGTAGAGAACCAGGTGTTGCAAGTATCGGGATTCTTCAAAGTGATCGAAGATGTAGATACTTGTACATGGTATTCAGTTGATAGTAATGGTTAAGAGAACTTGCTTCTCTTTCAGGTTACTCATAATTGGAAGCATTCCTAAGTTGAGTAACGCTGATCGGCCTCCTTCCATTTAGTTGACATGCACTGGAGACAGCTGCATGATTTGAATCTGGTTCAATTAAATCAGTGCCTCTGGTTCTATATTGGATATAGTACAGTTCATATCTTAACATTGTTAAGGTATGGGGAGTTATCCGGCTTATGCTTAAAACCAGACTCCGGATAACTCAAGGCACGTTTCTGTAATGGCAGTTTGTGGGTTGACCCGGGCTATGACGAGGGTTGACTTTCTACCATCTGGAAGATCAATACTGATATTGTTCTTGACTCGCCACAGTTTTAATAAAAATGGATTTTTTCAGAAAACAGTAGTGGGGGTATGGTAGAACTGGAAGTGATTCCAGAACCGCAAACGATTACTGAAGATTTGATATGAACCTAAAGATTCAATCTGGTTTGACATTCCATTGGCCACTCCGCAGATAAGGTGGGTAACCTCAGGCGCTCGAGAGGTACTTCGGTATGCTCAAGGACGGTGACAGGGAGGTTCTTGTTTACCCAGACTTGCCATTGCTGTTGTTCCAGACTGTGAGACCCGGCAGGAGGATGAGTATAGAGTCGTTCTAAACTAGTTTTAGAAGTGCACGTCTATATGACTCTGCCAGAAGGTTGTCGTGGTCAGTGGGAGCAGCGGAAGCATTGGTGGACATCAGGCTTATGTCTATTTATAGACTAAAGCAGATATAGCGGAGATAGATCATCTATTTCTGATATGACAGTCATAGGTTTGACTTCATCAGAAATGGGGATGGATCTGTTGAGAAGGTAGTAGAGTTTGATGTCTTGGTATTTGATGACATACACAGAGTAGGAAGTGATATTCCTATAATACGATCGGTTATACTTTGGTCGTCACACAGTAGTTTCTCCACATAGGAATTGGATATTATATCAGACATTCTGGTTACTAGATCTATGGTTTTAGATATAGATTTGGGTGGTTTCCCAATCTGGGTACTTTGACAGCATTCTATGAGTATTTAGAATGGACGACTCCTGGCATGGTGGTGTACCTGCAGGTAATGGAATCACCCTCTCTAAAGGTGTCTTACAGACTAAAGGGGAGAGGGATACGCATGATTGGCAGATCACTTGCTTAGGCAATTGAGTCAATCATGAGATGTCAAGTACCACACCAGATGTTGTTCTTGCAGTAGATGCAATAAGTTGATATTGATCCAATCCTGGAGAAACAGTCGGAAGCAGTTTTAGAACATAAGTTGATGTTCTAGAGATATGATAACAGCAACCTCCTTCGGGAAACGGTTATCATTACAGGCTTCCAAGGTGACCTGGATGACAGAGTGGCTGTCAGAGTTATAGTTTTCCTTCTGACGAGGGGCAGTATTTTGGACAGGTGGTCCAGGTAGATACTGAGGGAAAGTATGGCGCAGGATACTGATTAAGTTCAGTTGACGATACAGTCTAAGAAGTTTGGATTTGGAGTTTATTTATGAGCTAGGTCCCATCAGACATCCAGACATTCTAAGACAGGTATTGCTCATTTCGGGAGATAGCTTTCTCCGCGAACTTGAGATAGAGAGAGACATAGAAAGGAACACCAGAGCGGATCCACTCACTGAGGCTAATCCTCGAACGCAATAGTTTCGCAAACGAGCTTTGTGAGACGGACTAGTAGAGGAGTTGGGTGTTCGGTATCACACGGGCTGTGAGTATGCGACATCGCAATAATTAGCCTTGAGTGCAAGTGGGAGATTGTTGGAGATAGTGCCCTCAGAGTCAATTATTGGATCACAGGCACGTGATTGCAATGATTGAGGGGAGGACATGTCCCAGTAGGACAGTCTTACTAAAGATGATAGTATGCTATCTGGTTTACCTTTATCATCGTGTACTGCTTTAGGTAACCTTACAGGTCACTATTGCAAGTTGATAGAGCCCCTAGGATTCTTGCTTGACTACCGGCTGTATGAGGGCGATCATATACGTGGGAGCTGGTAGTCTATAAGCACATCCTTAAATAGTCCCTAGTCGTAGGAGTTTCGAGACAGGGCATCGATACTCCAGAGTAGACTAGTGTATACAGTCGAGACCCCGACGAGGGGCGGTGGCCGGTCTCACAAGCCACTGGTGTCAGTTGGTTCACCTAAGATGTATACAGGTGCTCATTGGGTTATGAGTACACCGGACAGGACTCGCCGGGAACCTGCTAGTTGGGATTATACCAGACGTCAGATAGCAGTTCCCTGGTGACATGTGTACAGGTTAGTTCATCGACCTGAGATCGTCATTTGTCTCGTGTGAGTTCCCACTGTGCTTTGATTACTATCCTACCACGGCTCAAAGGAGTCGTGCAAACAGGTTTTAGTTGGGTACAGTCCCGAGCCACATGGAGGCAGTGAGCGGATCTGCAGGGGTTCGTCTCTCCCAGTATTGGGGGTGAGGTCGTGCTGTGTCGAGGAGAGCCAGAACATGAAAAGTCCTTGGCCAAGGCATGAGATTTGCTGGTAGGTATTCCAGTAGTATCTCAGGGTGTTCTGGGCTGCACTCCGACACGACTTGTACCGCTTTTGGAGGTCTGACTTTTACCAACCCCCTAGGCCCGCCATGCGATGCTCATAGACGAACGGACCGGACTGTACGGATATTGTCACTGACAGGCTCAGTAGGGTGTCAGGATGAGTTCGCTCATCGACGTCCCTTTTGGTCAATAGCTGGTGGCCCGTCACGTATTGGCTTATACCTCTGACGTGCTAGTGGTTAAATCCACAGCCAAGGTATTGACGAGTTTTTAGAGTCCACCACACTCAGTTACTCAGGTTTCGGGCGAAACGTTGTAGAGGCCGTATGGAGATATGGCAGGGTTCGATCAGATACGTGCGGTATTGCACGAATCGTGATCGGACGGGTTTTACTAGCCGGCTTTGGCTTAAGCCGGATCCTAGTATTTGATAGTGTAGTTTTGTCTCTTTGCATTTGTGTTCAGTGGGAATACAAATGCGGGCATGTATTTGCTGTAGTGGGGTTTTCCAATAATTTATTACGGGATCGGTTTTCTAGAGTTGCCAGTTTGTATTCCGTTCCGGCCGGTTTTCTTTTATTCATTCACGGCCGGACTTTCTGATGGAGGGTGTTAATTGCAAGTTTGCAATTAACATTATGTGAGGGGTTTCTTTGCATGAGTGTGGCTTCATAATCATGATATTCTTTTCTTGTCTACTCATTGCTTTTCACATGATGGTTGTATGAGTGGATTGTGAAAGGAAATGGTTGTGACCATTTTCTTTTATATATTGTTTTTCATTCTTTTTCCTAGAGGGGGAGAGAGGTCTTTTTCTCTCTCCAATCTCCACCATGAAGGAGAGAGGCCGGCCATTCTTGAGTGAGAAAATGAGAGAAATTCTTTTTGAGTGGTGGTATCATTCTTCATCTCATTTTTCTTGTTAGGAAAAATGAAAGCACCATTTTTCCTTAGCCTTTTTCCTCCATCCATGGCAACTTCTATAACCCCAAGAGACAACCTTCTACACTATATCTATAGAAAGTCTTGGACGCGTCGGCTAGCCAACTTCGCGCCCGAGTTGCCTCGGTCAAGAGGCGGGAGCCCGTAAAAGATTCCGGCTACGTGGTGCCCTTTTCCGACGAGCGAGGAGGTGACGGAGATTCTGCAGGAGATCGGAGTGGAGACGAAGACCGAAGGAAACATATCGCTTGGTATAACTTCTCTACTCTTTTCTATTTTGCTAGTTAGCTAGGTTAATGGCCCGATCCGGGTAAAAAGGCCGCGGTGGTGCCGGTTTGCAAAGTCCGCAAAGTTTTTGTTTCCGCGTTTCCGGCGTCGGATCGACGGCCGGGGCGCCCCCGCGTATACCTTCTCGACCCATACAGATGGGCGATGGTGTTAGTGTATATTCCCTAGAGGCCATTACTGTATCATACTAGTATGTATATTACTTAATGGAAGCTTGGGATATTCACCTTGTATGTACAATCTTGCTCAAAATAGTAGTATGCTACTTGGTTTATTTCTACTTCAATGTGTACATGTGTTTATCTTTGTATATTGCTTATACACATTAGTGGAGCCCTTAGGATCTTTGCTTGATTACCAGCGATGTGATGGCCGTCACACTAGTGGGGCTGGGTAATCTAGAAGCATATCCTTATGCAGGTCCCTGGTCGCAGGACTATCGAGACAGGGCATCGATACTCCGGAGTAGACCAGCGCATGCGCTTCTCATCCCAGTGTGGGAGACGGTCTGTCCCACAGCCGTCAGTACATCGTACTTGAGATAGTATGCGGGTGCCCGTTAGGTTACGGGTACACTGGACAGGACTCGTCGGGAACTGACCAGTTGGTATTATACCTATCGTCAGTTATCAGTTCCCAGGTGACATGAGTACAGCTTAGTCCGCTGACTTGACACTGTCACTTCGCCTCGGGTGTGTTCCCACTGTACTTTGATCACTACCCTACCACGGCTCGAAGGAGTCGTGCAAACAGGTGGTGGTTGGGTGCAGTCCCGAAGCACTTGGAGGCAGTGACGGTTAGACAGGATTCGTCTCTCCCGGTATTTGGGGTTGACATCGCGCTGTGTCTAGGAGAGCCATTACACGAGTAGTCCCTGGCCAGGGCAAACGAGATATACTGGTAGGTTTCCAGTGTTATCTCAGGGTGTTTTGGGCTTCGCTCCGGCACGACTTGTACCGCTATTGGGGGACTGACGTTTACCGCCCCCTAGGCCCGCCATGCGATGTATCAGATGAACAGACCGGACTGTACGGAGAATGTCACACTCAGGCTCAGTAGGAGTTCAGATGGGTTTCGCCTCGTCGGTCTTCTTGTCGGCATTACCTGGGGACCGTTACGCACAGCTAGTGCCGCTTGCGGTCTGTGGTTAAACCCACGGCCAGCGTAGTGTCGAGTCTTTAGAGTCCCACACAGAAAGCTTTTCGCCTTTAGGCAAAAGAGTAGAGGTCGCATGGTATTGCGACAGGTCGCATGGTTTTGCGACAGGGTTCGGTCACATCCGTGCACTTGTGTACGTACAGTGTCCGGACAGTTTACACTAGCGGGCTTTGGTTTAAGCCAGATCCTAGTGTACCTTATGGGATTGGATTTATCCAGTTTGCATTCGTGTTCCTCGGAACGCGGATGCGGGTGTGTATGCACAGTTGACAGGGAGGCACAGACAGCGGATTCTCATTAGGGTTGTTGACAGTTGACCGTTGACTTTTTGACTTTTTGCTCAACCCTAATGAGAATATGATATGTGATTAACTATTATATTAATTAAGTATTATGGTGACTTGGTTGTTGACTTTTGTTGACTTTGTTGACTTGTTGACTTTTGTTGACTTGTTGACTTTGTTGACCGGTTGACTAGGCTTGACTAGTTGACCATCATGATAACCATGGCTATCATTTCATGCCAAAGACTTTTACTTGCTTGTTCATTTGAGTAAAATGAGTGCATGACATGATAAGGTTATGGTTGCTTCAACCATCACACATAAGACTTTTTTGATATGATAAGTTATCATGACTTTGGATTATGAGAGGGTGAGAGACAAAAGAGTTGCTCATTCTTTCTTGCTCATTCTCTCTCTTGTTCTTGAGCTCTCACCCTCATCCTCTTGCTCCCTCTCTTGACTCTATGGTTCATATCTCTCATGTGATGAGAATCAAGAACCATAGATAAAATCCCATTCTATTTCTTCTCTACTCATTCTAGTTCACTAGGTTTAGCAAACCAAGTGAACTAGTTTCTTCAAAGAACGAAGAAGGAGCTAAAGGTTGGAGCTTTCAAGTGGATCTATCTTCGGCGTACGGAGACGACGAGAAGGAGCCATTGGACCACCACCGGAGCTTGAAGAGAAGGAGTTCAAGACAAGCAAGGTATAACCATCTTCATCCGAGTAGCTAAATCTCTTTAGCAAGTTTGCTAGTTTAGTTTAGACACGATCCCGACCTTGTTTAGTCCATGTTGCCTCTTGCGATAAAAATTTGTTTTTTATACCGTTTCCGCCTCCCCGTAAGCACCGGGGGTCGTAATATAGACTTACAGATGGATGATCCCATATCCATTAGTGTTTGACATCAGAGATGATATACGGGTGCTCAGTGGAGACTGAGTACACTGGACGGACTCGCCGAGAACTCCCAGATGGTATTATACCTCACGTCAGATGGCAGTTCTCTGGTGACACTGGTACAGGTTAGTCTGTAGACCCGAGATCGTCATAGAGTCTTGTGTGATTCCCACTGTGCTTTGATTTCCACCTTACCACATCCAAGAGGGCGTGCAAAACGGTGGCTTTTAGCTACAGTCCCGAATCACCTGGAGGCAATGAGCGATAGGAGGGGATTCGTCTCTCCCGGTATAGGGAGTTGATGTTGCGCTGTGTTCGATTGGCTATAACCGGAAATCCCTGGCCAGGGTTGCTGAGATTTACTGGTAAGTGTTACCTGTAGTATCTCGAACTGTTATAGACCTCATATCGACACGACTTATCGAGCTAATGGGGTCTGACGTTTACCACCCCTAGGCGAGATATGCGACATATCAGACGAACAGACCGGACTGTATGGTAAGTGTTACTGGTTGGATTCACAGGAGTGTGAGCGGGCTTGCTCGTCGATCTTCTGATCGCTCAATACCCGGGTGGCCGTTACGTTTAGCAGACTGCTTGCGGCTTGTGGGTGTTTGATATGATCATCACCTGCTGCCGGCGTATTGATGAGTCTTTAGAGTCCTACACAGAGGTTTCCTGTCTCAAGCGAAACGAAATAGGAGCGCATATGAGATATGTGCGGGACCGAGAATAATGCGTGTATGTGATACCGTATTCAATTCTCGCGATGAATGTGCCGATTGGTTGTATGCGATATAACCTAGTTATCGAATCGAGGATTGATTCGATAAGCCGATACATTGGATATTAGTCGGTCATATGCGATATGACCGGATCGTTAAATCAAGTGTTGATTTAATGATTTAATGTATAATTATATATTTGATATATTACTTTGCATTAACTAATATTTGTTCACTTTAAAAGGATTTTCTCACTTGATGTGCACATTGTATATGTGATATATTTTTGTGTGCACTTGATTGTATCATGTTTGATGATACATGCTCACTTGTGTTTGTGTAAAGATTAAACTATGGTTGTTTAAATGGTTAGGGTTTTGATTATCTTAACTATTTATTTAGGTTATTTCCTTTTAAGGCATGAAAAGAGAAAATGGTTGCATTCATTCATGAAGCTTGTTGAAGCTTCATGAAGCTTTGACCTTGTGACCATTTTTTGTCTTCATACCTAACCTAACCATTCACTTAACCTTAGTTTAGTCTCTACACTTGACCATGGTTATTATTATGATAAGTATTCTTTTTCATTTCCTTTTTAAAAAACTTATCATAATATTCTTCATCATCTTCATCTTCTTCACATGAAGAAGCTTGCTACCAACAATGGCAAAGTGAGAAAAAGAATGAGAAATCCAATTCTAAAGTGAACCCATCTCCTATATCTTCATCCTCTACCTCTTGCCAAGTAGTATAGGGTGTTTTCTTCACAAGTTTCATGACTTGGTGAAGTGCGAGCTTGATCTAGTTATGCCTCGATGTAGATCATCTTCGGCATCGACGTCGACGACCTAGCCCGCCCATTTCTCCGATTAAGCCGACGCTAGAGCCCGGGATTCGATTTGGACAACGAGGAGACTTCATTGTGGAGCTATGGAGGTGGAGGACCGGATCTACAAAGGTTGTATTTCCGTTCTTTTAGTTAAGTTGTTAACAAGTTTCTTTTGTCGCCTAAAATTCTAGTTAACGATCTAGTCTAGGGTTTCTCGGCACCGTAATGTTTGAAATTTGCATGGTTGATGCCTTGTGAGACCTCATTAGCATGCCTAGGAACCCTACAGTGGTATCAGAGCCTAGCTAGAGCCTTAGGCGACGCGTTGACGGAGTTAGAAGTCCGATCGAACCAAAACCTAACCCGGAAAATGCTCTCTGGACTTTTTTTAAAAACTGGGTTTTTTCCAGATTAAAAATTCTTAAAAAATTCAGCAGGAAATTCTAAGAATTACGATGCAAAATTTATCGAGTGATGCTGCTACAGTGCGGCGGAACCGCGGCAGAAGCTTGGCCTATGCGGCGGTTCCGCGGCCAATAAATGTGATCACTGTTTAATTTTTGCACAGTAATTCATGTTTTCAGGTTCTGGGTTTTCTGGGAATTTTTAATATTTATTCAAGAGTTGAATTTTCTGGGATTGTTTTGGGGATTCGACTATTCGATCGGATTGTCAAACTTTTTCCGTGTATTTTTCTGGATGATTCCGAATATGTTAAAAAGTTCGACCGGATATAAATACCCAATTTTTCCCCTGTCGGAAAATTTCCAAGTGTTGGATTTTTCCGTAGTTTAACGATATTCTAAGTAGTGCAAGTAACTCGATGGACCCTCTAGAAGAAAACAAACCTTAACTCGATTATATGACCGTTTTGAACTGCCCTTTGAACCTTCGGGTTTGGGGCAGTACGGCATGCCACATGTGAGGCGTTGGCTTGACCCTTCTACGGCTGGACCGTTGGTACTGAGGCGTGAACTGGATGTTTTTAAACTTATTTCATGTGTTGAGCTGTTTTGGGAAAACTTGGGTGTTTGAATGTTCGATCGGAAAGTTTAACATTTTCTATTTATCCGGAATGTGATACAATAATTGGAATTCACAAGTTGTTATGAGATAACTGAATGAATGTTATAAACACAGCAGTTTAGTCTCAAATGATCGGTTGCCACGGAATTTTGATGTGATCAAAAGTCCGTCGCAATCACGTAGCGTACGCGGATACTCGCCGGGTAAACTTAATAGACAGCCTCACCCCATAGCCCCGACCAAGTGACTGTAGGAGAACCCCGTCGCCGAAAGCATCCGTTCGGGTGCTCGCGGTAGCGGTGTTCCGCCTTAGTGCACTTCGTCGACGGTATCGGGGGTGCGGCCGCCTATTGAAGTTTGCGACGAGCATTCGATCAGATTTTCGGGAATCTTGTTGAATTGCCCGACTTGAAATATTGAAAAGTGTTTTCGATTTTGAGACTAAAATGCGGGGTTTATAATTGTTAGGCATGCGATGTCTAAGTAATTCATTTGATTGGGTATGCGATGTCTAAAGAGTTTGCGGATTCCAACTGTTGTAGTTTTACACTTTCTTTTCTGTGACCGTAAGTGTAATATGTGATATCGCCGGTTTCGTTGCTATATGTCAACGACAATTGGGATGCGCATATTTACTTACGTTGATAACATGTGATGTTATGTGTTGCTGGATATGTTATATTGGATCGTCGCGTTTGAATAGCCGGGGTTTTTTTTATGTGAGATGAGTGTTTTTCATTTTCATTCATGTAAAAACTTGTATGTAATATTCTTTTATTGGGGCACTTCCAGGTTGCGGAAGATGTCACCGTATGTATATTATTTACTTTTCCGCACTAGGATAGACCCAAGGAGGAGGGCACAAGTAACCGGGTTCTGGAGTCCAGTGGGAGACCAACTCGAGGAGTCGAGTCCGGGTCTCCTAACTCTAGAATTGGTAGGGTTGCTTGCCGCTCTCGTAGGGGTCTAGGGGTGTGGGTTTGGCTATTCATCGCGACCGTGGAATCCGTGTTTTATACTGGCTCATATTGAAAACACGGACGTCCTAGTATATCCAATATTTCATATGATTCTTCTGCTGCGATATCTGTGATGTGATCATGTGATGTTCTGTGATAGATACAGTATATAGTATATATGATATATTATATAGACGTTACTTTTGTTTTACACTCGCGCTAGCCCTGCCCCGCTTTGCCGTTAGTTACCTAACCTAACGGTGCACGAGAGGACATCGAGGCGAATGCGGATGGCATAAGTGTACGTCGTATTTATCTGTGATGTTTAGGTACTTAAATGATGGGACTTCATTAATATGATTAATGAAAGAAAAGAAACCTAAGATGTTGTGGAATCGAATTTCAAAATAAAACAGGTAGCTACAGTTCTTGCTTTGCATCGCGGTGTTCCTTGTAGAACATCCTGCACCTTATTCGATAGGGAAAGGACCGAGATCCCTTCACCGGGAGTGACTCCTTTAGCAATAACTGGCAGATGCTACACACTCGGTTTGTCTTTTCATTACTTTTAAGAGTTTTTGCTTTGCACAGTGATGTATATGATATATCCCGCACCTCATTCGACGAGGAAAGGACCGACGATCCCTTCACCGGGAGTGACTCCTTTAGCAAAACTAGAAAAGCCTCAAAAACACTCCATTTCAAAATTCATTCGATCCTACAACGATATCAAGTTCATTACGCAATAGGTTTTCAGAAAAACCTGTCGTAGCCCTCCGTCATTTCAGATAAGTCCTGCTTAGTATTCGTACTGCGTTTGTTGACCTTGTCAAGGCGCAGTGTGCGGTAGCTAACCAGTATTTATCTGCTTATGCATATGATGCAGATTGGGTTAGGGTAGTCGTGCGGCCTTGTTGACCTTGTCAAGGGTCGTGCGGGTGGGTTTGATTCAATCAAGAATTGACGGGTTGAACTTGACTTGCGGTCTATGGTTTGTTGACCTTGTCAAGGTCATATATCGTTCGGGGCAAAATTATCGGGAATTTCAAGTTTTGAAATTTGCAATGAGATTGCATACCTTCTATGAGATAGTTGGATCCCGATACCCGCTGCGAGTAAGAGTTACTCCTGGGAGAGTTTTACACATTACAATTAGCCGATCAAGTAGGTGTCTAGAAAGGTGTCAACGAGGTTACGCCTCTAGGAAAACGAGGTTTACATTAATTAGGTTCGTGAGAAAGCACGGGGGACCTCCCTCAAAGTACCGACACTGGCCTGGCTGAAAGATTGGCGAACTTGTAGCGTGTAATTAATCCCGGCTAGTCTTTCCTTTTAGGGTTTGAAGGAAGATTTGATAAAAACAGTGGGAGCCATCCTGATTAGATAAAATAATAACCAATCTATTCTTGAAAGAGCGCATGCTGAGTGTTTTCTTCTCTCTCTCTCCAGGTAGCGACCATATCACGCCTTAATCAAGATAATAAAACAGATATATTGACTGAACCCGCTTGTTATACTGAGCTGGGGAACGTTGGTCCCGCTCCAACTTATAATAGTTATAAGACAGAGCAGGAAATAGGGGAATACCAAGATTCCCATGCCGCCCAAACGAAGAGAGTGCATGTTGATGCATCTTCTTCGGGTATGTTCATTACAAAGAACTGTTTCTCTGTATCCTCTACGTCCTGGGTATTTGATACCGGATCAGGATCCCAGATATGTAATATGTTACATAGGGCTACAGATAGGTAGAGAACTGAGAACGGGCGATAAGTTTCATGAGGCAGAAAACGGGTCAAGTGTTGCAGCCAAGTCTGTTGGTCACTATCACCCTGTATTACAAATACATTGATTCTGAACGAATGTTATTAGATACCGAACCTGATATACAAAATCATATCAGTCTCTTTATTAGTAAAGAAATGATAAAATTTTGTATTGTTGGATAATGTTTTGAACATTTCCTATATCAAAAGTTGATCGATTCAGGCACGTTATCTAAAAGCATTGATGTTCTAAATCAAACTACAGTTCTTAGTATATAGAACACACACAAGAGGAAGAGTTCATAAATGAACGGATCCTTCTTGAGGTATTGTAGACTAGGTCATATCAATGCGACACGACTAGCTAAGTTTCATTTAGATGCATATTTAAATCAGTTTGAATTTACATCTTGTGAAACTCGCCAGTCATGTCACAAAGATAAAATGACCATAGCTCTGTTTATTGGAAACAGAGAAAGAGTTAGTTAACTCTTGGGATGATACATGTTGATGTATGTTAGGTCCCCTGTCTACACATGCCAAGACTGGTTCTTTGTACTTCATTACATTCTCTGATAATCTCTCAAGATTCAAACATATGTTCCTGTTGAAACACAAGTCCGAACCTTTTAAGATATTCAAAGAATATGATTTAGAAGTAGAGAACCAATATATGGGTAAAAGTATTATGTCCTTTGATGTGATCAAGGAGGAGAATACTTGAGCACGGAAATCCTAGACTATTCTAAAGGAGAATGAGATTCTCTCTCAGCATTACTCCTCCGTATACACCATAGCACGATGGTATATCGGGGCAGAGCAATCACACCCTATATGATAAGGTGTGCTCTATGATGAGTACTACTGAGTTACCTATTTCCTTTTGGGAGTTATGCACTTATGAAGTTGCATACCTATTGAATAGGGTTCAAATCAAATCAGTTGCCTACCACTTCATATGTGATATGGAAAAGGAAGAGCCCATATCTTAAGTTAGTTAAGATTTGGGGTTGTCCAGCCTATGTCTAAAAGCAAAATCCGGACAAGCTCGAGGCGAGGTCTGTTATGTAGAACTGGAAATGTTCCAGCTATACAAATTGCAGCTGATGATTTGGTAGAACCGAAGAATTCAATAGTAACCAACGAACCTCAGCCTCTCCGCCGATCTAGTAGGGTTCCTCACCCACCTGAGAGATACTTCTATTTCTCTATGAGAGTGGGAGCGAGGATTGCATCATGAGATGATGACCCAACTAGCTTCGAGCTGGCCATCAAGAGTGGGACTCTGTAAGAATGGCTGGATTCTTAGCGATCTGAGATGGAATCCTTATACACCAACAAAGTATGGACTTTGGCTGCTATATCTGAAGGGTTAAATTCCCATCAGGAGCAAGTATATCTTGAGAAGATTACTTGGTGTAGCTAGAAAAGTTGAGACTTTCAAAGCTAGACTTGTTAAAGGTTTTCGTCATCAACCAGGCGTGGATAATGATGAAACTTTTTCTAAAAAGCTATGCTTAAGTCCATCCAGATCCTACTTGCCACGGCTACATACCATGACTACGATATCTGGCGGTTGGGTGCCATGACTGCTTTTCTAGATGGTGTTTTAGAAGAGAGCGTCTATAAGTACACAGCTAGAGGGCCTCGTAGACAGTGGGAGCAGCGGAAACGTGTGCAAGATGTTTTATAGGATAAAGCAGGCATCGCGGAGTTGGAACATCTGTTTTGATGTGTTAGTCAAAGAGTTTGACATCATCAAAATGGTAGATGAACCTTGTATATACAAAAAAGGTAGTAGGGAGTATGGTGGTGATCCTCGTAGAGTACGTGGATGACATACTCTTGATAGGGAAGGAGTTTACTATGCTACGCTCGGTTAATCTCCGCGTATCATAATGATTCTCCATATAGGATCAAAATGTGATACCTACTAAATCCTGAGTTTTCATCTATGAGATAGATGTTATTTGGGTGTTAGAATACTCACTAGCTGTAGTGAGATGGTATCAATTGATCCTGGGGAGAATCACTGGAAAGGTTCCAGGGTGATAAAGACGACTGAATGTCATTCGCAGGCATTGTCTTTACCCTCAGCGCAGGGACAGTATGTTGGAAGAGTTCCAAGCTAGATACCGTGGCATACTAGACGAAAAAGGCTGGATACATCGCTACTTAAGATACTACCAAAGAGGAAGTCTGGGTGTATATTAGTTCATGAGATGAACTTATTTCCTCCCATTGTGTGACAATGGAGTTGTGGCTTAAGCCAGGAATGCCCGTCCCATCAGTGATCCAGACATATTCTAAGGCAGTATCACCTGATCATGGAGATAGTTGATCTCCAGGGTGATCGAGGTTAGGAGAGCAGACTCAGAGGATAACACGGCGGATCCACTCACGAAGACTCATTCCCAGAGAGAGACTTTATGGGATGGTTGAGTATGAGATACTATAACCACTGCTACAGATGGCCCTAGTGCAAGTGGGAGATTGTTAGTTATATGTGTGCCCTAGAGGCCATTACTGTACATAGGATGTATATTGTAGTAGATGCTGGGACATATATAGGGAGGACTTTCTTGCTCGACATGATAGTATGCTATCTGGTTACTCTTTACCTTAACGTGTACACTGATTGTCTCTTTGTTACATGTTGGTAAAGCCCTTAGGATGTGTACTTGACTACCTGGACTATGATGCGGATCATACCAGTGGGGACATGGTAGTCTATAAGTACATCCTTTAAGGTCCCTAGTCGTGGGTGTATCGAAACGGGGCATCGATATACCAGAGTAGACTAGCGTATACCTTCTCGACCCATACAGATGGGCGATGGATGATCCCATATCCATTGGTGTTTGACATCAGAGATGATATACGGGTGCTCAGTGGAGACTGAGTACACTGGACGGACTCGCCGAGAACTCCCAGATGGTATTATACCTCACGTCAGATGGCAGTTCTCTGGTGACACTGGTACAGGTTAGTCTGTAGACCCGAGATCGTCATAGAGTCTTGTGTGATTCCCACTGTGCTTTGATTTCCACCTTACCACGTCCAAGAAGGCGTGCAAAATGGTGGCTTTTGGGTACAGTCCCGAATCACATGGAGGCAATGAGCGATAGGAGGGGATTCGTCTCTCCCGGTATAGGGAGTTGATGTTGCGCTGTGTTCGATTGGCTATAACCGGAAATCCCTGGCCAGGGTTGCTGAGATTTACTGGTAAGTGTTACCTGTAGTATCTCAAACTGTTATAGACCTCACATCGACACGACTTATCGAGCTAATAGGGTCTGACGTTTACCACCCCTAGGCGAGATATGCGACATATCAGACGAACAGACCGGACTGTACGGTAAGTGTTACTGGTTGGATTCACAGGAGTGTGAGCGGGCTTGCTTGTCGATCTTCTGATCGCTCAATACCCGGGTGGCCGTTACGTTTAGCAGACCGCTTGCGGCTTGTGTGTGTTTGATATGATCATCACCTGCCGCCGGCGTATTGACGAGTCTTTAGGGTCCTACACAGAGGTTTCCTGGCTCAAGCGAAACGAAATAGGAGCGCATATGAGATATGTGCGGGACCGAGAATAATGCGTGTATGTGATACCGTATTCAATTCTCGCGATGAATGTGTCGATTGGTTGTATGCGATATAACCTAATTATCGAATCGAGGATTGATTCGATAAGCCGATACATTGGATATTAGTCGGTCATATGCGATATGACCGGATCGTTAAATCAAGTGTTGATTTAATGATTTAATGTATAATTATATATTTGATATATTACTTTGCATTAACTAATATTTGTTCACTTTAAATGGATTTTCTCACTTGATGTGCACATTGTATATGTGATATATTTTTGTGTGCACTTGATTGTATCATGTTTGATGATACATGCTCACTTGTGTTTGTGTAAAGATTAAACCATGGTTGTTTAAATGGTTAGGGTTTTGATTATCTTAACTATTTATTTAGGTTATTTCCTTTTAAGGCATGAAAAGAGAAAATGGTTGCATTCATTCATGAAGCTTGTTGAAGCTTCATGAAGCTTTGACCTTGTGACCATTTTTTGTCTTCATACCTAACCTAACCATTCACTTAACCTTAGTTTAGTCTCTACACTTGACCATGGTTATTATTATGATAATTATTCTTTTTCATTTCCTTTTTAAAAAACTTATCATAATATTCTTCATCTTCTTCTTCTTCTTCACATGAAGAAGCTTGCTACCAACAATGGCAAAGTGAGAAAAAGAGTGAGAAATCCAATTCTAAAGTGAACCCATCTCCTATTTCTTCATCCTCTACCTCTTGCCAAGTAGTATAGGGTGTTTTCTTCACAAGTTTCATGACTTGGTGAAGTGGGAGCCTGATCTAGTGATGCCTCGACGTAGATCATCTTCGGCATCGACGTCGACGACCTAGCCCGCCCATTTCTCCGATGAAGCCGACGCTAGAGCCCGGGATTCGATTTGGACAGCGAGGAGACTTCATTACGGAGCTATGGAGGTGGAGGACCGGATCTACAAAGGTTGTATTTCCGTTCCTTTAGTTAAGTTGTTAACAAGTTTCTTTTGTCGCCTAAAATTCTAGTTAACGATCTAGTCTATGGTTTCTCGGCACCGTAATGTTTGAAATTGGCATGGTTGATACCTTGTGAGACCTCATTAGCGTGCCTAGGAACCCTACATGTATATGTTAGCATATCGCGAATACATATTGGTAGAGCCCTTAGGATCTTGCTTGACTACCAGCGTTGTGATGGCAGTCACACTAGTGGGGGCTGGGTAGTCTACAAGCACATCCTTTTTCAGGTCCCTAGTCGTAGGATTATCGAGACAGGGCATCGATACTCCGGAGAATACTAGTTTGTATGCTTTTCATCCCAGTTGGGGAGATGGTTTGCCCCACATCCATCAGTACATTGTACTAGAGATATTATATAGGTGTTCGTTGGGTTACGGGTACACCGGACAGGACTCGCAGGGAACTATTGTTGGAGATAGTGCCCTCAGAGTCAATTATTGGATCACAGGCACATGATTGCAATGATTGAGGGAGGACCTGTCCCACTAGGACAGTCTTACTCGAGATGATAGTATGCTATCTGGTTTATCTTTATCATCGTGTACTGCTTTAGGTGACCTGACATGTCACTATTGCACGTTGATAGAGCCCCTAGGATTCTTGCTTGACCACCAGCAGTATGAGGGCGATCATATACGTGGGAGCTGGTAGTCTATAAGCACATCCTTAAAAGGTCCCTAGTCGTGGGAGTTTCGAGACAGGGCATCGATACTCCAGAGTAGACTAGTGTATACAGTCGAGACCCCGACGAGGGGCGGTGGCCGGTCTCATAAGCCACTGGTGTCAGTTGGTTCACCTAAGATGTATACAGGTGCTCATTGGGTTATGAGTACACCGGACAGGACTCGCCGGGAACATGCTAGTTGGTCTTATACCTGACGTCAGATAGCAGTTCCCTGGTGACATGTGTACAGGTTAGTTCATCGACCTGGGGATCATCATTTGTCTCGTGTGAGTTCCTACTGTACTTTGATTACTACCCTACCACGCTCAAAGGAGACGTGCAAACAGGTTTTAGTTGGGTACAGTCCCGAGCCACATGGAGGCAGTGAGCGGATCTTCAGGGGTTCGTCTCTCCCGGTATTGGGGGTAAGGTCACGCTGTGTTTAGGAGAGCCATTACACGAAGCCCTCGGCCGAGGCAGGAGATTTACTGGTAGGTATTCCAGTAGTATCTCAGGGTGTTCTGGGCTACACTGCGACACGACTTGTACCGCTTTTGGGGGTCTAACTTTTACCAACCCCCTAGGCCCGCCATGCGATGCTCATAGACGAACGGACCGGACTGTACGGATATTTTCACTGACAGGCTCAGTAGGGTGTCAGGATGAGTTCGCTCATCGATGTCCCTTTTGGTCAATTCCTGGTAGCCCGTTACGTATTGGCTTATACTTCTGACGTGCCAGTGGTTAAATCCACAACCAAGGTATTGACGAGTCTTTAGAGTCCCCCACATTCAGTTACTCAAGCATTCGGGCGAAACGATGTAGAGGCCGTATGGAGATATGGCACGGTTCGATCAGATACGTGCGGTATTGCACGGATCAGGATCGAACGGTTAGTACTAGAGGCCGTATGGATATATGGCAGGGTTCGATCAGATACGTGCGGTATTGCACGGATCAGGATCGAACGGTTAGTACTAGAGGCCGTATGGATATATGGCAGGGTTCGATCAGATACGTGCGGTATTGCACAGATCAGGATCGAACGGATATTACTAGAAGGCTTTGGTTTAAGCCGGATCCTAGTATAGTACAGTGTAGATTTTGTCTCATTGCATTTGTATTTCGGTCAGAATACAAATGCGGGTGTGTATACACAGTATCGGGGTTTTCCTGTAATTTATTACGGGACCAGTTTTCTGGAGTTGCCAGTTTGCTTTCCGTTTCGGCCATTTTCATTTGTATCTTTCATTGGCCGAAGTTTGGTGGATGAGTGCTTATTTGCATTTGTGCAAATAAGCAATTATGGAAGGGGGTCTTTGCATATTATTGTATCATGATACTTGCACCATCATTGCTTGACTTTCTTTAGTCATCATGGCTAGTCTTGTAGTATCATGATTGCATGACTTTTGGTTGTTATGATGATAGTTGGAGTGTGAGGTTGGCTTTGTCATCATGCTTGATCATGATCACTTTTCTCTCTCTCTCTCTTGTATCAATTTGATCCATACACTCCCTCATTCACTCTCCCCTCTCCCATTCCATTGTTGTGGCCGGCCATATGATGAGGGCTGTCCCATTTTTGGTGGGGTGATTATTGGGTGATCTCATATCATTTTCCTTCACAAAAAATTCCCAAGAAAACTCCACAGTTCATCCCTCCACTAAAAGGCAACTCCATAACCCCAAAATGAGACATGGTTCTACACGTATTCTACAGCAAACCTTAGGCACGTCGGCTCGCCAACTTCGTGCCCGAGTTGCCTCGGTATAGAGGTGGGAGCCCGTAAAAGAACCAGGCGACGTGGTGCCCTTTCCGGCGAGGAGGTAGAGACCGGACATTCCGCGGGAGATCGGGACGACGGCGAGAAGACCGGAGGACTCGGATCACTCGGTATATCTCTCTTTCCCATCTTGTAGTTAGCTAGGACTAGTTAATGGCCCGATCCGGGTTTTAGTGCGCGGTGGTGCCGGTCAAGAAAAATTAAAGTTAACCATCGCTTCCGCATTTGGCCTCGGGATAGAGGCCCGGGCACCGCCGTGCACTTACAGTGGTATCAGAGCCAGGCCATTAACATAGTCTAGCTTTGTCTAATGTGTTTTACACTTCCGATCGAACAAATGTTCCGAAAACCCAATAACACATGCATCAGTTTTTTGTTGATTTTTTTCTGGCTCGAAATTTTTTTCAGGTTGTTGAATAGTGATGTACTGGAAGTTCTAAGCATTCTGTAGAAATTCGATACAGTAACTCGATAATGGGAGCGCGGAACCGCGGCCAAACCACCCATTGGGTCGCGGTTCCGCCGCACATTGATATCCTTGCCGTATCAAATTTCTGTAGTTGCTTTATGGGTTGAAAATAGGGTTTTTGGAATATTAATTTTGGGCCCAGAATTTCTTGATGTGCTACAGTAGTACTTGGGGCCCACTTGTTAAAATTTGGTCCATCGGATATTTTAAACACATTAGTTCACAGTATTTACATTATATCTGCGACCGTGAATATCACTTGATCGGTAAATCCAGTCTAACTGCTATAGCCCGGTTAGACGGATTTGCGAACGTGACTTTCACGTTGATGTTCTGTGTTATGCTGTGATGTTGCGGATCAGTCGTGGGGGATAGCCTAGATGCAATGCTAGTACAGTTGTGGTTGTATTATGGGGCACGACCAGGTTGCGGTCGATGTACCCGTTGTATGTATATCTTACTTTCTGTACTAGGATTACCCCAAGGTGGGGTGCACGGATAGCCAGGTTCCAGAGGGCAACGGGCCCGCATCTCATGGCATTGAGACGGAGGGGGCCTTACTTTAGGATTGGCGGGCTATTCGCCGCACTCGTAGGGGGTACAGGTTGACCCAGGAGGGGTGCCCAAGTTACCGGATTCCGTGAAGTGCTGTGTGGTCCATTCACGTTGCTGAAGGGGGCTGCCTCGCTTCAGGTTTTGGCGGGAAACTTGCCGCGCCCGTAGGGGTCTAGGATTTCATTGCACAGGCTATCCACACGACCAGGGGAACGTCGGGTTTCAGTAGTGGCTCTGTGAAACCCGGGGATCCCAGATATCTGAATTATTCTGTGATGCTGTACATTTCTGTGATGTTGCATTTTTATCACGCCTTGAGCGAAATATAATATATCGGTATATATATTAGTAGATGTTGTATATGTTTTGCATCCGCGCTAGTCCGGTCCCCGCTCTGTCGTTAGTTAGCTAACCTAACGGGTAATGACGGGACCCAGTGGCGAATGCGGATGGCATATACGTACATCAGTATATTTTCGTTCTTTGTGGTGTGATCAATTGATGGGACTGCGTTGATTCGGATCAATGCAAGTTAAAACAAACCTATTCTGATGTTGTTGCAACACTTTTCAAAAGGGCTGTTATTACAAGGAAGTTCTCTTTTGTTTTGCATCGTGGTATTCAGTTGGAATATCTTGCTCCTCAGTCGACGAGGCAAGGGCCGAGATCCCTTCACCGGGAGTGACCCCTTGGACAGAAGTTTGCGTCAGGGCGATAACTTCACTATAGCCGATTACTTTTGCTTTGCATCGTGGTATTCAGTTGGAATATCCTGCACCTCATTCTACGAGGAAAGAGCCGAGATCCCTTCACCTGGAGTGACCTCTTTAGCAATGGTTTTCGTCACTATATTTTCAAAAAGCTATCATGTTCCTTCAACGATATCAAGTTCTTTACGTTAAAGGTTTTCTCCAGAAACCATTCGTAGCTCTCCGTCGTTTCAGACGGGTAGCACGTAGTATTCATGCTTTGTTTGTTGACCTTCGTCAAGGCATAGTGAATGGTAGCTGCTTGTTACCTTTCTGCTGCATAGATAGATGCGTTGGTTTGGGACAGTCGTATAGCCTTGTTGACCTTCGTCAAGGGCTTGTACGGGTGGGTTCAAATTAACCTGGACAATGACGGGTAGAACTTGACATGTGACTTATGATTTGTTGACCTT
The DNA here is from genome assembly GCA_030015575.1 of Agapanthus africanus. Classification (NCBI taxonomy): domain Eukaryota; kingdom Viridiplantae; phylum Streptophyta; class Magnoliopsida; order Asparagales; family Amaryllidaceae; genus Agapanthus; species Agapanthus africanus. Next base: position 264,556,514 of record JASDDO010000016.1, on the reverse strand, counting down.
CGTCATGGTCATAAGAGCATGGGGTAAAAGTCCACATCGGGAGTTTCTAAAGAAACTGAAACTTGCCAGATATGCGCATACCTTCTGGAGTGTGATGACGTGAGCGGATTCCGTCACGTTGTCATGCGATGATAGTTGGATCCCGATTCCCACTGATGAGTTGGTTTACTCCTCGGGTGATCCCGACTAATTCATCTTTCAGGTTTGGAGGAGAATTTGACGGTACAGTGGGAGGCTTCCAGATTAGATAAATTAGTAACCATTCTGATCTAGGTTAGAGTGCAACGCTGAGTGTTTCTTTTCTCTCTCTCTTTGGCAGCGACCATTGACCCGACCCTAAGACTATGACTCAGTGACCAAGTTGACCGAACCTTCTTAATACTGGCTTTTGGATTGTCAGAGTTGCAAACTTCATTGCCACCCCTACTTTTACCCTTTTCTCTAGGACACCCCGTATTACTACGAACGTCCACTTCCATTGGACAAAACCATCGTATGGTTATATACGAACTCGAAGGAATTTATTCGAGGCTGGTTTCCGGTTCTGGAGAAAACGGATAGGACTATTCAGTTGTTTTTTTTCTTTTACCCTCTCTCAGGTTGTGAGTACTCCTTGGTTTAGGAGTAGTACACCTATTACGCAAATTGGATAGTCTTCTTCCAAACCTTAGGCCGGTGCCGAACGGTGGGGAATGAAGAAAACCAATTAGCATAACGATGGTGTGCAGAAGGTATTAAGTAAAGACATAACAAGGGATTAGTATCATGGCAAAGTAAATTGCGACTGCTATTCACGACCAAACCAAGTATTTCATTACCACTCCCATTTCACCTTTGTATTTCTCCAGGACACTCCGTATCACTACGAAGATCCACAGTTTATTGGATACTCTATCGTATGGTTATATACGAACTCGAAAGGAACTTGTTCCAGTTCGGGGATGGATTCTGGTTCAGGAGAAATAGGAATAAGGTTTATTCGGTTGTCTTTTATCTTCACCTTCTCTCGCTTTGCGAGTGTTCCTAGGATTAGGGCAGTACACCCATTATGCTTATTAGATAGTCTTCTTCCAAAACATAGGCTGGTGCCGAACGGTAGGGAAGGAAGAAAACCATTTGGCATAAAGGGGTGTGCAGAAGGTAATGACTAAAGACATATAAAGGGATTTGGAGAGGTGGCAAAGAATTATACGGTTATAGTTGTGAATATGGATAATGGAAGAGACATTACTAGGAATACCGGGATACCCCATCGAAATATTTCAATGTTTCAGTTTCGCTGTGTACTGCTAAAGGAAAACTGATTTCCCAATTAGACACTTGCTCCATGGTATGTATTTACCAGGTATGATTCTCACATCTGTATGGTTTTACAGATGATGAGTGGGAGTAAGTTATTGGGAATTGGGTGATCATCCTCATTATATCGCGATTCGTTGTGATCAGTGATATTTGAGGAAATCACCTGGGCTGTTTGCCGGTCGGCAAATATTTGGTTTTGAATATCCGCTGTTATGCACCAATTTCAAATCGTTATATCTATACGTCTATTTTCATAGAGTGAGATATACCTTTTTGAAATTATGTCTACAACATTTACCTATATCAGTGGATGGTCAGGGAAGGAGCATTAAACAGCGGTGTAATTCTTCTTAACCATAAGTACAGTTTTCAACCTACGACACACAGGGAATGAGTTATCAGACTCAAGGGACTTATACAGAGTATTGTATGTTGTCCAGGGTCCATCAGGACAGAGGGGTTGGTCCTCGTACTATATTCGGTTTACTTATGACTTCTCTAGTTTTTAGACAGGTGTTTCGTGGAAATACAGGGTCCAAATTTTGAGAAGTTATAGGTATTTGAATAGAGTAGAGAACCAGGTGTAGCAAGTATCAGGATTCTTTAAAGAGATCGAAGATGTAGATACTTGTGTATGGTATTCAGTTGATAGTAATGGTTAAGAGAACTTGCTTCTCTTTCAGGTTACTCATAATTGGAAGCATTCCTAAGTTGAGTAACGCTGATAGGCCTCCTTCCATTTAGTTGACATGCACTGGAGACAGCTGCATGATTTGAATCTGGTTCAATTAAATCAGTGCCTCTGGTTCTATATTGGATATAGTACAGTTCATATCTTAACGATGTTAAGGTACGGGGAGTTTTCCGGCTTATGATTAAAACCAGACACTGGACAACTCTAGGCACGTTTCTGTAATGGTTGTTTGTGGGTTGACCCAGGCTATGACGAGGGTTGACTTTCTACCATCTGGAAGATCAATAGTGATATTGTTCTAGACTCGCCACAGTTTTATTAAAAATGGATTTTTTCAGAAAACAGTGGTGGGAGTATGGTAGAACTGGAAGTTATTCCAGAACCACAAACGATTACTGAAGATTTGATAGGAACCTAAAGATTCAATCTGATTTGACATTCCATTAGCCACTCCGCAGAAAAGGTGGGTAACTTTAAGCACCCGAGAGGTACTCCGGTAGCCTCAAGGACGGTGACAGGGAAGTTCTTGTTTACCCACACTTGCCATTGCTGTTGTTCCAGGTTACGAGACCCGGCAGGAGGATGAGTATAGCGTCGTTCTGAACTGGCTTCAGAAGTGTACGTGTATATGACTCTGCCAGAGGGTTGTCGTGTTGGAGATAGTGCCCTCAGAGTCAATTATTGGATCACAGACACGTGATTGCAATGATTGAGGGAGGACCTATCCCGGTAGAACAGTCTTACTCGAGATGATAGTTTGCTATCTGGTTTACCTTTATCATCGTGTACTGCTTTAGGTGACCTGACAGGTCGCTATTGCACGTTGATAGAGCCCCTAGGATTCTTGCTTGACTGCCAGCAGTATGAGGGCGATCATATAAGTGAGAGCTGGAGTCTGTATGCACATCCTTAAAAGGTCCCTAGTCGTAGGAGTTTCGAGACAGGGCATCGATTCTCCAGAGTAGATTAGTGTATACAGTCGAGACCCCGACGAGGAGCGGTGGCCGGTCACACAAGCCACTGGTGTCAGTTGGTTCACCTAAGATGTATACAGGTGCTCATTGGGTTATGAGTACACCGGACAGGACTCGCCGGGAACATGCTAGTTGGTCTTATACCTGACGTCATATAGCAGTTCCCTGGTGACATGTGTACAGGTTAGTTCATCGACCTGAGGATCGTCATTTGTCTCGTGTGAGTTCCCACTGTGCTTTGATTACTACCCTACCACGGCTCAAAGGAGTCGTGCAAACAGGTTTTAGTTGGGTACAGTCCCGAGCCACATGGAGGCAGTGAGCGGATCTTCAGGGGTTCGTCTCTCCCGGTATTGGGGGTGAGGTCGCGCTGTGTCTAGGAGAGCCATTACACGAAGTCCTTGGCCAAGGCAGGAGATTTACTGGTAGGTATTCCAGTAGTATCTCAGGGTGTTCTGGGCTACACTCCGACACGACTTGTACCGCTTTTGGGGGTCTGACTTTTACCAACCCCCTAGGCCCGACATGCGATGCTCATAGACGAACGGACCGGACTGTACGGATATTGTCACTGACAGGCTCAGTAGGGTGTCAGGATGAGTTCTCTCATCGACGTCCCTTTTGGTCAATAGCTGGTGGCCCGTCACGTATTGGCTTATACCTCTGACGTGCTAGTGGTTAAATCCACAGCCATAGTATTGACGAGTCTTTAGAGTCCACCACACTTTCAGTTACTCAAGCTTTCGGGCGAAACGCTGTAGAGGCCGTATGGAGATATGGCAGGGTCCGATCAGATACGTGCGGTATTGCACGGATCAGGATCGGACAGTTTTGTACTAGTGGCCGTATAGTTATTTGGCAGGGTTCGATCAGATAAGTGCGGTATTGCACGGATCAGGATCGAACGGATTTTACTAGCCGGTTTTGGTTTAAGCCGGTCCTAGTTTAGTACAGTGTAGATTTTGTCTCATTACATTTGTATCCGGTCAGAATACAGATGCGGGTGTGTATGCACAGTATCGGGGTTTTCCTGTAATTTATTACGGGACCGGTTTTCTGGAGTTGCCAGTTTGCTTTCCGTTCCGGCCGGTTTTCCTTTGTTCTTTCCCGGCCGGACTTTTCCGATGGAGGGGGTTATTTGCAAGTTTGCAAATAACACATTGTGGAGGGGTTTCTTGCAAATGAGAGATTATGAAAGCATCTTTTTATTCATTTCTTTTCTATCATCATTTCATACATAAAGGTGATTAAGATTGATTTAGTGTATGATGTGAAGTTTACTTTTGATATGGTCACCTCCCTTGATCTCCTACCATCACCTCCCTTCATGGTTTGTATTTTTCTTCCACCATTTTGATAAAGGGGGGGGCTTTTGTAGAGAGAGAGAGGATCATTTCATTTGGATGAAGGAAAAATTTGTTCATCTCATTTTCATGCTACACAAATTCTAGCTCCACTTTGAAGTTCATTTCACAACCTCATTCCTCCATCAAGACAACATAACCCCAAAGAGACAAAGCACTACACTTTCTACAGCTAATCTTGGGCACGTCGACTTGCCAGCTTCGTGCCCGAGTTGCCTCGGTATTGAGGTGGGAGCCCGTAAAAGATGCAGGCGATGTGGTGCCCTTTCCGGCGAGGAGGCGACGATATGGAGACAGGACTTTCCGCGGGAGATCGAGACGATGACGAGAAGACCGGAGGACTCGGATCACTCGGTATATCTCTAACCCGTCTTGTAGTTAGCTAGAATAAGTTTAATGGTTCGATCCGGGTGTTTAGTGCGCGGTGGTGCCGGTTTGCTAAGTTCGCAAAATTAAAGTTTATCACCGTTTCCGCATTTGGCCGTCGGATTGACGGCCGGGGCGCCGCCGTACACTTACAGTGGTATCAGAGCCTCGCCATTAACTTCGTCTAGCTTCGTTTGATGTGTTTGCATTTCCGATCGACCAAAATTCCAAAAACTCGCGTTTTTCCTCACATCAGTTTTCTGTCGATTTTTTCCTTGCTCCAAAATTTTTTCAGGTTCTAGAAAACTGATGTACAAGAAATTCTAAGACTACTGGAAAAATTCGACACAGTCAGTCGACCAATGAAGCGCGGAACCGCGGCCAAACCCCCCTTGGGCCGCGGTTCCGCCGCACATTGGTGTCGTCACTGTATCATTCTTTTCCAGTGGGCTTCTGGGCTTATTTTAGGGGTTTTGGAATATTAATATTAGGCCCAGATTTTCTGTGAGTGCTACAGTATTGCTTGGGGGCCAACTTGTTATTTTTTGATCGATCGGATATTTTAAACACATTTTTCACAGTATTTACATTATATCTGCGACCGTGAATGTCACTTGATCGGTAAATCCAGTCTAACTGCTATAGCCCGGTTAGACGGATTTGCGAACGTGACTTTCACGTTGATGTTTTGTGTTTTTGCTGTGATGTTGCGGATCGGTCGTGGGGGATAGCCTGGTTGCAATGCTAGTACAGTTTTATTGTATTATGTACATTTGATATTACGGGGCGAGCGTCCGACATGTGGACTGCCGTCACTGCCTGTTTGTATTATTATTTTGGGGCACGACCTGGTTGCGGTCGATGTACCCGTTGTATGTATATTTTACTTTCTGTACTAGGATTACCCCGCGGAGGGGTGCACGGATAGCCGGGTTCTATAGGGCAACAAGCCCGCATCTCATGGCATTGAGACGGAGGGGGCTTCACTCTTGGATTGGCGGGCTATTCGCCGCACTCGTAGGGGTACAGGTTGACCCAGGAGGGGTGCCCAAGTTACCGGATTCCGTGAAGTGCTGGGTGGTCCATTCACGGAGCTGAAGGGGGCTGCCTCGCTTCAGGTTTTGGCGGGTAACTTGCCGTGCCCGTAGGGGTCTAGGATTTCATTGCGCAGGCTATCCACACGACCAGGGGAACGTCGGGTTTCAGTAGTGGCTCTGTGAAACCCGGGGATCCCAGATATCTGTATTGTTCTGTGATGCTGTACATTTCTGTGATGTTGCATTTTATCACGCCTTGAGCGAATATAATATATTGGTATATATATTAGTAGATGTTGTATATGCTTTTCATCCGCGCTAGTCCAGTCCCCGCTCTGCCATTAGTTAGCTAACCTAACGGGTGATGACGGGACCCAGTGGCGAATGCGGATGGCATATACGTACATCAGTATTTTTTCGTTCTTTGTGGTGTGATCAATTGATGGGACTGCGTTGATTCGGATCAATTCAAGTTAAAACAAACCTAATCTGATGTTGTTGGAACACTTTTCAAAAAGCTGTTATTGCAAGGACGTTCACTTTTGTTTTGCATCGCGGTATTCATTTGGAATATCCTGCTCCTCAGTCGACGAGGCAAGGGCCGAGATCCCTTCACCGGGAGTGACCCCTTGGACAGAAATTTGCGTCAGGGCATTAACTTCACTATAGCCGATTACTTTTTGCTTTGCATCATGGTATTCATTTGGAATATCCTGCACCCCATTCTACGGGGAAAGAGCTGAGATCCCTTCACCGGGAGTGACATCTTTAGTAAAGGTTTTCGTCACTATATTTTCTAAAAAGCTATCCGTTCCTTCAACGATATCAAGTTCACTACATTAAAGGTTTTCGCCAGAAACCATTCGTAGCCCTCCGTCGTTTCATATGGGTAGTCGATAGTATTCAAGCTGTGTTTGTTGGCCATAGTCAAGGCACAGTGTTTGGTAGCTATTGGGTATTCATATGCAGCATAGATAGATGCGTTGGTTTGGGACAGTCGTATAGCCTTGTTGGCCCTAGTCAAGGGCTTGTACGGGTGGGTTCAAATCAACCTGGACAATGACGGGTAGAACTTGACATGTGACTTATGATTTGTTGGCCTTAGTCAAGGTCATAAGAGCATGGGGCAAAAATCCACATCGGGAGTTTCAAAAGAACTGAAACTTGCCAGATTTGCGCATACCTTCTGGAGTGTGATACCGTGAGCGGATTCCGTCACGTTGTCATGCGATGATAGTTGGATCCCGATTCCGACTGATGAGTTGGTTTACTCCTCGGGTGACCCCGACTAATTCTTCTTTCAGGTTTGGAGGAGAATTTGAGGTACAGTGGGAGGTTTCCTGATTAGAAAAAGTGATAACCATTCTGATCTAGGATAGAGTGCACGCTGAGTGTTTCTTTTCTCTCTCTCTCTGGCAGCGACCATTGACCCGACCCTAAGACTATGACTCAGTGACCAAGTTGACCGAACCTTCTAAACACTGGCTTTTGGATTGTCAGAGTTGCAAACCTCATTGCCACTCCTACTTTTACCCTTTTCTCCAGGACACCCCGTATTACTGCGAACGTCCACTTCCATTGGACAAAACCATCGTATGGTTAGATACGAACTCGAAGGAATTCGAGGATGGTTTCCGGTTCTGGAGAAAACGGATAGGATTATTCAGTTGTCTTTTCCCTTTTACCTTCTCTCAAGTTGTGAGTACTCCTTGGTTTAGGAGATAGTACACCTATTACGCAAATTGGATAGTCTTCTTCCAAACCTTAGGCTGGTGCCGACCGGTAGGGAATGAAGAAAACCAATTAGCCTAAACGGTGTGCAGAAGGTATTAAGATTAAGACAAAGCAAGGGATTAGTAAGAGGGCAAAGTAAATTGCGACTGATATTCACGACCAAACCAAGTATTTCTTCGCCAATCCTAAATCACCTTTGTATTTCTCCAGGACACTCCGTATCACTACGAAGATCCACAGTTTATTGGATACTCCATCGTATGGTTATATACGAACTCGAAAGGAACTTGTTCCAGTTCGGGGATGGATTCTGGTCCAGGAGAAATAGGAATAAGGTTTATTCGGTTGTCTTTTATCTTCACCTTCTCTCGCATTGCGAGTGCTCCTAGGATTAGGACAGTACACCCATTATGCTTATTGGATAGTCTTCTTCCAAAGCATAGGCTGGTGCCGAACGGTAGGGAAGGAAGAAAACCATTTGGCCTATGGGGTGTGCAGAAGGTAAAGACTAAAGACATATAAAGGGATTTGGAGAGGTGGCAAAGAATTATACGGTTATAGTTGTGAATCTGGATAATGGTAGAGGCATTACTAGGAATACCAGGAAACCCCGTCGAAACATTTCAATGTTTCAGTTTCACTGTGTAATGTTAAAAGAAAACTGATTTCCCGATTAGATACTTACTCCAGGGTATGTATTTACCAGGTATGATTCTCACATCTGTATGGTTTTACAGATGATGAGTGGGAGTAAGTCATTGGGAATTAGGTGATCATCCTCATTATATCGGGATTCGTTGTAATCAGTGATATTTGAGGAGATCACCTGGGCTGTTTGCCGGTCGGCAAATATTTGGTTTTGAATGTCCGCTGTTGTGCACCAATTTCAAATTGATATATCTGTACGTCTATTTTCATAGAGTGAGATATACCTTTTGATATTATGTCGATGACATTTACCTATATCAGTGGATGGTTAGGTAAGGAGCATTAAACAGCGGTGTAATTCTTCTTAACCATAAGTACAGTTTTCAACCTACGACACACAGTGAAAGAGTTGTTAGACTCAGCGGACTTATACAGGGTATTGTATGTTGTCCAGTGTCCATTAGGACAGAGGGGTTGGTCCTCATACTATATTCTGTTTACTTTTAACTTCTCTAGTTCTTAGACATGTGTTTCGTAGAAACACAGGGTCTGAGTTTTGAGGAGTTGTAGGTATTTGAATAGAGTAGAGAACCAGGTGTAGCAAGTATCGGGATTCTTTAAAGTGATCGAAGATGTAGATACTTGTGTATGGTATTCAGTTGATAGTAATGATAAAGAGAAATTGCTTCTCTTTCAGGTTACTCATAATTGGAAGCATTCCTAAGTTGAGTAACGCTGATCGGCCTCTCTCCATTTAGTTGACATGCACAGGAGACAGCTGCATGATTTGAATCTGGTTCAATTAAATTAGTGCCTCTGGTTCTATATTGGATATAGTACAGTTCATATCTTAACATTGTTAAGGTACGGGGAGTTGTCCGGCTTATGATTAAAACCAGACTCTGGATAACTCAGGACACGTTTCTGTAATGGCTGTTTGTGGGTTGACCCAGGCTATGACGAGGGTTGACTTTCTACCATCTGGCAGATCAATAGAAATATTGTTCTAGACTCGCCACAGTTTTATTAAAAATTGTTTTTTTCAAAAACAGTAGTGGGAGTATGGTAGAACTGGAAGTGATTCCAGAACCACAAACGATTACTGAAGATTTCATAGGAACCTAAAGATTCAATCTGGATTGACATTCCATTGGCCACTCCGCAGATTAGGTGGGTAACTTCAGGCACCCGAGAGGTACTCCGGTAGCCTCAAGGACGGTGACAGGGAAGTTCTTGTTTACCCACACTTGCCATTGTTGTTGTTTCAGGCTGCGAGACCCGGCAGGAGGATGAGTATAGCGTCGTTGTAAACTAGCTTTAGAAGTGCACGTCTATATGACTCTGCCAGAGGGTTGTCGCAGTCAGTGGGAGCAGCGGAAGCATTGGTGGACATCAGGCTTATGTCTATTTATAGACTAAAGCAGATGTAGCGGAGATAGATCATCTATTTCTGATATGACAGTCATAGGTTTGACGTCATCAGAATGGGGGATGGATCTGTTGAGAAGGTAGTAGGAAGTGATATTCCTATACTACGATCGGTTATACTTTGGTCGTCACACAGAGGTTTCTCCACAAAGGACTTGGACATTATATCAGACATACTGGTTACTAGATCTATGGTTTTAGATCTAGATTTTGGTGGTTTCCCAATCTGGGTACTTAAACAGCATTCTAAGAGTATTTAGAATGGACGACTCCTGGCACGGTAGTATACCTGCAGGTAATGGAGTCACCCTCTCTAAAGGTGTCTTATAGACTAAAGTAGAGAGGGATGTGCATGATTGGCAGATCACTTGCTTAGGCAATTGAGTCAATCATGAGATGTCAAGTACCACACCAGATGTTGTTCTTGCACTAGATGCAATAAGTTGTTATTCATCCAATCCTGGAGAAACAGTCGGAAGCAGTTTTAGAACATAAGTGAATGTTCTAGCAATATGATAACGGCTGCCTCCTTTAGGAGACGGTTATCACTCCAGGCTTCCAAGGTGACATGGACGACAGGGTGATTGTCAGAGTTTTAGTTTTCCTTCTGACGAGGGGCAGTATTTTGGACAGGTGGTCCAAGGCAATACTGAGGGAGGCATGGCGCGGGATACTGATTAAGTTCAGTTGACGATACAGTCTAAGAAGTTTGGATTTGGAGTTCACTTATGAGCTAGGTCCCATCAGACATCCAGACATTCTAAGACAGGTATTGCTCATTTCGGGAGATGGCTTTCTCCGTGAACTTAAGATATAGAGAGACATAGAAAGAAACATCAAGGCGGATCCACTCACTGAGGCTATTCCTCGAACGCAATAGTTTCACAAACGGATTTTGTGAGACTGACTAGTAGGGGAGTTGGGTGTTCGGTATCACACAGGCTGTGAGTATGCGACATCGCAATAATTAGCCTTGAGTGCAAGTGGGAGATTGTTGGAGATAGTGCCCTCAGAGTCAATTATTGGATCACAGGCACGTGATTGCAATGATTGAGGGAGGACCTATCCCGGTAGAACAGTCTTACTCGAGATGATAGTTTGCTATCTGGTTTACCTTTATCATCGTGTACTGCTTTAGGTGACCTGACAGGTCGCTATTGCACGTTGATAGAGCCCCTAGGATTCTTGTTTGACTGCCAGCAGTATGAGGGCGATCATATAAGTGAGAGCTGAAGTCTGTAAGCACATCCTTAAAAGGTCCCTAGTCGTAGGAGTTTCGAGACAGGGCATCGATTCTCCAGAGTAGATTAGTGTATACAGTCGAGACCCCGACGAGGGGCGGTGGCCGGTCTCACAAGCCACTGGTGTCAGTTGGTTCACCTAAGATGTATACAGGTGCTCATTGGGTTATGAGTACACCGGACAGGACTCGCCGGGAACTTTCTAGTTGGTCTTATACCTGATGTCAGATAGCAGTTCCCTGGTGACATGTGTACAGGTTAGTTCATCGACCTGAGGATCGTCATTTGTCTCGTGTGAGTTCCCACTGTGCTTTGATTACTACCCTACCACGGCTCAAAGGAGTCGTGCAAACAGGTTTTAGTTGGGTACAGTCCCGAGCCACATGGAGGCAGTGAGCGGATCTTCAGGGGTTCGTCTCTCCCGGTATTGGGAGTGTCGCGCTGTGTCTAGGAGAGCCATTACACGAAGTCCTTGGCCAAGGAAGGAGATTTACTGGTAGGTATTCCAGTAGTATCTCAGGGTGTTCTGGGCTACACTCCGACACGACTTGTACCTCTTTTGGGGGTCTGACTTTTACCAACCCCCTAGGCCCGACATGCGATGCTCATAGACGAACGGACCAGACTGTACGGATATTGTCACTGACAGGCTCAGTAGGGTGTCAGGATGAGTTCGCTCATCGACGTCCCTTTTGGTCAATAGCTGGTGGCCCGTCACGTATTGGCTTATACCTCTGACGTGCTAGTGGTTAAATCCACAGCCATAGTATTGACGAGTCTTTAGAGTCCACCACACTTTCAGTTACTCAACCTTTCGGGCGAAACGCTGTAGAGGCCGTATGGAGATATGGCAGGGTCCGATCAGATACGTGTGGTATTGCACGGATCAGGATCGGACAGTTTTGTACTAGTGGCCGTATAGTTATATGGTAGGGTTCGATAAGATACGTGCGGTATTGCACGGATCAGGATCGAACGGATTTTACTAGCCGGTTTTGGTTTAAGCCGGTCCTAGTTTAGTACAGTGTAGATTTTATCTCATTGCATTTGTATCCGGTCAGAATACAGATGCGGGTGTGTATGCACAGTATCGGGGTTTTCCTGTAATTTATTACGGGACCAGTTTTCTGGAGTTGCCAGTTTGCATTCCGTTCCGGCCGGTTTTCCTTTGTTCTTTCCCGGCCGGACTTTTCCGATGTAGGGGGTTATTTGCAAGTTTGCAAATAACACATTGTGGAGGGGTTTCTTGCAAATGAGAGATTATGAAAGCATCTTTTTATTCATTTCTTTTCTATCATCATTTCATACATAAAGGTGATTAAGATTGATTTAGTGTATGATGTGAAGTTTACTTTTGATATGGTCACCTCCCTTGATCTCCTACCATCACCTCCCTTCATGGTTTGTATTTTTCTTCCACCATTTTGATAAGGGGGGGCGGCCATTTGTAGAGAGAGAGAGGATCATTTCATTTGGATGAAGGAAAAATTTGTTCATCTCATTTTCATGCTACACAAATTCTAGCTCCACTATGAAGTTCATTTCACAACCTCATTCCTCCATCAAGACAACATAACCCCAAAAAGACAAAGCACTACACTTTCTACAGCTAATCTTGGGCACGTCGACTTGCCAGCTTCGTGCCCGAGTTGCCTCGGTATTGAGGTGGGAGCCCGTAAAAGATGCAGGCGATGTGGTGCCCTTTCCGGCGAGGAGGCGACGATATGGAGACAGGACTTTCCGCGGGAGATCGAGACGATGACGAGAAGACCGGAGGACTCGGATCACTCGGTATATCTCTAACCCGTCTTGTAGTTAGCTAGAATAAGTTTAATGGTTCGATCCGGGTGTTTAGTGCGCGGTGGTGCCGGTTTGCTAAGTTCGCAAAATTAATGTTTATCACCGTTTCCGCATTTGGCCGTCGGATTGACGGCCGGGGCGCCGCCGTGCACTTACATGTCGTAGTCAGTGGAAGCAGCGGAAGCATTGGTGGACAGGTAGCTTATGTCTATTTATAGACTAAAGCAGATATAGCGGAGAAAGATCATCTATTTCTGACATGACAGTCATAGGTTTGACTTCATCAGAAAAGGGGATGGATCTGTTGAGAAGGTATTAGGGTGTGATGTCCTGGTATTTGGATGACATACACAGAGTAGGAAGTGATATTCCTATACTACAATCGGTTATACTTTGGTCGTCACACAGTAGTTTCTCCACATGGGACTTGGATATTATATCAGACATACTGGTTACTAGATCTATGGTTTTAGATCGAGATTTGGGTAGTTTCCCAATCAGGGTACTTTGACAGCATTCTAAGAGTATTTAGAATGGACGACTCCTGGCAAGGTAGTGTACCTGCAGGTGATGGAGTCACCCTCTCTAAAGGTGTCTTACAGACTAAAGAAGAGAGGGATGTGCATGATTGGCAGATCACTTGCTCAGGCAATTGAGTCAATCATGAGATGTCAAGTACCACACCAGATGTTGTTCTTGCACTAGATGCAATAAGTCGACATTGATCCTATCCTAGAGAAACAGTCAGAAGCAGTTTTAGAACATAAGTGAATGTTTTAGGGATATGATAACGACAGCCTTATTCGGGAGACAGTTATCATTCCAGGCTTCCAAGATGACCTGGACGACAAGGAGGTTGTCAGAGTTATAGTTTTTCCTTCTGACGAGGGGCAGAATTTTTGACTGGTGGTCCAAGGCAATACTGAGGGAGGCATGGCACAGGATACTGATTAAGTTCAGTTGATGATACAGTCTAAGAAGTTTGGATTTGGAGTTCATTTATGAGCTAGGTCCTATCAGACATCCAGACACATTCTAAGACATGTATTGCTCATTTCGGGAGATGGCTTTCTCCGCGAACTTGAGATATAGAGAGACATAGAAAGAAACATCAAGGCGGATCCACTCACTGAGGCTATTCCTCGAACGCAATAGTTTCGCAAACGAGTTTTGTGAGACTGACTAGTAGAGGAGTTGGGTGTTCGGTATCACACGGGCTGTAAGTACGCGACATCGCAATAATTAGCCATGAGTGCAAGTGGGAGATTGTTGGAGATAGTGCCCTCAGAGTCAATTATTGGATCACAGGCACGTGATTGCAATGATTTAGGGAGGACCTGTCCTACTAGGACAGTCTTACTCGATATGATAGTATGCTATCTGGTTTATCTTTATCATCGTGTACTGCTTTAGATGACCTGACATGTCTCTATTGCACGTTGATAGAGCCCCTAGGATTCTTGCTTGACCACCAGCAGTATGAGCGCGATCATATACGTGGGAGCTGGTAGTCTATAAGCACATCCTTAAAAGGTCCCTAGTCGTGGGAGTTTCGAGACAGGGCATCGATACTCCAGAGTAGACTAGTGTATACAGTCGAGACCCCGACGAGGGGCGGTGGCCGGTCTCACAAGCCACTGGTGTCAGTTGGTTCACTTAAGATGTATACAGGTGCTCATTGGGTTATGAGTACACCGGACAGGACTCGCCGGGAACATGCTAGTTGGTCTTATACTTGACGTCAGATAGCAGTTCCCTGGTGACATGTGTACAGGTTAGTTCATCGACCTGGGGATCGTCATTTGTCTCGTGTGAGTTCCCACTGTACTTTGATTACTACCCTACCATGCTCAAAGGAGACGTGCAAACAGGTTTTAGTTGGGTACAGTCCCGAGCCACATGGAGGCAGTGAGCGGATCTTCAGGGGTTCGTCTCTCCCGGTATTGGGGGTGAGGTCACGCTGTGTCTAGGAGAGCCATTACACGAAGCCCTTAGCCAAGGCAAGAGATTTACTGGTAGGTATTCCAGTAGTATCTCTGGGTGTTCTGGGCTACACTCCGACACGACTTGTACCGCTTTTGGGGGTCTGACTTTTACCAACCCCCTGGGCCCGCCATGCGATGCTCATAGACGAACGGACCGGACTGTACGGATATTGTCACTGATAGGCTCAGTAGGGTGTCAGGATGAGTTCGCTCATCGACGTCCCTTTTGGTCAATTCCTGGTAGCCCGTTACGTATTGGCTTATACCTCTGACGTGCTAGTGGTTAAATCCACAACCAAGGTGTTGACGAGTCTTTAGAGTCCCCCACATTCAGTTACTCAAGCTTTCGGGCGAAACGCTGTAGAGGCCGTATGGAGATATGGCACGGTTCGATCAGATACGTGCGGTATTGCACGGATCAGGATCGAACGGTTATACTAGAGGCCATATGGATATATGGCAGGGTTTGATCAGATACGTGCGGTATTGCACGGATCAGGATCGAACTGTTAGTACTAGAGGCCGTATGGATATATGGCAGGGTTCGATCAGATACGTGCGGTATTGCACGGATCAGGATCGAACGGATATTACTAGCAGGCTTTGGTTTAAGCCGGATCCAAGTATAGTACAGTGTAGATTTTGTCTCATTGCATTTGTATTTCGGTCAGAATACAAATGCGGGTGTGTATACACAGTATCGGGGTTTTCCTGTAATTTATTACGGGACCAGTTTTCTGGAGTTGCCAGTTTGCTTTCCGTTTCGGCCATTTTCATTTGTATCTTTCATTGGCCGAAGTTTGGTGGAGGAGGGCTTATTTGCATTTGTGCAAATAAGCAATTATGGAAGGGGGTCTTTGCATATTATTGTATCATGATACTTTCACCATCATTGCTTGACTTTCTTTAGTCATCATGGCTAGTCTTGTAGTATCATGATTGCATGACTTTTGGTTGTTATGATGATAGTTGGAGTGTGAGGTTGGCTTTGTCATCATGCTTGATCATGATCACTTTTCTCTCTCTCTCTCTTGTATCAATTTGATCCATACACTCCTTCATTCACTCTCCCCTCTCCCATTCCATTGCCATGGCCGGCCATATGATGGGGGCTGTTGATCTATCGAAAATACTGTATTTCTAACACGGCAATTTCCCTACCTTTTGCAGTCAAGTAAAGCTATCCGGTATTCATATCACTCATATTTGCAAAACACATGTAAAATATTGGATTACTTGTACTGTACACTAAAACCAGCACTTTTAGGGAAATTGTGTGTGTTTCATGGCATCGCATCATCCTTGTATTGCGAAACTCTTGTCTCGGTGAAATTGTGCAGGAAATTCCAGAAGCAGGGCCTAATTAGGAAATGAACTAATAAAAGACACACCAATTCAAAGGCTAAAGATCTGGAGCGATACAGAAGGCCAAAGAAAAATCCAAACATCAGAAAGAGGCCCACCAGTCAGTACAAGTATTACCATGAAAAGAGAAACCTCCAAGCCCATTAAAGGACCGCGGATCCGCGGCCCAAGGCCCCTTGGCGCGGCGGATCCGCTGCCATTTGAGGAGATCATTTCTTCAAATTTCATCACATGCTCAATTGTAACGGCTAAAGCTTCCAGAAGACCCCAGAAGCTCCACGTGGCATCTCTAGAAGGCTCGGCTCAATAAACTCTTGGAGGGAAATTCAAAATTTAAAGCTTAACTAACTTTTTGGAGGGAAATTTAAATTATTTGATAACTAACTTGTGGGGGGAATTCAAATTTCAATTCTAAATCAAGAGGTCTATTAAAAGGAGCTTAGATTAAGGTTTGAATTTGTTCAAGAATCACCACCATCTTCAACCCACAAGTTTAGTGACAAAAGCTTGTGCCAAATTCAATTCCCATCTCCAATTCAAAATCAAGATCAAGATCCCGAGATCAATTTGAGCAAGAGTGCCTCCAACCTTTAGATGCGACGCCGGATTTCCAACGGAGCAAGAGATCCACGCCGATCCGCGACTCAAGGAGCCGAGCGAAGCCGAAATCGACGATCTAGTTCCTTCCTTTTGTAAATTCAAGAGAGTTGTAACGAAATTTGTCGATAAATAAAGGTGAATTTTCTATATTCTTGCTTACCTTTTAATTCAAGCATAATGATTAGAATTCAATTTGTGACTGTGTTTGTGATCATGATGTTTGAGTAATCTCCGCTCGTGTAGGAGTTGTGACGATCTTTAGATGATGATGATTTAGATATTTTTACAATTCTTAAATCCTATAATGTTTGGAAATTCTAGTTAATCAAATGATTAATAACCTAGCTTCGAGATGATGCTTTCTTGATCCTGTTCACTCGAAACTAGGGAACAACTATTAAACATTTGATTAACTAGAAGCTAGAATTTGAATGCGATCCATCGAAAGGACAAAGGATGAGTTACGGAATCCCTAATTTTCTCGCAAAGATCCTTAAACCTCGATGAATTTGTATCGATCTAGTATCAATTCATTAATGGATAAGAATTAGTAATCTTTAGATCTCATCACATCTATAGATCCGATCTACTCCTACGAGCCATACTTCTAATCTTGATTGTTGGTTGGAAATTATCACACATCTCAATTCTTGCTTTTAATGTCTTTTCTAGATCTAGATTTTTCTTATTTCTTGATCTTTAAATGCAAATCATGAATTGTTTTCTTTTCTTTGCCCTAAATTTTCAACTCATCTAATTCGAAAATTGAACGGAACTCACTTTCCCTGTGGACGATCCGCACTTACTAACGCGCTACATCCGACACCGTTATTGATTGCGGTCAAAAAATATTTTTGGTTGTGATTTCTAAAATCTATTTTCTATAAACATACGACACAATCGGAAAATCGTATCAATCAAAATGGTGCCGTTGCCGGGGACTATTTGATTCGATACTTTTACATCCAATCAAGAAAAATCATTCAATCAAAATGGCGCCGTTGCCGGGGATCGTGTGCTATTTGTTCATTTTTTGAAATTTGAGTTGAAAAGTTTATTCCATCTAAAAATTTTAAAGATCAAAACTCGCGCAAACACTAATACGTGTTGTTGTGGTTAATTGCAAGGAGATCTGGAGCTTACTGGAAAATTGGAAAATTATTTGGAGAATTCCAGAGGACCAAGGAAGTGATCAGGAGCTCTCTGGAGAAATTTGGTAGAGTGATCTCACCCTCCCACCGCGTTTCCGCGGCCCAATACACCCATTACGCGGCGGATACGCGGCCCATTAAGGAGTTCTCTGGAAAATTTTTGGCAGGTAATCTCTAAATTTCTTATCTCCTCTCTAAAATCTGCTCCAACTAACAATTTGTTGCAGGTTTCTTGGCAAATATTCGCAGCGCGCAAAAAGCAAAATAAAGTGTGCTTGTTTTTGTTTTGTGGTTGTTTGCATAATTAATACGGAAATTAAGGGGCACGGCCAAATCCAGATTAGGTGGGGAGTTCATTACCCTTCCTAGGCCCCAAAAATCACAAACCTGCATCCGCATTACCCTCATTAATTAAAAAATATCTAGAGATGACTCTAAGGACCGTCGCGCTCACTTAGGACAGAAGAAGGCCGTGGGTAATTCATTGCTTATCCGCGTTTCTCTTGTGGTGCCTAGGCAAGTGTGTCGAAGGCTAGTGGTTACTTAATTAGGCCCACTACTTACGTAGTGGAGAACCTCCCACTTACCTGGCCACAGGAGGGACAAAGAGGCAGTGGAGGATTCTATCCTGCGTCTTGTCTTCTGGCAGTTAGGAGCGGTCTAGAGATTGGACCTAGGTGACCATAAATTTTAGGGTATTGCTTGTTGCATCATATTTTCAAAAATCCGTATCATTTTTCAAAACAAACACCACAATCACTTCATTCCCCTAATTATAAATCACGCTGCCACTTGTACTAACCCCTTTTAGTACAAGATAGGATGGACACGGGATTCTAGTGCCCGTCTTGTCCGCGTCCCCTCGATCGACTCCGAAGTCGGTATTTCTCCATTTACCTTTCTTTTACCCCCCACCACACCCACACCGATGGATCAGCCTCCATCAAACCTCTTTGCCGCTACACTGCCGCCGTCCGTTGGTGCGCAGATTCCACCTCTCATCTCTCTCCAAGAGAGGTGTTACCCTTTGCGAGGTCCTCTCTCGACCTGCTTATCCATTCCACCAGCCAACGGGGATAACTTTGAGATTAAGCCCCAGTACATCAACCTTCTACCCAAATTCCACGGTCTCGAGACTGAAGACGCGTACGTTTTTATTACCAAATTTGAAAACGTATGCGCAATGATGGGTACATCACAACTTTCTGTGGATGCCATGCGTCTACGACTTCTTCCATTTACCTTGTGCGATTTAGCCGAGAAGTGGCTATATAACACCACCGCACACTCCATCACGAATTGGGAAGAATTTGTCGCGGCATTCCTTAAGAAATTTTACCCGATACAAAAGACAGCTCGAATCCGTAGTGAACTCTATCAATTCTCCCAGCTTCCGGCTGAACCATTTTCAAAATACTTTGACCGATTCAAGGATCTTTTGGTTCAATGCCCACATCACGGCATCCCGAGATGGGAACTTTGCCGAATCATATATGAGGGCAGTAACCCTACCACTAAACAAAACCTTGAAAACATGTGTCAAGGAACCTTTATGACCAAGGATGATGGGGAAGCGTGGAAATTTTTAGAAGAGTTCGCTGAAAAGTCACTTCAGTGGGAGACTGGAATCCAGCCATCGAGTAGGTGTGGCGTACACCAAATAGATGTGTCCATAGGTGTTCGAGCTGAGATGGCAGCAATGCAAAAGAAGCTCGACGCTATGGAACACAAATTCCTAGCAGCCTCCCTAAACCCAATGTCACTCCCCAAAACCGTTTGAGGGTGCTGTTCAGACCCTTCTCACTTAACAGAAGAATGTCCATTGAACTCCCAGTTTCAAGGTCTCGAGCATACCAATGCTGCATTCCAAAGACATAGAAACGACCCTTATTCTTCTACATATAATCAGGGTTGGAGGAATCACCCGAATTTTGCCTGGAACCAATCCCAAAACACGGTTCCAAACCCTAATCAACTCCAACGGGCTCTTCCTCCACAACAGCAACCACTTCACCTCACCCAGCACCCCTACCAGTCATAAAATTTCCAAAACCAGGTCAACACTCCTGCACCTTCTAATCCTGTGCAGTCGACCTGTTCTGACGACTTCTCTCAATTCGCTCAAACCATGAAATCACTCATGTCAAATTTCATGGAAGTGTCGGCCGAGGTTAAGTCTTCCGTCGGTGAGATAAAGAAAAACTCAGCGTCCCAAGCTGAGAGTATCAAAACGATGGAAGCTGAGATTGCACGACTTAAGGCCGAATTAAGTGCGGGAGAAAAAGGGAAACTTCCATCTCAACCCCTACCGAATCCTGGGCATTACAATGTAAATGCCATCACAACGTTGAGATCGGGAAGAATGCTGGATAACCATGTTGGGGAAGAAGTTGATGATACTGAAAATCCTATCAACGCCCCGGCTTAGATCTTTCCTCACACACCCACTTCTACGTCTGACTCTTGTTCTCCTACCCCACCACCTTCTCGCGAGCCTATTCTCCATTTCCCTCTAGGCTCGACACCTCAGCCCACCTCTTCTATCCCTCCACAGACGATCCCCACTTCTATTTTGGGATCGGGACCACACACACTTCCTTCTCCTATGATGGACCCAGCACTCATTGCTAAAGCACCTTACCCGAACCGGTTAAGGGCTAACAAATCGAGTCCTCATATGGAGAAAATTATGGAAATGTTCAAGCAGGTTAACATCAACATTCCTCTCCTAGATGCAATTCAACAAGTCCCCGCTTATGCGAAAATTCTCAAGGACTTGTGCACTAAGAAGAGGAAGACTCAAGTGCCTAAGAAGGTCTTCATGTCCAATAACATTAGCACTTCTTTTATCCCCCAGCTACCAAAGAAACGTAAGGACCCAGGATGTCCTACGATATCAATTTCTATTGGGGGTAAAAACATCAATCGTGCTTTGTTAGACCTTGGCGCAAGTGTTAACCTACTTCCATACTCTGTCTATGAGCAGCTAGGGATTGGAGAGTTGAAATCTGCTCACTGCACTCTCCAAATGGCAGACCGATCTATCACCAAACCTAGGGGTGAACTAGAGGATGTGTTGATAAAGGTCGGGGAATTTGTATTCCCTGTAGACTTCATTGTTCTCGATACACAGCCTGTAGCAAACCCCCGGAGCCAAATTCTGGTGATTCTGGGTCGGCCATTCCTTGCCACTTCCAATGCTTTCATCAACTGTAGAAATGGTTCAATGAACTTATCTTTTGGAAATATGACCATTGAACTGAACATTTACAGAATTGGAAGTCAGCCATCAGAACCCTCTGCTCATATCCTCGATGTGTGCTCTGTCCACGAGATTGCTCCCGAAAGTTGCGGAGTTGAGGAACTTTGCTTTACAGATCTCGACGACACTGCCACATCACTGTTTGACCTGACACATGATCTTAGTAAGGACACCATTTCCACGCTTGAGTCTGCCACTCCTGACTCACCACCATCCGAGTCTGTATCTTTTACAGGCTATGAGCTTCTCCGCGACTCCGAAAATCATTCAATGATCCCACCTTCTATTATTTCTCCGCCCGAATTAGATCTCAAAACTTTACCTTCTCACCTTAAATATGCATATTTAGGTGAGAATGAATCTTTACCGGTTATCATTTCCGCTTCTCTAGCATCAGAGCAAGAGAATGCACTTTTATCGGTGTTGAGATCTAATAAGGAGGCGTTTGGTTGGACCATGGCGGACATCAAAGGGATCAGTCCCTTGATTGTCGAACATCATATACACTTGATGGATGATGCCAGACCAACCCGAGAACCACAGAGACGGTTGAACCCCGTCATGAAGGAAGCGGTGATGAAAGAGATCGTCAAATGCCTTGATAGTGGTATCATATACCCAATCTCCGATAGCCAATGGGTGAGTCCTATACATGTCGTCCCTAAGAAATCCGGCATCACTGTTGTTGTCAATGAGGCAAATGACTTGATTCAGACACGCGCCCAAACTGGGTGGCGTGTATGTATTGATTACCGTAAACTCAATGCCGCCACGAGGAAAGACCACTTTCCTCTACCATTCATTGATCAGATGCTGGAACGCTTAGCTGGACGTGCATATTATTGCTTTATGGACGGATACTCTGGCTATAATCAGGTCCCCATCGCCAAAAAGGATCAAGATAAAACCACTTTTACTTGTCCTTTTGGTACCTTTGCTTACAGTCGCATGCCCTTTGGGTTGTGCAATGCTACCGCTACCTTTCAGCGGTGTATGATGGGGATATTCTCTGATATGGTAGAGAATTTTCTGGAGATCTTTATGGACGATTTCTCGATTTTTGGAGACTCTTTTTCCGATTGCCTATCGAATCTGGACGCTGTTCTTACTCGTTGCAAAGAGAAGAACTTGACTTTGAACTGGGAAAAATGCCATTTCATGGTCCGAGAAGGAATTGTTCTTGGACATGTCATTTCACAGAAAGGCATTTAGGTTGACAGAGCTAAGATAGATGTCATTCAAAACCTTCCTTATCCCAAAAGCGTCAAAGACATTCGATCTTTCCTTGGCCATGCGGTTGGTCAAAACAGGACAAATACCGTTTCCTATCCCAAGTAAAACACTTTTACTGGGATGATCCATATTTGTTTAAGTATTGTCCTGATCAGATCATTCGCCGGTGTGTCCCAAAAGAAGAGTTCAAGAGTGTTCTTTCTTTTTGTCATGATCAGGCCTGTGGGGGTCACTTCGGTCCTAAAAAGACGGCGGGGAAGGTTTTGCAATGTGGATTTTATTGGCCGACCTTATTCAAGGACGCATTTGACTATTACAAAACCTGTACACAATGCCAGTACACGGGTAGGATCTCCAGGAGAAATGAAATGCCTCAGCAACCCATTTTGGTTGTTGAAATTTTCGATGTTTGGGGCATTGATTTTATGGGTCCCTTTCCCAACTCCTTTGGGAATTTGTACATACTGCTGGCAGTTGATTATGTCTCAAAGTGGGTAGAAGCCATTCCATGTCGCACTAATGACAGGAAAGTTGTCATTAACTTTTTGAAAGAGAATATCTTTTCGCGATTTGGACACCCACGCGCTATCATTAGCGATAATGGGACACATTACTGCAACAGGTCTTTCGAGACTCTGATGCGGAAATACGGAATCAACCACCGACTTTCTACACCCTATCATCCCCAAACGAGCGGGCAGGCTGAGATCTCAAATAGACAGATCAAACTAATCCTGGAGAAGACTGTTGCGAAAAATAGAAAAGACTGGTCGACCAAACTGACGGATGCTCTTTGGGCATTCCGAACTGCATTTAAAACCGACCTAGGAATGTCTCTATACAGGATAGTGTTTGGGAAGGCATGTCATTTACCCGTCGAGATAGAGCATAAAGCATTGTGGGCTATTAAGGAAATCAATTTTGACCTAAAACAAGCCTGCAACTTTCGGAAGCTGCAACTTAATGAGCTAAGCGAACTCCGCGATGAAGCTTATGATAACGGTGTAATCATAAAGAATAGGACCAAGATTTTTCACGATAAAAACATTTTGAGGAAAACATTTTCACCTGGTCAACAAGTCCTTCTTTATGATTCACGACTACACCTTCATGCGGGTAAGCTTCGATCTCGGTGGAAGGGACCTTTTGTTGTGCGGTCTGTATACCCGCACGGGGTAGTAGAGGTAGAAAATGTTAAAAACGGCACATTTTTCAAAGTGAATGGACATAGACTAAAGCCGTATTTTTCCACTGACCCCACGGAGGAGCTCCTGTTCTTACAGGAGCCAGTTTATTTGGATTAAAATTCCTCCGTCTCACCTTCATGTCCAGTGTATCTTTGCATCATCTTGTTGAATGGAGGTGAGTAAAAAGAATAAGTTTGGGGGAGGGTCTTCACTTATATATTTTTCCCCCACTAATAAATTCCTCCCCGGCTTACAGGTTTTATAGATATAGCGGATGGCAACAGTGCGGACACTGTTGAAAACAAGTTTGGGGGAGGTTTGTGCTTAGTTTTGCATCATGTGCATATCATTTGCATAAGCACAAAACATTTCTTTGAAAACCTATAAAAATTTAAAAAAATTCAAAACCCATAAAAAATTTTGTGTAAATATTTTTTTGGTTCTTCAATTTTTGTAAATAGCTTTTCAAAACCCATTTCTTTGAAAACCTATAAAAAAAAATTTAAAATTTTTCAAAACTCATAAAAATATAAAAATTTTCAAACTATAAAAATATTTAATATTTATGATAATAAAAGATTAGATAGTGAACAATTACATCCATGAGATTAGAAAAATTTAAGAAAACTGAGAAAATTAGAAGTTTTCTTATACGAACTAGTAATAAGTAGTTATGAGCCGTTGTCCCAAGGGTTAGTAAGATGAAAGACGTCACTAATCTGAGGATAAAAATAAGTCTGAAAAATAGTTTCTATTCTGGAAGCCAAACATTTTGAACGTTGATACCCTGCTATTCGCACTTACACACGTCTTAAAGCCTGGGATAGTAGAGGATACCTTGAAATGCTCTTGTCTTAAAGCCAAAAGTATGAAAAAAAAATGAAGAAAATATAAAGTGGTGAGAAAAATGAACACTGGTTTTGTTATCACCGAGGGCAATAAAAAAATATATAGCGTGGGTGCTTTTTCACCTACTGCCCTAAGGCCAACTGGTCTGGGAGTCACTGCTATACCTAAGGTGGTGCAAGACGAGGAAAATACACCAAATATGCAAGCACATGAGTAATCGGTCGGTTAGTACCTCAAGAAGTATTAACGGTCGCATGAAAGCGTGTGAGCAATCTCGTTTATCAAAAAGTACTGAGGCTGATGGGCAAGAGTATGATAGATTGAATTGAATTCTCCGGGTGTAGGGATGTTCTTTACATACACGCAGGGTTATATGATCGATGTTTGGAATAAAGATAGGAATGAAGAATAAGATGATATTTTATTGAGGGAGGACGTGATTTCTGACATCTTTTCACGACCATTAAGATAGGGCTCATGACAACCGAAAAGCTAGCTTAGTTGGAAACCCTAATTTTCAAGGCTTTTATTTTACAATTCTGGTCTTTAAATGTAATATTCATGATCTTCCTTTTATTATTGGATTTTGTGGGTGCAATCCGCTGAAAACCCTCAGGAGACAACACTCCTCCTACTAGGGACACCTAGAGGTTTAAAGGCTTGTTGCACGTGCTCAGTGCAATCGTGTTGCCTACGAAAGTGTGCTAATTAGTTTTTCTCTTTCTTTATTTTCTCCTTCTCTTTTTAATAAAACTGTTCGATCGAGACGATCGAAAATAAGTTTGGGGGAATTTGATCTATCGAAAATACTGTATTTCTAACACGGCAATTTCCCTACCTTTTGCAGTCAAGTAAAGCTATCCGGTATCCATATCACTCATATTTGCAAAACACATGTAAAATATTGGATTACTTGTACTGTACACTAAAACCAGCAATTTTAGGGAAATTGTGTGTGTTTCATGGCATCGCATCATCCTTGTATTGCGCAACTCTTGTCTCGGTGAAATTGTGCAGGAAATTCCAGAAGCAGGGCCTAATTGTGAAATGAACTAATAAAAGACACACCAATTCAAAGGCTAAAGATCTGGAGCGATACAGAAGGCCAAATAAAAATCCAAACATCAGAAAGAGGCCCACCAGTCAGTACAAGTATTACCATGAAAAGAGAAACCTCCAAGCCCATTAAAGGACCGCGGATCCGCGGCCCAAGTCCCCTTGGCGCGGCGGATCCGCGGCCATTTGAGGAGATCATTTCTTCAAATTTCATCACATGCTCAATTGTAACGGCCAAAGCTTCCAGAAGACCACAGAAGCTCCACGTGGCATCTCTAGAAGGCTCGGCTCAACAAACTCTTGGAGGAAAATTCAAAATTTAAAGCTTAACTAACTTTTTGGAGGGAAATTTAAATTATTTGATAACTAACTTGTGGGGGGAATTCAAATTTCAATTCTAAATCAAGAGGTCTATAAAAAGGAGCTTAGATTAAGGTTTGAATTTGTTCAAGAATCACCACCATCTTCAACCCACAAGTTTAGTGACAAAAGCTTGTGCCAAATTCAATTCCCATCTCCAATTCAAAATCAAGATCAAGATCCCGAGATCAATTTGAGCAAGAGTGCCTCCAACCTTTAGAAGCGACGCCGGATTTCCAACGGAGCAAGAGATCCACGCCGATCCGCGACTCAAGGAGCCGAGCGAAGCCGAAATCGACGATCTAGTTCCTTCCTTTTGTAAATTCAAGAGAGTTGTAACGAAATTTGTCGATAAATAAAGGTGAATTTTCTATATTCTTGCTTACCTTTTAATTCAAGCATAATGATTAGAATTCAATTTGTGATTGTGTTTGTGATCATGATGTTTGAGTAATCTCCGCTCGTGTAGGAGTTGTGACGATCTTTAGATGATGATGATTTAGATATTTTTACAATTCTTAAATCCTATAATGTTTGGAAATTCTAGTTAATCAAATGATTAATAACCTAGCTTCGAGATGATTCTTTCTTGATCGTGTTCATTCGAAACTAGGGAACAACTATTAAACATTTGATTAATTAGAAGCTAGAATTTGAATGCGATCCATCGAAAGGACAAAGGATGAGTTGCGGAATCCCTAATTTTCTCGCAAAGATCCTTAAACCTCGATGAATTTTCATCGATCTAGTATCAATTCATTAATGGATAAGAATTAGTAATCTTTAGATCTCATCACATCTATAGATCCGATCTACTCCTACGAGCCATACTTCTAATCTTGATTGTTGGTTGGAAATTATCACACATCTCAATTCTTGCTTTTAATGTCTTTTCTAGATCTAGATTTTTCTTATTTCTTGATCTTTAAATGCAAATCATGAATTGTTTTCTTTTCTTTGCCCTAAATTTTCAACTCATCTAATTCGAAAATTGAACGGAACTCACTTTCCCTGTGGACGATCCGCACTTACTAACGCGCTACATCCGACACCGTTATTGATTGCGGTCAAAAAATATTTTTGGTTGTGATTTCTAAAATCTATTTTCTATAAACATACGACACAATCGGAAAATCGTATCAATCAAAATGGCGCCGTTGCCGGGGACTATTTGATTCGATACTTTTACATCCAATCAAGAAAAATCATTCAATCAGCTGTCCCATTTTTGGTGGGGTGATTATTGGGTGATCTCATATCATTTTCCTTCACAATAAATTCCCAAGAAAACTCCACAGTTCATCCCTCCACTAAAAGGCAACTCCATAACCCCAAAATGAGACATGGTTCTATACGTATTCTACAGCAAACCTTAGGCACGTCGGCTCGCCAACTTCGTGCCCGAGTTGCCTCGGTATAGAGGTGGGAGCCCGTAAAAGAACCAGGCGACGTGGTGCCCTTTCCGGCGAGGAGGTGGAGACCGGACATTCCGCGGGAGATCGGGACGACGGCGAGAAGACCGGAGGACTCGGATCACTCGGTATATCTCTCTTCCAAATCTTGTAATTAGCTAGGACTAGTTAATGGCCCGATCCGGGTTTTAGTGCGCGGTGGTGCCGGTCAAGAAAAATTAAAGTTAACCATCGCTTCCGCATTTGGCCTCGGGATGGAGGCCGGGGCGCCGCCGTGCACTTACAACTATTGGTTGGTATTATACCCGTCGTCAGTTAACAGTTCTCAGGTGACATGAGTACAGCATAGTTCGCAGACTTGACACTGCTGCTTTGTCTCGAGTGTGTTCCCACTGTTATTAGATTGCTACCCTACCACGGCTCAAAGGAGTCGTGCAAACAGGTAGCAGTTGGGTGCAGTCACGAAACACTTGGAGACAGTGGCGGTTAGATAGGATTCGTCTCTCCCGATATTGGGAGTTGATATCGCGTTGTGTTTGGAGAGCCATTACGCAAAGTCCCTGGCCAGGGAAAACGAGATTTACTGGTAGGATTTCCAGTAGCTTCTCAAGGTGTAATGGGCTTCACTTCGACAAGACTTATACCGCTTTTAGGGGACTGACGCTTTCCGCCCCCTAGGCCCGATATGCGATAGTCCTAGATGAACATACCGGATTGTACGGAGATTGTCACATCAGGCTCAGTAGGAGTTCAGATGGGTTTCCTCATCGGCCTTCTTATCGACTTCTACCTGGGGACCGTTACGTACATCTAGTACCGCTTGCGGCCTGTGGTTAAACCCACTGCCAGCATAGTGTCGAGTCTTTAGAGTCCCACACAGAGAGTTTCTCTGCTTCAGGCGAAACGATATAGAGGTCGTATGGTTTTACGACAAGGGTTCGGACACATACGTGTATTTATGCACGTACGATGTTCGACAGTTTATACTAGCGGGCTTTGGTTTAAGCCAGATTCTAGTATTGGATTATTGGATTTATACAGTCTCGGTATTTCCGTGTTTTACAGATGGGAGGGGCATTCTCGTAATTAGTCGAGAAGCTTCTAGAAGAAAGATGAGGTGGAGAGCTTAGGTGTAATTTGCATTAAATGAATTTGTGACACATGAAGTGATTTATCCAAATGAGTTAATGAAGCATTTATTGCTTAATGACTCATGAGATGATTCATTCATTTGTATTAAATGAACCATGGTTGTAATTATATATTTGATAATTATTATGCTTCATTATTGTCACGACCCGAAAGAGCACGTGACTGGCCCTTGAACCATATGAAGTCTATAGGACCCTATCTGATCCAAGTAAGCCAAAAGCCAAGAAATCTAAAACCATTTAAAGAGTAAATAAGAAAAACTGGTTTAAGAAGTAAAGAAATCATGTTTCGAAAATCAAAGTTTTTAAATAACTAAGCCGAATATGCATTTTTAAAATGTGTAACCTTTCCTGAAAAATTCGGCAGAGTTTCCTTTGTAAAAACTGGCCCCGAACGGGGTACAACAAGAATAACATATATGAAATGATAAAAGGCATCCCCAAGCGGGAGCTAACTCTTCGTCAATCGATGGTCATAACCACGCAAGCAATAATAATATACAACGCCAAAGGGCGAGGATCAAAACCCAAAAAGAACTCAAAACAGCCAGAAAACCGTAATACTACAAGCGCGACTCTAAGGTCGAAATAATACAACACTGTTTTCTAAGTCTGAAACAATATACAAGTTTTGGTTGATGGAATTTCTAGATACAATGAATAATACAGGAACAATGGCGGTTCTGATACAAAAGAACCCACCTACGAACGCAAGTCACCCATATGGAAGCAGTGTGCCAGAAATGCCGCTATGGAATCTGTATGGCAAAAACCTGTAAGGACTGTGGCACAACGGGGGTGAGTTGCCAACTCGTGAATAGAAAACATCTATAAACAGAGATCGAATGTATGACCCATCCTAGGTCAATACGATCAGATATAAATAAACCTCAATAAGAATAAGTCTGAAGCATGCTAAATTGGCAATGTAATCTCTATACATGAGTGTAGTGCCAAGTGCTCGTGCCAGTGCCTCAAGTCATAGCATATCATAAATGTGAGGTATAATCAATGTAATCAAATCGGCATGTACGTGGATCCCGTCCACTCGTCACCCAACGACAAAACCATCATGCATGTAAATATCATCAGCATATGCATGGAAATATGAGGATATAAACCACTTGTGTCCCTCGCGACACATCAAAATCATGGAACCGGAGTGCCCAGCATCGACACTCGAAAACATCATGAAAACTGTGCCCAGCATCGGCACGTAAATCCTCATATATATCGGGCTCCGTCAGTCCGGATCAGCCCATGGGCTCCGTCTGCGGAATCGTCCCTCGGCCCCAGCAAGAAGCCCATATCCATTTATCGACTCTGGTCAGTATCCTCCGGATAACCGCCAGGCCCAACCAATCACCGGTAGGTACTCGCCACCCATCTAGGCTCATCGTCTACTCCACGAAAAATATTTCTTGCCCCGGGGAACCATACCGGGTCTACCATGTACCCGCAATCGGCCTCATCCGCCTCCTCGAATCGGGTTTCACATGTCGCTCTCAGCACCGAGAAAACACATGGTGGACGCACTGAAATATCATATCAAGGGTAACCGGGTTTTAAAACAATTACATATTTCCTTTTTAAACACCCACGGTTCCCAAAACCAGAAATATCATGGAAACAACATATCTCAATGCGTATAATCAGCAAGCATGATGTGTGTGACATGTAAAAGAAATGTTAGCACATCAGTCTGTCATGCAAGAATCATATCCTGAATGCAACAGTACTACAGTGTAGTGACATGGCAATTATCGATGATGAAGTGTGTGAGCCGGCAACAGTGTACGTGGAACATACGCATCATCGATAATGGTGCTGGTGTCCTAGCAGCATGACGGTAATATATCAATAAACACAGGCAATGCAATGCAAATAGCATGAATATGCGGAAATCGAATAATCAGCGCAACAGTAAAGAACCCACCTCAATAAATATATGATGCAGCCTTGCCTTTTGAAATAAGACGAATCAGGGTTTTTGGTAAAATAAGGGCTACGGTGTTTTAAGAAAAGATGTGTCGTTTGAAAATATCCATAGAAACCTTTTTGCCTATCTTTAAAATATCCCCGATTCGTTAGTTTTGAAATAGGTATGACTCGGGTCTAGTCTAACGCCTACTATGCGAACTACGAACCCAACAATCAAGTCAATCGGGAGGGGTATGAAAACCAACTAAATCTAAGTCAATATCACATTATCTCATCACATAACAGGTATCACTACCATCATATCACATCTCCAATACGAACTCTGTCATGTCGCCAAATCTCACGGCCTCAATCGAATCTCATCGACTCATCTCAATCCCACGTATCATCCTCAAATCTCGTATATGAACACATAGTCCCATACCCATGTGTAGATATACACACCATCATATGCGCACAGATAAATGAAAGAATGTATGCAAGTATGTGTGTATGTGTGTATGTGTGAGTGCACCCACTACTCTAGGGTTTCGCACTACTAAACCAATACATCCTTATCATCAATGATTCCATTATTACCATCAATAGTCCTAACAACACATAATAAATATATGTGTGTATACGTATTCGTATACATCACCACAGACTGCGGGGGTGCTATACGCCATCCACCCGACTTCTCCCCGTAGATATAAATCTACTCACCTTGCTTCTCATGTGCCGTTGCCGATGTCGCCATCTTCATCTTCTTCACCTCAACATCACGTAGGGTACCTACAAGTATATCACAAACGCTAAAGCACATGAAAATCACATCGGAAATCCAAAACAGCACACGCTACTCGCATAGGTAAAAACCTATCGTCTCACATGCAAACACGATCAATATCCACTTGTCGTTGATGTCCAAACGCCACCCGACAGAAACGAATCACCAAATACCAAAATCCATGCTAAAACAAGTCGTAAACCATGCACCAACATATGAAAATCAACCCAGATTTTACCCTAGATGGAATCAGTCAAAACTAGACATACCCAGGGTCAAGACTACGGGAAATAGGGCAATGCACCAAAATCGAGGCAATTCCCTCCTGCTCTGGCCGCAATTTGCGGCCAGAAGGAATTAATTGGCGGCCGTACTTTGGAGTTGGGGGCTAGGGTTTGGTGTGGTGGTTCTATGGTGCATGCACATCTCACTGTCAACTCAGTTTTATTTTTGGGGTCTCAGGGTGATAGCAGATTCCTAAATAAGATCACAGATTCACAGGTTTCCCCGATATCGATTCCGTATATCCGTATTCTGGTTTCAAGTCTCTAGCTTGATCCAAAATAACATCACACCATGGGTTCTAAGGTCACCACAATCCTCAATTTCATCTTTAATTTCAGATCTCACATAAACCCTAACTTGAAGTTTCACAAATCCACCAAACGACACAATATCGATATGAAACTAGAATTGATGCACAAGGAAATTGAAATACTACTTGAGGGTGGAGAAATTACCTCCTTTGGCAACTCAAGAATTTTCTTGAGTTGCTCAAAGTCCTCCAAATCCAATCTTGCTAGGTTCAAAGTGTAGCTAGTGAGCTTGGGAGCAAGTTTTATGAAGTGCGAATGGGTTTTTGGTGAGGGAAATGAGAGGGATCTATGAAGTGAAGGGGAGGGAGATGAGGGAGCAGGAGCAATAGCAGCAGCAACTCTTGTAGAGGGGAGAGAAAATGAGAAGGGGAAATGATGGAGGAAAGGGGTCAAAAGTCAAAAGCAACCTATTCTCTCTCTCTCATCATCATACTTACTTTTTTCTTTCTTTTCTTTTCCTTCTCACTCCAATAGTGAACCCAAAGCAACCATGCACCCAAAACATGTAACAAGTGTGGAAAATGATATGTGCACATTTTTGCACAAAAATGCTAAAAATCCAATTAGCGATTTTTAATCGCGATTAGCACTAAATTAGCATATAACTAATCTTAAAAACTTTAAAATGGCATAATTCCATAAAATACCCTATTTTAGAATTTTCCATAATTTTTCCCCATTTATTTTATTTAATTATACCAGAATATTAAAATATTCATTAAAATAATATTAAATTATAAAAATTCCCAAAAATCATATTTTATTAGTTTGAAAACGTTACAATTATATACATAATGAGTTATATTTTCATTTCATTATTACATACACATTCTCTCTCCTCAAGCTCTCTCTCTTCAAAGACCTAACCCTAATCCTCTCATGTGCTGAGATCCCAAGGGTTAGCAAGCCTAATAGATCCCTAATCTATCTCTATATCTTCTAGGTTACCTTGATTAGCAATCATAGCCACCTAGTTACCTCAAGTGAGAGGTTAAAGCTTGGAGAAGGAACTCCCGGGTGGATCTTCTATCACATCGAGGAGGCCGACGAGGAGGTGAACAACAAGAACAAGAAGGACTAGAATCTTGAGGTATTATCTATCATAGAAGTTAATCACTTCTAGATAGTTGTTATTTTGGGTTTAGCAAAGTTCCGTAAAGTTAGTCGATGTTAACTCAAACAAAATGATTGTTTTACCTATTCTGCCTCCCCGCATCATGTGGGGTGTATAACGTCGACTTACAGCAAGGTCAAAACTAGCATATGATATTATGAATGCTAAACAATACTAGTTAACTACAATTTATCAGGGTATACGAATGTAGTAACGGTTACTAAAGTGTACGTGGCATGACAATTACCGATGATGATGTGTGTAAGCCGGCAAGCAAGTGTACGTGCAACATACGCATCATCGGTAATGGTGCATGTGTCCTAATAGACGATATCATAACAGCTAATGAAAGCACTTGTATATATGCAATGCAATGAGAACAACATGAACATAGCAGAAAAGTAAACAGTAAAATGCAACATTATAAAATATACATATCTATATACGAGCCATACGGTTATCGTATTTAAAATAGTTTGAATCGTTGTTTTTAAAAAGTAGGGGCTACGGTGTTTTTAAGAAAAGAGATATCATTTGAAAATTCGTAGCGTCCCTTGGGTTGCTCTTTTGAAAATACCTACGATTTGTTAGTTTTCAAAATAGGTATGACTCGAGCCTAATCTAATATCTACCTAAGAAACTAAAAAGACTAAACTAAGAACCGAGTCGAAGGTGATAAGGGATCTATAACCATTCGAGTCGATATATCTAACAGTTGGCGATCCAGCCTCATATCATCACGTACGGTATTGTATATCGTACAGCATCCTCGAGTCAAGAGTGTGGATCAATCATTATATATATCTCGTACGGTAAAATCCATCATACAACATCCTCAAAATCGAGGGTACGGGTCAAATAGCATATATCATATAGTTTGTACGGTATCATTCGTCGTACAATATCATAATCAAGGGTACGGATCTAAGGTCGCGTACATTCTATTATTTTTCATCAAGTCACTTGTTATCTCATGTTATGTGTATATCGCCCAACGATCTTTTAGTATATCGTATCATAAACGATGTCTCATCTCAAACATATATCATAATCTCTTGGCATCTTGTCCGATCATATCGACTCAAATCCATCAACATGAAATATCCTCATCTCACATGTATATGTATATCTATATAAACAAGCACACACACACACACACACACACACACACACAAAAAAAAAAAAAAAAAAAAAATCACGTGTGTTCGTGTGTGCGTGTGTGTGACAACATATACCCTAAAGGTTCGCTACTAAGGTAAAAGAGACTAGGGTTATACCTTCCTACGAGTACGCTTATCTAATCCTACGGTCCCCTAAAACCCTATTTGCTAAGTATCCATATCTCGCATTAACATATATATAATATAATATCCTATTCTACGGTTGCGGGGGTGCTATACGCCGTTCACCCGACTTCCCCCGTAGATATACATCTATTCACCTTCGATCCTCGCTTGTCGAGGTCGATGATGCCTTGCTCTCCCTTGTCGTCCTGAAGTACACGCGAAGGTACCAACAGTTCAAGCACAACGTATTGTAAACAAAAATCGAATACGAAAACCAAAGCGGCACACGAAACACACATAGGTTAGAATCTATGGTCCACGCATACAAGAATAACCAACAACTCTTGACGTCGATGTACGAATGTCAAACGACCAAGTCAAAACCCAAATACCAAAATTCAAGTTAAAAAAACTCGTAAACCGAAATCAGAAACTTTGAAAACAACTTCCAGATTTCGCCTCAGGTGAAATTGGGATATTTTGCATATGGGATACATCTAATTACAGGACAAAGGAGCTCTGGATCAAGCACGAACCATACCCAACATGCCCAGGATGCAATTTGAGGCCAGAAGCAATTTATTTGCGGCCAAGAAATTGATTTGGGGTCTCGGGTCTCTAGGTTAGCTTCTAAGTGGCCTGCTTGCCTCACTGTGTTCGCTATATATTTTTTAGAGTTTCAGGGTAATAGCAGATCTCTATATATCACCACAATTTCCCAAAAATCCAATATCAGCAAAATTCCAGTTTTCATATTTGGATTTCTAGTCTCAAGTTTGGCCAGAATTCTAACACTAGATAGGTTGTAGTCACTATCTAATCCTCAAATACACCATCACAACTCATAACATCCGTTAAACCTCATCTTGGAATTTCAAACATCACTAAACCACAATAGTTTAACTCTAAACCACTATAGGATATTAGAAAAACTAAAAACTTAACTAGAAGTGTAGGGATTACCTCATTTGGTAACTCAAGAAAATTCTAAGGTTGCCCAAGTACCTCAAAATACCAACTTTATATACTCATGGGGTTTGTAGTGAGATTTGGAATGATTTTTGTGAACGGAGCATGGTGTTTTGGAAGGTGTTTGAGGGTGTTAAAGGAGGTGATGGAGGATGAAGGAGATGAAGAATGGAGAAGAGAAATGAGGAGGCGAGGAATAATAATAAAGAGAAGAAGGAAGGCTTTGAGAAGTATGTAGAAACTTCTCACACACTCTCTCTCTCCCTCTTGAGCCATACTCTCATGGTCCCATGCCTCCATGTCACCTTTTTCTTTTCTTTTTTTTAATTTTCTAATTAAAACAAAACCTAAACCATATAAATGCAAATAAAGAATTAAAGCCATGGTTCATAAAAATGTAACAAGTGTTTTGCAATATGATTTGCTTTATGTCATATACATAAACAAGATTAATCCATAATTAGTGAAATATTAACAAAGTTTAGCATTGACTTGTATACAATTAATTGTATAATAATTTATAAAATGTCCAAATCACATAAATACCTTCAAAATCAATAATTTATATTAATTTTCCAAACTATAAATGTATAATCAAACTACTTCATTAAAACCAATTTCTATATCTTTATAATATCCAAAGAAATTATTATTTTATTTATTTAAATTCCAAAAATAATATTTTACTTTCTGAAATGTTACAATCTTCCCCCCTTAAATAAATTCGGTCCCCGAATTTAAATTTAAGCCCCCCAATTACTTAAAACATTTCAGCAAAACAATCAAGTTGTCGGGGCTCCGAAATCCTGAATACATAAGACATGTCATAGCGCAATGTCTGCGCATGAAAACGAGTGCAAAACTCAAAATCGAAACTCCGTCAGGCGTCATGCCATCATGGGAGTTAATGCGAAAATACCAGTTTCCAAAATCCATTGTCAAGATCATGTATAATATAGTTAGAACTATAACATATATATAGTACGCAATGTTGTGAATTCGTCAAAACTACTGAAATAAAGTGCATGCAAAATCCCTTTTCAAATCGCCATGCGATGCACGTATCATGACACAAGTAGTGGACGTTCATAATAAGGAAAATGTCTATATATATATATATATTTATCTTTTGTTTAACATATACGCCCCGCCTTTTGAAAATGGTTGGGGAGGGTTTTCTTTATAAAATTTCATGTCATCATGGACACGTAGGAAAATATCGAGACTATAGCTCCTTTTGAAAATCCCCTCGGTAAATATCGATGCATGCCAAAAATACTCAATTACAGTCCTCAGACTAGTCCTGCTCGGTTATAATATAATATATTATACGTCATGAAAACATGATGCTCGAAAAGAATCAGTCCCAAAAATGCATTCAAAGAATGCCACATGCGTCTGGTGCGCACGGAAATCGAAATTAAATACAGGTGCCACAAATGTGCACAGAAACAAAACTAAGTGCAACGGGTGTGCACGAAAGCATCCGTTAAGTGCAACGGGTGTCACGACAACAATACCAGGTGCATCTGGTATGCATGAAGAATCTCGATTAAGTGCATCTGGTGTGCAAAAAATCACATCAAGTGCACCAAGTGTGCGCAAGAATCTCAATCAAGTGCACAAGGTGCCCGGAAACATAAATTTAGTGCACTAAGGTGCACGAAAACAAATATCGAGTATCAAAATCGAAATCAATGTTATACGACATACACCAAATCAAATCAAGTATATCGCGGTATATAAACTCATAAATATGTGCATCTTTGCGGACAAAACCATATCAATACTAAAAACTCGTATAACTACAACGAATGCATAAGTCAAAATCTTGTGCATACTGTATGCATGAAATCAAAATCAAATATCTCGGAATGCATAAAAATCAAAATCAAGTGCAATGAGTATGCACAAAAACGATCATCGGTACAACTGGTACATGAAAATACAAATCAAGTGCAACTGTGGTGCACATAGGAAATAACAATCATAAAACAAATCGTCAAAATATCGATATCAAAACGATGGAAACGTGATATATATAAATCACTGAGATGAAATCCACAATAACTGCCGTCGAGGTGCCCCTCCTTCAATATCGAAAGGTGTCGGTGCGTCCAAAGCTGACAGAGAAACATATCTACTTGCCTCCAGCCTACGATCTGGCGTCCTCTGTTCTTAGATATTCGTTTCTCTCTACGGATTACCAGTTACACGACTCCTCGGCTCGACAGCCCAATACAGAGTAATGACGGAAACAATCCCGTTCTGGCACTTCTATGAAGATCTCTCGACCAATTAATATGGTCACTCTTAACGTATCAAGTCAATAATGGCAATCTCTGGCCCACTGAGCGTGCGCGATACAATCGATCCTGGTTCAAGTCTTTATTATGAAGTACTCTTGAAAGATCCTATCAGGGTCTCTTTCCAATCTCATCTCTGCCGGATTGCCCGAAAGTTGGCACTCTTTACTTAGTCCGTTTCATATTCCGGGACAGTTGCATTCTCATCATGAAGTTCTTCTGGAAAGGTGGTCGTATCCAACGCCTCTGCGTGCGTAGTAAATCTCTAACATTAATGGAGTGGAATGACAACTCATGAAAAATCTCGCACGAAATTCTTACTCCGCTTCCCTAAGTATGGACCAATTTGGAATCATCTCTTCGTAGCTATGTGGACTGCGCTCCAATTGGCTGTACCTATATCAAGAGTCTCTTTCAAAGCTACGAACTCGGCATCTCTAATACCCTGTGGAAGGTGTCTGGCCAATTTCGTCCTCGAAAACTCGTCTAAGTCACCGAAGTAATGCGCTTTCGCTCGTCTTTTCTCGATCGACTCACAACGCGTCTGAGTGAGGTCCCCTTCTAACTGAAGCCAATCAATTTGATGACTTCGCATTAGAGTATCCAAACGAACAAAGTGTCCTAGTCACTTATCCAAGGGTGACTAGCGATCTTCTATGACATCTCCGTATATAACCTCATGCTGCATTAGCTTCATAGGTCTGGGGACGATATCTTATCAACTCAGCAACAGCTGGCTCGTCTGTACGCAAAGTAGACAACTCCTCAATCATCTGGAGTAGATAGTACTGTAACGCCTTAGATTTCGGTTAGTGTTAGTTTAGACGGTAATGCGGGTTTACTGTAAAAAAGTTTACCAATTCGGGTTCCTCACATTTTATAACATTTAATATTATTTGTGATGGGCATGCACGCACGTGTGCACGTAAATATGAGGGTTTGTTTGTGCTAAACTAGTATTAGCAACCATGACACTTAACCCTAATTCCAATCTTTTACTTTAAACCCATTCTTTGCTTTAATCCTTAACCTTAATCCTTAGGATATTTTCTTTTGGGTTTTGTTTGAGAGAAAGGTGGCATGGTGACTAATGGTGGTGTGTGAATGCATTAATGGGAAAATTAATGCAAGTGCACTCACCTCTCTCTTTCCCTTTATCAATTCTTTCTCTCATTATCTCTCACACTCATTCCCTTCTCTTTTCTCCATTCCCTCAACTCTAAACTGAACACTTGAGTTTCCAACACAAATCCATCACAAAATCTCACCAAAATCACAACTTTTTCTTGGATATTGCCTCTTGGATGCATAGGAGCTTGGATAGCTTGGATCTTTGAGTTCTTTTGGTTAGGTAATGATACTTATCTGTTCTTTATGTAGTTTTTTTTAAGTAGACTTTTAGTTTCAGTTTAGAATGTTTAAAGTTATGTTTTGTGCATAATATCGTATTTTAGTGTCGATTTGTGATATCTGTGACCTGATGTGACCCCGAGATTTTACTAGAAAACCGAACAATGTAGCTGTGTTGTACCTGAGACCATAGGCCGTCACCTGGAGCACGAACCCACCTGCTCGGACCATGGCCGGCGACACTCCAAGGAATTCCGGTGACATCGGCCGTGGGGTGGAGTTTTGGGTTTGGGTTTCTGTGGGTAGGTGACTGCAGTGGTTTAGGTGTGTTTGGTTCTGTTTGATTGTTTAGTTTTCTCTGTATGAAAAACCTGGGATCACAAAGGTAGTTTCTAGTGATACGACTACGCGCGATACGTTATCCGACACGGTCCGTGCACTTTGTGCTGGTTTTGCTCTTGGGTTGGTTTCGTCGTGTCGCTACGTACGTTAGCCACAATACGAACACTTGGGAGTAGGTTTGGAGTTGGTGTGTCGGTAAAACATAGTTTGTACGTGTTTTTGGTCGTTTGCTAATATACACTTGAGTTATCGTTTTGTTGTTTTAGGTTCGCAGGCGGGAACTTCGGGCGCTGCGAAGAAGGGGAAACAAGTGGTTGGCTTTGCTTAGCCAGAATGGTTGGTGAGTAGATTTAACATCTACAGGGGGATCGCCCGCATGGCTTTATGCGTCTGGGCTAGAGATGTTGTTTTGTCGCATATTCTATTGCATATATAGAGTTGCGCTTACACCCTATTGCTTAGTTACTTGTTGTGCCTGGACTAGTATCCTTAGGACGCTGCACTATTATTGACGGCTTAGGTTGCACGAGCACTGATTGTATGCCACCCACACCGTCAATAATTGCCATATCACACACAAGACATTGATAGATATGATATTGTCTGGTTAGGGACATTGAGACATTGATTCATATTTCTTTATGCATATGATTTATAGCATACCTGTATACCTACATGCTTACACATATGCCGTGACTTGCTTACATGCTAGTTACCTGTATACCTATAGGGTATTGTACCACTAACAATAGGTACATACACACATAATGACATAGCTACGTGTGTACCTTGCTTGCATACCTTGCTTATACCTGGAGGGTATATTACATCATTACTGATAGGTAGATACTTATACCTTGCTATATGATTGAATGAAATTCTTGTTTGTGTGTTTAAGAAAATGTATATAGAAATCACAATCAAAGAATTATTTTGACCGCAATCAACTACGGTGTCAGATGTAGATCGTTAGGGAGTGCGGATCGTCCACAGGGATTGTGAGATTCGTTTGTATGTTTAATTTATTTGAATTGAAAAGTTAATAGAAAAGAAAACATGATTCAAGATTTTATCGATGGGTTCAAGTGTCACTATTCTAATCAAGAATCAAGAAAATGATAAACAATCGAGAATCGAGTTTCGATAGAATTCCAATCACTTTAGGGTTTCAAGATTTGAAGTAAAGCTCGTAGGAATCGAGTAAATTGTAGATGTGATGAAGATTCAAGATTACGATTTCTCATCTAGGAACAAATTGATGCTAAATCGATGTCGAATTCATCGAGGATCAAGGATCTTGCGAGGAATTAGGGTTCCTCATCCTATCCTTTGTCCTTTCGATGAATAACATTCACTAGATAGCTTCTTGAAAGTCGAATGATCAATTATCGATCTCTAGATCGTGCGAAAGGAATCAAGAACACATTTGCATCGATCTAGATCATCGATCAATCGATTTTCAAGAATTTACAATTGCTTTAAGACTTAAGAAAAAGTTTAACAATTTATCAACATCATCATTTTACAATTGTTTCGATTCCTCCACGAGCGGAGTTTTATCCAAGCATCATCACAAAGTGCATATTCAAGAATCTAAATGAATCATAATGCTTGAATTGAAATGTAAACAAGTTAAAGAATTTTCACCATTATTACAACAACAAGTAGTTACAACTCTCGTGATTTACAAGAGGTAAGAACTTCGCTCGTTGAATCTTGCATCGCTCGGCTTCTTGAGTCTTGGATCGCTTCGATCTCGTGCTCCGTTGAATACCGGCTTTGCGTCTAAAGGTTACTTGAAGACTTGCTTTGCTTGAACTCCATGGATCTTGAATTGGGTATTTCTTGATTGGATTAGGGTTAGGGTTTGGAGGTGGAAAGAATGTGGGTAGATGAAGAACTAGGGTTTCTAAGATATGAGATGATATCTAAGATGAGATGGGATCTAGCTCTCTATTGGATGGGATTACAAGTGAGCCTAGGGGTCTATTTATAGGTTTCCCAAACCCTTGGTCTAGGTTTTGAATTTGCAATTCCCTCCAAAAGTTTGTTGTAAGTTAGTTAGGAGCTTAGCTTAGGCTTTAAGCTTGGATTATTTAAGATTAGAAACCCTAGTTTGCTGAACTGGCAGAAGCTTCTAGAGTATTCTGGAATTTGATGTATCTTATATAAATGTGGGCCCTGAGCTAAGAGTTGTGCACTGAAAATGGGGAGCTGACAAGGCTAGGCCGCCGTGGAACCGCGGCGCAAGGCGGCTCCGGCCGCGATTCCGCGGCCGTATGGAAGCTTTGGAGCTTCATGCTTCTTCTGTTGGTTTGTGTTGTCTTTTGATGTATTTCCTGCTATGTTGAATCTCTCAATTCGTTTTAGATCAATACCAGATTCAAAATCCATGAGTTGGCGTCTTTTTAACAGTCTTCGTTTGTAAATTTGACCGATCTTCTGTATTTTCCTGCACAAACTTCGGAACACAAGTTGCGATATATATAGGAATGATGCCATGCTATGAAATGCAGTCAATTTCCTTTATAGTGCCGGTTTTAAAGTCTAACACATGCAATCTGATATTTAACGACTGATTTGCTAATATGTGCGATATGAATGCCGAACACTTCTATATGAATGCAAATGATAGGGAAATTGCCGGTTAAAAGATGCAGTATTTTCGCCTGATCAAATTCCCCCAAACTTATTTTCGATCGTCTCGAGCGAACTTTTTATTAAAAAGAAGGAGAAAATAAAGAAAGAGAAAAACTAACAAGCACACTTTCGTAGGCAACACGATTGCACTGAGCACGTGCAACAAGCCTTTAAACCTCTAGGTGTCCCTAGTAGGAGGAGTGTTGTCTCCTGAGAGTTTTCAGCGGATTACACCCACAAAATCCAATAATAAAAGGAAGATCAGGAATATTACATTTAAAGAAAAGAATTGTTACAGAAAGACATTGAAAATTAGGGTTTCCAACTAAGCTAGCTTTTCCGTTGTCATGAGCCCTATCTTAATGGTCATG
The DNA here is from genome assembly GCA_030015575.1 of Agapanthus africanus. NCBI lineage: Eukaryota > Viridiplantae > Streptophyta > Magnoliopsida > Asparagales > Amaryllidaceae > Agapanthus > Agapanthus africanus. The sequence goes on along the minus strand of JASDDO010000016.1, from coordinate 264,514,631 downwards.
AAAAGATGTCGGAAATCACGTCCTCTCTCAATAAAACATCATCTTATTTTTCATTCCTATTTTTCTTCTAAACATCGATCATATAACCCTGCGTGTGTATAAAGACATCCCTACACCCGGAGAATTCAATTCAATCTATCATATTCTTGCCCATCAGCCTCAGTACTTTTTAATTAATGAATATTTAGATGAAATTGCTCACACACTTTCATGCGACCGTTAATACTTCTTGAGGTACTAACCGACCGATTACTCCTGTGCTTGCTTACTTGGTGTATTTTCCTCGTCTTGCACTACCTTAGGCATAGCAGTGACTCCCAGACCAGTTGGCCTTAGGGCACTAGGTGAAGAGGCACCCTCGCTATATAATTTTTATTCCCCTCGGCGATAACAAAACCAGTGTCCATTTTTCTCACCACTTTATATTTTCTTCATTTTTTTTTCCTTCATACTTTTGGCTTTAAGACAAGAATATTTCAAGGTATCCTCTACTATCCCAGGCTTTAAGACGTGTGTAAGTGCGAATAGCAGGGTATCAACGTTCAAAATGTTTGGCTTCCAGAATAGAAACTATTTTTCAGACTTATTTTTATCCTCAGATTAGTGACGTCTTTCATCTTACTAACCCTTAGGACAACGGCTCATAACTACTTATTACTAGTTCGTATAAGAAAACTTCTAATTTTCTTGTTTTTCTTAATTTTTTTCTAATCTCATGGATGTAATTTTTCACCATCTAATCTTTCATTATCTTATTTATGTACAAAAAATGTTTTTATATTTTGAAAATTTTAAATTTTTATGGATTTTGAAAATTTTTAAATTTTTATAAGTTTTTAAGGAAATGTTTTGTGCTTATGCAAATGATATGCAAATGATGCAAAAATAAGCACAAACCTCCCCCAAACTTGTTTTCAACAGTGTCCTCACTGTTGCCAACAGCGTCCTCACTGTTGCCAACAGCTATATCTACAAAATCTGTAAGTCTGGAAGGAATTATTAGTAGGGGCAAAATATAGAAGTGAAGAACTTCCCCCAAACTTACTCTTTTCACTCACCTCCATTCAAAAAGATGATGCAGTGATATGCAGGACATGGAGATGAGACGGAGGAATTTTAATCAAGATAAACTGGCTCCTGTAAGAACAGGAGCTCCTCCGTGGGGTCAGTGGGAAAATACGGCTTCAGTCTATGTCCATTCACTTTGAAAAAGGTGCCGTTTTTAACGTTTTCTACTTCTACTGCCCCGTGCGGGTATACAGACCGCACAACAAAAGGTTCCTTCCACCGAGATCGGAGTTTACCCGCGTGAAGGTGTAGCCGTGAATCATAAAGAAGGACTTTTTGACCTGGTGAAAATGTTTTCATCAAAATATTTTTATCGTGAAAAACCTTGGTCCTATTCTTTACAATTACGGCGTTATCATAAGCTTCATCGCGGAGTTCGCTTAGCTCATTAAGTTGCAGCTTCCGAAAGTTGCAAGCTTGGTTTAGATCAAAATTTATTTCCTTAATAGCCCACAATGCTTTATGCTCAATCTCGACTGGTAAATGATATGCCTTCCCAAACACTATCCTATATGGAGACATCCCTAGGTCGGTTTTAAATGCAGTTCGGAATGCCCAAAGAGCATCCGTCTGTTTGGTCGACCAGTCTTTTCTATTCTTAGCAACAGTCTTCTCCATGATTAGTTTGATTTGTCTGTTTGAGATTTCAGCCTGCCCTCTTGTTTGGGGATGATAGGGTGTAGAAAGTCGGTGGTTGATTGAGTATTTCCGCATCAAAGTCTCGAAAGACCTGTTGCAGAAATGTGTCCCATTATCGCTAATAATAGCGCGTGGGTGTCCAAATCGCGAAAAGATATTCTCTTTCAAGAACTTAATGACAACTTTCTTGTCATTAGTGCAACATGGAATGGCTTCAACCCATTTTGAGACATAATCAATTGCCAGCAGTATGTATAAATTCCCAAAGGAGTTGGGAAAGGGACCCATAAAATCAATTCCCCAAACATCGAAAATTTCAACAACCAATATGGGTTGCTGAGGCATTTCATTTCTCTGGGAGATTCTACCCGTGTACTGACATTGTGTACAGGTATTGCAATAGTCAAATGCGTCCTTGAATAAGGTCGGCCAATAAAATCCACATTGCAAAACCTTCTCCGCCGTCTTTTTAGGACCGAAGTGACCTCCACAGGCCTGATCATGACAAAAAGAAAGAACACTCTTGAACTCTTCTTTCGGGACAAACCGGCGAATGATCTGATCAGGAAAATACTTAAACAAATATGGATCATTCCAGTAAAAGTGTTTTACTTGGGATAGAAAGCGATATTTGTCCTGTTTTGACCAATCGCTGGGTATAAGTCCCGTGACAAGATAGTTCACAATATCCCTGAACCATGGTTCATTGGATACGCTCAAGAGTTGTTCGTCAGGAAACGAATCATTGATCGGCAGGGTCACAGGGGAAGAAGAGATGCGTGAAAGATGGTCGGCTACTACATTTTCACATCCTTTCTTGTCTTTGATAACAAGATCAAATTCTTGTAGTAGAAGGATCCGACGTATTAGTCGACCTTTTGCATCTTTCTTCGCCAGAAGATGTTTTAAGGCGGAATGGTTAGTATACACAACTATAGGTGAGCCAATTAAGTAAGGCCTGAATTTTTCTAATGCAAATACAACCGCTAAATTTTTTTTTCGGTGGTTGTATAATTGATTTGAGCATCATTCAGGGTCTTACTTGCATAGTATATTATGTGTGGCATCTTTTCGATGTGCTGTCCTAAGACTGCACCTACTGCAAAGTCGGATGCATCACACATTAGCTCAAAGGGGTAGTCCTAATTTGGAGACGATAGAACGGGGGCTGAAGTGAGGGAGTGTTTAAGTGAGTCGAAAGCTGCCTCACAGTCCGAGTCAAAATGGAAGGTCGTATCCTTGGCCAGGAGAAGAGTTAAAGGTCTAGCAATTTTGCTAAAATCCTTAATGAATCTCCTATAAAAGCCCGCATGGCCAAGGAAAGATCAAATATCTTTGACGCTTTTGGGATGAGAGAGGTTTTGAATGACATCTATCTTAGCTCTGTCAACCTCAATGCCTTTCTGTGAAATAACATGTCCAAGAACAATTCCTTCTTGGACCATGAAATGACATTTTTCCCAGTTCAAAGTTAAGTTCTTCTCTTTGCAACGAGTAAGAACTGCGTCAAGATTCGATAGGCAATCAGAAAAGGAGTCTCCAAAAATCGAAAAATCGTCCATAAAGATCTCCAGAAAATTCTCTACTTCATCAGAGAATATCCCCATCATACACCGCTGAAAGGTAGCGGGAGCATTGCATAACCCAAAGGGCATGCGACTGTAAGCAAAGGTACCAAAAGGACAAGTAAACGTGGTTTTATCTTGATCTTTTTTGGCGATGGGGACCTGATTATAGCCTGAGTATCCGTCCATAAAACAATAATACTCTCGTCCTGCTAAGCGTTCCAGCATTTGATCAATGAATGGTAGAGGAAAGTGGTCTTTCCTCGTGGCAGCATTGAGTTTTCTATAATCAATACATACACGGCACCCAGTTTGGACGCGTGTCTGAATCAACTCATTCGCCTCATTGGTTATAGCAGTGATGCTGGATTTCTTAGGAACGACATGTATAGGACTCACCCATTGGCTATCGGAGATGGGGTATATAATACCATTATCTAGGCATTTGACGATCTCTTTCATTACCGCTTCCTTCATGACGGGATTCAACCGTCTCTGTGGTTCTTGGGTTGGTCTGGCATCATCCATCACATGTATATGATGTTCAACTATCAAGGGACTAATCCCTTTGATGCCCGCCATACTCCAACCGAACGCCTCTTTGTTAGATCTCAATACCGATAAAAGTGCGTTCTCTTGTTCTAATGCTAGAGAAGCGGATATTATAACCGGTAAAGACTCCTTCTCACCTAAATAAGCATATTTAAGATAAGAAGGTAAAATTTTGAGATCTAATATAGGCGGAGAAATGATAGAAGGAGGGATCATCGAGTGATTTTTGGATTTACAAAGAAGCTCAGAGCCTGTGAAAGATACAGACTCGGGCGGAGAAAAGTCAGGAGTGCAGGACTCAAGTGTAGGAAAAGTGTCCTCACTAAGATCATGTGTAAAGTCAAACAGAGATGTGGTAATGTCGTTGAGATCAGAAAAGCAAAGTTCTTCAGCTCCACAACTATCGGGAGCGATCTCGTGGACAGAGCACACATCGAGAATATGAGCAGAGGGTTCTGATGGCTGACTTCCAACTTTGTAGATGTTTAGTTCAATGGTCATATTTCCAAATGATAAGTTCATTGAACCATTTCTACAGTTTATAACAGCGTTGGAAGTGGCAAGGAAAGGATGACCCAGAATCACCGGAATTTGGCCCCGGGGGTTTGCTACAGGCTGTGTGTCGAGCACAATGAAGTCTACAGGGAATACAAATTCCCCGACCTTTATCAACACATCCTCTAGTTCACACCTTGGTTTGGTGATTGAACGGTCTGCTATTTGGAGAGTGCAGTGAGCAGGTTTCAGCTCTCCAATCCCTAATTGCTCATATACAGAATATGGAAGTAGGTTAACACTTGCGCCAAGGTCTAAAAGAGCACGATTTATGTTTTTACCCCCAATAGAAATCGATATTGTAGGACATCCTGGGTCCTTTTGTTTCTTTGGTAGCTGGGGGATAAAAGCAGTGCTAATATTATTAGACATAAAGACCTTCTTTGGCACTTGAGTCTTCATCTTCCTAGTGCACAAGTCCTTAAGAATTTTCGCATAAGCGGGGACTTGTTGAATCGCATCTAGGAGAGGGATGTTGATGTTAACCTGTTTGAACATTTCCATAATTTTCTCCTTATGTGGACTCGTTCTATTACACCTTAACCGATTCGGGTAAGGAGCTTTCGCAATAAGCGCCGGGTTCATCATAGGAGAAGAAAGAGGGGGTAGACGAGATCCCAAAAGAGGAGTGGGGACCGTCTGTGGAGAACTATAATGAGGTGTCGAGCCTAGTGGGAAATGAAGAATAGGCTCTCGAGAAGGTGGTGGGGTAGAAGAACAAGGATCAGAAGTAGAAGTGCGTATGTGAGGAAAGGTCTCAGCCGGGGTGTTATTGATAGGATTTTCAATATCATCAATTCCTTCCCCGACATGATTGTTCAGCACTCTTCCCGATCTCAACGTTGTGACGACATTTACATTGTAATGCCCAGGATTTTGTAGGGGTTGAGAGGGAAGTTTCCCTTTTTCTCTCGCACTCATTTCGGCTTTAAGTCGTGCTATTTCAGCTTCCATCGATCTGATACTCTCAGCTTGGGACGTTGAGTTTTTCTTTATCTTACTGACGGAAGTACTAACCTCAGCGAAACCTTTATGAAATTTGACAAGAGTGATTTCATGGTTTGAGTGAATTGAGAGAATTCGTCAGAACAGGACAACTGCATAGGATTAGACTGTGCAGGAGTGTTAACCTGGTTTTGGAAATTTTGTGACTGGTAGGGGTGCTGAGTGAGTTGAAGTGGTTGCTGTTGTGGTGGAAGAGCCCTTTGAAAATTATTTTGGCTTGGAACTGTGTTTTGAGATTGTTGTTGGTTCCAAGAAAAATTCGGGTGATTCCTCCAACCCTGATTGTACGTGGAAGAATATGGATCGTTTCTAGGTCTTTGAAATGCGGCATTAGTATGCTCGTGACCTTGAAACGCAGAGTTTAATGGACATTCTTCCGTTAAATGAGACGGATCAGAACAGCAGCCACATACAGGTTTGGGGAGCGACATTGGGTTTAGAGAGGCTGCAGAAAATTTGTGTTCCATAGCGTCGAGCTTCTTTTGCATTGCTGCCATCTCAGCTCGAACACCTATGGACATATCTATTTGGTGTACGCCACCCCTATTCAATGATTGGGTTCCACTCTCACACTGTAGTGATTTTTCAGCGAACTTTTCTAAAAACTTCCAAGCTTCCCCATCATCCTTGGTCATAAAAGTACCTTGACACATGTTTTCAAGGTTCTGTTTAGTGTTTGGGTTAATGCCCTCATATATGATTCGGCAAAGATCCCATCTCGGGATGCCGTGATGAGGACATTGAACCAATAGATCCTTGAAACGTTCAAAGCATTTAGAGAATGGTTCAGTAGAGAGCGGGGTAAATTGATTCAGTTCGCTACGGATTCGAGCTGTCTTTTGCATTGGGTAAAATTTCTTAACGAATGCCGCGATGAATTCTTCCCAATTCATGATAGAGTGTGCGGTAGTGTTATATAGCCACTTCTCGGCTATATCGCACAAAGTAAATGGAAGAAGTCATAGACGCATAGCATCCACTGAAAGTTGTGACGTACCCATCATTGCGCATACGTTTTCAAATTTGGTAATGAAAACGTAAGCTTCCTCGGTCTCGAGTCCGTGGAATTTGGGTAAAAGGTTGATGTATTGGGGTTTAATTTCAAAATTATCCCCGTTGGCTGGTGGAATGGATAAGCAGGTCGAAAGAGGACCTCGCAATGGATAGAACTTCTCTTGGAGAGAGATGCAGGGTGGATTCTGCGCACCAACGGACGGCGGCAGATTAGGGTTAAAGAAGTTCGATGGAGGTGGATCCATCGATGTGGGTGTGGTAGTGGGTAAAGAAGAAGTAAATGGAGAAATACCGACTTCGGAGTCGATAAAGGGTACGCGTACTAAACGGGCACTAGAATCCCGTGTCCAGCCTTTCTTGTACTAAAAAGGGTTAGTACAAGTGACATCGTTGACTTATAATTAGGGGTAATGAATGAATGAATGCGGTGTTTGTTTTGAAAATAGGACGGATTTTTGAAAAAAATGATGCAACACAACAAATGCGGCACACAAAACCCTAATTCTACGGGTCGCCTAGGTCAGATCTCTAGACCGATCCTAACTGCCAGAAGACAAGACGCAGGATAAATCCTCCACTGCCTCTTTGTCTCTCCATTGGCCAGGTAAGTGCCAGGTAAGTGGGAGGTTCTCCACTACGTAAGTAGTGGGCCTAATTAATTAACCACTAGCCTTCGACACACTTGCCTAGACACCACAAGAGAAACGCGGATAAACAATGAATTACCCACGGCCTTCTTCTGTCCTAAGTGAGCGCGACGGTCCTTAGAGTCATCTCTAGATCTTTTTTAGTTAATTGGGGTAAATGCGGATGCAAGTTTTGCGATTTTCGGGGCTTAGGAAGGGTAATGAACTCCCCACCTAATCTGGATTTGGTCTTTGCCCCTTAATGTCCGTATTAATTATGCAAACAACCACAAGAATCAAAACAAGCACAATTTAATTTTGCTATTTGCGCGCTGCGATTTATTTGCAAAGAAACCTGCACAAAATGTTAATTGGAGCAGATGAGGGGAGAGATAAGAAAGATATAAGTCACCTGAGCAAATTTTGGAGCAGTGAACTGCCTGAACCGCCGCGTAAGCGTGGTGGGAGTCGACAATCACCACGGAAACGCGGTGGAAGGAGGAGATCTCTGCACACAATTTTCACAGAAGGTGTATATTCAACCCCTGAGTCCTCTGGAATTCTGCAAAAAAAAATTCAATTTCACAGCAAGCTCCAGATCTTCTTGTAATGAACCACAACAAATCGTTTAGATTTTGCGCGAATTTTGATCACAAAATTACAATGGAATAAATCTTTCAATTCAAATTTCAATATAAAACGAATTAGCGCGCGATCCTCGGCAACGGCGCCATTTGATTGAATGAAATTCTTGTTTGTGTGTTTAAGAAAATATATATAGAAATCACAATCAAAGAATTATTTTGATCGCAATCAACTACGGTGTCAGATGTAGATCGTTAGCGAGTGCGGATCGTCTACAGGAATTGTGCGATTCGTTTGTATGTTTAATTTGTATGAATTGAAAAGTTAATAGAAAAGAAAAGAAAACATGATTCAAGATTTTATCGATGGGTTCAAGTGTCACTATTCTAATCAAGAATCAAGAAAATGATAAACAATCGAGTTTCGATAGAATTCCAATCACTTTAGAGTTTCAAGATTTGAAGTAAAGCTCATAGGAATCGAGTAAATTGTAGATGTGATGAAGATTCAAGATTACGATTTCTTATCTAGTAACAAATTGATGCTAAATCGATGTCGAATTCATCGAGGATCAAGGATCTTGCGAGGAATTAGGGTTCCTCATCCTATCCTTTGTCCTTTCGATGAATAATATTCACTAGATAGCTTCTTGAAAGTCGAATGATCAATTATCGATCTCTAGATCGTGCGAAAGGAATCAAGAACACATTCGCATTGATCTAGATCATCGATCAATCGATTTTCAAGAATTTACAATTGCTTTAAGACTTAAGAAAAGTTTAACAATTCATCAACATCATCATTTTACAATTGTTTCGATTCCTCCACGAGCGGAGTTTTATCCAAGCATCATCACAAAGTGCATATTCAAGAATCTAAATGAATCATAATACTTGAATTGAAATGTAAACAAGTTAAAGAATTTTCACCTTTATTACAACAACAAGTAGTTACAACTCTCGAGATTTACAAGAGGTAGGAACTTCGCTCGTTGAATCTTGCATCGTTCGGCTTCTTGAGTCTTGGATCGCTTCGATCTCGTACTCCGTTGAATACCGGCTTTGCTTCTAAAGGTTTCTTGAAGACTTGCTTTGCTTGAACTCCATGGATCTTGAATTGGGTATTTCTTGATTGGATTAGGGTTAGGGTTTGGAGGTGGAAAGAATGTGGGTAGATGAAGAACTATGGTTTCTAAGATATGAGATGATATCTAAGATGAGATGGGATCTAGCTCTCTATTGGATGGGATTACAAGTGAGCCTAGGGTCTATTTATAGGTTTCCCAAACCCTAGGTCTAGGTTTTGAATTTGCAATTCCCTCCAAATGTTTGTTGTAAGTTAGTTAGGAGCTTAGCTTAGGCTTTAAGCTAGGATTATTTAAGCTTAGAAACCCTAGTTTGCTGAACTGGCAGAAGCTTTTAGAGTATTCTGGAATTTGATGTATCTTATGTAAATGTGGGCCCTGAGCTAAGAGTTGTGCACTGAAAATGGGGAGCTGACAAAGCTAGGCCGCCGCGGAACCGCGGCGCAAGGCGGCTCCGGCCGCGGTTCCGCGGCCGTATGGAAGCTTTGGAGCTTCATGCTTCTTCTGTTGGTTTGTGTTGTCTTTTGATGTATTTCCTGCTATGTTGAATCTCTCAATTCGTTTTAGATCAATACCAGATTCAAAATCCATGAGTTGGCGTCTTTTTAACAGTCTTCGTTTGTAAATTTGACCGATCTTCTGTATTTTCCTGCACAAACTTCGGAACACAAGTTGCGATATATATAGGAATGATGCCATGCTATGAAATGCAGTCAATTTCCTTTATAGTGCCGGTTTTAAAGTCTAACACATGCAATCTGATATTTAACGACTGATTTGCTAATATGTGCGATATGAATGCCGAACACTTCTATATGAATGCAAATGATAGGGAAATTGCCGGTTACAAGATGCAGTATTTTCGACTGATCACTATACCTACATGTTACCCATATTTCTGGTTATAGCTACATGTGCACCTTTATTTGATGTTATATTGGAATTGGAGAATTAGGAACCGCCTGATTTATATTTTAACTGGTTGCAGTTAAATAGCGGCTTTTCCTTTATACGCTTGCATTTCAGTTTCATGTTGCGTATATTATATTCATGGATTTTCGCATTGAGATCTGGATTTTTCATGATGTTGTATGGATTTGGGGACCGTGGTAGTTTCATGAAATTATGCATTATTTGAAAAACCCGGTTTCTCTTGATATGATATTTCTGCAGCCACCATGAGTTTTATCGGTTCTGATTATATACCCGATTCGAGGAGCGGGAGGCACCGTCTGTAAGTACATGGTGGGGCCCGGAGGTACCCCGGGGCAAGAGTCGATGTAACATGCCCATGAGCCTGGCAGGGGAACCAAACCATCCTGTGACATTACTTATGACTTGGCTGTTATCGTGGGGATACCGACGGGAGTCATGTATATATGGATACGTGGAAAGACGAGGGTCAGAGCTAGGCACTCGGACTTTTCGGTATAGCGTATGATACGTACCTATCAGGGGGCCAGTCATGGTGACAGCACCTGATAGATCAGTATTTCGGTGTCGACGCTTGACACTTGTTTCATGATGTTTTGGGTGTCGAGGTTAGACACTCACCTTATATGAAACTTACTTGATACTGATATTGTACACACAGGATATATGGGATATACTGATATTGTACACACAGGATATGTTGGATATACTTGATGTTGGACATTCAGGATATAGGAGATTTACTTGATGTTGTACATTAAGGATATATGAGACTTACATGATATGAGAACCAATTTGGGGGCTCATTGTGGAAATTGGGATTTGGATTGTCTTGTTGGATTTTGGTCCTACCACGAGGTTAGGATTTCCGTGGAAATGACATGTTTTATTCCATACTCCACATTTATTATTTATACACTGTTTCATTTATTAGTAGTACCTGGTAGAGTACTTTTTATGACTGTTGCATTTACATACATTATTTTATATGCATTTCTTCATGTATTAGTAGTACCTGATAGTGTACCTTATATGATTGTTGCATACGGATTGTCATATTACTGCTTCATGTATTAGTTGTACCTACTAGTGTACCTTTCATGACGGTTGCATTACATATGATCATTCATTGTTGTTAGATGCTTATATTAGATTCGCGTTGTACGTGCATACTCGCGATTACCTGCATATGTTATTTACTATTCACGAGTTGGCAACTCACCCCCGTTGTGCCACAGTGTGTAACGACCGAGATTTCTAATAAAATATCTATTATTTTAAATTCCTGGAATCAAGTAGTTACTTACGTATTTTGTGGGTAAAAGAATGATTTTGAAGAAAAATGGTATTAGTAATATTCAAGGCATCGAAAAATAGGGTAAAAGAAATTTTCTAAAAATTATTTATATTTTCCTAGTTTAAAAATGTGTTAATAAAATTTTATAAATACCTTAAAATACTCTACACACTTTTATTATCAATTAAAGCAATTAATTTAAATATATATATATATATATATATATATATATATATACGTTCAAAAATATATCAAGGATAAACTAGGTATTATATATTTATAACTAACTAAGCTAAAACCGTAGAAATTGGATATATTATTTATTTTGGCCCAAAATTATTTTTATACTAAAGATAACAATAAATCATAATTTCTGAAATTTTCCCATAATTTTTCCATATTTTAAAATATTTTTACAAAAAATTTTAAAGCCAAATCAATATTTATAAATCTGCTGTTTTTTATTTTCATTAATTTTTATTTTAATTTTTTTTTAAACCCCTTTAACCTGGACCGTTGGATTCCAAGATCCAATGGCCTAGAACCCACCGACGGCGTCCACGTGGTGGGAACCACGCGAAACCGCGTGATCCCCCGCCACGCGGACGCGTGGTGACACGTGGCGGTGGGGCGGCGGCGTGACGGAGCTGCGTGGGCCATTGGATGCAGATCCAACGGCCAGGATCCTCTGGCGGCGGGCGAGATCATCAACAGATGATTGCGAATCATTAGGCCGACATGGATTTCCAGGGATTTAAATGATTTTTTTGGATTTTTGTTGTTGGCACTAAAACCCTATAAATAGGCACTTCAAACTTAGAATTCTCACACCTCAGAACTCCAAAAATTCTGAAAAATATATCAGTGCCTTCGTATCGATGACGCCGACGCTACGGCTCCACCCAATCGCTGAGGAAAAATCAGGGCGCGAAGCTATTGAGGAGTTTTGCACAAGCCTACGTCTTCAACCGTCTACATCTAACTTTAATCAAAGGTAGGATCCGCATCTCTCCCCTCATTCTGTCGCCTTCTTCTTTTCTGAATAACCTTAGTTCTAACTTCTAATCATCAACCCTTATTTAAAATGATGTTATAATATTCATGCATGCCTATTCCTTGTACCCTTAATGATGATAATCTTAACCCCTAATTAAAATGGGTTCCTTAATCAATCGTATATACCACAAAAAAATAATGTACCCTCATACTACATGGAATGCGACAGGCCTAATGTTTATAACTCCCGAATATTAATTCACCCCTTTCATACCTACTCTCACCCATACTATTGATGTGATCTCGAAATAGGTTTTCTTCCACAAAAAGGACACTCGTTTTGTTAAAAAGGTTATATTTATTTGATAAGATAATTGGATGGTTTATTTTTAGATACGATATAGATATATTTTTACGTACACCCTTTTTCATCAACTGCTATAATGTTGTTAAATCCCTTCAATCTTTTTAAAGAGGAAAATACTAAATTTAAATAACGACTTATGGTTTGTCCAACATGAACGTATTTTCTAAAACGTTACCCCAGACCTAAAACGCTATAATTTCATAAAATTATTAATTTCATTTAAATACCTCGACCTTTACTAAAAGGCCATTTTGAACAAGGACCATAATCCGTATAACGATATCTTTTCAAAAGGAATATCTAGTACCTTATTAAAAGGTAATTTTCAAATAAACACCATAACCTTTTATCCAAAGGATATTTTTCCGTAAAACATTATGTTTTTCCAAAATGATAAATATTCCAAACCTCATGGTTTTTCTTAGACGTAATAAAAGATAATTAAACACTATTATTCTTTTTTTTTTTACTTAGCATTTCATAAGATGACACGAAGTATTTTACGAACTTTAGAAAATAAAACGAGTGATTGTGGAAGGCCATATTAAACGAGATCAATACTTCTTAAAATTTCCAGTTTATGACATACATGACATATGATACGGTTAGGGTTAGAATGCGCGGGCCTAGGTATGGAATACTTATTGAGAAGATCCCGATATTCCGGGTGACCATTCTGATGTACGGACGACTATACTTATATGAAGATCCCTGCAGGCAGGATGACCAGTCCAAAGTGTGCACGACTACTAACCCGATATTCGGGCGAATACTACCCCTATTTGAGGGTGAATGATCCAAAATGTGGATAATATACAATGTGGAAATTCCATGCCTAGAGGTATACGCACTAACTCTAGACCCTTACACTGAATAACGGGGATAAGTAGTTTGATTAGGCAAGGAGATGCGGAACTCGGAATCCCTTACTACTCGATCATGATCCCGGGAAGTGAAACGGTACATTTCACTTCCCCAGTTGTTGTTCCGTGGCTACAACGGAATAATCGCGAGTTTCCGGACGCTTGTTTAACAAACTAATACGAACTTTTACCTTCATTTAGACTTCCTATGACTTACCTACATATAACTAACAACATACTCATGCTCACATATAACCCATTCAAAACATCTTAAGTTTGTGCATTTCATACATTTACACCCCTTACTTTATGTCTGCATGCATACATCATACTCTTATATACACCTGTTCACTTTTATACTCCTACTTCCTTATGAGGCACTCCTACCCGAGTATAACTCGCTGACGGGCCATCCTTTTCCCTTTTTGGAATGTCCGTTAGATGTGAATGAGTTTTATGATGAATATCTAGGTGTGGAACCGACTAACGAAGATTACGCAGAGTTGACATCGGAGGATTAACTAGTTTTTATTTGTCGCCCACTTGATTAGGGCTTTGTTCTTTGATGTAATCAAACACATTTGTTTACTTTCCTCTATCTCTTGGAATGCAATAAAGTTTGGTTAATGGAAATAAATGCCTTTCGCTTTTATTGTTTTATTTTGGTACACACCCTGCATACTATAAATATCCTTACGCTTAACGTAACTGCATTGAATAGACCACCATCAATACAGTTAGGTTGCGGACCATGCCACGTCACTCTTCACCTTCTTTTGTGAAGCGGGGCATTACAGGTTTTTGTGGTGGCCCATGCAGGTCCATCTTGTGTGCTAAAACGAAACTGTTAACCGACTTATTATATTTGTGAATCTCATCCTCTTGTTTCCCTATTCCTCGTCCTTTCCTTGACATTTCGGTATCCTGACCATGACCATCCTTCTAAGGTCATGGCATATCTTTCGGACAAGGACAACATGTCAGACATCACTTTTGAAACTACGCTGGGATATTCGGACGACGAAGTAATGGGTCCCCAAATGAACATCCCCAAGGACAATATGGAAGATGGAGGAGGATAACCCCCGGTAAAAGAAGAAAACCACGTTGAGGAAGAGGAATCCGATGAAGAGGAAGAACCTGAAGAGAACGTCCCTGCTGAAGAGGAGGATCCCGTTGAGGTAGAGGAATATCCCATGGAGGTAGAAGAATCTGAGGAGGAGGAAGAGCCTGAGGAGGAGGCTCCCGCTGAGGAGGAAGTTCCAGTGGAAGAGGAAGAACCAAGAGAATACGGGCTGCACATGTGGTTCATTGGGAAAACCCTCTATATTCGGGGACATGCTTATCGATGTGTTCTCCGTACACCTCCGCAACTCTATCGCCGGGATGTACCAGGCTCTCCCTTCTTTTTCAATTTTGCAAGAAAGATCAACAAGCGCCGAGCCAATAAAACGCAGTTTCCGCCCTATAATTGATGAACGAATGGCACCTGTTTAGTTCTTAGTGTTTAGTGAACCGAATAAAATTTGTATAGAAATAGGACCCTATTTAGTAATTCCTTGTATTTCCGTTAGCATTGTTAATAAAATCTTGATTTCAACAATCGCACTCTCGTGTCTCTCGTTTTTATTATTCCTTACTAAGTTTCCCTCTGGCATGAATTGTTGCTTCTCCTGCAAGTTACTATCCCATGTCTTTCGCCTCCAGTTATATCCTAACCCCTTCTAATTCAGATATCCATGGCTGGACGACACCATCACCGCAACCGAAGGGGAAACAGAGACAATGAAGCCACTGCCCAACAAGCAACAATGCTACAGATGATGCAAGGACTACTGGAGCAACAGCAACAGCAGACAGCTGCCCTACATCAAGAGCTGCGCGAGAGTAGGCAACAACAAGCAGAAATTTTGAAACAGGCACTGGCCCCAGTTCCTCAAGGCTCGGCTGGAGTGAAACAGTTCAGATCACTCCACCCTAAGACTTTTTCAGGGAAGGAAACTCCCTAAGAAGCTGTGGAATGGCTCAAGGGAACAATTAACGACCTCGGTGCCGTCCAAATTCTGAAGGACGCATGGGTGAACATTGCCAAACTAACTCACGGATAATGCCCGAATATGGTGGGAGGCCGATGAAAGTAGGCTGAAAGAGCCCGTCGACTGGGAAACGTTCAAAAGACGGTTCGATACTCAATACTTTCCGGACGTAGCACACCTAAAAATGGAACGAGAGTTTATACAGTTCCAACAGGGGAGCATGTGGGATAAGTCAGTAGACGAGTACACTTCGGAGTTCGCGAGATTAAGTCGGTTTGCGCATCACCTGGTGGCAACCCCGGAACTGTATGCTAAAAGATTCTGACTGGGGTTAGATTTGAAGACACGGTCCTCCATGTATTCTTCCACCTTATCAACTTATGATGAAATCTTAGAGGCGGCACGGAACTTCGAAGACCTCCAGAGACGCATAAGGAAGGATGACCGACTGTCGAGCATTAAGCGACCAGCCAATCAAGTTCTCGGGGGATCATCTTCCAGATTTCATCGGAGGAAACAACCCTAGAGACTGGAAGGACCAGCTGCTTTCAGGAAACCATCAGTCACATGCAACCACTGCGGTAAAGCTGGACACTTCTTAAGGGATTGTCGCATTTTGAACAAACTCTGTAGAGTCTCTGGGTCTCCTGATCATGCCATAGGGGATTGTCCACAGAGAAGACGATCACTACTCCCGGACAACAGGCCATCCAGTCTTGGAGCGCCTCAATAGGGAGCCCGACCACCACCTGCTAATAAACCAATCGGGCACGGAACATCATCTAGAGGACCACCCCTGCCCCAGCAGAAGCGAGTTTTCCAGCAAGCTCAGCGCAACGGACCGAAGCGCCAGGCCTTTACTATGACCGCAGAAGAGGCTGAAGCAACGGGGGAAGTTATTACCGGTATCACTGTTATGACTGTCATGTTTTCAAGTTTACCCCCATCATGCATGCATATCTTGTTAGGATCATCACTAAATCTTTCCACCTGTAACATAGGTATTATCCTAGTAGCCTCTACACCTGCACTCACACTTTTTGACTATGGTGCGTCGCATTGCTTCATGGCACAAAAGTTTGTGACCGCCAGCTCCATCCTAGTAACACCTCTCATCACTGAGTGGAACATCAATACGGGAAACGGTGTGATCAAGTCCACTTCAGGATACGATCAGTGCCCCGTGGTAGTTTGCGGGCGAGGTTTCTATGCCAACTTTATGGTGATAGATATGCCCAATTTCGACGTGGTCTTGGGTATGGACTGGTTGAGTACTTTTTATGCTACTATCGACTGTCGTCAAAGGAAGGTAGTATTTGAAATCCCTGACCACCCGCTGTTCATATTCAAGAGTGAAGTAAATCCTTGGACCCAGCAACCTACCGAGCCGTACCGAGAAAGGAAGAGATGTTGTACGCCGTACAAGGGGGAGAGTATGTCGATGGTTGTACGAGACTTTGAAGACGTATTTGCAGATGTGTCGGGTTTATCGCCGGATCGGGCGATCGAGTTCACTATAGACTTGATGCCGGGAACTCAACCCATGTTGAAGACACCGTATCGAATGGGGCCAGCCGAATTGAAAGAGCTTCGGACGCAAGTTGAGGACCATCTCAATAAGGGATTCATTCGCCCCAGCTCATCACCTTGGGGTGCCCTAGTTCTTTTGGTACCTAAGAAGGATGGGACTAAGAGGATGTGCATCGACTATCGGGAATTCAATAAGGTAACAATCAAGAACAGGTATCCCTTGCCGCGGATTGATGATCTGTTCGATCAGCTTAAGGGAGCTCGAGTGTTCTCCAGGTTGGATTTACGAACTGGCTATCACTAACTCAAGGTGAAAGCATCTGACATACCCAAGACGGCCTTCAGGACTAGGTATGGACATTATGAGTTCCTAGTGATGCCCTTTGGAGTAACCAATGCTCTCACAGTCTTTATGAATTTGATGAATCAAGTGTTTTACGAGCAGTTAGACAAGTTTTTTGTTATCTTCATCGACGATATTCTAGTGTATTCAAAGAATCGAGAAGAAGACGCAGAATACTTACGTGCGGTGCTCGAAACCTTACGGCAACATCAACTTTATGCAAAGCTCAGCAAATGCGAGTTTTGGCTAGAATAGGTAGAATTCCTGGAACATGTGGTGTCAGGTGAAGGGATTTCAGTAGATCCAGCCATGATTGTCGCAGTTCAGACATGGCCGATACCAAGAACTATTACCGAGATCAGGAGCTTTTTGGGACTTGCTGGATATTACCGTCGATTCATCAAGAACTTCTCCAAGATTGCGGAACCACTGACTACTTTGACTCGGAAAGATGTACCGTATGTATGGTCCGAGGGTTGCGAGGAAGCATTCGCAGAGTTGAAGACTCGCTTAACCTCTATACCCATTCTTACGATTCCCAACAGGACTGGAGGGTTCGACATACATTGTGACGCCTCGGGAAAAGGCTTGGGATGCGTTTTGCACCAACATGGTAGGGTAGTGGCCTATGCGTCAAGACAATTAAAGGTGCATGAGCAAAACTACCCAACGCACGATTTAGAACTTGCCGCAGTTGTTTTCGCACTCAAGATTTGGAGGCATTATTTATTGGGTGAGAGGGTAGATATTTACACCGATCACAAGAGCTTGAAGTATATCTTCACTTAGAAGGAACTCAATATGAGGCAGATGAGATGGCTGGAATTAATGGCAGATTTCGACGTAAATTTACAATATCATCCGGGAAAGGTGAATGTAGTCCCGGATGCCTTGAGTCACCAACCAATAATTTCGAGTCTGACTACTCATTGGAGGAATCGTCAAGATCTTAATGAACTAGAGACCGAGATGGTAATGCCCGGAATGCTTACATCCTTCATGAATCTGCAAATTCACTCAACATTAGTCGAACGGATCAAGACAGCTCAAATGGAGGACCCGAGGTTGCGAAGGATCAAAGAACAAGTAGACGCGAATCTGCGGACGGACTTCATCATCCACGAAGATGGTTCTATGATATATGGATGCAGAATCTGTGTACCTGAGGGGGAGATGAGAGAGGAATTATTAAAAAAAGGCACATAGTTCTCCATACTTTGTTCATCCGAGAGGAACAAAGATGTACAAGGACCTCAGGCAAAACTATTGGTGGCATGGGATGAAGCGGGAGATAGCCAAGAGTGTATCCAAATGTCTTGTTTCCCAACAAGTAAAAGCCGAAGACCACAGGACGGCAGGTCTATTACAGCCGTTACCAATACCCGAATGGAAATGGCAAAACATTACTATGGATTTTGTGACCGCACTCCCTCGCAGCTCTAAGGGAAATGATGTTGTATGGGTGATTGTGGACCGACTCACCAAGTCGGCGCATTTCAGTTCTTTTGAAGTGGGTCAATCAACCGAAAGCCATGCAAAAAGGTATATGGAGGAGATTGTCAGATTGCATGGCGTACCGATTTGCATCGTGTCCGACCGAGATACTCGTTTCAGATCTCAGTTTTGGCAAAGCCTACAAGAGAGTCTGGGCACGAATTTGAGTTTCAGTACCGCCTACCATCCTCAGACCGACGGCCAATCAGAAAGGGTTATTCAAATTCTCGAAGACATGCTCCGGACCTGTATGTTGGATTTTAAAGGATCTTGGGAAGATCACCTGCACTTGGTAGAGTTTGCTTACAACAATAGCTACCAGTCTAGTATCGGCATGGCGCCTTTCGCCGCTTTGTATGGACGAAAGTGTAGGTCACCGTTAAGTTGGGACTATATTGGGGATCGAGAACTTCTAGGTGCCGAGATGATTGTCGAGACGGGGGAGGTGATAAGAACCATCAGGGAACAATTACGCATAGCACAAGATCGGCAGAAGCATTGGGCCGATACGAAGAGAAGGCCACTAGAGTACCAATCAGGAGAACACGTGTTTCTGAAGATTTCTCCTAACCGGGGAGTGATACGTTTTGGGTGACGCGGAAAGCTCATCCCACGGTTCATAGGTCCCTTCAATATTCTCGAACGAGTTGGAGAGGTTGCGTATCGTCTAGCCTTGCCCCCTTCTCTGAAAGGCGCACACAACGTTTTTCATATCTCTCAATTGAGGAAATATGTCGGCGACCCCGATCACGTATTGGATCATTCCGAAATCATTGTAGTGGCTGATCTAACATATGAACAGCAGCCGGTGGAGATCCTAGACCGAAAGGAAAAAATTTTGAGAGACAAGACGATCAGATTGGTTAGGATCATGTGGAGGAAGGACTCTCCCGGCGAGTCCACGTGGGAAAGAGAAGACGAGATGAGAGAATGATATCCTCACCTATTTGAAGCTTCCTTTATGTAAATTTTTTCTTTTCTCTCTTTTTGACCTACCCTCTGAAATTTCGGGGATGAAATTATTCTAAGGAGGATAGATTGTAACGACCGAGATTTCTAATAAAATATCTATTATTTTCAATTCCTGGAATCAAGTGGTTACTTACGTATTTTGTGGGTAAAAGAATGTTTTTGAAGAAAAATGGTATTAGTAATATTCAAGGCATCGAGAAATAGGGTTAAAGGAATTTTCAAAAAATTATTTATATTTTCCTAGGTTAAAAACGTGTTAATAAAATTTTATAAATACCTTAAAATACTCTACACACTTTTATTACCAATTAAAGCAATTAATTCAAAAAAATAATATATATATATATATAATATATATACGTTCAAAAATATATCAAGGATAAACTAGGTATTATATATTTATACGTAACTAAGCTAAAACCGTAGAAATGGGATATATTATCTATTTTGGGACAAAATTATTTTTATACTAAAGATAACAATAAAACATAATTTCTGAAATTTTCCCATAATTTTTCCGTATTTTAAAACATTTCTACCAAATTTTTTAAAGCCAAATCAATATTTTTAAATCTGCTGATTTTTAATTTCATTAATTTTTATTTTAATTTTTTTTAAACACCTTTAATCTGGAATGTTGGATCACAATATCCAACGGCCCAGAACCCACCGACGGCGCCCACGTGGTGGGGACCACGCGAAACCGCATGATCCCCCGCCACGCGGACGCGTGGCGATACGTGGCGCTGGGGCGGCGGCGTGACGGTGCAGCGTGGGCCGTTGGATGAGGATCCAACGGCCAGGATCCTCTGGCGGTGGGCAAAATCATCAACAGATGATTGCGAATCATTGGACCGGTGCGGATTTCCGGGGATTTAAACGAATTTTTTGGATTTTTGTTGTTGGCATTAAAACCCTATAAATAGGCACTTCAAACTTAGAATTCTCACACCTCAGAACTCCAAAAATTCTGAAAAAAATACCAGTGCCTTCGTATCGATGACGCCGACGCCACGGCTCTACCCAATCGTCGAGGAAAAATCTGGGCGCGGAGCTATTGAGGAGTTTTGCACAAGCCTACGTATTCAACTATCAATATCTAACTCTAATCAAAGGTAGGATCCGCCTCTCTCCCCTCATTCTGTCGCCTTCTTCTTTTCTCAATAACCTCAGTTCCAACTTCTAATCATCAATCCCCTATTTAAAATGATGTTATAATATTCGTGCATGCCTATTCTTTGTACCCTTAATGATGATAATCTTAACCCCTAATTAAAATGGGTTCCTTAATCAATCGTATATACCACAAAAAAAATAATGCACCCTCATACTACATGGAATGCGACAGGCCTGTTGTTTATAACTCACGAATATTAATTCACCCCTTTCATACCTACTCTCACCCATACTATTGATGTGATCTCGAAATAGGTTTTCTTCCACGAAAAGGACCCTCGTTTTGTTAAAAAGGTTATATTTATTTGATAAGATAATTGGAAGGTTTATTTTTAGATACGATATAGATATATTTTTACATACACCCTTTTTCATCAATTACTATAATGTTGTTAATGTTGGATATAGTGCCCTCAAAGTCAATTATTGGATCGCAGGTATGTGATTGCAATGATTGAGGGAGGACCTATACCGGTAGGACAGTCTTACTCAAGATGATAGTATGCTATCTGGTTTGCCTTTATCAGTCGTGTACAGCTTTAGGTGACATGATCACTATTACACGTTGATAGAGCCCTTAGGATCCTGCTTGACTACCAACAGTATGATGGCGATCATATACGTGAGAGTTGGGTAGTCCATAAGCACATCCTTAAAAGTGGTCCCTAGTCGTGGGAGTTTCGAGACAGGGCATCGATACACCGGAGTAGACTAGTGTATACAGTCGAGACCCCGACAAGGGGCGGTGGCCTGTCTCACAAGCCACTGGTGTCAGTTGGATCACCTAAGATGTATACAAGTGCTCATTGGGTTATGAGTACATCGGACAGGACTCGTCGGGAACCTGCTAGTTGGTATTTATACCTAGCGTCAGATAGCAGTTCCCTGGTGACATGTGTACAGGTTAGTTCATCGACATGAGGTCGTCATTTGTCTCGTGTGAGTTCCTACTGTGCTTTGATTTCTACCCTACCACGGCTCAAAGGAGTCGTGTAAACAGGTTTATTTTGGGTACAGTCCCGAGCCACATGGAGGCAAGTGAGCGGATCGGCAGGGAATTCGTCTCTCCCGGTATTGGGGGTGAGATCGCGCTGTGTCTAGGAGAGCCATTACACCAAGTCCTTGGCCAAGGCAGGTGAGAATTGCTGGTAGGTTTTCTAGTAGTTTCTCAGGTTGTTCAGGGCTACTCTCTGACACGACTTATACCGCTATTGGGGGTCTGACGTTACCAGCCCCCTAGGCCCGATATGCGATGCTCATAGACGAACGGACCGGACTGTATGTATATTGTCACTGATAGGCTCAGTAGGGTTCCAGGATGAGTTCGCTCATCATCTTCCCTTTCAGTCAGTACATGGGCAGCCGTTACACACAGGTAGTGCCGCTGACGTGCTTATGGTTAAACCCACTGCCAGGGTACTGACGAGTCTTTAGAGTCCTCCACAGATAGTTTCCTAAGTTCGGGCGAAACGTTGTAGAGGACGTATGGTTTTATGGCAGGGTTCGAAAATGCACGTGCACTTGTGCACGGTCATATTTCGGACAGATAATACTGGTGGGCTTTGGTTTAAGCCGGATCCAAGTATTATATTGAGTCAGAATATTTTAGTCTCTCGTATTCGGTCGGAATACGGATACAAGTTTGTATATACAGGTGAGGGGTATTCTCGTAATCCATTACGAGAATATTTTAGAAGATGCATTTCATTTTGGATTAATCATTTCGGTTTAAATGATTATTGATTTTGGAAAGTGTGACACATTTCTTCTAGCATGTTCATTAGTGACTCATGCCAATGAGTCACTAAGTGAGTCATGATAGAATTAATGATAGTTTGTTTTGGGTGTAGATATTTTAGGGTTTGTGGATATTTTTTGGAGATATTTTTTCATGAGATATTTTCTTTACACAACGTTATATATATCTACTCACAAAAGAAAATATCACCACAAGTCATTATGCTTGAGTTCTCTCTCTCTCTTGATAGTTTTCTTGAGTTCACAATTTCCATCTCTAAGCATCTTCTTCAATCTCCACCCTAACCCTCTCATGTGATGAGAACCCTAGGGTGTTTGAGACAAAGTATTCTACTCATTCTCTACTTCATCTTGGTCATCACTTTTAGCAGACTTGATGACCGAGTTGCCTCGGTATAGAGGCGGGAGCCCGTTTAAAGATCCGTTGACGTGGTGCCAGCTCGACGAGGAGACAGGAGATCGGAGTTGCCGCGAGGAGTATGGAATGATGGCTAAAGACCGAAGGACTCGGATCGATCGGTATAGCCTTTCTACCTCTTTACAGTTTGTTAGTTTAGCGTTAATGGCAATATCCAAGTTATAGTATGCGATATCGCCAGTTATAAAAGTTTTTGTTCCACGTTTGGCGTCAGAATGACGGCCGGGGCGCTACCGTAGACTTACATGGTATCAGAGCCATGCCATTAACCTTTACTAACTTGTTCTAACGTGTTTAAAACATCGATTGAACAAAATTTCCAAAACTGCGATTTCAATGTTAAAATTTCTGTCGATTTTATTTTGTCGTCTAAAAATTATTTTGAGCATCTCAGAAAATCGAGCAGGTTTTT
This sequence comes from Agapanthus africanus, assembly GCA_030015575.1. Lineage (NCBI taxonomy): Eukaryota > Viridiplantae > Streptophyta > Magnoliopsida > Asparagales > Amaryllidaceae > Agapanthus > Agapanthus africanus. The sequence goes on along the minus strand of JASDDO010000016.1, from coordinate 264,491,343 downwards.
TAAGAATACTGTAGAAATTTGGGAGACTGACTCCACTATATTGCCGCGGAACCGCCGCACAAACCATGGTTTGGCCGCGGTTCCGCCGCCAGTTTGTAGCAACAGTACTCCATATTTCTTTAGGGTGTTCTGCATAAGGAATTGTGGTTTCTGGAATAATTTTTTTGGGCCCAGATTTTGTTTGTGTACTGCAGTTGTACGTAGGGTCCACTTCGGGAAGTTTTGTCGATCGGAATTTTAAACTTGTTAGTTTACAGTACTTACATTATATCTCCGACCGTGAATGTCATTTGAGCAGTAAATCGTGTCTAATTTCTATAGCTCTTTTAGACGGGTTTGCGAATGTGACATTCGCATTGATGTTCTGTGTTGTGCTGTGATGTTGCGGATTTGTCGTGGTGGATAGCTGTGTGCAATGGTAGTGCAGTTTGGATTTATTTGTATATTTGATATTGCGGGGCGAGCGTCCAACATGTGGACTGTCGTCACTGCCGGTTTGTATAATATTCTTTTGGGGGCACGACCGGGCTGAGGTCGATGTACCCGTTGTACATATTTTTCATTTCTGTACTAGGTTTACCCCGCGACGGAGTGCATGGATAGCCGGGTTCTGGAAGGCAACGGGTCCGTATCTCATGGCTTTGAGAGGCAAACGGGCCTCACTCTAGAATTGGCAGACTATTCGCAGCACTCGTAGGGGGTACAGGTTGACCCAAGGAGGGGTGCTCAAGTTACCGGATTCCGTGAAGTGTAGGGGGTTGCCTCGCTTCAGGTTTTTGCGGGTAACTTGCCGTACCCGTAGGGGTCTAGGTTTCATTGCACAGGCTATCCACACGACCAGGGGAACGTCGAGTTTCAGCAGCGGCTCTGTGAAACCCGGGGATTCCAGTTATCTGTTTTGTTCAATGATTCTTATTACTTTTATGTAATGTTGCATTTATCACTCCTGGAGCGATTATTGTATATTGGTATATATACTAGTAGATGTTGTATATGTTTTACACCCGCGCTAGTCCAGTCCCCACTCTGTCGTTAGTTAAGTAACCGAACGGGTGATGACGGGATCCAGTGACAAATGCAGATGGTATATACGTACATTTTATTTTCGTTCTTTTCTGGTGTGATTAATTGATGGGACTGCGTTTATTCTAATCAATGCAATGGAAAAACAAACCTGTTTGGACGTTGTTGGAACAATTTTAAAAAGTGTTATTACAAAGACGTTTTCTTTTATTTTGCATAGTGGCATTCAGTTGGAATATCCTGCACCTCATTTGACGAGGCAAGGGCCGAGATCCCTTCACCGGGAGTGACCCCTTGGGCAGAAATTTACGTCAGGGTAATAACTTCACTATAGTCGATTACATGTTGCTTTGCATCGTGGTATTCAGTTGGAATATCCTGCACCTCATTCTACGGGGAAAGAGCCGAGATCCCTTCACCAGGAGTGACCTCTTTAGCAAAAGTTTTTCGCCACTATATTTTTATAAAAAGCTATCAAGTTCCTTCAGCGAGATCAAGTTCATTACGTTAAAGGTTTTTCGCTAAAAACCAGCCGTAGCCCTCCGTCGTTTCAGACGAGTAGCGCGTAGTATTCATGCTATGTTTGTTGGCCTTCGTCAAGGCATAGTGTATGGTAGCTGCTTGTTACTTTTCTGTTGCATAGATAGATGAGTTGGTTTGGGACAATTGTATTACCTTGTTGGCCTTCGTCAAGGGTATGTACGGGTGGGTTCAAATTGACAAGATAATGACGGGTAGAACTTGACATGTGACTTATGATTTGTTGGCCTTCATCAAGGTCATAAGAACATGGGGTAAAAATCATATCGGGAGTTTCTAAAGAAACTGAAACTTGCCAGGCATGCGCATACCTTCTGGAGTATGATAACATGAGTAGATTCCTTCACGTTATCATGCGATGAGAGTTGGATCCCGATTCCCACTGATGAGTTGGTTTACTCTTCGGGTGATCCCGATTGATTCATCTTTCAGGTTTGGAGGAGAATTTGACAGTACAATGGGAGGTTTCCTGATTAGATAAAGTGATAACCATTCTGATCTAGGTTAGAGTGCACGCAGAGTGTTTCTTTTCTCTCTCTCTTTGGCAGCGACCATTGACCGACCCTTGACTATGACTCAGTGACCAAGTTGACCGAACCGTCTTAAAATACTGGCTTTTGGATTGTCCGAGTTGCATAAGTCATTGCTGCTCCTTCTTTTACCCTTTGCATTTCTCAGAACACCTCGTATCACTACGAACATCCACTTCCATTGGATAGATCCATCGTATGGTTATATACGAACTCGAAGGAACTTCTTCGAGGATGGATCCAGGTTCAGGAGAAATTGAATTGGTTTATTCAGTGGTCTTTTATCATCACCTTCTCTCAGGTTGCGAGGGCTCCTTAGTTTAGGAGAGTACACCTATTACGCTTATTGGATAGTCTTCTTCCAAACCATAGGCAGGTGCCGAAAGGTAGGGAATGAAGAAAACCAATTAGCCTAAGTAGGGTGTACAGAAGGTAATAAGTAAAGACAAAATAAAGGGATTAGAAAGAGGGCAAAGTAAATTGCGACTGCTATCATTCACGACCAAACCGCGTACTTCATCGCCACTCCTACTTCACTATTGCTTTTTTCCCCAGTTCGGGAGAAATAGAATAAGGTATTATTCAGTCTTTTATCATCACCTTCTCTCAGGTTGCGAGTACTCCTAGGATTAGGAGAGTACACCTATTATGCTTACTGGATAGTCTTCTTCCAAACCATAGGCTGGTGCCGAACGGTAGGGAAGGAAGAAAACCACTTAGCCTAAAGGAGTGTACAAAAGGTAATGAATAAAGACAAATAAAGGGATTTGGAAAGATGGTAAAGAAATATACGGTTAAAGTCATGAATTGGATTATGGAAGAGGCATTACTAGGAATACCAGGATACCCCTACGAAACATTTTTTATGTTTCAGTTTCACTATGCATTGTTAAAGGAAAACTGATTTCCCGATTATATACTTACTCCAGGGTATGTATTTACCAGGTTTGATTCTCACAACCGTATGGTTTTTCAGATGATGAGTGAGAGTAAGTTATTGGGAATAAGGTGATCATCCTCATTATATCGGAATTCGTTGTAATTGGTGATATTTGAGGAAGTCCCCTGGGTTTTTTCCGGACGGCAAGTATTTGGTTTTGAGTATCCGTTGTTGTGCACCAATTTCAAACTAATATATCTGTACGTTTATTTTATAAAGTGAGATATAACTTTTTGAAATTATGTCCGTGACATTTACCTATATCAGTTGACGATTGGGTAAGGAGCATTGAACAACGGAGTAGTTCTCAACCATAAGTACAGTTTTCAACCTACGATGCACAGGTTTTGAGTTATTCAACTCAGCGGACTTATATAGAGTATTGTATGTTGTCCAGTGTCCATCAGGACAAAGGGGTTGGTCCTCGTACTATGTTCTGTTTACTTGTAACTTCTCTAGTTTTTAGACAATTGTTTCGTAGAAATACAAGGTCTATGTTTTGAGAAGTTATGGGTATAGGAATAAAGTAGAGAACCAGATGTCACATGTATCGGGATTCTTCAAAGAGATCGAAGATGTAGATACTTGTGATTGGTATTCAGTTCATAGTAATGGTTTTGAGAAACTTGTTTCTCTTTCAGGTTACTGATTGAAAGAATTAAAGTTAACCGCAATCAAGACGGTGTCGCTATGCAGCTAGCCGGTTGAGCACGGGTCGATCCACAGGGAGATGGATGTATGTCCTTTCTTGTCTTAGACGAGTCAATAAAGAATGAGTATATGAGTTTGTTCAATCAAACCTATGTGTATTATTTGCAAGTATAAAGTTGTTAAGAAAAAGATACGAAATTGTAAGCTAAAGAAATCTGTACTCAAAACCTTTGAGCCGAGTCTTGACCAATTGAAGCTAGAGCAATCGGCAACAACGTGGATTAGGGGATTTAAGCGCGGTATTCGTGGAATCCGGCTTATTTACCCTTGTCCTTCCGTTCTTGTCTCTTGCTTTCGCCTCCGGCCAAACCGAACGTAACCGGTCGCGGTTAGGAATCACCGTTACCTTGTTAGGGTAGGGTGCCTAACGGAGCGCTTGCGTATCGTTTGGGCGGAGTTCAATGGAAAATACGGGAAAAGGAAATGAGCAAAGAAACGTTAACGTATATTATCGTATTTCTTCTTAACAATAATAATTACAACCATTCACAAAACAAACCAAAAAGAGCAAAAGAAAAGAACAAAGAAAAGAAAAGATTACAAGCAAGTAATTAAAGTGCATGGTAATAAATTGCAAGTAATTAAAGACAAGAATAAAAAATGCAAGAAAGTAATTACAAGAACCATAGAACTCAAAACAAGCATGGGATCAATAGCCAACCCTTAAACTTGCAAGCTCAATCAAGAGGTTGCAAGATCAAGAGAAGGGTAAAGAACTCATGTGAAATGAAGCACTAAAGAGAGAACAAAATGATACAACCCCTTGAGACCAATGACCAAAGCTTAAACTTGCAAGCTCACTTAAGAGGTTGCAAGATCAAGCTAAGGTAGAGAGCTCAAGGGGGAAGCTAAGCAAAAAGAACAATACAAAAATCCTCATCTTCATTTCATCATCCACTCAAAAAGCTCTCACTACAATTTTCATGGAGGAAAGAATGAAGAAGAAGAAGAAGAAGACTAAAACCTAACAAAAAGAGGCTAAAGAATTTCACACTTGGCTTGGCTCAGTTCTGGAGTATATATAGGCAGGTAACAAAAATTCTAGGGCAACATTCTGGACCCATGTGAAAAGACCCAACTACCCATGAAAAATGATACACTGAAGGCTCAGTACGGCCGCGGAACCGCGGCCTATACCCCCTATTGGCCGCGGTTCCGCCGCACTATAGGTGAGTTGGGCTGTCGGCTCTTGTGTGCTGCCCTGGTCTGCTGTCCCCTTTTGTCTGGTACATGTATTTTCTGATAATCATTCCACATTTCTTCCAGAATTCTAGTGGATCAAAAGGTGATTTGGACATGGATCTTTTGTCATGATTTTCTTGAGCTCCATGTAGATTTCTTGGATTTGGTGTTGCCATTGTGCTTTGTGCATGAAGGTGACAATCGATTTGTCATTTTGTCTCCTAAACTGGTGTGTGGCAACAGACGGATAAAGAGCGGAGACCCGTGTTTTATCTGTGGTTGGCAGGAACTCGGATTTTGTCGTATTTTTCCATGGATTTCACCGTTTAGAGCCGAGAACCTGTATCCTGCAATTGACTAGCAATCACGGCTCAAGAGTACCTACCGATATGCAATGTGATAAAAATTGGGCGGTATAAAAATGCAAAAATCTGATATGAACAAATATCCCCAAACTTATCATTTGCTCGTCCCGAGCAAAGCCAATTTATTCACAAAAAAAATCCTAACCGCACTTTTGCAGGGAACGCGATTGCACTGAGCGCGTGCAACAAGCCGTTAAACCTCTAGGTGTCCCTAGTAGGAGGAGTTTTGTCTCCTGAGGCTTTTCAGCGGATTACACCCACAAAATCCCGTCAAGCTAGTGTAATAAGTTAACATCGATTCTACTCCTACAGTTTAGTATTTACGTTAGAAACTCTATCATCCTAAGTTAGAAATATCCAACCCTTATTTTTCACACCTCCTTTCTATTTAACCTTAGGTCCTATACGTTCCAAAAAAAGTTTAGAAAGATGTTGGTTCTCCTGAGTTTTCTTCTAAAGTGCGGCCTCAAATCAGGGATTTTTATCAACTTTACAGAAAACACAAGTCTTATTCTTTATTTCTATCTTTTATTCAAACATCGATTGTATACCCCTACGTGTGTGTATATTTGCACCCCTAGACTCAAGAATTCAATTCAAGCTATAATACCCTTGCCCTAATACCTAATACTACTTCTTTTCATTAAGGATGGACGGATTTGCTCACACACCTTTCATGCGACTATTAATGCTTCTTGAGGCACTAACGACCGATTACTGAATGTGTGAACATTAAAGCGTAAATAGCAGTTTCCAGGTCTTGACTTTATTCTATTTTTTTCTTTTTCTTTTTCTTTTTCTTTTTTTCTTTTTTTTCAAGACCGGATATATTTTTCAATATGCTCTTTTGGTGTTTAGCTTTAAATACCGTTTTTTCTTTCATACTAGGCTTTCAGGCAAGAGTATTTCTAGGTATCCTCTACTATCCCAAGTTTCAAGGTGCGTGTATGTGCAGTTTGTAGGGTATATACTTTCTAAATTTGATCTCAAGAAAAGAAACTATTTTTCAGACTTATTCTTCAGTAAAGCATCAATACTTTCCCTTCATCTTGACTTAACTAAAGAACTGAACTCAAGATTACCTATTTCTAAAAAAAAAACTGTAAGGACGTATACTTACCAAGTTTAAACAGAATGAGGGTTATTTTTAGGGTTTTCAATTCCTAAGCCTAGAATTTAGTTATTTCTATCATATCAACTAATCTTTCGGAATAAAGATCTAAGTTACCCTATTAGCTAACTTGACGACAAAGTTTTTATATTTTTGGAAAATTTTCGATTTTTGTGGGTTTTTAATAAGGTATGCAAATGCAAAATATACAAATGAATGCGAAGGAAGAAAGCTTACCGAGCACACCTCCAAACTTAAACTTGACAGTGCCCTCACTGTCAGGCTATACCAAGAGGGTCAAAATTGTCGGCGCTCCCCCTAAAAACAAATTATATACAAAAAGGAAATCCAAAAATATATACAAAACAGGTGTCCCCCCAAACTTAAGTAAAACAGTGTTTCCACTGTTAAGCGTTGAAGTTCAGGATTAGGGGGAAAGAACAGTATCAAGCTATACAAGGCCTTACACAGGCCAAAAGTGAGCACCAACCATTCAAAGATCTTATCGTGATAAAGCAGTGGCTGGTGAAAGAATGCGGAGAGGTAAGAAATAGAGACTACGCAAGACCGTATGGAGATAGAAGCGGGATACGGTCTCGGTATATTAGAAGAAGAATGGCGGAAGGGAAAAAGAAGTGGAGTACGAACTTGAGGGTAAAAATGGAGTGAATAGATTAGCACAATTTGTGATGAGCGATGTGTAAACACGATTGTGCTAATCTATTAACCCGTCGAAAGATTGTGTCAAATCCCTCAAGATTCGTAAGAAACCATGGGTACGCCGAACTCGGTAAACCAGACATACGAAATGAAAGTGAGACGGTTTCTTGCAAGGTTGGAACGATGGAAAGAATGGAGGGAAGTGATCGAGGAGGGGTATCGGTTAAAGGTTCAGGAGGGTGTACACAGTCAATGACAGGAACATGATGAATTGGAAAATCCGACTCATCAATTAAAACTGGTTCATCCTCAAAAATATCCTCAAAAGTTTCCTCAAAATTCAGCTTATCCATGCAATTTTCATCAAAATCAAGAAGTATATGGGGTTCGGGAAAAACAGTTAATGACTCGGGATGATTAATTGGAGAGAAAAACTCTGCCAAATCTACAGGTTCATCATCCAAAATATTCTCAGCGTCGATATCCTCAATCAAGTGAAAATCAATATTCTCAGACACCTCAACAAAAGCATGGATATTAATCAATTCAGGTTCTAGAGTGGAGGTGTAGAGGTCAAAAGGTTTGGGATTGGTTTCACTTGGAAGGGACCCTTCACAATCAGGTAAATCAAACACTACAAAGTCGCACAACTCATTAATCATTCTATCTTCAATTGATAAAGCATGTGGGACACTCGATAGACTTTCAAAACAAGAGTTGTGGGATTCAACTTGGGACGGGTAGGTTTGATTTGGAAGGGGGTACATCTCACTCTCTCCACTCAAATTCTCAGCCTGTCCTACCGCCTCTTCATACATTGAAAAATTTGGAGCTAGTTGGAAACTAGCTACCGGGTCAGTAGGTTGTATGAGAGCGGCCATGGACGCATTCAAATCCATCATCTGTTGGCTTGACGCTACCCTAAAGTCTTCCAACGACTGTTCCAGACTAGACATGGGTTGTGAAGGGGTTTCAGGAAAAGATTCAAAGTTGTTCGGATACTGAAAACTCCCAAATGGCGGTTCTGAAGTAATGTCTAGGGAAGGTGCAAAAGTAGGGTAGGATTGGTAGGAATTGAATGGCTGGACAGGAGCAGGATCAATATTCGGATAAGAAGGTGAATGGAATTGTTGATCCCAAGAATCTGTAGCGGTGAAGGGCGTGAAAGATCGGCTACGGGATTGTTCAATACGTTCAGCAATAAACATTGGTCTTGTGGCTACAACTGGACTTTCAAAAGGGGTATCAACCCAAGAAGGGGTGAATGTTTGAAACGGTTGATACGAAGTGGATTGCGGGGTCTAGTTGTTTGTCCTAGACGCGTCTATCCGATCTTTCAAAGAAATTTTTGGCATGGAGGGGTCGTTCGATGTTCGGCCAAAGCAAGAACCATAGGAGGTGATGTCTGGTTGTGGGTACCAAAGTTCGGCAAGAGTTTTTCGAGGTGGGGTACCCATGATATGAAGAGAGAGAAAGAAAGGTAGAGAAAAGGAGGGGAAAAAGAATGTGATATTTTTTTTTTATAGTTTATATATTACAGAAGAATGAAATATACACACAAAAAGAATATGGACAAAAACAATCACGACACAAAAATACCACACACCTAATCGTTCTAGGGTTCACCTAGGTCAACTAGACCTGCTCCAAAACTTGATTGTCGAAGTAAAACTGTGTCGAGAAACGAGCTCAAGATACACTGATCACGAGGCCAGGTAAGTGCAGAGATAAGGGGAGGTTTTCCAACGCTTTCGCGAAGTTCCTCAATTAAATAACCCTTTCTCTTTTGGCGGTTTCGCCGTTAACACTTTCCTAGACACACCGTAAACAATATACCGTTAAGCGAGGTTCTAAACACAGTTAACTTCTCCTAGTGAGCGCGAAGTCCTTAAGGCTTAAAGTCTAGTTTCTTTTAAATTTTGTGCGGGTAAACGTTATGCTCAAGTTCGTGATTTGTGGGCCACGGAAAAGGTGATGAAATCCTTTACCGTATGTTGTGGGGTTCGCTTGCCCTTAAGTCAGTATTAATGTATGCAATGCGCAATTCAATAAAAATTCTATAAAGAATCAAACAATCATTTTTTTATTTTAAGCACGGCACTGCAAAAAAATACGGGTTAGTCAATTTTTAGCGTTTGCTAGCGAACTTGCAAAGAATCCTGCAAAGAATAGTATATTGGATGCGTCGGATTTGAGAAGAAGGTGTTGGTAAAGTACGTACCGTTAAGTTTTTGGGTTAGGAAACCCCCGTTGAATCAAATCCGGTAAGCTTGAAAAGTTCGCTTGCGCGGGTCAAACTACCCGGATCTTTGGCACTGTACTTCGTAATCACCTTAACCTTGAACGTACACTTTGCTCTCCACAATCGCAGTTTGCAAATACGCAAAAATCTGCACACTTGCCCACAAAAATTATCAAAAATAACAAAAAGATATTTTTTTTTTATTTTAAATATATACAAAAAGAATATTAACCCGAATAACAAGAAAGAAAATATGCTACCGTCTCCCCGGCAACGGCGCCATTTGATTGAAAGAATTAAAGTTAACCGCCAATTGGTCAAGACGGTGTCGCTATGCAGCTAGCCGGTTGAGCACGGGTAGATCCACAGGGAGATGGATGTATGTCCTTTCTTATCTTAGACGAGTCAATAAAGAATGAGTATATGAGTTTGTTCAATCTAACCTATGTGTATTATTTGCAAGTATAAAGTTGTTAAGAAAAAGATACGAAATTGTAAGCTAAAGAAATCCGTACTCAAAACCTTTGAGCCGAGTCTTGACCAATTGAAGCTAGAGCAATCGGCAACAACGTGGATTATGGGATTTAAGCGCGGTATTCGTGGAATCCGGCTTATTTACCCTTGTCCTTCCGTTCTTGTCTCTTGCTTTCGCCTCCGGCCAAACCGAACGCAACCGATCGCGGTTAGGAATCACCGTTACCTTGTTAGGGTAGGGTGCCTAACGGAGCGCTTGCGTATCGTTTGGGCGGAGTTCAATGGAAAATACGGGAAAAGGAAATGAGCAAAGAAACGTTAACGTATAATATCGTATTTCTTCTTAACAATAATAATTACAACCATTCACAAAACAAACCAAAAAGAGCAAAAGAAAAGAACAAAGAAAAGAAAAGATTACAAGCAAGTAATTAAAGTGCATGGTGATAAATTGCAAGTAATTAAAGACAAGAATGAAAAATGCAAGAAAGTAATTACAAGAACCATAGAACTCAAAACAAGCATGGGATCAATAGCCAACCCTTAAACTTGCAAGCTCAATCAAGAGGTTGCAAGATCAAGAGAAGGGTAAAGAACTCATGTGAAATGAAGCACTAAAGAGAGAACAAAATGATACAACCCCTTGAGACCAATGACCAAAGCTTAAACTTGCAAGCTCACTTAAGAGGTTGCGAGATCAAGCTAAGGTAGAGAGCTCAAGGGGGAAGCTAAGCAAAAAGAACAATACAAAAATCCTCATCTTCATTTCATCATCCACGCAAAAAGCTCTCACTACAATTTTCATGGAGGAAAGAATGAAGAAGAAGAAGAAGAAGACTAAAACCTAACAAAAAGAGGCTAAAGAATTTCACACTTGGCTTGGCTCAGTTCTGGAGTATATATAGGCAGGTAACAGAAATTCTAGGGCAACATTCTGGACCCATGTGAAAAGACCCAACTACCCATGAAAAATGATACACTGAAGGCTCAGTACGGCCGCGGAACCGCGGCCTATACCCCCTATTGGCCGCGGTTCCGCCGCACTATAGGTGAGTTGGGCGGTCGGCTCTTGTGTGCTGCCCTGGTCTGCTGTCCCCTTTTGTCTGGTACATGTATTTTCTGATAATCATTCCACATTTCTTCCAGAATTCTAGTGGATCAAAAGGTGATTTGGACATGGATCTTTTGTTATGATTTTCTTGAGCTCCGCGTAGATTTCTTGGATTTGGTGTTGCCATTGTGCTTTGTGCATGAAGGTGACAATCGATTTGTCATTTTGTTTCCTAAACTGGTGTGTGGCAACAGACGGATAAAGAGCGGAGACCCGTGTTTTAGCTGTGGTTGGCAGGAACTCGGATTTTGTCGTATTTTTCCATGGATTTCACCGTTTAGAGCCGAGAACCTGTATCCTGCAATTGACTAGCAAACACGGCTTACGAGTACCTACCGATATGCAATGTGATAAAAATTGGGCGGTATAAAAATGCAAAAATCTGATATGAACAGTTACTCATAATTGGATGTATTCCTAAGTTGAGTAATGCTGATTAGCCTCTTTCCATTAAGTTGATTTGCACTGGAGACAGCTGCATGATTTGAATCTGGTTTCAATTAAATAAGTGCCATAGTTTCTATATTGGATATAGAATGGTTCATATCTTAACAATGTTAAGGTACGGGGAGTTGTCCAGCTTATGATTAAAACCGGACTCTGGATAACTCAAGGCACGTTTCTGTAATGGCAGTTTGTGGATTGACCCAGGCTATGACGAGGGTTGACTTTCTACCATTTGGAAGATCAATGGTGATATTGTTCTTGACTCGCCACAGTTTTAGTAAAATGCATTTTTTCAGAAAACAGTAGTGGGAGTATGGTAGAAGTGGAAGTGATTCCAGAACCGCAAACGATTACGGAAAATTTAATTGGACCTAAAGATTCAATCAGGTTTGACATTCCATTAGCCACTCCGCAGATATGGTGGGTAACCTCAGGCACCCGAGAGGTACTCCGGTAGCCTCAAGGATGGTGACAGGGAGGTTCTTGTTTACCCAGACTTGACACTACTGTTGTTCCAGGCTATGAGACCCGGCAGGAGGTTAAGTATAGAGTCGTTCTAAACTAGCTTTAGAAGTGCATACATATATTATTCTGCCAGAGGGTTGTTGTGGTCAGTGGGAGCAGCGGAAGCATAGTGGGAAAGTAGCTTATGTCTATTTATAGACTTGAGCAGTTATAGCGGAGATAGATCACCTAATTTTGATATGACAGTCATGGGTTTGACTTCATCAGAATAGGGGATGGATCTGTTAAGAAGGTAGTAGGGTGTGATATCCTAGTATTTGGATGACATACACAGAGTAGGAAGTAAAATTCCTATACTACGATCGGTTGTACTTTGGTTGTCACACAGTTGTTTCTCCATACAGGATATGGATATAATATTAGACATTCTGGTTACTAGATCTATGGTTTTAGATTTAGATTTGGGTAGTTTCCCAATCTGGATACTTTGACAATAATCTAAAGGTATTTAGAATAGACGACTCCTGGCATAGTGGTGTACCTGCAGGTGATGGATTCTCCCTCTCTAATGGTGTCTTTCAGACTAAAGGGGAGAGGGATGTGCATGATTGGCATATCACTTGCTTAGGCAATTGAGTCAATCGTGAGATGTCAAGTAGCACACCAGATGACGTTTTTGCACTAGATGCGATAAGTTTATATTAATCCAATCCTGGAGAAACATACGAAAGCAGTTATAGAACATAAGTGGATGTTCTAAGGATTTGATAACGGCAGCCTCCTTCAGGAGACGGTTATCATTCCCAGGCTTCAAAGGTGACATGGATGACAGAGTGATTGTCGGAGTTATAGTTTTCCCTATGACGAGGGTTAGTATTATGGACAGGTGGTCCAAGAGGATACTGTGGGTGGCTTGGTGCAGGATAGTGATTGGGTTCAGTTGTCGATACAGTCTAAGATGTTTAGATTTGGAGTTCATTTATGAACTAGGTCCCATCAGATATCCAGACATATTCTAAGACAAGTATTACTCAATTCAGGAGATGGCTTTCTTCGCGAACTTGAGATTAAGAGAGACATAGAAAGAAACATCAGGGCGGATCCACTCACTGAGGCTATTTCTCGAACACAAGAGTTTTCACAAACGAGCTTTGTGAAACTGATAATAGAGGAGTTGGGTGTGTAAGTGCACGGTGGCGCCCCGGCCGTCAATCCGACTCCGGAATGCGGAAGCGGTGATAAACTTTAATTTTGCGAACTTAGCAAACCGGCACCACCGCGCACTAAACACCCGGATCGTGCCATTAAACTAGTCCTAGCTAACTACAAGACGGGTTAGAGATATACCGAGTGATCCGAGTCCTCCGGTCTTCTCGTCATCGTCCCGATCTCCTACGGAAAGTCCTGTCTCCATGTCGTCGCCTCCTCGCCGGAAGGGCACCACATCGCCTGCATCTTTTACGGGCTCCCACCTCAATACCGAGGCAACTCGGGAACAAAGCTGGCAAGTCGACGTGCCCAAGATTTGCTGTAGAATGTAGTGTAGAGGCTATGTCTCATATGGGGGTTTTGTTGCTATGGAGGATGGAGGAGGAGGTTAAGAAAATTGGTGCTTTCAATTTTCTAGCAAGAAGAATATGAGATGAAGAATTCCTCACATCACAAAATGAACTCTCTCATTCCTTTTCTCTCAAATGTGGCCAACCTCTTCAAGTGAGAATGGTGGAGGATTAAATCAACACAAGAAGGAAGGTGAGTGTAGGAAAAGAGAATGGGTGACCACATCCAAAGCAATGAAAACCATGTCACACTAAATCAAATCCATTTCTAATCAAGACAAAGCAAGAAAATAATGATAGAAAAGAATGGTATCAAAAGATGCTTTCATAATCAATCCATATGCAAGAAAACCCCTCCACAAAATGTAATTTGCAAACTTGCAAATAACACCCTCCAACGGAAAAGTCCAACCGTGAAGGAACAAAGGAAAACTGGCCGGAACGGAATGCAAACTGGCAACTCCAGAAAACTGGTCCCGTAATAAATTACAGGAAAACCCCGATACTGTGCATACACACCCGCATCTGTATTCCGACCGGATACAAATGCAATGAGAGAAAATCTACACTGTACTATACTAGGATCCGGCTTAAACCAAAGCCGGCTAGTAATATCCGTCCGATCCTGATCCGTGCAATACCGCACGTATCTGAACGAACCCTTCCATATATCCATACGGCCACTAGTACAAACCGTCCGATCCTGATCCATGCAATACCGCATGTATCTGATCGGACCCTGCCATATCTCCATGCGGCCTCTACAGCGTTTCGCCCGAAACTTGAGTAACTGAAAGTGTGGTGGACTCTAAAGACTCGTCAATACTATGGCTGTGGATTTAACCACTAGCACGTCAGAGGTATAAGCCAATACATGACGGGCCACCAGCTATTGACCAAAAAGGACGTCGATAAGCGAACTCATCCTGACACCCTACTGAGCCTGTCAGTGACAATATCCGTACAGTCCGGTCCGTTCGTCTATGAGCATCGCATGGCGGGCCTAGGGGGTTGGTAAAAGTCAGAACCCCAAAAGCGGTACAAGTCGTGTCGGAGTGTAGCCCAGAACACCCTGAGATACTACTGGAATACCTACCAGTAAATCTCCTGCCTTGGCCAAGGACTTCGTGTAATGGCTCTCCTAGACACAGCGCGACCTCACCCCCAATACCGGGAGAGACGAACCCTTGCAGATCCGCTCACTGCCTCCATGTGGCTCGGGACTGTACCCAACTAAAACCTCTTTGCACGACTCCTTTGAGCCGTGGTAGGGTAGTAATCAAAGCACAGTGTGAACTCACACGAGAAAAATGACGATCCCCAGGTCGATGAACTAACCTGTACACATGTCACCAGGGAACTGCTATCTGACGTCAGGTATAAGACCAACTAGCATGTTCCCGGCGAGTCCTGTCCGGTGTACTCATAACCCAATGAGCACCTGTATACATCTTAGGTGATCCAACTGACACCAGTGGCTTGTGAGACCGGCCACCGTCCCTCGTCGGGGTCTTGACTGTATACACTAGTCTACTCTAGAGTATCGATGCCCTGTCTCGAAACTCCTACGACTAGGGACCTTTTAAGGATGTGCTTATAGACTACCAGCTCCCACGTATATGATCGCCCTCATACTGCTGACAGTCAAGCAAGAATCCTAGGGGCTCTATCAACGTGCAATAGCGACCTGTCAGGTCACCTAAAGCAGTACACGATGATAAAGGTAAACCAGATAGCATACTATCATCTTGAGTAAGACTGTCCTATCGGGATAGGTCCTCCCTCAATCATTGCAATCACGTGCCTGAGATCCAATAATTGACTCTGAGGGCACTATCGCCAACAATCTCCCACTTGCACTCAAGGCTAATTTTTGCGATGTCGCATACTCACAGCCCGTGTGATACCGAGCACCCAACTCCTCTACTTGTCAGTCTCACAAAACTCATTTGCGAAACTATTGCGTTCGAGGAATAGCCTCAGTGAGTGGATCCACCTTGATGTTTCTTTCTATGTCTCTCTATATCTCAAGTTCGCGGAGAAAGCCATCTCCCGAAATGAGCAATACCTGTCTTAGAATGTGTCTGGATGTCTGATGGGACCTAGCTCATGAATGAACTCCAAATCCAAACTTCTTAGACTGTATCGTCAACTGAACTTAATCAGTATCCTGCGCCATGCCTCCCTCAGTATCAGCCTGGATCACCTGTCCAAAATACTGCCCCTCGTCAGAAGGAAAAACTATAACTCTGACAACCTCCTTGTCGTCCAGGTCACCTTGGAAGCCTGGAATGATAACTGTCTCCGACTGTTTCTCCAGGATTGGATCATTATCAACTTATTGCATCTACTGCAAGAACAACATCTGGTGTGGTACTTGACATCTCATGATTGACTCAATTGCCTAAGCAAGTGATCTACCAATCATGCGTATCCCTCTCCCCTTTAGTCTGTAAGACACCTTTAGAGAGGGTGACTCCATTACCTGCAGGTACACCACCATGCCAGGAGTCATCCATTCTAAATACTAATAGAATGCTGTCAAGGTATCCAGATTAGGAAACCACCCAAATCTAGATCTAAAACAATAGATCTGGTAACCAGTATGTCAGATATAATATCCAAGTCCTGTGTGGAGAAACCACTGTGTGACAACCAAAGTATAACCGATCGAAGTATAGGAGTTTCTTTTCCTACTCTGTGTATGTCATCAAATACTAGGACATCACACCCTACTACCTTCTCAATAGATCCATCCGCTATTCTGACGAAGTCAAACCTATGACTCTTACGTCAGAAATAGATGATCTTTCTCCGCTACATCTACTTTAGTCTATATATAGACATAAGCCACCTGTCCACCAATGCTTCCGCTGCTCCCACTGACTACGACAACCCTCTGGCAGAGTCATACAAACGTACACTTCTAAAGCAAGTTTAGAACGACGCTATACTTATCTTCCTGCTGGGTCTCGTAGCCTGGAACAACAGCAATGGCAAGTGTGGGTAAACAAGAACTTCCCTGTCACCGTCCTTGAGGCTACCGGAGTACCTCTCGGGTGCCTGAAGTTACCCACCTTATCTGCGGAGTGGCCAATGGAATGTCAAACCAGATTGAATCTTTAGGTTCCTTATCAAATCTTCAGTAATCGTTTGTGGTTCTGGAATCACTTCCAGTTCTACCATACTCCCACTACTGTTTTTTGAAAAAATCCATTTTTAATAAAACTGTGGCGAGTCAAGAACAATATCACTATTGATCTTCCAGATGGTAGAAAATCAACCCTCGTCATAGCCTGGGTCAACCCACAAACAGCCATTACAGAAACGTGCCTTGAGTTATCCAGAGTCTGGTTTTAATCATAAGCCGGACAACTCCCCGTACCTTAACATCGTTAAGATATGAACTGCTCTATATCCAATATAGAACCAGAGGCACTGATTTAATTGAACCAGATTCAAATCATGCAGCTGTCTCCAGTGCATGTCAACTAAATGGAAAGAAGCCAATCAGCGTTACTCAACTTAGGAATGCTTCCAATTATGAGTAACCCGAAAGAGAAGCTAGTTCTCTTTATCATTACTATCAACTGAATACCATACAAAAGTATCTACATCTTCGATCACTATGAAGAATCCCGATACTTGCAATACCTGGTTCTCTACTTTATTCAAATACCTATAACTTCTCAAAATTCAGACCCTGTGTTTCCACGAAACACCTGTCTAAAAACTAGAGGAGTCATAAGTAAACCGAATATAGTACGAGAACCAACCCCTCTGTCCTCATGGACGCTTGGACAACATACAATACTCTGTATAAGTCCCTTGAGTCAGATAACTCATTCACTGTGTGTCGTAGGTTGAAAACTGTACTTATGGTTAAGAAGAATTACACCGCTGTTTAATGCTCCTTACCTAACCATCCACTGATATAGGTAAATGTCATAGACATAATTTCAAAAAAGTATATCTCACTCTATGAAAATAGACGTACAGATATATCGATTTGAAATTGGTGCATAACAGCGGATATTCAAAACCAAATATTTGCCGACCGGCAAACAGCCCAGGTGACTTCCTCAAATATCACCGATTACAATGAATCCCGATATAATGAGGATGATCACCTAATTCCCAATAACTTACTCCCACTCATCATCTGTAAAACCATACAGATGTGAGGATCATACCTGGTAAATACATACCCTGGAGTAAGTATCTAATCGGGAAATCAGTTTTCGTTTAACAGTACACAGTGAAACTGAAACATTGAAATGTTTCGTTGGGGTATCCTGGTATTCCTAGTAATGCATCTTCCATTATCCAGATTCACAACTGTAACCGTATAATTCTTTGCCACCTCTCCAAATCCCTTTATATGTCTTTAGTCATTACCTTCTGTACACCCCTTTAGGCCAAATGGTTTTCTTCCTTCCCTACCGTTCGGCACCAGCCTATGGTTTGGAAGAAGACTATCCAATAAGCATAATGGGTGTACTGTCCTAATCCTAGGAGCACTCGCAACGCGAGAGAAGGTGAAGATAAAAGACAACCTGAATGTACTTTATTCCTATTTCTCCTGAACCAGGATCCATCCCCGAACTGGAACAAGTTCCTTTCGAGTTCGTATATAACCATACGATGGAATATCCAATAAACTGTGGATCTTCGTAGTGATACGGAGTGTCCTGGAGAAATACAAAGGTGATTTAGGATTGGCGAAGAAATATTTGGTATGGTCGTGAATAGCAGTCGCAATTTACTTTGCCCTCTTACTAATCCCTTTCTTTGTCTTAACTTAATACCTTCTGTACACCATTTAGGCTAATTGGTTTTCTTCATTCCCCACCGTTCGGCACCAGCCTATGGTTTGGAAGAAGACTATCCAATAAGCATAATAGGTGTACTACTCCTAAACCAAGGAGTACTCGCAACCTGAGAGAAGGTGAAAAGAAAAGATAACTGAATAGTCCTATCCGTTTTATCCAGAACCAGAAACCATCCTCGAAGTCCTTCGAGTTCGTATATAACCATACGATGGTTTTGTCCAATGGAAGTGGACGTTCGTAGTAATACGGGGTGTCCCGGAGAAAAGGGTAAAAGTAGGAGTGGCAATGAGGTTTGCAACTCTGACAATCCAAAAGCCAGTGTTAAGAACGTTCGGTCAACTTTGGTCACTGAGTCATAGTCTTAGGGTCGGGTCAATGGTCGCTGCCGAAGAGAGAGAGAAAAGAAACACTCAGCGTGCACTCTATCCTAGATCAGAATGGTTATCACTTTTTCTAATCAGGAAACCTCCCACTGTACCTCAAATTCTCCTTCAAACCCGAAAGAAGAATTAGTCGGGGTCACCCGAGGAGTAAACCAACTCATCAGTGGGAATCGGGATCCAACTATCATTACATGATAACATGACGGAATCCGCTCACGGTGTCACACTCCAGAAGGTATGCGCATATCTGGCAAGTTTCAGTACTTTTGAAACTCCCGATGTGGATTTTTACCCCATGCTCTTATGACCTTGACTTTGGCCAACAAATCATAAGTCATATGTCAAGTTCTACCCGTCATTCTCCAGGTTGATTTGAATCCACCCGTACCTACCCTTGACTTTGGCCAACAAGGCAGTACGACTGTTCCAAACCAACGCATCTATCTATGCTGCATATGAATAACCAACAACTACCAAACACTGTGCCTTGACTTTGGCCAACAAACACAGCTTGAATACTATTGACTACCCATATGAAACGACGGAGGGCTACGAATGGTTTCTGGCGAAAACCTTTAACGTAATGAACTTGATATCGTTGAAGGAACGGATAGCTTTTTAGAAAATATAGTGACGAAAACCTTTACTAAAGAGGTCACTCCCGGTGAAGGGATCTCGGCTCTTTCCCCGTAGAATGGGGTGCAGGATATTCCAACTGAATACCACGATGCAAAGCAAAAGAAATCGGCTATAGTGAAGTTATTGCCCTGACGCAAACTTTTGTCCAAGGGGTCACTCCCGGTGAAGGGATCTCGGCCCTTGCCTCGTCGACTGAGGAGCAGGATATTCCAACTGAATACCACTGTACAAAACAAAAGAGAACGCCCTTGCAATAACAGCTTTTTGAAAAGTGTTCCAACAATATCAGAATAGGTTTGTTTTTAACTTGCATTGATCCGAATCAACGCAGTCCCATCAATTGATCACACCACAAAGAACGAAAATATACTGATGTACGTATATGCCATCCGCATTCGCTACTGGGTCCCGTCATTACCCGTTAGGTTAGCTAACTAACGACAGAGCGGGAACTGGACTAGCGCGGATGCAAAACATATACAACATCTACTAATATATATACCAATATATTATATTTCGCTCAAGGCGTGATAAAATGCAACATCACAGAAATGTACAGCATCACAGAACAATACAGATATCTGGGATCCCCGGGTTTCACAGAGCCACTACTGAAACCCGACGTTCCCCTGGTCGTGTGGATAGCCTGTGCAATGAAATCCTAGACCCCTACGGGCGCGGCAAGTTACCCGCCAAAACCTGAAGCGAGGCAGCCCCCTTCAGCACCGTGAATGGACCACCCAGCACTTCACGGAATCCGGTAACTTGGGCACCCCTCCTGGGTCAACCTGTAATCCCTACGAGTGCGGCGAATAGCCCGCCAATCCTAGAGTGAAGCCCCTTCCATCTCAATGCCATGAGATGCGGGCTTGTTGCCTTCCAGAACCCGGCTATCCGTGCACCCCTCCGCGGGGTAATCCTAGTACAGAAAGTAAAATATACATACAACGGGTACATCGACCGCAACCTGGTCGTGTCCCAAAATAATAATACAATCAGGCAGTGACGGCAGACCACATGTCGGACGCTCGCCCCGCAATATCAAATGTACATAATACAACAAAAACTGTACTAGCATTGCATCCAGGCTATCCCCCACGACCGATCCGCAACATCACAGCATAACACAGAACATCAACGTGAAAGTCACGTTCGTAAATCCGTCTAACCGGGCTATAGCAGCTAGACAGGATTTACCGATCGAGTGACATTCACGGTCGCAGATATAATGTAAATACTGTGAAATAATGTGTTTAAAATATCCGATCGATTAAATTTTACCAAGTGGGCCCCCAAGCAATACTGTAGCACTCACAGAAAATCTGGGCCCAAACAAAGTATACCAAAACCCCTATTTTCAGCCCCCAAGCCCACTGCAAAAAAATGATGACATGAGTCCACATTACTGCGGCGGAACCGCGGCCAAGGAGGGGTTATGGCCGCGGTTCCGCGGTCGTACGGAAGGATCAGGGTACCAAATTTTTCCAGTGTTCTTACGACTTCAGTACATCACTTTTCTACAACCTGAAAAAATTTTCGAGCAAGAAAAAATTCGACAGAAAACTGATGTGAAGAAAACGCGGGTTTATGGAATTTTGGTCAATCGGAAATGCAAACACATTAAACATAGCTAGACTATGTTAATGGCGAGGCTCTGATACCACTGTAAGTGCACGGCGGCGCCCTGGCCGTCAATCAGACGCCGGAATCCGGAAGCGGTGATAAACTTTAATTTTGCGAACTTAGCAAACTGGCAACACCGCGCACTAAACATCCGGATCGTGCCATTAAACTAGTCCTAGCTAACTATAAGACGGGTTAGAGATATACCGAGTGATCCGAGTCCTCCGGTCTTCTCGTCATCGTCCCGATCTCCCGCGGAAAGTCCTGTCTCCATGTCGTCGCCTCCTCGCCGGAAGGGCACCACATCGCATGCATCTTTTACGGGCTCCCACCTCAATACCGAGGCAACTCGGGCACGAAGCTGGCAAGTCGACGTGCTCAAGATTTGCTGTAGAATGTAGTGTAGAGGCTATGTCTCATATGGGGGTTTTGTTGCCATGGAGGATGGAGGAGGAGGTTAAGAAAATTGGTGCTTTCAATTATCTAGCAAGAAGAATATGAGATGAAGAATTCCTCACATCACAAAATGAACTCTCTCGTTCCTTTTCTCTCAAGTGTGGCCAACCTCTTCAAGTGAGAATGGTGGAGGATTAAATCAACACAAGAAGGAAGGTGAGTGTAGGAAAAGAGAATGGGTGACCACATCCAAAGCAATGATAACCATGTCACACTAAATCAAATCCATTTCTAATCAACATAAAGCAAGAAAATGATGATAGAAAAGAATGGTATCAAAAGATGCTTTCATAATCAATCCATATGCAAGAAAACCCCTCCACAAAATGTTATTTGCAAACTTGCAAATAACACCCTCCAACGGAAAAGTCCGGCCTTGAAGGAACAAAGGAAAACTGGCCGGAACGGAATGCAAACTGGCAACTCCAGAAAACTGGTCTCGTAATAAATTATAGGAAAACCCCGATACTGTGCATACACACCCGCATCTGTATTCCGACCGGATACAAATGCAATGAGACAAAATCTACACTGTACTATACTAGGATCCGGGTTAAACCAAAGCCGGCTAGTAATATCCGTCCGATCCTGATCCGTGCAATACCGCACGTATCTGAACGAACCCTGCCATATATCCATACGGCCACTAGTAAAAACCGTCCGATCCTGATCCGTGCAATACCGCACGTATCTGATCGGACCCTGCCATATCTCCATACGGCCTCTACAGCGTTTCGCCCGAAACTTGAGTAACTGAAAGTGTGGTGGACTCTAAAGACTCGTCAATACTATGGCTGTGGATTTAACCACTAGCACGTCAGAGGTATAAGCCAATACATGACGGGCCACCAGCTATTGACCAAAAGGGACGTCGATGAGCGAACTCATCCTGACACCCTACTGAGCCTGTCAGTGATAATATCCGTACAGTCTGGTCAGTTCGTCTATGAGCATCGCATGGCGGGCCTAAGGGGTTGGTAAAAGTCAGACCCCCAAAAGCGGTACAAGTCGTGTCGGAGTGTAGCCCAGAACACCCTGAGATACTACTGGAATACCTACCAGTAAATCTCCTGCCTTGGCCAAGGACTTCGTGTAATGGCTCTTCTAGACACAGCGCGACCTCACCCCCAATACCGGGAGAGACGAACCCCTGCAGATCCGCTCACTGCCTCCATGTGGCTCGGGACTGTACCCAACTAAAACCTGTTTGCACGACTCCTTTGAGCCGTGGTAGGGTAGTAATCAAAGCACAGTGGGAACTCACACGAGACAAATGACGATCCCCGGTGTCACGCCCCACCCCCAATACAGAGAGTATTGTACGCTTTGGCGGAAACCGCACGGTTTTGTCCTTCGGGGCGAACCAGACCCGACCCGAAAGGTACGGAACGTGACTGTCACTTAAATTACGAAACGTCTCAAGGCGCCCGTAAAATAAGTAAGCCAAAGCCCAGAAATCAAAACCAAATAAGCAGAAGTGTGAAGGAAAACCAATCAATTGAAAGCGAGTTTATCAAATAAGTCATATCAAGCCTCTTTAAAAACAATAACAATTTTTCCGAAAATTTCGGCAGAGTCTCCTTTGTAAATACTGGCCCCCAAAATGGGTACAACAAGAATATAAATGAATCCTACAAATATGGCATCTCCAAGCGGGAGCTAGCTCTTCGCCATAAGGCGGTCACAAATCCCACGCAATATAAAGCAACAACATGCGAAATAATCATAATGAAGCATAAGAAAAACAGCATGTCGACTCAAGTGAGCTCGACCCCAAAATACAGCATAAAAGTCCACAAACCTCACAGTCTCATCTCTAGGTCAATATACAATAATACTGGTAGATACAGTAGATGGAGTACTCTAGATACAAAGAATATACAAGGTGGTGCAAAAATAATAATATAACCCACCTAAGAGCAAAACCTCGGGTCCAGGCAAAAGAAGCAAGTGCGCCCGCAGCTACTGTACTGACGGAGCGGACCTAAAAAAGGCTGTGGCACAACGGGGGTGAGTTGCCAACTCGTGAGTAATAAATAACATCTATACAGGCTATCGCAAGTATGCACACAAGCATCCTAGCATCTAAAATACAGGTATGGCAGGATATAATAGCAGGTATGTATGCAATATGACTATACTAGCAAGTATGTATGCAATAAAAATATACTCGTGATCCGTATATGTAATTGTAAGATATCATCTTTTTTTCCTTTAGGCATCTCTTTTGAAATATCAGCACAATACCAATAGAATCAACCAGAATCCGTGTCCAGCAACGACACACCTCAAAACTGTCTCAAATCTCATATCAATGTATCTCTGGCCTCAGCCGTCCGGCTGACCCATCTCAAATATCAATATCTCATCATCTCGCGGCCACGGTCGGTATCCTCTCGATATCCGCCGTGCCAAAACAGTCACCGGTAGGTAATCCGTCCCCTGCCAGGCTCAACGTCAACACCACATTCATCTTGCCCCGGGGTACCATACCGGGCCCACCATGTACCCGAGACGGTTCATCCAACTCCTCGAAACGGGTCTCGAAAACCACAGCAAACTCATGGTGGACGACACTTACATCACTAGAAAATCGCAATTTACATATTTTAAAAATATAATAAGTTTAGAAATTTTGCGGCTTTCCCCCGAAATCCAGAAATATCATAAAATCTCAAGAAATCCTCATAAGTGCATATGTCAATGATAATGAATGCATATGGTATCAATAATCAAGTTGTGATGTGTGATTAATAGATTAGGCATGAACAAATAATATGATGAAGCACATGCACATGAATAGCAATCCTACGATTTCATTTTAAGGAATTAAAGCAATAGCGCGAGTTTAAGTATCAATTATAGTAAAAGGTTTCAATTTAAAGGTTATCTAGTGTGGTGGCATGGCAATTACCAGGGTGTGTGTGTAAGCATGAATAGTGCTCGTGCTGCATATAAAAACCCTGGCAATGGTGCAGGTGTCCTATAACATGGTTTCGTATATGTATGTCAATATAGGGCATGAATGTAGCAAATAATCATACAAGTATTACACCCCGAATTACTAACATTACTAAGAATCTTTTAAGTTACTAAAACTATCGGGTGTCTTGCGCCATCCAACGATAGTCCCCCGTAGATATTACATCTACTCACAGAAATCCTCAGCTAGCTACGTCCGATCACCGCTTCCCCTTTTCGTGCCGCATCCGAAGCCTCCGCGACCGAACCTGGAATTTACATCAATACAAGACATAAGATCACAAATCAAGAATGACGCAATTCCCTAACGAAAATACTAACGTTCACAAGCTAGGTACAACGTGCACAAGGTGCGCGGAACACACGCGAAAATCGCAAAAACTGCAAAAATCGCCGATTTGGTCGCCCGGCAAAACTAAAACCCGAACACCCAAAAATCCGCACTCACACATCCTAAATGTCATAGGATATGCCAACAAAATAATCTAGATACCGCAATTAATTCGCCACAATAATATAATAAAAACCTAGTAAGCTAGAAGTTCGCAAATTTGGTGCAAACATCGACAATTAGCGACAAAGTTAACACAATCCAACACAACAATCCAAACTAACCCACTAGCTAGCCATTACACTAATTTTAAACCATTAACTATGCTTAAAAACCTAATTTCCATAAACAAAACCTTTCTTGATTTTCATAATTAGGAATTTCAATCCAAAACTAAACATGACAATACCAAATTAACACTAATTTGAAGCCCACACAAATAAAGTAACCTCATTAACCTAGATTAGCAAACAACTAGATAGCTAATTAGCTTTAATTAACTAAATAATGGTTTCAAGAAACCCTAGTTAACTCAACCATTAACTTTAAACAACACTAGAATGAAAATAGCACTAAATTAACACTAAACAACTAGATTAAAGAATTCTAACCATATTAACTTAAAAGAGTGGAAATTATACCTCAAATCTATGGATCTAGCAAGAAGAAAGTTGCTTCAATTGATGGCCTCATAGCATCATGATCCAAGCAAGGGAGGTGAAGGAAAAAGGGATGAAGAATGGGGTTTAATTTGTGAGTTTTTGCTTGAAATTTGGAGCAAACTTAATGAATTTTGAAGAAAAAGAAAAGAACAAAGATGAAGGGGGCTGCTGCAGCAATTCTCGGCCAGTAGAGGGAGAGGGGAGGGTGTGGGGTGTGTGGGAAAGTCTTGGTCAACTCCTACCAACCCACCAAAAGACCATACCTAATAAAAAAATCCAAAATCCTTAAAAAAAGCCTCTTTTCTACGCAAAAATGAAGTCAAAGTGGTAACCATTTTTTTTTCCTTGGGTTGCAGGAAATGGGCTGGCCTAGTGCTGAGGGAAGAGAGGGAGGGGTTTTACAAAAGAAATTTTATGCAAAAAGGCCCCCTACAAGTCAAAAATTGCAAGTTTAAGCTTAAATTCAATAAATTTCGTTTTCTATAATAAAAATTAGTTAAAAATCAAAATAAAATACTAAAAATTTATGTTACAACTAGATTTTAATTAACATTAATTTATAGCCTAAATTTAGCCCAATTAAATTTGTATTTATCGCTAATTTAATGTATTTTCTTACCGGCTTAAAATAATATTAAAAAAATTGAAAAATTAGGGAAAATTTTTAAACGACCAGAATTTCATAATTAACTCATTTTCTACTAAAAACTAGCAATTACCTATCCAAATTAGGTATAATTAGTCCTAAACTGCAAAATAACAAAAAGGACGGTTTTCGGAAAAATACCGAATTTTCACCGATTTTCAGGAAAACACCAAAACGACTTTTCAAGGCGTTACAATCTTCCCCCCTTAAAGAAATTCGGTCCCCGAATTGAAAAATATAACTACGTGTACCTTCAAAGAGATGGGGATATTTCTTCCTCATCTCGCCCTCGGTCTCCGAGGTAACCTCCTCGCTGCTCGGGCTACGCCAAAGGACCTTGACGGTCGGTATAATCTTCGATCTCAACTTCTTCAACTGCCGATCCAGGATGGCCACCGGCTTGTCTGCAAACGAAAGGTCGCGCTCTAGCTGGACTGTCGGGTGCTGAATCGCATGCGAAGGGTCATGAAGGTACTTGCGGAGCATCGAAACATGGAAGACGGGGTGAACATCGGGAAAGCTGGGTGGAAGGGCCAAACGATATGCAACAGCGCCGACACGCTCGAGGATCTCGAAGGGACCTACGAATCTAGGGCTAAGCTTCCCTTTTCGCCCAAAACGCATCACGCCCTTCATCGGAGAGACTCTCAGAAAAACATGGTCGCCAACTGCGAACTCTAATCTGCGACGGCGCCTGTCCACATACGATTTCTGCCTGCTCTAAGCCGCTCTCATCCGGTCTCGAATCAACTGTATCTTCGCTGTCGTCTCCTCAACAAGCTGCGGGCCCAAAATGCTGCTCTCGCTGAGCTCTGTCCAACAGACGGGCGATCTGCATCCCCTCCCATACAATGCCTCGAAAGGTGCTATCTGAATAGTATCCTGGAAGCTGTTGTAAGAGAACTCCACTAGAGGTAAATGACGATCCCAGCTACCATTAAATTCTAAAATGCACGCTCGGAGCATGTCCTCAAGAGTCTGAATGGTCCGCTCTGACTGTCCGTCGGTCTGCGGATGAAACGCTGTGCTGAAGCTCAAACGAGTGCCCAAAGCCTCCTGAAGTCTCTGCCAAAGTCGGCTGGTGAACTGGGTGTCTCGATCTGACACGATACAAGTCGGTACGCCATGTAGTCGCACGATCTCGTCAATATAGAGCTGAGCATACTGAGCGAAGCTAAAAGTGGTCTTCACTGGTAGGAAGTGAGCCGCTTTCGTCAATCTATCCACGATCACCCAGATGGAGTCGTACCCTCGACTGGTCCTGGGTAGACCCACAACGAAGTCCATCGAAATCTGCTCCCATTTCCTCTCCAGAATGGGTAACGGCTGTAGTTCTCCTGCGGGCCTCTGGTGCTCGGTCTTGACTTGCTGGCAAGTCAGGCATCTCGATACCAACTCCGCAATGTCCCTCTTCATCCCGTCCCACCAGTAGGTCTCTCTCATATCATGGTACATCTTGGTGGAACCGGGATGGACACTATACATTGATCGGTGTGCCTCCTCAAGAATGTCGCGCCGCAATCCATCAGCATCTGGTACGCACAGTCTAGATCCATAGCGTAAAATCCCCTGATCGTCAATCACGAACTCGGAAAATCTGCCCTGTCCCATCTGTGCCATGATCTCTGAGCAACGGTCGTCACTGCGCTGTGCCTCATATATACGGTCAAGAAACTGTGGGCGTGTACGAACATGCGCAAGCTGTCCCCCTGTCTGAGTGAACTCGAACTCAACTCGGCTGTCGCATAACATCTGCCAATCTGCTGACGACTGCCTCTGCACTGCGCGCAAATAGGATAGACTACCCCCGGGCCTCCTACTCAACGCATCCGCCACTACATTCGCCTTGCCTGGATGATATAAGATCTCGCAGTCGTAGTCTTTCACCAACTCCATCCAACGACGCTGTCTAAGGTTCAGGTCTCGCTGCTGGAATATGTACTTTAAGCTCTTATGATCAGTGAATATGACTCGCCGTATTGGTAATGTCGCCAAATCTTCAGGTCAAAGACCACTGCAGCCATCTCCAAATTATGAGTGGGGTAGTTCTGTTCGTGCCTCTTCAACTACCGAGAAGCATAAGCGATCACCCGGCCATGCTGCATCAATACGCATCCTAATCCCACTCGCGAAGCATCACAGTAGACCACAAATCCTCCTGATCCCGAAGGCAAAGATAATACCGGCGCCGTAGTCAAACATGTCCACAGCTGCTGAAAACTGCGCTCGCACTCCTCCGTCCAGACGAAATGAACTCCCTTCCGGGTCAAACCGGTCAAAGGTGAAGCTATACGGGAGAAGTCCTGAACAAAACGCCTGTAGTAGCCCGCCAGGCCTAAAAAACTATGGATCTCAGTAACCGATGTAGGTCGGGGCCACTGCTGAACAGCCTCAATCTTCTTCGGGTCCACACAAATGCCGTCTCTCGTAACCACGTGACCCAAGAATCCGACGCTGTCCAGCCAGAATGCACACTTGGAGAACTTTGCGAATAGCTGGTGCTCCCTCAGAGTTTGTAACGTAATCTGTAAGTGTTGCCCGTGCTCCTCTCTGCTCCGGGAGTACACCAAGATATCGTCGATAAACACGATGATGAACAAGTCAAGATACGTCCTGAATGTACGGTTCATCAAATCCATGAATGCTGCTGGGGCGTTGGTGAGTCCGAACGACATCACCAAAAACTCGTAGTGGCCGTAGCGCGTGCGGAAAGCAGTCCTCGGTATATCCTCCTGTCGAACTCGCAGCTGATGGTATCCTGATCGCAAGTCGATCCTCGAAAAATACCCCGCACCCTGAAGCTGGTCGAACAAATCATCAATGCGTGGCAACGGATATCTGTTCCGAACAGTAACTTTGTTCAGCTGGCGGTAGTCGATACATAAGCGCAACTTCCATCCTTCTTCTTGACAAACAGGACCGGAGCACCCCACGGAGAAACACTAGGTCGAAAAAGCCCCTTCTCTAACAAATCCTGCAACTGATCCTTCAGCTCCCGAATCTCTGCCGGGGACATCCGATAAAGCGGAATAGAAATAGGCCCCGAGCCGGGAATCAAATCAATGCAGAACTCAACGTCGCGCTCAGGTGGTAGCCCAGGTAGCTCATCAGGGAAAACATCAGGGAACTCACAAACAACCGGGACCCGGTCCAACGGAACCTCTGCAGCTCGAGTATCACAAATATACGCTAAGAATCCCGGACATCCCTTCCGCAAGAGCTGACCAGCGCGAAGAGACAAAATCAAGCTGGGAAGGGTGACGCTGCGGTCTCCCTGAATAACAAGGACTGGCTCTCCCAGAAAGCTAAATCTGACTGCCTTCTTATGGCAGTCCACCGAAGCATAACAGGTGGCTAGCCAATCCATGCCCAGAAGCACATTAAGGTCCAACATATCGAGGAGAATCAAATCAACCGATGAATCCCTCTCCCCGATACGAACGGAACACAATCGAAAAACAAAACGAGCGATAAACGACTCGCCTACCGGAGTACTAACAACAAGCGGATGATCTAACGACGACGACTCACGGCCCAACATCGGTGCAAAGTGTGTAGAGACGTACGAATGTGTGGAACCTGGGTCAAATAATACCCGTGCATCAAAAGAGCAAACTGGCAGGGTACCTGTCACAATGGCATTGGATGCCTGCGCATCCTGCGGTGTCAAAGCAAATACTCGGGCCTGTCCTCCACCGATAGCGGGATGACCTCGACCTCGGCCTCTGCCTCCTCGTCCTCTCTGAACAGGACCACCGCGTCTACGGCCTCTCGGTGCACCTAACTGGCGTGGAGCATCGCATGTGGTAGGAAGTAGGGTTCTCTGAGGAGGGGGTGGTGATGGTGGTAGGGTCACATGCGGAACTGTCGCTCCTCCCTATCGTCTCACCGGACAGTCTCTGACAAGATGGTGCGGACTCCCGCACCCAAAACACCCTGGCGACAGCTGCTACCCCTGGGGATAAGAACCATATAACTGTCCCCGTCCAAATCCTCTGCCAGGCCTATCTCTTGGAAAGAATCTGGCGCGCTGTCTCTGAGACGGTACATCGGCGCGAATCCTCTTCGGCCCTAAAACGGCCGAAGTCTGTAATATGTGTGCCTCCATCCGCAATGCCGTATCCATAGCAGCTGAATAAGTGTCATAGTGCTGGGCGCCAATGGCAAGATATAGCTGGGCATCAAGTCCCTGTACGAACCTCTTCACCATCTTCTCTTCGGTATCCACCAAATACTGAGCATATCGGGATAACTGTGTAAACTGGATGTCATACTCAGGCACCGTCATCCCAGGTGTCTTGACTAAGGCCTCGAAACTGCGAGCTCTGGCGTCACGAACGCTCTCTGGAAGGAAACGAGCTAGAAAGACTGCTGTAAACTCGGCCCAAGTCATAGGCGGTAGACCTGCAGCTCGACCTCTCAAGACTGACTCCCACCATGTCTGTGCGAGACCCTCTAGTCGGAAACTCGCAAGCTCTACCCATCGATCATCCGAACATCTCAACAAACGGCAGATCCTGGCTAAACTGTCAAGGAACGTCTGGGGGTCCTCCGCTGCCTCGGTGCCGGTGAATACTGGAGGTCTCAGCCTCATGAAATCCTGTAGTGATACCGGAATGGCCACGGTGGTAGTAGTAGGAGCAGGTATCATGGTCGTCTGTGATGTAGTAGGTACGTCATCCGGCCTCGGTGTACGACTAGCTGCAACTAGGGATCCTACCATCTGACGTAGCTCTTGCATGCCCCCCATCATATGTCGCAACTCCTTCATACCAGTCTCGAGCCTATCCATACGTCCTGGGGAAGGTGGATCGGTCTGTCCCTGAGGCGTAGGTATACCCCCTGCTCAGTCCTCGTCTCGGACGAGCCAGCTCGAATCTCGTCTCGGGCGGCAGCCCTCTGTGCCCTCGTAGCCTTCGGCGGCATAGTGACTGGTACAGGAACAGGACAATAAGAATGGTGCAGAAGAATCATAGGATACACGAAAATGAAGAAGGAATTTCAAGCAAGTATATCCTAAAGTCACTTAGGCGGAGTACCGTATCGCAAGTATGCCGCGGACATACGCACGCTACGTTACCCTACTTAAGTCACTTACTCTATCTACCAAGGGTCATCCTACACTCAAAAAGGTAAAACCTATCGCTCTGATACCAACTTTGTCACGACCCGAAAGGTACGGAACGCGACTGGCACTTAAATTACGAAACGTCTCAAGGCGCCCGTAAAATAAGTAAGCCAAAGCCCAGAAATCAAAACCAAATAAGCAGAAGAGTGAAGGAAAACCAATCAATTGAAAGCAAGTTTATCAAATAAGCCATATCAAGCTTCTTTAAAAACAATATCAATTTTTCCAAAAATTTCGGCAGAGTCTCCTTTGTAAATACTGGCCCCCAAAATGGGTACAACAAGAATATAAATGAATCCAACAAATATGGCATCCCCAAGCGGGAGCTAGCTCTTCGCCACAAGGCGGTCACAAATCCCACGCAATATAAAGCAACAACATGCGAAATAATCATAATGAAGCATAAGAAAAACAGCATGTCGACTCAAGTGAGCTCGACCCCAAAATACAGCATAAAAGTCCACAAACCTCACAGTCTCATCTCTAGGTCAATATACAATAATACTGGTAGATACAGTAGATGGAGTACTCTAGATACAAAGAATATACAAGGTGGTGCAAAAATAATAATATAACCCACCTAAGAGCAAAACCTCGGGTCCAGGCAAAAGAAGCAAGTGCGCCCGCAGCTACTGTACTGACGGAGCGGACCTGAAAAAGGCTGTGGCACAACGGGGGTGAGTTGCCAACTCGTGAGTAATAAATAACATCTACACAGGCTATCGCAAGTATGCACACAAGCATCCTAGCATCTAAAATACAGGTATGGCAGGATATAATAGCAGGTATGTATGCAATATGACTATACTAGCAAGTATGTATGCAATAAAAATATACTCGTGATCCGTATATGTAAGTGTAAGAAATCATCATTTTTCCTTTAGGCATCTCTTTTGAAATATCAGCACAATACCAATAGAATCAACCAGAATCCGTGTCCAGCAACGACACCTCAAAACTGTCTCAAATCTCATATCAATGTATCTCTGGCCTCAGCCGTCCGGCTGACCCATCTCAAATATCAATATCTCATCATCTCGCGGCCACGGTCGGTATCCTCTCGATATCCGCCGTGCCAAAACAGTCACCGGTAGGTAATCCGTCCCCTGCCAGGCTCAACGTCAACACCACATTCATCTTGCCCCGGGGTACCATACCGGGCCCACCATGTACCCGAGACGGTTCATCCAACTCCTCGAAATGGGTCTCGAAAACCACAGCAAACTCATGGTGGACGACACTTACATCACTAGAAAATCGCAATTTACATATTTTAAAAATATAATAAGTTTAGAAATTTTGCGGCTTTCCCCCGAAATCCAGAAATATCATAAAATCTCAAGAAATCCTCATAAGTGCATATGTCAATGATAATGAATGCATATGGTATCAATAATCAAGTTGTGATGTGTGATTAATAGATTAGGCATGAACAAATAATATGATGAAGCACATGCACATGAATAGCAATCCTACGATTTCATTTTAAGGAATTAAAGCAATAGCGCGAGTTTAAGTATCAATTATAGTAAAAGGTTTCAATTTAAAGGTTATCTACAGTGGTGGCATGGAAATTACGAGGGTGTGTGTGTAAGCATGAATAGTGCTCGTGCTGCATATAAAAACCCTGGCAATGGTGCAGGTGTCCTATAACATGGTTTCGTATATGTATGTCAATATAGGGCATGAATGTAGCAAATAATCATACAAGTATTACACCCCTAATTACTAACATTTCTAAGAATCTTTTAAGTTACTAAAACTATCGAGTGTCTTGCGCCATCCAACGATAGTCCCCCGTAGATATTACATCTACTCACAGAAATCCTCAGCTAGCTACGTCCGATCACCGCTTCCCCTTTTCGTGCCGCATCCGAAGCCTCCGCGACCGAACTTGGAATTTACATCAATACAAGACATAAGGTTACAAATCAAGAACGACGCAATTCCCTAACGAAAATACTCACGTTCACAAGCTAGGTACACCGTGCACAAGGTGCGCGGAACACACGCGAAAATCGCAAAAACTGCAAAAATCGCCGATTTCGTCGCCCGGCAAAACTAAAACCCGAACACCCAAAAATCCGCACTCACACATCATAAATGTCATAGGATATGCCAACAAAATAATCTAGATACCGCAATTAATTCGCCACAATAATATAATAAAAACCTAGTAAGCTAGAAGTTCGCAAATTTGGTGCAAACATCGACAATTAGCGACAAAGTTAACACAATCCAACACAACAATCCAAACTAACCCACTAGCTAGCCATTACACTAATTTTAAACCATTAACTATGCTTAAAAACCTAATTTCCATAAACAAAACCTTTCTTGATTTTCATAATTAGGAATTTCAATCCAAAACTAAACATGACAATACCAAATTAACACTAATTTGAAGCCCACACAAATAAAGTAACCTCATTAACCTAGATTAGCAAACAACTAGATAGCTAATTAGCTTTAATTAACTAAATAATGATTTCAAGAAACCCTAGTTAACTCAACCATTAACTTTAAACAACACTAGAATGAAAATAGCACTAAATTAACACTAAACAACTAGATTAAAGAATTCTAACCATATTAACTTAAAAGAGTAGAAATTATACCTCAAATCTATGGATCTAGCAAGAAGAAAGTTGCTTCAATTGATGACCTCATAGCATCATGATCCAAGCAAGGGAGGTGAAGGAAAAAGAGATGAAGAATGGGGTTTAATTTGTGAGTTTTTGCTTGAAATTTGGAGCAAACTTAATGAATTTTGAAGAAAAAGAAAAGAACAAAGATGAAGGGGGCTGCTGCAGCAATTATCGGCCAGTAGAGGGAGAGGGGAGGGTGTCGGGTGTGTGGGAAAGTCTTGGTCAACTCCTACCAACCCACCAAAAGACCATACCTAATAAAAAAATCAAAAATCCTTAAAAAAAAGCCTCTTTTCTACACAAAAATGAAGTCAAAGAGGTAACCATTTTTTTTTCTTGGGTTGCTGGAAATGGGCCGGCCTAGGGCTGAGGGAAGAGAGGGAGGGCTTTTACAAAAGAAATTTTATGCAAAAAGACCCCCTACAAGTCAAAAATTGCAAGTTTAAGCTTAAATTCAATAAATTTCGTTTTCTATAATAAAAATTAGTTAAAAATCAAAATAAAATACTAAAAATTTATGTTACAACTAGATTTTAATTAACATTAATTTAGAGCCTAAATTTAGCCCAATTAAATTTGTATTTATCGCTAATTTAATGTATTTTCTTACCGGCTTAAAATAATATTAAAAAAATTGAAAAATTAGGAAAATTTTTTAATCGACCAGAATTTCATAATTAACTCATTTTCTACTAAAAACAAGCAATTACCTATCCAAATTAGGTATAATTATTCCTAAACTGCAAAATAACAAAAAGGACGGTTTTCGGAAAAATACCGAATTTTCACCGATTTTCAGGAAAATACCAAAACGACTTTTCAAGGCGTTACAATTGCGCGGTTGCATGTGCGAGGGTGTTAAGGCGCTTATCAGGAGCGTTTTTTTTAGAATGGTATCAGAGCTGGTCCCTCAATAGTAGGTCTGTGGTTCGAGGACGAACCGTTGTTCAAAGGTGGGGAGAATGTCGGGACCCGGTTCTTGCTCACGGAGCAATGTGCCACACGGAACAAAGTGCCATGCCAAGTGTTGTGTTAAGTGGGCGGGGGCCACCTCTTGAATCCGTGGGGGCCACCTATTGAGTCCATGGGACCCACTGTAGAACAATGGGGACTCTTCGGAATACATTCCGAAAGGGGGAAGATCTATACTATAAATGGAATGATACCACTCTTCAATACAGAGGCGCCTTTTAAGTGAACCGGCACTACAGGAGCTTGAGAACTCCGTAGTTAAGCGTGCTCGAGCCAGGGAAGTTCTGGGATGGGTGACCTCCTGGGAAGTGGCCCCTGGTCGGGTCTGGTTCGCCCCGAAGGACAAAACCGTACGGTTTCGGCCAAAGCGGACAATACTCTCTGTATTGGGGTTGGGGCGTGACACCCAGGTCGATGAACTAACATGTACACATGTCACCATGGAACTGCTATCTGACGTCAGGTATAAGACCAACTAGCATGTTCCCGGCGAGTCCTGTCCGGTGTACTCATAACCCAATGAGCACCTGTATACATCTTAGGTGATCCAACTGACACCAGTGGCTTGTGAGACCGGCCACCGCCCCTCGTCGGGGTCTTGACTGTATACACTAGTCTACTCTGGAGTATCGATGCCCTGTCTCGAAACTCCTACGACAAGGGACCTTTTAAGGATGTGCTTATAGACTACCAGCTCCCACGTATATGATCGCCCTCATACTGCTGGCAGTCAAGCAAGAATCCTAGGTGCTCTATCAACGTGCAATAGCGACCTGTCAGGTCACCTAAAGCAGTACATGATGATAAAGGTAAACCAGATAGCATACTATCATCTGGAGTAAGACTGTCCTATCGGGATAGGTCCTCCCTCAATCATTGCAATCACGTGCCTGTAATCCAATAATTGACTCTGAGGGCACTATCTCCAACAGGGTGTTCGGTATCACACGGGCTGTGAGTATGCGACATCGCAATAATTAGCCTTAAGTGCAAGTGGGAGATTGTTGGATATAGTGCCCTCAAAGTCAATTATTGGATCGCAGGTACGTGATTGCAATGATTGAGGGAGGACCTATACCGGTAGGACAGTCTTACTCATGATGATAGTATGCTATCTAGTTTGCCATTATCAGTCGTGTACAGATTTAGGTGACATGATCACTATTACACGTTGATAGAGCCCTTAGGATCATGCTTGACTACCAACAGTATGATGGCGATCATAAACGTGAGAGTTGGGTAGTCCATAAGTACATCCTTAAAAGTGGTCCCTAGTCGTGGGAGTTTCGAGACAGGGCATCGATACTCCAGAGTAGACTAGTGTATACAGTCGAGACCCCGGCAACGGGCGGTGGCCGGTCTCACAAGCCACTGGTGTCAGTTGGATCACCTAAGATGTATATAGGTGCTCATTGGGTTATGAGTACATCGGACAGGACTCGCTGGGAACCTGCTAGTTGGTATTTATACCTAGCGTCAGATAGCAGTTCCCTGGTGACATGTGTACAGGTTAGTTCATCGATCTGAGGTCGTCATTTGTCTCGTGTGAGTTCCCACTGTGCTTTGATTTCTACCCTACCATGGCTCAAAGGAGTCCTGCAAACAGGGTTTTTTTTGGGTACAGTCCCGAGCCACATGGAGGCAAGTGAGCGGATCAGCAAGGGATTCGTCTCTCCCGGTATTAGGGGTGAGATCGCGCTGTGTCTAAGAGAACCATTACACCAAGTCCTTGGCCAAGGCAGGTGAGAATTGCTGGTAGGTATTCCAGTAGTTTCTCAGGGTGTTCAGGGCTACTCTCCGACATGACTTATACCGCTATTGGGGGTCTGACATTACCAGCCACCTAGGTCCGATATGCGATGCTCATAGACGAACGGACCAGACTGTATGTATATTGTCACTGATAGGCTCAGTAGGGTTCCAGGATGAGTTCGCTCATCATCTTCCCTTTCGGTCAGTACATGGGCAGCCGTTACGCACAGCTAGTGCCGCTGACGTGCTTGTGGTTAAACCCACTGCCAGGGTACTGACGAGTCTTCAGAGTCCCCCACAGATAGTTTTCCAAGTTCGGGCGAAACATTGTAGAGGCCATATAGTTTTATGGCAGGGTTCGAAAATGCACGTGCACTTGTGCACGTGTCATATTTCGGACAGATAATACTGGTGGGCTTTGGTTTAAGCCGGATCCAAGTATTGTATTAAGTCACAATATTTCAGTCTCTCGTATTCGTATTCGGTCGGAATACGGATACATGTATGTATATACAGGTAAGGGGTATTCTCGTAATCCGTTACGAGAATATTTTAGAAGATGCATTTCTTTTTGGATTAATCATTTTGGTTTAAATGATTATTGATTTTCTTCTAGCATGTTCATTAGTGACTCATGATAGAATTAATAATAGTTTGTTTTGGGTGTAGATATTTTAGGGTTTGTGGATATTTTTGGGAGATATTTTTTCATGAGATATTTTCTTTACACAACCTTATATATATCTACTCACAAAAGAAAAGATCACCATAAGTCATTATGCTTGAGTTCTCTCTCTCTTGATAGTTTTCTTGAGTTCATAATTTCCATCTCTAAGCATCTTCTTCAACCTCCACCCTAACCCTCTCATGTGATGAGAACCCGAGGGTGTTTGAGACAAAGTTTCTACTCATTCTCTACTTCATCTTGGTCATCACTTTTAGCAGACTTGATGACCGAGTTGCCTTGGTATAGAGGCGGGAGCCCGTTTAAAGATCCGTTGACGTGGTGCCACCTCGACGAGGAGACAGGAGATCGGAGTTGCCGCGAGGAGCGTGGGATGATGGCTAAAGACCGAAGGACTCGGATCGATCGGTATAGCCTTTCTACCTCTTTACAGTTTATTAGTTTAGCGTTAATGGCAAGATTCGGGTTATAGTATGCGATAGCGCCAGTTATAAAAGTTTTTGTTCCGTGTTTGGCGTCAGAATGACGGCCGGGACGCTACCGTAGACTTACAGTTAAATCCCTTCAACCATTTTAAAAGGGAAAATACTAAATTTAAATAATGTCTTATGGTTTTTCCAACATGAACATATTTCTAAGACGTTACCCCAAACTTAAAACGCTATAATTTCATAAAATTATTAATTTCATTTAAATACCTCGACCTTTACTAAAAGGCCATTTTCAACAAGGACCATAATCCGTATAACGATATATTTTCAAAAGGAATATCTAACCTTATTAAAGGGTAATTTTCAAATAAACACCATAACCTTTTATCCAAAGGATATTTTTCCCGTAAAAAATTATGTTTTTCCAAAATGATAAATATTCCAAACCTCATGCTTTTTCTTAGACGTAATAAAAGATAATTAAACACTATTATTCTTTTTTTTTACTTAGCATTCCCTAAGATGACACGAAGTACTTTACGAACTTTAGAAAATAAAACGAGTGGTTGTGGAAGGCCATATTAAACGAGATCAATACTTTTTAAAATTTCTAGTTTATGACATATGATACGGCTAGGGTTAGAATGCATGGACCTAGGTATGGAATACTTATTGAGAAGATCCCGAAATTCTGGGTGACCAGTCTGATGTACGGACGACTATACATATATGAAGATCCTTGCAGGTAGGGTGACCGGTCCAAAGTGTGGACGACTACTAACCCGATATTCGGGCGAATACTAACCCTATTTGCGGGCGAATGATCCAAAATGTGGATAACATACAATGTGGAAATTCCATGCCTAGAGGTATACCCACTAACTTTAGACCCTTACACTGAATAACGGGGATGGGTAGTTTGATTAGGAAAGGAGATGCGGAACTCGTATTCCTTTAGTACTCGATCATGATCCCGAGAAGTGAAACGGTACATTTCACTTCCCAGTTGTTGTTCCGTGGCCACAACGGAATAATCGCGAGTTTCCGGACCCTTGTTTAACAAACTAATACGAACTTTTACGTTCACTTAGACTTCCTACTACTTACATACATATAACTAACAACATACTCATGCTCACATATGCCCCTTTCAAAACATCTTAAGTTTGTGCATTTCATACATTTACACCCCTTACTTTATGTCTGCAAGCATACATCATACTCTTATATACACCTGTTTATTTTTATACTCCTACTTCCTTATGATGCACTCCTACCCGAGTATAACTTGCCGACGGAACTTCCTTTTCCCTTTTTGGAATGTCTGTTAGATGGGAATGAGTTTTATGATGAAGATCTAGGCGTGGAACCGACTAACGAAGATTATGCAGAGTTGACATCGGAGGATTAACTAGTTTTTATTTGTCGCCCACTTGTTTAGGGCTTTGTTCTTTGATGTAATCAAACCCATTTGTTTACTTTGCTTTATCTT
Organism: Agapanthus africanus; assembly: GCA_030015575.1. Classification (NCBI taxonomy): domain Eukaryota; kingdom Viridiplantae; phylum Streptophyta; class Magnoliopsida; order Asparagales; family Amaryllidaceae; genus Agapanthus; species Agapanthus africanus. Next base: position 264,452,321 of record JASDDO010000016.1, on the reverse strand, counting down.
TTGGAATGTAATAAAGTTTGGTTAATGGAAATAAATGCCTTTCGCTTTTATTGTTTTATTTTGGTACACACCATGCATACTATAAATATCCTTACGCTTAACGTAACTGCATTGAATAGACCACCTTCAATACAGTTAGGTTGCGGACCGTGCCACGTCACTCTTCACCTTCTTTTGGGAAGCGGGGCATGACAAAGTGTTTTGCAGTTGTTCCTTAGGATAGTCAGAGGCAGGGCTGTTTTCATCCATTGTATCATCTTTTGCTGCGGATACCGCTTCGCCTGACAGTGTGCAGTTTTGCTTAGGTAGGTTTTATTGTTATCCGATGTTGCAGGTGTTCCTTAGGATAGTCAGAGGCAGGGCTGTTTTCATCCATCATATCATCTTTTGCTGCGGATACCGCTTTGCCTGACAGTGTGCAGTTTTGCTTAGGTAGGTTTTGTTGTTATCCGATGTTGCCTGTTGTATATTCGTTGTATCTTGTACTCTCCATCTACCATTATCTTGTATGACTTAGAGACTTGGTGTGAGGAAGATATTGTATTTCATTTTATGACTTGGAGGTCTTTTATGAAATTTTATTTATATCGTCTCTTTCTTCGCTACGGCGTCGTATATCTGTTGTGGTGGTTGTTTTCCACCGTTGGGCGTGGATTTTGCTCCCGTTTGGGATGCTTTTACTTATATTATGTTGTACCCATTTTTGGGACTTGTTTTACAAAGGAGGTGCTGTCAAAATTTTAAAGGAAGACAAGTTGGACTTTAAAGAAATTGGTTTGAGATTTCAAATGTTTTAACAATGTTCTTATTTCTTACTACTTTTGATGGTTTAGATTGCTGGGTTTTCGGCTTACTTAAATTGCGTTACGCCTGTAGACGTTGTGTAGTTTAAAGGCCATCACGTGCCATTTTCGGCTCGTGACAAAGTTGGTATTAGAGAGCTAGGTTTTACCTTTCGGAGTGTAGGATGACCTTGGTATGATGGAGTAGGTAGCTTAAGTAGAGTAACGTATTGTGTGTATGTCCGCGGCATACTCATAATCACGAAACTCCGCCTAAAGTGACCTGAGTACAAATTGATTGAAATTCCTTCCTTGATGATATATATCCTTGTGATTCGATATCCGTGTTCATATCGAATCCTTATTCCATTTATAGCCTTTGCCGCCGATGACTATGAGGACTCAGAGTGATGCGGCGAGGGCCGAGGTTAGAGTTGACTCGTGTGGAACGATGACTGACCAGGATGGCACGCTCGTTGCATCGGAGCAAATGGATCCGCCTTCGATAGATCATATTGATAGGATTGTGGCAGAGATGCAGGACTTGCGCCAGACGATGAGGTCTTTGGTTGAGGCCTGTAGAGCGCGGGGACAGGTGGTTGTCATCCCTGTTACCCAGTTGTTCCTTGTTGTCAGCACTCAGCCTTATGTTACGTATACAGCACCAGTGGACGTAGCCCGTTTTGATGAGGAGCGTTTTTCTAAGACTTTGGGAGTTCCGGAGCAGTGGAGGGCTCGTACTGGTGTGCCAGCCCCGAGACAGAGGTTCAGTCGTCGAGACAGATTTTGTGACCATCGTGGGAGTAGCAGAGGCTTGGGACGAGGACAGTCGTTCAGCTCTCATCCCTAGGTGGGTCAGCAGCCATCGTATGGATGTTTTCGATGCGGGAGCCTTCATCACCACATCAGGAGTTGTTCCTTAACTCCGCGTCAGGGTCGGTTTCAGAGAGGTCGTGGACACAGAGGGTTCGCTCTGAGGGTACAGTTTGGCAGATGGGGAGTTCAGCCAGTTCCGGGTAGAAGGTAGACACGAGAGCTTACTTCTACTCATCAGGACGCATGGGCGTCCAGTGCAGAGTTTTTAGGTATTCTTAATTTGTATGTTCTTCTGATTCATAGGTTGGTTTTGTTCGGGATCTATGCACTTGTTGTTCTACACACTTTGTTCCTTCGTTGGGCTGAGAGTTGTGTATGCTAGATCAGCCGTTGTTGTGTTAACTTCTGTCAGCAATTCTTTGTTAAGCGACACGTGTTTCAGTCGTGTGTCAGTCGGATATGAGATAAAGATTCGTCCATTGTTGTGATCCTTCTAGAGATGTTGGATTTGACATTCTCCTGGGCATGGACTGGTTAGCTACATGCTAGGCGTCTGTGGACTGCCGCGAGAAAACAGTTAGGTTTTGTTTTCCCGGCGAGTCGGTTCTTATTGTGCAGAGGGACAGTGGTGCCGCCTCTCACGGCTTGAATTCAGCTTTTTCGCTAGTCGGCTTTTGAGGAGAGGATGTCGAGGATTCTTGGCTTCATTCGTGATACCGGAGCTATAGTGGGTTGGTTGGAACGGGTTCCTTTCGTGCGAGAGTTTTCCGACGTTGTTCCAGATGAGCCGGTGGAGCTTAGGAAGCTTAAGGATTAGCTGCAGAGTTGTTTGTTGGGGGACTTGTGCGTCCGAGAGTTTCGCTTTGGGGAGCTCCTTTTCTGTACGTCAGGGAGACGACGACAGTTTGAGGTTGTGTGTTGTTTGATCATCAATTGAACCGAGTTACGGTGTGGATAGGTATCTTTTAGCTTGCATTGACGATTTCCTGATCAGCTCTAGAGTGCGAGACATTTTCTATGTTTGTTTGGGATCAGGTCATCATTGGTTGTGTGTTCGGAGTGATGGCATTCCGAAGACAGCTTTTGTGCGTGCTACGGGCTTTATGTGTTTTGGTGGTGTCGTTGGACTCACCAGTGCCCTAGCAGCAATCGTGGGTATGATGGACCAGATTTCTTCAGGCCTTTCCTCGACCAGTTTATTGTTGTGTCATTGATGACATACTGGTCTATTCCAAGAGTCGTAAGGAACGTGAGCTGCACTTGAGGATTTGTTTTGTAGATACTTGGAGAGCACCAGCTTTTTTCTAAATTCTCGTAGTGTTCTCTCATGCTTGATTTTGTTGACTCCTAGGTCTAGTAGTTCTGGGAAACGGTTTTCGTATGGACCCGAGGAGGATCGAGGCCGTACAGCTTTTGCCCATACTTATATCCGGGACAGAGGTCCGCAGATTTTAGGGTTAGTAGGTTTTTACCGCCGTTTCGTGCAGAATTGTTTGTGTATCGCTGCACAGTTGACTGAATTGACCGAGAAGGAGGTTCTTTTTCTGTGGACTGAGGCATGTGTGCGATGTTTTCTGCAGTTGGAGATTCGGTTGACAACTGCACCTGTTCTTTCTTTCTTTCTGGTTCGGGCGACTTTGTTGTTTTACTGTGATGTTTCGCGAGTGAGGCTCGATTTTTGCGCCGATGTGGCATTATAGAGTAATCGCTTTTGCTTTCCGACAGTTGGAGGAAGTACGAGAAGGATATCCCACTCATGATCTGGAGATGGCCGCGGGGGTCGTGTGTTGAAGATCCGAGGACACTACTTGTGTGGAGAGTTGTGTCAGATTTTCATGGACCACCAGAGCATAATATACATCTTCCTGCAGCGGGTTTTGATTGTTGAGACAACGCCGTTGGATGGAGCTTGAGGAGGATTGTGTTTGTGAGATCCTCCTTACCCGTGGCAAGGCGATTGTGGTAGCTGATGCTTGAGTCGTAGGCCCGGGGTTAGCTTGTTCCAGTTGTGCGCAGTTCAGAGACAGTCTTCTGCAGATTTACATTTCTTGTGCTATCGTTGAGTACAGCTAAGTTCATCTCTACTGAGGGGACAGCTTGCTCATATCCGTGCCCGTCCACTTTTACTAAATCGTTTTCGTGAGGCACAGCCAACCGATGCTCGTTGTCTATGATACTTGAGCATGTTCGACAGGGTAAAGATTCGTAGTCCTTGATTTGTGACAAGGGTATGCTACGTTTAAGGACACGTTTGTGTGTACCTGATGTTGATAGGTAGAGACGTGAAATCCTAGAGCAGGCACATCAGTCAGCTTTCTGAGTTCATTCAAGTTCCACCAATTTGTGGCGTGACTTGTGAGTTAGTTACCGGTGGGCAGGATGAAGAGTGAAGTTTCGGATTTCGTTTCAAGGTGTTTGTTTTGTTGTGAGCTAAGGTTGAGCATTTAAGACCGGCTGGAGAGTTGCAATCTTTAACCGTTCCGGAGAGGGAATGGGAGCAGATCTCCATGAATTTTCGTTGTGGCGTCTGCCCAGGTTTAGTCAGGGTGTGACTCCATTTGGGTGTTTGTTTTCCGGTTTTGCTCAGTTTGCTCAGTTGTTCTTGGTTAAGTTTATATGTTTGCACGGAGTTCCTTCATGCGTAGTATCCAATTGAGACACCCTGTTCGCTAGCCGTAGTTAGAAGAAGCTTCAGGAAGCCTTGGGTACTGGTCGAGCTTTAGCTCCGCTTTTTCATCTGTGGGACGATGGTCAGTTGAGCAGACTATACAGACTCTAGAGGTTTTGCTTGTGCGTACGTACTTGTTGTTGTTGGCAGTTGGGATCGTCACTTACCATTGCTAGAGTTCTCCTTCGATAGCTGTTATCAGGAGACACTCCAATTGGAAACCTTTAGGTTTTGTTGTTAGGTTGTGTTGATCTCCATTCTGTTTTTCTAACTCTGCGTGAGTAGGATTTTTGGACCCCAGCTAGTCTAGAGACTTCGGAGATTATCCGGTTGGTTCTGGTCAGGATGAGGACAGCCCGGTGAAGACAGAGGTCTTATGTCGATCGTGGTGGTCACAGACTTGAGTTCGCAGTGGGAGATCATGTATTCTTATGGATTTTCCGATGAATGACGTGTTGAGCTTTGGGAAGCTTATCCTAGGATTGTAGGTCCTTTTGAGATCCTTTAAGCGAGTTAGTTCCGTTGCCTTTGTTTTGGCACTTTCGTCCAGATTATTGAGTTTTCACCCCGTATTCCTTGTGTCAATACTTTGCAAATACCTTCATGACTTTTCTCACATGATTCAGTACCAGACCATTTAGCTTGGACGCGATCTTTTCATTCAACCGGCAGCCATTTGTGTTAATGGCTCGGCAGGTTGAGAGACTTCGGTCAAGGGACTTGCTATCTGTGGAGGGTTCTCTTGGACGTAGCCGTATAGTGAGGTGGTCACTTGGGAGGCTGCGAGCGAGAATTGGGAGTTTTGTACTCATCTCTTTGTAGTTATGCTTAGTGAGAATTTTAAATTCGGGGAAGAATTTTTATAAGGGGGGAGATTGTAACGCCTTACATTTCGGTTAGTGTTAGTTTAGACGGTAATGCGGGTTTACTGTAAAAAAGTTTACCAATTCGGGTTCCTCACATTTTATAACATTTAATTATTATTTGTTATGGGCATGCACGCACGTGTGCATGTAAATGTGAGGGTTTGTTTGTGCTAAAATAGTATTAGCATCCATGACACTTAACCCTAATTCCAATCCTTTACTTTAAACCCATTCTTTGCTTTAATCCTTAACCTTAATCCTTAGGATATTTTCTTTTGGGTTTTGTTTGAGAGAAAGGTGGCATGGTGACTAATGGTGGTGTGTGAATGCATTAATGGGAAAATTAACGCAAGTGCACTCACCTCTTGCACTCACCTCTCTCTTTCCCTTTATCAATTCTTTCTCTCATTATCTCTCACACTCATTCCCTTCTCTTTTCTTCATTCCCTCAACTCTAAACTGAACACTTGAGTTTCCAACACAAATCCATCACAAAATTCACAAAATCTCACCAAAATCACAACTTTTTCTTGGATATTGCCTCTTGGATGCATAGGAGCTTGGATAGCTTGGATCTTTGAGTTCTTTTGGTTAGCTAATAATCCCTATATGTTCTTTATGTAGTTTTTGTGTTAAGTAGAATTTTAGTTTTAGTTTAGAATGTTTAAAGTTATTTTTTATGCATAATATCGTATTTTAGTGTCGATTTGTGATATCTGTGACCTGCTGTGACCCCGAGATTTTACTACAAAACCAAACAATGTAGTTGTGTTGTACCTGAGACCATAGGCCTTCACCTGGAGCATGAACCCACCTGCTCGGACCATGGCCGGCGACACTCCAGGGAATTCCGGTGACATAGGCCGTAGGGTGGAGTTTTGGATTTGGGTTTTTGTGGGTAGGTGTCTGCAGTGGTTTAGGTATGTGTGGTTCTGTTTGATTGTTTAGTTTTCTCTGTATGAAAAATCTGGGATCACATAGGTAGTTTCTAGTGATACAACTACGCGCGATACGTTATCCGACACGGTCCGTGCACTTTGTGCTGGTTTTGCTCTTGGGTTGGTTTCGTCGTGTCTCTACGTACGTTAGCTACAATACGAACACTTGGGAGTAGGTTTGGAGTGTTGGAGATAGTGCCCTCAGAGTCAATTATTGGATCACAGGCACGTGATTGCAATGATTGAGGGAGGACCTAAACCGGTAGGACAGTCTTACTCAAGATGATAGTATGCTATCTGGTTTATCTTTATCATTGTGTGCTATTTTAGGTGACCTTACAGGTCTCTATTACACGTTGATAGAGCCCCTAGGATTCTTTCTTGACTGCTAGCAGTATGAGGGCGATCATATACGTGGGAGCTGGGGTCTATAAGCATATCCTTAAAAGGTCCCTAGTCGTGGGAGTTTCGAGACAGGGCATCGATACTCCAGAGTAGACTAGTGTATACAGTCGAGACCCCGACGAGGGGCGGTGGCCAGTCTCATAAGCCACTGGTGTCAGTTGGTTCACCTAAGATGTATACAGGTGCTCATTGGGTTATGAGTACACCAGACAGGACTCGCCGGGAACATACTAGTTGGTATTATACCTGACGTCAGATAGCAGTTCCCTGGTGACATGTATACAGGTTAGTTCATCGACCTGAGATCGTCATTTGTCTCGTGTGAGTTCCCACTGTACTTTGATTACTACCCTACCACGCTCAAAGGAGTTGTGCAAATAGGTTTTAGTTGGGTACAGTCCCGAGCCACATGGAGGCAGTGAGCGGATCTGCAGGGGTTCGTCTCTCCCGGTATTGGGGGTGAGGTCGCGCTGTGTCTAGGAGAGCCATTACACGAAGTCCTTGGCCAAGGCAGGAGGTTTACTGGTAGGTATTCCAGTAATATCTTAGGGTGTTCTGGGCTACACTCCGACACGACTTCTACCGTTTTTGGGGGTCTGACTTTTACCAACCCCCTAGGCCCGCCATGTGATGCTCATAGACGAACGGACCGGACTGTACGGATATTGTCACTGACAGACTCAGTAGGGTGTCAGGATGAGTTCGCTCATCGACGTCCCTTTTGGTCAATACCTGGTAGCCCGTTACGTATGGCTAATACCTCTGACGTGCTAGTGGTTAAATCCACAGCCAAAGTATTGACGAATCTTTAGAGTCCCCCACAGACAGTTTCTCAAGTTTCGGGCGAAACGTTGTAGAGGCCGTTTAGAGATATGGCAGGATTCGATCGTATACGTGCGGTATTGTACGGATCATTATCGGACGGATAATACTAGTGGGCTTTGGTTTAAGCCGGATCCTAGTATTGTACAGTGTAGATTTTGTCTCATTGCATTTGTATTCGGTCGGAATACAAATGCGGGTATGTATATACATTCGCGGGGTTTTCCTGTAATTTATTACGGGATCAGTATTTTGAAGTTGCCAGTTTGTATTCTGTTTCGGCCAGTTTTCCTTTGTTCCTTCATGGCCGGATTTTTCTGATGAGAGGGGCTAATTTGCAAGTGTGCAAATTAGCAATTGTAGAGGGTTCTCTGTGGCATTTGGTTTATCATGATAATTCAAAGCATCTTTTCTTTTTCATTGATCATGGTTTTGCATTAATGGTGATGGGATTTAGATAGGAAGTGAGTGTGACATTTTCTTCTCATTATCATCACATTTTTTCTTATGGTTACCACACTCCTCTCGTGCTCACCCCCTCTTGGTATTATTTTCCTTCCTCCATATTTTTTGGCCGGCCACTTTATGAGGGTGGGGGAAATTTCATTTGATGAGGGAAATTTGTTGTTCTCATTTTTACTTGCTACATAAAATCATCAACCTCTCTCCAAAGTTCATTCTCTCCTCCATCAAATATGGCAACTTCACAACCCCTTGAGACAAACCACTCTACACTTTGCCTGCAGCATCATTGGGCACGTCGACTCGCCAACTTCATGCTCGAGTTGCCTCGGTCCAGAGGTGTTATCCCGTAAAAGAACCCGGCGATGTGGTGCCCGTTCCGACGAGGAGATGAAGACCGGAGATTCCGCAAGGAGATCGGAGTGGAGGCCGAAGACCGAAGGACACGGATCGCTCAGTATAGCTTTCTACCCTTTCTCTTGTTTGTTGGGATTAGGTTAATGGCTCGATCCGGGTTTATAGTGCGCGGTAGTGCCTGTTTACAAGTTTTGTAAAAGTTTCGTTTCCGCATTCCGGCGTCGGATTGACGGCCGGGGCGCTGCCGTGCACTTACATTGGTATCAGAGCCACGCCATTAACCTAGTCTAGCTTGCTCTAACGTGTTTACAGGTTCGATCGAACAGATTTTCCAAAAACCGCGTTTTCATGTCCAGTTTCTGCCGATTTTTTCCTATGCTCTAAAAATTATTTGGTACATTGTAAAAATACGAGCAGGGTTTTTTAAGCATTCTTTGAAAATTTGATAGCATGATCGTACGGAAGCGCCGCGGAACCGTGGCCATAACCCCCTTCCGGCCGCGGTTCCGCCGCCGTTATGTGCCTTCTCTGCACCAAATTTTTACAGTGGGCTTCTGACATGGAAATAGGGTTTTTGGTATGTTTTGTTTGGGCCCAGATTTATTTTGAGTGTTAGAGTTATCCTTGGGGCCCACTTCGGTAAATTTAGTCGATCGAAAATTTTAAACATGTTAGTTCACAGTATTTACATTATATCTGCGACCGTGAATGTCACTTGATCGGTAAATCCTGTCTAACTGCTATTGCCCTTTTAGACGGATTTACGAACGTGACATTCACGTTGATGTTCTGTGTTGTGCTGTGATGTTTCGGATTTGTCGTGGTGGATAGCCTGGATGCAATGGTAGTACAGTTTTGGTATTATTATGTACATTTGATATTGCGGGGCGAGCGTCCGACATGTGTACTGCCGTCACTGCCTGTTTGTATATTATTCTTTTGGGGCACGACCGGGCTGAGGTCGATGTACCCGTTGTATATATTTTACTTTCTGTACTAGGATTACCCCACGGTGGGGTGCTCGGGTAGCCGGATTCTGAGGGCAACGGGTCCGCATCTCATGGCGTTGAGACGGAGGGGGCTTCACTCTAGAATTGGCGGGCTATTCGCCGTACTCGTAGGGGGTACAGGTTGACCCAAGGAGGGGTGCTCAAGTTACCGGATTCCATGAAGTGCTGGGTGGTCCATTCACGTTGTTGAAGGGGGGGTGCCTCGCTTCAGGTTTTGGCGGGTAACTTGTCGCGCCCGTAGGGGTCTAGGATTTCATTGCACAGGCTATCCACACGACCAGGGGAACGTCGAGTTTCAGTAGCGGCTCTATGAAACCCGGGGATCCCAGATATCTGTATTGTTCTGTGATGCTTATTACATTTCTGTGATGTTGCATTTTATCACGCCTTGAGCGAATATTATATATTGATATATATACTAGTAGATGTTGTATATGTCTTGCATCCACGCTAGTCCAGTCCCCACTCTGTCGTTAGTTAAGTAACCTAACGGGTGATGACGGGACCCAGTGGTGAATGTAGATGGCATATACGTACATCGTATTTTCGTTCTTTATTGGTGTGATCAATTGATAGGACTGCGTTGATTCGGATCAATGCAAGCTAAACAAACCTATTCTGATGTTGTTGGAACAATTTTCAAAAAGCTGTTATTGCAAGGGCGTTCTCTTTTGTTTTGCACAGTGGTATACAGCTGGAATATCCTGCACCTTAGTCGTGTTAGTTATATGTATGCCCTAGAGGCCATTACTGTACATAGGATGTATATTGTAGTGGATGCTGGGACATATATAGGGAGGACTTTCTTGCTCGACATGATAGTATGCTATCTGGTTACTATTTACCTTAACGTGTACATTGATTGTCTCTCTGTTACATGTTGGTAAAGCCCTTAGGATGTGTACTTGACTACCTGGACTATGATACGGATCATACTAGTGGGGACATGGTAGTCCATAAGTACATCCTTCAAAGTCCCTAGTCGTGGGTGTATCGAGACGGGGCATCGATATACCAGAGTAGACTAGCGTATACCTTCTTGACCTATACAGATGGGCGATGGATGATCCCATATCCATTGGTGTTTGACATCGAAGATGATATACGGGTGCTCAGTAGAGACTGGGTACACTGGACGGACTCGCCGAGAACTCCCAGATGGTATTATACCTCACGTCAGATGGCAGTTCTCTGGTGACACTGGTACAGGTTAGTCTGTAGACCCGAGATCGTCATAGAGTCTTGTGTGATTCCCAATGTGCTTTGATTTCCACATTACCACGTCCAAGAGGGCGTGCAAAACGGTGGCTTTTGGGTACAGTCCCGAATCACATGGAGGCAATGAGCGATAGGAGTGGATTCGTCTCTCCCGGTATAGGGAGTTGATGTTGCGCTGTGTTCGATTGGCTATAACCGGAAATCCCTGGCCAGGGTTGCTGAGATATACTGGTAAGTGTTACTAGTAGTTTCTCGAACTGTTACAGACCTCATATCGACACGACTTATCGAGCTATTGGGGTCTGACGTTTACCACCCCTAGGCAAGATATGCGACATATCAGACGACGAGACCGGACTGTACGGTAGTGTTACTGGTTGGATTCACTGGAGTGTGAGCGGGCTTGCTCGTCGATCTTCTGATCGCTCAATACCCGGGTGGCAGTTACGTTTAGCAGACCGCTTGCGGCTTGTGGGTGTTTGATATGATCATCACCTGCTGCCGGCGTATTGACGAGTCTTTAGAGTCCTACACAGAGGTTTCCTGGCTCAAGCGAAACGAAATAGGAGCGCATATGAGATATGTGCAGGACCGAGAATAATGCGTGTATGTGATACCGTATTCCATTCTCGCGATGAATTTATCGAAAGGTTGTATGCGATATAACCTAGTTATCGAATCAAGGGTTGGTTCGGTAAGCCGATACATAGGATACTAGTCGGTTATATGCGATGTGACCGGATCGTTAAATCAAGTGTTGATTTAATGATTTAATGTAAAATTATATATTTGATATATTACTTTGCATTAACTAGTATTGGTTCACATTAAATGGATTTTCTCACTTGAAATGTGCAAGTTGTATATGTGATATACTTTTGTGTACTTGATTGTATCATGTTTGATGATACATGTTGACTTGGTTAAGTGTAAAGAATTAAACCTTGGTTAAGTTAATGACTAGGGTTTTCTTTTTCTTACTAATTTATTTATTTATTTATTTTTGGAAAAGATTAGAAATGAAATGGTTGCAAGTTTTGTTTCTTTCTTTGAAGCTTCATGAAGCTTTGACTTTGTGACCATTTTGTCTCATGCTTAACCCTAACCACTTCACTTAACCTTAGTTTAGTCTCTACACTTGACCATGGTTATTATTATGATAAGTATTCTTTTTCTTTTCCTTTTAATTAACTTATCATAATTCTTTTCTTCATCTTCTTCTTCTTCTTCACAAGAAGAAAAAGCTTGACCATCAATGGTGATTGATGAATAAGAGTGAGAAATCCAATTCTAAAGTCTACCCACTTCCTATTTCTTCATCCTCTACCTCTTGCCAAGTAGTAGAGTGTGTTTCCTTCATAAGTTTTCTTGACTTGGTGAAGTTGGAGCTTGATCTAGCGATGCCTCGACGTAGATCATCTTCGGCACGAAGCCGACGACCTTGCCCGCCCATTTCTCCGATGAAGCCGACGCTAGAGCCCGGGATTTCATTTGGACAGCGAGAAGACTTCATTGTGGAGCTGTGGAGGTGGAGCACCCGATCTTCAAAGGTTGTATTTCCGTTTTCTCTTTAGCTAAGTTGTTAGCTAGTTTCTTGTTTCGCCTAAAATCTAGTTAACGATCCGTAGTCTAGGATTTCTCGGCACCGTAAAATTTGAAATTGGCATGGTTGATGCCTTGTGAGACCTCTAGTGTGTGCCTAGGAACCCTACAGTGGTATCAGAGCCTAGCTAGAGCCTTAGGCGAAGTCTAGACGGATTTTGAAGTCCGATCGAACCTAAACCCGAACCCGAAACATGCTCTCTGGACTTTTTCTAAAAACTGGGTATTTTCCAGATTAAAAATGCTTAAAAAATTCAGCAGGGAATTATAAGAATTAAGGTGCAAATTTTTTCCCATGAACAGTTCAAACCGCGGCGGAACCGCGGCAGAAGCCTGGATTCCGCGGCGGTTCCGCGGCAAGTTGATGACGTCATCATCACCTGTTTGCACAGTAACTTCTAGTATATTATGCTGGAATTTCTGTGTATTTTTAAATTTTATTCAAGAGTTGAATTTTCTGGGGTTGGTTTGGGGATTCGGTGTTTCGATCGGAGTATCAGATTTTGTCTGTGTGTCTTTCCGGATAAATTTTAGAATATGTTAAAATGTTCGACCGGATATAAATACCCAATTTTTCCGTGGTTTAAAGACGTTCTAAGTAGTGCAAGTAACGCGATGGTCCCTCTAGAAGACAACAAACCTTAACTCGATTATGTGACCGTCTTGAACTGCCCTTTGAACCTTAGGGTTTAGGGCAGTACGGCGTGCCACATGTGAGGCGTTGGCTTGACCCTTCTACGGCTGGACCGTTGGTACTGAGGCACGAACTGAATGTTGTTAGACTTATTTCATGTGTTGATTTGTTTCGGGAAAACTTGGGTGTTCGATTGTTCGATCGGAAAGTTTAACATTTTCTATTTATCCGGAATGTGATACAATAATTGGAATTCACAAGTAGTTATGAGATAACTGAATGAATGTTATAAACATAGCAGTTTAGTCTCACTTGATCGGTTGCCACGGAATTTTGATGTGATCAAAAGTCCGTCGCAATCACGTAGCGTACGCAGATACTCGACGGATAAACTTAATAGACAGCCTCGCCCCATAGCCCCGACCAAGTGACTGTAGGAGAACCCCGTCGCCGAAAGCATCCGTTCGGGTGCTCGCGGCAGCGGTGTTCCGCCTTGGTGTACTTCGTCCACGGCGTCGGGGGTGCGACCGCCTACTGAAGTTTGCGACGAGCATTCGATCAGGATGTCGGGAATCTTGTTGAATTGCCCGACTTGATATTGAAAAGAGTTTTCAATTTTGAGACTAAAATGCGGGGTTTATAATTGTTAGGCATGCAATGTCTAAGTAATTCATTTGATTAGGCATGTGATGTCTAGGGAGATTGCGGATTCCAACTGTTGTAGTTTTACAATTTCTATTCTGTGACCGTAAGTGTAATATGTGATATCGCCGGTTTCGTTGCTATTTGTCAACGACAATTGGGATGCGCATATTTACTTACGTTGATGACATGTGATGTTATGTGTTGCTGGATATGTTATATTGGATCGTCGTGTTTGAATAGCCGGGGTTTTTTATGTGAGATGAGTGTTTTTCTTTTTCATTCATGTAAAAACTTGTATGTAATATTCTTTTATTGGGGCACTTCCAGGTTGCGGAAGTTGTCACCCTTTGTATATTATTTACTTTTCCGCACTAGGATAGACCCAAGGAGGAGGGCACAAGTAACCGGGTTCCGGAGTCTAGTGGGAGACCAACTCGAGGAGTCGAGTCCGGGTCTTCTAACTCCAGAATTGGTAGGGTTGCTTGCCGCTCTCGTAGGGGTCTTGGGGTGTGGGTTTGGCTATTCATCGCGACCGTGGAATCCGTGTTTTATACTGGCTCGTATTGAAAACACGGACGTCCTAGTATATCCAATATTTCATATGATTCATCTGCTGCGATATCTGTGATGTGATCATGTGATGTTCTGTAATAGATACAGTATATAGTATATATGATATTTTATATAGACGTTACTTATGTCTTACACCCGCGCTAGCCCTGCCCCGCTCCGCCGTTAGTTACCTAACCTAACGGTGCACGGGGGGACATCGAGGCGAATGCGGATGGCATAAGTGTACGTCGTATTTATCTGTGATGTTTAGGTATTTTTAATGATGGGACTTCATTAATGAGATTAATGAAATAAAAGAAACCTAAGATGTTGTAGAATTGAATTTCAAAAATAAAACAAGTAGCTACAGTTCTTGCTTTGCACAGCGGTATATATGATATATCCTGCACCTTATTCGATAAGGAAAGGACCGAGATCCCTTCACCGGGAGTGACTCCTTTAGCAATAACTGGCAGATGCTACACACTCGGTTTGTCTTTTGATTGCTTCTATAGTTTCTGCTTTGCACAGTGATATATATGATATATCTCGCACCTCATTCGACGAGGAAAGGACCGACGATCCCTTCACCGGGAGTGACTCCTTTAGCAAAACTAGAAAAGCCTCAAAAACACTCCATTTCAAAATTCATTCGATCCTACAACGATATCAAGTTCATTACGCAATAGGTTTTCAGAAAAACCTGACGTAGCCCTCCGTCATTTCAGATATGTACTAGTTAGTATTCGTGCTGCGGTTGTTTGGCCTCCGTCAAGGCGTAGTGTACGGTAGCTAACTAGTGCTTATCTGCTAGCATATGATGCGATTGGATTAGGGTATTCGTACGGCATTGTTTGGCCTCCGTCAAGGGTCGTGCGGGTGGGTTTAATTCAATCAGGAAATGACGGGTTGAACTTGACTAGCGGACTATGGGTAGTTTGGCCTCCGTCAAGGTCATAGAACGCTAGGGGCAAAACATTATCGGGAATTTCAAGTGTTTAAAATTTGCAATGAGATTGCATACCTTCTATGAGATAGTTGGATCCCGATACCCGCTGCGAGTAAGAGTTACTCCTAGGAGAGTTTTACACATTACAATTAGCCGATCAAGTAGGTGTCTAGAAAGGTGTCAACGGGGTTACGCCTCTGGGAAAAAGAGGTTTACATTAATTAGGTTCGTGCGAAAGCACGGGGGACCTCCATCAAAGTACCGACACTGGCCTGGTGTAACGTCTTCAAAATAATAAAATATGATTTTTGGGAAATTTTATAATTTAATATTATTTTAATGAATATTTTAATATTCTGGTATAATTAAATATAGATAAATGGGGAAAAATTATGGAAAATTCTAAAATAAGGTATTTTAAGGAATTGCCTCGTTTTCTGTGCATGCCCTCATTTCCTCTAGTTTTGACCCTGAGTATGTCTAGTTTTGACTGATTCCATCTAGGGTGAAATCTGGGTTGATTTTCCTATGTTGGTGTATAATTTGGGACTTGTTTTAGCATGGATTTTGGTATTTGGTGATTCATTCCTGTCGGGTGGCGTTTGGACGTCAACGACAAGTGGATTTTGATTGTGTTTACATGCGAGTCGATAGGTTTTTACCTATGCGGGTAGCGTGTGCTATTTTGGTTTCCGATGTGATTTTCATGTGCTTTAGCATTGTGATATACTTGTAGGTACCCCGCGTGATGTTGAGGCAAAGGAGGTGAAGATAGCGACATCGGCTTTGGCACACGAGAAGCAAGGTGAGTAGATTATATCTACAGGGGGAAGTCGGGTGGATGGCGTATAGCACCCCCGCAGTCCGTAGATAGATTATTATGTAGTTATCGTGATATTAGGTGTATTATGGATAGTACAGGGTTAGAAGTGACTAGTGCAGTTCATAGTCGCGAACCCTAGGATAGAATTACACCTATACACGCACCCTTGCTTATCACTTGTACTTGCACTATGATTGATGATATGTGATGACTTTGGAGATGAGTCGATGATGTGGGCTTGGTGCCCTGGGATCGGTGATTTGATACGATTCATATGTGGGATATGACTTGTGATTCTTGCGGGCTTGGGATATGTGTTTACCCCCGCATGCATACTTTACTGATGTTACCATTTTGTACTAGACATAGAGTAGTACTCCAGACTATATGTTCTGATGATGGTGATATCTGTTATGTGATGAGACAGTGAGATGTTGACCCCTACCCAGCTTTTGGGGATGCCGTACGATGATTTACCGTACGTGCCGATATTGATGATAGATCCGCACTCATAACTCGAGGATATCTTATGATATGACATTGAGGCGAGATCACCGACTATATATCTTTATATATATACCGACTCAGATTTAGGTGGTTTCCACACCTACCCCTCCTGTTTGACCTGATACTTAGGTGTAGTTGCATAGTAGATACTTCACTGTGGTGTTGACTACTAGATTTCTGCATCTTCATGCTATTCGCATTGCTGGCATATGTTCATTGCTATATTATTATCATGCTGTTAGGACACCAGCACCATTATCGATGATGCGTATGTTCCACGTACACTATTTGCCGGCTCACACACTTCATCATCGATAATTGCCATGCCACTACACTGTAGTACTATTGCATTCATGAGATGATTCTTCCTTCGACATATGCACATTACTATTCCATGTTGCATGATTTCCGATATGATTACCGTTCTTTACATGTCACATACGTCATGGATTGGCTGCATAGCACATCGCATTGGATTTACTTCCTGATGTTGGATTTTCATGTGATTTCTGGTTTTTGAGGACCGTGGGGTTATTTAAGAAAAGAGGCACTTTTATGAAAACCCGGTACCTCGTGATATGATATTTCGGTGCGTCCACCACGCGTTTTCTCGGTGCTGAGACGTGTGCTTGAAACCCGATTCGAGGAGGTGATGATCCGTTTGCGGGTTCGTGGTGGGCCCGGTATGGTTCCCCTCGGCGAGATTATCGATGGGTTTGCCGATTGAGCCTGGAGGCGGGCGAGTACCTACCGGTGATTGTATTTGAGCTCGGCGGATATCTGGAGGATACCGGCCGCAGTCGAGAGATGGGCTGACCGGTACTGCCGGGGGCCGAGGGCCGATACCGCAGACGGAGCCCAGAGATGGACATGGGTTGACTCGTACTGCCGGGGGCCGAGGGCCGATACCGCCGACGGATCCCCATATAGATGAGGATTTACGTGTCGATGCTAGGCACGGGTTTTCATGATGTTTTTCCATGATATTGTTTATATCCTCATACTTGCATACTTGATGCTTATCGTCAGTGGGTGACGAGTGGACGGGTTCCACATACATACAGACATGGATTATATACAGACTTGGATCATATACAGACTGGTTTTACATTGATCATACTTTATTTGTATATATAACAGGGTATGAGGGCGCTGTTATATATACCCTTACACCAATATTAGTGGTATGAGACGCTAATATATGTGTATTGATATCATTGATATTTCATCATGGTTACTTCATGCAGACATACCTTACACTGATGACATGTGATTACCTGAGTACTTGGCACTACATACATGATTAGATGTTACCTTGCCACCCTATTACACTCAGATGTACTCTTGTGGATTATATTATTGATCGTTAACTTAGGTTTATGTTTTGCATTCGGTTTCTGCTTGTAGATGTTTCTATTCACGAGTTGGCAACTCACCCCCGTTGTGCCACAGTTCTTGCAGGTTCTGCCGTACAGGTTCTATTGCGGCATTTCTGGCACACTTTCTTCTTGCGGGTGACTTGCTTTGGTAGGTGGATTCTTTCGCATCAAGAACCACCATTGTATTTATTTATTTCATTGTATCTAGAATTTCCATCAACCAAAACTTGTATTATTTCGACCTTAGAGTCGCGCTTAGTAGTATTGCGTTTTTTTCTTATTGCTTTTGAGTTTTCTTTGGATTTGATCCTCGCCACTAGGCGTTGTATATTATTGCTGCATATGTGGTTGTGACCGTCGATTGACGAAGAGCTAGCTCCCGCTTGGGGATGCCATTATCATTGCATACATATTGTTATACTTGTTGTACCCCATTCGGGGCCAGTTTTTCAAAAGAAACTCTGCCGAAATTTTTAGAAAAGACTTTATTGTTTTCAAAACGTACCTTCGGCTTAGTTATTTAAAAACCTTGATTTCAAACCTGTATTTCTTCACTTCTTTAAACCAGTTTTCTTTACTTATTCTCAAAAATGGTTTTAGATTTCTGGGCTTTTGGCTTACTGGGATCAGATGGAGTCCTATAGGCTTCATATGGTTCAAGGGCCAGTCACGTGCTCTTTCGGGTCGTGACAAAGTTGGTATCAAAGCGCTAGGTTGACCTTGGTTCGAGTCTGAGTTTGACTATGTGGAGCCTAGGGCGTTGTTTATATACGAAACTTAGGCTTGACCTTACGGAACTTAGACTTGGTCGAGGGGGTATTCGACCCGAACATTCGTCGTATTAGGATGACCCTTGGTTGATGGATTAGGTGACTAAAGTAGAGTGACGTACCGTTGGTATGTTCCGCGGCATACTTACGACACGCCACTCCGCTTAAGGAACCATAGGATGTACATACTTTCGAGATCAGTGATTCTCTTCATATCCTGGATTATACATCCATTTGAGATCCCCGATTCTATTAGTTTCATGATCATACCTCCATTGATGCTGTTCCTTCCTATGATCATGTATCCACTTTGGATCTGTTGTTTCCTTTCTTGCCATTGATGTGCTCTCTTTGATACTCGACTGAGGTTCCTGTCGCCATGTTTGAGCGCAGTTTGGGCTGCTGCTAGGGTTACGGCCGGTGTGAGCTCGTTTGGTACGAGGGCCGACCATTGTGTTTTCTGGTGACATGGGAACGTCTCGAGTTAGTGTTGGTGATTGTGACCTCTAGTGGAGGCGAGTGCTTGGTCTTGCACCGGATGATCGGGCCATTGTTAGAGCTGCCAGTTGAGAGAAGACTGTTGATGTACAGCATACCTCAGAGATTGTGATGTCGCCTACCGTGCAGACAGATGGACCAGCTGTGGCTGAGATTGACAGGATGTTGCTTTCGGAGCTTACGAGCTGAGATTGCCGGAGCTTTCGGGCAGTCATGCGACTGATGATAGCTAGTCTACCCGATTTGAGAGACGAAGGTGATTCGTCCGATTTTACGCCAGAGCGGGCCCAGATGAGTTGAAGATTTCCAGTGTGGAGAGTCTTACTCAGATCTAGAGCAGACCGACTCAGAGATGACCGCTTATGTATTGCCTTTCCTGGAGGATTGAGGCGTTGTTCGGCGTACAGACGTATGAGCCAGTTGCTACTGCAAATGACGAGATATCGCCCAGATGGTTGGAGCTACTGCAGCATGAGCATGTTCTTGGAGTTATGATAGCGAGTCGCTAGTCACCGAGGATGAATGACTAGGACGTGTGGTGAGTTTGCTTACCCGATGCGAGTCATCAGGTGGATCGATTCCAGATAGAGACGACTTCACGCAGGTTCGTTGAGAGTCGATAGAGACGATCGAATGTCAGGAACCTATTTTCCAAGTTTAAAGTATACGGAAAGACATGCAGGTGATTCTATGGACCCTCTAGAAGAATGAAACCCTAACTCGACTTAATGACCGTGTGAAAGCCTTTGAACCTTCGGGTTTGCGGCGGTTCCTCGGCGCCATTAGTGAGGCTTGGGTTTGCCCTTCTACGGCTGGACCACTGACGCTGTGGCATGTACTCGATACCATTAAACTGTACCCGAGATGTGAGCTCTTGGGGGATTATAAGGATCTGGCGAGTCGATCGGATGGTTCGACATCTTCGGATATCGTGATGGGACACTGCTTGGGAGACTCCAGATGCGAGCATAGCCGTTGGAGCACAGTACATGCAGCCATGATGAGACGAGTCCGAATCAGTCGACATTGACCCAGAGTGAAGAAAAGAGTTCGCAAGATATTTCGACGAGATGACGTCCCACTCCGCTGACATCAGAGATGTGATACGCACCCCGAGGCGTGGTATGTGGATAGATCTTCCAGAAAGAAGCGCAATATGTATGCAGCCGTTCCGGAATGAGCTTTAGCTTCAGTATCGGATGACGACTTCCGGGCATTTCGGCAGGTTTGAGATTTGAGAAGGAACCTCGACAGGACCTTTCTGGAGTACGATACGAGAAGACCTAGACCAGGAGTGGTCGTATTGCGCACACCCAGCAGGACAGAGTTCGGCATTGTCGACGGGGTAGTCGACTAAGTTCGGATAAAGGAACTTACCCAGATGCGTTGCGGATTGACCAAGGACGGACGAGTGATAAGTATTCCTCCGATGGTTGGGACGTGTTCCCGAGGACCAGTTCGGCCTGACATCTTCTACGGAATGATGAAGCTACAGAGTACGCGATTTTGAGTCCGTACGAGAGACTTCAGATTGACTGCGGCCGAGAACAGTGCGGTGCATCGTAGCTTAGCATGACGCCATAATGGACGGCGATAGATACAGGTGGAACAAGAGGTTTGTGTGAGACACTGACGAGCTGTCATTGCTTCCCGTCGAGACTAGAGACCTGATATGCTTACAGAGACGTTGGGATGTGACCAGTTTCTGAGAAAATATTGTGCTGAGGACACAGGTGTCTTTTGAGCGAGAAGAGGTTGTGCAGGAAGGCCAGCCTCTGTACAGATCGGCATAGGCATGCTTGGAAGAGACCTTGAGCAGGATCCCTTCCAGGACATTGCTGCCATGATTATTGCACCCAGGATCAGATGTGTGACGTGCTTTCAGAGAGCCAGAGGCCGACGCCAGTGATATGCTGCCTTACGAGTGGTCGTGAGGTTTGACCGAGAGGTGACCAGAGAAGTGCCAGAACGGAATCGTCCCCGTTAGCACATCTGACAGGGCCGATGAGCCGGTTGACTGTGAGATTGGAAATCCACGGAGAAGATAAGGACCCAGAGAGCCAGAGGACGCCAGATCGTGAGCAAGAGGCAGGTAGATATCCTGCGCTGCTAGCAGTGGATTGCACCGACTCCTTCTCGACCTTGAAGGAGGAACTACCGACGACGGTATTTATGATTTGTGATTTTGTGATTCGATTATCACGTATCCGTCATTTTGGATTTCGGTATTTTGGGCGTTCTGTTTGCATGATTTAGTTTTGTTGACCGAGTTTCATGATATTTGATTTTGTGCACCATGGTTGCACCTACTGGGTATTTATACCTTGTACATAGTTATTACTCTTGAGCTGTTGATTGCGATTTCATGCCTATTTTATGCTGGTGATTTGATTTACGTTTCCAGCAGAGTTTCATGTAATTTTAGTGTTTTGATTTTGCACTCGGTATAGCTTATATGTACTTGTAGTGCATCGATATGTGTTTTGTGCCCGCAGCTGCACACGTTTATGATTTTCTTCATATCTGGATACACTTGGTGTTGCTGCTTACGTATTTGAGTTATTGCTTGGTATTTGTGCATGGGATGCACCAGTTCTATACTTCGTGCATTTGTCGCACCAGTTTTATGTTTCTTGCGTTTATCGCATCAGATTTATATTTCGTGCCTTTGTTGCACCGGATTTATATTTTGTGCATTACGATTGCACCTGACTTCGATTTGATGCCTTTCGGTATGTCGATTTTGATTGTGATATTGATGTAGATTCTTGCACTCCGTGCTTTGGGGTTTGACTTACGCATATTCGACGTTGCTATTGGATTTTGTGATTCCGTGCATATTGAGTACGCAGGGTCTAGATTTTCATTCGTGCATGATGGATGCACCGATTTGGATTTTCGCGCATGTTGGGCACATGTTTTGAGATACGATTTTGGGGCACACCAGATGCACTAAATCGAGATTCTTCGTGCATTTCAGATGCACCTGTTTTGGCTGTCAGGCACACATGTTGTCTATGACAGATGCTTCGTGCACACCCGTTGCACCTAGATGTTGTTTTGTGCACATGTTTAGCGCATATATGGATTTTGATTTCCGTGCGCGTCAGACGCACAGGGTGGTGTTATGTGCATTTTTGGAATTTATTCCTTTTGGAGCAGTACATTTTTATGATGTGGGATATTTGCTTTCATACTGAGCAGGACTAGTCAGTGGACAGTGCCTGGATATATTTTGCATGCATCGATAGTTATCGAAGGGATTTCCGAAAAGCGAGCTATAGTCTCAGTATATACCTACGTGTCCGATATGACACAAAACGTTTTAAAAACAAGGAAACCCTTCTGATTATTTTCAAAATGGTGGAACGTGCTTATTAAACAAAGGATATATATACACATATATAGTTATTTTCTTATGAGAAACGTCCGCCACTGTGCAGTGTTACGCGCATCGCACAGCGACTTAAAAAGATTTGGCATACAGTTGCATCAGCTAATTACATGTATAGATTGGGTGTCTACATGTATAGTCTTGGTCTATATCATATTGATTTTGTATTGGATTTGACATTGTGTCGTTACCATAACTCCGATGATTGCGGATGCTTGATGGAGTGTTGCTTTTGAGTTATCTGCTCAGTACTCATGCGCATGCATTGCGCTATGATGTTTTATGTATAGATGATTTCGGAGCCCCGATGACCTGGAATTTGTATTGAAATATTTTAGTATTTGGGGGTTTAAATTTAAATTCGGGGACCGAATTTCTTTAAGGGGGTAGATTGTAACGTCTTCAAAATAATAAAATATGATTTTTGGGAAATTTTATAATTTAATATTATTTTAATGAATATTTTAATATTCTGGTATAATTAAATACAGATAAATAGGGAAAAATTATGGAAAATTCTAAAATAAGGTATTTTAAGGAATTGCCTCGTTTTCTGTGCATGCCCCCATTTCCTCTAGTTTTGACCCTGAGTATGTCTAGTTTTGACTGATTCCATCTAGGGTGAAATCTGGGTTGATTTTCCTATGTTGGTGTATAATTTGGGACTTGTTTTAGCATGGATTTTGGTATTTGGTGATTCATTCCTGTCGGGTGGCGTTTGGACGTCAACGACAAGTGGATTTTGATTGTGTTTACATGCGAGTCGATAAGTTTTTACCTATGCGGGTAGCGTGTGCTATTTTGGTTTCCGATGTGATTTTCATGTGCTTTAGCATTGTGATATACTTGTAGGTACCCCGCGTGATGTTGAGGCAAAGGAGGTGAAGATAGCGACATCGGCTTTGGCACACGAGAAGCAAGGTGAGTAGATTATATCTACAGGGGGAAGTCGGGTGGATGGCGTATAGCACCCCCGCAGTCCGTAGATAGATTATTATGTAGTTATCGTGATATTAGGTGTATTATGGATAGTACAGGGTTAGAAGTGACTAGTGCAGTTCATAGTCGCGAACCCTAGGATAGAATTACACCTATACACACACCCTTGCTTATCACTTGTACTTGCACTATGATTGATGATATGTGATGACTTTGGAGATGAGTCGATGATGTGGGCTTGGTGCCCTGGGATCGGTGATTTGATACGATTCATATGTGGGATATGACTTGTGATTCTTGCGGGCTTGGGATATGTGTTTACCCCCGCATGCATACTTTACTGATGTTACCGTTTTGTACTAGACATAGAGTAGTACTCCAGACTATATGTTCTGATGATGGTGATATCTGTTATGTGATGAGACAGTGAGATGTTGACCCCTACCCAGCTTTTGGGGATGCCGTACGATGATTTACCGTACGTGCCGATATTGATGATAGATCCGCACTCATAACTCGAGGATATCTTATGATATGACATTGATGCGAGATCACCGACTATATATCTTTATATATATACCGACTCAGATTTAGGTGGTTTCCACACCTACCCCTCCTGTTTGACCTGATACTTAGGTGTAGTTGCATAGTAGATACTTCACTGTGGTGTTGACTACTAGATTTCTGCATCTTCATGCTATTCGCATTGCTGGCATATGTTCATTGCTATATTATTATCATGCTGTTAGGACACCAGCACCATTATCGATGATGCGTATGTTCCACGTACACTATTTGCCGGCTCACACACTTCATCATCGATAATTGCCATGCCACTACACTGTAGTACTATTGCATTCATGAGATGATTCTTCCTTCGACATATGCACATTACTATTCCATGTTGCATGATTTCCGATATGATTACCGTTCTTTACATGTCGCATACGTCATGGATTGACTGCATAGCACATCGCATTGGATTTACTTCCTGATGTTGGATTTTCATGTGATTTCTGGTTTTTGAGGACCGTGGGGTTATTTAAGAAAAGAGGCACTTTTATGAAAACCCGGTACCTCGTGATATGATATTTTGGTGCGTCCACCACGCGTTTTCTCGGTGCTGAGACGTGTGCTTGAAACTCGATTCGAGGAGGTGATGATCCGTTTGCGGGTTCGTGGTGGGCCCGGTATGGTTCCCCTCGGCGAGATTATCGATGGGTTTGCCGATTGAGCCTGGAGGCGGGCGAGTACTTACCGGTGATTGTATTTGAGCTCGGCGGATATCTGGAGGATACCGGCTGTAGTCGAGAGATGGGCTGACCCGTACTGCCGGGGGCCGAGGGCCGATACCGCAGACGGAGCCCAGAGATGGACATGGGTTGACTCGTACTGCCGGGGGCCGAGGGTCGATACCGCCGACGGAGCCCCATATAGATGAGGATTTACGTGTCGATGCTAGGCACGGGTTTTCATGATGTTTTTCCATGATATTGTTTATATCCTCATACTTGCATACTTGATGCTTATCGTCAGTGGGTGACGAGTGGACGGGTTCCACATACATACAGACATGGATTATATACAGACTTGGATCATATACAGACTGGTTTTACATTGATCATACTTTATTTGTATATATAACAGGGTATGAGGGCGCTGTTATATATACCCTTACACCAATATTAGTGGTATGGGACACTAATATATGTGTATTGATATCATTGATATTTCATCATGGTTACTTCATGCAGACATACCTTACACTGATGACATGTGATTACCTGAGTACTTGGCACTACATACATGATTAGATGTTACCTTGCCACCCTATTACACTCAGATGTACTCTTGTGGATTATATTATTGATCGTTGACTTAGGTTTATGTCTTGCATTCGGTTTCTGCTTGTAGATGTTTCTATTCACGAGTTGGCAACTCACCCCCGTTGTGCCACAGTTCTTGCAGGTTCTGCCGTACAGGTTCTATTGCGGCATTTCTGGCACACTTTCTTCTTGCGGGTGACTTGCTTTGGTAGGTGGATTCTTTCGCATCAAGAACCACCATTGTATTTATTTATTTCATTGTATCTAGAATTTCCATCAACCAAAACTTGTATTATTTCGACCTTAGAGTCGCGCTTAGTAGTATTGCGTTTTTTTCTTATTGCTTTTGAGTTTTCTTTGGATTTGATCCTCGCCACTAGGCGTTGTATATTATTGCTGCATATGTGGTTGTGACCGTCGATTGACGAAGAGCTAGCTCCCGCTTGGGGATGCCATTATCATTGCATACATATTGTTATACTTGTTGTAACCCATTCGGGGCCAGTTTTTCAAAAGAAACTCTGCCGAAATTTTTAGAAAAGACTTTATTGTTTTCAAAACGTACCTTCGGCTTAGTTATTTAAAAACCTTGATTTCAAACCTGTATTTCTTCACTTCTTTAAACCAGTTTTCTTTACTTATTCTCAAAAATGGTTTTAGATTTCTGGGCTTTTGGCTTACTTGGATCAGATGGAGTCCTATAGGCTTCATATGGTTCAAGGGCCAGTCACGTGCTCTTTCGGGTCGTGACACCTGGCTGAAAGATTGGCGAACTTATAGCGTGTAATTAATCCTGGCTAGTCTTTCCTTTTAGGGTTTGAAGGAAGATTTGATAAAAACAGTGGGAGCCATCCTGATTAGATAAAATAAT
Organism: Agapanthus africanus; assembly: GCA_030015575.1. Lineage (NCBI taxonomy): Eukaryota > Viridiplantae > Streptophyta > Magnoliopsida > Asparagales > Amaryllidaceae > Agapanthus > Agapanthus africanus. Next base: position 264,426,588 of record JASDDO010000016.1, on the reverse strand, counting down.
AACCAATCTGATCTTGCCAGAGTGCACGCTGAGTGTTTTCTTCTCTCTCTCTCCAGGTAGCGACCATATCACGCCTTAATCAAGATAATAAAACGGATAATTGACCGTACCCGCTTGTTATACTGAGCTGGGGAACGTTGGTCGCACTCCAACTTATAATTGTTATAAGACAGAGCAGGAAATTGGGGATTACCAGAATTCTCGTGCCGCCCAAACGAAGAGAGTGCACGCTGATGCATCATCTTCGGGTGTGTTCATTATACAGAACTGTTTCTCAATGTCCTTTACGTCCTGGGTATATGATACCGAATCAGGATCCTAGATATGTAATCTGTTACATGGGCTACAGATAGGTAAAGAACTGAGAACGGGTGATAAGTTTTATGAGGCAGAAAACGGGGCAAGTGTTGCAGCCAAGTCTGTCGGTCACTGTCACCCAGTATTACCAATACATTGATTCTGAACGAATGTTATTAGATACCGAACCTGATATACAAAATCATATCAGTCTCTTTATTAGTAAAGAAATGATAAAATTTTGTATTGTTGGATAATGTTTTGAACATTTCCTATATCAAAAGTTGATCGGTTCAGGCACGTTATCTAAAAGCATTGATGTTCTAAATCAAACTACAGTTCTTAGTATACGGAACACACACAAGAGGAAGAGTTCAGAAATGAACGAATCCTTCTTGAGGTATTGTAGACTAGGTCATATCAATGCGACCCGACTAGCTAAAGTTACATTTAGATGCATATTTAAATCAGTTTAAATTTACATCTTATGAAACTTGCCAGTCATGTCACAGAGATAAGATGACTATTGCTCCGTTTAGTGGAACCAGAGAAAGAGTTAGTGAACTCTTGGGATGCTACATGTTGATGTATGTAGGTCCCCTGTCTACACATGCCAAGACCGGTTCTTTATACTTCATTAAATTCTCTGATGATCTTTCGAGATTCAGACCTATGTTCCTGTTGAAACACACGTCCGAACCTTTTGAGATATTCACAGAATATGATTTAGAAGTAGAGAACCAAAATACGGGTATAAGTATTATCTCCTTTGATGTGATCGAGGAGGAGAATACTTGAGCACGGAAATCCTGGACTATTCTAAAGGAGAATGAGATTCTCTCTCAGAATTACTCCTCTGAATACACCACAGCACAACGGTGTATCAGGGCGGAGCAATAACACCCTATATGATATGGTGTGCTCTATGATGAGTATTACTGAGTTACCTATTTCCTTTTGGGAGTTGTGCACTTATGAAGCTGCATACCTATTGAATAGGGTTCAAATCAAATCAGTTGCCTACCACTTCATATGTGATATGGAAAGGGAAGAGCCCATATCTTAAGTTAGTTAAGATTTGGGGTTGTCCGGCCTATGTCTAAAAGCAAAATCCGGACAACCTCGAGGCAAGGTCTGTTATGTAGAACTGGAAAGGTTCCAGCTATACAAACTACTGCAGATGATTTGATAGAACCAAAGGATTCAGTAGATTCCAACGAACCTCAGCCTCTCCGCCGATCTAGTAGGGTTCCTCACCCACCTGAGAGATACTTCGGTTTCTCTATGACAGTAGGAGCGAGGAATGCATCATGAGATGATGACCCAACTAGTTTCGAACAGGCCATCAAGAGTGGGACTCTGTAAGAATGGCTGGATGCTTAGCGATCTGAGATGGAATCCTTATACACCAACAAAGTATGGACTTTGGTTGCTATATCTGAAGGGTTAAATCCCCATCAGGAGCAAGTATATCTTGAGAAGATTACTTGGTGTACATGGAAAAGTTGAGACTTTCAAAGCTAGACTTGTTAAAGGTTTTCGTCATTAACCAGGTGTGGATAATGATAAAACCTTTTCCAGTATCTATGCTTAAGTCCATCCAGATCCTACTTGCCACGGCTACATACCATGACTACGATATCTGGTGGTTGGGTGTCATGACTGCTTTTCTAAATGATGTTTTAGAAGAGAGAGTCTATAAGTACACAGCCAGAGGGCCTCGTAGACAGTGGGAGAAGCGGAAACGTGTGCAAGATGTTTTATGTAATAAAGCAGGCATCGCGGAGTTGGAACATCTGTTTTGATGAGTTAGTCAAACAGTTTGACATCATCAAAATGGTAGATGAACCTTGTATATACAAAAAGGTAGTAGGGAGTATGGTGGTGATCCTCGTAGTGTACGTGGATGACATACTCTTGATAAGAAAGCATTTTCCTATGCTACGCTCGGTCAATCTCCGCTTATCACAATGATTCTCCATATAGGATCAAACTGATACCTCCTAAATCCTGGGTTTTGGATCTATGAGATAGATCTAATTGGATATTAGGATACTCACTAGATGAAGTGAGATGGTATCAATTGATCCTGGGGAAAATCACTGGAAGTGTTCCAGGGTGATAAAGATGACTGAGTGTCAGTCACAGGCATTGTCTTTACCCACAGTAAAGGGACGGTATGTTGGAAGAGTTCCAAGCTAGATACCGTGACATACTAGAAGATAAAGGCTGGATACATCGCTACTTAAGATGCTACCAAAGAGGAATTCTGGGTGTATAATAGTTCATGAGATGAACTTAGTTCCTCCCATTGTGTGACAATGGAGTTGTGGCTTATGCCAAGGAACGTCCGTCCCATCAGTGATCCAGACATAATCTAAGGCAGTATCACCTGATCATGGAGATGGCTGATCTCCAAGGTGATCCAGGTGAGGAGAGTAGACTCAGAGGACAACACAGCGGATCCACTCACAAAGGCCTATTCCCAGAGAGAGACTTTTATAGGATGGTTGAGTATGAGATACTTCAACCACTGCTACAGATGGCCCTAGTGCAAGTGGGAGATTGTTAGTTATATGTATGCCCTCGAGGCCATTACTGTACATAGGATATATATTGTAGTGGATGCTGGGACATATATAGGGAGGACTTTCTTGCTCGACATGATAGTATGCTATCTGGTTACTATTTACCTTAACGTGTACATTGATTGTCTCTCTGTTACATATTGGTAAAGCCCTTAGGAAGTGTACTTGACTACCTGGATTATGATGTGGATCATACTAGTGGGGACATGGTAGTCCATAAGTACATCCTTCAAAGTCCCTAGTCGTGGGTGTATCGAGACGGGGCATCGATATACCAGAGTATACTAGCGTATACCTTCTCGACCCATACAGATGGGCGATGGATGATCCCATATCCATTGGTGTTTGACATCGGAGATGATATACGGGTGCTCAGTAGAGACAGGGTACACTGGACGGACTCGCCGAGAACTCCCAGATGGTATTATACCTCACGTCAGATGGCAGTTCTCTGGTGACACTGGTACAGGTTAGTCTGTAGACCCGAGATCGTCATAGAGTCTTGTGTGATTCCCACTGTGCATTGATTTCCACCTTACCACGTCCAAGAGGGCGTGGAAAACGGTGGCTTTTGGGTACAGTCCTGAATCATATGGAGGCAATGAGCGATAGGAGGGGATTCGTCTCTCCCGGTATAGGGAGTTGATGTTGCGCTGTGTTCGATTGGCTATAACCGGAAATCCCTGGCCAGGGTTGCTGAGATATACTGGTAAGTGTTACCAGTAGTTTCTCGAACTGTTATAGACCTCATATCGACATGACTTATCGAGCTATTGGGGTCTGACGTTTACCACCCCTAGGCAAGATATGCGACATATCAGACGACGAGACCGGACTGTACGGTAGTGTTACTGGTTGGATTCACTAGAGTGTGAGCGGGCTTGCTCGTCGATCTTCTGATCGCTCAATAACCGGGTGGCAGTTACATTTAGCAGACCGCTTGCGGCTTGTGGGTGTTTGATATGATCATCACCTGCTGCCGGCGTATTGACGAGTCTTTAGAGTCCTACACAGAGGTTTCCTGGCTCAAGCGAAACGAAATAGGAGCGCATATGAGATATGTGCGGGACCGAGAATAATGCGTGTATGTGATACCGTATTCCATTCTCGCGATGAATGTATCGAAAGGTTGTATGCGATATAACCTAGTTATCGAATCAAGGGTTGGTTCGGTAAGCCGATACATAGGATACTAGCCGGTTATATGCGATATGACCGGATCGTTAAATCAAGTGTTGATTTAATGATTTAATGTATAATTATATATTTGATATATTACTTTGCATTAACTAGTATTGGTTCACTTTAAATGGATTTTCTCACTTGAAATGTGCAAGTTGTATATGTGATATACTTTTGTGCACTTGATTGTATCATGTTTGATGATACATGTTAACTTGGTTAAGTGTAAAGAATTAAACCTTGGTTAAGTTAATGATTAGGGTTTTCTTTTTCTTAGTAATTTATTTATTTATTTATTTTTGGAAAAGATTAGAAATGAAATGGTTGCAAGTTTTGTTTCTTTCTTTGAAACTTCATGAAGCTTTGACTTTGTGACCATTTTGTCTCATGCTTAACCCTAACCACTTCACTTAACCTTAGTTTAGTCTCTACACTTGACCATGGTTATTATTATGATAAGTATTCTTTTTCTTTTCCTTTTAATTAACTTATCATAATTCTTTTCTTCATCTTCTTCTTCTTCTTCACAAGAAGAAAAAGCTTGACCATCAATGGTGATTGATGAATAAGAGTGAGAAATCCAATTCTAAAGTCTACCCACTTCCTATTTCTTCATCCTCTACCTCTTTCCAAGTAGTAGAGTGTGTTTCCTTCACAAGTTTTCTTGACTTGGTGAAGTTGGAGCTTGATCTAGTGATGCCTCGACGTAGATCATCTTCGGCACGAAGCCGACGACCTTGCCCGCCCATTTCTCCGATGAAGCCGACGCTAGAGCCTGGGATTTCATTTGGACAGCGAGAAGACTTCATTGCGGAGCTGTGGAGGTGGAGCACCGGATCTACAAAGGTTGTATTTCCTTTTTCTCTTTAGCTAAGTTGTTAGCAAGTTTCTTGTTTCGCCTAAAATCTAGTTAACGATCCGTAGTCTAGGGTTTCTCGGCACCGTAAAATTTGAAATTGGCATGGTTGATGCCTTGTGAGACCTCTAGTGTGTGCCTAGGAACCCTACAAGTCGACGAGGCAAGGGCCGAGATCCCTTCACCTGGAGTGACCCCTTGGACAGAAATTTGCGTCAGGGTAATAACTTCACTATAGCCGATTGCCTTTTTGCTTTGCATCGTGGTATTCAGTTGGAATATCCTGCACCTCATTCTACGGGGAAAGAGCCGAGATCCCTTCACCGGGAGTGATCTCTTTAGCAACGGTTTTCGTCACTATATTTTTATAAAAAGCTATATGGTTCCTTCAACGATATCAAGTTCATTACGTTAAAGGTTTTTCGCCAAAAACCATTCGTAGCCCTCCGTCATTTCAGACGAGTAGCACGTAGTATTCATGCTATGTTTGTTGGCCTTCGTTAAGGCATAGTGTATGGTAGCAGCTTGTTAACTTTCTGCTGCATAGATAGATGCGTTGGTTTGGGACAGTCGTACTGCCTTGTTGGCTAAAGTCAAGGGTAGGTACGGGTGGGTTCAAATTAACCTGGACAATGACGGGTAGAACTTGACATGTGACTTATGATTTGTTGACCTTCTGTAGGGTTTCTAGGTACGTGCAAAAGGGTCTACGAGGCATCAACCATGCCCGATTAAAATTTTAGCCGTGCCGAACAACCCAAAGCCGGAGCTTTAAACTAGGGTTTAGGCGAAAACAAGCATGTTAAACTCTTTAACACTAAGTGAGAGGGATTACAACCTTTGTAGATCCGGTCCTTCACTTCATTAGCTCCGTGTAGATGTCCCCATCGCTGCGATCGTGAACTCCGGACTCTAGATAAGCTTCACAAGAAGAACGAACGTGCTTGCTTCGATGACTTCGAGGCCGAAAATGATCTACGTCGGGGAGACACTAACTCAAGCTATTCCTTCACTAGGTCATCAACTTAGTGAAGAGAACACACTCTACTACATGGCAAGTGGTAGAGGATGAAGAAGTAGGAAGTGAGCTCACTTTAGAATTGATTTTCTCACACTTTTTCTCATGGCACCATTGGAGCTAGTAAGCTTTTCATGGAGCTTGATGAAGAAGAAGAAGAAGAAAGAATAATATCATCGTATGAATTATTATCTCCTTAATAATGTAACCATGGGTGAGTTAAGCTATCATGCTTAACTCATGTAGAGAATTGACCAAGGTATATGGTTAAGGGTTGGGTTAACTAAATATCCAAAAGAATGACAAAAGAGTTGACTTTGTCAATGTTTCTACAAGCTTCATGAAAGCTTGAGAACTTTGACAAAGTCTTTCTCTTTTGTTATTCTTAAGATATAAACAAAACCCTAATCTTGGTATAAGTCTCATACACCCATCTTTGATGTATCATCAAGCATGACACAATCATATGTACACAAATATATATCATATATACACTTATGCACAATCAAGTAAGAAAATAAATCTTAAGTGAGCTAATACTAGTTAATGTAATGTAATATATCAAATATATAATTATACATTAAATTATTAAATCAACTCTTGATTTAATAACCCGGCTATAACCGACTAATATCATGCGTAACAACTTATCGAATCAACACTTGATCCGATAACCCGGCTATATCGCATACAACCGATCAATGTCACGAATCGCGAGAATAGAATACGGTATCTCATATCGTTTTAATCTCGGTCCTGCACATATCACATATGTGCTCCAACTCCGTTTCGCTTGAGCCAGGAAACCCCTGTGTAGGACTCTAAAGACTCGTCAATACGCCGGCAGTAGGTGATGATCATATCAAACACCCACAAGCCGCAAGCGGTCTGCTAAACGTAACGGCCACCCGGGTATCGAGCGATCAGAAGATCAACAAGCAAGCCTGTACATTCTCCTGTGAATCCAATCAGTAACACTCCCGTACAGTCCGGTCTCGTCGTCTAATATGTCGCATATCTCGCCTAGGGGTGGTAAACATCAGACCCCAGTAGCTCGATAAGTCATCTCGATATGAGGTCTATAACAGTTCGAGAACAACTGATAACACTTACCAGTAAATCTCAGCAACCCTGGCCAGGGATTTCCGGTTATAGCCAATCGAACACAACAAAACATCAACTCCCTATACAGGGAGAGACGAATCCCCTCCTATCGCTCATTGCCTCCATGTGATTCGGGACTCTACCCAAAAGCCACCTTTTTGCACACCCTCTTGGACATGGTATGATGGAAATCAAAGCTCAGTGGGAATCACACAAGACTCTATGACGATCTCGGGTCAACAGACTACTCTGTACCAGTGTCACCGGAGAACTGCCATCTGACGTGAGGTATAATACCATCTGGGAGTTCTCGGCGAGTCCGTCCAGTGTACCCAGTCTCTACTGAGCATCCGTACACCATCCTTGATGTCAAACACCGATGGATATAGGATCATCCATCGCCCATCATATGGGTCAAGTTGCGTATACGCTAGTCTACTCTGGTGCATCGATGCCCTTTCTCGATACACCCTCGACTAAGAAAAGTTATAGGATGTACTAGCCGACTACCGTGGCCCCACTAGTATGATCTCATCATAGTCCCAGCAGTTGAGTATATATCCTAAGGGCTTTATCAACATGTAACATAGAGACAATCAGAGTACATGTTAAGATAAAGTATAACTAGATAGCATACTATCATGTCGAGCAAGAAAGTCCTCACTATATATGTCCAAGCATCCATTACAATATACATCGTATGTACAGTAATGGCCTCTAGGGCATACATATAACTAACAATCTCCCACTTGCAATAGGGCCATCTATTGTGGTATCACATACCCAACAATTAGCTGCGGTTGAAGTATCTCATACTCAACCATCCCATAAAAGTCTCTACTGGGAAAAAGGCCTTTGTGAGTGGATCCACGCTGTTGTCCTCTGTGTCAACTCTCCTAACCTCGATCTCCCTGGAGATCAACCATCTCCATGATCAGGAGATACTGCCTAAGAATTATATCTGGATTTCTGATGGGACGGTAGTTCCTTGGCATAAGCCACAACTCCATTGTCACACAATGGTAGGAACGAAGTTCATCTCATGAACCTATATCTATCCAGATTGCCTCTTTGGTAGCATCCTTGGTAATTATGTATCTTGCCTTTAATCATCTAGTATGTCACGGTATCTAGCTTGGAACTCTTCTAACATACCGTCCCTCCACTGAGGGTAAAGACAATGCATGTGACTGACATTCAGTCGTTCTTATCACCCTGGAACCTTTCCAGTGATTCTCCCCAGGATCGATTGATACCATCTCACTACAACTAGTGAGTATCCAAACATCCAATTAGATCTATCTCATAGATCCAAAAACCTAGGATTTAGGAGGTATCATTTTGATCCTATATGGAGAATCCTTGTGATAAGCGGAGATTGACCGAGCGTAGCATAGGAAACTCCTTCCCTATCAAGAGTATGTCATCCACGTACTCTACGAGGATCACCACCATACTCCCTACTACCTTTTTTTATATACAAGGTTCATCTACGATTTTGATGAAGTCAAACTCTTTGACAACCACATCAAAACAGACGTTCCAACTCCGCGATGCCTGTTTTATCACATAAAACATCTTGCACACGTTTCCGCTGCTCCCACTGTATATGAAGCCCTCTGGCTGTGTACTTATAGACGCTCTCTTCCAAATCAACATTTAGAAAAGCAGTCATGACACCCAACCACCAGATATCGTAGTCATGGTATGTAGCAGTGGCAAGTAGGATCTGGATGGACTTTAAGCATAGCTTTGAAAGTCTCAAATTTTCCATGTACACCAAGTAATCGTCTCAAGATATACTTGCTCCTGATGGGGATTTAACCCTTCAGATAAAGCAACCAAAGTCCATACTTTTTTGGTGTATAAGTATTCCATCTCAGATCGATACGCATCCAGCCATTCTTACAGAGTCCCACTCCTGATAGCCTGCTCGAAATTACTTAGGTTATCATCTCATGATGCAATCCTGGCTCCCACTGTCATAGAGAAACCAAAGTATCTCTCAGGTGGGTGAGGAACCCTACTAGATCGGCAGAGAGGATGAAGTTTGTTGGTTACTATTGAATCCTTTGGTTCTACCAAATCATCAGCTGCAGTTTGTATAGCTGGAACCTTTCCAGTTCTACATAACAGACCTTGCCTCGAGCTTGTCCGGATTTTGCTTTTAGACATAGTCCGGACAACCCCAAATCTTAACATACTTAAGATATGGGCTCTTCCCATTCCATATCACATATGAAATGGTAGGCATCTGATTTGATTTGAACCCTATTCAATTGGTATGCAGCTTCTCAAGTGCATAACTCCCATAAGGAAATAGGAAACTCAGTAGTACTCATCATAGAGCACACCATATCACATAGGGTGCTATTGCTCCGCCTCGATACACCGACGTGCTGTGGTGTATACGGAGGAGTAATGCTGAGAGAGAATCTCATTCTCCTTTAGAATAGTCTGAGAATTCCGTGCTCAAGTATTCTCCTCCTTGATCTCATCAAAGGACATAATACTTATACCTGTATTTTGGTTCTCTACTTCTAACTTACATTCTGTGAATATCTCAAAAGGTTCGGACTTGTGTTTCAACAGGAACATATGTCTGAATCTTGAGAGATCATCAGAGAATGTAATGAAGTACAAAGAACCGGTCTTGGCATGTGTAGACAGGAGACTTTCATACATCAGCATGTATCAATCCCAAGAGTTCACTAACTCTTTCTCTATTTCCAATAAACAGAGCTATGGTCATCTTATCTTTGTGACATGACCAGCAAGTTTCACAAGATGTAAATTTAATCAGATTTAAATATGCATATAAATGTAACTTTGCTAGTCGGGTCGCAGTAATATGACCTAGTCTACAATGCCTCAAGAAGGATTCGTTCATTTCTGAACACTTCCTCTCGTGTGTATTCTGTATACTAAGAACTGTAGTTTGATTTAGAACGTCAATGCTTTTAGATAACGTGCCTGAACCGATCAACACTTGATATAGGAAATGTTCAAAACATTATCCAACAATACAAAATTATATCCTTCTTTACGAATAAAGAGACTGATATGATGCTGTATATCAGGTTCGGTATCTAATAACATTCGTGCAGAATCAATGTATTCTGGTAATACATGGTGATAGTGACCAACAGACTTGGCTGCAACACTTGCACCATTTCTATCTCATGAAACCTATCACCCGTTCTCAGTTCTCTACCTATCTGTAGCCCATGTAACAGATTACATATGCGGGATCCTGATCCGTATCTCATACCCAGGACGTAAAGGATACTGAGAAACTGTTCTATATAATGAACACACACGGAGAAGATGCATCAGCATGCACTTTCTTCGTTTGGGCGGCCCGGGAAATCTGGTATTCCCTAATTTCCTGCTCTGTCTTATAACAATTATAAGTTGGAGCGGTACCAACGTTCCCCAGCTCAGTATAACAAGCGGGTTCGGTCAATTCATCCGTTTTATTATCTTGATTAAGGCGTGATATGGTCGCTACTTGGAGGGAGAGAAGAAAACACTCAACGTATTCTCTTGCAAGATTAGATTGGTTATCTAATATATCTAATCAGGATGTCTCCCACTGTTTTAATCAAATCTTCCTTCAAACCCTAAAAGGAAAGACTAGCCGGGATTAATTACACGCTACAAGTTCGCTAATCTTTCAGCCAGGCCAGTGTCGGTACTTTGAGGGAGGTCCCCCGTGCTTTCGCACGAACTTAATAAAAGTAAACCTCATTTTCCTAGAGGCGTAACCCCGTTAACACCTTTCTAGACACCTACTTGATCGGCTAATTGTAATGTATAAAATTCTTCCAGGAGTAACTCTTACTCGCAGCGGGTATCGGGATCCAACTATCTCATAGAAGGTATGCAATCTCATTGCAAATTTCAACACTTGAAATTCCAAATAATATTTTACCCCTAGCGTCCTATGACCTTGACGGAGGTCAACAAACCATAGGCTACTAGTCAAGTTCAACCCGTTATTTCCTGATTGAATTAAACCCACCTGCACGACCCTTAACGGAGGTCAACAAGGCCGCACGACTACCCTAATCCAATCTGCATCATATGCATAAGCAGATAAATACTAGTCAGCTACCGCACACTACACCTTGACGGAGGTCAACAAACGTAGCACGAGTACTAAGTAGGACTTATCTGAAATGACGGAGGGCTACGAAAGGTTTTAAGAAAACCCTTTGCGTAATGAACTTGATATCGTTGTAGAATCGAGTGATTTTAAATGGAGTGTTTTTGAGGCTTTTCTAGTTTTGCTAAAGGGGTCACTCCCGGTGAAAGGATCGTCGGCCCTTTCCTCATCGAATAAGATGCAGGGTATATCATATATACCGCTGTGCAAAGAAAGAACTATAGAAGCAATCAAAAGACAAACCGAATTTGTAGTATCTGCTAGTTTCGCTAAAGAGGTCACTCCCGGTGAAGGGATCTCGGCACTTTCCTTATCGTATAAGGTGCTGGATGTTCTACAAGGAACACCGCTATGCAAAACAAGAACTAGAGCTACCAGTTTTTAAACAAGTTTCTACAACATCTTTAGGTTTCTTTTATTTCATTAATCTCATTAATGAAGTCCCATTTTAATATGCTTCACAAGCATCAGAAATGAAACGAAATCAACAATATATAATATATATCTCATATATATATTCATCTCAGGCAGTAATATGATCTCATCACAGAACATTGCAGCAGAAGAACATATATGAAATGTTGGATATACTAGGATGTCCGTGTTTTCAATACGAGCCTGTATAAAACACGGATTCCACGGTCGCGATGAATAGCCAAACCCACATCCCTAGACCCCTACGAGAGCGGCAAGCAACTCTGCCAATTCTAGGGTTAGGAGACCCGGTCTCGACTCCTCGAGATGGTCTCCCACTGGACCCTAGAACCCGGTTACTTGTGCTCCCCGCCTTGGGTCTACCTAATGCGGAAAAGTAAATAATATACAATGGTGAAATCATCCTCATCCCGGAAGTGCCCCAATAAAAGAATATTACATACATATGAATTTTACATGAATGAAAAAGAAAAAACTCTCATCTCACATAAAACCTCCGGCTATTCAGACACGACGATCCAATATAACATATCACAGCAACACATAATATCTCATATCATCAACGTAAGCAAGTATGCGTATCCTGATTGTCGTTGATGTATAGCAATGAAGCCGGCAATATACTACATACTATGCTTACGGTCATAGAAAAGAAAGTGTAAAACTACAACAGTTGGAATCCGCAACCTCTTTAGACATTGCATGCCTAACCAAATGAATTCCTTAGACATCGCATGCCTAACTATTATAAACCTCGCATTTTAGTCTCATTATCGAAAACACTTTTCAATATTAAGTCGGGCAATTCAACTGTTAGTTATATGTATGCCCTATAGGCCATTACTATACATAGGATGTATATTGTAGTGGATGCTGGGACATATATAGGGAGGACTTTCTTGCTCGGCATGATAGTATGCTATCTGGTTGCTCTTTATCTTAACGTGTACACTGATTGTCTCTCTGTTACATGTTGGTAAAGCCCTTAGGATGTGTACTTGACTACCTGGATTATGATGCGGATCATACTAGTGGGGATAAGGTAGTCCATAAGTACATCCTTCAAGGTCCCTAGTCGTGGGTGTATCGAAACGGGGCATCGATATACCAGAGTAGACTAGCGTATACCTTCTCGACCCATACAGATGGATGATGGATGATCCCATATCCATTGGTGTTTGACATCAGAGATGATATACGGGTGCTCAGTGGAGAATGGGTACACTAGACAGACTCTCCGAGAACTCCCAGATGGTATTATACCTTACGTCAGATGGCAGTTCTCTGGTGACACTGGTACAGGTTAGTCTGTAAACCCGAGATCGTCATAGAGTCTTGTGTGATTCCCACTGTGCTTTGATTTCCATCATACCACATCCAAGAGGGCGTGCAAAAAGGTGGCTTTTGGGTACAGTCCCGAATCACATGGAGGCAATGAGCGATAGGAGGGGATTCGTCTCTCCCGGTATAGGGAGTTGATGTTGTGCTGTGTTCGATTGGATATAACCGGAAATCCCTTGCCATGGTTGCTGAGAATTACTGGTAAGTGTTACCAGTAGTTTCTCGAACTGTTATAGACCTCATATCGACACGACTTATCGAGCTATTGGGGTCTGACGTTTACCACCCCTAGGCGAGATATGCGACATATCAGACGACGAGACCGGACTGTACGGTAAGTGTTACTGGTTGGATTCACATGAGTGTGAGCGGGCTTGCTCGTTGATCTTCTGATCGCTCAATACCCGGGTGTCCGTTACGTTTAGCAGACCGCTTGCGGCTTGTGGGTGTTTGATATGATCATCACCTGCTACCGGCGTATTGACGAGTCTTTAGAGTCCTACACAGAGGTTTCCTGGCTCAAGCGAAACGAAATAGGAGCGCATATGAGATATGTGCGGGACCGAGAATAATACCAGTATGTGATACTGTATTCTATTCTCGCGATTTGTATCATCGGTCGGTTATATGCGATATAGCCGGGTTACCGAATCAAGTGTTGATTCGATACATTGATACACTTGATATTAGTCGGTTGTATGCGATATGACCGGATCATTAAATCAAGTGATTGATTTAATGAATTAATGTATAATTATATATTAGATATATTACTTTACATTGACTAGTATTGTTCACTTAAGATTGATTATCTCACTTGATTGTGCACATTGTATATATGATATATGTTTATGCACTAGTTTGCATCATGTTTGATGATACATGCAAACTTGGGTGTGTGTATGTTTTAAACCATAGTTTAGGTTAATGGTTAATGTATTATTTATTTATTTAATTTGGCAAGAAATAAAATGGTGGCTTGTTTTGTTTTATTCTTGAAGCTTCATGAAGCTTTGAAAGTCTCAACCATTTTGTTTCTTTCCTTAACCTAACCATTTACCTAAACCCTAGTTTAGTCTCTACATGAGTTTATCTCACCCATGGTTGCAAGATGATAGATATCACTTGAATTTTCTTTTTGGAATAATTCTTTTTCTTTCTTCTTCTTCTTCTTCTTCTTCTACTTCATGAAGAAAAGAAAAGCTTGCTAGAAAATTCTAAGTGATGAAATCAAGTGAGAAATCCAAATCCAAAGTGACCCACTTCCTATTTCTTCATCCTCTACCACTTGCCATGTTGTATAGGGTGTTTTCTTCACAAGGTTCATGACCAAGTGAAGATGGAGCTTTAGTTTGAGTCGCCTCGACGTAGATCATCTTCGGCACCGAAGTCAACGGCCTAGCCCGCTTATTTCTCCGATGAAACCGACGCTAGAGTCCGGGATCCCGATGATCACAGCGGAGAGACGTCATCTCGGAGCTAAAGAAATGGTGGACCGGATCTACAAAGGTTGTAATCCCTTTCACTTATTAGCAAAGTAGTTTGCTTGCTTGTAGTTTTGCCTATCCTTTAGTTAACGATCTATATTAGGGTTTCTCGGCACCAAAATTTTTGAATTTGGCATGGTTGATGCCTTATGGAACCTCTTGAGTGTGCCTAGTAACCCTACAGTGGTATCAGAGCCTAGCTAGAGCCTTAGGCGAGGTGTAGACGATGTTAGAAACCCGATCGAACCCCGAAACCCTAATCGATACCCCTTTCTGTACATTTTCTGAAATTGTGGATTTTTCCAGATTAAAAATATCCAAAAAATTCAGCAGGGTTTTGTATGAATTACTGTACAGCACGTGCCCTTGATTCGACAGATACGCCGCGGAACCGCGGCCCCACCCTGGCTTGCGCGGCGGTTCCGCGGCCAAAGTGACGAATCAATGCACGTGGTTTGCACAGTAATTTGTTTCTGTAAGTGCTGTATTTTCTGGAAATTTTTAATATTTACTCAAGAGTTGAGTTTTCTGGGTTGTATTGGGGACTCGGTGTTTCGATCGGGAAGTTTAACTTCGTCTGTGTTTTTCTGGATAATTTTAGAAAATGTTGAAAAGTTCGACCGGATATAAATACCAAATTTTTCCCCTGCCTGGAAGTTTCCAAGTGTTGGATCTTTCCGTAGTTTAAGAACGTTCGAAGTAGTGCTAGTAACGCGATGGACCCTCTAGAAGACAACAAACCTTAACTCGATTATGTGACCGTCTTGAACTGCCCTTTGAACCTTAGGGTTTGGGGCAGTACGGCGTGCCACATGTGAGGCGTTGGCTTGACCTTTCTACGGCTGGACCGTTGGTACTGAGGCATGAAGTGAATGTTTTTAAACTTATTTCATGTGTTGAACTGTTTCGGGAAAACTTAGGTGTTTGATTGTTCGATCGAAAAGTTTAACATTTTTCTATTTATCTGGAATGTGATACAATATTTGGAATTCACAAGTAGTTATGAGATAACTAATATGAATGTTATAAACATAGCACTTTAGTCTCACTTGATCGGTTGCCACGGGATTTTGATGTGATCAAAAGTCCGTCGCAATCACGTAGCGTACGCGGATACTCGCCGGATAAACTTAATAGACAGCTACACCCCTTAGCCCCGACAAAGTGACTGTAGGAGAACCCCGACGCCGAAAGCATCCATTCGGGTGCTCGCGATAGCGGTATTCCGCCTTGGTGCACTTCGTCGACGGTATCGGGGGTGCGGCCGCCTACTAAAGTTTGCGACGAGCATTCGATCAGAATGTCGGGAATCCTGTTGAATTGCCCGACTTGATATTGAAAAGAGTTTTCGATAATGAGACTAAAATGCGGGGTTTATAATTGTTAGGCATGCGATGTCTAAGGAATTCATTTGGTTAGGCATGCGATGTCTAAAGAGTTTGCGGATTCCAACTGTTGTAGTTTTACACTTTCTTTTCTGCGACCGTAAGTGTAATATGTGATATCGCCGGTTTCGTTGCTATATGTCAACGACAATTGGGATGGGCATATTTACTTACGTTGATGACATGTGATGTTATGTGTTGCTGGATATATTATATTGGATCGTCGTGTTTGAATAGCCGGGGTTTTTTTTATGTGAGATGAGTGTTTTTCATTTTCATTCATGTAAAAAAACTTGTATGTAATATTCTTTTATTGGGGCACCTCCAAGTTGCGGAAGCTGTCATCGTTGATGTATATTATTTACTTTTCTGCACTAGGATAGACCCAAGGAGGGGAGCATATGTAACCGGGTTCTGGAGTCGAGTGGGAGACCAACTCGAGGAGTCGAGTCCGGGTCTCCTAACTCCAGAATTGGTAGGGTAGCTTGCTGCTCTCATAGGGGTCTAGGGGTGTGGGTTTGGCTATTCATCGCGACCGTGGAATCCGTGTTTTATACTGGCTCGTATTAAAAACACGGACGTCCTAGTATATCCAATATTTCATATGATATCTTCTGCTGCGATATCTGTGATGTGATCATTTGATATGTGATGATATATACTGTATATGATACATATGATATATTATATAGACGTTACTTATGTTTTGCACTCGCGCTAGCCCTGCCCCGCTCTGTCGTTGGTTACCTAACCTAACGGTGCACGAGGGGACATCGAGGCGAATGCGGATGGCATAAGTGTACGTCGTATTTATCAGTGATGTTTAGGTGATTTAATTGATGGGGCATTCATTAATTAGATTAATGAAAGAAAAGAAACCTAAGATGTTGTGGAATCGAATTTTCAAAAACAGGTAGCTACAGTTCTTGCTTTGCATCGCGGTGTTCCTTGTAGAACATCCTGCACCTTATTCGATAAGGAAAGGGCCGAGATCCCTTCACTGGGAGTGACCCCTTTAGCAATAACTGGCAGATGCTACAACCCTCGGTTTGTCTTTTGATTGCTCCTATAGTTCTTGCTTTGCACAGTGGTATATATGATATATCCTACACCTTATTCGATGAGGAAAGGGCCGACGATCCCTTCACCGGGAGTGACCCCTTTAGCAAAACTAGAAAAGCCTAAAAAACACTCCATTTAAAATCACTCGATTCTACAACGATATCAAGTTCATTACGCTCATGGTTTTCTTAAAAACCTGCGTAGCCCTCCGTCATTTCAGATAAGTACTAGTTAGTATTCGTGCTACGTTTGTTGACTATGTTAAGGCGTAGTGTGCGTTAGCTGATTAGTGCTTATCTGTATAAGCATATGATGCGATTGGATTAGGGTAGTCGTGCGACTTTGTTGACTATGTTAAGGGTCGTGCGGGTGGGTTTAATTCAATCTGGAAATGACGGGTTGAACTTGACTAGCACTTATGATTTGTTGACTATGTTAAGGTCATATAGCTGCTAGGGGCAAAATATTATTGGGAATTTCAAGTGTTGAAATTTGCAATGAGATTGCATACCTTCTATGAGATAGTTGGATCCCGATACCTGCTGCGAGTAAGAGTTACTCCTAGGAGAGTTTTACACCTTACAATTAGCCGATCAAGTAGGTGTCTAGAAAGGTGTCAACGGGGTTACGCCTCTCGGAAAAAGAGGTTTACTTTAATTAGGTTCGTGCGAAAGCACGGGGAACCTCTCTTAAAGTACCGACACTGGCCTGGCTGAAAGATTGGCGAACTTGTAGCGTGTAATTAATCCCGGCTAGTCTTTCCTTTTAGGGTTTGAAGGAAGATTTGATAAAAACAGTGGGAGCCATCCTGATTAGATAAAATAATAACCAATCTGATCTTGCAAGAGCATACGCTGAGTGTTTTCTTCTCTCTCTCTCTCCAGGTAGCGACCATATCACGCCTTAATCAAGATAATAAAACGGATATATTGACCGAACCCGCTTGTTATACTGAGCTGGGGAACATTGGTCCCGCTCCAACTTATAATTGTTATAAGATAGAGCAGAAAATTGGGGAATACCAGATTTCCCATGCCGCCCAAACGAAGAAAGTGCATATGATGCATCTCCTTCGGGTGTGTTCATTACAAAGAACTATTTCTCTGTATCCTCTGCGTCCTGGGTATTTGATACCGGATCAGGATCCCATATATGTAATCTGTTACATAGGGCAACAGAAAGGTAGAGAACTGAGAACGGATAATAAGTTTCATGAGACAGAAAACGGTGCAAGTGTTGCAACCAAGTCTGTTGGTCACTGTCACCCTGTATTCCAAATACATTGATTCGGAATGAATGTTATTAGATACCGAACCTGATATACAAAATCATATCAGTCTCTTTATTAGTAAAGAAATGATAAAATTTTGTATCGTTGGATAATATTTTGAATATTTCCTATATCAAAAGTTGATCGGTTCAGACACGTTATCTAAAAGCATTGATGTTCTAAATCAAACTACAGTTCTTAGTATAAGGAACACACACGAGAGGAAGAGTTCAGAAATGAACGAATCTTTCTTGAGGCATTGTAGACTAGGTCATATCAATGTGACCCGACTGGCCGAAGTTACATTTAGATGCATATTTAAATTAGTTTGAATTTACATCTTGTGAAAACTTACCGGTCATGTCACAAAGATAAGATGACCACAGCTCTGTTTATTGGAAGCAGAGAAAGAGTTAGTGAACTCTTGGGATGATACATGTTGATGTATGTAGGTCTCCTGTCTACACATGCCAAGACCGGTTCTTTGTATTTCATTGCATTCTCTGATAATCTCTCAAGATTCAGACATATGTTCCTGTTGAAACACAAGTCCGAACCTTTTGAGATATTCATAGAATATAAGTTAGAAATAGAGAACCAAAACGGGTATAAGTATTATGTCCTTTGATGTGATCAAGGAGGAGAATACTTGAGCACGAAATTCCTGGATTATTCTAAAGGAGAATGAGATTCTCTTTCAGCATTACTCCTCCGTATACACCACAGCACCTCGGTGTATCGGGGCAGAGCAATCACACCCTATTAGATATGGTGTGCTCTATGATGAGTACTACTGAGATTCCTATTTCCTTTTAGGGAGTTATGCACTTATGAAGTTGCATACCTATTGAATAGGGTTCTGATCAAATCAGTTGCCTACCACTTCATATATGATATGGAAAGGGAAGAGCCCATATCTTAAGTTTGTTAAGATTTGGGGTTGTGCAGCCTATGTCTAAAAGCAAAATCCGGACAAGCTCGAGGCAAGATCTGTTATATAGAACTGGAAATGTTCCAGCTAAACAAACTGCAGCTGATGATTTGGAAGAACCAAAGGATTCAATAGTTACCAACGAACCTCAGCCGCTCCGCCGATCTAGTAAGGTTCCTAACCCACCTGAGAGATACTTTTGTTTCTCTATGACAGTGGGAGCGGGGATTGCATCATGAGATGATGACCCAACTAATTTCGAGCTGGCCATCAGGAGTGGGACTCTGTAAGAATGGATGGATGCTTATCGATCTGAGATGGAATCCTTATACACCAACAAAGTATGGACTTTGTTTGCTATATCTGAAGGGTTAAATCCCCATCAGGAGCAAGTATATGTTGAGAAGATTACTTGGTGTAGATGGAAAAGTTGAGACTTTCAAAGCTAGACTTGTTAAAGGTTTTCGTCATCGACCAGGCGTGGAAAATGATGAAACCTTTTCAAGTAGCTAAGCTTAAGTCCATCCAGATCCTACTTGCCACGGCTACATACCATGACTACGATATCTGGTGGTTGGGTGTCATGACTGCTTTTCTAAATGATGTTTTAGAAAAGAGCGTCTATAAGTACACAGCCAGACGGCTTCGTAAACAGTGGGAGCAGCGGAAACGTGTGCAAGATGTTTTATATGATAAAGCAGGCATCGCGGAGTTGGAACATCTATTTTGATGTGGTAGTCAAAGAGTTTGACATCATCAAAATGGTAGATGAACCTTGTATATACAAAAAGGTAGTAGGGTGTATGGTGGTGATCCTCGTAGAGTACATGGATGACATACTCTTGATGGGGAAGGAGTTTCCTATGCTACACTCGGTCAATCTCCGCTTATCACAAGGATTATCCATATAGGATCAAGTTGATACCTCCTAAATCCTGGGTTTTGGATCTATGAGATAGATCTAATTGGATGTTAGGATTCTCACTAGATGTAATGAGATGGTATCAATCGATCCTGTGGAGAATCACAGGAAAGGTTCCAGGGTGATAAGAACGACTGAATGTCAGTCACAGGCATTGTATTTACCCTCAGTGGAGGGACGGTATGTTGGAAGAGTTCCAAGCTAGATACCGTGGCAAACTAGATGATAAAGGCTGGTGACATCGCTATCAAAGATACTACCAAAGAGGTAGTTTGGGTGTATATTGGTTCATGAGATGAACTAGGTTCCTACTATTGTGTGACAATGGAAATGTGGCTTTGGCCGAGGAACCCCGGTCCTATCAGTGACCCAGACGTATTCTGAGGCAGCATCACCTGATCATGGAGATGGTTCGAGGTAAGGAGAGTAGACTCAGAGGACAACATGGCGGATCCACTCACAAAGGCCTTTTCCCAGAGAGAGACTTTTATGGGATGGTTGAGTATGAGATACTGCAACCACTGCTACAGATGGCCCTAGTGCAAGTGGGAGATTGTTAGTTATATGTATGCCTTAGAGGGCATTACTATACATAGGATGTATATTGTAGTGGATGCTGGGACATATATAGGGAGGACTTTCTTGCTCGACATGATAGTATGCTATCTGGTTGCTCTTTATCTTAACGTGTACACTGATTGTCTCTCTATTACATGTTGGTAAAGCCCTTAGGATTTGTACTTGACTACCTGGATTATGATGCGGATCATACTAGTGTGGACAAGGTAGTCCATAAGTACATCCTTCAAGGTCCCTAGTCGTGGGTGTATCGAGACGGGGCATCGATATACCAGAGTAGACTAGCGTATACCTTCTCGACCCATACAGATGGGCGATGGATGATCCCATATCCATTGGTGTTTGACATCAGAGATGATATACGGGTGCTCAGTGGAGAATGGGTACACTGGACGGACTCGCCGAGAACTCCCAAATGGTATTATACCTTACGTCAAATGGCAGTTCTCTGGTGACACTGGTACAGGTTAGTCTATAGACCCGAGATCGTCATAGAGTCTTGTGTGATTCCTACTGTGCTTTGATTTCCATCATACCACGTCCAAGAGGGCGTGCAAAAAGGTGTCTTTTGGGTACAGTCCCGAATCACATGGAGGCAATGAGCGATAGGAGGGGATTCGTCTCTCCCGGTATATGGAGTTGATGTTGTGCTGTGTTCGATTGGCTATAACCGAAAATCCTTGGCCAGGGTTGCTGAGATTTACTGGTAATTGTTACCAGTAGTTTCTCGAACTGTTATAGACCTCATATCGACACGACTTATCGATCTATTGGGGTCTGACGTTTACCACCCCTAGGCGAGATATGCGACATATCAGACGACGAGACCGGACTGTACGGTAAGTGTTACTGGTTGGATTCACAGGAGTGTGAGCGGGCTTGCTCGTTGATCTTCTGATCGCTCAATACCCGGGTGGCCGTTACGTTTAGCAGACCGCTTGCGGCTTGTGGGTGTTTGATATGATTATCACCTGCTTCCGGCGTATTGACGAGTCTTTAGAGTCCTACACAGAGGTTTCCTGGCTCAAGCGAAACGAAATAGGAGCGCATATGAGATATGTGCGGGACCGAGAATAATACCAGTATGTGATACTGTATTCTATTCTCGCGATTTGTATCATCGGTCGGTTATATGTGATATAGCCGGGTTACCGAATCAAGTGTTGATTCGATACATTGATACACTTGATATTAGTCGGTTATATGCGATATGACCGGATCATTAAATCAAGTGATTGATTTAATGATTTAATGTATAATTATATATTAGATATATTACTTTACATTGACTAGTATTGTTCACTTAAGATTGATTATCTCACTTGATTGTGCACATTGTATATATGATATATGTTTGTGTTAGTGTATATGCCCTAGAGGCCATTACTGTATCATACTAGTATGTATATTACTTGATGGAAGCTTGGGATATTCACAGTTGTATATACAATCTTGCTCGAAATGGTAGTATGCAACTTGGTTTGTCTCTGCTTTAATGTGTACATGTGTTTCTTTTATTATATCACCTATACGCATTAGTGGAGCCCTTAGGATCTTTGCTTGATTACCAGCGTTGTGATGGCAGTCACACTCGTGGGGGCTGGGTAATCTACAAGCACATCCTTATTTACACGTCCCTAGTCATGGGATTATCGAGACAGGGCATCGATACTCCGGAGTAGACTAGCGTATGCGCTTCTCATCCCAGCGAGGGAGACGGCCTGTCCCACAGCCATCAGTACGTCGTACTTGAGATAGTATGCGGGTGCTCATTAGGTTACGAGTACACTGGACATGACTCGTCGGGAACTGTTGGTTGGTATTATACCTCTCGTCAGTTATCAGTTCCCAGGTGACATGAGTACAGCTTAGTCCGCTGACTTGACACTGTCACTTCGCCTCGAGTGTGTTCCCACTATACTTTGATTACTGCCCTACCACGTGTAACGTTTTAAAAGTAATTAAATAAATAATTAAATGAATAAAAGTGTTTAAGTGAATTTTAGGATTTTCGGTAAAGTAAAATGTAATTTTCGTAAAACCAAACCGGGATTGTTTTTCATTATAATTTTAAAAATATCTATTTTAATTATGAAATTACTAGTAAATGGTGTTTATTTAGCCACTTATAAATTTTTAGTTTAATAAAATATTTTTCCTAAATTAATTATTTTAAATATTAACATAAGCTTTATTTTTACACTAAATTAGTGTAAATTACAAATTTAAATGGTTTTAATTTGTAAAAATGAACCATGGCATATTAGAATTTAGTGTGTATCATGCAAAATTTATTTGCAAATTTTTCCTTGTTTCTAGATCTTTCTTGAGTTATTTTAGAAAAGAATTAAAAGAAAATGAATAAAGCATGAAAAGACATTAAGATGATGACATTTTGGAGAAGTTTCTACACCATTTCTCATGTGTTTCTCCCTCTTCCCCTTATTGTGGCCGGCCTCCCCATCACCATGGCTGCCCCCCCCCCCCATTTTCCACCTCATTTTTATTCAAAAATCATCAAAAATACATCAAAAATTCAATTAAAATTCCACAAAATCCTATATATTTTTCTACCCTTCTATTCTTGCTCATATTTACATGGATTTTGGAGTGGGATAGCATACATTTTGGAGGCTCATTTCTTGTTTGGATTTCATATTTTTGGAGGTATAATTTCTTTCTTTTGATTTATTGTTATTAGATGTTCAATTAAGCTTAATTAGATTTAATGAATTAATTCTATGTTTTTTTTAAAAAAATTCAAGTTAGGGTTTGTAAATTCAAGTTATGATTTTTGTTAATTATTTAGGGTTATAATAGTTAGTTTAACACTTTTAGAATTGGAAAATATTGCATGGTTGTTGAATTGTAAATTTTTCATTGAAAATTGTTTAAATTAGGAATTTTTGCTAATTAGGTTTCTATAAAACCTAATTATTGGTGAAATAAATCTCAATTAATATTTGTAATACTATATTTTGGTCTTAATAAGAGTTTTAACTTGTTGGTGGAATGAAAAACTTAAATTGATTGCTAGTTTCTATGGATAATTGATAAATTGTGATAAAAATTGTTATTTTTGTAAACTAGATTTTAGAAATTCCTAAATAAATGAGATTAAAAATATAATTATGGTTTCATTATATCATTATCATCATGAATTGTGGTTTAAGTCACTAATTTATGCAAAATCATGTTTTGTGGTGGAATTGTTGTGTTTTGCTTGAAAAATGTTGAAAATTGTTAAAGGGTGCAAACTAGAAATTTCAAATCTATATAAATTTGTGTAATAAAAATATAGTAATAGTTTGTATAGTCTAGTTATGCTATTTAATGAGTTTTATGACCATTGGTTTCATTTAAATGTCATGTTTTGATGAAAAACGGTAAACTGGCATTTTCGGGTTTTACGAAATTGGACGGTTTGATAGATTTTAGGGTTTCGATGGATTTAATAATGTTTTATAGTATAAGTAATGTGTTTTAAAACTACAAGTTTTTTGTTGATTTTTATCTCGATCCATCGGAGTTTGTACGCCGATATCGAGCGGTATTTGGTTCTTTTGCGTGGACGGGACATAGGTTTTAACCTATGTTTGTTCCTTGTATCGTTTGACTTTTGTATGTGATTCGGTTTACGATGTTATTTATATGTTTGTGTTTAGGTACCCTTCAAGTGGACTACGGGCGATGAAGAGGAGGATCGCGACACCGTCGTCGGCAGACATGGACCAGGTGAGTAGATGTATATCTACGGGGGGAAATCGGGTGGATGGCGTTTAGCACCCCCGCAACATAGAATAGGAATAGTACTTATTGACATTAGGAAACCAGATGTGACCCTAGATTCTTAATGAGTAGGACCCTAGTAATGACCCTAGGCTGGACTAGACCGATTTAGGAAAAGCATACCAGAGGATGAATACCTTGGAGGAGGTTCGTAGGTTTCAGATAGAAACACACACGCACACACTGGAACACGTCATGGTGTATACGTGCATGTGTATATATATATAGAACTAGGTATAGGTATATATATATACAACACGTACATGGGATTCATTGATGCGATATGATATCTGAGGTATGATGAAACAGTATAACTGGGCTTGATACCGTGATTCTTGACTATGCAGTCGTATTAAGTGTTAGCGGATCATTAGAGAATGAGATGATGAACATGTATATATAAATTATAATGGGTAGTGATAATATTGAGATACATGGGACTCTAAAATAGTACCCGGACTGCAACTTGTGACTGATCATGATATGATATATGTACAACCTGATTACGACATTATATAGGTGTGACCTGATGCCGATATTATATAGGTGTGACCTGATGCCGATATCATATAGGTGTGACTTGATGACGACATGATTTCAGTATGACTTAATCACAATATGAAACATGTGACATAATATTTCTGAGGATAAACTAATGATGCATATTACGATGGCAATGATATATGATTGATGTATGGGATTACAGTTTAGCACCTTGATCATGAGATGTGTTGATGATGACATTATACGAATGATGAGGCACCTAGGAGATACTTGACCCGTACCCCGATATTGGGATGCCGTGCGATGGATTTTACCGTACGAGGCATGGATATGATGATTGATCCGCACTCTTGATTCGAGGAAGCCGTACTACGTATGTGATGTTATTGAGGCTGGATCGCCGACTATTAGGGATATTGATTCAGACCTTAGGTAGACTCTTATTTCTATTGACTAGTTCTTAGGTTTAGTTTTCCTTAGGAGGTTAGATGGACACTAGGTTAGGTTCGAGTCATATAGTGGTAGTAGTATTAGTATATTAAATGAGTAGGTAATATACATTCGTATTTACTTTCGCATTGTATCATAATGTTGCATGTTCATACATATGTTGCTATAAACAGTATAAACCTTACCTGTTAGGACACCAGCACCATTACCGATGATGTGCATATTCCACGCACACTTATTTCCCGGCTCACACACATCATCATCGGTAATTGCTATGTCACGTACACTTTAGATCATATTATCTTTTATTGATAAAATCAGTTAACAACTAGACCGATATAATATTGTGATTACTCTCTGATGTTAGTATAGACATGATATTCATTACTTAGACATTCCTGCATTCATATTTTCATGTTATCGCACAGTATTATGAGCATATGCCGACATTTATCATATACTACTCATGGTTTTGAGATTTGGATTTCTGTGAGATTTCTGGATTTTTGGGGAAAACCGCAAGAATATATATAAAAACTTCTCTCTCTCTTCTCCTCTCTTTTTAAAAATAAGATGCGGTTTTCTCGTGATGTATGTGTCGTCCTGTTCAGACCATAATATTGCATTTATCATTCCCCTATTCCTATCCTTTTTATAAATAAACAGGTACTCTTGACGCACGTTTGTTGCATATTACAGGTTACAGGTTTCTAGAGCAAATACAGTGAAAAAGACACAAAACAACAGAAAAAGGGACTTTTGACCAACAAGCAGACCTATCCTAGTCAAGCCTAGTCGAAGAACAGTGCAAGGTCCAAAATGTCAAGTAAACGGTTAAAAATCCCAATACAAGTGTTCACTGAAATATCTGGAGAAGAACCAGAAGCCCAACAGAGAAACTACATATGGAAACAGAAGCCCAAACAGCCAAGGAAAAAGCCCAGAAAATAACAAAGCCCAAGTCCACAGTTTGGCCGCGGATCCGCGGCCAAACCCAGCCTGGCGCCGCGGATCCGCGGCCATCAAGCGCCCGTGTCGGTGGAAAATCTCTGGGTTGTTGCGTCGGTGCAGATGTTAGGATTTAACGTGGGCAAATCTGTAATTTTGCATGTGCGAGAGTCTGTAACCCTAGTTTTTATATTTTCCTATAAATTGTAGTTTTAGATCTAAAAGTTGTATGCCTCTTTTCAATAAATAAAATTCAGAAATTCTGGAAGTGACATTCAGATCTGTTCTTTATCGCTTGGAGGGAGCCATCACCATTAGTAAGTGTTTTTCTTTTATTCTTTTAATGTTATTTCATCCCCTAATGAGCGAGTAGTCTCCTCGCTTGTTAGGGTTAGCCTTAGGGAAAGGGTTGAGAGATGAAATCTCTCACCCCTTTCAATGCCATATTAAACTATCCCATTAAGAACTCCATGCATGCGCGCACAACCGCTCCCTGCGGCACCCTACCCCTAGAGGTAACGGTGAACCGCAGTATAAAGGGCCGGTTGCGCGCGTTTTCCATGGGGGTTAGGATAATTAACGATAAAGGAAGGATACGAATCCAGAGGAAGAAAACTGTCACGACCCGAAAAAACGGAACATGACCGGCACTTAAACTACGAAACGTCTCGAGGCGTACGTAATCTAAGTAAGCCGAAAACCCAGAAATCCAAACCAAGAAAAGTAGTAGAGTGAAGGAAAACCAATTTAAAACAAGTAGTTTTAATAGCATAAGCCGAATTATGCGTTTTTAAAACATCAAGTATTTTCTGAAAATTTCGGCAGAGTCTCCTTTGTAAATACTGGCCCCTAAACGGGATACAACATGAATAGTATACGAAATCAATAAAAATGCATCCTCAAGCGGGAGCTAGCTCTTCGTCAATCGACGGTCACAACCACACAAGCAATATAATATACAACGCCAACGGCGAGGTTCAAAATTCAAAAGGAAACTCAAAACCATAAGAAAACCACAGAAATACAACGCGCGACTCTAAGGTCGAAAGAATAAACATCAATGGTCTCTATCTGAGATAAATACAAGTTTGGTTGATGGAACTTCTAGATACAACTGAATAATAATATACAAGTTATATAATGGGGGGTACGATACAAGTAAACCCACCTACTAGCAAATCACCCGAAGGAAACTATGCCCGCAAGCCGTAATGAAACCTGTACGGCAAACCTGCAAGAAACTGGGGCACAACGGGGGTGAGTTGCCAACTCGTGAATAGAAAAACATCTACGCACAAAAATCGCATAAATAACGCAATCCTAGGTCAATGATCATAATATATCCTCCATTATATATAACATGCAGCCTATAACAAGGCTAGGGTAAATATCTAACCGAGTGTAATCTCATGTACCCGTGTCAGTGCCTCAGGTAGCAATATATCATATGAATGAGGTATGAATGCATGAAAGTAGAATACATGTAAATGAAGAACTGTTTTCATAGTTTAGTGAGATTTCCTTATTTTTAAATAGGAGGTACCATAAATGAAATCAGCATAAACAGTGCCCAGCATCGACACAAAACAAGTATCCAAATATCTCGATATCTCTGTGTCGTGATCTCTGTACCTCAAAATCTCAAAAATCTCAATGTCTCAATCACAATATCTAGGGCGCCGTCAGTTCAGACCGGCCCCTACCATCTATCTCTAGACCACGACGGTATCCTCCGGATATCCGACGCGTCAGGTAAAATCACCGGTCGGTAGTGCTCCCCTGCCAGGCTCAACGTCATCACCACATTCATCTTGCCCCGGGGTACCGCACCGGGCCCACCATGTACCCGTGATGGTTCCTCCACTCCTCGACACGGATCTCCAAAACCACAGCAAACTCATGGTGGACGACACTTTACATCACTAGAAAACCGCAACATTTTATATTTTAAAAGATCATAAGTTGTAAATTTTGCGGCTTTCCCCGAAATCCAGAAATATCATAAATCTCAAGAAATCATCACAAGTGCATATGTCAATGATAATGAACTAGGCATGAACAACTGAATAACAGTATGCATGCAGTGGTAGGTAATAACTACAATGTCTAATATGGCATATAAGGGAAGTACACTAATATCATGTCAAAACTACCAGCTAACAATCTAAGTCAAGCAATTATATTCTCTAAAGTGTACGTGACATGGCAATTACCGATGAAGATGTGTGTGAGCCGGCAAGTAGGTGTACGTGGTACATACGCATCATCGGTAATGGTGCTGGTGTCCTAACAGCATGATATCAATAATGGAATATGCAGCAAAATAAATATGCGAGGCAGAGCGAACAGCAATAATGTGCGGGAGCTGAATACCAGACACAACGATAACTAATCTGCAATAATCTAATATAAGTCCTACGAATGGTGCCTTTTGAAATAACACGAATCATGGGGTTTTGAAAATAGGGGCTACGGTGTTTTTATGAAAAGATACGTCGTTTTTGAAATATCCGTAGATTCCCTTGAGCTGTCTTTAAAAATGCCCACGATTCATTAGTTTTATAAATAGGTAAGAAGTCTAATCTAATCTAACAACTACACTAAACTATACGGCTGAACTAACAAGCTGAACTACAGGTAAGGAAACCGCCTATCATCTGAGTCGATACATATACATACCTGTATATGTATAGTCGGTGATCCCGCCTCAATAATATCATATCCGATACCATATCTATAATCAGGCATCCCAAGTCAAGAGTGCGGATCAATCATCAATATAGCTCGTACGTAAATCCGTCGCACGGCATCCCAATCTGGGTACGGGTCAATATCACATTCATCATACTATTCACCTGGTATCCTCTTTATCAAATATCATGATCGGGGTACTGATCTACGTCTAGTACCATACTGATACCGCCTACGTATGCATGGACGTGTGTAAAACACTACGTCAAGGACCCGCTACAACGTCATGTCGTATCTAAGATACGAACCCTGCTATATCACCGATCTCACGGCCTCAAATCAAATCTCATCGACTCAGCTCAATCCCAAGTATCATCCTCAATCCGTATGTGAACACATAGTCCCATACCCATGTGAACACATAACTATAAAGAATCCCATGAGCACATATCAATAGGAATGTATGCAAGTATGTATGTGTGTATGTGTGTGTAACACTACCCAAGGGTTCGCAACACTAAAGTAATCCAACACACCAATATCCATCCTAAGCATCGTTATTAATCCCAAATAACATATAATAATTGTTGGTGTGTATACGCATCCGTATACACCACCACGGACTGCGGGGGTGCTATACGCCATCCACCCGACTTCTCCCCGTAGATATAAATCTACTCACCTGGTCCTCGCTAGCCGGTGCCGACGTCGCCACGCGCTTGCTTGTCGTCTCGAAGTCCACATGGGGGTACCTACATATCATAACGTACCATATCGCATTAGAACTAAATTCGAAATCGAAACGGCATACGAAAATCAAATCGGCACGCGTATCACGCATAGGTCCAAACCTATCGCCCACGCATGCAGGAATAGTCAAACCAACGCTCGATGTTGATGTACGAACGTCAAACCATCGAGAAAATCCAATCACACTCATTTGCACATTCACGAACACTAATTTTAATATAAACTAGGTTAAAACTCACAAAAACGCCAATTTCACTTAAAAAGTAATTTTTCCGAAAATCTAGCAAGCACAATTCGCCGTTTTTGTACAAAACACGATATTTAAATGAATGTAGCGGCCAATATATTTATTAAATATCTTAAATAAGTCGTATAAACAATTTCCGGAATTTAATCTCATTAAATTCCAAAAATCCTAATATTCTAGTTTACAAAAATACCCTTTTTAACAATTTCAAAGCAAAATGCACAAACTACAATTTAGCTTAGAATTGCATGATCCAAAGCATTAAACCACACTTAATAAAGTTAATGAAGCCAAGAAAAACCTAATCACATTTTTAATCCTAAGAATTTAACAAATTTCAAAAACCTAGTAAGCAAATTAGCAAAATAACAAAAATTTATACTAGCCATTAGCACTAGCTACTAAACTTGTATTAACATGACAACAAAGCCTAATTATAACACACAACCATACACCAATTTTATAAACCCTAACTTGCATTCAATTTCACAACTTGAATTCCAAAACTTGCAATTAAACTCACATATCCAAATAACACTTAATTAAATTAGCTTAAGAAATTAGTAACAATTTAAGCAACAAAAAGTTTTAGAATTATACCCAAAAATATATGAAGGTCCACAAGACTCCATGGCCTCCCAAAATGCTCTCTTTTCACAAGGATCCATGCTAAACGGGCTAAGCTAAAATGGGTAGGACTTTGACTTTTGATTTTGTGGGATTTTTGGTGGATTTTTGATGCAATTTTTCATGAAGTTTTGAAGGGAAAAGAGAAGGGAAAATGGAGGGGGGGCTGCTGTGGGGAGAAGGAATTTTCGACCAGAAAAGTGGGTGGGGGAGAGAGAGGGAGGTGAGGAAAATGGGGGGGGGGGACAAGGTCAAGATCAAACAAAGTCAAAAGTCTAACTACTTCACTCATTTTCTTTCTTTTCTTTCATTTCTTTTTTCTTGAAAATCAAGTGGGGAAAAATATGATGGGTGCTGAATTCAGCCATGGGGAGGAGTAAGTGGGGGTGTGTGGGTGTGGGCACGGGTGTGGGGTGATGAAAAATGATAAATACAATACCCCAAACATCCATTTACGCTAAAAAAAAGCCTTTTTTCTTCAATAATTTCTAAACCGTTTTGGCAAATGATTTCGTTCCAAAAACCACATGATAAATTTTTATTTAATGTTTTATGATGCACAAAATTTGTTTCAACTCATTCCAATTTGTAATTTTCCTTAATTAAATGTATTAGTGACGGCTTAAAATAATAATAAAATAATATTTTTTTTCAGAAAATTTGAAATTTCACCAGCGGCTCAATAAACACCAAATAATAGCAATTACATAGCTAAAATATGTATATTTAATTTTTATAATAAGATATTTGTATTTTGACTTTTTACAGAAAACCCCCTCATTTTACCGATTTTCCGAAATTTCACCGAAACGATTTTCAAAATGCTACAATCTTCCCCCCTTAAAGAAATTCGGTCCCCGAATTTAAATTCAAACTCCCCCAATTACTAAAACATCTAAGAAAAACCATCAAGTCGTCGGGGCTCCGAAATTGTAAATACATAAAACAAATCGTAGCGCAGCGCATGCGCTTGAAAAATGAGTATATAACTCAAATCAAAACTCCGTCAAGCATCCCGCGATCATCGGAGTCGTGGAGAAGACATCAATGCCAAATCCAAATCAAAATCAATATGATATAACTCGAAACTATAAATGTAAATATCGAATCTATATCTGTAAGTATCTGAAGGAAATGCATGCCAAATCTCTTTAAGTCGCTGTGCAACGCGTATAACACTGCACAGTGGCGGACGTCTATCATAAGAAAATAACTATATACATATATACCTTTGTTTGAAATGTACGTTCCGCCGTTTTGGAAACAATTTAGAAGGGTCTCCTTGTTTTAAACATTTCGTGTCATATCAGACACGTAGGTAAATACTGAGGCTATAGCTCGCTTTTTGGAAATCCCTTCAATAACTATCAATGCATGCAAAAATATATTCAGGTACTGTCCTCTGACTAGTCCTGCTCAGTACGAAAACACATAGCAATATCATAAAAACGTACTGCTCTAAAAGAAAAAAAATCAATCGCAAAATACGCGTATGAATACTACGTGCGTCTGGTGCGCACGGAAATCAAAATCCATATACGTGCCATACAAGTGCACAGAAACAAGATCTAAGTGCATCGGGTGTGCACAAAGCATCCGTCGTAGGCAACGTGTGTGCCTGACAGCAAAATCAGGTGCATCTGACATGCACAAAAAATCTCGATTTAGTGCATCTGGTGTGCACCAAAATCACACTTCAAAACATGTGCCCAACATACGCGAAAATCCAAATCAGGTGCATCCATCGTGCACGAAATCATGAAATCCAATATCAAGTGCCGAACATGCGCAAAATCAAATCAGGTGCATAAGGTGCACAAAACAAATATCGCACATCACCATCGAAATCAAAGTCCAATGCATCTAAGTGCACAAAAGGCGTATCACTGCACTGCAAGCATATATAAACTATACAGAGTTCAGGAACCAATCGTGTGTCTGCATACGTACAAAATCAACTCAAATGTCTAAAACCGTAAAATCACAAACATGTGAAACCCAAGCACGAAAACGATATCAAGTGCAACACTGTGCAAGGATCGTAAATCCTCAATCATCAAAATCAAATCATGCGAATAAATCACCCAAAACATCGAAATCAATAATGGCGGAATAGTACCGCTCAAGTGCATCCTCTAAGAATCTCGGGCCAACTGTCGCGGTCACTGGTGGGACGTCTCGTCGATGATCATGAACTCTGGCCTGCTGGTGTGCGTAACAATGACCACTACTGGGTCAAGGTCTTCACTGTGAATTACCAATCTCTCGGTCCATCGGCTCATCGGCCCTGTCAGGTGTGCTATTCTCTGGTCATCTCTCGGTCAATCATCGCGACCACTCGTAAGACAGCATATCACTGGCGTCGGCCTCTGCCTCTCTGAATGTACGTGACACATCTGATCCTGGGTACAAGTATCATTGCAGCAGTGTCCTGGAAGGAATCCTGCTCACGGTCTCTTCCATGTCTCGTCTCTGCCAACTGTCCGGAAGTCATCGTCCTTTCCTATATCTGCATCTTGTTTCGGAACGGCTGCATACCCATCGCGACTCCTTCTAGAAGGTATATCCAGTACTCTGCCTCGGCATGCGTATCGCATCTCTGATGTCGGCGGAGTGGAACGTCGTCTTATCCAGATCTTGTACGGACCTCTTTACTCCACTTTCTCTAATTTCGACTGCTTCGGACTCGTCTCATCGTGGCTACATGGACTGAGCTCCAACGGCTATCCTCGTATCTGGAGTCTCCCAAGAATGCATCTCACCACCTAGCATCCGAATGAAGTCGAACCATTCGATCGATTCGTCAAAACATCATAATCCCCCAAGAGCTCAACATCTTGGGCACAGTTTAATAGTATCGAACACATACCACAGCATCGGTGGTCCAGCCGTAGAAGGGCAAACCCAGGCCTCACTAATGGCGCCGTAGAACTGCCGCAAACCCGAAGGTTCAAAGGCTTTCATACGGTCATTAAGTCGAGTTAGGGTTTCATTCTTCTAGAGGGACCATAGAATTACCTGCATGTCTTTCCGACTACTTTAAACTTGGAATAATAGGTTTCTGACATTCGATCGTCTCTGTCGACTCCCAACTCCTCCGCGTGAAGTCGTCTCTAGCTGGAATCAATCTATCTGATGACCTCGCATCAGGGTAAGCGAACGAACCACCTGTCCTAGTCATTCATCATCGGGTGACTAGCGACCTTCTATCATCTATTCGTACAACTCGCCCCGCCATAGTTCCAACATATGGAGCGATATCTCGTCGCTCGCAGCAACAACTGGCTCGCTCGTCTGCACGCTGAACAGTGCCTCAATCATCAGGAGTAAGCAACACACCAACGGTCATCAAAATCTGGCTGGCCTCTGTCAGTGGCTCAATCCTCTAGTGTCGATCAGCACATCCGAGTAACCTCATAAGGGCGATCCGCCAAACGCTCGTGGCGCGGAAACACGGTAAGAAGACACATCTCTGCAATCGTGTGTCGCCGGAATTTCGCCCAGGTCAGTCCTCGTTCGTGACGAGCGTGTGCTGACCGCAACTCTAGCCGTAGCTCTCCCTGCCCGTAACCGTAGCAGCAAAACCAAACTGGTACCGATGAGGCTAGATCAGGAAGGAATATAATACTGAACAAGGAAATGTACATCCTAAGGCTTCTTAAGTGGAGTGGCGTGTCGTAAATATGCCGCGGAACATACCAACGGTACGTCACTCTACTTTAGTCACCTATTCCATCAACCAAGGGTCATCCTACGCTCCGAAGGTAAAACCTAACGCTCTGATACCAACTTTGTCACGACCCGAAAAAAACGGAACATGACCGGCACTTAAACTACGAAACGTCTCGAGGCGTACGTAATCTAAGTAAGCCGAAAACCCAGAAATCCAAACCAAGAAAAGTAGTAGAGTGAAGGAAAACCAATTTAAAACAAGTAGTTTTAATAGCATAAGCCGAATTATGCATTTTTAAAACATCAAGTATTTTCTGAAAATTTCGGCAGAGTCTCCTTTGTAAATACTGGCCCCTAAACGGGATACAACATGAATAGTATACGAAATCAATAAAAATGCATCCTCAAGCGGGAGCTAGCTCTTCGTCAATCGACGGTCACAACCACACAAGCAATATAATATACAACGCCAACGGCGAGGTTCAAAATTCAAAAGGAAACTCAAAACCATAAGAAAACCACAGAAATACAACGCGCGACTCTAAGGTCGAAAGAATAAACATCACTGGTCTCTATCTGAGATAAATACAAGTTTGGTTGATGGAACTTCTAGATACAACTGAATAATAATATACAAGTTATATAATGGGGGGTACGATACAAGTAAACCCACCTACTAGCAAATCACCCGAAGGAAACTATGCCCGCAAGCCGTAATGAAACCTGTACGGCAAACCTGCAAGAAACTGGGGCACAACGGGGGTGAGTTGCCAACTCGTGAATAGAAAAACATCTACGCACAAAAATCGCATAAATAACGCAATCCTAGGTCAATGATCATAATATATCCTCCATTATATATAACATGCAGCCAATAACAAGGCTAGGGTAAATATCTAACCGAGTGTAATCTCATGTACCCGTGTCAGTGCCTCAGGTAGCAATATATCATATGAATGAGGTATGAATGCATGAAAGTAGAATACATGTAAATGAAGAACTGTTTTCATAGTTTAGTGAGATTTCCTTATTTTTAAATAGGAGGTACCATAAATGAAATCAGCATAAACAGTGCCCAGCATCGACACAAAACAAGTATCCAAATATCTCGATATCTCTGTGTCGTGATCTCTGTACCTCAAAATCTCAAAAATCTCAATGTCTCAATCACAATATCTAGGGCGCCGTCAGTTCAGACAGGCCCCTACCATCTATCTCTAGACCACGACGGTATCCTCCGGATATCCGACGCGTCAGGTAAAATCACCGGTCGGTAGTGCTCCCCTGCCAGGCTCAACGTCATCACCACATTCATCTTGCCCCGGGGTACCACACCGGGCCCACCATGTACCCGTGATGGTTCCTCCACTCCTCCACACGGATCTCCAAAACCACAGCAAACTCATGGTGGACGACACTTTACATCACTAGAAAACCGCAACATTTTATATTTTAAAAGATCATAAGTTGTAAATTTTGCGGCTTTCCCCGAAATCCAGAAATATCATAAATCTCAAGAAATCATCACAAGTGCATATGTCAATGATAATGAACTAGGCATGAACAACTGAATAACAGTATGCATGCAGTGGTAAGTAATAACTACAATGTCTAATATGGCATATAAGGGAAGTACACTAATATCATGTCAAAACTACCAGCTAACAATCTAAGTCAAGCAATTATATTCTCTAAAGTGTACGTGACATTGCAATTACCGATGAAGATGTGTGTGAGCCGGCAAGTAGGTGTACGTGGTACATACGCATCATCGGTAATGGTGCTGGTGTCCTAACAGCATGATATCAATAATGGAATATGCAGCAAAATAAATATGCGAGGCAGAGCGAACAGCAATAATGTGCGGGAGCTGAATACCAGACACAACGATAACTAATCTGCAATAATCTAATATAAGTCCTACGAATGGTGCCTTTTGAAATAACACGAATCATGGGGTTTTGAAAATAGGGGCTACGGTGTTTTTATGAAAAGATACGTCGTTTTTGAAATATCCGTAGATTCCCTTGAGCTGTCTTTAAAAATGCCCACGATTCATTAGTTTTATAAATAGGTAAGAAGTCTAATCTAATCTAACAACTACACTAAACTATACGGCTGAACTAACAAGCTGAACTACAGGTAAGGAAACCGCCTATCATCTGAGTCGATACATATACATACCTGTATATGTATAGTCGGTGATCCCGCCTCAATAATATCATATCCGATACCATATCTATAATCAGGCATCCCAAGTCAAGAGTGCGGATCAATCATCAATATAGCTCGTACGTAAATCCGTCGCACGGCATCCCAATCTGGGTACGGGTCAATATCACATTCATCATACTATTCACCTGGTATCCTCTTTATCAAATATCATGATCGGGGTACTGATCTACGTCTAGTACCATACTGATACCGCCTACGTATGCATGGACGTGTGTAAAACACTACGTCAAGGACCCGCTACAACGTCATGTCGTATCTAAGATACGAACCCTGCTATATCACCGATCTCACGGCCTCAAATCAAATCTCATCGACTCAGCTCAATCCCAAGTATCATCCTCAATCCGTATGTGAACACATAGTCCCATACCCATGTGAACACATAACTATAAAGAATCCCATGAGCACATATCAATAGGAATGTATGCAAGTATGTATGTGTGTATGTGTGTGTAACACTACCCAAGGGTTCGCAACACTAAAGTAATCCAACACACCAATATCCATCCTAAGCATCGTTATTAATCCCAAATAACATATAATAATTGTTGGTGTGTATACGCATCCGTATACACCACCACGGACTGCGGGGGTGCTATACGCCATCCACCCGACTTCTCCCCGTAGATATAAATCTACTCACCTGGTCCTCGCTAGCCGGTGCCGACGTCGCCACGCGCTTGCTTGTCGTCTCGAAGTCCACATGAGGGTACCTACATATCATAACGTACCATATCGCATTAGAACTAAATTCGAAATCGAAACGGCATACGAAAATCAAATCGGCACGCGTATCACGCATAGGTCCAAACCTATCGCCCACGCATGCAGGAATAGTCAAACCAACGCTCGATGTCGATGTACGAACGTCAAACCATCGAGAAAATCCAATCACACTCATTTGCACATTCACGAACACTAATTTTAATATAAACTAGGTTAAAACTCACAAAAACGCCAATTTCACTTAAAAAGTAATTTTTCCGAAAATCTAGCAAGCACAATTCGCCGTTTTTGTACAAAACACGATGTTTAAATGAATGTAGCGGCCAATATATTTATTAAATATCTTAAATAAGTCGTATAAACAATTTCCGGAATTTAATCTCATTAAATTCCAAAAATCCTAATATTCTAGTTTACAAAAATACCCTTTTTAACAATTTCAAAGCAAAATGCACAAACTACAATTTAGCTTAGAATTGCATGATCCAAAGCATTAAACCACACTTAATAATGTTAATGAAGCCAAGAAAAACCTAATCACATTTTTAATCCTAAGAATTTAACAAATTTCAAAAACCTAGTAAGCAAATTAGCAAAATAACAAAAATTTTAAGCTAGCCATTAGCACTAGCTACTAAACTTGTATTAACATGACAACAAAGCCTAATTATAACACACAACCATACACCAATTTTATAAACCCTAACTTGCATTCAATTTCACAACTTGAATTCCAAAACTTGCAATTAAACTCACATATCCAAATAACACTTAATTAAATTAGCTTAAGAAATTAGTAACAATTTAAGCAACAAAAAGTTTTAGAATTATACCCAAAAATATATGAAGGTCCACAAGACTCCATGGCCTCCCAAAATGCTCTCTTTTCACAAGGATCCATGCTAAACGGGCTAAGCTAAAATGGGTCGGACTTTGACTTTTGATTTTGTGGGATTTTTGGTGGATTTTTGATGCAATTTTTCATGAAGTTTTGAAGGGAAAAGAGAAGGGAAAATGGAGGGGGGGCTGCTGTGGGGAGAAGGAATTTTCGACCAGAAAAGTGGGTGGGGGAGAGAGAGGGAGGTGAGGAAAATGGGGGGGGGGACAAGGTCAAGGTCAAACAAAGTCAAAAGTCTAACTACTTCACTCATTTTCTTTTCTTTTCTTTCATTTCTTTTTTCTTGAAAATCAAGTGGGGAAAAATATGATGGGTGCTGAATTCAGCCTTGGGGAGGAGTAAGTGGGGGTGTGTGGGTGTGGGCACGGGCGTGGGGTGATGAAAAATGATAAATACAATACCCCAAACATCCATTTACGCTAAAAAAAAGCCTTTTTTCTTCAATAATTTCTAAACCGTTTTGGCAAATGATTTCGTTCCAAAAACCACATGATAAATTTTTATTTAATGTTTTATGATGCACAAAATTTGTTTCAATTCATTCCAATTTGTAATTTTCCCTAATTAAATGTATTAGTGACGGCTTAAAATAATAATAAAATAATATTTTTTTCAGAAAATTTGAAATTTCACCAGCGGCTCAATAAACACCAAATAATAGCAATTACATAGCTAGAATATGTATATTTAATTTTTATAATAAGATATTTGTATTTTGACTTTTTACAGAAAACCCCCTCATTTTACCGATTTTCCGAAATTTCACCGAAACGATTTTCAAAACGCTACAAAAACATCTTCCCAAAAGAGTCGTATCCACTTTATCGATAATTACTATAACACCTAATGGATCTAAAATACGGCATTGAAAGCGGTGAGGAAACATCAATCTCCAAAACTTCCTCTAAGCCTAATCCTAGCAAGAATTTAAATTAGATTAATTAAGTTTTAGATCTAGATTTTTATAAAACCAAAACGACAAATAGAATCAACTCGTTAAGACACATAAAAGGAATTTACCCGTCTCTGTGGATCGACCCGTACTCACCGGCTAGCTGCGAAGCGACGCCGTTCTGATTGCGGTAAATTACATGTTTTTGACACCAATCAAATGGCGCCGTTGCCGGGGACGACGTAATTTTTCTTTTTGTGAATTTTCGGGTTGATATAAATTTTAAAAAATTATAAAAATCTGAAAATATTAAAAAATAAAAAAATATCAAATTTGATCTGTTTGAAGGGTGTATATTTTTGAATCTTGCAGGAACAGCTTCGAATCGCAGATCTGAAATTTTACAGAGCGCAAATCAGAAAGTTACATGTAAGAACAGAGAGGAACTATCAGTACAGAGCAACACAATTTTTTCCAGTGGCTGAACCGACCCCCTGACCGCGCTTTCGCCGCATAAGGGGGCCATCCGCCGCGCTTCCGCGCTTTTATTGCCACGTCAGCATACGAAATTTTTCTGGTTTGATTTCTCTCTCTCCCCTCTGCAACCTCCCATATATCTCTCTGTAAAAATCTTTCTGCAGGATTTCTTTGCGTAAAGAGTCTTTCTCCCCCTTCTCGATAACAGATTTTCTGCAGGTTTCTTTGCGCCGCGCTAAAAAAATTCTGATTGCAAGTGAAATTTTATTTGTTTTGCATAATTTAACCGGATTCTAAGGGGCTAATTGACCAAACTCAGATTGGGTGGGGATTTCATCACCCTTCCCAGGACCCCAGAAAGCACTTAAAACATTTTGCATCAACCACAATTAATTAAAAAAAGATTAGACTCAGACCTAAGGACAGCGAGCTCAATAGGAAAAGGACTAGGGTAGGCATCAGCCGTTTATCCTAACCGACTTTGCGGTGTCTAGGCTAGTGGTTATTAATTAGGCCTACTGTAGTGGTGGTTCCTTCCCACTTACCTGGCCGTATTTGTCCGTGAAGAGGCGGTTTGAGGTCCTATCTCTAGCCCTAGTTAGGAGCTGTCTAGCAGACCTAGGCGACCCTAGATCTAGGCCTGATTGTGCATGTGTGGTTGATACTTTTGTGTAACGAGTCTTATGTTCTAAAACCTATTTGCAAAACCCTCACATAAATAAATAAAAAGGGAAAAATATTTTAAAAACTCGCAAAAATTTTTTCGCTAAGAAATCCTTGCATTCTTCTATCATGGGTACCCCACATAACAAATCACTTGCCGAATTTTGGTATCCCGAACCTAACTTTGCGTCGTTTGTCAATGTGTTCGGTCAATTTAAAAACGATCCTTCCATGCCTAAAAAATCTCTGAAAGATCACATAGTCCTCTACGAAAAACAGTTTGACTTTTCAACCCACTTTGTGTCAACCTAGTCAACCTTTACCACCTACATATGTTGACACCACTTTTCCAAGTCCTGCTGTAACTCCTAGGCCGATGTCCATTGCTGAGCATATTGCTCAATCTCGTAGTCGATCTTTCACCCCTCTCCACTCATTTAGTTTTAGGGATCCACACGATTATTCACCTTCTTATCCATATGTTGACCCTACTCCTGTCTTACCACCCACTTCCTACCAGTCATACCCGACTTTCCCACCTTCACTAGACACTGTTTCGACACAGCCATTAGGGAGTTTCACATACCCAACCAATTGTGAATCTTTTACTGAAACCCCCTCACCACCTAAGTCTAGTTTGGAAGAGTCGTTGGAAGCATATATTGCTGCAACAAATAAAATGATGAGGACAGTGGAAGCATCCATGGCCGCCCTTACGCAACCTAGTGAACCGGTAGCTGGTGTCCCGCTAGCTCCGAATTTTTCAATGTATAAGGCGACAGTGGGACAGAGTAAGAATGAGAGAGGATTTTCAAATCAAACCTACCCTTACCCAATTGAAACCCACAACTCCGGTTTTCCATCGATTGTTCCAAATGATTCACCAGTTGAAAATAAAAATGAGTTGTGCTATTTTGTAGTGTTTGATTTGCCAAATTGTGAGGAACACCTTTCGAGTGAAACCGCACCTAATCCTTTCGATCTTTACACCTCCACTCTAGAACCTACATTGATAAATATCCATGCTGTGGATGAAGTGTCTAAAGAAATTGATCTTCACTTGATTGAGGATATAGACGCCGGGAATATTTCGGATGATGAACCTGTCGATTTAATAGAAATTTTATGTTCAAATCATCATCCTGAGTTATTAAATGTTTCCCCCGAATCTCATATGCGTCTAGATTTTGATGATAATGGCATGGATGAATTACATATTGAGGATAGTACTGAGGAGAGCCTTGAGGATAATATCGAGGTTGAACCATTTTTATTAGATGTGTCGGATTTTCCAATTCAGCCTCCTGAACCTTTGACTGTTATATCACCCTCCCTCCTTCCTATTGTTCCGACCGAACAAATGATCGTTACGCTTTCATCTCCGATACCAAGTTCGGCGTACCCATGTTTTCTTGCGAATCTTGAGGGATTTGATCCCATTGCACGACGAGTTGGTAGGTTGGCGCAATCGCTTTTAACACATCGGTCATCACATATTGTGCTGATTTATTCACTCAATTTACACCCTCAAGATCGCACTCCACTTCTTTCTTCTTTCCGTCTTTTTTCTCCCCCACCGAGACCTTATTCTACCATTCTTTTCTCAACACGGTCTCGCGTGCTTTACATCTCTTTTCTTTCCATCCCATTCTTGCACCAACTCTACCATTACCATGATAAGATTTTTGAATAGTTGGTGCTAACATTTGGCCTGTGTAAGGCCAAGCTTAAGTTTGGGGGGGACCTTTGTATATATGTATATATCCTTTTGTTTTCTTTTTTTTTTATAAAAAATAAAAAAAATTCAAAACATTAAAAAATTATTATAAATAAATAAACAGGGGAGTATCGGTATTTTGACCCTCTTGGTTTAGCATGACAATGAGGACACTGTCAAGTTCAAGTTTGGGGGTATGCTCGGTACGTCTTCTTCCTTCGCATTCATTTGTACATATTTTTGCATTTGCATACTTATTTAAAAACCTATAAAAATTTGAAAAATTTCAAAATTATAAAAATTAATGTATTCAATTTTGGCTTATTTGATGTGAGTTTGACAAATAGGTTAACTGGTTAGGAACAACTAGATCTTAGACTTAGTAAATTAAAAACCCTAAAAATAACCTTCCTTAAAGTTTAACAGTAGAAAGTATATGCCTTGTAGTTTATTTAGAAATAGGCAAATTTTGGGTTCACTTCTTGGGCTAAGTCGAAACAATGGAAGAGTATTGATGTTCTAATTAAAGTATAAGTTTGAAAAATAGTTCCTAGCTTAAGTTTAGATTCTGAAAACGTATACCCTGCCATTTGCACATTCACGCACCTTGAAACTTGGAATAGTAGAAGAGACCTTGAAAGGCTCTTGCCTAAAGTCCTTAGTAAGAAAAAGTGTGAATAAAGAAAAAAAAATGGACACTGGTTTTTGTGATTACCTAAGGCTATAAAAATAGAAAAATATTTAGCGAGGGTGCCTTATCACCTAGTGCCTTAGACCAACTGGTTTGGGAGTCACTGCTAAAGTCTTGGGTGTTGCAAGGACTAGGAAGTACGCTTTAAAGTGCAAACGCATTTTGTAATCGGTCGTTGGTACCTCAAGAAGTATTAACGGTCGATTTAAATTCACCAACTAATTAGTACTTTGGACAATGGACAAGGGCATGATTGTTTGAATTGAATTTCCGAGTGTAGGGGTGATCTATACACACACGTAGGGGTATGCGATTGGAATTTAGATAAGAGAAACGAATGAAGAATAGAACTTGTATCTTTAATAGAGTTGATAGAAATTCCTAAGTAGAGATAAAACCCTAGAAGGAAAACTTAAGAGATACCGAAAGCTAAGTAGGTCTACATAACATATATAATCTTAGGTTAAATAATGAGGAAGCGTGAAGAATATGGGTGGATAATTTACAAGTATAAGATAATAGAATTCCTTATTAGAAGACCTAATTGGAGAACAAAAGTCAATAGGCCGAGTTGATAGGATTTTGTGGGTGTAATCCGCTGAAAACCCTCAGGAGACAACACTCCTCCTACTAGGGACACCTAGAGGTTTAACGGCTTGTTGCACGTGCTCAGTGCAATCGCGTTTCCCTGCGAAAGTGCGGTTAGGATTTTAGTGAATAAATAATAAGTTTGCTCGAGGACGAGCAAAAGGTAAGTTTGGGGGTATTTGTTCAGACCATAATATTGCATTTATCATTCCCCTATTCCTATCCTTTTT
Organism: Agapanthus africanus; assembly: GCA_030015575.1. NCBI lineage: Eukaryota > Viridiplantae > Streptophyta > Magnoliopsida > Asparagales > Amaryllidaceae > Agapanthus > Agapanthus africanus. Next base: position 264,383,168 of record JASDDO010000016.1, on the reverse strand, counting down.
ATAAATAAACAGGTACTCTTGACGCACGTTTGTTGCATATTACAGGTTACAGGTTTCTGGAGCAAATACAGTGAAAAAGACACAAAACAACAGAAAAAGGGACTTTTGACCAACAAGCAGACCTATCCTAGTCAAGCCTAGTCGAAGAACAGTGCAAGGTCCAAAATGTCAAGTAAATGGTTAAAAATCCCAATACAAGTGTTCACTGAAATATCTGGAGAAGAACCAGAAGCCCAACAGAGAAACTACATATGGAAACAGAAGCCCAAACAGCCAAGGAAAAAGCCCAGAAAATAACAAAGCCCAAGTCCACAGTTTGGCCGCGGATCCGCGGCCAAACCCAGCCTGGCGCCGCGGATCCGCGGCCATCAAGCGCCCGTGTCGGTGGAAAATCTCTGGGTTGTTGCGTCGGTGCAGATGTTAGGATTTAACGTGGGCAAATCTGTAATTTTGCATGTGCGAGAGTCTGTAACCCTAGTTTTTATATTTTCCTATAAATTATAGTTTTAGATCTAAAAATTGTATGCCTCTTTTCAATAAATAAAATTCAGAAATTCTGGAAGTGACATTCAGATCTGTTCTTTATCGCTTGGAGGGAGCCATCACCATTAGTAAGTGTTTTTCTTTTATTCTTTTAATGTTATTTCATCCCCTAATGAGCGAGTAGTCTCCTCGCTTGTTAGGGTTAGCCTTAGGGAAAGAGTTGAGAGATGAAATCTCTCACCCCTTTTAATGCCATATTAAACTATCCCATTAAGAACTCCATGCATGCGCGCACAACCGCTCCCTGCGGCACCCTACCCCTAGAGGTAACGGTGAACCGCAGTATAAAGGGCCGGTTGCGCGCGTTTTCCATGGGGGTTAGGGTAATTAACGATAAAGGAAGGATACGAATCCAGAGGAAGAAAACATCTTCCCAAAAGAGTCGTATCCACTTTATCGATAATTACTATAACACCTAATGGATCTAAAATACGGCATTGAAAGCGGTGAGGAAACATCAATCTCCAAAACTTCCTCTAAGCCTAACCCTAGCAAGAATTTAAATTAGATTAATTAAGTTTTAGATCTAGATTTTTATAAAACCAAAACGACAAATAGAATCAACTCGTTAAGACACATAAAAGGAATTTACCCGTCTCTGTGGATAGACCCGTACTCACCGGCTAGCTGCGAAGCGACGCCATTCTGATTGCGGTAAATTACATGTTTTTGACACCAATCACGTCCACCATGAGATTTCGTGTTTTCTGATAGATTTCGAGACCCGATTCGAGGAGTGGATGAACCGTCTCGGGTACATGGTGGGCCCGGTATGGTACCCCGGGGCAAGAAGATCGAGTTGTAGACGATGAGCCTGGCAGGGGAAGGCTACCTACCGGTGATGTCTGGCGCGGCGGATATCCGGAGGATACCGACCGTTGTCGTGAGATTTGATGATATGGGCCGATCCGGACTGACGGAGCCCGAGATATTGAGACTATGAGACATGAGATTTACATGTTTGTGTCGATGCTTGACACGGATTTCTATGGATTTTATTGTTGAGATTTCAGATTCTTATACACATTTTACTGTGATAACAGCTAAAAGATTTCTTATACAGACATATCTGGATTTCAGGATTTGGTTATTTTACATTCATGGTGCATGCATATCCATTCATATGACATAGTACTATATGAGGCACTGACACGAGCACGGAGTATTTGTTTTTACACGTAGTATTACCCTGCTATTACTAGGTGATTGGGACTTAGTGGTGTATTACTATGACCTAGGATAGCGTCGTGCATTCGATTTCTTTTCGTAGATGTCTTCTACTCACGAGTTGGCAACTCATCCCCGTTGTGCCAAATTTTATTACAGGTTCGATGTACAGGTTTTCTTGGCAGATTGCTGGCACATGATTTCCTTCCGGGTGATTTGCACGGTAGGTTGGTTCACTTGTATCTGAACCACCATTGTATCTGTATTATTTCATTTGTATCTAGAAAGCTCCATCAACCATACTTGTATTAATTGATAAGTTTATTGGACCAGTCTTTTATTTCGACCTTAAAGTCGCGCATGTATTATTCTGATTTGGTGGATTTGTTTTCTTTTGAGTTTTGAGCCACGCCCTTTGGCGTTGTATATTATTGTGCTTGTTGTGGTTGTTTCCACCTGTTGGCATTGAGCTAGCTCCCGTTTGGGGATGCTTTTTATTGTTTATGCATATTATACCTGTTGTAGCCCGTTTGGGGGCCAGTTTTTACAGAGGAGACTCTGCCGAAATTTTTGGAAAAATTTGATGTTGCTTTTAAACTTGTATTCTACATGTTTTCTTCTTCTTCTTCTTTTATGGTTTAGATTTCTGGGATTCGTTTTACTTAGGTTACGTTGCGCCTCTAGACGTTTCGTAATCTAAGTGCCGGTCACGTTCCGTATTTTCGGGTCGTGACAAAGTTGGTATCAGAGCGCTAGGTTTAACCTTGTATAAGTCTAGGTGACCCTTGGTTGATGGAGTAGGCGATTTAGGTAGAGTAACGTACCGTGGGTATGGTCCGCGGCATACTTACGATACGCTACTCTGCTTAAGGAGCCTTAGGATGTACATTTGTTTGCACCGTATTTCATTCGTTCCGTTGATCTATCTTCGTCGATGTCGGAGGGTGGTTTTTTGTTACCACGGGCGCACTGGCAGAGGGAGCTACGGCTCGAATGTGATAACCATTAGGGTATTGGTTATCCTTGAGTATTGAAGCATTGTTTAGCATGCGGACGAAGGGTATTCACATGCCGTCCGGATGAAGTTAAAAGGTTCGAACGATTATCAGGAAACCATTTTCCCAAGTTTAAAGTATTCGGAAGAACATGCAGGTATTTCGATGGACCCTCTAGAAGAATGAAACCCTAACTCAACATAATGACCACGAGAACGCCCTTGAACCTTAGGGTTTACGGCAGTTCCGAGGTGCCATTAGTGAGACTTGGGTTTGCCCTTCTACGGCTGGATCGTCGATGCTGGGGTTTGTACCAGATATTTTTAAGCTGTACTTGAGCGTTGAGCTCTCGGGGAATTATGGGATTTTGATGGATCGATCAAAAAGTTTAATGTAGTCCGGATATCAGGTGAAGGGATCGATTACATGGGAGACTCTAGATATGAGTGTTGACGTTGGTAGCGCAGTCTGCATAGCTACGAAGAGACGAGTTCGAAGCAATCAGAACATCAGAGAAAAGGGGCGCGCATTGACGATAGTGTTTACGATTGTGATTTAGTGATTTGAATTTCATATTTTCATTGATTGGATTTTAGTATTTTGAGGATTTTGTGCTACGATTGGTAATTCATGTGTGTACCTTCATTCTATTTGTGTTTCATATATCAGTTGTATTGATGTTGTTGAGTACACACCCAGTACACTTGATTTGGTTTTACATATTTTGAGATTTTGAGTTGATTTCGTGTATAGGGGTTACACATGATTTTGACATATGTTTTGACCTAGTTTTCGTGCATTTTTGTACTGTGATTTCGATTTTGATGTTCGATGTATGTTTTCATGCACCATGTGCACCTGAATAGGATTCTTGCGCATACTTGGCGCACTTGATACGATTTTGTGCACACCAGATGCACTAAATCGGGGTTTTGTGCAGATTAGATGCACCTGATATTGAGTCGTGCACGCCCGTTGTAGGGTTGCTAGGCACGCGCACAAGGGTCTACGAGGCATCAACCATGCCCGATTTAAAATTTAGCCGTGCCGAACAACCCAAATACGGAACTTTAAACTAGAGATTAGGCGAAAACAAGCATGCTAAACATTTTAACACTAAGTGAGAGGGATTACAACCTTTGTAGATCCGGTCCTTCACTTCATATGCTCCGTGTTGTGGTCCCTTCACTGCGATCATCGGGTTCCGGGCTCTCGAGAGGTTCCACGAAGAGAAAGACGCAACCTTTGCCTCCGATCTTCGATACTAAGATGATCTACCTCAAAGTTTCTTTAACACAAGCTAACACTCATGAAATGATGTGAACACCCTCATATAAATGGCAAGGGAAGATGAGGATGATGAAGTAGGATTTTTGCTATCTTTATTTATATTTTTCTCACATTTATCCATCACAAAATCAAAGCAAGAAACCATTTTCAAGCAAAGAAGAAGAAGGAAGAAGATGATGAATAATGAATTTCCTTTTGAGATGAATAGGAAAATAATAATATGATAGAATTATGCAACCATGGTTCAAACTAACCCTTGTAGAGATTTTACTAGGGTTAAAGGTTTGGTTAGGGTTTTGGAAATATCTAGCATAATATCTTAACAAAGACAAAGAAAGAAAACATCTAGAATCTTCTAGAAAGCCTTAACCCTAATCAAACCCTAACCATGTTTAATCTCTACTAAACAAGTTGCATTATTTATCATATCATTTTACAATATTATATATCACATATACAATATTTATTGCAACAAAATAAAATAATACAATTAACATATATCGCATATATATCAATGTATTACCCGAGTGAGAAAAAGAATCTTTTAGTGAGCAAATATTAGTTAATGTAATTTATTATATCATATATATTATTATACATTAAATTATCGAATCAACACTTGATCCGACAATCCGGCTATATCGCATATAACCGACTAATATTTATCCGTACCGATTCATCGAATCAACACTTGATCCGACGACCCGGCTGATATCAAATATCGCGAGAATAGAATACGGTATCACATATTGCATTATCCTCGGTCCGGCACATATCACATATGTGCTCCTACTCCGTTTTGCCTGAGTCAAGAAACCTCTGTGTAGGACTCTAAAGAATCGTCAATACGCCGGCAGTAGGTGATGATCATATCAAACACCCACAAGCTGCAAGCGGTCAGCTAAACGTAACAGCTACCCAGGTATTGAGCACTCAGAAGATCAACAAGCAAGCCTGTAACTTCTCCTGTGAATCCAAACAGTAACACTCCCGTACAGTCCGGTCTCGTCATCTGATATGTCGCATATCTCGCCTAGGGGTGGTAAACGTCAGACCCCAGTAGCTCGATAAGTCGTGTCGATATGAGGTCTATAACAGTTCGAGAAACTACTGATAACACTTACCAGTAAATCTCAGCAACCCTGGCCAAGGATTTCCGGTTATAGCCAATCGAACACAGCACAACATCAACTCCCTATACCGGGAGAGACGAATCCCCTCCTATCGCTCATTGCCTCCATATGATTCGGGACTGTACCTAAAGCCACCTTTTTGCACGCCCTCTTGGACGTGGTATGATGGAAATCAAAGCACAGTGGGAACCACACAAGACTCTATGACGATCTCGGATCAACAGACTACTCTGTACCAGTGTCACCGGAGAACTGCCATCTGACGTATGGTATAATACCATCTGGGAGTTCTCGGCGAGTCCGTCCAGTGTACCCAGTCTCTACTGAGCACCCGTACACCATCCTTGATGTCAAACACCGATGGATATGGGATCATCCATCGCCCATTATATGGGTCAAGATGCGTATACGCTAGTCTACTCTGGTGCATCGATGCCCTGTCTCGATACACCCTCGACTAGGAACAGTTATAGGATGTACTCGTCGACTACCGTGGCCCCACTAGTATGATCTCATCATAGTCCCAGTAGTCGAGTACATATCCTAAGGGCTTTATCAACATGTAATATAGAGACAATCAGAGTACATGTTTAGATAAAGTACAACCAGATAGCATACTATCATGTCGAGCAAGAAAGTCCTCCCTATATATGTCCTAGCATCCACTACAATATACATCGTATGTACAGTAATGGCCTCTAGGGCATACATATAACTAACAATCTCCCACTTGCACTAGGGCCATCTGTTATGGTATCGCATACCCAACAACTAGCTGCGGTTGAAGTATCTCATACTCAACCATCCCGTAAAAGTCTCTACTGGGAAAAGGCCTTTGTGAGTGGATCCGCGCTGCGTCCTCTGTGTCTACTCTCCTAACCTCGATCTCTATGGAGATCAACCATCTCCATGATCAGGTGATACTGCCTAAGAATTATATCTGGATTTCTGATGGGACGGTAGTTCCTTGGCTAAAGCCACAACTCCATTGTCACACAATGGTAGGAACGAAGTTCATCTTATGAACTTATATATATACAGACTGCCTCTTTGGTAGCATCCTTTGTAACGATGTATCTTGCCTTTAATCGTCTAGTATGTCACGGTATCTAGCTTGGAACTCTTCCAACATACCGTCCCTCCACTGAGGGTATAGACAATGGCTGCAACTGACATTCAGTTATCCTTATCATCCTGGAACCTTTCCAGTGATTCTCCCCAGGATCGATTGATACCATCTCACTACAACTAGTGAGTATCCTAACATCCAATTAGATCTATCTCATGGATCCAAAACCCAGGATTTAGGAGGTATCACTTTGATCCTATATGGAGAATCCTTGTGATAAGCGGAGATTGACCGAGCGTAGCATAGGAAACTCCTTCCCTATCAAGAGTATGTCATCCACGTCCTCTACGAGGATCACCACCATACTCCCTACTACCTTTTTGTATATACAAGGTTCATCTTCCATTTTGATGAAGTCAAACTCTTTGACTACCACATCAAAACAGATGTTCCAACTCCGCGATGCCTGTTTTAATATATAAAACATCTTGCACACGTTTCCGCTGCTCCCACTGTCTACGAAGCCCTCTAGCTGTATACTTATAGACGCTCTTTTCTAAAACATCATCTAGAAAAGCAGTCATGACACCCAACCACCAGATATCGTAGTCATGGTATGTAGCCGTGGTAAGTAGGATCTGGATGGACTTAAGCATAGCTTCTTAGAAATGGTTTCATCATAATCCATACCTGGTCAATGATGCAAACCTTTAACAAGTCTAGCTTTGAAAGTCTCAACCTTTCCATGTACACCAAGTAATCTTCTCAAGATATACTTGCTCCTGATGGGGATTTAACCCTTCAGATAAAGCAACCAAAGTCCATATTTTGTTGGTGTAAAAGGATTCCATCTCAGATCGATAAGCATCCAGCCATTCTTACAGAGTCCCACTCCTGATGGCCAGCTCGAAACTAGTTAGGTCATCATCTCATGAGGCAATCCTCGCTCCCACTGTCATAGAGAAACCAAAGTATCTCTCAGGTGGGTGAGGAACCCTACTAGATCGGCAGAGAGGCTGAGGTTCGTTGGAAACTATTGAATCCTTTGGTTCTACCAAATCATCAGCTGCAGTTTGTATAGCTGGAACATTTCCAGTTCTACATAACAGACCTTGCCTCGAGCTTGTCCGGATTATGCTTTTAGACATAGGCCGGACAACCCCAAATCTTAACAAACTTAAGATATGGGCTCTTCCCTTTCCATATCACATATGAAGTGGTAGGCAACTGATTTGATTTGAACCCTATTCAATAGGTATGCAGCTTCTCAAGCGCATAACACCCAAAAAGAAATAGGAAACTCAGTAGTACTCATCATAGAGCACACCATATCACATAGGGTGCTATTGCTCCTCCCCGATACACCAACATGATGTGGTGTATTCGAAGGAGTAATGCTGAGAGAGAATCTCATTCTCCTTTAGAATAGTCCAGGAATTCCATGCTCAAGTATTCTCCTCCTTGATCACATCAAAGGACATAATACTTTTACCCATTTTTGGTTCTCTACTTCTAATTTATATTCTGTGAATATCTCAAAAGCTTCGGACCTGTGTTTCAACAGAAACATATGTCTGAATCTTGAGAGATTATCAGAGAATGTAATGAAGTAGAAAGAACCGATCTTGGCATGTGTAGACAGGGGACTTTCATACATCAGCATGTATCAATCTCAAAAGTTCACTAACTCTTTCTCTGTTTTCAATAAACAGAGCTGTGGTCATCTTATCTTTGTGACATGACCGGCAAGTTTCATAAGATGTAAATTCAAACTAATTTAAATATGCATCTATATGTAACTTCAGCCAGTCGGGTCGCATTGATATGACCTAGTCTACAATACCTCAAGAAGGATTCGTTCATTTCTGAACTCTTCCTCTTGTGTTTGTTCTGTATACTAAGAACTGTAGTTTGATTTAGAACGTCAATGCTTTTAGATAACGTGCCTGAACCGATCAACTCTTGATATAGGAAATGTTCAAAACATTATCCAACAATACAAAATTATATCCTTTCTTTACTAATAAAGAGACTGATATGATTTTGTATACCAGGTTCGGTATCTAATAACATTTGTTCAGAATCAATGTATTCTGGTAATACAGGGTGATAGTGACCAACAGACTTGGCTGCAACACTTGCACCGTTTTCTGTCTCTTGAAACTTATCACCCGTTCTCAGTTCTCTACCTGTCTGTAGCCCATGTAACAGATTACATATACGGGATCCTGATCCGGTATCACATACCCAGGACGTAAAGGATACTGAGAAACAGTTCTGTGTAATGAACATACCCGAAGATGATGCATCAACATGCACTTTCTTCGTTTGGGCGGCACGGGAATTCCGGTATTCCCCAATTTCCTGCTCTGTCTTATAACAATTATAAGTTGGAGCGGGACCAACGTTCCCCAGCTCAGTATAACAAGCGGGTTCGGTCAATATATCCGTATTATTATCTTGATTAAGGCGTGATATGGTCGCTACCTGGAGAGAGAGAGAAGAAAACACTCAGCGTATGCTCTTGCAAGATTAGATTGGTTATATAATATATTTAATCAGGATGTCTCCCACTGTTTTAATCAAATCTTCCATCAAACCCTAAAAGGAAAGACTAGCCGGGATTAATTACACGCTACAAGTTCGCCAATCTTTCAGCCAGGCCAGTGTCGGTACTTTGAGGGAGGTCCCCCGTGCTTTCGCATGAACCTAATTAATGTAAACCTCGTTTTCCCAGAGGCGTAACCTCGTTAACACCTTTCTAGACACCTACTTGATCGGCTAATTGTAATGTGTAAAACTCTCCCAGGAGTAGCTCTTACTCGCAGCGGGTATCGGGATCCAACTATCTTATAGAAGGTATGCAATCTCATTGCAAATTTCAACACTTGAAATTCCCAATAATATTTTACCCCTAGCATCCTATGACCTTGAAGAAAGCCAACAAACCATAGGCTACTAGTCAAGTCCAACCCGTCATTTCTTGATTGAAATAAACCCACCCGCACGACCCTTGACGAAAGCCAACAAAGCCGCACGACTACCCTAATCCAATCGCATCATATGCAGCAGATAAGCAGCAGATAGCTACCGCACACTACACCTTGACGAAAGCCAACAAATGTAGCACGAATACTATATACAACTTATCTGAAATGACGGAGGGTTACGACAGGTTTTTCTGAAAACCTATTGCGTAATGAACTTGATATCGTTGTAGAATCGAGTGATTTTAAATGGAGTGTTTTTGAGGCTTTTCTAGTTTTGCTAAAGGGGTCACTCCCGGTGAAGGGATCGTCGGCCCTTTCCTCATCGAATAAGGTGCAGGATATATCATATATACCGCTGTGCAAAGCAAGAACTATAGTAGCAATCAAAAGACAAACCGAGTTTGTAGCATCTGCCAGCTATTGCTAAAGGAGTCACTCCCGGTGAAGGGATCTCAGTCCTTTCCCTATCGAATAAGGTGCTGGATGTTCTACAAGGAACACCGCTATGCAAAGCAAGAACTATAGCTACCAGTTTTTATAAACAAGTTTCTACAACATCTTAGGTTTCTTTTATTTCATTAATCTCATTAATGAAGTCCCATTTTAATTATGCTTCACAAGCATCTCTTTTGAAACGAAATCTGCAATATAACATATATCTCATATATATAATATATAAACATTCGTCTCAGGCAGTAATATGATCTCATCACAGAACATTGCAGCAGCAGAACATATATGAAATATTGGATATACTAGGACGTCCGTGTTTTCAATACGAGCCAGTATAAAACACGGATTCCACGGTCGCAATGAATAGCCAAACCCACATCCCTAGACCCCTACAAGAGCGGCAAGTAACACTGCCAATTCTAGGGTTAGGAGACCCGGTCTCGACTCCTCGAGATGATCTCCCACTGGACCCTAGAACCCGGTTACTTGTGCTCCCCGCCTTGGGTCTACCTAATGCGGAAAGTAAATAATATACAACGGTGACATCTTCCGCTACCTGGAAGTGCCCCAATAAAAGAATATTACATACAAATGAATTTTACATGAATGAAAAAGAAAAAACTCTCATTTCACATAAAACCCCCGGCTATTCAAAAGCGACGATCCAATACAACATATCACAGCAAGACATAATATCTCATATCATCAACGGAAGCAAGTATGCGTATCCCGATTGTCGTTGATGTATAGCAACGAAGCCGGCGATACACCACATACTACGCTTACGGTCACAGAAAAGAAAGTGTAAAACTACAACAGTTGGAATCCGCAATCTCCTTAGACATCGCATGCCTAACCAAATGAATTCCTTAGACATCGCATGCCTAACAATTATAAACCCCGCATTTTAGTCTCATTATCGAAAACTCTTTTCAATGTCAAGTCGGGCAATTCAACAAGATTCCCGACGTCCTGATCGAATGCTCGTCGCAAACTTTAGTAGACGGCCGCACCCCCGATACCGTCGACGAAGTGCACCAAGGCGGAACACCGCTACCGGGAGCACCCGAACGGATTCTTTCGGCGACGGGGTTCTCCTACAGTCACTTGGTCGGGGCTACGGAGTGAGGCTGTCTATTAAGTTTACCCGGCGAGTATCCGCGTACATTACGTGATTGCGACGGACTTTTGATCGCATCAAAATTCCGTGGCAACCGATCCTCTGAGACTAAACTGCTATGTTTATAATATTCAAATTAGTTATCTCATAACTACCTGTGGATTCCAAATATTGTATCACATTCCAGATAAATAGAAAAAGTTAAACTTTCCGATCGAATCATCAAGCACCCAAGATTTCCCCAATATATCTCAACTCTTGAAATCAGTTTAAAACGTCCATTACATGCCACAGTACCAATGGTCCAGCCGTAGAAGGGTCAAGCCAACGCCTCACATGTGGCACGCCGTACTGCCCCAAACCCTAAGGTTCAAAGGGCAGTTCAAGACGGTCACATAATCGAGTTAAGGTTTGTTGTCTTCTAGAGGGTCCACCGAGTTACTTGCATGACTTAGAACATTCTTAAACACGAGAAAAAATCCAACTTTTGAAAAAATTTCCGACAGGGGAAAAATTGAGTTATTGATCCGTCCGAACTTTTTAACAGTTTCTAAAAGTTATCCGGAAAACCACATAGACAAAATCTGATACTCCGATCGAAACATCGAATCCCCAAAACAACCCCAGAAAGTTCAACTCTTGAATAAATATTAAAAATTCCCAGAAAATCCAGCATAATTAAATAAGAGTTACTGTGCAAAAAAGAATTGATGACGTCACCTTTTCGCCGCGGAACCGCCGCAGAAGGCACGCTTCTGCCGCGGTTCCGCCGCGATTCTTACTGTTCATCGAAAAAATTTTGCGCCGTAATTCTTAGAATTCCCTGCTGAATTTTTTACGCATTTTTAATTTGGAAAAATCCCACTTTTTAGAAAAAGTCCAGAGAGCATGTTTCGGGTTATCTTTTTGGTTCGATCGGACTTCAAACTCCGTCTAGACTTCGCCTAAAGCTCTAGCTTGGCTCTGATACCACTGTAGGGTTGCTAGGCACGCGCACAAGGGTCTACGAGGCATCAACCATGCCCGATTTAAAATTTAGCCATGCCGAACAACCCGAATACGGAACTTTAAACTAGAGATTAGGCGAAAACAAGCATGCTAAACATTTTAACACTAAGTGAGAGGGATTACAACCTTTGTAGATCCGGTCCTTCACTTCATATGCTCCGTGTTGTGGTCCCTTCGCTGCGATCATCGGGTTCCGGGCTCTCGAGAGGTTCCACGAAGAGAAAGACGCAACCTTTGCTTCCGATCTTCGATACTAAGATGATCTACCTCGAAGTTTCTTTAACACAAGCTAACACTCATGAAATGATGTGAACACGCTCATCTAAATGGCAAGGGAAGATGAGGATGATGAAGTAGGATTTTTGCTCTCTTTATTTATATTTTTCTCACATTTATCCATCACAAAATCAAAGCAAGAAACCATTTTCAAGCAAAGAAGAAGAAGGAAGAAGATGATGAATAATGAATTTCCTTTTGTGATGAATAGGAAAATAATAAAGAAAGCAGTTTATATATGTTTTGCGGTTTTCCTCCAAATCCAGAAAATCTCATGAAAATCCGAATCCAACTCTTCAATAGCATGTAAAACCATGAATATAGGCATGAGAATCCATGAATGCGGCATAACAATGAATAACAGTATGCATGAAGTAACAAGTAATAGCTACAATGTCCAAGCTGGCATATAATGCAAGTACACTAATATCATGTCAAACTACTAGCTAACAAGCTAAATCAAGCAATAATATTCTCTAAGTGTACGTGACATGGAAATTACCGATGAAGATGTGTGTACGCCGGCAAGTAAGTGTACGTGGTACATACGCATCGTCGGTAATGGTGCTGGTGTCCTAACAGCAGGATATCAATAATAGAATATGAATCACAATAGTATGCGATGCGGAGCAACAATAATAATGTGCGGGAGCTGAGTACTAAACACAATGATAGCTAAACTGCATCTAATGTCATAAGAGTTATACAGCTAAACCAACTATAGGGCTGAGCTAATAGGCTAACTGCAGGTAAGGGAAACCGCCTAACCTCTGAGTCGATACATACATACTTATATATATATAGTCGGTGATCCCGTCTCGATAATATCACATCCGATACCATATCTCTATAATCGGTTATTTCCAAGTCAAGAGTGCTGATCAAATATCAAAATATAGCTCGTACGTAAATCCGTCGTACGGCATCCCCAAATCTGGGTACGGGCTAATAACACATTAGTCATATCATTCATCTCGTATTCTCTTTATCAAATATCATAATCCGGGTACTGACCTACGACTAGTACAATGCTAATATCATCACTATAATCTTGATCTGACTACTGATCGACTGTCCCGTACAGACCGATATCATCATCATATATCGTCAATCTAATCATACTCTGACTACCGAATGACAGCCTCTAGCAAATTGATATCATCAACACATATCAGCATAAGAAGGTATACATCGCCCAAAGCGGCCTATCATAAACATCTTATCATATCATATCATGTCTCGTAATATACTCACATGTCGATCATTATATATATATATATATCACTATGCATATGGCATCGTAATCCACAGATCCGCTATAACATCAGGTCGTATCTCAAGTACGAATCCTGACATATCATCGATATCATAATCTCAGATCAGACTCATCGACTCATCTCAATCCCATGTATCATACTCAAATCCGTATGTGAACACATAGTCCTATACCCATGTGAGCACATAACTATATAGAATCCCATAAGCACCTATGAATAAGGATGTATGCAAGTATGTATGTGTGTTAGTGTGTATGTGTAGTGCACCCACTACTCTAGGGTTTCGTAACGATATACCAATATCCATCCTAAACATGTCATTAATCCCAAACAACATATAATAATTGTTGGTGTATATACGCATCCGTATACACCACCACGAACTGCGGGGGTGCTATACGCCATCCACCCGACTTCTCCCCGTAGATATAAATCTACTCACCTTGCTTATCTATGCCGATGCCGATGTCGCCATTTGCATCTCCAACGCCTCGACGCCACATGGGGTACCTACAAGGATATCACAAACGCTAAAGAACATAAAAACCATGTCGGAAACCAAAATGGTACACGCTACGTCTATAAGTAAAAACCTATAGCCTCACGTGCAAACACAGCCAATATCCCTCTGCCGTTGGTGTTCAAACGCCACCCGACAGAAACGTATCGTCGAATACCAAAAATCCATGCTAAACAAGTCGTAAATCATGCGCCAACTCAAGAAAAACAACCCAGATTCTACCCTGATTGGAATCAGACAAAACTAGACATACCCAGGGTCAAGTTTACAGGTAAAAGAGCCGTGCACCAAAAACGAGGGGGTTTCCCCCTGCTCTGGCCGCAAATTGCGGCCAGGGGAATATATCTGCGGCCAGAAAATGGAGTTGGGGGCTAGGTCTTTGGTTGTTGGTTTCTATCTTCCTGCATATCTCACTGCCAAGTCAAAATTATTTTAGGGTATCTCGGGTTGATTGCAGTTTTCAGAAAGGCTAGAAAGTCGACAAAATCGCTAAAATACGCCAAGTCGAAACTTTCAAGTAACTAACTGGAAATCTGGGGTATCTTGGTTAAACTGGTCTTAAACACACCTAATAAGGTTACACTAGCAATCAAAACCATCACTTGGCCAAATCTCACTCAAATTTTCCTAAAACTAGCACTAATCTACATACTATACTAAATTTCAGCTACATAACCATAACCAAGCAAGAAGGGAGTTGGGTTGCAAGATTATACCTCAAGGGGTCCTAGAATGAAGGAGAAGGGAAGAAGTATGGAGAAGGGCTGTTGCTGGACTGCTGCTACAGCTGCTGGTGTTTCTTTTGCAACTGATGCTGTTCTGCTTGTTTTTGTTGTAGTGGCTGCAGCTGCTGCTTGCAATTCTCTTTCTTCTTGTGTGTGTGTTGCAGCTGCTACTGCTGGGCTGTTGTGTTGGTTTAGTTGGTGTGTTGGTTTGTGGTGAGGTTGAAGTATACGATGGTGTGTTGAAGTTGTTGATGGGGTTGCTGCTGATGCAGCAGAGGTTTGGGCTGATGTTGTTATATCAGCTGCTGTTGCAGCAGCTGATGCTGAGCTGAAGTTGTGGTATATGTTGTTGCTGTTGTGGTTGCTTTGGTGAAGTGTGAGAGTGATGAAGTAGTGTTGTGTTGTTTGAATGATGTTGTTGCAGCTGATGTTGATAAAAATTGGGGCTGAAGTTGTGCTGATGTTGGCTGATGTTACTGTTGCTTATAGCAGCAGCTGATGCTGTTTTCTGGGCTGAAGCTGCTGATGTATGATGATGCTACTTCTGAGCTGAAGTGTTGGGGTGTTGTGTGTGAGGTGTAGGATGGATGGTGGTGTGGTGTTTGAGTGAGAGGGAGAGATGTGATAGTTTTGAAAAAGTTTTGAAATGAAAAGGGATTGTGACATAACCTATAGCCACCTCTCTCTCTCTCTTAATAGATGCTAGCATGACAACCTTCATGGCTCTATCTCTCTCTAGCCACAAGTCAACCCATAAACAATTTAAATCTTAAGAACTAAAACCCCGTAATCAAGCTAATTAACCGAACCAAATGGGTTAGACCACCATGGTTATCTAAGCATGGTTAACCCTAGGCTACCATGAGTCCAAAACATGGAACAAGTGTGACAAGTGTGGAAAATGTTATGTGCACATTTTGCACAAAATGCCGAAAATCCAATTAGCGATTTTTAATCGCGATTAATACTAAAATGGCATATACTTAACCATAAAAACTTAAAAATGGCATATTTCCACAAAATAACCTATTTTAGAATTTCCATAATTTTCTCCAGAATTTTCCCCATTTATCGGTATTTAATTATACCGAAATATTAAAATATTCACTAAAAATTAATGTTAAATTATGAAAATTCCCAAAAATAATATTTTATTTTTTTGAAATGTTACAATCTTCCCCCCTTAAAGAAATTCGGTCCCCGAATTTAAAATTAAACCCCCAAATTCTAAAACATTTCAGTAAAATGTCCAAGTCAACGGGGCTCCGAAATCATCAATACATAAAACGCATCGTAGCGCGATACATGCGCATGAGTAACGAGCAGATAACTCGAAATCAAAACTCCGTCAAGCATCCCGCAATCATCAGAGTCAGGGTGAAAACACGAATGCCAAATCCAAAGCAAAACTGATGTGCTATAAATCGAAAGTATACATGTAAATGTCTTAAGGAAATGCATGCCAAATTCTTTAAAGTCGATGTGCATTGCGCATAACACTGCACAGTGGCGGACGTCTCTATAAGAAAATAGCAATATATTATATATCTTTTGTTTAATATGTACGTTCCGCCGTTTTGAAAACAATTTTTAAGGGTTCTCTGTTTTAAATGTTTCGTGTCATATCGGACACGTATGTAAATAATGAGACTATAGCTCGCTTTTGGAAATCCCTTTGAAACCTATCAATGCATGCAAAACACACTCAGGTACTGTCATCTGACTAGTCCTGCTCAGTAAGAAAACACATAGCAAATATCATAAAAACGTACTGCTCCATAAGAATCAATCCCAAAAGTGCATATGAAAACCCTGTGCGTCCGGTGCGCACGGAAATCAGAATCCATACATGTGCCAAGCAGGTGCACAAAACGACATCAAGGTGCAACGGGTGTGCACACAAAATCGGTCATAGGAAACATGTGTGCCTGACAGCAAAATCAGGTGCATCTGACATGCACGAAAAATCTCAATTTAGTGCATCTGGTGTGCTCCAAATCGCATCTCATAACGTGAGCCCGACATGCGCTAAAAATCCAAATTCGGTGCATTCATCATGCACGAAATCATGAAATCCAATATCAAGTGTCGAACACGCGCAAAATCCAATCAGGTGCATAAAGTGCACAAAACAAATATCGAGCATCACCATCGAAATCGAAGTCCAGTGCATCCAAGTGCACAAAATACGAATCACTGCACTGTAGCATATGTGAACTATACCGAGTGCAAAAACCAAATCGTGTGCGTGCATACGCACGAAATCAACTCAAATGTATGAAACCCATAAAATCACAAACATGCGAAACAAAAGCACGAAAACGATATCAAGTGCAACAACTGTGCAAAAAGTGTTGGAGATAGTGCCCTCAGAGTCAATTATTGGATCACAGGCACGTGATTGCAATGATTGAAGGAGGACCTATCCCGGTAGGACAGTCTTACTCGAGATGATAGTATGCTATCTGGTTTACCTTTATCATCGTGTACTGCTTCAGGTGACCTTGCAGGTCGTTATTACACGCTGATAGAGCCCCTAGGATTCTTGCTTGACTGCCAGCAGTATGATGGCGATCATATACGTGGGAGCTGGTAGTCTATAAGCACATCTTAAAAGGTCCCTAGTCGTAGGAGTTTCGAGACAGGGCATCGATTCTCCAGAGTAGACTAGTGTATACAGTCGAGACCCCGACGAGGGGTGGTGGCCGGTCTCACAAGCCACTGGTGTCAGTTGGTTCACCAAAGATGTATACAGGTGCTCATTGGGTTATGTGTACACCGGACAGGACTCGCCGGGAACATGCTAGTTGGTCTTATACCTGACGTCAGATAGCAGTTCCCTGGTGACATGTGTACAGGTTAGTTCATCGACCTGGGGATCGTCATTTGTCTCGTGTGAGTTCCCACTGTACTTTGATTACTACCCTACCACGGCTCAAAGGAGTCGTGCAAACAGGTTTTAGTTGGGTACAGTCCCGAGCCACATGGAGGCAGTGAGCGGATCTTCAGGGGTTCGTCTCTCCCGGTATTGGGGGTGAGGTCGCGCTGTGTCTAGGAGAGCCATTACGCAAAGCCCTCGGCCGAGGCAGCAGGTTTACTGGTAGGTATTCCAGTAGTATCTCAGGGCGTTCTGGGCTACACTCCGACACGACTTGTACCACTTTTGGGGGTCTGACTTTTACCAACCCCCTAGGCCCGACATGCGATGCTCATAGACGAACGGACCGGACTGTACGGATATTGTCACTGACAGGCTCAGTAGGGTGTCAGGATGAGTTCGCTCATCGACGTCCCTTTTGGTCAATAGCTGGTGGCCCGTCACGTATTGGCTAATACCTCTGACGTGCTAGTGGTTAAATCCACAGCCATAGTATTGACGAGTCTTTAGAGTCCACCACACTTACAGTTACTCAAGCTTTCGGGCGAAACGCTGTAGAGGCCGTATGGAGATATGGCAGGATCCGATCAGATATGTGCGGTATTGCACGAATCAGGATCGGACAGTTTTGTACTAGTGGCCTTATAGTTATATGGCAGGGTTCGATCTGATACGTGCGGTATTGCACGGATCAGGATCGAACGGATATTACTAGCCGGCTTTGGTTTAAGCCGGATCCTAGTTTAGTACAGTGTAGATTTTGTCTCATTGCATTTGTATCCGGTAGGAATACAGATGCGGGTGTGTATGCACAGTATCGGGGTTTTCCTGTAATTTATTACGGGACCAGTTTTCTGGAGTTGCCAGTTTGCATTCCGTTCCGGCCGGTTTTCCTTTGTTCTTTCCCTGCCGGACTTTTCCGATGGAGGGGGTTATTTGCAAGTTTGCAAATAACATTTGTGGAGGGGGTATCTTGCATATTGGTGGCATCATGATATTTTTTCATGATGAGATCCCTTTTCTTTCTTTTCTTTGCTTTATGTGATTAGAATTGATAAGAATGGTTGATGTGGGATTGTTATGATGGTGTTAGGATATGGTCACCCTCTCTCTTTTCCTACACTCACCTCCCTCTTGCTTATGTAATTCCTTCCTCCACCATTCTCATTTATGAAATGGTTGAAGACATTTGAGAGAGAAAGAAGATGAGAGCTTCATTTTTGAGAGTGTTGTTTTTGATCTCTTTTCATGTCAAGAAAAATGCAAGCACCATTTTTCTTATCTTGATTCCTCCATCATCTTCAAAGGCAACAAACCCCAAATGAGACATAGCTTCAACCCTACACATTCTACAGCAAATCTTGGACGCGTCGACCAGCCAACTTCGCGCCCGAGTTGCCTCGGTATTGAGGTGGGAGCCCGTAAAAGACGCAGACGATGTGGTGCCCTTCCGGCGAGGAGGCGATGATATAGAGACTAGACTTTCCGCGGGAGATTGGGACGATGACGAGAAGACCGGAGGACTCGGATCACTCGGTATACTTCTCTTCCCATCTCTTTATAAGTGCACGGCGGCGCCCCGGCCGTCAATCCGACGCCGGAAAGCGGAAACGGTGGTAAACTTAAAATTTTTGCGGACTTGGCAAAACGGCACCACCGCGCACTAAACCCCGGATCGGGCCATTAACTAAATCTAGCTAACTACAAAGAGAAAGGGAAGAGATATACCGACTGATCCGAGTCCTCCGGTCTTCATCTCCACTCCGATCTCCTCGCGGGATCTCCGGTCGTCGCCTCCTCGCCGGAAGGGCACCACGTCGCCTGCATCTTTTACGGGCTCCCACCTCAATGCCGAGGCAACTCGGGCACGAAGCCGGCTACTCGACGTGCCCAAGATATGCTGTAGGAAGTATAGTGTAGAGGCTACTTGTCTCTTTGGGGTTTGTTGCCTTTGGATGGAGGAATGAGGATTGAACTTTGGAGGGAAATGAAGCTACCAATTTTTGCAAGGAAATGAGATGAAGAATGAAACATCAAAAATGAACCTCTCATTTTTTCTCTCCTCACAATGTGTGGCCGGCCATAAGCTTTTGGAGAATGGTGGAGATGTATACAAATTGCAAGAGGGAGGTAAGTGTAGGAAAAACAAAAGAGGTGACCACAACATCAACCATACCCTTTCCTCCATACCCTTTCCTATTCAATCAAGTCTCCAAAAGCAAAAGCATGGTGGAAAAGATATGAAAGCTATCATATCAAACAATATGCAAAGAAACCCTCCACAAAATGTTATTTGCAAAACTGCAAATAACACCCTCCATCGGAAAAGTCCGGCCGGGAAAGAACAAAGGAAAACCGGCCGGAACGGAATGCAAACTGGCAACTCCAGAAAACTGGTCCCGTAATAAATTACAGGAAAACCCCAATACTGTGCATACACACCCGCATCTGTATTCCGTCCGGATACAAATGCAAAAAGACAAAATCTACACTGTACTAAACTAGGACCGGCTTAAACCAAAGCCGGCTAGTAATATCCGTTCGATCCTGATCCGTGCAATACCGCACGTATCTGATCGAACCCTGCCATATATCTATACGGCTACTAGTACAAACCGTCCGATCCTGATCCGTGCAATACCGCACGTATCTGATCGGACCCTGCCATATCTCCATACGGCCTCTACAGCGTTTCGCCCGAAAGCTTGAGTAACTGAAAGTGTGGTGGACTCTAAAGACTCGTCAATACTATGGCTGTGGATTTAACCACTAGCACGTCAGAGGTGTAAGCCAATACGTGACGGGCCACCAGCTATTGACTAAAAGGGACGTCGATGAGGAAGCTCACCCCGACACCCAACTGAGCCTGTCAGTGACAATATCCGTACAGTCCGGTCCGTTCGTCTATGAGCATCGCAAGGCGGGCCTAGGGGGTTGGTAAAAGTCAGACCCCCAAAAGCGGTACAAGTCGTGTCGGAGTGTAGCCCAGAACACCCTGAGATACTACTGGAATACCTACCAGTAAATCTCCTGCCTTGGCCAAGGTCTTTGTGTAATGGCTCTCCTAGACACAGCGCGACCTCACCCCCAATACCGGGAGAGACGAAACCCCCGAAGATCCGCTCACTGCCTCCATGTGGCTCGGGACTGTACCCAACTAAAACCTGTTTGCACGACTCCTTTGAGCCGTGGTAGGGTAGTAATCAAAGTACAGTGGGAACTCACACGAGACAAATGACGATCCCCAGGTCGATGAACTAACCTGCACACATGTCACCAGGGAACTGCCATCTGACGTCTGGTATATGACCAACTAGCATGTTCCCGGCGAGTCCTGTCCGGTGTACTCATAACCCAATGAGCACCTGTATACATCTTAGGTGATCCAACTGACACCAGTGGCTTGTGAGACCGGCCACCGCCCCTCGTCGGGGTCTCGACTGTATACACTAGTCTACTAATGGAGTATCGATGCCCAGTCTCGAAACTCCCACGACTAGGGACCTTTTAAGGAAAAGCTTATAGACCCCCAGCTCCCACTTATATGATCGCCCTCATACTGCTGGTGGTCAAGCAAGAATCCTAGGGGCTCTATCAACGTGTAATAGCGACGTGTCATGTCACTTAAAACAGTACACGATGATAAAGGTAAACCAGATAGCATACTATCATCTCGAGTAAGACTGTCCTACCGGGATAGGTTCTCCCTCAATCATTACAATCACGTACCTGTGACCTAATAATTGACTCTGAGGGCACTATCTCCAACAATCTCCCACTTGCACTCAAGGCTAATTATTGCGATGCCGCATACTCACAGCACGTGTGATACCGAACACCCAACTCCTCTACTTGTCAGTCTCACAAAGATCGTTTGCGAAACTATTGCGTTCGAGGAATAGCCTCAGTGAGTGGATCCGCTCTGGTGTTTCTTTCTATGTCTCTCTATATCTCAAATTCGCGGAGAAAACCATCTCCCGAAATGAGCAATACCTATCTTAGAATGTCTGGATGTCTGATGGGACTTAGCTCATAAATGAACTCCAAATCCAAACTTCTTAGACTGTATCGTCAACTGAACTTAATCAGTATCCTGCACCATGCCACCCTCAGTATTGCCTTGGACCACCCGTCCAAAATACTGCCCCTCGTCAGAGGGAAAAACTATAACTCTGACAACCTCCTTGTCGTCCAGGTCACCTTGGAAGCCTGGAATGACAACCGTCTCCTAAAAGAGGCAGCCGTTATCATATCCCTAGAACAGCCACTTATGTTCTAAAACTGCTTCCTACCGTTTCTCCAGGATTGGATTAATGTCAACTTATTGCATCTAGTGCAAGAACAACATCTGGTGTGGTACTTGACATCTCACGATTGACTCAATTGCCTGAGCAAGTGATCTGCCAATCATGCACGTCCCTCTCCCTTTTAGTCTGTAAGACACCTTTGGAGAGGGTGACTCCATTACCTGCAGGTATACTACCGTGCCAGGAGTCGTCCATTCTAAATACTCTTAGAATGCTGTCTAAGTACCCTGATTAGGAAACCACCCAAATCTAGATCTAAAACCATAGATCTAGTAACCAGTATGTCTGATATAATGTCCAAGTCCTTTGTGGAGAAAACACTGTGTGACGACCAAAGTATAACCGATCGTAGTAAAGGAATATCACTTCCTACTACCTTCTCAACAGATCCATCCCCTATTCTGATGACGTCAAATCTATGACTGTCACATCAGAAACAGATGATCTATCTCCGCTACATCTGCTTTAGTCTATAAATAGACATAAGCCTGATGTCCACCAATGCTTCCGCTGCTCTCACTGACTACGACAACCCTCTGGCAGAGTCATATGCACGTACGCTTCTGAAGCTAGTTCAGAACGACGTTATACTCATCCTCCTGCCGGGTCTCGCAGCCTGGAACAACAACAATGGCATGTGTGGGTAAACAAGAACTTCCCTGTCACCGTCCTTGAGGCTACCGAAGTACCTCTCGGGTGCCTGAAGTTACCCACCAAAACTGCGGAGTGGCCAATGGAATGTCAATCCAGATTGAATCTTTAGGTTCCTTATCAAATCTTCAGTAATCGTTTGTGGTTCTGGAATCACTTCCAGTTCTACCATACTCCCACTACTGTTTTCTGAAAAAATCCATTTTTAATAAAACTGTGGCGAGTCTAGATGGTAGAAAATCAACCCTCGTCATAGCCTGGGTCAATCCACAAACAGTCATTACAGAAACGTGCCTAGAGTTATCCAGAGTCTGGTTTTAATCATAAGCCGGACAACTCCCCGTACCTTAACAACGTTAAGATATGAACTGTTCTATATCCAATATAGAACCAGAGGCACTGATTTAATAGAACCAGATTCAAATCATGCAGCTGTCTCCAGTGCATGTCAACTAAATGGAGAGAGGCCGATCAGCGTTACTCAACTCAGGAATGCTACCAATTATGAGTAACCTGAAAGAGAAGCAATTTCTCTTTATCATTACTATCAACTGAATACCATACACAAGTATCTACATCTTCGATCACTTTGAAGAATCCCGATACTTGCTACACCTGGTTCTCTACTCTATTCAAATACCTATAACTCCTCAAAACTTAGACCCTATGTTTCTACGAAACACATGTCTAAGAACTAGAGAAGTTAAAAGTAAACAGAATATAGTAAGAGGACCATCCCCACTGTCCTGATGGACCCTGGACAATATACAATACTCTGTATAAGTCCCTTGAGTCTGATAACTCATTCACTGTGTGTCGTAGGTTGAAAACTGTACCTTTGGTTATGAAGAATTACACCGCTGTTCAATGCTCCTTACCTAACCATCCACTGATATAGGTAAATGTCATAGACATAATTTCAAAAGGGTATATCTCACTCTATGAAAATAGACGTACAGATATATCAATTTGAAATTGGTGCATAACTGCGGATATTCAAAACCAAATATTTGCCGACTGGCAAACAGCCCAGGTGATTTCCTCAAATATCACCGATTACAACGAATCCCGATATAATGAGGATGATCACCTAATTCCCAATAACTTACTCCCACTCACCATCTGTAAAACCATACAGATGTGAGAATCAAACCTGGTAAATACATACCCTGGAGCAAGTGTCTAATCAGGAAATCAGTTTTCTTTTAACAGTACACAGTGAAACTGAAACATTGAAATGTTTCGGTGGGGTATCCCGGTATTCTTAGTAATGCCTCTTCCATTATCCAGATTCACAATTATAACCGTATAATTCTTTGCCACCTCTCCAAATCCCTTTATATGTCTTTAGTCTTTACCTTCTGTACACCCCTTTAGGCCAAATGGTTTTCTTCCTCCCCTACCGTTCGGCACCAGCCTATGGTTTGGAAGAAGACTATCCAAAAAGCATAAAGGGTGTACTGTCCTAATCCTAGGAGCACTCGCATCGCGAGAGAAGGTGAAGATAAAAGACACCTGAATGTACTTTATTCCTATTTCTCCTGAACCAGGATCCATCCCCGAACTGGAACGAGTTCCTTTCGAGTTCGTATATAACCATACGATGGATTATCCAATAAAATGGGATCTTCGTAGTGATACGGAGTGTCCTGGAGAAATACAAAGGTGATTTAGGATTGGCGAAGGAATACATGGTTTGGTCGTGAATATCTGTTGCAATTTACTTTGCCCTCTTACTAATCCCTTGCTTTGTCTGAACTTAATACCTTCTGTACACCGCTTAGGCTAACTGGTTTTCTTCATTCCCTACCGGTCGGCACCAGCCTATGGTTTGGAAGAAGACTATCCATTTTGCAGAATAGGTGTACTACTCCTAAACCAAGGAGTACTCGCAGCCTGAGAGAGGGTGAAAAGAAAAGACATCTGAATAATCCTATCCGTTTTCTCCAGAACCGGAAACCATCCTCGAATTCCTTCGAGTTCGTATCTAACCATACGATGGTTTTGTCCAATGGAAGTGGACGTTCGTAGTAATACGGGGTGTCCTGGAGAAAAGGGTAAAAGTAGAAGTGGCAATGAGGTCTGCAACTCTGACAATCCAAAAGCCAGTGTTAAGTAGGTTCGGTCAACTTGGTCACTGAGTCATAATCTAGGGTCGGGTCAATGGTCGCTGCCAGAGAGAGAGAGAAAAGAAACACTCAGCGTGCACTCTATCCTAGATCAGAATGGTTACCAATTTATCTAATCTGGAAACCTCCCACTGTATCTCAAATTCTCCTCCAAACCTGAAAGAAGAATTAGTCGGGGTCACCCGAGGAGTAAACCAACTCATCAGTGGGAATCGGGATCCAACTCTCATCGCATGACAACGTGACGGAATCCGCTCACGGTATCACACTCCAGAAGGTATGCGCATATCTGGCAAGTTTCAGTACTTTTGAAACTCCCGATGTGATTTTTGCCCCATGCTCTTATGACCTTGACTTTGGCCAACATATCATAAGTCACATGTCAAGTTCAACCCGTCATTCTCCAGGTTAATTTGAATCCACCCGTACATACCCTTGACTTTGGCCAAAATGGCAGTACGACTGTCCCAAACCAACGCATCTATCTATGCTGCATATGAATACCCCAATAGCTACCAATCACTGTGCCTTGACTTTGGCCAACATACACAGCTTGAATACTATTGACTACCCATATGAAACGACGGAGGGCTACGAATGGTTTCTGGCGAAAACCTTTAACGTAATGAACTTGATCTCGTCGAAGGAACGAATAGCTTTTTAGAAAATATAGTGACGAAAACATTTACTAAAGAGGTCACTCCCGGTGAAGGGATCTCGGCTCTTTCCCCGTAGAATGGGGTGCAGGATATCCCAAATGAATACCACGATGCAAAGCAAAAGTAATCGGCTATAGTGAAGTTAATGCCCTGACGCAAACTTCTGTCCAAGGGGTCACTCCCGGTGAAGGGATCTCGGCCCTTGCCTCGTCGACTGAGGAGCAGGATATTCCAAATGAATACCACGATGCAAAACAAAAGTGAACGTCCTTGCAATAACAGCTTTTTGAAAAGTGTTCCAACAACATCAGAATAGGTTTGTTTAACTTGCATTGATCCGAATCAACGCAGTCCCATCAATTAATCACACCACAAAGAACGAAAATATACCGACGTACGTATATGCCATCCGCATTCGCCACTGGGTCCCGTCATCACTCGTTAGGTTAGCTTACTAACGACAGAGCGGGGACTGGACTAGCGCGGATGAAAAACATATACAACATCTACTAATATATATTATATTTCGCTCAAGGCGTGAAAAGAAATGCAACATCACAGAAATGTACAGCATCACAGAACAATACAGATATCTGGGATCCCCGGGTTTCACAGAGCCACTACTGAAACCCGACGTTCCCCTGGTCGTGTGGATAGCCTGTGCAATAAAATCCTAGACCCCTACGGGCGCGGCAAGTCACCCGCCAAAACCTGAAGCGAGGCAGCCCCCTTCAGCTCCGTGAATGGACCACCCAGCACTCCACGGAATCCGGCAACTTGGGCACCCCTCCTGGGTCAACCTGTACCCCCTACGAGTGCGGCGAATAGCCCGCCAATCCCAGAGCGAAGCCCCCTCCGTCCCAATGTCATGAGATGCGGGCTTGTTGCCCTCCAGGACCCGGCTATCCGTGCACCCCACCGCGGGGTAATCCTAGTACAGAAAGTAAAATATACATACACCGGGTACATCGACCGCAACCAGGTCGTGCCCCAAAATAATAATACAAACAGGCAGTGACGGCAGTCCACATGCCGGACGCTCGCCCCGCAATATCAAATGTACATAATACAACATCACAACTGTACTAGCATTGCATCCAGGCTATCCCCCACGACCGATCCGCAAAATCACAGCATAAACATAGAACATCAACGTGAAAATCACGTTCGCAAATCCGTCTAACCGGGCTATAGCGGTTAGACCGGATTTACCGATCGAGTGACATTCACGGTCGCAGATATAATGTAAATACTGTGAAAAATGTGTTTAAAATATCCGACCGATCAAATTATAACAAGTGGGCCCCAAAACAACACTGCAGCAGTTAAAGAAATTCTGGGCCCAATATTAACATTCAAAAACCCATAAAATAAGCCCAGAAGCCGACTGTAAAAAGATAAAGCATTGATCCTCTTCTTCGGCGGCGGAACCGCGGCACCTAGTGGGGATTGGCCGCGGTTCCGCGGTCGACCTGAGAGATCAATGTCTCGTATTTTCCCAGTAGTCTTATGTCACCCTGTACAGTACTTTTATACACCCTGAAAAATTTTTAGAGACAAAAAATTTCAACAGAAAACTGTCGTGACAAAATACGGGTTTTTGAACATTTCGATCGATCGGAACTGAAAAACACATTACACAAAGCTAGACTATGTTAATGGCGAGTCTCTGATACCACTGTAAAGTGCACGGCGGCGCCCCGGCCGTCAATCCGACGCCGGAAAGCGGAAACGGTGGTAAACTTAAAATTTTTGCGGACTTGGCAAAACGGCACCACCGCGCACTAAACCCCGGATCGGGCCATTAACTAAATCTAGCTAACTACAAAGAGAAAGGGAAGAGATATACTGACTGATCCGAGTCCTCCGGTCTTCATCTCCACTCCGATCTCCTCGCGGGATCTCCGGTCGTCGCCTCCTCGCCGGAAGGGCACCACGTCGCCTGCATCTTTTACGGGCTCCCACCTCAATGCCGAGGCAACTCGGGCACGAAGCCGGCTACTCGACGTGCCCAAGATATGCTGTAGGAAGTATAGTGTAGAGGCTACTTGTCTCTTTGGGGTTTGTTGCCTTTGGATGGAGGAATGAGGATTGAACTTTGGAGGGAAATGAAGCTACCAATTTTTGCAAGGAAATGAGATGAAGAATGAAACATCAAAAATGAACCTCTCATTTTTTCTCTCCTCACAATGTGTGGCCGGCCATAAGCTTTTGGAGAATGGTGGAGATGTATACAAATTGCAAGAGGGAGGTAAGTGTAGGAAAAACAAAAGAGGTGACCACAACATCAACCATACCCTTTCCTCCATACCCTTTCCTATTCAATCAAGTCTCCAAAAGCAAAAGCATGGTGGAAAAGATATGAAAGCTATCATATCAAACAATATGCAAAGAAACCCTCCACAAAATGTTATTTGCAAAACTGCAAATAACACCCTCCATCGGAAAAGTCCGGCCGGGAAAGAACAAAGGAAAACCGGCCGGAACGGAATGCAAACTGGCAACTCCAGAAAACTGGTCCCGTAATAAATTACAGGAAAACCCCAATACTGTGCATACACACCCGCATCTGTATTCCGTCCGGATACAAATGCAAAAAGACAAAATCTACACTGTACTAAACTAGGACCGGCTTAAACCAAAGCCGGCTAGTAATATCCGTTCGATCCTGATCCGTGCAATACCGCACGTATCTGATCGAACCCTGCCATATATCTATACGGCTACTAGCTACAAACCGTCCGATCCTGATCCGTGCAATACCGCACGTATCTGATCGGACCCTGCCATATCTCCATACGGCCTCTACAGCGTTTCGCCCGAAAGCTTGAGTAACTGAAAGTGTGGTGGACTCTAAAGACTCGTCAATACTATGGCTGTGGATTTAACCACTAGCACGTCAGAGGTGTAAGCCAATACGTGACGGGCCACCAGCTATTGACTAAAAGGGACGTCGATGAGGAAGCTCACCCCGACACCCAACTGAGCCTGTCAGTGACAATATCCGTACAGTCCGGTCCGTATCGTCTATGAGCATCGCATGGCGGGCCTAGGGGGTTGGTAAAAGTCAGACCCCCAAAAGCGGTACAAGTCGTGTCGGAGTGTAGCCCAGAACCACCCTGAGATACTACTGGAATACCTACCAGTAATCTCCTGCCTTGGCCAAGGTCTTTGTGTAATGGCTCTCCTAGACACAGCGCGACCTCACCCCCAATACCGGGAGAGACGAAACCCCCGAAGATCCGCTCACTGCCTCCATGTGGCTCGGGACTGTACCCAACTAAAACCTGTTTGCACGACTCCTTTGAGCCGTGGTAGGGTAGTAATCAAAGTACAGTGGGAACTCACACGAGACAAATGACGATCCCCAGGTCGATGAACTAACCTGCACACATGTCACCAGGGAACTGCCATCTGACGTCTGGTATATGACCAACTAGCATGTTCCCGGCGAGTCCTGTCCGGTGTACTCATAACCCAATGAGCACCTGTATACATCTTAGGTGATCCAACTGACACCAGTGGCTTGTGAGACCGGCCACCGCCCCTCGTCGGGGTCTCGACTGTATACACTAGTCTACTAATGGAGTATCGATGCCCAGTCTCGAAACTCCCACGACTAGGGACCTTTTAAGGAAAAGCTTATAGACCCCCAGCTCCCACTTATATGATCGCCCTCATACTGCTGGTGGTCAAGCAAGAATCCTAGGGGCTCTATCAACGTGTAATAGCGACGTGTCATGTCACTTAAAACAGTACACGATGATAAAGGTAAACCAGATAGCATACTATCATCTCGAGTAAGACTGTCCTACCGGGATAGGTTCTCCCTCAATCATTACAATCACGTACCTGTGACCTAATAATTGACTCTGAGGGCACTATCTCCAACACTCTTGTTTGCTAGCATTAGGTTAATGGTTACGATCCGGGTTTTCATTGTCCGCGGTAGCGCCAGTTTCCAAGTAAGGAAAAAATTTTGATTCCGCATTTTGGCCTCGGATAGACGGCCGTGGCGCTGCCGTGGCGCAACATGGTATCAGAGCCACGCCATTAACCTTGCCTAGCTTGTTCTAGTGTGTTTTACATTTCCTATCGAACAAAATCCCAAAAACCACATTTCGTGTGCATCAGTTTTCTGTCGATTTTTTCCGAGCTCTAAAAATTTTTCAGGTTGTAAAAAAGTAATGTACTGGAAATTCTAAGACATCTGTAAAAATTCGACACATTCAGTCGATAACTGCAGCGCGGAACCGCGGCCAGACCGCCCTTGGGCCGCGGTTCCGCCGCACATTTGTATCTTCACTGTGTCCAATTTTTCCAGTGGGCTTGTGGGCTAATTTTAGGGGTTTTGGGATATTAAATTTGGGCCCAGATTTTCTGTGACTGCTACAGTATTGCTTGGGGGCCCACTTGTTAATTGTTTGATCGATCGGATATTTTAAACACATTATTTCACAGTATTTACATTATATCTGCGACCGTGAATGTCACTTGATCGGTAAATCCCGTCTAACTGCTATAGCCCGGTTAGACGGATTTGCGAACGTGACTTTCACGTTGATGTTCTATCTTTATGCTGTGTTGTTGCGGATCGGTCGTGGGGGATAGCCTGGATGCAATGCTAGTACAGTTTTGTTGTTTTATGTACATTTGATATTGCGGGGCGAGTGTCCGACATATGGACTGCCGTCACTGCCTGTTTGTATTATTCTTTTGGGGCATGACCTGGTTGCGGTCGATGTACCCGTTGTATGTATATTTTACTTTCTGTACTAGGATTACCCCGCGGAGGGGTGCACGGATAGCCGGGTTCTAGAGGGCAACGGGCCCGCATCTCATGGCATTGAGACGGAGGGGGCTTCACTCTAGGATTGGCGGGCTATTCGCCGCACTCGTAGGGGGTACAGGTTGACCCAGGAGGGGTGCCCAAGTTACCGGATTCCGTGAAGTGCTGGGTGGTCCATTCACGGTGCTGAAGGGGGCTGCCTCGCTTCAGGTTTTGGCGGGTGACTTGTCGCGCCCGTAGGGGTCTAGGATTTCTTTGCACAGGCTATCCACACGACCAGGGGAACGTCGGGTTTCAGCAGCGGCTCTATGAAACCCGGGGATCCCAGATATCTGTATTGTTCTGTGATGCTGTATATTTCTGTGATGTTGCATTTTATCACGCCTTGAGCGAATATAATATATTGGTATATATATTAGTAGATGTTGTATATGTTTTACATCCGCGCTAGTCCAGTCCCCGCTCTGTCATTAGTTAGCTAACCTAACGGGTAATGACGGGACCCAGTGGCGAATGCGGATGGCATATACGTACATCAGTATATTTTCGTTCTTTGTGGTGTGATAAAATGATGGGACTGCGTTGATTCGGATCAATGCAAGATAAACAAACCTATTCTGATGTTGTTGGAACAATTTTTTCAAAAAGCTGTTATTGCAAGGACGTTAACTTTTGTTTTGCATCGTGGTATTCATTTGGAATATCCTGCTCCTCAGTCGACGAGGCAAGGGCCGAGATCCCTTCACCGGGAGTGACCCCTTGGATAGAAGTTTGCGTCGGGGCATTAACTTCACTATAGCCGATTACTTTTGCTTTGCATCGTGGTATTCAGTTGGAATATCCTGCACCTCATTCTACGGGGAAAGAGCCGAGATCCCTTCACCGGGAGTGACCTCTTTAGCAAAGGTTTTCGTCACTATATTTTTATAAAAGGCTATGCAGTTCCTTCAACGATATCAAGTTCTTTACGTTAAAGGTTTTTCGCCAAAAACCATTCGTAGCCCTCCGTCATTTCTTATGGGTATTATTTAGTATTCGTGCTGCGTTTGTTGACTCCGTCAAGGCGTAGTGTACGGTAGCTAAGTGGTGCATGTTTGTTGCATAAATGGGATTGGTTAGGACAGTCGTGCGGCCTTGTTGACTCCGTCAAGGGCACGTACGGGTGGGTTTAATGCAATCCAGATAATGACGGGTTGAACTTGACTAGGGCTTTTTGATTTGTTGACTCCGTCAAGGTCACTTGGGTCCTAGGGGTAAAAATCACATCGGGAGTTTCAAAAGAACTGAAACTTGCCAGGCATGCGCATACCTTCTGGAGTGTGGTAACTTGAGTGGATTCCGTCAAGTTATCATGCGATGATAGTTGGATCCCGATTCCCACTGATGAGTTAGTTTACTCCTCGGGTGACCCCGACTAATTCTTCTTTCAGGTTTGGAGGAGAATTTGAGGTACAGTGGGAGGTTTCCTGATTAGATAAAGTGATAACCATTCTGATCTAGGTTAGAGTGCAAGCTGAGTGTTTCTTTTCTCTCTCTCTTTGGCAGCGACCATTGACCCGACCCTGGACTATGACTCAGTGACCAAGTTGACCGAACCTTCTTAACACAGGCTTTTGGATTGTCAGAGTTGCAAACCTCATTGCCACTCCTGCTTTTACCCTTTTCTCCAGGACACCCCGTATTACTACGAACGTCCACTTCCATTGGACAAAACCATCGTATGGTTATATTCGAACTCGAAGGACTTCGAGGATGGTTTCTGGTTCTGGAGAAAACGAATAGGATTATTCAGTTGTCTTTTCTTTTCACCTTCTCTCATTGCGAGTACTCCTTGGTTTAGGAGATAGTACACCTATTACGCAAATTGGATAGTCTTCTTCCAAACCTTAGGCTGGTGCCGACCGGTAGGGAATGAAGAAAACCAATTAGCCTAAACGGTGTACAGAAGGTATTAAGATTAAGACAAAGCAAGGGATTAGTAAGAGGGCAAAGTAAATTGCGACTGCTATTCACGACCGAACCAAGTATTTCTTCGCCAATCCTAAATCACCTTTGTATTTCTCCAGGACACTCCGTATCACTACGAAGATCCACAGTTTATTTGGATACTCCATCGTATGGTTATATACGAACTCGAAAGGAACTTGTTCCAGTTCGGGGATGGATTCTGGTTCAGGAGAAATAGGAATAAGGTTTATTCGGTTGTCTTTTATCTTCACCTTCTCTCGCTTTGTGAGTGCTCCTAGGATTAGGACAGTACACCTTTTATGCTTATTGGATAGTCTTCTTCCAAACCATAGGCTGGTGCCGAACGGTAGGGAAGGAAGAAAACCATTTGGCCTAAAGGGGTGTGCAGACGGTAATGACTAAAGACATATAAAGGGATTTGGACAGATGGCAAAGAGATATACGGTTACAGTTGTGAATCTGGATAATGGAAGAGGCATTACTAGGAATACCAGAATACCCCAACGAAACATTTCAATGTTTCAGTTTCACTGTGTACTGTTAAAAGAAAACTGATTTCCCGGTTAGACACTTGCTCCAGGGTATGTATTTACCAGGTATGATTCTCACATCTGTATGGTTTTACAGATGATGAGTGGGAGTAAGTTATTGGGAATTGGGTGATGATCCTCATTATGTCGGGATTCGTTGTAATCGGTGATATTTGAGGAAGTCACCTGGGTTGTTTGCCGGACGGCAAATATTTGGTTTTGAATATCCGCTATTATGCACCAATTTCAAATTGATATATCTGTACGTCTATTTTCATAGAGTGAGATGTACCTTTTGATATTATGTCGATGACATTTACCTATATCAGTGGATGGTTAGGTAAGGAACATTAAACAGCGGTGTAATTCTTCTTAACCATAAGTACAGTTTTCAACCTACGACGCACAGTGAAAGAGTTGTTAGACTCAGCGGACTTATAAGAGTATTGTATGTTGTTCAGTGTCCATTAGGACAGAGGGGTTGGTCCTCATACTATATTCTGTTTACTTTTAACTTCTCTAGTTCTTAGACATGTGTTTCATAGGAACACAGGGTCTAAGTTTTGAGGAGTTATAGGTATTTGAATAGAGTAGAGAACCAGGTGTAGCAAGTATCGGGATTCTTCAAAGTGATCGAAGATGTAGATACTTGTGTATGGTGTTCAGTTGATAGTAATGATTAAGAGAGCTAGATTCTCTTTCAGGTTACTCATAATTGGAAACATTCCTAAGTTGAATAACGCTGATCGGCCTCCTTCCATTCAGTTGACATGCACTGGTGACAGTTGCATGATTTGAATCTGGTTCAATTAAATCAGTGCCTCTGTTTCTATATTGGATATAGAACAGTTCATATCTTGACATTTTTAAGGTACGGGGAGTTGTCCGGCTTGTGCTTAAAACCAGACTCCGGATAGCTCAAGGCACGTTTCTGTAATGGCGGTTTGCGGGTTGACCCAGGCTATGATGAGGGTTGATTTTCTACCATCTGGAAGATCAATAGTGATATTGTTCTTCACTCGCCACAATTTTAAAAGAAATGGATTTTTCAGAAAACTGCAGTGGGAGTATGGTAGAACTGGAAGTGATTCCAGAACCGCAAACGATTACTGAAAATTTGATAGGAACCTGAATATTCAATCTGGCTTGACATTCCATTAGCCACTCCGCAGATAAGGTGGGTAACTTCAGGCACCCGAGAGGTACTCCGGTAGCCTCAAGGACGGTGACAGGGAAGTTCTTGTTTACCCACACTTGCCATTGCTGTTGTTCCAGGCTGCGAGACCCGGCAGGAGGATGAGTATAGCGGCGTTCTGAACTAGCTTCAGAAGTGTACGTGTATATGACTCTGCCAGAGGGTTGTCGTAGTCAGTGGGAGCAGCGGAAGCATTGGTGGACAGGTGGCTTATGTCTATTTATAGACTAAAGCAGATATAGCGGAGATAGATCATCTATTTCTGACATGACAGTCATAGGTTTGAGTTCATCAGAATAGGGGATGAATCTGTTGAGAAGGTAGTAGGGTGTGATATCCTGGTATTTGGATGACATACACATAGTAGGAAAAGAAACTCCTATACTACGATCGGTTATACTTTGGTTGTCACACAGTTGTTTCTCCACACAGGACTTGGATATTATATCAGACATTCTGGTTACTAGATCTATGGTTTTAGATCTAGATTTGGGTGGTTTCCCAATCTGGGTACCTTGACAACATTCTATGAGTATTTAGAATGGACGACTCCTGGCACGGTAGTGCACCTGCAGTTGATGGAGTCACCCTCTCTAAAGGTGTCTTATAGACTAAAGAGGAGAGGGATACTCATGATTAGCAGATCACTTGCTGAGGCAATTGAGTTAATCATGAGATGTCAAGTACCACACCAGATGTTGTTCTTGCACTAGATGCAATAAGTTGACATTGATCCAATCGTGGAGAAGCAGTCGGAAGCAGTCTTAGGACATAAGTGCGTGTTCTAGGGATGTGATAATGACAGCCTCTTTTAGGAGACGGTTATCACTCCAGGCTTCCAAGGTGACATGGATGGCAGAGTGGCTGTCAGAGTTATAGTTTCTCCTTTTGACGAGGGGCAGTATTTTGGACAGGTGGTCCAAGGCAATACTGAGGGAGGCATGGCGCTGGGTACTGATTAAGTTCAGTTATCGATACAGTCTAAGAAGTTTGGATTTGGAGTTCATTTATGAGCTAGGTCCCATCAAATATCCAGACATACTCTAAGACAGGTATTGCTCTTTTCGGGAGATGGCTTTCTCCGCGAACTTGAGATATATAGAGACATAGAAAGAAACATCCCGCGGATCCACTCACTGAGGCTATTCCTCGAACGCAATAGTTTCGCAAACGAGCTTTGTGAGACTGACCAGTAGAGGAGTTGGGTGTTCGGTATCACACGGGTTGTGAGTATGCGACATCGCAATAATTAGCCTTGAGTGCAAGTGGGAGATTGTTGGAGATAGTGCCCTCAGAGTCAATTATTGGATCACAGGCACGTGATTGCAATGATTGAGGGAGGACCTATCCCGGTAGGACAGTCTTACTCGAGATGATAGTATGCTATCTGGTTTACCTTTATCATCGTGTACTGCTTCAGGTGACCTTGCAGGTCACTATTACACGCTGATAGAGCCCCTAGGATTCTAGCTTGACTGCCAGCAGTATGATGGCGATCATATACGTGGGAGGTGGTAGTCTATAAGCACATCCTTAAAAGGTCCCTAGTCGTAGGAGTTTCGAGACAGAGCATCGATTCTCCAGAGTAGACTAGTGTATACAGTCGAGACCCCGACGAGGGGCGGTGGCCGGTCTCACAAGCCACTGGTGTCAGTTGGTTCACCTAAGATGTATACAGGTGCTCATTGGGTTATGAGTACACCGGACAGGACTCGCCGGGAACATGCTAGTTGGTCTTATACCTGACGTCAGATAGCAGTTCCCTGGTGACATGTGTACAGGTTAGTTCATCGACCTGGGGATCGTCATTTGTCTTGTGTGAGTTCCCACTGTACTTTGATTACTACCCTACCACGGCTCAAAGGAGTCGTGCAAATAGGTTTTAGTTGGGTACAGTCCCGAGCCACATAGAGGCAGTGAGCGGATCTTCACGGGTTCGTCTCTCCCGGTATTGGGGGTGAGGTCGCACTGTGTCTAGGAGAGCCATTACGCAAAGCCCTCGGCCGAGGCAGGAGGTTTACTGGTAGGTATTCCAGTAGTATCTCAGGGCGTTCTGGGCTACACTCCGACACGACTTGTACCGCTTTTGGGGGTCTGACTTTTACCAACCCCCTAGGCCCGACATGCGATGCTCATAGACGAATGGACCGGACTGTACGGATATTGTCACTGACAGGCTCAGTAGGGTGTCAGGAAAAGTTCGCTCATCGACGTCACTTTTGGTCAATAGCTGGTGGCCCGTCACGTATTGGCTAATACCTCTGACGTGCTAGTGGTTAAATCCACAACCATAGTATTGACGAGTATTTAGAGTCCACCACACTTACAGTTACTCAAGCTTTCGGGCGAAACGCTGTAGAGGCCGTATGGAGATATGGCAGGGTCCGATCAGATATGTGCGGTATTGCACGAATCAGGATTGGACTGTTTTGTACTAGTGGACGTATAGTTATATGGCAGGGTTCGATCTGATACGTGCGGTATTGCACGGATCAGGATCGAACAGATATTACTAGCCGGCTTTGGTTTAAGCCGGATCCTAGTTTAGTACAGTGTAGATTTTGTCTCATTGCATTTGTATCCGGTAGGAATACAGATGCGGGTGTGTATGCACAGTATCGGGGTTTTCCTGTAATTTATTACGGGACCAGTTTTCTGGAGTTGCCAGTTTGCATTCCGTTCCGGCCGGTTTTCCTTTGTTCTTTCCCTGCCGGACTTTTCCGATGGAGGGGGTTATTTGCAAGTTTGCAAATAACATTTGTGGAGGGGGTATCTTGCATATTGGTGGCATCATGATATTTTTTCATGATGAGATCCCTTTTCTTTCTTTTCTTTGCTTTATGTGATTAGAATTGATAAGAATGGTTGATGTGGGATTGTTATGATGGTGTTAGGATATGGTCACCCTCTCTCTTTTCCTACACTCACCTCCCTCTTGCTTATGTAATTCCTCCCTCCACCATTCTCATTTATGAAATGGTTGAAGACATTTGAGAGAGAAAGAAGATGAGAGCTTCATTTTTTAGAGTGTTGTTTTTGATCTCTTTTCATGTCAAGAAAAATGCAAGCACCATTTTTCTTATCTTGATTCCTCCATCATCTTCAAAGGCAACATACCCCAAATGAGACATAGCTTCAACCCTACACATTCTACAGCAAATCTTGGACGCGTCGACCAGCCAACTTCACCCCCGAGTTGCCTCGGTATTGAGGTGGGAGCCCGTAAAAGACGCAGACGATGTGGTGCCCTTCCGGCGAGGAGGCGACGATATGGAGACTAGACTTTCCGCGGGAGATTGGGACGATGACGAGAAGACCGGAGGACTCGGATCACTCGGTATACTTCTCTTCCCATCTCTTGTTTGCTAGCATTAGGTTAATGGTTACGATCCGGGTTTTCATTGTCCGCGGTAGCGCCAGTTTCCAAGTAAGAAAAAATTTTTGATTTCGCATTTTGGCCTCGGATAGACGGCCGGGGCGCTGCCGTGGCGCAACAAAAAGCGTAAATACTCAGTAGACGCAACCATGGCGCTTGAAAACAACATCATGAAACTCAATCATCAAAACCAAATCATGCGAATAAATCGCCTAAAATTCCGAAATCAAGCATGGCGGAATAGTCCCGCTCAAGCGCATCCTCCAAGAATCTCTGGCCAACTGTCGTGGTCACTCATAGCATATTTCGTCGGCGATCCTGGATTCTGTCCTGCTGGTGTGCGTAACATGACCACTCCTGGGTCTATGTCTTCTCCGTGGATTACCAATCTCACGATCCATCAGCTTATCGGCCCTGTCAGACGTACTAACGGGGACGATTCCGTTTTGGCACTTCTCTGGTCATCTCTTGGTCAATCATCGCGACCACTCATAAAGCAACATGTCACTGGCGTCGGCCTCTGGGTCTCTGAATGCTCGTGGCACATCTGATCCTGGGTACAAATATCTTTGCAGCAGTATCCTGGAAGGAATCCTGCTTAAGGTCTCTTATAAGTCACATCTTTGCCAACAGTCCGGAAGTCATCGTCCCTTACTATATCTGCTTCTTGCTCCGGAACGGCTGCATACTCATCGCGACTACTTCTGAAAGGTACATCTAAGTACTATGCCTCGGCATGCGTATCACATCTCTGATGTCGGCGCGGTAGAACGTCATCTTATCCAGGTCTTGCACGAACCTCTTACTCCACTTCCTCTAATGTCGACTGCTTCGGACTCGACTCGTCGTGGCTGCATGGACTGAGCTCCAACGGCTATCCTCGTATCTGGAGTCTCCCAAGAAATGCATCTCACCATCTAGCATCCGAATGAAGTCGAACCATTTGATCGAGTCGTCAAAACCCTATAATCCCCCAAGAGCTCAACATCTTGGGTACAGTATAATAGTATCGAGTACATACCATAGCATCGGTGGTCCAGCCGTAGAAGGGCAAACCCAAGCCTCACTAATGGTGCCGAGGAACTGCCGCAAACCCTAAGGTTCAAAGGCTTTCACACGGTCATTATGTCGAGTTAGGGTTTCATTCTTCTAGAGGGTCCATAGAATTGCCTGCATGTTTTTCCGAATACTTTAAACTTTGGAATAATAGGTTTCTGACATTCGATCGTCTCTGTCGACTCTCAACGTCTCCGCGTGAAGTCGTCTCTAGCTGGAATCAATCTATCTGATGACCTCGCATCTGGGTAGCGAACGAACCACCTGTCCTAGTCATTCATCCTCGGTGACTAGCGACCTTCTATCATCCCTTAGTACCACTCGTACTGCAATAGCTCCAACATCTGGGGCAATATCTCGTCGTTCGCAGCAACAACTGGCTCACTCGTCTGCACGTTGAACCGTGCCTCAATCATCATGGATAAGCAACACTTCAACGGTCATCAAAGTCTGGCTGACCTCTATCAGTGGCTCAATCCTCTGGTGCACATCGGCACGTCCGAGTAATCTCATACAGCGATTCATCCTATACTCGTGGTGCGAAAACACAACAGAAAGACACATCTCTGCGATCGTGTGTCGCCGGAATCACGCCCTGGTCAGTCCTCGTTCGTAACGAGCTCGCGCTGACCGAAACTCTAGCCGTAGCTCTCCCTACCCGTAATCGTGGCAACAAAACCATAACTGGTACCGATGAGGCTAGATTTACTGAACATCCTAAGGCTTCTTAAGTGGAGTGGCATGTCGTAAATATGCCGCGGAATATACCCACGGTATGTCACTCTACTTTAGTCACCTATTCCATCAACCAAGGGTCATCCTACGCTCCGAAGGTAACACCTAATGCTTTGATACCAACTTTAACACGACCCGAAAGTACGGAACATGACCGGCACTTAGACTACGAACGTCTCAAGGCGTACGTATTCTAAGTAAGCCGAAACCCAGAAATCCAAACCAAAAAAAGTAATAGAGTGTAAGAAAAACCATTTTAAATCAACCAGTTTGCAATATAATATACAACGCCTAAAGGAGAGGATCACAACAGAAAAGGAAACTCCAATCAGTATGAAATCCACAGAAATATAACGCGCGACTCCAAGGTCGAAAGAATAAACATCACTGGTCTCAATCTCAAATAAGTACATGTTTGGTTGATGGAACTTCTAGATACAACTGAAATATAATATACAATGTATAATGATGGGTACGATACAAATAAACCCACCTACTAGCAAGTCACCCGAAAGAAACAGTACCCACAAAGCCGTAATGAAACCTGTACGGCAAACCTGCAAGAAACTGGGGCACAACGGGGTTGAGTTGCCAACTCGTGAGTAGAAAAAGATCTACGAATAGAAATCGCACGTATGACGCAATCCTAGGTCATACGATCACAATATATAATCCTCAAATATATAACCGGCAGCCTATAATAAAGACTAGGGTAAATATCTAACCCAAGTGTAATCCTATATGCCCGTGTCAGTGCCTCAGGTAGCAATATATCATATGGATGATGTATGAATGCATGAAATAGAATGCACGTACTGAAGAAGACTGCTTTCATAAATTAGTGAGATTTCTGTATTTTTAAAATGAGGTATCATAATGAAATCAGCATAAAACAGTGCCTAGCATCGGCATAGAACATAAATCCTAATATCTCGATATCTCTGTATCACAATCTCTGTACCTCAATATCTCAAAATCTCAATGTCTCAATCACAATATCCGGGGCATCGTCAGTCCAGACCAGCCCTTACCATCCATCTCAAGACCACGACGGTATCCTCCGGATATCCGACGCGTCGGGTAAAATCACTGGTCGGTCGTGCTCCCCTGCACAGGCTCAACGCCATCTCCTGCGATCTTCTTTCCCTGGGGTACCGCACCGGGCCCACCATGTACCTAAAACGGTTCATCCGCCTCCTTGAATCGGGTCTCGAAATCCATCAGCAAAACTCATGGTGGACGAATCATACATCATGGGAAAACCGCACTTTTTATTTAAAAAAAGAGAAAGCGGTTTATATATGTTTTGCGGTTTTCCTCCAAATCCAGAAAATCTCATGAAAATCCAAATCCAAATCATCAATAGCATGTAAAACCATGAATATAGGCATGAGAATCCATGAATACGGCATAACAATGAATAACAGTATGCATGAAGTGACAAGTAATAGCTAAAATGTCCAAGCTGGCATATAAGGAAAGTACACTAATATCATGTCAAACTACTAGCTAACAAGCTAAATCAAGCAATAATATTCTCTAAGTGTACGTGACATGGCAATTACCGATGAAGATGTGTGTGCGCCGGCAAGTAAGTGTACGTGGTACATACGCATCGTCGGTAATGGTGCTGGTGTCCTAACAGCAGGATATCAACAATAGAATATGAATCACAATAGTATGCGATGCGGAGCAACAATAATAATGTGAGGGAGCTGAGTACTAAACACAATGATAGCTAAACTGCATCTAATGTCATAAGAGTCATACAGCTAAACCAACTATAGGGCTGAGCTAATAGGCTAACAGCAGGTAAGGGAAACCACCTAACCTTTGAGTCGATACACACACACACACACAACACACACACACACACACACACACACACACACACACACACATATATATATATATA
The DNA here is from genome assembly GCA_030015575.1 of Agapanthus africanus. NCBI lineage: Eukaryota > Viridiplantae > Streptophyta > Magnoliopsida > Asparagales > Amaryllidaceae > Agapanthus > Agapanthus africanus. Next base: position 264,342,414 of record JASDDO010000016.1, on the reverse strand, counting down.
TAAAATCGGTGATCCCATCTCGATAATATCACATCCTATACCATATCTCTATAATCGGTTATTCCCAAGTCAAGAGTCCGGATCAAACATCAAAATATAGCTCGTACGTAAATCCGTCGTACGACATCCACAAATCTGGGTATGGGTTACTATCACATTCGTCATATCATTCATCTGGTATTCTTTTTATCAAATATCATAATCCGGGTACTGACCTACGACTAGTACAATGCTAATATCATCACTATAATCGTGATATGACTACTGATCGACAGTCCCGTACAGACCGATATCATCATCATATATCGTCAATATAATCATACTCTGACTACCGAATGACAGCCTCTAGCAAATCGATATCATCAACACAAATCAGCATAAGGAGGTATACATCGCCCAAAGCGGCCTATCATAAACATCTTATCATATCATATCATGTCTCGTAATATACTCACATGTCGATCATTATATATATATATATATATATATATATATATCACTATGCACATGGCATCGTCATCCACAGATCCGCTATAACATCAGGTCGTATCTCAAGTACGAATCCTGACATATCATCGATATCATAATCTCAGATCAGACTCATCGACTCATCTCAATCCCATGTATCATCCTCAAATCCTTATGTGAACACATAGTCTCATACCCATGTGAGCACATAACTATATAGAATCCCATAAGCACATATGAATAAGGATGTATGCAAGTATGTATGTGTGTTAGTGTGTATGTGTAGTGCACCCACTACTCTAGGGTTTTGTAACGATATACCAATATCCATCCTAAACATGTCATTAATCCCAAACAACATATAATAATTGTTGCTGTGTATATGCATCCGTATACACCACCACGAACTGCAGGGGTGCTATACGCCATCCACCCGACTTCTCCCCGTAGATATAAATCTACTCACCTTGCTTATGTGTGCCGATGCCGATGTCGCCCTTTGCATCTCCAACGCCTCGACGCCACATGGGGTACCTACAAGGATATCACAAACGCTAAAGAACATAAAATCCATGTCGGAAACCAAAATGGTACACGCTATGTCTATAAGTAAAAACCTATAGCCTCACGTGCAAACACAGCCAATATCCCTCTGCCGTTGGCGTTCAAACGCCACCCGACAGAAACGAATCATCGAATACCAAAAATCCATGCTAAACAAGTCGTAAATCATGCGCCAACTCAAGAAAATCAACCCAGATTCTACCATGATTGGAGTTGGGGGCTAGGGCTTTGGTTGTTGGTTTCTATCTGCCTGCATATCTCACTGCCAAGTCAAAATTATTTTAGGCTATCTCGGGTTGATAGCAGTTTTCAGAAAGGCTAGAAAGTCGACAAAATCGCTAAAATACGCCAAGTCGAAACTTTCAGGTAACTAACTGGAAATCTACGGTATCTTGGTTAAACTGGTCTTAAACACACCTTATAAGGTTACACTAGTAATCAAAACCATCACTTGGCCAAATCTCACTCAAGTTTTCCTAAAACTAGCACTAATCTACATACCATACTAAATTTCAGCTACATAACCATAACCAAGCAAGAAGGGAGTTGGGTTGAAAGATTATACCTCAAGGGGTCCTAGAATGAAGGAGAATGGAAGAAGTATGGAGGAAGGGCTGTTGCTGGACTGCTGCTACAGCTGCTGGTGTTGCTTTTGCAGCTGATGCTGTTCTGCTTGTTTTTGTTGCAGTGGCTGCAGCTGCTGCTTGCAATTCTCTTTCTTCTTGTGTGTGTGTTGCAGCTGCTACTGCTGGGCTGTTGTGTTGGTTTAGTTGGTGTGTTGGTTTGTGGTGAGGTTGAAGTATATGATGGTGTGTTGAAGTTGGTGATGGGGTTGCTGCTGATGCAGTAGAGGTTTAGGCTGATGTTGTTATATCAGCTGCTGTTGCAGCAGCTGATGCTGAGCTGAAGTTGTGGTATATGTTGTTGATGTTGTGGTTGCTTTGGTGAAGTGTGAGAGTGATGGTGTAGTGTTGTGTTGTTTGAATGATGTTGTTGCAGCTGATGTTGATGAAAATTGGGGCTGAAGTTGTGCTGATGTTGGCTGATGTTACTGTTGCTTATAGCAGCAGCTGATGCTGTTTTCTGGGCTGAAGCGGCTGATGTATGATGATGCTACTGCTGAGCTGAAGTGTTGGGGTGTTGTGTGTGAGGTGTAGGATTGATGGTGGTGTGGTGTTTGAGTGAGAGGGAGAGATGTGATAGTTATGGAAAAGGTTTTGAAATGAAAAGGGATTGTGACATAACCTATAACCACCTCTCTCTCTCTCTCTTAATAGATGCTAGCAAGACAACCTTCATAGCTCTCTCTCTTTCTAGCCACAAGTCAACCCATAAACAATTTAAATCTTAAGAACTAAAACCCCTTAATCAAGCTAATTAACCGAACCAAATGGGTTAGACCACCATGGTCATCTAAGAATGGTTAACCCTAGGCTACCATGAGTCCAAAACATGGAACAAGTGTGACAAGTGTGGAAAATGTTATGTGCACATTTTGCACAAAATGCCGAAAATCCAGTTAGCGATTTTTAATCGCGATTAACACTAAAATGGCATATACTTAACCATAAAAACATTAAAATGACATATTTCCACAAAATAACCTATTTTAGAATTTCAAGAATTTTCTCCAGAATTTTCCCTATTTATCGGTATTTAATTATACCGAAATATTAAAATATTCATTAATAATTAATGTTAAATTATGAAGATTCCCAAAAATAATATTTTATTTTTTTGAAATGTTACATTTTACTTATATTATGTTGTACCCATTTTTTGGGGCTTGTTTTACAAAGGAGGTGCTGTCAAAATTTTAAAGGAAGAAAAGTTAGACTTTAATCAAATTGGTTTGAGATTTCAAAAGTTTTAACAATGTTCTTATTTCTTACTACTTTTGATGGTTTAGATTGCTGGGTTTTCGGCTTACTTAAATTGCGTTAGGCCTGTAGACGTTGCGTAGTTTAAGGGCCATCACGTGCCATTTTCGGGTCGTGACAAGTACGTCAACAGTTTTCACAATCTGGCTGGCTTCTAGCAATGGCCCAATCATCTGGTGCAGATCTCGAACGTTCGCGTCAACGAGGAAACATAGTAAAACAATATATCAATGCGTTTGTGTATCACCGAAATACATCCTGGTCGGTCCTCGTTCCTGATGAGCTCGCTCTGACCGTATCTCTAGCTGCTGCTCTCTCTGCTCATATAACCACGGTAACGGAAACCATAATCCGATATCGATGAGGATAGATCATAGGAACGAATAGAAATACTATGCATAAGAAATGTGCATCCTAAGGCTACTAATGTGAAATAGAGTATCGTAAATATGCCGCGGAACATACACACGGTACGTCATTCTACTTAAGTCACCTACTCCATCAACAAAGGTCAACCTACACGACGAAAGTTCGGATCTAATACCCCCTCGGCCAAGTCTAAGTTCCGTAAGGTCAAACCTAGGTTCTGAATATATATATATATATATATATATATATATATATATATATATGCCCTAGACTCCGCATAGTTAAACCTAGACTCGAACCAAGGTTAAACCTAACGCTCTGATACCAACTTTATAACGACCCAGAAAAGGCACGTGACTAGCAATTGAATCATGTGATGTCTATAGGACCCCACCTAATTCAAGTAAGCCAGAAGCCCAGAAATCTAAACATTTTTAGGAAAATAGTGGAGATAAAGTTTTGAAATAACGGTATAATGAAATCAGGTTCTTTCTTTAAAAGATAAGTAATAACATAGGAAATACGATATTTTGTATCTATCTTGAAAACATTTTTCGTCATTTGAAATTTGAGCAGCACCTCCTTTGTAAATCTTAACCCGAAAGCAATACAGGCAATAATAAATATAGGCATCCCCAAGTAGGAGCTAGATCTTCGCCAATTGGCGGAAACAACCACGCAATGATATAAATATACTGCGCCGAAGGAGAGGATCAATGCACATAAATAAAGCAAAGAAACCAAAGCATCATCAAGAAACCAAGAACAAAGAATAAATGCATGAGCGTGACTGTAAAGCCGAAAGAATATACAAACTGCGATTCTAAGTCTACTAAATATACAAGTTTGGTTGACGGAGCCTTTAACTAGATACAACTAAATGAAATATAAAAGTACAATGGTGGTCACGATGCAATTGTATCCCACCTATCAATGCAATCATCCTGAAGGAAGCGGTGTGCCATCAAGCCGCAACGGAACCTGTGCAGTCAAACCTGCAAGAAAACTGTAGCATAACAGGAGTGGGTTGCCAACTCATGAGTAGAAGATATCACCAAGTAGAAACCGAATGTATGACGATCTCCTAGGTCATACAGTAATATAGTAATAATAGGAGGACATCGAGTAATAACAAGAGTAATAGTATAAGCGTAAGTGTAATATCAAGTACTCGTGTTTGTGCCACAAAGTGATTACATGTCAAGTGTATAAAGTATAAATGCATCATCCAACGTGTGTCCAGCAACGACACACTAAAAATCATGATAAAACCAGAGTGCTAACCATCGACACTCGAAAACATCATGAAAAACCGTGTCCATCAGCGACACATAATCTTCATATTTCGGACTCCGTCAGTCCAGATTGGTCCATATCTATCTGATCTCACGACTATGGTCGGTATCCTCCGGATATCCACCGCGCCAACTATCACCGGTCTGTAGTGCTCCCCTGCCGGGCTCAACGTCTCTCTATACGGCCTTCTTACCCCGGGGTATCGCACCGGGGCCACCATGTACCCGCAAACGGTGCCTCCTCTCTCCTCGAATCGGGTATACATATGGCTCAAGAACCGAGAAATCTCATGGTGGACGCCATACATAATATCACGAGAAACTGCATTTTCTTTTAAAATTGAGCATAAGTTTTCAAATTCACATGCGATTTCCTAAATCTAGAAATCTCATGAAAAAACGAAATCCCATAATCATGAGTATATAATGAGATAATGAATACCAGCGTAAAACCAAATGATTAGTGCATAACTAGAATGTATGTATGTGAATGCGTGTGACATCTAAATAAGAATGCAAGGTCAAAACTAGCATATGATATCATGAATGCTAAACAATACTACTTAACTACAATTTATCAGCGTATACAAATGAAGTAACGGTTACTAAAGTGTACGTGGCATGGCAATTACCGATGATGATGTGTGTGAGCCACCAAGCAAGTGTACGTGCAACATACGCGTCATCGGTAATGGTGCATGTGTCCTAACAGACGAGATCATAACAGCTAATGAAAGCACTTGTATATATGCAATGCAATGACAACAACATGAACATAGTGAAAAAGTAAAAAGTAAACGCAACATTATAAAATATACATATCTATATACGAGCCATATGGTTACTGTATTTAAAATAGTATGAATCGTTGTTTTTAAAAAGTAGAGGCTATGGTGTTTTTGAGAAAAGAGATATCATTTGAAAATCCATAGCGTCCCTCGGGTTGCTCTTTTGAAAATACCTACGATTCGTTAGTTTTGAAAATAGGTATGACTCGAGCCTAATCTAACATCTACCTAAGCAACTAAAAAGACTAAACTAAGAACGAGTCGAATGTGATAAGGGATCTATAAACTTCCGAGTTGATATATCTAACAGTCAGCGATCCAGCTTCATATCATCACGTACGGTATAGTCCATCGTATGGCATCCTCGAGTCAAAAGTGCGGATCAATCATCATATATATATATATATCGTATAGTAAAATCCATCGTACGACATCCTCAAAATCAAGGGTACGGGTCAAATAGCATATATCATATAGTTCGTACGATATCATTCGTCGTACAATATCATAATCAAGGGTACGGATCTGTTGGAGATAGTGCCCTCAGAGTCAATTATTGGATCACAGGCACGTGATTGCAATGATTGAGGGAGGACCTGTCCCAGTAGGACAGTCTTACTCAAGATGATAGTATGCTATCTGGTTTATCTTTATCACCGTGTACTGCTTTAGGTGACCTTACAGGTCGCTATTACACGTAGATAGAGCCCTTATGATTCTTGCTTGACTGCCAGCAGTATGAGGGCGATCATATACGTGGGAGATGGTAGTCTATAAGCACATCCTTAAAAGGTCCCTAGTCGTGGGAGTTTCGAGACAGGGCATCGATACTCCATAGTAGACTAGTGTATACAGTCGAGACCCCGACGAGGGGCGGTGGCCGGTCTCACAAAGCCACTGGTGTGTCAGTTGGTTCACCTAAGATGTATACAGGTGCTCATTGGGTTATGAGTACACCGGACAGGATTCGCCGGGAACATGCTAGTTGGTCTTATACCTGACGTCAGATAGCAGTTCCCTGGTGACATGTGTACAGGTTAGTTCATCGACCTCAGATCGTCATTTGTCTCGTGTGAGTTCCCACTGTACTTTGATTACCACCCTACCACGCTCAAAAGAGACGTGCAAATAGGTTTTAGTTGGGTACAGTCCCGAGCCACATGGAGGCAGTGAGCGGATCTGCAGGGGTTCATCTCTCCCGGTATTGGGGGTGAGGTCGCGCTGTGTCTAGGAGAGCCATTACACAAAGCCCTCGGCCGAGGCAGGAGATTTACTGGTAGGTATTCTAGTAGTATCTCAGGGTGTTCTGGGCTACACTCCGACACGACTTATACCGCTTTTGGGGGTCTGACTTTTACTAACCCCCTAGGCCCGCCATGCGATGGTCATAGACGAACGGACCGGACTGTATGGATATTGTCACTGACAAGCTCAGTAGGGTGTCAGGATGAGTTCGCTCATCGACATCCCTTTTTGTCGATACCTGGTAGCCCGTTACGTATGGCTAATCCCTTTGACGTGCTAGTGGTTAAATCCGCAACCAAAGTATTGACGAGTCTTTAGAGTCCCCCACAGACAGTTGCTCAAGTTTCGGGCGAAACGCTGTAGAGGCCGTATGGAGATATGGCAGGGTTCGATCAGATACGTGCGGTATTACACGGATCATGATCGGACGGTTAATACTAGCCGGCTTTGGTTTAAGCCGGATCCTAGTATAGTACAGTGTAGATTTTGTCTCTTTACATTTGTATTTCGGTCGGAATACAAATGCGGGTATGTATATACTGCAGCGGGGTTTTCTTGTAATTTATTACGGGATCAGTTTTTGGAGTTGCCAGTTAGTTTTCCGTTTCGGCCATATTTCTTTGTATCTTTCATTGGCTGAAGATTGGTGGAGGAGGGCTTATTTGCATTTGTGCAAATAAGCATTTTGGAGGGTTGTCTTTGCATATTGATGCTTCATGATAGCTCTTGTTTGACCTTGACCCATTGACTTCATAAGTTCATGATTGCATGACTTTTTGTAGTTATGATTGGTTGATTTGGAGTGAGGGTTTTATTGTGATCATTGCTTTTCATCATCACCCTTTTTCTCTCTCTTGCTTGTTTATTCTTTGGCTCACTCATTCATTCTTTATGGCTAACTCCCCATTCTCATTCTTGGAGAGTAGTGGCCGGCCATAGAGGGAAGGGGGCTGCCCAATATTTTTGGGTGGGATTTTATTCTCCTCATGTTTGCAAAAATCCTCTAGTTCATCTCCAAAATTCAACAGTTCATTTGCTCCACCAAAGGCAACTTCCTCAAACCCCAAATGAGACATAGAGAACTACACGTATTCTACAGCAATCCTTGGGCACGTCGGCTCGCCAACTTCATGTCCGAGTTGCCTCGGTCAAGAGGTAGGAGCCCGTAAAAGAAGCCGGCGACGTGGTGCCCTTCCGGCGAGGAGGTGAAGACCGGAGATTCCGCGGGAAGATCGGGACGACGAAAAGAAGACCGAAGGACACGGATCGCTCGGTATATCTCTCTACCCTTTCTCTAGATATCTAGGACTAGATTAATGGCCCGATCCGGGATTTTTGTGCGCGGTGGTGCCGGTTTACAAGTTCGTAAAAAGTTTCGTTTCCGCATTCCTGCGTCGGATTGACGGCCGGGGCGCCGCCGTGCACTTACAGGATCTAAGGTCAAGTACATTCTATTATTTCATCAAGTCACATGTTATCGCTGTTATGTGTATATCGTCCAACGATCCTTTAGTATATCGTATCATAAACGTGTTAGTTATATGTATGCCCTAGAGGCCATTACTGTACATACGATGTATATTGTAGTGGATGCTGGGACATATATAGGGAAGACTTTCTTGCTCAACATGATAGTATGCTATCTGGTTGTATTTTATCTTAACATGTACTCTGATTGTCTCTATATTACATGTTGATAAAGCCCTTAGGAAATGTACTCGACTACTGGGACTATGATGAGATCATACTAGTGGGGCCACGGTAGTCGACGAGTACATCCTATAACTGTTCCTAGTCGAGGGTGTATCGAGACAGGGCATCGATACACCAGAGTAGACTAGCGTATACGCATCTTGACCCATATGATGGGCGATGGATGATCCCATATCCATCGGTGTTTTACATCAAGGATGGTGTACGGGTGCTCAGTGGAGACTGGGTACACTGGACGGACTCGCCGAGAACTCCCAGATGGTATTATACCATACGTCAGATGGCAGTTCTCCGGTGACACTGGTACAGAGTAGTCTGTTGACCCGAGATCGTCATAGAGTCTTGTGTGGTTCCCACTGTGCTTTGATTTCCATCATACCACGTCCAAGAGGGCGTGCAAAAAAGTGGCTTTTGGGTACAGTCCCGAATCATATGGAGGCAATGAGCGATAGGAGGGGATTCGTCTCTCCCGGTATAGGGAGTTGATGTTGTGCTGTGTTCGATTGGCTATAACCGGAAATGCCTGGCCAGGGTTGTTGAGATTTACTGGTAAGTGTTATCAGTAGTTTCTCGAACTGTTATAGACCTCATATCGACATGACTTATCGAGCTACTGGGGTCTGACGTTTACCAATCCTAGGCGAGATATGCAACATATCAGACGACGAGACCGGACTGTACGGGGGTGTTTCTGTTTGGATTCACAGGAGAATGTACAGGCATGCTTGTTGATCTTCTGAGCGCTCAATACCTGGGTAGCTGTTACGTTTAGCTGACCGCTTGCAGCTTGTGGGTGTTTGATATGATCATCACCTACTGCCGGCGTATTGACGATTCTTTGGAGTCCTATACAGAGGTTTCTTGACTCAGGCAAAACGGAGTAGGGGCACATATGTGATATGTGCGGGACCGAGGATAATGCGATATGTGATACCGTATTATATTCTCGCGATATTTGATATCACCCGGGTCATCGGATCAAGTGTTGATTCGATGAATCGGTACGGATAAATATTAGTCGGTTATATACGATATAGCCGGATTGTCGGATCAAGTGTTGATTCGATAATTTAATATATATATTATATATTAAATGACATTAACTAATATTAGCTCACTAAAAGATTCTTTTTCTCACTCGGGTAATACATTGATATATATGTGATATATGTTAATTGTATTATTTTATTTGCTTACAATAAATATTATATATGTGATATATAATATTGTAACTTGATATGATAACTAATGCAACTTGTTTAGTGGAGTTTAAACATGATTAGGGTTAAACTTTCTAGATGTTTCTAGAAGGTTTTCTTTTTGTTTTGGAAAAGATATTTGTAAGTGACTCATTCTTTAACCCAACCCAAACCCTAACCCTAGTCAGTTCTCTACAATGGTTAAGTCAACCATGGTTGCATTATTCTTCATATCATTTCATTTTCTATTCATCACAAAAGGATTCTAATATTGTTCATCTTCTTCCGCCTTCATTCTTTCATGAAAAAGCTTACTAGTTTTTCAAAAGGTGATAAATAAATATGAGAAAAAGATATATAAAGAGAGCAAAAATCCTACTTCATCATCCTCATCTTCCCTTGCCATTTAGATGAGGGTGTTCACATCATTTCATGAGTGTTAGCTTGTGTTAAAGAAACTTCAAGGTAGATCATCTTAGTATCGAAGATCGGAAGCAAAGGTTGCGTCTTTCTCTTCGTGGAACCTCTCGAGAGTCCGGATCCCGATGATCGCAGCGAAGGGACCACAACACGGAGCATATGAAGTGAAGGACCGGATCTACAACGGTTGTAATCCCTCTCACTTAGTGTTAAAATGTTTAGCATGTTGTTTTTCGCCTAATCTCTAGTTTAAAGTTCCGTATTCGGGTTGTTCGGCACGGCTAAATTTTTAATCGGGCATGGTTGATGTCTCGTAGACCCTTGTGCGCGTGCCTAGCAACCCTACAGTGGTACCAGAGCCACACTAGAGCTTTAGGCGAAGTCCTGACGGAGTTTGAAGTCCGATCGAACCAAAAACCTAACCCGAAACATGCTCTCTAGAAATTTTCTAAAAACTGGGATTTTTCCACATTAAAAATGCTTAAAAAATTCAGCAGGGAATTCTAAGAATTACGGTGCAAAAAGTTTTCAATGAACAGTAAAAAGTGCGGCGGAACCGCGGCAGAAGCATGCCTTCTGCGGCGGTTCCGCGGCACAATGGTGACGTCATCAACTCCTGTTTGCACAGTAACTTCTATTTAATTATGCTGGATTTTCTGGGAATTTTTAATATTTATTCAAGAGTTGAATTTTCTGGGGTTGTTTTGGGGATTCGGTGTTTCGATCGGAGTATCAGATTTTGTCTATGTGGTTTTCCGGATAATTTTTAGAAACTGTTAAAAAGTTCGAACGGATATCAATAACTCACTTTTTCCCCTGTCGGAAAATTTTTCAAAAGTCATGCAAGTAACTTGGTGGACCCTCTAGAAGACCACAAACCTTAACTCGATTATGTGACCGTCTTGAACTGCATTTTGAACCTTAGGGTTTGGGGCAGTACGGCGTGCCACATGTGAGGCGTTGGCTTGACCCTTCTACGGCTGGACCATTGGTACTGTGGCATGTGATGGATGTTTTTAAACTGATTTCAAGTGTTGAGATACATTGGGGAAATCTTGGGTGTTTGATGATTCGATCGGAAAGTTTAACTTTTTCTATTTATCTGGAATGTGATACAATATTTGGAATCCACAGGTAGTTATGTGATAACTAATTTGAATATTATAAATATAGCAGTTTAGTCTCAGATGATCGGTTGCCACGGAATTTTTATGTGATCAAAAGTCCGTCGCAATCACGTAGTGTATGCGGATACTCGCCGGGTAAACTTAATAGACGGCCTCACTCCATAGCCCCGACCAAGTGACTGTAGGAGAACCCCGTCGCCGAAAGCATCCGTTCGGGTGCTCCCGGTAGCAGTGTTCCGCCTTGGTGCACTTCGTCGACGGTATCGGGGGTGCGGCCGTCTACTAAAGTTTGCGACGAGCATTCGATCAGGACGTCGGGAATCTTGTTGAATTGCCCGACTTGATATTGAAAAGAGTTTTCGATAATGAGACTAAAATGCGGGGTTTATAATTGTTAGGCATGCGATGTCTAAAGAATTCATTTGGTTAGGCATGCGATGTCTAAAGAGGTTGCGGATTCCAACTGTTGTAGTTTTACACTTTCTTTTCTGTGACCGTAAGCGTAGTATGTGGTGTATCGCCGGCTTCGTTGCTATACATCAACGACAATCGGGATACGCATACTTGCTTGCGTTGATGATATGAGATATTATGTGTTGCTGTGATATGTTATATTGGATCGTCGCGTTTTGAATAGCCGGGGGTTTTATGTGAGATGAGAGTTTTTCTTTTTCATTCATGTAAAATTCATTTGTATGTAATATTCTTTTATTGGGGCACTTCCAGGTAGAGGAAGATGTCACCGTTGTATATTATTTACTTTTCCGCATTAGGTAGACCCAAGGCGGGGAGCACAAGTAACCGGGTTCTAGGGTCCAGTGGGAGACCATCTCGAGGAGTCGAGACCGGGTCTCCTAACCCTAGAATTGGCAGTGTTACTTGCCGCTCTCGTATGGGTCTAGGGATGTGGGTTTGGCTATTCATCGCGACCGTGGAATCTGTGTTTTATACAGGCTCGTATTAAAAACACGGACGTCCTAGTATATCCAATATTTCATATATGTTCTTCTGCTGCAATGTTCTGTGATGAGATCATATTACTGCCTGTGACGAATGTTTTATATTATATATATGAGATATATGTTATATTGCAGATTTCGTTTCAAAAGAAATGCTTGTGAAGCATAATTAAAATGGGACTTCATTAATGAGATTAATGAAATTAAAAGAAACCTAAGATGTTGTAGAAACTTGTTTATAAAAACCGGTAGCTACAGTTCTTGCTTTGCATAGTGGTGTTCCTTATAGAACATCCAGCACCTTATTCGATAAGGAAAGGACCAAGATCCCTTCACCGGGAGTGACTCCTTTAGCAATAACTGGCAGATGCTACAAACTCGGTTTGTCTTTTGATTGCTTCTATAGTTTCTGCTTTGCACAGTGATATATATGATATATCCCGCACCTTATTCGATGAGGAAAGGGCCGACGATCCCTTCACCGGGAGTGACCCATTTAGCAAAACTAGAAAAGCCTAAAAAACACTCCATTTAAAATCACTCGATTCTACAACGATATCAAGTTCATTACGCAAAGGGTTTTCATAAAAAACCTGTCGTAGCCCTCCGTCATTTCAGATAAGTACTAGTTAGTATTCGTGCTGCGGTAGTTTGGCCTCCGTCAAGGCGTAGTGTACGGTAGCTGACTAGTGCTTATCTGCTAGCATATGATGCGATTGGATTAGGGTATTCGTACGGCGTAGTTTGGCCTTCGTCAAGGGTCGTGCGGGTGGGTTTAATTCAATCAAGAAATGAACGGGTTGAACTTGACTAGCGGACTATGAGTAGTTTGGCCTTCGTTAAGGTCATAGGACGCTAGGGGTAAAATATTATTGGGAATTTCAAGTGTTGAAATTTGCAATGAGATTGCATACCTTCTATAAGATAGTTGGATCCCGATACCCGCTTCGAGTAAGAGTTACTCCTGGGAGAGTTTTACACATTACAATTAGCCGATCAAGTAGGTGTCTAGAAAGGTGTCAACGGGGTTACTCCTCTGGGAAAACGAGGTTTACTTTAATTAGGTTCGTGCGAAAGCACGGGGGACCTCCCTCAAAGTACCGACACTGGCCTGGCTGAAAGATTGGCGAACTTGTAGCGTGTAATTAATCCCGGCTAGTCTTTCCTTTTAGGGTTTGAAGGAAGATTTGATTAAAACAGTGGGAGACATCCTGATTAGATATATTAGATAACCAATCTAATCTTGCAAGAGCATACGCTGAGTGTTTTCTTCTCTCTCTCTCCAGGTAGCGACTATATCACGCCTTAATCAAGATAATAAAACAGATATATTGACTGAACCCGCTTGTTATACTGAGCTGGGGAACGTTGGTCCCGCTCCAAGTAATAATTGTTATAAGACAGAGCATGAAATTAGGAAATACCAGATTTCCCGTGCCGCCCAAACGAAGAAAGTGCATATTGATGCATCATCTTCGGGTGTGTTCATTACAGAGAACTGTTTTTCAGTATCCTTTACGTCCTAGGTATGTGATACCTGATTAGGATCCCGTATATGTAATCTGTTACATGGGCTACAAATAGGTAGAGAACTGAGAACGGATGATAAGTTTCATGAGACAGAAAACGGTGCAAGTGTTGTAGCCAAGTCTGTTGGTCACTATCACCCTATATTACCAGAATACATTGACTCTGAACGAATGTTATTAGATACCGAACCTGATATACAAAATCATATATGTCTCTTTATTAGTTAAGAAGGATATAATTTTGTATTGTTGGATAATGTTTTGAACATTTCCTATATCAAGAGTTGATCGGTTCAGGCAGTTATCTAAAAGCATTGACGTTCTAAATCAAAATACAGTTCTTAGTATAAAGAACACACACAAGAGGAAGAGTTCAGAAATGAATGAATCCTTCTTGAGGCATTGTAGACTAGGTCATGTCAATGCCACCCGACTGGCTGAAGTTCCATAAAGATGCATATTTAAATTAGTTTGAATTTACATTTTGTGAAACTTGCCGGTCATGTCACAAAGATAAGATGACCACAGCTCTGTTTGTTGGAAACAGAGAAAGAGTTAGTGAACTCTTGGGATTGATACATGCTGATGTATGAAAGTCCCTTGTCTACATATGCCAGGACCGGTTCTTTGTACTTCATTACATTCTCTGATAATCTCTCAAGATTCAGACATATGTTTCTGTTGAAACACAAGTCTGAAGCTTTTGAGATATTCACATAATATAAATTAGAAGTAGAGAACCAAAATACAGGTATAAGTATTATGTCCTTTGATGAGATCAAGGAGGAGAATACTTGAGCATGGAATTCCTGGACTATTCTAAAGGAGAATGAGATTCTCTCTCAGCATTACTCCTCCGTATACACCATAGCACGATGGTATATCGGGGCGGAGCAATAGCACCCTATTTGATATGGTGTGCTCTATGATGAGTACTACTGAGTTTCCTATTTCCTTTAGGGAGTTATGCACTTGTGAAGTTGCATACCTATTGAATAGGGTTCAAATCAAATCAGTTGCCTACCACTTCATATGTGATATGGAAAGGGAAGAGCCCATATCTTAAGTTTGTTAAGATTTGGGGTTGTCCGGCCTATGTCCAAAAGCAAAATCCGGACAAGCTCGAGGCAAGGTCTGTTATGTAGAACTGGAAATGTTCCAGTTATACAAACTACAGCTGATAATTTGGTAGAACCAAAGGATTCAATAGTTTCCAACGAACCTCAGTCTCTCCGCCGATCTAGTAGGGTTCCTCACCCACCTGAGAGATACTTCGGTTTCTCTATGACAGTGGGAGCAAGGATTGCATCATGAGATGATGACACAACTAGTTTCGAGCTGGCCATCAGGAGTGGGACTCTGTAAGAATGGCTGGGTGCTTATCAATCTGAGATGGAATCCTTATACACCAACAAAGTATGGACTTTGGTTGCTTTATCTGAAGGGTTAAATCCCCATCAGGAGCAAGTATATCTTGAGAAGATTACTTGGTGTACATGGAAAAGTTGAGACTTTCAAAGCTAGACTTGTTAAAGGTTTGCATCATAGACCAGGTATGGATTATGTTGAAACCTTTTCTAAGGATCTATGCTTAAGTCCATCCAGATTCTACTTGCCACGGCTACATACCATGACTATGATATCTGGTGGTTGGGTGTCATGACTGCTTTTCTAAGTGATGTTTTAGAAGAGAACGTCTATAAGTACACAGCCAGAGGGCTTCGTAGACAGTGGGAGCAGCGGAAATGCGTGCAAGATGTTTTATATAAAACAGGTATCGCGGAGTTGGAACATCTGTTTTGATGTGGTAGTCAAAGAGTTTGACTTCATCAAAATGGTAGATGAACCTTGTATATACGAAAAAGGTAGTAGAGAGTATGGTGGTGATCCTCGTAGAGTACGTGGATGACATACTCTTGATAGGGAAGGAGTTTCCTATGCTACGCTCGGTCAATCTCCGCTTATCACAAGGATTCTCCATATATGATCAAAGTGATACCTCCTAAATCCTGGGTTTTGGATCTATGAGATAGATCTAATTGGATGTTAGGATACTCACTAGTTGTAGTGAGATGGTATCAATCGATCCTGGGGAGAATCACTGGAAGGGTTTCAGGGTGATAAGGATGACTGAATGTCAGTCGCAGGCTTGTCTATACCCTTAGTGGAGGGACGGTATGTTGGAAGAGTTCCAAGCTAGATACCGTGACATACTAGACGATTAAAGGCAAGATACATCGTTACTAAGGATGCTACCAAAGAGGCAGTCTGGATATATATAAGTTCATGAGATGAACTTCGTTCCTACCATTGTGTGACAATGGAGTTGTGGCTTTAGCTAAGGAACTACCGTCGCATCAGAAATCCAGATATAATTCTTAGGCAGTATCACCTGATCATGGAGATGGTTGATCTCCAGGGAGATCGAGGTTAGGAGAGTAGACACAGAGGACAACAGCACGAATCCATTCACAAAGGCCTTTTTCCCAGTAGAGACTTTTATGGGATGGTTGAGTATGAGATACTTCAACCGCAGCTAATTGTTGGGTATGCGATACCATAACAGATGGCCCTAGTGCAAGTGGGAGATTGTTAGTTATATGTATGCCCTAGAGGCCATTACTGTACATACGATGTATATTGTAGTGGATGCTGGGACATATATAGGGAAGACTTTCTTGCTCAACATGATAGTATGCTATCTGGTTGTACTTTATCTTAACATGTACTCTGATTGTCTCTATATTACATGTTGATAAAGCCCTTAGGAAATGTACTCGACTACTGGGACTATGATGAGATCATACTAGTGGGGCCACGGTAGTCGACGAGTACATCCTATAACTGTTCCTAGTCGAGGGTGTATCGAGACAGGGTATCGATACACCAGAGTAGACTAGCGTATACGCATCTTGACCCATATGATGGGCGATGGATGATCCCATATCCATCGGTGTTTGACATCAAGGATGGTGTATGGGTGCTCAGTGGAGACTGGGTACACTGGACGGACTCGCCGAGAACTCCCAGATGCTATTATACCATACGTCAGATGGCAGTTCTCCGGTGACACTGGTACAAAATAGTCTGTTGACCCGAGATCGTCATAGAGTCTTGTGTGGTTCCCACTGTGCTTTGATTTCAATCATACCACGTCCAAGTGGGCGTGCAAAAAGGTGGCTTTTGGGTATAGTCCCGAATCACATGGAGGAAATGAGCGATAGGAGGGGATTCATCTCTCCCGGTATAGGGAGTTGATGTTGTGCTGTGTTCGATTGGCTATAACCGGAAATCCCTGGCCAGGGTTGCTGAGATTTACTGGTAAGTGTTATCAGTAGTTTCTCGAACTGTTATAGACCTCATATCGACACGACTTATCGAGCTACTGGGGTCTGACGTTTACCACCCCTAGGCGAGATATGCAACATATCAGATGACGAGACCGGACTGTACGGGAGTGTTATTGTTTGGATTCACAAGAGAATGTACATGCATGCTTGTTGATCTTCTGAGCGTTCAATACATGGGTAGCTGTTACGTTTAGCTGACCGCTTGCAGCTTGTGGGTGTTTGATATGATCATCACCTACTGCCGGCGTATTGACGATTCTTTGGAGTCCTACACAGAGGTTTCTTGACTCAGGCAAAACGGAGTAGGGGCCCATATGTGATATGTGCGGGAGCGAGGATAATGCGATATGTGATACCGTATTATATTCTCGCGATATTTGATATCACCCGGGTCATCGGATCAAGTGTTGATTCGATGAATCGGTACGGATAAATATTAGTCGGTTATATGCGATATAGCCGGATTGTCGGATCAAGTGTTGATTCGATAATTTAATGTATAATAATATATATTATATATTAAATGACATTAACTAATATTAGCTCACTAAAAGATTCTTTTTCTCACTCGGGTAATACATTGATATATATGTGATATATGTTAATTGTATTATTTTATTTGGTTACAATAAATATTATATATGTGATATATAATATTGTAACTTGATATGATAACTAATGCAACTTGTTTAGTGGAGTTTAAACATGATTAGGGTTTGGATTAGGGTTAAACTTTCTAGATGTTTCTAGAAGGTTTTCTTTTTGTTTTGGAAAAGATATTTGTAAGTGACTCATTCTTTAACCCAACCCAAACCCTAACCCTAGTCAATTCTCTACAATGGTTAAGTCAACCATGGTTGCATTATTCTTCATATCATTTCATTTTCTATTCATCACAAAAGGATTCTAATATTGTTCATCTTCTTCCTCCTTCATTCTTTCGTGAAAAAGCTTACTAGTTTTTCAAAAGGTGATGAATAAATATGAGAAAAAGATATATAAAGAGAGCAAAAATCCTACTTCATCATCCTCATCTTCCCTTACCATTTAGATGAGGGTGTTCACATCATTTCATGAGTGTTAGCTTGTGTTAAAGAAACTTCAAGGTAGATCATCTTAGTATCGAAGATCGGAAGCAAAAGTTGCGTCTTTCTCTTCGTGGAACCTCTCGAGAGTCCGGATCCCGATGATCGCAGCGAAGGGACCACAACACGGAGCATATGAAGTGAAGGACCGGATCTACAAAGGTTGTAATCCCTCTCACTTAGTGTTAAAATGTTTAGCATGTTGTTTTTCTCCTAATCTCTAGTTTAAAGTTCCGTATTCGGGTTGTTCGGCACGGCTAAATTTTTAATCGGGCATGGTTGATGCCTCGTAGATCCTTATGCGCGTGCCTAGCAACCCTACAAAACGATGTCTCATCTCAAACATATGTCATAATCTCTTGGCATCTTGTCCGATCATATCGACTCAAATCCATCAACATGAAATATCCTCATTTCACATGTATATATATATATATGTATGTACATGTATATATAAACACACACACTCACACACACACACACACACACAAAAACACACAAAATCACGTGTGTGTGCGTGCGTGTGTGTGACAACATATACCTTAAAGGTTCGCTACTAAGGTAAAAGAGGCTAGGGTTATACCTCCTTACGAGTACGCTTATCTAATCCTACGGTCCCCTAAAACCCTATTTGCTAAGTATCCATATCTCGCATTAACATATATATAATATAACATCCTATTCTACGGTTGCGGGGGTGCTATACGCCATCCACCCGACTTCCCCCGTAGATATACATCTATTCACCTTCGATCCTCGCTTGCCGAGGTCGATGACGCCTTGCTCTCCCTTGTCTTCCCGATGACCACGCGAAGGTACCTACAGTTCAATCACATCGTATTGTAAACAAAAATCGAGTACGAAAACCATAAAGGCACACGAAACACACATAGGTTAGAACCTATGGTCCACGCATGCAAGAATAACCAACAACTCTCGACGTCGACGTACGAATGTCAAACGACCGAGTCAAAACCTAAATACCAAAATTCAAGTTAACAAAACTCGCAAACCGAAATCAGAAACTTTGAAAAACACTTCCATATTTTGCTTCATGGGAAATTGGGATATTTTGCATATGGGATAGGTCTAATTACAAGACAAAGAAGCTATGGACCAAGCACGGACTATACCCAACATGCCCAGGCCACAATTTGTAGCCAGAAGCAATTTATTTGCGGCCAAGAAATTGATTTAGGGTCTCGGGTCTCTAGGTTAGCTTCTAGATGGCCTGCTTGCCTCACTTTGTTCGCTATATATTTTTCAGAGTCTCAGGGTAGTAGCAGATCTCTATATATCACCACAATTTCCCAAAAATCCAATATCGGCAAAATTCCAGTTTTCATATTTGGGTTTATAGTCTCATGTTTGGCCAGAATTCTAACACTAGATGGGTTATAGTCACTATCTAATCCTCAAATACACCATCACAACTCATAATATCCCTTAAACCTCATCTTGGAATTTCAAACATCACTAAACCATAATAGTTTAACTCTAAACCATTATAGGATATTAGAAAAACTAAAAACTTAACTAGAAGTATAGGGATTACCTCATTTGGCAACTCAAGAAAATTCTAGGGTTGCCCGAGTGCCTCAAAGTCCCAACTTGATCTACCCATGAGGTTTGGAGTGATTTTTGTGAAGGGAGCATAGAGTTTTGTGGTGTTTTGGAGGGTGTTTGAGGGTGGTAGAGAAGGTGGTGGAGGATGAAGGCGATGAAGAATGGAGAAGAGAAATGTGTAGGTGAGGAAAAATAATAAAGAGAAGAAGGAAGGCTTTGAGAAGTTTATAGAAACTTCTCTCTCTATCTCTCCCTCTTGAGCCATACTCTCATGGTCCCATGCCTCCATGTCACCTTTTTCTTTTCTTTTTTTTAATTTTCTAATTAAAACAAAACCAAAATCATATAAATGCAAATAAAGAATTAAAGCCATGGTTCATAAAAATTTAACAAGTATTTTGCAACATGTTTTGTTGCATGTCATATACATAAACAAGATTAATCCATAATTAGTGAAATATTAATCAAGTTTAGCATTGACTTGTATACAATTAATTGTATAATAATTTATAAAATGTCCAAATCACATAAATACCTTCAAAATCAATAATTTATATTAATTTTCCAATTATTTTCCAAACTATAAATATATAATCATACTACTTCATTAAAACTAATTTCTATATCTTTATAATATCCAAAGAATTTTTTATTTTATTTATTTAAATTCCAAAAATAATATTTTACTTTCTGAAATGTTACAGTATACATATCTAATAATTGTGTATATATAACTGTTTAACTAGTACCCTAATACTACGGTTGTTCGGGTGCTATACGTCATCCATCCGACTTCCCCCGTAGATTTACATCTATTCACCTACTACCCTCACTCTAACCGAAGTCGATGAACGTCTTGCTCTCCTTCATCATCCCGGAAGTCCATACGAAGCTACCTACAATTCAATGCATATCGTATTGTAAACAAAATCAAATCCGAAAACCGTTATGGAAAGCGAAACACATATAGGTTAGAACCTATGGTCCACGCATGCAAGAATAACCAAACCACTCCCGACGTTGACGTACAAACGTCAAACGAACGAATCAAAACTCAAATATCAAAACCCAAGTTTTCAAACATCGCAAAAAGAAATCAGTTGCTTGGAAAAACACTCGCAGATTTTACCTAAGGTGAAATTATGACATTATGCACAATGGGTAGGCCTAGTTTTCAGAAGATTGAACTATGGACTAAGAACCAAACCCTAAGTCTAAGCTCAGGCCGCACTTCGCGGCCAATATGGATATTTTGGCGGCTATGTGTGGGAGTTGGGGGCACGGGTTTCCAGGGTATAATCCTAAGTGCCTGCACATCTCTTTGTATAAGCAATTTATTTTTCAGAGGTCTCAAGTTATTCCAGATTCTATTTGATCATCACAATTTAACAAAAACCCGATATCGGAAAATTCCAAGTTCATTTTTGAAACTTCTAAACTCCAGTTTGGCCAAGGATTCAATCACTAATAGGTTTATGATCACTAACTAAGCTTCACTTACACCTCCACAACTCAAAACATCCACTAAAGATCATCCTAGAATTTTCCAAGATCACAAAACTTAAAATTTTTTAACTCTAAACTAGACTTGAGGTTAGGAAACTTAGAACTTGAACATGGGTGAGTGTTTTTACCTCAAGGAAGAAACTCAATAAAATTCGTTGGCGGTCCAAAGTGCTCAAAACTCCAACTTACTTCCACCATATTGCTTAGGATGAGGTCATGCACATTTTTTGTGAAGGGATCATGTGGTTTTAAGGTGGTTTAGGAGGTGTTTTTAGGGGAGGGTAGTGCGGGTTGGAGGAAGATGAAGGAGAAGGAGATGGAGAAGAGGACGGAGAGATGAAAAGTTTCCCCGTCAATCGAACGAGATCAGCTCCAAGATCTGAAGAATGGAATGAAGAAAGAAAAGAGTGAAGGCAACTGTATCTCTCTCATTCTCACTCTCTCTCTCTCTCTACCCATACCTTCATGTCTCTTTGTCTCCACTTCTTTTTTTTCTTATATTTTCTTTTTTCTTTTATTTGAAATACAAAATGTCATACAAAATGAAATGTTGCATGTCATGACACTTAAACATGCTTAAAAAAATAAAGCTGGGTTAAATGAATAATTTGTGAAATACTAATCAGGTTTAATATCAACTTATATTAAAATAATTATATATTAATTTATAAAAACCCAAATCAATCAAATGATCCCATAAATGATAATTCATTTTAAAATTCCATTTATTTTCCAAATTATATGTATATAATTATACCATTCCATTAAAACAAATTTCCATAATTTTATAATATTCATAAAAATTTATTATTTTATAATTTAAACACCAAAAATAACATTTATATTTTCTGAAATGTTACAGCTGCAATTAAGAGATAGAAGAAGCACTCAGCATGATGCTCTTGCAAGTTTAAATTGGTTATTAGTTTATCTAAATAGGATGGCTTCCACTATTTCCTCAAATTTTCCTTCAAACTATAAAAGAAGAATTAGTCGGGATTAATCGCACCCTACAATTCATGCTTAACCTTTCGGCCAGGCTTGTGTCTGTATTTCGATAGAGGTTTTACAAGGCTTCCGCGAAATTCCTTAATTAAATAAGCTCTTTTCCCTGGATGCGTAGCCCGGCTAAAATCGTTCTAGACACCTACTTGGTTTATAGTATTGATTGTAAAGTAGAAAACTCTTCCGAAGAGTAATAATACTCACGGTTGGATCGAGATCCAACCATCATTGTGTGACAACTTTGAAGGAATCCTACCAAAATCATCACACTCCATATGGTATGCAAAACTAGCAAGTTTCCTTTTCTTTTGAAACTCCTGATGTGGATTTTTTCCCCAGGTGCTTATGACCTTGACGAAGGCCAAAATATCATAAGACGCAAGTCAAGTTCTACCCGTCATTGTCCAGGTTAATCTGAACCCATTCATACAAACCCTTGACAAAGGCCAAAATAGCTGTACGCCTGTCCCAAAATAACGCATCTATCTATGCTACAGATGAATGCCCAGAAGCTACCAATCACTATGCCTTGGCGAAGCTCAAAATACATAACTTGAATACAACTGACAACCCATCTGAAATGACGGAAGGCTACGGCTGGTTTTGGTGAAAACCGTGAATGTAATGAACTTGATATAGTCAAATGAACCATGATAGCTTTTAAAAAGAGTGGTTTAGGCTCCGCATTTAAAAGTTATTTTTAAAGAAAACCAAGTGGTTTTGAAATTGTTCCAGCGATTTAACTTTGGTTTGTTTTCTTTGCATTAATCAATATTAATGTTGTCACATCATTTAACCCTATCATTGCAGAAAGAAATGGAAATAGAACGTACGCTTATGCTATCCGCATTAGCCATGGGGCCGACATGCACTGTCAGGTTACTTAACTAACGGGAGAGCGGGGGCAGGGCTAGTGTGGGTGCAAAACATAAGCAACGTTTATTATATATAATTTTTATATATAGGCATTTGTCTCACGCAATAATAGCTATTTCAGATCACAGATCACAACAGAAGAAACACAGATGAATATATTATATATACTAGGATTTCCGTATTTCGTTTTAGCCTCTAACGAAAAGCGGATTCTACGGTCGTGATAAATTGCCAAACCATCACCCTAGGCCCCTATGGGTGCGGTAAATTACCCGCCAAATCCCCGAAGTGAAGCAAGCTCTCTCAATAAAATGATCAGGCCACTCGGCACTTCAAGAACCCGGTAGTTTGTGCACCTCACCTTAGGTCTATCCTAGGTGCAAGAAAAAGTAAATGAAATAATACAACGGTGGCTACAACCTCAATCCGGATGTGCCCCGCAAAAGAATATTACATCATATTACAAATTACATGAATGAAAGAAATGAACATTCTTCTCACATCCCTCGACTATTCAATCGCGATGATCCAATACTTCATATCCACAAACCACAATAACAAGATATTAGATATGTTCAACCCCTACTAATCGACGTATAGCAATTAGTCGAAGTTTAGAAACACATATTCAAACTTAAAGCGAATAAACGATGTTAAAATTTCGACTTAGAAATACTCCGTATTGCCCAAGCAAAAAGATAACACTAGATGCATTTTGGGCAAAATCAAATAATATCATAAATCCTAAATCCAAGAGTATAAAACACCACAAGAAACACGAGACAAGACTCCCCTACAAAACCGCCCATAGCGGGGAAAACTGTAACACCTTAGAAATGCAGTTAGTATTAATTAAGCGTTAATGCGGGTTTTGAGGAAAAGTTTACTAATTTGGGTTTCTCACTTTTTATAACAATTAATTAATATTTTATTATTATTATTTTTGGCTTACACAAACGTGTGCACGTTAATGTGAGGGTTTGTTAGTGTTAATCTCGTTTAGTGATCATGACACCTTAACCTAATCTTTGCTTGTTAAACCATAACCCTAGATATTTTTTGTGAGAAAATATCTTGTTTTGGATTGAGAGAGGTGGCTAAGTGAGTCATGAGGGTAATTAATGCAAGCTTTAATGAGGAGAGGGAGAGAGTAAGAATAAGGCTTTGGTTCACCCTACACTCACCCCTCACCAATAATTCCCCTCACTCTCTCATTCTTCTCTCATTCTCAATTATTTCCTTATCTCTCAACTCCCAAACTGAACCCTCACTACCCCATCACCAAATCCTTGCTAAACATCACAAAATCACATTTAAACACTTCATAAATCTTGATTTAGCCACTAAGTTGCCTTGGAGCTTGGAAAGTTAGGATTTTTTTAGCAAGAGTATCTAGGTAATGACCTCTAACTGTTAATATAGAGTTTTTATTGTCGTGTAGCCTTGTAGTTATGGTTTATAACACTAAAGGTAGCGTTTTGTGAATTATCGTATTTTTAGTGTCAAATCGGGGTCTGTGTGAATCTGTTGTTGTTCCAGGTTGTTGTTTTAAATTTCCCATCACAGTGACCTAATGTTGATGTATAGAACCCACCATAAAAACCTTAGACCACCCCTTCAATACGAGGCCGCAAATTTAATGGTTCTGGCCGCAATTTACGGCCAGAGTTAGGGCTGGGTTGTTGGGTCTTGGTCGTGGGGTCTCTGGGGTTGTGTGTAGTCTTGTGGAACTTGCAACTTTCACCAATTGTCTGTGTATCAAAATCTGGGATCACTTTGCTATAATCTAGTGTTTTGAGTATGCGTGTTACGTTATCCGACACAGTTCATGATCTTGTGTAGCTGCTGCACTTGGGTTGGTTTTGGTGTGTCGCCACATACGTTAGCCATTAGACGAACACTTGTGAGTTGGGTTGGAGTTGGTGCGTTGGTCAAACGTAGTGTGTACATGATATTGATCGATTTCTGAGATTTTCACGTGTTAAGTTTGTGTTAATAGGATCGCAGGCGGGGAGTACGGACGCTGCGAAGAAAGGGAAGCAGGTAATTGGATTTACCTAGCCCGTGACTGTCGGTGAGTTGATTTAACATCTATGGGAAAATCGCCCTTATGGCGTTAAGCGTCAGGGATAGATATGATATGATATTAGCCGCATGTTTATATGCACATATAGAGATGGTGCATGAACTTCATTGCATATAGTTACTTGTTGTGTCTGAACCTATACCCATTGTACACTGCACTATTATTGACAGTCCATGTTGCATGAGCACTCTTTGTATGCTACACACACACTGTCTGTAATTACCATGATACGCACAACACAAATATTCATATGATATACCTTGCTATTGGTTAGCGACATTGAGACATTGATTCTTGTGCGGTTGCACATATGAAATATAGCATACCTATATACCTACATGCTTACACACATGCCTTTCTATACTACGGCTACACTTATACCTATATGGTATTGTATCATTATTGACAGGTGTATACACATATGAGATATAGCTACATGTACATCATGCATACATAGCTACATGTTCACCGTTATATGATGTTGCGTTGGATTTGGATAATTGGGAACCGCGTGATATATTTAATGACTTGGTGCATTTAAATAGCGGATTTTCCCTTGATATGCTCATATTGTCGTTCTATGTTGCATACATCATATTACATGGATTTGCGCATTGAGATATGGATTTCATGTGATTTTCCGGATTTGAGAACCGCGGGGATATTTCAAGAAATGTGTATTGTTTTGAAAACCCGGTTTCTATTGATTTGGGGATTTCGAGTGTCGATGTTGGGCACTTATGTTCCGAGAGATATATGGATTTTGGGATTTCGAGTGTCGATGTTGGGCACTTATGTTCCGAGAGATATATGGATTTGGGGATTTTGAGTGTCGATGTTGGGCACTTATGTTCCGAGGGATATATGGATATGGGGATTGCGAGTGTCGAGGTTGGACATTCAGGTTACGATGATTTCGAGTGTCGGGTTGGACACTTAGGTTCCGTGAGATGTACAGGTACGATATGTGGATTTACGTGTCGATATTGGACACGAGTATTTCATGATGTTTTCGGGTGCCGATGTTGAGCACTCAGGTTCCATAAGACTTACAGGTTATGAGGGTTGATCTGAGAGCCGATTTAAGGAAATTGGGAATTTGATTGTCTTGATGGACACTGGTCCGGCCACGATGAGGATTCCATGAGGATGACATGTTTTTATCCCATACTCCGCATTTATTTGATATGCAATTGATTCATGTAGATGTAGTATCCTGGTGTGTACCATGATCATGATAGTTGCATATTTATATTGCCATACATATGCTA
This sequence comes from Agapanthus africanus, assembly GCA_030015575.1. NCBI lineage: Eukaryota > Viridiplantae > Streptophyta > Magnoliopsida > Asparagales > Amaryllidaceae > Agapanthus > Agapanthus africanus. The sequence goes on along the minus strand of JASDDO010000016.1, from coordinate 264,316,113 downwards.
TCAGATTACATGTTTTAGATTATCGTTGTTAGAGCATACTTGTGATTACTGTATGATGTTATTTTCTATTCACGAGTTGGCAACTCACCCCTGTTGTGCCGCAGTGTTTTGCAGGTCTGATCCTCAGAGTAGTCGCGCAGGGCGCCTTATTATTTCTACTTTTGAGGATATCACCACGGCTTGCTGTGAAGCCATTTGCTATAGGTGGGTTGCGGTTATATGATGATGTACATTTTATATCTTTTGTATCTAGTACTCTCCATCTACCACCTTCATGTATTGACTTAGATACGAGTTGTGAGGATCGATGTTGTATATTCTTATGACTTTGGTTGTCGAGCTCTTGTGAGCCGGCCTTTATTTATGTTGATTATCTCATTTCTTCGCTATGGCGTCGTATATCTGATGTGGTGGTTGTTTCCGCCGTTGGGCGAGATTTGCTGCCGTTTGGGGATGCTTTACTTATACCTTATGTTTGTACCCGTTTCGGGGCAAGTTTTTACAAAGATGGTGCTGCCGAAATTTTATGAAAACAAACTTAAGCTTAAAGTTTTGCATTGAGATTTTTAATTTTGTTCTAGCTTTTCCTTCTTGTAATGGTTTAGATTTCTAGGTTTTCGGCTTAGTTAAATTGCGTTACGCCTGTTGACGTTACGTAGTCTAAGAGCCGGTCATGTGCCTAAATTGGGTCGTGAAAAAGTTGGTATCAGAGTACTAGGTTTTACCTTTCAGAGTGTAGCATGACCTTGGTATGATGGAGTAGGTATCTTAAGCAGAGTAACGTAGCGTGTGTATATTCCACAGCATACTTACGACACGATACTCCGCCTAAGTGACCTTAGGACTTATTGTTTGAAATTCATTCCGTGATTGTATACATCCTTATGATTCGATTTCTGTGTCCTTATTGAATCATGTTTCCATTTCTAGCCTTTATGCAGCCGAAGACTACGAGGCCGCAGAGAGCTGCCGCGAAGGCCGAGGTCAGAGTTGACTCGTCCGAGACGAGGACTGACCAGGGCGGTGCTCCCATTGTGAAGGAGCAGATTGTTCCACCTTCGACAGACCATATGGCTATGCTAGGGGCTGGTATGCAGGATTTGCACCAGATGATGGGGTCATTAGTTGAGGCCATTCGAGCGCAGGGGCAGGCGGTTGTTCCACCCATTACGGGGACCGTGTTGGTGCCTACTTTTCCGACTGTCGTACCTGCAGCTACGAAGGTGATCACCGTATCGTAATCGGAGTTCATGAGGATGAGGCCTCCGGTTTTCACTGGCACCGATGCAGCTGAGGATCCGCACTCGTTTATCAATCGGATGGCCAGGATTTGTCGTTCGCTGAGATGCTCCAACGCAAGATGGGTGGAATTCGTGAACTTTTGTCTGGAAGGTTTAGCCCAGAAGTGGTGCGAGTCTTTAGAGATGGGCAAAGCCACAGGTCTTTCTCCTATGACTTAGGCTGAGTTCGTGACGGCGTTTCTTATGCATTTTCTTCCGCTGAGCGTCATGGATGCTCGAGCGCGCAGTTTTAAGTCGTTACGCCAGATTCAGGGTATGACGGTGGCCGAGTACGACGTGCAGTTTACCAAGCTGTCTGTGTATGCTCCGTATTTGGTGGCTACGGAGGAGATGAGGGTAAAAAGGTTTGTTCAAGGCCTTCTTACCCAATTGTTCCTTGCTATCAGTGTACAACATTATGACACGTATGCAGCAGCGGTGGACGCAGCCCTATTGGTTGAGGAGCGTCTTTCCGAAACGTCGGTTGTTCCGGAACCGAAGAGGGTTAGTACTAGTGTGTCAGCACGGAGGCAGGCGTTTAGACGCCGAGACAGATCCCGTTCAGATACTAGGGGTAGTGGAGGCTCAGGACGAGGTGAACTTTTTAGCTCTTATCCCTAGGAAAGTCAGCAGTTTTCATCTGGATGTTTCCTGTGTGGGAGTTTGGGTCATCATATTCGAGATTGTACTGAGCTATGTAAGGGCAGGACAGCTGTACCACATTTTAACCTACCACCTTCCCCACCTCAGAGGGCGTTGCCACTTATGCCTGTTGTTGCTCCGCGTCAGACTCATGTTCAGGGAGGTCATGGTCGCGGTGGTTTTGTGCCGAGAGGGCGAGGTGGTGGAGGCAGAGGTCAGCCAGTCGCCGGTAGAGGGCAGGCTCGGGTGTTTGCCTTGACTCATCCGGACACATAGGCGTCCAATGCTGTGGTTTCAGGTACTCTTTCTGTATGTTCTTTTGATGCACATGTTTTGTTTGATCCGGGCTCTACGCATTCGTATGTTTCTACGCACTTCGTGCCGAGGTTGGGCCGAGAGTCGTGTTTGCTAGATCGGCCGCTTATTGTGATTACTCCTGTTGGCGATTCTTTCGTCGCGCGATATGTGTTTCGGTCGTGTGCCGTTTGTATTGGAGATAGAGATTCATCTGTCGACTTGATCTTTCTAGATATACTGGACTTCGATGTTCTCCTTCGCATGGACTGGTTAGCTGCTTGCTATGCGTCCGTGGACTGCCGTGAAAAGCCAGTCAGTTTTAGTTTTCTGGGCGAGTCTGTTCGGGTTGTGCAGGGGGACCGTGGTGCCGCCCCTCACAGTTTGATTTCAGCCCTTTGCGCTAGTCGGCTTTTGAGGAGGGGATGTCGGGGATTCTTGGCTTTCATTTATGATACTAGAGCCATATTAGGATCGTTGGACCGGGTTCCTATCGTGCGAGAGTTCACCGACGTTTTTCCCGATGAGTTACCTGGTTTTCCCCCAGAGCGCGATATTGAGTTTTGCATTGATCTGATTTCTGGCACGGGGCCTATTTCTATACCGCCTTACCGGATGGCTCCGGCAGAGCTTAGAGAGCTTAAGGATCAATTGCAAGAGTTTCTTGATAAGGGACTTGTACGTCCGAGTGTTTCGCCTTGGCTAGCTCCTGTGTTGTTCGTCAAGAAGAAGGACGGCAGTTTGAGGTTGTGTATTGATTATCGTCAATTGAAATGAGTAACGGTGCGGAATAGGTATCCTTTACCTCTCATTGACGATTTGTTTGATCAGCTCTAGGGTGCGAAACATTTTTCTATGATTGATTTGCGTTTGGGTTATCATCAGTTGCGGGTTCGGAATGATGACATTCCGAAGACTGATTTTCGTACACGCTACGGGCATTATGAGTTTCTGGTGATGTCGTTCGGACTCACCAATGCCCCAGCAGCATTCATGGATCTGATGAACCGGATTTTTAGGCCGTTCCTCGACCAGTTTATTATTATGTTTATTGATGACATTCTGGTCTACTCTAAGAGTCGTGGGGAGCATGAGCAGCACTTGAGGATTGCTTTGCAGACATTGAGAGAGCACCAGCTGTATGCTAAATTCTCAAAGTGCGCATTTTGGTTTGATAGAGTTGACTTCCTAGGTCATCTGGTGAAGGGAGATGGTATTCTTGTGGACCCGAGGAAGATCGAGGCTGTACAGCATTGGCCCAGACCTGTGTCCGTGACAGAGGTCTACAGCTTTTTAGGCTTAGCTGGTTATTACCTCCGATTCTTGCAGGATTTCTAGAGCATCGTTGCACCGTCGATCGGACAGACCCAGAAGGGGGTTCCTTTTCTTTGGACTAATGCGTGCGAGCAGAGTTTTCAGCAGTTGAAGACTCGATTGACGACGGCACCAGTTCTATCTTTGCCTTCTGGATCGGATGGCTTCGTTGTTTACTGCGATGTGTCTCTAGTGGGGCTCGGTTGTGTTCTGATGCAGCATGATATAGTAATTGCTTATGCTTCTAGGCAGCTAAAGAAACACGAGCAGAATTATCCCACCCACGATCTTGAGATGTCCGCGGTGGTCTTTGCGCTGAAGATCTGGAGACACTATTTGTACGGGGAGTCATGTCAGATTTTCACGGACCACAAGAGCTTGAAGTACATCTTCCAGTAGCGGGACCTGAATCTGAGACAGCGTCGGTGGATGGAGCTTGTGAAGGATTATGATTATGAGATCCTTTATCACCCGGGCAAGGCGAATATGGTAGCTGATGCTTTGAGTCGTAGGCCCGGGGGTAGCTTGTCCCAGTTGAGCGTAGTTCAGCGTTAGTCTTCTGCAGATTGGCTGATCTTGTGCAATGATAGAGTACAGTTTGAGTTCACTTCCACTGGGTGACAGCTTGCTCATGTCTGCGCCTGTCCACTTCTACTTGATCGTATCCGTGAGGTGTGTAGGGTTACTAGTCACTCTCACAAGGGTCTACAAGGCATCAACCATGCCCGATTTAAACATTAGACGTGCCGAACAACCCTAACCAAGATCATAGACTAGAGATTATGCGAAAACAATAAGCAAGTAAACAACTTTACTTCTAAGAGTTTGGGATTACAACCTTTGTTGTCCGGTCCTTCACTTCAATAGCTCCGTGTAGTAGTCCCTTCGCTGCGATCACGATTGTCCGAACTCTAGAGAGGCTCCCGCGAAGAAACGAACGTGCTTGCTTCGATGACTTCGAGGCCGAAGATGATCTACGTCGAGGAGACACTGAATCAAGCTATTCCTTCACTAGGTCATGAACTTTGTGAAGATAACACACTCTACTACATGGCAAGTGGTAGAGGATGAAGAAGTAGGAGGTGGGCTCACTTTAGAATTGATTTTCTCACACTTTTTCTCAAAAACTCTATTAGAGCTAGCAAGCTTTTTCATGAAGCTTGAAGAAGAAGAAGATGACTTGTGAATAATTCATCCAAATGAATTATTGCACCTATGGTTGAGTTAAGCCCTCATGGCTAACTCATGTAGAGAATTAACTCATGGCTATGGTTAAAGGTTGAGTTTGATAAATATCTTAAACTAGACAAAAGGGTTGACTTTGTCAAAGCTTATCCATAAGCTTTTGTGCAAGCTTTAGCATAACAAACTCAATCTCTTTTGAATTAGCTTAACATAAATAGAAACCCTAACTTAACCCTAGCATTGTGTTAATCTCATACACCCATCTTGTATGTATCATCAAACATGACACAATCCATGTACACAAATGTACATATCGCGTATATATATACAATGTGCACATCATGTGAGAAAAGAAAACAACAGTGAGCTAAATATTAGTTAATGAATTATAATATATCAAATATATATAATTATACATTAAATTATCAAATCAACTCTTGATTTAATAATCCGTCTATATCACATATAACCGACTAATACCAAATGCAACATCTTATCGAATCAACGCTCGATCCGATAACTCGGCTATATCACATATAACAAATCATGTCACACATCGCGAGAATATAATGCGGTATCACATACTCGCATTAATCTCATTCCCGCACATATCACATATGCGCACCGTTTCGCTTGAGCCAGGATACCTCTGTGTAGGACTCTAAAGACTCGTCAATACGCCGGCAGTAGGTGATGATCATATCAAACACCCACAAGCCGCAAGCGGTCTTCCAAACGTAAAGGCCACCCGGGTATTGAGTGATCGAAAGATCAACAAGCATGCCTGTACTTTCTCAAGCGAATCCAATCAGTAACACTCCCGTACAGTCCGGTCTCTTCGTCTGATATGTCGCATATCTCGCCTAGGGGTGGTAAACGTCAGACCCCAGTAGCTTGATAAGTGATGTCGATATGAGGTCTATAACAGTTCGAGAAACTACTGATAACACTTACCAGTAAATCTCAGCAATCATGGCCAGGGATTTCCAGTTATAGTCAATCAAACACAGCGCAACATCAACTCCCTATATCGGGAGAGACGAATCCCTTCCTATCGCTCATTGTCTCCATGTGATTCGGGACTGTACCTAAAAGCCACCGTTTTGCACGCCCCATTGGACGTGGTATGATGGAAATCAAAGCACAGTGGGAATCACACAAGACATTATGAAGATCTCGGGTCTACAGACTAACATGTACCAGTGTCACCAGAGAACTGCCATCTGACGTTAGGTATAATACCATCTGGGAGTTCTCGGCGAGTCCGTCCAGTGTACCCAGTTTTCACCGAGCACCCGTATACCATCTCTGATGTCAAACACCAATGGATATGGGATCATCCATCGCCCATCATATAGGTCAAGAAGTGCATACGCTAGTCTACTCTGGAGTATCGATGCCTTGTCTCGGTACTCCCACGACTAGGAACATTTGAAGGATGTACTTGGCGACTACACTGTCCCCACTAGTATGATCTGCATCATAGTCCTGGTAGTCAAGTATTTATCCTAAGGGCTTTATCAACATGTAACAAAGAGACAATCAGAGTACATGTTAAGATAAAGAGCAACCAGATAGCATACTGTCATGTCGAGCAAGAAAGTCCTACCTATATATATGTCCAAGCATCCACTACAATATACATCGTATGTACAGTAATGGCCTCTAGGGCATACATATAACTAACAAGGTGCAGCCCAGTGATGCCCATTTGTCTGAGATTCTTGAGCTTGTTCGACAAGGTACAGATTCGGAGTTCACGATTGATTACCAGGGTGTGCTACGTTACGGGATTCACTTGTGTGTACCAGATATTGATGTGTTGAGACGCGAGATCCTAGAGCAGGCACATCAGTCAGCCTTTAGCGTTCATCCAGGTTCCACCAAGATGTACCGTGACTTGAGAGACATTTACTGGTAGGAAGGGATGAAGCGCTATGTTTCGGACTTCGTTTTGAGGTGCCTGACTTGTCAGCAAGTCAAGGCTAAGCATCAGAGATCGGCTGGAGAGTTGCAGCCTTTACCCGTTCCTGAGTGGAAATGGGAGCAGATTTCCATGGACTTTGTTGTGGGTCTACCTAGGACCAGTCAGGGGTATGACTCCATTTGGGTGATTGTTGACCGGTTGACGAAAGCGGCTCACTTCCTTCCAGTGAAGACCACTTTTGGTTATACTTAGTACGCTCAGTTGTATATAGATGAGATCGTGCGTTTGCACGGCGTTCCCACATGCATTATATCCGATAGGGGCACCCAGTTTACTAGCCGTCTTTGGCAGAAGCTTCAGGAAGCTTTGGGTACCCGGTTGAGTTTTAGCACCGCATTCCATCCGCATACCGATGGTCATTCAGAGCGGATGATACAGACTCTAGAGGATATATTTCGGGCGTGCGTGCTCGATTTTGGTGGCAGTTGGGATCGTCACTTGTCGTTGATTGAGTTCTTCTACAACAACAACTTTCAGGAGACTATTCAGAAGGCACCTTTTGAGGATTTATATGGCAGGAAGTGTCGATCGCCAGTCTGTTGGACCGAACTCAGTGAGAGTAGGGTTTTGGGACCCCAGCTAGTTTAGGAGACTTCGGAGAAGACCCAGCTGATTCAGGACAGGATGAGAGCATCCCAGTGCAGACAGAAGTCATATGTTGACCATCGTCGTTTCATACTTGAGTTCGCAGTGGGGGATCATGTATTCCTGCGGATTCTCTGATGAAGGGTGTTATGCGATTTGGGAGAAAAGGGAAGATCGGTACCAGATTTGTAGGTCCTTTCGAGATCCTTGAGCGAGTTGGTACCGTTGCTTATCATTTGGCACTCCCGCCCAGTTTTCCGGATGTTCGCCCCGTGTTCCATGTGTCGATACTTCATAGATACCTTCATGATCCTTCTCAAATGATTCAGCACCAGACTGTTCATCTTGAGCGCGATCTTTCGTTCACCGAGCAACCGATAGTTATTTTGGATCGGCAGGTGAAGAAACTTCGGTCAAGGGTCTTGCCATCTGTGAAGGTTCTTTGGCGTAGCCCGACTAGTGAGGAGATCACTTGGGAGTCCAAGAGCGAGATTTGGAAGAAGTTCTCTCATCTCTTTGATGGTACGCTTAGTAAGAATTTTAATTTGGGGACGAATTTTCTTTAAGGGGGAGATTGTAACACCTTATAAATGCGGTTAGTGTTAATTAAGCATTAATGCGGGTTTTTGAGGAAAAGTTTGCCAATTTGGGTTCCTCACTTTTTATAACAATTAATTAATATTTTATTATTATTTGTTTTGGCTTGCACACACGTGTGCACGTTAATGTGAGGGTTTGTTAGTGTTAATCTCGTTTAGTGACCATGACACCTTAACTTAATCCTTGCTTATTAAACCTTAACCATAGATATTTTATGTGAGAAAATATCTTGTTCTGGATTGAGAGAGGTGGCTAAGTGAGTCATGAGGGTAATTAATGCAAGCTTTAATGAGGAGAGGGAGAGAGTAAGAATAAGGCTTTGGTTCACCCTACACTCACCCCTCACCAATAATTCCCCTCACTCTCTCATTCTTCTCTCATTCTCAATTATCTCCTTATCTCTCAACTCCCAAACTGAACCCTCACTACCCCATCACCAAATCCTTGCTAAACTTCACAAAATCCTATTTAAACACTTCACAAATCTTAGTTTAGCCACTAAGTTGCCTTGGAGCTTGGAAAGCTAGGATTTTTTGAGCAAGAGTGGCTAGGTAATGACCTCTAACTGTTAATATAGAGTTTTTAATGTCGTGTAGCCTTGTAGTTATGGTTTAGAACACTAAAGGTAGCGTTTTGTGAAATATCGTAGTTTTAGTGTCGAATCGGAGTCTGTGTGAATCTGCTGATGTTCCAGGTTGTTGTTTTAGAAGTTCCCATAACAGTGACCTAGTGTTGAGGTATGGAACCCACCATAAAAACCTGAGACCACCCTTTCAATACGAGGCCGCAAATTTAATTGTTCTGGCCGCAATTTATGGCCAGAGTGGGGGCTCGGTTGTTGGGTCTTGGTCGTGGGGTCTCCGGGTTGTGTGTAGTTTTGTGGAACTTGCAACGTTCACTAATTGTCTGTGTATCAAAATCTGGGATCACTTTGCAATAATATTGTATTTTGAGTACGCGTGTTACGTTATCCGACACGGTTCATGATTTTGTGTAGCTGCTGCACTTGGGTTGGTTTTGGTGTGTTGCCACACAAGTTAGCCATTAGACGAACACTTGTGAGTTGGGTTGGAGTTTGTGCGTTGGTCAAACGTAGTGTGTACGTGATATTGATCGATTTCTGAGATTTGCACCTGCTATGTTTGTGTTAATAGGATCGCAGGCGGGGACTTCGGAAGCTGCGAAGAAAGGAAAGCAGGTGATTGGATTTACCTAGCCCGCGACTGTCGGTGAGTAGATTTAATATCTACGGGGAAAATCGCCCGTATGGCGTTAAGCATCAGGGCTAGATATGATATGATATTAGCCGCATGTTTATATGCACATATAGAGATGGTGTATGAACTTCATTGTATATAGTTACTTGTTGTGCCTGAACCTGTACCCATTGTACACTGCACTATTATTGACAGTTCATGTTGCACGAGCACTCTTTGTATGCTACACACACACTGTCGGTATTTGCCATGATACGCACAACACAAATATTCATATGATATACCTTGCTATTGGTTAGCGACATTGAGGCATTGATTCTTGTGCGGTTGCACATATGAAATATAGAATACCTGTATACCTACATGCTTACACATATGCCTTGCTATGCTACGGCTACACTTATACCTATATGGTATTGTATCATTATTGACAGGTGTATTCACATATGAGATATAGCTACATGTACATCATGCATACATAGCTACATGTTCGCCTTTATATGATGTTGCGTTGGATTTGGATAATTGGGAACCGCATAATATATTTAATGACTTGGTGCATTTAAATAGAGGATTTTCCCTTGATATGCTCATATTGTCGTTCTATGTTGCATACATCATATTACATGGATTTGCGCATTGAGATATGGATTTCATGTGATTTTCCGGATTTGAGAACCGCAGGGATATTTCAAGAAATGTGTATTGTTTTGAAAACTCGGTTTCTCTTGATTTGGGGATTTCGAGTGTCGATGTTGGGCACTAATGTTCCGAGAGATATATGGATTTGGGGATTTCGAGTATCGATGTTGGACACTTATGTTCCGAGAGATATATGGATTTTGGGATTTCGAGTGTCGATGTTGGACACTTATGTTCCGAGGGATATATGGATATAGGGATTGCGAGTGTCGAGGTTGGACATTCAGGTTCCGATGATTTCGAGTGTCGGGTTGGACATTTAGGTTCCGTGAGATGTACAGGTATGATATGTGGATTTACGTGTCGATATTGGACACGAGTATTTCATGATGTTTTCGGGTGCCGATGTTGGGCACTCAGGATCCATGACACTTACAGGTTATGACGGCCGATCTGAGGGCCGATTTAAGGAAATTGGGAATTTGATTGTCTTGATGGACACTGGTCCGGCCACAATGAGGATTACGTGAGGATGACATGTTTTTATCCAATACTCCGTATTTATTTGATATGCATTTGTTTCATGTAGATGTAGTACCCTGGTGTGTACCTTGATCATGATAGTTGCATATTCATATTGCCATACTTATGCTATCAGATTACATGTGATAGATTATCGTTGTCAGTGCATACTTATGATTATAGTATGATGTTATTTTCTATTCACGAGTTGGAAAATCACCCCTATTGTGCCGCAGTGTTTTGCAGGTCTGATCCTTAGAGTAGTCGCGGCTGGGCGCCTTATTATTTCTACTTTTGCGGATATCGCCAAGGCTGGCTGTGAAACCGTTTGCTATAGGTGGGTTGCGGTTAACCGATGATATACATTGTATATCTTTTGTATCTAGTACTCTCCATATACCGCCTTCATGTATTGACTTAGAGACGAGTTGTGAGGATCGATGTTGTATATTCTTATGATTTTGGTTGTCGTGCTCTTGTAAGCCGGCCTTTATTTATATTGATTATCTCATTTCTTCGCTACGGCATCGTATATCAGTTGTGGTGGTTGTTTCCGCCGTTGGGCGAGATTTGCTCCCGTTTGTAAATGCTTTACATATACCTTATGTTTGTACCCGTTTCGGGGCTAGTTTTTACAAAGAAGGTGCTGCCGAAATTTTATGAAAACAAACTTAAGCTTAAAGGTTTGCATCGAGATTTTTAAATGTGCTCTAGTTTTTCCTTCTTGTAATGTTTTAGATTGCTGGGTTTTCGGCTTACTTAAATTGCGTTACGCATGTTGACGTTACGTAGTCTAAGTGCCGGTCATGTGCCTAAATTGGGTCGTGACAAAAACACCAATTCTGACGGTTTTGCTTTGGAATTTGTGCCTCGTTTTTCTCTGGTGTTCTAGTTACAATACAAAGAGCATTCTGCAATTGTTTAAAAAAATTTAGAAGCTCTGGAAAAATTGATATAAACTCGGACTTCAGATTTAACGATACAGAGTTATTTCGGTTTCGAAACTCTAAACCTTGTCTATTCAGTTAGTTAAGTATTCGGGTAGGCTCTGATACCAGTGTAAGTGTATATGTGCTCCTTGCCGTGATAACTACGGCTATGCAAAATCAAAAACTTTAAAATGTTAAGCACAATACATTAAAATCCCCAGGATACAAGCCCAAACAATAAACTAAATAAACCCAAACTAGGAGTTTTAGTTACTAGGTTGGAATTACAACCTTTGTAGATGGTCCTTCGGGCCTTAAAAGATAGACTCCACAAGCCCCTTGAGTTGATAGAACAGGCTCTCGAAGTCGATCTTCCGCGTCAAAGACGATCCACCCATGGATGTCGATTCAAACGATAGTTTCAACCGAAGCAACTAAAAATCAAGTCTTGCTGGGACAAGATGTTTAGAGTGGTGTACTTTGTGAACAAGATGCTCTCTTTTAATCCCCTGGAACTCAAGTGAAGAAAATGAGAAAGAAGAAGAAGAGGTGGAAACTAGAGAAAAATGATAACCATCATTCAAATATCTCTCCTCACTCTCACTTATCTCTTTAATGTAAAACAAAGGAGTGGGTGGGCTAGTGACTCACTAGGGTGAGTCACAAGACCACACAATTCCTTATTTATCATGAAGGAAAAAGGAGAGAGTGTAAGTGCACGGCGGCGCCCCGGCCGTCTGAACGAGGCCAAAATGCGGAAACAATACTTTTACGGAACTTGTAAACCGGCACCACAGCGCACTATAAACCCGGATCGGGCCATTAACCTACTCCTAGCAAATTAGAAAAAGGATAGAGAGATATACCGAGCGATCCGTATCCTTCGGTCTTCTCGTCGTCGTACCGATCTCCCCGCGTAATCTCCGGTCTTCATCTCCTCGTCGGAAGGGCACCACATCGCCGGGTTCTTTTACGGGCTCCCACCTCTGGACCGAGGAAACTCGAGCACGAAGTTGGCGAGTCGACGTGCCCAAGGATACTGTAGATAAAGTGTAGAAAGCTTTGTCTCATTTGGGGTTTATATGAAGTTGCCCTTTTAGATATCAAGGTGGAGGAATGAACTTGGGAGATGATGTAAGTGTTTTGTGTATGCTAATGAGATGAATTCCCACCCTCCAAATTTTGGACAGCCCCTACCTTAAGAGAAGTGGCCGGCCAATATAGAATGAGGGGAGAGAGTGAGTGGGGAAAAATAATACAAGAGAGAGAAATGGTGATGATGAGAAAAAAATCATTACTACAAAGTCTCCACTGCATCACCTAATCATAACCCATCATCTCTCAAATCAAGCACAAGTCAAGCCATGATGAATAAAGAAGTCAAGGGATGGTGCATAATCATCATGAAACTACTACTAGCAAATAACACCCTCCACTAATCAAATTTGCATGCTTGCAAATAACCCCCTCTCCACCAATATTCAGCCAATGAAAGATACAAAGAAAAATGGCTGAAACGGAAAGCAAACTGGCAACTTCATAAAACTGATCCCGTAATAAATTACAGGAAAAACCCCGTGACTGTATATACATACCCGCATTTGTATTCCAAACAAATACAAATGCAATGAGACAAAATCTACACTGTACAATACTAGGATCCGGCTTAAACCAAAGCTCGCTAGTATTATCCGTCCGATCATGATCCGTGCAATACCGCACGTATATGATTGAACCCTGCCATATCTCCATACGGCCTCTACAGAGTTTCGCCCGAAACTTGAGAAACGGTCTGTGGGGGACTCTAAAGACTCGTCAATACTTTGGTTGTGGATTTAACCACCAGCACGTCAGAGTTATTAGCCATACGTAACGGGCTACCAGGTATTGACCAAAAGGGACGTCGATTAGTGAACTCATCCTGACACCCTACTGAGCCTGTCAGTGACAATATCCGTACAGTCCGGTCCGTTCGTCTATGAACATCGCATAGCGGGCCTAGGAGGTTGGTAAAAGTCAGACCCCCAAAAGCGGTACAAGTCGTGTCGGAGTGTAGCCCAGAACACCCTCAGATACTACTGGAATACCTACCAGTAAATCTCCTGCCTTGGCCGAGGACTTCATGTAATGGCACTCCTAAACAAAACGCGACCTCACCCCCAATACCGGGAGAGACGTACCCCTGCAGATCCGCTCACTGCCTCCATGTGGCTCGGGACTGTACCCAACTAAACCTGTTTGCACGACTCCTTTGAGCCGTGGTAGGGTAGTAATCAAAGTATAGTGGGAACTCACACGAGACAAATGATGATCTCAGGTCGATGAACTAACCTGTACACATGTCACCAGGGAACTGCTATCTGACGTCAGGTATAATACCAACTAGCATGTTCCCGGCGAGTCCTGTCCGGTGTACTCATAACCCAACGAGCACCTGCATACATCTTAGGTGAACCAACTGACACCAGTGGCTTGTGAGACCGGCCACCGCCCCTCGTCGGGGTCTCGACTGTATACACTAGTCTACTCTAGAGTATCGATGCACTGTCTCAAAACTCCCACGACTAGGGACCTTTTAAGGATGGGCTTATAGACCCCAGCTCCCACGTATATGATTGCCATCATACTGCTGGCCGTCAAGCAAGAATCCTAAGGGCTCTATCAACGTGCAATAGTGACCTGTAAGGTCACTTGAAACAGTACACGATGATAAAGATAAACCAGATAGCATACAATCATCTTGAGTAAGACTGTTCTATCGGTATAGGTCCTCTCTCAATCATTGCAATCACGTGCCTGTGATCCAATAATTGACTCTGAGGGCACTATCTCCAACAATCTCCCACTTGCACTCAAGGCTAATTATTGCGATGTCGCATACTCACAGCCCATGTGATACCGAACACCCAACTCCTCTACTAATCAGTCTCATAAAGCTCGTTTGTGAAACTATTGCGTTTGAGAAATAGCCTCCGTGAGTGGATCCGCTCTGAAGTTTCTTTCTATGTCTTTCTTAATCTCAAGTTCGCAGAGAAACCCATCTCCCGAAATGAGGAATACCTGTCTTAGAATATGTTTGGATGTCTGATGGGACCTAGTTCATAATGAACTCCAAATCCAAACTTCTTAGACTGTATCGTCAACTGAACTTAATCAGTATCGTGCGCCATGCCTCCCTCAGTATCCGCCTGGATCACCAGTCCAAAATACTGCCCCTCGTCAGAGGGAAAACTATTACTCTGACAGCCACTCTGTCATCCAGGTCACCTTAGAAGCCTGGAATGATAACCGTCTCCTGAAAGAGGCTGATATTATCATATCCCTAGAACATCCACTTATGTTCTAAAACTGCTTCCGAATGTTTCTCCAGGATTGGATCAATATCAACATATTGCATCTCGTGCAAAAACAACATCTGGTGTGGTACTTGACATCTCATGATCAACTCAATTGCCAAAGCAAGTGATCTTCCAATCATGCACATCCCTCTCCCCTGTAGTGTGTAAGACACCTTTAGAGAGGGTGACTCCATCACCTGCAGGTACACTACCGTGCCAGGAGCTGTCCATTCTAAAACACCTTTAGAATGCTGTCTAAGTACCCAGATTGGGAAACTACCAAAATCTAGATCTAAAACCATAGATCCAGTAACCAGAATGTCTTGATATTGTAAGTCCACGTTGCCCACCCCGGTGCTTACGGGGAGGCGGAAAACGGAATAAAAAATGAATTTTTATGAAATTAGGCAACATGGACTAGACAAAGAAGGATCTTTGCTAAACAAAAACAAGCTAAAGCTAACTAGAAACTAGCTAAGGGTTAGGAAGGTTATACCTAGGGCTTTATGTCCTTCTCTCCTTGCTCCTTGGAGTAGTGGAAAGAGGTCACCTTGGTCGTCTTCTCCCGTCAAAGAAAGATCCACCCGAAAGCCTCAACCTTTGGCTTCAACTCCAAGCTAGAAGTAACTAGGGTGCAAGAAGTGCTAATCCTTGAACCCTAGATGAGAGTAGAGATTATCAAGAAGGGGTTTTTCTCAAGCTCAAGTGTTTCTCAACACATGAGATGGGAGAGATTGAGGGAGAGGAAGAACAAGAGAGAGAAAGTAAATGATAGAATGAGAATAGAATAAACCATTCTCACATATATGTGTGTATTATTTTAATTAGATAATTAGTAAGATAATTGTCATGGCTTAATCAAGACATGACCATTATCATTTCATTTTTAATGCAAATTGCAAGGATCAAAGAGCATCTGCCAAATGAAATGATGATGGTCAAAGTGTCAACCAAGGTCAACAAGTTAAGAAGGTCAAATGGTCAACAACCATAACCATGCACAATTATTAAACTAATATCAATTAACCATAATACACACATAGGCATTAGGGTTAATAAAATGACAATAGTCATTAACCCTAATCAAAGTCCTCTCCCTCTGTCTCAAGCAACTGTGCATACGCACCCATACTCGTGATCCGAGGAACACGAATACAATGAGAAAAACCAATCCCAAATCATATACTAGGATCCGGCTTAAACCAAAGCCTACTAGTATAAGCTGTCCGGACAGCAAACGTGCACAAGTGCGCGGATGTGAACGAACCCTGTCGCAAAACCATGCGACCTCTACTCATTTTTCCTAAAGGAGAATAGCTCTCTTTATGGGACTCTAAATACTCGACACTACGCTGGCAGTGGGTTTAACCACAGACCGCAAGCGGCACTAGCTGTACGTAACGGTCCCTAGGTAGATGTCGATAAGAAGACTGATGAGGTGAACCCCATTTGAACTCCTACTGAGCCTGTATGTGACAGTCTCCGTACAGTCCGGTCTGTTCGTCTGATACATCGCATGGCGGGCCTAGGGGGCGGTGAACGTCAGTCCCCTAATAGCGGTACAAGTCGTGTCGGAGTGTAGCCCAGAACACCCTGAGATAACACTGGAAACCTACCAGTATATCTCGCTTGCCCTGGCCAGGGACTACTCGTGTAATGGCTCTCCTGGACACAGCGCGATGTCAACCCCCAATACCGGGAGAGACGAATCATGTCTAAACGTCACTGCCTCCAAGTGCTTCGGAACTGCACCCAAAAACTACCTGTTTGCACGACTCCTTTGAGCCGTGGTAGGGTAGTAATCAAAGTGCAGTGGGAACACACTCGAGGCGAAGTGACAGTGTCAAGTCAACGGACTAAGCTGTACTCATGTCACCTGGGAACTGATAACTGACGATAGGTATAATACCAACCAACAGTTCCCGACGAGTCCTGTCCAGTGTACTCGTAACCTAACGAGCACCCGCATACTATCTCAAGTACGACGTACTGACGGCTGTGGGACAGACCGTCTCCCACACTGGGATGAGAAGCGCATACGCTAGTCTACTCAGGAGTATCGATGCCCTGTCTTGATAGTCCAACAACTAGGGACCTGTATAAGGATGTGCTTATAGATCACCCAGCTCCCACGAGTGTGAGCGCCATCACAACACTGGTAATCAAGCAAAGATCCTAAGGTCTCTACTAATATGTATATCAACAATATGCTAAAAGAAACACATGCACATATTAAAGCAGAGACAAACCAAGTAGCATACTACCATTTCGAGCAAGATTGTATATACAACTGTGAATATCCCAAGCTTCCATCAAGTAATATACAAACTAGTATGATACAATAATGGCCTCTAGGGCATATACACTAACAGATATTATATCCAAGTCCTATATGGAGAAACCACTGTGTGACAACCAAAGTATAACAGATCGTAGTATAGGAATTTCACTTCCTACTCTGTGTATGTCATCCAAACACCAGGACATCACACCCTACTACCTTCTTAACAGATCCATCCCCTATTCTGATGAAGTTAAACCTATGACTGTCACATCAGAAATAGATGATCTATCTCCGCTATATTTTCTTTAGTCTATAAATAGAAATAAGCCACTTGTCCACCAATGCTTCCACTGCTCCCACTGACATCTGATATGGTGTAGTAGGTACAATCTTTGTTGGAACTCGGTTCAAAAGGTATGCAGCTGATTCTAGCGCATATCCCCAGAACGATCGCGGCAACTCAGCGTTACTCATCATGGACCGTACCATATCCAATAAGGTTCGGTTCCGTCTCTCCGATACACCGTTATGTTGCGGAGTGTATGGAGGAGTAAGCTGAGAGAGAATTCCATTCTCTTTTAAGTAACCCAGGAACTCGGCACTCAAGTTTTCACCACCTCGATCAGATCTCAGTGCCTTGATACTTTTGCCTGTTTGTTTTTCTACTTCATTCTTATATTCCTGGAATTTTTCAAAAGCCTCGGATTTATGTTTCATTAAGAAGACATAACCGTATCTTGAAAAGTCATCCGTAAAAGTAATGAAGTAAGAATAACCGCTTCGCGCATGTGTAGACATTGGACCGCACACGTCGCTGTGTACGAGTCCCAAGAGCTTGCTCGCTCTTACTCCGTGTCCAGTGAACGGAGTCTTTGTCATCTTTCCTTTGAGACAGGATTGACAAGTTGCATACGATTGATATTCGAACGGATCCAAATATCCTTCTGTGTGTAACTTAGTCAACCTTCTCTCATTGATGTGACCCAGTCTACAATACCATAAGAAAGTTTTATTGATTTCTGGAGACTTTCTTTTGTGTGTATTCTGGACATTGAAAATCTGTAGTTGGTTTAAAACGTATATACCGTTGTTCAATGTACCTGACCTAATCAAAACTTGATTAAGGTGAATGTTCACTACATTACGTACAAATGCAAATTCATAACCTTTTTAGATAATAAAGATACAGAAATGATATTACAGGTTGCATTTGGTACATAATAACAACTACGCAAAACCAAAAAATGTCCATCCGACAATCCCAGGTGATAGTCCCCCACGGCCTCAGCATCCATGTTAGTACCGTTTGCAACTCTAAGGGTCATGTCACCTGCCTTCAAAACTCTACACTTTCTCAACGCCTGCAAAGAATTACAGATATGAGATCCTGATCCGGTATCCAATACCCAGGATGTAGAGTTTATTGATAGACAGTTTTCAATAACATACACACCTGAAGCTGAAGCTGCAACTCGCTTCAAATCCTGTGTTCTGGCCTTCCAAGCCTTGCAATCCTGTTTCCAGTGACTACTTTTGTGACAATAGAAGCATTCTTCCTTCCCCACCAGCTTTCCCGCTATCTTTGTTGCTTTTCTTTTTCCCTTCGTATCCACTTTACCGACACCGCCTCTTGGTTTGGCGGGGGCTTTCTTCTTCTTACCCTTGGCTTTCGCCCTGGATCTAGAAGAGGAAGATCCTCGTACAAACAAAGTGGATGTCTCCCTACCTTTCTGTAGGGTGCCCTCAGCACTCCTCAATATGTTCAGAAGTTCGGAAAGTTCAACTTCCTTTCCTTGCATGTTGAAGTTAAGAATAAACTAGGCATAAGTGGAAGGAAGGGACTGGAGAATCAAATCAGTATAGAGTTCATTCTCCAACGTGGTCCCAAGGTCCGCGAGCTCCTCAATGTAGCCAATCATCTTAAGCACGTGTTCCGCTACCGATGATCCGACGGCCAACCTTGCTGAAAACAACTTCTTCGACACTTCGTATCTTGCGATACGAGACTGCTCTCCATACAGTTCTTTTGTATGAAGAAATATGGACTCTAGGTCCATATTCTCGTGCCTCCTCTGATGTTCGTTGTCCATCGAGGCTAGTACGAGGCATCTGGCCTTCGCGCAATCTATTTCCCAGGTCTTGTAGATTTCCCTATCTACGACACTGGTTTTGGGACCTGGGACAGAGGGAGCTTTGGTGGTAAGGACATACCCCAACTTGTCGTAAGTGATTTCCACCTTGACATTCCTGAGCCAATCTTTGTAGTTTGGCCCTGTCAATATGTTTTTATCTAGTAATAACTTAAGTCCGGTCATGTTGAATGGTCGCTGCAATTAGGAGAGAGAAAAGAAACACTATAGCATGATGCTCTTGCAAGTTTAGAGTGGTTTTTAATTTGTCTAAACTGGATGGCTCCCACTGTCTCTCGAATCCCTTCTCAAACCGTAAAGAAAGGATTAGTCAGGATCAATCCTACCGTACAATACTTGCTTAACCGTTCAGCCAGGCCAGTGTCGGTACTTCGAGGGAGGTTTTCCAACGCTTTCGCGAAGTTCCATAATTAAGTAACCTCTTTTCCCTGTGGGCGTAGCCCCGCTAACACCTTTCTAGACACCTACTAGGTTTATAGCATTAATCGTTAAGTGAGAGTTTTCCCGAGGAGTAGCATATACTCACAGTAGGATCAGGATCCAAATATCATCGCGTGATAAAACCGAAGGAATCCTACCAGAATTATCACACTCCAAATGGTATGCAGCGCTAGCAAGTTTCAGTACTTATGAAACTCCCGATGTGGATTTTTGCCCCATGCTCTTATGACCTTGACTTTGGCCAAAATATCATAAGTCACATGTCAAGTTCTACCCGTCATTCTCCTGGTTAATTTGGACCCACCCGTACCTACCCTTGACTTTGGCCAAAATGGCAGCACGACTGTCCCAAACCAACGCATCTATCTATACTGCACATGAATACCCAATAGCTACCAATCACTATGCCTTGACTTTGGCCAAAATACATAGCTTGAATACTTTTTGACCATTCATGTGGAATGACGGAGGGCTACGAATGGTTTTGGCTAAACCGTGAACGTGGTGAACTTGATCTAATCGATGGAACGAGATAGCTTTTAAAAAGAGTGGTTCATGCTCCGCGTTTAAAAGTTCAGTTTTGAAAAGAACCGAGTGTTCAAAGTGTTCCAATCGACTTTTACTTGGTTTATTTTCTTGCATTAGTTCTTTTAATGCGTCCCATCATTTAATCCTACCATTGCAGAAAACAACCAAAATATGACGTACGCTTATGCCATTCGCATTCGCCACGGGGCCCCGTCATCACCCGTTAGGTTACTTAACTAACGACAGAGCGGGGGCTGGGCTAGCGCGGCTGTAAAACATAAGCAACGCCTAAATAGTTATCATATATAAATATATAGCAATGATAGACATTACAGATCATAGATAAATACATTGGATATACTAGGAATCCGCAATACGTTCGAGCCTGCAACGAAAAGCGGATTACACGGTCGCGGTGAATAGCCAAATACCCCACCCAAGACCCCTACGGGTGCGGCAAACTACCCGCCAAGTACCCGAAGCGAAGCAACCTCCCTCAACACCGTGAGTAGGCCACTCGACACTTCGAGATACCCGGTAGTTTGTGCACCCCCTCCATGGGTCTATCCTAGGAGTAAAAACAGTAAAAATAATTATACAATGACGGCTACAACCCCGACCCGGTTGTGCGGCCAAACAAATAATAATATTACATCAATTTACATATTACAATGAATGAAAGAAAAAGCAACACTCATCTCACATCCACCCCGGCTATTCACCCGCGACAGTCCAACATATTCATATACACATACCATCATCAAACACAGATCACAGATATGTATAACCCCGACTAATCGACATATAGCGATTAGCCGACGTTCAATACATGCAAACATCACAGATATAACCCTTTAGTCAAAGTGTATTGAAGTTCGATAAAAAATACGGATTTATAGGCCCCCAAAAACAAATTTCTATTCTGGAAAATCTGGGCACATATAAACCATCTTAAAAATCCCAAAACCAAGCCAGAAATACACTGCACCAAACTCGACCCAGAGAAGAGCCAAGATGGCCGCGGTTGCGCGGCAATAGCTTGCTATTGCCGCGGAACCGCGGCTCTTTGGTCGAATCTTTGGATCGTTTTTGGTGGCTTTCTTCACAAAACCCTGAGATGATTTTTGGAGTATAAATTATTTTGTTTTGAAAAGAAAAAATTTTAACAGAAACTTAGGGTTTTGAAAACTCGGTTTTTCGATTTTTCCGATTCGAACTTCGATACACTTTACTACCTAGCTAGTTTATGTTTAGTTAGGCTCTGATACCACTGTAAGTCCACGTTGCCCACCCCGGTGCTTACGGGGAGGCGGAAAACGGAATAAAAAACGAATTTTTATGAACTTAGGCAACATGGACTAGACAAAGAAGGATCTTTGCTAAACAAAAACAAGCTAAAGCTAACTAGAAACTAGCTAAGGGTTAGGAAGGTTATACCTAGGGCTTTATGTCCTTCTCTCCTTGCTCCTTGGAGTAGTGGAAAGAGGTCACCTTAGTCGTCTTCTCCCGTCAAAGAAAGATCCACCCGAAAGCCTCAACCTTTGGCTTCAACTCCAAGCTAGAAGTAACTAGGGTGCAAGAAGTGCTAATCCTTGAACCCTAGATGAGAGTGGAGATTATCAAGAAGGGGTTTTTCTCAAGCTCAAGTGTTTCTCAACACATGAGAGGGGAGAGCTTGAGGGAGAGGAAGAACAAGAGAGAGAAAGTAAATGATAGAATGAGAATAGAATAAACCATTCTCACATATATGTGTGTATTATTTTAATTAGATAATTAGTAAGATAATTGTCATGGCTTAATCAAGACATGACCATTATCATTTCATTTTTAATGCAAATTGCAATGATCAAAGAGAATCTTCCAAATGAAATGATGATGGTCAAAGTGTCAACCAAGGTCAACAAGTCAAGAAGGTCAAATGGTCAACAACCATAACTATGCACAATTATTAAACTAATATCAATTAACCATAATACACATATAAGCATTAGGGTTAATAAAATGACAATAGTCATTAACCCTAATCAAAGTCCTCTCCCTCTGTCTCAAGCAACTGTGCATACGCACCCGTACTCGTGATCCGAGGAACACGAATATAATGAGAAAAACCAATCCCAAATCATATACTAGGATCCGGCTTAAACCAAAGCCCGCTAGTATAAGCTGTCCGGACAGCAAACGTGCACAAGTGTGCGGATGTGAACGAACCCTGTCGCAAAACCATGCGACCTCTACTGATTTTGCCTAAAGGAGAATAGCTCTCTGTGTGGGACTCTAAAGACTCGACACTACGCTGGCAGTGGGTTTAACCACAGACCGCAAGCTGCACTAGCTGTACGTAACGGTCCCCAGGTAGATGTCGATAAGAAGACTGACGAGGTGAACCCCATCTGAACTCCTACTGAGCCTGTATATGACAGTCTCCGTACAGTCCGGTCTGTTCGTCTGATACATCGCATGGCGGGCCTAGGGGGGCGGTGAACGTCATTCCCCTAATAGCGGTACAAGTCATGTCGGAGTGTAGCCCAGAACACCCTGAGATAACACTGGAAACCTACCAGTATATCTCGCTTGCCCTGGCCAGGGACTACTCGTGTAATGGCTCTCCTGGACACAGCGCGATGTCAACCCCCAATACCGGGAGAGACGAATCCTGTCTAACCGTCACTGCCTCCAAGTGCTTCGGGACTGCACCCAAAAACTACCTGTTTGCACGGCTCCTTTGAGCCGTGGTAGGGTAGTAATCAAAGTGCAGTGGGAACACACTCTAGGCGAAGTGACAGTGTCAACTCAACGGACTAAGCTGTTCTCATGTCACCTGGGAACTAATAACTGACGATAGGTATAATACCAACCAGCAGTTCCAGACGAGTCCTGTCCAGTGTACTCGTAACCTAACGAGCACCCGCATACTATCTCAAGTACGACGTACTGACGGCTGTGGGACAGACCGTCTCCCACACTGGGATGAGAAGCGCATACGCTAGTGTACTCCGGAGTATCGATTCCCTGTCTCGATAGTCCAACTACTAGGGACCTGTATAAGGATGTGCTTATAGATCACCCAGCTCCCACGAGTGTGAGCGCCATCACAACGCTGGTAATCAAGCAAAGATCCTAAGGGCTCTACGAATATGTATATCAGCAATATGCTAAAAAAAACAAATGCACATATTAAAGCAGAGACAAACCAAGTAGCATACTACCATTTCGAGCAAGATTGTATATACAACTGTGAATATCCCAAGCTTCCATCAAGTAATATACAAACTAGTATGATACAGTAATGGCCTCTAGGGCCTATACACTAACAGATATTATATCCAAGTCCTATGTGGAGAAACCACTGTGTGACAACCAAAGTATAACAGATCGTAGTATAGGAATTTCACTTCCTACTCTGTGTATGTCATGCAAACACCAGGACATCACACCCTACTACCTTCTTAACAGATCAATCCCCTATTCTGATGAAGTCAAACCTATGACTGTCACATCAGAAATAGATGATCTATCTCCGCTATATTTTCTTTAGTCTATAAATAGAAATAAGCCAGTTGTCCACCAATGCTTCCGCTGCTCCCACTGACTACGACAACCCTCTAGCAGAGTCATATACACGTACACTTCTAAAGCTAGTTTAGAACGACGCTATACTCATCCTCCTGCCGGGTCTCGCAGCCTAGAACAACAGCAATGGCAAGTCTGGGTAAACAAGAACCTCTCTGTCATCGTCCATGAGGCTACCGGAGTACCTCTCGGGTGCCTGAGGTTACCCACCGTATCTGCGGAGTGGCCAATGGAATGTAAAACCAAATTGAATCTTTAGGTTCTTATCAAATTTTCAGTAATCGTCTGCGGTTCTGGAATCACTTCCAGCTCTACCATACTCCCACTACTGTTTTCTGAAAAAATCCATTTTTGTTAAAACTGTGGCGAGTCAAGAACAATATTACTATTGATCTTCCAGATGGTAGAAAATCAACCATAGTCATAGCCCGGGTCAACCCACAAACAGCCATTACAGAAACGTGCCTTGAGTTATCCGGAGTCTGGTTTTAAGCATAAGCCGGACAACTCCCCGTACCTTAACATCGTTAAGATATGAACTGTTCTATATCCAATATAGAAACAGAGGCACTAATTTAATTGAACCAGATTCAAATCATGCAGCTGTCTCCAGTGTATGTTAACTTAATGGAGAGAAGCCGATCAGCATTACTCAACTTAGGAGTGCTTCGAATTATGAGTAATTTGAAAGAGAATCAAGTTCTCTTAATCATTACTATCAACTGAATACCCTACACAAGTATCTACACCTTCGATCACCTTGAAGAATCCCGATACATGCAACACCTGGTTCTCTACTTTATTCATATACCTATAACTTCTCAAAACTCAGACCTTGTGTTTCTACGAAACACTTATCTAAGAACTAGAGAAGTCATAAGTAAACCGAATATAGTACGAGGACCAACCCCTCTGTCCTAATGGACACTGGACAACATATAATACTCTGTATAAGTCCCTTGAGTCTGATAACTCAATCCCTGTGTGTCGTAGGTTGAAAACTGTACTTATGGTTAAGAAGAATTACACCGCTGTTTAATGCTCCTTACCTAACCATCTACTGATATAGGTAAATGTCATAGACATAATTTCAAAAAGGTATATCTCACTCTAGCTGTACAGATATATCAATTTGAAATTGGTGCATAACAGCGGATATTCAAAACCAAATATTTGCCGTCCGGCAAACTACCCAGGTGATTTCCTCAAATATCACCAATTACAACGAATTCTGATATAATGAGGATGATCACCTAATTCCCAATAACTTACTCCCACCCATCATCTGTAAAACCATACAGATGTGAGAATCATATCTGGTAAATACATACCCTGGAGCAAGTGTCTAATTGGGAAATCAGTTTTCTTTTAACAATACACAGTGAAATTGAAACATTGAAATGTTTCGAAGGGGTATCCGGATATTCCTAGTAATGCCTCTTCCATTATCCAGATTCACAACTGTAACCGTATATTTCTTTGCTATCTCTCAAAATCCCTTCATATGTCTTTAGTCATTACCTTCTGTACACCCCTTTAGGCCAAATGGTTTTTTTCCTTCCCTACCGCTCGGCACCATCCTATGGTTTGGAAGAAGACTATACAATAAGCATAATGGGTGTACTGTCCTAATCCTAGGAGCACTCGCAATGCGAGAGAAGGTGAAGATAAAAGACAACCGAATAAACCTTATTCCTATTTCTCCTGAACCAGAATCCATCCCCGAACTGGAACAAGTTCCTTTCGAGTTCGTATATAACCATACGATGGAGTATCCAATAAACTGTGGATCTTCGTAGTGATACGGAGTGTCCTGAAGAAATACAAAGGTGAAGTGGGAGTGGTAAGGAAATACGGAGCAGTCGCAATTTACTTTGCCCTCCTTCTAATCCCTTTATTTTTCTTTACATAATACCTTCTGTACACCATCGTTAGTCTAATTGGTTTTCTTCATTCCCTACCGGTCGGCACCTGCCTATGGTTTGGAAGAAGACTATCCAATTTGCGTAATAGGCGTATTATCCCCTAATCTAAGGGGCACTTGCAGCCTGAGAGAAGGTAAAAGGAAAAGACAGCTGAATAGTCATATCCGTTTTCTCCAGAACCGGAAACCATCCTTGAATAAATTCCTTCGAGTTCGTATATAACCATCCGATGGTTTTATCCAATGGAAGTGGACGTTCGTAGTAATACGAGGTGTCCTGGAGAAAAGGGCAAAAGTAGGAGTGGCAATGAGGTATGCAACTCTGACAATCCAAAAGTCAGTGTTTTAAGAAGGTTCGGTTAATCTTGGTCACTGAGTCATAGTCAAAGGTCGGGTCATGGTCGCTGCCAAAGAGAGAGAGAGAAAAGAAACACTCAGCGTGCACTCTAACCTAGATCAGAATGGTTACCAATTTATGTAATCTGGAAACCTCCCACTGTAACGTCAAATTCTCCTCCAAACCTGAAAGAAGAATTAGTCGGGATCATCCGAGGAGTAAACCAACTCATCAGTGGGAATCGGGATCCAACTATCATCGCATGATAACGTGACGGAATCCGCTCACGTTATCACACTACAGAAGGTATGCTCATATCTGGAAAGTTCCAGTTTCTTTAGAAACTCCCGATGAGATTTTTACCCCATGCTCTTATGACCTTGACTTTGGCCAACAAATCACAAGTCACATGTCAAGTTCTACCCGTCATTCTCAAGGTTAATTTGAACCCACCCATACCTACCCTTGACTTTGGTCAACAAGGCAGTACGACTGTCCCAAACCAACGCATCTATCTATGCTGCATATGAATATCCAATAGGTACCAATCACTGTGCCTTGACTTTCGCCAACAAACACAGCTTGAATACTATTGACTATCCATATGAAACGACGAAGGGCTACGAATGGTTTTTGGTGAAAAACCTTTAATGTAATGAACTTGATATCGTTGAAGAAACCGGATAGCTTTATAAAAATATAGTGACGAAAATCTTTGCTAAAGAGGTTACTCCCGGTGAAGGGATGTAACGTTTCAAAAAAATAAAATATTATTTTTGGGAATTTTTATAATTTAATATTATTTTATTGAATATTTTATTATTTCGGTATTATTAAATACAAATAAATGGGGAAAAATTATGGAAAATTCTAAAATAGGGTATTTTATGGAATTATGACATTTTTAATTTTTATGTGCTAATTTAGTGCTAATCGCGATTCAAAATCGCTAATCGGATTTTTAGCTTTTTTGTGCAAAAATGTGCACATATCATTTTCCACACTTGTTACATGTTTTGGGTGAATGGTTGCTTAGGGTTCACCATGGTGGGAGAAGAAAAGGAAAAGAAAAGAAAAGAAAAATGTAAGTATGATGATGAGAGAGAGAGGGGGTAGGTATAGGGTCAACCCCTCTTTTTGAACCATCTCTTTTCATTTCCCCATCTCAATTCTCTCTCCCCTTCCCCAAGAGCTGCTGCTGGTCCTGCTCCTCCCTCATCTCCCTCCCCTTCACTCCATAGATCCCTCTCATTTCCATCACCAAAACCCCATTCCCATTTCACAAAACTTGCTCTCAAGCTCACTAGCTACACATTGAACCTAGCAAGAATGGATTTGGAGGACTTTGAGCAACTCAAGAATTTTCTTGAGTTGCCAAAGGAGGTAATTTCTGCACCTATTAGAGTAGTATCTCATTTCTTGTGCATCAATACTAGTTTCATATCGATATTGTGTCGTTTTGTGAACTTTGGAGAATTCAAGTTAGGGTTTAGGGTGGATCTGAAATCAAAAGTGAAATTGAGGCTTGTGGTGACCTTAGAACCCCTGGTGTGATGTTGTTTTAGACCCAAACCTGGAACTGAAACCAGAATACGGATTTATGAGACGATGTTGGGAAAAAACTGTGAATCTGTGATCGTATTTAGGAATCTGCTATCGCTCCGAGAACCTTAAAATAAAATTGAGTTGACAGTGAGATGTGCAGGCACCCTGGAACAACCACACCAAACCCTAGCCCCCAACTCCGATTCCCGGCCGCAAATTTATCCATTCTGGCCGCAATTTATGGCCAGACCATGGTGGATTTGCCTCGTTTTTGTTTTGGTGCGCCCTTATCAGTAGTTTAGACCCCTGGCATGTATAGATTTGTCTAATTTGACCTAGGGTGAAATCTGGAACCTTTTTCCTTGGTTGCTGTTTTGGATTCGTGTTTCCGTATTCCGTATTTTTAAGTCTGAATTTGTGTATTGTGTTTTACCTCGACTATTTGGCGTTTATACGACGATATCGAGGATTTGTTGATGGTTTTGAAGGCGTGCCCATAGTTTCTAACCTATAGGACCCTTATCGTATCGTTTTGGGTTTCGTGTGCCGTTTTAGCTTTGATTTGGTTTTAATACGCATTTACGATACTTTGAAGTATAGGTACCCCGTGAAGACTTCGGGATGACAAGAAAGTGCGTGGCGACGTCGACAAATGAAGACGCAAGTTGAGTAGATTATATCTATAGGGGGAAGTTGGGTGGATGGCGTATAGCACCCCCGCAGTCCTTAGTTGATATACTATATATATATGATAGTTATAGTGTGTCATGGATATTGTGTTAGGTGTATTATGGATAGTTTAGGGTTAAAAGTAACTAGTGTAGTTCATAGTCGCGAACCCTAGAATAGATTTACACCTTCACGCACACCCATGCATATTCATTATACTTGCACTGTGTTTGATGATATTGGATGACTTTGGAGTTGAGTCGATGATATTGGGCTTTGTGCCACGAGATCGGTGATTTGATATGATTCGTATTTAGGATACGACATGTGATCTCTAGCGGGCCTTTGGACGTGTGCTTACACACGCAGTGATAGATGGTATCGATTGTACTAGACTTAGAACAGTACCCCAGATTATGTGATATGATGATAGTGATACCTGATATGTGGTGAGATAATGTGATATTGACCCGTACCCAGCTATTGGGATGCCGTACGACGATTTACCGTACGAGCCTATACTCATGATAGATCCGCACTCATGACTCGAGGATGTCTAAGGATATACTGTATCGTACGCGATATTATTGAGGCCGGTTCACCGACTATTATATCTATATATATATCGACTCAGATTTAGGTGGTTTCCATACCCCTCCCGATTGACTTGATACTTAGATCTGTAGTTTGCATAGTATATGTTAGACTAGACCCGAGTCATACCTATTTCAAAAACTACGAATCAGGAATATCTTAAAAGACAAATAAAGGGATTCTACGGGTATTTTTCAATGGACGTATCTTTCTTAAAAATACCGTAGCCCTTATTTTATTAAAAATCCTGATTCGTTTTATTTCAAATGACATAACTGCATGACATATTCATATTGATGTAGATTCTTCACTGTGGTGTTGATTATTTGATTTCCGCATGTTTATGCTATTCACATTGCTTTGCATATGTTTATTGCTATATCACTATCATGCTGTTAGGACACCAGCACCAGTATCGATGATGCGTATGTTCCACGTACACTATTTGCCGGCTCACACACTTCATCATCGATAATTGCCATGCCACTACACTGTAGTATTGTTGCATTCATGATATGATTCTTGCATGGCATATTGTACACTTATACCTGTACACTTATGTAAATGATTTTGACTTGATTAGAGATTTGGGAACCGCAAGATATTCTTCAAAACTGATTCATTTTAAAAAGAGCGGTTTCCCTCGGCATGTGCACATTACTATTCCATGTTGCATGACTTACAGATATGCTTACCTTTCTTTACATGTCGCATACATCATGTTTTGATTATACGCATTGAGATATGTTGATTCCATGATATTTCTGGATTTGGGAACCGTGGGTATTGTTAGTTATATGTATGCCCTAGAGGCCATTACTGTACATACGATGTATATAGTAGTGGATGCTAGGACATATATAAGTAGGACTTTCTTGCTCGACATGATAGTATGCTATCTGGTTGTACTTTATCTTAACATGTACTCTGATTGTCTCTATGTTACATGTTGATAAAGCCCTTAGGATATGTACTCGACAACTGGGACTATGATGAGATCATACTAGTGGGGCCACGGTAGTCGGCGAGTACATCCTATAACTGTTCCTAGTCGAGGGTGTATCGAGACAGGGCATCGATGCACCAGAGTAGACTAGCGTATACGCATCTTGACCCATATGATGGGCGATGGATGATCCCATATCCATCGGTGTTTGACATCAAGGATGGTGTACAGGTGCTCAGTGGAGACTGGGTACACTGGACGGACTCGCCGAGAACTCCCAGATGGTATTATACCATACGTCAGATGGCAGTTCTCCGGTGACACTGGTACAGAGTAGTCTGTTGACCCGAGATCGTCATGGAGTCTTGTGTGATTCCCACTGCGCTTTGATTTCCATCATACCACGTCCAAGAGGGCATGCAAAAAGGTGGCTTTTGGGTACAGTCCCGAATCACATGGAGGCAATGAGCGATAGGAGGGGATTCGTCTCTCCCGGTATAGGGAGTTGATGTTGTGCTGTGTTCGATTGGCTATAACCGGAAATCCCTGGCCAGGGTTGCTGAGATTTACTGGTAAGTGTTATCGGTAGTTTCTCGAACTGTTATAGACCTCAAATCGACACGACTTATCAAGCTACTGGGGTCTGACGTTTACCACCCCTAGGCGAGATATGCGACATATCAGACGACGAGACCGGACTGTACGGGAGTGTTACTGTTTGGATCCACAGGAGAATGTACAGGCTTGCTTGTTGATCTTCTGAGCGCTCAATACCTGGGTAGTTGTTACGTTTAGCTGACCGCTTGCAGCTTGTGGGTGTTTGATATGATCATCACCTACTGCCGGCGTATTGACGATTCTTTAGAGTCCTACACAGAGGTTTCTTGACTCAGGCAAAACGGAGTAGGAGCATATATGTGATATGTGCGGGACCGAGGATAATGCGGTATGTCATATCGTATTGTATTCTCGCGATATTTGATATCAGCCGGGTCATCGGATCAAGTGTTGATTCGATGAATCGGTACGGATAAATATTAGCCGGTTATATGCGATATAGCCGGATTGTCGGATCAAGTGTTGATTCGATAATTTAATGTATAATAATATATGTGATATATTAAATTGCATTAACTAATATTTGCTCACTAAAAGATTCTTTTTCTCACTCGGGTAATACATTGATATATATGCGATATATGTTAATTGTATTATTTTATTTTGTTACGGTAAATATTATATATGTGATATATAATATTGTAACATGATATGAGAACTAATGCAACTCGTTTAGTGGAGTTTAAACTTGATTAGGGTTCGGATTAGGGTTAATCTTTCTAGAAGTTTCTAGAAGGATTTGTTTTGTTTTGTGAAAGATATTTGTTCATGACTCATTCTTTTATTTACCCAAAACCCTAACCCTAGTCAATTCTCTACAAAGGTTAAGTGAACCATGGTTGCTTTATCTATCATATTATTATTTCCTATTCATCACAAATGGATTGATCTTCTTCTTCCTCCTTCATTTCTTCCATGAAAAAGCTCACTAGATTTTTCAAAGGTGATGAATAAATATGAGAAAAAGAGAAATAAATAGAGCAAAATTCCTACTTCATCATCCTCATCTTCCCTTGCCATTTAGATGAGGGTGTTCACATCATTTCATGAGTGTTAGCTTGTGTTAAAGAAACTTCGAGGTAGATCATCTTAGTATCGATGATCGGAAGCAAAGCTTGCGACTTTCTCTTCGTGGAACCTCTCGAGAGTCCGGATCCCGATGATCGCAGCGAAGGGACCACAACACGGAGCATATGAAGTGAAGGACCGGATCTACAAAGGTTGTAATCTCTCTCACTTAGTGTTAAAGTGTTTAGCATGCAAGTTTTCGCCTAATCTCTAGTTTAAAGTTCCGTATTCGGGTAGTTCGGCACGGCTAAATTTTTATTCGGGCATGGTTGATGCCTCATAGACCCTTGTGCGCGTGCCTAGCAACCCTACAGTGGTATCAGAGCCAAGCTAGAGCTTTAGGCGAAGTCTAGACGGAATTTGAAGTCCGAACGAACCCGAAAACCCAAACCTAGCATGCTCTCTGTCCGGATTTTAAATCGTGGATTTTTCCGTATTAAAAATGCCCAAAAAAAATTCAATAAATAATTATAAGAATTACTGTGCAAACTCAGGCGAACAATTCATCAAACAGAGCGCGGAACCGCGGCAGAAGCCCAGCTTCTGCGGCGGTTCCGCGGCAAGGTGATGACGTCACCTCCCAAATATTGCACAGTAATTCCTATTTTAATTTTCTGGGTTTTCTGGGAATTTTCAATATTTTTTCAAGAGTTGAATTTTCTGGAGTTGTTTTGGGGATTCGGTGTTTCGATCGGGGTATCAAATTTTGTCTATGTGGTTTTCCGGATAACTTTTAGAAACTGTTAAAATGTTCGAACGGATATCAATAACTCACTTTTTCCCCTGTCGGAAAATTTTTCAAAAGTTGGATTTTTCCTCGTGTTTAAGAACGTTCTAAG
Organism: Agapanthus africanus; assembly: GCA_030015575.1. Lineage (NCBI taxonomy): Eukaryota > Viridiplantae > Streptophyta > Magnoliopsida > Asparagales > Amaryllidaceae > Agapanthus > Agapanthus africanus. The sequence goes on along the minus strand of JASDDO010000016.1, from coordinate 264,284,065 downwards.
TCGTGCAAGTAACTCGGTGGACCCTCTAGAAGACAACAAACCTTAACTCGATTATGTGACCGTCTTGAACTGCTTTTTGAACCTTAGGGTTTGGGGCAGTACGGCGTGCCACATGTGAGGCGTTGGCTTGACCCTTCTACGGCTGGACCATTGGTACTGTGGCATGTAATGGATGTTTTTAAACTGTTTTCAAGTGTTGAGATATATTGGGGAATTCTTGGGTGCTTGATGATTCGATCGGAAAGTTTAACTTTTTCTATTTATCTGGAATGTGATACAATAATTGGAATCCACAGGTAGTTATGAGATAACTGATTTGAATATTATTGACATAGCAGTTTAGTCTCAGATGATCGGTTGCCACGGAATTTTGATGTGATCAAAAGTCCGTCGCAATCACGTAGGGTACGCGGATACTCGCCGGGTAAACTTAATAGACAGCCTCACTCCATAGCCCCGACCAAGTGACTGTAGGAGAACCCCGTCGCCGAAAACATCCGTTCGGGTGCTCGCGGTAGCGGTGTTCCGCCTTGGTGCACTTCGTCGACGGTATCAGGGGTGCGGCCGTCTACTAAAGTTTGCGACAAGCATTCGATCAGGGCGTCGGGAATCTTGTTGAATTGCCCGACTTGATATTGAAAAGAGTTTTCGATAATGAGACTAAAATGCGGGGTTTATAAATGTTAGGCATGCGATGTCTAAGGAATTCATTTGGTTAGGCATGCGATGTCTAAGGAGATTGCGGATTGCAACTGTTGTAGTTTTACACTTTCTTTTCTGTGACCGTAAGCGTAGTATGTGGTGTATTGCCGGCTTCGTTGCTATACATCAACGACAATCGGGATACGCATACTTGCTTACGTTGATGATATGAGATATTATGTGTTGCTGTGATATGTTCTATTGGATCGTCGCGTTTTGAATAGCCGGGGGTTTTATGTGAGATGAGAGTTTTTCTTTTTCATTCATGTAAAATTCATTTGTATGTAATATTCTTTTATTGGGGCACTTCCAGGTAGCGGAAGATGTCACCGTTGTATATTATTTACTTTTCCGCATTAGGTAGACCCAAGGCGGGGAGCACAAGTAACCGGGTTGTAGGGTCCAGTGGGAGACCATCTCGAGGAGTCGAGACCGGGTCTCCTAACCCTAGAATTGGCAGTGTTACTTGCCGCTCTCGTAGGGGTCTAGGGATGTGGGTTTGGCTATTCATCGCGACCGTGGAATCCGTGTTTTATACAGGCTCGTATTGAAAACACGGACGTCCTAGTATATCCAATATTTCATATATGTTCTTCTGCTGCAATGTTCTGTGATGAGATCATATTACTGCCTGAGACGAATGTTTATATTATATATATGAGATATATATTATATTGCAGATTTCATTTCAAAAGAGATGCTTGTGAAGCATAATTAAAATGGGACTTCATTAATGAGATTAATGAAATAAAAGAAACCTAAGATGTTGTAGAAACTTGTTTTAAAAACTGGTAGCTCTAGTTTTTGCTTTGCATAGCGGTGTTCCTTGTAGAACATCCAGCACCTTATTCGATAAGGAAAGGACCGAGATCCCTTCACCGGGAGTGACTCCTTTAGCAATAACTGGCAGATGCTACAAACTCGGTTTGTCTTTTGATTGCTTCTATAGTTCTTGCTTTGCACAGTGATATATATGATATATCCCGCACCTCATTCGACGAGGAAAGGACCGACGATCCCTTCACCGGGAGTGACTCCTTTAACAAAACTAGAAAAGCCTAAAAAACACTCCATTTGAAATTACTCGATTCTACAACGATATCAAGTTCATTACGCAAAGGGTTTTCTGAAAAACCCGTCGTAGCCCTCCGTCATTTCAGATAAGTACTAGTTAGTATTCGTGCTACGGTAGTTTGGCATTCGTCAAGGCGTAGTGTGCGGTAGCTAACTAGTATTTATCTGCTTATGCATATGATGCGATTGGATTAGGGTATTCGTACGGCGTTGTTTGGCATGCGTCAAGGGTCGTGCGGGTGGGTTTAATTCAATCAAGAAATGTACGGGTTGAACTTGACTAGCGGACTATGAGAGTTTGGCTTTCGTCAAGGTCATAGGACGCTAGGGGTAAAATATTATTGGGAATTTCAAGTGTTGAAATTTGCAATGAGATTGCATACCTTCTATAAGATAGTTGGATCCCGATACCCACTGCGAGTAAGAGTTACTCCTGGGAGAGTTTTACACATTACAATTAGCCGATCAAGTAGGTGTCTAGAAAGGTGTTAACGGGGTTACGCCTCTGGGAAAACGTGGTTTACTGTAATTAGGTTCGTGCGAAAGCACGGGGGACCTCCCTCAAAGTACCGACACTGGCCTGGCTGAAAGATTGGCGAACTTGTAGCGTGTAATTAATCCCGGCTAGTCTTTCCTTTTAGGGTTTGAAGGAAGATTTGACTAAAACAGTGGGAAACATCCTGATTAGATATATTAGATAACCAATCTAATCTTGCAAGAGCATACGCTGAGTGTTTTCTTCTCTCTCTCTCCAGATAGCGACCATATCACGCCTTAATCAAGATAATAAAACGGATATATTGACCGAACCCGCTTGTTATACTGAGCTGGGGAACGTTGGTCCCGCTCCAACTTATAATTGTTATAAGACAGAGCAGGAAATTGGGGAATACCAGATTTCCCGTGCCGCCCAAACGAAGAAAGTGCATGTTGATGCATCAACTTCGGGTGTGTTCATTACACAGAACTGTTTCTCAGTATCCTTTACGTCCTGGGTATGAGATACCGGATCAGGATCCCGCATATGTAATCTGTTACATGGGCTACAGATAGGTAGAGAACTGAGAACGGGTGATAAGTTTCATGAGGCAGAAAACGGTGCAAGTGTTGCAGCCAAGTCTGTTGGTCACTGTCACCCTGTATTACCAGAATACATTGATTCTGAACGAATGTTATTAGATACCGAACCTGATATACAAAATCATATCAGTCTCTTTATTAGTAAAGATAGGATATAATTTTGTATTGTTGGATAATGTTTTGAACATTTCCTATATCAAGAGTTGATCGGTTCAGGCACGTTATCTAAAAGCATTGATGTTCTAAATCAAACTACAGTTCTTAGTATACGGAACACACACAAGAAGAAGAGTTCTGAAATGAACGAATCCTTCTTGAGGCACTGTAGACTAGGTCATATCAATGCGACCCGACTGGCTGAAGTTACATAAAGATGCATATTTAAATTAGTTTGAATTTACATCCTGTGAAACTTGCCGGTCTTGTCATAAAGATAAGATGATCATAGCTCTGTTTATTGGAAACAGAGAAAGAGTTAGTGAACTTTTGGGATTGATACATGCTGATGTATGAAAGTCACCTGTCTACACATGCCAAGATTGGTTCTTTTTACTTCATTACATTCTCTGATAATCTCTTAAGATTCAGACATGTGTTCCTGTTGAAATATAAGTCCGAAGCTTTTGAGATATTCACAGAATATAAGTTAGAAGTAGAGAACCAAAATACGGGTAAAAGTATTATGTCCTTTGATGTGATCAAGGAGGAGAATACTTAAGCACGGAATTCCTGGACTATTCTAAAGGAGAATGAGATTCTCTCTCCGCATTACTCCTCCGTATACACCATAGCACGATGGTGTATCGGGGCGGAGCAAAAGCACCCTATGTGATATGGTGTGCTCTATGATGAGTACTACTGAGTTTCCTATTTCCTTTAGGGAGTTATGCACTTGTGAAGTTGCATACCTATTGAATAGGGTTCAAATCAAATCAGTTGCCTACCACTTCATATGTGATATGGAAGGGGAAAAGCCTATATCTTAAGTTTGTTAAGATTTGGGGGTGTCCGGCCTATGTCTAAAAGCAAAATCCGGACAAGCTCGAGGCAAGGTCTGTTATGTAGAACTGGAAATGTTCCAGCTATACAAAATGCAGCTGATGATTTGGTAGAACCAAAGGATTCAATAGTTTCCAACGAACCTCAGCCTCTCCGCCGATCTAGTACGGTTCCTCACCCACCTGAGAGATACTTCGGTTTCTCTATGACAGTGGGAGCGAGGATTGCATCATGAGATGATGACCCAACTAGTTTTCGAGTTGTCCATCAGGAGTGGGACTCTGTAAGAATGGCTGGGTGCTTATCGATCTGAGATGGAATCCTTATACACAAACAAAGTATGGACTTTGGTTGCTTTATCTGAAGGGTTAGATCCCCATCAGGAGCGAGTATATCTTGAGAAGATTACTTGGTGTACATGGAAAAGTTGAGACTTTCAAAGCTATGCTTAAGTCCATCCAGATCCTACTTGCCACGGCTACATACCATGACTATGATATCTGGTGGTTGGGTGTCATGACTACTTTTCTAAATGATGTTTTAGAAAAGAGTGTCTATAAGTACACAGCCAGAGGGCTTCGTAGACAGTGGGAGCAGCGGAAACGTGTGCAAGATGTTTTATATGATAAAGCAGGCATCGCGGAGTTGGAACATCTGTTTTGATGTGGTAGTCAAAGAGTTTGACTTCATCAAAATGATAGATGAACCTTGTATATACAAAAAGGTAGTAGGGAGTATGGTGGTGATCCTCGTAGAGTACGTGGATGACATACTCTTGATAGGGAAGGAGTTTCCTATGCTACGCTCGGTCAATCTCCGCTTATCACAAGCATTCTCCATATAGGATCAAGGTGATACCTCCTAAATCCTGGGTTTTGATCTATGAGATAGATCTAATTGGATGTTAGGATACTCGCTAGTTGTAGTGAGATGGTATCAATCGATCCTGGGGAGAATCACTGGAAGGGTTCCAGGGTGATAAGGACGACTGAATGTCAGTCAAAGGCTTGTTTTTACCCTCAGTGGAGGGACGGTATGTTGGAAGAGTTCCAAGCTAGATACCGTGACATACTAGACGATTAAAGGCAAGATACATCGTTACCAAGGATACTACCAAAGAGGAAGTCTGGATATATATAAGTTCATAAGATGAACTTCGTTCCTACCATTGTGTGACAATGGAGTTGTGGCTTTTAGCCAAGGAACTACCGTCCCATCAGAAATCCAGATATAATTCTTAGGCAGTATCACCTGATCATGGAGATGGTTGATCTCCAGGGAGATCGAGGTTAGGAGAGTAGATACAGAGGACAACAGCGCGGATCCACTCACAAAGGCCTTTTTCCCAGTAGAGACTTTTATGGGATGGTTGAGTATGAGATACTTCAACCGCAGCTAATTGTTGGGTATGCGATACCATAACAGATGGCCCTAGTGCAAGTAGGAGATTGTTAGTTATATGTATGCCCTATAGGCCATTACTGTACATACGATGTATATAGTAGTGGATGCTAGGACATATATAAGGAGGACTTTCTTGCTCGACATGATAGTATGCTATCTGGTTGTACTTTATCTTAACATGTACTCTGATTGTCTCTATGTTACATGTTGATAAAGCCCTTAGGATATGTACTCGACTACTGGGACTATGATGAGATCATACTAGTGGGGCCACGGTAGTCGGCGAGTACATCCTATAACTGTTCCTAGTCGAGGGTGTATCGAGACAGGGCATCGATGCACCAGAGTAGACTAGCGTATACGCATCTTGACCCATATGATGGGCGATGGATGATCCCATATCCATCGGTGTTTGACATCAAGGACGGTGTACGGGTGCTCAGTGGAGACTGGGTACACTGGACGGACTCGCCGAGAACTCCCAGATGGTATTATACCATACGTCAGATGGCAGTTCTCCGGTGACACTGGTACAGAGTAGTCTGTTGACCCGAGATCGTCATGGAGTCTTGTGTGATTCCCACTGTGCTTTGATTTCCATCATACCACGTCCAAGAGGGCATGCAAAAAGGTGGCTTTTGGGTACAGTCCCGAATCACATGGAGGCAATGAGCGATAGGAGGGGATTCGTCTCTCCCGGTATAGGGAGTTGATGTTGTGCTGTGTTCGATTGGCTATAACCGGAAATCCCTGGCCAGGGTTGCTGAGATTTACTGGTAAGTGTTATCGGTAGTTTCTCGAACTGTTATAGACCTCAAATCGACACGACTTATCAAGCTACTGGGGTCTGACGTTTACCACCCCTAGGCGAGATATGCGACATATCAGACGACGAGACCGGACTGTACGGGAGTGTTACTGTTTGGATCCACAGGAGAATGTACAGGCTTGCTTGTTGATCTTCTGAGTGCTCAATACCTGGGTAGCTGTTACGTTTAGCTGACCGCTTGCAGCTTGTGGGTGTTTGATATGATCATCACCTACTGCCGGCGTATTGACGATTCTTTAGAGTCCTACACAGAGGTTTCTTGACTCAGGCAAAACGGAGTAGGAGCACATATGTGATATGTGCGGGACCGAGGATAATGCGGTATGTCATATCGTATTGTATTCTCGCGATATTTGATATCAGCCGGGTCATCGGATCAAGTGTTGATTCGATGAATCGGTACGGATAAATATTAGCCGGTTATATGCGATATAGCCGGATTGTCGGATCAAGTGTTGATTCGATAATTTAATGTATAATAATATATGTGGTATATTAAATTGCATTAACTAATATTTGCTCACTAAAAGATTCTTTTTCTCACTCGGGTAATACATTGATATATATGCGATATATGTTAATTGTATTATTTTATTTTGTTAAGGTAAATATTATATATGTGATATATAATATTGTAACATGATATGATAACTAATGCAACTCGTTTAGTGGAGTTTAAACTTGATTAGGGTTCGGATTAGGGTTAATCTTTCTAGAAGTTTCTAGAAGGATTTGTTTTGTTTTGTGAAAGATATTTGTTCATGACTCATTCTTTTATTTACCCAAAACCCTAACCATAGTCAATTCTCTACAAAGGTTAAGTGAACCATGGTTGCTTTATCTATCATATTATTATTTCCTATTCATCACAAATGGATTGATCTTCTTCTTCCTCCTTCATTTCTTCCATGAAAAAGCTCACTAGATTTTTCAAAGGTGATGAATAAATATGAGAAAAAGAGAAATAAATAGAGCAAAATTCCTACTTCATCATCCTCATCTTCCCTTGCCATTTAGATGAGGGTGTTTACATCATTTCATGAGTGTTAGCTTGTGTTAAAGAAACTTCGAGGTAGATCATCTTAGTATCGAAGATCGGAAGCAAAGCTTGCGACTTTCTCTTCGTGGAACCTCTCGAGAGTCCGGATCCCGATGATCGCAGCGAAGGGACCACAACACGGAGCATATGAAGTGAAGGACTGGATCTACAAAGGTTGTAATCCCTCTCACTTAGTGTTAAAGTGTTTAGCATGCAAGTTTTCGCCTAATCTCTAGTTTAAAGTTCCGTATTCGGGTAGTTCGGCACGGCTAAATTTTTATTCGGGCATGGTTGATGCCTCGTAGACCCTTGTGCGCGTGCCTAGCAACCCTACAGGTATTTCAAAAGAGAATATATAATTGTTTTAAAAACCCGATTACCCTTGATATGATATTTCAGTGCGTCCACCATGTGTTTTCTCGGTGCTGAGAGCGACATGTGAAACCCGATTCGAGGAGGCGGATGAGGCCGATTGCGGGTACATGGTGGACCCGGTATGGTATCCCGGGGCGAGAACGGTTTCGCTGTGTAGTAGACGGTGAGCCTGGCAGAGGGACTACTACCTACCAGTGATTGTATTTGAGCACGGCGGATATCCGGAGGATACCGACCGGAGTTGAGAGATGGATATAGGCGTACTTCTAGGGCCGAGGGCCGATTCCACAGACGTAGCCCGTAGGCTGATCCGGACAGACGGAGCCTGATATATGAAGATTTACGTGCCGATGCTGGGCACAGTTTTCACGATGTTTTCCATGCTTTTGATTATATCCTCATATCTACATGCATGATGCTTATTGTCATTGGGTGACAGGTTGACGGGATACACATATATACAGACATTGATTACATACAGACCTTGACTATATTGATCACACTTCATTTGTATATATAACAGGGTATGAGGGCGTTGTTATATATACCCTTACACCAATATTAGTGGAATGAGACGCTAATAAATGTGTATTAACATTCATTTCGATACTTCATCATATTTACTTCATGCAGACATACCTTATATTTATGACATGTTAATACCTGAGGCACTGACACGAGTACTTGGCACTACATACACGATTAGATGTTACATTGCCAACTTATCATGCTTCAGGCTTATTCCTCGAGGTTTTTATACTGATCGTATTGACCTATGATTATGTCTTGCATTCGGTTTCTGCTTGTAGATGTTTTCTATTCACGAGTTGGCAACTCACCCCCGTTGTGCCACTGTTCTTGCAGGTTTTGCCGTACAGGTTCCATTGCGGCATTTCTGGCACACTGCTTCCTTGCGGGTGAATTGCATTTGGTAGGTGGGTTCTTTTGCATCAAGAACCACCATTGTACATGTATTATTCTTTGTATCTAGAAATTCCATCAACCAAAACTTGTATATTGTTTTAGACTTAGAGACAGTGATGTATTATTTCGACCTTAGAGTCGCGTGTAGCAGTATTACGGTTTTCATGTTATTGTGAGTTTCTTTTGAGTTTTGATCCTCGCCATTCGGCGTTGTATATTATATTGTTGTGTGGTTGTGACCGTCGTTTGACGAAGAGCTAGCTCCCGCTTGGGGATGCCTTTTATTCATTGCATATATATTATTTATGTTGTACCCCGTTCGGGGCCAGTATTTACAAAGGAAACTCTGCCGAAATTTTCAGAAAAGACTACACATTTTAAAAATGCATTTTCGGCTTAGTTATTTAACAACTTTGATTTCAAAATATGTTTTCTTCACTTCTTTAAACTAGTTTTCCTTATTATCATTTAAAATGGTTTTAGATTTCTGGGCTTTTTGGCTTACTTGGATTAGATGGGGTCCTATAGACTTCATATGATTCAAGTGCCAGTCACGAGCTATTTCGGGTCGTGACAAGGGATCTCGGCTCTTTCCCTGTAGAATAAGGTGCAGGATATTCCAACTGAATACCAAGATGCAAAGCAAAAGTAAACGACTATAGTGAATTTATTGCCCTGACGCAAACTTCTGTCCAAGGGGTCACTCCCGGTGAAGGGAACTCGGCCCTTGCCTCGTCGACTGAGGTGCAGGATATTCCAACTGAATATCACTGTGCAAAACAAAAGAGAACGTCCTTGCAATAACAACTTTTTTGAAAAATGCTCCAACAATATCAGAATAGGTTTGTTTAGCTTGCATTGATCCGAATCAACGCATTCCCATCAATTGATCACACCAATAAAGAACGAAAATAATGATGTACGTATATGCCATCCGCATTCGCCACTGGGTCCCGTCATTACCCGTTAGGTTACTTAACTAATGACAGAGCGGGGACTGGACTAGCGCGGATGCAAAACATATACAACATCTACTAGTATATATATCAATATATAGTATTCGCTCAAGGCGTGATAAAATGCAACATCACAGAAATGTAATAAGCATCACAGAACAATACAGATATCTAGGATCCCCGGGTTTCATAGAGCCGCTACTGAAACCCGACGTTCCCCTGGTCGTGTGGATAGCCTGTGCAATGAAATCCTAGACCCCTACGGGCGCGACAAGTTACCCGCCAAAACCTGAAGCGAGGCAGCCCCCTTCAGTAACGTGAATGGACCACCCAGCACTTCACGGAATTCGGTAACTTGGGCACCCCTCCTTGGGTCAACCTGTACCCCCTACGAGTGCGGCGAATAGCCCGCCAATTCTAGAGTGAAGCCCCCTCCGTCTCAACGCCATGAGATGCGGGCTTGTTGCCCTCTAGAGCCTGGCTATCCATGCACCCCTCCGCGGGGTAATCCTAGTACAGAAAGTAAAATATACATACAACGGGTGCATCGACCTCAGCCCGGTCGTGCCCCAAAAGAATAATATACAAACAGGCAGTGACGACAGTCCACATGTCGGACGCTCGCCCCACAATATGTACATAAATAACCAAACTGTACTAAAATTGCATCAAGGCTATCCACCACGACAAATCCGCAACATCACATCACAACACAGAACATCAACGTGAATGTCACGTTCGCAAATCCGTCTAAAAGGGCTATAGCAGTTAGACAGGATTTACCGATCAAATGACATTCAAAGCCGCAGATATAATGTAAATACTGTGAACTAACATGTTTAAAATTTTCGATCGACTAAATTTACTGAAGTGGGCCCCAAGCACAACTGTAGCACTCAAAGAAAATCTGGGCCCAAACAGAATATACCAAAAACCCTATTTCCATGTCAGAAGCTCACTGTAAAAATTTGGTGCAGTTTGGACACAAAACGGCGGCGGATCCACGGCCCAAACATGGTTTTGGCCGCTGATCCGCCGTGCTACAGTAATATCAGCCGACCAAATTTTCACAGAATTCTCAAAAAACCCTGCACGTAATTTTCCAATGTACCAAATAATTTTTTGACGACTGGAAAAATTCGACAGAAACTGATGCATGGAAAATGTGGTTTTTGGAAATTCGTTCGATCGAACTTGTAAACACGTTAGAGCAAGCTAGACTTGGTTAACGCACGGCGGCGCCCGGCCGTCTGAACGAGGCCAAAATGCGGAAACGATACTTTTACAAAACTTGTAAACTGGCACCACCACGCACTATAAACCCGGATCGGGCCATTAACCAACTCCTAGCAAACTAGAGAAAGGGCAGAGAGATATACCGAGCGATCTGTGTCCTTCGGTCTTCTCGTCGTCCTCCCGATCTCCCAGCGGAATCTCCGGTCTTCATCTCCTCGTTGGAAGGGCACCACATCGCCGGGTTCTTTTACGGGCTCCCACCTCTGGACCGAGGCAACTCGAGCACGAAGTTGGCGAGTTGACGTGCCCAAGGATACTGTAGATGAAGTGTAGAAAGCTTTGTCTCATTTGGGGTTTATATGAAGTTGCCCTTTTAGATATCAATGTGGAGGAATGAACTTGGTAGATGATGTAAGTGTTTTGTGTAAGCTAATGAGATGAATTCCAACCCTCCAAATTTTGGACAGCCCCTACCTTAAGAGAAGTGGCCGTCTAATGTAGAATGAGGGGAGAGAGTGAGTGGGGAAAAATAATACAAGAGAGAGAAAGGGTGATGATGAGAAAAAAATCATTACTACAAAGTCTCCACTCCATCACCTAATCATAACCCATCATCTCTCAAATCAAGCACAAGCCAAGCCATGATGAATAAAGAAGTCAAGGGATGGTGCACAATCATCATGAAACTACTACTAGTAAATAACACCCTCCACTAATCAAATTTGCATGCTTGCAAATAACCCCCTCTCCACCAATATTCAGCCAATGAAAGATACAAAGAAAAATGGCTGAAACGGAAAGCAAACTGGCAATTTCATAAAACTGATCCCGTAATAAATTACAGGAAAACCCCGTGACTGTATCTACATACCCGCATTTGTATTCCGAACAAATGCAATGAGACAAAATCTACACTGTACAATACTAGGATCCGGCTTAAACCAAAGCACGCTAGCATTATCCGTCTGATCATGATCCGTGCAATACCGCACGTATATGATTGAACCCTGCCATATCTCCAAACGGCCTCTACAGAGTTTCGCCCGAAACTTGAGAAACGGTCTGTTGGGGAGTCTAAAGACTCGTCAATACTTTGGTTGTGAATTTAACCACCAGCACGTCAGAGGTATTAGCCATACGTAACGGGCTACCAGGTATTGACCAAAAGGGACGTCGATGAGCGAACTCATCCTGACACCCTACTGAGCCTGTCAGTGACAATATCCGTACAGTCCGGTCCGTTCGTCTATGAGCATCGCATGGCGGGCCTAGGAGATTGGTAAAAGTCAGACCCCCAAAAGCGGAACAAGTCGTGTCGGAGTGTAGCCCAGAACACCCATAGATACTACTGGAGTACCTACCAGTAAATCTCCTGCCTTAGCCAAGGACTTCGTGTAATGGCACTCCTAGACACAGCGCGACCTCACCCCCAATACCGAGAGATACGAACCCCTGCAGATCCGCTGACTGCCTCCATGTGGCTCGGGACTGTACCCAACTAAAACCTGTTTGCACGACTCCTTTGAGCCGTGGTAGGGTAGTAAGGGTAGTAATCAAAGTATAGTGGGAACTCACACGAGACAAATGACGATCTCAGGTCGATGAACTAACCTGTATACATGTCACCAGGGAACTGCTATCTGACGTCAGGTATAATACCAACTAGCATGTTCCCGGCGAGTCCTGTCCGGTGTACTCATAACCCAATGAGCACCTGTATACATCTTAGGTGAACCAACTGACACCAGTGGCTTATGAGATCGGCCACCGCCCCTCGTCGGGGTCTCGACTGTATACACTAGTCTACTCTGGAGTATCGATGCCCTGTCTCGAAACTCCCATGACTAGGGACCTTTTAAGGATGTGCTTATAGACCCCAGCTCCCACGTATATGATCGCCATCATACTGCTGGCCGTCAAGCAAGAATCATAAGGGCTCTATCAACGTGCAATAATGACCTGTAAGGTCACCTGAAATAGTACACGATGATAAAGATAAACCAGATAGCATACTATCATCTTAAGTAAGACTGTTCTAACGGTATAGGTTCTCTCTCAATCATTGCAATCACATGCCTGTGATCCAATAATTGACTCTGAGGGCACTATCTCCAACAGAGAGAGTGTAGCCACCTCATAAGTATACATACACACACACTAATAAATATAAATGAATGTATATAAACAAGTATACTCAAACCCGTATAAATACGTATGCCATATTTCTACCAAAATACGAATCCATATATGTACCGAAAATACAAAATACGTGTATTCATATTTAGAAAGAAATACATGTATTTGTATCAAAACACAAATACCCGTATTTATACGATTACATGTATTCATATAAATATCGTATTCGTGTCAAAATACAAATACCGAAAAAGAGCAATATAATACTAGTATCAAAATTGGCTGTCTTTCAAACCTGTTAGTACTACTAAATCGTCCGATTAAAGCACGTGTATAAATACACGTGTTCAATCGAACAACCGTGTGTAAAACCATATGCAAATTACACCGTTTCTCCTGAACCGGGAAACCCTCTGTGTGGTACTCTAAAGACTCGACAATACGCTGGCAGTGGGTTTAACCACAAGCACGTTAGTGGCACTAATTGTACGTAACAGCTACCCAGGTATCTGTCGAAAGGGAAATCGACATAATAACTCGTCCGAAAACCCTACTGAGCCTATAGGTGACATTCTCCATACAGTCTGGTCTGTTCGTCTAAGAGTATCGCATATCGGGTCTAGGGGGTGGTAAACGTCAAACCCCTAATAGCGCAATAAGTCGTGTCGATGTGGAATATACCCTAAGAAACTACTAATGTACCTACCAGTAAATCTTACTTTTCCTAACCAATGACTTTGTATATTGGTCAACCGTACACAACGCGATATCAACTCCCAATACGAGGAGAGACGAATCCCTTTTAACCCTTACCGCCTCCAAGTGCTTCGGGACTGCACTCAACCACTACATGTTTGCACGACTCGTTTAAACCATGGTAGGGTAGTAATCTAAGTACAGTAGGAACATACTCAAGATGAATAGTGGTGTCAAGTCAACGGACTAACCTATACTCATGTCACCGGGGAATTGCTAACTGACGATAGGTATAATACCAACTAGCAATTCCCAGCGAGTCTGTCCAGTGTAATTCATAACCCAATGAGCACCTGTATACTATATTTGGTACCGTATACCAATGGATGCAGACAGGCTACCTCCCTTAACGGGGATAAGAAGCATATACACTAGTCTGCTCTGGAGTATCGATACCTAGTCTCGATAATTCTACGACTAGGGACATGTTTAAGGATATACTTATAGACTACTCATCCCCCACTAGTGTGACAGCTATCACAACGCTGGTAGTCAAGCAAAGATCCTAAAGGCTCTGTCAACATGTATTAGCGATATGTTAAAAGAAACATATACACATTTGAAAATAGATTCAAATCAGATAGCATACTATCATGTTGAGCAAGACTGTTATTATATCTATATATATCCTAAACATCCACAATGTAATATACAATCAAGTACTATACAATAATGGTCTCCAGGGCATATATCACTAACAATTAAATGGTAACCGCTGGTTAAAGAAGCGGTTTGATGTAAGCCGCTCGATTTTAACCGCTAGTTAAAATAGATGTTGAAATTAATGGCTCAAATTTGGTGGATAAATCAATATTTATTTTGACCGCTTGTTTGAGTAACGGTTAAATCTGAGCTATTCGATTTTAACCTATACTTTAACTAGATATTAAAGTTAACGGATCAAATTTCTTGGATTAATCATTCTATGAACATATAAGATGGCTCAAATCATTTATGAGCTGGCTCAAGTATGCACAAGAAATGCTACACGAATCTCGGGGGATCGAAGACCGTGGGGGGAAACAGGCGTAAATAAACCCATTTAGATTAAGTCGTGTTGGAGATAGTGCCCTCATAGTCAATTATTGGATCGCAGGTACGTGATTGCAATGATTGCGGAGGACCTATACCGGTATGACAGTCTTACTCGAGATGATAGTATGCTATCTGGTTTGCCTTTATCAGTCGTGTACATGTTTAGGTGACTGATTGCATGTTACACTTTGATAGAGCCCTTAGGATCTTGCTTTACTACCAACTGTATGATGGCGATCATATACGTGAGAGTTGGGTAGTTTATACGCATATCCTTAATTGTGGTCCCTAGTCGTGGGAGTTTCGAGACAGGGCATCGATACTCCGGAGTAGACTAGTGTGTACAGTCGAGACCCCGACGAGGGGCGGTGGCCGCCTCACAAGCCACTGGTGTCAGTTGGATCACCTAAGATGTATACAGGTGCTCATTGGGTTATGAGTACACCGTACAGGACTCGCCGGGAATCTGCTAGTTAGTATTATATCTACCGTCAGATAGCAGTTCCCTGGTGACATGTGTACAGGTTAGTTCATTGACCTGAGGTCGTCATTTGTCTCGTGTGAGTTCCCACTGTGCTTTGATTTCTACCCTACCACGGCTCAAAGGAGTCGTGCAAACAGGTAGCTTTTGGGTACAGTCCCGAGCCACATGGAGGCACGTGAGCGGATCGGCAGGGGATTCGTCTCTCCCGGTATTGGGGGCGAGATCGTGCTGTGTCTAGGAGAGCCATTACACAAATCCATGGCCATGGTAGGAGATTTACTGGTAGGTACTCCAGAAGTATCTCAGGGTGTTATTGGGCTTCACTCCGACACGACTTATACTGCTATTGGGGGTCTGACGTTACTAGCCCCCTAGGCAGATATGCGATACTCATTGACGAACAGACCGGACTGTATATACATTGTCACTGTTAGGCTCAGTAGGGTTTCTGGATGAGTTCGCTCATCGGCCTTCCTTGAGTTTGCTCATCAGCCTCCCTTGAGGTCAGTCCGTGGGCAGCCGTTACGCATAGCTAGTGCCACTGACGGTTTGTGGTTAAACCCACTGCCAGGGTACTGACGAGTCATTAGAGTCCCCCACAGACAGTTTCCCAAGTTCGGGCGAAACGTTGTAGAGGCCGTATGGTTTTATGGCAGGGTTCGGAAAATGCACGTGCGTTTACGCACGTGTTATTTTTCGGGCAGATAATACTGGTCGGCTTTGGTTTAAGCCGGATCCGAGTATTATATTGAGTAGGTATAATATCTTTGTCTCAGTTGCATTTGTATTCGGTCGTAATACAAATGCGGGTCTATTTATACAGTTTCGGGGTTATCCTGAAAGTTGTTTCAGGATCACTTTTGGAAGTTGCCAGTTTCCAGTTTTCTATCAGCCGTCTTTTAACATTCGGTTAAAGACGGATTTATCTTTTCTTGAGATGAGTGTGGATTCTTCTAGAAGTTTCTAGATGAGGTGACTAGGATTAATTGGTGTTGGATTTTCATTGGTTGCTTTAATGGTTCAATTAATGCATAATGACTCATGCTTTATTATTAAAGCTTTTTGTTTTCCTTAAGATATTTTCTTCATGATAAGCTTTATGCTTAAGGTCACCCCCCTCTCCTACGGTCACCTCCCTCTTGCTATATATGGCCGGCCCTCTCTCTCTCCTCATTCTCTCTCTCACTTGAGTTTTCATTTGCTAGAAAAGATTATGATAGGTTTTATCGGTGTATGGAATTTCATAGTCCATTTCATTCCATCACCCGATTCCTTCGGCAACTTCATTAGCCGATCGTCCACGGATTTGGACGAAGTGAGACAAAGTCATCTACTCATTCTCTACAACAATCTTGGTCGTCTCTTTTAGCAAACTTGACGATCGAGTTGCCTCGAGTCAGAGGCGGGAGCCCGTTTAAAGAACCGATCATGTGGTGCCACCTCGACGAGGAATCGGAGATCGACGAGATCGGAGCAGCCACAACGGAGCGTGAGATGATGGTTGAAAAACGAAGGACTCGGATCGTTCGGTATAACCTTTCTACACTCTTTACAGTTTGTTAGTTTAGCAATAATGGCAGATCCGGGTTAAAGTATACGATAGCGCCAGTTAAAAGTTTTTTGTTCCGCATTTGGCGTCTGTAGACTGCCGGGGCGCTAGCGTAGACTTACAGGGGTATCAGAGCCTCACCATTTTGCTATACTAACTTGCGCTAACGCGTTTAAAACATCGATCCGACCGGAAATCGAAAATTGCAAAATCCATGCCCGACAGTTTCTGTTGATTTTAAATGGTCTCAAAAATTAATTCTGTATGTCTTAAAAATCTGTGCAGGCTTTTCTAAGAATCACGACAAAATTTGGGCACGTGACTCCTCCAAGCAGCCGCGGAAACGCGGCCAAACCCATGGTTTGGCCGCGCATCCGCGGCCACGTGGTGAGCTCGTGCTCCCAAATTTTTCCAGTGGCTTCTCTGTTGGATTTTGGGGTTTTTGATAAATATCGTTTTGGCCCAGATTTTGTTACTGTTCACCAGTAAGTCGTGGGGCCCACTTTTTGATATTTGGTCTTTGGTCGATCGAAATTTAAACACGTTAGTTTACAGTGCTTACATTATATCTCCGACCGGGAATGTCATTTGATCGGTAAACCGCGTTTAATTGCTATAGTTCTTTTAGACGGGTTAGCGAACGTGACATTCGCGTTGATGTTCTGTGTTGTGCTGTGATGTTGCGGATTTGTCGTGGTGGATAGCAGTGTGCAATGGTAGTACAGTTTGTGTTTATTTGTACATTTGATATTGCGGGACGAGCGTCCAACTTGTGGACTGCCGTCACTGCCTGTTGTATAATATTCTTTTGGGGCACGACCAGGTTGCGGTCGATGTACCTATTATACTATTTTTCATTACTGTACTAGGTTTTGCCCCGCGACGGAGTGCACGGATAGCCGGGTTCTGGGGGGCAACGGGTCCGCATCTCATGGCTTTGAGAGGCAGAGGGGTCCCACTCTAGAATTGGCAGACTATTCGCCGCACTCGTAGGGGGTACAGGTTGACCCAAGGAGGGGTGCTCAAGCTACCGGATTCCGTGAAGTGCTGGGTAGTCCATTCACTATGTTGTAGGGGGCTGCCTCGCTTCAGGTTTTGGCGGGTAACTTGCCGCACCCGTAGGGGTCTAGGTTTCATTGCACAGGCTATCCACACGACAGGGGAACGTCGAGTTTCAGCAGCGGCTCTGTGAAACTCGGGGATCCCAGATATCTGTATTGTTCTGTGATGCTTATTACTTTTCTGTAATGTTGCATACTATCAAGCCTGGAGCGATTATTGTATATTGGTTTATATACTATTAGATGTTGTATATGTTTTACACCCGCGCTAGTCCAGTCCCCGCTCTGTCGTTTGTTAAGTAACCTAACGAGTAATGACGGGACCCAGTGACGAATGCGGATGGCATATACGTACATTTTATTTTCGTTCTTTTCTGGTGTGATTTAATAATGGGACTGTGTTGATTCTGATCAACGCAAAGTAAAACAAACCTGTATACAATTGTTGGAACAATTTAAAAAGTGTTATTGCAAAGACGTTTCCTTTTGTTATGCATAGCGGTATTCAGTGGAATATCCAGCACCTCATTCGACGGGGCAAGGGCCGATATCCCTTCACCGGGACCGACCCCTTGGGCAAAAGTTTGCGTCAGGGTAATAACTTCACTATAGTCGATTACAAGTTGCTTTGCATAGCGGTATTCAGTGGAATATCCTGCACCTCATTCCACGAGGAAAGAGCCGAGATCCCTTTACCGGGAGTGACCTCTTTAGCAAAAGGTTTTCGCCACTATATTTTAAAAAGCTATCAGGTTCCTTCAGCGATATCAAGTTCACTACGCTAAAGGTTTTTCGCCAAAAACCAGCCGTAGCCCTCCGTCGCTTCTTTTGGGTATTCAGTAGTATTCAAGCTATGTATTTTGACCAACGCCAAGGCATAGTGTTTGGTAGCTGCTGGGTATTCAATTGTTGCATAGATAGATGAGTTAGTTTGGGACAGTCGTTCTGCTATTTTGGCCAACGTCAAGGGCATGTGTGGGTGGGTTCAAATTGACAAGATAGTGACGGGTAGAACTTGGCATGTGACTTATGACATTTTGACCAACGCCAAGGTTATAAGAGCATGGGGCAAAAACTATATCGGGAGTTTCTAAAGAAACTGAAACTTGCCAAGTATGCGCATACCTTCTGGAGTATGAGTAACGTGGATGCATTCCATCACGTTATCATGCGATGAGAGTTGGATCCCGATTCCCACTGATGAGTTGGTTTACTCTTCGGGTAATCCCGATTGATTCTTCTTTAGGTTTGGAGGAGAATTTGACAGGACAGTGGGAGGTTTCCGGATTAGATAAAGTGATGACCATTCTGATCTAGGTTAGAGTGCACGCAGAGTGTTTCTTTTCTCTCTCTCTTTGGCAGCGACCTTTGACCGACCCTAGACTATGACTCAGTGACCAGGTTGACCGAACCTTCTTAAAATACTGGCTTTTGGATTGTCTGAGTTGCATAAGTCATTGCCACTCCTTCTTTTACCCTTTGAATTTCTCAGAACACCCGTATTACTACGGATATCCACTTCCATTGGATAGATCCATCGTATGGTTATATACGAACTCGAAGGGACTTCTTCGAGGATGGATCCAGGTTCAGGAGAAATAGAATTGGTTTATTCAGTTGTCTTTTATTATCACCTTCTCTTAGGTTGCGAGAGCTCCTTGGTTTAGGAGAGTACACCTATTACGCTTATTGGATAGTCTTATTCCAAACCATAGGCTGGTGCCGAAAGGTAGGGAATGAAGAAAACCAATTAGCCTAAGTAGGGTGTGCAGAAGGTAATATGTAAAGACAAAATAAAGGGATTAGAAAGAGGGCAAAGTAAATTGAGACTGATATCATTCACGACCAAAACCGCGTACTTCATCGCCACTCCTATTTCACCTTTAAAAGAATAAGGTATTATTCAGTTGTCTTTTATCATCACCTTCTCTCA
Source organism: Agapanthus africanus (assembly GCA_030015575.1). NCBI lineage: Eukaryota > Viridiplantae > Streptophyta > Magnoliopsida > Asparagales > Amaryllidaceae > Agapanthus > Agapanthus africanus. The sequence continues at coordinate 264,264,493 of JASDDO010000016.1, read as the reverse complement.
AGATGCGAGTACTCCTTGGTTTAGGAGGGTACACCTATTATGCTTACTGGATAGTCTTCTTCCAAACCATAGGCTGGTGCCGAACGGTAGGGAAGGAAGAAAACCAGTTAGCCTAACGATGGTGTACAGAAGGTAACGACTAAAGACAAATAAAGGGATTTGGAGAGATGGCAATAAAATATACGGTTGAAGTCATGAATTGGATTATGGAAGAGGCATTGCTATGAATACCAGGATACCCCTACGAAACATTTTCATGTTTCAGTGCATTGTTAAAGAAAAACTGTTTTCCCGATTAGACACTTACTCCAAGGGTATGTATTTACCAGGTTTCATTCTCATATCTGTATGGTTTTACAGATGATGAGTGGGAGTAAGATATTGGGAATTAGGTGATCATCCTCGTTATATCGGAATTCGTTGTAATTGGTGATATTTGAGGAAATCGCCAGGGTACAGTTTTCCACCAACAACGCACAGGTTTTGAGTTGTTTAACTCAGCGGGCTTATACAGAGTATTGTATGTTGTCCAAATGTCCATCAGGACAAAGGGGTAGGTCCTCGTACTATGTTCTGTTTACTTATAACTTCTCTAGTATTTAGACGAGTGTTTCGTAGAAATACAAGGTCTAAGTTTTGAGAAGTTGTGGGTATAAGAATAAAGTAGAGAACCAGGTATCACAAGTATCGGGATTCTTCAAAGAGATCGAAGATGTAGATTCTTGTGATTGGTATTCAGATGATAGTGATGGTTTTGAGAAACGTGTTTCTCTTTCAGGTTACTCATAATTGGATGGATTCCTAAGTTGAGTAATGCTGATTAGCCTCTTTCCATTAAGTTGATATGCACTGGAGACAGCTGCATGGATTGAATCTGGTTCCAATTAAATAAGTGTCAAAGTTTCTATATTGGATATAGAATAGTTCGTACCTTAAAAGAAATTAAGGTATGGGGAGTTGTCCAGCTTATGCTTAAAACCAGACACTGGATAACTCAGGGCACGTTTCTGTAGTGGCTGTTTGTGGGTTGACCCTGGCTATGACGAGGGTTGATATTCTACCATTTGGAAGATCAATAGTGATATTGTTCTTGAATCGCCACAGTTTTAGTAAAAATGGATCTTTTTCAGAAAACAGTAGTGGGAGTATGGTAGAACTGGAAGTGATTCCAGAACCGCGAACGATTACGGAAAATTTAATAGGACCTATACATTCAATCAGGTTTGACATTCCAATAGCCACTCCGCAGATTTGGTAGGTAACCTCAGACGCCCGAGAGGTACTTCGGTATCCTCAGAGACGGTGACAGGGAGGTTCTTATCTACCAAGACTTGACACTACTGTTGTTCCAGGATATGAGACCCGGTAGGAGGGTTGTCGTAGTCAGTGGGAGCAGCGGAAGCATAGTGGGCAAGATGCTTATATCTATTTATAGACTTGAGCAGTTATAGCGGAGATAGATCATCTAATTTTGATGTGACAGTCATGGGTTTGACTTCAATCAGAATAGGGGATGAATCAGTTAAGAAGGTAGTAGGGTGTGATGTCATGGTACCTGGATGACATACACAGAGTAGGAAGTAAAATTCTTATACTACGATCGGTTGTACAGTGGTCGTCACACAGTTGTTTCTCCAGACAGGATATGGATATAATATTTGACATTTTGGTTTCTGGATCTATGGTTTTAGATCTGGATTTGGATAGTTTCCCAATGTGGGTACTTTGACAGATATTCTAATGGTTTTTGGAATAGTTGACTCCTAGCATGGTGGTGTACCTGCAGGTGATGGAGTCACCCTCTCTAAAGGTGTCTTACAGACTAAAGGGGAGAGGGATGTGCATGATTGGCAGATCACTTGCTTAGGAAATTGAGTCAATCATGAGATGTCAAGTACCACACCAAATGTTGGTTTTGCACAAGATGCAATAAGTTTGTATTAATCCAATCCTGGAGGAACATAAGGAAGCAGTTTTAGAACATAAGTACATGTTCTACGGATTTGATGACGGCTGCCTTTTTCGGGAGACGGTTATCATTCCAGGCTTCAAAGGTGACATGGATGACAGAGTGATTGTCAGAGTTTTAGTTTTCCCTCTGATGAGGGACAGTATTATGGACAGGTGGTCCAAGAGGATATTGTAGGTGGCATGGTGCCCGATACTGATTAGGTTCAGTGATCGATACAGTCTAAGAAGTTTGGATTTGGAGTTCATTTATGAACCAGGTCCCATCAGATATCCAGACATATTCTAAGACAGGTATTACTCATTTCGGGAGATGGCTTTCTCCGCGAACTTGAGATTTAGAGAGATATAGAAAGAAACTTCTAGGCGGATCCACTCACTGAGGCTATTTCTCGAACACAATAGTTTTACAAACGGGCTTTGTGAAACTGATTAGTAGAGAAGTTGGGTGTTGTTTTCACACGGGCTGTGAGTACGCAACATCGCAATAATTAGCCATGAGTGCAAGTGGGAGATTGTTGGAGATAGTGCCCTCATAGTCAATTATTGGATCGCAGGTACGTGATTGCAATGATTGCGGAGGACCTATACCGGTATGACAGTCTTACTCGAGATGATAGTATGCTATCTGGTTTGCCTTTATCAGTCGTGTACATGTTTAGGTGACTGATTGCATGTTACACTTTGATAGAGCCCTTAGGATCTTGCTTTACTACCAACTGTATGATGGCGATCATATACGTGAGAGTTGGGTAGTTTATACGCATATCCTTAATTGTGGTCCCTAGTCGTGGGAGTTTCGAGACAGGGCATCGATACTCCGGAGTAGACTAGTATGTACAGTCGAGACCCCGACGAGGGGCGGTGGCCGGTCTCACAAGCCACTGGTGTCAGTTGGATCACCTAAGATGTATACAGGTGCTCATTGGGTTATGAGTACACCGGACAGGACTCGCCGGGAATCTGCTAGTTAGTATTATATCTACCGTCAGATAGCAGTTCCCTGGTGACATGTGTACAGGTTAGTTCATTGACCTGAGGTCGTCATTTGTCTCGTGTGAGTTCCCACTGTGCTTTGATTTCTACCCTACCACGGCTCAAAGGAGTCGTGCAAACAGGTAGCTTTTGGGTACAGTCCCGAGCCACATGGAGGCACGTGAGCGGATCGGCAGGGGATTCGTCTCTCCCGGTATTGGGGGCGAGATCGTGCTGTGTCTAGGAGAGCCATTACACAAATCCATGTCTATGGTAAGAGATTTACTGGTAGGTACTCCAGTAGTATCTCAGGGTGTTATTGGGCTTCACTCCGACACGACTTATACTGCTATTGGGGGTCTGACGTTACTAGCCCCCTAGGCAGATATGCGATACTCATTGACGAACGGACCGGACTGTATATACATTGTCACTGTTAGGCTCAGTAGGGTTTCTGGATGAGTTCGCTCATCGGCCTCCCTTGAGTTTGCTCATCAGCCTCCCTTGAGGTCAGTCCGTGGGCAGCCGTTACGCATAGCTAGTGCCGCTGACGGTTTGTGGTTAAACCCATTGCCAGGGTACTGACGAGTCATTAGAGTCCCCGACAGACAGTTTCCCAAGTTCGGGAGGAACGTTGTAGAGGCCGTATGGTTTTATGGCAGGGTTCGGAAAATGCACGTGCGTTTACGCACGTGTTATTTTTCGGGCAGATAATACTGGTCGACTTTGGTTTAAGCCGGATCCGAGTATTATATTGAGTAGGTATAATATCTTTGTCTCAGTTGCATTTGTATTCGGTCGTAATACAAATGCGGGTATATTTATACAGTTTCGGGGTTATCCTGAAAGTTGTTTCAGGATCACTTTTGGAAGTTGCCAGTTTCCAGTTTTCTATCAGCCGTCTTTTAACATTCGGTTAAAGACGGATTTATCTTTTCTTGAGATGAGTGTGGATTCTTCTAGAAGTTTCTAGATGAGGTGACTAGGATTAATTGGTGTTGGATTTTCATTGGTTGCTTTAATGGTTCAATTAATGCATAATGACTCATGCTTTGTTATTAAAGCTTTTTGTTTTCCTTAAGATATTTTCTTCATGATAAGCTTTATGCTTAAGGTCACCCCCCTCTCCTACGGTCACCTCCCTCTTGCTATATATGGCCGGCCCTCTCTCTCTCCTCATTCTCTCTCTCACTTGAGTTTTCATTTGCTAGAAAAGATTATGATAGGTTTTATCGGTGTATGGAATTTCACAGTCCATTTCATTCCTTCACCCGATTCCTTCGGCAATTTCATTAACCGATCGTCCACGGATTTGGACGAAGTGAGACAAAGTCATCTACTCATTCTCTACAACAATCATGGTCGTCTCTTTTAGCAAACTTGACGATCGAGTTGCCTCGAGTCAGAGGCGGGAGCCCGTTTAAAGAACCGATCATGTGGTGCCACCTCGACGAGGAATCGGAGATCGACGAGATCGGAGCAGCCATAACGGAGCGTGGGATGATGGTTGAAGAACAAAGGACTCGGATCGTTCGGTATAACCTTTCTACACTCTTTACAGTTTATTAGTTTAGCAATAATGGCAGATCCGGGTTAAAGTATACGATAGCGCCAGTTAAAAGTTTTTTGTTCCGCATTTGGCGTCTGTAGACTGCCGGGGCGCTAGCGTAGACTTACAAGTCGAGCATACCGACAGTGTCATGACCCAATTTAGGAACGTGACCGGCACTTAAATCACGCCACATCACTAGGCGTAATGTAATTCAAGTAAGACGAAAACCCAGAAATCTAAACCAAGAAAAGATAGAGTGATAAAACATTTAAAATCTCAAGTTAAAAATCTCAAAACTTAAATTTATTTTCTTAAAAATTTCGGCAGCATCTCCTTTGTAAAAACTAGCCCCAAACGGGTACAAACATAGAATATATAAAAGGCATCCCCTAACGGGAGCAACTCATGCCTAAAGGTGGAACAAAACCATAACAGGTATATATACGACGCCGTAGCGAAGAAATAAGCACATAAGAAGTGAAAACAGCATAATAAGAGGCAAAACAACATTGCAGCCCCGAAACTTTTCCCTGCCCTTTCCCTCTACCTTACTGACACCGCCTATCAGCTTGGTTGAGGCCTTCTTCTTCTGTCCCTTGGCTTTCTCCTAGGATCTAGAAGAGGAAGATTCTCCAATGAGCAGAGCGGGTGTTTCCCAGGATTCCTGCAGGGTGCCCTCTGAGCTCCTCAACATGTTGAGGAGTTCTGGAAGTATAACTTTCTTCCCTTGAATGTTAAAATCCAATATAAACTGGGCGTAAGTAGAGGGGAGGGACTGTAGAATCAAGTCAATATATAACTCGTTCTCCAACGTAGTCCTAAGTGAAAGGTTACGCGAGTTCCCCGGCCAACTTCCGTGACCAAATGCAGAACAAATTTTTTTCTAACGATTGAAACTTAGCACTAGAATAACATTTAACCTGGATCTTACCATAAACCTAACTAGCAAAAGTAGTAGTGCTATCTACTATGATGAAGAAATCTCACCAAGTGACCCAAGTCCTTCGGTCTTCTTTCTTCGTAATGTGCTCCAAGTGGCCTCCTTGAACTTGTTCGATCTCTATTTCCGGCTACATCAGTCCTCCGGGATCGAGCTTGTTCTCCGGCCCTCCTTTGTCGTAGATGATCCACCCGAGGGGTGTGATCCATGGCTGTAGGTCCTAACTAAGTAACAAAAGTAGCAACTAGAGAACTTGGGATGCTAATCCAAGTTTTCTAGGATGTAATATGAAGATCTATGTGTTCTACTATCTCTACCTTGCCTCTTCACTTGTTTCTCAACTCATGAGAGGGTAGTGAAAGAGAAAGATGATGAAGGTGAGGAAAACTCAAGAGGAGGGAGGATATGAAGAGAAATGGGAGATCAAGAAAATAATGAAGCATCCATGAAAGAGAAATTACACACAAAGGTTTTGTGTATAAATTTCTTGAATAAACAATCAACAACCATGCTTCAATAGTAACTCTAAATGAATTAAAAATTCATTTGTTAAATATTGAAGCATGGTTATCTCCATTCTTCCCATACCTCAAACTTTACACCTCATTTCCATTTATCAAATAAATGGAAAAAACGTAATGAGGTGGCCACCTTCTAGAAGGTAATCTGTAATAAATACGGATTACAATCTGCTGTATATACATACCTGCATTCGGATAAAAACCCGAATGCCCAAAGAGATAGAATAACTCCAAGAACGTAATACTAGAATATACATATCGAAATACATATATGTAAACTATTAAATCAATTACTGATTTAATAATCCTGCTCATACCCGAGCCGGCTAGTATTACCAACTGTCCGATCGAAAGTCCGAGTACAAAGTACATCAATCGATCGAGACCCTGCATGTATCCAATACGGATACTACATCATTTCTCCTGAACTAGGGAAACCCTATGTGTGGGACTCTAAATACTCGACAGTACGCCGACAGTGAGTTACTGGATAAATCCATAACCACAAGCAAGTCAGCGGCACTAGCTGTACGTAACGACTACCCAGGTACCTGTCGAAAAGGAAGGCCGACGAGCAAACTCATCCGGATCCTTACTGAGCCTATCTGTGACAATCTCCGTACAGTCCAGTCTTTTCGTCTGATAGTATCGCATACCGGGTCTAGGGGGTGGTAAACTTCAGACCCTGGTAACCCGATAAGCCGTGCTGATACGGCTCAGGACCAATCTGGGAAACTACTGATCAGCCTATCAGTAAATCCCAACTGCCTTGGCCACGGTCTTATGGTCCTGACTAATCAAACAAAGTGCAATATCGACTCCCAATACCGGGAGAGACAAATCCCTGACAATCGCTTACTGCCTCCATGTGGCTCGGGACTGTACCCAACCAAAACCTGTTTGCACAACAAGCAGAGCCGTGATAGGGTAATGATCAAAGCACAGTGGGAACTCACACGAGACAAATGATGATCTCAGGACTAAGGACTAACATGTACTCATGTTGTTAGTACATGTTGCAAGCTCACACAACTCTTGTGACGCGGCAGAAGCGATGAACGAAAATTTTCTTGGCATACAACACGCACTTAACCGAAGATCTTGTCTAAACCAAAACTACAAAACCCTAACTAGAGATCTTATCTACTATGTTAGGGATTATACCTTGATGATACGGTCCTTCGGGTCTTCTCTTTGATGTAACTCCTTTGCTCCTTATCTTCTCTTTTGATGATGTTGCCGATGTCTTCGATCTCCGGCCACCCAAGACCTAGATGATCCACCCGAGAGTTATCGTGAAAGCTACAAACTCTTCACAAGAGTTTAACCTAGAGATCAATTTTGCTAGAAGAGGTCACTAGGATTGTGTAGAGATTAGTGTATTGGATTAACTCAAGATCCTAAGCTTTGGATTCACATATCATGTGTAGATTAAATCTTGGAAGAAGATGGAGTATTTAAGGAGGAGTGAAGAAGGAGAGAGATCGTGTTTGTCATAATGAAAGAGTTCAAGCATGATGAATAAAGATATAGCACCAAGAGAAATAATTGAAGCATGCATTATAAAATTAGCACCATGCTTCAATAGTAACTCCAAAACAATAAAACAACTCATTATCTCAATCAAGCTTGAACTTTCTAATTTCCACCTCATTTATTTATTTTCATAAAATAAATGATGTCATTATGAGGTGGCACCTTCTAGAAGGTATTCTTGTAACAATTACAAGAATACCCCTCCTCCGTATACCGTATACTGTATACCCGTACCCGAATTCCAAAAAATACGAATACCATTAATCCAATAATATAATACCGGTATCCGGCTTAAACCAAAGCCCACCAGTATTGTCCTTCCGATTATTATTCCTGTAACAATTACACGAACATAATCGAAACCCTGCCGTAACAGCTTACGGCTGCCATAACAACTTATAGCCTCTACATCTTTTGCCTGAACGAGGGAACCCTCTGTGGGACTCTGAAGACTCGACAGTACGCTGACAGTGGGTTTAACCACAAGCATGTCAGTGGCACTAGCTGTGCGTAACGGCTACCCAGGTACATGACGAAAAGGTGGCCGACGAGCAAACTCATCACAACCTCTACGAGCCTGCAAGGAACACTTACCGTACAGTCCGGTCTCTTCGTCTGATATGTCGCATATGAAGTATAGGGGTGCTAAATGTCAGACCCCAGTAACTTTATAAGTCATGCTGATTTACGGCTCATAACAGTTCGAGGAACTACTGATAACACTTATCAGTAAACCTCGAGAACCCTGGCCAGGGATTTAGGTGTTATAGCCGATCAAACATAGCGCGACATCAACTCCCTATACCGGGAGAGACGAAATCCCTCCTATCGCTCACTGTCTCCATGTGATTCGGGACTGTACCCAAAGTCCACCTATTTGCAAGACTCAATAGAGCCGTAGTAGGAAAGAAATCAAAGTACAGTGGGAATCACACAAGACACTATGACGATCTCGGGTCTACAGACTAACCTGTACAAGTGTCGCCAGAGAACTGCTATATGATAATAGGTATATATACCATCTAGGAGTTCTCGGCGAGTCCTGTTCGGTGTACCCATTCTCCAATGAGCACCTGTGTACAATCTTTGATGTCAAACACCATTGGTTGTGGAATCAACCATCGCCCCCAGGGTCAAGAAACGTACACACTAGTCTAATCTGGTAATACCGATGCCCTGTCTAGATATACCCTCGACTAGGAACTATTAAAGGATATGCTTGTAGACTGCCCAGGCCCCACTAGTATGATCTCATCATAATCCTGGTAGTCAAGCATAGTCCTAAGGGCTTAATCAACATGCACAACATATCACATGTTCAGATGAAGATAAACCAGATAACATATTATCATTTCGAGCAAAGATTGTTTCTGTACATATACATGCCTAGAATCCTATACAATACAGGCCTCTAGGGCATACATATCTAACAATCTCCCATTTGCACTTAGGCTTGTAGTTGATGAAATACGTACCGACTGTCTGCACTAGAACCAGTTGCCGGCGTATCGCATGCCCAACCGCTCAAACAGTTTCTCAAACTGTACTTGAGGGATGGCCTTGGTGAATGGATCTGCTGGGATGTCTTTCTTGTCTACTCTCCGTACCTCGATGTCCTGGCGATCCACTATCTCCTTGATGAGGTGATACCGCCTCAAGATATGTCTGGATTTCTGATTGGACCTCGGTTCCTTTACCAAAGCCATGGCTCCATTGTTATCGCAATACAGAGGTATTGGATTAGTAATGGATGGAACCACTTGAAGTTCGGAAATGAACTTCCTCATCCAGACTGCCTCTTTTGCGGAATCATTAGCAGCAATATACTCAGCTTCCATCGTGGAGTCTGCAACGGTATCTTGCTTTGAACTCTTCCAACATACCGCCCCTCTATTTAGGGTAAATACAAACCCTGAGATGGACTTACTATCATCCTTGTCGCTCTGGAAGCTGGAGTCGGTAAAGCCCTCCATTTGGAAATCTCCGTTACCATACACCAAGAACATTTCTTTAGTTCTTCTCAAGTGCTTCAGAATGTTCTTTACAGTAGTCCAGTGTTTCTCCCCTGGGTTGGATTGATACCTGCTTACTTCACTCAGTGCATAAGCTACATCTGGATGAGTACATAACATCGCATACATTATAGATCCTACTGCCGAATCGTAGGGTATAATGCTCATGCGAGCCCTCTCCTTATCAGTCTTTGGAGACATCTCTTTGGAGAGGGTGATCTCGTGACAAGCGGGTAAATTACCCCTCTTGGAATCTTCCATACTAAACCTCTTTAGTATGGTGTCAATGTATCTCGATTGGGACAATCCCAATAATTTCTTAGATCTATCTCTATATATCTTAATCCCCAGAAAGTAAGAGGCATCGCCCAGGTCTTTCATGGAGAACCTCTGCGATAAGAATAGTTTGACCGATTGTAGAATAGGAATATCATTTCCTATCAAGAGAATGTCGTCCACGTACAATACGAGGAATGTAACAGTACTCTCTACAATCCTTTTATAAATACATGGTTCATCCACATTTTTGATAAAACCAAACTCTTTGATTGTATCATCAAAGCAGATGTTCCAACTCCGTGATACCTGCTTTAATCCATAGATGGATTTAAGCAGCCTGCATGCTTTTCCGTTGCTCCCACTATCAATGAAGCCTTCTGGCTGATCCATAAATACACATTCTTCTAAATTACAATTTAGAAATGCCGTTTTAACATCCATCTACCAGATCTCATAATCATAGTGAGCAGCTATAGCAAGCAGGATCCGAATGGATTTGAGCATCGCGACTGGTGAAAAGGTTTCATCATAGTCCAAGCCCGGTCTTTGACGAAATCCTTCTGCTACCAGCCTAGCTTTATAGGTCTCCACCTGACCATCCACACCGATCTTTCTTTTAAAGATCCATTTGCATCCTATGGGTTTTACTCCAGAAGGTGCAACCTCCAAAGTCCATACTTTGTTGGTGTGCATGGATTCCATTTCGGATCTCATGGCATCCATCCACTTCACTGAGTCACCACTCGTGATGGCTTGCTGAAAACTAGTAGGGTCATCATCATCCATGATGCAATCTTCTCTATCATCATCAATTAGAAAACCGTAGTATCTATCAGGTAGGCAAGAAGTTCTACTAGATCTACGGAGTGGCTGAGGTTCGTCAGGTTCTTTTGAAACCTCAGGTTCAACCAAATCATCGGTAATTGTTTGTGTATCTGGAATTTCTTCCAGTTCTACCGCATTGCCAACAGTATCATTTGTAAAAAAATTCATTTTCTAAAAATGTGGCATACTGAGAAACAAACACCCTTTTTTCCTCCTTGTGGTTGAAAAGATATCCATACGAGTGTTCTGGATATCCCACAAATCTACACAAAACCGATCGTGTCTCAAGTTTGTCCGGATTCTGCTTTTTCACATAGGCCGGACAACCCCATATCTTAACTCTTTTAAGAGATGGTCTCTTTCCATACCATATCTCATATGGAGTGGTAAACACGGTTTTGGTCAGAACCCTATTCAATAGATAAATCGCAGTCTCCAATGCGTGCCCCCAGAATGATATTGGTAACTCAGCATCACTCATCATAGATCGTACCATATCTAATAAGGTACGATTCCTCCTTTCCGATACACCGTTGTGTTATGTTGTGGTGTGTACGGAGGAGTGAGCTGAGAGAGAATCCTATTCTCTTTTAGGAAATCTAGAAACTCTGAGCTTAGATACTAACCTCCTCGATCTGATCGAAGTTTCTTGATACTTAAGCCTGTTTGTTTTTCTACTCCAGATTTATACTCCTTGAATTTTTCGAAGGTTTCTGACTTATGTTTCAACAAGAACACGTGCCCGAATCTCGATAAATCATCAGTGAAGGTTATGAAGTACAAAAAACCACCTCTCGCATGTGTAGACATTGGTCCACATACATCACTATGTATGAGGCCTAAGAGTTCTGTAGCTCTCTCTCCGTGTCCAGTAAACGGAGTTTTGGTCATTTTACCTTTGATGCAAGACTGGCAAGTCGCATAAGATTTATATTCAAACGAGTTTAAATATCCATCATTATGTAGCTTGGTTAGTCTTGTTTCATTAATATGACTAAGTCTATAATGCCAAATGAAAGCTTCATTTATATCTGAAACCTTTCTTTTGTTTGCGTGTTGTATATGAAAAACTGTATGCTAATTTAGGACGTATATCCCGTTATTTAATGTACCATACCCAATCAACTATTGATTAAGGTTAATGTTCATAACATTAGATTGCAATACAAAATTATATCCAGCATTTTCCAACAACGATACAGATATAATATTGCATAACATCAAAGGTACAAAATAACATGGGTTCAAAACCAATATACAACCCGACAACAAACCAAGATGATACTCTCCCACTGCAGTAGCATGTACCGAGGAACCATTCCAAACCCGGAGAGTGTGATCACCTTTCTTCAAAAACCTGCTATTTCTCAGCCACTGGAGACAATTGCAGATGTGAGATTCTGACCCAGTATCTAATACCCAGGAAGCAGAGTTAATTGAAAAACTGTTTTCTATTACAAACACACCTGAAGTGGAAGCATCACCATGCTTCTTCTTCTTGAGGTCGGCCAAGTATCCAACGCAGTTTCTCTTCTAGTACCCAGTCTGGTGGCAGTGGAAACATTCCCCTCGTCCTGTCGTAGCAGCCCCTTTCTTGTCAATTCCCGAAGCCTTCTTCACTCCACCTCTCTGCTTGATGGGATTCTTCTTCTTCTTTCCTTTGGCCTTCGCTTTTGGGACGGAGGAAGAAGATGGCCCGACAATAAGAGCGGGAGTTTTCACTACCTTTAGTGTGCTCTCTGCATGTAACGCTTTGAAATTCGTTTAGGATAATTTCGCGTTAATTAGTAATGATACACGTTTTTCATAAAAACCCGTAAAACTTATTTCTTTTGTAAACTAGTGCAAATTGTGATGAGAGGTGTTTATATATATATATAGGGTTTATTAATTATAATTTAGCTTGTGTTCACTTTATTTGGGAATTTTCCTTAATTACTTTCTTAAGGAAGGTTTAGTACAGTACATGCACACTTATGTTTTTTTCTTGAACCATAGGTTAGTGTAACCATTTTATTTCTTCTTGCATGGTTCTATATCTCCAATTAACCAAGTCAACCCTTTCTTTTTTAAAAAATAAAATGAGGAAATTGGGGTATGGTTTGGGGTAGGTGAGATTGGGCTTGACCTTGACCATCTCTCTCCCCCTCTCATTTCTGAAAATTTTCAGCAGAGAAGCAGCAGCAACAGCAACATCTTCATCATCTTTTTCTTCTTCTTTCACTTCTCTTTTGATCTATAAACAAAAACCCTTTTTACTTCACATAAACCTTGGGAAAATGGCTCTTTTGAGGAGGTTGATGGCAAGTCAGTGCATGTGAAGGCAAGAACTGAAATTTTGGGTTTCCCTAAGGTCTTTGGAAGGTATTAAACTCACGCTTAACACCCTAGATCGTAACTTGTAGTTTTGATAGCTAAAAACCTTATTTTAGTGCTTTTTGTTTGATATTGAAGGGAAATGGTGAAGTTTATGTTAAATTGGTATTTTTATGGTTTGTTTAGCTTAGTTATGTGTTATATGTGTTGTTTTAACCTAGGGTTTGTTTCAGGTTTCACAAAAATACCTTAATTTATCGATTTAGTGTTAAAATGGCTTTTTTAACTAGGTTTTTGGTTCTGTGTAATCTTCTTGTACCCCGTTGGCTTCAGAATAAAATTGTATTTACAGGAGCATGTACAATAAGTATAGAGAACACACACGAAGCTCGGTATCCCAACTCCCTAGTCGGGCTGCCGGAAAATTGGTTCTGGCCGCAAATTGCGGCCAGATGGGGGACCTGGGGGTTGGGGTTTGTGTGGTAGGTATCTGCTGCTATGTGAAGACTTATGGTATGTGCAATTTTGTTTAATTCTTTCTGTAGAAAAATCTGGGATCAATTACCCTTTTTCGTATATTTTTAACCTTCGCGACACGTGCGATACGTGTGTGGGTTTGGGGTTCTGCGTATCGCGACGTGTCGGGGTAGCTTCAGGCACGTAATCACACGTTTTAGCGTATCGGACACACATGCGTTTGGTTCGCGACACGGGTTTCTCGTTTGGCTTTATTGTCGCATTTTTGTAGATTTTAGCTTATGTGTATTTTCTGTGAAATTCTAGGTTCGCAGGCGAGTACGACGGACGCCGCGAGGAAAGGGAAACAAGTCGTCGGATACACCTAGCACGAGACTATGGTGAGTAGATTTAACATCTACGGGGAAATCGCCCGTATGGCGTTAAGCGTCAGGGCTTGGTAGGCTATGGTAGTTGCATATTTGCATCCATATACCTTAATTGCATACTGTAGTTCCTGCTATTTATATATGTATATTGTCACGCCCCACTTCCCAGAGTACGCAGGATTGGGCACGTAATATAGCCAACCATGCTACCTGTGGGTAGGAAGTATCCATCCACAGTCACATTACGGTTGTAAGGATATCAAGAACAAGATAATGAACAAATCTAACACATGTCCAAATCCATAATAACAAGAATCAATAAACAATAAGTGCGGAAGCAAATGATCCAATACAATAAATAAACAGTACGTCCCATAATGCGGGCTCACATCTGAAATGGAATGAAATGAAATAAACTAATCACTAAGGAACTCACAGATCAGCCTACTGACTGAAGTACTCCTGCTCGGTCGTCGACAGTGGTAAGGAATCTGGGCCATGCAAAACCCAGACGTCAGCGCGTCATGTCAACCAAAATAATATAATATAAACATGGTAATAAGCAATGCAGGTATGAACATGAATAAAGCAGTACTAAGAAATAACAGAGCAGGGTAATGTGCAGTGGTGACTAAACTGTCCTATCAGGTTTCTACTCTATAGTCTTTGAAATCAATTGATGACTCATCGATGTAACTCAATAGTATCCCGTGCGTGCCCGGGACCACGGTCAAGGTTCTCGGGGCTGAATCCGAGACGTGCCGCTAAGCAGTAATAGGTAGTAGGATGGATGAGTGATGTCAGCATCATCACTCAGGGGCAGGCCAAGCCCGTAAGACTGATCAGAACAAGTATCGAACTGTTGAGTTACAAGTCGGTTTCACCTTTGATTTCCCCATACCCCCAAGTTATGTATGTCAGGTCAGGTATTCAATAATCCATGATTAATGTCAACACAGAATCAGGTAAAAGCAGGTATGTCTGGATAGACAATAGGAATGGTCCATGAGGACCCCAAGTCAGGTTGTAGTCCAATAGGTTGAGTCAGTATGTATAGGGTGTCATGTCCGGTGTATCGGTACATGTGTCAGGTGCAGCAGGGTCGAGTCAATATGTAATGCAATCAAATGTATGCTGATAACAGGTATAGTAACGAATAAGGAGCAACAACAGGAACAGCAAATAACAATATTATTCCATGTAAACACAGTGATGCTTTGTATTCTCTTATTAACAGGTTCAAGCACCCTTGGGGTGCAATAATCACAGTGTAGCGCAATATTAATAACAGCAGGTAATAAAGATATAAGTGTGCGACTATTATCCTCTAAATAGTAAAATGATTAGCAGGTAGTTGTTATTAAGGTTACGGTGGCAAAACCCGATTTAGATGGCAGTATTATAATGTACATCATATTTCGTCCAATGAGACAAGTAGCAATACTTGATTAATATAGCAAGTTTGTGAGTCAACATTTAATTAGTTTAACGTAGCATGTAGCAAGAAATCTTACCTCGACGGTTTCGCAAACCGGAAAGCACGGATGCAGTGTCGGCAGAAAACACGAGACGGGTGCACAGGCCACGGATCGAGTCCCAACAGCGAATAGCGGGACCACACGGACCAGGGTACTTTGCTGGAGCGTCGGGTCCAAACGACGGCACGGTCGGATTCCGGCAAAAGTCATCGGCAACGAAGTTAGCAACATGATATACGTAACGAAGATCAGCGGGGGGGGAATCTAGCACTAATGGAAAGTAAAGGGATGCTTACAGGGAGACACCTGGGCAACCACGACGGGCTCGACGGCGATGGGACGCCGGCGAGGCAGCGACGGCGAACAACGATGGCTGGAATTTTCTGGGTTCGTTGGAAAGAGGGTGCTGCGGTGAGTAGAGGGGTGCTGGCCCGCTCTGGTGATCGAGAGGAGACGGAGGTGGCTCTGGTGACGACGGCGAGGATCGTTGGCACGCTTTCCGGCGACCCGGGGGTTGGTGCTAGGGTCGGGCTCGGGTTTGGCTCGTCTGGGGTTGCACTGCAGGGCCCCGAGTGCTTGGATGGATCGCAGAGGAGAGGGGAAGATGGCGCTGGCGATGAGGAGTGGTCAGCGGCGATGGGAGGCGGCGACGGCAGCACAGCGCGCAGGTGGTGTGGCGTCGGGGCAGGCGCTGAAGGAGGAGGGAGAACGGAGGAAGGAGGGGTGCGCGGTCGAGGTTGCGGAGGCAGGGTGATGGCGGTGGTGGTCTCGTCGGCGCGGTGACAGCGGCGGCGACGGCGACGGGATGGCTAGGGTTAGGGTTCTCGCGAGGTTTCTCGTTGCCTTGGTGAGGACGAGGAACAGTAGGAGAAAAATATAAATAGAGAGAGAGAGAGAGTTTGTTAGAGAGAGAGAGAGAGAAAGAGAATAGAGAGAGATAGAGAGAGACGGAGAGAGAGAGAGATGGTGAGGCGGGGCCCACGAGACGAGTTGGGCGCTCGCGATAGGCTGGGGAGGTAAGGTTAGGTAAAAAAAAATTTAAAAGATTTAAAAGAAAGGATTTAACGTTATATATTAACAGAATGAATATTATGAGTATAAATTTTAGTTTTAAAAATATTTAATCAAACGGGCATCTTTGGCGCTAAATGAAACATTTCCAAATCGCGCCCGGGTTGCGCCCAAATGTTCCAAATTCAAATTATAGGATTTTAAGCGAGTTCCAAATTTTGAAAAGGGGTGTTTAATGATTAAAATGCATGCCCCCAAGTCGGACACTTGCACGCGCGCGTAGTCGTCCAAACTTGCCCGTTTAGCCGAACGGGACGGAATCTCGACGTGCGGACGCTACCACGCGACTAGTGGCGACGAGTAGGCCAACATGGATATTTTTAATTTCATTTTAGGAGTTAAAATTTGTTATGTGCCAAAATGACTTAACCGGTTAAAATTTTGCAAAAAGCACCAAACAATCAGGATAATTGGAATGAGCAATATATAACACTCAGCTAGCAAAAGAAATAGTATTATTAGGCTCGGGTATTACATCATACCCAACTACAAAAGAATTTCGTCCTCGAAATTCCAAGAATACAAGATAGCTAACTACAGGAAAAGATGAGGAAATTTCTGCCGGATCTCGTCTTCTCGCTCCCAAGTGGTTTCTCCATGCAATCGATTACCCCAAGAAACCAACACAAGAGGGATAACCTTGTTCTTAAGAACCTTTTCTCTTCGATCCTTGATTTCAACTGGTCGCTCCTCAAAAGTTAGGTCCTCCCATACAGTCAACTCCGAATGATCCAAGACATGAGTCTCATCACGAACATACCTCCGTAGTTGAGACACATGAAACACATCGTGCACTCCTGCCAACGACTGTGGTAACGCCAAACGGTACGCTACCTCTCCAACACGCTCCAATATCTCGAAGGGTCCAACGAATCGAGGACTAAGCTTTCCCCGACTTCCAAAGCGAATCACCCCTCTAGTCGGTGATATCTTCAGGAATACCAAATCACCCACGGCGAACTCTAGAGGTCTTCTTGACGTGTCGGCCCAACTTTTCTGTCTGTCTTGAGCTGCCTTCATATGCTTCCTGATTGTATTCACCTTCTCGACTGTCTGTACCACCAAATCTGGTCCTAGTAACCTTCGCTCACCAACATCATCCCAACAAACCGGTGAGCGGCACTTACGACCATACAACGCTTCAAACGGAGCCATCTGAATAGTCGCTTGGAAGCTATTGTTGTACGAAAACTCCACCAGGTGTAGATGATCCTCCCAAGAACCTTTGAAGTCTAACATGCAAGCCCTCAACATATCTTCAAGGGTCTGGATCGTTCTCTCCGATTGTACATCAGTTTGAGGATGATAAGCTGTGCTAAACTTCAATCGAGTCCCCAAACTTTCTTGTAAACTCCTCCAGAAGTGCGACAAGAACCGAGTGTCCCGATCGGACACGATGCTTACCGGTACTCCATGCAATCTCACAATCTCCTGCATGTACCGCTCTGCCAAAGTCTCTGTCGATTGACCAACCCGAAAAGGAATAAAGTGAGCCGCCTTGGTCAACCGATCGACAATCACCCATACTGCATTGTTGCCCTTTGGACTCCGCGGTAAAGCCGTCACGAAATCCATGGTTATATGTTCCCACTTCCACTGAGGAATCGGAAGTGGTTGCAACAAACCAGCAACCCTTTGGTGTTCAGCCTTGACTTGCTGACACACCAAGCACTTAGCCACGAAGCGAGCAATTTCCCGTTTCATACCTTCCCACCAGAAGTGCTGTCGAACATCTCGGTACATCTTTGTCCCTCCTGGATGTACAGAGTAAGCTGAACTGTGTGCCTCCTTCATAAGCTCTTCACGCACATCTCCTTTTGGCACACACACACGGCTACCATATCTCAACGAACCGTCTTCATGGATCAGTAAATCGGTTCGTAGTCCGGCTTCAACCTGCTCTCGAAACTTTTGCAGTCTAGGATCTTGCGATTGTGCCGCTTTAATCTTCTCAACTAAGGACGACTGTACTTGCAACTGCATCAACTGTCCCGTAGCATGTGGTAGCAGAACCTCCAAGTCAAATCTCTGAAAATCCGCAATGATCTCCCTCTGTGCAGTCAATATCTGAATTGCTGGTAACCGACCTAGCGCATCTGGCACGACGTTAACTTTTCCCGGGTGGTACTTAAGGTCAAGGTCGTAGTCGGCCATCAGTTCCAACCATCTGCGTTGCCTCATGTTCAACTCCTTCTGAGTGAATACATACTTCAAACTCTTGTGATCTGTAAAGACTTCGACTCTCTCGCCCAAAAGGTAGTGTCTCCAAATTTTCAGGGCGAAGATCACGGCTGCCAGCTCCAAGTCATGAGTCGGATAATTCTTCTCATGAGTCTTCAGTTGTCTCGATGCGTAAGCAACGACTTTCCCATTCTGCATCAGAACACATCCCAATCCTTTTTCGGATGCGTCGCTTTGTATCATTAGTCCTCCTGAATTATCTGGTACGGTCAGGATCGGGGCAGTTATCAACTTTTGCTTCAACGTCTCGAAGGCCAATGCACATCCATCCGTCCAAACAAACGGTACATCCTTACACGTAAGCTTAGTTAACGGCTCTGCCAAACGAGCGAAGTTCTCCATAAATCTCCTGTAGTATCCGGCGAGTCCAAGAAAACTTCTTATCTCCGCAACATTCTTTGGAGTTGGCCTATCTCGAACTGCTGTAATCTTCTCGGGATCAACAGCGATTCGATCGCCCGACACAACATGTTGGAGATAATGCCCTCAGAGTCAATTATTGGATCGCAGGTACGTGATTGCAATGATTGATGGAGGACCTATCCCGGTAGGACAGTCTTACTCGAGATGATAGTATGCTATCTGGTTTACCTTTATCATCGTGTACCGTTTCAGGTGACCTGACAGGTCGCTATTACACGTTGATAGAGCCCCTAGGATTCTTGCTTGACCACCAGCAGTATGAGGGCGATCATATACGTGGGAGCTGGCAATCTATAAGCATATCCTTAAATGGTCCCTAGTCGTGTGAGTTTCGAGACAGGGCATCGATACTCCATAGTAGACTAGTGTATACAGTCGAGACCCCGACGAGGGGCGGTGGCCGGTCTCATAAGCCACTGGTGTCAGTAGGATCACCTAAGATGTATACAGGTGCTCATTGGGTTATGAGTACACCGGACAGGACTCGCCGGGAACATGCTAGTTGGTCATATACCAGACGTCAGATGGCAGTTCCCTGGTGACATGTGTGCAGGTTAGTTCATCGACCTGGGGATCGTCATTTATCTCGTGTGAGTTCCCACTGTACTTTGATTACTACCCTACCACGGCTCAAAGGAGTCGTGCAAACAGGTTTTAGTTGGGTACAGTCCCGAGCCACATGGAGGCAGTGAGCGTATCTTCAGGGGTTCGTCTCTCCCGGTATTGGGGGTGAGGTCGTGCTGTGTATAGGAGAGCCATTATACGAAGCCCTCGGCCGAGGCAAGGAGATTTACTGGTAGGTATTCCAGTAGTATCTCAGGGTGTTCTGGGCTACACTCCGACATGACTTGTACCGCTTTTGGGGGTCTGACTTTTACCAACCCCCTAGGCCCGCCATGCGATGCTCATAGACGAACGGACCGGACTGTACGGATATTGTCACTGACAGGCTCAGTAGGGTTGTCGGGCTGAGTTCACTCACAGACGTCCCTTTTAGTCAATACCTGGTAGCCCGTTACGTATTGGCTTATACCTCTGACGTGCTAGTGGTTAAATCCACAACCAAGGTGTTGACGAGTCTTTAGAGTCCCCCACATTCAGTTACTCAGCTTTCGGGCGAAAGGTTGTAGAGGCCGTATGGAGATATGGCAAGGTCCGATCAGATACGTGCGGTATTGCACGGATCAGGATCGGACAGTTTGTACTATAGGCCGTATGGATATATGGCAAGGTTCGATCAGATACGTGCGGTATTGCACGGATCAGGATCGAACAGATTTTGCTAGCCGGTTTTGATATAAGCCGGATTCTAGTATAGTACAGTGGAGATTTTGTCTCATTGCATTTGTATTTCGGTCGAAATACAGATGCGGGTGTGTATGCACAGTATCGGGGTTTTCCTGTAATTTATTACGGGACCAGTTTTTTGGAGTTTCCAGTTTGCTTTCCGTTTCGGTCAATTTCCTTTGTATCGTTCATTGGCCGAAGATTGGTGGAGGAGGGCTTATTTGCATTGTTGCAAATAAGTGGTTGTGGAGGGGGTCTTTGCACTTTGTGACATCATGATTATTGCACCATACCTTGACTTTCTTTAGTTGATCATGGCTTGACTTTTGCTATCATGGTTGTTGATTAAGTGTTGGAATTGTTGTAATCATTTGTTTTTTCCTCATCATTTCTTGCTTTCCACCCACCCTCTTGTCTTGGTTTTTCTCTCTCCAATCACACATGGATATGGGGGGGGCCGGACACTATTGGTGAGAAAAAAAAATGCTTTTTTTTTAGTGTGGAGAAAATAGATGATACTCTCATTCTTTTGGATGCTAGTTTTTTTTCCCTTCACCTCTCTCCAAGTTCTTCTTCCTCCACAAAATGGCAAAACTCCAAAAACCCCAAATGAAACTTCTTCTCTAGATATTCTACAGCATATCTTGGGCACGTCGAGTAGCCGGCTTCGTGCCCGAGTTGCCTCGGCATTGAGGTGGGAGCCCGTAAAAGAAGTAGGCGATGTGGTGCACTTCCGGCGACGAGGAGGAGACGGCACATTCCGCAGGAGATCGGGACGGCGACGAGAAGACCGGAGGACTCGGATCTGTCGGTATACTTCTCTTCCCTATCTTGTAGTTAGCTTAGACTTGTTATTGGTTACGATCCGGATGTTTAGTGCGCGGTGGTGCCGGTTTGCTAAGTCCGCAAAATTAAAGTTTTTCACCGCTTCCGCATTCCGGCGTCGGATTGACGGCCTGGGCGCCGCCGTGCACTTACAGTGGTATCAGAGCCTCGCCATTAACTTCGTCTAGGTTTCGTTTGATGTGTTTTTGCTTTTCCGATCGACTAAAACTCCAAAATCTACATTTTTGTTAGCATCAGTTTCTGTTGAAATATTTTGGTCTCGAAAAATTTTTCAGGTTGTAAAATATTGATGTACTGGAAAATCTAAGAACTCTGTAAAATTTCGATGAAGTGAATCCACAGTGGGAGCGCGGAACCGCCGCACATACCCCCATTCCGCCGCTCTTCCGCCGTACAATGTGGAGATCACTGCACCAATTTTTTACAGAGGCTTTCTGGGTTTAAAATATGGGTTTTGGAATGTTAAATTGGGCCCAGGTTTTCTGTGAGTGCTACAGTTTTGGTTTGGGGCCCACTTGTTAATTTTTGGTCAATCGGAAAATTATAAACACATTTTTCACAGTATTTACATTATATCTGCGACCGTGAATGTCACTCGATCGGTAAATCCAGTCTAACTGCTATAGCCCGGTTAGACGGATTTGCGAACGTGACTTTCACGTTGATGTTGTATGTTTATGCTTTGATGTTGCGGATCGGTCGTGGGGGATAGCCTGGATGCAATGCTAGTACAGTTGTGTTGTATTATGTACATTTGTTATTGCGGGGCGAGCGTCCGACATGTGGACTGCCGTCACTGCCTGTTTGTATTATTATTTTGGGGCACGGGCAGGTTGCGGTCGTTGTACCCGGTGTATGTATATTTTACTTTCTGTACTAGGATTACCCCAGGAGGGGTGCACGGATAGCCGGGTTCTAGAAGGCAACAAGCCCGCATCTCATGGCATTGAGACGGAGGGGGCTTCACTCTAGAATTGGCGGGCTATTCGCCGCACTCGTAGGGGGTACAGGTTGACCCAGGAGGGGTGCCCAAGTTACCGGATTCCGTGAAGTGCTGGGTGGTCCATTCATGGTGCTGAAGGGGGCTGCCTCGCTTCAGGTTTTGGCGGGTGACTTGCCGCGCCCGTAGGGGTCTAGGATTTCATTGCACAGGCTATCCACACGACCAGGGGAACGTCGGGTTTCAGTAGTGGCTCTGTGAAACCCGGGGATCCCAGATATCTGTATTGTTTCTGTGATGCTGTTCATTCTCTATGATGTTGCATTTCTTTTCACGCCTTGAGCGAAATATAATATATTGGTATATATATTAGTAGATGTTGTATATGTTTTACATCCGCGCTAGTCCAGTCCCCTCTCTGTCGTTAGTAAGCTAACCTAACGGGTAATGACGGGACCCAGTGGCGAATGCGGATGGCATATACGTACATCAGTATATTTTCGTTCTTTTTGGTGTGATCAATTGATGGGACTGCATTGATTCGGATCAATGCAAGTTAAAAACAAACCTAATCTGATGTTGTTGGAACACTTTTCTAAAAGCTGTTATTGCAAGGACGTTCACTTTTGTTTTGCATCGAGATATTCAGCTGGAATATCCTGCTCCTCAGTCGACGAGGCAAGGGCCGAGATCCCTTCACCGGGAGTGACCCCTTGGACAAAAAGTTTGCGTCAGGGCATTAACTTCACTATAGCCGATTACTTTTGCTTTGCATCGCGGTATTCATTTGGAATATCCTGCACCCCATTCTACGGGGAAAGAGCCGAGATCCCTTCACCGGGAGTGACCTCTTTAGCAACGGTTTTCGTCACTATATTTTTAAAAAGCTATCCGTTCCTTCGACGATATCAAGTTCTTTACATTAAAAGTTTTCGCCAGAAACCATTCGTAGCCCTCCGTCGTTTCATATGGGTAGTCAATAGTATTCAAGCTGTGTTTGTTGGCCAAAGTCAAGGCACGGTGTTTGGTAGCTGTTGGTTATTCATATGCAGCATAGATAGATGCGTTGGTTTGGGACAGTCGTATAGCCTTGTTGGCCAAAGTCAAGGGCTTGTGCGGGTGGATTCGAATCAACCTGGAGAATGACGGGTAGAACTTGACATGTGACTTATGATTTGTTGGCCAAAGTCAAGGTCATAAGAGCATGGGGCAGAAATTACATCGGGAGTTTCAAAAGAACTGAAACCTGCCAGATATACGCATACCTTCTGGAGTGTGATGCCGTGAGCGGATTCCGTCACGTTATCATGCGATGATAGTTGGATCCCGATTCCCACTGATGAGTTGGTATACTCCTCGGGTGACCCCGACTAATTCTTCTTTCAGGTTTGGAGGAGAATTTGAGGTACAGTGGGAGGATTCCAGATTAGATAAATTGGTAACCATTCTGATCTAGGTTAGAGTGCACGCTGAGTGTTTCTTTTCTCTCTCTCTTTGGCAGCGACCATTGACCCGACCCTAAGACTATGACTCAGTGACCAAGTTGACCGAACCTTCTTAAACACTGGCTTTTGGATTGTCAGAGTTGCGAACCTCATTGCCACTCCTACTTTTACCCTTTTCTCCAGGACACCCCGTATTGCTACGAACGTCCACTTCCATTGGACAAAACCATCGTATAGTTAGATACGAACTCGAAGGGATTTATTCGAGGATGGTTTCCGGTTCTGGAGAAAACGGATAGGATTATTCAGTTGTCTTTTCCTTTTACCCTCTCTCAGGTTACGAGTACTCCTTGGTTTAGGGGTAGTACACCTATTACGCAAATTGGATTGTCTTCTTCCAAACCTTAGGCTGGTGCCGACCGGTAGGGAATGAAGAAAACCAATTAGCATAACGATGGTGTGCAGAAGGTATTAAGTTAAGACAAAGCAAGGGATTAGTAAGAGGGCAAAGTAAATTGCAACAGATATTCACGACCAAACCAAGTATTCCTTCGCCAATCCTAAAATCACCTTTGCATTTCTCCAGGACACTCCGTATCACTACGAAGATCCACAGTTTATTGGATACTCCATCGTATGGTTATATACGAACTCGAAAGGAACTTGTTCCAGTTCGGGGATGGATTCTGGTTCAGGAGAAATAGGAATAAGATTTATTCAGGTGTCTTTTATCTTCACCTTCTCTCGCATTACGAGTGTTCCTAGGATTGGGACAGTACACCCATTATGCTTTTTGGATAGTCTTCTTCCAAACCATAGGCTGGTGCCGAACGGTAGGGAAGGAAGAAAACCATTTGGCCTAAAGGGGTGTGCAGAAGGTAAAGACTAAAGACAAATGAAGGGATTTGGAGAGGTGGCAAAGAATTACACGGTTACAGTTGTGAATCAGGATACTGGAAGAGGCATTACTAGGAATACCAGAATACCCCATCGAAACATTTCGATGTTTCAGTTTCACTGTGTAATGTTAAAAGAAAACTGATTTCCCGATTAGATACTTACTCCAGGGTATGTATTTACCAAGTATGATTCTCACATCTGTATGGTTTTACAGATGATGAGTGGGAGTAAGTTATTGGGAATTAGGTGATCATCCTCATTATATCGGGATTCGTTGTAATCGGTGATATTTGAGGAAATCACCTGGGTTGTTTGCCGGTCGGCAAATATTTGGTTTTGAATATCCGCTTTTATGCATCAATTTCAAATTGATATATCTGTACGTCTATTTTCATAGAGTGAGATATACCTTTCTGAAATTATGTCTACGACATTTACCTATATCAGTGGATGGTTAGGTAAGGAGCATTAAACAGCGGTGTAATTTTTCTTAACCATAAGTACAGTTTTCAACCTACGACACACAGTGAATGAGTTTTCAGACTCAAGGGACTTATACAAAGTATTGTATGTTGTCCAGGGTCCATCAGGACAGAGGGGATGGTCCTCGTACTATATTCGGTTTACTTATGACTTCTCTAGTCTTTAGACAGGTGTTTCGTGGAAACACAGGGTCCGAATTTTGAGAAGTTATAAGTATTTGAATAGAGTAGAGAATCAGGTGTAGCAAGTATCGGGATTCTTCAAAGAGATCGAAGATGTAGATACTTGTGTATGGTATTCAGTTGATAGTAATGATAAAGAGATCTTGCTTCTCTTTCAGGTTATTCATAATTGGAAGCATTCCTAAGTTGAGTAACGCTGATTGGCCTCCTTCCATTTAGTTGACATGCACTGGGGACAGATGCATGATTTGAATCTGGTTCAATTAAATCAGTGCCTCTGGTTCTATATTGGATATAGTACAGTTCATATCTTAACATTGTTAAGGTACGGGGAGTTGTCCGGTTTATGCTTAAAACCAGACATTGGACAACTCAAGGCACGTTTCTGTAATGGCTGTTTGTGGGTTGACCCAGGCTGTGACGAGGGTTGACTTTCTACCATCTGGATGAACAATAGCAATATTGTTCTAGACTCGCCACAGTTTTATTAAAAATGGATTTTTTTTTCTGGAAACAGTAGTGGGAGTATGGTAGAACTGGAAGTGATTCCAGAACCACAAACGATTACTGAAGATTTGATAAGGAACCTAAAGATTCAATCTGGATTGACATTCCATTGGCCACTCCGCAGATATGGTGGGTAACTTCAGGCACCAGAGAGGTACTCCGGTAGCCTCAAGGACGGTGACAGGGAAGTTCTTGTTTACCCACAATTACCATTGCTGTTGTTCCAGGTTACGAGACCCGGCAGGAGGATGAGTATAGCGTCGTTCTGAACTCGCTTCAGAAGTGTACGTTTATATGACTCTGCCAGAGGGTTGTCGTAGTCAGTGGGAGCAGCGGAAGCATTGGTGGACAGGCAGCTTATGTCTATTTATAGACTAAAGCAGATGTAGCGGAGATAGATCATCTATTTCTGACGTGACAGTCATGGGTTTGACTTCATCAGAATAGGGGATGGATGTGTTGAGAAGGTAGTAGGGTGTGATATCCTGGTATTTGGATGACATACACAGAGTAGGAAAAGAAACTCCTACACTACAATCGGTTATACTTTGGTCGTCACACAGTGTTTTCTCCACAAAAGAAATGGATTTTATGTCAGACATACTGGTTACTAGATCTATGGCTTTAGATCTAGATTTGGGTGGTTTCCCAATCAGGGTACTTTGACAGCATTCTAAGAGTATTTAGAATGGACGACTCCTGGCACGGTAGTGCACCTGCAGGTAATGGAGTCACCCTCTCCAAAGGTGTCTTACAGACTGAAGGGGAGAGGGATGTGCATGATTGGCAGATCACTTGCTCACGCAATTGAGTCAATCATGAGATGTCAAGTACCACACCAGATGTTGTTTTTGCACTAGATGCAATAAGTTGACATTAATCCAATCCTGGAGAAACAGTCGGAAGCAGTTTTAGAACATAAGTGAATGTTCTAGGGATATGATAACGACAGCCTCATTCGTGAGACAGTTATCATTCCAGGCTTCCAAGGTGACATGGACGACAAGGAAGTTGTCAGAGTTATAGTTTTCCCTCTGACGAGGGGCAGTATTTTGGACAGGTGGTCCAAGGCAATACTGAGGGAGGCATGGCGCAGGATACTGATTAAGTTCAGTTGACGATACAGTCTAAGAAGTTTGGATTTGGAGTTCATTTATGAGCTATGTCCCATCAGACATCCAGACACATTCTAAGACAGGTATTGCTCATTTCGGGAGATGGCTTTCTCCGCGAACTTGAGATATAGAGAGACATAGAAAGAGACATCAAAGCGGATCCACTCACTGAGGCTATTCCTCGAACGCAATAGTTTCGCAAACGAGATTTGTGAGACTGACTAGTAGAGGAGTTGGGTGTTCGGTATCACACGGGCTGTGAGTATGCGACATCACAATAATTAACCTTGAGTGCAAGTAGGAGATTGTTGGAGATAATGCCCTCAGAGTCAATTATTGGATCGCAGGTACGTGATTGCAATGATTGATGGAGGACCTATCCCGGTAGGACAGTCTTACTCGAGATGATAGTATGCTATCTGGTTTACCTTTAGCATCGTGTACCGTTTCAGGTGACCTGACACGTCGCTATTACACGTTGATAGAGCCCCTAGGATTCTTGCTTGACCACCAGCAGTATGAGGGCGATCATATACGTGGGAGCTGGCAATCTATAAGCATATCCTTAAATGGTCCCTAGTCGTGTGAGTTTCGAGACAGGGCATCGATACTCCATAGTAGACTAGTGTATACAGTCGAGACCCCGACGAGGGGCGGTGGCCGGTCTCACAAGCCACTGGTGTCAGTAGGATCACCTAAGATGTATACAGGTGCTCATTGGGTTATGAGTACACCGGACAGGACTCGCCGGGAACATGCTAGTTGGTCATATACCAGACGTCAGATGGCAGTTCCCTGGTGACATGTGTGCAGGTTAGTTCATCGACCTGGGGATCGTCATTTGTCTCGTGTGAGTTCCCACTGTACTTTGATTACTACCCTACCATGGCTCAAAGGAGTCGTGCAAACAGGTTTTAGTTGGGTACAGTCCCGAGCCACATGGAGGCAGTGAGCGTATCTTCAGGGGTTCGTCTCTCCCGGTATTGGGGGTGAGGTCGTGCTGTGTCTAGGAGAGCCATTACACGAAGCCCTCGGCCGAGGCAAGGAGATTTACTCGTAGGTATTCCAGTAGTATCTCAGGGTGTTCTGGGCTACACTCCGACACGACTTGTACCGCTTTTGGGGGTCTGACTTTTACCAACCCCCTAAGCCCGCCATGCGATGCTCATAGACGAACGGACCGGACTGTACGGATATTGTCACTGACAGGCTCAGTTGGGTTGTCGGGCTGAGTTCACCCACAGACGTCCCTTTTAGTCAATACCTGGTAGCCCGTTACGTATTGGCTTATACCTCTGACGTGCTAGTGGTTAAATCCACAACCAAGGTGTTGACGAGTCTTTAGAGTCCCCCACATTCAGTTACTCAGCTTTCGGGCGAAAGGTTGTAGAGGCCGTATGGAGATATGGCAAGGTCCGATCAGATACGTGCGGTATTGCACGGATCAGGATCGGACAGTTTGTACTATAGGCCGTATGGATATATGGCAGGGTTCGATCAGATACGTGCGGTATTCCACGGATCAGGATCGAACAGATTTTGCTAGCCGGTTTTGGTATAAGCCGGATTCTAGTATAGTACAGTGGAGATTTTGTCTCATTGCATTTGTATTTCGGTCGAAATACAGATGCGGGTGTGTATGCACAGTATCGGGGTTTTCCTGTAATTTATTACGGGACCAGTTTTTTAGAGTTGCCAGTTTGCTTTCCGTTTCGGTCAATTTCCTTTGTATCGTTCATTGGCCGAAGATTGGTGGAGGAGGGCTTATTTGCATTGTTGCAAATAAGTGGTTGTGGAGGGGGTCTTTGCACTTTGTGACATCATGATTATTGCACCATACCTTGACTTTCTTTAGTTGATCATGGCTTGACTTTTGCTATCATGGTTGTTGATTAAGTGTTGGAATTGTTGTAATCATTTGTTTTTTCCTCATCATTTCTTGCTTTCCACCCACCCCCTTGTCTTGGTTTTTCTCTCTCCAATCACACATGGATATGGGGGGGGCCGGCCACTATTGGTGAAAAAAAAAATGCTTTTTTTTGAGTGTGGAGAAAATAGATGATACTCTCATTCTTTTGGATGCTAGTTTTTTTTCCCTTCACCTCTCTCCAAGTTCTTCTTCCTCCACAAAATGGCAAAACTCCAAAAACCCCAAATGAGACTTCTTCTCTAGATATTCTACAGCATATCTTGGGCACGTCGAGTAGCCGGCTTCGTGCCCGAGTTGCCTCGGCATTGAGGTGGGAGCCTGTAAAAGAAGTAGGCGATGTGGTGCACTTCCGGCGACGAGGAGGATACGGCACATTCCGCTGGAGATCGGGATGGCGACGAGAAGACCGGAGGACTCGGATCTGTCGGTATACTTCTCTTCCCTATCTTGTAGTTAGCTTAGACTTGTTAATGGTTAAGATCCGGATGTTTAGTGCGCGGTGGTGCTGGTTTGCTAAGTCCGCAAAATTAAAGTTTTTCACCGCTTCCGCATTCCGGCGTCGGATTGACGGCCGGGGCGCCGCCGTGCACTTACACAACATGCCCCAGGAACTTCACTTCTTTCAGCCAAAATTCGCACTTACTCATCTTCGCGAATAATTTCTCCTGTCTCAACGTCTGCAGTGCGATCTTTAAATTCTCAGCATGCTCCTCCGGACTCTTCGAGTATACCAGAATATCGTCAATGAATACCACAATAAACTGGTCCAAGAATGGTGAAAAGATCCTGTTCATCAAATCCATGAATATTGCCGGCGCATTCGTTACTCCGAAGGGCATCACTAGGTACTCGAAAAGTCCATATCGAGTTCGAAATGTCGTCTTGCAAATGTCTTCTGCCTTCACTCGGACCTGATGATATCCGGATCGTAAATCCAGTTTCGAGAATACCCTCGCGCCACTAAGCTGCTCAAAAAGTTCTCCAATGCGAGGGATCGGGTACTTGTTCTTAATAGTCACCCGGTTCAATTCTCGATAATCAATGCACATCCTTCTCGTGCCATCCTTCTTCTTTACTAAAAGAACTGGAGCTCCCCAAGGCGAGTTGCTACTTCGAATCCAACCCTTCTCGAGTAATTCACCAACTTGTTTCTTAACTTCTTCCAATTCCATCGGTGCCATTGGATAATACGATTTTGATACTGGCGCTGCACCAGGAATAAGGTCGATCGCAAACTCCACATCTCGCTTCGGCGGTAAGCCTGATATATCTTCAAACACAACCATAAAGTCGCGAACAACTGCCGGCTCTTTATTACTATCCGCTTCCATTGTCGCAAGAACACTGTTTGTCGGCCTAGCCCTAAACTCGACTGGCCCGACAGAGCTGCTTCCTCCAGTGAAGGTAAACTCAGGGTGTCCGGGAATCTGGAAAATTACCTTCCTTGCCCTACAGTCAATGTGGGCGTGGAAAGTGCCAAGAAAATCCATCCCCAATACTGCTTCATAACTGCCCGTATCTATCACCAAGAAATCTGCAAAAAGCTCTCGTCCGCAAACAACAACTGTACAATCTCTACATTCCTTACTAGCTATGATTTTCCCATTCCCAGTGTGTATGTCCCAAAAACTAGACATGGTCGTGCAGGTAATCGAGTGTGTAGTTATAAATTTGGATGACATAAAACAGTGGGATGCTCCGGAATCAAATAATGCCAATGCGGGAAAACCATGAACGAGCAAAGTACCTGAAACCACTTCTCCTGATGCCTTGGCTTCCTCAGCTGTCAACGTGAAAGCTCGAGCCTGCTTTGGTCCTTGAGTCAGCTGTTTCTGCCCTTGGAACGGTCTCTGCGGAGGCTTCTGTATATCATCTCTCGTGCGAAGCTTCGACGGACAGGTACCAACTGCGTGATCGGCCGCTCCACACACCAGGCAAAGTCCCAGTCTCCTTCGACAATCCTTCTGCACGTGTCCAGGTAAACGGCAGTAGTCACAAATCACGCTCTTCCTTCGGTCAACGATCACAGGCTTCTTCATTGGCGCTACACCTCAACGGTCCACTGGAATACCTCTGCGCCCATGATTTTGGTTAGGTACAAATGCGGGCTTTCGGGTCGCAACTGTTGTCTGCTGTAGGTTCCCTTTCATTCCCGACAAACTCTGCTGCTCTCTGGCTGCCGTAAGAACCTGCGAGAAAGTGGTCAAACCCAGGGAGACAATCTTCCTCTGGATGTCCACATCCAAACTGCGCAAGAACCTTCGCGCCCTGTCTGCCTCCGGATGTCCACATCCAAACTGCGCAAGAACCTTCGCGCCCTGTCTGCCTCCTTGGCGACTAAGGGTCCAGCGAAGCGGCTGAGTCTCGTCCATTCCGCTGTATGTACATCCAAAGCTGTTCCATTTTGTCTCAGCCCAATAAATTTCTCCTCCATTTCCTCCCGTGCAGTCCGCGGGAAGAACTTTTCCAAGAAACTTTTAGAGAAATCCGCCCAACTGATTGGCTTGGGCAAGCGGGTCTCCTCCACAAGCCACCACTCTCGGGCGTAATCCACCAGCTAAATGCGTACCACATCAACTCTCTTGTCGTCTGGGATCTGTGCCACAATCAGTAAATTCTCCGTGTCTACTAGCCACTGCTCGGCTGGTAACGGCTCCTCCAGACCAGTGAAAGTAGTAGGACCCAATCGTCTGAAATCTGCCACGGTCCCTACTCGGTCAACTGGCTTCGCTACAGCGGTGTTTACAGACTGCTGAATAGCCTGCAAACCCTTCTGAAATGAATCTGCTTGCTGCTGGATCAGCTCAGTTTGCCTCTTCTGATTTTCCAACATCCCACGTATCACCCCTAACATGGCGGCTTCATCCACACGCCTCTGATACGTCTTGAAATTCTTATCTGCCATGGTCCTGAAATAAAAACAAATAACATTAGCATGATGATAGATTCAATATATAAATCAAGGCTAGAACTCCAAGATACTTAAATAGAGTACTGTATTGTAGCTATGCCGCGGTATCATAGCCGCAATTACTTAACTCCACCCAAGTCGCATAAGTCCTAGAGACAACAAGGAATTAGGTTTTCGAATTGACAATGCAAAGTAAGTTTGCATGTCGACATTATCCGGAAGAATGATTCAAGGATGGTAAAACGGTCAAAGTGGCAGGACATGTTTCCTAGTGACGGGTATTATGATTCGTGTATCGGGTGCAATACCTAACTATAAAGAATCAACCCAATTAACCTATGGCTCTGATACCAAAAGAACCATGTCACGCCCCGCTTCCCAGAGTACGCAGGATTGGGCACGTAACATAGCCAACCATGCTACCTGTGGGTAGGAAGTATCCATCCACAGTCACATTACGGTTGTAAGGATATCAAGAACAAGATAATGAACAAATCTAACACATGTCCAAATCCATAATAACAAGAATCAATAAACAATAAGTGCGGAAGCAAATGATCCAATACAATAAATAAACAGTACGTCCCATAATGCGGGCTCACATCTGAAATGGAATGAAATGAAATAAACTAATCACTAAGGAACTCACAGATCAGCTTACTGACTGAAGTGCTCCTGCTCGGTCGTCGACAGTGGTAAGGAATCTGGGCCATGCAAAACCCAGACGTCAGCGCGTCATGTCAACCAAAATAATATAATATAAACATGGTAATAAGCAATGCAGGTATGAACATGAATAAAGCAGTACTAAGAAATAACAGAGCAGGGTAATGTGCATTGGTGACTAAACTGTCCTATCAGGTTTCTACTCTATAGTCTTTGAAATCAATTGATGACTCGTCGATGTAACTCAATAGTATCCCGTGCGTGCCCGGGACCACGGTCAAGGTTCTCGGGGCTGAATCCGAGACATGCCGCTAAGCTGTAATAGGTAGTAGGATGGATGAGTGATGTCAGCATCATCACTCGGGGCAGGCCAAGCCCGTAAGACTGATCAGAACAAGTATCGAACTGTTGAGTTACAAGTCGGTTTCACCTTTGATTTCCCCATACCCCTAAGTTATGTATGTCAGGTCAGGTATTCAATAATCCATGATTAATGTCAACACAGAATCAGGTAAAAGAAGGTATGTCTGGATAGACAACAGGAATGGTCCATGAGGACCCCAAGTCAGGTTGTAGTCCAATAGGTTGAGTCAGTATGTATAGGGTGTCATGTCCGGTGTATCGGTACATGTGTCAGGTGCAGCAGGGTCGAGTCAATATGTAATGCAATCAAATGTATGCTGATAACATGTATAGTAACAAATAAGGAGCAACAACAGGAACAGCAAATAACAATATTATTCCATGTAAACACAGTGATGCTTTGTATTATCTTATTAACAGGTTCAAGCACCCTTGTGGTGCAATAATCACAGTGTAGCACAATATTAATAACAGCAGGCAAAAAAGATATAAGTGTGCGACTATTATCCTCTAAATAGTAAAATGATTAGCAGGTAGTTGTTATTAAGGTTACGGTAGCAAAACCCGATTTAGATGGCAGTATTATAATGTACATCATTTTTCATCCAATGAGACAAGTAGCAATACTTGATTAATATAGCAAGTTTGTGAGTCAACATTTAATTAGTTTAACGTATCATGTAGCAAGAAAACTTGCCTCGACGGTTTCGCAAACCGGAAAGCACGGATGCAGTGTCGGCAGAAAACACGAGACGGGTGCACGGGCCACGGATCGAGTCCCAACAGCGAATAGCGGGACCACACGGACCAGGGTACTTTGCTGGAGCGTCGGGTCCAAACGACGGCACGGTCGGATTCCTGCAAAAGTCATCGGCAACGAAGTTAGCAACATGATATACGTAACGAAGATCAGCGGGGGGGGGATCTAGCACTAATGGAAAGTAAAGGGATGCTTACAGGGAGACACCAGGGCAACCACGACGGGCTCGACGGCGATGGGACGCCGGCGAGGCAGCGACGGCGAACAACGATGGCTGGAATTTTCTGGGTTCGTTGGAAAGAGGGTGCTGCGGTGAGTAGAGGGGTGCTGGCCCGCTCTGGTGATCGAGAGGAGACGGAGGTGGCTCTGGTGACGACGGAGAGGATCGTCGGCACGCTTTCCGACGACCCGGGGGTTGGTGCTAGGGTCGGGCTCGGGTTTGGCTCGTCTGGGGTTGCACTGCAGGGCCCCGAGTGCTTGGATGGATCGCAGAGGAGAGGGGAAGATGGCGCTGGCGATGAGGAGTGGTCGGCGGCGATGGGAGGCGGCGACGGCAGCACAGCGTGCAGGTGGTGTGGCGTCGGGGCAGGCGCTGAAGGAGGAGGGAGAACGGAAGAAGGAGGGGTGCGCGGTCGAGGTTGCGGAGGCAGGGTGATGGCGGTGGTGGTCTCGTCGGCGCGGTGACAGCGGCGGCGACGGCGACGGGATGGCTAGGGTTAGGGTTCTCGCGAGGTTTCTCGTTGCCTTGGTGAGGACGAGGAACAGTAGGAGAAAAATATAAATAGAGAGAGAGAGAGAGAGAGAGAGAGTTTGTTAGAGAGAGAGAGAGAAAGAGAATAGAGAGAGATAGAGAGAGACGGAGAGAGAGAGAGATGGTGAGGCGGGGCCCACGAGACGAGTTGGGCGCTCGCGATAGGCTGGGGAGGTAAGGTTAGGTAAAAAAGAAATTTAAAAGATTTAAAAGAAAGGATTTAACGTTATATATTAACAGAATGAATATTATGAGTATAAATTTTAGTTTTAAAAATATTTAATCAAACGGGCATCTTTGGCGCTAAATGAAACATTTCCAAATCGCGCCCGGGTTGCGCCCAAATGTTCCAAATTCAAATTATAGGATTTTAAGCGAGTTCCAAATTTTGAAAAGGGGTGTTTAATGATTAAAATGCATGCCCCCAAGTCGGACACTTGCACGCGCGCGTAGTCGTCCAAACTTGCCCATTTAGCCGAACGGGACGGAATCTCGACGTGCGGACGCTACCACGCGACTAGTGGCGACGAGTAGGCCAACATGGATATTTTTAATTTCATTTTAGGAGTTAAAATTTGTTATGTGCCAAAATGACTTAACCGGTTAAAATTTTGCAAAAAGCACCAAACAATCAGGATAATTGGAATGAGCAATATATAACACTCAGCTAGCAAAAGAAATAGTATTATTAGGCTCGGGTGTTACATATATGAACTTAGAATTAATAACACACCACACTGTTACTAACGGTTCATGTTGCACGAGCACTAATCTGCATGTTACACACACACCGTTAGTAATTGCCATGACACTCACATTATAGAATTGCCATGAACAATATATTGTAGCTCACCTGATATATGATGTGACATGATTTTGCTATTTGTACACATACTCATTTGCATATCCAGACTTGTGTATATTCAAACTGTACCTACCTAGATAAGCTGATTTTTGGTAAAAACTAGGGACCGCATGATACCTTTTAAAAACTGAATCTACTTAAACAGCGGTTTCTACCTTTTCTCATAATACGGCTTATGATGCATATATTACATCGCATGGATTTACGCATTTTCTTTGGTTTCATGTGATTTCTGGATTTGAGGATCGTGGGGTTATTTAAGAAAAGTTGCACTGTTTTGAAAACCCGTTTCCTCTTGATATGATATTTCAGTGCGTCCACCATGTGTTTTCTCGGTGCTGAGAGTGCATGTGAAACCCGATTCGAGGAGTGGACGAGGCCGATTGCGGGTACATGGTGGACCCGGTATGGTACCCCGAGGCGAGAATGGATCTGTTGTTTAGCTTGACGGTGAGCCTGACAGTGGGACTACTACCTACCGGTGATTGGTTGGACCTGGCGGTTATCCGAAGGATACTGAACAGAGTCGATAGATGGATATGGAATGACCCGTACTGCCGGGGCCGAGGGCCGATTCCCCAGACGGAGTCCTTGGGATGATCCGGACTGACGGAGCCCGATATATGAGGATTTGCGTGTCGATGCTGGACACGATTATTCTATGATATTTTGAGTGCCGATGTTGGGCATTCGCGATTCTCTAAGATTTATAGGATTTGAGGGCCGATGAGAGTGTCGGCGCCTGAGTTTTATTGTGATTTGGGTGCATTGAGAGGCACCGATTATTTTTCCACGTTGACATTCCGTGTAGATGTTATTTCATCCCATGCTCAGCATTCATTATTATGCATCTCATCCTGTAATTATTTTACCTGACAGAGCACTTGCATGATTACTTCACATATTGCTTATCGCATATAGATACTATCTGCTGGCATATGATAGAGTAGCGCAGTACGTGCATGCTCGCGATTACTTTTATATGTTATCTTTTATTCACGAGTTGGCAACTCACCCCCATTGTGCCACAGTGTTTGCAGGTTGTCCCTTAGAGTAGTCGCGACATGTTGCTTTCTTGTATCTTTTTGGCTATAGATACCACTACAGTTGGTGCATGAGCTGTTTGCTGTTAGGTGGGTTGT
Source organism: Agapanthus africanus (assembly GCA_030015575.1). Classification (NCBI taxonomy): domain Eukaryota; kingdom Viridiplantae; phylum Streptophyta; class Magnoliopsida; order Asparagales; family Amaryllidaceae; genus Agapanthus; species Agapanthus africanus. Next base: position 264,228,418 of record JASDDO010000016.1, on the reverse strand, counting down.
GGTATCTGGTTATTTACATTGTACACATTTTTGTATCTAGTACTCTCCATCTACCTTTATGTATTGACTTAGAGACCAATGTGAGAACGATGATGTATATTATTTGTTTTCTGGTGTCGAGCTCGTGTGGGCCGACTTTACTCATGCAGTTTATCATTCTGTGATGTTTTTCACTTATTGCTCATTTCTTCGCTACGGCGTCGTATATTACTCTAGTGGTGATGGTTTCCGCCATTCGGCGTGATTGCTCCCGTTTGGGATGCCTTATTATATTGTGTATCATTTTCACCCATATCCTGTTTGTACCCGATTTCGGGCTTAGTTTTACAAAAGATATGCTGCCAAAATTTTTAAGATAATAACTTAAACTTTAAAGATTGTTATTAAACTACTTAAGGTTTTCCAAATGTGTTAAACAAACGTTTTCAACACTCACTACTTTTAATGGTTTTGATTTATGGGTTTTCGGCTTACTTAGCCGCGTTACGCCTGTAGACGTTACGTAGTTAAGTGCTGGTCACGAGTCGAACTTCGGGTTGTGACAAAGTTGGTATCAAAGCGTAGGTTTACCTTTCGGAGTGTAGGATGACCCTGGTATGATGGAGTAGATAGCCAAAGCAGAGTGACGTAGCGTGTGTATGTTCCGCGGCATACTCACGACACGGTACTCCGCCCAAGCGACCTTAGAACTTATTGATTTAAATTCCTTCATGAGTATATACATTCTTTCGATTCGATTTCCGTATTCTTATCGAATCCTATTTTCCTTTCAGCCATTATGCCACCAAAGACTACGAGGGCGTAGAGAGTGGCCACGAGAGCCGAGATTCGAGTTGACTCGTCCGAGTCGAGGACTGATCCGGGTAGTACACCGGTTGTACCCGAGCAGGTTGTTCCTCCTACGACAGATCAGATCGCCATGTTAGGGGATGGTATGCAGGAGATGCGCCAGACGATGGGATCCAGTATGCAGGAAATGCGCCAGATGATGGGATCGCTAGTTGAGACACTTCGAGCGCAGCGACCAGAGGTAGTTCCACCCATTGCTGGGACCGTGATGGTACCCGCAGTACAGGCAGATGCCCCTGCAGCTACAGAGGTTATTACGGTGTCGCTATCAGAGTTTATGAGGCTGAAGCCTCTGGTCTTCACAGGCATTGATGCAGCCGAGGACCTACAGTCTTTCATTGATAGGATGGCCCGGATATGCCGTTCCCTCAGATGCGCAGATGCGAGATTGGTAGAGTTCGCGAGCTTTCGCCTGGAAGGTCTTGCGCAGAAATTGTGTGAATCGGTCGAGAAGGGTAGAGCAACACGTCTTCCTCCTATGACCTGGACAGAGTTCGTGACGATTTTCCTTGCCCGCTTCCTTCCACTGAGTGTCAGAGATGCTAGAGCGCGTAGGTTCAAGTCCTTACGCCAGACTCCAGAGATGACAGCGGCAGAGTACGATGTACTATTTACCGAGCTATTAGTTTATGCCCCATATCTAGTGGCTACTTAGGAGATGCGAGTCAAGAGATTTTTCTGAGGCTTGCTTACACCACTGTTCCTTACGATCAGCGCCCAACATTATGAGACTTATACAGCAGCTGTAGACGCAGCCTTATTAGTCGAGGAGCGCCTTGCTGAGACTTCGGTAGTTCCAGAGCCGAAGAGAGTTCGTGCGGATACATCAGCACAGAGACAGCCTTTTCGGCGCCGTGACAGACGTCTTGCAGGTGGCAGAGATTTAGGGCGAGGCCGGTTGTTCAGCTCTTATCCCCAGGAGAGTCAGCGGTCATCGTCGGGATGTTTCCGCTGCGGGAGTTCTTATCATCGTGTACGAGATTGTCCTGAGATACCCCGGAGGGAGGCAGCAGCACCGCATGTCACATTACCACCTTGACCACCCAAGAGGGCATTGCCTATTGTACCTACTATTGCTCCGCCACAGTTTCATGCACAGGGAGGTCATGGTCGTGGAGGATTTGCTCATAGAGGACGAGGTGACCAAGGCAGAGGATAGCCAGCTGTCGGCAGGGGACAGTCAGTCGCAGGTGGAGGACAGGCACGGGTTTTTGCTTTGACGCATCAGGACGCACAGGCGTCCAATGAAATGGTCTCAGGTATCCTTCCAGTATGTTCTGTTGATGCACACGTGTTGTTTGATCCCGGATCCACGCACTCGTACGTTTCCACACATTTTGTGCCGAGTTTTGGTAGAGAGTCTGGGTTTCTTGATCAGCCGCTTGTTGTGACCACTCCTGTAGGAGAGTCGTTTGTTGTTAGGCACGTGTTCCGATCCTGTACCGTCCGTATTGGCGAGAGAGAGTTGCCAGTCGACTTGATCCTTCTAGAGATGTTGGACTTCGACTTTCTTTTGGGCATGGATTGGTTAGCCACGTGCTATGCGTCTGTGGACTGCCGCGAGAAGACAGTTAGATTTTGTTTTCCCGACGAGTCGACTTTTGTTGTGCTGGGGGACCATGGTGCCGCCCCTCACAGTTTGATTTCTTCTTTTCGCGCTGGACAGCTTTTGAGGAAGGGATGTCATGGATTTCTCGCCTATGTTTGCGATACCAGAGCTACAGAGGTTCCGTTGGATCAGGTTCCGGTTGTTAGCGAGTTTCCTGATGTATTCCCTGACGAGCTTCCTAGGCTACCGCCTGAGCGCAACATTTCCTTCTGTATTGATTTGATTCCCGGTACGGGGCCTATCTCTATACCGCCTTATCGGATGGCCTCGGCGGAACTTAGAGAGTTGAAGGGGCAGTTGCAAGATTTGCTGGATAAGGGACCTATTCGACCCAGTGTTTCTCCTTGGGGTGCTCCGGTCCTGTTTGTTAAGAAGAAGGACGGCATTTTGCGTTTGTGTATCGACTACCGCCAGATGAATAGGGTTACCGTGCGGAACAGGTATCCTTTTCCCCGCATCGACGACTTGTTCGACCAGCTTCAGGGGGAAGGATATTTTTCGAGGATCGATTTACGATCAGGCTACCATCAGCTGCGGGTTTGACAGGAGGACATTCTTAGGATAGCTTTGCGCACGCGCTACGGTCATTATGAGTTTTTGGTGATGTCGTTCGGACTCACCAATGCACCAACAGCATTTATGGATTTGATGAACCGTATTTTCAGGCCGTATCTTGATTTGTTCATCACATTATTCATTGACGATATCTTGGTGTATTCCCGGAGCTGAGAGGAGCACGAGCAGCACCTACGGATCACACCGCAGACATTGAGGGAGCACCAGCTTTTCGCGAAATTCTCCAAGTGTGCATTCTGGATAGACAGCGTAGACTTCTTGGGTCACGTGATTTCACGAGACGGTATATGTGTAGATCTGAGGAAGATCGAGGCCGTTCAGCGTTGGCCCAGACCCACATCAGTTACGGAGATTCACGACTTTCTAGGACTGGCCGGATACTACAGGTGATTTGTGCAGGACTTCTCCCGTATAGCTGCACCTTTGACCGGGTTAACCCGGAAGGGAGTTCCTTTCGATTGGACGGAGGAGTTCGAGCACATTTTTCAGTAGCTACGGACTCGACTGACTACGGCGCCGGTGTTATCATTGCTTTCAGGATCGGGCGGATTTGTGGTCTATTGTGATGCTTCCCGAGTGGGGCTAGGGTGCGTATTGATGCAGCATGACAGGGTGATCGCGTATGCTTCACGGCAATTGAAGAAACATGAACAGAATTACCCCACTCATGATTTAGAGATGGCTGCAGTGGTCTTTGCACATAAGATTTGGCGACATTACCTATACGGCGAGTCGTGCCTGATATTCACTGAACACAAGAGTTTAAAGTATATATTTCAGCAGCGAGACCTGAATCTTAGACAGCGCCGTTGGATGGAGTTAGTGAAGGAATACGATTGCGAGATCTTGTACCACCCGGGCAGGGCTAATGTAGTAGCGGATGCTTTGAGCAGGAGGCCTGGGGGTAGTCTATCTTGTTTGAGCGCAGTGCAGAGGCAGTCGTCGGCAGATTGGCAGATTTTATGCGACAGCCGAGTGCAGTTCGAGTTTACGCCGATAGGGGGACAGCTTGCGCATGTTCGTGCATGCCCACAGTTGCTTGACCGTACACATGAGGCACAGTTCAGTGATGACCGATGTTCAGAGATCATGTCACAGATTGGACAGGGCAGATTTTCCGAGTTCGTGATCGATGATCAGGGGATACTGCGATTTGGGACTAGACTGTGCGTACCAGATGCTGAGGGACTGCGGCGTAAGATTCTTGAGGAGGCACATCGATCAGTGTACTGTGTTCATCCAGGTTCCACCAAGATGTAACATGATATGAGAGATGTTTACTGGTGGGACGGAATGAATAGGAACATCGCAGATTTCGTGTCGAGATGCCTGACTTGTCAGCAAGTCAAGGCCGAGCACTATAGGCCTACGGGAGATCTACAGCCGTTACCTATTCCAGAGTGGAAATAGGAACATATTTCTATGGACTTCATTGTGGGTCTACCCAGGACTAGTCGAGGGTATGACTCCATCTGGGTGATCGTGGATTGTTTGACGAAAGTGGCTCACTTCCTGCCAGTGAAGATGACATTCGGTTTTGCTCAGTATGCCCAGATATACATCGACGAGATTGTACGACTGCATGGAGTCTCGACGTGTATCGTGTCCGACAGAGGCACCCAGTTTACCGGCCGACTATGGCAGAGGCTTCAGGAGGCTTTGGGCACCCGCTTGAGTTTCAGCACAACATTTCATCCGCAGACCGACGGCCAGTCGGAGCGGACTATTCAGACTCTCGAGGACATGCTCCGAGCGTGCGTCTTAGACTTCGGAGGTAGCTGGGATCATCATTTGCCCTTAGTAGAGTTCTCTACAACAACAGTTTCCAGGATACCATTAAGATGGCACCATTCGAGGTTCTATATGGTAGGAGATGCAGATCACCCGCCTGTTGGACAGAGCTCAGCAAGAGCAGTATCTTAGGGCCGCAGATTGTTGAGGAGACGACCGTGAAGATTCAGTTGATTCGCGATAGGATGAGAGCAGCCCAGTGTAGGCAGAGATCTTATGCGGACCGTCGTCGGCACAGACTTGAGTTTTCTGTTGGTGATCATGTTTTCTTGAGGGTCTCCCCAATGAAAGGTGTGATGAGATTTGGGAAGAAGGGAAAGCTTAGTCCCAGGTACGTGGGCCCCTTCGAGATCCTCGAGCGTGTTGGTGCAGTTGCGTATCGGTTAGCCCTTCCGCCCAGTTTTCGAGATGTGCACCCCGTATTTCACATTTCGATGCTCCGCAAGTATCTTCATGATCCTTCGCATACGATTCAGCACCCTACGATCCAGCTGGAGTGCGACCTTTCTTTTGCAGAGCAGCCGGTGGTCATCTTGGATCGACAAGTGAAGAAATTGAGATCGAAGGATATACCGTCCGTCAAGGTCCTTCGGCATGGCCTGAGCAGCGAGGAGGTCACTTGGGAGACCGAGAGCGAGATGAGAAGAAATATCCCCATCTCTTTGAAGGTAAGCGTAGCTAGATTTTTAAATTCGGGGACCGAATTTCTTTAAGGGGGGTAGATTGTAACGCTTTGAAATTCGTTTAGGATAATTTCACGTTAATTAGTAATGATACGTGTTTTTCATAAAAACCCGTAAAACTTATTTCTTTTGTAAACTAGTGCAAATTGTGATGAGATGTGTTTTTATATATATATATAGGGTTTATTAATTATAATTTAGCTTGTGTTCACTTTATTTGGGAATTTTCCTTAATTACTTTCTTAAGAAAGGTTTAGTACAATACATGCACACTTATCTTTTTTTTTTGAACCATAGGTTAGTGTAACCATTTTATTTCTTCTTGCATGGTTCTATATCTCCAATTAACCAAGTCAACCCTTTCTTTTTAAAAAAATAAAATGAGGAAATGGTGGTATGGTTTGGGGTAGGTGAGATTGGGCTTGACCTTGACCATCTCTCTCTCATTTCTCTCTCCCTATCATTTCTGAAAATTTTCAACAGATAAGCAGCAGCAACATCAACATCTTCATCATCTTTTTCTTCTTCTTTCACTTCTCTTTTGATCTATACACAAAAATCCTTTTTACTTCATTAAAACCTTGGGAAAATGGCTCTTTTGAGGAGGTTGATGGCAAGTCAGTGCATGTGAAGGCAAGAAATGAAATTTTGGGTTTCCCTAAGGTCTTTGGAAGGTATTAAACTCACGCTTAACACCCTAGATCGTAACTTGTAGTTTTGATAGCTAAAAACCGTATTTAGTGCTTTTTGTGTGATATTGAAGGGGAAATGGTGAAGTTTATGTTAAATTGGTATTTTTATGGTTTGTTTAGCTTAGTTATGTGTTATATGTGTTGTTTTAACCTAGGGTTTGTTTCAGGTTTCACAAAAATACCTTAATGTGTCGATTTAGTGTTAAAATGGCTTTTTTAACTAGGATTTTGGTTCTGTGTAATCTGCTTGTACCCCGTTGGCTTCAGAATAAAATTGTATTTACTGGAGCATGTACAATAGGTATAGAGAACACACAGGAAGCCCGGGAGCCCAACTCCTTAGTCGGGCCGCCGGAAAATTGGTTCTGGCCCCAAATTGCGGCCAGATGGGGGACCTGGGGGTTGGGGGGTTTGTGTGGTAGGTGTCTGCTTCTATGTGAAAACTTATGGTATGTGCAATTTTCTTTGATTCTTTCTGTAGAAAAATCTAGGATCAATTACCATTTTTCGTATATTTTTAACCTTCGCGACACGTGTGATACGTGTGTGGGTTTGGGGTTTTCTGCGTATCGCGACGTGTCGGGGTAGCTTCAGGCGCGTAATTACACGTTCTAGCGTATCGGACACACACGCGTTAGGTTCGCAACGCGGGTTTCTCGTTTGGCTTTATTGTCGCGTTTTTGTAGATTTTAGCTTATGTGTATTTTCTGTGAAATTCTAGGTTCGTAGGTGAGTACGACGGACGCCGCGAAGAAGGGGACACAAGTCGTCGGATACACCTAGCACGAGACTACGGTGAGTAGATTTAACATCTACGGGGAAATCGCCCGTATGGCGTTAAGCGTCAGGGCTTGGTAGGCTATGGTAGTTGCATATTTGCATCCATATACCTTAATTGCATACTATAGTTCCTGCTATTTATATATGTATATGAACTTAGAATTAATAACACACCGCACTGTTACTAACGGTTCATATTGCACAAGCACTAATCTGCATGTTACACACACACAGTTAGTAATTGCCATGACACTCACATTATAGAATTTTCATGAACAATATATTGTAGCTCACCTGATATATGTTGTGACATGATTTTGCTATTTGTACACATACTTATTTGCATATCCAGACTTGTGTATATTCAAACTGTACCTACCTAGATAAGCTGATTTTTGGTAAAAACTAGGGACCGCATGATACCTTTTAAAAACTGAATCTACTTAAAGAGCGGTTTCTACCTTTTCTCATAGTACGACTTAAGATGCATATATGACATCACATGGATTTACGCATTTGCTTTGGTTTCATGTGATTTCTGGATTTGAGGACCGTGGGGTTATTTAAGAAAAGATGCACTGTTTTGAAAACCCGGTTCCTCTTGATATGATATTTCAGTGCGTCCACCATGTGTTTTCTCGGTCCTGAGAGTGACATGGGAAACCCGATTCGAGGAGTGGACGAGGCTGATTGCAGGTACATGGTGGACCCGGTATGGTACCTCGGGACGAGAACGGATCTGCTCTGTAGCTAGACGGTGAGCCTGGCAGTAGGACTACTACCTATCGGTGATTGGTTGGACCTGGCGGTTATTCGGAGGATACTGACCATAGTCGATAGATGGATATGGGATGACCCGTACTGCCGGTGCCGAGGGCCGATACCGCAGACGGAGCCCGTGGGCTGATCCGGACTGACGGAGCCCGACATTTAAGGATTTGCGTGTCGATGCTGGACACGAATATTCTATGATATTTTGAGTGCCGATGTTGGGCATTCACGATTCTCTGAGATTTACAGGATTTGAGGGCCAATGAGAGTGCCGGCGCCTGAATTTTATTGGGATTTGGGTGCATTGAGAGGCACCGATTATTTTTCCACGTTGACATTCCGTGTAGATGTTATTTCATCCCATGCTCAGCATTCATTATTATACATCTCATCCTGTAGTTATTTTACCTGACAGAGTACTTGCATGATTACTGCACATATTGCTTATCGCATATAGATATTATCTGCTGGCATATGATAGAGTAGCGTAGTACGTGCATGCTCGCGATTACCTTTATATGTTATCTTCTATTCACGAGTTGGCAACTCACCCCCGTTGTGCCACAGTGTTTGCAGGTTGTCCCTCAGAGTAGTCGGCTGCTTTCTTGTATCTTTTTGGCTACAGATACCACTACAGTTAGTGCGTGAGCTGTTTGCTGTTAGGTGGGTTGTAGTATCTGGTTATTTACATTGTACACATATTTGTATCTAGTACTCTCCATCTACCTTTATGTATTGACTTAGAGACCAGTGTGAGAACGATGATTTATATTATTTGTTTTCTGGTGTCGAGCTCGTGTGGGCCGACTTTAATTATGCAGTTTATCATTCTGTGATGTTTTTCACTTATTGCTGATTTCTTCGCTACGGCGTCGTATATTGAGGAGTTCAGGTAAAGACTTCTCCATGTTGTGCATGTTGAAGTTTACAATGAATTGAGCAAAGGCAGGGGAAAGGGACTGTAGAACAATATCAACATACTGCTCGTTCTCCATGGTCCAACCCAGGTCCTCAAGTTCTTCGATACATGGTCACCTACAGACGTGCCAGCATCCATCTGCAACTGAAACAACTTTCGAGATGCCTCGTATCGGAGAGTACGAGATTGCTCTCCATACAACTCCTTTGTATGGAGAATGATGGATTGAACATCCATCTTCCCGTGCTGCTTCTGATATTCATTGTTCATAGAAGCAAGTGCGAGGCACTTGGCTGTTGCGCAGTCTATATCCCATTTCTTGCGTATTTCTTTATCCGCAACTGAAGAATCAGGGCCTGGGCTAGGAGGGGCTGGAGTAGTTAGGACGTATCCGACCTTATCATAGGTTAGGGCAATATTAACGTTCCTTAGCCAATCTTTGTAATTCGGTCCCGTGAGTTTATTTTTGTCTAATAAAAGCTTAAGACCCGACATAAGTATCTGCCATTAGGAGAGAGAAAATAAGATACTCAGCGATTGCTCTTGCATAATTAGATTGGTTATTAATCTTATCTAATCGATGTCTCCCACTGCTTTTTATCAAATTTTCCTTCAAACCTTAAAAAAGAAAACTATCCAGGATTAATTGCAGTCTACAAGTTCGCTAACGAGTCCGCCAGGCCAGTGTCGGTACTCTGAGGGAGGTTCCCCGCGCTTTCGCATGAACCTAATTAAAATAAACCTCATTTTCCCGGAGGCGTAACCTCGTTGACACCTTTCTAGACACCTACTGGATTAGCTAATTGTAAAGTGCAAAACTCTCCCGGGAGTAACTTTTACTCACATGGGATCGGGATCCCACTATCATATAGAAGGTATGTAATCTCATTGCAAATTTCAACTCTTGAAATTCCCGATATGATTTTTACCCCTAGTGTCTTATGACCTTAACTATGGTCAACAAATCATAAGCACTAGTCAAGTTCTACCCGCCATTTCGGGATTGATTTAGATCCATCCGCATGACCCTTAACTATGGTCAACAAAGTCATGCGAATGTCCTAATCGATCGCATCAAATGCTTTGTAGTAAGACATCACTTATCTACCGTACACCACGCCTTAACTATGGTCAACAAACGTGGCACGAATACTAAGTACTCTGCTTCCTAAAATGGCGGAGGGCAACGGATGGTTTTTACGAAAACCTTTAACGTTTTGAACTTTGATATCGTTGTAGAATCGAGTGAAAAGAGTGGTTTAAGCTCCAATTTTAAAAATCGAATGGTTTTGTAGTATCTTTCTAATTTTTCAAAAGAGGTCACTCCCGGTGAAGGGATCTTGGCTCTTTCCTCATCGAATGAGGTGCAGGATATTCATGAATACCATGATGCAAAGCAAACTTAGATCAACTATAAAATCAAATCGAGTTCTTTGTAACATTTGCCGGTTTCGCTAAAGGGGTCACTCCCGGTGAAGGGATCTCGGCCCTTTCCTCATCGAATGAGGTGCAGGATATTCAAGAATACCACTATGCAAAGCAAAAGCAAGAGTTACCCATTTTAAAAGTTTGATTCTACAACATCTTTAGGTTTCTTTTTCATAACATTAATCACATTAATGCTGTCCCCATCATTTACGTTTCCTAAACATCATAGAAAAGAAACGAAAATAGAACGTACGCTTATGCCATCCGCATTCGCCACGGGGCCCCGTCATTCACCATTAGGTTACTTAACTAACGGCAGAGCAGGGGCAGGAATAGCGCGGGTGCAAACCATAAGCAACGTTTATTATATATCTCATATATAAATATAACTATTTCAGATCACAGATGAATACATTGGATATACTAGGAATTCCGTATTTCATTCAAGCCCTTAATGAATGACGGGTTCCACGGTCGTGATGAATAGCCAAAAACCCAACCCTAGACCCCTACGGGTGCGGCAAACTACCCGCCAAATTCACGAAGTGAAGCAACCTCCCTTAACAATGTGAGTAGGCCACTAGGCACTTCGAAAACCCGTTAGTTTGTGCACCCCACCTTGGGTCTATCCTAGGAGAAAAAACAGTAAAAAGAAATTATACAACGGTGGCTACAACCTCATCCTGGATATACCCCGCAAAATAATATTACATTGCTTTTTCAAAAATTACATTGAATGAAAGAAAAGGAAAAACGCTCTTCTCACATCTCCCGGCAATTCATCACGACGATCCAACACATTCATATACACATACCATCTCATGATATACATATGTGCAACCCCCACTAATCGCCATATAGCAATTAATAGACATTTCAAACACATATCGAAAAAAAGCAAACCCGATTAACCAAACACTTAGAATTTCGATTGATAATTTTAAACCATGCCAACACTTGACATGTTCCAATACACAAACAACTTTGTGAAAATTCCAGATATCCAATAAACCCTATTTCATTAATCTAAGAACACTGCTGAAAAAACGAGTCGACTCGGCCACGACTCGGCCGCGGATCGGCGGCCAAACACTGAGTTTGGCCGCGGATCCGCGGCGTTCCTGGCGAGTTAGAGTCTCATGTTTCTACAGTGTTCTTAGAAAACCCTGCATGTATTTTTAAGGCCTCTGAAAAGATTTTTTGAACACTTTCAAAAATTGAAAGCAGCAAAGGCAGAAAACATGTTTTCGGGAGAAAAAATTGTCAATCGAGGTTCTAACTTTTTGCTAACAATCTAATTATGGTTTAGTTAGGCTCTGATACCATGTTAGTACATGTTGCATGCTCACACAACTCTTGTGACGCGGCGGAAGCGATGAACGAAAATTTTCTTGGCATACAACACGCACTTAACCGAAGATCTTGTCTAATCCACAACTAGAAAACCCTAACTAGAGATCTTATCTACTATGTTAGGGATTATACCTTGATGATACGGTCCTTCGGGTCTTCTCTTTGATGCAACTCCTTTGCTCCTTGTCTTCTCTTTTGATGATGTTGCCGATGTCTTCGATCTCCGGCCACCCAAGACCTAGATGATCCACCCGAGAGTTATCATGCAAGCTAGAAACTCTTCACAAGAGTTTAACCTAGAGATCAATTTTGCTAAAAGAGGTCACTAGGATTGTGTAGAGATTAGTACATTGGATTAACTCAAGATCCTAAGCTTTGGATTCATATCTCATGTGTAGATTAAATCTTGGAAGAAGAAGGAGTATTTAAGGAGGAGTGAAGAAGGAGAGAGATAGTGTTTGTCATAATGAAAGAGTTCAAGCATGATGATTAAAGATATAGCACCAAGAGAAATAATTGAAGCAAGCATTATAAAATTAGCACCATGCTTCAATAGTAACTCCAAAACAATAAAACAACTCATTATCTCAATCATGCTTGAACTTTCTAATTTCCACCTCATTTATTTATTTTCATAAAATAAATGATGTCATTATGAGGTGGCACCTTCTAGAAGGTATTCTTGTAACAATTACAAGAATGCCCCTCCTCCGTATACCGTATACCCGTACCCAAATTCCGAAAAATACGAATACCATTAATCCAATAATATAATACCGGTATCCGGCTTAAACCAAAGCCCACCAGTATTGTCCTTCCGATTATTATTCATGTAACAATTACACGAACATAATCGAAACCCTGCCATAACAGCTTACGGCTGCCATAACAAAATACAGCCTCTACATCTTTTGCCTGAATGAGGGAACCCTCTGTGTGGGACTCTAAAGACTCGACAGTACGCTGGCAGTGGGTTTAACCACAAGCACGTCAGCGGCACTAGCTGTGCGTAACGGCTACCCAGGTACATGACGAAAAGGTGGCCGACGAGCGAACTCATCACAACCTCTACGAGCCTGCAAGCAACACTTACCGTACAGTCCGGTCTCTTCGTTTGATACGTCGCATATGAAGTCTAGGGGTGGTAAATGTCAGACCCCAGTAACTTTATAAGTCCTGCTGATTTACGGCTCATAACAGTTCGAGTAACTACTGATAACACTTATCAGTAAACCTCGAGAACCCTGGCCAGGGATTTAGGTGTTATAGCCGATCAAACATAGCGCGACATCAACTCCTTATACCGGGAGAGACGAAACCCCTCCTATCGCTCTCTATCTCCATGTAATTCGGGACTGTACCTAAAGTCCACCTGTTTGCACGACTCAACAGAGCCATGGTAGGGAGGAAATCAAAGTACAGTGGGAATCACACAAGACACTATGACGATCTCGGGTCTACCGACTAACCTGTACAAGTGTCGCCAGAGAACTGCTATCTGATAATAGTTATATATACCATCTAGGAGTTCTTGGCAAGTCCTGTTCGGTGTACCCATTCTCCAATGAGCACCTGTGTGCAATCTTTGATGTCAAACACCAATGGTTGTGGAATCAACTATCGCCCCTAGGGTCAAGAAACGTACACACTAGTCTAATCTGGTAATACTGATGCCCTGTCTCGATATACCTTCGACTAGGAACTATTAAAGGATATGCTTGTAGACTGCCCAGGCCCTACTAGTATGATCTCATCATAATCCTGGTAGTCAAGCATAGTCCTAAGTGCTTCATCAACATGCACAACATATCACATGTTCAGATGAAGATAAACTAGATAGCATACTATCATTTCGAGCAAAGTTTGTTTCTGTACATATACATGCCTAGCATCCAATACAATACAGGCCGCTAGGACATACATATCTGACCATCTCCCACTTGCACTAAGGCTTGTAGTTGATGCAATAAGTACCGACTGTCTGCACTAGAACCAGTTGCCGGCGTACCGCATGTTGGAGATAGTGCCCTCATAGTCAATTATTGGATCGCAGGTACGTGATTGCAATGATTGCGGAGGACCTATCCCGGTAGGACAGTCTTACTCGAGATGATAGTTTGCTATCTGGTTTGCCTTTATCAGTCGTGTACATGTTCAGGTGACTGATTGCATGTTACACTTTGATAGAGCCCTTAGGATCTTGCTTTACTACCAACTGTATGAGGGCGATCATATACGTGAGAGTTGGGTAGTTTAGATGCATATCCTTAATTGTGGTCCCTAGTCGTGGGAGTTTCGAGACAGGGCATCGATACTCCGGAGTAGACTAGTGTGTACAGTCGAGACCCCGACGAGGGGCGGTGGCCGGTCTCACAAGCCACTGGTGTCAGTTGGATCACCTAAGATGTATACAGGTGCTCATTGGGTTATGAGTACACCGGACAGGACTCGCCGGGAATCTGCTAGTTAGTACTTTACCTATCGTCAGATAGCAGTTCCCTGGTGACATGTGTACAGGTTAGTTCATCGACCTGAGGTCGTCATTTGTCTCGTATGAGTTCCCACTGTGCTTTGATTTCTACCCTACCACGGCTCAAAGGAGTCGTGCAAACAGGTAGCTTTTGGGTACAGTCCCGAGCCATATGGAGGCACGTGAGCGGATCGGCAGGGGATTCGTCTCTCCCGGTATTGGGGGCGAGATCGTGCTGTGTCTAGGAGAGCCATTACGCAAAGCCCTCGGCCGAGGCAGGAGATTTACTGGTAGGTATTCCAGTAGTATCTCAGGGCGTTCTGGGCTACACTCCGACACGACTTATACTGCTAATGGGGGTCTGACGTTACTAACCCTCTAGGCGGATATGCGATACTCATTGACGAACGGACCGAACTGTATATACATTGTCACTGTTAGGCTCAGTAGGGTTTTCGGAGGAGTTCGCTCATCGGTCTCCCTTGATTTCGCTCCTCGGCCACCCTTGAGGTCAGTCCATGGGCAGCCGTTACGCATAGCTAGTGCCGCTGACGGTTTGTGGTTAAACCCACTGCCAGGGTACTGACGAGTCATTAGAGTCCCCCACAGACAGTTTCCCAAGTTCGGGCGAAACGTTGTAGAGGCCGGCCCCCTCCTCTCTCTCATATGGTTGTTGATTTTCATCGGTTAGAAAAGATATGATAGTTTTGGGGTGTATGGAATTCACAGTTCATTTCATTCCATCACCCAATTTCCACGGCAACTTCATTAACCGATCGTCCACGGATTTGGACGAAGTGAGACAAAGTCATCTACTCATTCTCTACATCAATCTTGGTCGTCTCTTTTAGCAAACTTGACGATCGAGTTGCCTCGAGTCAGAGGCGGGAGCCCGTTTAAAGAACCGATCATGTGGTGCCACCTCGACGAAGGACATCGGAGATCGACGAGATCGGAGCAGCCGCAACGGAGCGTGGGATGATGGTTGAAGAACGAAGGACTCGGATCGTTCGGTATAACCATTCTACACTCTTTACAGTTTGTTAGTTTAGCAATAATGGAAGATCCGGGTTAAAGTATACGATAGCGCCAAGTTAAAAGTTTTTGTTCCGCATTTGGCGTCTGTAGACTGCCGGGGCGCTAGCGTATACTTACAGTGGTATCAGAGCCTAACCATTTTGCTATACTAACTTGTGCTAACGCGTTTAAAACATCGATCCGACCGAAAATCGAAAACTGCCAAAAATATCATTTTCCTTACTTGACAGTTTCTGTTGTTTTTAAACGGTGTCGAAATTGATTTCTGGATGTCTTAAAAATCAGAGCAGAGAATTATAAGACCCACGACGAAATTTGGAGTCGTGACTCCTCCAAATTGCCGCGGAAGGGCGGCCAAACCCATGGTTTGGCCGCGCTTCCGCGGCCATGTGAGGAGCACGTACTCCAATTTTTTTCCAGTGGGTTCTTGGTGGGATTTTGGGGTTTTTGGTATATAAATTTTTGGCCCAGATTTTGTTACTGTTCACCAGTAAGCTTTGGGGCCCATTTTTTGAAATTTGGTCTTTGGTCGATCGAAATTTAAACACGTTAGTTTACAGTGCTTACATTATATCTCCGACCGGGAATGTCATTTGATCGGTAAACCGCGTCCGATTGCTATAGTTCTTTTAGACGGGTTTGCGAACGTGACATTCGCGTTGATGTTCTGTGTTGTGCTGTAATGTTGCGGATTTGTCGTGGTGGATAGCAGTGTGCAATGATTGTACAGTTTGAGTTTATTTGTACATTTGATATTGCGGGGCGAGCGTCCAACTTGTGGACAGCCGTCACTGCATGTTGTATAATATTCTTTTGGGGCACGACCAGGTTGCGGTCGATGTACCTATTGTACTATTTTTCATTACTGTACTAGGTTTTACCCCGCGACGGAGTGCACGGATAGCCGGGTTCGGGAAAGCAACGGGTCCGCATCTCATGGCTTTGAGAGGCAGAGGGTCCCCACTTCAGAATTGGCAGACTATTCGCCGCACTCGTAGGGGGTACAGGTTGACCCAAGGAGGGGTGCCCAAGATTACCGGATTCCGTGAAGTGCCGGGTGTTCCATTCACTATGCTTCGGGGACTACCTCGCTTCAGGTTTTGGCGGGTAACTTGCCGCACCCGTAGGGGTCTAGGTTTCATTGCACAGGCTATCCACACGACAGGGGAACGTCGAGTTTCAGCAGCGGCTCTGTGAAACTCGGGGATCCCAGATATCTGTATTGTTCTGTGATGCTTATTACTTTTCTGTAATGTTGCATATTATCACGCCTGGAGCGATTATTGTATATTGGTTTATATACTATTAGATGTTGTATATGTTTTTCACCCGCGCTAGTCCAGTCCCCGCTCTGTCGTTAGTTAAGTAACCTAACGGGTGATGACGGGACCCAGTGACGAATGCGGATGGCATATACGTACATTTTATTTTCGTTCTTTTCTGGTGTGATTGATTGATGGGACTGCGTTGATTCTGATCAATGCAAAGTTAAAACAAACCTGTATACAGTTGTTGGAACAATTTTAAAAAGTGTTGTTACAAAGACGTTTCCTTTTGTTATGCATAGCGGTATTCGGTGTGAATATCCAGCACCTCATTCGACGAGGCAAGGGCTGATATCCCTTCACCGGGAAAGACCCCTTGGACAGAAGTTTGCGTCAGGGTAATAACTTTACTATAGTCGATTACATGTTGCTTTGCATAGCGGTATTCAGTGGAATATCCTGCACCTCATTCCACGAGGAAAGAGCCGAGATCCCTTTACCGGGAGTGACCTCTTTAGCAAAAGGTTTTCGCCACTATATTTTAAAAAGCTATCAGGTTCCTTCAGCGATATCAAGTTCACTACGTTAAAGGTTTTTTCGCCAAAAACCAGCCATAGCCCTCCGTCGTTTCTTATGGATGGTCAGTAGTATTCAAGCTATGTTTGTTGGCATACGTCAAGGCATAGTGTTTGGTAGCTGCTGGGTATTCATTTGTTGCATAGATAGATGAGTTGGTTTGGGACAGTCGTATTACCTTGTTGGCATACGTCAAGGGTATGTACGGGTGGGTTCAAATTAACAAGATAATGACGGGCAGGACTTGACATGTGACTTATGATTTGTTGACATACGCCAAGGTCATAAGAGCATGGGGCAAGAAAATGATATCGGGAGTTTCTAAAGAAACTGAAACTTGCCAAGTATGCGCATACCTTCTGGAGTATGAATAACGTGGATGCATTCCATCACGTTAACATGCGATGAGAGTTGGATCCCGATTCCCACTGATGAGTTGGTTTACTCTTCGGGTGATCCCGATTGATTCTTCTTTAGGTTTGGAGGAGAATTTGACAGGACAGTGGGAGGTTTCCGGATTAGATAAAATGATGACCATTCTGATCTAGGTTAGAGTGCACGCAGAGTGTTTCTTTTCTCTCTCTCTCTTTGGCAGCGACCTTTGACCGACCCTAGACTATGACTCAATGACCAGGTTGACCGAACCTTCTTAAAATACTGGCTTTTGAATTGTCTGAGTTGCATAAGTCATTGCCACTCCTTCTTTTACCCTTTGAATTTCTCAGAACACCCGTATTACTACGGATATCCACTTCCATTGGATAGATCCATCGTATGGTTATATACGAACTCGAAGGGACTTCTTCGGGGATGGATCCAGGTTCAGGAGAAGTAGAATTGGTTTATTCAGTTGTCTTTTATTATCACCTTCTCTCAGGTTGCGAGAGCTCCTTGGTTTAGGAGAGTACACCTATTACGCTTATTGGATAGTCTTATTCCAAACCATAGGCTGGTGCCGAAAGGTAGGGAATGAAGAAAACCAATTAGCCTAAGTAAGGTGTGCAGAAGGTAATATGTAAAGACAAAATAAAGGGATTAGAAAGAGGGCAAAGTAAATTGCGACTGATATCATTCACGACCAAAACCGCGTACTTCATCGCCGCTCCTATTTCACCTTTAAGAAGAATAAGGTATTATTCAGTTGTCTTTTATCGTCACCTTCTCTCAGTTGCGAGTACTCCTTGGTTTAGGAGGGTACACCTATTATGCTTACTGGATAGTCTTCTTCCAAACCATAGGCTGGTGCCGAACGATAGGGAAGGAAGAAAACCAGTTAGCCTAACGATGGTGTACAGAAGGTAACGACTAAAGACAAATAAAGGGATTTGGAGAGATGGCAATAAAATATACGGTTGAAGTCATGAATTGGATTATGGAAGAGGCATTGCTATGAATACCAGGATACCCCTACGAAACATTTTCATGTTTCAGTGCATTGTTAAAGAAAAACTGTTTTCCCGATTAGACACTTACTCCAAGGGTATGTATTTACCAGGTTTAATTCTCATATCTGTATGGTTTTACAGATGATGAGTGGGAGTAAGATATTGGGAATTGGGTGATCATCCTCATTATATCGGAATTCGTTGCAATTGGTGATATTTGAGGAAATCGCCAGGGTACAGTTTTCTACCTACGACGCACAGGTTTTGAGTTGTTTAACTCAGCGGACTTATACAGAGTATTGTATGTTGTCCAAGTGTCCATCAGGACAGAGGGATAGGTCCTCGTACTATGTTCTGTTTACTTATAACTTCTCTAGTATTTAGACAAGTGTTTCGTAGAAATACAAGGTCAAAGTTTTGAGAAGTTATGGGTATAAGAATAAAGTAGAGAACCAGGTATCACAAGTATCGGGATTCTTCAAAGAGATCGAAGATGTAGATTCTTGTGAATGGTATTCAGATGATAGTGATGGTTTTGAGAAACGTATTTCTCTTACAGGTTACTCATAATTGGATAGATTCCTAAGTTGAGTAATACTGATTAGCCTCTTTCCATTAAGTTGATATGCACTGGAGACAGATGCATGGATTTGAATATGGTTCCAAATTAAATTAGTGCCAAAGTTTCTATATTGGATATAGAATAGTTCGTACCTTAAAAGAAATTAAGGTACGGGGAGTTGTCCAGCTTATGCTTAAAACCAGACACTGGATAACTCAGGGCACGTTTCTGTAATGGCTGTTTGTGGGTTGACCCTGGCTATGACGAGGGTTGATATTCTACCATTGGGAAGATCAATAGTGACATTGTTCTTGACTCGCCACAGTTTTAGTAAAAATGGATCTTTTTCAGAAAACAGTAGTGGGAGTATGGTAGAACTGGAAGATATTCCAGAACCGCGAACGATTACGGAAAAATTTAATAGGACCTATACATTCAATCAGGTTTGACATTCCAATAGCCACTCCGCAGGTATGGTAGGTAACCTCAGACACCCGAGAGGTACTTCGGTAGCCTCAAGGACGGTGACAGGGAGGTTCTTATCTACCCAGACTTGACACTACTGTTGTTCCAGGATATGAGACCCGGTAGGAGGGTTGTCGTAGTCAGTGGGAGCAACGGAAGCATGGTGGGCAAGTAGCTTATGTCTATTTATAGACTTGAGCAGTTATAGCGGAGAAAGATCATCTAATTTTGATGTGACAGTCATGGGTTTGACTTCAATCAGAATAGGGGATGGATCAGTTAAGAAGGTAGTAGGGTGTGATGTCATGGTATCTGGATGACATACACAGAGTGGGAAGTAAAATTCCTATACTACGATCGGTTGTACTGTGGTCGTCACACAGTTGTTTCTCCAGACAGGATATGGATATAATATTTGACATTCTGGTTTCTAGATCTATGGTTTTAGATCTGGATTTGGGTAGTTTCCCAATGTGGGTACTTTGACAGATATTCTAATGGTTTTTGGAATAGTTGACTCCTAGCATGGTGGTGTACCTGCAGGTGATGGAGTCACCCTCTCTAAAGGTGTCGTATAGACTAAAGGGGAGAGGGAAGTGCATGATTGGCAGATCACTTGCTTAGGCAATTGAGTCAATCATGAGATGTCAAGTACCACACCAAATGTTGGTTTTGCACAAGATGCAATAAGTTTGTATTAATCCAATCCTGGAGAAACATAAGGAAGCAGTTTTAGAACATTAGTACATGTTCTATGGATTTGATAATGGCAGCCTCTTTCGGGAGACGGTTATCATTCCAGGCTTCAAAGGTGACATGGATGACAGAGTGACTGTCAGAGTTTTAGTTTTCCCTCTGACGAGGGACAGTATTATGGACAGGTGGTTCCAGAGGATACTGTGGGTGGCATGGTGCCGGATACTGATTAGGTTCAGTGATCCATACAGTCTAAGAAGTTTGGATATGGAGTTCATTTATGAACTAAGGTCCCATCAGATATCCAGACATATTCTAAGACAGGTACTACTCTATTCGGGAGATGGCTTTCTCCGCGAATTTGAGATTAAGAGAGATTCAGAAAGAAACTTCTAGGCGGATCCACTCACCGAGGCTATTTCTCGAACACAATAGTTTTACAAACGGGCTTTGTGGAACTGATTAGTAGAGGAGTTGGATGTTCGGTTTCACACGGGCTGTGAGTAGTCGACATCGCAATATTAGCCTTGAGTGCAAGTGGGAGATTGTTGGAGATAGTGCCCTCATAGTCAATTATTGGATCGCAGGTACGTGATTGCAATGATTGCGGAGGACCTATCCCGGTAGGACAGTCTTACTCGAGATGATAGTTTGCTATCTGGTTTGCCTTTATCAGTCGTGTACATGTTCAGGTGACTGATTGCATGTTACACTTTGATAGAGCCCTTAGGATCTTGCTTTACTACCAACTGTATGAGGGCGATCATATACGTGAGAGTTGGGTAGTTTAGATGCATATCCTTAATTGTGGTCCCTAGTCGTAGGAGTTTCGAGACAGGGCATCGATACTCCGGAGTAGACTAGTGTGTACAGTCGAGACCCCGACGAGGGGCGGTGGCCGGTCTCACAAGCCACTGGTGTCAGTTGGATCATCTAAGATGTATACAGGTGCTCATTGGGTTATGAGTACACCGGACAGGACTCGCCGGGAATCTGCTAGTTAGTACTTTACCTATCGTCAGATAGCAGTTCCCTGGTGACATGTGTACAGGTTAGTTCATCGACCTGAGGTCGTCATTTGTCTCGTATGAGTTCCCACTGTGCTTTGATTTCTACCCTACCACGGCTCAAAGGAGTCGTGCAAACAGGTAGCTTTTGGGTACAGTCCCGAGCCATATGGAGGCACGTGAGCGGATCGGCAGGGGATTCGTCTCTCCCGGTATTGGGGGCGAGATCGTGCTGTGTCTAGGAGAGCCATTACGCAAAGCCCTCGGCCGAGGCAGGAGATTTACTGGTAGGTATTCCAGTAGTATCTCAGGGCGTTTTGGGCTACACTCCGACACGACTTATACTGCTAATGGGGGTCTGACGTTACTAACCCTCTAGGCGGATATGCGATACTCATTGACGAACGGACCGAACTGTATATACATTGTCACTGTTAGGCTCAGTAGGGTTTTCGGAGGAGTTCGCTCATCGGTCTCCCTTGATTTCGCTCCTCGGCCACCCTTGAGGTCAGTCCATGGGCAGCCGTTACGCATAGCTAGTGCCGCTGACGGTTTGTGGTTAAACCCACTGCCAGGGTACTGACGAGTCATTAGAGTCCCCCACAGACAGTTTCCCAAGTTCGGGCGAAACGTTGTAGAGGCCGGCCCCCTCCTCTCTCTCATATGGTTGTTGATTTTCATCGGTTAGAAAAGATATGATAGTTTTGGGGTGTATGGAATTCACAGTTCATTTCATTCCATCACCCAATTTCCACGGCAACTTCATTAACCGATCGTCCACGGATTTGGACGAAGTGAGACAAAGTCATCTACTCATTCTCTACATCAATCTTGGTCGTCTCTTTTAGCAAACTTGACGATCGAGTTGCCTCGAGTCAGAGGCGGGAGCCCGTTTAAAGAACCGATCATGTGGTGCCACCTCGACGAAGGACATCGGAGATCGACGAGATCGGAGCAGCCGCAACGGAGCGTGGGATGATGGTTGAAGAACGAAGGACTCGGATCGTTCGGTATAACCATTCTACACTCTTTACAGTTTGTTAGTTTAGCAATAATGGAAGATCCGGGTTAAAGTATACGATAGCGCCAAGTTAAAAGTTTTTGTTCCGCATTTGGCGTCTGTAGACTGCCGGGGCGCTAGCGTATACTTACAGTGCCCAACAGCTCAAACAGTTTCTTAAACTGTACTTGAGGGATGGGCTTGGTAAATGGATCTGCTGTGTTATCTTTCGTGTCTACTCTCTGTACCTCGATGTCCTGGCGATCCACTATCTCCCTGATGAGGTGATACCGCCTCAAGATATGTCTGGATTTCTGATGGGACCTCGGTTCCTTTGCCAAAGCCATGGCTCCATTGTTATCGCAATACAGAGGTATTGGATTGGCAATGGATGGAACCACTTGAAGTTCGGAAATGAACTTCCTCATCCAGACTGCCTCTTTTACGGCATCATTAGCAGCAATATACCCAGCTTTCATCGTGGAGTCTGCGACGGTATCTTGCTTGGAACTCTTCCAACATACCGCCCCTCCATTTAGGGTAAATACAAACCCTGAGATGGACTTACTATCATCCTTGTCGCTCTGGAAGCTGGAGTCGGTAAAGCCCTCCATTTAGAGATCTTCGTTTCCATACACCAAGAACATTTCTTTAGTTCTTCTTAAGTACTTCAGAATGTTCTTCACAGCAGTCCAGATAAAGTCATGTTAAAATATGTAATAGCAAGTAAAACATACACATGTTAAGATAAATTCAAACCAAATAGCATACTATCATATCGAGCAAGACTGTCCTGTACATATATGTGTCCAAGCATCCATATGTATACATATACAATAATCGCCTCTTGGGCATATATATCCAACAATCTCCCACTTTCACTAAGGCCATATATATCGGCGTACCGAGTATCCAACGTCTGCTCTAGGGCCAGTTGTTGGTGTACCACATACCCAACATCTCAAAAAGTATCTTGAACTATGCTTGAGGAAGGGCCTTGGTGAATGGATCCGCAGTGTTGTCTTTTGTATCCACTCTCCGGACCTCGATCTCCTGGCGATCTACGATCTCCCTGATCAGGTGATACCGCCTTAAGATGTGCCTGGATTTCTGATGGGATCGTCGTTCCTTCGCTAAAGCTATAGCCCCATTGTTATCGCAATACAAAGGTATTGGGTAAACAATGGACGAAACGACCTGAATTTCATTAATGAACTTCTTCATCCAGACCGCCTCTTTTGCGGCATCGCTTGCAGCAATGTATTTAGCCTCCATCGTCGAGTCTGCAACGGTATCCTGTTTGGAGCCCTTCCAACACACCGCCCCTCCGTTGAGGGTAAATACAAAACCCGAGATAGACTTGTTGTTATCCTTGTCACTCTGGAAGCTCGAATCGGTAAAGGACTCGACCTTTAGGTCTCCATTACCGTAAACCAAAAACATCTTCTTTGTCCTTCTCAGGTATTTGAGAATGTTCTTTACTGCTGTCCAGTGGACCTCACCTGGGTTCGGCTGATACCGGCTCACCACGCTTAGCGCATAAGCTACATCTGGCCTTGTACATAGCATCACATACATTATAGATCCTACCGCCGAAGAGTAAGATATCGTGCTCATGCGAACCCTCTCCTCGTCAGTCTTGGGAGACATCTCCTTGGAGAGGGTGATTCCGTGCAATGTGGGTATGTTACCGTGCTTGGAATCTTCAATACTAAATCTCTTTAGTACGGTCTCTATGTACCTAGACTGTGAAAGTCCCAGTAATCTCTTCGATCTATCTCTGTAGATCTTAATCCCCAGAATGTACGAGGCATAACCCAGGTCCTTCATGGAGAACCTTTGTGATAAGAATATCTTGACCGATTGTAGCATAGGAATGTCATTTCCTATCAAAGGAATGTCGTCCACGCACAAGACTAGGAACACGACAGTTCGTCCTACAATCTTCTTTTAAATACAAGGCTCATCCTCGTTCTTGACGAAGTCAAATTCCTTGACTGTTTCATCAAAACAGATGTTCCAGCTCCGCGATGCCTGCTTTAATCCATAAATGGATTTAAGCAACTTGCACACCTTCCCGCTGCTCCCACTGTCTTCGAAACATTTCGGCTATCCATATAAACACACTCTTCTAAACTTCCGTTTAGAAAAGCCGTTTTTACGTCCATCTGCCAGATCTCATAATCATGGAAGGCAGCAATGGCAAGTAGGATCCGAATGGATTTGATCATAGCCAGTGGAGAAAAGGTTTCGTCATTGTCCACACCTGGTCTTTGACAAAAACCTTTTGCAACGAGTCTAGCCTTATAGGTTTCCACCTGCCCATCTACACCAAGTTTCCTTTTGTAGATCCATTTGCATCCAACGGGTTTTACCCCAGGTGGAGCAATATCCAAGGTCCACACTTTATTGGTGTACATGGACTCCATTTCGGATCACATAGCATCCAGCCACTTATCAGAGTCCCTACTGATAATGGCCTGCCTGAAACTAGTAGGATCATCTTCTTCCAAGATGCAATCTTCTCGATCCCCGTCTATGAGAAAACCGTAGTATCTCTCGGGCGGATGAGAAATCCGACCAGATCTGCGGAGTGGATGAGGTTCGTCTGGGACTTTTGAATCTTCTGGTTCCACCAAACCTTCAGTTATAGTTTATCCCTCTGGAATTTCTTCCAGTTCTACCTTGCTCCCACTAATTTCTTTTGCAAGAAATTCCTTCTCCAAAAAGACGGCGTGGCGAGAAAAAAACACCTTCTGTTCCTCAGTGTGGTAGAACAGATACCCTTGCAAATTCTTAGGATATCCTACAAATTTACACAAAACTGACCGTGCCTCGAGTTTGTCTGGGTTCTGCTTCTTTACATAAGCTGGACAACCTCATATCTTAATAAAATTAAGATATGGTCTCTTTCGCTCCCACAGTGTATGTGGAGTGGTAGGCACGGCTTTGGTAGGAACCCTGTTCAATACATATATTGCCGTTTCAAGGTCATATCCCCATAATGAAAGAGGCAACTCGGCATTACTCATCATGGAGCGAACCATATCGAATAGGGTACGGTTCCTCCGCTCCGATACACCGTTGTGCTATGGTGTATATGGAGGAGTAAGCTGAGAGAGAATTCCATTCTCTTTTAGGTATTTTAGAAATTCCAAGCTTAAGTACTCCCCTCCTCTATTAGATCGGAGGATCTTAATACTTTTGCCAATCTGGTTCTCTACTTCGTTTCTGATTTTTTGAATATCTCAAAAGATTCAGATTTGTGTTTCATAAGATACACATATCTGAACCTAGAGAGATCGTCAGTGAATGTGATGAAGTTGTCACGACCCGAAATAGCACGTGACTGGCCTTTGAATCATATGAAGCCTATAGGACCTCATCTAATTCAAGTAAGCCAAAAGCCCAGAAATCTAAAACCATTTTAAATAATAAATGAAGGAAAACTAGTTTTAAAGAAGTGAAGAAAACATTTTTAAAAAAAACAAGGTTTTTAAATAAGTAAGCCGAATATGCATTTTTAAAACCCCAAGTCTTTTCTAAAAATTTTGGCAGAGTTTCCTTTGTAAAAACTGGCCCCAAACGGGGTACAACATGAATAATATATGCATAATGATAAAAGGCATCCCCAAGCGGGAGCTAGCTATTCGTCAATCGACGGTCACAACCACGCAAGCAATATAATATACAACGCCGAAGGGCGAGGATCAAAACTCAAAATGAAACTCGAAAAAATCAAGAAAACCATAATACTACAACGCGCGACTCTAAGGTCGAAATAATAAACAACTGGTTTTCTATGTCTAAAATAATATACATGTCTGGTTGATGAAATTACTAGATACAACTGATTAAAATAAATACAAGGGTGGTCACGATGCGAGTGAACCCACCTACCAAAGCAATCACCCAGAAAGGAAGCAGTGCCAGAAAGCCGTAATGAAACCTGTACGGCAAAACCTGCAAGAACTATGGCACAACGGGGGTGAGTTGCCAACTCGTGAGTAGAAAACATCACAGAGCAGAAATCGTATGTATGACTCCATCCTAGGTCAATACGATCAGTAATAATGTATATCCTCAATATGATAAAGTCTGAAGCATGAAAAGGTAGCAATGGTAAACATCTAAACATAACTATAGTACCAAGTGCTCATGCCGGTGCCTCAGGTAGCAACATATCATAAATATGAGGTGAGATCAATGTAATCAGCATGAAACGGTGTCGACTATATACCCAAGTCTATAAGTATGTGGATAATCATCCAACTATGTACACAATGCTTGTATGCATGTGGCTCCCGTCCATGGGTCAACCAATGACACAAAAACATCAAGCATGTAAATATCATACAAGCATATTCATGGAAGTATGAGGATATACATCAACGTGTGTCCCTCGCGACACATCAAAATCATGGAACCTGAGTGTCCAGCATCGACACTCAAAAACATCATGAAACCTGTGCCCAGCATCAGCACGTAAATCCTCATATATATATAGGGCTCCGTCATTCCGGATCGGCCCACGGGCTCCGTCAGTCCGGATCGGCCCGAATCATCTCTCAACTCCGGTCGGTATCCTCCGGATATCCGCCGAGCTCAAATACAATCACGGTAGGTAGTGGTCCCTCTGGCAGGCTCATCGTCATCCACACGAAATCTCTCTCTCACCCCGGGGTACCATACCGGGTCCACCATGTACCCGCAAACGGAATCATCCGCCTCCTCGAATCGGGTTTCACATATCACATGTCTCAGAACCAAGAAAACGCATGGTGGACGCACTGAAATATCATATCAAGAGAAACCGGGTTTTTAAAAATAGTACATGCTTTCTTTTGAAATAGCCATGGTTCTCAAATCTAGAAATCTCATGAAAACAGCATATCTCAATGCGTGAAATCATAAATCATGATGTATGGGACATATGATAGAAATGTAAGCATATCCGTATATCATGCAACATGGAACAGTAATATGCACATATTGAGGGAAAACTGCTCTTTTAAATGAATCCAGTTTTTAAAATATATCATGCGGTTCCTAAGTCTCCAAAATCGAATGCAATATCGTGTAAATGTGCATATGTGTATATACGCAAGTATGGACGTACAAATGTGTATGTCCGCAAGTATGGGTGTACAATATGTATGCACGCAAGTATGGTATACAATATGTATTTACGCAAGTATGCCATGTAAGGAGTCACTTCCTGATGTCAGCAATCCTACTGTGTAGTGACATGGCAATTATCGATGATGAAGTGTGTAAGCCGGCAAGCAGGTGTATGTGGAACATACGCATCATCGATAATGGTGCTGGTGTCCTAACAGCATGGGTTTAATATAACAATAAACACATTTAAACACGCAACGCGATGCGAATAGCAAGAATATGCGGAAAATGAATAATCAACACAACAGCGAAGAATCTACATCAATATATAAATGTCATACAGTTTTACCATTTGAAATAAGACGAATCGTGGTGTTTAGAAAAATAAGGGCTATGGTGTTTTTAAGAAAAGATGCGTCTTTTGAAAATATCCGTATAATCCCTTGGCATGTCTTTAAAATACTCACGATTCGTTAGTTTTGAAATAGGTATGACTCAAGTCTAATCTATCATTTACAAGTAAACTGCCGGACTAAACTAAACAGGCTGATCGAAATGTAAGGAAACCGCCTAACATCTGAGTCGATACATGTATATATATAATAGTCGATGATCCCGCCTTAATAGTATCACATATGATACCCTAATATAATATGACATCCTCGAGTCAAGACTTCAGATCTATCATCAAAATATAGATGGTACGGTAAATCCGTCGTACGGCCTCCCAATCTGGGTAAGGGTCAAATCTCATATTTTTCTCATCAATTATCTGGTATCCTTATCATCATATCTCATGAACTGGGGTACTGATCTAAGTCTAGTACAAGCTGATACCATCTATAAATATATGTGTGCGTGTATGAAAACACACGTCTAAAGGCCCGCTAAAATCTCATGTCGTATCACCTAATACGAACCACAACATATCACCGATCTCATGGCACCATGCCCAAACTCATCGACTCATCTCCAAATATGATCCACTATCCTCACCATCCAAGTGTAGGTATACGTGTATATATATACACACAGTTCCATACCTAAGTGTGTGTATATATATACTTATCCTCATATACGCATAAGTAAAAAAAGTAAGCATGTGTGTGCATGTGGGTGTAAACCTATTCTAGGGTTCGCGACTAAGAAGCTATACTAGTTTACTTCTAAAAACCCTAATCTGACCATTGAACACCTAAACATATTTTGAATATCCATGTCACACTTAAAATATATCGTATATATAGTATATATATATAGCATACTATACATCGAACTACGGGGGTGTTATACGCCATCCACCCGACTTCCCCCGTAGATATAATCTACTCACCTTGACTTTCGCTTGCCGATGCCGATGTCGCCACGCGCTTTCTTGTCATCTCTAAGTCTTCGCGAGGGTACCTACACATCACAGCGTATTGTATCGCATTAAAATCCAAATCGAAACCAAAACGACACGCGGAACTCACATAGGTCAAAACCTATGGTCTACTCCCGCAAATCAACCCGATACCACTCGATATAGACGTACAAACGTCATATGATCGAGATAAAGCACAAATACTAAAATCCAGAAATTGAAATATGAAAAATATAGCCTCGAATCAAAACAGCAACACATGTATTCAGTCTCAGATTTTGATGAAGGTGAAAACAATGTGAGGAAACAACACTAGGGTGTATGTGACCTATAGAAGAAACCAAGACCCACTCCCTCACCAAGTGGCCGAGCCCCACCCCCTAATTTCCGATCTCGCCGGCCCTGGGTGTTCCCATGGGGTTCGTCTTGCTACAGGGGGTTTCTAGGGTCAATTCTAGTGTATAGGGTTGTTTGCTCATCTCGTAATTTACTCAGGTCATTCCAGATTCCCCTGCACACTTTAAGTTCACAAACCGACATTACAAAGTTATGTAAATCCGTATTTTCGGATTTCAGTTGGGTCGATCTGGGTTTCTATCAATTGGGAGGGGTTTAAGGTCACCAACACACTCAAGTTCACCACACTACTCAAATTAACCCTAACCCTCTCTAGAATTTCCCAAAGTCCATTAAACTTCGCCAAATCACAACTAAACACATAAATGGTTTAAAGTGAATGAAAAACTACTCTAAGTGTGAATGGATTGTTAGTTATATGTATGCCCTAGAGGCCATTACTGTACATAAGATGTATATTGTAGTGGATGCTGGGACATATATAGGGAGGACTTTCTTGCTCGACATGATAGTATGCTATCTGGTTACTCTTTACCTTAACGTGTACTCAGATTGTCTCTCTATTACATATTGGTAAAGCCCTTAGGATGTGTACTTGACTACCTGGACTATGATGCGGATCATACTAGTGGGGACTTGGTAGTCCATAAGTACATCCTTCAAAGTCCATAGTCGTGGGTGTATCGAGACGGGGCATCGATATACCAGAGTAGACTAGCGTGTACCTTCTCGACCCATATAGATAGGCGATGGATGATCCCATATCCATTGGTGTTTGACATCAGAGATGATATAATGGTGCTCAGTAGAGACTGGGTACACTGGACGGACTCGCCGAGAACTCCCAGATGGTATTATACCTTACGTCAGATGGCAGTTCTCTGGTGACACTGGTACAGAGTAGTCTGTAGACCCGAGATCGTCATAGAGTCTTGTGTGGTTCCCACTGTGCTTTGATTTCCATCTTACCACGTCCAAGAGGGCGTGAAAAACGGTGGTTTTTAGGTACAGTCCCGAGTCACATGGAGGCAATGAGCGATAGGAGGGGATTCGTCTCTCCCGGTATAGGGAGTTGATGTTGCACTGTGTTCGATTGGCTATAACAGGAAGTCCCTGGCCAGGGCTGATTAGAGAATTGCTGGTAAGTGTTACCAGTAGTTTCTCGACCCGTTATGAGCCTCATATCGACACGACTTATCGAGCTATTGGGGTCTGACGTTTACCACCCCTAGGCAAGATATGCAACATATCAGACGATCAGACCGGACTGTACGGTAGTGTTACTGGTTGGATTCACTGGAGTGTGAGCGGGCTTGCTCGTCGATCTTCTGATCACTCAATACCCGGGTGGCCGTTACGTTTAGCAGACCGCTTGCGGCTTGTGGGTGTTTGATATGATCATCATCTGCTGCCGGCGTAGTGATGAGTCTTTAGAGTCCTACACAGAGGTTTCCTGGCTCAAGCGAAACGAAATAGGAGCACATATGAGATATGTGCGGGACCGAGAATAATGCGTGTATGTGATACCGTATTTCATTCTCGCGATCAATGTGTCGAATGGTTGTATGCGATATAACCTAGTTATCGATTCAAGCGTTGATTCGATAAGCCGATACATTGTATACTAGTCGGTTGTGTGCGACATGACCAGATCATTGAATCAAGTGTTGATTTAATGATTTAATGCATAATTATATATTTGATATATTACTTTGCATTAACTAGTATTGGTTCACTTTAAATGGATTTTCTCACTTGGATTGTGCACATTGTAGATGTGATATAATTTAGTACACAAGTTTGTATCATGATTGATGATGCATGCTTTTTGGTTAAGTGTAAAGATTAAACCATGGTTATTTAAATGGTTAGGGTTTTGTTTTTCATATCTATTTATTTATTCTTTATGGAAAATTATTAGCATAAAGAATAAAAGGTGGCTTTCTTTGGATGGATTATGAAGCTTCATGAAGCTTTTGACTTTGTGACCATTTTTTCTCATGCTTAACCCTAACCATTCCCACTAACCATGATTTGTTCTCTACACTTGACCATGGTTGAGAGATGATAAGTATTCTTATTATCTTCTTTTTAAATAATACTTATCATATCATCATCTTCTTCTTCTTCATCTTCTTCAATGAAGAAACCTTCACTTCATCAATGGTGATTGATGAAAATGAGTGAGAAATCCAATTCTAAAGTCTACCCACTTCCTATTTCTTCATCCTCTACCTCTTGCCAAGTAGTAGAGTGTGTTTCCTTCACAAGTTTTCATGGCTTGGTGAAGGTGGAGCTTGATCTAGTGATGCTTCGACGTAGATCATCTTCAGCACGTCGTCGATGACCTAGCCCGTCCATTCTCCGATGAAGCCGAAGCTAGAGCCCGGGATTGCATTTGGACAGCGGAGAGGACTTCATCATGGAGCCGTGGAGGTGGAGGACCGGATCTACAAAGGTTGTATTTCCGTTCACTTAGTTAAATTGTTAACTAGTTTGTGTTTCGCCTAGACATCTAGCCAACGATCCGTAGTCTAGGGTTTCTCGGCACCGTAATTTTTGAAATTGGCATGGTTGATGCCTTGTGAGACCTCTAGTGTGTGCCTAGGAACCCTACAGTGGTATCAGAGCCTAGCTAGAGCCTTAGGCGAAGTCCAGACGAAGTTTGAAACCCGAACGAACCCGGAACCCTAAACCAAACATGCTCTCTTGACTTTTTCTAAAATCTGGAGTTTTTCGATATTAAAAATTGCCAACAAATTCAGCAGGGAATCCTATGAGTTACTGTGAAGCTCGTGGCTCTAAATCGACCAAAGAGCCGCAGAACCGCGGCCCCACCCTGGGTTTCGCGGCGGTTCCGCGGCCATGTTGGTGATTTATACCACGTGTCTTGCACAGTAATTCTTGTGTCAAAGTGCTGAGTCTTCTGGAAATTTTTTTTTTCAAGAGTTGAATTTTCTGGGGTTGTTTTGGGGATTCGGTGTTTCGATCGGAGTATCAAATTTTTTCTGTGTGGCTTTCCGGATAAATTTTAGAATATGTTAAAAAGTTCGACCAGATATAAATACCCAATTTTTCCCCTGTCGGGAAATTTCCAAGAGTTGGATTTTTCCGTAGTTTAACGACGTTCTAAGTAGTGCAAGTAACTCGATGGACCTTCTAGAAGACAACAAACCTTAACTCGATTATGTGACCATCTTGAACTGCCCTTTGAACCTTCGGGTTTGGGGCAGTACGGCGTGCCACATGTGAGGCGTTGGCTTGACCCTTCTACGGCTGGACCATTGGTACTGAGGCACGAACTGAATGTTTTTAGACTTGTTTCATGTGTTGATCTGTATCGGGAAAACTTGGGTGTTCGATTGTTCGATCGGAAAGTTTAACATTTTATATTTATCCGGAATGTGATACAACAATTGGAATTCACAAAAGTTATGTGATAACTGAATGAATGTTATAAACATAGCAGTTTAGTCTCACTTGATAGGTTGCCACGGAATTTTGATGTGATCAAAAGTCCGTCGCAATCACGTAGCGTACGCGGATACTCGCCGGGTAAACTTAATAGACAGCCTCACTCCATAGCCCCGACTAAGTGACTGTAGGAGAACCCCGTCGCCGAAAGCATCCGTTCGGGTGCTCCCGGTAGCGGTGTTCCGCCTTGGTGCACTTCGTCGACGGTATCGGGGGTGCGGCCGTCTACTGAAGTTTGCGACGAGTATTCGATCAGGATGTCGGGAATCTTGTTGAATTACCCGACTTAATATTGAAAAGAGTTTTCGATAATGAGACTAAAATGCGGGGTTTATAATTGTTAGGCATGCGATGCCTAAAGAATTCATTTGGTCAGGCATGCGATGTCTGAATAGATTGCGGATTCCAACTGTTGTAGTTTTACACTTTCTTTTCTGTGACCGTAAGTGTAATATGTGATATCGCCGGTTTCGTTGCTATATGTCAACGACAATTGGGATTGACATATTTACTTACGTTGATGACATGTAATATTATGTGTTGCTGGATATGTTATATTGGATCGTCGTGTTCGAATAGCCGGGGGGTTTTTATGTGAGATGAGTGTTTTTCATTTTCATTCATGTAAAAACTTGTATGTAATATTCTTTTATTGGGGCACTTCCAGGTTGCGGAAGATGTCACCGTTTGTATATTATTTACTTTTCCACACTAGGATAGACCCAAGGTGGAGGGCACAAGTAACCGGGTTCTGGAGTCCAGTGGGAGACCAACTCGAGGAGTCGAGTCCGGGTCTCCTAACTCTAGAATTGGTAGGGTTGCTTGCCGCTCTCGTAGGGGTCTAGGGGTGTGTGTTTGGCTATTCATCACGACCGTGGAATCCGTGTTTTATACTAGCTCGTATTAAAAACACGGACGTCCTAGTATATCCAATATTTCATATGTTTCTTCTGCTGCGATATCTGTGATGTGATGTTCTGTGATAGATACTATATATAGTATATATGATATATTATATAGGTGTTACTTATGTTTTACACCTGCGCTAGCCCTGCCCTGCTCTGCCGTTAGTTACCTAACCTAACGGTGCACGAGGGGACATCGAGGCGAATGCGGATGGCATAAGTGTACGTCGTATTTATCTGTGATGTTTAGTTACTTAAATGATGGGACTTCATTAATGTGATTAATGAAAGAAAAGAAACCTAAAGATGTTGTAGAATCGAATTTCAAAAAAAAACAGGTAGCTACAGTTCTTGCTTTGCACAGCGGTATATATGATATATCCTGCACCTTATTCGATGAGGAAAGGACCGAGATCCCTTCACCGGGAGTGACTCCTTTAGCAATAACTGGCAGATGCTACACACTCGGTTTGTCTTTTGATTGCTTTTAAGAGTTTCTGCTTTGCACAGTGATATATATGATATATCCCGCACCTCATTCGACGAGGAAAGGACCGACGATCCCTTCACCGGGAGTGACTCCTTTAGCAAAACTAGAAAAGCCTAAAAAACACTCCATTTCAAAATTCATTCGATCCTACAACGATATCAAGTTCATTACGCAATAGGTTTTCAAAAAAACCTGTCGTAGCCCTCCATCATTTCAGATAAGTCCTATTTAGTATTCGTGCTGCGTTTGTTGACCTCCGTCAAGGCGTAGTGTGCGGTAGCTAACTAGTATTTATCTGCTTAAGCATATGATGCAGATTGGATTAGGGTAGTCGTGCGGCTTTGTTGACCTCCGTCAAGGGTCATGCGGGTGGGTTTAATTCGATCAAGAAATGACGGGTTGAACTTGACTAGTAGCCTATGGTTTGTTGACCTCCGTCAAGGTCATAGGGTGCTAGGGGCAAAATTATCGGGAATTTCAAGTGTTGAAATTTGCAATGAGATTGCATACCTTCTATGAGATAGTTGGATCCCGATACCCGCTGCGAGTAATTGTTACTCCTGGGAGAGTTTTATTCATTACAATTAGCCGATCAAGTAGGTGTCTAGAAAGGTGTTAACGAGGTTACGCCTCTGGGAAAACGAGGTTTACATTAATTAGGTCCGTGCGAAAGCACGGGGCACCACCCTCAAAGTACCGACACTGGCCTGGCTGAAAGATTGGCGAACTTGTAGTGTGTAATTAATCCCAGCTAGTCTTTCCTTTTAGGATTTGAAGGAAGATTTGATAAAAAGCAGTGGGAGCCATCCTGATTAGATAAAACAAAACCAATCTATTCTTGCAAGAGCGCACGCTGAGTGTTTTCTTCTCTCTCTCTCCAGGTAGCGACCATATCACGCCTTAATCAAGATAATAATACGGATATTGACCGAACCCGCTTGTCATACTGAGCTGGGGAACGTTGGTCCCGCTCCAACTTATAATTGTTATAAGACAGAGCAGGAAATAGGAGAATACCAGATTTCCCGTGCCGTCCAAACGAAGAAAGTGCATGATGATGCATCTCCTTCGGGTGTATTCATTACAAAGAACTGTTTCTCAGTATCCTCTGCATCCTGGGTATATGATACCGGATCAGGATCTCAGATATGTAATCTGTTACATAGGGCTACAAAAGGGTAGAAAAACTGAGAACGGGTGATAAGTTTCATGAGGCAGAAAACGGGGCAAGTGTTGCAGCCAAGTCTGTCGGTCACTGTCACCCTGTATTACCAATACATTGATTCTGAACGAATGTTATTAGATATCGAACCTGATATACAAAATCATATCAGTCTCTTTATTTAGTAAAGAAATGATAAAATTTTGTATTGTTGGATAATGTTTTGAACATTTCCTATATCAAAAGTTGATCGGTTCAGGCACGTTATCTAAAAGCATTGATGTTCTAAATCAAACTACAGTTCTTAGTATACGGAACACACATAAGAGGAAGAGTTCAGAAATGAACGAATTCTTCTTGAGGTATTGTAGACTAGGTCATATCAATGCGACCCGACTAGCTGAGTTACATTTAGATGCATATTTAAATCATTTTGAATTTACATCTTGTGAAACTCGCCAGTCATGTCACAATGGTAAGATGACCATAGCTCCGTTTACTGATAACAGAGAAAGAGTTAGTGAACTCTTGGGATGATACATGTTGATGTATGTAGGTCCCCTGTCTACACATGCCAAGACTAGTTCTTTGTACTTCATTACATTCTCTGATGATCTCATTAGATTCAGACACATGTTCCTGTTGAAACACAAGTCCGAAACTTTTGAGATATTCACAAAATATGATTTAGAAGTAGAGAACCAGTAAAGGGTATAAGTATTATGTCCTTTGATGAGATCGAGGAGGAGAATACTTGAGCACGAAATTCTTGGACTTTTCTAAAGGAGAATGAGATTCTGTCTCAGCATTACTCCTCTGTATACACCATAGCACGATGGTATATCGGGGCGGAGCAGATACACCCTATTTGATATGGTGTGCTCTATGATGAGTACTACTGAGTTACCTATTTCCTTTTGGGAGTTATGCACTTGAGAAGCTGCATACCTATTGAATAGGGTTCCAATCAAATCAGTTGCCTACCGCTTCATATGTGACATGGAATGAGAAGAGCCCATATCTTAAGTTAGTTTAGATTTGGGGTTGTCCGGCCTATGTCTAAAAGCAAAATCCGGACAAGCTCGAGGCAAGGTCTGTTATGTAGAACTGGAAATGTTCCAGCCATACAAACTACAGCAGATGATTTGGTACAACCAAAGGATTCAGTAGATGCCAACGAACCTCAGCCTCTCCGCCGATCTAGTAGGGTTCCTCACCCACCTGAGAGATACTTCTGTTTCTCTATGACAGTGGGAGCGAGGATTGCATCATGAGATGATGACCCAACTAGCTTCGAGCTAGCCATCAGGAGTAAGACTCTGTAAGAATGGCTGGATGCTTAGTGATCTGAGATGGAATCCTTATACACCAGCAAAGTATGGACTTTGGCTGCTATATCTGAAGGGTTAAATTCCCATCAGGAGCAAGTATATCTTGAGAAGATTACTTGGTGTAGATGGAAAAGTTGAGACTTTCAAAGCTAGACTTGTTAAAGGTTTTCGTCATTGACCAGGCGTGGATAATGATGAAACCTTTTCCAGTACCTATGCTTAAGTCCATCCAGATACTACTTGTCACGGCTACATACCATGACTACGATATCTGGTGGTTGGGTGTCATGACTGCTTTTCTAAATGATGTTTTAGAAGAGTGCGTCTATAAGTACACAGCCAGAGGGCCTCGTAGACAGTGGGAGCAGCAGAAACGTGTGCAAGATGCTTTATAGGATAAAGCAGGGATCGCGGAGTTGGAACATCTATTTTGATGGATTAGTCAAGGAAGTTGACATCATCAAAATGGTAGATGAACCTTGTATATACAAAAAGGTAGTAGGGAGTATGGTGGTGATCCTCGTAGAGTACGTGGATGGCATACTCACGATAGGGAAGGAGTTTCCTATGCTACGCTCGATCAATTTCCGCTTATCACAAGGATTCTCCAGATAGGATCAATGTGATACCTCTTCCATCCTGAGTTTTCATCTATGAGATAGATGTTATTTGGGTGTTAGTATACTCACTAGTTATACTGAGATGGTATCAATCGATCCTGGGGAGAATCACTGGAAGGGTTCCAGGGTGATAAAAACGACTGAATGTCAGTCGCAGGCATTGTCTTTACCCTCAGTAAAGGGACGGTATGTTGGAAGAGTTCCAAGCTAGATACCGTGGCATACTAGACGATAAAGGCTGGATACATCGCTACTTAAGATGCTACCAAAGAGGCTGTTTGGATGTATATTAGTTCATGAGATGAACTTAGTTCCTACCATTGTGTGACAATGGAGTTGTGGCTTATGCCAGGAACCCCCGTCCCATCAGTGATCCAGATTTATTCTAAGGCAGTATCAACTGATCATGGAGATGGTTGATCTCCAGGGTGATCGAGGTTAGGAGAGCAGAAACGGAGGACAACACGGCGGATCCACTCACGAAGGCCTATTCCTAGAGAGAGACTTTTATGGGATGGTTGAGTATGAGATACTACAACCACTGCTACAGATGGCCCTAGTGCAAGTGGAAGATTGTTAGTTATATGTATGCCCTAGAGGCCATTACTGTACATAGGATGTATATTGTAGTGGATGCTGGGACATATGTAGGGAGGACTTTCTTGCTCGACATGATAGTATGCTATCTGGTTACTCTTTACCTTAACGTGTACTCAGATTGTCTCTCTATTACATGTTGGTAAAGCCCTTAGGATGTGTACTTGACTACCTGGACTATGATGCGGATCATACTAGTGGGGACATGGTAGTCCATAAGTACATCCTTCAAAGTCCTTAGTCGTGGGTGTATCGAGACGGGGCATCGATATACCAGAGTAGACTAGCGTGTACCTTCTCGACCCATATAGATAGGCGAT
This sequence comes from Agapanthus africanus, assembly GCA_030015575.1. Lineage (NCBI taxonomy): Eukaryota > Viridiplantae > Streptophyta > Magnoliopsida > Asparagales > Amaryllidaceae > Agapanthus > Agapanthus africanus. The sequence continues at coordinate 264,190,763 of JASDDO010000016.1, read as the reverse complement.
GGATGATCCCATATCCATCGGTGTTTGACATCAGAGATGATATACGGGTGCTCAGTAGAGACTGGGTACACTGGACGGACTCGCCGAGAACTCCCAGATGGTATTATACCTTACGTCAGATGGCAGTTCTCTGGTGACACTGGTACAGAGTAGTCTGTTGACCCGAGATCGTCATAGAGTCTTGTGTGGTTCCCACTGTGCTTTGATTTCCATCTTACCACGTCCAAGAGGGCATGCAAAACGGTGGTTTTTGGGTACAGTCCCGAGTCACATGGAGGCAATGAGCGATAGGAGGGGATTCGTCTCTCCCGGTATAGGGAGTTGATGTTGCACTGTGTTCGATTGGCTATAACAGGAAGTCCGTGGCCAGGGCTGATCAGAGAATTGCTGGTAAGTGTTACCAGTAGTTTCTCGACCCGTTATGAGCCTCATATCGACACGACTTATCGAGCTATTGGGGTCTGACGTTTACCACCCCAAGGCAAGATATGCAACATATCAGACGATCAGACCGGACTGTACGGTAGTGTTACTGGTTGGATTCACTGGAGTGTGAGCGGGCTTGCTCGTCGATCTTCTGATCGCTCAATACCCGGGTGGCCGTTACGTTTAGCAGACCGCTTGCGGCTTGTGGGTGTTTGATATGATCATCATCTGCTGCCGGCGTATTGACGTGTCTTTAGAGTCCTACACAGAGGTTTCCTGGCTCAAGCGAAACGAAATAGGAGCGCATATGAGATATGTGCGGGACCGAGAATAATGCGTGTATGTGATACCGTATTTCATTCTCACGATCAATGTGTCGAATGGTTGTATGCAATATAACCTAGTTATCGATTCAAGCGTTGATTCGATAAGCCCATACATTGTATACTAGTCGGTTGTGTGCGACATGACCGGATCATTGAATCAAGTGTTGATTTAATGATTTAATGCATAATTATATATTTGATATATTACTTTACATTAACTAGTATTGGTTCACTTTAAATGGATTTTCTCACTTGGATTGTGCACATTGTATATGTGATATACTTTAGTACACAAGTTTGTATCATGATTGATGATGCATGCTTTTTGGTTAAGTGTAAAGATTAAACCATGGTTATTTAAATGTTTAGGGTTTTGTTTTTCATATCTATTTATTTATTCTTTATTCTTTTTGGAAAATTATTAGCATAAAGAATAAATGGTGGCTTTCTTTGGATGGATTATGAAGCTTCATGAAGCTTTTGACTTTGTGACCATTTTGTCCCATGCTTAACCCTAACCATTCCCACTAACCATGATTTGTTCTCTACACTTGACCATGGTTGAGAGATGATAAGTATTCTTATTATCTTCTTTTTAAATAATACTTATCATATCATAATCTTCTTCTTCTTCATCTTCTTCAATGAAGAAACCTTCACTTCATCAATGGTGATTGATGAAAATGAGTGAGAAATCCAATTCTAAAGTCTACCCACTTCCTATTTCTTCATCCTCTACCTCTTGCCAAGTAGTAGAGTGTGTTTCCTTCATAAGTTTTCATGGCTTGGTGAAGGTGGAGCTTGATCTAGTGATGCTTCGACGTAGATCATCTTCGGCACGTCGTCGATGACCTAGCCCGTCCATTCTCCGATGAAGCCGACGCTAGAGCCCGGGATTGCATTTGGACAGCGGAGAGGACTTCATCATGGAGCCGTGGAGGTGGAGGACCGGATCTACAAAGGTTGTATTTCCGTTCACTTAGTTAAATTGTTAACTAGTTTGTGTTTCGCCTAGACATCAAGCCAACGATCCGTAGTCTAGGGTTTCTCGGCACCGTAATTTTTGAAATTGGCATGGTTGATGCCTTGTGAGACCTATAGTGTGTGCCTAGGAACCTACATGGATTACCTCATTTGGGACCCAAGAATCCCTTACAGCACCAAAATGTGATTTTTCTTGGTCCAAGGTGTAGCTAGTGAGCTCATGTACAATTTTTGTGAAGAGGAGATGGGGTTTTGATGTTGTTTTATGATGGACTATGAGGAGGTACAGTGGCAAAGGGGGAGAGAGAGAGAGCAGCAGCAGCAGCAGCAAGAGAGTGAGGGAGAGGAGAGAATGTGATGAAGATGGTGAGATGAGAGAATGGCCAAGTCAAAGTTAACCCCTCACCTTTCTCTCTCTCACCCATACCTATTTGTTTATTCCTTTCCCTATTCGTTTCTTTTCTTTTTCTTTTCTTTCCTTTTCTCACAAAACCAAAGCCATGAATGAAAAATGAAGAGAAAGCCATGTAGGAAAATGTAACACAAGTGTAAAAATGATATGATGCATGTTTTGCACAAAATAAGCTTAATGCGCGATTAGCGATATTTAATCGCGATTAGCACTAATTAGCGTATAATAAATCATAAAACTTATAATTTGGATAATTCACATAAAACACCCTCTTTTTAGTAATTTCCATAATTTCCCAAATTGTTTCCCAATTTATCGGTATTTAATTATACCGCCTTATTAAAATATTCAATATTTTATTATTTATTATAAAAATTCCCAAAAATAATATTTTATTTTTTTGAAATGTTACAGAAGTAAGAGAACCCACCCCTTGCATGTATAGACATTGGAACACATACATCACTGTGTGTGAGTCCCAAGAGCTCTGCTGCTCTTTCTCCATGTCCGGTGAACGGAGATTTGGTCATCTTTCCTTTGAGACAAGATTGACAAGTTTCATAAGATGAAAATTCGAACGTATCCAAAAGTCCATCTTTATGCAACTTAATCAGTCTTTTCTCTCCGATATGACCAAGTCTACAATAGCACAAGTAGGATTCGTTCATGTCTGAACTCTTCCTCTTGCGTGTGTTTTGTATACTGAGAACTGTGTTTTGATTAAGAACATAGATACCATTACACAGTGTACCTTCTGCAACCAATACCTGATTTAGGTAAATATTCATGATATTTCTATCAAGAACAAACTTATATCCATCTTTATCAAGTAAAGAAACTGATATGATGTTGCAAACCATGGAAGGTACATAGTAGCAGTTGTTCAAAATCATAGTATTGCCATTTGGCAATGCTAGGTGATATTCACCGACGGCAGAAGCATCAACTTATGCTCCGTTCCCTACTCTGAGAGACATATCACCAGGTCCAATCATCCTACTTTTTCTCAGTCCCCGTAATAAATTACTGATATGAGATCTCGATCCGGTATCGAGTACCCAGGAGGTAGGACTAACCGAAAAACTGTTCTCAATAACAAGAACACCTGAAGAAGACACAATAGTATGTTTCTTCTTCGATGGGGTCATCAAGGAATTCAAACAATCATCTTTCCCTTGCTCATACTTATGACTATTGTCATAAGTTAGAGCCAAACCGACGTTCCCCAACCCCGAATAAGAATTCGGATCAGTCAAGCGATACATTTTATTATCTTGATTAGGGTGTGAAATGATTACTACCTGGAGAGAGAGAGAGAAAAGAAACACTCAGCGTGCGCTCTTGCAAGATTAGATTGGTTATTAGTTTATCTAATCAGGGTGGATCCCACTGTTTCCTTGAATTCTCCTCCAAACCTTAAAAAGAGAACTAGTCAGGATTAATCGCACGTCACAATACTTACTTAACCTTTCAGCCAGGCTTGTGTCGGTACTTCGAGGGAGGTTTTCCAATTCTTTCGTGAAGTTTCTTAATTACATAACCTCTTTTCCCTGGAGGCGTAGCCCCGCTAACACTGTTCTAGACACCTACTTGGTTTATAGCATTGATTGTTTAAGTGAAATAATCTCCCGAAAGTAATCCTACTCATCAGTGGGATCGGGATCCAACTATCATTGTGTGATGCACTAGATGGAATCCACTCTAGTCACCACACTCCAGAAGGTATGCTAAATTCTGCAAGTTTCCTGTATGTTTGAAACTCCCGATGCGGTTTTTGCCCCAAACGACCTATAACCTTGACGGTTGCCAACAAGTCATAGGCCATTAGTCAAGTTCAACCCGTCATTGTCCTAGATTACCTCGAACCTACCAGCACAAACTCTTGACGCTTGCCAACAAAGCAGTACGACTGTCTCGATTAATCGTATATCTATGCAACAGATAAATATCACCCAACTACCGTTCACTATTTCTTGACACTTGCCAACAAACACAGCACGAATACTATGTGGTACTTATCTGAAATGACGGAGGGCTACGGCTGGGTTTTTGGCGAAAAACCCATTAATGTATGATATCATTGAAGGAACTTGAGTAGTTTTTAAAAGGAGTGGTTTAGGCTCCGCTTTTGTAAACTTGTGGTTTTTGAAAAATCGAGTAGTCTGCAGTATAGACTTTTGCTCAAGAGGTCACTCCCCGTGAAGTGATCTCCGCTCTTGCCTCCTGGAATGAGGTGCTGGATATTCATGACCGAATACCACTGTGCAAAGCGAAAGAATATAGCTATAGTTTTTCGAAATTTGTTCCAACAACATCTTTTAGGTTTTCTTATCTAGCATTAATCAAAATTAAAGTTGTCCCATTAGTTAATCCTATCACACCACAAAAAGAACGAAAATAAAATGTACGTATATGCCATCCGCATTCGCCATGGGACCCCGTCATCACCCGTTAGGTTACTTAACTAACGACAGAGCAAGGGCTGGACTAGCGCGGATGCAAAACATATACAACATCTACTAGTATATATATAAATATTTATTACATTCATCCAAGGCATGATAATAAGCAACATCACATAATCACAGCCAACAATACAGAATGGTGGATAATCTTAGAGCCCCGGGTTTCATTTGAGGAGCAAATAAAACCTGACGTTCCCGGTCGTGTGGATAGCCTGTGCAATGAAAACCTGGACCCCTACGAGCGCGGCAAGTTACCCGCCAATCCCAGAAGTGAGGCAACCCCTTCAACAAAGTGAATGGGCTACCCAGCACTTCACCGAATCCGGTAACTTGGGCGCCCCTCCATGGGTCATCCTATACCCCCTACGAGTGCGGCGAATAGCCCGCCAATTCTAGAATGAAGCCCCCTCCGTCTCAACGCCATGAGATGCGGGCTTGTTGCCTTCTAGAACCTATCTATTTATGCACTCCACCGCGGGCTAATCCTAGTAAAGAAAAAGAAAATAATATGTATAAATGGTGACATCGACCTCAACCCGGTCGAGCCCCAAAATAATATACAACCCGGCAAAGACGACAGTCCACATGTCGGACGCTCGCCCCGCAATAACAAATGTACAAATGAATCTTAAACTGTATCACTAAAATTGAACCACATGCTATCTACCACGACTATCCAATCACAATCACAATCACAACACAAGCACAAAACATCAACGCGAATGTCATGTTCACAAAACTCGTCTAAAAGAACATATAGCAATTAGACGAGTTGTACCGATCGAATGACATTCACGGTCGCAGATAAAAGTGAATGTACTGTAAACTATTAAATAGTGTCAAATATAACGACTTCGAAACACTCCAAATTGCCCCAAACAGCAAATCAACAAAAAATCAAACTTGGGCAGAATTCAAGAGTTAGAGAGCCCAGAACCAAAACGACTCGATTCCACCACACTAAAACCGGTGAGGCCGGTTTTTCCCATGATGTGGCCAGTTTTTTCATGTTAGAATCGCCACGTTTTTGTTCTGGGTTCATCTCATAGTCAAAGGATCACTCTACACTTGCTAAAAAAATTTCAGAGGCCTTTTTAAAAATGACAGAAACTTGATTTTAAGGCTTCATGTTTTGGAGCTGTTTCGGTTCCGTTGTTTTAAGATTGTTTAAACTTGCTTGTGTAGGGTTTATGTGCTGGCTATGATACCATGAAAGGTTACGCTAGTGCCCCGGCCAACTTCCGTGACCAAATGCGGAACAAATTTTTTTATAACGATTGAAACTTGGCACTAGAATAACATTTAACCCGGATCATACCATAAACCTAACTAGCAAAAGTAGTAGTGCTATCTACTATGATGAAGAAATTTCACCAAGTTGTTAGTTATATGTATGCCCTAGAGGCCATTACTGTACATAGGATGTATATTGTAGTGGATGCTGGGACATATATAGGTAGGACTTTCTTGCTCGACATGATAGTACGCTATCTGGTTGCTCTTTATCTTAACATGTATACTTTCTGTCTCTCTGATTACATGTTGATAAAGCCCTTAGGATGTGTACTCGACTTCCAGAACTATGATGAAGATCATACTAGTGGGGCCTGGGTAGTCAATGAGTACATCCTTCACTGTTCCTAGTCGTGGGAATATCGAGACGGGGCATCGATATTCCAAAGTAGACTAGCGTATATCTTCTCGACCCATGTGATGGGCGATGGATGATCCCATATCCATTGGTGTTTGACATTAGAGATGGTATGCGGGTGCTCAGTGGAGACTGGGTACACTGAACGGACTCGCCGAGAACTCCCAGATGGTATTATACCTCACGTCAGATGGCAGTTCTCTGGTGACACTGGTACAGCTTAGTCTGTTGCCCCGAGATCGTCATAGAGTCTTGTGTGTCTCCTACTGTACTTTGATTTCCACCCTACCACGGCTCTACTGAGTTGAGCAAACAGGTGGTTTTTGGGTACAGTCCCGATTCACATGGAGGCAATAAGCGATAGGAGGGGATTCGTCTCTCCCGGTATTGGGGGTTGATGTTGTGCTATGCTCGACTGGCCATAACAGGAAATCCCTGGCCAGGGTTGCAGTGATATACTGGTAAGAGTTATCAGTAGTTTCACGAATGTTATGGACCTTACGTCGGCATGACTTATCAAGCTACTTGGGTCTGACGTTTACCACCCCTAGGCGAGATATGCGACATATCAGACGAACAGACCGGACTATACGGTAAGTGTTACTGGTTGGATTCACAGGAGTGTGAGCGAGCTTGCTCGTCGTTCTTCTGATCGCTCAATACCCGGGTGGCCGTTACGTTTACCAGACCGCTTGCGGCTTGTGGGTGTTTGATATGATCATCACCTGCTGCCGGCGTATTGACGAGTCTTTAGAGTCCTACACAGAGGTTTCCTGGCTCAAGCGAAACGAAATAGGAGCGTATATGAGATATGTGCGGGACCGAGAATAATGCGTGTATGTGATACCGTATTTCATTCTCGCGATGAATGTGTCGAATGGTTGTGTGCGATATAACCTAGTTATCGAATCAAGGATTGATTCGATAAGCCGATACATTGGATACTAGCCGGTTATATGCGACATGACCGGATCATTAAATCAAGTATTGATTCAATGATTTAATGCATAATTATATATTTGATATATTATTTTGCATTAACTAGTATTGGTTCACTTTAAATGGATTTTCTCGCTTGAATTGTGCAAGTTGTATATGTGATATACTTTTGTGCACTAGATTGTATCATGTTTGATGATACATGTTTACTTGGTTAAGTGTAAAGAATTAAGCCATGGTTAAACTAATGATTAGGGTTTTGTTTATCTATTTATTTATTTATTTATTTTAGAAAAGATAAAAAGAAAAGAATGGTTGCTAGTTTTGTTTTTCTTTGAAGCTTCTTGAAGCTTTGAACAAGTCCACCTTTCTTGTCTCTTCCTTAACCCTAACCATTCAAGTTAACCATAGTCTATTCTCTACACCTAACTAAGGTTGCCAAATGATAAGTATTCATTTTGTTTTTCTTTTTAAAAAAACTTATCATAATTCTTTCTCATCTTCTTCTTCATCATCAACATGAAGAAATCTTGCTCCATCAATGGCAACTTGAGCTAATGAGTGAGAAATCCAGTTTTAAAGTGAACCCACTTCCTATTTCTTCATCCTCTACCTCTTGCCAAGAAGTATAGGGTGTTTCCTTCACAAGTTTTCAAGGCTTGGTGAAGTTGGAGCTTGTTCTTGTGATGCCTCGACGTAGATCATCTTCGGCATCGAACCGACGACCAAGCCCGCCCATTTCTCCGATGAAGCCGATGCTAGTGTCATGGATTTGATTTGGAAAGCGGAGGGACCTCATCCCGGAGCCTAGGACGTGGAGGACCGGATCTACAAAGGTTGTAGCTTCTTTCCTTTAGTTAAAAGTAGTTAACTTGCATCGCATAGCCTATATATCTAGTTAACGATCCGTATTAGGGTTTCTCGGCACCCGTAAAATTTAAATTGGCCATGTTTGATGCCTTGTGAGACTTCATTAGTGTGCCTAGGAACCCTACAGTGGTATCAGAGCCTAGCTAGAGCCTTAGGCGATGCGTAGACGGAGTTAGAAATCCGATCGGACCGAAACCCTAACCCTAAACATGCTCTCTGGACAATTTTGTAAAATGTGGATTTTTCTATATTAAAAATATGCAGAAAAATCAGCAGGGAATCCTAAGAATTACTGTGCAACACGTGTCCATGATTCAACAAGAGTGCGGCGGAACCGCGGCAGAAGCAAGGAATCGGGGGCGGTTCCGCGGCCGTATTGTCACAATGCCCAATACTTTCTGCACAGTAATTCCTATTTTCCAGTGGTGGTTTTCCTGGGAATTTTTAATATTCTTTCAAGAGTTGAATTTTCTAGGTTGTATTGGGGATTCGGTGTATCGATCGGATTGTCTAATTCTGTCTGTGTGCTTTTCCGGATAATTTTAGAACATGTTAAAAAGTTCGACCGGATATAAATCCCCAAGTTTTCCATTGTTGGGAAATTTCCAATTGTTGGACTTTTCCGGGGTTTAACGACGTTCTAAGTAGTGCAAGTAACGCGATGGACCCTCTAGAAGACAACAAACCATAACTCGATTATGTGACCGTCTTGAACTGCCCTTTGAACCTTCGGGTTTAGGGCAGTACGGCGTACCACATGTGAGGCGTTGGCTTGACCCTTCTACGGCTGGACCGTTGGTACTGAGGCACGAACAGAATGTTGTTAGACTTATTTCATGTGTTGAGCTGTATCGGGAAAACTTGGGTGTTCGAATGTTCGATCGGAAAGTTTAACATTTTCTATTTATCCGGAATGTGATACAATAATTGGAATTCACAACTAGTTATGAGATGACTGAATGAATGTTATAAACATAGCAGTTTAGTCCCATTTGATCGGTTGCCACGGAATTTTGATGCGATCAAAAGTCCGTCGCAATCACGCAGTGTACGCGGATACTCGCCGGGTAAACTTAATAGACAGCCTCACTCCATAGCCCCGACCAAGTGACTATAGGAGAACCCCGTCGCCGAAAGCATCCGTCCGGGTGCTCGCGGCAGCGGTGTTCCGCCTTGGTGCACTTCGTCGACGGTATCAGGGGTGCGGCCGCCTACTAAACTTTGCGACGAGCATTCGATCAGAATGTCGGGAATCTTGTTGAATTGTCCGAATTGATATTGAAAAGTGTTTTCGATAAAGAGACTAAAATGCGGGGTTTATAATTGTTAGGCATGTGATGTCTAAGGAATTCATTTGATTAAGCATGCGATGTCTAAAGAGGTTGCGGATTCCAACTGTTGTAGTTTTACACTTTCTTTTCTGTGACCGTAAGTGTAATATGTGATATCGCCAGTTTCGTTGCTATATGTCAACGACAATTGGGATGCGCATATTTACTTAGGTTGATGACATGTGATGTTATGTGTTGCTGGATATGTTATATTGGATCGTCGTGTTCGAATAGCCGGGGTTTTTTTATGTGAGATGAGTGTTTTTCATTTTCATTCATGTAAAAACTTGTATGTAATATTCTTTTATTGGGGCACTTCAAGGTTGCGGATGATGTCACCATTTGTATATTATTTACTTTTCCGCATTAGGATAGACCCAAGGAGGGGAGCACAAGTAACCGGGTTCTGGGGTCCAGTGGGAGACCATCTCTTGGAGTCGGGTCCGGGTCTCCTAACCCTAGAATTGGTAGGGTTGCTTGTCGCTCTCGTAGGGGTTTAGGGGTGTGGGATTGGCTATTCATCACGACCGTGGAATCCGTGTTTTATACTGGCTCGTATTGAAAACACGGACGTCCTAGTATATCCAATATTCCATATGATATTTTCTGCTGCGTTATCTGTGATGTGATCATGTGATGTTCTGTGATAGATATAATATATAGTATATATGATATATTATATAGACGTTACTTATGTTTTACACCCGCGCTAGCCCTGCCCCGCTCTGCCGTTAGTTACCTAACCTAACGGTGCACGAGGGGACATCGAGGCGAATGCGGATGGCATAAGTGTACGTCGTATTTATCTGTGATGTTTAGGTGGACTTAATTGTTGGGATATTCATTAATGAGATTAATGAAAGAAAATAAACCTAATTGATGTGGAATCGAATTTCAAAATAAAACAAGTAGCTACAGTTCTTGCTTTGCATCGTGGTGTTCCTTGTAGAACATCCTGCAGCTTATTCGATAGGGAAAGGACCGAGATCCCTTCACCGGGAGTGACTCCTTTAGCAATAACTGGCAGATGCTACAACACTCGGTTTGTCTTTTGATTGCTTCTATAGTTTCTGCTTTGCACAGTTATATAAACGATATATCCCGCACCTCATTCGACGAGGAAAGGGCCGACGATCCCTTCACCGGGAGTGACCCCTTTAGCAAAACTAGAAAAGCCTCAAAAACATTCCATTTAAGAACCATTTGATTCCGCAACGAGATCAAGTTCAAAGCGTTAAAGGTTTTCATAAAAAAAAAACCATTCGCAACCCTCCGTCATTTTAGGAAGTAGAGTACTTAGTATTCGTGCTGTGTTTGTTGACTTTAGTTAAGGCACGGTGTACGGTAGCTAAGTGATGTCTTCCTACACCGCATATGATGCGATTAGTTAGGACAGTCGCGTGACTTTGTTGACCTTAGTTAAAGGTCATGTGGGTGGGTCTAATTAATCATGAAATGACGGGTAGAACTTGACTAGTACTTATGATTTGTTGACCATAGTTAAGGTCATAGGTGCTAGGGGTAAAAATCATTATCGGGAGTTTCAAGTGTTGAAACTTGCAATGAGATCGCATACCTTCTATGTGATAGTTGGATCCCGATACCCACTGCGAGTAATTGTTACTCCTGGGAGAGTTTTGCACTTTGCAATTAGCCGATCAAGTAGGTGTCTAGAAAGGTGTCAACGGGGTTACGCCTCTGGGAAAACGAGGTTTACTGTAATTAGGTCCGTGCGAAAGCACGGGGAACCTCCCTCAAAGTACCAACACTGGCCTGGCTGAAAGATTGGCGAACTTGTAGAGTGTAATTAATACCGGCTAGTCTTTCCTTTTAGGGTTTGAAAGAAGATTTGATAAAAACAGTGGGAGCCATCCTGATTAGATAAAATAAATAACCAATCTGATCTTGCAAGAGCGCACGCAGAGTGTTTTCTTCTCTCTCTCTCTCCAGATAGCGACCATATCACGCCTTAATCAAGATAATAATATGGATGTATTGACCGAACCCGCTTGTTATACTGAGCTGGGGAACGTTGGTCCCGCTCCAACTTATAATTGTTATAAGACAGAGCAGGAAATAGGGGAATACCAAAATTCCTATGCCGCCCAAACGAAGAAAGTGCATATGATGCATCTTCTTCGGGTGTGTTCGTTACACAGAACTGTTTCTCAGTATCCATTGCATCCTGGGTATTTGATACTGGATCAGGATCCCAGATATGTAAGCTGTTACATAGGGCTACCGAAAGGTAGAAAGACTGAGAACGGGTGATAAGTTTCATGAGACAGAAAACGGGGCAAGTGTTGCAGCCAAGTCTGTTGGTCACTGTCACCCTGTATTACCAATACATTGATTCTGAATGAATGCTATTAGATACCGAACCTGATATACAAAATCATATCAATCTCTTTATTTGTTAAAGAAATGATAGAATTTTGTAATGATGGATAATGTTTTGAACATTTCCTATATCAAAAGTTGATCGGTTCAGGCATGTTATCTAAAAGCATTGATGTTCTAAATCAAACTACAGTTCTTAGTATACAGAACACACACAAGAAGAAGAGTTCAGAAATGAACGAATCTTTCTTGAGGCATTATAGACTAGGTCATATCAATGCGACCCGACTGGCTGAAGTTACATTTTAGATGCATATTTAAATTAGTTTGAATTTACATCTTGTGAAACTTGCCAGTCATGTCACAAAGATTAGATGACCATAGCTCTGTTTACTGGAAACAGAGAAAGAGTTAGTGAACTCTTGGGATGATACATGTTGATGTATGTAGGTCCCCAGTCTACAAATGCCAAGACCGGTTCGTTGTACTTCATTACATTCTCTGATAATCTCTCGAGATTCAGACTTATGTTCTTGTTGAAACACAAGTCCGAACCTTTTGAGATATTCATAGAATATAAGTTAGAAGTAGAGAACCAAAATACGGGTATATGTATTATGTCCTATGATGAGATCAGGGAGGCGAATACTTGTGCATAGAATTCCTGGACTATTCTAAAGGAGAATGAGGTTCTCTCTCAGTGTTACTCCTCTGAATACACCACAGCACAACGGTGTATCAGGGCGGAGCAATCGCACAATATTAGATATGGTGTGATCCATGATGAGTATTACTGAGTTACCTATTTCCTTTTGGGGTTGTGCACTTGAGAAGTTGCATACCTATTGAATAGGGTTCCAATCAAATCAGCTGCCTACCGCTTCATATGTGATATGGAAAGGGAAGAGCCCATATCTTAAGTTAGTTAAGATTTGGGGTTGTCCGTCCTATGTCTGAAAAACAAAATCCGGACAAGCTCGAGGCAAGATCTGTTATGTAGAACTGGAAATGTTCCAGCTATACAGACTGCAGCTGATGATTTGACAGAACCAAAGGATTCAATAGTTTCCGATGAACCTCAGCCTCTCCGCCGATCTAGTAGGGTTCCTCACCTTCCTGAGAGATACCTCGGTTTCTCGATGACAGTGGGAGCGAGGAATGCATCATGAGATGATGACCCAACTAGTTTCGAGCAGGCCATCAAGAGTAGGGACTTTGTAAGAATGGCTGGATGCTTAGCGATCTGAGATGGAATCCATGTACACCAGCAAAGTATGGACTTTAGCTGCTATATCTGAAGGGTTAAATCCCCATCAGGAGCAAGTATATCTTGAGAAGATTACTTGGTGTAGATGGAAAAGTTGAGACTTTCAAAGCTGGACTTGTTAAAGGTTTTCGTCATCGACCAAGAGTGGAAAATGATGAAACCTTTTCCAGGGACTATACTTAAGTCCATCCAGATCCTACTTACCATTGCTACATACCATGACTGCGATATCTGGTGGTTGGGTGTCATGACTGCTTTTCTAAATACTGATTTAGAATAGAAAGTCTATAAGTACACAGCCAGAGGGCTTCGTAAACAGTGGGAGCAGCGGAAACATGTGCAAGTTGCTTTACAGGATAAAGCATGCATCGCGGAGTTGGAACATCTGTTTTGATGTGGTAGTCAAAGAGTTTGACTTCATCAAAATGGTAGATGAACCTTGTATGTACAAAAGGGTAGTATGCAGTATGGTAATGATCCTCGTAGAGTACGTGGATGACATACTATTGATAGGAAAGGATTTTCCTATGCTACGATCGGTCGATCACCTCTTATCACATAGATTCTCCATATAGGATCAAAGTAATACCTCCTAAATCCTAGGTTTTGGATCTATGAGATAGATCTAAATGGATGTTAGGATTCTCACTAGTAGTAGTGAGATGGTATCAGTTGATCCTGGGGAGAATCACTGGAAAGGTTCCAGGATGATAAGGACGACTGAATGTCAGTCGCGGGCATTGTCTTTACCCTCAGTGGAGGGACGGTATGTTGGAAGAGTTCCAAGCTAGATACCGTGGCAAACTAGACGATAAAGGCTGGTAACATCGCTATTATAGATACTACCAAAGAGGCTGTTTGGGTGTATATTGGTTCATAAGATGAACTAGGTTCCCACCATGGTGTGACAATGGAATTATGGCTTTGGCCAAGGAACCATGATCCCATCAGTGACCCAGACATATTCTGAGGAAGCATCACCTGATCATGGAGATAGTTGATCTCCAGGGTGATCGAGGTTAGGAGAGTAGACTCAGAGGACAACACGGCGGATCCATTCACGAAGGCCTTTTCCCAGAGAGAAACTCATATGGGATGGTTGAGTATGTGATACTGCAACCACTGCTACAGATGGCCCTAGTGCAAGTGGGAGAATGTTAGTTATATGTATGCCCTAGAGGCCATTACTGTACATAGGATATATATTGCAGTGGATGCTGGGACATATATAGGTAGGACTTTCTTGCTCGACATGATAGTACGCTATCTGGTTGCTCTTTATCTTAACATGTATACTTTCTGTCTCTCTGATTTACATGTTGATAAAGCCCTTAGGATGTGTACTCGACTTCCAGGACTATGATGAAGATCATACTAGTGGGGCCTGGGTAGTCAATGAGTACATCCTTCACTGTTCCTAGTCGTGGGAATATCGAGACGGGGCAACGATATTCCAGAGTAGACTAGCGTATATCTTCTCGACCCATGTGATGGGCGATGGATGATCCCATATCCATTGGTGTTTGACATTAGAGATGGTATGCGGGTGCTCAGTGGAGACTGGGTACACTGAACGGACTCGCCGAGAACTCCCAGATGGTATTATACCTCACGTCAGATGGCAGTTCTCTGGTGACACTGGTACAGCTTAGTCTGTTGACCCGAGATCGTCATAGAGTCTTGTGTGTCTCCCACTGTGCTTTGATTTCCACCCTACCACGGCTCTACTGAGTTGTGCAAACATGTGGTTTTTGGGTACAGTCCCGATTCACATGGAGGCAATGAGCGATAGGAGGGGATTCGTCTCTCCCGGTATTGGGGGTTGATGTTGTGCTATGCTCGACTGGCCATAACAGGAAATCCCTGGCCAGGGTTGCAGTGATATACTGGTAAGAGTTATCAATAGTTTCACGAATGTTATGGACCTTACGTCGGCATGATCAAGCTACTGGGGTCTGACGTTTACCACCCCTAGGCGAGATATGCGACATATCAGACGAACAGACCGGACTATACGGTAAGTATTACTGGTTGGATTCACAGGAGTGTGAGCGAGCTTGCTCGTCGTTCTTCTGATCGCTCAATACCCGGGTGGCCGTTACGTTTAGCAGACCGCTTGCGGCTTGTGGGTGTTTGATATGATCATCACCTGCTGCCGGCGTATTGACGAGTCTTTAGAGTCCTACACAGAGGTTTCCTGGCTCAAGCGAAACGAAATAGGAGCGTATATGAGATATGTGCGGGACCGAGAATAATGCGTGTACGTGATACCGTATTTCATTCTCGCGATGAATGTGTCGAATGGTTGTATGTGATATAACCTAGTTATCGAATCAAGGATTGATTCGATAAGCCGATACATTGGATACTAGCCGGTTATATGCGACATGACCGGATCATTAAATCAAGTATTGATTCAATGATTTAATGCATAATTATATATTTGATATATTACTTTGCATTAACTAGCATTGGTTCACTTTAAATGGATTTTCTCGCTTGAATTGTGCAAGTTGTATATGTGATATACTTTTGTGCACTTAATTGTATCATGTTTGATGATACATGTTTACTTGGTTAAGTGTAAAGAATTAAGCCATGATTAAACTAATGATTAGGGTTTTGTTTATCTATTTATTTATTTATTTTAGAAAAGATAAAGAGAAAAGAATGGTTGCTAGTTCTGTTTTTCTTTGAAGCTTCTTGAAGCTTTGAACAAGTCCACCATTCTTGTCTCTTCCTTAACCCTAACCATTCAAGTTAACCATAGTCTATGCTCTACACCTAACTAAGGTTGCCAAATGATAAGTATTCATTTTGTTTTTCTGTTTAAAAAAACTTATCATAATTCTTTCTCATCTTCTTCTTCATCATCAACATGAAGAAAGCTTGCTCCATCAATGGCAACTTGAGCTAATGAGTGAGAAATCCAATTCTAAAGTGAACCCACTTCCTATTTCTTCATCCTCTACCTCTTGCCAAGAAGTATAGGGTGTTTCTTTCACAAGTTTTCAAGGCTTGGTGAAGTTGGAGCTTGTTCTTGTGATGCCTCGACGTCGATCATCTTCGGCATCGAATCGACGACCAAGCCCGCCCATTTCTCCGATGAAGCCGATGCTAGAGTCATGGATTTGATTTGGACAGCGGAGGGACCTCATCACGGAGCCTAGGACGTGGAGGACCGGATCTACAAAGGTTGTAGCTTCTTTCCTTTAGTTAAAAGTAGTTAACTTGCATCGCATAGCCTATATATCTAGTTAACGATCCGTATTAGGGTTTCTCGGCACCCGTAAAATTTAAATTGGCCATGTTTGATACCTTGTGAGACTTCATTAGTGTGCCTAGGAACCTTACACAAGTGACCCAAGTCCTTCGGTCTTCTTTCCTCTTCAAGTGCTCCAAGTGGCCTCCTTGAACTTGTTCGATCTCTATTTCCGGCTCCATCGGTCCTCCGGGATCAAGCTTGTTCTCCGGCCCTCCTTTGCCGTAGATGATCCACCCGAGAGATGTGATCCATGGCTCTAGCTCCTAACTAAGTAACAAAAGGAGCAACTAGAGAACTTGGGATGCTAATCCAAGTTTTCTAGGATGTAGTATGAAGATCTATGTGTTCTACTATATCTACCTTGCCTCTTCACTTGTTTCTCAACTCATAAGAGGGTAGTGAAAGTGGAAGACGATGAAGGTGGGAAAAACTCAAGAGGAGGGAGGAGATGAAGAGAAATGGGAGCTCAAGAAAATAATGAAGCATTCATGAGAGAGAAATTACACACAAAGGTTTTGTGTATGAATTTCTTGAATAAACAATCAACAACCATTTTTCAATAGTAACTCCAAATGAATTAAAAATTCATTTGTTAAATATTGAAGCATGGTTATCTCCATTCCTCCCATACCTCAAACTTTACACCTCATTTCCATTTATCAAATAAATGGAAAAAACATAATGAGGTGGCCACCTTCTAGAAGGTAATCTGTAATAAATACGGATTACAGTCTGCTGTATATACATACCTGCATTCAGATAAAAACCTGAATGCCCAAAGAGATAGAATAACACCAAGAACATAATACTAGAATATACATATCAAAATACATATATGTAAACTATTAAAAAAATACCTGATTTAACAATCCGGCTCATACCCAAGCCTGCTAGTATTACCAACTGTCCGATCGAAATTCCGAGTACAAAGTATATCAATCGATCGAGACCCTGCACGTATCCAATACGGCTACTACATTATTTCTCCTGAATCAAGGAAACCCTCTGTGTGGGACTCTAAAGACTTGACAGTACGCCGGCAGTGAGTTACTGGATAAATCCATAACCACAAGCACGTCAGCGGCACTAGCTGTACGTAACGGCTACCCGGGTACCTGTCAAAAAGGAAGGCCGACGAGCAAACTTATCCGGATCCTTACTGAGCCTATCTGTGACAATCTCCGTACAGTCTGGTCTCCTCGTCTGAGAGTATCGCATAACGGGTCTAGGGGGTTGTCACGACCCGAAAAAGCACGTGACTGGCCCTTGAACCATATGAAGTCTATAAGACTCCATCTGATCCAAGTAAGCCAAAAGCCCAGAAATCTAAAACCATTTTAAGGATAAATAAATAAAAAGCAATATACTATACAACGCCGAATGGCGAGGATCAAAATTCAAAAGAAACCCAGATAAGCATGAAAACTGTAGCACTACTAAGCGCGGCTCTAAGGTCGAAATAATACATCACTAGTGTCTGAGTCTGAAACAATATACAAGTTTTGGTTGATAGAATTCTAGATACAATGAATAATATAAGTACAATGGTGGTTCTTGATGCAAAAGAATCCACCTACCAAATGCAATTCACCCGCAAGAAAGCAGTGTGCCAGAAATGCCGCAATGGAACCTATACGGCAAAACCTGCAAGAACTGTGGCACAACGGGGGTGAGTTGCCAATTCGTGAATAGAAATATCTACAAGCAGAAACAGAAAGCAAGACATAATCCTAGGTCAATACGATCAGTAAAATATAAACCACAAGAGTACGCCTGAAGCATGATAAGGTGGCAATGTAACATCTAAACATGTATATAGTGCTAAGTACTCAGGTAATAACATATCATCGGTATAAGGTATGTCTGCATGAAGTATGATCAATGTAAATCCAGTCTGTATGTGATCAAGTCTGTATAAACGTGGAACCCATCCACCCGTCACCGAATGATAATAAACGTGGAACCCGTCCACCCGTCACCCAATGACAATAAGCATCATGCATGAAAATATGAGGATATAATCAAAATCATGGAAATCGTCATGAAACCCGTGCCTAGCATCGGCACGTAAATCCTCATCCATATGGGGCTCCGTCTGCGGTATCGGCCCTCGCCCCCGGCAGCACGGGTCAGCCCATGTCCATCTCTCAACTCCGGTCGGTATCCTCCCGATATCCGCCGAGCTCAAATACAATCACCGGTAGGTAGTAGTCCCTCTGCCAGGCTCACCGTCAACTACACAGCGAAACCGTTCTCGCCCCGGGATACAATACCGGGTCCACCATGTACCCGCAATCGGCCTCATCCGCCTCCTCGAATCGGGTTTCACATGTCGCTCTCAGCACCGAGAAAACACATGGTGGACGCACTGAAATATCATATCAAGGGTAACCGGGTTTTTAAAACAATCATATATTCTCTTTTGAAATACCCACAGTTCCCAAATCCAGAAATATCTTGGAAACAACATATCTCAATGCGTATAATCAAAACATGATGTATGCGACATGTAAAGAAAGGTAAGCATATCAGAAGTCATGCAACATGGAATAGTAATGTGCACATGTCGAGGGAAACCGCTTTTTTAAAACGAATCAGTTTGAAGAACATCTTGTGGTTCCCAAATCTCTAATCAAGTCAGAATCATCTATGTTTATGTACAGGTATAAGTGCACAATATGCCATGCAAGAATCATATCATGAATGCACCAGTACTACAGTGTAGTAGCATGACAATTATCGATGATGAAGTGTGTGAGCCGGCAAATAGTGTACGTGGAACATACGCATCATCGAAAATGGTGCTGGTGTCCTAACATCATGATAATAATATAGCAATAAACATATGCAAGCAATGCGAATAGCATGAATATGCGGAAATCAAATAATCAACACCACAGTGAAGAATCTACAATGCAAACTACAGATCTAAGTATCAAGTCAAACGGGAGAGGTATGGAAACCACCTAAATCTGAGTCGATATATATATATATATATATATATATATATATATATATATAATAGTCGGTGATCCCGCCTCAATAATATCGCGTACGATACAATATATCGTAAGACATCCTCGAGTCATGAGTGCGGGTCTATCATCAATATAAGTTCGTACGGTAAATCGTCGTACGGCATCCCAATAGCTGGGTACGGGTCAATATCGCATTCCTTTCATCAGATATCAGGTATCATTATCATCATAACACATAATCTGGGGTACTGATCTAAGTCTAGTACAAATCGATACCATCTATATACTGCGTGTGCAAGCACACGTCCCAAGGCCAGCTAGAGATTACGTATCGTATCCCAAATACGAATCAAATCAAATCACCGATCTCGCGGCACAATGCCCAACATCATCGACTCATCTCCAATGTCATCCAATATCATCAAACACAGTGCAAGTAAAAGGAATATGCAAGGGTGTGCGGGTAGGTGTAAATCTAATCTAGAGTTCGCGACTATGAACTACACTAGTCACTTCTAACCCTACACTATCCATAATACACCTAACTATTATATATAATATAACAACTACGGACTGCGGGGGTGCTATACGCCATCCACCCGACTTCCCCATGTAGATATAATCTACTCACCTTGCGTCTTCATTTGTGGACGTCGCCACGCGCTTGCTTGTCGTCCCGAAGTCTTCATAAGGTACCTACACATCAAAGTATCGTATATGCGTATTAAAAGCAAATCAAAGCTAACACGGCACACAAAACCCCAAAACGATACGATAAGGGACCTATAGGTTAGAACCCACGGGCACTCCTTCAAAACCATCAATAAATCCTCTATATCGTCGTATAAACGCCAAATAGTCGAGGTAAAACACAAGACACAAATTCAGAATTAAGAATACGAAATACGGAAACATGAATCCAAAACAGCAACTAAGGAAATATGTTCCAGATTTCACCCTAGGTCAAATTAGACAAATCTATATACCAGGGGTCTAATCTATGCATGTAGGGGCTACAGAACCAAAACGAGAAAGTTTGGTGCAGGTATGGCCGCAAATTGTGGCCAATTGGAATAAATCTGCGGCCGGTTTGATGAGTTAGGGGTTGGGGTCTTGGTGGTACCTTCCTGGGTGCCTGCACATGTCACTGTCCAATCAATTTTAATTTAGGATGTCTCGGGTGATAGCAGATTCAATATACCCTTCACAGATTCCACAATTTTCTCCGATATCGGTTTCTAAATCCGTATTTCGGGTTTCAACTCTCAGGTTAGTGTCTCAATTCATGCACTAGGATGATAGTATAACCTCTACTGAGCTTAGTTTTACAATACAAAACAAAATTCTTCACAACCCTAACTAGGTTTTTCCTCAAGTCACCAAAATCACACAATATCGGTTCAACCATAACATGGGGGTAAAGGAAATTCTAAAACTAAGTTAATGATCCAGAAAATACCTCATTTGGCAACTCAAGAATTTTCTTGAGTTGCCCCTAGTGGCCAAAATCCTTGCTTTCTTGGTCCAATATGTAGATCTTGAGCTTGTGCACACTTTTAATGAAATGAGAGTGGGGTTTTGGAGTTGTTTTAGAGGTGTTTAGAGGGCTTGAAGAGGGTAGGGAGGTGAGGTGCAGGAGCAGCAGCAGCAATGGAGGGAAAGGGAAGGAAAAATGGCTATGTGTTTGGTCAAAGGAGCCCATACCTATCTTTCTCACCAAACCTCATTCTTTATTCTTTTCCCCTTTTCTTTTCCTTTCCTTTTTCTTATTCTCTCAAAATCCTTCTCCCAAGAATAGTAAACCCAAAGTGAACCATGGCAAAAAAATGCACAAGTGTGAAAAAGTGATAGTGCATGTTTTGCACAAAAATTCTAAAAAACCGATTAGCGATTTTTAATCGCGATTAACAATAATTTAGCATATAACTAATCATAAAGACTTAAAAATGGCATAATTCTATAAAATACCTTATTTTATAATTTTCCATAATTTTTCCCATTTATTTGTATTTAATAATACCGAAATATTAAAATATTCAATAAAATAATATTAAATTATAAAAATTCCCAAAATTAATATTTTATCTTTTTGAATGTTACAATCTACCCCCCCCCCCCTTAAATAAATTCGGTCCCCGAATTTAAATTTAAACCCCCAAATACCAAAACATTTCAGTAAAGTCCAAATTGTCGGGGTTCCGAAAACATCAATACGTAGCGAATATCATAAAAATGTACTGCTCTATAAGAAATCAATCCCCAAAAATGTATATAAAAATATCCTGTGCGTCTGGTGCGCACGGAATCAAAATCCATATATGTGTCACACAGGTGTACAAAACAACATCTAGGTGCAACTGGTGTGCACGAAACATCTGTCATAGGCAACGTGTGTGCCTGACAGCAAAATCAGGTGCATGTGACATGCACGAAGAATCCCGATTTAGTGCATCTGGCATGCACCAAAATCGTATATCAAAACACTAAAGGTGCATGAAAACTATGTTGGAAGTGTAAATCAAATCACTGCATAAGATAGGCGTGAAATCACAATCAATATCTCAAATGTAATAACTTATGCCCAAAATATAAATATCCAGTGGGTGCATGAAACAATATCATGAAACTCAGTCATCAAAACTAAATCATGCAATAGAACGCCCAAAATACCAAAATCCAAGATGACGGATACGTGATAATCGAATCACAAAATCACAAATCAAAAATACCGTCGTCGGTAGTTCTTCCTTCAAGGTCGAGAAGGAGTCGGTGCATCCAATACTAGCAGCGCAAGATAACTACTTGCCTCTTGCTCACGGTCTGGCGTCCTCTGACTCTGGGTCCTTATCTTCTCTGCGGATTACCTATCTCGCAGTCAATCGGCTCATCGGCCCTGTCATGTGTGCTAAAGGGGAAGATTCCGTTCTGGCACTTCTCTGGTCATCTCTCGGTCAATCCTCACGACCACTCATAAAGCTGCATATTACTGGCGTCAGCCTTTGGCTCTCTGAATGCACATCATACATCTGATCCTGGGTGCAAGCATCATTGCAGCAGTGTCCTGGAAGGAATCCTGCTCAGGGTCTCTTCCAATCATGCCTATGCCGATATGTACGGAGGCTGGTACTCTTGCGTAATCTCTTTTCGCTCAATGGACATCTGTGTCCTCGGCACAACATTTCTCGGAATCTAGTTGCATCCCAACGCCTCTGTAAGCATATCTGACCTCTGGTCTCGACAGGAAGTAATGACAGCTCGTCAGCGTCTCGGACGAACCTCTTGTCCGCTTGTCTGTATTTCCGTCCACTTCGACGTCACGCCATGCTATCTACGCACTGCACTGTTCTCGGCCACGGTCAATCCGACGTCTCTCACACGGACTCGAAATCGCGTACTATGTAGCTTCATCATTCTATAGAAGATGTCTGGCCGAACAGGTCTTCGGGAACGCATCCCAACCATCGGAGGAATACTCAATACTTGTCCGTCCTTGATCAATTCGCAACGCATCTGGGTAAGTTCCTTTATCCGAACCTGGTCAACTACCTCATCGACGATGCCGAACTCTGGCCTGCTGGGTATGCGCAATATAACCACTCCTGGGTCTAGGTCTTCTCGTATCGTTTTCTATAAAGGTCCTGTCGAGGTTTCTCTCTCAAATCTCATTCCTGCCGAATTGCCCGGAAGTCATCATCCATTGCTGAAGCTAATTCTTATTCCGGAATGGCTGCATACTTATCGCGCCTCTTTCTGGAAGATATATCCATATACAACGCCTCTGGGTGCGTATCACATCTCTGATGTCAGTGGAGTGGGACGTCATCTCGTCGAAATCTCTTGCGAACTCTTTTCTTCACTCTGCTTCAATGTCGACTGATTCGGACTCGTCTCATCGTGGCTGCATGGACGGGGCTCCAACGGCTATACTCGTATCTGGAGTCTCCCAAGCAAAGAATCCCATCACATGATATCCGAATGATTTCGAACATTCGATAGACTCGTCAGAACCTTGTAATCCCCCAAGAGATCAACATCTTGAGTACAGTTTAATAGTATCGAGTACATGCCACAGCGTCGGTGGTCCAGCCATAGAAGGGCAAACCCGAGCCTCACTAATGGCGCCGCGGAACTGCCATAAACCCTAAGGTTCAAAGGCTTTCACACGGTCATTAAGTCGAGTTAGGGTTTCATTCTTCTAGAGGGTCCATAGAATTACCTGCATGTCTTTCCGTATACTTTAAACTTGGAAAATGGGCTCCTGACATTCGATCGTCTCTATCGACTCTCAACGAACCTGTGTGAAGTCGTCTCTAGTTGGAAACAATCTATCTGATGACCTCGCATCGGTAAACAAACGAACCACATGTCCTAGTCATTCATCCTCAGGTGACTAGCGACCGTCCATCATATCTCTAAGTATATGCTCATGCTGCAGTAGCTCCAACCATCTGGGCGATATCTCGTCATTTGCAGCAACAACTGGCTCATTCGCCTATACGCCGAACAACGCCTCAATCCTTCAGGAAAGGCGACACATTGGCGGTCATCTCTGAATCGGTCTGCTCTAGATCTGAGTAAGACTCTCCACACTGGAAATCTTCAACTCAACTGGGCCCGCTCCGGCGCATAAATCGGACGAATCACCTTCGTCTCTCAAATC
Source organism: Agapanthus africanus (assembly GCA_030015575.1). Taxonomy (NCBI): domain Eukaryota; kingdom Viridiplantae; phylum Streptophyta; class Magnoliopsida; order Asparagales; family Amaryllidaceae; genus Agapanthus; species Agapanthus africanus. The sequence continues at coordinate 264,166,849 of JASDDO010000016.1, read as the reverse complement.
GGGTAGACTAGCTATCATCTGTCTCATATCTTCCTGGAAGCTCCAGCAATCTCAGCATCGTAAGCTCCGGAAGCGACATCCTGTCAATCTCAGCAACAGCTGGTCCATCTGTCTGCGCGGTAGGCGACATCATAATCTCTGAGATATGCTGTACATCAACAGTCCTCTCTCAACTGGCAGCTCTAACAATGGCCCGATCATCCGGTGCAAAACCAAGCACTCGCCTCCACTAGAGGTCACAATCATCAATACTAACTCGAGACGTTCCCATGTCACCAGAAACACAATGATCGGCCCTCATACCAGACGAGCTCGCCCTGACCGTAACCCTAGCAGCAGCCCAAACTGTGCTCAAACATGGTGACAGGAACCTCTATCGAGTATCGAAGAGAGCAGATCAATGACAAGAAAGAAAACAACAAATCCAGAGTGGATACATGATCATAAGAAGGAACAACATCAATGAAGGTATGATCATGAAACTAATAGAATCGGGGATCTCAAATGGGTGTATAATCATGGATATGAAGAGGGTCACTGATCTCGAAATATGTACATCCTAAGGTTCCTTAAGCGGAGTGGCGTGTCGTAAGTATGCCGCGGAACATACCCACGGTACGTCACTCTTCTTTAGTCACCTATTCCATCAACCAAGGGTCATCCTATGCGACGAAAGTTCGGGTCTAATACCCCCTCGACTTAGTCTAAGTTCCGTAAGTTCAAGCCCAAGTTCCGTAAATATATATATACGCCCTAGGCTCTACATAGTCAAACTTAGACTCGAACCAAGGTCAACCTAGCGCTCTGATACCAACTTTGTCACGACCCGAAAGAGCACGTGACTGGCCCTTGAACCATATGAAGTCTATAGGACTCCATCTGATCCAAGTAAGCCAAAAGCCCAGAAATCTAAAACCATTTTAAGGATAAATAAACAACAAGCAATATACTATACAACGCCGAATGGCGAGGATCAAAATTCAAAAGAAACCCAGATAAGCATGAAAACTGTAACACTACTAAGCGCGACTCTAAGGTCGAAATAATACATCACTAGTGTCTGAGTCTGAAACAATATACAAGTTTTGGTTGATGGAATTCTAGATACAATGAATAATACAAGTACAATGGTGGTACTTGATGCAAAAGAATCCACCTACCAAATGCAATTCACCCGCAAGGAAGCAGTGTGCCAGAAATGCCGCAATGGAACCTGTACGGCAAAACCTGCAAGAACTGTGACACAACGGGGGTGAGTTGCCAACTCGTGAATAGAAATATCTACATGCAGAAATCGAAAGCAAGACATAATCCTAGGTCAATACGATCAGTAAAATATAAACCACAAGAGTACGCCTGAAGCATGATAAGGTGGCAATGTACCATCTAAACATGTATATAGTGCCAAGTACTCAGGTAATAACATATCATCAGTATAAAGTATGTCTGCATGAAGTATGATCAATGTAAATTCAGTCTGTATATGATCAAGTCTGTATAAACGTGGAACCCGTCCACCCGTTACCCAATGACAATAAACGTGGAACCCGTCACCCAATGACAATAAGCATCATGCATGCAAATATATGGATATAATCAAAATCAAGGAAATCGTCATGAAACCCGTTCCTAGCATCGGCACGTAAATCCTCGTCCATATGGGGCTCCATCTGCGGTATCGGCCCTCGCCCCCGGCAGTACGGGTCAGCCCATGTCCATCTCTCAACTCCGGTCGGTATCCTCCCGATATCCGCCGAGCTCAAATACAATCACCGGTAGGTAGTAGTCCCTCTGCCAGGTTCACCGTCAACTACACAGTGAAACCGTTCTCGCCCCGGGGTACCATACCGGGTCCACCATGTACCCGCAATCGGCCTCATTCGCCTCCTCGAATCGGGTTTCACATGTCCCTCTCAGCACCGAGAAAACACATGGTGGACGCAATGAAATATCATATCAAGGGTAACCGGGTTTTTAAAACAATCATATATTTTCTTTTGAAATACCCACGGTTCCCAAATCCATAAATATCATGGAAACAACATATCTCAATGCGTATAATCAAAACATGATGTATGCGACATGTAAAGAAAGGTAAGCATATCAGAAGTCATGCAACATGGAATAGTAATGTGCACATGTCGAGGGAAACCGCTCTTTTAAAACGAATCAGTTTGAAGAACATATTGCGGTTCCCAAATCTCTAATCAAGTCAGAATCATCTATGTTTATGTACAGGTATAAGTGTACAATATGCCATGCAAGAATCATATCATGAATTCACCAGTACTACAGTGTAGTGGCAAGGCAATTATCGATGATGAAGTGTGTGAGCCGGCAAATAGTGTATGTGGAACATACGCATCATCGATAATGGTGCTGGTGTCCTAACAGCATGATAGTAATATAGCAATAAACATATGCAAGCAATGCGAATAGCATGAATATGCGGAAATCAAATAATCAACACCACAGTGAAGAATCTACTATGCAAACTACAGATCTAAGTATCAAGTCAAACGGGAGAGGTATGGAAACCACCTAAATCTGAGTCGATATATATATATATATATATATAATAGTCGGTGACCCCACCTCAATAATATCGCGTACGATATAATATATCGTAAGACATCCCCGAGTCATGAGTGCGGGTCTATCATCAATATAGGCTCGTACGGTAAATCGTCGTACGGCATCCCAGTAGCTGGGTATGGGTCAATATCGCATTCCTTTCATCAGATATCAGGTATCATTATCATCATAATACATAATCTGGGGTACTGATCTAAGTCTAGTACAAATCGATACCATCTATATACTGCGTGTGCAAGCACACTTCCCGAGGCCCGCTAGAGATTACGTATCGTATCCCAAATACGAATCACATCAAATCACCGATCTCGCGGCACAATGCCCAACATCATCGACTCATCTCCAATGGAATCCAATATCATCAAACACAGTGCAAGTAAAAAGAATATGCAAGGGTGTGCGGATAAGTGTAAATCTATTCTAGGGTTCGCGACTATGAACTACACTAGTCACTTCTAACCCTACACTATCCATAATACACCTAACTATTATATATAATATAACAACTACGGACTGCGGGGATGCTATACGCCATCAACCCGACTTCCCCCTGTAGATATAATCTACTCACCTTGCGTCTTCATTTGTGGACGTCGCCACGCGCTTGCTTGTCGTCCCGAAGTCTTCATGGGGTACCTACACATCAAAGTATCGTATATGCGTATTAAAACCAAATTAAAGCTAACACGGCACACGAAACCCCAAAACGATACGATAAGGGACCTATAGGTTAGAACCCACGGGCACTCCTTTAAAACCATCAATAAATCCTCTATATCGTCGTATAAACGCCAAATAGTCGAGGTAAACACAAGACACCAATTCAGAATTAAGAATACGGAATACGGAAACACGAATCCAAAACAGTAACTAAGGAAATATGTTCCATATTTCACCCTAGGTCAAATTAGACAAATCTATATATACCAGGGGTCTAATCTATACATGTAGGGGCTACAGAACAAAAACGAGAAAGTTTGGTGCAGGAATGGCCGCAAATTGCGGCCAATTGGAATAAATCTGCGGCCGGTTTGATGAGTTAGGGGTTGGGGTCTTGGTGGTAGCTTCCTGGATGCCTGCACATGTCACTGTCCAATCAATTTTAATTTAGGATGTCTCGGGTGATAGCAGATTCAATATACCCTTCACAGATTCCATAATTTCTCCGATATCGGTTTCTAAATCCGTATTTCGGGTTTCAACTCTCAGGTTAGTGTCTCAAATCATGCACTAGGATGATAGTATAACCTCTACTGAGCTTAGTTTTACAATACAACACAAAATTCTTCACAACCCTAACTAGGTTTTTCCTCAAGTCACCAAAATCACACAATATCGGTTCAATCATAACATGGGGGTAAAGGAAATTCTAAAACTAAGTTAATGATCCAGAAAATACCTCATTTGGCAACTCAAAAATTTTCTTGAGTTGCCCCTAGTGGCTAAAATCCTTGCTTTCTTGGTCCAATATGTAGATCTTGAGCTTGTGCACACTTTTAATGAAATGAGAGTGGGGTTTTGGAGTTGTTTTAGAGGTGTTTAGAGGGCTTGAAGAGGGGAGGGAGGTGACGTGCAGGAGCAGCAGCAACAATGGAGGGAGAGGGAAGGAAAAATGGCTAAGTGTTTGGTCAAAGGAGCCCATACCTCTCTTTCTCACCAAACCTCATTCTTTATTCTTTTCCCCTTTTCTTTTCCTTTTCTTTTTCTTATTCTCTCAAAATCCTTCTCCCAAGAATAGTAAACCCAAAGTGAACCATGGTAAGAAAATGCACAAGTGTGAAAAAGTGATAGGTGCATGTATTGCATAAAAATGCTAAAAAACCGATTAGCGATTTTTAATCGCGATTAACAATAATTTAGCATATAACTAATCATAAAGACTTAAAAATGGCATAATTCTATAAAATACCCTATTTTATAATTTTCCATAATTTTTCCCATTTATTTGTATTTAATAATACCGAAATATTAAAATATTCAATAAAATAATATTAAATTATAAAAATTCCCAAAATTAATATTTTATCTTTTTGAAATGTTACAGGGGTGGTAAACGTCAGACCCTGGTAACCCGATAAGCTGTGCTGATGCGGCTCAGGACCAATCTGGGAAACTACTGATCAGCCTATCAGTAAATCCCAACTGCCTTGGCCAAGGTATTATGGTCCTGACCAATCAAGCTCAGTGCGATATTGACTCCCAATACCGGGAGAGACGAATCCCTAACAATCGCTCACTGCCTCCATGTGGCTCGGGACTGTATCCAACCAAAACCTGTTTACACGAATCAGCAGAGCCGTGGTAGGGTAGTGATCAAAGCACAGTGGGAACTCATACGAAACAAATGACGATCTCAGGTCTAAGGACTAACCTGTACTCATGACACCTGAGAACTTCCACCTGACGATAGGTATAGTACCATCTGGAAGTTCTCGGCTAGTCCGTCCAGTGTACTCACCCCCAGTGATCACCTGTATACGATCATAGGTCTAAAGACCAATGGTTGCGGGACCAAACCATCACCCCTCGTCGGGGTCTAGAAACGTATACACTAGTCTACTCTGGAATATCGATGCCCAGTCTCGATACTCCCACGACTAGGGACCATTTATGGATGTGCGTACCGACACCCAGCTCCCACAAGTATGATCGCCATCACAACGCAGGTAGTCTAGCATTGATCCTACGGGCTTTATCAACATGTATAAAAGATATTTAATAGCAAGTAAAACATACACATGTTAAGATAAAGTAAAACTAAATAGCATACCATCATTTCGAGCAAGACTGTCATGTACATATATATGTCCAAGCATCCATTTGTATACATATACAATAATGGACTCTAGGGCTAACATATCCAACACCAAGGTCCACGAGCCTTTTAATATAGCTAATCATTATAAGGATGTGGTCCCCTACAGATGACCCGACAGCCAACCTCGCCTAAAGCATTATCTTCGAGGTCTCATATCTTACGATTCTAGATTGCTCTCCATATAAATCCTTAGTATGGAGGAAGATGGAAGCTAAGTCCATCTTCTCGTGCTGCCTCTGGTGTTCATAATTCATTGAGGCTAACACGAGGCACATGGCACTCGCACTGTCTTTTTCCCATGTCTTACGTATATCAACATCCGCGATAGTGGAATCTGAACATGGGACGGCAGAGGCTTTGGTGTAAGGAGGGAGCCCAACTTGTTATAGGTAATGGCCATCTGGACATTCCTTAGCCAATCATAATAGTTTGGCTCAGTCAATTTATTAGCTAATAGTAACTTAAGCCCAGTCATTTTCGTCGCAGCAGTCAAGAGAGAGAGGAGAAACACTCAGCATGATGCTCTTGTATGTTTAGATTGGTTATTAGTTTATCTAAACATGATGGCTCCCACTATATCTCGAATCCTTCCTCAAACCATAAAAGAAGAATTAGTCAGGATTAATCCCACTCTTACAATTCGTGCTTAATCTTTCGGTCAGGCTGGTGTTGGTACTTCGAAAGAGGTTTTCCAACGCTTTCACGAAGTTTCTTAATTACATAACCTCTTTTCCCTTGAGGCATAGCCCCGCTAACACCGTTCTAGACACCTACTTGGTTTATAGCATTGATTGTTTAGTGAAAAAATCACCCGAGGAGTAGCGGATACTCACAGTAAGATCGGGATCCAAATATCATTGTGTGATAACTTTGAAGGAATCCTACCAAAATCATCACACTCCAAATGGTATGCAACACTAGCAAGTTTCAATTTCCTTAGAAACTCCCGATGTGGATTTTTTCCCCAAGCTTTTATGACCTTGACGAAGGCCAATATATCATAAGTCGCAAGTCAAGTTCTATCCGTCATTGTCAAGGTTAATTTGAACCCACCCATACATACCCTTGACGAAGACCAAAATAGTAGTACGACTGTCCCAAACTAATGCATCTATCTATGCTACAGATGAATACCTAGCAGCTACCAATCACTATTCCTTGGTGAAGGTCAAAATATATAGCTTGAATACTACTGAATACCCATCTGAAATGACGGAGGGCTACGAATGGTTTTGGCTAAACAGTGAACGTAGTGAACTTGATATAGTCGAAGAATCCATGATCGCTTTTAAAGGAGTGGTTTATGATCCGCTTTTAAAAGTTGCTTTTTGAAAATAACCGAGTGGTTTTGAAAATATTCCAACGATTCAGCTTTGGTTTGTTTGCTTTGCATTAATCAATTAATGTTGTCCCATCATTCACACCTATCATTGCAGAAAAAAAAGAAAATACGACGAAAGCTTATGTCATCCATATTCGCCACGGGGCCCCGTCATACACCGTTAGGTTACTTAACTAACGGCAGAGTGGGGGGTGGACTAGCGCGGGTGCAAAACATAAGCAACGTCTATTATATAACATATATATAAATATCCATCCGTCTCACGCAATAATAGGCATTCCAGATCATAGATGAACATATTGGATATACTAGAAATTCCGCGTTTCGTTTAAGCCCATAACGAAAGACGGATTCCACGGTCGTGATGAATAGCCAAATCCCACCCTAGACCCCTATGGGTGCAACAAACTACCCGCCAAATTCCCGAAGTGGAGCAGCCTCCCTCAGTAAAATGAGTAGGTCATTCCGTACTTCAAGAACCCGGTAGTTTGGGCACCCCACCTTGGGTCTATCCTAAGAGCAAAAAACAGTAAAAGAAATAATACAAAAGTGGCTATAAGCTCAACCCGGATGTGCCCCGCAAAATAATATTACATCACTTTACAAATTTATATCGAATGAAAGAAAGAAAACTCTCTTCTCACATCTCCTGGCTATTCATCCACGACGATCTAATATTTCATATACACAAAAAAAAACATCACAGATATGTGCAACCCCCAACTAATCAACGTATAGCAATAAGCAGAAGTTTACGAACACATATATCTAAACACAGAAAACCCGATAGCCAAGAACTTTAGAATTTCGATCGAAAAATATTTTCTGTGTCTACCCCATGTACAAACAAGTACACAGACAATACTGGATATAAACCGAATATACCAGAAATCACAACACCACAAATAAGAACCACAGAAGAAAACCGAGTCAACTCGGCCTCGACTCAGCCGCGAAACCGTCGCGAAACAAACCGTTTCGCCGCGCTTCCGTGGTCGTCTTTGCGAGTTAAAGGATCATTTTTCTTGTGTGTTCTTAGAATTCCCTGCTTGTAATTTTATGGCCTCTGAAATATTTTTAAGACCAGATTTTAAAAATGACAGCAAGCATGGGTTTTAATGTTATGTTTTCGGGTTTTTCGACGATCGATGTTCTAACTACTTGCTAACTAGCTAGTTAAGGTTTAGTAGGCTATAATACCACTGTAAGTCGATGTCGCGCACCCTACGGGTTTGTGGGGAAGCGGAATGAGAAAAAAACGATTTTTCTATGCTTCGCAACACCGACTAAACTCAAGGATAGATACTAAACCCAAACTAGCTAAACTATAAGAGGTTTAACTACTATGTAGAAGTGTTATACCTCCGTGTATCAAGTCTTTCGGGTCTTCTTATTGTCCTCCTCCTTTTCATAAGCTCCTCGGATCGTATACGGATCGCGCCTCCTCGTCGGCCTCCTCAAGTCAAAGACGATCCACCCAAGAGTCTATAGTTCGAGCTCCAACCCCAATACCGAGATAACTAGGGCACCTAGTTCGCTAAACTAGATGGCCTAGAGGATGTAGAGAGTGAAGATGGATTAGTTTGTCTCTAAATACCCTAGGTTTCTCAACACATGAGACATTTAGGGTTATAGGAAGAAGAAGAAGAGAGCTCTTGAGGAGAGAGAGTGTTGAAGATCATTATGAAATGAATATGGCTAAGTTTTGTGATGAATGAAGCATACAATAATCCACTAAAGGAAATATCAAGCATGCTTCAATAGTCACTAGATGAGTCACTCCATGAGTCACCCCAAGTAGCCATGCTTCATTTAATGAGAAATCACACTCCTTACCTCCACCTCATTATCCATTTATCATAAAATGGAAATACAAGAAATGACTTGTCCTCTTCTAGAAGAATTCTTGCACAAATTACAAAAATACCCCTCACCGTATATACATACCCGTATCCGTATTCCGAAAAATACGAATACAAAAAGACGAAACTAATCCAATAATCTAATACTAGGATCTGGCTTAAACCAAAGCCCACTAGTATTAACCGTCCGAACATGATCCGTGCACAAGTACACGTATATGTTCGAACCCTTCCATAAAACCATACGGCCTCTACATCGTTTTGCCCGAAGCAGGGAAACCCTCTGTGTGGGACTCTAAAGACTCGACAGTACGCTGGCAGTGGGTTTAACCATAAGCACGTCAGTGGTAGTAGCTGCACGTAACGGCTACCCAGGTATCTGTCGATAAGAAGGCCGAAGAGCAAATTCATCCGAACTCCTACTGAGCTTATCTGTGACAATATCCTTATAGTCCGGTATGTTCGTCTAAGAGTATCGCATATCGGTCCTAGGGGCAGTAGCCGTCAGACCACTAATAGTGCAATAAGTCGTGCTGGAGTAGAGCCCAAAACACCATGAAAAACTAATGGAGTACCTACCAGTAAATCTCGCTTGCCCTAGCCAGGGACTTTGTGTAATGGCTTTCCAAAAACAGCGCGATATCAACCCCCAATACTGGGAGGACGAATATTATTTAACCACTACTGCCTCTAAGTGCTTTGGGACTGCACCTAACTACTACCTGTTTGCACGACTCCTTTGAGCCATGGTAGGGTAGTAATATAAGACCAGTGGGAACACACTCAAGGCGAAGTAACGATATCAAGTCAACGGACTATGCTGTACTCATGTCACCTTGGAACTGCTACCTGATGATAGGTATAGTACCAACCAGCAGTTCCCCACGAGTCCCGTTCAGTGTAACTCATAACCCAATGAGCACCTGCATACTATCTCTAGTACGATGTACTAATGGCTGTGGGACAGACCATCTCCCCTGTTGGGATGGGAAGTGTATACACTAGTCTACTCTGGAGTATCGACGCCCTGTCTCGATAATTCTCTAACTAGGGACCTGTAAAAGTATGTGCTTATAGAGTACCCAGCCCCCACTAGTGTGACTGCCATCACAACACTGGTAATCAAGTAAAGATCCTAAGGGCTCTACCAATATGTATAAGCGATATGCTAAATGAAGCACATGCACATATTGAGGTAGAATCAAACCAAGTAGCATACTACCATATTGAGCAAGACTGTTAATATATCCGTGTATATCCCAAGTTTCCAAAATGTAATATACAAACCAGTATGATACAATAATTGTAACGCTTTGAAATTCGTTAGATTAATTTTCGCGTTAATTAGCGGTAATGCGTGTTTTCACAAAACATAGCTAATAGCTTTTTCCACTTAAACTAGATTAAATCAAGTTGTAATTGTGAAAATATGTGTTTTTATATATAAATGGGTTTTATTAATTATAATTTAGCTTAGTGTTCACTTAATTAGAAAATTTCCTTAATTACTTTTTCCTAAACAATTATTAGTGTAACTTGCATGCACACTTAACACATTGTAACACATCCTTCATTTTCCCTCTACTTTCAAATTCATTTCATTCTTCTTCTAAAATAAAACCATAACCAAATAAAACAATAAAGAAAAAAATAGAAAATGAGAGAAAAGAGAGGGCATGGGTGGCATTTATGATAGCATGGTGGGCTCTTGACTTTGGGCATTCTCTCTCTCACACTCTCTCTTATCATTTCAACAGCAGCAGCAGCAACCCCAGCAGCAACCTAGCTCCCCCTTCATCTCTTCTCCTTCTCTCATCAATTTCTAACACAAACCTTCATTAAAAACACATTTACCCTCACACCAACCTCACTTCAATCAATCTTTTATGGATTTTTGGAGCCAAATATGAACTCTTGGGACAAGACCAGCAAGTGTGCCACTACTTGACCTATTGTGAGGTATAAAGCCCATTTTAATCACCTCTTTACTAAACTTGTAGCTTAATTAGCTAAAAATGTTTTTTTTGCGTTTTAGTGCTAATGAGATGGTTTATGAGAAGATTAAGATAAGTTGGGGTTTTTAAGGTTTGATTAACTTAATTAGGTGCTATTAATATTGTTTAAACCAAGTTAATTTCTCAGGTTACACTAAAATACCATTATGTATCAAATTAGTGTTAAATTAGCGTTTTAGTTAAGATTTGTGCTCTTTTGTGATGTGCTTTTGATCCGGTTGCTTCAGACAAAAACTGAGTTTACTGAAGCATCTTCATTAGACCTAGAATACACACACGAAGCACGGGACCCCCATTTCCCTTCTAGGCCGCAAATAATTAGGTTCTGGCCGCAAATTGCGTCCAGATGTGGGAGCTGGGTGTCGGAGTTTTGTGGTTTGGTGTCTGCTACTTATTGAAGGTCTTTGGTGTATGCAACTTTTTCTAGTTCAGCTTGTATCAAAATCTGGAGCAAAATACCCTATTTTCTATACTTTTGAACTTACGCGACACGTGCGCTATGTGTGTGGGTTTAGTGTTTGCTGCATATCGCGGCGTGTCGAGATAGTTTCAGACGCGTATACACACGTATTGGCGTATCGGATGCACACGCGTTTAGTTCGCGACGCGAGTTTCTCGTTTGGTTTTGATATTGCGTTTTTGCAGGATTTTAGCTTATGTGTACTCTTTGTGTAAATTCTAGGTTCGCAGGCGGGTACGTCGGACGCCGGAAAGAAGGGGAAGAAAGTAGTCGGCTACACTTAGCATGGGACCATGGTGAGTAGATTTAACATCTACGGGGAAATCGCCCGTATGGCGTTAAGCGTCAGGGCTTGATAAGATATTGTAGTCACGTATATATATATATATATATATATATATATATATATATTGTTTATGCATATGTACTATTGTAGCGTACCCCTCTTTTGTTGCATGTAGAAATAGTAGTTTTGTAACACTGCACTGTCACTAACGATTCAAGCTGCACGAGCACTATTTGTAAGTTACACCCACACTGTTAGTGATTGCCATGACACTCGCACTATAGGATTACTACAAACCATACATCATTTCGATTACTGCATATTTGATGATTAGACATGATTCTGTCGCATATTGTACACTCATGCTTGTGTATATACCACTTGTACACCTATATTGGCACACATACATACTGTACATCCATACTTGCGTGTGTGTGTGTGTGTGTGTGTGTGTGTGTGTGTGTGTGTGTGTGTGTATATATATATATATCTTTGTGCATCCATGCCTATATACATACATACATACTTTTGCACATACATAGATGATGCTGACTTTGATTTGAAAAATTGGGGACCGCATGAAATGTTTTCAACTTGATCCTTTTAAAATAGCGGTTTTCCCCTTTTACTCATAATACGATTTTATGCGGCATACGACACATTGCATGGATTTACGCATTGAGTTTTGGATTCGTGTGATTTCTGGATTTGAGAACCGTGGTATTATTTTAAGAAAATATGCTCTGTTTTGAAAACCCGGTTTCTCTTGATATGATATTTCAGTGGGTCCACCATGCGTTTTCTCGGTTCTGAGACGTGTGACATGTGAACCCGAATCGATGAGCTGGATGAGGCCGATTGCGGGTACATGGTGGACTACGTATGGTACCCCAGGGCGAGAATGGATTGTTGTGCTGTAGACGATGAGCTTGGCAGAGTGACTACTACCTACCGGTGATTGGTTGGAACTGGCGGATATCCGGAGGATACCGACCAGAGTCGAGAGCTAGATTTGGGCCGACTCGTACTGCCGGGGCCGAGGGCCGATTCCGCTGACGGAGCTCGTGGGCCGATACGGACTGACGGAGCCCGATATATGAGGATTTGCGTGTCGATGCTGGACACGAGTATTTCATGATATTTTCGGGAGCCGATGTTAGGAACCCCGTTTCTATGAGATTTACAGGATTGAGGGCCGGATAGAGTGACGGTGCCTGAGTTATCGGGATTTTTAGGGTGTTTTGGTAGACACCGGGGTTTTTCCACGATGCTGATTCGTGTAGATGATACTTTTCCCATGCTTAGCCCTCATTTATATGCATTGCATCATGTAGTTGTAGGACCTGATAGAGTACCTCACATGATTATTGCATACCAGATCATCATATTGATGTTATTATATTGATGCTATCATATTGCACATGTTAGAGTATCGCAGTACGTGCATACTCGTGATTACCTTTATATGTTATTTACTATTCACGAGTTGGCAACTCACCCCCGTTGTGCCACAGTGTTTGCCAGTCTACCCTCAGAGTAGTTGCGGCAGGGCTATTTCTTGTATCTTTTTGCTACGGATACCGCTGTTGTTGGCGTGTGAGCCGTTTTGCTGATAGGTGGGTTTGCGGTATCCGTTTATTTTCCATGTGTACACACTCTTGTATCTAGTACTCTCCATCTATTATTTCATGTATTGACTTAGAGACCAGTTGTGAGGACGAAGTTGTATATTATTTTGTACTCTGGAGGTCAAGCTCGTGTGAGCCGGCTTTATTTATTTATGCAGTTTTATCTCTTTTTTTTATGACTTTTCACTTATATTTCTCATTTCTTCGCTACGGCATCATATATTATTCTTGTGGTGATTGTTTCCGCCGTTGGGCGTGATTGCTCCCGTTTGGGGATGTTATATTCTTGTTATCAGTCATTTTGCTTATATCATGTTTTGTACCCGTTTTCGGGGCTAGTTTTTACAAAGGAGGTGCTGTCGAAATTTTTAAGAAAATAACTTAAACTTTAATGATTTTTACACAATTACATAAGGTTTTCTAAATATTTTAAACTAATGTTTTTCTTCACTCACTATTTTAATGGTTTTTATTTCTGGGTTTCGGCTTATTTAGTCTCGTTACGCCTGTAGACATTACGTGGTTAAGTGCCGGTCACGGGCCGAACTCTGGGTCGTGACAAAGTTGGTATCAGAGCATAGATTTTACCTTTCGGAGTGTCGGATGACCTTGGTATGATGGAGTAGGTAGCTGAAGCAGAGTGGTGTAGCGTGTGTATGTTCTGCGGCATACTCACGACATGGTACTTCGCCTAAGTGACCTTAAGACTTATTGATTAAAATTCCTTTATGATTATATGCATTCTTGTGAATCGATTTCTGTGTCCTTATCGAATCCTATTTTCTTTTCAGCCATTATGCCGCCAAAGGCTACGAGGGCGCAGAGAGCGGCCGCGAGAGCCGAGATTAGAGTTGACTCGTCTAAGACGAGGACTGACCCGGGCAGTACACCCGTTGTACCAGAGCAGACCGTTCCTCCTTCGACAGACCAGATCGCCAAGCTAGGGGCCGGTATGTAGGAGATGCGCCAGATGATGGGGTCGTTAGTTGAGCCCATTCGAGCGCAGCGACCTGAGATAGTTCCACCCATTACGGGGACCGCGATGGTGCCAACAATTCAGGCAGTTGCACCTGCAGCCACAGAGGTGATCATAGTATCGTTATCAGTGTTCATGAGATGAAGCCTCCGGTCTTCACAGGCACCGATGCAGCCGAGGACCCGCAGTCATTTATCGATAGGATGGCCCGGATATGTCGTTCACTCAGATGCTCAGATGCGAGATGGGTGGAGTTCACGAGCTTTCTCCTGGAAGGTCTTGCTCAGAAGTGGTGTGAGTCGATATAGAAGGGCAGAGCAGCAGGTCATCCTCCTATGACCTGGACTGAGTTTGTGACAGTGTTCCTTGCCCATTTCCTTCCACAGAGTATTAGAGATTCTAGAGCACGCGGGTTTGAGTAATTACGACCGACGCCAGATATAACATTGGTGGAGTATGATGTGCAGTTCACCGAGCTCTCTGTTTATGCCCCATATTTAGTAGCTACTGAGGAGATGCGAGTCAAGAGGTTTGTTCGAGGCTTGCTTACCCCGTTGTTTCTTCTGATCAGCACACCGCATTGCGAGACCTATGCAGCAGCTATAGATGCAGCTCTATTAGTCGAGGAGCGCCTTGCTGAGACTTCGGTAGTTCTAGAGCCGAAGAGAGTTTGTACTGATACACCAGCACAGAGACAGCCGTTTAGGCGCCACGGCAGACTTCATGCAGGTGACAGAGACTTGGGGCAAGGCCGATTGTCTAGCTCTTATCCCCGGGAGGGTCAGCAGCAGACATCGTCTAAATGTTTCCGGTACGGGAGTACTTATCATCGTGTGCGAGATTGTCCTGAGCTACGTGAGGGCGAGACTGTCGTACCGCACGTCACTTTACAACCCCAGAGAGCGTTGCCTCTTGTACCTGCTGTTGCTCCGCGTCAGAGTCATGCACAGAGAGGTCGTGGTCACGGAAGGTTTGCTCAGAGAGGACGAGGTGGCCGAGGCAGAGGACAGCCACTTGCTAGTAGGGGACCGCCAGTCGCAGGCAGAGGACATGCATGGGTATTCGCTTTGACGCATCAGGACGCTCAGGCGTCCAATGCAGTGGTCTCAGGTACCCTTTCAGTATGTTCTGTTGACGCACACATGTTGTTTGATCCGGGATCCACGCACTCATACGTTTCCACACACTTAGTGCCGAGTTGGGGTAGAGAGTCTGGTTTGCTTGATCAGCCGCTTGCTGTGACCACTCCTTTAGGCGAGTCATTTTTTGCTAGACACGTGTTCCGGTCGTGTATTGTCCGTATTGGTGAGAGAGAGTTGCTTGTCGACTTGATCCTTCTGGAGATGTTGGACTTCGACGTTCTCCTGGGCATGGACTGGTTAGCCACGTGCTACGCGTCTGTGGACTGCCGTGAGAAGACAGTTAGGTTTTGTTTTCCTAGCGAGTCAGCTTTTGTTGTGCAGGGGGACCATGGTGCCGCCCCTCACAGTTTGGTTTCGTCTCTTCGTGCTAGACAGCTTTTGAGGAAAGGATGTCAGGGATTTCTAGCCTATGTTTGCGATACCAGGGCTACAGAGGTTCCGTTGGACCAGGTCCCAATTGTTAGTGAGTTCCCTGATGTTTTCCCTGACGAGCTTCCAAGGCTACTGCCTGAGCGCGATATTATTTTCTGCATTGACTTAATTCCTGGCACGGGGCCTATTTCCATACCGCCTTATCGGATGGCCCCGGCGGAGCTTAGAGAGTTGAAAGGTCAGTTGCAAGATTTGCTGGATAAAGGGCTTATTCGACCTAGTGTGTCACCTTGGGGTGCTCCAGTCCTGTTTGTCAAGAAGAAGGACGGAAGTTTGCGCTTGTGTATTGATTACCGCTAGCTGAACAGGGTTACCGTACGGAACAGATATCCTTTACCACGTATCGATGACTTGTTTGACCAGCTTCAGGGTGCGGGATACTTTTCGAGGATTGACTTGCGGTCAGGCTACCATCAGTTGCGAGTTCGGCAGGAGGATATTCCGAGGATGGCTTTTCTCACGCGCTACGGGCACTATGAGTTTTTGGTGATGTCGTTCGGACTCACCAATGCCCCAGCAGCATTTATGGACTTGATGAACAGTATTTTCATGCCGTATCTTGATTTGTTCATCATCGTATTCATTGACGACATTTTGGTGTATTCCCGGAGCCGAGAGGAGCACGAGCAGCACCTGCGGATCACATTGCAGACTTTGAGGGAGCACCAGCTGTTCGCGAAATTCTCCAAGTGCGAGTTTTGGCTTGACAGTGTAGATTTCTTGGGTCACGTGATTACACGAGATGGTATATGTGTGGACCCGAAGAAGATCGAGGCCGTTAAGCATTGGCCCAGACCAGCATCAGTTACAGAGATCCGCAGTTTTCTAGGACTGGCTGGCTACTACCGACGATTTGTACATGACTTCTCCCGTATTGCTGCACCGTTGACCGGGTTGACCCGGAAGGGAGTTCCTTTTGATTGTACGGAGGCGTCTGAGCATAGCTTTCAGCAGTTACAGACTCGTTTGACTACGACGCCGGTGTTATCATTACCTTCGGGATCAGGCGGATTTTTGGTTTACTGTGACGCTTCTCGAGTGGGGCTAGTGTGCGTATTGATGCAGCACGACAGGGTGATTGCGTATGCTTCTCGGCAGCTGAAGAAACACGAACAGAACTACCCTAACCACGATTTGGAGATGGCTGCTGTGTCTTTTCACTCAAGATCTAGCGACATTATCTATACGGCGAGTCGTGCCAGATATTCACTTTTCACAAGAGCTTGAAGTATATATTTCAGCAGCGAGACCTGAACCTTAGACAGCGCCGTTGGATGGAGTTAGTGAAGGACTACGATTGCGAGATCCTTTATCACCCGGGCGAGGCGAATGTAGTGGCGGATGCTTTGAGTAGGAGGCCCGGGGGTAGTCTAACTTGTTTGAGAGCAGTACAGAGGCAGTCGTCGGGAGATTAGCAGATTTTTTGCGACAGCCGGGTGCAGTTCGAGTTCACTCTGATCGGGGGACAGCTTGCGCATGTTCGTGCACGTCCACAGTTCCTTGACCATATCCGCGAGGCGCAGCCCAGTGACGACCATCTTTCAGAGATCAGGGAGCAGATTAGACAGGGCAGAGACTCCGAGTTCGTGATCGATGATCAGGGGATACTGCGATTTGGGACTCGACTATGTGTACCAGATTCTGAGGGGCTGAGGCGTGAGATTCTCGAGGAGGCGCATCGATCAGTGTACAACGTTCATCCAGGTTCGACCAAGATGTACCATGATCTAAGAAATGTTTACTGGTGGGAAGGGATGAAGAGGGACGTCACAGACTTCGTGTCGAGATGCCTGACTTGTCAGCAAGTCAAGGCCAAGCACCAGAGGCCCGCGGGAGAGCTACAGCCGTTACCCATTCCGGAGTGGAAATGGGAGCAGATTTCTATAGACTTCATTATGGGTCTACCCAGGACTAGTCGAGGGTATAACTCCATTTGGGTGATCGTGAATCGTTTGACGAAAGCGGCTCACTTCCTGCCGGTGAAGACCACTTTCGGATTTGCTCAGTATGCCTAGATATACATCGACGAGATCATACGAATGCATGGAGTCCCGACATGTATTGTGTCCGGCCGAGGCACCCAGTTTACCAGCCAACTATGGCAGAGGCTTCAGGAGGCTTTGGGCACCCGTTTGAGTTTTAGCACACCATTTCATTCGCAGACCGACGGCCAGTCAGAGCAGACTATTCAGACTCTCGAGGATATGCTCCGAGCGTGCGTCTTAGATTTCCGAGGTAGCCGGGATCACCATTTGCCCTTAGTAGAGTTTTCCTACAACAACAGCTTCTAGGAGACCATTCAGATGGAACCATTCGAGACTCTATATGGGAGAAGATGCAGATCGCCCATGTATTGGACAGAGCTCAGCGAGAGCAGTATTTTGGGGCCGCATATTGTTGAGGAGACGACCGCGAAGATCCAGTTGATTCGCGATAGGATGAGAGCAGCCCACAGCAGGCAGAGATCTTATGCGGACCGTCGTCGGCACAGAATTGAGTTTTCTGTTGGCGATCATATTTTCTAGAGGGTCTCCCCAATGAAGGGTGTGATGAGATTTGGAAAGAAGGGGAAGCTTAGTCCTAGATATGTGGGCCCCTTCGAGATCCTCGAGCATTCGGTGTTGTTCCGTATCGGTTAGCTCTTCTGCCCAGTTTTCCAGACGTTCACCCCGTATTCCACGTTTCGATGCTCCGCAAGTATCTTCATGATCCTTCGCATGCGATTCAGCACCCGACGATCCAGCTGGAGCGCGACCTTTCTTCTGCAGAGCAGCCGGTGATCATCCTGGATCGGCAGGTGAAGAAATTGAGATCGAAGGTTATAACGTCCGTCAAGGTCCTTTGGCATGGCCCGAGCAGCGAGGAGGTCACCTAGAAGACCGAGGACGAGATGAAGAAGAAATATCCCCATCTCTTTGAAGGTACGCATAGCTAGATTTTTAAATTCGGGGACCGAATTTCTTTAGGGGGGAAGATTGTAACGCTTTGAAATTCGTTAGATTAATTTTCGCGTTAATTAGTGGTAATGCTTGTTTTCACAAAACTTAGCTAATAGCTTTTTCTACTTAAAATACATTAAATCAAGTTGTAATTGTGAAAATATGTGTTTTTATATATAAATGGGTTTTATTAATTATAATTTAGTTTGGTGTTCACTTAATTGGAAAATTTCCGTAATTAATTTTTCCTAAACAAAGATTAGTGTAACTTGCATGCACACTTAACACATTGTAACACATCCTTCATTTTCCTACGACTTTCAAATTCATTTCATTCTTCTTCTAAAATAAAACCATAACCAAATAAAACAATAAAGAAAAAAAATAGAAAATGAGAGAAAAGATAGAGCATGGGGGGCATTTATGATAGCATGGTGAGCTCTTAACTTTGGGCATTCTCTCTCTCACACTATCTCTCATCATTTCAGCAGAAACAGCAGCAACCCCAGCAGCAACCTAGCTCCCCCTTCATCTCTTCTCCTTCTCCCATCAATGTCTAACACAAACCTTCATTAAAAACACATCTACCCTCACACCAACCTCACTTCAATCACTCTTTTGTGGATTTTTGGAGCCAAATATGAACTCTTGGGACAAGACCAGCAAGTGTGCCACTACTTGACCTATTATGAGGTATAAAGCCCATTTTAATCACCTCTTTACTAAACTTGTAGCTTAATTAGCTAAAAATGGTGTTTTTTTGCGTTTTAGTGCTAATGAGATGGTTTATGAGAAGATTAAGATAAGTTAGAGTTTTTAAGGTTTGATTAACTTAATTAGGTGCTATTAATGTTGTTTAAACCAAGTTAATTTCTCAGGTTACACTAAAATACCATTTTGTATCATATTAGTGTTAAATTAGCGTTTTAGTTAAGATTTGTGCTCTTTTGTGATCTGCTTTTGACCCGATTGCTTCAGAAAAAAACTGAGTTTACTGGAGCATCTTCACTAGACCTAGAACACACACGAAGCACAGGACCCCCATTTCCCTTCTAGGCCGCAAATAATTATTTTCTGGCAGAAAATTGCGGCCAGATGTGGGAGCTGGGTGTCGGGGTTTTGTGGTTTAGTGTCTGCTGCTTATTGAAAGTCTTTGGTGTATGCAACTTTTTCTAGTTCAGTTTGTATCAAAATCTGGAGCAAAATACCCTATTTTCTATACTTTTGAACTTACGCGACATGTGCGCTATGTGTGTGGGTTTAGTGTTTGCTGTGTATCCCAGCGTGTCGGGATAGTTTCAGATGCGTATACATACGTTTTGGCGTATCGGATGCACACGCGTTTAGATTGCGACGCGAGTTTCTCGTTTGGTTTTTATATTACGTTTTTGGAGGATTTTAGCTTATGTGTACTCTTTGTGTAAATTATAGGTTCGCAGGCGGGTACGTCGGACGCCGCAAAAAAGGGGAAGCAAGTAGTCGGCTACACTTAGCACGAGACCACGGTGAGTAGATTTAACATCTATGGGGAAATCGCCAGTATGGCGTTAAGCGTCAGGGCTTGATAGGATATTGTAGTCGCGCATATATATATATATATATATATATCTATATATATATATATTGTTTGTGCATATGTACTATTGTAGCGTACCCCTCTTTTGTTGCATGTAGAAATAGTAGTTTTGTAACACCGCACAGTCACTAACGGTTCAAGCTGCACGAGCACTATTTGTATGTTAAACCCACACCGTTAGTGATTGCCATGACACTCGCACTATAGGATTACTACGGACCATACATCATTTTTATTACTGCATCATTGATGATTAGACATGATTCTGTCGCATATTGTACACTCATGCTTGTGTATATACCACTTGTACACCTATATTGGCACACATACATATTGTACATCCATACTTGCGTGTGTGTGTGTGTGTGTGTGTGTGCATCCATGCCTACATACATACATACTTTTGCATATACATAGATGATGCTGACTTTGATTTGAAAAATTAGGGTCCACATGAAATGTTTTCAATTGGATCCTTTTAAAATAGCGGTTTTCCCCTTTTACTCATAGTACGATTTTATGCGGCATACGACACATTGCATGGATTTACGCATTGAGTTTTGGATTCGTGTGATTTCTGGATTTCAGAACCGTGGTATTATTTTAAGAAAATATGCACTGTTTTGAAAACCCGGTTTCTTTTGATATGATATTTTAGTGCTTCCGCCATACGTTTTCTCGATTCTGAGACGTGTGACAAGTGAACCCGAATCGAGGAGCTGGATGAGGCCAATTGCGGGTACAAGGTAGACCCGGTATGGTACCCCGGGGCGAGAACGGATTGTTGTGCTGTAGACGATGAGCCTGGAAGAGGGAATACTACCTACCGGTGATTGGTTGGACCTGGCGGATATCCGGAGGATACCGAACAGAATCGAGAGATAGATATGGGCCGACCCATACTGCCGAGGCCGAGGGCCGATTCCGCAGACGGAGCCCGTGGGACGATCCAGACTGACGGAGCCCGATATATGAGGATTTGGTGTCGATGCTGGATACGATTATTTCATGATATTTTCGGGAGCCGATGTTAGGCACTCCGTTTCTATGAGATTTACAGGATTGAGGGCCGGATAGAGTGACGGAGCCTGAGTTATCAGGATTTTTGGGGTGTTTTGGTAGACACCGGGGTTTTTCCATGATGCTGATTTGTGTAGATGATACTTTTCCCATGCTTAGCCCTCATTTATATGCATTGCATCATGTAGTTGTAGGACCTGATAGAGTACCTCGCATTATTATTGCATACCAGATCGTCATTTTGATGTTCTCAAATTGATGTTATTATACTGATGCTATCATATTGCACATGTTAGAGTATCGTAGTACCTGCATACTCGCGATTATCTATATATGTTATTTACTATTCACGAGTTGGCAACTCACCCCCGTTGTGCCACAGTGTTTGTAGGTCGACCCTCAGAGTAGTTGCGGCAGGGCTATTTCTTGTATCTTTTTGATACGGTTATCACTGCTGTTGGCGTGTGAGCCATTTTGCTGATAGGTGGGTTTGCGGTATCCGTTTATTTTCCATGTGTACACACTCTTGTATCTAGTACTCTCCATCTACTATTTCATGTATTGACTTAGAGACCAGTTGTGAAAACGATGTTGTATATTATTTTGTACTGTGGACGTTGAGCTCATATGAGCCGGCTTTATTTATTTATGCAGTTTTATCTTCTTCTTTTTTGATGATTTTTCACTTATATTGCTCATTTCTTCGCTACGGCGTCGTATATTATTCTTGTGGTGATTGTTTCCGCCGTTGGGCGCGATTGCTCCCGTTTAGGGATGTTATATTCTTGTTATGAGTCATTTTACTTAAATCATGTTTTGTACCCGTTTTCGGGGCTAGTTTTTAAAAAGGAGGTGCTGCCGAAATTTTTAAGAAAATTACTTAAACTTTAAAGATTTTTACTCAATTACACAAGGTTTCTAAATGTTTTAAACTAATGTTTTTCTTCACTCGCTATTTTAACGGTTTTGATTTCAGGGTTTCGGATTACTTAGTCGCGTTACGCCTGTAGACGTTTCGTGGTTAAGTGTCGGTCACGGGCCGAACTCTGGGTCGTGACAATAATGGCCTCTAGGGCATATATTGTTAGTGTATATGCCCTAGAGGCCATTACTGTATCATACTAGTTTGTATATTACTTAATGGAAGCTTGGGATATTCACAGTTGTATATACAATCTTGCTCGAAATGGTAGTATGCTACTTGGTTTGTCTCTGCTTTAATATGTGCATGTGTTTCTTTTAGCATATTGCTGGTATACATATTAGTAGAGCCCTTAGGATCTTTGCTTGATTACCAGCGTTGTGATGGCGCTCGCACTCGTG
This sequence comes from Agapanthus africanus, assembly GCA_030015575.1. Lineage (NCBI taxonomy): Eukaryota > Viridiplantae > Streptophyta > Magnoliopsida > Asparagales > Amaryllidaceae > Agapanthus > Agapanthus africanus. The sequence continues at coordinate 264,144,435 of JASDDO010000016.1, read as the reverse complement.
GGAGCTGGGTAATCCATAAGCACATCCTTATACACGTCCCTGGTCATTGGACTATCGAGACAGGGCATTGATACTCCGGAGTAGACTAGCGTATGCGCTTCTCATCCCAGTGTGGGAGACGGTCTATCCCACAGCCGTTAGTACGTCGTACTTGAGATAGTATGCGGGTGCTCGTTAGGTTACGAGTACACTGGACAGGACTCGTCGGGAACTGTTGGTTGGTAATATACCTATCGTCAGTTATCAGTTCCCAGGTGACATGAGTACAGCTTAGTCCGCTGACTTGACACTGTCACCTCGCCTCGAGTGTGTTCCCACTGCACTTTGATTACTACCCTACCACGGCTCAGGGGAGTCGTGCAAACAGGTAGTTTTTGGGTGCAGTCCCGAAGCACTTGGAGGCAGTGACGGTTAGACAGGATTCGTCTCTCCCGGTATTGGGGGTTGACATCGCGCTGTGTCCAGGAGAGCCATTACACGAGTAGTCCCTGGCAAGGGCAAGCGAGATATACTGGTAGGCTTCCAGTGTTATCTCAGGGTGTTCTGGGCTTCACTCCGACACGACTTGTACCGCTATTAGGGGACTGACGTTCACCGCCCCCTAGGCCTGCCATGCGATGTATCAGACGAACAGACCGGACTGTACGGAGACTGTCACATACAGGCTCAGTAGGAGTGCAGATGGGGTTCACCTCGTCAGTCTTCTTATCGACATCTACCTGGGGACCGTTACGTACAGCTAGTGCCGCTTGCGGTCTGTGGTTAAACCCACTGCCAGCGTAGTGTCGAGTCTTTAGAGTCCCACACAGAGAGCTATTCGCCTTTAGGCAAAACGAGTAGAGGTCGCATGGTTTTTGCGACAGGGTTCGTTCGCATCCGCGCACTTGTGCACGTTTGCTGTCCGGACAGTTTATACTAGCGGGCTTTGGTTTAAGCCGGATCCTAGTATATGATTTGAGATTGGTTTTTCTCATTGTGTTCGTGTTCCTCGTATCACGAATGTGGGTGCGTATGCACAGTTGCTTGAGATTGAGGGAGAGGACCTTGTTTAGGGTTAATGACTATTGTCATTTTATTAACCCTATTGCTTTTGTGTGTATTATTGTTAATTAATAATTAGCTTAATTATTGTGCATGGTTGTTGTTGTTGACCTTTTGACTTCATTGACTTGTTGACCAAGTTGACAATTTGACCATGATCATTTCATTTGGAAGATGCTCTTTGATCCTTGCAATTTGCATTAATGGTGAAATGATAATGGTCACCTCTTGATTAAACCATGACAATTTTCTAGCTAATTATGGAATTAAAATATTACACACATATTAGTGAGAATGGCTCACTAATTTTTCATTCTATCATATCTTTTCTCTCTCTTGCTCATCCTCTCCCTCAAGCTCTCTCCCTCTCATGTGTTGAGAAACAAAAAGCTTGAGAAAAACCTTCACTTGATCTTCTCTACTCACTTCTAGGGTTCAAGTCTTAGCATTTCTTGCACTCTAGTTACTCCTAGCTTGGAGTTGAAGCTAAAGGTCGAGGCTTTCGGGTGGATCGTTCTTTGACGGAAGAAGACAAGCAAGGTGAGGCTTTTCTACCATTCCAACGAGCAAGGAGAGAAGGAGTTCGAGCTCAAGGTATAACCTTTCTACAACTTAACTAGTTGTTAGTTTGTTTTAGCTAGTTTTCGTTTAGTAAAGATCCTCACAAGCAAGGTCCATGTTGCCTAAGTCATTAAAAATCCAATTTTTATTATGTTTTCCGCCTCCCCGTAAGGACCGGGTTGGGCAACGTGGACTTACAGTGGTATCAGAGCCTAACTAAACTTAAACTAGCTAGGTAGTGAAGTGTAACGAAGTTTCAAAACCGGAAAATCGAAAATCCAAACTTTGCAAAACCCAAGTTTCTGTTAATTTTTTCTCTGGTCAAAATGACATTTGTTATATACCAAAAATTATCTCAGGGTTTTGTGTGAAAAACCACCAAATACGAACCAGAGAGGAGATCAGAGGAGCGCGGATCCGCGGCAAGAGGAAGCTCCTGCCGCGGAAGCGCGGCCGTCTTGTCCCCTCTCTGCATCGTTTTTGGTGCAGTATGTTTCTGTGTTGGTATTGGGATTTTTAGGATATGTTATATGTGCCCAGATTTTCCAGAACTAAAATTTACTTTTGCGGGCCTATAAATCCGTATTTTTCGGAACTTCACTACGCTTTAACTACATCGGTTATATCTGTAATGCTTGCATGTATTGAACGTCGGCTAATCGCTATAAGACGATTAGTCGGGGTTATACATGATCTGTGATTGTTGATTGGTTTGTGGATATGAATGGATTGGATTGTCGCGGGTGAATGGCCGGGGTGGATGTGAGATGAGCATTGTTTTTCTTTCATTCATTTGTAACATGTGAATTGATGTAATAATATTCTTTGTATGGCCGCACAACCGGGTCGGGGTTGTAGCCGTCATTGTATAATTCTTTTTACTGTTTTTGCTCCTAGGATAGACCCATGGAGGGGGTGCACAAACTACCGGGTATCTCGAAGTGCCGAGTGGCCTACTCACGGTGGTGAGGGAGGTTGCTTCGCTTCGGGTGCTAGGCGGGTAGTTTGCCGCACCCGTAGGGGTCTTGGGTGGGGTATTGGCTATTCACCGCGACCGTGTAATCCGCTTTGCATTGCAGGCTCGAACGCATTGCGGATTCCTAGTATATCCAATGTATTCATCTGTGATCTGTAATGTCTATCATTGCTATATATTTATATATAATAACTATTTAGGCGTTGCTTATGTTTTACAGCCGCGCTAGCCCAGCCCCCGCTCTGTCGTTAGTTAAGTAACCTAACGGGTGATGACGGGGCCCCGTGGCGAATGCGAATGGCATAAGCGTACGTCATATTTTGGTTGTTTTCTGCAATGGTAGGATTAAATGATGGGACGCATTAAAAGAACTAATGCAAGAAATAAACCAAGTAAAAGTCGATTGGAACACTTTGAAAACCACTCGGTTCTTTTCAAAACTAAACTTTTAAACGCGGAGCTTGAACCACTCCTTTTAAAAGCTATCTCGTTCCATCGATTATATCAAGTTCACTACGTTCACGGTTTCGCCAAAACCATTCGTAGCCCTCCGTAATTCCACATGAATGATCAAAAGTATTCAAGCTGTGTATTTTGGCCAAAGTCAAGGCATAGTGATTGGTAGCGTTTGGGCATTCATGTGCAGCATAGATAGATGCGTTGATTTGGGACAGTCGTGCTGCCATTTTGGCCAAAGTCAAGGGTAGGTACGGGTGGGTCCAAATTAACCAGGAGAATGACGGGTAGAACTTGACATGTGACTTATGATATTTTGGCCAAAGTCAAGGTCATAAGAGCATGGGGCAAAAATCCACATCGGGAGTTTCATAAGTACTGAAACTTGCTAGATTTGCATACCATTTGGAGTGTGGTGATTCTGGTAGGATTCCTTCAGTTTCGTCACGCGATGATATTTGGATCCCGATCCTACTGTGAGTATATGCTACTCCTCGGGAAAACTCTCACTTAACGATCAATGCTATAAACCTAGTAGGTGCCTAGAAAGGTGTTAGCGGGGCTACGCCCACAGGGAAAAGAGGTTATTTAATTAAGGAACTTCGCGAAAGCGTTGAAAAACCTCCCTCGAAGTACCGACACTGGCCTGGCTGAACGGTTAAGCAAGTATTGTACGGTGAGAATGATCCCGGCTAATCCTTTTCTTTATGGTTTGAGAAGGGATTCGAGAAACAGTGGGAGCCATCCAGTTTAGACAAACTAAAAACCACTCTAAACTTGCAAGAGTATCATGCTAAAGTGTTTCTTTTCTCTCTCCTAATTGCAGCGACCATTCAACATTACCGGACTTAAGTTACTGTTAGATAAAAATATATTGACAGGGCCAAACTACAAAGATTGGCTCAGGAATGTCAAGATGGCGATCACTTATGACAAGCTAGGGTATATACTTACCACCAAAGCTCCCCCTGTCCCAGGTCCCACCTCCAGCGTCGCGGATGTAGAAATTCGTAAGACATGGGAGATAGATTGCGCGAGGGCCAGATGCCTCGTACTAGCCTCGATGGACAACGAACATCAGAGGAGGCACGAGAATATGGACCTAGAGTCCATATTTCTCCATACAAAAGAACTGTATTGAGAGCAGTCTCGTATCGCTAGATACGAAGTGTCGAAGAAGCTTTTTTCGGCAAGGTTGGCCGTCAGATCATCGGTAGCGGACCACGTGCTTAAGATGATCGGCTACATAGAGGAGCTCGCGGACCTTGGGACCACGTTGGAGAATGAACTCTATACCGATTTGATTCTCCAGTCCCTTCCTTCCACTTACGCCCAGTTCGTTCTTAACTTCAACATGCAAGGAAAGGAGGTTGAACTTGCCGAACTTCTGAACATGTTGAGGACTGCTGAGGGAACCCTACAGAAGGGTAGGGAGACATCCACTTTGTTTGTAGGAGGATCTTCCTCTTCTAGGTCCAGGGCGAAAGCCAAGGGCAAGAAGAAGAAAGCCCCCGCCAAACCAAGAGGCGGTGTCGGTAAAGTGGATACGAAGGGAAAGGGTAAAGCAACAAAAGTAGCGGGGAAGATGGTGGGGAAGGAAGAATGCTTCTATTGTCACAAAAGTGGTCACTGGAAACAAGATTGCAAGGCTTGGAAAGCCAGAACACAGGATTTGAAGCGAGTTGCAGCTTCAGCTTCAGGTGTGTATGTTATTGAAAACTGTCTATCAATAAACTCTACATCCTGGGTATTGGGTACCGGATCAAGATCTCATATCTGTAATTCTTTGCAGGCGTTGAGAAAGCGTAGAGTTTTGAAGGCAGGTGACATGACCCTCAGAGTTGCGAACGGTGCTAGCATGGATGCAGAGGCCGTGGGGGACTATCACCTGGGATTATCAGATGGACACTTTTTGGTTTTGCGTAGTTGTTATTATGTACCAAATGCAACCTGTAATATCATTTCTGTATCTTTATTATCTAAAGAAGGTTATGAATTTGCATTTGTAAGTAATGTAGTGAACATTCACCTTAATCAAGTTTTGATTGGGTCAGGCACATTGAACAACGGAATATACGTTTTAAACCAACCGCAGGTTTTCAATATCCAGAATACACACAAAAGAAAGTCTCCAGAAATTAATAAAACTTTCTTATGGCATTGTAGACTGGGTCACATCAATGAGAGAAGATTGACTAAGTTACATACTGAAGGATATTTGGATCCGTTCGAATATCAATCGTATGCAACTTGTCAATCCTGTCTCAAAGGAAAGATGACAAAGGCTCCGTTTTCTAGACACGGAGAAAGAGCGAGCGAGCTCTTGGGACTCGTACACAGCGACGTGTGCGGTCCAATGTCTACACATGCGCGAAGCGGTTTTTCTTACTTCATTACCTTTACGGATGATTTTTCAAGGTACGGTTATGTTTTCTTAATGAAACATAAATCCGAGGCTTTTGAAAAATTCCAGGAATATAAGAATGAAGTAGAAAAACAAACCGGCAAAAGTATCAAGATCCTAAGATCGGATCGAGGAGGAGAATACTTAAGTGCCGAATTCCTGAACTACTTAAAAGAGAATGGAATTCTCTCTCAGCTTACTCCTCCATACACTCCGCAACATAATGGTGTATCGGAGAGAAGGAACCGGACCCTATTGGATATGGTACGGTCCATGATGAGTAACGCTGAGTTACCGCGATCGTTCTGGGGATATGCGCTAGAATCAGCAGCATACCTTTTGAACCGAGTTCCAACTAAGACTGTGCCTACTACACCATATGAAATGTGGAGTGGGAAGAGACCCCATCTTAATCACATTAAGACATGGGGATGTCCAGCTTTTGTAAAAAAAGCAGCATGCGGACAAGCTCGAGGCACGCTCAGTACAGTGCAAGTTTGTGGGATATCCGAAGAACTCCAAGGGATATTACTTCTATTGCGAAGAGGAACAAAAAGTCCTTGTTTCTCGCCATGCCCACTTTCTAGAACATCAGTTCATAGAAAAAGAATTAAGTGGGAACGCAATAGAACTGGAAGAAATTCCAGAACCGCAAGCTATTACTGAAAGCTTAGTAGAGCCAGAGGGTTCGAAAGATCAAGACATTCCCGTGCCACTCCGCAGGAGTAGTAGGCAGTCTCATCCGCCCGAGAGGTACTACGGTTTTCTCATTGACGGGGATAGAGAGGACTGCATCCTAGATTGTGATGAGCCTACTAGCTTCCAGCAAGCCATTCAGAGCATCGACTCGGTAAAATGGCTGGATGCAATGCGGACCGAGATGGAGTCCATGTACACCAACAAAGTATGGACGTTGGACATTGCTCCAGACGGGGTAAAACCCGTAGGATGCAAGTGGATCTTCAAAAGGAAGATTGGTGTAGATGGACAGGTTGAGACCTATAAAGCTAGACTGGTAGCAAAGGGTTTTCGTCAGCGACCTGGTTTGGACTATGACGAAACCTTTTCTCCAGTAGCTATGCTGAAATCCATTCGGATCCTTCTTGCCATCGCTGCTTTCCACGACTATGAGATTTGGCAGATGGACGTAAAGACAGCTTTTCTAAATGGTCATTTAGAGGAGTGTATCTATATGGACCAGCCAGAGGGTTTCATTCAGGGTGGGAGCAGCGGAAAGGTGTGCAAGTTGCTCAAGTCCATTTATGGACTCAAGCAGGCATCGCGGAGTTGGAACATCTGCTTTGATGAGACGGTCAAAGAATTTGGCTTTATCAAAAATCCAGATGAACCATGCATCTATTGTAGATTTGTAGCGAGAACTGTAGTATTCCTCGTTTTATACGTGGATGACATTCTCTTAATAGGAAATGACATTCCTATGCTACAATCTGTCAAGGGGTTCTTGTCACACAGGTTCTCCATGAAAGACCTGGGTGATGCCTCATACATTCTGGGTATCCGGATCTACCCTGACAGATCCAAGAGGATATTAGGACTCTCACAGTCCAGGTACATCGACACCATACTGAAGAGATTCAGTATGGAAGATTCCAAGCGCGGTAATCTACCGGCTTGTCACGGGATCACCCTCTCCAAAGAGATGTCTCCAAAGACTGATTTGGAGAGGGATCGCATGTCTATTATACCCTACGCTTCTGCGGTAGGCTCTATAATGTATGCGATGTTGTGTACCAGACCGGATGTGGCTTATGCACTGAGTGTGGTAAGCAGGTATCAGTCAAACCCTGGGGAGAAACATTGGATAGCAGTAAAGAACATTCTCAAGTACCTGAGAAGGACTAAGGAGATGTTCTTGGTGTATGGCGGAAAAGACCTGCAGATTGAGGCCTTTGCTGACTCCAGCTTCCAGAGTGACAAGGATGATTCCAAGTTCATGTCGGGTTTTGTCTTTACCCTCAATGGAGGGGCGGTGTGTTGGAAGAGCTCCAAACAGGAAACCGTTGCTGACTCGACTATGGAAGCGGAATACATCGCTGCATCTGATGCCGCAAAAGAAGCTGTCTGGATGAGGAAGTTCTTGAAAGAACTTCAGGTAGTTCCGTCCATTGTTGACCCAATACCTCTGTATTGCGACAACAACGGGGCTATAGCTTTAGCGAAGGAACCCAGGTCCCATCAGAAATCCAGACACATCTTAAGGCGGTATCACCTGATCAAGGAGATTGTGGATCGCCAGGAGATCGAGGTCCGGAGAGTTGCATCAGAGGATAACACGGCAGATCCATTCACCAAGGCCTTGTCCCAGACTCAGTTCGAGCGGCTGATCGAGATGATAGGTCTTCGATACGCCAGTACATGGCCTTAGTGCAAGTGGGAGATTGTTAGTGTATATGCCCTAGAGGCCATTACTGTATCATACTAGTTTGTATATTACTTAATGGAAGCTTGGGATATTCACAGTTGTATATACAATCTTGCTCGAAATGGTAGTATGCTACTTGGTTTGTCTCTGCTTTAATATGTGCATGTGTTTCTTTTAGCATATTGCTGGTATACATATTAGTAGAGCCCTTAGGATCTTTGCTTGATTACCAGCGTTGTGATGGCGCTCGCACTCGTGGGAGCTGGGTAATCCATAAGCACATCCTTATACACGTCCCTGGTCGTTGGACTATCGAGACAGGGCATCGATACTCCGGAGTAGACTAGCGTATTCGCTTCTCATCCCAGTGTGGGAGATGGTCTGTCCCACAGCCGTTAGTACGTCGTACTTGAGATAGTATGCGGGTGCTCGTTAGGTTACGAGTACACTGGACAGGACACGTCGGGAACTGTTAGTTGGTAATATACCTATCGTCAGTTATCAGTTCCCAGGTGACATGAGTACAGCTTAGTCCGCTGACTTGACACTGTCACCTCGCCTCGAGTGTGTTCCCACTGCACTTTGATTACTACCCTACCACGGCTCAGAGGAGTCGTGCAAACAGGTAGTTTTTGGGTGCAGTCCCGAAGCACTTGGAGGCAGTGACGGTTAGACAGGATTCGTCTCTCCCGGTATTGGGGGTTGACATCGCGCTGTGTCCAGGAGAGCCATTACACGAGTAGTCCCTGGCCAGGGCAAGCGAGATATACTGGTAGGCTTCCAGTGTTATCTCAGGGTGTTCTGGGCTTCACTCCGACACAACTTGTACCGCTATTAGGGGACTGACGTTCACCGCCCCCCTAGGCCCGCCATGCGATGTATCAGACGAACAGACCGGACTGTACGGAGACTGTCACATACAGGCTCAGTAGGAGTGCAGATGGGGTTCACCTCGTCAGTCTTCTTATCGACATCTACCTGGGGACCGTTACGTACAGCTAGTGCCGCTTGCGGTCTGTGGTTAAACCCACTGCCAGCGTAGTGTCGAGTCTTTAGAGTCCCACACAGAGAGCTATTCGCCTTTAGGCAAAACGAGTAGAGGTCGCATGGTTTTTGCGACAGGGTTCGTTCGCATCCGCGCACTTGTGCACGTTTGCTGTCCGGACAGTTTATACTAGCGGGCTTTGGTTTAAGCCGGATCCTAGTATATGATTTGAGATTGGTTTTTCTCATTGTGTTCGTGTTCCTCGGATCACGAATGCGGGTGCGTATGCACAGTTGCTTGAGATTGAGGGAGAGGACCTTGTTTAGGGTTAATGACTATTGTCATTTTATTAACCCTATTGCTTTTGTGTGTATTATTGTTAATTAATAATTAGCTTAATTATTGTGCATGGTTGTTGTTTTTGACCTTTTGACTTCATTGACTTGTTGACCAAGTTGACAATTTGACCATGATCATTTCATTTGGAAGATGCTCTTTGATCCTTGCAATTTGCATTAATGGTGAAATGATAATGGTCACCTCTTTATTAAACCATGACAATTTTCTAGCTAATTATGGAATTAAAATATTACACACATATTAGTGAGAATGGCTCACTAATTTTTCATTCTATCATATCTTTTCTCTCTCTTGCTCATCCTCTCCCTCAAGCTCTCTCCCTCTCATGTGTTGAGAAACAAAAAGCTTGAGAAAAACCTTCACTTGATCTTCTCTACTCACTTCTAGGGTTCAAGTCTTAGCATTTCTTGCACTCTAGTTACTCCTAGCTCGGAGTTGAAGCTAAAGGTCGAGGCTTTCGGGTGGATCGTTCTTTGACGGAAGAAGACAAGCAAGGTGAGGCTTTTCTACCATTCCGACGAGCAAGGAGAGAAGGAGTTCGAGCTCAAGGTATAACCTTTCTACAACTTAACTAGTTGTTAGTTTGTTTTAGCTAGTTTTCGTTTAGTAAAGATCCTCACAAGCAAGGTCCATGTTGCCTAAGTCATTAAAAATCCAATTTTTATTATGTTTTCCGCCTCCCCGTAAGGACCGGGGTGGGCAACGTGGACTTACATATATAACTAACAAGATAGAGAGTACTAGTTACAAATAAGATATACAAGTGGAAATATATGGATACCCGCACAAAAACCCACCTACAAAATGTCTCACACGCAAAAGTAGCGGTATCCACTAAAAATGATGCAATAAAGAGCCCTGCCGCAACTACACTGAGGGTCAACCATGCAAAACACTGTGGCACAATGGGGGTGAGTTGTCAACTCGTGAATAGTAAATAACATCGTACAGATAATCGCAAGCTTGCATGAAAAGCGATAATCTGAAATATGCAATCTTATGGCATAAGTATAGCAGTATGGATATGCAACAAAATCATGATCAAGGTACACCACTAGGGTACAACAACTTCATGAAATTGTGCATGTCATAATAAATCCTGAGTGTAGGATGAAACAAAATCCTCATCAATGAATCCTCATCATAGAAATCCGGTGTCCATCAACGGCACCCCAAATCCAAATATCTCAGACACCGTCACTTTGATCGGCCCTCATATCCATCTCATCTCATAACTTCAAATGGTATCCTCCGGATATCCGTTGAGTTTCCATACAATCACCGGTAGGTAGTACTCCCTCTGCCATGCTCATCGTTTACTCTATGATCTTCTTGCCCTGGGGTACCTCACCGGGTCCACTATATACCCGTAGACGGCTCAGCCAACTCCTCGAATCGGGTACTCGAAATAGCTCAGAACCGAGAAAACTCATGGTGGACACAATTATCATATCAAGGGAAAACCACACTTTTTAAATATTTCAAGTTTCAAAACGTATCTTGCGGTTTCCCAAATCAACGAAATCGAAATAAAACATCATATGAGAGTATATATATTACTATAGCAATGTATGTATGCATGCATGTATGTATGTATGATGCAATTCATAATGTGCAATAGAACAAGAATCAATGTCTAACTATTAATAATGAATGCGGTACAATATATTTATCCATGGAAAATTCTATTGTGTGCGTTTCATGACAATTTATACAGTGAGCGTGTCATGGAAATTACCAACGCTGTGTGTGTGGGGCATATAATTCAGTGCTCGTGCAACATGAACCGCTAGTAATAGTGCAGTACCCAATTAATACTATGTCAATGTACAACAGGTAATAAGATGTGCAAAATGGTACTCATGCACAATCAATATATATACATATAAGCATATGGTTATATCACTGAATCTAGCTCTCGGTGCTGAACGCCATACAGGTGATTCCTCCGTAGATGTTAAATCTACTCACCGGATGATCTCGAGCTAGGTGAATCCGATCACCTCTTTCCCCTTCCTAGCAGCGTCCGAAGTCCCCGCAAATGATCCTAACATCACACAAACCAATACTCATGAAATTAGTAAACTTTCAAATCAAACACGGACATAATGCTAAATTAACGAATCGACTCATACAAGCTAAGTGTTAGGTTAGTGGGCTAACGTGTGCAGCGACATCCTAACCCAACCTACGGCTGTAAAACGTACGAAATACTTAACAAAAGTCGGGTAAATCCGCATCGCACTTAGTCGAAATGCTAGAATTATAGCTAAACGGTTCCAGATTTTGTCTACAGATAATATAGGAAAAACAAAGTATACCAAATATCCTACATGACCCACAAAGAGCTACCCACAAAATACCAAATACCCAGTCTTCAGGAAAACCGGCGGCGCCGAGAAAAATGAGATTCTCGCCGGTCGAAAAGCGTAGGGTGGGGTCCGAGTTTCTAGGGTAAACACAAGGCTCTAACATCAATCTATTGCATTGTTAGATTTAATTGTAGATCAACGTAACAATAGCAGATTCAACAGAGACTCAAAACATACAAAAATACGATATTTAGCACTAAACATAACATTAAAGTATTTAACTGAAACTAATTAACATAGAACCTTCCCTAGAGCCTAACAAAGAGTTTAACATCAATACCTCACCAAGACTTGGATGAAACCCTATCAATCAATCTCCAAGACATTACAAGAGGGCTTAAGCAAGCTTAGTAAAGGGTTTAGTGGAGTTTGATGTTGGTTTAGGCTTAGGGTTAGTGAACTAAATATTTTCAAGAGATGATTTTAGTGAAGAAAAAGAAGAAGAAATAAGAGAGAGTGAGGGTTGAGGGAGTAAAATGAGAGAGTGAGAGGGTGAGGGTGAGAGATGAGAGTTGAGCCATGCTCTCTCTCTTCATTAAACGCCTCCCATGCTTGTCTCATGCCTCATCAAGCCTCTAATAGTCAATTCTTTTCCTTTTTCTCTTATTTTCAAAATAAAACCCTTTTGATAATTAAAATAGATATATGTAAACATAACATGAGATAATGTGGTTAATGTGCCATGGCTAACAAAGCATGGTTAATAAATCCTTAACCCTAAATTAACATGCACAAGTGTGTGCAAGCATAAAATAATTAAATAAAATATTAATTAATTATAATAAAATATGTGAAAACAATTATTGGTTAAATTATATTAAAACCCCGCATTATCTCGCTTAATTAACTATAATCGAGTTCTAAGGTGTTACAATCTTCCCCCTTAAAGAAATTCGGTCCTCGAATTTAAAAATTTTATTATGCGTACCATCGAGGAGATGAGGAAATTTCTTCCGCATCTCGCTCTCGGCTTCCCATGTGACCTCTTCGCTACTTAGAACAGGCCACAGAACCTTCTCTGACGGCAAGACCTTTGACCGCAGTTTCTTCACCTGCTGATCCAATATAACTACCGGCTGCTCGGTGAAAGAAAGATCGCGCTCTAGCTGGATGGTCTCGTGCTGAATCATGTGAGAAGGGTCATGAAGGTGCTTGCGAAGCATCGATACAAGAAATACGGGGTGAACATTCGAAAAACTGTGCGGAAGTGTGAAACGATAGGCAACGACACCAACTCGCTCAAGGATCTCAAAAGGACCCACAAATTTGGGACTAAACTTCAAATTCTTCCCAAATCTCATCACGCCTTTCATCGGAGAAATCCGTAGGAATACATGATCACCCATTGCCAACTAAAGTCTGCGACAATGACGGTCTGCATAAGACTTCTGCCTGCACAGGGCTGCTCTCATCCTGTCCTGGATCAACTGGATCTTCTCTGTAGTTGTTAGTTATATGTATGCCCTAGAGGCCATTATTGTACATATGATGTATATTATAGGGATGCTTGGACATATATAGAGAGGACTTTCTTGCTCGACATGATAGTATGCTATCTGGTTGTTCTTTATCTTAACATGTACACTTGTCTCTTGATAATGTCTTACGGTTACATGTTGGTAAAGCCCTTAGGATGTGTACATGACAACCAGGATTATGATGCAGATCATACTAGTGGGGCCATGGTAGTCCATAAATTCATCCTTTAATGTTCCTAGTCGTGGGTGTATCGAGATGGGGCATCGATATATCAGAGTAGACTAGCGTATACGCTTCTCGACCCATTTGATGGGCGATGGATGATCCCATATCCATTGGTGTTTGACATCAGAGATGGTATACGAGTGCTCAGTGGAGACTGGGTACACTAGACGGACTCACCGAGAACTCCTAGTTGGTATTATACCTGACGTCAGATAGCAGTTCTCTGGTGACACTGGTACAGGTTAGTCTGTAGACCCGAGATTGTCATAGAGTCTTATGTGATTCTCACTGTGCTTTGATTTCCACCTTACCACGTTCAAGAGGACGTGCAAAACGGTGTTTTTGGGTACACTCCTGAGTCACATGGAAGCAATGAGCGATAGGAGAGGTTTCGTCTCTCCCGGTATTGAGGGTTGATGTTGCGTTGTGCTCGATTGGCCATAACAGGGAAGTCCCTGGTCAGGGCTGATTTAGAGATTTACTGGTAAGTGTTATCAGTAGTTTCTCGACCCGTTATGAGCCTCATATCGGCATGACTTATCGGTTATTGGGGTATGACGTTTACCACCCCTAGACTTGATATGCGACATATCAGACGAGGAGACCAGACTGTACGGTAGTGTTACTGTCAGGCTTTTGCAGGAGTTAGGGCGGGCTTGCTTGCTGATCTTCTGATCGTTCAATACCCGGGTAGCCGTTACGTCCAGCTAGTACCGCTGACGGCTTATAAGTGCTTGATGTGATCATCATCTACTGCCGGCGTATTGACGAGTCTTTAGAGTCCTACATAGAGATTTTACTGGCTCAGGCAAAACGAAGTAGAAGAACATATGTGATATGTGCGGGACCGAGAATGATGTGAGTATGTGATACCGCATTCTATTCTCGTGATTTTTTGTATCGGTCGGTTATATATGATATAGCCGGGTTATCGAATCAAGTGTTGATTCGATAAGATGGTACATATAATATTAGTCGGTTATATGTGATATAGCCGGATTATTAAATCAAGTGTTGATTTGATAATTTAGTGTATAATTGTATATTTGATATACTAGTTTACATTAACTAATATTAGCTCACTTAACTATTTATTTCTCTCACTTGTGCACACTTAATATATATGTGATATATATTAATTGTGTTTTATTTTTGTTTCATGGTTGTTGATACACTCTACATGGGTGTATGAGACTTACACCATACTAATTATAATGTAGGGTTTTAATATTTAAAGTAATTCCAAATTAGTGGATAATTAGCCACATGCATGAAACATTGAGAAGCTTGTGGATGCATTGACTTGGTCCACTAATTTTGATATTTGTTAACCTAACCATAATAATTTATCCATGGTTATGTCTCTACATGAGTTAGCTATATGATACAAACTCACCCATGGTTGATTCTCTCACATCAATTAGTTCATTCTCATCTCTTGATCATCTTCTTCATCCTTGAGTAAAAGCTTGCTAGGTTTTTCCAAAGAGAGAAAATATTGTGAGAAAAATAAAACTAAAGTGAGCCCACTTCCTACTTCATCATCCTCTACTAGATTAGCACTTTAGTATAGGGTGTGAGCTTCACTAATCTCTCATTAGTGAAGTAGTAGCTTGAGTTAGTGTCTCCTCGACGTAGATCATCTTCGGCCTCGAAGACTTCAACCAAGATCGTTCCTTTCACCTGAGAAGCCATGCAAGAATCCGGGAGTTCCATGATCGCAGCGAAGGGACCACTACAAGGAGTTATTGAAGTGAAGGACCGGTCTATAAAGGTTGTATTCCGTTATCACTTAGATGTAAAGTAGTTTACATATCTTTTCGTATGATTCTCTAGTTATCGATTCTACTTTAGGGTTCTTTAAAACGGCAAAATTTTGAAAATGGCATGGACGATGCCTCCCCAAACCTTGCTGCCGTTCATAGGAACCCTACAGTGGTATCAGAGCCTAGCTAGAGAATTATACGGATTGTGTAGGATTACGAAACCAAAACGACTTCGAAACATGAAACAGTTTGACCTAGTTTCTGTCTATTTTTATATGAGCACTAAATTTTTTTAAAACAAGTACAGAATGTTGTATGTGATATAACAAGAACACTGGAGAAATTTAAGGCATTTCTGAGAACTTTTGGTCGGCCACCCCCCCCATCTCGGCCAAAATCCGAGCTCACCGCTTCAAATTTTCAGGGTGTTCCATAGACTGGGTTTTGGTGTTTCAGGTGTTGTTTATTTTTTCTAAATTTTCATGTGATGTTAATTTACTATAAAGGTAACTCGGAGTATTTCGTAGTCGTAATTCTAACTGTTTTCGGGTCACTTTAGACGGTGTTAAAAAGTTCGAACGGATATCAAATACCCGCTATAACCCTTGCCGGAAAATTTTCCATGTGTTGGATTTTTTCCGAGTTAAAGAACATTCAAACATCATGCAAGTAATGCGATGGACCCTCTAGAAGAACAAAATCTTAACTTGATTATATGACCGTCAGAACCGCCACTAAACCCTAGGGTTTGTGGTAGTTCAGCGGTGCCACATGTGAGGCGTTGGTTGACCCTTTTACGGCTGGTCTATTGGTACTGTGGCATGTGGTGAATCTTTTTAAACTCTGCTCAAGTGTTGAACTTTTTGGGTAATTTTGGGTGTTTGTTGATTCGATCGGAATGTTTAACATCGTCTAGCTATTTATGGAATGCGATACAATATGTGGAATTCATATAGTTATGCATGAAATCCGTAATATGTTATATTTCGGGTTTATGATGTCTAAGGTTATTATGGATTCCAAATGTTGTAGTTTGACATTTTCTTTTCTGCGATCGTAAGTGTAATATGTGGTGTATTGCCGGTTTCGTTGCTATATGTCAACGACAACTGGGATACGCATATTTACTTACGTTGATGACATGTGATGTTATGTGTTGCTGTGATATGTAATATTGGATCGTCACGTTTTGAATAACCGGGGTTTTTATGTGAGATGAGAGTTTTTATTTTCATTCATGTAAAATTAATTGTATGTAATATTCTTTTATTGGGGAACTTCCGGGTTGAGGATGATGTCACCATTGTTGTATATTATTTACTTTTCCGCATTAGGATAGACCCAAGGAGGGGAGCACAAGTAACCGGGTTCTAGAGTCCAGTGGGAGACCAACTCGAGGAGTCGAGTCCGGGTCTCCTAACTCTAGAATTGGTAGGGTTGCTTTCCACTCTCGTAGGGGTCTAGGGATGTGGGTTTGGCTATTCATCGGGACCATGGAATCCTTGTTTTATACAGGCTCAAAATAAAACACAGACCTCCTAGTATATCCAATATTTCATATGTTTCTTCTGCTGCTCTGTGATGTGATCACTGTGGATTCTGAGACGAATGGATATACATCATATATGAGATATATAGTAGACGCTACTTATGTTTTGCACTCGCGCTAGTCCCGTCCCGGTATGCCGTTAGTTAAGTAACCTAACGGTGCATAACGGGACTCTGTGGCGAATGCGGATGGCATAAGCGTACGTTGTATTTTCGTTTCTTCTGTGATGCTTAGGAAGAATAAATGATGGGACTTCATTAATGAGATTAATGAAAGAAAAGAAACCTAAAAAATGTTGTAGAATCAAATTTTCAAAAAAAAAAGGGTAGTTCTAGTTTTTGCTTTGCATAGCGGTATTCCTTATAGAATATCCAGCACCTTATTCGATAAGGAAAGAGCCGAGATCCCTTCACCGGTAGTGACCTCTTTAGCAAAACTAGCAGATGCTACAACACTCGGTTTGTCTTTTGATTTCTTGTATAGTTTTTTCTTTGCATAGCGGTATTTATGAAGTATCCTGCACCTCATTCGATAAGGAAAGAGCCGAGATCCCTTCACCGGGAGTGACCTCTTTAGCGAAACTAGTAAAAGCCTAAAAAAAAACTCCTTTTCAAAAATCACACGATTCTATAATGATATCAAGTTCATTACGCTCTTGGTTTTCTTAAAAACCTGCGTAGCCCTCCGTCATTTCAGATAAGTACTATATTAGTATTCGTGCTACGTTAGTTTGGCCTGCGTCAAGGCTTAGTGTACGGTAGCTGAATTAGTACTTGTCTGTAGCATGAGATGCGATTGGATTAGGGTATTCGTACGGCATTGTTTGGCCTGCGTCAAGGGTCGTGCGGGTGGGTTTAATTCAATAAGGAAATGACGGGTTGAACTTGACTAGCGAACTATGGGTTGTTTGGCTTGCGTCTGTTAGTTATATGTATGCCCTAGAGGCCATTACTGTACATTGGATGCATATTGTAGTGGATGCTGGGACATATATAGGGAGGACTTTCTTGCTCGACATGATAGTATGCTATCTGGTTGATGTTTACCTTAACGTGTATACTGATTGTCTCTCTGTTACATGTTGGTAAAGCCCTTAGGATGTGTACTTGACTACCTGGACTATGATGCGGATCATACTAGTGGGGACATGGTAGTCCATAAGTACATCCTTCAAAGTCCCTAGTCATAGGTATATCGAGACGGGGCATCGATATACCAGAGTAGACTAGCGTATACCTTCTCGACCCATACAGAAGGGCGATGGATGATCCCATATCCATTGGTGTTTGACATCAGAGATGATATACGGGTGCTCAGTATAGACTGGGTACACTGGACGGACTCGCCGAGAACTCCCAGATGGTATTATACCTTACGTCAGATGGCAGTTCTCTGGTGACACTGGTACAGAGTAGTCTGTTGACCCGAGATCGTCATAGAGTCTTGTGTGGTTCCCACTGTGCTTTGATTTCCATCTTACCACGTCCAAGAGGGCGTGCAAAACGGTGGTTTTTGGGTACAGTCCCGAGTCACATGGAGGCAATGAGCAATAGGAGGGGATTCGTCTCTCCCGGTATAGGGAGTTGATATTGCGCTGTGTTCGATTGGCTATAACAGGAAATCCCTGGCCAGGGTTGCTGAGATTTACTGGTAAGTGTTACCAGTAGTTTCTTGAATTGTTATAGACCTCATATCGACACGACTTATCGAGCTATTGGGGTCTGACGTTTACCACCCCTAGGCGAGATATGCGACATATCAGACGATCAAACCGGACTGTACGGTAGTGTTACTGGTTGGATTCACTGGAGTGTGAGCGGGCTTGATCGTCGATCTTCTGATCGCTCAATACCCGGGTGGCCGTTACGTTTAGCAGACCGCTTGCGGCTTGTGGGTGTTTGATATGATCGTCACCTGCTGCCGGCGTATTGACGAGTCTTTAGAGTCCTACACAGAGGTTTCCTGGCTCAAGCGAAACGAAATAGGAGCGCATATGAGATATGTGCGGGACCGAGAATATTGCGTGTATGTGATGCCGTATTTCATTCTCGCGATGAATGTTTCGATTGGTTGTATGCGATATAACCTAGTTATCGAATCGGAGATTGATTCGATAAGTCGATACATTGGATACTAGTCGGTTATGTGCGACATGACCGGATCATTGAATCAAGTGTTGATTTAATGATTTAATGTATAATTATATATATATTTGATATATTACTTTGCATTAACTAGTATAGGTTCACTTTTAAATGGATTTTCTCACTTGATGTGCACATTGTATATGTGATATACTTTTGTGCACATGATTGTATCATGTTTGATGATACATGCTTTTTGGTTAAGTGTAAAGAATTATACCATGGTTAAGTTGGAAATTAGGGTTTTGTTTTATCCATTATTTATTTATTCATTTATTTATTTGTTTATTTATTTTGGAAAAATATTAAGCATAAAGAAATGAAATGGTGGCTAATTTTGGACTTGCATGTTGAAGGTTCATGAAGCTTTGACTTAGTCACCATTTTGTCTCATGCTTAACCCTAAACACTCCACTCAACCCTAGTTGATTCTCTACACTTCACCTTGGTTAGATTATGATAAGCTTTCCTTTTATTTTCTATTTGGAATAACTTATCATAACAATATTCATCTTCTTCTTCTTCTTGACCACTTGAAGAAAGCTTACTTCATCAATGGTGATTGATGAAGAAGAGTGAGAAATCCAAATCTAAAGTCTACCCACTTCCTATTTATTCATCCTCTACCTCTTGCCAAGTAGTAGAGTGTGTTTTTTTCACAAGTTTCTTGACTTGGTGAAGTTGGAGCTTGATCTAGTGATGCCTCGACGTAGATCATCTTCGGCGTCGTAGTCGATGACCTAGCCCGTCCATTCTCCGATGAAACCGACGCTAGAGCCCGGGATCCGTCTTAGACAGCGAGGAGAGATCATCACGGAGCTATGGAGGTGGAGCACCGGATCTACAAAGGTTGTATTTCCGTTAACTCTTAGTTAATTTGTTAACTAGTTCTAGTTTCGCCTAGACATCTAGCTAACGATCCGTAGTCTAGGGTTTCTCGGCACCGTAATTTTTGAAATTGGCATGGTTGATGCCTTGTGAGACCTCATTAGGGTGCCTAGAAACCCTACAGTGGTATCAGAGCCTAGCTAGAGCCTTAGGCAAAGTCTAGACGGAATTTGAAGTCCGAACGAACCGAAACCCCAAAATTTTCATGCTCTCTGGACATTTTCTAAAATCGTGGTTTTTTCCAAATTAAAAATATGCAGAAAACCCAGCAGGAAATTGTAAGAATTACTGTGCAAATACGACATTGTTTGGATTTTAAACAGGCGCGGAACCGCGGCACGAGCATGGCTCGTGCGGCGGTTCCGCCGCCACTTGATGACGTCAGCCATACCTATTTTCACAGTAATTCCTATTTAACTGTGCTGAGTTCTCTGGGTATTTTTTAAATTTTATTCAAGAGTTGAATTTTCTGGGGTTGTTTTGGGGATTCGGTGTTTCGATCGGGGTATCAGATTTTGTCTATGTGGCTTTCCGGATAAATTTAAGAATATGTTAAAAAGTTCGACCGGATATAAATACCCAATTTTTCCCCTGTCGGGAAATTTCCAAGTGTTGGATTTTTCCGTGGTTTAAAGACGTTCTAAGTAGTGCAAGTAACTCGATGGACCCTCTAGAAGACAACAAACCTTAACTCGATTATGTGACCGTCTTGAACTGCCCTTTGAACCTTCGGGTTTGCGGCAGTACGGCGTGCCACATGTGAGGCGTTGGCTTGACCCTTCTACGGCTGGACTGTTGGTACTGAGGCACGAACTGAATGTCTTTAGACTTGTTTCATGTGTTGATCTGTATCGGGAAAACTTGGGTGTTTGACTGTTCGATCGGAAAGTTTAACATTTTCTATTTATCTGGAATGTGATACAATAATTGGAATTCACAAGTAGTTATGAGATAACTGAATGAATGTTATAAACATAGCAGTTTAGTCTCACTTGATCGGTTGCCACGGAATTTTGATGTGATCAAAAGTCCGTCGCAATCACGTAGCGTACGCGGATACTCGCCGGGTAAACTTAATAGACAGCTACACCCCATAGCCCCGACCAAGTGACTGTAGGAGAACCCCGTCGCCGAAAGCATCCGTCCGGGTGCTCGCGACAGCGGTGTTCTGCCTTGGTGCACTTCGTCGACGGTATCAGGGGTGCGGCCGTCCATTAAAGTTTGCGACGAGCATTCGATCTGGATGCCGGGAATCTTGTTGAATTGCCCGACTTTGATATTGAAAAGAGTTTTCGATTTTGAGACTAAAATGCGGGGTTTATAATTGTTAGGCATGCGATGTCTAAGTAATTCATTTGGTCAGGCATGCGATGTCTGAGGTGGTTGCGGATTCCAACTGTTGTAGTTTTACACTTTCTTTTCTGTGACCGTAAGTGTAATATGTGATATCGCCAGTTTCGTTGCTATATGTCAACGACAATTGGGATGTGCATATTTACTTACGTTGATGACATGTGATGTTATGCGTTGCTGGATATGTTATATTGGATCGTCGTGTTTGAATAGCCGGGGGTTTTTATGTGAGATGAGTGTTTTTCATTTTCATTCATGTAAAAACTTGTATGTAATATTCTTTTATTGGGGCACTTCCAGGTTGCGGAAGTTGTCACCATTTGTATATTATTTACTTTTCCGCACTAGGATAGACCCAAGAAGGAGGGCACAAGTAACCGGGTTCTGGGGTCCAGTGGGAGACCAACTCGAGGAGTCGAGTCCGGGTCTCCTAACTCCAGAATTGGTAGGGTTGCTTGCCGCTCTCGTAGGGGTCTAGGGGTGTGGGTTTGGCTATTCATCACAACCGTGGAATCCGTGTTTTATACTGGCTCGTATTGAAAACACGGACATCCTAGTATATCCAATATTTCATATGATTCTTCTGCTGCGATATCTGTGATGTGATCATGTGATGTTCTGTGATAGATACAGTATATAGTATATATGATATATTATATAGACGTTACTTATGTTTTACACCCGTGCTAGCCCTGCCCCGCTCTGTCGTTAGTTACCTAACCTAACGGTGCACGAGGGGACATCGAGGCGAATTCAGATGGCATAAGTGTACGTCGTATTTATCTGTGATGTTTAGGTACTTAAATGATGGGACTTAATTAATGAGATTAATGAAATAAAAGAAACCTAAGATGTTGTAGAATCGAATTTCAAACTAAAACAGGTAGCTACAGTTCTTGCTTTGCACAGCGGTATATGTGATATATCCAGCACCTTATTCGATGAGGAAAGGACTGAGATCCCTTCACCGGGAGTGACTCCTTTAGCAATAACTGGCGGATGCTACACACTCGGTTTGTCTTTTGATTGCTTTTAAGAGTTTTGCTTTGCACAGTGATATATATGATATATCCCGCACCTCATTCGACGAGGAAAGGACCGACGATCCCTTCACCGGGAGTGACTCCTTTAGCAAAACTAGAAAAGCCTCAAAGACACTCCATTTCAAAATTCATTCGATCCTACAACGATATCAAGTTCATTACGCAATAGGTTTTCAGAAAAACCTGTCGTAGCCCTCCGTCATTTCAGATAAGTGGTAGTTAGTATTCGTGCTACGTTTGTTGGCCTGCGTCAAGGCATAGTGTGCGGTAGCTAACTAGTATTTATCTGCTTATGCATATGATGCAGATTGGATTAGGGTAATCGTGCGACTTTGTTGGCCTGCGTCAAGGGTCGTGCGGGTGGGTTTAATTCAATCAGGAAATGACGGGTTGAACTTGACTAGCGGACTATGGTTTGTTGGCCTGCGTCAAGGTCATAGGACGCTAGGGGCAAAATATTATCGGGAATTTCAAGTGTTGAAATTTGCAATGAGATTGCATACCTTCTATGAGATAGTTGGATCCCGATACCCGCTGTGAGTAAGAGTTACTCCTGGGAGAGTTTTATACATTACAATTAGCCGATCAAGTAGGTGTCTAGAAAGGTGTTAACGGGGTTACGCCTCTGGGAAAACGAGGTTTACATTAATTAGGTTCGTGCGAAAGCACGGGGGACCTCCCTCAAAGTACTGACACTGGCCTGGCTGAAAGATTGACGAACTTGTGGTGTGTAATTAATCTCGGCTAGTCTTTCCTTTTAGGGTTTGAAGGAAGATTTGATAAAAAGCAGTGGGAGCCATCCTGATTAGATAAAATAATAACCAATCTATTCTTGCAAAAGCGCACGCTGAGTGTTTTCTTCTCTCTCTCTCCTGGTAGCGACCATATCACGCCTTAATCAAGATAATAATACGGATTATTGACCGAACCCGCTTGTTATACTGAGCTGGGGAACGTTGGTCCCGCTCCAACTTATAATTGTTATAAGACAGAGCAGGAAATTGGGGAATACCAGATTTCCCGTGCCGCCCAAACGAAGAGAGTGCATGATGATGCATCATCTTCGGGTGTGTTCGTTACACAGAACTGTTTCTCAGTATCCTCTGTATCCTGGGTATTTGATACCGGATCAGGATCCCAGATATGTAAGATGTTACATAGGGCTACAAAAGGGTAGAAAAACTGAGAACGGGTGATAAGTTTCATGAGGCAAAAAATGGGGCAAGTGTTGCAGCCAAGTCTGTTGGTCACTGTCACCCTGTATTGTAATACATTGATTCTGAACGAATGTTATTAGATACCGAACCTGATATACAAAATCATATCAGTCTCTTTATTAATAAAGAAATGATAAAATTTTGTATTGTTGGATAATGTTTTGAACATTTCCTATATCAAAAGTTGATCGGTTCAGGCACGTTATCTAAAAGCATTAATGTTCTAAATCAAACTACAGTTCTTAGTATACAGAACACACACAAGAGGAGAAGTTCAGAAATGAACGAATTCTTCTTGAGGTATTGTAGACTAGGTCAGATCAAAGTGACCCGACTAGCTAGAGTTACATATAGATGCATATTTAAATCAGTTTGAATTTACATCATATGAAACTCGCCAGTCATGTCACAAAGATAAGATGACCATAGCTCTGTTTATTGGAAACAAAGAAAGAGTTAGTGAACTCTTGGGACTGATACATGATGATGTATGCAAGGTCTCCTGTCTACACATGCCAGGACTGGTTCTTTATACTTCATTACATTCTCTGATGATCTTTCGAGATTCAGACCTATGTTCCTGTTGAAACACAAGTCCGAACCTTTTGAGATATTCACAGAATATAAGTTAGAAGTAGAGAACCAAAATATGGGTATAAGTATTATGTCCTTTGATGTGATCAAGGAGGAGAATACTTGTGCATGGAATTCCTGGACTATTCTAAAGGAGAATGAGATTCTCTCTCAGCATTACTCCTCTGTATACACCATAGCACGATGGTATATCGGGACGGAGAAGATACACCCTATTTGATGTGGTGTGCTCTATGATGAGTACTACTGAGTTACATTTTTCCTTTTGGGAGTTATGCACTCGAGAAGCTGCATACCTATTGAATAGGGTTCCAATCAAATCAGTTGCCTACCATCTCATATGTGATATGCAAAGGGAAGAGCCCATGTCTTAAGTTAGTTAAGATTTTGGGTTGTCCGGCCTATGGCTAAAAGCAAAATCCGGACAAGCTCGAGGCAAGGTCTGACATGTACAACTGGAAATGTTCCAGCTATACAAACTACAGCAGATGATTTGGTAGAACCAAAGGATTCAGTAGATTCCAACGAACCTCAGCCTCTCCGCCGATCTAGTAGGGTTCCTCACCCACCTGAGAGATACTTCAGTTTCTCTATGACAGTGGGAGCGAGGATTGCATCATGAGATGATGACCCAACTAGTTTCGAGCTGGCCATCAGGAGTAAGACTCTGTAAGAATGGCTGGATGCTTAGTGATCTGAGATGGAATCCTTATACACCAACAAAGTATGGACTTTGGTTGCTATATCTGAAGGGTTAAATCCCCATCAGGAGCAAGTATATCTTGAGAAGATTACTTGGTGTAAGTGGAAAAGTTGAGACTTTCAAAGCTAGACTTGTTAAAGGTTTTCGTCATTGACCAGGCGTGGATAATGATGAAACCTTTTTCAAGTAGCTATGCTTAAGTCCATCCAGATCCTACTTGCCACGGCTACATACCATGACTACGATATCTGGTGGTTGGGTGTCTTGACTGCTTTTCTAAATGATGTTTTAGAAGAGTGCGTCTATAAGTACACAGCCAGAGGTCCTCGTAGACAGTGGGAGCAGCGGAAACGTGTGCAAGATGTTTTATATAATAAAGCAGGCATCGCGGAGTTGGAACGTCTGTTTTGATGTAGTAGTCAAAGAGTTTGACTTCATCAAAATGGTAGATAAACCTTGTATAAACAAAAAGGTAGTAGGGAGTATGGTGGTGATCCTCGTAGGGTACGTGGATGACATACTCTTGATAAGAAAGGAGTTTCCTATGCTACGCTCGGTCAATCTCCGCTTATCACAATGATTCTCCATATAGGATCACTGGAAGTGTTCCAGAGTGATAAAGACGACTGAATGTCAGTCGCAGGCATTGTCTTTACCCTCACTAAAGGGACGGAATGTTGGAAGAGTTCCAAGCTAGATACCGTGACATACTAGACGATAAAGGCTAGATACATCGCTACTTAAGATGCTACCATAGAGGCTGTTTGGGTGTATATTGGTTCATGAGATGAACTTAGTTCCTCCCATTGTGTGACAATGGAGTTATGGCTTATGCCAAGGAACGCAGGTCCCATCAGTGATCCAGACATATTCTAAGGCAGTATCACCTGATCATGGGGATGGTTGATCTCTAAGGGATCGAGGTTAGGAGAGTAGACTCAGAGTACAACACGGCGGATCCACTCATGAAGGCCTATTCCCAGAGAGAGACTTTTATGGGATGGTTGAGTATGAGATACTGCAACCACTGCTACAGATGGCCCTAGTGCAAGTGGGAGATTGTTAGTTATATGTATGCCCTAGAGGCCATTACTGTACATTGGATGTATATTGTAGTGGATGCTGGGACATATATAGGGAGGACTTTCTTGCTCGACATGATAGTATGCTATCAGGTTGATCTTTACCTTAACGTGTATACTGATTGTCTCTCTGTTACATGTTGGTAAAGCCCTTAGGTGTGCACTTGAATAACTGGACTATGATGCGGATCATACTAGTGGAGACATGGTAGTCCATAAGTACATCCTTCAAAGTCCCTAGTCGTGGGTATATCGAGACGGGGCATCGATATACCAGAGTAGACTAGCGTATACCTTCTCGACCCATACAGATGGGCGATGGATGATCCCATATCCATTGGTGTTTGACATCAGAGATGATATACGGGTGCTCAGTAGAGACTGGGTACACTGGACGGACTCGCCGAGAACTCCCAGATGGTATTATACCTTACGTCACATGGCAGTTCTCTGGTGACACTGGTACAGAGTAGTCTGTTGACCCGAGATCATCATAGAGTCTTGTGTGGTTCCCACTGTGCTTTGATTTCCATCTTACCACGTCCAAGAGGGCGTGCAAAACGGTGGTTTTTGGGTACAGTCCCGAGTCACATGGAGGCAATGAGCGATAGGAGGGGATTCGTCTCTCCCGGTATAGGGAGTTGATGTTGCGCTGTGTTCGATTGGCTATAACAGGAAATCCCTGGCCAGGGTTGCTGAGATTTACTGGTAAGTATTTCCAGTAGTTTCTTGAATTGTTATAGACCTCATATCGACACGACTTATCGAGCTATTGGGGTCTGACGTTTACCACCCTAGGCGAGATATGCGACATATCAGACGATCAGACCGGACTGTATGGTAGTGTTACTGGTTGGATTCACTGGAGTGTGAGCGGGCTTGCTCGTCGATCTTCTGATCGCTCAATACCCGGGTGGCCGTTACGTTTAGCAGACCGCTTGCGGCTTGTGGGTGTTTGATATGATCATCACCTGCTGCCGGCGTATTGACGAGTCTTTAGAGTCCTACACAGAGGTTTCCTGGCTCAAGCGAAACGAAATAGGAGCGCATATGAGATATGTGCGGGACCGAGAATAATGAGTGTATGTGATGCCGTATTTCATTCTCGCGATGAATGTTTCGATTGGTTGTATGCGATATAACCTAGTTATCGAATCGGAGATTGATTCGATAAGTCGATACATTGGATACTTGTCGGTTATGTGCGACATGACCGGATCATTGAATCAAGTGTTGATTTAATGATTTAATGTATAATTATATATATTTGATATATTACTTTGCATTAACTAGTATTGGTTCACTTTTAAATGGATTTTCTCACTTGATGTGCACATTGTATATGTGATATACTTTTGTGCACATGATTGTATCAAGTTTGATGATACATGCTTTTTGGTTAAGTGTAAAGAATTATACCATGGTTAAGTTGGAAATTAGGTTTTTGTTTTATCCATTATTTATTTATTCATTTATTTATTTGTTTATTTATTTTGGAAAAATATTAAGCATAAAGAAATGAAATGGGGGCTAATTTTGGACTTGCAAGTTGAAGCTTCATGAAGCTTTGACTTAGTCACCATTTTGTCTCATGCTTAACCCTAAACACTCCACTCAACCCTAGTTGATTCTCTACACTTCACCATGGTTAGATTATGATAAGCATTCCTTTTATTTTCTATTTGGAATAACTTATCATAACAATATTCATCTTCTTCTTCTTCTTGACCACTTGAAGAAAGCTTACTTCATCAATGGTGATTGATGAAGAAGAGTGAGAAATCCAAATCTAAAGTCTACCCACTTCCTATTTCTTCATCCTCTACCTCTTGCCAAGTAGTAGAGTGTGTTTTCTTCACAAGTTTCTTGACTTGGTGAAGTTGGAGCTTGATCTAGTGATGCCTCGACGTAGATCATCTTCGGCGTCGTAGTCGATGACTTAGCCCGTCCATTCTCCGATGAAGCCGACGCTAGAGCCCGGGATCCATCTTGGACAGCGAGGAGACATCATCACGGAGCTATGGAGGTGGAGCACCGGATCTACAAAGGTTGTATTTCCGTTAACTCATAGTTAATTTGTTAACTAGTTCTAGTTTCGCCTAGACATCTAGCTAACGATCCGTAGTCTAGGGTTTCTCTGTTAGTTATGTATATGCCGTAGAGGCCATTGTTGTACATATGATGTATATTATAATGGATGCTTTGAGATGACTTTCTTGCTCGTCATGATAGTATGCTATTTGGTTTCACTTTATTTTAACATGTTGACTTGTATTGGTTTACTGTTTTACTCTGACATGTTGATAAAGCCCTTAAGATCTGTACTCGACTACTGGGACTATGATGAGATCATACTAGTGGGGCCACGGTAGTCGATGAGTACATCCTATAACTGTTCCTAGTCGAGGGTATATCGAGACAGGGCATCGATACACCAGAGTAGACTAGCGTATACGCATCTTGACCCATATGATGGGCGATGGATGATCCCATATCCATCGGTGTTTGACATCAGAGATGGTGTACGGGTGCTCAGTGGAGACTGGGTACACTGGACGGACTCGCCGAGAACTCCCAGATGGTGATATACCACACGTCAGATGGCAGTTCTCCGGTGACACTGGTACAGGGTAGTCTGTAGACCCGAGATCGTCATAGAGTCTTGTGTGATTCCCACTGTGCTTTGATTTCCACCTTACCACGTCTAAGAGGGCGTGCAAAACGGTGGCTTTTGGGTACAGTCCCGAATCACATGGAGGCAATGAGCGATAGGAGGGGATTCGTCTCTCCCGGTATAGGGAGTTGATGTTGTGCTGTGTTCGATTGGCTATAACTGGAAGTCCCTGGCCAGGGCTGATATAGAGATTTACTGGTAAGTGTTACTAGTAGTTTCCCGACCCGTTATGAGCCACACATCGACACGACTTATCGGTTACTGGGGTCTGACGTATACCACCCCTAGACTTGATATGCGACATATCAGACGAATAGACCGGACTGTACGGGAGTGTTACTGATTGGATTCACAGGAGAACGCATAGGCTAGCTTGTTGATCTTCTGATCGCTCAATACCTGGGTGGCTGTTACGTTTAGCTGACCGCTTGCAGCTTGTGGGTGTTTGATATGATCATCACCCGCTACCGGCGTATTGACGATTTTTTAGAGTCCTACACAGAGGTTTCTTGGCTCAGGCGAAACGGAGTAGAGGCACATATGTGATATGTGCAGGACCGAGAATAATACGATATGGGATACCGTATTATTTTCTCGCGATATTTTGATATGAACCGGGTCATCGGATCAAGTGTTGATTCGATGAATCGATATATGATATATTAGTCGGTAATATTCGATATTGCCGGATCGTCGGATCAAGTGTTGATTCGATGATTTAATGTATAATAATATATATGATATATTATTACATTATCTAATATTGGCTTGCTTTATTATTTCATTTTCTCATTGGATGATACATTGATATATATGCGATATATGTTAATTGTATTATTTTCTTTTGTTGCAAATATATAATATATATGTGATATATATTATTGTGACATGATATGATTAATTGTTAAACATGTTTAAGGATGATTAATTGAGGTTAGGGTTTGATTAGGGTTAGTTGCTTCATGCACCTTCTAGAAGCATTTTATTTTGTCATTGTAAAGATATTTATGGATGACACATTCTTTAATCCAACCAAACCCTAACTCTAGTTTATTCTCTACACAATCCTAGCCACTCATCCTTGACCATGGTTTATAATCAATCATATACTCTTTCTTTCTATTCATCTTAAAAGAAAATAATTCATTATCTTTTCCATTATCATCTTCTTCTCTCTTGAAGAAAGCTTACTAGATTTTCTTTATGTGATGAAATAATATGAGAAAATGATTTAAAAAGAAAGCAAAAATACTACTCTCTCATCCTCATCTCATCTAGCCCATGAGATTAGTGTGTTCATCTCTTTAGAGTGAGAAAGCTTGAGTCTTTGCAACTTCGAGGTAGATCATCGGAGATTTGGAACACTTCAAGCTAGCATGGATCGTTCGAGTCGTGGAGCCTCTCATGAGTCCGGGAGATCGTGGATCGCGGCAAAGGGACTTCTACTCGGAGCTTATGAAGTGAAGGAGCGGACTACAAAGGTTGTAATCCCTCACACTTAGATAAAAGTTATCATCTTGCATGTTTAAACCTAATAATCTAGCAAAGATCCCGGCTTTGGGTTGTTCGGCACGTCTAAATTTTTATCCCGGCATGTTTGATGCCTTTTGAACCTTCACAAGAGTGCCTAGGAACCCTACAGTGGTATCAGAGCCTAGCTAGAGCATTAGGCGATGTGTTTACGAAGTTAAAACTCCGATCGAACCCGAAACGACGAAACTAGACCCCTCTCTGGAAATTTTTTAAATTTTAGGATTTTTCTGAATTAAAAATATGTAAAAAAATCAGCAGGGAATTCTAAGGATTACCATGAAACACGTGACCCCAATTCGTCTTGGCGGCGGCGGAACCGCGGCGTAAGCTTGCTTACGCGGCGGTTCCGCGGCGGAATGATGGATTGTTGATACGTGTTTTCCATGGTAATGACCGTAGGTACTTGTTGATGCTTCTGGATATTTTTAACAGTGATTCCAGTATTGTTTAAATCTGGGGTTTATTTTGTAATAGTAGATTCGATCGGAATATTTAAGTTCGTATTTCTTTCCGGATATTTAGAAATTGTTAAATTATTTGAACGGATATCATTAACTTACTATTTCCCGGTACGGCAAACTTTCAAGTGTTGAAATTTTTTTGGGTTTAAATC
Organism: Agapanthus africanus; assembly: GCA_030015575.1. NCBI lineage: Eukaryota > Viridiplantae > Streptophyta > Magnoliopsida > Asparagales > Amaryllidaceae > Agapanthus > Agapanthus africanus. The sequence goes on along the minus strand of JASDDO010000016.1, from coordinate 264,114,034 downwards.
TTTCGGAAAAATTGTACAAGTTAAGCGGTGGACCCTCTGAAAGACAACAAACCTTAACTCGATTATGTGACCGTCTTGAACTGCCTTTTGAACCTTCGGGTTTGGGGCAGTACGGCGTGCCACATGTGAGGCGTTGGCTTGACCCTTCTACGGCTGGATCACCTGTACTGTGACATATTCTGGGATTATTTGAACTCCGCTCAAGAGTTGAGCACTTTGGGAAATTTTGGGTATTTGATTATCTGTTCGGAAAGTTTAATACTGTCTATTTATCTGGAATGTGATACAATGTGGAATTCATAGAGTTAGGCATGAAATGCGGAGTATGTGATATTTCGGATTTACGATGTCTAAAGTGATTGTGGATTCCAAATATTGTAGTTTTACACTTTCTTTTCTGTGACCGTAAGTGTAATATGTGATATCTCCGGTTTCGTTGCTATATGTCAACGACAATTGGGATGCGCATATTTACTTACGTTGATGATATGAGATATTATGTGTTGTTGTGATATGTTATATTGGATCGTCGCGATCAGAATAGCCGGGGGTTTTATGTGAGATGAGGGTTTTTATTTTCATTCATGTAAAATTCATTTGTAATGTAATATTCTTTTATTTGGGGCACTTCCAGGTTGCGGTTGATGTCACCAGTGTATATTATTTAGTTTTCCGCATTAGGTAGACCCAAGGAGGGGAGCACAAGTAACCGGGTTCTGGGGTCCAGTGGAAGGCCATCTCGAAGAGTCGAGACCGGGTCTCCTAACCCTAGAATTGGCAGTGTTACTTGCCGCTCTCGTAGGGGTCTTGGGATGTGGGTTTGGCTATTCGTCGCGACCGTGGAATCCGTGTTTTATACAGGCTCGTATTAAAAACACGGACGTCCTAGTATATCCAATATTTCATATATGTTCTTCTGCTGCAATGTTCTGTGATGAGATCATATTACTGCCTGAGACGAATGCTTATACTATATATATATATGCTGATATATAAATATTACTGTTTTCGTTTCTTCTGTGATGCTTAGGAAGCATAAGCTGATGGGATTTTTATTAATGAGATTAATAAAAGAAATGAAACCTAAAGATGTTGTAGAATTAAAACTTTATAAAAAGGGTAGCTACAGTTTTGCTTTGCACAGTGATATATATAATATGTCCTGCACCTTATTCGATGAGGAAAGGACCGAGATCCCTTCACCGGGAGTGACTCCTTTAGCAAAACTGGCAGATGCTACAAAATGCGGTTTGTCTTTTGAATGCTTTTAGTGTTTTGCTTTGCACAGCGGTATATATGGTATATCTTGCACCTTATTCGATGAGGAAAGGGCCGACGATCCCTTCACCGGGAGTGACCCCTTTAGCGAAACTAAGAAAAGCCTCAAAAACACTCCTTTTCAAAACTTCGCTCGATTCTATGACGATATCAAGTTCATTACGCTCAGGGTTTTCTGAAAAACCTGCGTAGCCCTCCGTCATTTCAGATACATATTATTTAGTATTCGTGCTACGCTTGTTGGCCTGCGTCAAGGCGTAGTGTGCGGTAGCTAACTAGTATATATATCTGTTTATGCATATGATGCAGATTGGATTAGGGTAGTCGTGCGACTTTGTTGGCCTGCGTCAAGGGTCGTGCGGGTGGGTTTAATTCAATCAAGAAATGACGGGTTGAACTTGACTAGCGCACTATGGTTTGTTAGCCTGCGTCAAGGTCATAGGACGCTAGGGGTAAAAATATTATCGGAAATTTCAAGTGTTGAAATTTGCAATGAGATTGCATACCTTCTATGAGATAGTTGGATCCCGATACCCACTGCGAGTAAGAGTTACTCCTGGGAGAATTTTACACAGGACAATTAGTCATTCAAGTAGGTGTCTAGAAAAGTGTTAACGGGGTTACGCCTATGGGAAAATGAGGTTTACTTTAATTAGGTCCGTACGAAAGCACGGGGAACCTCCCTCAAAGTACCGACACTGATCTGGCTGAAAGATTGACGAAATTGTAGGGTGTAATTAATCCCGGCTAATCTTACCTTTTTGGGTTTGAAGGTAGATTTGATAAAAACAGTGGGAGACATCCTGATTAGAAAAGATAATAACCAATCTAATCTTGCAAGAGCATACGCTAAAGTGTTTTCTTCTCGCTCTTTCCAGGTAGCGACCATGTCAGGCCATAATCAAGATAATAATATTGATGTATTGACTGAACCCGCTTATTATACTGAGCAGGGGAACGTTGGACCCGTTTTTTCTTATAAGAGTTATAAGACTAAACTGGAAACAGGAGAATATCTGGGTTCTCGCGCCGCCTAAAAGAACATGCATGTTGATGCATCTTCTTCGGGAGTGTTAGTTATTGAGAACTGTTTCTCAGTTCACCCTACGTCCTGGGTATTAGATGCCGGATCAGGATCCCACATATGTAAATTGTTACATGGGCTACGAAAAGGTAGAGAACTAGGAAAAGGTGATCATTCCGTTCAAGTAGGGAACGGTGCAAGTATTGTAGCCAAAGAAGTTGGCGAATATCACCTTGTATTACCAAGTCGTAATACACTGATTCTGAATGAGTGTTATTATATACCGAACATGATGTGCAACATTATATCAGTTTCTTTATTAAGTAAAGAAGGATATAATTTTGTAGTAAAGGATAATGTTATGAACATATTCCTAGATCAAAAGTTGATTGCATCAGGCTCGTTACATAATGGCATATTCATTCTAAATCAGAATACAGTCCTAAATATACAAAACACACACAAGAGGAAAAGTTCAGAAATGAACGAATCCTTCTTGTGGCATTGTAGACTTGGTCATATCAATGCGACACGACTGGCTAAGTTACATAAGGATGGTTATTTGAATCCGTTCGAATTATCATCTTATGATACTTGCCATTCATGTCTCAAAGGAAAAATGACCAAAGCTCCGTTTAGTGGACACGGAGAAAGAGTTACCGAACTCTTAGGACTGGTACATAGTGATGTATGCGGTCCCATGTCTACGCATGCCAGGAACGGTTCTTCCTACTTCATTACATTCACTGACGATCTCTCTAGATACGGACATGTGTTTCTGATGAAACACAAGTCTGAAGATTTTGAGAAATTCAGAGAATATAAGCACGAAATGGAGAACCAAACGGGCAAAAGTATTAAGATTCTTCGATCTGATCGAGGAGGTGAATACTTAAGCGGTGAGTTTTTAGATTATCTAAAAGAGAATGGGATTCTCTCTCAGCTTACTCCTCCTTATACACCACAGCACAACGGTGTATCGGAGTGGAGGAATCGCACCCTATTAGATATGGTGCGCTCGATGATGAGTACAGCTGAGTTACCTATTTCCTTCTGGGGGTATGCACTGGAGACAGCTGCAGACCTATTGAATATGGTTCCCACCAAATCTGTGCCAACCACTCCATATGAGATATGGAAAGGAAAGAGACCATATCTTAATTATATTAGGATATGGGGTTGTCCAGCATATGTGAAAACACAAAATCCGGACAAACTCGGCGCAAGGTCTATTCTGTGCAAGTTTATTGGATATCCCAAATATTCGCGCGGGTATATCTTCTACCACACCGAAGGACAAAAAGTGTTTGTTTCTCGGCACGCCACCTTTTTAGAAAAGGAATTTCTTGCAAAAGAAATTGATGGAAATGAGGTAGAACTGGAAGAGGTTCCAGCGACACAAACTACAACAGATGATTTAGTGGAACCAGAGGATTCAGTAGTACCCGACGAACCCCAGCCTCTCCGCCGATCTAGTAGGGTTTCTCGTCCACCTGAGAGATACTACGGTTTTCTCATTGATGGTGGAAGCAAGAATTGCATCATGGACGATGATGAACCGACTAGTTTCGAGCAGGCCATCACGAGTGGTGACTCTGTGAAATGGCTGGATGCAATGCGATCTGAGATGGAATCCATGTACACCAATAAAGTATGGATTTTGGAAAATGCTCCTGAAGGGGTAAAACCCATCGGGAGCAAGTGGATTTTTAAAAAGAAATTTGGTGTAGATGGAAAAGTTGAGACTTTTAAAGCTAGACTTGTAGCAAAAGGTTTTCGTCAAAGACCAGGTGTGGACTATGACGAAACCTTTTCTCCAGTGGCTATGCTTAAGTCCATCCGGATCTTACTTGCCATTGCTGCATACCATGACTACGAAATCTGGCAAATGGATGTTAAGACCACCTTTCTAAACGGTCATTTAGAAGAGTGCGTGTACATGACTCAGCCAGAGGGCTTCGTAGATAGTGGGAGCAGCGGAAAGGTGTGCAAGCTGCTTAAATCCATTTATGGGTTAAAGCAAGCATCGCGGAGTTGGAACATCTGTTTTGATGTTGTAGTCAAAGAGTTTGACTTCATCAAAAATATAGATGAACCTTGTATCTATAAGAAGGTAGCAGAGGGTAAGGTTGTCTTCCTCATATTGTACGTGGATGACATACTCTTGATAGGAAATGATATTCCTATGCTGCAATCAGTCAAGCTCTTCTTATCACAGAGATTCTCAATGAAAGATCTAGGTGATGCCTCCTGCATATTGGGAATCATGATCTATAGAGATAGATCTAAACGGATACGGGGATTGTCCCAATCCAGGTACATTGACACCATACTAAAGAGGTTTAGTATTGAAGAATCCAAGCGTAGGAACCAACCCACGATCTCTGGACTCACTCTCTCCAAAGAGATGTCTCCCAAGACTGATTTGGAGAGAGCACGCATGCAAGGGATACCCTATGCTTCGGCAGTAGGCTCTATCATGTATGCGATGCTATGTACCAGACTCGATGTAGCATACTCACTAAGTGTAGTGAGTCGGTATCAAGCAGATCCTGGAGAGAGTCACTGGACAGCTGTGAAGAACATTCTCAAGTACTTACGAAGGACTAAGGAGATGTTCTTGGTGTATGGTAACGGAGAACTCCAGGTGGAGTCCTTTACCGATTCCAGCTTCCAAAGTGATAAGGACGACTCTAAGTCGCATTCGGGTTTTGTCTTTACCCTAAATGGAGGGGCGGTATGTTGGAAGAGTTCCAAACAGGATACCGTTGCAGACTCGACGATGGAGGCTGAATACATCGCTGCCAACGATGCTGCCAAGGAGGCTGTCTGGATAAAGAAGTTCATTAGTGAACTTGGTGTGGTTCCATCCATTGAGCATCCAATACCTCTGTATTGCGATAACAATGGAGCTGTGGCTTTAGCCAAGGAACCCAGGTCCCATCAAAAGTCCAGACATATTCTGAGGCGGTATCACCTGATCAGGGAGATAGTTGATCGCCGGGAGATCGAGGTCAGGAGAGTAGATACGAAGGACAACACTGCGGATCCATTCACGAAGGCTATTCCCCAGATACAGTTTGAGAGATTATTCGGGATGCTAGGTATGCGATACTACAGCAGCTGGCCTTAGTGCAAGTGGGAGATTGTTAGTTATGTATATGCCCTAGAGGCCATTGTTGTACATATGATGTATATTATAATGGATGCTTGGATATTTATAGAGATGACTTTCTTGCTCGTCATGATAGTATGCTATTTGGTTTCACTTTATCTTAACATGTTGACTTGTATTGGTTTACTGTTTTACTCTCACATGTTGATAAAGCCCTTAGGATCTGTACTCGACTACTGGGACTATGATGAGATCATACTAGTGGGGCCACGGTAGTCGATGAGTACATCCTATAATTGTTCCTAGTCGAGGGTATATCGAGACAGGGCATCGATACACCAGAGTAGACTAGCGTATACGCATCTTGACCCATATGATGGGCGATGGATGATCCCATATCCATCGGTGTTTGACATCAGAGATGGTGTACGGGTGCTCAGTAGAGACTGGGTACACTGGACGGACTCGCCGAGAACTCCCAGATGGTGATATACCACACGTCAGATGGCAGTTCTCCGGTGACACTGGTACAGGGTAGTCTGTAGACCCGAGATCGTCATAGAGTCTTGTGTGATTCCCACCGTGCTTTGATTTCCACCTTACCACGTCCAAGAGGGCATGCAAAACGGTGGCTTTTGGGTACAGTCCCGAATCACATGGAGGCAATGAGCGATAGGAGGGGATTCGTCTCTCCCGGTATAGGGAGTTGATGTTGTGCTGTGTTCGATTGGCTATAACTGGAAGTCCCTGGCCAGGGCTGATATAGAGATTTACTGGTAAGTGTTACTAGTAGTTTCTCGACCCGTTATGAGCGACACATCGACACGACTTATCGGTTACTAGGGTCTGACGTATACCACCCCTAGACTTGATATGCGACATATCAGACGAACAGACCGGACTGTACGGGAGTGTTACTGATTCGATTCACAGGAGAACGCACAGGCTAGCTTGTTGATCTTCTGATCGCTCAATACCTGGGTGGCTGTTACGTTTAGCTGACCGCTTGCAGCTTGTGGGTGTTTGATATGATCATCACCCGCTACCGGCGTATTGACGATTCTTTAGAGTCCTACACAGAGGTTTCTTGGCTCAGGCGAAACGGAGTAGAGGCACATATGTGATATGTGCAGGACCGAGAATATTGCGATATGGGATACCGTATTATTTTCTCGCGATATTTTGATATGAACCGGGTCATCGGATCAAGTGTTGATTCGATGAATCGATATATGATATATTAGTCGGTAATATTCGATATAGCCGGATCGTCGGATCAAGTGTTGATTCGATGATTTAATGTATAATAATATATATGATATATTATTACATTATCTAATATTGGCTCGCTTTATTATTTCATTTTCTCATTGGATGATACATTGATATATATGCGATATATGTTAATTGTATTATTTTCTTTTGCTGCAAATATATAATATATATGTGATATATATTGTTGTGACATGATATGATTAATTGTTAAACATGTTTAAGGATGATTAATTGAGGTTAGGGTTTGATTAGGGTTAGTTGCTTCATGCACCTTCTAGAAGCATTTTATTTTGTCATTGTAAAGATATTTATGGATGACACATTCTTTAACCCAACCAAACCCTAACTCTAGTTTATTCTCTACACAATCCTAGCCACTCATCCTTGACCATGGTTTATAATCAATCATATACTCTTTCTTTCTATTCATCACAAAAGAAAATAATTCATTATCTTTTCCATTATCATCTTCTTCTCTCTTGAAGAAAGCTTACTAGATTTTCTTTATGTGATGAAATAATATGAGAAAATGATTTAAAAAGAAAGCAAAAATACTACTCTCTCATCCTCATCTCATCCAGCCCATGAGATTAGTGTGTTCATCTCTTTAGAGTGAGAAAGCTTGAGTCTTTGCAACTTCGAGGTAGATCATCGGAGATTTGGAACACTTCAAGCTAGCATGGATCGTTCGAGTCGTGGATCCTCTCATGAGTCCGAGAGATCGTGGATCGCGGCAAAAGGACTTCTACTCGGAGCTTGTGAAGTGAAGGAGCGGACTACAAAGGTTGTAATCCCTCACACTTAGATAAAAGTTATCATCTTGCATGTTTAAACCTAATAATCTAGCAAAGATCCCGGCTTTGGGTTGTTCGGCACGTCTAAATTTTTATCCGGGCATGTTTGATGCCTTTTGAACCTTCACAAGAGTGCCTAGGAACCCTACATTCTCGGCACCGTAATTTTTGAAATTGGCATGGTTGATGCCTTGTGAGATCTCATTAGGGTGCCTAGGAACCCTACAGCGTCAAGGTCATAGCACGCTACGGGCAAAATATTATCGGGAATTTCAAGTGTTGAAATTTGCAATGAGATTGCATAACTTCTATAAGATAGTTGGATCCCGATACCCACTGCGAGTAAGTGTTACTCTTGGGGGAGGTTTACACAGGACAATTAGCCGATCAAGTAGGTGTCTAGAAAGGTGTCAACGGGGTTATGCCTCTGGGAAAACGAGACTTATTTTAGTTAGGTTCATGCGAAAGCACGGAGAACCTCACTCAAAGTACCGGCACTGTCCTGGCTGAAAGATTAGCGAAATTGTAGGGTGTAATTAATCCCGGCTAGTCTTTCCTTTTTAGGGTTTGAAGGAAAATTTGATAAAAACAGTGGGAGCTATCCTGATTAGATAAAATAATAACCAATATGATCTTTCAACAGCATACGCTAAAGTGTTTTCTTCTCTCTCTCTCCATGTAGCGACCATGTCACGTCTTAATCACGATAGTAATATGGATGTATTGACAGAACCTGCATGTTATACTGAGCAGGGGATCGTTGGTTCCGTTCTTTCTTATAATTGTTATAAGACTGAACAGGGAATAGGGAAATATCCGGATTCCCACGCCTCCCAAACGAAGAATAAGCATGTTGATGCATCTTCTTCGGGTGTGTTAGTTATCGATAACTGTTTCTCAGTTCACTCTACGTTCTGGGTATTAGATACCGGATCGGGATCCCACATATGTAATATGTTACATGGGCTAAGGAAAGGTAGAGAACTGGGAATGGGTGATCATTCCGTAAGAGTAGAGAATAGGGCAAATGTTGCAGCCAAAGCTGTTGGCGAATATTAACTTGTATTACCAAATGGTAATACATTTATTCTGAACGAATTCTATTACATTCCGACCCTGATATGCAACCTTATATCAGTTTCTTTATTAAGTAAAGAGGGATATAATTTTTTAGTACATGATGATGTTATGAACATCTTCCTGAATCAAAAGTTAATTGGATCAGGCTCGTTAAATAATGGCATATACATTCTAAATCAAACATAGTTCTTAATGTACAAAACACACACAAGATGAAGAGTTCAGAAATGAATGAATCCTTCTTGTGGCATTATAGACTAGGTCATATCAATCCGAAACGACTGGCTAAGTTGCATAAGGATGGATATTTGAATCCGTTCGAATTTTCATCTTATGACACTTGCCAATCAGTCTCCAATGCAAGATGACCAAAACTCCGTTTACAGGACACAGAGAAAGAGCCAGTGAGCTCTTGGGACTGATACATAGTGATGTATGTGGTCCTATGTCTACACATGCCAGGAATGGTTCTTCGTACTTCATTACATTCACTGACGATCTCTCAGGATTCGGACATGTGTTCCTGATGAAACACAAGTCTGAAACTTTTGAGAAATTCAAAGAATATAAATCCGAAGTCGAGAACAAAACAGGTAAAAGTATTAAAATCCTACGATCTGATCGAGGAGGAAAATACTTGAGCACAGAATTCCGTGATTATCGAAAAGAGAATGGGATTCTTTCTCAGCTTACTCCTCCATATACACCACAGCACAACGGTGTATCGGAGCGGAGGAATCACACCCTATTAGATATGGTGCGCTCTATGATGAGCACTGCTGAGTTATCTATTTCCTTTTGGGGTTATGCACTGGAGACAGCTGAGAACCTATTAAATATGGTTCGTACCAAATCTGTGCCAACCACTCCATATGAGACATGGAAAGGAAAGAGACCATATCTTAATTATGTTAAGATATGGGGTTGTTCGGCATATGTGAAAACACAAAATCCGGACAAACTCGAGGCAAGGCCAGTTCTGTGTAAGTTTATAGGATATCCCAAACATTCGCGAGGATATATCTTCTACCATTCTGAGAAATAAAAGGTGTTTGTTTCTCGACATGCCACCTTTTTAGAAAAGGGTTTTCTTTTGAAAAAAATTAGTGGTAAAGAGGTAGAACTGGAAGAAGTTCCAGCTATACAAACTACGACAGAAGATTTGGTAGAACCATAGGATTCGATAGTTCCCAACGAACCTCAGCCTCTCCGCCGATCTAGTAGGGTTCCTCATCCGCCTGAAAGATACTGCGGTTTTCTCATTGATGATGGAAGCGAGGATTGCATCATGGAGGATGGTGACCCAACGAGCTTCGAGCGGGCCATTACGGGTGGAGACTCTGTGAAATGGCTGGATGCAATGCGATCTGAGATGGAATCCATGTACACCAACAAAGTATGGACTTTGGAAGTTGCTCCTGAAGGGGTAAAACCCATTGGGAGCAAATGGATCTTTAAGAAGAAACAAGGTGTAGATGGAAAAGTTGAGACTTTCAAAGCTAGACTTATTGCAAAGGGTTTTCGTAAATGACCTGGTGTGGATTATGACGAAACCTTTTCTCCAGTGGCTATGCTTAAGTCCATCCGGATCCTACTTTCCATTGCTGCATACCATGACTACGAAATTTGGCAAATGGATGTTAAGACCGTCTTTCTGAATGGTTTTGAAAGAGTGCGTGTACATGACTCAGCCAGAGGGCTTCATAGACAGTGGGAGCAGCGGAAAGGTGTGCAAGCTGCTTAAATCCATCTACGGGTTAAAGTAAGCATTGTGGAGTTGGAACATCTGCTTTGATGTCGTTATCAAAGAGTTTGATTTCGTCAATAACGTAGATGAACCTTGTATATATAAGAAGGTGGCAGAGAGTAAGGTTGTCTTCCTCGTATTGTACGTGGATGGCATACTCTTGATTGGAAATGATATTCTTATGCTGCAATCGGTCAAGCTCTTCTTATCACAAAGATTCTCAATGAAAGATCTAGGTGATGCCTCCTACATCTTGGGGATTAAGATCCATAGAGATAGATCTAAATGGATACTGGGATTGTCCCAATCCAGGTACATTGACACCATACTAAAGCGGTTTAGTATAGAAGAATCTAAGCAAGGGTTTTTACCCACGATCTCAGGATTCACTCTCTCCAAAGAGATGTCTCCCAAGACTGATTTGGAGAGAGCTCGCATGCAAGGGGTACCCTATGCTTCGTGTCACGACCCGAAGGTACAGAACGTGACCGGCACTTAAATTACGAAACGTCTAAAGGCGTAACGTAATCTAAGTAAGCCGAAGCCCAGAAATCTAAACCATTGAAAGAAGAAGTGTGGGAAAACAAATTTTAAAAGCAACATCAAATTTTCTCAAAAATTTTGGCAGAGTCTCCTTTGTAAAAACTGGCCCTAAATGGGTGCAAATAAGAATATATATACATAAACAATAAGAAAGCATCCCCAAGCGGGAGCTAGCTCTACGCCAAAAGGCGGAAACAACCACACAATGCACTATAATATACAACGCCGAAGGGCGAGGCTCAAAATTCAAAAGAAAACCAAATCCACCAAAAACCATAATAATACAAGCGCGATTCTAAGGTCGAAATAAATACAACTGGTGTTCTAAATCTATCAAGTAATACAAGTCTGGTTGATGGAGCTTACTAGATACAAATGAAATAATAAAAGTACAACGGCGGTCCTGATACAAGTGAACCAACCTACCAAGCAAATCACCCTGAATGAAATGAAGTGCCAGCAAGCTGCCAAGGAAACCTGTACATCGAAACCTATAAGAAAATTTGGCACAACGGGGGTGAGTTGCCAACTCGTGAGTAGAAAACATCTGCGAGTAGAAATCTCATGCATGACGATCTTCCAGGTCATAATAATATACCTAATATAACACTAGTCATCTAGTAGTGGCAGGGTAATAATCTATGCGTAAGTGAAATGCTCAATGCTCCTGTCAGTGCCTCAAGTAGTAACATGTCATGTGTATGAGTATGCATGCACCATGAATGTAAAACAATCAACCATGAAATCTGGATATATCTGTATAAGAAATCTTTAACTTGTATCATAGTAAAATTTGTATGGTAATCTGAAACATCATCAATGAAATCCATGGAAATCCGTGTCAAACATCGACACAAAACAAGTAAATCTCAAAGTCTCAATACCTCATAGTCTCAATATCTCGGGCTCCGTCAGTCCTGATCGACCCATATCATCAAATCTCACAACAACGGTCGGTATCCTCCGGATATCCACCGTGCCAGACATCACCGATAGGCAGTCTTCCCCTGTCAGGCTCATCGTCTAAAACTCGAGCTCCTTACCCCGGGGTACCATACCGGGCCCACCATGTATCCGAGACGGTTCATCCACTTCTCGAATCCGGTCCCGAAATCCAATAGAAAACATGAAATCTCATGGTGGACGACACATACATCACAAGAAAACCGCGACTTGTATTTTAAAATGAAAGGGAGAGAGAGGGAGAAGTTTTTATATATATTCTTGCGGTTTTCCCCAAAATCCAGAAATCTAATAGAAATCCAAAATCCCAAAATCATGAGTAAGTAAATAATGAGTATCGGCATAAGCGACACAATACTGCATGATAACATGAAAATGTGAATGCATGAAGTGTCTAAGTAATAAATGCAATGTCTAAACTAGCACATGAGAGTAATCACACGATATTATATTGATCTAGCCTTTAGCTGATTCTATCAATAAAAGATAATATGTTCTAAAGTGTACGTGACATGGCAATTACCGATGATCATGTGTGTGAGCCGTCAAATAAGTGTACGTGTAACATGCGCATCATCGGTAATGGTGCTGGTGTCCTAACAGGCAGAGTTTCATATTAGCTAAAGAAACATATGTATGAATATGCAATGCGAAGAATACAACATGAATATAACGGTGAATGTGTAACAAACACACAACTAGAAAATACATACTAATTACGAGTCATACAGTTTGTTGTTTGAAAAAGCACGATTCATTAGTTTTGAAAATAAGTATGACTCGAGCCTAAACTAAGATCTACATAACCAACCAAGGAACCAACTAAGGATACTAGTAGAAAGGTAAGAAGAATCCTCCTAAAGTCAGAGTTGATATCTCAAGTAGTTGGCGATCCAGCCTCAATAGCGTCACGTACATAGTACGACTTCCTCAAGTCAAGAGTGCAGATTAATCATCACATCTATGCATCATCGTTCGTATAGTATCATCATCGACAATATCATGATCAAGGGTATTATACTATAATCGCATACATCCCAATATCATCAAATATATATAATCGTCTGTGTAAATATATATTGTGAAATGATCCACTAAAATATCATGTCATATGTCATATTGTGATTAGGTCACATATTACAATCCGGGTTCTATTCTAGAGTCTCGTTCATTTCAAATGTCATCAACACTTATTATCGTTTATATAAATATATTTTATATAATCTCATTGCCTAACGATCCGCAACAATCATAACACATCTCATATCATAACTCGATCGTATATCCAATAGATCACGGCATCAAGCCCAGTCATATCGACTCATCCCCATGTATCATATAACCTCCTCGTATCACATGTATATGTTGTGTGTGTGTGTGTGTATATATATATATATATACACACATTCCTATATGTATATATATACACACACATATACACCAAGTCAAGTTTATGTGTGTGCGTGTGTGTGTCTACATGAAACCTATGAATTCCCTCCAAGGCAGTCATCCTCATGGTTAAGTCTTTCTAAATCAGTCTAGTCCAACCTAAACACTTCAATAGGACCCTACTCACCAAGAATCTAAGGTCACGTCCGACATCCTAATAACAGTAAGTAATATCGCAATTCTACGTTTGCGGGGGTGCTATACGCCATCCACCCGACTTCCCCCGTAGATATACATCTACTCACCTGGTCCTTATCTGCCGAAGTCGATGCCGCCATCCTCTTCCATATCGTCCAAAGTCCACATGAGGGGTACCTATACGCAAACATATATAATATCGTAAACCGAAATCGCGCACAAAACCAAAACAACCCATGAAACGCGCATAGGTTAAAACCTATGATCTGCTCATGCAAAAGAACCAAATAACCCTCGCTATCGGCGTACAAACGCTGATAGATCGAGATAAAACATAAACATACAAATCCAAAACTCATTAATTATAATATAAAACAGCGTTTAATTCATCAAAACCTTAAAATCAATCAAATCGTTATATTTCGCAAAAACCTAGAAAGCGTCAATGAACCCTTACACTTCAAAACTTGATATTTAAACGAAACTAATGGTCATAATATTCACAAAATATCATAACTAGGTTATATAAACCATTTCTATAATTTATTATCATTAATTTGTATTAAACCTAAATTTCTAGTTTGCAATTTTATCAAATTTTATCAATTTCAAGGTAACACTTAACAAATTAACAACTAAAGTAGATTTTGCATATTTTAAATTGTTAAACCACTCATGGAAATCTTAATGATGTGCTAAAACCCTAACTAGATTTTTAAAAACCCTTTCTCTAATTTTGAATCATAAAATTAAAACCATAATTAAGCTTCTAATTAGGCTAGATTAAAGTAATTATCCAACAATTTAGCTATAGGATAAGATTTATACCTCACAATATGATGTCTAGCATGCTCTCATTGCCTCCCAAAAGGCTCTCTTGCCTCAAGAATCCAAGCTAGAATAAGCAAAGAATAATGGTTAAAGGTTAATTAAGGAATTAATAGGATTTGTTTTGATTTTTGAATGGATTTTGTATGAATTTTGAGATGGAATGAGATGGGATGAGAGAGACGTAGCAGCAGCAGTAGGAAGAAGGGGGAGGCTCGGAATTTTGAGGGGAGGAAAGGAGTGGGGTGTGTATGTGTGTAGAGGTGTGTAGATGTTTCCACAATAATTACCCTTTTTCTTTAATTTCCTTTTCTATTTCATTCTGCAATGAAACAAGTGGACAATTTGGGCAGCCCAAAATGGTGGACTCGGCCAATGTATGGTGGGGGGAAAATGAGTGAGGGAAATGTATGGAGCGACGTAGAAACAACTATAATTATTACATCTTTTAATCTCTTTTCAATAATTATTTATTTTCTTTTCTATTTTAACTCTTTCCTAATTTTCTAGAACCCTCTTAGCAAACCCATTTCATTTCAAACCCACATGTTACCCTTTTGTTTTAATGTGTCATGGTTCACACTTGTGTGATTAACCCATTCGAATTTGTAATTTACACTAATTAAAGCTTATGTTAATATTTTAATTTAATTAATTTAGGAAAAATATTTTAGTAAACTAGAAATTTACAAGTGACCAAATAAATACCAAATACTAGAAATTACATAATTAAAATAGCCGTATTTAAGTTTATATTGAAAAATAATTGTAGTTGAGTTTTACGGAAAATACAGTTTATTTTACCGATTATCAGAAAATTCACCTAAAAGGGTTTTATTTATCTAATTATTTATTTATTTATTTTTAAAACGTTACAATCTTCCCCCCTTAAAGAAATTCGGTCTCCGAATTTAAATTAAAACTCCCTCCAAATACTAAAATATTTAGCAAAACACTCAAATTGTCGGGGCTCCGAAATCATCAATACATAAAACACATCTTAGCGCAATGCATGCGTATGAAAAACAAGTACATAACTCAAAATCAAAACTCCGTCAAGCATAACGCAATCATCGGAGTTAAGGTGAGAATACAATGTCAACGTCCAATACGAAAACCAACATGATATACATTAAAACTAGAACTTATATATAGTGCGCATCGTAGTAAAATCGTCCAAACATCTGAATCAAGAAGCATGCAAAACACCTAGGTACTCGTCTCAGGACAGTCCTGCTCAATTATTAAACCAAAGTAAATATCATAAAAACGTACTGCTCAAGATGAAATCAGTCTTAAATTCTGCATACAAAAACACCACGTACGTCCGGTGCACACGAAAATCGAAACCAAATACAGATGCCATGAATATGCACGGAAACAAAACTGAGTGCAACGGGTGTGCACCAAAAACATCTGTCAAGTGCAACGGGCGTGCACGACAATAATACCAAGTGCATCTAATCTGCACAAAACCCCAATTTAGTGCATCTGGTGTGCACAAATCGCATCAAGTGCGCCAAGTGTGCGCAAGAATCTCAATCAAGTGCACATGGTGTACGGAAACATAAATCGAATATCCAAAATCATGTGCAACCCATGTACACGAAATCAAATCAGTATCTCGATATGTATAAAATTAAAATCATGTGCAATGGGTATGCACAAAACAAACATCAGTACATCTGATATATGGAATACGAATCGAGTGAAAAGAATAGGTGCATAGGAAAACCAATCATAAAACAAAATCCTCAAAATACCAAAATCCAATCGACGGAAATATGAAATTCAAATCACCAAATTGCAATCACTATCGTCAATGTGCGCCTTTTCTAATGTCGACTGATTCGGACTCGTCTTCTCATAGCTGTGTTGACTGCGCTATAAACGGCTATGCTCAAATCTACAGTCTCCCGAGTAATGTATCCCATCATATGATATCCAGACTACGTTAAAATTTTCGATCGATTTATCAAAAGTCCCAAAATCCCCCGAGAGCTCAACAATCGAGTATAGTTTAAAAATATCCAGCACATGCCCCAGCATCTGCGTACCAGCCGTAGAAGGGCAAACCAAAGCCTTACTAATGACACCGCAGAACTGCCGCAAACCCTAAGGTTCACCAGCGTTCTCATGGTCATTATGTCGAGTTAGGGTTTAATTCTTCTAGAGGGTCCATAGAAATACCTGCATATTCTTCCGTATACCTTAAACTTGGGAAAATGGGTTTCTGACATTCGTTCGAACCATTTAACTTCGTCTGAACGAAATGCGAATACCCTTCGTCCGCACGCTAAACAATGCTTCAATCCTCAAGAATAGACGATTCCCTAACGGTCATCGCATTTGAACCGCAGATCCCTATGCCCGTGCGACCGTGGTAACAGAAACCACCATCTGACATTGACGAAGATAGATCATAGGAACGAATAGAATATGATGCAAAGAAATGTACATCATAAGGCTTCTTAAGCAGAGTAGCGTATCGTAAGTATGCCGCGGATCATACCCACGGTACATCACTCTACCTAAGTCACCTACTCTATCAACCAAGGTCAACTTAGACTTAGACAAGGGTTAAACCTAGCACTCTGATACCAACTTTGTCACGACCTGAAGGTACGGAACGTGACCGACACTTAAATTACGAAACGTCTAAAGGCGTAACGTAATCTATGTAAGCCGAAGCCCAGAAATCTAAACCATTGAAAGAAGAAGTGTAGGAAAACAAGTTTTAAAAGCAACATCAAATTTTCTCAAAAATTTCGGCAGAGTCTCCTGTGTAAAAATTGGCCCTAAATGGGTACAAACAAGAATATATATACATAAACAATAAGAAAGCATCCCCAAGCGGGAGCTAGCTCTACGCCAAAAGGCGGAAACAACCACACAACGCACTATAATATACAACGCCGAAGCGCGAAGCTCAAAATTCAAAAGAAAACCAAATCCACCAAAAACCATAATAATACAAGCGCGACTCTAAGGTCGAAATAAAAACAACTGGTGTTCTAAATGTATCAAGTAATACAAGTCTGGTTGATGGAGCTTACTAGATACAAATGAAATAATAAAAGTACAACGGCGGTCCTGATACAAGTGAACCAACCTACCAAGCAAATCACCCTGAATGAAATGATGAGCCAGCAAGCTGCCATGGAAACCTGTACATCGAAACCTGTAAGAAAATTTGGCACAACGGGGGTGAGTTGCCAACTCGTGAGTAGAAGACATCTGCGAGTAGAAATCGCATGCACGACGATCTTCCAGGTCATAATAATATACCTAATATAACACTAGTCATCTAGTAGTGGCAGGGTAATAATCTATACGTAAGTGAATTGCTCAGTGCTCGAGTCAGTGCCTCAAGTAGTAACATGTTATGTGTATGAGTATGCATGCACCATGAATGTAAAACAATCAACCATGAAATCTGGATATATCTGTGTAAGAAATCTTTAACTTGTATCATAGTAAAATTTGTATGGTAATCTGAAACATCATCAATGAAATCCATGGAAATCCGTGTCAATCATCGACACAAAACATGTAAATCTCAAAGTCTCAATACCTCATAGTCTTAATATCTCATAGTCTCAATATCTCGGGCTCCGTATGTCCGGATTGGCCCATATCATCAAATCTCACAACAACAGCCGGTATTCTCCGGATATCCGCCGCAACAGACATCACCGGTAGGTAGTCTTCCCCTGTCAGGCTCATCGTCTACAACTCGAGCTTCTTGCCCCGGGGTACCATACCGGGCCCACTATATACCCGAGACGGTTCATCCACTCCTCGAATTGGGTCTCGAAATCCAACAAAAAACATGAAATCTCATGGTGGACGACACATACATCACAAGAAAACCGCGACTTGTATTTTAAAATGAGAGGGGGAGAGAGATAGATTTTTTTACATATATTCTTGCGGTTTTCCCCAAAATCTAGAAATCTCATAGAAATCCAAAATCCCAAAATCATGAGTTAGTAAATAATGAGTATCGGCATAAGCCCCACAATACTGCATGATAACATGAAAATGTGAATGCTTGAAGTGTCTAAGTAATAAATGCAATGTCTAAACTAGCACATGAGAGTAATCACACGATATTATATTGATCTAGCATTTAGCTGATTCTATCAATAAAAGATAATATGTTCTAAAGTGTACGTGACATGGCAATTACCGATTAAGATGTGTGTGAGCCGGAAAATAAGTGTGCGTGTAACATGCTCATCATCGATAATGGTGCTGGTGTCCTAACAGGCAGAGTTTCATATTAGCTAAAGAAACAAGTGTATGAATATACAATGCGAAGAATACAACATGAATATAACGGTGAATGTGTAACAAACGCACAACTAGAAAAAACATACTAATTATGAGTCATACAGTTTGTTGTTTGAAAAAGAACGATTCATTAGTTTTGAAAATAAGTATGACTCGAGCCTAAACTAAGATCTACATAACCAACTAAGGAACCAACTAAGGATACTAGTCGAAAGGTAAGAAGAGTCCACCTAAAGTCTGAGTTGATATCTCAAGTAGTCGGCGATCCAGCCTCAATAGCGTCACGTACATAGTACGACTTCCTCAAGTCAAGAGTGCTGATCAATCATCACATCTATGCGGCATCGTTTGTATAGTATCATCATCGACAATATCATGATCAAGGGTACTATACTATAATCGCATACATCCCAATATCATCAAACATATATCATCGTCTGTGTAAATATACATTGTCAAATGATCCACTAAAATATCATGTCATATGTCATATCGTGATTAAGTCACATATTACAATCCGGGTTCTATTCTAGAGTCTCGTTCATTTCAAATGTCATCAACACTTATTATCGTTTATATAAATATATTTTATATAATCTCATTGCCCAACGATCCTCTACTATCATAACACATCTCATATCATAACTCGATCGTATATCCGATAGATCACGGCATCAAGCCCAGTCATATCGACTCATCCCCATGTATCATATAACCTCCTCGTATCACATGTATATGTTGTGTGTGTGTGTGTGTGTGTCTATATATATATATATACCTACACACATTCCTATATGTATATATATATATATACACACACACACATATACACCAAGTCAAGTTTATGTGTGTGCATGTGTGTGTGTCAACATGAAACCTACGAATTTCCTCCAAGGCAGTCATCCTCATGGTTAAGTCTTTCTAAATCAGTCTAGTCCAACCTAAACACTTCAATAGGACCCTACTCGCCAAGAATCTAAGGTCACGTCCGACTTCCTAATAACAGTAAGTAATATCCCTATTCTACGTTTGCGGGGGTGCTATACGCCATCCACCCGACTTCCCCCGTAGATATACATCTACTCACCTGGTCCTTGTCTGCCGAAGTCGATGCCGTCATCCTCTTCCTCATCGTACGAAGTCCATGTTAGGGGTACCTATACGCAAACATATATAATATCGTAAACCGAAATCGCAGACAAAACCAAAAAAATGCACGAAACGCGCATAGGTTAAAACCTCTGACCCGCTCATGCAAAAGAACCAAATAACCCTCGATATCGGCGTACAAACGCTGATTGATCGAGATAAAACACAAACATACAATTTGTAGTTCCAAAACTCATCAATTATAATATAAAACATGGTTTAATTCATCAAAACCTTAAAATCAATCAAATCGTTCTATTTCGCAAAAACCTTGAAAGCGTCAATTAACCGTTTTACTTCAAAACTTGATATTTAAACGAAACTAATGGTCATAATATTCACTAAATATCATAATTAGGTTATATAAACCATTTCTATAATTTATTCTCATCAATTTGTATTAAACCAAAATTTCTAGTTTGAAATTTTATCAAATTTTAACAATTTAAAGGTAACACTTAACAAATTAACAACTAAACTATATTTTGCATATTTTAAATTGTTAAAGCACTCATGGAAACCTTAATGATGTGTTAAAACCCTAACTAGATATTTAAAAACCCTTTCTTTAATTTTGAATCATAAAATTAAAATCGTAATTAAGCTTCTAATTAGGCTAGATTAAAGTGATTATCCAACAATTTAGCTATAGGTTAAGATTTATACCTCACAATATGATGTCTAGCATGCACTCATGGCCTCCCAAATGGCTTTCGTGCCTCAAGAATCCAAGCTAGAATGAGCAAAGAATAATGGTTAAAGGTTAATTAAGGAATTAATAGGATTTGTGTTGATTATTGAATGGATTTTGAGATGGAATGAGATGGGAATGAGAGAGAGGTAGCAGCAGCAGCAGGAAGAAAGGGGAGGCTCGGAATTTTAAGGGGAGGAAAAGAGTGGGGTGTGTATGTGTGTAGAGGTGTGTAGATGTTTCCACAATAATTACCCTTTTTCTTTAATTTCCTTTTCTATTTCATTTTGCAATGAAACAAGTGGACAATTTGGGCAGCCCAAAATGGTGGGCTCGACCAATGTATGGTGGGGGGAAAAAGAGAGAGAGGGAAATGTGTGGAGTGGTGTAGAAACAACTATAATTATTACATCTTTTAATCTCTTTTCAATAATTATTTATTTTCTTTTCTATTTTAACTCTTTCCTAATTTTCTAGAACCCACTTAGCAAACCCATTTCATTTCAAACCCACATGGTACCCTTTTGTTTTAATATGTCATGGTTCACACTTGTGTGATTAACCCTTTCAAATTTGTAATTTACATTAATTAAAGCTTATGTTAATATTTTAATTTAATTAATTTAGGAAAAATATTTTAGTAAACTAGAAATTTACAGGTGACCAAATAAATACCAAATACTAGCAATTACATAATTAAAATAGGCGTATTTAAGTTTATATTGAAAAATAATTGTAGTTGAGTTTTACGGAAAATACGGTTTATTTTACCGATTATCAGAAAATTCACCAAAAAGGGTTTATTTATCTAATTATTTATTTATTTTTAAAACGTTACACTTCGGCAGTAGGTTCTATCATGTACGCGATGCTATGTACCAGACCCGATGTAGCACAGTCACTAAGTGTAGTGAGTAGGTATCAAGCAGATCCTGGAGAGAGTCACTGGACAGCTGTGAAGAGCATTCTCAAGTACTTGAGAAGGTCTAAAGAGATGCTCTTGGTGTATGGTAACGGAGAACTCCAAGTGGAGTCCTTTACCGATTCGAGCTTCCAGAGTGATAAGGACGACTCTAAATCGCACTCGGGATTTGTCTTTACCCTCAATTGAGGGGCGGTATGCTGGAAGAGTTCCAAGTAGGAAACCGTGGCAGACTCGACGATGGAGGCTGAATACATCGCTGCCAAAGAGGCTGTCTGGATGAAGATGTTCATAACTGAACTTGGAGTTGTTTCATCCATTGCGTATCCAATACCTTTGTATTGTGATAACAATGGAGCGGTGGCTTTGTCCAAGGAACCCAAGTCCCATCAGCGATCCAGGCATATTTTGAGGCGGTATCACATGAACCGAGAGATAGTTGATCGCCGGGAGATCGAGGTCAGGAGAGTTGACACGAAGAACAACACAGCGGATACACTCACGAAGGCCATTCCCCAGATACAGTTCGAGAGACTCTTCGGGATGTTGGGTATGAGCTACTACAGCTGCTGGCCCTAGTGCAACTGGGAGATTGTTAGTTATATGTATGACCTAGAGGCCATTATTGTACATATGATGTATATTATAGTTGATGCTTGGACATATATAGAGACGACTTTCTTGCTCGACATGATAGTATGCTATCTGGTTGCTCTTTATCTTAACATGTATACTTGTCTCTTGATACTGTCTTATGGTTACATGTTGGTAAAGCTGTAACACCCGAGTTCATTTATACCAATTCTAGTTCTCGTATTTCTTTATTCGTGATATTCTTGATTTAACGTATAGTGGGTGCGAATGGTATTTTATACTTTACATTGCATTTGACCCGACCCGCTCGCTTGAACCTGTTTGATTCTTATTTATAGATTACCTTGACTTGTTGCATGGACACGTGCATCTCATGTTTAGTACATACGGGTATTTTAACTAGTATCGCATCATTTATCATATAACATTTTAGGTCACAGAAAATATTTAAAATTGCATTTCATAACCTGCACGATACCCCTAACCCCATAGTAGCATCCGCACATCTTGTTCTTGTCCCGTTCAGTAAAACGGGCGTGTTTGGATGGCTACGCGCACGTATGTGCATCCATTCTTGGGGGTATGCATTTTCTTTAACTGAGTATTCATTTTGAAATTTGGAAGTCGCATATAATTTTCGTATTTTAAATCTGAAATTTTGGACCCGACCTGGGTATGTTTTGGAGTAAGTTTGTATTTGCCAAGTTCTCAAAACGGACAAATATTATATTCGTTAAATATTGCTAAAATATTATTATTCTATTAACTAAAATATATATTACTAAATTATTTTATACTAACAGTTTAGTTTTCTATATATATATATATATTATATTTTTTTAACTAAACAAATCCTAAATGATTCTCTCTCTCTCTCTCCCTCTCCGTGACTATCTCTCCCTCTCTCTCTCCTCTCTCTATATATTAATTTATATTAAAAGCTAAACTCACGCCTACGTCTCTCTCTCTCCCCTCATCTTCTTCTTTCTTTCTTTTTCTCTGTTTCCCGCCTCTCGCCACGAGAACCCAGGCCCTGCCTCGCCGTCGCCCTCGTGCCGGCGACCCCTCGACTCACCCTCGTCATTGTCGACTCCTCGACCACCACCTCAACCTCACCTCTCTCTCTTTCATCCTCTTCTTTTTCCTTTCCTGCACATCCACCGCACAAGGAACCCCGACACCTATCGCCTCCACCGCCGGAACCCCATCGACGACCGTACCCCGTCATCCTCATCACCACCTTCGAATCCTGACACCATTATCACCACCATCACCTACAACCCAACCCGAGCCAAACCTACACACCCAAGAACCCATTGCGTCCACCTCCTCTGTCGCCGTCGCCCTCATCGCCGACTACCTCGTCTCAGCCCCTCGTCACCATCCCTGTCTCCTCACCTCCTTCTCTCTTTCCTTCAACCCCTCTCTTCTCCCGAGCCCACTGCAACCCTAGAACCACCTTGAACCCCCACTTCCCTGCCTGAAAATCATCGCCTGCACCTCGCCGTCGATGGCCCATCATCATCGACGACTCTCTCGTCTTCCTCTCTGAACCAAGAACACCAAACCATCCCCTCTCCTCTCTGTTCTTCTCTTCTTTCTTTCTCTTTTTCCTTTTCTTGATTTTTTTTCCGGCCATCACCAGAGCCATGCCGCCGCCGCCGATCCGGACGAACCATACCATCACCACAATACCACTACAATACCAAAATCATACCATCACCACTTCCATGTCACGACCGTGTCGCAGCCAGATCGTGTCCAGATCGCGCCCAGACCATGCACCAGATCGTGACCATACCGCCACCAGATTGTGTCCAGATCTCGACCAGACCATGAACCAGATCGTCTCCAGATCGCGACCAGACCACCACCAGATCGTGTCCAGATCGCGACCAGACCATGCACCAGATCGCGACTAGACCCAGTACCGTGTCGTGCCGTTTCACACACCGTATCGTGTCATGTCTTACCAGGCCGCCTGCATATCGACCTTTGTTATGAGGAAAGTAAAACTTGCTACATGCTATTATATTTACTTAGCCCATAGTACTCTTTAAATAGTTTATCACTGGTCAAACACCCGTTTGCATCCATCTCGTCTAGTATACATATTATTGCATCCCTAGATCACTTGCATGTATAACATTGAATTATTCACATTCCACATTTGATAAAATGTAGTTTAATTAGTATTGGAACTTAAATTTTAACCCTAATTATAACTGTGCATCTATATACCTTAATCTGTACCTGATTGCATTTCACATTACAATGTTCCGTTTTTATTGTTCCATTAGTATTTCATGCTTGTTTTGTATACCCATGCTTATGTTAGTTTGATTGTGAGCACCCACATGACATTGTGTGCACCCCTGACATGACTTGTCAAAGCCATTACTTGACACGACATGGTACCATGCAACTCTTGACATGACATGACACCTATATACATTACTTGACTTGACCTGATGTACCATGGCTTTACCTGTTACCTGATCTTGTTACTAATGCAAACAAACTTTACATGTTGTCCCTACGGATATTTCCTGTTGTCTATCCAGACAAACCTGTACCTGCCTGATCCTGTGTTGGCATTAGCTCCAGATTATTTAATACCTGACTTGAACACATATAACTTGGGGTATGGGGAAATCAATGATGAAACCTGACTTGTAACTCGACAGTTCTTGTAGGGTTGCTGGGCACTGCCACAAGCGTCTACGAGGCATCAACCATGCCCGATTAAAATTTTAGCCGTGCCGAACAACCCAAAGCCGGATCTTTAAACTAGAGTTTAGGCGAAAACAAGCATGTTAAACTCTTTAACACTAAGTGAGAGGGATTACAACCTTTGTAGATCCGGTCCTTCACTTCTTAAGCTCCGTGTTGAGGTCCCTTAACTGCGATCATCGTGTTCCGGACTCTCGAGAAGTTCCACGAAGAGAAAGATGCAAGCTTGCTTCCGATCTTCGATACAAAGATGATCTACCTTGAAGTTTCATTAACACAAGCTAACACTGACTAAATGAAGTGAACACTCTCATCTAAAGGACAAGGATAGATGAGAATGATGAAGTAGGATTTTTTCTCTCTTTTATTTTCTTATTCTCACTCATTTTCATCACTTGGAAAAAAGCTAGAAAGATTTTTCCATGAAAGAAAGAAGAAGGAAGAAGAAGAAGAATATCATAATCCTTTTGTGATGAATAATGAATTATTGTAGTGGTTACAAATCTAACCAAGGGTTAAACATGAAGGAGTTAACCCTTGTAGAGAATTAATTAGGGTTAATGGTTTGGATTGGGTTAACATAATATCTTCACAAAATATCAAGCAAAACACAAAGTTTTCATGAAGCTTCATCCAAAAGCTAACCCTAATCCAAACCCTAACCAAGTTTAAACCCTAAACCACTGTTAAATTTGTAACCCTAACATGTTACAATATTATATTGTTAGTGTATATGCCCTAGAGGCCATTACTGTATCATACTAGTATGTATATTACTTAATGGAAGCTTGGGATATTCACCTTGTATGTACAATCTTGCTCAAAATAGTAGTATGCTACTTGGTTTATTTCTACTTCAATGTGTACATGTGTTTATCTTTGTATATTGCTTATACACATTAGTGGAGCCCTTAGGATCTTTGCTTGATTACCAGCGATGTGATGGCCGTCACACTAGTGGGGCTGGGTAATCTAGAAGCACATCCTTATGCAGGTCCCTGGTCGCAGGACTATCGAGACAGGGCATCGATACTCCGGAGTAGACCAGCGCATGCGCTTCTCATCCCAGTGTGGGAAACGGTCTGTCCCACAGCCGTCAGTACGTCGTACTTGAGATAGTATGCGGGTGCCCGTTAGGTTACGGGTACACTGGACAGGACTCGTCGGGAACTGACCAGTTGGTATTATACCTATCGTCAGTTATCAGTTCCCAGGTGACATGAGTACAGCTTAGTCCGCTGACTTGACACTGTCACTTCGCCTCGGGTGTGTTCCCACTGTACTTTGATCACTACCCTACCACGGCTCAAAGGAGTCATGCAAACAGGTGGTGGTTGGGTGCAGTCCCGAAGCACTTGGAGGCAGTGACGGTTAGACAGGATTCGTCTCTCCCGGTATTTGGGGTTGACATCGCGCTGTGTCTAGGAAAGCCATTACACGAGTAGTCCCTGGCCAGGGCAAACGAGATATACTGGTAGGTTTCCAGTGTTATCTCAGGGTGTTTTGGGCTTCGCTCCGGCACGACTTGTACCGCTATTGGGGGACTGACGTTTACCGCCCACTAGGCCCGCCATGCGATGTATCAGACGAACAGACCGGACTGTACGGAGAATGTCACACTCAGGCTCAGTAGGAGTTCAGATGGGTTTCGCCTCGTCGGTCTTCTTGTCGGCATTACCTGGGGACCGTTACGCACAGCTAGTGCCGCTTGCGGTCTGTGGTTAAACCCACTGCCAGCGTAGTGTCGAGTCTTTAGAGTCCCACACAGAAAGCTTTTCGCCTTTAGGCAAAAGAGTAGAGGTCGCATGGTATTGCGACAGGTCGCATGGTTTTGCGACAGGGTTCGGTCACATCCGTGCACTTGTGCACGTACAGTGTCCGGACAGTTTACACTAGCGGGCTTTGGTTTAAGCCAGATCCTAGTGTACCTTAAGGGATTGGATTTATCCAGTTTGCATTCGTGTTCCTCGGAACGCGGATGTGGGTGTGTATGCAAAGTTGACAGGGAGGCACAGACAGCGGATTCTCATTAGGGTTGTTGACAGTTGACCGTTGACTTTTTGACTTTTTGCTCAACCCTAATGAGAATATGATATGTGATTAACTATTATATAAATTAAGTATTATGGTGACTTGGTTGTTGACTTTTGTTGACTTTGTTGACTTGTTGACTTTTGTTGACTTGTTGACTTTGTTGACCGGTTGACTAGGCTTGACTAGTTGACCATCATGATAACCATGGCTATCATTTCATGCCAAAGACTTTTACTTGCTTGTTCATTTGAGTAAAATGAGTGCATGACATGATAAGGTTATGGTTGCTTCAACCATTACACATAAGACTTTTTTGATATGATAAGTTATCATGACTTTGGATTATGAGAGGGTGAGAGACAAAAGAGTTGCTCATTCTTTCTTGCTCATTCTCTATCTTGTTCTTGAGCTATCACCCTCATCCTCTTGCTCCCTCTCTTGACTCTATGGTTCATATCTCTCATGTGTTGAGAATCAAGAACCATAGATAAAATCCCATTCTATTTCTTCTCTACTCATTCTAGTTCACTAGGTTTAGCAAACCAAGTGAACTGGTTTCTTCAAAGAACGAAGAAGGAGCTAAAGGTTGGAGCTTTCAAGTGGATCTATCTTCGGCGTACGGAGACGACGAGAAGGAGCCATCGGACCACCACCGGAGCTTGAAGAGAAGGAGTTCAAGACAAGCAAGGTATAACCATCTTCATCCGAGTAGCTAAATCTCTTTAGCAAGTTTGCTAGTTTAGTTTAGACACGATCCCGACCTTGTTTAGTCCATGTTGCCTCTTGCGATAAAAATTTGTTTTTTATACCGTTTCCGCCTCCCCGTAAGCACCGGGGGTCGCAATATGGACTTACAGTGGTATCAGAGCCTAACTAAACTAAAACTAGCTTGGTAGTGAAGTGTAACGAAGTTCGAAAACGAAAAATCACAAAACCGGAAAAATTACAAAACCTGAGTTTCTGTTGAAATTTTTTTGGCTCAAAATGAAAAACTTTATACTTGTAAAATCGTCTCAGGGTTTTGTGAGTGCACCCATGAAAAACGATCCACTGTTGCGCTCAAACCGCCGCCCTTCCGCGGCACGAGGTAGGCATGTGCCGCGGAACCGCCGCGCTTTGTCGTCTTCTCTGCATCGTTTTTCGTGCAGTGTGTGTCTGTGTTGGTTTTGGGATTTTTGAAATATATTATATGTGCCCAGATTTTCCAGAACAGAAATTCACTTTTGGGGTCCTATAATTTCGTATTTTTTCCGAACTTCACTATACTTTGACTATGATGGTTATATCTGTGATGTTTGCATGTATTGAACGTCGGCTAATCGCTATAAGTCGATTAGTCGGGGTTATACATGATCTGTGTTTGATATTGGAATGTGTATATAAATATGTTGGATTGTCGTGGGTGAATAGCCGGGGTGGATGTGAGATGAGCTTTTGTTTTTCTTTCATTCATTGTAAATGTAAATTGATGTAATAATATTATTTGTATAGCCGCACAACCGGGTCGGGGTTGTAGCCGTCATTGTATAATTTCTTTTTACTGTTTTTGCTCCTAGGATAGACCCATGGAGGGGTGCACAAACTACCGGGTATGCCGAAGTGTCGAGTGGCCTACTCATGGAGATGAGGGAGGTTGCTACGCTTCGGGTGCTTGGCGGGTAGTTTGCCGCACCCGTAGGGGTCTTGGGTGGGGTATTGGCTATTCACCGTGACCGTGTAATCTGTTTTTGTTACAGGCTCGTACAAATTACAGATTCCTAGTATATCCAATGTATTTATCTGTGATCTGAAATGTTTATCATTGCAGTATATCTATATATGATATTATTTAGGCGTTGCTTATGTTTTACAGACGCGCTAGCCCAGCCCCCGCTCTGTCGTTAGTTAAGTAACCTAACGGGTAATGACGGGGCCCAGTGGCGAATGCGAATGGCATAAGCGTACGTCATATTTTGGTTGTTTTCTGCAATGGTAGGATTAAATGATGGGACGCATTAAAAGAACTAATGCAAGAATATCACGCATTAAAAGAACTAATGCAAGATAATAAACCAAGTTAAAGTCGTTGGAACACTTTCGAAAAACCACTCGGTTCTTTTCAAAACAAACTTTTAAAATACGGAGTTTGAGCCACTCCATTTAAAAGCTATCTCGTTCCATCAACTAAATCAAGTTCACTACGTTCACGGTTTTGCCAAAACCATTCGTAGCCCTCCGTCGTTTCGTATGAATATTCAATAGTATTCAAGCTGTGTTTGTTGACCTTCGTCAAGGCATAGTGATTGGTAGCTGTTGGGTATTCATATGTAGCATAGATAGATGCGTTGGTTTGGGACATTCGCATTACCTTGTTGACCTTCGTCAAGGGTATATACGGGTGGATTCAAATTAACCTGGATAATGACGGGCAAAACTTGACATGTGACTTATGATTTGTTGACCTTCGTCAAGGTCATAAGAGCATGGGGCAAAAATCCACATCGGGAGTTTTATAAGTACTGAAACTTGCTAGATTTGCATACCATTTGGAGTGTGGTGATTCTGGTAGGATTCCTTCAGTTTCGTCACGCGATGATATTTGGATCCCGATCCTACTGTGAGTATATGCTACTCCTCGGGAAATTTCTCGCTAAACGATCAATGCTATAAACCTAGTAGGTGCCTAGAAAGGTGTTAGCGGGGCTACGCCCCCAGGGAAAAGTGGTTCTCTAATTAAGGAACTTCGCGAAAGCGTTGGAAAACCTCCCTCGAAGTACCGACACCAGCCTGGCCGAACGGTTAAGCAAGTATTGTACGGTGGGATTGATCCTGACTAATTCTTCCTTTATGGTTTGAGGAGGGATTCGAGAAACAGTGGG
Source organism: Agapanthus africanus (assembly GCA_030015575.1). Taxonomy (NCBI): domain Eukaryota; kingdom Viridiplantae; phylum Streptophyta; class Magnoliopsida; order Asparagales; family Amaryllidaceae; genus Agapanthus; species Agapanthus africanus. The sequence goes on along the minus strand of JASDDO010000016.1, from coordinate 264,084,523 downwards.
ACCATCCTGTTTAGACAAACTAAAAACCACTCTAAACTTGCAAGAGCATCATGCTGAGTGTTTTCCTCTTCTCTCCAAATTGCAGCGACCAATCAACATGACTGGACTTAAGTTACTCCTAGATAAAAACAAACTGACAGGGCCAAACTATAAAGATTGGCTCAGGAATGTCAAGATAGCAATCACTTATGACAAGCTGGGGTATCTTCTTACCACCAAAGCTCCCCCTGTCCCTGGTCCAACTTCCAGCGTCGCGGATAAGGAAATCCGCAAGACTTGGGAGATTGATAGCGCGAAGGCCAAGTGCCTCTTGCTTGCCTCGATGGACAACGAACATCAGAGGAGGCATGAGAATATGGACATGGAATCCATATTGCTCCATACAAAAGAACTGTATGGAGAGCAATCTCGTATCGCAAGATACGAAGCGTCGAAAAAGTTATTCTCGACAAGAATGGCCGTCGGATCATCAGTAGCTGAGCACGTGCTAAAGATGATCGGCTACATTGAGGAGCTCGCTGACCTAGGGATCACATTAGAGAGTGAGCTATATACGGATATAGTTCTCCAGTCCCTTCCTTCCACTTACGCCCAGTTTATACTGAACTTCAACCTACAAGAAAAAGAGGTTGAACTTTCAGAGCTCCTCAACATGCTGAGGAGCGCAGAGGGCACCCTACAGAAAGGTAGGGATACATCCACTTTGTTTGTAGGAGGATCATCTTCTTCTAGGTCCAAGGCGAAAGCCAAGGGAAAGAAGAAGAAGGCCCCCGCCAAACCAAGGGGCGGTGTAAGTAAAGTGGATACGAAGGGAAAAGGTAAAGCAACAAAGATAGCGGGGAAACTTGTGGATAAGGAAGAATGCTTCTATTGTCATAAGAAAGGACACTGGAAGAATGATTGCAGGGCCTGGAAGGCCAGAACACAGGAATTGAAGCAGGTTGCAGCTTCAGCTTCAGGTGTGTATGTTATTGAAAACTGTCTTTCAATAAACTCTACTTCCTGGGTATTGGATACCGGATCAGGATCTCATATCTGTAATTCTTTCCAGGCGTTGAGAAACCGTAGGGTTTTGAAGGAAGGTGACATGACCCTCAGAGTTGCGAACGGAGCTAGCATGGATGCTAAAGCCGTGGGGGACTATCACCTAGGAATGTCAGATGGACATCTTTTGGTTTTGCGTAATTGCTTTTTTGTACCCAACGCAACTTGTAATATCATTTCTGTATCTTTAGTTTCTAAAGAAGGTTATGAATTTGCGTTTGTAAGTAATGTTGTAAACATTCACCTTAATCAAGTTCTGATTGGGTCAGGTACATTGAGTAATGGTATATACGTATTGAACCAACCACAGATTTTTAATGTCCAGAATACACACAAAAGAAAGTCTCCAGAAATAAATCAGACTTTCTTATGGCATTGTAGACTGGGTCACATCAATGAGAGAAGATTGACTAAGTTACATACAGAAGGGTATTTGAATGCGTTCGAATATCAGTCGTATGCCACTTGTCAATCCTGTCTCAAAGGAAAGATGACAAAGACTCCGTTTACTGGACATGGAGTAAGAGCGAGCGAGCTCTTGGGACTCGTACACAGTGACGTGTGCGGTCCAATGTCTACACATGCCCGAAGCGGACATTCTTACTTCATTACTTTTACGGATGACTTCTCAAGGTACGGTCATGTCTTCTTAATGAAACATAAGTCCGAGGCCTTTGGAAAATTCCAGGAGTATAAGAATGAAGTAGAGAAACAGACCGGCAAAAGTATTAAGATTCTAAGATCGGATCGAGGTGGAGAATACTTAAGTGCCGAATTCCTGAATTACTTAAAAGAGAATGGTATTCTCTCTCAGCTTACTCCTCCATACACTCCGCAACATAACGGTGTATCGGAGAGACGGAACCGAACCCTATTGGATATGGTTCGGTCCATGATGAGTAACGCTGAGTTACCGCGATCATTCTGGGGATATGCAATAGAAGCAGCTGCGTATCTCTTGAACAAGGCTCCTACCAAGACTGTGCCTACCACCCCATATGAGATGTGGACTGGGAAGAAACCCTGTCTTAAGTATCTTAAGGTATGGGGATGTCCAGCTTTTGTAAAAAAGCAGCATGCGGACAAGCTTGAGGCACGTTCAGTACAGTGTAAGTTTGTGGGATACCCAAGGAACTCCAGGGGGTATCTTTTCTATTCCGCTGAGGAACAAAAGGTTTTTGTTTCTCAGCATGCCCGCTTCTTGGAAACTGAGTTTTTGGAAACCCAGATAAGTGGGAGCACAATAGAACTGGAAGAAGTTCCAGAACCACAGACTGTTACTGAAAGCTTAGTGGAACCAGAGGGTTCAACAGGACAGGACATTCCTACGCCGCTCCGCAGGAGTAGTAGGCAGACTCATCCGCCCGAGAGATACTGCGGTTTTCTCGTAGACGGGGATAGAGAGGATTGCATCATAGACTATGATGAGCCTACTAGCTTCCAGCAGGCCGTTCAGAGCGTTGACTCAGTGAAATGGCTGGATGCAATGCGGACCGAAATGGAGTCCATGTACACCAACAAGGTTTGGACGTTGGACATTGCTCCAGACGGGGTAAAACCCGTAGGATGCAAGTGGATCTTCAAAAGGAAGATTGGTGTAGATGGACAGGTTGAGACCTATAAAGCTAGGCTGGTAGCAAAGGGTTTTCGTCAAAGACCTGGCTTGGACTATGACGAAACCTTTTCTCCAGTAGCCATGCTGAAATCCATTCGGATCCTTCTTGCCATTGCTGCCTTCCACGATTATGAGATTTGGCAAATGGACGTAAAGATAGCTTTTCTAAATGGAAATTTAGAGGAGTGTGTCTATATGGACCAACCAGAGGGTTTCATTCAGAGTGGGAGCAGCGGAAAGGTGTGCAAGTTGCTTAAGTCCATCTATGGACTAAAGCAGGCATCGCGGAGTTGGAACATCTGCTTTGATGAGACAGTCAAAGAATTTGGCTTTATCAAAAATCCAGATGAACCATGCATCTATAGCAGATTTGTAGCGAGAACTGCAGTATTCCTCGTTTTATACGTGGATGACATTCTCTTAATAGGAAATGACATTCCTATGCTACAATCTGTCAAGGGGTTCTTGTCACACAGGTTCTCCATGAAAGACCTGGGTGATGCCTCATACATTCTGGGTATCCGGATCTACCGTGACAGATCCAAGAGGATATTAGGACTTTCACAGTCCAGGTACATCGACACCATACTGAAGAGATTCAGTATGGAAGATTCCAAGCGCGGTAACCTACCGGCTTGTCACGGGATCACCCTCTCTAAAGAGATGTCTCCCAAGACTGATTTGGAGAGGGATCGCATGTCTATTATACCCTACGCTTCTGCGGTAGGCTCTATAATGTATGCGATATTGTGTACCAGACCGGATGTAGCTTATGCACTGAGTGTGGTAAGCCGGTATCAGTCAAACCCTGGGGAGAAACATTGGATAGCGGTAAAGAACATTCTCAAGTACCTGAGAAGGACTAAGGAGATGTTCTTGGTGTATGGCGGAAAGGACCTCCAGATCGAGGCCTTTGCTGACTCCAGCTTCCAGAGTGACAAGGATGATTCCAAGTCCATGTCGGGTTTTGTCTTTACCCTCAATGGAGGGGCGGTGTGTTGGAAGAGCTCCAAACAAGAAACCGTTGCAGACTCGACGATGGAAGCGGAATACATCGCTGCATCTGATGCCGCAAAAGAAGCTGTCTGGATAAGGATGTTCTTGAAAGAACTTCAGGTGGTTCCGTCCATTGTTGATCCAATACCTCTGTATTGCGACAACAACGGGGCTATAGCTTTAGCGAAGGAACCCAGGTCCCATCAGAGATCCAGGCACATCTTGAGGCGGTATCACCTGATCAGGGAGATCGTGGATCGCCAGGAGATCGAGGTTCGGAGAGTCGCTTCAGAAGACAACACTGCAGATCCATTCACCAAGGCCCTACCCCAGACTCAGTTCGAGCGGCTGATCGAGATGATAGGTCTTCGATACGCCAGTACATGGCCTTAGTGCAAGTGGGAGATTGTTAGTGTATATGCCCTAGAGGCCATTACTGTATCATACTAGTATGTATATTACTTAATGGAAGCTTGGGATATTCACCTTGTATGTACAATCTTGCTCAAAATAGTAGTATGCTACTTGGTTTATTTCTACTTCAATGTGTACATGTGTTTATCTTTGTATATTGCTTATACACATTAGTGGAGCCCTTAGGATCTTTGCTTGATTACCAGCGATGTGATGGCCGTCACACTAGTGGGGCTGGGTAATCTAGAAGCACATCCTTATGCAGGTCCCTGGTCGCAGGACTATCGAGACAGGGCATCGATACTCCGGAGTAGACCAGCGCATGCGCTTCTCATCCCAGTGTGGGAGACGGTCTGTCCCACAGCCGTCAGTACGTCGTACTTGAGATAGTATGCGGGTGCCCGTTAGGTTACGGGTACACTGGACAGGACTCGTCGGGAACTGACCAGTTGGTATTATACCTATCGTCAGTTATCAGTTCCCAGGTGACATGAGTACAGCTTAGTCCGCTGACTTGACACTGTCACTTCGCCTCGGGTGTGTTCCCACTGTACTTTGATCACTACCCTACCACGGCTCAAAGGAGTCGTGCAAACAGGTGGTGGTTTGGTGCAGTCCCGAAGCACTTGGAGGCAGTGATGGTTAGACAGGATTCGTCTCTCCCGGTATTTGGGGTTGACATCGCGCTGTGTCTAGGAGAGCCATTACACGAGTAGTCCCTGGCCAGGGCAAACGAGATATACTGGTAGGTTTCCAGTGTTATCTCAGGGTGTTTTGGGCTTCGCTCCGGCACGACTTGTACCGCTATTGGGGGACTGACGTTTACCGCCCCCTAGGCCCACCATGCGATGTATCAGACGAACAGACCGGACTGTACGGAGAATGTCACACTCAGGCTCAGTAGGAGTTCAGATGGGTTTCGCCTCGTCGGTCTTCTTGTCGGCATTACCTGGGGACCGTTACGCACAGCTAGTGCCGCTTGCGGTCTGTGGTTAAACCCACTGCCAGCGTAGTGTCGAGTCTTTAGAGTCCCACACAGAAAGCTTTTCGCCTTTAGGCAAAAGAGTAGAGGTCGCATGGTATTGCGACAGGTCGCATGGTTTTGCGACAGGGTTCGGTCACATCCGTGCACTTGTGCACGTACAGTGTCCGGACAGTTTACACTAGCGGGCTTTGGTTTAAGCCAGATCCTAGTGTACCTTAAGGGATTGGATTTATCCAGTTTGCATTCGTGTTCCTCGGAACGCGGATGTGGGTGTGTATGCAAAGTTGACAGGGAGGCACAGACAGCGGATTCTCATTAGGGTTGTTGACAGTTGACCGTTGACTTTTTGACTTTTTGCTCAACCCTAATGAGAATATGATATGTGATTAACTATTATATTAATTAAGTATTATGGTGACTTGGTTGTTGACTTTTGTTGACTTTGTTGACTTGTTGACTTTTGTTGACTTGTTGACTTTGTTGACCGGTTGACTAGGCTTGACTAGTTGACCATCATGATAACCATGGCTATCATTTCATGCCAAAGACTTTTACTTGCTTGTTCATTTGAGTAAAATGAGTGCATGACATGATAAGGTTATGGTTGCTTCAACCATCACACATAAGACTTTTTTGATATGATAAGTTATCATGACTTTGGATTATGAGAGGGTGAGAGACAAAAGAGTTGCTCATTCTCTCTCTTGTTCTTGAGCTCTCACCCTCATCCTCTTGCTCCCTCTCTTGACTCTATGGTTCATATCTCTCATGTGTTGAGAATCAAGAACCATAGATAAAATCCCATTCTATTTCTTCTCTACTCATTCTAGTTTACTAGGTTTAGCAAACCAAGTGAACTAGTTTCTTCAAAGAACGAAGAAGGAGCTAAAGGTTGGAGCTTTCAAGTGGATCTATCTTCGGCGTACGGAGACGACGAGAAGGAGCCATCGGACCACCACCGGAGCTTGAAGAGAAGGAGTTCAAGACAAGCAAGGTATAACCATCTTCATCCGAGTAGCTAAATCTCTTTAGCAAGTTTGCTAGTTTAGTTTAGACACGATCCCGACCTTGTTTAGTCCATGTTGCCTCTTGCGATAAAAATTTGTTTTTTATACCGTTTCCGCCTCCCCGTAAGCACCGGGGGTCGCAATATGGACTTACATATATATCACATATACAATATATTTTGTAACAATAGAAAATAATACAATTAACATATATCGCATATATATCAATGTATTATCCCGTGAGAAAATGAATCTTTTAGTGAGCTAATATTAGTTAATGTAATTTAATATATCATATATATTATTATACATTAAATTATCGAATCAACACTTGATCCGATAATCCGGCTATTTCACAAATAACCGACTAATATGATGACCCGGCTATATCACATATACCCGGCCGATATCTCATATCGCGAGAATCCAATACGGTATCACATACCGCATTATCCTCGGTCCCCCACATATCACATATGTGCTCCTACTCCATTTTTCCTGAGCGAAGAAACCTCTGTGTAGGACTCTAAAGAATCGTCAATACGCTTCCAGTAGGTGTTGATCATATCAAACAACCACAAGCTGCAAGCGGTCAGCTAAATGTAACAGCCACCTAGGTATTGAGCGCTCAGAAGATCAACAAGCATGCCTGTACATTCTCCTGTGAATCCAATCAGTAACACTCCCGTATAGTCCGGTCTCGTCGTCTGATATGTCGCATATCTCGCCTAGGGGTGGTAAACGTCAGACCCCAGTAGCTCGATAAGTCGTGTCGATATGAGGTCTATAACAGTTCGAGAAACTCCTGATAACACTTACCAGTAAATCTCAGCAACCCTGGCCAGGGATTTCCGGTTTTAGCCAATCGAACACAGCGCAACATCAACTCCCTATACCGGGAGAGACGAATCCCCTCCTATCGTTTATTGCCTCCATGTGATTCGGGATTGTACCCCAAAGCCACCTTTTTGCATGCCCTCTTGGACGTGGTATGATGGAAATCAAAGCACAGTGGGAATCACACAAGACTCTATGGTGATCTCGGGTCAACAGACTACTCTGTACCTGTGTCACCGGTGAACTGCCATCTTACGTAAGGTATAATACCATCTGGGAGTTCTCGGTGAGTCCGTCCAGTGTACCCAGTCTCCATTGAACACCCGTACACCATCCTTGATGTCAAACACCGATGGATTTGGGATCATCCATCGCCCATCAAATGGGTCAAGATGCGTATACGCTAGTCTACTCTGGTGTATCGATGCCCTGTCTCAATACACCCTCGACTAAGAACAGTTTATAGGATGTACTCGTCAACAACCGTGGCCCCACTAGTATGATCTCATCATAGTCCCAGTAGTCGAGTACATATCCTAAGGGCTTTATCAACATGTAACATAGAGACAATCAGAGTACATGTTAAGATAAAGTACAACCATATAGCATACTATCATGTCGAGCAAGAAAGTCCTCCCTATATATGTCCAAGCATCCATTACAATATACATCGTATATACAGTAATGGCCTCTATGTCATACATATAACTAACAATCTCCCACTTACACTAGGGCCATCTGTTATGGTATCACATACCCAACAATTAGCTGTGGTTGAAGTATCTCATACTCAACCATCCCATAAAAGTCTCTACTGGGAAAAAGGCCTTCGTGAGTGGATCCACGCTGTTGTCCTCTGTGTCTACTCTCCTAACCTCGATCTCCCTGGAGATCAACCATCTCCATGATCAGGTGATATTGCCTAAGAATTATATCTTGATTTTTGATGGGACGGGGGGTTTCTTGGCAAAAGCCACTACTCCATTGTCACACAATGGTAGGAACGAAGTTCATCTCATGAACTTATATATATCCAGACTGCCTCTTTGGTAGAATCTTTGGTAACGATGTATATTTCCTTTAATCGTCTAGTATGTCACGGTATCTAGCTTGGAACTCTTCCAACATACCGTCCCTCCACTGAGAGTAAAGACAATGCCTGCGACTGACATTCAGTCGTCCTTATCACCCTTGAACCTTCCCAGTGATTCTCACCAGGATCGATTGATACCGTCTCACTACAACTATTGAGTATCCTAACATCCAATTAGATCTATCTCATAGATCCAAACCCAGGATTTAGGAGGTATTAATTTGATCCTATATGGAGAATCCTTGTGATAAGCGGAGATTGACCGAGCGTAGCATAGGAAACTCCTTCCCTATCAAGAGTATGCCATCTACGTACTCTACGAGGATCACCACCATACTCCCTACTACCTTTTTGCTTATACAAGGTTCATCTACCATTTTGATGAAGTCAAACTCTTTGACTACCACATCAAAACAGATGTTCCAACTCCACGATGCCTGTTTTATCACATAAAACATCTTGCACACGTTTCCGATGCTCCCACCGTCTACGAAGCCCTCTGGCTGTGTACTTATAGACGCTCTTTTCTAAAACATCATTTAGAAAAGCAGTCATGACACTCAACCGCCAGATATCGTAGTCATGGTATGTAGCCGTGGTAAGTAGGATCTGGATGGACTTAAGCATAGTTTTGAAACTCTCAATTTTTCCATGTACACCAAGTAATCTTCTCAAGATATACTTGCTCCTGATGGGGATTTAACCCTTCAGATAAAGCAACCAAAGTCCATACTTTGTTGGTGTATAAGGATCCCATCTCAGATCACTAAGCATCCAGCCATTCTTACAGAGTCCCGCTCCTGATGGCCAGCTCGAAACATAGTTGGGTCAGCATCTCATGATGCAATCCTTGCTCCCACTATCATAGAGAAACCGAAGTATCTCTCAGGTGGGTGAGGAACCCTACTAGATCGGCGGAGAGTGTGACGCTTTGAAAATCGTTTCGGTGAAATTTCGAAAAATCGGTAAGATAAGGGGGTTTTCTGTAAAAAAAGTCAAAATGCAAATATCTTATTATAAAAATTAAATATACATATTCTAGCTATGTAATTGCTATTATTTGGTGTTTATTGAGCCGCTGGTGAAATTTCAAATTTTCTGAAAAAAATATTATTTTATTATTATTTTAAGTCGTCACTAATACATTTAATTACGGAAAATTACAAATTGGAATGAGTTAAAACAAATTTTGTGCATCATAAAACATTAAATAAGATTTTATCATGTGGTTTTTGGAACGAAATCATTTGCCAAAACGGTTTAGAAATTATTGAAGAAAAAAGGCTTTTTTCGGTAAAATTAGTGTTAATGGGAATTGGGGTATAACATTTATCATTTTTCTTCACCCATACACCCATAACTCACCCTCTCTCCCTCTACCCATGTGTCCGACCCCACCATGACAGCCCTCCCCCTCTCTCTCTCCAAATCACAAAGAAAAGAGAAGAAAAGAAAAGAAAATGATAGAAAATGGTGGACTTTGACTTTTTCCACTTTCTCCACCTCACTCTCTCTCCTCCCTCACCCATTCCCCACCCCCATGATGGCTGAAACCTGCACATTTCAGCAGCCCTCCCCTCTCATTCCTCATCTCATCTCTTCTCAAAAAAAATTCACAAAAAATTTTTCATGAAAAATCAACTAAAACTCAAAACCGAAATCCAACTCCTACCCATTATTTATTTGCCTATCTAGCATGGATTTTGGGAGCAAGAGAGCAATTTGGGAGGCTTAGATCCTTGCTATATCTCTAATTGGGAGGTATAAATCTTAACCCATGTCTTAATTGTTGGTTAATTACTCCAATTTAACTAAATTTGGTGTTTAATTTGTGTGTATATTGCAAACTTGAATTGTGGGGTTAATGGTTATATGTGAGATTAAAATCAAGATAGGGTTTTATCACATCATTAAGGTTGCCATGAGTAGATTGACATGTTAATTCTTGCTAAAACCTAATCTAGTTACTAATTTCAAAATTTGTTAGTTGGAAATTGTGATAAATGTGCTTTTTGCTAACTAGTTTTTTTTGAAATTGATTTATATTGGGATTAAAATCTAAATTAAGGTTTCATGTCATTATTAATATTATAATGAGTGGTTTAATGATTTTGGATCATGCAAAACCAAGCTTAATTGATGAATTGTGAATTTTGCTTTAAAAGGTGTTAAAAATTAATATTTTTGCAAACTAGGATTTTGGAAATTATGCAAATTTATGAGATTAAATTATGGAAATGGTTTTTATGACTTATTTAAGATATTTAATAAGTGTTATGGACGCTACATTTGTTTAAACATCTTGTTTTGTACAAAAACGGCGAATTGTGCTTGCTAGATTTTCGGAAAAAATGGCTTTTAAAGTGAATTTGGGGTTCTTGTGAATTTTAAGCTATTTTATATTATAATTAGTGCTTGTGACTGTACAAATGAGTGTGTTTAGGTTTGTCTCGATGGTTTGGCGTTTGTACGCCGACGTCGAGGGTTTTTGGGTTGATTTGTGAAAGCAGCCATAGGTTTTGACCTATGTGGGACGTTTTGGTCATGAGTCGGATTTTAATGCGATATGGTGCGTTATGATGTGTAGGTACCCCATGTGGACTTCGAGACGACAAGCAAGCGTGTGGCGACGTCGGCACCGGCGAGCGAGGACCAGGTGAGTAGATTTATATCTACGGGGAGAAGTCGGGCGGATGGCGTATAGCACCCCCGCGGTCCGTGGTGGTGTATACGGATGCGTATACACACCAACAATTATTATATGTTATTGGGATTAATAACGATGTTTAGGATGGATATTGGTGTGTTGGATTATTTTAGTGTTGCGAACCCTAGGGTAGTGTTGCACTACACATACACACATACATACTTGCATACATTCCTATTTATATGTGCTCATGGGATTCTTTATAAGTATGTGTTCACATGGGTATGGGACTATGTGTTCACATACGGATTTGAGGAGGATACTTGGGATTGAGCTGAGTCGATGAGATTTGTTTGTGGTTGTGATCTCGATGATATGGCAGGATTCGTACTTAAGGTACGTCCTGGTGTTATAGCGGATCTTGCGGCGGCGATACGGGTGAATAGTGTTATAAATAAATGGTCGACATGTGATCGTGATATGAGGCATAATATGCTAGGATATTGATATTAGGCCGTATCGGGCGATGTATACCCCTTGATGATGATATGTGCTGACGGTATCGGTTTGTACGAGATTGTCGATCAGTAGTCAGATCATGAGTATATTGAGGATATTAGTATTGTACTAGACATAGGTCAGTACCCTAGACTATGATCTTGGATAAAGAGGATACCAGAGGAATAGTGTGAGGAATATGATATTGACCCGTACCCAGATTTGGGGATGCCGTACGACGGATTTACGTACGAGCTATATCTTGATGATTGATCCGCACTCTTGACTTGGGATGTCTGATTATAGATATGGTATTGGATATGATATTATTGAGGCGGGATCACCGACTAATATATATACAGGTATGTATATGTATCGACTCAGATGTTAGGCGGTTTCCTTACCTGTAGTCTAGCTTGTAGCGTAGCCCTTTAGTTTAGTTAGTTGTTAGATTAGATTCGGTTCCTACCTGTTTCAAAACTTACGAATCATGCGTAATTTTAAAGATAGCCTAAGGGATCCTACGGATATTTCAAAAAACGTATCTTTTCTTAAAAACACCGTAGCCCCTATTTTCAAAACCCCACGATTCGTGTTATTTCAAAAGGCACCATTGTAGGACTTATATTAGGTTAAAACAGATTAGTTATCGTTGCGTCTAGTATTCAGCTCCCGCTCATTATTGTTGTTTCCTCCGCATCACATGCTTATATTATGCTTCTTATTCTACTGTTGATATCTTGTGGTTAGGACACCAGCACCATTACCGATGATGCGTATGTACCACGTACACTTACTTGCCGGCTCACACACATCTTCATCGGTAATTGCCATGTCACGTACACCTTAAAAAATATTATTGCTTGACATAGCCTGTTAGCTAATAGTTTAGACATGATATTAGTGTACTTGCCTTATATGTTAGTTTAGACATTGTAGTTATTACCTGCTACCTCATGCATACTGTTATTCATTGTTATGCCGCATTCATGGATTCTCATGCATATATTCACTTTTTACGTGCTATTGAGGTTTTGGATTTGGATTTCCATGAGATTTTCTGGATTTGGGGAAAACCGCAAAACATATACAAACTTCTTCTTTCTCTTTTTAAATAAAAAGCGCGGTTTTTCCCATGATGTATGAGTCGTCCACCATGAGTTTGCTGATGGATTTGGAGACCCGATTCGAGGAGTTGGATGAACCGTTTCGGATACATGGTGGACCCGGTAAGGTACCCCGGGGCAAGAAGCTCGTGGTGATGACGATGAGCCTAGCAGGGGGAGAATACCTACCGGTGATTTTACCCGACGTGTCGGATATCCGGAGGATACCGTCGTGGTCTTGAGATGGATGGTAGGGGCCGGTCTGGACTGACGGCGCCCTAGATATTGAGATTGAGACATTGAGATTTCGAGATATTGAGGTACTGAGATTTGATGATACAGGCCAGTCCGGATGGCCGGAGCCTGAGATTTTGAGACATTGAGATTTATGTTTTGTGTCGATGCTAGACACTGTTGATGCTGATTTCATTTGTGATACCTCATTTTAAAAATACAAAGGAAATCTCATTAATTTATGAAAACAGTTTCTTCATTTACATGTATTCTGTTTTCATGCATTCATACCTCATTTATATGATATATTGCTACCTGAGGCACAGACACGGCCACATGAGATTACACTCGGGTTAGATATTTACCCTAGCCTTGTTATAGGCTGCATGTTATATACATTTTTGAGGATATATTATGATCATTGACCTAGGTTGCGTTATTTATGCGATTTCTGTGCGTAGATGTTTTTCTACTCACGAGTTGGCAACTCACCCCCGTTGTGCCCCAGTTTCTTGCAGGTGTTGCCGTACGGATTTCTTTACGGCTTTGCGGGCACGGTTTCTTTTCGGGTGACTTGCTAGTAGGTGGGTTTATTGTATCTTACCCATCATTATACCTTGTATATTATATTTCAGTTGTATCTAGAAGTTCCATCAACCAAACTTGTATTTTTTTGAGATAGAGACCAGTAATATTATTCTTTCGACCATAGAGTAGCATGTTATATTTCTTGAGTTTCTTGCTGGTTGAGTTCCATTTCTGTTGTGATCCTCGCCTTTAGGCGTTGTATATTATGTTGCATACAGGTTGATTTGATATGGTTCTTCCTTTTCTCTACTACTTCTCTTGGTTTAGATTTCTGGGTTTCGGCTTACTTAGCATACGTACGCCTTGAGACGTTCGTAGTCTAAGTGCCGGTCATGTTCCGTACTTTCGGGTTGTGACAAAGTTGGTATCAGATCGTTAGGTTTTTACCTTAGGAGTATAGGATGACCCTTGGTTGATGGAATAGGTGACTAAAGTAGAGTGACGTACCGTTGGTATGTTCCGCGGCATATTTACGACACGCCACTCCACTTAAGGAGCCTTAGGATGTACATTTTTTTTTCAGTATCATATTCCTTCCTGATTTAGCCTCATCGGTATCAGTTATGGTTTTGCTGCCACGATTACGGGAAGGGAGAACTACGGTTAGAGTTGCGGTCAGCATGAGCTCGTTACGAACAAGGACTGACCAGAGCATTATTCCGGAGACACACGTTTGTAGAGATGTGTCTTGATTGTGTTTTGCGCCACGAGCGTTTGATGGATCGCTGTATGAGATTACTTGGACGTGCCGATCAGCACTAGAGGATTGAGCCACTGACAGAGGCCAGCCAGATACTGATGATCGTTGATGTATTGCTCATTCATGATGATTGAGGCACTGTTCAGCGTGCAGACGAGTGGGCCAGTTATTGCTGCGAACGACGGGATTTTGCCCAGATGTTGGAGCTATTGCAGTACGAGATTGTACTAAGAGATTATAGGAGATCACTAGTCACCGAGGATGAATGACTAGGATATGTGGATTGTTCGCTACCCCGTTGCGAGGTCATCAGATAGATTGATTCCAGCTAGAGACGACTTCACGCGGAGACGTTGAGAGTCGACAGAGATGATCGAATGTCAGTAACCTATTATTCCAAGTTTAAAGTATTCGGAAAGACATGCAGGCAATTTTATGGTCCCTCTAGAAGAATGAAACCCTAACTCGACTTAATGACCGTGTGAAAGCCTTTGAACCTTAGGGTTTGCGGCAGTTCTGCGGCGCCATTAGTGAGGCTTGGGTTTGCCCTTCTACAGCTGGACCACCGATGCTGTGGTATGTACTCGATACTATTATACCGTACCCAAGATGTTGAGCTCTTGGGGGATTATGAGGTTTTGACGACTCGATCGGATGGCTCGACTTAATTCGGATGCTAGATAGTGAGATGCAATTCTTGGGAGACTCCAGATACGAGGATAGCCGTTGGATGCTCAGTCCATGCAGCCACGACCAGACGAGTCCGAAGCGGTCGACATTAGAGAAAAATGGAGTAAGAGGTTCGTACACGATCTGGATATGATGACGTTCCCCTCCGCTGACATCAGAGATGTGATGCGCATACCGAGGCATTGTTATTGGATATACCTTCCAAAAAGAGTCGCGCTGAGTATGCAGCCGTTACGAAGCAAGAAGCAGACATGGTAAGGACGATGACTCCTGGACATTTGGCAGAGATGAGACTTGGAAGAGACCTTGAGCAGGATTCCTTCCAGGACACTGCTGCAATGATACTTGCACCCAGGATCAGATGTGTCACGTACATTCAGAGAGCCAGAGGCCGACGCCAGTAATATACTGTCTTACGAGTGGTCGCGATGATTGACCAAGAGATGACTAGAGAAGTGCCAGAACGGAATCGTCCCCGTTAGCACACCTAACAGGGCCGATGAGCCGATGAACCGAAAGATTGGTAATTCACAGTGAAGACCTTGACCCAGGAGTGGTCATGGTTATGCACGCCAGCAGGACAGAGTTCATGATCATCGACGAGACGTCCTACTAGTGACCGCGACGGTTGGCCGAGATTCTTAGAGGATGCGCTTGAGCAGTACTATTCCGCCATTGTTGATTACGATGTTTTGGGTGATTTATTCGTATGATTTGATTTTGATGTTTAGGATTTACGATCTTTGCACAGTGTTGCACTTGATATCGTTTTCGTGCTTCAGTTTCACATGTTTGTGATTTTACGATTTTAAACAGTTGAGTTGGTTTTGTGCGTATGCATGCACACGATTTGGTTCCTGCACTCTGTATAGTTTATATATGCTTGCAGTGCAGTGATACGTCTTTTGTGCACTTAGATGCACTGGACTTCGATTCCGATGGTGATACTCGATATTTGTTTTGTGCACCTTGTGCACCTGATTGATTTTGCGCACGTTCGGCGCTTGATATTGGATTTCATGATTTCGTGCACGATGGATGCACCTGATTTGGATTTTTAGCGCCTGTTGGGCGCCTGTTACGAGATGCGATTTGGTGCACACCAGATGCACTAATTCGAGATTTTTCGTGCATGTCAGATGCACCTGATTTTGCTGTCAGGAACACACGTTTCCTACGACAGATGTTTCGTGCACACCCGATGCACTTAGATGTTGTTTCTGTGCGCATGTATGGCATATTCATGGATTTTGATTTCCGTGCGCACCAGACGCACGTAGCATTCATGTGCATATTTTGGGGATTGATTTCGTATAGAGCAGTACGTTTTTATGATATTGCTATGTGTTTTCGTACTGAGCAGGACTAGTCAGAGGACAGTACCTGAATATATTTTGCATGCATTAATAGTTATTGAAGGGATTTCCAAAAAGCGAGCTATAGCCTCAGTATTTACCTACGTGTCTGATATGACACGAAATGTTTAAAACAAGGAGACCCTTCTAAATTGTTTCCAAAACGGCGGAACGTACATTTCAAACAAAGGTATATATAGATATAGTTATTTTCTTATGATAGACGTCCGCCACTGTGCAGTGTTATACGCATTGCACAGCGACTTAAAGAGATTTGGCATGCATTTCCTTCAGATATTTACAGATATAGATTCGATATTTACAAGTATAGTTTCGAGTTATGTCATATTGGTTTTGATTTGGATTTGGCATTGATGTCTTCTCCATGACTCCGATGATTGCGGGATGCTTGACGGAGTTTTGATTTGAGTTATATGCTCATTTTTCAAGGGCATGCGCTGCGCTACGATTTGTTTTATGTATTTACAATTTCGGAGCCCCGACGACTTGATGGGTTTTCTTAGATGTTTTAGTATTTGGGGGAGTTTGAATTTAAATTCGGGGACCGAATTTCTTTAAGGGGGGAAGATTGTGACGCTTTGAAAATCGTTTCGGTGAAATTTCGAAAAATCGGTAAGATAAGGGTGTTTTCTGTAAAAAAGTCAAAATGCAAATATCTTATTATAAAAATTAAATATACATATTCTAGCTATGTAATTGCTATTATTTGGTGTTTATTGAGCCGCTGGTGAAATTTCAAATTTTCTGAAAAAAATATTATTTTATTATTATTTTAAGCCGTCACTAATACATTTAATTAGGGAAAATTACAAATTGGAATGAGTTGAAACAAATTTTTTGCATCATAAAACATTAAATAAGATTTTATCATGTGGTTTTTGGAACGAAATCATTTGCCAAAACGGTTTAGAAATTATTGAAGAAAAAAGGCTTTTTTCGGTAAAATTAGTGTTAATGGGAATTGGGGTATAACATTTATCAT
Source organism: Agapanthus africanus (assembly GCA_030015575.1). Taxonomy (NCBI): domain Eukaryota; kingdom Viridiplantae; phylum Streptophyta; class Magnoliopsida; order Asparagales; family Amaryllidaceae; genus Agapanthus; species Agapanthus africanus. Next base: position 264,067,711 of record JASDDO010000016.1, on the reverse strand, counting down.
TTTTCTTCACCCATACACCCATAACTCACCCTCTCTCCCTCTCCCCATGTGGCCGACCCCACCATGACAGCCCTCCCCCTCTCTCTCTCCAAATCACAAAGAAAAGAGAAGAAAAGAAAAGAAAATGATAGAAAATGGTGGACTTTGACTTTTTCCACTTTCTCCACCTCACTCTCTCTCCTCCCTCACCCATTCCCCACCCCCATGATGGCTGAAACCTGCACATTTCAGCAGCCCTCCCCTCTCATTCCTCATCTCATCTCTTCTCCAAAAAAATTCACAAAAAAATTTTCATGAAAAATCAACTAAAACTCAAAACCGAAATCCAACTCCTACCCATTATTTATTTGCCTATCTAGCATGGATTTTAGGAGCAAGAGAGCAATTTGGGAGGCTTAGATCCTTGCTATATCTCTAATTGGGAGGTATAAATCTTAACCCATGTCTTAATTGTTGGTTAATTACTCCAATTTAACTAAATTTGGTGTTTAATTTGTGTGTATATTGCAAACTTGAATTGTGGGGTTAATGGTTATATGTGAGATTAAAATCAAGATAGTGTTTTATCACATCATTAAGGTTGCCAAGAGTAGATTGACATGTTAATTCTTGCTAAAACCTAATCTAGTTACTAATTTCAAAATTTGTTAGTTGGAAATTGTGATAAATGTGCTTTTTGCTAACTAGTTTTTTTTGAAATTGTTTTATATTGGGATTAAAATCTAAATTAAGGTTTCATGTCATTATTAATATTATAATGAGTGGTTTAATGATTTTGGATCATGCAAAACCAAGCTTAATTGATGAATTGTGAATTTTGCTTTAAAAGGTGTTAAAAATTGATATTTTTGCAAACTAGGATTTTGGAAATTATGGAAATTTATGAGATTAAATTATGGAAATGGTTTTTATGACTTATTTAAGATATTTAATAAGTATTATGGACGCTACATTTGTTTAAACATCTTGTTTTGTACAAAAACGGCAAATTGTGCTTGCTAGATTTTCGGAAAAAATGGCTTTTAAAGTGAATTTGGGGTTCTTGTGAATTTTAAGCTATTTTATATTATAATTAGTGCTTGTGATTGTACAAATGAGTGTGTTTAGGTTTTTCTCGATGGTTTGGCGTTTGTACGCCGACGTCGAGGGTTTTTGGGTTGATTTGTGAAAGCAGCCATAGGTTTTGACCTATGTGGGACGTTTTGGTCATGAGTCGGATTTTAATGCGATATGGTGCGTTATGATGTGTAGGTACCCCATGTGGACTTCGAGACGACTAGCAAGCGTGTGGCGACGTCGGCACCGGCGAGCGAGGACCAGGTGAGTAGATTTATATCTACGGGGAGAAGTCGGGCGGATGGCGTATAGCACCCCCGCGGTCCTTGGTGGTGTATACGGATGCGTATACACACCAACAATTATTATATGTTATTGGGATTAATAACGATGTTTAGAATGGATATTGGTGTGTTGGATTATTTTAGTGTCGCGAACCCTAGGGTAGTGTTGCACTACACATACATACTTGCATACATTCCTATTTATATGTGCTCATGGGATTCTTTATAGTTATGTGTTCACATGGGTATGGGACTATGTATTCACATACGGATTTGAGGAGGATACTTGGGATTGAGCTGAGTCGATGAGATTTGTTTGTGGTTGTGATCTCGGTGATATGGCAGGATTCGTACTTAAGGTACGTCCTAGTGTTATAGCGGATCTTGCGGCGGCGATACGGGTGAATAGTGTTATAAATAAATGGTCGACATGTGATCGTGATATGAGGCATAATATGCTAGGATATTGATATTAGGCCGTATCGGGCGAGGTATAACCCTTGATGATGATATGTGCTGACGGTATCGGTTTGTACGAGATTGTCGATCAGTAGTCAGATCATGAGTATATTGAGGATATTAGTATTGTACTAGACATAGGTCAGTACCCTAGACTATGATCTTGGATAAAGAGCATACCAGAGGAATAGTGTGAGGAATATGATATTGACCCGTACCCAGATTTGGGGATGCCGTACGACGGATTTACGTACGAGCTATATCTTGATGATTGATCCGCACTCTTGACTTGGGATGTCTGATTATAGATATGGTATCGGATATGATATTATTGAGGCGAGATCACCGACTAATATATATACAGGTATGTATATGTATCGACTCAGATGTAAGGCGGTTTCCTTACCTGTAGTCTAGCTTGTAGCGTAGCCCTTTAGTTTAGTTAGTTGTTAGATTAGATTCGGTTCCTACCTGTTTCAAAGCTTACGAATCATGCGTAATTTTAAAGACTGCCTAAGGGATCCTACGGATATTTCAAAAAACGTATCTTTTCTTAAAAACACCGTAGCCCCTATTTTCAAAACCCCACGATTCGTGTTATTTCAAAAGGCACCATTGTAGGACTTATATTAGGTTAAAACAGATTAGTTATCGTTGCGTCTAGTATTCAGCTCCCGCTCATTATTGTTGTTTTCTCCGCATCACATGCTTATATTATGCTTCATATTCTACTGTTGATATCTTGTGGTTAGGACACCAGCACCATTACCGATGATGCGTATGTACCACGTACACTTACTTGCCGGCTCACACACATCTTCATCGGTAATTGCCATGTCACGTACACCTTAGAAAATATTATTGCTTGACATAGCCTGTTAGCTAATAGTTTAGACATGATATTAGTGTACTTGCCTTATATATTAGTTTAGACATTGTAGTTATTACCTGCTACCTCATGCATACTGTTATTCATTGTTATGCCGCATTCATGGATTCTCATGCATATATTCACTTTTTACGTGCTATTGAGGTTTTGGATTTGGATTTCCATGAGATTTTCTGGATTTGGGGAAAACCGCAAAACATATACAAACTTCTTCTTTCTCTTTTTAAATAAAAAGCGCGGTTTTTCCCATGATGTATGAGTCGTCCACCATGAGTTTGCTGATGGATTTGGAGACCCGATTCGAGGAGTTGGATGAACCGTTTCGGGTACATGGTGGACCGGGTAAGGTACCCCGGGGCAAGAAGCTCGTGGTGATGACGATGAGCCTGGCAGGGGGAGACTACCTACCGGTGATTTTACCCGACGCGTCGGATATCCGGAGGATACCGTCGTGGTCTTGAGATGGATGGTAGGGGCCGGTCTGGACTGACGGCGCCCTAGATATTGAGATTGAGACATTGAGATTTCGAGATATTGAGGTACTGAGATTTGATGATACAGGCCAGTCCGGATGGCCGGAGCCTGAGGTTTTGAGACATTGAGATTTATGTTTTGTGTCGATGCTAGACACTTTTGATGCTGATTTCATTTATGATACCTCATTTTAAAAATACAAAGGAAATCTCACTAATTTATGAAAACAGTTTCTTCATTTACATGTATTCTGTTTTCATGCATTTATACCTCATTTATATGATATATTGCTACCTGAGGCACAGACACGGCCACATGAGATTACACTCGGATTAGATATTTACCCTAGCCTTGTTATAGGCTGCATGTTATATACATTTTTGAGGATATATTATGATCATTGACCTAGGTTGCGTTATTTATGCGATTTCTGTGCGTAGATGTTTTTCTACTCACGAGTTGGCAACTCACCCCCGTTGTGCCCCAGTTTCTTGCAGGTGTTGCCGTACGGATTTCATTTTGGCTTTGCGATCACGGTTTCTTTTCGGGTGACTTGCTAGTAGGTGGGTTTATTGTATCTTACCCATCATTATACCTTGTATATTATATTTCAGTTGTATCTAGAAGTTCCATCAACCAAACTTGTATTTTTTTGAGATAGAGACCAGTAATGTTATTCTTTCGACCATAGAGTAGCATGTTATATTTCTTGAGTTTCTTGCTGGTTGAGTTCCATTTCTGTTGTGATCCTCGCCTTTAGGCGTTGTATATTATGTTGCATAAAGGTTGATTTGATATGGTTCTTTCTATTCTCTACTACTTCTCTTGGTTTGGATTTCTGGGTTTTGGCTTACTTAGCATACGTACGCCTTGAGACGTTCGTAGTCTAAGTGTCGGTCATGTTCCGTACTTTCGGGTTGTGACAGAGAGGCTGAGGTTCGTTGGAAACTATTGAATCCCTTGGTTCTACCAAATCATCCGCTGTAGTTTGTATAGCTGGAACTCCTTCCAGTTCTACTTCATGACCACTAATTTCTTCACAAGAAATTCCCTTTCACAAAGGTGGCATGTTGAGAAACAAAACATATTTTGTTCCTCGGTTAGGTAGAAGATATTCCCTTGCGTATGCTTGGCATATCCAACAAACTTCCACAGAACTGACTTTGCCTCGAACTTGTCCGGGTTATGCTTTTAGACATAGGCTGGACAACCTTAAATCTTAACATTCTTAAGATATGGTCTCTTCCCATTCCATATCACATATGAAGTGGTAGGCAACTGATTTGATTTGAACCCTATTCAATAGGTATGCAACTTCTCAAGTGCATAACTCCCAAAAGGAAATAGGAAACTCAGTAGTACTCATCATAGAGCACACCATATCACATAGGGTGCTATTTGCTCCGCCCCGATATACCATCGTGCTATGGTGTATACGGAGGAGTAATGCTGAGAGAGAATCTCATTCTCCTTTAGAATAGTCCAGGAATTCCGTGCTCAAGTATTCTCCTCCCTGATCTCATCAAAGGACATAATACTTATACCCGTTTTTGGTTCTCTACTTCTAACTTATATTCTGTGAATATCTCAAAAGCTTCTGACTTGTGTTTTAACAGGAACATATGTCTGAATCTTGAGAGATCATCAGAGAATGTAATGAAGTACAAAGAACCGGTCCTAGCATATGTAGACAGGGGACTTTCATACATCATATGTATCAATCCTAAGAGTTCACTAACTCTTTCTCTGTTTCCAATAAACAGAGCTATGGTCATCTTATCTTTGTGACATGACCGGCAAGTTTCACAAGATGTAAATTCAAACAAATTTAAATATGCATCTTAATATAACTTCAGCTAGTCGGGTCGCATTGATATGACCTAGTCTATAATGCCTCAAGAAGGATTCGTTCATTTCTGAACTCTTCCTCTCGTGTGTGTTCTGTATACTAAGAACTGTAGTTTTGATTTAGAACGTCAATGCTTTTAGATAACGTGCCTGAACCGATCAACTCTTGATATAGGAAATGTTCAAAACATTATCCAACAATACAAAATTATATCCTTTCTTTACTAATAAAGAGACTGATATGATGTTGTATATCAGGTTCGGTATCTAATAACATTCGGTCAGAATCAATGTATTCTGGTAATACAGGGTGATAGTGACCAACAGACTTGGTTGCAACACTTGCACCGTTTCTATTTCATGAAACTTATCACCCGTTCTCAGTTCTCTACCTATCTGTAGCCCATGTGACAAATTACATATGTGGGATCCTGATCCGGTATCAAATACCCAGGACGTAAAAGATACTGAGAAACAGTTCTCTGTAATGAACACACCCGAAGAAGATGATTCAGCATGCACTTTCTTCGTTTGGGCGGCACGGGAATTCTGGTAATCCCCTATTTCCTGCTCTGTCTTATAACAATTATAAGTTGGAGCGGGACCAACGTTCCCCAGCTTAGTATAACAAGAGGATTCGGTCAATATATCCGTTTTCTTATCTTGATTAAGGCGTGATATGGTCGCTACTTGGAGAGAGAGAAGAAAACACTCAGCGTATGCTCTTGCAAGATTAGATTGGTTATCTAATATATCTAATCAGGATGTCTCCCTCTGTTTTAATCAAATCTTCCTTCAAACCCTAAAAGTAAAGACTAGCCGGGATTAATTACACGCTACAAGTTCGTCAATCTTTCAGCCAGGCCAGTGTCGGTACTTTGAGGGAAGTCTCCCATGCTTTCGCACGAACCTAATTAAATTAAACCTTGTTTTCCCATGGGCATAACCCAGTTAACACCTTTCTAAACACCTACTTGATCGGCTAATTGTAATGTGTAAAACTCTCCCAGGTGTAATTCTTACTTGCAACTGGTATCGGGATCCAACTATCTCATAGAAGGTATGAAATCTCATTGCAAATTTCAACACTTGAAATTCCCAATAATATTTTGCCCTAAGCCTCCTATGACCTTGACAAAAGCCAACAAACCATAGGCTGCTAGTCAAGGTCAACCCGTCATTTCTTGATTGAAGTAAACCCACAAGCACGGCCCTTGACAAAGGCCAACAAGGTCGCACGACTACCCTAATCCAATCTGCATCATATGCATAAGCAGATAAGTACTATTCAGCTACCGCACACTACGCCTTGACAAAGGCCAACAAACGGAGCACGAATACTAAACGGTCCTTATCTGAAATGACGGAGGGCTACGATAGGTTTTTAAGAAAACCCTTTACGTAATGAACTTGATATCGTTGTAGAATCGAGTGATTTTAAATGGAGTGTTTTTGAGGCTTTTCTAATTTTTCTAAAGGGGTCACTCCCGGTGAAGGGATCGTCGACCCTTTCCTTATCGAATAAGGTGCGGGATATTTTAAAAATATCACTATGCAAAGCAAGAACTATAGAAGCAGTCAAAAGACAAACCGATTTTGTAGCATCTGCGAGTTTCACTAAAGAGGTCACTCCCGGTGAAGGGATCTCGGCTCTTTCCTTATCGAATAAGGTGTTGGATGTTCTACAAGGAACACCGCTATACAAAGCAAGAACTAGAGCTACCAGTTTTTAACCAAGTTTCTACAACATCTTTAGCTTTCTTTTATTTCATTAATCTCATTAATGATGTCCCATTTTAATATGCCTCACAAGCATCAGATATAAAACAAAATCAACAATATATAATATATATCTCATATATATAATATAAACATTCGTCTCAGGCAGTAATATGATCTCATCACAGAACATTGCAGCAGAAGAACATATATGAAATATTGGATATACTAGGACGTCCGTGTTTTTAATACGAGCCTGTATAAAACACGGATTCCACGGTCGCGATGAATAGCCAAACCCACATCACTAGACCCCTACGAGAGCGGCAAGCAACACTGCCAATTCTAGGGTTAGGAGACCCGGTCTCGACTCCTCGAGATGGTCTCCCACTGGACCCTAGAACCCGGTTACTTGTGCTCCCCGCCTTGGGTCTACCTAATGCAGAAAAGTAAATAATATACAATGGTGACATCATCCTTAGCCCGGAACTGCCCCAATAAAAGAATATTACATACAAATGAATTTTACATGAATGAAAAAGAAAAACTCTCATCTCACATAAAAACCCCGGCTATTCAGAACGCAACGATCCAATATAACATATCACAGCAACACATAATATCTCATATCATCAACGTAAGCGAGTATGCGTATCCCTATTGTCGTTGATGTATAGCAACAAAGCCGGCGATACACCACATACTACGCTTACGGTCACAGAAAAGAAAGTGTAAAACTACAACAGTTGGAATCCGCAACCTTCTTAGACATCGCATGACCAACCAAATGAATTCTTTAGACATCGCATGCCTAACAATTATAAACCCCGCATTTTAGTCTCATTATCGAAAACTCTTTTCAATATCAAGTCGGGCAATTCAACAAGATTCCTGACATCCTGATCGAATGCTCGTCGCAAACTTTAGTAGACGGCCGCACCCCCGGATGCCGTCGACGAAGTGCACTAAGGCGGAACACCGCTGCCGCGAGCACCCGAACGGATGCTTTTGGCGACGGGGTTCTCCTACAATCACTTGGTCGGGGCTATGGGGCGTGGCTGTCTGTTAAGTTTACCCGGCGAGTATCCGCGTACGCTACGTGATTGCGATGGACTTTTGATCACATCAAAATTCCGTGGCAACCGATCATCTGAGACTAAACTGCTATGTTTATAACATTCAAATTAGTTATCTCTTGTGGATTCCAAATATTGTATAACATTCTAGATAAATAGACAATGTTAAACTTTCCGATCGAATAATCAAACACCTAAGATTTCCCCAATATATCTCAACACTTGAAATCAGTTTAAAAACATCCATCACATGCCACAGTACCAATGGTCCAGCCGTAGAAGGGTCAAGCCAACGCCTCACATGTGGCATGCCGTACTGCCCCAAACCCTAAGGTTTAGAGGCAGTTCAAGACGGTCACATAATCGAGTTAAGGTTTGTTGTCTTCTAGAGGGTCCACCGTGTTACTTGCATGACTTAGAACGTTCTTAAACTACAGAAAAATCCAACGCTTGGAAATTTTCCGGCAAGGGAAAAAGTGAGTTATTGATATCTGTTCGAACTTTTTAACACGTTCTAAAAATTACCCGGACAAAACTAAACAAAGTTAAATTATCCGATCGAATCAACGAGTCCCCAATACAACCCTAGAGAACTCAACACTTGAGTGGAATTAAAAAAATTCCCAGAAAAAAATAACAAGAAAGGACCTAAGAATAAATATATGAAATACGAGGGACCAAATCATAATTTTGGCCGCGGAACCGCCGCCAAACCCTTGGTTTGGCCACGGTTCCGCGGTCATTTGAGCGCATTAATGGTCCGTATTTCACAGTAATTCTTAATTTTTCTTGGTTTATTTTCTGAGTATTTTTAATCCATAAAAAATCATATTTTTGAAAAATATCCAGAGAAGGGTTTATATGGGGGTTTCCGGGTTCGATCGGATTTTAAACTTTGCTTAGACTTCGCCTAAAGCTCTAGCTTGGCTCTGATACCACTGTAAAGTTGGTGGGCACTGCCACAAGGGTCTACGAGGCATCAACCATGCCCGATTAAAATTTTAGCCGTGCCGAACAACCCAAAGCCGGATCTTTAAACTAGAGTTTAGGAGAAAACAAGCATGTTAAACTCTTTAACACTAAGTGAGAGGGATTACAACCTCTGTAGATCTGGTCCTTCACTTCTTAATCTCCGTGTTGAGGTCCTTTCGCTGCGATCATCGTGTTCCGGACTATCGAGAGGTTCCACGAAGAGAAAGATGTAAGCTTGCTTCCGATCTTCGATATAAAGATGATCTACCTTAAAGTTTCATTAACACAAGCTAACACTCACTAAATGAAGTGAACACTCTCATCTAAAGGGCAAGGATAGATGAGAATGATGAAGTAGGATTTTTGCTCTCTTTTATTTTCTTATTCTCACTCATTTTCATCACTTGGAAAAAAGCTAGAAAGCTTTTTCCATGAAAGAAAGAAGAAAGAAGAAGAAGAATATCATAATCCTTTTGTGATGAATAATGAATTATTGTAGTGGTTACAAATCTAACCAAGGGTTAAGCATGAAGGAGTTAACCCTTGTAGAGAATTAACTAGGGTTAATGGTTTGGATTGGGTTAACATAATATCTTCACAAAATATCAAGCAAAACACAAAGTCAAAGCTTCATGAAGCTTCATCCAAAACCTAACCCTAATCCAAACCCTAACCAAGTTTAAACCCTAAACCATTGTTAAATTTATAACCCTAACATGTTACAATATTATATATCACATATACAATATATTTTGTAACAATAGAAAATAATACAATTAACATATATCGCATATATCAATGTATTATCCCGTGTGAAAATGAACCTTTTAGTGAGCTAATATTAGTTAATGTAATTTAATATATCATATATATTATTATACATTAAATTATCGAATTAACACTTGATCCGATAATCCGGCTATTTCATAAATAACCGACTAATACGATGACCCGGCTATATCACATATACCCGGCCGATATCTCATATCGCGAAGTATCACAGACCGCATTATCCTCGGTCCCGCACATATCACATATGTGCTCCTACTCCATTTTTCCTGAGCCAAGAAACCTCTGTGTAGGACTCTAAAGAATCGTCAATACGCCGGCAGTAGGTGATGATCGTATCAAACACCCACAAGTTGCAAGCGGTCAGCTAAACGTAACAGCCACCCAGGTATTGAGCGCTCAGAAGATCAACAAGCAAGCCTGTACATTCTCCTGTGAATCCAATCAGTAACACTCCCGTACAGTCCGGTCTCGTCGTCTGATATGTCGTATATCTCGCCTAGGGGTGGTAAACGTCAGACCCTAGTTGCTCGATAAGTCGTATCGATATGAGGTCTATAACAGTTCGAGAAACTACTGATAACACTTACCAGTAAATCTCAGCAACCCTGGCTAGGGATTTCCGATTATAGCCAATCGAACACAGCGTAACATCAACTCCCTATACCGGGAGAGACGAATCCCCTCCTATCGCTCATTGCCTCCATGTGATTCGGGACTGTACCCAAAAGCCACCTTTTTTCACGCCCTCATGGACGTGGTATGATGGAAATCAAAGCACATTGGGAATCACACAATACTCTATGACGATCTCGGGTCAACAGACTACTCTGTACCAGTGTCACCGGAGAACTGCCATCTGACGTAAGGTATAATACCATCTGGGAGTTCTCGGCAAGTTCTTCCAATGTACCCAGTCTCCATTGAGCACCCGTACACCATCCTTGATGTAAAACACCGATGGATATGGGATCATCCATCGCCCATCAAATGGGTCAAGATGCGTATACGCTAGTCTACTCTGGTGTATCGATGCCTTGTCTCAATACACCTTCGACTAGGAACAGTTTATAAGATGTACTCGTCGACTACCGTGGCCCCACTAGTATGATCTCATCATAGTCCCAATAGTCGAGTACATATCCTAAGGGCTTTATCAACATGTAACATAGAGACAATCAGAGTACATGTTAAGATAAAGTACAAGCAGATAGCATACTATCATGTCGAGCAAGAAAGTCATCCCTATATATGTCCAAGCATCCATTACAATATACATCGTATGTACAGTAATGGCCTCTAGGGCATAGATATAACTAACAGTTCTATACCTGTTCTGATCAGTCTTACGGGCTAGGCCAGCCCCGGAGTGATGCTACTGACATCACTCGTCATTACCTACCATCCTTTACTGCCTTGCAGCACGTCTTGGGTTCAGCCCGAGAGTCATAGACCGTGATCCCGGGCACGCACGGGATACTATTGAGTTATATCGATGATTCATCAAATTGATTTCAAAGTCTTGAGAGTAGTTAAACCAATATACTAGTTTATATTACTCACTGCACATTACCCTTCACTGCCCTGATTTATATTGTTGTTACACCTGCTTTTCCATGTATGATCATACTTGCATGTCTTGTTACCCTGTTTATATATTATTGCTTGATGTTATGACGCGCTGACGTCTGTGTTTTGCATGGCCCAGATCCTCTACCTTTGTTGCCGACTGATCAGGAGTATTGCCGCTGTTAGACCGAGCGGTGAGGATCCTGTTGGTATGCATTTTACTTTCCAGGTGTTTTATTTATTGGATCTTTTGCTTCCGCATATTATCATTTCTTGACTCATTTATTCTGCCTCATGGACATGTACTAGATAGTTTAGTTTACTTTCCTGTTCTTGATATCTCTACAGCCGTAATGTGACTGTGGAGGGATGTTTCCTATCCACAGGTAGCATGGTTGGCTCTGTCACGTGCCGATCTTAGCGCACTCTTGGAAGCGTGGCGTGACAGGGTTTGTTTGGTATCAGAGCATAGGATTTAGGTTAATCGGGTTTGATTCTTTTGTAGTTGTGTATTGGACCCAATACACGAATCAGAATACTCGTGATTAGGAACATGTCCTGCCACATTGTTATCGTGATTCTTGAATCATATCTTTCTCTTGATCCTTTTCCTTGATGATATGCAAACCACTTTGCATCTTGACTTGAAACCTTGGTTCCCTATTGTTTCTTCCTGTTCCTTTGATTCTGATACTAGGATTTGGGCGACTTGAACAGAGTTATGTGATTGTAACTATGAACTGCAGCATGGTTACAATATGGTACTCTATTTAAGTAACTTGGAGTCCTGGTCTTGTTTCATTTCCTTCTTTCATGATCATGAAATTTCCTTGGTTCTCTCAGTTTCATTGCTTACCAGTTCATGTTTTGCAGATTTCTTGGTGATCGATACCGGTAGTTATGAAGCTGTCTTGGGAATGGATTTTCTCGACACTTTCCACGCTCACATTGATTGTAGGGCAAAGAAAGTAATTTTTCAGATTCCCGGACATCCGGAGTTTGTTTTGCTGGAGGAAGCAGTTCTGTCGGGCCAGTCGAGTTTAGGGCTAGGCCGACAAATAATGTTCTTTCGTCGATGGAAGTTGATAAGGAAGAAGCGCCAGCTGTAGTTCGAGATTTCATGGACGTGTTCGAGGACATCTCGGGTTTATCGCCAAAATGAGATGCGGAGTTCGCGATCGATCTTGTTCCTGGTGCAGCGCCAATCTCAAAGGCGTACTATCCAATTGCATCACTGGAGTTAGAAGAAGTCAAGAAACAACTTACTGAATTGCTATAGAAGAGTTGGATTCGCAGCAGCAATTGACCTTGGGGAGCTCCAGTTCTCTAGTAAAGAAGAAAGATGGCACAAGGAGGATGTGCATCAATTATCGAGAATTAAACCGGGTGACTATTAAGAACTAGTACCCGATCCCTCGCATTGGCGAATTATTTGAGCAGCTCAGTGGCGCGAGGGTATTCTCGAAGCTGGATTTGCGATCCGGGTATCATCAGGTCCGAGTTAAATCAGAAGATATTTGCAAGACTGCGTTCCGAACTCGGTATGTACATTACGAGTATTTAGTGATTCCATTCGGAGTAACGAATGCACCGGCAATATTTATGGACTTGATGAACCGAATCTTTTCACCGTTCTTGGACCAGATTATAGTGGTGTTCATCGATGATATTCTAGTCTACTCGAGGAGCAAGGAAGAGCATGTGGAACCCTTGAAGATCGCAATGCAGACTTTGAGGCCAGAAAGATTATGTGCAAAGATGAGCAAGTGCGAGTTTTGGCTCGAAGAAGTGAAGTTTTTAGGGCATGTCGTGTCCAGAGATGGAATCGCTGTTGATCCCGAAAAGATTGCAGCAGTTCGAGATTGGCCGATTCCGAAGAATGTTGCGGAGATAAGAAGCTTTCTTGGACATGCCGGGTATTACAGAAGGTTCGTGGAGAACTTTGCTCATCTGGAAGAGCCTTTGACCAAGCTTACGCGCAAGGAAGTACCATTTGTGTGGACGGAAAGGTGTGCGTCAGCTTTTGAGGTGTTGAAGTAGTGATTGATAGCCGCTCCTATTTTGACCGTGCCAGACAGTTCCGGAGTATTGGTGATTCACAACGACGCATCTGGGAAAGGTTTGGGATGTGTTTTGATGCAGGAAGGGAAGGTTGCAGTTTAGCGTCGAGACAGCTGATGACCCATGAGAAGAATTACCCAACTCATGACTTAGAGTTAGCAGCTGTGATTTTCGCTTTGAAGATTTGGAGATCGTGCTACCGCATTCTTCAGGATAGTTGATGCAGCTGAAGTACATTCGTCGTTGATCGATAAGATTAAAGCAGCGCAGCTACATGACCCAAGATTGCAAAAGTTTCGAGAACAGGTTGAAGCTGGACTTCTAACGGACTTGTTGGTGAAGATTGTTCGTTGCGATATGGTAGCCGTTTGTGTGTGACAAAAGTAGACATTCGCGAAGGACTTATGAAGGTGGCGCACAGCTCAGCGTATTCCGTACATCCAGGAGGCACAAAGATATACCGAGATATAAGACAGCATTTCTGGTGGAAAGGCATGAAACGGGAGATTGCCCGCTTTGTAGCAAAGTGCTTGGTGTGTCAGCAAGTTAAGGCTCAACATCAACGGGTTGCTGGTTTATTGCAACCACTTCCGATTCCTCAGTGGAATTGGGAACATATAACCATGGATTTCATGACGGCTCTACCGCGGAGTCCAAAGGGCAACAATGCAGTTTGGGTGATTGTTGATCGATTGACCAAGGCAGCTCATTTTATACCATTTCGAGTTGGTCAATCAACATGAGCTTTGGCAGAACGGTGCATGCAGGAGATTGTAACACTGCATGGAGTACCGGTGAGCATCGTATCCGACCGTGACACTCGTTTCTTATCACACTTTTGGAGGAGCTTACAGGAAAGTTTGAGGACTCGATTGAAGTTTAGCACAGCTTATCACCCTCAAACAGATGGCCAGTCGGAGAGAACTATCCAAACTCTTGAAGACATGTTGAGAGCTTGCATGTTAGACTACAAGGGTTCATGGGATCATCTACACTTGGTGGAGTTTTCTTACAATAACAGTTTCAGGCGACTATTCTGATGGCTCCATTCGAGGCTTTTTATGGTCGCAAGTATCGTTCACCTGTTTGTTGGAACGATATCGGTGAACGAAGATTGTTGGGGCCAGATTTGGTTGTGCAAACAGTGGAGAAAGTTAACAATATCCGGAATCATATGAAGGCAGCGCAAGATCGACAGAAGAGTTGGGTCGATACATCGAGAAGACCTCTAGAGTTCACTGTTGGTGATCTAGTATTCTTGAAGATATCACCGACTAGAGGGGTGATCCGTTTCGGAAGTCGAGGAAAGCTTAGTCCTCGATTCGTTGGACCTTTTGAGATCTTGGAACGTGTTGGAGAAGTGGCTTATCGTTTGGCGTTACCGCAATCCTTGGCGAATGGTCATGACGTGTTTCTCGTACCTCAACTCCGTAAGTATGTTCGAGATGAAACACATGCGTTGGATCATTCGGAGCTGACTGTACGAGAAGATTTGACTTTTGAGGAGCGACTGATGTCGATTATGGATCGAAGAGAAAAGGTTCTTAAGAACAAAGTTATCCCTCTTGTACTTGTTTCTTAGGATAATCGCTCGCATGGAGAATTAACTTGGAAACGAGAAGATGAAACCCGACAGAAGTTTCCACATCTATTCTGACAATTCTTGATTGTTTATCCTTTCTTGTTCTTAGAATTTCGAGAACGAAATTCTTTTGTAGTTGGGTATAATGTAACACCCGAGTTCATTTATACCAATTCCAGTTCTCGTATTTCTTTATTCATGATATTCTTGATTTAACGTATACTGGATGGGAGTGGTATTTTACACTTTACATTGCATTCGACCCGACCCGCTCGCTTGAACCTATTTGATTCTTATTTATAGATTACCTTGACTTGTTGCATGGACACGTGCATCTCATGTTTAGTACATACTGGTATTTTATCTAGTATCGCATCTTTTATCATATAACATTCTAGGTCACGGAAAATAATTTAAAATTGCATTTCATAACCTGCACGATACCCATAACCCCGTGGTAGCATCCGCACATCTTGTTCTCGTCCCGTTCAGTAAAACGAACGTGTTTGGATGGCTACGCGCACGTACGTGCATCCGTTCTTGGGGGTATGCATTTTCTTTAGCTGAGCATTCATTTTGAAATTTGGAAGTCGCATATATTTTTCGTATTTTAAATCTAAATTTTTGGAGCCGACCCGGGTATGTTTTGGAGTAAATTTGTATTTGCCAAGTTCTCAAAACGGACTAATAATATATTCGTTATATATTTATAAAATATTATTATTCTATTAACTAAATTATATATTACTAAATTATTTTATAAATTATTTTATACTAACAGTTTAGTTTTATATATATATATATATATTATATTTTTTTAACTAAACAAATCCTAAATGATTCTCTCTCTCTCTCCGTGACTGTCTCTCCCTCTCTCTCCTCTCTCTCTATATTAATTTATATTAAAAACTAAACTCACGCCCACATCTCTCTCTCTCTCTCCCTCTCATCATCTTCCTCTTTCTTTTTTTTCTCTGTTTCCCGCCTCTCGCTACGAGAACCCAGCCCCTGCCTCACCGTCGCCCTCGCGCTGGCGACCCCTCGACTCACCCTCGTTATTGTCGACTCCTCGACCACCACCTCAACCTCACCTCTCTCTCTTTCATCCTCCTATTTTTCCTTCCCTGCACATCCACCGCACAAGGAACCCCGACACCCATCGCCTCCACCGCCGGAACCCCATCGACGACCGTACCCCGTCATCCTCATCACCACCTTCGAATCCTGACACCATCAGCATCACCATCACCTACAACCCAACCCGAGCCAACCCTACACACTCGAGAACCTATTGCGGCCACCTCCTCTGTCGCTGTCTCCCTCATCGCCGACTACCTCGTCTCAGCCCCTCGTCACCATCCCTGTCTCCTCACCTCCTTCTCTCTTTCCTTCAACCCCTCTCTTCTCCCGAGCCAACTGCAACCCTACAGCCACTTTGAACCCCCACTGCCCTGCCTGAAAATCATCGCCTGCACCTCGCCGTCGACGGCCCATCGTCGTCGACGACTCTCTCGTCTTCCTCTCTGAACCAAGAACACCAAACCATCCCCTCTCCTCTCTGTTCTTCTCTTCTTTCTTTCTCTTTTTCCTTTTATTGATTTGTTTTCCGGCCATCACCGGAGCCATGCCGCCGCCGCCGATCCGGACGAACCATACCATCACCACAGTACCACTACAATACCAAAATCATACCATCACCACTTCCATGTCACGACCGTGTCGCGGCCAGATCGTGTCCAGATCGCGCCCAGACCATTCACCAGATCGTCTCCAGATCATGACCAGACCACCACCAGATCGTGTCCAGATCGCGACTGCACCAGATCGTGTCCAGATCGCGACTGCACCAGATCGTCTCCAGATCGTGACCAGACCACCACCAGATCGTGTCCAGATAGCGACCAGACCATGCACCGTATCGTCTCCAGATCGCGACCAGACCACCACCAGATCGTGTCCAGATCGCGACCAGACCATGCACCATATCGCGACTAGACCCAGTACCGTGTCGTGCCATTTCACACACCGTATCATGTCATGTCGCACCAGGCCGCCTGCATGTCGACCTGTGTTATGAGGCAAGTAAAACTTTCTACATGCTATTATATTTATTTAGCCCATAGTATTCTTTAAATAGTTTATCACTGGTCAAACACCCGTTTGCATCCATCTCGTCTAGTATACATATTATTGCATCCCTAGATCACTTGCATGTATAACATTGAATTATTCACATTCCACATTTGATAAAGTGTAGTTTAATTAGTATTGGAACATAAATTTTAACCCTAATCATAACTGTGCATCTATATACCTTAATCTGTACCTGATTGCATTTCACATTACAATGTTCCGTTTTTATTGTTCCATTAGTACTTCATGCTTGTTTTGTATACCCATGCTTATGTTAGTTTGATTGTGAGCACCCACATGACATTGTGTGCACCCCTGACATGACTTGTCACACCCATTACTTGACACGACATGGTACCGTGCAACTCTTGACATAACATGACACCTATATACATTACTTGACCTGACCTGATGTACCATGGTTTTACCTATTACCTGATCTTGTTACTAATGCCAACAATCTTTACATATTGTTCCTACGGACATTTCCTGTTGTCTATCCAGACAAACCTGTACCTGCCTGATCCTGTGTTGGCATTAGCTCCAGATTATTTAATACCTGACTTGAACACATATAACTTAGGGGTATGGGGAAATCAATGATGAAACCTGACTTGTAACTCGACAGTTCTATACCTGTTCTGATCAGTCTTACGGGCTAGGACAGACCCGGAGTGATGCTACTGACATCACTCGTCATTACCTACCATCCTTTACTGCCTTGCGGCACGTCTCGGGTTCATCCCGAGAGTCATAGACCGTGATCCCGGGCACGCATGGGATACTATTGAGTTACATCGATGATTCATCAAATTGATTTCAAGGACTTGAGAGTAGTTAAACCAATAGACTAGTTTATATTACTCACTGCACATTACTCTTCACTGCCCTGATTTATATTGCTGTTACACCTGCTTTACCATGTATGATCATACTTGCATGTCCAGTTACCCTGTTTATATATTATTGCTTGATGTTATGACGCGCTGACGTCTGGGTTTTGCATGGCCCAGATCCTCTACCTTTGTTGCCGACTGATTCGGAGTATTGCCGCTGTTAGACCGAGCGGTGAGGATTCTGTTGGTATGCATTTTACTTTCCAGGTGTTTTATTTATTGGATCTTTTGCTTCCGCATATTATCATTTCTTGACTCATTTATTCTGCCTCATGGACATGTTCTAGATAGTTTAGTTTACTTTCCTGTTCTTAATATCTCTACAGCCGAAATGTGACTATGGAGGGATGTTTCCTATCCACAGGTAGCATGGTTGGCTCTGTCACGTGCCGATCTTAGCGCACTCTGGGAAGCGGGGCATAACAAAAGCCCTTAGGATGTGTACTTGACTACCAAGATTATGATGCAGATCATACTAGTGGGGCCATGGTAGTCCATAAGTTCATCCTGTAATGTTCCTAGTCGTGGGTGTATCAAGACGGGGAATCGATATACCAGAGTAGACTAGCGTATACGCTTCTCGACCCATTTGATGGGCGATGGATGATCCCATATCCATTGGTGTTTGACATCAGAGATGGTATATGGGTGCTCAGTGGAGACTGAGTACACTGGACGGACTCGCCGAGAACTCCTAGTTGGTATTATACCTATCGTCAGATAGCAGTTCTCTGGTGACACTGGTACATGTTCGTCTGTAGACCCGAGATCGTCATAGAGTCTTGTGTGATTCCTATTGTGCTTTGATTTCCACCTTACCACGTTCAAGAGGACGTGCAAAACGGTGGTTTTTGGGTATAGTCCCGAGTTTCATGGAGGCAATGAGCGATAGTAGGCGTTTCGTCTCTCCCGGTATTGGGGGTTGATGTTGCGCTGTGCTCGATTGGCCATAACAGGGAAGTCCCTGGCCTGGGCTGATTTAGAGATTTATTGGAAAGTGTTATCAGTAGTTTCTCGACCCGTTATGAGCCTCATATCGGCATGACTTATCGGTTATTGGGGTCTGACGTTTACCACCCCTAGACTTGATATGCGACATATCAGACGAGGATACTGGACTGTACGGTAGTGTTACTGTCAGGATTTTGCAGGAGTTAGAGCGGGCTTGCTTGCTGATCTTCTGATCGTTCAATACCCGGGTAGCCATTACGTCCAGCTAGTACCGTTGACGGCTTGTGGGTGCTTGATGTGCTCATCACCTACTGTCGGCGTATTGACGAGTCTTTAGAGTCCTACATAGAGGTTTTACTCGCTCAGGCAAAATGAAGTAGGAGCACATATGTGATATGTGCGGGGCCGAGAATGATGCGAGTATGTGATACAGCATTCTGTTCTCGTGATTTTTTGTATCGGTCGGTTATATGTGATATAGCCGGGTTATCGAATCAAGTGTTGATTCGATAAGATGGTACATATAATATTAGTCGGTTATATGTGATATAGCCGGATTATTAAATCAAGTGTTGATTTGATAATTTAGTGTATAATTTAATATTTGATATACTAGTTTACATTAACTAATATTAGCTCACTTAACTATTTATTTCTCTCACTTGTGCACACTTAATATATATGTGATATATATTAATTGTGTTTTATTTTTGTGTCATGGTTGTTGATACACTCTACATTGGTGTATGAGACTTACACCATACTAATTATAATGTAGGGTTTTAATATTTAAAGTAATTCCAAATTAGTGGATAATTAGCCACATGCAAGAAACTTTGAGAAGCTTGTGGATGCATTGACTTGGTCCACTAATTTTGTTTTACTAAAGATATTTGTTAACCTAACCATTATAATTTAGCCATGGTTATGTCTCTACATGAGTTAGCTATATGATACAAACTCACCCATGTTTGATTCTCTCACCTCAATTAGTTCATTCTCATCTCTTGATCATCTTCTTCATCCTTGAGAAAAAGCTTGCTAGGTTTTTCCAAAGAGAGAAAATATTGTGAGAAAAATAAAACTAAAGTGAGCCCACTTCCTACTTCATTATCCTCTACTAGATTAGCACTTTAGTATAGGGTGTTAGCTTCTCTATGTTAGTTATATGTATGCCCTAGAAGCCATTACTATACATGAGATGTATATTGTAGTGGATGCTTGGACATATATAGGGAGGACTTTCTTGCTCGACATGATAGTATGCTATCTGGTTACTCTTTACCTTAACGTGTATACTGATTGTCTCTCTGTTACATGTTGGTAAAGCCCTTAGGATGTGTACTTGACTACCTGGACTATGATGCGGATCATACTAAAGGGGACATGGTAGTCCATAAGTACATCCTTCAAGGTCTCTAGTCAAGGGTGTATCGAGACGGGGCATCGATATACCAGAGTAGACTAGCATATACCTTCTCGACCCATGTAGATGGGCAATGGATGATCCCATATCCATTGGTGTTTGACATCAGAGATGATATACGGGTGCTCAGTGGAGACTGGGTACACTGGACGGACTCGCCGAGAACTCCCTGATGGTATAATACCTTACGTCAGATGGCAGTTCTTTGGATGACACTAGTACAGGTTAGTCTGTAGACCCGAGATCGTCATAGAGTTTTGTGTGATTCCCACTGTGCTCTGATACCACTGTAGGGTTACTAGGCACTCTAATAAGGTTCTACAAGGCATCAACCATGCCCGATTAAAATGTTAGCCGTGCCGAATAACTCTAAACAAGATCTTTGCTTGATAATTACGGTAAGACATGCAAGTTAAACTCTTTAACTCTAAGTGAATACGAAATACAACCTTTGTAGATCGGTCCTTCACTTCTAAAGCTCCTTGTTGTAGTCCCTTCGCTGCGATCATCGAACACCCGGAGAATCGGACGGCTCCATGAGAAGAGGCAACGGTATTGCTTGAAGTCTTCGAGGCCGAAGATGATCTACGTCGAGGGAATACGAACTCAAGGTTCTACTTCACTAACCAAAGAATTAGTGAATCAAACACCCTAAACTAAAGTGCTAGTCTAGTAGAGGATGGTGAAATAGGAAATGGGTACACTTTGGAATTTCTTTTCTCACATTGTTTCTCTTTCTTTTTTCAAAGAAAAGTGTATTGGGGACGGTTCTTTATGCAGTAATATCCGTTACTATTCCTGCATCTTTCTAGGTAGTTTTTATTCTGACTCAAGTGTTGAGTATTCTGGGGTTTATTTTGTAATCGTTGATTCGATCGGAATATTTAATTTCGTTTTGTTTTCCGGATATTTAGAACGTGTTAAAAAGTTCGAACGGATATCAATAACTCATTTTTTGCTGACCCGGAAAATTTCCAAGTGTTGGATTTTTCCGTTGTTTAAGAACGTCTAAATCGTGCAAGTTACGTGATGGACCCTCTAGAAGACAACAAATCTTAACTCAATTATGTGACCGTCTTGAACTGACTTTTGAACCTTAGGGTTTGGGGCAGTACGGCGTTGCCACATGTGAGGCGTTGGCTTGACCCTTCTACGGCCGGACCATTGGTACTGTGGCATGTGATGGATGTTTTTAAACTCCTCTCAAGTGTTGAGAACTTTTTGGGAAATCTTGGGTGTCTGATTATTTGATCGGAAAGTTTAACATTGTCTATTTATCTGGAATGTGATACACTATTTGGAATCCACAAGTAGTTATGAGATAACTAATTTGGATGTTATAAACATAGCAGTTTAGTCTCAAATGACCGGTTGCCGCGGAATTTTAATGCGATCAAAAGTCCGTTGCAATCACGTAGCGTACGCGGATACTCGCCGGGTAAACTTAATAGACAGCCATGCCCCAAAGCCCCAACCAAGTGACTGTAGGAGAACCCCGTCGCCAAAAGCATCTGTTCGGGTGCTCGCGGCAGCGGTGTTCCGCCTTAGTGCACTTTGTCGACGGCATCCGGGGGTGCGGCCGTCTACTAAAGTTTGCGACGAGCATTCGATCACATATCGGGAATCTTGTTGAATTGCCCGACTATATATTGAAAAGTTTTTTCAATATAGAGACTAAAATGCGGGGTTTATAATTGTTTGGCATGCGATGTCTAAGGAGGTTGCGGATTCCAACTGTTGTAGTTTTACACTTTCTTTTCTGCGACCGTAAGTGTAATATGTGATATCGCCGGTTTCGTTGCCATATGTCAACGACAATTGGGATGCGCATATTTACTTACGTTGATGACATGTGATATTATGTGTTGCTGGATATGTTATATTGGATCGTCGCGTTTTGAATAGCCGGGTTTTTTTTATGTGAGATGAGGGTTTTTATTTTCATTCATGTAAAATTCATTGTATGTAATATTCTTTTATTGGGGCACATCCGGGATGAGGTTGCTGTCACCATTTGTATATTATTTACTTTTCCGCACTAGGATAGACCCAAGGAGGAGAGCACAAGTAACCGGGTTCTGGAGTCCAGTGGGAGACCAACTCGAGGAGTCGAGTCCGGGTCTCCTAACTCTAGAATTTGAAGGGTTGCTTGCCGCTCTCGTAGGGGTCTAGGGGTGTGGGT
This sequence comes from Agapanthus africanus, assembly GCA_030015575.1. NCBI lineage: Eukaryota > Viridiplantae > Streptophyta > Magnoliopsida > Asparagales > Amaryllidaceae > Agapanthus > Agapanthus africanus. The sequence goes on along the minus strand of JASDDO010000016.1, from coordinate 264,045,345 downwards.
TTGGCTATTCATCGCGACCGTGGAATCCGTGTTTTATAGAGGCTCAAAATAAAACACGGACGTCCTAGTATATCCAATGTTTCATATGTTTCTTCTGCTGCGATATCTGTGATGTGATCATTTGATATGTTGTGATAGATACTGTATATAGTATATATGATATATTATATAGACGTTACTTATGTTTTACACCCGCGCTAGCCCTGCCCCGCTCTACCGTTACTTACCTAACCTAACGGTGCACGAGGGGACATCGAGACGAATGCTGATGGCATAAGTGTACGTCGTATTTATCTGTGATGTTTAGGTGACTTAAATGATGGGACTTCATTAATGTGCTTAATAAAAGAAAAGAAACCTAAAAGATGTTGTGGAATCGAATTTCCAAAAACAGGTAGCTACAGTTCTTGCTTTGCACCGCGGTATTCCTTGTAGAACATCCTGCACCTTATTCGACAAGGAAAGGGCCGAGATCCCCTCACCGGGAGTGACCCCTTTCGCAATAACTGGCAGATGCTACAACACTCGATTTTGTCTTTTGATAGCTTTTCTATTTCTTGCTTTGCAAAGTGATATATATGATATATCCTGCACCTCATTCGACGAGGAAAGAGCCGAGATCCCTTCACCGGGAGTGACCTCTTTAGCGAAACTAGCAAAAGCCTAAAAAACACTCCATTTTAAAATTATTTGATTCTACAACGATATCAAGTTCATTACGCAATAGGTTTTCAGAAAAACCCGTCGTAGCCCTCCGTCATTTCAGATAAGTTGTATATAGTATTCGTGCTGCATTTGTTGGCTTTCGTCAAGGTGTAGTGTGCGGTAGCTATATGCTGCTTATCTGCTGCATATGATGCGATTGGATTAGGGTAGTCGTACGGTTTTGTTGGCTTTCGTCAAGGGTCGTGCGGGTGGGTTTAATTCAATCAAGAAATGTACGGGTTGAACCGGACTATCGGGCTATGGTTTGTTGGCTTTCGTCAAGATCATAGCACGTTAGGGGCAAAATATTATCGGGAATTTCAAGTGTTGAAATTTGCAATGAGATTGCATACCTTCTATGAGATAGTTGGATCCCGATACCCACTGCGAGTAATTGTTACTCCTGGAAAAGTTTTACACATTACAATTAGCCGATCAAGTAGGTGTCTAGAAAGGTGTCAACGGGGTTACGCCTCTGCGAAAACGAGGTTTACTTTAATTAGGTCCGTGCGAAAGCACGGGGAACCTCCCTCAAAGTACCGACACTAGCCTGGCTGAAAGATTGGCGAAGTTGTAGGGTGTAATTAATCCCAGCTAGTCTTTCCTTTTAAGGTTTGAAGGAAGATTTGATAAAAACAGTGGGAGCCATCCTGATTAGATAAAATAATAACCAATCTGATCTTGCAAGAGCGCACGCAGAGTGTTTTCTTCTCTCTCTCTCCAGGTAGCGACCATATCACGCCTTAATCAAGATAATAATACGGATGTATTGACCGAACCCGCTTATTATACTGAGCTGGGGAACGTTGGTCCCGCTCCAACTTATAATTGTTATAAGACAGAGCAGGAAATTGGGGATTACCAGAATTCCTGTGCCGCCCAAACGAAGAAAGTGCATGTTGATGCATCTTCTTCGGGTGTGTTCATTACAGAGAATTGTTTTTCAGTATCCTTTACGTTTTGGGTATGAGATACCGGATCAGGATCCCACATATTTAATTTGTTACATGGGCTGCAGATAGGTAGAGAACTGAGAACGGGTGATAAGTTTCATGAGATAGAAAACGGTGCAAGTGTTACAACCAAGTCTGTTGGTCACTATCACCCTGTTTTACCAGAATACATTGATTCTGAACGAATGTTATTAGATACCGAACCTGATATACAGCATCATATCAGTCTCTTTATTAGTAAAGAAAGGATATAATTTTGTATTGTTGGATAATGTTTTGTACATTTCCTATATCAAGAGTTGATCGGTTCAGGCACGTTATCTAAAAGCATAGACGTTCTAAATCAAACTATAGTTCTTAGTATACAGAACACACACAATAGCAAGAGTTCAGAAATAAACGAATCCTTCTTGAGGTATTGTAGACTAGGTCATATCAATGCGACCCGACTAGCTGAAGTTACATATAGATGCATATTTAAATTAGTTTGAATTTACATCTTGTGAAACTTGCCGGTCATGCCACAGAGATAAGATGACCATAGCTCTGTTTATTGGAAGCAGAGAAAGAGTTAGTGAACTCTTAGGATTGATACATATTGATGTATGAAGGTCCTCTGTCTACACATACCAAGATCGGTTCTTAGTACTTCATTACATTCTCTGATAATCTCTCAAGTTTCAGGCATATGTTCCTGTTGAAACACAAGTCCGAAGCTTTTGAGATATTCACAGAATATAAGTTAGAAGTAGAGAACCAAAATGGGTAAAAGTATTATGTCCTTTGATGTGATCAAGGAGGAGAATACTTGAGGACGGAATTCCTGGATTATTCTAAAGGAGAATGAGATTCTCTCTCAGCATTACTCCTCCGTATACACCACAGCACGTCGGTGCATCATGGCAGAGCAATCACACCCAATGTGATAAGGTGTGCTCTATGATGAGTACTACTGAGTTACCTATTTCCTTTTGGGAGTTATGCACTGGAGAAGTTGCATACCTATTGAATAGGGTTCCGATCAGATCAATTGCCTACCACTTCATATGAGATATGGAAAGGGAAGAGCCCATATCTTAAGTTTGTTAAGATTTGGGGGTTGTCCAGCCTATGTCTAAAAGCATAATCCGGACAAGCTCGAGGCAAAGTCAGTTCTGTAGAATTTTGTTGGATATCCCAAGCATTCACAAGGGAATAACTTCTACCAAACCGAGGAACAAAAGATGTTTTGCTTCTCAGCATGCCACCTTTGTGAAAGGGAATTTCTTGTGAAGAAATTAGTGGACATGAGGTAGAACTGGAAAGAGTTCCAGCTAAACTAACTGCAGCTGACGATTTGGTAGAACCGGAGGATTCAATAGCTCCCAACGAACCTCATCCTCTCCGCCGATCTGGTAGGGTTCCTCACCCACCTGAGAGATACTTCGGTTTCTCTATGACAGTGGGAGTGAGGACTGCATCATGAGATGATGACCCATCTAGTTTCTAGCTGGCCATCAGGAGTTGGACTCTGTAAGAATGGCTGGATGTTTAGCGATCTGAGATGGAATCCTTATACACCAACAAAGTATGGACTTTGGTTGCTTTATTTGAAGGGTTAAATCCCCATCAGGAGCAAGTATATCTTGAGAAGATTACTTGGTGTTCATGGAAAAGTTGAGACTTTCAAAGCTAGACTTGTTAAAGGTTTGCATCATTGACCAGGTATGGATTATGATGAAACCTTTTCTAAGTAGCTATGTTTAAGTCCATCCAGATCCTACTTGCCACGGCTACATACCATGACTACAATATCTGGCAGTTGGGTGTCATGACTGCTTTTCTAAATGATGATTTGGAAGAGAGAGTCTATAAGTACACAGTCAGAGGGCTTCGTAGACAGTGGGAGCAGCGGAAACGTGTGCAAGATGTTTTATGTGATAAAACAGGCATCGCGGAATTGGAACGTCTATTTTGATGTGGTAGTCAAAGAGTTTGACTTCATCAAAATGGGAGATGAACCTTGTATATACAAAAAGGTAGTAGAGAGTATGGTGGAGATCCTCGTAGAGTACGTGGATGACATACTCTTGATAGGGAAGGAGTTTCCTATGCTACGCCCGGTCAATCTCCGCTTATCACAAGGATTCTACATATAGGATCAAAGTGATACCTACTAAATCCTAGGTTTTGGATCTATGAGATAGATCTAATTGGATTCTCACTAGTTGTAGTGCGATGGTATCAATCGATCCTGGGGAGAATCACTGGAAAAGTTCCAGGGTGATAAGGACGACTGAATGTCAGTCACAGGCATTGTCTTTACCCTCAGTAAAGGGACGGTATGTTGGAAGAGTTCCAAGAATGATACCGTAGCATACTAGACGATTAAACGCAAGACACATCGTTACCAAAGATACTACCAATGAGGCAGTCTGGGTGTATATTAGTTCATGAGATGAACTTCGTTCTTTCCATTGTGTGACAATGGAGTTGTGGCTTATGCCTAGGAACGCCAGTCCCATCAGTGATCCAGACATATTCTAAGGCAGTGTCACCTGATCATGGAGATGGCTGATCTCCAGAGGATCGAGGTCAGGAGAATAGACTCAGAGGACAACACGGCGGATCCACTCACAAAGGCCTTTTCCCAAAGAGAGACTACTATGGGATGGTTGAGTATGAGATACTAGAACCAATGTTATCAGATGACCCTAGTGCAAGTGGGAGATTGTTAGTTATATGTATGCCCTAGAGGCCATTACTATACATGAGATGTATATTGTAGTGGATGCTTGGACATATATAGGGAGGACCTTCTTGCTCGACATGATAGTATGCTATCTGGTTACTCTTTACCTTAACGTGTATACTGATTGTCTCTCTGTTACATATTGGTAAAGCCCTTAGGATGTGTTCTTGACTACCTGGACTATGATGCGGATCATACTAGTGGGGACATGGTAGTCCATAAGTACATTCTTCAAGGTCTCTGGTCGTGGGTGTATCGAGACAGGGCATCGATATACCAGAGTAGACTAGCGTATGCCTTCTCGACCCATGTAGATGGGCGATGGATGATCCCATATCCATTGGTGTTTGACATCAGAGAATGATATACGGGTGCTCAGTTGAGACTGGGTACACTGGACGGACTCGCCGAGAACTCACAGATGGTAATATACCTTATGTCAGATGGCAGTTCTCTGGTGACACTGGTACAGGTTAGTCTGTAGACCCGAGATCGTCATAGAGTCTTGTGTGATTCCCACTATGCTTTGATTTCCATCTTACCACGTCCAAGAGAGCGTGCAAAACGGTGGTTTTTGGGTACAGTCCTGAGTCACATGGAGGCAATGAGCGATAGGAGGGGTTTCGTCTCTCCCGGTATTGGGGGTTGATGTTGCGCTATGCTCGATTGGCCATAACAGGAAAGTCCCTGGCCAGGGCTGGTTTAGAGATTTACTGGTAAGTGTTACCAGTAGTTTCTCGACCCGTTATGAGCCTCATATCGGCATGACTTATCGGTTATTGGGGTCTGACGTTTTACCACCTCTAGACTTGATATGCAACATATCAGACGAGGAGACCGGACTGTACTGTAGTGTCAGTGTCAGGCTTTTTGCAGGAGTTGGAGCGGGCTTGCTTGCTGATCTTCTGATCGCTCAATAGCCGGGTAGCCGTTACGTCCAGCTAGTACCGCTGACGGCTTGTGGGTGCTTGATATGATCATCACCTATTGTCGGCGTATTGACGAGTCTTTAGAGTCCCACATAGAGGTTTTACTGGCTCAGGCAAAACGAAATAGGAGCGCATATGTGATATGTGCGGGACCGAGAATAATGCGAGTATGTGATACCGTATTCAATTCTAACGATGTTTGTATCGATCGGTTATATGCGATATAACCAAGTTATCGAATCAAGTGTTGATTCGATAAGTCGATACATTGGATGTTAGTCGGTTATATGTGATATAACCGGATTATTAAGTCTAGTGTTGATTTAATAATTTAGTGTATAATTGTATATGTGATATACTAATTTACATTAACTAACATTGGTTCACTTAAGCATTTATTTTTCTCACTTGTGCACAACTTAATATATATGTGATATATATTTATTTGTGTTCTTTTTGTATCATGGTTGTTGATACAACTATCATGGGTGTATGAGACATACAACATTATAAATATATTGGTATGGTTTTTAATATTCAAAGTAAATACAAAATTATTAGATATTTGTTAAATGCATGAAGCTTGTAGAAGCTTGTGAGTGCTTTGACAAATTCAACCCTTTTTGTTTTGCTTTGGATATTGATTAACCTAACCAATATATTCAGCCATGGTTATGTCTCTATATGAGTTAATATATGATACGCACTCACCCATGGTTAGCGTATTCCTCTCTCTTGATTAGTTTTCATATTCATTATGAGCTCATCTTCTTCCTCCTTGATTTTCTTTCTAGGGTTTGAAAAAAGAGAGAGAAACATTGTGAGAAAAGAAATTCTAAAGTGTACCCATTTCTTATTTCACCATCCTCTACTAGACCAGCACTTTAGTTTAGGGTGTTTGCTTCACTAATTCTTTGGTTAGTGAAGTAGAAGCTTGAGTTCGTATTCCCTCGACGTAGATCATCTTCGGCCTTGAAGACTTCAAGCAATACCGTTACCTCTTCTCATGGAGCGGTCCGATTCTCCGGGAGTTCGATGATCGCAGCGAAGGGACTACAACAAGGAGCTTTAGAAGTGAAGGACCGATCTACAAAGGTTGTATTTCGTATTCACTTAGAGTTAAAGAGTTTAACTTTCATGTCTTACCCTAATTATCTAGCAAAGATCTTGTTTAGAGTTATTCGGCACGGATAAAATTTTAATCGGGCATGGTTGAGGCCTTGTAGAACCTTATTAGAGTGCCTAGTAATCTTACACACTAATCTCTCATTAGTGAAGTAGTAGCTTGAGTTAGTGTCTCCTCGACGTAGATCATCTTTGGCCTCGAAGACTTCAAGCAAGATCGTTCCTTTCACCTTGAGAAGCCATGCAAGAGTCCGGAAGTTCCATGATCGTAGCGAAGGGACCACTACAAGGAGCTATTGAAGTGAAGGACCGGTCTACAAAGGTTGTATTCCGTTATCACTTAGATGTAAAGTAGTTTACATATCGTTTCGTATGATTCTCTAGTTATCGATTCTAGTTTAGGGTTCTTTAAAACGGCAAAATTTTGAAAATGGCATGGACGATGCTTCCCGAAACCTTGCTGTCATTCATAGGAACCCTATAGTAGTCTCGTGGACTAGCTGTGGTCCCAAAATCCTGCTCTCGCTGAGTTCGGTACAACAGACTGGTGATCGACACTTTCTTCCATACAAGGCCTCAAAGGTGCCATCTGAATCGTCTCCTGAAAACTGTTATTGTAGGAGAAATCTGTCAAAGGCAAATGACGATCCCAACTGCCACCAAAATCAAGCACGCATGCTCAAAGTATATCCTCGAGAGTCTGTATAGTCCGCTCTGACTAACCATCGGTCTGCGGATGGAAAGTGGTGCTAAAACTTAATCGGGTACCCAGACCTTCCTGAAGTTTCTTCCAAAGACGGCTGATAAACTGGGTGCATCTGTTGGATACAATGCATGTAGGAACGCCATGCAAATGGGCAATCTCATCAATGTACAACTGAGCATACTGAGCAAATCTGAAAGTGGTCTTCACTAGAAGGAAGTGAGCCGCTTTCTTCAACCGGTCAATAATCACCCAAATGGAGTCATATTCTCAACTGGACCTGGGTAGACCCACAATGAAATCCATGGAGATCTGCTCCCATTTCCACTCCGGAATGGGCAAAGGCTGCAACTCTCCTGCCGGTCTCTGATGCTCAGCCTTTACCTACTGGCAAGTCAGGCACCTCGAAACGAAGTCTGAAACATCTCTCTTCATCCTTTCCCACCAGTAGATATCTATCAAATCACGATACATATTGGTGGAACCTGGATGAACACTGTATGCTGACTGATGTGCCTGCTCTAGGATCTCACATCTCAGCCCCTCGGAATCTGGTACAGATAAACGAGTCTCAAACCGTAGTACACCCTGGTCATCAATCACAAACTCCGAATCTCTACCCTGCCGAACATGCTCCAGAATCTCAGACAAACGAGCATCGTCGGACTGTGCCTCACGGATACGATCAAGTAGTAGTTGACGGGCATGGACATGAGCAAGCTGCCCTCCAGCGGAAGTGAAATCGAACTATACTCTACTATCGCACAAGATCTTCCAATCCGTAGAAGACTGACTCTGAACTGCGCTCAAATGGAACAAGTTACTTTCGGGCCTACGACTCAAAGCATCAGCTACCACTTTCGCCTTGCCCGGGTGATAAAAGATTTCACAATCATAATCCTTCACAAGCTCCTTCCAACGGCGCTGCCTCAAATTCAGATCCCGCTGTTGGAAGATGTATTTCAAGCCCTTGCGGTCCATGAAGATCTAATACGACTCTCCGTACAAGTAGTGTCTCCAAATCTTAAGCGCAAAGACCACCGCAGCCATCTCAAGATCATAAGTGGGATAGTTCTGCTCGTGCTTCTTCAACTGCCGAGAAGCATAAGCGATAACTCAGTCATGCTGCATCAACACACAACCTAGCCCCACTCAAGAAGCATCACAATAAACGATATAGCCGCCTGATCCAGATGGAAAAGATAGAACTGGTGCAGTCGTCAAACGAGTCTTCAACTGCTGAAAACTCTGCTTACATGCCTCAGTCCAATGAAAAAGAACTCCCTTCCGGGTCAGTCCGGTCAGTAGTGCAGTGATACTCGAAAAATCCTGCAAGAAACGGGGGTAATAACCGGCTAAGCCCAAAAAGTTGCGGACGTCTTGTTAGTGATATATTCCCTAGAGACCATTATTGTACCATACTGGTTTGTATATTACATATTGGAAGCTTAGGATATACACGGATATAGTAACAGTCTTGCTCGAAATGGTAGTATGCTACCTGGTTTGTTTTTGCCTCAATATGTGCATGTGTTTCTTTTGGCATATCGCTTGTATATATTGGTAGAGCCCTTAAGATCTTTGCTTGATTACCAGCGTTGTGATGGCAGTCACACTAGTGGGAGCTAGGTAGTCTATAAGCACATCCATATACAGGTCCCTAGTCGCAGGATTATCGAGACGGGGCATCGATACTCCAGAGTAGACTAGTGTATATGCTTCTTATCCCAGCAAGGGAGATGGTCTGTGTAGGCTTCTTTGGCACAACCAAAAGGTTTCACAAGGCATCAAACATGCTATATTTAAAAATTTAGTGTGCAAAACAACCCTAACCTAGGATCTAACTAGAGTTTTAGGAGCTAAACCAGAGAGAAACCATCTTTAGATCTAAGTGATAACGGAATACAACCTTTGTAGACCGGTCCTTCACTTCATTTTCTCCTTGTAGTGGTCCCTTCGCTGCGATCATGGAATTCCTGGACTGTTGCATGGCTTCTTAAGGGGAAAGGAACGATCTTGCTTGAAGTCTTCGAGGCCGAAGATGATCTACGTCGAGGAGACACTAACTCAGCTACTACTTCACTAATGAGAGATTGGTGAAGCTAACACCCTACACTAAAGTGCTAATATAGTAGAGGATGATGAAGTAGGAAGTGGGCTCACTTCAGTTTTATTTTTCTCACAATATTTTCTCACTTTGGAAAAAGCTAGCAAGCTTTTTCTCAAGGATGAAGAAGATGAAGTCAAGAGATGAGAATGAAATAACTAGGTAAGAGAATCAACCATGGGTGAGTTTGTATCATATAGCTAACTCATGTAGAGACATAACCATGGCTAAATTATAATGGTTAGGTTAATAAATATTTTAAGTAAAACAAAATGAGTGGACTAAGTCAATGCATCCATAAGCTTCTACAAGCTTCATGCATGTGAGCTATTATCCACTAATTTAGTTTTACTTTAAATATTTAAACCCTACATTATAATTAGTATGGCGTAAGTCTCATACACCATGTAATGTGTATCAACAGCCATGACACAAAAGAAAAACATAATTAATATATATCACATATATATTAAGTGTGCACATGTGAGAAAATAAATGCTTAACTGAGCTAATATTATTTAATGTAAACTAGTTTATCAAATATACAATTATACACTAAATTATCATATCAACACTTGATTTAATAATCTGGCTATATCACATATAACCGACTAATATTATATGTACCAATTTATCGAATCAACACTTGATTCGATAACCCGGTTATATCACATATAACCGACCGATACAAATAATCGCGAGAATAGAATACAGTATCACATACTCGTATTAATCTCGTTCACGCACATATCACATATGTGCTCCTACTTGGTTTTGCCTGAGCTAGTAAAACCTCTATGTAGGACTCTAAAGACTCGTCAATACGCTGGCAGTAGCTGATGATCACATCAAGCACCAACAAGCCGTCAGCGGTACTAGCTGGACATAACGGCTACCCGGGTATTGAACGATCAGAAGATCAGCAATCAAGCCCGCTCTAACTCCTGCAAAATCCTGTCAGTAACACTACCGTACAGTCCGGTCTCCTCGTCTGATATGTTGCATATCAAGTCTATGGGTGGTAAACCTCAGACCGCAATAACCGATAAGTCATGCTGATATGATGCTCATAATGGGTTGAGAAACTACTGATAACACTTACAAGTAAATCTCCAAATCAGCCCTAGCCAGGGACTTCCCTGTTATGGCCAATCGAGCACAGCGCAACATCATCCCCCAATACCGGGACAGACGAAACCCCTCCTATGGCTCATTGCCTCCATGTGACTCAGGACTATACCCAAAAACCACCATTTTGCACGTCCTCTTGAACGTGGTAAGGTGGAAATCAAAGCACAGTGGGAATCACACAAGACGCGATGACGATCTCGGGTCTACAGACTAACATGTACCAGTGTCACCAGAGAACTGCTATCTGACGTCAGGTATAATACCATCTAGGAGTTCTCGGCGAGTCCGTCTAGTGTACCCAGTCTCCACTGAGCACCCGTATACCATCTCTGATGTCAAACACCAATGGATATAGGATCATCCATCACCCATCTCATGGGTCGAGAAGCGTATACGCTAGTCTACTCTGGTATATCGATGCCCTCTCTCGATACACCCACGACTAGGAACATTAAAGGATGAACTTATGGACTACCACGGTCCTAATAGTATGATCTGCATCGTAATCCTGGTAGTCAAGTACACATCCTAAGCGCTTTACCAACATGTAACCATAAGACAGTATCAAGAGACAAGTATACTGTTCCCGCAAAAATTTTCGGCCAAGAGCTAATTGTTTCCTTAAAAAAAGGGGAATCCTAAAAAAAAAAAACAGGCCTCACGTGTAAAACACGTGAGCGCTCATATGCAAAGCATATGAGCGTTGAATAAAATAAACTTAAAGGGCCAAACAGGCCTCACATGTAAAACACGTGATCGCTCATATGCAAAGCATATAAGCGCTGAACATAAATTACCAAGGGCCAAACATGCCTCACGTGTTAAGCAAGTGAGTGCTCTGAACATAAACAGGCTAAAACCCATAATAGGGGTCACTTGTTAAACATGTGAGTGCTTTTGCCAATCACATGCAAAGCATGTGAGCACCCTGATTTAAAATATTCTTATCAAATTCTAGAATTAAATTCTATTTGGGAAATATTTTCTTGATCTTCCTTAAACTAGAAAGATCTTCTTTATTAAACAGAGGACCCTTGGATCAAAGATCCAGAGGTGATCATTTGATAGAATAAAAATCTATCATAGGAAAATATTTTCCTAATCTTATAACAAGAATAAAATTCTATGTAAACAAGATATCCATATGAAGAAAATATATTTTTAAATCTTGTTAAAATAAAAAGGTTTGATAGAATAAAATTCTAATCTTGTTAAAACTAATAAGATATTCACAATCTTACTAAACAAACAAGAAATCTTCTCTGTTAAACAGAGAGCCTTTGGATTAAAAATCCAACGGTGAATAAAATTCACCGATTGATCTAAAAGATCATTTTGGTTGATTTTAAAATCAATCAACATCTCTCAATGAGAGATTTTCTGAAAAAATTGATTCTTTTCTTTCTCATATAAATAAGAGCAAAGGGACAGGACACGGAGGGAGAGGGGAAAAAAATAGAGAGAAAATTCAATTCTCTAAAAAAGGGGAACCCCTCCCAAAAGAGACTTTAATTCTCAAACCAAGAGTTTAACTCTTATAAAAGAACTTAGTTCTTCCTCTGGTTAAGATCTGCAGAAGCGGATCTGCCCACGAGTTGAGAATTTAATTCTCATCGTGGAGATTCTGTCATGCAGATTCAAAACCTAGAGGAAATAACTGAATCCAAAAGAGTTGAACTCTTAAAAAACATATAGGAATTTAATTCCCCTGGAACTAGGGTTTAACCCTTTTAAAAAGAATTTAATCCCTACAAAGAACAAAAGGAGAACTTGATCCCTCGGAATCATAGAAGAATAGCCTGATGATTCATTAGCATTCAAACGCTACATAAAAGCTCACGTGATCCCACGTGAGCATTTTTCAGGAACAAAAAAGTAAAGACTGAGATCTAGCCACGTGACCCCACGTGACCCCTGAGAAGTGCTCAACACTTATAAAAGAGAAATATGAATAAACCCTATTTTTGGATCGCCTCACGTGACCCCCTGAGAAGTGCTCAGCACTTATAAAGAGAAAAGGGAATAAACCCTATTTTTGGAGCGCCTCACGTGATCCTACGTGAGCGCCTCAAATTCTTAGTGTTTAACACTATTTCAAGCGCCTCACGTGGGAGCACGTGAGCGTTGATCATACACTAGTGTTTAACACTACTCTAAGGCCTCACGTAGGAGCATGTGAGAGCCAGTCATATATTAGTGTTTAACACTATGAGAGGCCAATATTAGCCAAACTTAGATCAAATCTCCCCGAGGGCAATCAATCAAGCCCCATGCTCAGGGTCCCCCAAACCGATCTTAGTCCCAGAGATAGCTAATGAGCTCCTAACAGATGACATCTAAAATGATGTTCATCCAAACCATGATCTCTCCCGTCGATCTGGAATTTGGTTCAAGGGTACATTTCTCTACACCTCCGATATATGTCGTTGTAATTCTTCAATGTCTTCAGATAGGTGGAGGGTCCTAATAACCAATAACTCTTGGCGCACCACCGTACAAGCTTTTCAAAAAGGGAGTAAATCTAAAATACATCTCAATTTGGGGCGTCTCACGTGATCCCTTGATAGTGCTTAGCACTCAAAAAAAGAAAAGGGGAATAAAACAAAGGCTATTTTCATTCTTCAGAGTGCCTCACGTGATCTCACGTGGACCAATAGTTCTTAGCACTCGAAAAGGAAAAATGGAATAAACCCAAGATAGTTCCCATTTTGGGGGCACCTCACGTGTTCCCACGTGACCCCCAAACAGTGGTGTATAATAGAGGGAGAAAATTCCAAAGACAGCGCTCGCATTTTGAAGGCACCTCATGTGTCTGCACGTGTCTGTTTGATGAACCAAGTGCTTAACACTTACAAATGAAAGAAGAATAAAATCCAGAGAACAGTTCTCACCTCGGGCGCCTCACGTGCTCACACGTGAGCCAAGTGCTCGGCACTTTTATATATATATATGAGGGAATAAACTCAAGGAACAATGCCCACTTCGGGGCCCCTCACGTGTTCACACGTGAGCTCCTCCAATGTCCAGTGTTTAACACTGATTCAGTGCTTAGCACTATGGGGTGACTAAGGGAAATCAACCTTAGCTCAAATTAGCCAAGTCTTCCGAAGCCAAGACCCTTTTTGTCACCAATCAACCGAGCCCCCATGTTCAGGTCTCCCCAAACTAATCCCAGTCCCAAAGATGATTAGTGTTCTCTTAACAGATGACATCTTAACTGATGTTCATCCCATTCCCCAAATCGAGATATTGGTTCAAGGGTACATCTCTTCATACCTCTGATACATGTCGTTGTAATCCTTCAACGTCTTCAGAGAGATGGAGGGTCCCAGTAAGCAATAACTTTTGGTGCATCCCCAAACGGTTGAACCAAAACCACACAGACTATGACGTCTTTAAAACGGACTATGATGTCCTTAAACTTTACGGACTGTGGGGTCCTTAAACTCATGGACTATGATGTCCTTAAACTTTATGGACTGTGGGGTCCTTAAACTCATAGACTATGATGTCTTTAAACTTTACAGACTATGATGTCTCTAAACTCCATGGACTATGATGTCCTTAAACTACCATGGACTGTGGGGTCCTTAAACTCATGGACTATGATGTCCTTAAACTTTACAGACTATGATATCTCTAGACTACTATGGACTGTGAGGTCCTTAAACTCGTAGAATATGAAGTTTTTAAACTTTACAGACTATGATGTCTTTAAACTCCACGGACTGTGACGTCCTTAAACTTATGGACCGCAACGTCCCTAAACTAAATAAATAGAGTCTAAATGCTCTTTTGTTGGATCTAAATGATTCTGTTAAGTAGATCTTAGTCTAAAATTAGACTAGCGTATCCTTAACAAACGTTTGAGTTGATCTTAGTCTCAAATGAGATTAACGATACTTAAACCCAACCCAAACCCAAATCTAAGAAAATACGGATTTGGAGTAATCTACGCCCTATGGGCGACAACATAAATTAGTCTCCGTATACAATCCACGGGCAACCAAAAATAAAAAAAACACACACGACACGAAGCGACCATATGGAGAAGGAGAAATTGGTTACCGCGATGTGGTTGTTAGTTATATGTATCCCCTAGAGGCCATTACTGTATATACGATGTATATTGTAGTGGATGCTAGGACATATATAGGGAGGACTTTCTTGCTCGACATGATAGTATGCTATCTGGTTGTACTTTATCTTAACATGTACTCTGATTGTCTCTATATTACCTGTTGATAAAGCCCTTAGGATATGTACTCGACTACTGGGACTATGATGAGATCATACTAGTGGGGCCACGGTAGTCGACGAGTACATCCTATGATTTTTCCTAGTCGAGGGTGTATCGAGACAGGGCATCGATACACCAGAGTAGACTAGCGTATACGCATCTTGACCCATATGATGGACGATGGATGATCCCATATCCATCGGTGTTTGACATCAAGGATGTTGTACGGGTGCTCAGTGGAGACTGGGTACACTGGACGGACTCGCCGAGAACTCCCAGATGGTATTATACCTCACGTCAGATGGCAGTTCTCCGGTGACACTGGTACAGAGTAGTCTGTTGACCCGAGATCATCATAGAGTCTTGTGTGATTCCCACTGTGCTTTGATTTCCATCATACTGTAAGTGCACGGAGGCGCCCCGGCCGTCAATCCGACGCCGGAATGCGGAAGCGGTGATAAACTTTAATTTTGCGAACTTAGCAAACCGGCACCACCGCACACTAAACACCCTGATCGAACCATTAACTAGTCCTAGCTAACTACAAGATGGGTTAGAGATATACCGAGTGATCCGAGTCCTCCGGTCTTCTCGTCGTCATCCCGATCTCATGCGGAAACTCCGGTCGTCGCCTCCTCGCCGGAAGGGCACCACATCGCCTGCATCTTTTACGGGCTCCCACCTCAATACCGAGGCAACTCGGGCACGAAGCTAGCAAGTCGACGTGCCCAAGATTTGCTGTAGAATGTAGTGTAGAGGCTATGTCTCATATGGGGGTTTTGTTGCCATGGAGGATGGAGGAGGAGGTTAGGAAAATTGGTGCTTTCAATTTTCTAGCAAGAAGAATATGAGATGAAGAATTCCACACATAACAAAAATGAACTCTCTCATTCTCTTCTCTCAAGTGTGGCCAACCTCTTCAAGTGAGAATGGTGGTGGGAATGAATATGAATCAATAACAAGAAGGGAGGTGATGGTAGTAAAAGCAAAAGGGGTGACCATATCAAAAAGCAATGATAACAAAGCTCAAATCAATATCTAATCCTTTCTCATCACAAAAAGCAAAGGAAAAGACTAAGAAAGCATCTCATGATTATGAACCATCATGAAGCCCCACAAATGCATAAAAACCCTCCACAATAAGTTATTGCAAATAACCCCCTCCATCGGAAAAATCCATCCGGGAAAGAACAAAGGAAAACCGGCCGGAACGGAAAGCAAACTGGCAACTCCAGAAAACTGGTCCCGTAATAAATTACAGGAAAACCCCGATACTGTGCATACACACCCGCATCTGTATTCCGACCGGATACAAATGCAATGAGACAAAATCTACACTGTACTATACTAGGATCCGGCTTAAACCAAAGCCGGCTAGTAATATCCGTCCGATCCTGATCCGTGCAATACCGCACGTATCTGATCAAACCCTGCCATATATCCATACGGCCACTAGTACAAACCGTCCGATCCTGATCCATGCAATATTGCACGTATCTGATCGGACCCTGCCATATCTCCATACGGCCTCTACAGCGTTTCGCCCGAAACTTGAGTAACTGAAAGTGTGGTGGACTCTAAAGCCTCGTCAATACTATGGCTGTGGATTTAACCACTAGCACGTCAGAGGTATAAGTCAATACGTGACGGGCCACCAGCTATTGACTAAAAGGGACGTCGATAAGCGAACTCATCCTGACACCCTACTGAGCCTGTCAGTGACAATATCCGTACAGTCCGGTCCGTTCGTCTATGAGCATCGCATGGCGGGCCTAGGGGGTTGGTAAAAGTCAGACCCCCAAAAGCGGTACAAGTCGTGTCGGAGTGTAGCCCAGAACACCCTGAGATACTACTGGAATACCTACCAGTAAATCTCCTGCCTTGGCCAAGGAATTCGTGTAATGGCTCTCCTAGACACAGCGCGACCTCACCCCCAATATCGGGAGAGACGAACCCCTGAAGATCCGCTCACTGCCTCCATGTGGCTCGGGACTGTACCTAACTAAAACCTGTTTGCACGACTCCTTTGAGCCGTGGTAGGGTAGTAATCAAAGCACAGTGGGAACTCACACGAGACAAATGACGATCCTCAGGTCGATGAACTAACCTGTACACATGTCACCAAGGAACTGCTATCTGACGTCAGGTATAAGACCAACTAGCATGTTCCCGGCGAGTCATGTCCGGTGTACTCATAACCCAATGAGTACCTGTATACATCTTAGGTGATCCAACTGACACCAGTGGCTTGTGAGACCGGCCACCGCCCCTCGTCGGGGTATCGACTGTATACACTAGTCTACTCTGGAGTATCGATGCCCTGTCTCGAAACTCCTACGACTAGGGACCTTTTAAGGATGTGCTTATAGACTACCAGCTCCCACGTATATGATCGCCCTCATACTGGTGGCAGTCAAGCAAGAATCCTAGGGGCTCTATCAACGTGTAATAGCGACCTGTAAGGTCACCTAAAGCAGTACACGATGATAAAGGTAAACCAGATAGCATACTATCATCTCGAGTAAGACTGTCCTACCGGGATAGGTCCTCCCTCAATCATTACAATCACGTACCTGTGATCCAATAATTGACTCTGAGGGCACTATCTCCAACAATCTCCCACTTGCACTCAAGGCTAATTATTGCGATGTCGCATACTCACAGCCCGTGTGATACCGAACACCCAACTCCTCTACTAGTCAGTCTCACAAAACTCGTTTGCGAAACTATTGCGTTCGAGAAATAGCCTCAGTGAGTGGATCCACCTTGATGTTTCTTTCTATGTCTCTCTATATCTCAAGTTCGCGGAGAAAGCCATCTCCCGTAATGAGCAATACCTGTCTTAGAGTATGTCTGGATATCTGATGGGACCTAGCTCATAAATGAACTCCAAATCCAAACTTCTTAGACTGTATCGTCAACTGATCTTAATCAGTATCCTGCACCATGCCTCCCTCAGTATTGCCTTGGACTACCTGTCCAAAATACTGCCCCTCATCAGAAGGAAAACTATAACTCTGACAACCTCCTTGTCGTCCGGGTCACCTTGGAAGCCTGGAATGATAACTGTCTCCCGAAGGAGAATGCTGTTATCATATCCCTAGAACATCAACTTATGTTCTAAAACTGCTTCCGACTGTTTCTCCAAGATTGGATTATTATCAACTTATTGCATCTACTGCAAGAACAACATCTGGTGTGGTACTTGACATCTCATGATTGACTCAATTTCCTAAGCAAGTGATCTGCCAATCATGCGTACCCTTCTCCCCTTTAGTCTGTAAGACACCTTTAGAGAGGGTGACTCCATCACCTGCAGGTACACTACCGTGCCAGGAGTCGTCCATTCTAAATACTCTTAGAATGCTGTCTAAGTACCCAGATTGGGAAACCACCCAAATCTAGATCTAAAACCATAAATCTAGTAACCAGTATGTCTGATATAATATCCAAGTCCTGTGTGGAGAAACCACTGTGTGACAACCAAAGTATAACCGATCGTAGTATAGGAATATCACTTCCTACTCTGTGTATGTCATCAAATACCAGGACATCACACCCTACTACCTTCTCAACAGATCCATCCCCTATTCTGATGAAGTCAAACATATGACTGTCATATCAGAAATAGATGATCTATCTCCGCTATATCTTCTTTAGTCTATAAATAGACATAAGCCTGATGTCCACCAATGCTTCCGCTGCTCCCACTAACTACGACAACCCTCTGGCAGAGTCATACAAACGTACACTTCTAAAGCAAGTTTAGAACGACGCTATACTTATCCTCCTGCTGGGTCTCGTAGCCTGGAACAACAGCAATGGCAAGTGTGGGTAAACAAGAACTTCCCTGTCACCGTCCTTGAGGCTACCGGAGTACCTCTCGGGTGCCTGAAGTTACCCACCTTATCCGCGGAGTGGCCAATGGAATGTCAAACCAGATTGAATCTTTACGTTCCTTATCAAATCTTCAGTAATGTTTGTGGTTCTGGAATCACTTCCAGTTCTACCATACTCCCACTACTGTTTTCTGAAAAAATCCATTTTTAATAAAACTGTGGTGAGTCAAGAACAATATCACTATTGATCTTCCAGATGGTAGAAAATCAACCCTCGTCATAGCCTGGGTCAACCCACAAACAGCCATTACAGAAATGTTCCTTGAGTTATCCAGAGTCTGGTTTTAATCATAAGCCGGACAACTCCCCGTACCTTAATATCGTTAAGATATGAACTGTTCTATATCCAATATAGAACCAGAGGCACTGATTTAATTGAACCAGATTCAAATCATGCAGCTGTCTCCAGTGCATGTCAACTAAATGGAAGGAGGCCGATCAGCGTTACTCAACTTAGGAATGCTTCCAATTATGAGTAACCTGAAAGAGAAGCAAGTTCTCTTAATCATTACTATCAATTGAATACCATACACAAGTATCTACATCTTCGATCAACTTGAAGAATCCCGATACTTGCAACACCTGGTTCTCTACTTTATTCAAATACCTATAACTTCTCAAAATTCAGACCCTGTGTTTCCACGAAACACTTGTCTAAAAACTAGAGAAGTCATAAGTAAACCGAATAAAGTACGAGGACCAACCGCTCTGTCCATATGGACACTGGACAATATACAATACTCTGTATAAGTCCCTTGAGTCTGATAACTCATTCACTGTGTGTCGTAGGTTGAAAACTGTACTTATGGTTTAGAAGAATTACACCGCTGTTCAATACTCCTTACCTAACCATCCACTGATATAGGAAAATGTCATAGACATAATTTCAAAAAGGTATATCTCACTCTATAAAAATAGACGTACAGATATATCAATTTGAAATTGGTGCATAACAACGGATATTCAAAACCAAATATTTGCCGTCTGGCAAACAACACAGGTGACTTCCTCAAATATCACCGAATACAACGAATCCCGATATAATGAGGATGATCACCCAATTCCCAATAACTTACTCCCACTCAACATCTGTAAAACCATACAGATGTGAGAATCATACCTGGTAAATACATACCCTGGAGTAAGTGTCTAATCGGGAAATCAGTTTTCTATTAACAGTACACAGTGAAACTAAAACATTGAAATGTTTCGTTGGGGTATCCTGGTATTCCTAGTAATGCCTCTTCCAGATTCACGACTGTAACCGTATAATTCTTTGCCACCTCTCCAAATCCCTTTATATGTCTTTAATCATTACCTTCTGCACACCCCTTAGGCCAAATGGTTTTCTTCCTTCCCTACCGTTCGGCACCAGCCTATGGTTTGGAAGAAGACTATCCAATAAGGATAATGGGTGTACTGTCCTAATCTTAGGAGCACTCGCAATGCGAGAGAAGGTGAAGATAAAAGACAACCGAATAAACCTTATTCCTATTTCTCCTGAACCAGAATCCATCCCAGAACTGGAACAAGTTCCTTTCGAGTTCGTATATAACCATACGATGGAGTATCCAATAAACTGTGGATCTTCGTAGTGATACGGAGTGTCCTGGAGAAATACAAAGGTGATTTAGGATTGGCGAAGAAATACTTGGTTTGGTCGTGAATAGCAGTCGCAGTTTACTTTGCCCTCTTACTAATCCCTTGCTTTGTCTTATCTTAATACCTTCTGCACACCATCATTATGCTAATTGGTTTTCTTCATTTCCCACCGTTCGGCACCAGTCTAAGGTTTGGAAGAAGACTATCCAATTTGCGTAATAGGTGTACTACTCCTAAACCAAGGAGTACTCGCAACCTGAGAGAAGGTAAAAGGAAAAGACAACTGAATAGTCCTATCCGTTTTCTCCAGAACCGGAAACCATCCTCGAATTCCTTCGAGTTCGTATCTAACCATACGATGGTTTTGTCCAATAGAAGTGGACGTTCGTAGTAATACGGGGTGTCCTAGAGAAAAGGGTAAAAGTAGGAGTGGCAATGAGGTTTGCAACTCTGACAATCCAAAAGCCAATGTATAAGAAGGTTCGGTTAATTTTGGTCACTGAGTCATAGTCTTAGGGTCGGGTCAATGGTCGCTGCCGAAGAGAGAGAGAAAAGAAACACTTAGCGTGCACTCTATCCTAGATCAGAATGGTTATCACTTTTTCTAATCAGGAAACCTCCCACTGTACCTCAAATTCTCCTCCAAATCTGAAAGAAGAATTAGTCGGGTTCACCCGAGGAGTAAACCAACTCATCAGTGGTAATCGGGATCCAACTATCATTGCATGATAACGTGACGGAATCCGCTCACGGTGTCACACTCCAGAAGGTATGCGCATATCTGGCAAGTTTCAGTACTTTTGAAACTCCCGATGTGATTTTTACCCCATGCTCTTATGACCTTGACTTTTGCCAACAAATCACAAGTCACATGTCAAGTTCTACCCGTCGTTCTCCAGGTTAATTTGAATCCACCCGTACCTACCCTTGAGTTTGGCCAACAAGGCAGTACGACTGTTCCAAACCAATGCATCTATCTATGCTGCATATGAATAACCAACAGCTACCAAACACTGTGCCTTGACTTTGGCCAACAAACACAGCTTGAATACTATTGACTACCCATATGAAACGACGGAGGGCTACGAATGGTTTCTGGTGAAAACCTTTAACGTAATGAACTTGATATCGTTGAAGGAACGGATAGCTTTTTAGAAAATATAGTGACGAAAACCTTTACTAAAGAGGTCACTCCCGGTGAAGGGATCTCGGCTCTTTCCCCGTAGAATGGGGTGCAGGATATTCTAAATGAATACCACGATGCAAAGCAAAAGCAATCGACTATAGTGAAGTTATTGCCCTGACGCAAACTTTTTGTCCAAGGGGTCACTCCCGGTGAAGGGATCTCGGCCCTTGCCTCGTCGACTGAGGAGCAGGATATTCCAACTGAATATCACGATGCAAAACAAAAGAGAACGTCCTTGCAATAACAGCTTTTTGAAAAGTGTTCCAACAACATCAGAATAGGTTTGTTTTTAACTTGCATTGATCCGAATCAACCCAGTCCCATCAATTGATCACACCACAAAGAACGAAAATATACTGATGTACGTATATGCCATCCGCATTCTCCACTGGGTCCCGTCATTACCCGTTAGGTTAGCTAACTAACGACAGAGCGGGGACTGGACTAGCGCGGATGCAAAACATATACAACATCTACTAATATATATAGCAATATATTATATTTCGCTCAAGGCGTGATAAAATGCAACATCACAGAAATGTACAGCATCACAGAACAATACAGATATCTGGGATCCCCGGGTTTCACAGAGCCACTACTGAAACCCGACGTTCCCCTGGTCGTGTGGATAGCCTGTGCAATGAAATCCTAGACCCCTACGGGCGCGGCAAGTTACCCGCCAAAACCTGAAGCGAGGCAGCCCCCTTCAGCACCGTGAATGGACCACCCAGCACTTCACGGAATCCGGTAACTTGGGCACCCCTCCTGGGCTAACCTGTACCCCCTACGAGTGCGGCGAATGGCCCGCCAATCCTAGAGTGAAGCCCCCTCCGTCTCAATGCCATGAGATGCGGGCTTGTTGCCTTCTAGAACCCGGCTATCCGTGCACCCCTCCGCGGGGTAATCCTAGTACAGAAAGTAAAATATACATACACCGGGTACAGCGACCGCAACCTGGTCGTGTCCCAAAATAATAATACAATCAGGCAGTGACGGCAGTCCACAAGTCGGACGCTCGCCCCGCAATATCAAATGTACATAATACAACAAAAACTGTACTAGCATTGCATCCAGGCTATCCCCCACGACCGATCCGCAACATCACAGCATAACACAGAACATCAACGTGAAAATCACGTTCGCAAATCCGTCTAACCGGGCTATAGCAGTCAGACTGGATTTACCGATCAAGTGACATTCACGGTCGCAGATATAATGTAAATACTGTGAAATAATGTGTTTAAAATATCCGATCGATTAAATTTTACCAAGTGGGCCCCCAAGCAATACTGTAGCACTCACAGAAATTCTGGGCCTAAATATAATATTCCAAAAACCCTAAAAACAACCCAGAGAGCAACTGCAGAAATTTGATGCAGTGATCTCAACATAGTGCCGCGGAACCGTGGCCCAAAGGGGTGTTTGGCCGCGGTTCCGCGCTCCCACTGTGGACTCACTGTATCGAATTTCTACAGTGTTCTTAGAATATCCAGTACATCACTTTTCTACAACCTGAAAAATTTCTCGAGCAAGAAAAAAATCAACAGAAAACTGATGTGAAGAAAACGCGGGTTTTTGGAATTTTGGTCGATCGGAAATGCAAACACATCAAACAAAGATAGACTATGTTAATGGCGAGGCTCTGATACCACTGTAAGTGCACGGCGGCGCCCCGGCCATCAATCCGACGCCAGAATGCGGAAGCGGTGATAAACTTTAATTTTGCGAACTTAGCAAACCGGAACCACCGCGCACTAAACACCCGGATCGAACCATTAACTAGTCCTAGCTAACTCCAAGACGGGTTAGAGATATACCGAGTGATCCGAGTCCTCCGGTCTTCTCGTCGTCGTCCCGATCTCCTGCGGAAACTCCGGTCGTCGCCTCCCGCCGGAAGGGCACCACATCGCCTGCATCTTTTACGGGCTCCCACCTAAATACCGAGGCAACTCGGGCACGAAGCTAGCAAGTCGACGTGCCCAAGATTTGCTGTAGAATGTAGTGTAGAGGCTATGTCTCATATGGGGGTTTTGTTGCCATGGAGGATGGAGGAGGAGGTTAGGAAAATTGGTGCTTTCAATTTTCTAGCAAGAAGAATATGAGATAAAGAATTCCACACATAACAAAAATGAACTCTCTCATTCTCTTCTCTCAAGTGTGGCCAACCTCTTCAAGTGAGAATGGTGGTGGGAATGAATATGAATCAATAACAAGAAGGGAGGTGATGGTAGTAAAAGCAAAAGGGGTGACCATATCAAAAAGCAATGATAACAAAGCTCAAATCAATATCTAATCCTTTCTCATCACAAAAAGCAAAGGAAAAGACTAAGAAAGCATATCATGATTATGAACCATCATGAAGCCCCACAAATGCATAAAAACCCTCCACAATAAGTTATTTGCAAACTTGCAAATAACCCCCTCCATCGGAAAAGTCCGTCCGGGAAAGAACAAAGGAAAACCGGCCGGAACGGAAAGCAAACTGGCAACTCCAGAAAACTGGTCCCGTAATAAATTACAGGAAAATCCCGATACTGTGCATACACACCCGCATCTGTATTCCGACCGGATACAAATGCAATGAGACAAAATCTACACTGTACTATACTAGGATCCGGCTTAAACCAAACCCGGCTAGTAATATCCGTCCGATCCTGATCCGTGCAATACCGCACGTATCTGATCGAACCCTGCCATATATCCATACGGCCACTAGTACAAACCGTCCGATCCTGATCCGTACAATACCGCACGTATCTGATCGGACCCTACTATATCTCCATACGGCCTCTACAGCGTTTCGCCCGAAACTTGAGTAACTGAAAGTGTGGTGGACTCTAAAGACTCGTCAATACTATGGCTGTGGATTTAACCACTAGCACGTCAGAGGTATAAGCCAATACGTGACGGGCCACCAGCTATTGACTAAAAGGGACGTCGATAAGCGAACTCATCCTGACACCCTACTGAGCCTGTCAGTGACAATATCCGTACAGTCCGGTCCGTTCGTCTATGAGCATCGCATGGCGGGCCTAGGGGGTTGGTAAAAGTCAGACCCCCAAAAGCGGTACAAGTCGTGTCGGAGTGTAGCCCAGAACACCCTGAGGTACTACTGGAATACCTACCAGTAAATCTCCTGCCTTGGCTAAGGACTTCGTGTAATGGCTCTCCTAGACACAGCGCGACCTCACCCCTAATACCGGGAGAGACGAACCCCTGAAGATCCGCTCTCTGCCTCTATGTGGCTCGGGACTGTACCCAACTAAAATCTGTTTGCACGACTCCTTTAAGCCGTGGTAGGGTAGTAATCAAAGCACAGTGGGAACTCATACGAGACAAATGACGATCCTCAGGTCGATGAACTAACCGGTACACATGTCACCAGGGAACTTCTATCTGACGTCAGGTATAAGACCAACTAGCATGTTCCCGGCTAGTCCTGTCTGGTGTAATCATAACCCAATGAGCACCTGTATACATCTTAGGTGATCCAACTGACACCAGTAGCTTGTGAGACCGGCCACCGCCCCTCGTCGGGGTCTCGACTGTATACACTAGTCTACTCTGGAGTATCGATGCCTTGTCTCGAAACTCCTACGACTAAGGACCTTTTAAGGATGTGCTTATAGACTACCAGCTCCCACGTATATGATCGCCCTCATACTGCTGGCAATCAAGCAAGAATCCTAGGGGCTCTATCAACGTGTAATAGCGACCTGTAAGGTCACCTAAAGAAGTACACGATGATAAAGGTAAACCAGATAGCATACTATCATCTCGAGTAAGACTGTCCTACCGGGATAGGTCCTCCCTCAATCATTACAATCACGTACCTGTGATCCAATAATTGACTCTGAGGGCACTATCTCCAACACATACCACGTCCAAGAAGGCGTGCAAAAAGGTGGCTTTTGGGTACAGTCCCGAATCATATGGAGGCAATGAGCGATAGGAGGGGATTCGTCTCTCCCGGTATAGGGAGTTGATGTTGTGCTGTGTCCGATTGGCTATAACCGGAAATCCCTGGCGAGGGTTGCTGAGATTTACTGGTAAGTGTTATCAGTAGTTTCTCGAACTGTTATAGACCTCATATCGACACGACTTATCGAGCTACTGGGGTCTGACGTTTACCACCCCTAGGCGAGATATGCGACATATCAGACGACGAGACCGGACTGTACGGGAGGGTTACTGTTTGGATTCACAGGAGAATGTACAGGCTTGCTTGTTGATCTTCAGAGCGCTCAATACCCGGATGTCTGTTACGTTTAGCTGACCGCTTGCAGCTTGTGGGTGTTTGATATGATCATCAACTACTGCCGGCGTATTGACGATTCTTTAGAGTCCTACACAGAGGTTTCTTGGCTCAGGCAAAACGGAGTAGGGGCACGTATGTGATATGTGCGGGACCGAGGATAATGCGATATGAGATACCGTATTATATTCTCGCGATATTTGATATCAGCCGGGTCATCGGATCAAGTGTTGATTCGATGAATCGGTACGGATAGATATTAGTCGGTTATATGCGATATAGCCGGATTGTCGGATCAAGTGTTGATTCGATAATTTAATGTATAATAATATATATGATATATTAAATTACATTAACTAATATTAGCTCACTAAAAGATTCTTTTTCTCACTCGGGTAATACATTGATATATATGCGATATATGTTAATTGTATTATTTTATTTGGTTACAATAAATATTATATATGTGATATATAATATTGTAACATGATATGATAACTAATGCAACATATTTTGTGGAGTTTAAACATGATTAGGGTTTGGATTAGGGTTAAGTCTTGTAGTTGATTCTAGAAGCTTTTCATTTTTTCATGATAAAGATATTTGTGTGTGACTCATCTTTAACCTAACCCAAACCCTAACCCTTGTTAATTCTCTACATGAGTTTGCTTGACCATGGTTGCATTATTCATCATATTAATTCTTTTTCTATTCATCACAATAGGATTCTATGAGATTGTTCATCTTCTTCCTTCTTCTTCTTTGCTTAAAAAGCTTTCTTGCTTTGATCAAAGTGATGAATAAATGTGAGAAAAAGATAAATAAAAAGAGAAAATATCCTACTTCATCATCCTCATCTTCCCTTGCCATTTAGATGAGGGTGTTCACATCATTTCATGAGTGTTAGCTTGTGTTAACGAAACTTCAAGGTAGATCATCTTAGTATCGAAGATCGGAAGCAAAGATTGCATCTTTCTCTTCGTGGAACCTCTCGAGAGTCCGGAACCCGATGATCGCAGCGAAGGGACCACAACACGGAGCATATGAAGTGAAGGACCGGATCTACAAAGGTTGTAATCCCTCTCACTTAGTGTTAAAGTTGTTAACATGTTTGTTTTCGCCTAATCTCTAGTTTAAAGATGCGTATTCGGGTTGTTCGGCACGGCTAAATTTTTAATCGGGCATGGTTGATGCCTCGTAGAACCTTGTTAGCGTGCCCAGCAACCCTACAGTGGTATCAGAGCCAAGCTAGAGCTTTAGGCGAATTCTAGACGAAGTTTAAAGTCCGATCGAACCCGTAAAACCCGATATACCCTAGTTTCTGGAAATTTTTCAAAACTGTGGTTTTTTCCAAATTAAAAATATCCAAATATTACAGCAGGGAATTATATGAGTTACTGTGAAGCACGTGAGCGCAATTCGTCTAAAGCGCCGCGGAACCGTGGCCCCATCCCAGCATGTGCGGCGGTTCCGCGGCCATAAAGTCGATTCTTGGCACGTTCTTTGCACAGTAATTCCTATCTTTTAGTGCTGTATTTTCTGGGAATTTTTAATATTTATTCAACTGTTTAATTTTCTGGGTTGTATTGGGGACTCGTTGTTTTGATCGGATATTATAACTTTGTTTAGTTTGTCCGGATAATTTTAGAAACTGTTAAAAAGTTCGAACGGATATCAATAACTCACTTTTTCCCCTGTCGGAAATTTTTTCAAAAGTTGGATTTTTCCTCGTGTTTAAGAACGTTCTAAGTCGTGCAAGTAACGCGGTGGACCCTCTAGAAGACAACAAACCTTAACTCGATTATGTGACCGTCTTGAACTGCCTTTTGAACCTTAGGGTTTGGGGCAGTACGGCGTGCCACATGTGAGGCGTTGGCTTGACCCTTCTACGGCTGGACCATTGGTACTGTGGCACGTGATGGATGTTTTTAAACTGATTTCAAGTGTTGAGATATATTGGGGAAATCTTGGGTGTTTGATGATTCGATCAGAAAGTTTAATTTTGTCTATTTATCTGGAATGTGATACAATATTTGGAATCCACAGGTAGTTATGAGATAACTGATTTGAATATTATAAACATAGCAGTTTAGTCTCAGATGATCGATTGCCACAAAATTTTGATGTGATCAAAAGTCCGTCGCAATCACGTAGCGTACGCGGATACTCGCCGGGTAAACTTAATAGACAGCTACGCCCCATAGCCCCGACCAAGTGACTGTAAGAGAACCCCGTCGCCAAAAGCATCCGTTCGGGTGCTTGCGGTAGCGGTGTTCCGCCTTAGTGCACTTTGTCGACGGCATCAGGGGGTGCGGCCGTCTACTAAAGTTTGCGACGAGCATTCGATCATAATGTCGGGAATCTTGTTGAATTTCCCGAGTTGATATTGAAAAGAGTTTTCGATAATGAGACTAAAATGCTGGGTTTATAATTGTTAGGCATGTGATGTCTAAGGAATTCATTTGGTTAGGCATGCGATGTCTAAGGAGGTTGCGGATTCCAACTGTTGTAGTTTTACACTTTCTTTTCTGTGACCGTAAGCGTAGTATGTGGTGTATCGCCGGCTTCGTTGCTATACATCAACGACAATCGGGATACGCATACTTGCTTACGTTGATGATATGAGATATTATGTGTTGCTGTGATATGTTATATTGGATCGTCGCGTTCTGAATAGCCGGGGGTTTTATGTGAGATGAGAGTTTTTTTTTCTTTTTCATTCATGTAAAATTCATTTGTATGTAATATTCTTTTATTGGGGCACTTCCAGGTAGCGGAAGATGTCACCGCTGTATATTATTTACTTTTCCGCATTAGGTAGACCCAAGGCGGGGAGCACAAGTAACCGGGTTCTAGGGTCCAGTGGGAGACCATCTCGAGGAGTCAAGACCGGGTTTCCTAACCCTAGAATTGGCAGTGTTGCTTGCCGCTCTCGTAGGGGTCTAGGGATGTGGGGTTGGCTATTCATCGCGACCGTGGAATCCGTGTTTTATACAGGCTCGTATTGAAAACACGGACGTCCTAGTATATCCAATATTTCATATATGTTCTTCTGCTGCTATGTTCTGTGATGAGATCATATTACTTCCTGAGACTAATGTTTATATTTTATATATATGAGATATATGTTATATTGCAGATTTCGTTTCAAAAGAGATGCTTGTGAAGCATAATAAAATGGGACTTCATTAATGAGATTAATGAAATAAAAGAAACCTAAGATGTTGTAGAAACTTGTTTATAAAAACTGGTAGCTCTAGTTCTTGCTTTGCATAGCGGTGTTCCTTGTAGAACATCCAGCACCTTATTCGATAAGGAAAGGACCGAGATCCCTTCACCGGGAGTGACTCCTTTAGCAATAACTGGCAGATGCTACAAACTCATTTTGTCTTTTGATTGCTTCTATAGTTTCTTCTTTGCACAGTGATATATATGATATATCCCGCACCTCATTCGACGAGGAAAGGGCCGACGATCCCTTCACCGGGAGTGACCCCTTTAGCAAAACTAGAAAAGCCTCAAAAACACTCCATTTAAAATCACTCGATTCTACAACGATATCAAGTTCATTACGCAAAGGGTTTTCTGAAAAACCCGACGTAGCCCTCCGTCATTTCAGATAAGTACTGGTTAGTATTCGTGCTACGTTTGTTGACCTTAGCCAAGGCGTGGTGTGCGGTAGCTGATTAGTGCTTATCTGTATAAGCATATGATGCGATTGAGTTAGGGTAGTCGTGCGACTTTGTTGACCTTAGCCAAGGGTCGTGCGGGTGGGTTTAATTCAATCGGGAAATGACGGGTTGAACTTGGCTAGCACTTATGATTTGTTGATCTTAGCCAAGGTCATAAGCTGCTAGGGGTAAAATATTATCGGGAATTTCAAGTGTTGAAATTTGCAATTAGATTGCATACCTTCTATGAGATAGTTGGATCCCGATACCCGCTGCGAGTAAGAGTTACTCCTGGGAGAGTTTTATACATTACAATTAGCCGATCAAGTAGGTGTCTAGAAAGGTGTTAACGGGGTTATGCCCCTGGGAAAACGAGGTTTAATTTAATTAGGTTCGTGCGAAAGCATGGGGGACCTCCCTCAAAGTACCGACACTGGCCTGGCTGAAAGACTGGCGAACTTGTAGCGTGTAATTAATCCCGGCTAGTCTTTCCTTTTAGGGTTTGAAGGAAGATTTGATTAAAACAGTGGGAGACATCCTGATTAGATATATTAGATAACCAATCTAATCTTGCAAGAGCATACGCTGAGTGTTTTCTTCTCTCTCTCCAGGTAGCGAACATATCACGCCTTAATCAAGATAATAAAACGGATATATTGACCGAACCCGCTTGTTATACTGAGCTGGGGAACGTTGGTCCCGCTCCAACTTATAATTGTTATAAGACAGAGCAGGAAATTGGGGAATACCAGATTTCCCGTGCCGCCCAAACGAAGAAAGTGCATGCTGATGCATCATCTTCGGGTGTGTTCATTACACAGAACTGTTTCTCAGTATTCTTTACGTCCTGGGTATGTGATACCGGATCAGGATCCCGCATATGTAATTTGTTACATGGGCTACACATAGGTAGAGAACTGAGAACAGGTGATAAGTTTCATGAGACAGAAAACGGTGCAAGTGTTGCAGCCAAGTCTGTTGGTCACTATCACCCTGTATTACCTGAATACATTGATTCTGAACGAATGTTATTAGATACTGAACCTGATATACAACATCATATCAGTTTCTTTATTAGTAAAGAAGTGATATAATTTTGTATTGTTGGATAATGTTTTGAACATTTCCTATATCAAGAGTTGATCGGTTCAGGTACGTTATCTAAAAGCATTGATGTTCTAAATCAAACTACAGTTCTTAGTATACGGAACACACACAAGAGGAAGAGTTCAGAAATGAACGAATCCTTCTTGAGGTATTGTAGACTGGGTCATATCAATGCGACCCGACTAGCTAAGTTTCATATAGATGCATATTTAAATTAGTTTGAATTTACATCTTGTGAAACTTGCCGGTCATGTCACAAAGATAAAATGACCACAGCTCTGTTTATTGGAAACAGAGAAAGAGTTAGTAAACTCTTGGGATTGATACATGCTGATGTATGAAAGTCCCCTGTCTACATAAGCCAGGACCGGTTCTTTATACTTCATTACATTATCTGATAGTCTCTCAAGATTCAGACATGTGTTCCTGTTGAAACATAAGTCCGAATCTTTTGAGATATTCACAGAATGTAAGTTAGAAGTAGAGAACCAAAATATAGGTATAAGTATTATGTCCTTTGATGAGATCAAAGAGGAGAATACTTGAGCACGGGATTCCTGGACTATTCTAAAGGAGAATGAGATTCTCTCTCAGCATTACTCCTCCGTATACACCACAACACGTCGGTGTATCGGGGTGGAGCAATAGCACCCTATGTGATATGGTGTGCTCTATGATGAGTACTACTGAGTTTCCTATTTCCATTTGGGTGTTATGCACTTGTGAAGCTGCATACATATTGAATAGGGTTCAAACCAAATCAGTTGTCTACCACTTCATATGTGATATGGAAAGGGAAGAGCCCATATCTTAAGTTTGTTAAGATTTGGGGTTGTCCGGCTTATGTCTAAAAGCAAAATCCGGACAAGCTCGAGACAAGGTCTGTTATGTAGAAGTGGAAATGTTCCAGCTATACAAACTACAGCTGATAATTTGGTAGAACCAAAGGATTCAATAGTTTCCAACGAACCTCAGCCTCTCCGCCGATCTAGTAGGGTTCCTCACCCACCTGAGAGATACTTCGGTTTCTCTATGACAGTGGGAGCGAGGATTGCATCATGAGATGATGACCCAACTAGTTTCGAGCAGGCTATCAGGAGTAGGACTCTGTAAGAATGGCTGGATGCTTATCGATCTGAGATGGAATCCTTATACACCAACAAAGTATGGACTTTGGTTGCTTTATCTGAAGGGTTAAATCCCCATCAGGAGCGAGTATATCTTGAGAAGATTACTTGGTGTACATGGAAAAGTTGAGACTTTCAAAGCTATGCTTAAGTCCATCCAGATCCCACTTGCCACGGCTACATTCCATGACTACGATATCTGGTGGTTGGGTGTCATGACTGCTTTTCTAAATGATGTTTTAGAAGAGAGCGTCTATAAGTACATAGCCAGAGGGCTTCGTAGACAGTGGGAGCAGCGGAAACGTGTGCAAGATGTTTTATGTGATAAAGCAGGCATCGCGGAGTTGGAACATCTGTTTTGATGTGGTAGTCAAAGAGTTTGACTTCATCAAAATGGTAGATGAACCTTGTATATACAAAAAGGTAGTAGAGAGTATGGTGGTGATCCTCGTAGAGTACGTGGATGACATACTCTTGATAGGGAAGGAGTTTCCTATGCTACGCTCGGCCAATCTCCGCTTATCACAACGATTCTCCATATAGGATCAAAGTGATACCTCCTAAATCCTGGGTTTTTCGATCTATGTGATAGATCTAATTGGATGTTAGGATACTCACTAGTTGTAGTGAGATGGTATCAATCGATCCTGGGGAGAATCACTGGAAAGGCTCCAGGGTGAAAAGAATGACTGAATGTCAGTCGCAGGCATTGTTTATACCCTCAGTGGAGGGACGGTATGTTGGAAGAGTTCCAAGCTAGATACCGTGACAAACTAGACGATTAAAGGCAAGATACATCGTTACCAAAGATATTACCAAAGTGGCAGTCTGGATATATATAAGTTCATAAGATGAACTCCGTTCCTACCATTGTGTGACAATGGAGTTATGGCTTTGGCCAAGGAACCCCCGTCCCATCAGAAATCCAGATATAATTCTTAGGCAGTATCACCTGATCATGGAGATGGTTGATCTCCAGGGAGATCGAGGTTAGGAGAGTAGACACAGAAGATAACAGCGCGGATCCACTCACAAAGGCCTTTTTCCCAGTAGAGACTTTTAAGGGATGGTTGAGTATGAGATACTTCAACCGCAGCTAATTGTTGGG
The DNA here is from genome assembly GCA_030015575.1 of Agapanthus africanus. Lineage (NCBI taxonomy): Eukaryota > Viridiplantae > Streptophyta > Magnoliopsida > Asparagales > Amaryllidaceae > Agapanthus > Agapanthus africanus. The sequence continues at coordinate 264,012,766 of JASDDO010000016.1, read as the reverse complement.
TATGCGATACTACAACAGATGGCCCTAGTGCAAGTGGGAGATTGTTAGTTATATGTATACCCTAGAGGCCATTACTGTACATACGATGTATATTGTAGTGGATGCTAGGACATATATAGGGAGGACTTTCTTGCTCGACATGATAGTATGCTATCTGGTTGTATTTTATCGTAACATGTACTCTGATTGTCTCTATATTACATGTTGATAAAGCCCTTAGGATATGTACTCGACTACTGGGACTATGATGAGATCATACTAGTGGGGCCACGGTAGTCGACGAGTACATCCTATGATTGTTCCTAGTCGAGGGTGTATCGAGACAGGGCATCGATACACCATAGTAGACTAGCGTATACGTATCTTGACCCATATGATGGGCGATGGATGATCCCATATCCATCGGTGTTTGACATCAAGGATGGTGTACGGGTGCTCAGTGGAGACTGGGTACACTGGACGGACTCGCCGAGAACTCCCAGATGGTATTATACCTCACGTCAGATGGCAGTTCTCCGGAGACACTGGTACAGAGTAGTCTGTTGACCCGAGATCGTCATAGAGTCTTGTGTGATTCCCACTGTGCTTTGATTTCCATCATACCACGTCCAAGAGGGCGTGCAAAAAGGTGGCTTTTGGGTACAGTCCTGAATCACATGGAGGCAATGAGCGATAGGAGGGGATTCGTCTCTCCCGGTATAGGGAGTTGATGTTGTGCTGTGTTCGATTGGCTATAACCGGAAATCCCTGGCCAGGGTTGCTGAGATTTACTGGTAAGTGTTATCAGTAGTTTCTCGAACTGTTATAGACCTCATATCGACATGACTTATCGAGCTACTGGGGTCTGACGTTTACCACCCCTAGGCGAGATATGCGACATATCAGACGACGAGACCGGACTGTACGGGAGTGTTACTGTTTGGATTCACAGGAGAATGTACAGGCTTGCTTGTTGATCTTCTGAGCGCTCAATACCCAGGTGGCTGTTACGTTTAGCTGACCGCTTGCAGCTTGTGGGTGTTTGATATGATCATCACCTACTACCGGCGTATTGACGATTCTTTAGAGTTCTACACAGAGGTTTCTTGGCTCAGGCAAAACGGAGTAGGGGCACGTATGTGATATGTGCGGGACCGAGGATAATGCGATATGAGATACCGTATTATATTCTCACGATATTTGATATCAGCCGGGTCATCGGATCAAGTGTTGATTCGATGAATCGGTACGGATAGATATTAGTCGGTTATATACGATATAGCCGGATTGTCGGATCAAGTGTTGATTCGATAATTTAATGTATAATAATATATATGATATATTAAATTACATTAACTAATATTAGCTCACTAAAAGATTCTTTTTCTCACTCGGGTAATACATTGATATATATGCGATATATGTTAATTGTATTATTTTATTTGGTTACAATAAATATTATATATGTGATATATAATATTGTAACATGATATGATAACTAATGCAACATATTTTGTGGAGTTTAAACAAGATTAGGGTTTGGATTAGGGTTAAGTCTTCTAGTTGATTCTAGAAGCTTTTCATTTTGTCATGATAAAGATATTTGTGTGTAACTCATCTTTAACCTAACCCAAACCCTAACCCTTGTTAATTCTCTACATGAGTTTGCTTGACCATGGTTGCATTATTCATCATATTAATTCTTTTTCTATTCATCACAATAGGATTCTATGAGATTGTTCATCTTCTTCCTTCTTCTTCTTTGCTTAAAAAGCTTTCTTGCTTTGATCAAAGTAATGAATAAATATGAGAAAAAGATAAATAAAAAGAGCAAATATCCTACTTCATCATCCTCATCTTCCCTTGCCATTTAGATGAGGGTGTTTACATCATTTCATGAGTGTTAGCTTGTGTTAACGAAACTTCAAGGTAGATCATCTTAGTATCGAAGATCGGAAGCAAAGGTTGCATCTTTCTCTTCGTGGAACCTCTCGAGAGTCCGGAACCCGATGATCGCAGCGAAGGGACAACAACACGGAGCATATGAAGTGAAGGACCGGATCTACAAAGGTTGTAATTCCTCTCACTTAGTGTTAAAGTTGTTAACATGTTTGTTTTCGCCTAATCTCTAGTTTAAAGATCCGTATTCGGGTTGTTCGGCATGGCTAAATTTTTAATCGGGCATGGTTGATGCCTCGTAGAACCTTGTGAGCGTGCCCAACAACCCTACAGTGGTAGCGTAATTAACTGCAGGGGCTTGTGGCTGCAGGGATGAGCGTCCCTACAATCAAAAACCCCTCAACGAGGGGGAATCTGACGAAGTCTGCTACATCGGCCGCATCCGTTTAAACCTTCGATTTATGGTGTCATAATTCAACTTGGCATCTTCGGAGAGGTGGACGAATAGCACCAAATAACATCTGCCCTCGAAATTCAGGCCTGACGTCCCAATGTCCCGGTCGCGTCTTTCGGCGGAGAACAGATTATGGCACGCCCGGTAGGACCTTTTCCTCTTTCCACTCCACACTTCGTGTGTCGTGTTTTTCTGCGATCAAATAATCGTGGTATATATGTTTGTGCTTGCCCTTAGGGGAGGGGATACTGAAGCCGGCGTTTCTTCTCTATGAAGAATGGTGTTTGCTCCCACCATAGCAACTCAGGCTCTATTATATCTGGTGGAGTCAAGTACGGGCCACTTGCAAGCTCAAATCTCTGCAATCCGACTCTTCAAGAAATCAACGGGCATCACTTTGGGTCGATGCTCCCACCTCCCACCCTCGGTGCCTCAACGCCGATGGAGGAAGCCCATAGGAAGTCTGTCTTCCACAGGCTGGTTCCCCAAGCTGCAACTTTACCGACAGAATCAGTCCTCAAACAACTGGCACCATCCAAGGACCAAGGTCGACACAGGGGGCAGAATATTCAAGCTCCTAAAGGAAATAGGGGGCAGGCTCAGCAAAATCCCGAGGCTAATCAAATCCCGGCCGTAAGAAATGGTCGACGTCGATATCGGCTTCATACAAAATGAGCTGGGGGAAGTTATCCGTATGGTTCTGTTTCAACCCCAGTGCTGAATGTTGTTCCAATCGGGAACAGCTTCAAATTGGTGCGAAGGGTGAGATAAAATTTTCCTATCGCAATATTTAAGAAATCTCCGCAGCCCATGGAAATCCCACGAGAGTAGAAACTAGTTCGCTCCCTAAAGCAACTTTTCTCATATATATATAAAGTACGGAAGCAAGTGAAGGTCTCTGTCGTCAACCGCGGCTCTTCCCCTAAACGTCAGCCAAATTCTGACAAATCCTCTTTCAAATACAAGGAGACTCATCCCAAGACGGATCCCGATACAGCGGTTCCTCCCAAAACCAAAGCGGCTTTTCGCAAAAAAGAGAGGCCCGATAAAGCTCAAGTGCCCGAAGCAAACTCTAAAGGCAAAAACTCCAAACGCCCTAAGCCTGGAGGCATGGTAGTTCACAAAGTCTATGTGGTGAATTCCAAAGACAATGTTCGAGCTTCTACTAGTCACCGACCTCAAACTCGGTCCTTAAAAAAAGTTCAAATGCAACGTGAAAAGCTGCAGGAGATGCTTGCTCAGGCGATAACAAACGCTAATCCATCGTCTAAGGCAAACCCCGAAGACGCACCTGGAGAAAGAATAGAGAAAGGGTCAGATATTGATTTTCTAAAGCACACTCTGAAAAAGGGAGATGCAGAAGCGACGGAAATGTCCACTAAAATGAAGCAGATGGCCCTTTTGATTCAGAATATGGCTGGAATGATGGTTCAATCGAAACCACTGGCGGATGAACTGCCGGTAGTAGGTATTAAAGATAAGGATGACATTTCAAATCCTCTGCAAAGCTCATCAATGGCTGAGAAGGAAATGATTCCTAAAAGCAAAGCTGAACGAATATATCACTCAGCGAATCAAAGCTCACTGCGCTAGTGAAGCCGCAAATAGATCAATCAAGATTGGTCGACCGTATCCGACATGGCACAATCAAATACAGTACCCGCCAGAGTACATACTTCCAACGTGCCACATGTACAAAGGAACTGAGAATTCTCGCCGGCACATGGCGCGATTTGAACCCATGTGCAGCAATACTGATATACTTCTCCTCTGACAATTCATCGGCTGTCTGGCGGGCATTGCCTTCGAATGGTATGCAGAACTCCCGGATGACTCCATGAATACCTTCAACGAAATTGAGATTCCTTCTTGTCAGAGATTCTCTAGTGTGAATAAACGCACTACCGTGACGGCACTGGTCAACGAAAGGGTGAGACCGAATGAGACTTGGGTTCAATGTGTTACCCGATGGCGAAATCTCTGGTCAAATACAAGCAACGCATCGATGAAGTTGCAGCCATAGGAATACTCATAGCCATCCTTGACCCAAATTCAAAGGCGTCCTCGTATATGGCCCTTTCTAAGCCGACAGCCTTCCAAGAGCTCATGGACAAAATGACTTGATTGGATTAGCTGAGTCAAGACCCTTCATCATCTGATGACGATGAATGAAAAGTGGAGGTAAGGACGTATTTGTTGCCGACGCTCAAAAAAAAATGAGCGACTTTGAAACAACCCGTCACCAAAATAGCGACGGCGTGGGTACTCGCTCCCCCCGAGGTATACACAGAGGTGTTGGAGATAATGCCCTCAGAGTCAATTATTGGATCACAGGTACGTGATTGCGGTGATTGAGGGAGGACCTATCCCGGTAGGACAGTCTTACTCGAGATGATAGTATGCTATCAGGTTTACCTTTATCATCGTGTACTGTTTTAGGTGACCTGACACGTCGCTATTACACGTTGATAGAGCCCCTAGGATTCTTGCTTGACCACCAGCAGTATGAGGGCGATCATATAAGTAGGAGCTGGGAGTCTATAAGCATATCCTTAAATGGTCCCTAGTCGTGGGAGTATCGAGATAGGGCATCGATACTCCATAGTAGACTAGTGTATACAGTCGAGACCCCGACGAGGGGCGGTGGCCGGTCTCACAAGCCACTGGTGTCAGTTGGATCACCTAAGATGTATACAGGTGCTCATTGGGTTATGAGTACACCGGACAGGACTCGCCGGGAACATGCCAGTTGGTCATATACCAGACGTCAGATGGCAGTTCCCTGGTGACATGTGTGCAGGTTAGTTCATCGACCTGGGGATCGTCATTTGTCTTATGTGAGTTCCCACTGTACTTTGATTACTACCCTACCACGGCTCAAAGGAGTCGTGCAAACAGGTTTTAGTTGGGTACAGTCCCGAGCCACATGGAGGCAGTGAGCGTATCTTCAGGGGTTCGTCTCTCCCGGTATTGGGGGTGAGGTCGTGCTGTGTCTAGGAGAGCCATTACACAAAGCCCTCGGCCGAGGCAAGGAGATTTACTGGTAAGTATTCCAATAGTATCTCAGGTTGTTCTGGGCTACACTCCGACACGACTTGTACCGCTTTTGGGGGTCTGACTTTTACCAACCCCCTAGGCCCGCCATGCGATGCTCATAGACGAACGGACCGGACTGTACGGATATTGTCACTGACAGGCTCAGTAGGGTTGTCAGGCTGAGTTCACTCACAGACATCCCTTTTAGTCAATACCTGGTAGCCCGTTACGTATTGGCTTATATCTCTGACATGCTAGTGGTTAAATCCACAACCAAGGTGTTGACGAGTCTTTAGAGTCCCCCACATTCAGTTACTCAGCTTTCGGGCGAAAGGTTGTAGAGGCCGTATGGAGATATGGCAAGGTCCGATCAGATACGTGCGGTATTGCACGGATCAGGATCGGACAGTTTGTACTATAGGCCGTATTGATATATGGCAGGGTTCGATCAGATACGTGCGGTATTGCATGGATCAGGATCGAACAGATATTACTAGCCGGTTTTGGTATAAGCCGGATTCTAGTATAGTACAGTGGAGATTTTGTCTCATTGCATTTGTATTTCTGTCGAAATAAAGATGCGGGTGTGTATGCACAGTATCGGGGTTTTCCTGTAATTTATTACGGGACCAGTTTTCTGGAGTTGCCAGTTTGCTTTCCGTTTCGGCCAATTTCCATTGTTCCGTTCATTGGCCGAAGGTTGGTGGAGGAGGGCTTATTTGCATTGTTGCAAATAAGCATTTGTGGAGGGGGTCTTTTTCATATTGCCAGGTCATGATCACTTGACTTTTTGACTTCATGATGGTTGCTCCATACCTTGACCTTTTGACTTGACCTCTTCTTGATGGCTTGACTTTTTGAAGTCATCATGCTTGATGATGGTTGAGGTGGAGTGTTGGTTTTAGCTTGTTATCATGCTTATGCATGATAGTCTTTTTCCCACTCTCTCTTGGATTATGAGATTGATTATCTTTTGATACATACACTCCACTCTCTCACACCCCTCTCATTCTCTCCTCCTCTAGTTATGGCCGGCCAAGCATGGAGGAGGGGTTGCCCATTTTTGTAGTGGGGATTTTTGCTCTCTAGTTGATAGAAAAATCCCCAAGATCCTCCACATAATTCTTGTATCATCCCTCCACTAAAATGGCACCTCCATGAACCCCAAATGAGACACAAGTTCTACTATACATTCTACAGCAATTCTTGGGCACGTCGAGTAGCCGGCTTCGTGCCCGAGTTGCCTCGGCATTGAGGTGGGAGCCCGTAAAAGAAGTAGGCGATGTGGTGCACTTCCGGCGACGAGGAGGAGACGGCATATTCCGCAGGAGATCGGGACGGCGACGAGAAGACCGGAGGACTCGGATCTGTCGGTATACTTCTCTTCCCTATCTTGTAGTTAGCTTAGACTTGTTAATGGTTACGATCCGGATGTTTAGTGCGCGGTGGTGCCGGTTTGCTAAGTCCGCAAAATTAAAGTTTTTCACCGCTTCCGCATTCCGGCGTCGGATTGACGGCCGGGGCGCCGCCGTGCACTTACAGTGGTATCAGAGCCTCGCCATTAACTTAGTCTAGCTTTGTGTTATGTGTTTGCATTTCCGATCGATCAAAAAGTTCCAAAACTGCATTTTACCTTCGCATCAGTTTCTGTTGAAAATTTTTGGTCTCGAAAATTTTTTCAGGTTGTAAAATATTGATCTACTGGAAAATCTAAGAGCTCTGTAAAAATTCGATGAGGTGACTCCACAGTGGGAGCGCGGAACCGCCGCGAAAACCCCCTTCCCGCCGCCCTTCCGCCGCGCACTGTGGAGTTCACTGCACCAATTTTTTACAGAGGCTTTCTGGGGTGAAATGTCGGGTTTTGGAATAATAACATTGGGCCCAGAATTTCTTGATCTGCTACAGTTTTGATTGGGGGCCCACTTGTTAAAATTTGATTGATCGAAAATTTTAAACACATTTTTCACAGTATTTACATTATATCTGCGACCGTGAATGTCACTTGATCGGTAAATCCGGTCTAACTGCTATAGCCCGATTAGACGGATTTGCGAACGTGACTTTCACGTTGATGTTTTGTTTTTGCTGTGATGTTGCGGATCGGTCGTGGGGGATAGCCTGGATGCAATGCTAGTACAGTTGTGGTTGTATTATGTACATTTGATATTGCGGGACGAGCGTCCGACATGTGGACTGCCGTCACTGCCTGTTTGTATTATTATTTTGGGGCACGGCCAGGTTGCGGTCGTTGTACCCGGTGTATGTATATATTTTACTTTCTGTACTAGGATTACCCCGCGGTGGGGTGCACGGATAGCCGGGTTCTAGAGGGCAACAAGCCCACATCTCATGGCATTGAGACGGAGGGGGCTTCACTCTAGGATTGGCGGGCTATTCGCCGCACTCGTAGGGGGTACAGGTTGACCCAGGAGGGGTGCCCAAGTTGCCGGATTCCGTGAAGTGCTGGGTGGTCCATTCACGGTGCTGAAAGGGGCTGCCTCGCTTCAGGTTTTGGCGGGTGACTTGCCGCGCCCGTAGGGGTCTAGGATTTCATTGCACAGGCTATCCACACGACCAGGGGAACGTCGGGTTTCAGCGGCTCTGTGAAACCCGGGGATCCCAGATATCTGTATTGTTTCTGTGATGCTGTTCATTCTCTGTGATGTTGCATTTCTTTTCATGCCTTGAGCGAAATATAATATATTGGTATATATATTAGTAGATGTTGTATATGTTTTACATCCGCGCTAGTCCAGTCCCCGCTCTGTCGTTAGTTAGCTAACCTAACGGGTAATGATGGGACCCAGTGGCGAATGCGGATGGCATATACGTACATCAGTATATTTTCGTTCTTTTTGGTGTGATCAATTGATGGGACTGAATTGATTCGGATCAATGCAAGTTAAAAACAAACCTAATCAGATGTTGTTGGAACACTTTTTCAAAAAGCTGTTATTGCAAGGACGTTCACTTTTGTTTTGCATCGAGATATTCAGTTGGAATATCCTGCTCCTCAGTCGACGAGGCAAGGGCCGAGATCCCTTCACCGGGAGTGACCCCTTGGACAAAAAGTTTGCGTCAGGGCATTAACTTCACTATAGCCGATTACTTTTGCTTTGCACCGTGGTATTCAGTTGGAATATCCTGCACCCCATTCTACGGGGAAAGAGCCGAGATCCCTTCACCGGGAGTGACCTCTTTAGCAACGGTTTTCGTCACTGTATTTTTTAAAAAAAGCTATCCGTTCCTTCGACGATATCAAGTTCTTTACGTTATAGGTTTTCGCCAGAAACCATTCGTAGCCCTCCGTCGTTTCATATGGGTGGTCAATAGTATTCAAGCTGTGTATGTTGGCCAAAGTCAAGGCACAGTGATTGGTAGCTATTGGGGTATTCATATGCAGCATAGATAGATGCGTTGTTTTGGGACAGTCGTACTGCCATTTTGGCCAAAGTCAAGGGTATGTACGGGTGGATTCAAATTAACCTGGAGAATGACGGGTAGAACTTGACATGTGACTTATGATATGTTGGCCAAAGTCAAGGTCATAAGAGCATGGGGCAGAAATCACATCGGGAGTTTCAAAAGAACTGAAACTTGCCAGATATGAGCATACCTTCTGGAGTGTGATACCGTGAGCGGATTCCGTCACGTTATCATGCGATGATAGTTGGATCCCGATTCCCACTGATGAGTTAGTTTACTCCTCGGGTAACCCCGACTAATTCTTCTTTCAGGTTTGGAGGAGAATTTGAGGTACAGTGGGAGGATTCCAGATTAGATAAATTGGTAACCATTCTGATCTAGGTTAGAGTGCACGCTGAGTGTTTCTTTTCTCTCTCTCTTTGGCAGCGACCATTGACCCGACCCTAAGACTATGACTCAGTGACCAAGTTGACCGAACCTTCTTAACACTGGCTTTTGGATTGTCAGAGTTGCAGACCTCATTGCCACTCCTATTTTTACCCTTTTCTCCAGGACACCCCGTTTTGCTACGAACGTCCACTTCCATTGGACAAAACCATCGTATGGTTAGATACGAACTCGAAAGAATTGATTCGAGGATGGTTTCCGGTTCTGGAGAAAACGGATAGGATTATTCAGTTGTCTTTTCCTTTTACCCTCTCTCAGGTTGCGAGTACTCCTTGGTTTAGGAGTAGTCACCTATTACGCAAATTGGATTGTCTTCATCCAAACCTTAGGCTGGTGCCGACCGGTAGGGAATGAAGAAAACCAATTAGCATAACGATGGTGTGCAGAAGGTATTAAGTTAAGACAAAGCAAGGGATTAGTAAGAGGGCAAAGTAAATTGCAACAGATATTCATGACCAAACCAGGTATTTCTTCGCCAATCCTAAAATCACCTTTGAATTTCTCCAGGACACTCCGTATCACTACGAAGATCCACAGTTTATTGGATACTCCATCGTATGGTTATATACGAACTCGAAAGGAACTTGTTCCAGTTCGGGGATGGATTCTGGTTCAGGAGAAATAGGAATAAGATTTATTCAGGTGTCTTTTATCTTCACCTTCACTCGCATTGCGAGTGTTCCTAGGATTGGGACAGTACACCCATTATGCTTATTGGATAGTCTTCTTCCAAACCATAGGCTGGTGCCGAACGGTAGGGAAGGAAGAAAACCATTTGGCCTAAAGGGGTGTGCAGAAGGTAATGACTAAAGACATATGAAGGGATTTGGAGAGGTGGTAAAGAATTATACGGTTACAGTCGTGAATATGGAAGAGACATTACTAGGAATACCAGGATACCCCATCGAAACACTTCAATGTTTCAGTTTCACTGTGTAATGTTAAAGGAAAACTGATTTCCCAGTTAGACACTTACTCCAGGGTATGTATTTACCAGGTTTGATTCTCACATATGTATGGTTTTACAGATGATGAGTGGGAGTAGGTTATTGGGAATTGGGTGATTATCCTCATTATATCGGGATTCGTTGTAATCGGTGATATTTGAGGAAATCACCTGGGCTGTTTGCCGGTCGGCAAATATTTGGTTTTGAATATCCGCTGTTATGCACCAATTTCAAATTGATATATCTGTACGTCTATTTTCATAGAGTGAGATATACCTTTCTGAAATTATGTCTACGACATTTACCTATATCAGTGGATGGTTAGGTAAGGAGCATTAAACATCGGTGTAATTCTTCTTAACCATAAGTACAGTTTTCAACCTACGACACACAGTGAATGAGTTTTCAGACTCAAGGGACTTATACAGAGTATTGTATGTTGTCCAGGGTCCATCAGGACAGAGGGGTTGGTCCTCGTACTATATTCGGTTTACTTATGACTTCTCTAGTTTTTAGACAGGTGTTTCGTGGAAACACAGGGTCCGAATTTTGAGAAGTTATGGGTATTTGAATAGAGTAGAGAACCAGATGTAGCAAGTATCGGGATTCTTCAAAGCAATCGAAGATGTAGATACTTGTGTATGGTATTTAGCTGATAGTAATGATAAAAAGAACTTGCTTCTTTTTCAGGTTACTCATAATTGGAAGCATTCCTAAGTTGAGTAGCGCTGATCGGCCTCCTTCCATTTAGTTGACATGCACTGGAGACAGCTGCATGATTTGAATCTGGTTCAATTAAATCAGTGCCTCTGGTCCTATATGGGATATAGAACAGTTCGTATCTTGACGTTGTTAAGGTACGGGGAGTTGTCCAGCTTATGATTAAAACCAGACTCTGGATAACTCAAGGCACGTTTCTGTAATGGCTGTTTGTGGGTTGACCCAGGCTATGACGAGGGTTGACTTTCTACCATCTGGATGAACAATAGCGATATTGTTCTAGACTCGCCACAGTTTTATTAAAAATGGATTTTTTCAGAAAACAGTAGTGGGAGTATGGTAGAACTGGAAGTGATTCCAGAACCACAAACGATTACTGAAGATTTGATAAGGAACCTAAAGATTCAATCTGGTTTGACATTCCATTGGCCACTCCGCAGATAAGGTGGGTAACTTCAGGCACCCGAGAGGTACTACGGTAGCCTCAAGGACGGTGACAGGGAAGTTCTTGTTTACCCACAATTACCATTGCTGTTGTTCCAGGCTGCGGGACCCGGCGGGAGGATGAGTATAGCGTCGTTCTGAACTCGCTTTAGAAGTGTACGTGTATATGACTCTGCCAGAGGGTTGTCGTAGTCAGTGGGAGCAGCGGAAGCATTGGTGGACGGGTAGCTTATGTCTATTTATAGACTAAAGCAGATGTAGCGGAGATAGATCATCTATTTCTGACGTGACAGTCATAGGTTTGACTTCATCAGAATAGGAGATGGATCTGTTGAGAAGGTAGTAGGGTGTGATGTCATGGTATTTGGATGACATACACAAAGTAGGAAAAGAAACTCCTACACTACAATCGGTTATACTTTGGTCGTCACACAATGGTTTCTCCACAAAAGAAATGGATTTTATGTCAGACATACTGGTTACTAGATCTATGGTTTTAGATCTAGATTTGGATGGTTTCCCAATCAGGGTACTTAGACAGCATTCTAAGAGTATTTAGAGTGGACGACTCCTGGCATGGTAGTGTACCTACAGGTAATGGAGTCACCCTCTCCAAAGGTGTCTTACAGACTGAAGGGGAGAGGGACGTGCATGATTGGCAGATCACTTGCTCAGGCAATTGAGTCAATCGTGAGATGTCAAGTACCACACCAGATGTTGTTCTTGCACTAGATGCAATAAGTTGACATTAATCCAATCCTGGAGAAACAGTCGGAAGCAGTTTTAGAACATAAGTGAATGTTCTGGGGATATGATAACGACAGCCTCATTCGTGAGACAGTTATCTTTCCAGGCTTCCAAGGTGACATGGACGACAAGGAGGTTGTCAGAGTTATAGTTTTTCCTTCTGATGAGGGGCAGTATTTTGGACAGGTGGTCCAAGGCAATACTGAGGGTGGCATGGCGCAGGATACTGATTAAGTTCAGTTGACGATACAGTCTAAGAAGTTTGGATTTGGAGTTCATTTATGAGCTATGTCCCATCAGACATCCAGGCACATTCTAAGACAGGTATTGCTCTTTTCGGGAGATGGGTTTCTCCGCGAACTTGAGATATAGAGAGACATAGAAAGAGACATCAAGGCGGATCCACTCACTGAGGCTATTCCTCGAACGCAATAGTTTCGCAAACGAGCTTTGTGAGACTGACTAGTAGAGGAGTTGGTTGTTCGGTATCACACGGGCTGTGAGTATGCGACATCGCAATAATTAGCCTTGAGTGCAAGTGGGAGATTGTTGGAGATAATGCCCTCAGTGTCAATTATTGGATTACAGGTACGTGATTGTGGTGATTGAGGGAGGACCTATCCCGGTAGGACAGTCTTACTCGAGATGATAGTATGCTATCAGGTTTACCTTTATCATCGTGTACTGTTTTAGGTGACCTGACACGTCGCTATTACACGTTGATAGAGCCCCTAGGATTCTTGCTTGACCACCAGCAGTATGAGGGCGATCATATAAGTAGGAGCTGGGAGTCTATAAGCATATCCTTAAATGGTCCCTAGTCGTGGGAGTTTCGAGATAGGGCATCGATACTCCATAGTAGACTAGTGTATACAGTCGAGACCCCGACGAGGGGCGGTGGCCGGTCTCACAAGCCACTGGTTTCAGTTGGATCACCTAAGATGTATACAGGTGCTCATTGGGTTATGAGTACACCGGACAGGACTCGCCGGCAACATGCCAGTTGGTCATATACCAGACGTCAGATGGCAGTTCCCTGGTGACATGTGTGCAGGTTAGTTCATCGACCTGGGGATCGTCATTTGTCTTGTGTGAGTTCCCACTGTACTTTGATTACTACCCTACCACGGCTCAAAGGAGTCGTGCAAACAGGTTTTAGTTGGGTACAGTCCCGAGCCACATGGAGGCAGTGAGCGTATCTTCAGGGGTTCGTCTCTCCCGGTATTGGGGGTGAGGTCGTGCTGTGTCTAGGAGAGCCATTACAAAAAGCCCTCGGCCGAGGCAAGGAGATTTACTGGTAGGTATTCCAGTAGTATCTCAGGGTGTTCTGGGCTACACTCCGACACGACTTGTACCGCTTTTGGGGGTCTGACTTTTACCAACCCCCTAGGCCCGCCATGCGATGCTCATAGACGAACGGACCGGACTGTACGGATATTGTCACTGACAGGCTCAGTAGGGTTGTCAGGCTGAGTTCACTCACAGACATCCCTTTTAGTCAATACCTGGTAGCCCGTTACGTATTGGCTTATACCTCTGACGTGCTAGTGGTTAAATCCACAACCAAGGTGTTGACGAGTCTTTAGAGTCCCCCACATTCAGTTACTCAGCTTTCGGGCGAAAGGTTGTAGAGGCCGTATGGAGATATGGCAAGGTCCGATCAGATACGTGGGGTATTGCACGGATCAGGATCGGACAGTTTGTACTATAGGCCGTATTGATATATGGCAGGGTTCGATCAGATACGTGCGGTATTGCACGGATCAGGATCGAACAGATATTACTAGCCGGTTTTGGTATAAGCCGGATTCTAGTATAGTACAGTGGAGATTTTGTCTCATTGCATTTGTATTTCTGTCGAAATAAAGATGCGGGTGTGTATGCACAGTATCGGGGTTTTCCTGTAATTTATTACGGGACCAGTTTTCTGGAGTTGCCAGTTTGCTTTCCGTTTCGGCCAATTTCCATTGTTCCGTTCATTGGCCGAAGGTTGGTGGAGGAGGGCTTATTTGCATTGTTGCAAATAAGCATTTGTGGAGGGGGTCTTTTTCATATTGCCATGTCATGATCACTTGACTTTTTGACTTCATGATGGTTGCTCCATACCTTGACCTTTTGACTTGACCTCTTCATGATGGCTTGACTTTTTGAAGTCATCATGCTTGATGATGGTTGAGGTGGAGTGTTGGTTTTAGCTTGTTATCATGCTTATGCATGATAGTCTTTTTCCCACTCTCTCTTGGATTATGAGATTGATTATCTTTTGATACATACACTCCACTCTCTCACACCCCTCTCATTCTCTCCTCCTCTAGTTATGGCCGGCCAAGCATGGAGGAGGGGTTGCCCATTTTTGTAGTGGGGATTTTTGCTCTCTAGTTGATAGAAAAATCCCAAGATCCTCCACATAATTCTTGTATCATCCCTCCACTAAAATGGCACCTCCATGAACCCCAAATGAGACACAAGTTCTACTATACATTCTACAGCAATTCTTGGGCACGTCGAGTAGCCGGCTTCGTGCCCGAGTTGCCTCGGCATTGAGGTGGGAGCCCGTAAAAGAAGTAGGCGATGTGGTGCACTTCCGGCGACGAGGAGGAGACGGCATATTCCGCAGGAGATCGGGACGGCGACGAGAAGACCGGAGGACTCGGATCTGTCGGTATACTTCTCTTCCCTATCTTGTAGTTAGCTTAGACTTGTTAATGGTTACGATCCGGATGTTTAGTGCCCGGTGGTGCCGGTTTGCTAAGTCCGCAAAATTAAAGTTTTTCACCGCTTCCGCATTCCGGCATCGGATTGACGGCCGGGGCGCCGCCGTGCACTTACAAGGGGCATATTTCTCACTGGAGGAAGAATCACTATGTAAGATGGTCCTTTCTTCTCAAAGAATAGAAAGGATATCAAGGGGCTTACAAACGAGTCCTGCAGTCAAGTGGAATATCCCACTTGAAAACCAAAAAAAAAGGAATGTCCGCAAGCAAAATGGGCACGGATGAAACCCGAAAGGGCGCCGTGAGTAAAAACAGCAGGACTACCAGCGATGTTTGTGAAAATCCGAAAGGGCACAGACTCGTAAAAAAAACGGTACGTCCACAAGCAAAATGAGCACGGATGAAAACCCGAAAGGGCTCCATGAGTAAAAACAGCAGGGCTACCGGCGAGTTTTGTGAAAACCCGAAAGGGCGCAATCTCGTTAAAAGACACTTGCAAGGTCCTCTCGACCCTGTAAGGAGAAACCACCCGCGTAAGATCCTTACGACTCATAAAGGAGCAACACACTTAGGGATCCCCACGATTCCTAAGGAGTAATTACACTTACGAGATCCTTATGAATCGTAAGGAGAACCCTCTTATGAGACCTTCACGGCTCATAAGATTCAAAAGCCTTAAGCAACAGGGATCTGAACCTGTTCTTAAGCCATCACCATCCCCAGGTTGCCTTACAAGCGGTTCAATGCTGACCCTTGTATACAATCCACGGGCATGAATAAACATTTACCTAACAAAAGTCCCACCAGCGACTAGGGATATGCTCACACGGTGAACAACCCCTGTAAGTCCTCTCGACTTATAAGGAGAAAACACTCTTGTAAGATCCTTACGACTTATAAGAGAACATACACTTAAGAATCCTCATGATTTTTAAGGAGAAAACGCACTTACGAGATCCTCATGACTCGTAGAGAGAAACACCTTTATGAGACCCTTGCGGCTCATGAAGTCATAAGCCTTAGTCGACAAGATCCTAACCCTGTTTGCTAAGCCACCTTTGTTCGACATCGACAAAGACAAATAATGATTCACTCCTAGCAATGTCCCAGTGTTAGCGATGCTGATGCCTAAATCGGTATCAAATCCCAAGTCCTTTCACGGCAAATGATGATTCGCTCCTGGCAATATTCCATTTGCAGCGATGATGATGCTAAGATTGGCACCAGATTCCGAGTTCCATACTCGCGATAAAAATCAGCGAGCCAAAAATGCATATGAAATAGCCGAAATGATGCGGTAACTTGCAATGAAATCAGCAATTAAAATATATGCATACAGAACAGCCGAAATGATTGGGCAACTCGCAATAAAAATCAGCGAGAAAAAAATAGCAGAAATGATTGGGCACCGCGAAAAATAGCCAAAATGATTGGGCACCGCGAAAAATAGCCAAAATGATTGGGCAATCGCGACTTTCACGATATAAAGAGCTGAAATGATAGAGCATCGCGGAAAGAAAACGAAAAAAATACATATGAAATGAAACTTTGGCCATGCAGGTAAGTCCATACTGAACCCTGTACACAATCCATAGGCATAAACGGAAGGGAACCACATTTCTCCACCAGGCCTTGTCAAAGGGAGAGTCAGATCTCGACGGCAACATCTGCATCCCAGAAGAGCAACAACGGCGTTCCTCCTCATTCCAGCAGGATTCGGCGACGTCAACAAAGCGGAGTGACGGCAAAGTCCCTAGTTCCAAGACTATACAGTCCACAGACAACCTAGAGTCAACCAATGACCACTCCGCCGGATCAACGCTCAGTCTCGGAAACAAGTCAACCAACCCCAGGTAAATCAGTGTCCTTGGCAAATACCTCGATTCAGGAAAATCAGCGTCCTTGACGAGAGCATCTCGATTCGCGTCGACCCGCAAGAAAATCAGTGTCTTTGCAGGAATACCTCGATTCATCTCAACTCCGAGGAAATTAGTGTCCTTGGCAAATACCTCAATTCAGGGAAATCAGCGTCCTTAGCGAGAGCATCTCGATTCGCGTCGACCCGTAAGGAAATCATTATCTTTTTAGGAATACCTAGATTCATCTAAACTCCGAGGAAATCAGTGTCCTTGGCAAAACCTCGATTCAGGGAAATCAGCGTCCTTGGCGAGAGAATCTCGATTCGCGTCGACCCGCAAGGATATCAGTGTCTTTGCAGGAATACTTCGATTCGTCTCAACTCCGTGGAAATCAGTTTCCTCGGCAAATACCTCGATTCAGGGAAATCAGCGTCCTTGAAGAGAGCATCTCGATTCGCGTCGACCCGCAAAGAAATCAGTGTCTTTGCAGGAATACCTCGATTCGTCTCAACTCCGAGGAAATCAATGTCCTTGGTAAAATCTCGATTCAGGGAAATCAGCGTCCTTAGCGAGAGAATCTCGATTCGCGTCGACCCATAAGAAAATCAGTGTCTTTGCAGGAATACCACGATTCGTCTCAATTCCGAGGAAATCAGTGTCCTTGGCAAAACCTCAATTCAAGGAAACCAGCGTCCTTGGCGAGAGAATCTCGATTCGTGTCGACCCGCAAGGAAATCAGTGTCTTTGTAGGAATACCTCGATTCGTCTCTACTCCGAAGAAATCAGTGTCTTTGGCAAATACCTCGATTCAGGGAAATCAGCGTCCCTGACGAGAGCATCTCGATTTGTCTCAACCCGCAAGGAAATCAGTGTCTTTGCAGGAATACATCGATTCATCTCAACTCCGAGGAAATCAGTGTCCTTGGCAAAACTTTGATTCAGGGAAATCAGCTCCCTTGGCGAGAGAATCTCGATTCGCGTCAAACCGCAAGGAAATCAGTGTCTTTGCAGGAATACCTCGATTTGTCTCAACTCCGAAGAAATCAGTGTCCTTGGCAAATACCTTGATTCAGGGAAATCAGCGTCCTTGAAGAAATCATCTCGATTCGCATCGACCCGCAAGGAAATTAGTGTCTTTGCGGGAATGCCTCGATTCGTCTCAACCTCCGAGGAAATCAGTGTCCTTGGAAAAAACCTCTATTCAGGAAAATCAGCATCCTTGACGAGAGCATCTCGATTCGCGTCGACCCACAAGGAAATCAGTGTCTTTGCAGGAATCTCTCGATTCATCTCAACTCCAAGGAAATCAGTATCCTTGGCAAAAACCTTTATTCAAGGAAATCAGCGTCCTTAACGAGAGCATCTCGATTCGCGTCGAGCCGCAGAGAAATCAGTGTCTTTGCAGGAATATACGACGTCAACAAACGGAGACACGACAAAGTCCCTAGTTCCAAGACTCTACGGTTCACAGACAACCTAGAGACTACCTTGGAGCCAAGGCAGAGTCCCTAGTTCCAAGTCTCGACGGCAACATCTACAGCCTAGAGATCACCAACATCGTTCTTCCCCCAATAGGATGCAGATGAGACACCAACAACGGAGCCATGGCAAAGTCCCTAGTTCCAAGCCTCGACGATTCACCAACAACCTAGAGACAACTGCGACATTCGTCTCGATACAGCAGACGCAATGCCAGCAAACGAAGCGAAGGAAATATTCCTAGCTTCAGGGTCTTGACGGCAACTGATATAAAACTTGAAAGACTATCGGAGATCATCCCACACCAGCGTGGAGTGATTATGACTCATTAGGGCTCCCAAACTAAGCCTAACTTCAAGTAAAAGTGACATGGAATATCCCTAACGCTTGCTCTATCGACGGTAATACTACCTGGAAGATTGCTTGAAGACGTCATGTCCAGCCTCCGAAAGGATCAAAGACACGACAGTCGCAAGGCTACTCGAACAGCAAAATTGCCTATCGATGAATACATCAACCAACGCAACGGTACGACGGACAAAACCCTAGTACCAAAGACCCTAATGGACCTCTGTCATATAGAGCAGAGGTTAACTGTGACGTTAGGAAACCCTTGCGAGAACTTCTCGATTCGTCTCAACTCGTGAGGAAATTAGTGTCCTTGCGGGAACTTCTCGATTCGTCTCGACTCTTAGGGAAAAGCCTTAGGCAATGGGGATAAGGACATGTTTCCTAAGCACTAGGGCCCTGCAAGTTGGTCCAAGATGGTGTCATGACCCGCAGGGTACGGAACGTGACTGGCACTTAAGTTACGAAACATCTCAAGACATCCGTAAAATAAGTAAGCCAAAGCCCGGAAACCAAAACCAAATAAGCAAAAGAGTGAAGAGAACCCAATCAATTGAAAACGAGTTTATCAAATAAGTCATATAAAACCCTTTTTAAAAACAATATCAATTTTTCTGAAAATTTCGGCAGAGTGTCCTTTGTAAATACTGGCCCCCAAAATGGGTACAACAAGAATATATATGAATCCAACAAATAAGGCATCCCCAAGCGGGAGCTAGCTCTTCGCCACAAGGCGGTCACAAATCCCACGCAATGTAAAGCAACAACATGCAAAATAATCTTAAGGAAGCATTAGAAAAACAGCATGTCGACTCAAGTGAGCTCGACCCCAAAATACAGCATAAAAAGTCCACAAATCTCACAGTCTCATCTCTAGGTCAATATACAACAATACTGGTAGATACAGTAGATGGAGTACACTAGATACAAAGAATATACAAGGTGGTGCAAAAATAATAGTATAACCCACCTAAGAGCAAAACCTCGAGTCCAGGCAAAAGAAGCAAGTGCGCCCGCCGCTACTGTACTGACGGAGCGAACCTGAAAAAGGCTGTGGCATAACGGGGGTGAGTTGCCAACTCGTGAGTAAAAAATATCATCTACACAGGCTATCGTAAGTATGCACACAAGCATCCTAGCATCTATAATACAGGTATGGCAGGATATAATAGCAGGTATGTATGCCATATGACTATACTAGCAAGTAGGTATGCAATATAAATATACTCGTGATCCGCATATGTAAGTATAAGAAATCATCTTTTTCCCTTTAAGAATCTCTTTTGAAATACCAGCACAATACCAATAGAATCAACAAGAACCTGTGTCCAGCAACGACACCTCAAAACTATCACAAATCTCATATATCCATGTCATAGTATCTCTGGCCTCAGCCATCCGGCTGACCCAGCTCAATATCAAAATCTCATCATCTCGCGGTCATGGTCGGTATCCTCTGGATATTCGCCGTGCCAAACAGTCACCGGTAGGTAATCCGTCCCCTGCCAGGCTCAACGTCAACACCACATTCATCTTGCCCCGGGGTACCATACCGGACCCACCATGTACCCATGACGGTTCCTCCACTCCTCGACACGGATATCGAAAACCACAGCAAACTCATGGTGGACGACACTTACATCACTAGAAAACCGCAATTTACATATTAAAAAAAAGTAATAAGTTTAGAAATTTTGCGGCTTTCCCCCAAAATCCAGAAATATCATAAAATCTCAAGAAGTCCTCATAAGTGCATATGTCAATGATAATGAATGCATATGGTATCAATAATCAAGTTGAGATGTATGATTAATAGACTAGGCATGAACAAATAATATGATGAGGTACATGCACATGAATAGCAATCCTACGATTTCATTTTAAGGAATTAAAGGCAATAGCACATGTTTAAATATCAATTATAGTAAAAGGTTTCAATTTAAAGGTTATCTAGTGTGGTGGCATGGCAATTACCAGGGTGTGTGTGTAAGCATGAATAGTGCTCGTGCTGCATATAAAAACCCTGGCAATGGTGCAGGTGTCCTATAGAATGGGTTCGTATATGTATGTCAATATAAGGCATGAATGTAGCAAATAATCATACAAGTATTACACCCCTAATTACTAACATTACTAAGAATCTTTTTAAGCTACTAAAACTATCGGGCGACTTGCGCCATCCAACGATAGTCCCCCGTAGATGTTACATCTACACACCGGAATCCCTAGCTAGTCATGTCCAATCACCGCTTTCCCCTTTCGTGCCGCGTCTGACGTCTCCGCGACCGAACCTGGAATTTACATCAATACCAAACATAAGGTTACATATCAAGAACGACACAAAACCCCAAACGAAAATACTAACGTTCACAAGCTAGGTACAACGTGCACAGGTGCGCGGAACGCACGCGAAAATTGCAAAACTAACTAGAATCGTCGATTAGGTCGCCCGGAAAAACTAAAACCCGAACACTCAAAACCCGCACTCACACATCCTAAAAGTCATAGGATACGCTAAAAATGTCATCAAGACATCGCAATTAATTCATCACAATATTTTAATAAAAACTAGTAAGCTAGAATTGCAATTTGGAACAAATATCGAAAATTAGCGACAAAGTTAACACAATCCAACACAACAATCCAAACTAACCCACTAGCTAGACATTACACTAATTTTAAACCATTAACTATGCATCAAACCATAATTCCAACACAAACGCTTCTCTTGATTTTTGGCAATTAGCAACAACAATGAAAATTTCACACAAGTTAACTTAGATTAGCATAACATCAAGCCACTTAAGCAAAGTAACCATATAGATTGGTTAAGTAAACAACTAGATTAATTAAAAAGATTTAATTAATTAAAACATGGCTTCAAGAAACCCTAGTTTACTCAACCATTAACTTTAAAAAAAATAGATTAGGATTAACACTAAAATTAACACTAAACAACTAGATTAAAGAATTCTAACCATATCAACTTAAAAGAGTAGAAATTATACCTCAAATCTATGGATCTAGCAAGGAGAAATTTGCTTCAATTGATGGCCTCAAAGCATCATGATCCAAGCAAGGGAGGTGAAGGAAAAAGGGATGAAGGATGGGGTTATTTTGTGAGCTTTAAATTGCAATTTTTGGAGCAAACTTTGAAGAATTCTTTGAAGAAGATGAAAAGAAAAGAGATGAAGGGGGGCTGCTAGAATTCATCCAGAATGAGGGAGAGGGGATGGTGTGGGGTGTGGGAAAAAAGGTCATGGTCAAACTCCTACCAACCACAAAAGACCATACCCAAAAACAATTCAAAAACCTTTAAAATAAAACCTCATTTCCACACAATATACAAGTCAAAAGAGCATGGAATTTTCTTCCATGAGCTGCTGGAAATGGGACGGCCTAGGGTGAGGGAAAAGTGAGAGAGAGTGCACAAAAAACAATTTTATGCTAAAAGACCCCCTAGAAGTCCAAAATTGCAAGTTTAAGCTTAAATTCAATAAATTTCGTTTTCTATAATAAAAATTAGTTAAAACTCAAAATAAAATACTAAAAATTTATATTACAACTAGATTTTAATTAACATAATTTTAAAGATTAAAATTAGCCCAGAAAAATTTGTATTTATCGCTAATTTAATGTATTTTCTTACCGGCTTAAAATAATATTAAAAATTGAAAAATTAGGGAAAATTTTTAAACGACCAGAATTTCATAGTTAACTCATTTTCTACTAAAAACTAGCAATTACCTATCCAAATTAGGTATAATTAGTCATAAACTGCAAAATAACAAAAAGGACGGTTTTCGGAAAAATACCGAATTTTCACCGATTTTCAGGAAAACACCAAAACGACTTTTCAAGGCGTTACAATCTTCCTCCCTTAAAGAAATTCGGTCCCCGAATTTAAAAATATAACTACGCGTACCTTCAAAGAGATGGGGATATTTCTTCCTCATTTCGCCCTCGGTCTCCCAGGTAACCTCCTCGCTGCTCGGGATATGCCAAAGGACCTTGACGGTTGGTATAATCTTCGATCTCAACTTCTTCACCTGCCGATCCAGGATGGCCACCGGTTGCTCTGCAAACGAAAGGTCACGCTCTAGCTGGACTGTCGGGAGCTGAATCGCATGCGAAGGGTCGTGAAGGTACTTGCAGAGCATCGAAATATGGAAGACTGGGTGAACATTGGGAAAGCTGGGTGGAAGGGCCAAATGATATGCAACAGCGCCAACACGCTCGAGGATCTCGAAGGGACCTACGAATCTAGGGCTAAGCTTCCCCTTTCGCCCAAAACGCATCACGCCCTTCATCGGAGAGACTCTCAGAAAAACATGGTCGCCAACTGCGAACTCTAATCTGTGATGGCGCCTGTCCGCATACTATTTCTGCCTGCTCTGAGCTGCTCTCATCCGGTCTCGGATCAACTGTATCTTCGCTGTCGTCTCCTCAACAAGATGCGGCCCCAAAATACTGCTCTCGCTGAGCTCTGTCCAACAGACGGGCGATCTGCATCTCCTCCCATACAATGCCTCGAAAGGTGCCATCTGAATAGTATCCTGGAAGCTGTTGTTGTAGGAGAACTCCACTAGAGGTAAATGACGATCCCAGCTACCGCCGAAGTCTAAAACGCACGCTCTGAGCATGTCCTCGAGAGTCTGAATGGTCCGCTCTGACTGTCTGTCGGTCTGCGGATGAAACGCTGTGCTGAAGCTCAAACGAGTGCCCAAAGCCTCCTGAAGTCTCTGCCAAAGTCGGCTGGTGAACTGGGTGCCTCGATCTGACACGATACAAGTCGGTACGCCATGCAACCGCACGATTTGTTCGATGTAAAGCTGGGCATATTGAGCGAAGCTGAAAGTCGTCTTCACTGGCAGGAAGTGAGCCGCTTTCGTCAATCGATCTACGATCACCCAGATGGAGTCATACCCTCGACTGGTCCTGGGTAGACCCACAACGAAATCCATCGAAATCTGCTCCCATTTCCACTCCGGAATGGGTAACGGCTGTAGCTCTCCTGCGGGCCTCTGGTGCTCGGCCTTGACTTGCTGACAAGTCAAGCATCTCGATACAAACTCCGCAATATCCCTCTTTATCCCGTCCCACCAGTAGGTCTCTCTCATATCATGGTATATCTTGGTGGAACCGGGGTGGACACTATACACTGATCGGTGTGCCTCCTCAAGAAAATCCCCTGATCGTCAATCACGAACTCGGAAAATCTACCCTGTCCCATCTGTGCCATGATCTCTGAGCAACGGTCGTCACCGCGCTGTGCCTCATATATACGGTCAAGCAATTGTGGGCGTGCACGAACATGCGCGAGCTGTCCCCCTGTCTGAGTGAACTCGAACTCAACTCGGCTGTCGCATAACATCTGCCAATCTGCTGACGACTGCCTCTGCACTGCGCGCAAAAAGGATAGATTACCCCCGGGCCTCCTACTCAACGCATCTGCCACCACATTCGCCTTGCCTGGGTGATATAAGATCTCGCAGTCGTAGTCTTTCACCAACTCCATCCAACGACGCTGTCTGAGGTTCAGGTCTCGATGCTGAAATATGTATTTTAAGCTCTTCTGGTCTGTGAATATTTGGCACAACTCGCCATATAGGTAATGTCGCCAAATCTTCAATGCAAAGACCACTGCAGCCATCTCCAAATCATGAGTGGGGTAGTTCTATTCATGTTTCTTCAACTGCCGAGAAGCATATGCGATCACCCGGCCATGCTGCATCAATACGCATCCTAACCCCACTCGCGAAGCATCACAGTAGACCATAAATCCGCCTGATCCTGAAGGCAAAGATAATACCGGCGTCGTAGTCAAACGAGTCCGTAGCTGCTGAAAACTGTGCTCGCACTCCTCCGTCCAAACGAAAGGAACTCCCTTCCGGGTTAAACCGGTCAAAGGTGCAGCTATACGGGAGAAGTCCTGAACAAAACGCCTGTAGTAGCCCGCCAGGCCTAGAAAACTACGGATCTCAGTAACCGATGTAGGTCGGGGCCACTGCTGAACAGCCTCAATCTTCTTCGGGTCCACACAAATGCCGTCTCTCGTAACCATGTAACCTAAGAATCCGACGCTGTCCAGCCAGAATGCACACTTGGAGAACTTTGCGAACAACTGGTGCTCCCTCAGAGTCTGTAACGTAATCTGCAAGTGCTGCTTGTGCTCCTCTCTGCTCCGGGAGTACACCAAGATATCGTCGATAAACACGATGAT
Source organism: Agapanthus africanus (assembly GCA_030015575.1). Lineage (NCBI taxonomy): Eukaryota > Viridiplantae > Streptophyta > Magnoliopsida > Asparagales > Amaryllidaceae > Agapanthus > Agapanthus africanus. The sequence goes on along the minus strand of JASDDO010000016.1, from coordinate 263,988,044 downwards.
GAACAAGTCAAGATACGACCTGAATGTACGGTTCATCAAATCCATGAATGCTGCTGGGGCGTTGGTGAGTCCGAACGACATCACCAAAAACTCATAGTGGCCATAGCGCGTGCGGAAAGCTGTCCTCGGTATATCCTCCTGTCGAACTCGCAGCTGATGGTATCCTGATCGCAAGTCGATCCTCGAAAAATATCCCGCACCCTGAAGCTGGTCGAACAAATCATCAATGCGTGGCAGCGGATATCTGTCCCGAACGGTAACTTTGTTCAGCTGGCGGTAGTCGATACATAAGCGCAAACTTCCATCCTTCTTCTTGACAAACAGGACCGGAGCACCACATGGAGAAACACTAGGTCGAATAAGCCCCTTCTCTAACAAATCCTGCAACTGATCCTTCATCTCCCGAAGCTCTGCCGGGGCCATCCGATAAGGCGGTATAGAAATAGGCCCCGAGCCGGGAATCAAATCAATGCAGAACTCAACGTCGCGCTCAGGTGGTAGCCCAGGTAGCTCAACAGGGAACACATCAGGGAACTCACAAACAACCGGAACCCGATCCAACGGAACCTCTGCAGCTTGAGTATCACAAATATACGCTAAGAATCCCTGACATCCCTTCCGCAAGAGCTGACCAGCGCGAAGAGACGAAATCAAGCTGGGAAGGGTGACGCTGCGGTCTCCCTGAATAACAAGGACTGGCTCTCCCGGAAAGCTAAATATGACTGCCTTCTCACGGCAGTCCACCGAAGCATAACAGGTGGCTAGCCAATCCATGCCCAGAAGCACATCAAAATCCAACATATCGAGGAGAATCAAATCAACCGATGAATCCCTCTCCCCGATACTAACAGAACACAAACGAAATACAAAACGAGCGACAAACGACTCGCCTACCGGAGTAACAACAACAAGCGGATGATCTAACGACGACGACTCACGGCCCAATACTGGTGCAAAGTGTGTAGAGACGTACGAATGTGTGGAACCTGGGTCGAATAATACCCGTGCGTCGAAAGAACAAACTGGCAAGGTACCTGTCACAACGGCATTGGATGCCTGCGCATCATGCGGTGTCAAAGCAAAAACTCGGGCCTGTCCTCCACCGATAGCGGGCTGACCTCGACCTCGGCCTCTGCCTCCTCGTCCTCTCTGAACAGGACCGCCGCGTCCACGGCCTCTGGGTGCACCTAACTGGCGTGGAGCATCGCCTGTGGTAGGAAGTAGGGCTCTCTGAGGAGGGGGTGGTGATGGTGGTAGGGTCACATGCGGAACTATCGCTGCTCCCTATCGTCTCGCCGGACAGTCTCTGACAAGATGGTGCGGACTACCGCACCCAAAACACCCTGGCGACGGCTGCTGTCCCTGGGGATAAGAACCACATAACTTTCCCTGTCCAAATCCTCTGCCAGGCCTATCTCTCGGAAAGAATCTGGCGCGCTGCCTCTGAGACGGCACATCGGTGCGAATCCTCTTCGGCCCAGAAACGGCCGAAGTCTGTGATATGCGTGCCTCCATCCGTAATGCCGTATCCATAGCAGCTGAATAAGTGTCGTAGTGCTGGGCGCCAATGGCAAGATATAGCTGGGCATTGAGTCCCTGTACGAACCTCTTCATCATCTTCTCTTCGGTATCCACCAAATACGGAGCATATCAGGATAACTGTGTAAACTGGATGTCATACTCAGACACCGTCATCCCAGGTGTCTTGACTAAGGCCTCGAAGCTACGAGCTCTGGCGTCACGAACGCTCTCTGGGAGGAAACGAGCTAGAAAGACTGCTGTAAACTCGGCCCACGTCATAGGAGGTAGACCTGCAGCTCGACCTCTCAAGACTGACTCCCACCATGTCTGCGCGAGACCCTCTAGTCGGAAACTCGCAAGCTCTACCCATCGATCATACGAACATCTCAGCGAACGACAGATCCTGGCTAAACTGTCAAGGAACGTCTGTGGGTCCTCCGCTGGCTCGGTGTCGATGAATACTGGAGGTCTCAGCCTCATGAAATACTGTAGTGAAACCGGGATGGTCACGGCGGTAGTAGTAGGAGCAGGTATCATAGCAGTCTGGGATGTAGTAGGTGCATCATCCGGCCTCGGTGTATGACTGGCTGCAACTAGAGATCCTACCATCTGACGTAGCTCCTGCATGCCCCCAATCATCTGTCGCAACTCCTCCATACCAGTCTCGAGCCTATCCATACGGCCTGGGGAAGGTGGATCGGTCTGTCCCTGCGGCGTAGGCATACCACCCTGCTCAGTCCTAGTCTCGGACGAGCCAGCTCGAATCTCGTCTCGGGCGGCAGCCCTCTGTGCCCTCGTAGCCTTCGGCGGCATAGTGGCTGATACAGGAAAACGGATAATAAGAACAGTGCAATAGGATCATAGGATACACGGAATTGAAGAAGGAATTTCAAGCAAGTATATCTTAAAGTCACTTAGGAGGAGTACCGTATCGCAAGTATGCCGCGGACATACACACGCTACGTTACCCTACTTAAGTCACTTACTCCATCTACCAAGGGTCATCCTACACTCAAAAAGGTAAAACCTATCGCTCTGATACCAACTTTGTCACGACCCGTAGGGTACGGAACGTGACTGGCACTTAAGTTATGAAACATCTCAAGACATCCGTAAAATAAGTAAGCCAAAGCCCAGAAACCAAAACCAAATAAGCAAAAGAGTGAAGAGAACCCAATCAATTGAAAACGAGTTTATCAAATAAGTCATATAAACCCCTTTTCAAAAACAATATCAATTTTTCCGAAAATTTCGGCAGAGTCTCCTTTGTAAATACTGGCCCCCAAAATGGGTACAACAAGAATATATATGAATCCAACAAATAAGGCATCCCCAAGCGGGAGCTAGCTCTTCGCCACAAGGCGGTCACAAATCCCACGCAATGTAAAGCAACAACATGCGAAATAATCATAAGGAAGCATGAGAAAAATAGCATGTCGACTCAAGTGAGCTCGACCCCAAAATACAGCATAAAAAGTCCACAAATCTCACAGTCTCATCTCTAGGTCAATATACAACAATACTGGTAGATACAGTAGATGGAGTACACTAGATACAAAGAATATACAAGGTGGTGCAAAAATAATAGTATAACCCACCTAAGAGCAAAACCTCGAGTCCAGGCAAAAGAAGCAAGTGCGCCCGCCGCTACTGTACTGACGGAGCGGACCTGAAAAAGGCTGTGGCACAACGGGGGTGAGTTGCCAACTCGTGAGTAAAAAATATCATCTACACAGGCTATCGCAAGTATGCATACAAGCATCCTAGCATCTATAATACAGGTATGGCAGGATATAATAGCAGGTATGTATGCCATATGACTATACTAGCAAGTAGGTATGCAATATAAATATACTCGTGATCCGCATATATAAGTATAAGAAATCATCTTTTTCCCTTTAAGAATCTCTTTTGAAATACCAGCACAATACCAATAGAATCAATAAGAACCTGTGTCCAGCAACGACACCTCAAAACTATCACAAATCTCATATATCCATGTCATAGTATCTCTGGCCTCAGCCATCCGGCTGACCCAGCTCAATATCAAAATCTCATCATCTCGCGGCCACTGTCGGTATCCTCTGGATATCCGCCGTGCCAAACAGTCACCGGTAGGTAAACCGTCCCCTGCCAGGCTCAACGTCAACACCACATTCATCTTGCCCCGGGGTACCATACCGGGCCCACCATGTACCCGTGACGGTTCCTCCACTCCTCGACACGGATCTCGAAAACCACAGCAAACTCATGGTGGACGACACTTACATCACTAGAAAACCGCAATTTACATATTAAAAAAAAGTAATAAGTTTAGAAATTTTGCGGCTTTCCCCCAAAATTCAGAAATATCATAAAATCTCAAGAAGTCCTCATAAGTGCATATGTCAATGATAATGAATGCATATGGTATCAATAATCAAGTTGCGATGTATGATTAATAGACTAGGCATGAACAAATAATATGATGAGGTACATGCACATGAATAGCAATCCTACGATTTCATTTTAAGGAATTAAAGGCAATAGCACATGTTTAAGTATCAATTATAGTAAAAGGTTTCAATTTAAAGGTTATCTAGTGTGGTGGCATGGCGATTACCAGGGTGTGTGTGTAAGCATGAATAGTGCTCGTGCTGCATATAAAAACCCTGGCAATGGTGCAGGTGTCCTATAGAATGGGTTCGTATATGTATGTCAATATAAGGCATGAATGTAGCAAATAATCATACAAGTATTACACCCCTAATTACTAACATTACTAAGAATCTTTTTAAGCTACTAAAACTATCGGGCGACTTGCGCCATCCAACGATAGTCCCCCGTAGATGTTACATCTATTACCGGAATCCCTAGCTAGTCACGTCCAATCACCGCTTTCCCCTTTCGTGCCGTGTCTGACGTCTTCGCGACCGAACCTGGAATTTACATCAATACCAAACATAAGGTTACATATCAAGAACGACGCAAAACCCCAAACGAAAATACTAACGTTAACAAGCTAGGTACAACGTGCACAGGTGAGCGGAAAGCACGCGAAAATCGCAAAACTAACTAGAATCGTCGATTAGGTCGCCCGGAAAAACTAAAACCCGAACACTCAAAACCCGCACTCACACATCCTAAAAGTCATAGGATACGATAAAAATGTCATCAAGACATCACAATTAATTCATCACAATATTTTAATAAAAACTAGTAAGCTAGAATTGCAATTTGGAACAAACATCGAAAATTAGCGACAAAGTTAACACAATCCAACACAACAATACAAACTAACCCACTAGCTAGCCATTACACTAATTTTAAACCATTAACTATGCATCAAACCATAATTCCAACACAAACCCTTCTCTTGATTTTTGGCAATTAGCAACAACAATGAAAATTTCACACAAGTTAACTTAGATTAGCATAACATCAAGCCACTTGAGCAAAGTAACCATATAGATTGGTTAAGTAAACAACTAGATTAATTAAAAAGATTTAATTAATTAAAACATGGCTTCAAGAAACCCTAGTTAACTCAACCATTAACTTTAAAAAAAACACTAGATTAGGATTAACACTAAAATTAACACTAAACAACTAGATTAAAGAATTCTAACCATATCAACTTAAAAGAGTAGAAATTATACCTCAAATCTATGGATCTAGCAAGAAAAAATTTGCTTCAATTGATGGCCTCAAAGCATCATGATCCAAGCAAGGGAGGTGAAGGAAAAAGGGATGAAGCATGGGGTTATTTTGTGAGCTTTAAATTGCAATTTTTGGAGCAAACTTTGAAGAATTCTTTGAAGAAGATGAAAAGAAAAGAGATGAAGGGGGGCGGCTGGAATTCGGCCAGAATGAGGGAGAGGGGATAGTGTGGGGTGTGGAAAAAAAGGACTTGGTCAACTCCTACCAACCACAAAAGACCATACCCAAAAACAATTCAAAAACCTTTAAAATAAAACCCCATTTCCACACAATATACAAGTCAAAAGAGCATGGAATTTTCTTCCATGAGCTGCTGGAAATGGGCCGGCCTAGGGTGAGGGAAAAGTGAGAGAGAGTGCACAAAAAAAAATTTATGCAAAAAGATCCCCTACAAGTCCAAAATTGCAAGTTTAATCTTAAATTCAATAAATTTCGTTTTCTATAATAATAATTAGTTAAAACTCAAAATAAAATACTAAAAATTTATATTACAACTAGATTTTAATTAACATAATTTTAAAGATTAAAATTAGCCCAGAAAAATTTGTATTTATTGCTAATTTAATGTATTTTCTTACCGGCTTAAAATAATATTAAAAATTGAAAAATTAGGGAAAATTTTTAAACGACCAGAATTTCATAATTAACTTATTTGCTACTAAAAACTAGCAATTACCTATCCAAATTAGGTATAATTAGTCCTAAACTGCAAAATAACAAAAAGGACGGTTTTCGGAAAAATACCGAATTTTCACCGATTTTCAGGAAAACACCAAAACGACTTTTCAAGGCGTTACAGTTGGACTCTTGCATACTATTCACGGGCCACACTCTCCGAAGTCGAACATCGACAAGGAGGGAAACAATTACTTATGAGTCCTCTCGACTTGTACGGGAGAAAATTCTCTTATGAGATCCTTACGACCCTCAAGAGAAAAACACACTTAGGAATCCTCACGATTCCTAAGGAGAAAATACATGTAACGTTTTGAAAATCGTTTAGGTGAAATTTCGGAGAATCAGTAAAATAACGGGTGTTTTCCGTAAAAACCAAGACATAAATATCTTTTAATATAAAATTAAATATACCTATTCTAACTATATAATTGCTAGTATTTGGTGTTTATTGAGTCATTTGTAAAATTTCTAGTTAACTAAAAAAATTTCCGAAAATAATTATTTTAAGTCGTCACTAATACATTTAATTAGGGATAATTACAAATTGGAATGGGTCGATACAAGTTTTGTGCATCATGACACATTAAACTAACATATAAAATATTGTTTTTGAAATGAAAAGAAATTGTCATGACGGTTTTAGAAAATATCAAGGAAAATGCTTAAATAGTGAAATTAATGTAAAGGGAAATTAGGTATAATATTTATCTTTTTTCCCCTCACCCACACACACCCACACCCTCTCTCCTCACCCTCTACTGCTGGCCCAGCCCCTTGGCAGCCCCAAAATAACTTGCTCCCCTCATTTCACAATGAAATAAAAAGAAATGAGAGCAAAATTAAATAATGAGGTATGGGGGGTTTCATGCTCTGAGTTCTTGCACCCATACAAATACCCCACATTCTCTCTCTCCCACCAATTTTACATTGGCCGTGCCCCCTCCTCATCCTCACTACAGCAGCAGCCCCCCTCTTCTCCTTCTCATTTCACCTCAAAATTTCATCACAAAATACCCAAATATCAACACAAAAATCCCACAAAATCCAAATCCAAGCCCTACCCATTTTTCCTTAGCCTATCTAGTATGGATCTTGGTGAAAAAAGCTAATTTGGAGGGCTAACTTTGCTTGTGGGATCTTCAAATTGTTGGGTATAAATTCTAACCGTTTGGTTAATTACTTTAAATCAATTTAGTTCGGTAGTTAAATGGCTTCAATTTCAAGAATTTAGTTTTCAAGAGAAGAGTTGAATTGGGAGTTAGGGTTTAGATTATTTGGTTATGGTTGTGCTGTGTAATTTAGAATCTTAAGAATTTCAAAACCCAACCTAGTTGTTAGTTTGCAAATTCACTTTAAAAATTGTCCAAATTGTATTATGTTGCAAACTAGATTTTAGGATTAATGTAATTAAGTGAGATTAAAATCTAATTAGGGTTTTTAGCACATCATTATGGTTTCCATGAGTGGTTTAACATTTTAAAATATGCAAATTGTAGTCTTGTTGTTAAATTGTAAATTGTTACAATTAAATTGTCCAAATTATATTATGTTGCAAACTAGGTTTTTAGAATTAATGAAAATTGATGAGATTAAATTATGGAAATGGTTTGTATGACTTAATTAAGATATTTAGTGAGCATTGTAGCCGCTAGAATTGTTAAAATAACTAGATTTGAATTAAATTGGCAATTGTTGCTTTACTACAGTTTCGGAAAAATAGCTTTTAAAGCGAATTTGAAGTTTTGATGATTTAAACCCTATTTCATACATATATATATATATATATATATTTATTGTGTTGTGAAACCACGAATGGTATGTTTGGGTTTTCTCGATCAATCGGCGTTTGTACGCCAATGTCGAGGCTTACTGGGTTCTTTTGCATGAGCGGACCATAGGTTTCGACCTATGTGAGGAACGTGTGCCGTTTTGGTTTTCCGACTTGATTTTAATACGCATCTGCGATTGTGTATATATGTAGGTACCCCCATGTAGATTTGAGACGATTAAGAAGATGATGGCAACATCGACATCGGAAAGCAAGAGCAGGCGAGTAGATTTATATCTACGGGGGAAGTCGGGTGGATGACGTATAGCACCCCTGCAAAGTTATGAGAAATGATGTGATGTTATATAGATGTACATTTATATGTTATTGAGAGATATGAACACTTAGCAAGAAAGGCATTAGGAGATCATAGGTTAATGTTAGCAAGATTTGAGGAAAGTGGTTTAGTTGGTTTCTTAGTTAAAATACCCTAGAGTGAGCTTGTTACACATACACAAACACGCACATGATATGGTTTTGGGTGTATGCGTCATATATATATATATATATATATATATATGTATGTATGTATAGGTGGATGTGTTGGTGCTTATACATATATACATACACGTATACACGGAGGTTGAGGATAGTATATGGTACTTGGAGATGAGTCAATGTGATTGGGCATGTTGCCGCGAGATCAGTGATGTGATTTGGTTCATATTATGAGATACGACAGGAGATTATAGCGGATCTTTAGGCGATGTGTTTCAGACACACGCACATATATTTGTTGGTGGTATCAGTTTGTACTAGACTTTGACCTGTACCCCAGTACATGACATATGATGATAAGGATACCAGATGAGTAACGAGATAAATATGATATTTGACCCGTACCCAGATTTGGGATGCCGTATGATAGATTTACCGTACGAGATATAGTTATGATGTTAGATCCGTACTCTTGACTCGAGGATGTCATATATAAATATTGTATCGTACGTGATACTATTGAGGTGAGATCACCGACTACTAGGTATATATATAGATCGACTCGGACCTAGGTGGATTTCCTTACCCTTTTGACTGGGTTCGAGTCATACCTGTTTTCAAATGCAGTGAATCGTGAGTACTTTAAAATACCAAACGGTATGACTCGTATATCTGGTAGGTTTATTCTTCAGTGTTGCTGTTGCTATATCGCTTTTGGTATATTCATGATGTTTCATCGCATTGCATGCTTATACATATGTTATCTGTAATTATTATGACACCCTGCTGTAAGGACACCAGCACCATTACCGATGATCCGTATGTTCAACCTACACATGCTTACCGGCTCGCACACATCATCATCGGTAATTACCATGTCGCGTACACTTTAGAGAATACCATTTCATTGACATAGCTTGCTTGCTGATAGTTGCAATATGTTATAGCTTTCATATGCTAGTTTAACTATTGCATTCGTTGCATGATATTAGATGCATTCATATATTCATTGGTTATACAGTATTATGGAGATTTATGCCGGTTTTCACTGTTTATTGACCCGGTGATTTGATGATTTCGAATCCTTCTTGAGATTTTCTGAATTTGGAAAACCGCTTGTGAAAGTTTTATAAACTGATGATTTATTTTAAAGAGAAAAATACGGTTTTCCTTGATATGACGAGTATTGTCCACCATGATGTTTTCTCGGTTCTGAGATGGTTTTCGAGACCCAATTCGAGGAGTTGGATGAACCGTCTGCGGGTACATGGTGGGCCCGGTAAGGTACCCCGGGGCAATAAGCTCGAGTTGTAGACGATGAGCCTGGCAGGGGAGCACTACCTACCAGTGATTTTACCTGGCACGGCGGATATCCGGAGGATACCGTTTGTGGTCGTGTAATTGATGATATGGGCCGATCCGGACTGACGGAGCCTGAGATATTGAGATTTGATGATACATGCCTGTCCGGATAGCCGGAGCCTGAGATATTGAGATATTGAGATTTGTGTTTTGTGTCGATGCTTGACACTGATTTCTCTGTTGATTTCATTGATGATATTCGATTTATATGCATACAGAAATCACTTTAAATAAAGAAAACAGTTGTCTCATTCATGATGTATTCTGTTTCCACTAGTAATGCATTCATACACCATATATCTGATATATTGCTATCTGAGGCACTGACACGAGCACGCGGTATTATAGATGGATCAGGAAATTTTTATTTGAGGATATTACTTGATATGACCTAGGATAGCGTCATACAGGCGATTTTTGCTCTGTGATGTTTTCTACTCACGAGTTGGCAACTCACCCCTGTTGTGCCATAGTTCCTTGCAGGTTTTGCCGTACAGGTTTTCGTTGCGGCTTTGCTGGCATACTGTTCCTTCCGGGTGATTGCTTTGGTAGGTGGGTTCTTTTGCATCAGGACCACCACTGTATATTTTTTATTTTAGTTGTATCTAGAAACTCATCAACCAGATTCTATATTCATTAGATTTAGTAGACCAGTGTATATTCTTTCGACCTTAGAGTCGCGCGTTGTATTATTATGGCTTTCATGTTGATTTTAAGTTTCTTTTTAAGTTTTGATCCTCGCCTTTCGGCGTTGTATATTATATTGCTTGCGTGGTTGTGACCGTCGATTGATGAAAAGCTATCTCCTGCATGGGGATGCCTTTTATCATTTCATATACTATTCATATTGTTCCCATTTGGGGCCAGTATTTACAAAGGAAACTCTGCCAAAATTTTCAGAAAAGACTTGATATTTTAAAAATGCATACTTCGGATTATGTTGTTAAACTTCTTTCTTTAAACATTGGTTTTTCCTACACTCTACTGCTTTAATTGGTTTGCATTTCTGGGTTTTGGCTTACTTAGATTACGTATGCCTCGAGACGTTTCGTAATTTAAGTGCCGGTCATGTTCCGTACTTTTCGGATCATGACAAAGTTGGTATCAGAGCGTTAGGTTTTACCTTCTGAGTGTAGGATGACCCTTGGTTAATGGAGTTGGTGACTCAAATAGAGTGATGTACCGTGTATATGTTCCGCGTCATACTTACGATACGATACTCCGCTTAAGAAACCTTAGGATGTACATTTCTTTGCACAATATTATCTTCATTCTTATGATATATCCTCTTCAGTATCGGTTTATGGTTTTGCTGCCATGATTAGACGGGCAGAGAGAGCTACGGCTAGAGTTGCTTCAGCACGATCTCATCACAGACGAGGACTGACCACGGCGTGATTCCAGGGACATACGATTTGCTTAGAGGCTTTGTTATCGTGTTTTCGCGCCAGGAGCGTTTGATGGATCGCTTTTACAAGATTACCCAGACGTGCAGATCAGCACCAGAGGATTGGGCCACTGATAGAGGCCAACCAGATTGTGATGACTGTTGAGGCACCATTTAGTTGATGATTGAGGCACTGTTCAACGTGCAGACGAATGAGCCAGTTGTTGCTGCAAATGACGAGATATCGCCCGAGATGTTTGGAGCAGTTGTGGCATGAGTTTATACTTAGAGATATGATACAAGGTCGCTAGTCACCCGAGGATGAATTACTAGGACATGTGGTTCGTTCGCTTACCCGATGCGAGGTCATCAGATTGATTGATTCCAGCTAGAGACGACTTCACGTGGATACGTTGAGAGTCGATAGAGACGATCGAATGTAAGAAGCCTATTTTCCAAGTTCAAGTATTCGGAAAGACATGCAAGTAATTCTACGGACTCTCTAGAAGAATGAAATCCTAACTCGACATAATGACCATGGAACGCCTTTGAACCTTAGGGTTTGTGACAGTTCAGCGTGTTAGGATTCCTTAGCACCTAGCCTAGGGTTTGCAAGCATCACACATGCCACAAAAAAAATAAAAGGGTGCTAAGCAATCAAACCAAGATCATACTAGAAAACTAGGGTAACAAAACTTGTAATCTATCATCACATAAAAGAAGTGAACTGAAATACAACCTTTGTAGATCCGGTCCTTCACTTCTAAAGATCTGTGTTGACGTCCCTTCATTGCGATCATCGTAGTCCCGAACTCTAGAAAGGATTTCCTCGGAGAAATGAACAAGCTAGCTCGTTGACTTCGAGGCCGAAGATGATCTACGTCGAGGTGACTCAAACTCAAGCTCCCTCTTCACTAGGTCAGGAACTTTGTAAAGAGAACACCCTAAACTAAATGACAATTGGTAGAGGATGATGAAATAGGAAATGGGTTCACTTTAGATTTTGGTTTCTCGCTTTATTTCTTCACATAGAAAAATTCTAGCAAGCTTTTCTTTTTGGATGAAGAAGAAGAAGAAGAAGGAATGAATGAAAATGAATAAACAAGTGAAGATAATTATCGTAATGCAACCATGGGTGAGTTATTTTTTATCCACTAACCTTTGTAGAGACTAAACCATGGTTTAAGTTAATGGTTTGGTTAATAAATATCTTAAGTACAACAAAGTGAGCGGACTTTGTCAAAGATGCTTTAAGCTTCATGAAGCTTCAAGCCAAGACAAAGAAAGCCACCATTTTGAATTACAAAATAAATAAAAACCCTAACCATTATCTTAAATATGGTGTAAGTCATACACACACCCAAGTTTGCATGTATCATCCATCATGATACAAACATGTACACCATTATATATCACATATACATTATGTGTACATCAAGTGAGAAAATCAATCTTAAGTGAACCAATACTAGTTAATGTAAAGTAATATATCAAATATATAATTTAACATTAAATCATTAAATCAACACTTGATTTAATGATCCGGTCATATCGCATATAACCGACTAATATCTAGTGTATCAATATATCGAATCAACACTTGATTTGGTAACCCGGCTATATCGCAGATAACTGACCGATGATACAAATCGCGAGAATAGAATACAGTATCACATACTCGTATTATTCTCGTTCCCGCACATATCTCATATGCGCTCCTATTTCTTTGCGCTTGAGCCAGGAAACCTTTGTGTAGGACTCTAAAGACTCGTCAATACGCCGGCAGTAGGTGGTGCTCATATCAGTCACCCAAAAGCCGCAAGCGGTCTGCTAAACGTAACGGCCTTCCGGGTATTGAGCGATGAGATGATCAACGTGCAAGCCTGCTCACACTCCTGCAAATCCGATCAGTAACACTTAATGCACAGTCCGGTCTGTTCGTCTGATATGTCGCATATCTCGCCTAGGGGTGGTAAACGTCAGACCCCAGTAGCTTGATAAGTCATGCCGATGTAAGGTCCATAATGAGCGTGAAACTACTGATAACACTTACCAGTAAATCACATCAACCCTGGCCAGGGATTTCCAGTTATGGCCAGTCGAGCATAGCGCAACATCAACCCCCAATACCGGGAGAGACGAATCCCCTCCTATCGCTCATTGCCTCCATGTGACTCGTGACTGTACCCAAAAACCACCTGTTTTCATGACTCAGTAGAGCCGTGGTAGGGTGGAAATCAAAGCACAGTGGGAGACACACAAGACTCTATGACGATCTCGGGTCAACAGAGTAGGCTGTACCAGTGTCACCAGAGAACTGCCATCTGACGTGAGGTATAATACCATCTGGGAGTTCTCGGAGAGTCCGTTCAGTGTACCCAGTCTCCACTGCACACCCGTATACTATCTCTGATGTCAAACACCAATGGATATGGTAACATCCATCGCCCATCACATGGGTCGAGAAGATATACGCTAGTCTACTCTGGAATATCGATGCCCCGTCTCGATATTCCCACGACTAGGAACATTGAAGGATGTACTCATGGACTTCCCAGGCCCCACTAGTATGATCTGCATCATAATACTAGAAGTCGAGTACACATCGTAAGAGCTTTATCAACATGTAACAAAGAGACAGTAAGTATACATGTTAAGATAAAGAGCAACCAGATAGCGTACTATCATGTCGAGCAAGAAAGTCCTCCCTATATATGTCCCAGCATCCACTACAATATACACTAATGGCCTCTAGGGCATACATACAACTAACAATCTCCCACTTGCACTAGGGCCATCATATAGCAGTGGTTGTAGTATCTAATACTCAACCATCCCATAAAGTCTCTCTCTGGGAAAAGGTCTTTGTGAGTGGATCTGCCGTGTTGTCCTCTGAGTCTACTCTCCTAACCTCGATCTCCCTGGAGATCAGCCATCTCCATGATCAGGTGATATTGCCTTGGAATATGTCTAGGTCACTGATGGGACCGTGGTTCCTGGGCCAAAGGATCACCTCCATTGTCACACAATGGTAGGAACCTAGTTCATCTCATGAACTAATATACACCCAAACTGCCTCTTTGGTAGTATCTTTGATAGCGATGTTACCAGCCTTTATCGTCTAGTTTGCCATGACATCTAGCTTAGAACTCTTCCAACAAACCGTCCCTCCACTGAGGGTAAAGACAATGCCTGTGACTGACATTCAGTCGTCCTTACCACCCTAGAAGCTATCCAGTGATTTTCCCCCAGGATCGATTGATACCATCTCACTACACCTAGTGAGAATCCTAACATCCATTTAGATCTATCTCATAGATCCAAAACCCAGGATTTAGGAGGTATCACCTTGATCCTATATGGAGAATCAATGTGATAAGGGGATATTGACCGAGTGTTGCATAGAAAACTCCTTTCTTATTTAGAGTATGGCATTTACGTACAATACGAGGATGACCACCTGACTCTCTACTATCCTTTTGTATATACAATGTTCATATACCATTTTGATGAAGTCAAACACTTTGACTACCACATCAAAACAGACGTTTCAACTCCGCGATGCCTGCTTTAACTGTTAAAGCAACTTGCACACGTTTTCGCTGCTCCCACTGTCTACGAAGCCCTCTGGCTGTGTACTTACACTACTACAAATAAGGGTTGCCCCTACGGATTTATCCGTAGGGTCAACCCACTTCCCCTACGGATATATCCGTAGGGGCGAAAAAATACCCCGTAGGTGCAAAGGCCGCAGGTGCAAGTTGAAGCCCTGAACTTTCCCCTACGGGAAAATTCTTGCCCATACGGATTTCTGTGTAGGTCCTGTTGCCCCTACGGAGTAGGCCGTAGGGTAAAAAAAGTTATATTATTTACGGTGTTTTTTAATATATTACATGTACCTACGGATATAGCCGTAGGGCCAAGTACTACCCCCTATGGATATCTACGTAAGTACCTATCCGTAGGGCCAAAATATCAGGAATCCTGATATGTTGCCCCGACGGATAAGTCCGTAGGGGCGAAGCAATGGCCCCTACGGATATGTCCATAGGGGCACTCCCAACCCCCTGGTACTGAAATCAGGGGGGAAATATCAGTTACTGCTGATATTTTGCCCCTACGGTTTAATCCGTAGGGGCAACATGTGTACCTACGGATTAATCCGTAGGTACATATTATCTGTATTTTTTTTTAAAAAATGGGCTGCTTGATTTTTTCCCGCCCTGTGCACAATAATATATACATCAATCAAATAGAAAATTAATCATCACACAACATATATCGCAGTATTCATAATCACATCTCACGCATATATATAATATACAAAAGAAACCCAAAAACTTAATATGAAATAAATATAAACCAATATCAATATCGTTTCAAAATGTAGTACAATGTGTATGATATAAATAAATACATGTTTCAAAAAATAAGAACCAAAAAGCTACCTTAGTTCGGTCCAGCTCCACCTCTGAATAACGATAGAATAACGCGCGCCTGCTCCTCGGTCAATAAACTCTGCAATTCGGCGCGAGCGGGAGTCTGAGCGGCCTGTGGAGCTGGCGATGTGGTCTGCGCAGCTGCCGTCGAGGTAGTCACTTGCGGAGCCGCGGCTGCGGGAGTCTGAGCGGGCGGTGGAGCTATAGGAGCTGTCTGCGGAACCGCAGCCGATGTAGTGGCTTGCGGAGCCGCAGCCGAAGGAGATGCATGTGGAGGCTCGGCCGATGTACCCTGTCGCGTCTGGACCTAACGTGTGTAATAAGCATGTAAGAACTGTGTATTATTCGAATTCGTATCATTATTAAGTTATTTCGAAACCCCGTTTGGATATCTAATTTGTTGTTTATTTTAATTACATCTGTATGTATGATTAATCAAACTTAAGTCTAAAACCAAATAAGCTCAAGCTACGTACTAATTATGGATATGTTGATATCTATATAATATGACATGATATTTTACTATAAAGTAGTATACATACCAGCATCTCCTTCAACTCCTGAATGGTGGCCCTCAAGCTCTCCAGTTCCTGATGGACACATCGGTCATTAGAGATGGAGGAAGTAACCGCCGGGGTAGAGTCCAACCTTATATGGGCCCTGCTAGGGCCCAGTCCCCGGCCTCTCTCCCAACCTCTTTGGTGCCCTCCATGTGCGGCGTCCAGAACTGGGGTTAGCAGCCTCGGATCACTCTGTCCGGTAAAATCGATCCCCGAGGCCTGGGCCTACTCAACCCCTCGTTCCTACACCCACATTAAGCAGTAAAGTATAAGTATAAAATTTAAACTTGAACCTTCCAAAACTAAAATTTCAAATTTGGGTAGAAAAAATATTAACACTTACACAGTACTCCTGGGTAGCGACGTCGGGATATCGAAGCTCGCCCGTGGCGGGAACTGTCGAGGTGCCGTGGACGGCAAGATATGCGGACAGCACGCTCGGTGTACCACCTAACGCCACGGTCTGAGATGTCTGCAATATTAGAAAGTAACTCTTAATATTAGAAATATTAGAAAATAACTCTTAATATTGCAGAATATCACAAAGGTCGGTCTATTGTAATTTACCGATAACTCCATAGCTCGAGTAATGTTCCTCGAGCCACCTGTGTAAGTGGGGTGACCCCTCTTCGCCGACTTCCTGTTCTCTGTATTCTGAGCGGCCAGTTTCTGCTCATTCCTGTTGTATCGGAGTAGATAGGAGGGCCGCTCTCTCTGCCTCGAGGGTCGCCATCCACAGGGAGTAGCAGTCGCCCTTCATCTCTTTCCTGTTGTATCGGACCTTGGCCTGCATGTTCTTCATCATGCCATTGTATAGAGCATGAAGGTCGAGCACCCTCCCCGGGTGATCAGGGTCGGCTACAGGCTGAAAATCATAATCCAACTGCAAATACAAAAAAACTTTGTTATTAGATTGCAAGTGTTAATAATAAATATATTGGATAGATCAAATAAAAATATATATTAATACATACCCGAGCCTGATCAAAGAAGAGGGCGAATGAGCGCTGGTGCTGCTCGCCCCACTCAACGTGAAGTGGATAGTTCTTCACGAGCCGGCTCTCGTCCCCCAAATACCGGCCGAACCTCTCGGCATGAGGACCGGTATAGCGATAGTCAAGGGTAAAAAAAAGGGGGAATGCTGCCTCCCCCGTAGCTCTGTCAGGCCTCAGCCTATGGGACTGATTTGGGCCTCGAGTCCCCCTCTTAGGATGGGGAGGCCCTGCGTCTGCACGAAATATCAAGACAATCAATAATAAGACAAAGTTGTATTAAGAAATCAAGGTTAAACGAAAATTCAAGTGTGATATATACCTCCGGTGACTATCGCACGTGCCTGGGCCCGGGCAGCAGCACGAGCGGGACGATAGTTCCTCCGGTGAGGAACAACCGGGGTCCCGGATGCAGACGCATCCCCTCCAACTAGAAAATAAACATCGACGCTAAATTTCCATGAAGTTCATATTTATTCTATAGAGCATATGTAAAATGAATAAATATTTTAAATTTATTCATACTAACCTGCAGATGATGCGGAGGGTATGGAAGCGGCAGGAGTGGCCCCTGCGGAAGATGTGGACGTACCACCTATAATTAGACAATTAAAAATAGATTATATAAGTAATTGCAAAAAGAATGTGTAGATCAATAATATAACTTTCTAAACCAATATGCATGCACTATAGGATATATAAACATACCCGCAGGTGCGATGGTGTCACCACCTACAGCTTGACAATAATAAAAATTGCTAAGTAAGAGCAAAAGAAATGTGTGTATTTATGATATAGCATTCTAAATCAATATACATACACTATATGATATATAAACATACCTGAAAGAGCGGGGGTGGCCTCTGTCCCAGATGTGGACGCATCACCAACAACTAGACAATCAAACATTAACAATATAAGTAATTTTGATATAAATAGGCATGAATATCTGTAATATTACATTCAAAATGGATATGTGTGCAGTATACCTGGAGATGTGGCAAAATCCACACGGAAGGAGGCATCCGAAGGGGTCTCCGATCTGGGTGCAAGACCGGCCCTCTGAAGCTCCCTACGGAGCTCTCCGGGAGGCAGAACCGCTCTGCCTCTGCCTCTGCCTCTGCCGCGGCTGGAGCTCCTGCCGCCCCTCGCTACTCCCGACATCGTCATTAAATCTAGATAAACGGTTCGTGGACGCATTAGACAATCATTAAAAGTATTGACTATATATGTATAGAGCGTAAAATGTGAAGTAATAATATAACATTACTGATAACCTTTTTCGTTTTGTGGGCGCATTATACATATCTACTTGGATTTCATCGTCGATGTCATTTCTAACCCACGTAACTTCATGATCGGTCGAAGACAGCCCGTCCTTCGCAACAGACGGTCGGAGCACTTTAAGCCTTCTCTCTTCTTCGTCCTCATCGCTGTCCTCGTATTCTGGGACATCGTAGACATCTCTGAGTTTCCATCGGCATACAACACTCCACCCCGGATGCTTCAAACACTGTGAGTAGTATACTTGGAACGCTTGGTTCGGAAAGATAAACGGATCGTCCTGAACATAAAATCGAAGTGTGTTCACACTGGTCAATCCATATTCATCTTTCCAAGTCCCAAGACTGCTTTTCCACCTGTCCGTATCGGTTCGCGGATCGTACCAAGTACACTGGAATATATAAAAGGGTTCTGATCGTCTGGGATAGTGGATGCCGAGTATACAATTTAAGTACCCATAGTAAATCACACCGTCCGATCCTACCGTCGCAATCACACTATTCTGAGTGGTTCTAGATGTTTCTATGTCCTTAACTTCGAATTTGTATCCAAGGACACCAAATCCATTGTAATATGCAACCTCCATACTAGGAAATTGAGCTAAATATCTTGAATCACTCTCAAATGATGCAGACAAGTTCGGATCATGGATCTAACAAAACAAATTTTACGACAAATACATAATGATACAAGTTTAGATTAAAACTGATAGCAACAAAATGTTCTTCGAATAACTTACATGATCTGTGACCCAATCACAAAAATTATCCTGATGGTATTTTTCCAAACGTTCTTCGTTCCAATCAGGTTGCCCCTCACGTACCTCGGTAAAATGAATTCTGTTTTCGATAAATAATTGTGACATTAATATTATATCATTTCATACACACACACAAACACAGATATAACAATTAATCCAAAAGAACTTACTCTCTAATTTGTTCAAGACATGCGCAATTAAGCAAGATAAACCGGTATATCTTGTTGATAAACATAGTGTCTACCCTCTTATACTCGGCTTTACCATATGGCCCGTCTTGAATTCTTCGTGGTCGGTTAAGCCTTGTCTCAATGTTCTCGTCCAGATAGCGGGAACAAAATGTGGTTGCTTCATCAAGAAGATAACCTTGCATGATAGAACCCTCTGGTCGATTTTTATTGCGTATATACTTCTTAAGAGTGTAGAGGTACCTAATGAGAATATGTTGAATAAATAAATACGGGCATACAGGACAACAATAAATTTATAAATTGCGCGAAACGAAAAACTACATGTACCTCTCGACGGGATACATCCATCGATATTGTACCGGTCCGGCTAATTTCGCCTCAGTTGCAAGATAAACCGTCAAGTGTATTATGATATCGAAGAATGACGGTGGGAAAATACGCTCAAACTTGCAAAGTATCAGCGCAATAGAATTTTCTAGTTTATCCAGTGTCACAACCTCCAGTGTTTTAGCACACAACTCCCTGAAAAAACAACATAGGTCGTTGATTACTATACCAACCGAGTCGGGGAGAGAAGTCCTGAGGGATAAGGGAAGAAGGTGCTCCAAGATAACATGGTGATCATGACTTTTCAGCCCATCGATCTTGCCCTTCACAATTTTTATTTTCTTGCTGAATGATTCTAAGAAACCTGTGGGGACTTTCAAATCATGCAACACCTGCAGGAATCTTTTCTTCTCCGGTTGTGACATATGATAAGCGGCATTGGGAAGTACAAACTTGCCCGGTTTACCCGCTACCGGTGTAGGGTGCAATTCACTTCTTATTCCCCACTCTTGTAGATCCATCCGAGCATTCATGTTGTCTTTAGATTTCCCGTCTTTACAAAGAAGCAAGTTATGTGCTCTGATACTCCCTTCTCTATATGCATGACGTCCAGACAATGACGCACTGAATTTATAGACCAGTACGGAAGCTCGAAGAAAATGCTTAACTTGTTCCAATATGGTGGTTTGACCTGTTTCGTCGGATCCATCCCGAAGGTCACGTTATTGTAACCATCCCATTTAGCAGCCACGTCCTCTCCGGACAATGGGGATGGAGGTCCAAGAAGCTCCTGATGACCATCAAAGTGAACCGTGTCTAACCTATAGGGGTGGTCTGGTGGCAGGAAACGTCGATGGCCGCAATAACAAACCTTCCTGCTAAAATTCAAGAATTTCGATGTTGTGTGTTCATGGCAATGAAAACATGCTTTGTGACCATGTACGGACCAACCTGATAGCATTCCATACGCAGGAAAGTCATTAATTGTCCACACTAAAGCCGCACGCAGTATGAAGGTTGTCTTTGTGTTTGCATCATATGTCTCTACACCATCAACGAACAAAGATTTCAACTCCTCGA
The DNA here is from genome assembly GCA_030015575.1 of Agapanthus africanus. Classification (NCBI taxonomy): domain Eukaryota; kingdom Viridiplantae; phylum Streptophyta; class Magnoliopsida; order Asparagales; family Amaryllidaceae; genus Agapanthus; species Agapanthus africanus. The sequence continues at coordinate 263,967,498 of JASDDO010000016.1, read as the reverse complement.
TCAGAGGTCGGAGATAGACATCGATATTGTTCCCCGGTGAATTTGGTCCGTCGATAAGAAGAGACATCATAAAGTATGATTGGTCCATTGCCAACCAAGGAAACAGATTATAAATTATCATTATAACGGGCCATGTGCTATGACTTCCAGCCATATAGTTGAATGGGCAGAAGCCATCAGTAGCCAGTCCGAGCCGGACATTGCGAGGATCGCTACTGAATATTGCGTGCCTCCTATCGAAATCCTTCCATGCCGGTGAATCTTTTGGATGTCTCATTTTTCCATCTTCACTTGGAGGAGCTCGGTGATGCCAAATCATTACCTCGGCTGTTTTCTTGCACCTGAATAGCCCCTGTAGCCTCTGTGTTATGGGAAAGTATCGTGCTATCTTCACAGGTATATCAGGCTTCTTATCAGAATCTTTCGGCTTATACCTGACCTCTCTGCATGTTGGACACTCTTTCAAATCTGAATTCTCTTTCCGGTACAACACGTAATTTTTAGGACATGCTTGAATCTTCTCGCACTTTAGACCCAAATCAGACATCATCTTCTGGGCTTCGTACCAGCTGTCGGGCACATTATTTCCCGGAGGCATAGAATCTTTCAAGAACGAAAGAAGCATTGTGAATGACTTGTTGCTCCATCCATTTAGACACTTAATCTGGAAAAGTTGGACGAACCATGAGAGAGTGGAATACTTCGCATTCTCATAAATTAGTTTCCTAGCATCATTTATGAAATTTTCATATTTATCCGCACGAGGTCCTTGACCGGAAAGAATGTCATCTTCGGTACGAATAGATTCACCTAGGGCAGCCTCTACCATATCCTCCATTTCTTCTGATGGAAATAAATTACCGCCTTCTCCTTCTGCCGCATTACCGAATTCTTCTTCTCCTGCCGCATTATCGTGTTCTACTTCTTCTGCCGCAGTACTGCATTTTTCTCCTTCCCCGTGATATTACCAAGTTGTATAAAGTCTAGTAAACCCATGTTTTACAATATGAAGCTCTGCCAATTCTACCTTCTGCCAGTACTTATTGCCACATCTATCGCACGGACAGAGAATCTTCTCTATTATGATCTTATTATGTGCGCGTGCAAATTCAAGGAAAGCAGCAACTCCTGCGACAAACTTAGGTTGAATACGTTGTTTCCAATCCACATACATCCAGTCCTTAGCTCTGACGTACTCATGGGCCATGTTAGACTGTATAATATATAAATTGTAGGTTATGCTTACTATATTGAGAAATATAAGAACGGGATAGTTACTGACAAAGGAGAAAATCCGTGTATATACATTAGACTTAAGCTCCTACGGAGAACGTATCTCCTTTTAATATTATTAAATGTTCTCATGTAGTGCGCACGTGCATTGCACGTGGTACGCGCATAGCGGGCATACGTGCGTTGCACGTAGCGCACATGGCGCTTGCGCATATGCGCATTATGGGGAGGAGCAGGCTCCTAACTTGGAGAATTAAGCTCCTTTTAATATTATTGAATATTCTCATATGGTGCGCACGTGCATTGCACGTGGTGCGCGCATGGCGGGCACACGTGCGTTGCACGTAGCGCTTGCGCGTATGCGCATTATGGGGAGGAGCATGCTCCTATCTTGGAGAACTAAGCTCCTATGGAGAACTAAGCTCCTTTTAATATTATTAAATATTTTCATGTGGTGCGCACGTGCATTGCACGTGGTGCGCGCATGGCGGGCACACGTGCGTTGCACGTGGTGAACGTGGCGCTTGCGCATATGCGCATTATGGGGAGGAGCATGCTCCTATCTTGGAGAACTAAGCTCCTATGGAGAACTAAGCTCCTTTAAGAATTGAGCATTAAAGAACTAAGATGCATTAGACTTGAGATTGAGATACATACCTGCAACATAGAAAAGAAATCAATAAACAAGATGAATATAATATAAATTTAAGTTGAAAGAATATATATCCTCCATTCAAATGCAATTAAGTCTCGATGAAGCTGAAGATGTTACTAGAAAAACATCTTCTGCCAACATTCATGTGTGAAGGGGTGTGTGGGGGAAAATTGGGTACACGGTGTCAGAAAAAACATTTTCTGCTTTTTCCTAAATACACGACTCATCCTTTCTATTATTCGTTACTTGATGTTCTTGGTATCAGACTGCAGGACAAATCGTTAGAAATGCATATCGTAGAGCATATCAAAGCCCTCCAATCTCATTAGACAACATTAGAAAATACTAACATTGCAACACAAATGACAAGAACCCAACAATTCAAACCTGATCAAATTATAAAGTAAATATTTGATCTTCAAAATTGCGTTCCAAGATCAACCAGATAGTTAATACCTAACCCTAAATTCACCCTTCACCTAAGAACTAGCAACAAAACAAAACAATTCAATGAAAAAAGCTTAGACCCTGAAATCCAAAACCCCAACCCCAACCCCAACCCTAACCCTAACCCCAACCCCAACCCCAACCCCTTGCCGAACCCCAACCCCAACCGCAGCCCAAGCCCGAGCCCCAGCCCGAGCCCCAACCCTAACGCTAACCGCAGCCCGAGCCCGAGCCCCAACCCCAACCACAGCCCTAGCTGCAGCCCGAGCCCCAGCCCCAACCCCAGCCCCAGCCCTAGCCCCAGCCCGAGCCCCATCCCGCAGCCCCAGCCCCAATCAAGAAGTGCTCAGGGACACAGAACCCAAACCCTAACCACTACCCCTACCGAACCCGAACCCCAACCGCAACAGCAGCCCCCCAGCCCCACCCCTAACCCTAACGCTAACCCCAACCGATGCCTACCCAAAAAATGAACCATAGACCTAAAACAATCAAAAATTTGTTTAATTAAGATTTCCTAACCTGTGCCCTGTGCAGGCGGTGGCGACGAAGAATCGGTGGCGACGACGAATCGGCCGTGGGTTGAAGAAGCAGGCGATGGCGACGACGAACGGAGATGTGGAAGAAGCAGGCGGTGGCGACGACGATTCGGCCGGCGCTGGCGACGACGACGCCGGCGACGACGAGAACGGCGATCGGCGGGAACGTCGAGGGTTTGGTGATTTGGGTTCGTGCGCAACTGTGATCGATAAAGGGAATAAGAAATAATCAGCGTAGGGATCGATCACTTAAATCCCTATTTAGATGCCCCTACGGATATACCCGTAGGTGCTTGGTTTGCGGCTCCGTGGGGGCAAACAACACTTTAAGATTTAATAATTTTTAAATAAATATGGAAGGACCGTAGGGGCAACCGTTTGGACCTACGGATTAATTCGTAGGGCCAAACTTTATCTTCCCCTATGGATGTTGTTATCTATAGGGGCAACCCCTTATTTTACTAGTGTTACAGACGTTCTCTTCTAAATCAGTATTTAGAAAAACAGTCATGACACCCAACCGCCAGATATCGTAGTCATGGTATGTAGCAATGGCAAGTAGGATCCGGATGGACTTAAGCATAGCTATTGGAGAAAAGGTTTCATCATAATCCAAGCCTGGTTAATGACGAGAACCTTTTGCAACAAGTCTAGCTTTGAAAGTCTCAACTTTTCTATCTACACCAAATAATCTTCTCAAGATATACTTGCTCCTGATGGGGATTTAACCCTTCATATATAGCAACCAAAGTCCATACTTTTTTGGTGTACATGGATTCTATCTCAAATCGCTTAGTATCCAGCCATTCTTACAGAGTCCCCACTCTTGATGGCCTGCTCAAAACTAGTTGGGTCATCATCTCATGATGCAATCCTCGCTCCCACTGTCATCGAGAAACCGAAGTATCTCTCAGGCAGATGAGCAACCCGGCTAGATCGGCGGAGAGGCTGAGGTTCGTCGGGGACTATTGAATCCTTTAGTTCTACCAAATCATCAGCTGTAGTTTGTATAGCTGGAACTCCTTCCAGTTCTACAGAACTGACCTTGCCTCGATCTTGTCCGGATTTTGCTTTTAGACATAGGCCGGACAACTCCAAATCTTAACTTGCTTAAGAGACGGGCTCTTCCTATACCATATTATATATGGAGTGGTAGGCACTGATTTGGTTGGACCCCAATTCAATAGGTATGCAGCTTCACCAAGCGCATAACCCCCAAAAGGAAATAGGTAACTCAGTAGTACTCATCATAGAGCGCACCATATCTAATAGGGTGCAATTGCTCCGCCCCGATACACCAACGTGCTGTGGTGTATACGGAGGAGTAAGGCCGAGAGAGAATCTTATTCTCCTTTGGAATAGTCCAGGAATTCCATGCATAAGTATTCTCCTCCCTGATCACATCAAAGGACATAATACTTATACCCTGTTTTGGTTCTTTACTTATTACTTATATTCAATGAATTTCTCAAAAGCTTCAGACTTACGTTTCAACAGGAACACATGTCCGAATCTTAGGAGATCATTAATGAATGTAATGAAGTACAAAGAACCAGTCCTGGCTTGTGCAGACAGGGGACCTACATACATCATTATGTATCAGTCCCAAGGGTTCACTAACCCTTTCTCTGTTTCAAGTAAACGGAGCTATGGCCATCTTATCTTTGTGACATGATTGGCAAGTTTCACAAGATGTAAATTCAAAATGATTTAAATATGCATCTTAATGTAACTTAGCTAGTCGGGTCGCATTGATATGACCTACTCTACAATGACTCAGGAAGGATTCGTTCATTTCTGAATTCTTCCTCTTGTGTGTGTTCTGTACGTTAGAAACTGTGGTTTGATTTAGAATGTATATGCTTTTAGATAATGTGCCTGAACCGATCAACTTTTGATATAGGAAATGTTCAAAACATTATCCAACAATACAGAATTATATCCTTCTTTAATAAATAAAGATGTTGGAGATAGTGCCCTCAGAGTCATTTATTGGATCACAGGCACGTGATTGCAATGATTAAGGGAGGACCTATACCGGTAGGACAGTCTTACTCAAGATGATAGTATGCTATCTGGTTTATCTTTATCATCGTGTACTGCTTTAGGTGACCTTCTAAGTCACCATTGCACGTTGATAGAGCCCTTAGGATTCTTGCTTGACTCCCAGCAGTACGAGGGCGATCATATACGTGGGAGCTAGGGTCTATAACCACATCCTTAAAAGGTCCCTAGTCATGGGAGTTTCGAGACAGGGCATCGATACTCCAGAGAAGACTAGTGTATACAGTCGAGACCCCGACGAGGGGCGGTGGCCGGTCTCATAAGCCACTGGTGTCAGTTGGTTCACCTAATATGTATATAGTTGCTCATTGGTGTAGGGTTCCTAGGCACTCTTGTGAAGGTTCATAAGGCATCAAACATGCCAGAATAAAATTTTAGATGTGCCGAACAACCCAAAGCCGGGATCTTTGCTAGATTATTAGGGTTTAACATGCAAGTAAACATCTTTACTACTAAGTGTGAGGGATTACAACCTTTGTAGTCCGCTCCTTCGCATCCTAAGCTTCGAGTAGAAGTCTCTACGCTGCGATCCACGATCTCCCTGACTCAAGAGAGGCTCCACGACTTGAACGATCCATGATAGCTTGTCGTATTCCTTTTCTCCGATGATCTACGTCGAAGTTGCAATAGCTCAAGCTCTCTCACTCTAATGAGGTGAACACCCTAATCTAATGGGCTAGATTAGATGAGGATGATGGAGTAGTATTTATGCTTTCTTTTTATATCATAATCTCACATGAAATCATCACAAAAGAAATTTCTAGTAAGCTTTCTCAAAGCTAAAGAGGGAAGAAGATGAATGAAAAAGAGTTAATCCTTTTGTGATGAATAGTAGAAGAATATATGATTGATTATGGAACCATGGTCAAGGATGAGAGGCTTAACCTTTGTAGAGAATAAACTAGAGATAGGGTTTGGTTAGGTTAAGAATGAGTCATGGATAAGTATCAACCATAATATCTTAACCAAGACAAAAGGAAATCCTTCTAGAATGAGCAAGAAGGAGATAACCCAAATCAAACCCTAATATCTTTTTATCATCACTAAACATGTTTCATAATAAATCATATCATGTCACAATAATATAAATCACATATATATTATATATTTGCAACAAAAGAAAATAATACAATTAACATATATCGCATATATATCAATGTATTAATCCGGTGAGAAAATGAAATAATAAAGCGAGCCAATATTAGATAATGTAATACAATATATCATATATATTATTATATATTAAATCATCGAATCAACACTTGATTCGACAATCCGTCTATATCAAATATAACCGACTAATATATCATGTACCGATTCATCGAATCAACACTTGATCCGATGACCCGGTTCATATCTAAATATCGCGAGAATATAATACGGTATCTCATATCGCATTATCCTCAGTCCTGAACATATCACATATGGGCCTCTACTCCATTTTGCCTGAGCCAAGAAACCTCTGTGTAGGACTCTAAAGAATCGTCAATACGCCGGTAGCAGGTGATGATCATATCAAACACCCACAAGATGCAAGCGGTCAGCTAAACGTAACAGCCACCCAGGTATTGATCGATCAGAAGATCAACAAGCTAGCCTGTCCGTTCTCCTATGAATCCAATTAGTAACACTCCCGTACAGTCCGGTCTGTTCGTCTGATATGTCGTTTATAAAGTCTAGGGGTGGTATACGTCAGACCCCAGTAACCGATAAGTCGTGTCGATGTGAGGCTCATAACAGGTCGAGAAACTACTGGTAACACTTACCAGTATATCTCTATATCAGCCCTGGCCAGGGACTTCCAGTTATAGCCAATCGAACACAGCACAACATCAACTCCCTATACCGGGAGAGACGAATCCCCTCCTATCGCTCATTGCCTCCATGTGATTCGGGACTGTACCTAAAATCCACCGTTTTGCATGCCCTCTTAGACATGGTATGGTGGAAATCAAAGCACAGTAGGAATCACACAAGACTCTATGACGATCTCGGGTCTACAGACTACCCTGTACCAGTGTAACCGGAGAACTGCCATCTGACGTGTGGTATATCACCATCTTGGAGTTCTCGGCGAGTCCGTCCAATGTACCCAGTCTCCACTGAGCACCCGTACACCATCCTTGATGTCAAACACCGATAGATATGGGATCATCCAGTGCCCATCATATGGGTCAAGATGCGTATACGCTAATCTACTCTGGTGTATCGATGCCCTGTCTCGATACACCCTCTACTAGGAACAGTTATAGGATGTACTCATCGACTACCGTGGCCCCACTAGTATGATCTCATCGTAATCCCAGTAGTCGAGTACAGATCCTAAGGGCTTTATCAACATGTGAGAGAAAGACAGTAAACCAATACAAGCCAACATGTTAAGATAAAGTGAAACCAAATAGCATACTATCATGACGAGCAAGAAAGTCCTCTCTGTATATATCCAAGCATCCATCATATGTACAACAATGGCCTCTAGGGCATATACATAACTAACAATCTCCCACTTGCACTAAGGCCAGCTGCTGTAGTATCTCATACCTAGCATCTTGAATAATCTCTCAAACTGTATTTGGGGAATGACCTTCGTGAGTGGATCCGCAGTGTTGTCATTCGTATCTACTCTCCTGACCTCGATCTCCCGGCGATCAACTATCTCCCTGATCAGGTGATACCGCCTCAGAATATGTCTGGACTTCTGATGGGATCTGGGTTCCTTGGCCAAAGCCACAGCTCCATTGTTATCGCAATACAGATGTATTGGATGCTCAATGGATGGAACCACACCAAGTTCACTACTGAACTTCTTCATCCAGACAGCCTCTTTGGCAGTATCGTTGGCAGCGATGTATTCAGCCTCTATTGTCGAGTCTGCAACGGTATCCTGTTTGGAACTCTTCCAACATACCGCCCCTCCATTGAGGGTAAAGACAAATCCCGAGTGCGACTTAGAGTCGTCCTTATCACTTTGGAAGCTGGAATCGGTAAAGGACTCCACCCGGAATTCTCCGCTACCATACACCAAGAACATGTCTCCAGTCCTTCGTAAGTACTTAAGAATGATCTTCACAGCTGTCCAGTGACTCTCTCCAGGATCTGCTTGATACCGACTCACTACACTTAGTGAGTATGCTACATCGGGTCTGGTACATAGCATCGCATACATGATAGAGCCTACTGCCGAAGCATAGGGTATTCCTTGCATGCGAGCTCTCTCCAAATCAGTCATGGGAGACATCTCTTTGGAGAGAGCGAGTCCAGAGATCGTGGGTTGGTTCCCACGCTTGGATTCTTCCATACTAAACATCTTTAGTATGGTGTCAATGTACCTGGATTGGGACAACCCCAGTATCCGTTTAGATCTATCTTTATAGATCATGATTCCCAATATGCATGAGGCATCACCTAGATCTTTCATTGAGAATCTTTGTGATAAGAAGATCTTGACTGATTGCAGCATAGGAATATCATTTCCTATCAAGAGTATGTCATCCACGTATAATATGAGGAAGACAACCTTACTCTCTGCTACCTTTTTATAGATACAAGGTTCATCTATATTTTTGATGAAGTCAAACTCTTTGACTACAACATCAAAACAGATGTTCTAACTCCGCGATGCTTGCTTTAACCCATAAATGGATTTAAGCAGCTTGCACACCTTTCCGCTGCTCCCACTATCTACGAAGCCCTCTGGCTGAGTCATGTACACGCACTTTTCTAAATCACCATTTAGAAAGGCGGTCTTAACATCCATTTGCCAGATTTCGTAGTTATGGTATGCAGCAATGGCAAGTAAGAACCGGAAGGACTTAAGCATAGCCACTGAAGAAAAGGTTTCAACATAATCCACACCTGGTCGTTGACGGAAATCCTTTGCTACAAGTCTAGCTTTGAAAGTCTCAACTTTTCCATCTACACCAAATTTCTTTCTAAAAATCCACTTGCTCACAATGGGTTTTACCCCTTCAGGAGCATTTTCCAAAGTCCATACTTTATTGGTGTACATGGATTCCATCTCAGATCGCATTGCATCAAGCCATTTCACAGAGTCACCACTCGTGATGGCCTGCTCGAAACTAGTCGGGTCATCATCTTCCATGATGCAATCCTCACTTCCACCATCAATGAGAAAACCGTAGTATCTCTCAGGTGGATGAGAAACCCTGCTAGATCGGCGGAGAGGCTGGGGTTTGTCGGGTACTACTGAATCCTCTGGTTCTACCAAGTCTTTTGTTATAGTTTGTATCACTGGAACCTCTTCCAGGTCTACCTCCTCGCCACAAATTTCTTTTGCAAGAAATTCCTTTTCTAAAAAGGTGGCGTGCCGAGAAACAAACACCTTTTGTTCTTCGGTGTGGTAGAAAATATACCCGCGCGAAGGTTTGGGATATCCAATAAACTTGCACAGAATAGACCTTGCGCCGAGCTTGTCCGGATTTTGAGTTTTCACATATGCCGGACAACCCCATATCCTAACATAATTAAGATATGGTCTCTTCCTTTCCATATCTCATATGGAGCAGTTGGCACAGATTTGGTGGGAACCATATTCAATAGGTCTGCAGCTGTTTCCAGTGCATATCCCCATAAGGAAATAGGAAACTCAGCCTCGCTGATAATAGAGCGCACCATATCTAATAGGGTGCGATTCCTCCGTTCCGATACACCGTTGTGCTGTGGTGTATAAGGATGAGTAAGCTGAGAGAGAATCCCATTCTCTTTTAGATAATCTAGGAACTCATTGCTTAAGTATTCACCTCCTCGATCAGATCGAAGAATCTTAATACTTTTTCCCGTTTGATTCTCTACTTCATGCTTATATTCTCTGAATTTCTCATAAGCTTCAGACTTGTGTTTCATCAGGAACACATGTCCGAATCTAGAGAGATCATCAGTGAATGTAATGAAGTAGGAAGAACCGTTCCTAGCATGCGTAGACTTGGGACCGCATACATCACTATGTACCAGTCCTAAGAGTTCCGTAACTTTTTCTCCGTGTCCACTAAACGGAGCTTTGGTCATTTTTCCTTTGAGACATGAATGGCAAGTATCATAAGATGATAATTTGAACGGATTCAAATATCCATCTTTATGTAACTTAGCTAGTCGTGTCGCATTGATATGACCAAGTCTATAATGCCACAAGAAGGATTCGTTCATTTCTGAACTTTTCCTCTTGTGTGTGTTTTGTATATTGAGAACTGTATTCTGATTTAGAATGAATATACCATTATGTAACGAGCCTGATGCAATCAACTTTTGATCTAGGAATATGTTCATAATATTATCCTTTACTACAAAATTATATCCTTCTTTACTTAATAAAGAAACTGATATAATGTTGCACATCATGTTCGGTATATAATAGCACTCATTCAGAATCAGTGTATTACGACTTGGCAATACTAGGTGATATTCACCTACTGCTTTGGCTGCAATACTTGTACTGTTTCCTACTTGAACGGAATGATCACCTTTTCCCAGTTCTCTACCTTTTCGTAGCCCATGTAACAATTTACATATGTGGGATCCTGATCCGGTATCTAATACCTAGGACGTAGGGTGAACTGAGAAACAGTTCTCAATAACTAACACACCTGAAGAAGATGCATCAACATGCATGTTCTTTTGGGCGGCTTGAGAATCCAGATATTCTCTTATTCCCTGTTCAGTCTTATAACTATTATAAGAAAAAACGGGTCCAACGTTCCCCTGCTCAGTATAATAAGCGGGTTCAGTCAATACATCCATATTATTATCTTGATTATGGCCTGACATAGTCGCTACCTGGAGAGAGAGAGAAGAAAACAGTTTAGCGTATGCTCTTGCAAGATTAGATTGGTTATTATCTTATCTAATCAGGATGTCTCCCACTTTTTTTATCAAATCTTCCTTCAAATCCTAAAAGGTAAGATTAGCCGGGATTAATTACACCCTACAATTTCGTCAATCATTCAGCCAGATCAGTGTCGGTACTTGAGGGAGGTTTCCCGTGCTTTCGCACGGACCTAATTAAAGTAAATCTCGTTTTCCCATAGGCGTAACCCCGTTAACACTTTTCTAGACACCTACTTGATCGGCTAATTGTCCTGTGTAAAACTCTCCCAGGAGTAACTCTTACTCGCAGTGGGTATGGGGATCCAACTATCTCATAGGAGGTATGCAATCTCATTGCAAATTTCAACACTTGAAATTCCCGATAATATTTTGCCTCTAGCGTCCCATGACCTTGACGCAGGCCAACAAACCATAGTGCGCTAGTCAAGTTCAACCCGTCATTTCTTGATTGAATTAAAACTACCCGTACAACCCTTGACGCAGGCCAACAACGTCGCATGACTACCTTAATCCAATCTGCATCATATGCATAAACAGATAAATACTAGTTAGCTATCGCACACTGCGCCTTGACGCAGGCCAACAAACGTAGCACGAATACTAAGTAGGACTTATATGAAATGACGGAGGGCCACGACGTGTTTTTCAGAAAACCTATTGCGTAATGAACTTGATATCGTCGTAGAATCGTGTGTTTTTGAAAAGGAGTGTTTTTGAGGCTTTCATTAGTTTTGCTAAAGAGGTCACTCCCGGTGAAGGGATCTCGGCTCTTTCCTCATCGAATAAGGTGCAGGACATATCATATATATCACTGTGCAAAGCAAAACTCTAAAAGCAATCAAAAGACAAACCGTGTTTTGTAGCATCTGCCAGTTTCGCTAAAGTGGTCACTCCCGGTGAAGGGATCTCGGCTCTTTCCTTATCGAATAAGGTGCAGGGTATATCATATATACCGCTATGCAAAGCAAAACTGTAACTACCCTTTTTATAAAGTTTTGATTCTACAATAACTTTTAGGTTTCTTTTCTTTTTATTAATCTCATTAATAAAATCCCATCAGCTTATGCTTCCTAAGCATCACAGAAGAAACGAAAGTAGTAATATTTATATATCAGCATATATATATATAGTATAAGCATTCGTCTCAGGCAGTAATATGATCTCATCACAGAACATTGCAGCAAAAGAACATATATGAAATATTGGATATACTAGGACGTCCGTGTTTTTAATATGAGCCTGTATAAAACACGGATTCCACGGTCGCGACGAATAACCAAACCCACATCCCTAGACCCCTACGAGAGCGGCAAGTAATACTGCCAATTCTAGTGTAACAACCCTAAATTTTCTATACAAAATTTTTCAAATATTTTTTTCAAAAATCCACAAAGGGGTATTTTAGCCTGAGCACAAGATTTAGGTAATTATTTTTGTTTTTAATTACAAGCTACAAGAATGAAATAACTCCATTTTTAGTTTACAAGAAATCACTTTAAAATTTAATGTATACTTGGAGTATTTACTCTTGCTGCTATCATTTTAAGTAATTAAATAACACAATAATTACAAGAAGGAGCTTGTAGCTCATTGGTAATACCTTGCATTGCTGAACCAAGCCACCAGAGTTCGAATCCCATGCCCCACATATTTTTATATTATTTTTGTTTTAAATATTTTTGGAAAGTCAAACGGTCAAACAGCCATAACACACAAAATTAATACAGTATATAAAATAAAGTACACCATAATTTCCCCCAGAAAATTCCCCACCCAACGAGCCCTGACTCGGCCCCAACTCGACCAAGTCGGTCGGCGGCTCGGCCGAATCGGCCGGCGCCGCCGGCCGGACTCGGCCGGTCGGCCGAGTCGTCAACACGAAAAAAAAATTCGTGTTGACTTGGTCTTCTCACCTGAAACCTCCATTTTTCCAGATCGGTTATCAAATGCACCATAAAGCTCTTTTATTCCCAAATTTAATGAAATTTTAATGAATTTTTATATTTTTAATATTTTTTAATCCAAACCCTAACCCTAGCCTAGCCCTATATAAAGACCCCTACCCTCTACTATTTCACCTTACAACTCTAAGTCCACTCTCCCAAATTCTCGAGAACTCTGTACAAAGAGCGAGAAGCGAAGCGCTGCCGAAATCGACGACAAATTCCGGCAATCGTAGTAGAACTTTCGCGATGTTTTCGACGCACCGACAACCACCACTTCCCTTAACCTCCTTAGCTTGTCCAAACCCGTAAGTCCCATCTTTCCTATCTCCCTTTTCTTTTAATAGAAAATACGACTTTTTAGAACTCGACGGAAATCGGAACAAACCGATTTCCGATTCGGTTTTTCTACAAAATTCCACTTGTCACCTAATCCATAATACCTAAACATATCCATGATGACTATTAATCATATAGAAACCAATTTAAATAAAGTTTCTCACATGAAATGATAGCTTTCTTGTAATACCGTATTCTTTTCATTAAAATACCATAAAGTTTATTTTTCTTGTTCTAATTAATTCTCTCATTCCTAAACATGTTCATCTTGATAAATAAACTTGTAAAAATCAATTTAAATGAGTTTTCACACATGAAATGATAGCGTTTTCAAATACCGTATTCTTACACTTAAATACCCTTATGTTTAATTTATCATGTTTAACCCCTAAACATCACAATACCTTAAAATAAGTCACGAGGTAATGGCCTACCTCTACACACACACCAATATAACACTAATTGATAAACATCAAAACATAGAATACGAAAATACAAGACTTTTCACTAAAATACCATCATCTTTATAAACCTTTCTTGAAAGCTTTAAGTTGTACACAATTCTAAATAAAATCTTTTAAAATAAAAGCACGATATGTCATGGACATCGATCGTTTATCTAAACTGACTTTGTGGTGTCTAGGCTAGTGGTTTTTAATTAGGCCCACTACTGTGGTTCCTTCCCACTTACCTGGCACTTACCTGGCCGCAATTGGCGGTGAAGAGACGATTTGAGGCTTCTAATGACTTGTCGTTTAGACCTTAGAAATAGGCTAGTTGGCTTAGGAAACCCTAGAAACTAAAATACGGAAATTACATCCTTTACAAATAAATACCTTATATTTATAAAACCGTTTTTCTAAATGAATAGTATTTATTAAACCTAAGCAAAGCGCCGCTACAACCCACCTTTGGGGAACCCGTTAGGGATAGTACGGTTCATCGTGCACCCGCGGGCTAGTAGTACGAGATTCAGACCTCCGCAAGGAGCATTCGGTCTCGAAAGGTTTAAAATACGACATTTAAGAAAAATGAGATATTTATTATTCTTGTATTAATATATATTTAATTATCATTTAAACACCTATTTTATTATAAGATAAAGTTTCCACTTTTTTCTAAAATTTCAAGATTAAAAGTTACATTAAAATACCATGAATTTCAAATAAATCAATATTATAAATTAATACTTTTATTAGGATATATTCACTAGAATAACACAAATAAAATTCACACTCATTATAATTATAAAGACGAATAATAAATACTTGAGGTGTATTTTGAAAACTATACAATAGTACTTTTTACATAAAACCCCCTCAAGTTTTATAAATTACAATAAGGCCCCTAACAAATAAAGAACTTCAAATTATCTTTCTTTTAGTCTGACTCGGGTTAGAGTCTGACTATTTCTGACTTGAATATGATTTAAGTCAATCTATATTCTTTTGTAATACAACTCAATATGAATACATGAATCCCTGAATCCAGTTAACATTTTATATAACTTGACTGAACCGAACCATGAATATTCCTTTTACATGTTTCCCAGTATTCCATTTACATGACTCTACGGTTATAACCATTTCCTGATATCATGGTCTCGGTCAGTCAGTCAGTAAATCATGCAATCAATTCAATTTTACAAGATAACAATACCAACAAGACATCACGGGGTTTAAGGGGTAGATTGGTACGGAAGGTGTTAAAGGTGGCACGAGGTGGTCAGATTAATACACCTAACCTGAATCCCATTGCTGTTGTACCGTGGTATAACGGTTCCTTGTACTATACGTGCCCTAGTCTCTGGCAAGTGAGACTCCCCTCGTATACACTGGCATCCTTCTGTACCAAGCTACAACAACAGCGTTAACACCATACTACTAAAATATGACAATACAATATTACAATATTATAATACAACATTAAAAGCTCCCTCACTCTCTCTCTCTTACTCTTGTCTATTTCTCCCTCTTACCTTTGGGACTTACCGAGCGACTTGTTCGCTGACGACATTCTATTCTTTCTTCTTTGAATGTCGTCAGGTGCGTTGGACCAAGCTGAGATCGAGCCCACCGGTGAAGATTTGGAGCAGTTCCACGAAGACCTCGAGCTCTAGATATTGTACCTTGTTCTTTCCAGTATTTTCATTTCCTGTTATGCCACTGTTTAGGCATCGCTTTTCATTTCAGTTGTATTTCCTTTCATGCATTGTACAAAGAATGTTATTAATAAAAGTTGCTGATATTCCTATATCATTCGTTTCTTGTGATTTACTTTATATTGCTTAGTTACGCTTAGCGTATGTACTTCTGAGTATATACGTAGTGGGCCCCGTCGCGTCCACTTCCCCGTACACTGGGAAGCGGGGCGTGACATCTAGGGTTAGGAGACCCGGTCTCGACTCCTCGAGATGGCCTCCCACAGGACCCTAGAACCCGGTTACTTGTGCTCCCCTCCTTGGGTCTACCTAATGCGGAAAAGTAAATAATATACACTGGTGACATCAACCTCATCCCGGAAGTGCCCCAATAAAAGAATATTACATACAAATGAATTTTACATCAATGAAAATAAAAACCCTTATCTCACATAAAACCCCCGGCTATTCAGAACACGACGATCCAATATAACATATCACAGCAATACATAATATCACATATCATCAACGTAAGTAAGTATGCATACACCGATCGTCGTTGATGTATAGCAACGAAAACCGGCAATACAACTACATACTACACTTACGGTCACAGAACTACAATATTTGGAATTCACAATCACTTAAGACATCGTAAATCCGAAATATCACATACTTCGTATTTCATGCCTAACTCTATAAATTCCACATATTGTATCACATTCCAGATAAATAGACAGTATTAAACTTTCCGAACAGATAATCAAAAACCCAAAATTTCCTAAATTGCTCAACACTTGAGCGGAGTTCAAATAATCCCAGAATATGTCACAGTACCGGTGATACAGCCGCAGAAGGGTCAAGCCAACGCCTCACATGTGGCACGTCGTACTGCCCCAAACCCTAAGGTGTAGAGGCAGTTCAAGACGGTCACATAATCGAGTTAAGGTTTGTTGTCTTCTAGAGGGTCCACCGTGTTACTTGCACATTTTTCCAAAAGATTTAAACCCGATAAAAATTCAACACTTGAAAGTTTTTCGTGCCGGGAAAAATGAGTTAATGATATCCGTTCGAACATTTTAACAGTTTCTAAATATCCGGAATTAATAACAAAATTAAATTTTTCGATCGAATCAATCGATTACAAAATAAACCCCAGAACACTGAACACTTGAGTCAGAATAAAAAATACCCTAAAAGTATAAAATAAGCAAAAGGAATTACTGTGAAAACAGAAGTGTCCAATCAAACAGTAGTGCCGCGGATCCGCGGCCGAAGCAAGGTACATCCGCGGTTCCACGGCTCTCTGTACGGATGACGTCATCGTTTTTCACAATTATTCTTGAATTTATCTGCTGATTTTTTAAGGTATTTTTAATTCATAAAAATCACAGTTTTTAAAAAATATCCAAAGAGGGGTTCATTTTCGTCATATCGGGTTCGATCGGAATTTTAACTTCGTATACACGTCGCCTAATGCTCTAGCTAGGCTCTGATACCGCTGTAGGGTTCCTAGGCACTTTTGTGAAGGTTCATAAGACATCAAACATGCCAGAATAAAATTTTAGATGTGCCGAACAACCCAAAGCCGGGATCTTTGCTAGATTATTAGGGTTTAACATGCAAATAAACATCTTTACTACTAAGTGTGAGGGATCACAACCTTTGTAGTTCGCTCCTTCACTTCATAAGCTCCGAGTAGAAGTCCCTTCGCCGCGATCCACAATCTCCTGGACTTAAGAGAGGCTCCACGACTCGAACGATCCATGATAGCTTGCCGTATTCCTTTTCTCCGATGATCTACGTCGAAGTTGCAATAGCTCAAGCTCTCTCACTCTAATGAGGTGAACACCCTAATCTAATGGGCTAGATTAGATGAGGATGATGGAGTAGTATTTATGCTTTCTTTTTATATCATAATCTCACATGAAATCATCATAAAAGAAATTTCTAGTAAGCTTTCTCAAAGCTAAAGAGAGAAGAAGATGAATGAAAAAGAGTTAATCCTTTTGTGATGAATAGTAGAAGAATATATGATTGATTATGGAACCATAGTCAAGGATGAGAGGCTTAACCTTTGTAGAGAATAAACTAGAGATAGGGTTTGGTTAGGTTACGAATGAGTCATGGATAAGTATCAACCATAATATCTTAACCAAGACAAAAGAAAATCCTTCTAGAATGAGCAAGAAGGAGCTAACCCTAATCAAACCCTAATCTCTTTTTATCATCACTAAACATGTTTCATAATAAATCATATCATGTCACAATAATATATATCACATATATATTATATATTTGCAACAAAAGAAAATAATACAATTAACATATGTCGCATATATATCAATGTATTAATCCGGTGAGAAAATGAAATAATAAAGCGAGCCAATATTAGATAATGTAATACAATATATCATATATATTATTATACATTAAATCATCGAATCAACACTTGATCCGACAATCCGGCTATATCAAATATAACCGACTAATATATCATGTACCGATTCATCGAATCAACACTTGATCCGATGACCCGGTTCATATCTAAATATCGCGAGAATATAATACGGTATCTCATATCGCATTATCCTCGGTCCTGCACATATCACATATGTGCCTCTACTCCATTTTACCTGAGCCAAGAAACCTCTGTGTAGGACTCTAAAGAATCGTCAATACGCCGGTAGCAGGTGATGATCATATCAAACACCCACAAGCTGCAAGCGGTTAGCTAAAGGTAACAGCCACCCAAGTATTAATCAATCAGAAGATCAACAAGCTAGCCTATCCGTTCTCCTGTGAATCCAATCAGTAACACTCCCGTACAGTCCGGTCTGTTCGTCTGATATGTCGCATATAAAGTCTAGGGGTGGTATACGTCAGACCCCAGTAACCGATAAGTCGTGTCGATGTGAGGCTCATAACAGGTCGAGAAAATACTGGTAACACTTACCAGTAAATCTCTATATCAGCCCTGGCCAGGGACTTCCAGTTATAGCCAATCGAACACAGCACAACATCAACTCCCTATACCGGGAGAGACGAATCCCCTCTTATCGCTCATTGCCTCCATGTGATTCGGGAATGTTCCCAAAAGCCAAAGTTTTGCACGCCCTCTTGGACGTGGTAAGGTGGAAATCAAAGCACAGTGGGAATCACACAAGACTCTATGACGATCTTGGGTCTACAGACTACCCTGTACCAGTGTCACCAGAGAACTGCCATCTGACGTGTGGTATATCACCATCTGGGAGTTCGCGGCGAGTCCGTCCAGTGTACCCAGTCTCCACTGAGCACCCACACACCATCCTTGATGTCAAACACCGATGGATATGGATCATCCATCGCCTATCATATGGGTCAAGATGCGAATACGCTAGTCTACTCTGGTGTATCGATGCCCTGTCTCGATACACCCTCGACTAGGAACAGTTATAGGATGTACTCATCGACTACCGTGGCCCCACTAGTATGATCTCATCATAATCCCAGTAGTCGAGTACAGATCCTAAGGGCTTTATCAACATGTGAGAGAAAGACAGTAAACCAATACAAGTCAACATGTTAAGATAAAGTGAAACCAAATAGCATACTATCATGACGAGCAAGAAAGTCCTCTCTGTATATATCCAAGCATCCATCATATGTACAACAATAGCCTCTAGGGCATATACATAACTAACAATTGGGTTATGTGTACACCGGACAGGACTTGCCGGGAACATGCTAGTTGATCTTATACCTGACGTCAGATAGCAGTTCCCTGGTGACATGTCTACAGGTTAGTTCATCGACCTGAGATTGTCATTTGTCTCGTGTGAGTTCCCACTGTACTTTGATTACTACCCTACCATGCTCAAAGGAGACGTGCAAACAGGTTTTAGTTGGGTACAGTCCCGAGCCATATGGAGGCAGTGAGCGGATCTGCAGGGGTTCGTCTCTCCCGGTATTGGGGGTAAGGTCACGCTGTGTCTAAGAGAGCCATTACACGAAGTCCTTGGCCAAGGCAGAAGATTTACTGGTAGGTATTCCAGTAGTATCTCAGGGTGTTCTGGGGTACACTCCGACACGACTTGTACCGCTTTTGTGGGTCTGACTTTTACCAACCCCCTAGGCCCGCCATGTGATGCTCATAGACGAACGGACCGGACTGTGCGGATATTGTCACTGACAGGCTCAGTAGGGTGTCAGGATGAGTTCGCTAATCGACGTCCCTTTTGGTCAATACCTGGTATCCCATTACGTATGGCTAATACCTCTGGCGTGCTAGTAGTTAAATCCACAGCCAAAGGATTGACGAGTCTTTAGAGTCCCCCACAGACCGTTTTCTCAAGTTTCGGGCGAAACGCTGTACAGGCCGTATGGAGATATGGCAGGGTTTGATCATATACATGTGGTATTGCACGGATCATGATCGGACGTATAATACTAGCGGGCTTTGGTTTAAGCCGGATCCTAGTATTGTACAGTGTAGATTTTGTCTCATTGCATTTGTATTCGGTCGCAATACAAATGCGGGTATGTATATACAGTAGCGGGGTTTTCCTGTAATTTATTACGGGATCGTTTTTCTGAAGTTGCCAGTTTGCTTTCCGTTTCGGCCATTTTTCTTTATATCTTTCCTTGGATGAAAATTAGTGGAGGAGGGCTTATTTGCAATTGTGCAAATTAGCAATTTGGAGGGTGTTTCTTGTTAATGGTTGCTTCATGATGGTCCTTGCTTCCGTTCACTTTATTAGTCCATGATTGCTTGACTTTTGGAGTAATCATGGTTGTTGATGATGGGGGTTGATTTGGAGTGAGAGTTTGTTGTGATCATTATATTTCATCATCATCATTTTTCTCTTTCATGCATTATAGCTTTCCCCCCTTGACTTTTCTCCCCCCCCCCCTTAGGCAAAAGAGGGGCCGGCCATTCTCTATGGGGGCTGTCCAAAATTCTTGAGTGGGATTTTTGATCTCTTTTGGCTTGCAAAAATCCCATAGCTCCATCTCCAAAAGTTTAGTTCATTTCCTCCACCAAAAAGGCAACTTCTTACAACCCCATGAGACATAGAGTTCCACACTATTCTACAGCAATTCTTGGACACGTCGACTCGCCAACTTCGTGCCCGAGTTGCCTCGGTCCAGTGGTGGGAGCTCGTAAAAGAACCCGGCGATGTGGTACCCTTCCGATGAGGAGATGAAGACCGGAGATTCCGCGGGGAGATCGGGACGACGACGAGAAGACCGAAGGACACGAATCGCTCGGTATATCTCTCTACCCCTTCTCTAGTTAGCTAGGATTAGATTAATGGTCCGATCCGGGTTTATAGTGCGTGGTAGTGCCGGTTTACTAGTTTTGTAAAAGTATCGTTTCCGCATTTCGGCCTCGTTCAGTCGGTCGGGGCGCCGCCGTGCACTTACACTGGTATCAGAGCCACGCCATTAACCTAGTCTAGCTTGCTCTAACGTGTTTACAAGTTCGATCGATCGGATTTTCCAAAAACCGTATTTTCTAGCATCAGTTTCTGTCGAATTTTTGCAGTACTCAAAAAATTATTTGGTACACTGTAAAAATACGTGCAGGGTTTTTTATGCATTCTGTGAAAATTTGGTCGAATGAAGGTACTGTTCCACCAAGGAACCGCGGCCAAACCCATGCATTGGCCGCGGTTTCACCGCCATTTAAACTGTTCATTGCATCAAATTTTTACAGTGGGCTTCTGAGTTGAAAATGGGGTTTTTCGAATATTCTTTTTGGGCCCAGATTTTCTTTGAGTGCTACAGTAGTGCTTGGGGCCCACTTCGGTAAATTTGGTCGATCGAAAATTTTAAACATGTTAGTTCACAGTATTTACATTAGATCTGCGACCGTGAATGTCATTTGATCGGTAAATCCAGTCTAACTGCTATAGCCCTTTTAGACGGATTTGCGAACGTGACATTCACGTTGATGTTCTGTGTTGTGCTGTGGTGTTGAGGATTGGTCGTGGGTGATAGCCTGGATGCAATTTTAGTACAGTTTGGTTATTTATATACATTTGATATTGTGGGGTGACCGTCCGACATGTGGACTGCCGTCACTGCCTGTTTGTATATTATTCTTTTGGGGCACGACCGGGCTGAGGTCGAAGTACCCGTTGTATGTATATTTTACTTTCTGCACTAGGATTACCCCGCGGTGGGGTGCACGGATAGCCGGGTTCTAGAGGGAAAAGGGCCCGCATCTTATGGCGTTGAGACGGAGGGGGCTTCACTCTAAAATTGGCGGGCTATTCGCCGCACTCGTAGGGGGTACAGGTTGACCCAAGGAGGGGTGCCCAAGTTACCGGATTCTGTGAAGTGCTGGGTGGTCCATTCACGTTGCTGAAGGGGGCTACCTCGCTTCAGGTTTTGTCGGGTAACTCGCCGCGCCCGTAGGGGTCTAGGGTTTCATTGCACAGGCTATCCACACGACCAGGGGAACGTCGGGTTTCAGTAGCGGCTCTATGAAACCCGGGGATCACGGATATCTGTATTGTTCTGTGATGCTTATTACATTTCTGTGATGTTGCATTTTATCACGCCTTGAGCGAATATTATATATTGATATATATACTACTAGATGTTGTATATGTTTTGCATCCGCGCTAGTCCAGTCCCCACTCTGTCGTTAGTTAAGTAACCTAACGGGTAAAGACGGGACCCAGTGGCGAATGCGGATGGCATATACGTACATCATTATTTTCATTCTTTATTGGTGTGATCAATTGATGGGACTGCATTGATTCGGATCAATGCAAACTAAACAAACCTATTCTGATGTTGTTGGAACAATTTTCAAAAAGCTGTTATTGCAAGGACGTTCACTTTTGTTTTGCACAGTGGTATTCGGTTATGAATATCCAGCACCTCAGTCGACGAGGCAAGGGCCGAGATCCCTTCACCGGGGGTGACCCCTTGGACAGAAGTTTGCGTCAGGGCAATAAATTAACTATAGTCGATTACTTTTGCTTTGCATCGTGGTATTCAGTTGGAATATCCTGCACCTCATTCTACGGGGAAAGAGCCGAGATCCCTTCACCGGGAGTGACCTCTTTAGAAAAGGTTTTCGCCACTATATTTTTATAAAAGCTATCCGGTTCCTTCAACGATATCAAGTTCATTACGTTAAAGGTTTTCGCCAGAAACCATTCGTAGCCCTCCATCATTTCAGTTAAATATTCGGTAGTATTCAAGCTATGTATTTTGACCTCACGCCAAGGCATAGTGATTGGTAGCTGTCGGATATTTATCTGTTGCATAGATAGAATGCGTTGGTTTGAGACAGTCGTACTGCCATTTTGGCCTATGTCAAGAGTAGGTATGGGTGGGTTCAAATTAACCTGGATAATGATGGGTAGAACTTGACATGTGACTTATGACATTTTACCTCACGCCAAGGTCATAAAAGCATGGGGCAAAAATCCACATCGGGAGTTTCTAAAGAAACTGAAACTTTCCAGATATGCGCATACCTTCTGAAGTGTGATAACGTGAGCGGATTCCGTCATGTTATCATGCGATGATAGATGGATCCCGATTCCCACTGATGAGTTGGTTTACTCCTCGGGTGATCCTGACTAATTCTTCTTTCAGGTTTGGAGGAGAATTTGACGGTACAGTGGGAGGTTTCCTGATCAGATAAATTGATAACCATTCTGATCTAGGTTAGAGTGCACGCTGAGTGTTTCTTTTCTCTCTCTCTTTGGCAGCGACCATGACCCGACCCTTGACTATGACTCAGTGACCAAAATTAACCGAACCTTCTTATACACTGGCTTATGGATTGTCAGAGTTGCAAACCTCATTGCTACTCCTACTTTTACCCTTTTCTCCAGGACACCCCATATTACTACGAACGTCCACTTCCATTGGATAAAACCATCGTATGGTTATATACGAACTCGAAGGAATTTATTCAAGGATGGTTTCCGGTTCTGGAGAAAACGAATGGAACTATTCAGTTGTCTTTTCCTTTTACCTTCTCTCAGGTTGCGAGTACTCCTTAGTTTAGGAGATAGTACACCTATTACGCAAATTGGATAGTCTTCTTCTAAACCTTAGGCTGGTGCCGAATGGTGGGGAATGAAGAAAACCAATTAGGATAACGATGGTGTACAGAAGGTATTAAGTAAAGACATATCAAGGGATTAGTAAGAGGGCAAAGTAAATTGCGATTGCTATTCACGACCAAACCAAGTATTTCATCGCCACTCCCACATCACCTTTGAATTTCTTCAGAACACTCCGTATCACTACGAAGATCCACAGTTTATTGGATACTCCATCGTATGGTTATATACGAACTCGAAAGGAACTTGTTCCAGTTCGGGGATGGATTCCGGTTCAGGAGAAATAAGAATAAGGTTTATTCAGGTGTCTTTTATCTTCACCTTCTCTCGCATTGCGAGTGCTCCTAGGATTAGGACAGAACACCCATTACGCTTATTGGATAGTCTTCTTCCAAACCATAGGCTGGTGCCGAATGGTAGGGAAGGAAGAAAACCATTTAGCCTAAGAGTGTGTACAGAAGGTAATGACTAAAGACATATGAAGGGATGTGGAGAGATGGCATAGAAATATACGGTTACAGTTGTGAATCTGGATAATGGAAGAGGCATTACTAGGAATACCCGGATACCCCTTCGAAACATTTACATGTTTCAGTTTCGCTGTGTACTATTAAAAGAAAACTGATTTCCCAATCAGCCCTTACTCCAGGGTATGTATTTACCATGTATGATTCTCACATCTGTATGGTTTTACAGATGATGAGTGGGAGTAAGTTATTGGGAATTAGGTGATTGTCCTCATTATATCGGGATTCGTTGTAATCGGTGATATTTGAGGAAATCACCAGGGTTGTTTGCCGGACGACAAATTTTTGGTTTTGAATATCCGCTGTTATGCACTAATTTCAAATTGATATATCTGTACGTCTATTTTTATAGAGTGAGATATACCTTTTTGAAATTATGTCCATGACATTTACCTATATCAGTGGATGGTTAGGTAAGGAGCATTAAACAGCGGTGTGATTTTTCATAACCACAAGTACAGTTTTCAACCTACGGCACACAGGGAATGAGTTATTAGACTCAAAGGACTTATATAGAGTATTGTATATTGTCCAGTGTCCATTAGGACAGAGAGGTTGGTCCTCGCACTATATTCTGTTTACTTGTGACTTCTTTAGTTCTTAGACATGTGTTTCGTGGAAACACAAGGTCTGAGTTTTGAGAAGTTATAGGTTTATGAATAAAGTAGAGAACCAGGTAATGCAAGTATCAGGACTCTTCAAGGTGATCAAAGATGTAGATACTTGTGTATTGTATTCAGTTGATAGTAATGGTTTTAAGAGAACTTAATTCTCTTTCGGGTTACTCATATCTGGACGCATTCCTAAGTTGAGTAACACTGATTGGCCTCCTTCCATTTAGTTAACATGCACTGGATACAGCTGCATGATTTGAATCTGGTTCAATTAAATCAGTGCCTCTGGTTCTATATTGGATATAGAACAGTTCATATCTTAACGATGTTAAGGTACGGGGAGTTGTCCGGCTTATGCTTAAAACCAGACTCTGGATAACTCAAGGCACGTTTCTGTAATGGCTGTTTGTGGGTTGACCCAGGCTATGACGAGTGTTGAGTTTCTACCATCTGGAAGATCAATAGTGATATTGTTCTCGACTCGCCACAGTTTTAACAAAAATGGATTTTTTCAGAAAACAGTAGTGGGAGTATGGTAGAACTGGAAGTGATTCCAGAACCGCAGACGATTACTGAAAATTTGATAAGAACCTAAAGATTCGATCTGATTGACATTCTATTGGACACTCCACAGATTTGGTGGGTAACCTCAGGCACCCGAGAGGTACTCCGGTAGCCTCAAGGACGGTGGCAGGGAGGTTCTTGTTTACCCAGACTTGCCATTGTTGTTGTTCCAGACTGTGAGACCCAGCAGGAGGATGTGTATAGCGTCGTTCTAAACTAGCTTTAGAAGTGTACGTGTATATGACTCTTCCAGAGGGTTGTCGTAGTCAGTGGGAGCAGCGAAAGCATAGTGGACAGGTTGCTTATGTCTATTTATAGACCAAAGCAGATATAGCGGAGATAGATCATCGATTTCTGATGTGACAGTCGTAGGTTTGACTTCATCAGAATAGGGGATGGATCTGTTAAGAAGGTAGTAGGGTGTGATGTCCTGGTATTCGGATGACATACACAGAGTAGGAACTGATATTCCTAAACTACGATCGGTTATTCTTTGGTTGTCACACAGTGGTTTCTCCACATGGGACTTGGATATGATATCAAGACATTCTGGTTACTGGATCTATGGTTTTAGATCTAGATTTGGGTAGTTTCCCAATCAGGGTACTTAGACAGCATTCTGAAGGTGTTTTAGAATGGACGACTCCAGGCACGGTAGTGTACCTGCAGGTGATGGAGTCACCCTCTCTAAAGGTGTCTTACAGACTAAAGTGGAGAGGGATGCGCATGATTGGCAGATCACTTGCTTAGGCAATTGAGTCAATCATGAGATGGCAAGCACCACACCAGATGTTGTTTTTTGCAATAGATGCAATATGTTGATATTGATCCAATCCTGGAGAAACGAACGGAAGCAGTTTTAGAACATAAGTAGATGTTCTAGGGATATGATAACAACAGCATCTTTTAGAAGACAGTTATCATTCCAGGCTTCCAAGGTGACATGGATGACAGAGAGGTTGTCAGAGTTATAGTTTTCCTTCTGACGAGGGGCAGTATTTTGGACAGGTGGATACCGAGGGAAGGATGGCGCTGGATACTGATTGAGTTCAGTTGACGATACATTCTAAGAAGTTTGGATTTGGAGTTCATTTATGAGCTAGGTCCCATCAGATATCCAGACATATTCTAAGACAGGTATTGCTCATTTCGGGAGATGGCTTTCTCCGCGAACTTGAGATATAGAGAGACATAGAAAGAAACATCAAGATGGATCCACTCACTGAGGCTATTCCTCGAACGCAATAGTTTCGCAAACGGGTTTTGTGAGACTGATTAGTAGAGGAGTTGGGTGTTCGGTATCACGCGGACTGTGAGTATGCGACAACGTAATAATTAGCCTTGAGTGCAAGTGGGATATTGTTGGAGATAGTGCCCTCAGAGTCAATTATTGGATCACATGCACGTGATTGTAATGATTGAGGGAGGACATATACCTATAGGACAGTCTTACTCAAGATGATAGTATGCTATCTGGTTTATCTTTATCATCTTGTACTGCTTTTGGTGACCTTACAAGTCACTATTGCACGTTGATAGAGCCCTTAGGATTCTTGCTTGACTGCCAACAGTATGAGGGCTATCATATACGTGGGAGCTAGGGTCTATAAGCACATCCTTAAAAGGTCCCTAGTCATGGGAGTTTCGAGACAGGGCATCGATACTCCAGAGTAGACTAGTGTATACAGTCGAGACCCCGACGAGGGGCGGTGGCCGGTCTCACAAGACACTGGTGTCAGTTGGTTCACCTAAGATGTATACAGGTGCTCATTGGGTTATGAGTACTGTTCATATCAGATTTTTGCATTTTCATACCGTCCAATTTTTGTCACATTGCATATCGGTAGATACTCTTGAGCCGTGTTTGCTAGTCAATTGCAGGATACAGGTTCTCGGTTCTTAAACAGTGAAATTCATGGAAAACACAAAAAAATCCGGGTTCCTGCCAACCACAGACAAAACACGGTCTCCGCTCTTCATCCGTATGTTGCCAGATACCAGTTTAGGAAGACAAAACGTCAAATCAATGTCATTTTCAAGCACAAGGCTCAATGGCAGCACAAGATCCAAGAAAATCTACGCGGAGCTCGAGGCAATCATTCCAAATCTTGACAAAAAGTCCACCTTTCCCTCAACAGAAATTCTGGAAGAAATGTAGAAGTATTTTCAGAAAATATATGAACCAGAGAATAGGGGATAGCAAACCAGGATCCCACAAGAAAAACCATGCCCTAACTCACCTATAGGGCCGCGGATCCGCGGCCAATAGGGGGGTCTAGGCCACGGATCCGCGTCCTTACAGGCGCCGCACCTTGCATCTTTCAGGGGCAGTTTTGTCTTTGTACATATGTTCTGATGGTTGCCCTAGATTTCCATTCTCCAGCCTATAAATAGCCCAGAACTTTGTGAAGGAAAGAGTCCATTCTTGTATTTTCATTTTTTCTAAGTTTAGTGTGTTTCTTCTTCCTCTTCTCACCTCTTCTCCATTAAACTTGTAGTGAGCTCATGAGTGAAGAGTGATGAATAAAGAAGAACCATTTATTATCATGCTTGTCTCTTTATCTTGTTAATTATTGTAACTTTAATTTGTTAAGTAGTTGTTGTTATTTCCTTGTTGTTTCTTTCTTCTCTCTTTTTCTTTATCCTTACATACGACAATGATGCTTACGCTCGATCCTCGCCAAGGTGAGGTCGCAAATAGCTAGTCGTATTCTTCTAATCTCTTTCTTTCTATCTTCCTCTTTTGTTTTGTTTTATTTTTCCGTATTATGATGTGTGAGTAGTTCATTCTTGTTAGGGTAGGATAAGGGAAGATTGAGAGAAGGAAATCTCTCTCACTCTTTCCTTGCCCAACAGCTTAAATCGACTCCCGTTAATTGAACCACAATCCGCTCCTTACGGCACCCTATCCTACATGATAGCGGTGATTCCGTAGTGAGACCGGTTGTGGTTGAATTAACCGGAGGTTATGGCTAAGAGCCAAGAACGGACGGACAAGCACCAAAAGGAAGGACTTGCGTTGGAAAGCCTAGCTTATACTCGCAAGTTCCTTCCTAGTCGTGCTAATCCCCGTTGTTGCCGATTACCGTAACACCGATATTAAGAGGGGCAACGAAAGATGTGGAGACTCCTAACTCAAACTAACCTAATCCTAACCCTAACAAGCTCGCTTTAAATATCAACTCAACACATAGATACTCACAAACAAAATCTGAAAAACCGAACTTAACTCGTTAAAGCACATTGAAAAAGACTCCCATCTCCCTGCGGACGACCCGTACTCAACCGGCTAGTTACAAGCGAAACCGTCTTGATTGCGGTATTTAAAACTAAACTTGAACACACACGAACTCTAACAATCAAATGGCGCCGTTGCCGGGGAGACGATAGTTTATTTCCTTGTGTAATTTCGGGTTAATTTGTAAGTATAAATATAACCAAAAAAAACAAAACAAAAAAATATACATTGTAAAAAAAACCATCTTGTTGTTTTTGATTAGCTTTTGTGCAAGTGTGCAGGAAAATACGAAGTTCGAGTTCAGTGGCCAAGACGTAGAAATACGGAGTTCAAGTACAGTGCCAAAGACATGGGAAGATAGACCCACAGTTCGCGGCTACACCGCGACGGATCAAAACGAAGCATCCGGTCTACTGTAAAAATCTGGAGCAGATACAGTGAGAAAATCAGAATTCAGCAAATCCAGACAAGCAGAGGACTCCTAGAACAACACACCCAAGAAGTTTGGTAGCATGAACCATCAACTTAGCCGCAGAACCACGGCCTAGGCAGGTGTTTGGCCGCGGAACCGCGGCCATTTAGTGCTTTCAGGGTGCTAATTTTTTTCTGGTGTGTCTCTCTCTTCTCTCCACTCCTCTGAACTCCACTGAACTGTGTTTTCTGCAGCTTTCTTTGCGCAAACTCTTCTCCCCCTTCCAATAAACTGTTCTTGTGCAGGATTCTTTGCGC
Organism: Agapanthus africanus; assembly: GCA_030015575.1. Lineage (NCBI taxonomy): Eukaryota > Viridiplantae > Streptophyta > Magnoliopsida > Asparagales > Amaryllidaceae > Agapanthus > Agapanthus africanus. The sequence continues at coordinate 263,938,547 of JASDDO010000016.1, read as the reverse complement.
CGCAAATAAAAAATTGTTTGCAGTTGATTTGTTACTGCTTTGCATTTCTTTAATACGGACTTAAGGGGCTTGAAACCAATCCAGATTGGGTGGGGATTTCATCACCCTTCCCAGGACCCCAAAAATCACTAAAGCATATGCATTGTCCATTGTAAATTAAAAAATACTAGACTTCAGCCCTAAGGACTTCGCGCTCATTAGGAGAAGATAAACCGTGTTTAGAACCTCGCTTAACCGTATATTGTTTACGGGGTGTCTAGGAAAGTGTTAAAGGCGCAACCGCCGAAAGAGAAAGGGTTATTTAATTAAGGAACTTCGCGAAAGCGTTGGACAACCTCCCCTTATCTCTGCACTTACCTGGCCTCGTGATCGGTGTATTTTTAAGCCCGTTTCTCGACACTGTTTAACTTCGACAATCAAGTTCAGGAGCAGGTCTAGTAGACCTAGGTTACCCTAGATCTAGGTGTGATTGTGCATATCTTGTTTGTGATTGCTTAAGCCGTATTTCCATACATATTTCTGTAAAAATCTTTCTAAAAAAGAAAAAAAAAGAAAAAATCAAAAACTTTTATAAAAACTTGCCCTTTGTCGCCAAATCCATTTTTTCACCCACCACCCATCGCCTTTCTCCATTGACGTTTTCTTACCCTCACCTTCTCCGCTTTGACTATACTAAACTCGTTTAGTGTATGTCCGCTTGGACTCGGGACACTAGCGCCCGTCTAGTCCGCGTTACGTTAGTCGCGACCGACTACGCGATCGACTCCGAAGTCGATACTCCTTCCACTCCTCTTTCACCCCTTCCTTTCCCGGCCAACTCCGACGTTGACTGGAATTCTGTTCATACATCTTCACCTTCACCTTCACCTTCACCAACCTCTTCTTCCGCGATGTCGGGATTTAATCCGAACATCTCTTTGACCACCGCTGGATTGGCTCCACCTCCTACGGAGACCAATATCCCACCACCTCCGCCTGTTGTAGCGCCGCAGCGAATTGCGCTCCAGGATCGTTTCTACCCCACCCGTTCTGCACTTCCCACCTGCCTTTCTCTTCCTCCGGCCAATGGGGACAACTTTGAAATTAAGCCCCATTTCATCAACATGCTTCCACGTTTTCATGGGCTTGAATCTGAAGATGCCTATATCTTCATCAATAAATTTCAAAACGTCTGTGCCATGATGAAAACAACCCAGCTGTCGGACGATGCTATACATCTACGGGTCATTTCGTTCACTTTATCCGATCTCGCTGAAAAATGGCTATATAGCACCGCTTCCCACTCAATCACCAGCTGGGACGAGTTTGTTAAAGCGTTTCTGAAAAAATTCTATCCAAATCATAAGACCGCAAGGATTCGAAATGAAATCAACCAATTCTCCCAGCTTCCTTCTGAACCCTTCTGGAAGTGCTTTGACCGGTACAAAGACCTTCTTGTTCAGTGTCCTCACTACGGTATAGCGAAATGACAACTCTGCCAAACCTTATACGAGGGACTGAACCCAGCAACGAAGCAGTTGCTGGAAACCATCTGTCAGGGCCACTTCCTATCGAAATCTGACGAGGAAGCGTGGCAGTTCTTTGACGACCTTGCGGAGCAAACGCTACAGTGGGAGAGCACCAGACCGACTTCTTCTTCTTCTACCTCCACTTCTACCGGTCAGTCTAGGGTAGGAATCCACCAACTCGATGTCTCTATTGCGATGAAAGCTGAAATGGATGCAATAACAAGAAAGCTTGAAGCAATAGAGAGCAAATTCTCTGCTCCTGCTCCTGCCCCTGTTCTCCCCCTTCGTACCATCTGCGCTTGTTGTTTCGATCCTTCCCACTTGACCGAAGAGTGTCCTTACAATCCACCCTCGCAAGGACAGGATCAGGTTAATGCTGCCTTCCAGCAAAGATTGAGGAATGATCCATACTCTTCCACCTACAATCCCGGTTGGAGGAACCACCCCAATTTCGCCTGGAATCAGAATCAGAATAAATTCCAAGGCAACAATTTCCAAAGGGCCCCTCCGCCGCAACAACAAGCGCAACAACAAACTCAGTATCAGCAGCCCTTCCAACCCCAACCTTTCCAAAACCAGACGAACAACATTGCACCCAACAACTCTTTTCCACCAAACAACTTTGTTCCGTCAAACAACGATAAGGTTTCCTCGCTCGAGCGAAGTCTGGAGGCGTTTATTAAACAATCGACTCAATCCACCGCCAACATCCAGTCTTCGATTCAATCTTTAGTGCAACACACTGCCGCACACGGGCAAAGCATCAAGACCATCGAGACCCAGATTGCACAGCTGAACGCGGCCTTAAGCGAGCGAGAGAAGGGGAAGCTCCCGTCCCAGCCACTTCCAAATCCCGGTCACCCACATAACGCACATGTTGCTCTTGAACAACAAAACCATAATGTAAGTGCCGTGACTACACTGAGATCGGGGAGGATGCTGCAAAAAAACATTGGCACATGGATCAACGATGACACCCCGGCCGCTTCTTCTTCTTCTTCTTCGTCTTCTAAGCCTATTCTCCGTTCTTCACAAGGCTCCCCTTCCTCTTCTTCTGCTCTAAACGGACCCACTTCTCACTCCACGAAAACACCTATTCTGGGATCCGTTCCAACTCCACAATCTCCTCCTCCAGCATTAGGCTCAACCAATTTTCAAAATGTTCCATTTCCAAACCGGTTGAGGTCTAATAAACAAAATCCACAAATGGAGAAGATTCTGGAGTTATTTAAGCAAGTTAACATTAACATTCCTCTTTTAGATGCTGTCCAACAAGTCCCGTCCTACGTGAAAATCTTAAAGGACTTGTGCACGAAAAAGAGGAAGTCTCAGGTACCCAAGAAAGTTTTCTTGGCTAGTGCTGTGAGTGATGCCCTTACCCAATCTTTACCACAAAAACGGAAGGACCCTGGCTGTCCTACGATTTTAATTACTATTAGGGATAAGAACATCAACCGCGCACTATTAGATCTTGGTGCCAGTGTTAACCTGCTTCCGTATTCAGTATACGAGCAATTAGGCGTCGGAGAGTTGAAACCCACGCACTGCACTCTCCAAATGGCCGACTGATCGATCACCCATCCTAGGGGTGAGCTAGAGGATGTGTTGATAAGAGTCGGGGACTTCATATTCCCCGTTGACTTCATTGTATTAGATACACAGCCTGTAGCTAACCCCCGGAATCAGATTCCGGTGATACTCGGTCGCCCATTTCTCGCAACCTCAAATGCTGTGATCAATTGTCGCAATGGTTCGATGAACCTCTCTTTTGGAAATATGACGATTGAACTCAACATTTTTAGGTTGGGGAATCAGCCCGCCGAACCTAATGCTCATATACTGGACGTCTGCTCGATCCAGGAGATCACCCCAGAAGAGTGTGAATTCGAGGAGTTTCTGTTTGATCACGATAATCTTGACGCCACTAGTGCGTTTCTCTTCGAACCTGCTGCTGTTTCTGCGCCCGACAACGACTACGAGTGTTTCACATTCACGAACAATCTTAGCCGCGCACAACCCGAGTTTGAATCCTTCGACTTTCCGGATGAGTTACCTGAACCATCTAACTCGGTTGCCTACACTCGCTTTGAACCTTTGCTGGAGTCCTTTGAGTTCGAGACCTTTGCACCGATCTTGCCTTCCATCATTTCACCTCCAACGCTCGAACTCAAGCCTTTGCTGTCTCACCTTAAGTACGCTTACTTAGGTAAGAACGAGACCCTCCCTGTCATATCTCGGCTTCTCTAGCTCGCGAGCAAGAGAAAGCCCTTCTCGCGGTCTTGCACAGCAACAGGCAAGCTTTTGGCTGGTCCATGGCGGACATCAAGGGGATTAGTCCCCTGATCGTTGAGCATCACATTCATCTGATGGATGATGCCAAACCAGCCCGAAATCCACAAAGACGTCTTAATCCAGTCATGAAGGAGGCTGTAAAGAAGGAGATCGTCAAATGTCTAGATAGTGGTATCATTTACCCTATCTCTGATAGCCAGTGGGTTAGCCCCATTCACGTTGTCCCCAAGAAGTCGGGCATCACGGTCATCACTAACGAGGCGAATGAGTTAATCCCTACTCGCACCCAAACCGGGTGGCGAGTATGCATTGATTACAGAAAACTCAACGCCGCAACGCGGAAAGACCACTTTCCGCTACCTTTCATTGACCAAATGCTTGAACGATTGGCCGGACACGAGTACTACTGCTTTCTTGATGGCTACTCCGGCTATAATCAGATTCCCATTGCCGAAAAAGACCAGGACAAGACCACTTTCACTTGTCCTTTCGGCACGTTTGCAGATCGACGCATGCCCTTTGGGTTATGCAATGCGCCCGCTACCTTCCAGCGGTGTATGATGGGAATTTTCTCAGACATGGTGGAAAAATTTCTGGAGATTTTCATGGATGACTTCTCCATCTTCGGCGACTCCTTCGACGAGTGTTTGCTGCATCTTGACGCTGTCCTTACCCGCTGTAAGGACAAGAATCTCACTTTGAACTGGGAGAAATGCCACTTCATGGTGCGTGAATGTATTGTCTTAGGACATATCATCTCGCAAAATGGCATAGAGGTTGACAAAGCAAAGATTGAGGTCATTTCCAATCTGCCTCCTCCCCGATGCGTCAGAGATATCCGAGCCTTCCTTAGCCATGCCGGTTTCTATAGACGGTTTATCAAGGACTTTAGCAAGATTACTAGGCCCTTGACGGTTTTGTTGGCCAAGGACACGCCATTCGACTTCAACTCGAGCTGTGTGACTGCATTCGAGTCACTGAAACGCTCACTCACTTCTGCTCCCGTTCTTTCTTCACCTGACTGGACGCACCCATTCGAGATTATGTGCGATGCATCCGACTTTGCCATCGGTGCTGTCCTTGGACAGCACATCAACAAGATGCCGCACGTAATCTATTACGCAAGCCGAACCCTGAACGACGCCCAACTTAACTATACTACAACTGAGAAGGAATTCTTAGCTGTTGTATTTGCTTTAGAAAAGTTCAGGCCCTACCTCATCGGCTCTCCAGTCATTGTCTACACTGACCATTCAGCTCTGCGCCATCTTTTTGCGAAGAAAGATGCAAAGTCTCGGTTAATACGTTGGATCCTCTTGCTTCAGGAGTTTGACCTTGTCATTAAGGACAAACGAGGATGTGAAAACGTAGTTGCCGACCATCTCTCACGACTTCCTTTTTCGCCTTCGCTTCCAATTCCGATCAACGACGTTTTCCCGGATGAACAGCTCTTGACAGTATCGTGCGAACCCTGGTTCGCAGATATTGTGAACTATTTGGCCACGGGATTACTACCGACCGAATGGTCAAGTCAGGACAGACTTCGCTTCTTATCCCAAGTAAAACACTTTTACTGGGATGAACCCTACTTGTTCAAGTACTGTCCCGACCAGATTATTCGTTGGTGTGTCCCTGATGAGGAATTCAAGAGTGTGCTGTCATTTTGCCACGATCAAGCATGTGGCGGGCATTTTGGGCCCAGAAAGACAGCTGAGAAGATCTTGCAATGTGGTTTCTACAGGCCACAACTTTTCAAAGACGCTCACGACTATTGCAAGACTTGCTCCCGGTGCCAACACATGGGCCGGATATCCCGGAGGAACGAGATGCCGCTCCAACCGATCTTGGTTGTGGAGATTTTCGATGTTTGGGGGATAGATTTCATGGGGCCGTTTCCCAGCTCTTTTGGGAACTTGTACATCCTTTTAGCTGTTGATTACGTCTCTAAATGGGTCGAGGCTGTGCCCAGCCGAACTAACGACAACAAGGTTGTCGTTAGGTTCCTTAAAGAAAACATTTTCTCACGGTTTGGGCACCCCCGAGCGATCATTAGCGACAATGGAAGTCATTTCTGCAATAAAACTTTCGAAGCCTTGATGCGGAAATACTCCATTAATCATAAGCTTTCTACGCCCTACCACCCCCAAACCTGCGGGCAGGCCGAAGTTTCAAATCGGCAAATCAAGCAGATACTGGAGAAGACGGTTTCCAAGAACCGTAAGGATTGGTCGCTGAAACTCACTGATGCCCTTTGGGCATTTAGAACCGCTTATAAGACCGACCTTGGCATGTCTCCCTATCGTCTTGTGTACGGAAAAGCCTGCTACCTTCCTGTCGAAATAGAGCATCGCGCATTTTGGGCGATAAAGGAGCTGAATCTGTCTATCGAGGATGCGGGCAGCCATCGGAAGCTGCAGCTGAACGAACTGAGCGAGCTTAGGAATGAGGCTTACGACAACGCGGTTGTCGTTAAGAATCGAACAAAGGTGTTTCACGATAAACACCTTTTGCGCAAAACCTTCGTACCTGGTCAGCAGGTACTGCTTTACGACACCCGACTTCACTTCCATCGTGGAAAGCTCGGATCTCGCTGGAAAGGGCCGTATTTTGTACGGAATGTGTATCCGCAGGGCGCTCTGGATTTGGAAAATCCAAAGGACGGTTCACTCTTCAAGGTAAATGGACACCGATGCAAACCGTACCTTAGCGCTGAACCAACAGAGGAGCTCCTGTTCCTACAGGAGCCGGTTTACCTTGAATGATCTTCCTCTGCCTACCTCCAAACTTCGGTTATCCAGCCAAGAACAGAGGACACTGTTCCAAATAAGTTTGGGGGTATGTACAAACCAGTTTGTTTATATTTGTGTATATTCTTTTCCTTTTCTTTAAAAACAAAAACAAATAAAAATTTGTGTATCGCTAACCGACAATTTTGACCCTTCAAATAATCTCTTCATGCAACGACAGTGAGGACACTGTCCAGTTTAAGTTTGGGGGTACGCTTGGTACGCATTTCTTACCTTCGCATTCATATGTATATTTCGCATCTGCATATTAATATCCATAAAACCCATAAAAATTTGAAAATTTTCAAAAAAAAAATATAAAAACTTTTTTGTCAAGTTAGCTTGTGTAAGAACTCTGATTCAACATTCGACGGTTTTTGTTTGAAAAAAATAGGAATAACTAAATCTTATGTTTGGATTTTGAAAACCTGAAAGATAACTCTCCTTTGAAGTTAACTATAGCTGATATACGTCTTTACATCACACTACACGTGTCGTGAATTTTTGGGAATTAGATGACAAGTCTTTCATGTTTAAAACTTTTAAACAGATAAATAATTTTCTGAGGATCAAATAGGTTTGTTCTGAAATAAGTAATGGCAAGAATAGTTTATGAAGTAAAGCGAATATGAAGGAATGTTATTGATGCCGTAATTGGAGCTAAGTCTGAAAAATAACCCATCTGAAACTTGAATGGAATGATTACACACCAAACCCACTAAACACGTCTTTTATCCAAAAAAAATAATTGAACTGCCGGTTATATCTCCGTTCGTATTAAATCATCTGATTTTCACGCCAAACTGTCTTTTGTTTTTGGACCTAGGTAACTTGAGTAATTATGTCCGCTAGGGTGTTTCTACACCTAATGCCCTAAAACCAACTGGTTTGGGTGCATTGGCCCAAATCTCGCTAAGAAGCCTAGAAAGTCCAGTTTTAAAACAAAGTCAAGCAAGTGTTCTCTCCGAGTTAAAATTCCTAACGGTTCTTTGTGTGAGAATAATCTTGATAAAAGACAGGCTTTTATAAAAATTTTAGCGGAGATATGAAGGTTTTATTCTATGATAAAGACTATTGCACGTTCACAGAGGTGTGTATGAAATGAAAACAAGAGAAAGGTGGAGTGAAAAATACGACTTAGTTTCCTGTTATGGAAGATAGAAATTCTGAAGTTGAAACCTTACTGGAAAACGAAACTTGAAAAATGCTTAACTCTTTATAAAACTTATGTGATCCTTTTTAAATTGTTATCTGGGCTTTATTGTGCGATATGATGACTTTAATCGATCCTTCTGGAACTTAACGACACTATTTGCACTGCACGTAAAGACATATAAAATCTGTAGTTAAATAAGAAGCGAGGTGTGAAAAATAAAGGTTCGATAGTCTAGACTTAGGATTATAGAATTGTTATTTTCTAAAAACAAAACTTTAGGGTTTGAATCTTAGTTATTTTTACAAAACCAACTTGACCGGATTTTGTGGGTAGTATCCGCTGAAAACCCTCAGGAGACAACACTCCTCCTACTAGGGACACCTAGAGGTTTAACGGCTTGTTGCACATGCTCAGTGCAATCGCGTTCCCTGCGAAAGTGAGGTTAGGAAATTTTTTGTGAATAAATGGGCTTTGCTCGGGACGAGCAAATGATAAGTTTGGGGGTATTTGTTCATATCAGATTTTTGCATTTTCATACCGCCCAATTTTTGTCATATTGCATATCGGTAGATACTCTTGAGCCGTGTTTGCTAGTCAATTGCAGGATACAGGTTCTCGGTTCTTAAACAGTGAAATTCATGGAAAACACAAAAAAATCCGGGTTCCTGCCAACCACAGATAAAACACGGTCTCCGCACTTCATCCGTATGTTGCCAGATACCAGTTTAGGAAGACAAAACGTCAAATCAATGTCATTTTCAGGCATAAGGCTCAATGGCAGCACAAGATCCAAGAAAATCTATGCGGAGCTCGAGGCAATCATTCCAAATCTTGACAAAAAGTCCACCTTTCCCTCAACAGAAATTCTGGAAGAAATGTAGAAGTATTTTCAGAAAATATATGAACCAGAGAACAGGGGATAGCAAACCAGGGGACCACAAGAAAAACCATGCCCTAACTCACCTATAGGGCCGCGGATCCGCGGCCAAAAGGGGGTCTAGGCCGCGGATCCGCGGCCTTACTGGCGCCGCACCTTGTCATCTTTCAGGGGCAGTTTTGTCTTTGTACATCTGTTCTGATGGTTGCCCTAGATTTCCATTCTCCAGCCTATAAATAGCCCAGAACTTTGTGAAGGAAAGAGTCCATTCTTGTATTTTCATTTTTGCTAAGTTTAGTGTGTTTCTTCTTCCTCTTCTCACCTCTTCTCCATTAAACTTGTAGTGAGCTCATGAGTGAAGAGTGATGAATAAAGAAGAACCATTTATTATCATGCTTGTCTCTTTATCTTGTTAATTATTGTAACTTTAATTTGTTAAGTAGTTGTTGTTATTTCCTTGTTGTTTCTTTCTTCTCTCTTTTTCTTTATCCTTACATACGACAATGATGCTTACGCTCGATCCTCGCCAAGGTGAGGTCGCAAATAGCTAGTCGTATTCTTCTAATCTCTTTCTTTCTATCTTCCTCTTTTGTTTTGTTTTATTTTTCCGTATTATGATGTGTGAGTAGTTCATTCTTATTAGGGTAGGATAAGGGAAGTTTGAGAGAAGGAAATCTCTTTCACTCTTTCCTTGCCCAACAGCTTAAATCGACTCCCGTTAATTGAACCACAATCCGCTCCTTACGGCACCCTATCCTACATGATAGCGGTGATTCCGTAGTGAGACCGGTTGTGGTTGAATTAACCGGAGGTTATGGCTAAGAGCCAAGAACGGACGGACAAGCACCAAAAGGAAGGACTTGCGTTGGAAAGCCTAGCTTATACTCGCAAGTTCCTTCCTAGTCGTGCTAATCCCCGTTGTTACCGATTACCGTAACACCGATATTAAGAGGGGCAACGAAAGATGTGGAGACTCCTAACTCAAACTAACCTAATCCTAACCCTAACAAGCTCGCTTTAAATATCAACTCAACACTTAGATACTCATAAACAAAATCTGAAAAACCGGACTTAACTCGTTAAAGCACATTGAAAAAGACTCACATCTCCCTGCGGACGACTCGTACTCAACCGGCTAGCTACAAGAGAAACCGTCTTGATTGCGGTATTTAAAACTAAACTTGAACACGCACGAACTCTTACAATCAAGTACACTGGACAGGACTCGCCGGGAACATGCTAGTTGGTCTTATACCTGACGTCAGATAGCAGTTCCCTGGTGACATGTGTACAGGTTAGTTCATCGACTTGAGATCGTCATTTTTCTCGTGTGAGTTCCCACTGTACTTTGATTACTACCCTACCACGCTCAAAGGAGACATGCAAACAGGTTTTAGTTGGGTACAGTCCCGAGCCATACGGAGGCAGTGAGCAGATCTGCAGGGGTTCGTCTCTCCCGGTATTGGGGGTGAGGTCGCGCTGTGTCTAGGAGAGCCATTACACGAAGTCCTTATCCAAGACAGGAGATTTACTGGTAGGTATTCCAATAGTATCTCAGGGTGTTCTGGGCGACACTTCGACACGACTTGTACCGTTTTTGGGGGTCTGACGTTTACCAACCCCCTAGGCCAGCCATGCGATGCTCATAGATGAACGGACCGGACTGTACGGATATTGTTACTGACAGGCTCAGTAGGGTGTCAGGATGAGTTCGCTCATCGACGTCCTTTTTGGTCAATACCTGGTAGCCCGTTACGTATGGCTAATACCTCTGACATGCTAGTGGTTAAATCCACAGCCAAGGGTTCGACGAGTCTTTAGAGTCCCCCATAGACAGTTTTCTCAAGTTTCGGGCGAAACGCTGTAGAGGTTGTTGGAGATATTGCCCTCAAAGTCAATTATTAGGTCATAGGTAAGTGATTGCAATGATTGATGGAGGACCTATCCTGGTAGGACAGTCTTACTCGAGATGATAGTATGCTATCTGGTTCACCTTTATCATCGTTTACTGCTTTAGGTGACCTGACAAGTCGCTATTACACGTTGATAGAGCCCCTAGGATTCTTGCTTGACCACCAGCAGTATGAGGGCGATCATATAAGTGGGAGCTGGGGTCAATAAGCATATCCTTAAATGGTCCCTAGTCGTGTGAGTTTCGAGACAGGGCATCGATACTCCAGAGTAGACTAGTGTATACAGTCGAGACCCCGACGAGGAGCGGTGGCCGGTCTCACAAGCCACTGGTGTCAGTTGGATCACCTAAGATGTATGCAGGTGCTCATTGGGTTATGAGTACACCGGACAGGACTCGCCGGGAACATGCTAGTTGGTCATATACCAGACGTCAGATGGCAGTTCCCTGGTGACATGTGTACAGGTTAGTTCATCGACCTGGGGATCGTCATTTGTCTTGTGTGAGTTCCCACTGTACTTTGATTACTACCCTACCACGGCTCAAAGGAGTCGTGCAAATAGGTTTTAGTTGGGTACAGTCCCGAGCCACATGGAGGCAGTGAGCGTATCTTCAGGGGTTCGTCTCTCCCGGTATTGGGGGTGAGGTCGTGCTGTGTCTAGGAGAGCCATTACACGAAGCCCTCGGCCGAGGCAAGGAGATTTACTGGTAGGTATTCCAGTAGTATCTCAGGGTGTTCTGGGCTACACTCCGACACGACTTGTACCGCTTTTGGGGGTCTGACTTTTACCAACCCCCTAGACCCGCCATGCGATGCTCATAGACGAACGGACCGGAATGTACGGATATTGTCACTGACAGGCTCAGTAGGGTTGTCAGGCTGAGTTCGCTCACAGACGTCCCTTTTAGTCAATGCCTGGAAGCCCGTTACGTATTGGATTATACCTCTGACGTGCAAGTGGTTAAATCCACAACCAAGGTGTTGACGAGTCTTTAGAGTCCCCCACATTCAGTTACTCAGCTTTCGGGCGAAAGGTTGTAGAGGCCGTATGGAGATATGGCAAGGTCCGATCAGATACGTGCGGTATTGCACGGATCAGGATCGAACAGATATTACTAGCCGGTTTTGGTATAAGCCGGATCCTAGTATAGTACAGTGTAGATTTTGTCTCATTGCATTTGTATTTCGGTCGGAATACAAATGCGGGTGTGTATGCACAGTATCGGGGTTTTCCTGTAATTTATTACGGGACCAGTTTTCTGGAGTTGCCAGTTTGCTTTCCGTTTCGGTCGATTTCCATTGTTCCGTTCATTGGCCGAAGATTGGTGGAGGAGGGTTTATTTGCATTGTTGCAAATAGGCATTAGTGGAGGGGGTTCTTTGCTTCTTGTTGCATCATGATGGCTTTCATGATGTGCACCATCATTGACTTGTTTTGACTCCATCATGACTTGACTTTTAAAGTCATGATTGTTGATGATGTTGAGGGGTGAGGTTGGTTGTGTGTGGATGTATTTGTTATCATGTTCTTTCATGATTCCCTTTTGCATTATTGTTCCACCCACCCCCTTGACCTTACTCTTTCTCTCTCCAATCACACATGGGAAGGGGGGGCCGGCCATTCCATGGGGAATGAGATTCATTTTTCATGAGTTGAGAGAAAAATGTTACTCTCATTTTCTTTGCATGCTACATTTTTTCCCACCTCTCTCCAAGTTCTTTTTCCTCCACAAAAGGCAATTCCACAAACCCCAAAATGAGACTTGCTCACTAGATATTCTACAGCAAACCTTGGGCACGTCGACTAGCCAGCTTCGTGCCCGAGTCGCCTCGGCATTGAGGTGGGAGCCCGTAAACGATGTAGGCGATGTGGTGCACTTCCGGTGACGAGGAGGAGACGGGACATTCCGCAGGAGATTGGGACGACGATGAGAAGACCGGAGGACTCGGATCTGTCGGTATATCTCTCTTCCCTTTCTTGTAGATAGCTAGGACTAGTTAGTGGTTCGATCCGGGTATTAGTGCGCGGCGGTTTGCCAGTTCAAGAAAAATTAAAGTTTATCACCGCTTCCGCATTTGGCCGTTGGATTGACGGCCGGGGCGCCGCCGTGCACTTACAGAGGCCGTATGGAGATATGGCAGGGTTCGATCATATACGTGCGGTATTGCACGGATCATGATCGGACGGATAATACTAGCGGGCTTTGGTTTAAGCCGGATCCTAGTATTGTACAGTGTAGATTTTGTCTCATTGCATTTGTATTCGGTCGCAATACAAATGCGGTTATGTATATACAGTAGCGGGGTTTTCCTGTAATTTATTACGGGATCGTTTTTCTGAAGTTGCCAGTTTGCTTTCCGTTTCGGCCATTTTTCTTTGTACCTTTCCTTGGCTGAAAATTAGTGGAGGAGGGCTTATTTGCAATTGTGCAAATTAGCAATTTGGAGGGTGTTTCTTGTTAATGGTTGCTTCATGATGGTCCTTGCTTCCTTTGACTTCATTAGTCCATGATTGCTTGACTTTTGGAGTAATCATGGTTGTTGATGATGGGGGTTGATTTGGAGTGAGAGTTTGTTGTGATCATTATATTTCATCATCATCATTTTTCTCTCTCATGCATGATAGCTTTCCTCCCTTGACTTTTCTCCCCCCCCCCCTTGGGCAAAAGAGGGGCCGTCCATTCTCTATGGGGGCTGTCCAAAATTCTTGAGTGGGATTTTTGATCTCTTTTGGCTTGCAAAAATCCCATAGCTCCATCTCCAAAAGTTTAGTTCATTTCCTCCACCAAAAAAGCAACTTCTTACAACCCCATGAGACATAGAGTTCCACACTATTCTACAGCAATTCTTGGACACGTCGACTCGCCAACTTCATGCCCGAGTTGCCTCGGTCCAGCGGTGGGAGCCCGTAAAAGAACCCGGCGATGTGGTGCCCTTCCGATGAGGAGATAAAGACCGGAGATTCCGCGGGGAGATCGGGACAACGACGAGAAGACCGAAGGACACGGATCGCTCGGTATATCTCTCTACCCCTTCTCTAGTTAGCTAGGATTAGATTAATGGCCCGATTCGGGTTTATAGTGCGCGGTGGTGCCGATTTACTAGTTTTGTAAAAGTATCTTTTCCACATTTTGGCCTCGTTCAGACGGCCGGGGCGCCGCTGTGCACTTATAAAAGAGACTGATATGATGTTGTATATCAGGTTCGGTATCTAATAACATTCGTTCAGAATCAATGTATTTGGTAATACAGGGTGATAACTGCCAATACCTTGGCTGCAACAATTGCACCATTTTTAACTCTTGAAACTTATCACCCGTTCTCAGTTCTCTACCTATCAGTAGCCCATGTAATAGATTACATATGTAGGATCCTGATCCGGTATCTCATACCGAGGACGTAAAGGATACTGAGAAACAGTTGTTGGTAATGAACACACCCGAAGAAGATGCATCATCATGCACTTTGTTCGTTTGGGCGGCACGGGAATTCTGGTAATCCCATATTTCCTGCTCGATCTTATAACAACTATAAGTTGGAGCGGGACCAACGTTCCCCAGCTCAGTATAACAATTTGGTTCGGTCAATACATCCATATTATTATCTTGATTAAGGCGTGATATGGTCGCTACCTGGAGAGAGAGAGAAGAAAACACTCTGTGTGCGCTCTTGCAAGATTAGATTGGTTATATATTTTATCTAATCAGGATGGCTCCCACTGTTTTTATCAAATCTTCCTTCAAACCTTACAAGGAAAGACTAGCCGGGATTAATTACACCCTACAAGTTAACCAATCTTTCAGCCAGGCTAGTGCCGGTACTTTGAGGGAGGTTTCCCGTGCTTTCGCACAGACCTAATTAAAATAAACCTCGTTTTCCTAGGGGCGTAACCCTGTTGACATCTTTCTAGACACCTACTTGATCGGCTAATTGTAAAGTGCAAAACTCTCCCAGGAGTAACAATTACTCGCAGTGGGTATCAGGATCCAACTATCTCATAGAAGGTATGCAATCTCATTGCAAATTTCAACACTTGAAACTCCTGATAATGGTTTTTACCCCTAACACTTATGACCTTTACTATGATCAACATATCGTAAGCACTAGTCAAGTTCTACCCGTCATTTCGTGATTAATTAGAACCACCCACATGATCTTGACTATGATCAACATATCATATGCTTGTCCTAACTAATCGCATCATATGCTATGTAGGAAGACATCACTTAGCTACCGCACACTGCACCTTGACTATGATCAACATACGCAGCACGAATACTAAGTACTCTACTTTCAAAAATGACGGAGGGTTGCGGATGGTTTTGAAGAAAACCTTTAACGCTTTGAACTTGATCTCGTTGCAGAATCAAATGGTTAAAAATGGAGTGTTTTTTAGGCTTTTACTAGTTTCGCTAAAGAGGTCACTCCCGGTGAAGGGATCTCGGCTCTTTCCTCATCAAATGAGGTGTTGGATATTCACAATACCATTATGCAAAGCAAGAACTAGAAAAGCAGTCAAAATAAAAACCGAAGGTTTTAGCATCTGCTAATTATTGCTAAAGAGATCACTCCCGGTGAAGGGATCTCGGCTCTTTTCTCGTCGAATGTGGTGCTGGATATTCTACAAGGAATATCGCTATGCAAAGCAACAACTAGAGCTACCTAATTTTTGAAATTCAATTCCACAACATCTTTTAGGTTTATTTTCTTTCATTAATCTCATTAATGAATGTCCCATCATTTAAGTCACCTAAACATCACAGATAAATACAACGTATGCTTATGCCATCCGCATTCGCCTAGATGTCCCGTTATGCACCGTTAGGTTAGGTAACTAACGGCATAGCGGGGCAGGGCTAGCGTGGGTGTAAAACATAAGCAACGTCTATATAATATATAATATATACTATATACAGTATCTATCTGAACATATCACATGATCACATCACAGATAACGCAGCAGAAAACAACATATGAAATATTGAATATTCTAGGATGTTCGTGTTTTTATTTTGAGCCTATATAAAACACGGATTCCACTGTGGTGATGAATAGCCAATCCCACACCCATAGACCCCTACGAGAGCGACAAGCAACCCTACCAATTCTAGAGTTAGGAGACCCGGACTCGACTCCTCGAGATGGTCTCCCACTGGACTCTAGAACCCAGTTACTTGTGCTCCCCTCCTTGGGTCTATCCTAATACGGAAAAGAAAATAATATACATCAACGGTGACATCTTCCTCAGCCCGGAAGTGCCCCAATAAAAAAATATTACATACAAGTTTTTACATGAATGAAAATGAAAAACACTCATCTCACATAAAAAAAACCCGGCTATTCAAACACGACGATCCAATATAACATATCCAGCAACACATAATATCACATGTCATCAACGTAAGTAAATATGCGTATCCCAATTGTCGTTGACGTATAGCAACGAAACTGGCGATACACCACATATTACACTTATGGTCGCAGAAAAGAAAATGAAAACTACAACAGTTGGAATCCGCAATGACCTTAGACATCATAAACCCGTAATATCTCATATTGCGGATTTCATGCCTAACAATATGAATTCCTTAGACATCACATGCCTAACAATTATAAACCCCGCATTTTAGTCTCGATATTGAAAACGCTTTCCAATAATCAGTCGGGCAATTCAACAAGATTCCCAACATTCCGATCGAATGCTCGTCGGAAACTTTAGTAGATGGCCGTACCCCCCGATACTGACGACGAAGTGCACTTAGGCGGAACGCCGCGGCAGCGATCATCCGGACGGATGCTTATTGGCAACAGAGTTCTCCCACAGTCACTTGGTCGAGGTTATGGGGCGCGGCTATCTAGTAATGTTACCCGGCGAGTATCCGAATACACAAAGTGATTGCGATGGACTTTTGATCGCATCAAAATCCCGTGGCAACCGATCAAATGAGACTAAATTGCTAGACTTATAAAGTTCAAATGTTGTTGATTCCAAGTATTGTATCACAATATACTAGACGATGTTAAACGTTTCGAGCGAATCAACAAGTCCCCACAACTCCCAATGAGCCCAACACTTTAGCGAAGTCAATGTACCCAAAACGTGCCACAGTACCTATGATCCAGCCGTAGAAGGGTCAAACCAACGCCTCACCTATGACACCGCGGAACCACGGCAAACCCGTGGGTTCAAGCCGCAGTTCCGAGGGCATGGAATCGAGTTAAGGTTTATGTTCTACTAGAGGGTCGATAGAGTTACTTGCATGAACATTGAATATAATTAACTTAGAAAAATTCCAACACTTGGAAATTTCAGAGGGGGTCATGAGGTGAAGTTTGAATTTCGTTCGAAGTGTTAAACATGGTCTAGGTTACCAATACAATGCTAAAAAAATACGAATACGAAATACTCCGCAAAGATTCCATAACACAATTATCATCACATGAAAATCTGGACTAAACAAACAATACCAGAAACCCCAAAATATGAAGACTAGAGCACTGGTCCAATACGAGGAGGGAAGGAGCCTGTATGGTCGGCGACGCCGGAAATGGAGGCCTTGTCGCCGGTTTTTGTCCGAGCCCCCCCCCCCCCGTATTCCACCTGTGTTCTTACAATCTCCAGTACATCACTCTGCAGTTGCTTAAATAATTTTTAGACCACTTTTAAAAAAAATTCCAGAGAGCAAATCCATGGGTTTCCAAAATCGTATTTTGCGGAGTTTCTCGGTATCGTATTATCTTAGCATCGTCTAAGTTTCTAGTTAGGCTTTGATACAATGTTGGGATTCCTTAGCACCTAGCCTAGGGTTTGTAAGCATCACACATGCCACAACGAAAATAAAAGGGGTGCTAAGCAATCAAACCAAGATCATACTAGAAAACTAAGGTAACAAAACATGTAATCTATCATCACATAAAAGAAGTGAACTGAAATACAACCTTTGTAGATCCGGTCCTTCACTTCTAAAGCTTCGTGTTGACGTCCCTTCGTTGCGATCATCGTAGTCCCGAACTCTAGAAAGGATTTCCCCGGAGAAATGAACAAGCTAGCTCGTTGACTTCGAGGCCGAAGATCATCTACGTCGAAGTGACTCAAACTCAAGCTCCCACTTCACTAGGTCAGGAACTTTGTGAAGAGAACACCCTAAACTAAATGGTATGTAGTAGAGGATGATGAAATAGGAAATGAGTTCACTTTAGATTTTGGTTTCTCACTTTATTTCTTCACTTAGAAAAATTCTTGCAAGCTTTTCTTTTTGGATGAAGAAGAAGAAGAAGGAATGAATGAGAATGAATAAACAGTGAAGATAATTATCATAATGCAACCATGGGTGAGTTAGTTTTTATCCACTAACCTTTGTAGAGACTAAACGAAGGTTTAAGTTAATGGTTTGGTTAATAAATATCTTAAGTAAAACAAAGTGAGTGGACTTTGTCAAAGATGCTTTAAGCTTCATGAAGCTTCAAGCCAAGACAAAGAAAGCCACCATTTTGAATTACAAAATAAATAAAAACCCTAACCATTATCTTAAATATGGTGTAAGTCATACACACACCCATGTTTGCATGTATCATCCATCATGATACAAACATGTACACAATTATATATCACATATTCATTATGTGTACATCAAGTGAGAAAATCAATCTTAAGTGAACCAATACTAGTTAATGTAAAGTAATATATCAAATATATAATTATACATTATCATTAAATCAACACTTGATTTAACGATCCGGTCATATCGCATATAACCGACTAATATCTAGTGTATCAAAATATCGAATCAACACTTGATTCGGTAACACGGCTATATCACATATAACCGACCGATGATACAAATCGCGAGAATACAATACAGTATCACATACTCATATTATTCTTGGCCCTGCACATATATCTTATGCGCTCCTATTTCGTTTCGCTTGAGCCAGGAAACCTCTATGTAGGACTCTAAAGACTCGTCAATACGTCGGTAGTAGGTGGTGATCATATCAGTCACCCACAAGCCGAAAGAGGTCTGCTAAACGGAACGGCCACCCGGGTATTGAGCGATCAGAAGACCAATGTAACGTTTTGAAAATTGTTTCGGTGAAATTTCAAAAAAATCGGTAAAATAAGGGGGTTTTCTGTAAAAAGCCAAAAAACAAATATCTTATTATAAAAATTAAATATACATATTCTAGCTATGTAATTGCTATTATTTGGTGTTTATTGAGCCGCTGGTGAAATTTCAAATTTTCTGAAATTTTTTTTAATTATTTTATTATTATTTTAAGCCGTCACTAATACATTTAATTAAGGAAAATTACAAATTGGAATGAGTTGAAACAAATTTTGTGCATCATAAAACATTAAATAAAATTTTATCATGTGGTTTTTGGAACGAAATTATTTGCCAAAACGGTTTAGAAATTATTGAAGAAAAAAGGCTTTTTTTTAGCGTAAATGGATGTTTGGGGTATTGTATTTATCATTTTTCATCACCCCACACCCGTACCCATACCCACACACCCCCATTAACTTCTCCCCTTGGCTGAATTCAGCAGCCCCCATCTTTTTCCCCACTTGAATTTCAAAGGAAAGAAATGAAAGAAAAGGAAAAGAAAATGGTTAAATGAGGTTGACTTTTGACTTTGGTTTGACCTTGACTTTCCCCCCCACTTTCCCTACCTCCCTCTCTCTCCTCCCCCCTCCCATTCCAGCAGCCCCCCTCTCCTACAGCAACAGCAGCCCCCCCCCCCCCATTCCCCTTCACTTTTCTCTTCAAAACTTCATCAAAAATTGCCCCAAAATTCATCAAAAAAATCCCAAAACCCAAATCCGACTCCTACCCATTTTAGCTTAGCCCGTATAGCATGGATCTTTGTGAAAAGAGAGAATTTTGGAGGGCCATGGATGCTTGTGAATCTTCAAATGTTTTGGGTATAATTCTAAACATTTTTGCTTAATTTGTTACTAATTTCTTAAAGCTAATTTAAATAAGTGTTAATTTGGTTTATGTGAGTTTAATTGCATGATTAAAGATTTCAAGTTAGGGTTTGTTGTGGAAATGAGTTGTGTTTGATTGTGCATGGTTTAGTGATGTGGATTAAAATATTTAGTTTCGTAGAAAACTAATCTAGTTGTTAATTACAAATTGTTACTTGAAAAATGTCCAAATTAAGCTTTTGTTGCAAACTAGGTTTTTTGATTTAATTCGAAATATGAGATTAAAAATATGGTTAGGGTTTTTATCGTATTATTAACTTTATTAAGTGTAGTTTAATGCTTTAGAGCATGGAAATCCAACCTAAATTGTAGTTTGTGCATTTTTGGCTATGAAATTGTTAAAAATGGTATTTTGTAAACTAGAATATTAGGGTTTTTGGAATTTAATGAGATTAAATTTCGGAAATTGTTTCTATGACTTATTTAAGATATTTAATAAGTATATTGGCCGCTACATTCATTTAAACGTCATGTTTTGTACAAAACGGCGAATTGTGCTTGCTAGATTTACGAAAAAATGACTTTTTAAGTGAAATTGGGGTTTTTGTGAGTTTTAACCTAGTTTATATTAAAATTAGTGTTCATGAATGTGCAAATGGGTGTGATTGGATTTTTCTCGATGGTTTGGCATTTGTACGCCGACATCGAGGGTTTTTGGGTCGATTTGTGAAGCAACCATAGGTTTTGACCTATGTGGGATTCGTGCGTCGTTTTGGTCAGGAGTCGGATTTTAATGCGATACGGTGCGTTATGATATGTAGGTACCCCATGTGGACTTCGAGACGACAAGCAAGCGCGTGGCGGCGTCGGCACCGGCAAGCGAGGACCAGGTGAGTAGATTTATATCTACGGGGAGAAGTCGGGTGGATGGCGTATAGCACCCCCGCAGTTCGTGGTGATGTATACGAATACGTATGCACACATATATATATTGTTTATATATTGTTTGAGATTATTAATGATAGAGATGGATCCTTGGTGTGATTGGATTGGTTTAGTGTTGTGAAACCCTAGAGTAGTGGTTGCACCACACATACACACACACACCCATATTTGCATACATTTTTCTTTCATATGTGCGTACATGGGATTTTATATTGATGTGTATATTTACACATGGGTATGGGAATATGTGTTTATATACTGGATTTGAGGATAGTAATTGGGATTTGAGATGAGTCGATGATATTGGGCTTGAGGCCAGAAGATCCGTGATGTGTTTTGGTTCGTATTGAGATACGACATGAAGTTTTAGCGGGTCTTTTGACGTAGTGATTCTTATACATGCATGCATACATAGATGGTATCAATATTGTACTAGACGTAGATCAGTACCCCGATCATGATATTTGATAAAGAGGATATCAGATGAATAGTATGATGAATGTGATATTGACCCGTACCCAGATTTGGGATGCCGTACGACGGATTTACGTACGAGCTATATTTTGATGATTGATCCGCACTCTTGACTTGGGATGTCTGATTATAGATATGATATCGGATATGATATTATTGAGGCGGGATCACCGACTAATATATATACAGGTATGTATATGTATCGACTCAGATGTTAGGCGGTTTCCTTACCTGTAGCTTAGCTTGTTAGTTCAGCCGTATAGTTTAGTGTAGTTGTTAGATTAGATTAGACTCCCACCTATTTCAAACTAGCGGGTCGTGGGTATTTTAAAAGACAGGTCAAGGGATCCTACGGATATTTCAAAGGACGTATCTTTTCATAAAAACACCGTAGCCCCTATTTTCAAAACCCCATGATTCGTGTTATTTCAAAAGGCACCATTTGTAGGACTTATATTAGATTAATGCAGATTAGTTGTAGTTGCGTCTAGTTTTCAGCTCCCGCTCCTTATTGTGGTTCGCTTCGCATCGCATGCTTATATTATGTTTCATACTCCATTATTGATATCATGCTGTTAGGACACCAGCACCATTACCGATGATACGTATGTACCACGTACACTTACTTGCCGGCTCACACACATCTTCATCGGTAATTGCCATGTCACGTACACCTTAGAAAATATTATTGCTTGACATAGCTTGTTAACTAATAGTTTAGACATTGTAGTTATTACCTGCTACTTCATGCATAATGTTATTCATTGTTATGCCGTAGTCATGGATTCTCATGCTTATATTCATGGTCTTACATGCTATTGATGATTCGGATTCCCATGATATTTTATGGATTTAGAGGAAAACCGCAAAACATATATAAACTGCTTTCTTTCTTTTTAAATAAAAAAATGCGGTTTTCCTATGATGTATGAGTCGTCCACCATGAGTTTGCTGATGGATTTCGAGACCCGATTCGAGGAGATGGATGAACCGTTTCGGGTACATGGTGGGCCCGGTGCGGTACCCCGGGGCAAGAGGAATGTGTTGTTGACGTTGAGCCTGGCAGGGGAGCACTACCGACCGGTGATATTACCGACGTGTCGGATATCCGGAGGATACCGTCGTGGTCTTGAGATGGATGGTTGGGGCCGGTCTGGATTGACGGCACCCTAGATATTGATTTTGAGATATTGAGGTACAAAGATTGTGATACAGAGATATCGAGATATTTGGACACTTGTTTTGTGTCGATGCTGGGCACTGTTTTATGCTGATTTCATTTATGGTACCTCACTTTAAAAATACAGAAATCTCACTGATTTATGAAAGAAGTTTTTGTCAGTACATGCATTCTGTTCCGTGCATTCATACCTTATTCATATGATATATTGCTACCTGAGGCACTGACACAGGCACATGAGATTACACTCGGGTTAGATATTTACCCTAGCCTTGTTATAGGCTGCTGGTTATATTTGAGTATATATTATGATCATTGACCCAGGTTGCGTTATTTATGCGATTTCTGTGCGTACATGTTTTTCTATTCACGAGTTGGCAACTCACCCCCGTTGTGCCCCAGTTTCTTGCAGGTTTGCCGTACAGGCTTCATTACGGCTTTACGGGCTCAGTTTCATTCGGGTGACTTCCTAGTAGGTGGGTTTTTCTTGTATCGTACCCATCATATTACCTTGTATAATATTATTCCGTTGTATCTAGTAAATTCCATCAACCAAACATGTATTTATTGAGATAGAGACCAGTGTTGTTTATTCTTTCGACCTTAGAGTCGCTCGTTATATTTCTGGTGGTTTTGAGTTTCCTTTTGAGTTTTGATCCTCGCCGTTGGCGTTGTATATTATATTGCTTGTGTGGTTGTGACCGTCGATTGACGAAGAGCTAGCTCCCACTTGGGGATGCCTTTTTCTTGATTTCGTATACTATTCATGTTGTATCCCGTTTGGGGGCCAATATTTACGAAGGAGACTCTGCCGAAATTTTCAGTAAATTTTTGATGTTTTAAAAACCGCATAATTCGGCTTATGCTATTGAAATTACTTGCTTTAAGTTGGTTTTTCCTGCACTCTACTATTTTTCTTGGTTTGGATTTCTGGGTTTTCGGTTTACTTAGATTACATACGCCTCGAGACGTTCGTAGTTTAAGTGCCGGTCATGTTCCGTACTTTCGGGTCGTGACAACCAATGAGCAACCCTGTTCACACTCCTGCTAATCCGATCAGTAACACTTACGGCACAGTCCGGTCTGTTCGTGTGATATGTCGCATATCTCGCTTAGGGGTGGTAAACGTTAGACCCTAGTAGCTTGATAAGTCATGCCGATGTAAGGTCCATAACGAGTGTGAAACTACTAATAACACTTACCAGTAAATCACATAAACCCTGGACATGGATTTCCAGTTATGGCCAGTCGAGCATAGCGCGACATCAACCCCAATACCGGGAGAGACGAATCCCCTCCTATGGCTCATTGCCTCCATGTGACTCGGGAATGTACCCAAAAACCACCTGTTTGCATGACTCAGTATAGCCGTGGTAGGGTGGAAATCAAAGCACAGTGGGAGACACACAAGACTCTATGAGGATCTTGGGTCAACAGAATAAGTTGTATCAGTGTCACCAGAGAACTGCCATCTGACGTGAGGTATAATACCATCTGAGAGTTCTCAGCGAGTCCGTTCAGTGTACCCAGTCTCCACTGCGCACCCGTATACCATCTTTGATGTCAAACACCAATGGATATGGGAACATCCATCGCCCATCACATGGGTCGAGAAGATATACGCTAGTCTACTCTAGAATATCGATGCCCCGTCTCGATATTCCCACGACTAGGAACATTGAAGGATGTACTTATGGACTTCCCATGCCCCACTAGTATGATCTGCATCATAATCCTGGAAGTCGAGTACACATCCTAAGGGCTTTATCAACATGTAACAGAGAGACAGTAAGTATACATGTTAAGATAAAGAGCAACCAGATAGCGTATTATCATGTCGAGCAAGAAAGTCCTCCCTATATATGTCCCAGAATCCACTACAATATAAATCTCATGTATAATAATGCCCTCTAGGGCATACATACAACTAACACAGCGGTGCCATTAGTGAGGCTCGGGTTTGCCCTTCTATGGTTTGTCCATAGGTGCTGTGGCATATACTCGATATTATTAAACTGTACCCAAGATGCTGAACTCTTGGGGGATTATGAGGTTTTGACGAGTCGATCGAAAGGTTCGACTTCATTTGGATATCATGTGATGGGATGCATTGCTTGGGAGACTCCAGATACGAGTATAGCCGTTGGAGCACAGTCCATGCAGCCACGAAGAGACGAGTCCCAAGCAGTCGACAATATAGAAAAGTGGAGTAAGAAGTTCGTACGAGATCTTGATAGATGACGTTCCACTCCGCTAACAGCAGAGATGTGATACGCATGCAGAGGCGTCGTATATGGATATATCTTCTAGAAGGAGTCATGATGAATATGTAACCGTCCAGAACAAGAAACAGATATTTTAAAGGATGATGGCTTCCAGGCAGTTCGGCTGAAACGAGATTGGGAGAGGCTTCGACAGAACCTTACTGGGATACTATACGAGAAGATTTGGACCCAGGAGCGGTCAAATGACGCACACCCAGTAGGCTAAAGTTCGGCATCTTCGACGAGACATGTTACGAGTGACCATAACAGTTGGCCAGAGATCTATAGAGGATGTGCCAGGGCGAGACTGTTTCCGTTATCTTTGATTTCGGTATTTTGGACGATTTATTCGCTTGATTGAGATTTTGTGCACCACAGTTGCACTTGTAAGTCCACGTTGCCCACCCCGGTGCTTACGGGGAGGCGGAAAACGGAATAAAAATCAAATTTTTATCAACTTAGGCAACATGGACTAGACAAAGAAGGATCTTTGCTAAACAAAAAACAAGCTAAAGCTAACTAGAAACTAGCTAAGGGTTAAAACGGTTATACCTAGGGCTTTATGTCCTTCTCTCCTTGCTCCTTGGAGTAGTAGAAAGGGATCACCTTTGTCGTCTTCTCACGTCGAAGACGGATCCACCAGAAAGCCTCAACCTTTGGCTTCAACTTCAAGCTAGAAGTAACTAGGGTGCTAGAAGTGCTAATCCTAGAACCCTAGATGAGAGTAGAGATTACTATGGAGTGGTTTTTCTCAAGCTCAAGTGTTTCTCAACACATGAGAGGGGAGAGCTTGAGGAAGAGGAAGAACAAGAGAGAGAAAGTATATGATAGATTGAAAATGGTTTTTACAACCATAACAAAATATATGTGATTTTTCAAATAATAATATTAATCAAAAATGAAAAGGTGATTGTTAGTTTGAAGAGACCATTATCATATCACAATAAATGATTTTGCAAAGATCAAAGAGCATCTAAAAAGATAATGATGATGGTCAATGTTTCAAAACTAGTCAACTAGTCAACCTTGGTCAACAAGTCAACAAGCCCAACCATGACACAATTTCACTTAATTAATATTATTAATTGATAAATCACAATATCATTAGGGTTTGGAAAATAGAAGACTGTCAACTGTGCATACGCACCCGTTCCAAAACCCTAATGAAAAACCTCTTCCTCAGCCTCAATCAACTGTGCAAGCGCACCCGTATTCGTGATCCGAGGAACACGAATAAAGAGATAAAACCAACCCCAAATAATATACTAGGATCTGGCTTAAACCAAAGCCCGCTAGTATAAGCTGTCCGGACAGCAAACGTGCACAAGTGCGCGGATGTGAACGAACCCCGTCGCAAAACCATGCGACCTCTACTCATTTTGCCTAACGGCGAATAGCTCTATGTGTGGGACTCTAAAGACTCGACACTACGCTGGCAGTGGGTTTAACCACAGACCGCAAGTGGCACTAGCTGTACGTAACGGTCCCCAGGTAGATGCCGATAAGAAGACTGACGAGGTGACCCCATCTGAACTCCTACTGAGCCTGTATGTGACATTCTCCGTACAGTCCGGTCTGTTCGTCTGATACATCGCATGGCGGGACTAGGGGGCGGTGAACGTCAGTCCCCTAATAGCGGTACAAGTCAAGTCGGAGTGTAGCACAGAACACCCTGAGATAACACTGGAAACCTACCAGTATATCTCGCTTGCCCTGGCCAGGGACTACTTGTGTAATGGCTCTCCTAAACACAGCGCGATGTCAACCCCCAATACCGGGAGAGACGAATCCTGTCTAACCGTCACTGCCTCCAAGTGCTTCGGGACTGCACACAACTACTACCTGTTTGCACGACTCCTTTGAGCCGTGGTAGGGTAGTAATCAAAGTGCAGTGGGAACACACTCGAGACGAAGTGACAGTATCAAGTCAGCGGACTAAGCTGTACTCATGTCACCTGGGAACTGATAACTAACGATAGGTATAATACCAACCAACAGTTCCCAACGAGTCCTGTCCAGTGTACTCGTAACCTAACGAGCACCTGTATACTATCTCAAGTACGACGTACTGACGGCTGTGGGACAGACCGTCTCCTACACTGGGATGAGAAGCGCATACGCTAGTCTACTCCGGAGTATCGATGCCCTGTCTCGATAGTCCAACGACCAGGGACCAGTATAAGGATGTGCTTATGGATTACCCAGCCCCCACGAGTGTTAGCGCCATCACAACGCTGGTAATCAAGCAAAGATCCTAAGGGCTCTACTAATATGAATATCAGCGATATGCTAAAAGAAACACATGCACATATTAAAGCATAGACAAACCAAGTAGCATACTACCATTTCGAGCAAGATTGTATATACAACTGTGAAAATCCCAAGCTTCCATCAAGTAATATACAAACTAGTATGATACAGTAATGGCCTCTAGGGCATATACACTAACAATCTCCCACTTGCACTAAGGCCATGTACTGGCGTATCGAAGACCTATCATCTCGATCAGCCGCTCGAACTGAGTCTGGGGAAAGGCCTTGGTGAATGGATCTGCAGTGTTATCTTCTGAAGCAACCCTCCGAACCTCGATCTCCTGGCGATCCACGATCTCCCTGATCAGGTGATACCGCCTTAAGATGTGTCTGGATTTTTGATGGGACCTGGGTTCCTTCGCTAAAGCTATAGCCCCGTTGTTGTCGCAATACAGAGGTATTGGGTCAACAATGGACGGAACCACCTGAAGTTCTTTCAAGAACTTCCTTATCCAGACAGCTTCTTTTGCGGCATCAGATGCAGCGATGTATTCCGCTTCCATAGTCGAGTCAGCAACGGTTTCCTGTTTGGAGCTCTTCCAACACACCGCCCCTCCATTGAGGGTGAAGACAAAGCCCGACATGGACATGGAATCATCCTTGTCACTATGGAAGCTGGAGTACGCAAAGGCCTCAATCTGGAGGTCTTTTCCGCCATACACCAAGAACATCTCCTTAGTCCTTCTCAGGTACTTGAGAATGTTCTTTACTGCTATCCAATGTTTCTCCCCAGGGTTTGACTGATACCTGCTTACCACACTCAGTGCATAAGCCACATCCGGTCTAGTACACAACATCGCATACATTATAGAGCCTACCGCAGAAGCGTAGGGTATAATAGACATGCGATCCCTCTCCAAATCAGTCTTGGGAGACATCTTTTTGGAGAGGGTGATCCCGTGACAAGCCAGTAGATTATCGTGCTTGGAATCTTCCATACTGAATCTCTTCAGTATGGTGTCGATGTACCTGGACTGTGAAAGTCCTAATATCCTCTTGGATCTGTCACGGTAGATCCGGATACCCAGAATGTAGGAGGCATCACCCAGGTCTTTCATGGAGAACCTGTGTGACAAGAACCACTTGACAGATTGTAGCATAGGAATGTCATTTCCTATTAAGAGAATTTCATCCACGTATAAAACGAGGAATACTACAGTTCTCGCTACAAATCTACAATAGATGCATGGTTCATCTGGATTTTTGATAAAGCCGTAGTATCTCTCGGGCGGATGAGACTGCCTACTACTTCTGCGGAGTGGCGTGGGAATGTCCTGATCTTTCGAACCCTCTGGTTCTACTAAGCTTTCAGTAATAGCTTGTGGTTCTAGAATTTCTTCCAGTTCTATTGCGCTCCCACTTATTTCTTTTTCTAAGAACTGATGTTCCAGAAAATGGGCATTACGAGAAACAAGGACTTTTTGTTCCTTTTCGTAATAGAAAAGATACCCCCTGGAGTTCTTTGGGTATCCCACAAACTTGCACAGTACTGAGCGTGCCTCTAGTTTGTCCGTATGCTGCTTTTTGACATAGGCTGGACATCCCCAAATCTTCAGGTATTGAAGATAGGGTTTCTTTCCACTCCATAACTCATATGGTGTGGTAGGCACAGTCTTAGTAGGAACTCGGTTCAAAAGGTATGCAGCTGATTCTAGCGCATATCCCCAGAACGATCGCGGCAACTCAGCATTACTCATCATGGACCGTACCATATCTAATAGGGTTCGGTTCCGTCTCTCCGATACACCGTTATGTTGCGGAGTGTATGGAGGAGTAAGCTGAGAGAGAATTCCATTCTCTTTTAAATAACCCAGGAACTCGGCACTCAAGTATTCACCACCTCGATCAGATCTTAGTGCCTTGATACTTTTTCCTGTTTGTTTTTCTACTTCATTCTTATATTCCTGGAACTTTTCAAAAGATTCGGATTTATGCTTCATCAAGAAGACATGTCCGAACCTTGAGAAATCATCCGTAAAAGTAATGAAGTAAGAATAACCGCTTCGTGCATGTGTAGACATTAGACCGCACACGTCGCTGTGTACGAGTCCCAAGAGCTCGCTCGCTCTTACCCCGTGTCCAGTGAACGGAGTCTTTGTCATCTTTCCTTTGAGACAGGATTGACAAGTTGCATATGATTGATATTCGAACAGATCCAAATATCCTTCTGCATGTAACTTAGTCAACCTTCTCTCATTGATGTGACCCAGTCTACAATGCCATAAGAAAGTTTTATTGATTTCTGGAGACTTTCTTTTGTGTGTATTCTGGACATTGAAAATCTGTGGTTGGTTTAATACGTATATAGCGTTGTTCAATGTACCTGACCCAATCAAAACTTGATTAAGGTGAATGTTCACTACATTACTTATAAATGCAAATTCATAACCTTCTTTAGATAATAAAGATACAGAAATGATATTACAGGTTGTATTTGGTACATAATAACAACTACGCAAAACCAAAAAGTGTCCATCCGACAATCCCGGGTGATAGACCCCCACGGCCTCAGCATCCATGCTAGCACCGTTTGCAACTCTGAGGGTCATGTCACCTGCCTTCAAAACTCTACGCTTTCACAACGCCTGTAAAGAATTACAGATATGAGATCCTGATCCGGTATCCAATACCCAGGATGTAGAGTTTATTGATAGACAGTTTTTAATAACATACACACCTGAAGCTGAAGCTGCAACTCGCTTCAAATCCTGTGTTCTGGCCTTCCAAGCCTTGCAATCCTGTTTCCAGTGACCACTTTTGTGACAATAGAAGCATTCTTCCTTCCCCACCAACTTTTCCGCTATCTTTGTTGCTTTTCCTTTTCCCTTCGTATCCACTTTACCGACACCGCCTCTTGGTTTGGTGGGGGCTTTCTTCTTCTTACCCTTGGCTTTCGCCCCTGATCTAGAAGAGGAAGATCCTCCTACAAACAAAGTGGATGTCTCCCTACCTTTCTGTAGGGTGCCCTCAGCACTCCTCAACATGTTTAGAAGTTCGGAAAGTTCAACCTCCTTTCCTTGCATGTTGAAGTTAAGGATAAACTGGGCGTAAGTGGAAGGAAGGGACTGGAGAATCAAATCAGTATAGAGTTCATTCTCCAACGTGGTCCCAAGGTCCGCGAGCTCCTCTATGTAGCCAATCATCTTAAGCACGTGTTCCGCTACCGATGATCCGACGGCCAACCTTGCCGAAAACAACTTCTTCGACTCTTCGTATCTTGCGATACGAGACTGCTCTCCATACAGTTCTTTTGTATGAAGAAATATGGACTCTAGGTCCATATTCTCGTGCCTCCTCTGAAGTTCGTTGTCCATCGAGGCTAGTACGAGGCATTTGGCCTTCGTGCAATCTATTTCCCAGGTTTTATAGATTTCCCTATCTACGACACTGGTTGTGGGACCTGGGACAGGAGGAGCTTTGGTGGTAAGGACATACCCCAACTTGTCGTAAGTGATTGCCATCTTGACATTCCTGAGCCAATCTTTGTAGTTTGGCCCTGTCAATATGTTTTTATCTAGTAATAACTTAAGTCCGGCCATGTTGAATGGTCGCTGCAATTAGGAGAGAGAAAAGAAACACTTTAGCATGATGCTCTTGCAAGTTTAGAGTGGTTTTTAATTTGTCTAAACTGGATGGCTCCCACTGTCTCTCGAATCCCTTCTCAAACCGTAAAGAAAGGATTAGTTAGGATCAATCCCACCGTACAATACTTGCTTAACCGTTCAGCCAGGCCAGTGTCGGTACTTCGAGGGAGGTTTTCCAACGCTTTCGCGAAGTTCCTTAATTAAGTAACCTCTTTTCCCTGGGGGCGTAGCCCCGCTAACACCTTTCTAGACGCCTACTAAGTTTATAGCATTGATCGTTAAGTGAGAGTTTTCCCGAGGAGTAGCATATACTCACAGTAGGATCGGGATCCAAATATCATCGCGTGATAAAACCGAAGGAATCCTACTAGAATTATCACACTCCAAATGGTATGCAGCGCTAGCAAGTTTCAGTACTTATGAAACTCCCGATGTGGATTTTTGCCCCATGCTCTTATGACCTTGGCGTGAGGTCAAAATGTCATAAGTCACATATCATGTTCTTCCCATCATTATCCCGGTTAATTTGAACCCACCCGTACCTACCCTTGACGTAGGCCAAAATGGCAGTACGACTGTCTCAAACCAATGCATTCTATCTATACAACAGATAAATATCCGGCAGCTACCAATCACTATGCCTTGGCGTGAGGTCAAAATACATAGCTTGAATACTACCGTATATTTAACTGAAATGATGGAGGGCTACGGATGGTTTTGGCGAAACCGTGAACGTAGTGAACTTGATATAATCGATGGAACGAGATAGCTTTTAAAAGGAGTGGTTCAAGCTCCGCATTTAAAAGTTTAGTTTTGAAAAGAACCGAGTGGTTTTCAAAGTGTTCCAATCAACTTTTACTTGGTTTATTTTCTTGCATTAGTTCTTTTACTTCGTCCCATCATTTAATCCTACCATTGCAGAAAACAACCAAAATATGACGTACGCTTATGCCATTCGCATTCGCCACGGGGCCCCGTCATCACCCGTTAGGTTTCTTAACTAACGACAGAGCAGGGCTGGGCTAGCGCGGCTGTAAAACATAAGCAACGCCTAAATAGTTATCATATATAAATATATAGCAATGATAGACATTACAGATCACAGATGAATACATTGGATATACTAGGAATCCGCAATACGTTCGAGCCTGCAACGAAAAATGGATTATACGGTCGCGGTGAATAGCCAAATATCCCACCCAAGACCCCTACGGGTGCGGCAAACTACCCGCCAAGTACCCGAAGCGAAGCAACCTCCCTTAACACCGTGAGTAGGCCACTCGGCACTTTGAGATACCCGGTAGTTTGTGCACCCCCTCCATGGGTCTATCCTAGGAGCAAAAACAGTAAAAAGAATTATACAATGACGGCTACAACCCCGACCCGGTTGTGCGGCCAAACAAATAATAATATTACATCAATTTACATATTACAATGAATGAAAGATAAAGCAACACTCATCTCACATCCACGCCGGCTATTCACCCGCGACAATCCAACGCATTCATATACACATACCATCATCAAACACAGATCACAGATATGTATAACCCCGACTAATCGACATATAGCGATTAGCCGACGTTCAATACATATAAACATCATAGATATAACCCTTTGGTCAAAGTGTATTGAAGTTCGATAAAAAATACGGATTTATAGGCCCCCCAATAACAAATTTCTATTCTGGAAAATCTGGGCACAAATAAACCATCTTAAAAATCCTAAAACCAAGCCAGAAAAACACTGCACCAAACTCGACCCAGAGAAGAGCCAAGATGGCCGCGGTTGCGCGACAATAGCTTGCTATTGCCGCGGAACCGCGGCTCTTTGGTCGAATCTCTGGATCGTTTTTGGTGGCTTTCTTCACAAAACCCTGAGATGATTTTTGGAGTATAATTTATTTTGTTTTGAACAGAAAAAATTTTAACAGAAACATAGGGTTTTGAAAACTCGGTTTTTCGATTTTTCCGATTCGTACTTCGATCCACTTTACTACCTAGCTAGTTTATGTTTAGTTAGGCTCTGATACCACTGTAAGTCCACGTTGCCCACCCCGGTGCTTATGGGGAGGCGGAAAAAGGAATAAAAATCAAATTTTTATCAACTTAGGCAATATGGACTAGACAAAGAAGGATCTTTGCTAAACAAAAAATAAGCTAAAGCTAACTAGAAACTAGCTAAGGGTTAAAACGGTTATACCTATGGCTTTATGTCCTTCTCTCCTTGCTCCTTGGAGTAGTAGAAAGGGATCACCTTTGTCGTCTTCTCACGTCGAAGAAGGATCTACCCGAAAGCCTCAACCTTTGGCTTCAACTTCAAGCTAGAAGTAACTAGGGTGCTAGAAGTGCTAATCCTAGAACCCTAGATGAGAGTAGAGATTACTATGGAGTGGTTTTTCTCAAGCTCAAGTGTTTCTCAACACATGAGAGGGGAGAGCTTGAGGAAGAGGAAGAACAAGAGAGAGAAAGTATATGATAGATTGAAAATGGTTTTTACAACCATAACAAAATATATGTGATTTTTCAAATAATAATATTAATCAAAAATGAAAAGGTGATGGTTAGTTTGAAGATACCATTATCATATCACAATAAATGATTTTGGAAAGATCAAAGAGCATCTAAAAAGGTAATGATGATGGTCAATGTTTCAAACCTAGTCAACTAGTCAACCTTGGTCAACAAGTCAACAAGCCCAACCATGACACAATTTCACTTAATTAATATTATTAATTGATAAATCACAATATCATTAGGGTTTGGAAAATAGAAGACTGTCAACTGTGCATACACACCCGTTCCAAAACCCTAATGAAAAACCTCTTCCTCAGCCTCAATCAACTGTGCATGCGCACCCGTATTCGTGATCCGAGGAACACGAATAAAGAGATAAAACCAACCCCAAATAATTTACTGGGATCTGGCTTAAACCAAAGCCCGCTAGTATAAGCTGTCCGGACAGCAAACGTGCACAAGTGCGCGGATGTGAACGAACCCTCTCGCAAAACCATGCGACCTCTACTCATTTTGCCTAAAGGCGAATAGCTCTCTGTGTGGGACTCTAAATACTCGACACTACGCTGGCTGTGGGTTTAACCACAGACCGCAAGCGACACTAGCTGTACGTAACGGTCCCCAGGTAGATGCCGATAAGAAGACTGACTAGGTGACCCCATCTGAACTCCTACTGAGCCTGTATGTGACATTCTCCGTACAGTCCGGTCTGTTTGTCTGATACATCGCATGGCGGGCCTAGGGGGCGGTAAACGTCAGTCCCCTAATAGCAGTACAAGTCGTGTCGGAGTGTAGCCCAGAACACCCTGAGATAACACTGGAAACCTACCAGTATATTTCTCTTGCCCTGGCCAGGGACTACTTGTGTAATGGCTCTCCTAGACACAGCGCGATGTCAACCCCCAATACCGGGAGAGACGAATCCTGTCTAACCGTCACTTCCTCCAAGTGCTTCGGGACTGCACCCAACTACTACCTGTTTGCACAACTCCTTTGAGCCGTGGTAGGGTAGTAATCAAAGTGCAGTGGGAACACACTCGAGGCGAAGTGACAGTGTCAAGTCAGCGGACTAAGCTGTACTCATGTCACCTGGGAACTGATAACTGACGATAGGTATAATACCAACCAACATTTCCTAACGAGTCCTGTCCAGTGTACTCGTAACCTAACGTGCACCCGTATACTATCTCAAGTTCGACGTACTGACGGCTGTGGGACAGACTGTCTCCCACACTGGGATGAGAAGCGCATACGCTAGTCTACTCCGGAGTATCGATGCCCTGTCTCGATTGTCCAACGACCAGGGACCAGTATAAGGATGTGCTTATGGATTACCCAGCCCCCACGAGTGTGAGCGCCATCACAACGCTGGTAATCAAGCAAAGATCCTAAGGGCTCTACTAATATGTATATCAGCGATATGCTAAAAGAAACACATGCACATATTAAAGCAGAGACAAATCAAGTAGCATACTACCATTTCGAGCAAGATTGTATATAGAGCTGTGAATATCCCAAGCTTCCATCAAGTAATATACAAACTAGTATGATACAGTAATGGCCTCTAGGGCATATACACTAACAGCACTTGACTTCGATTCGATATCATTCGAGATGCTGATTTTGATTTCATGCCTATGATATGCATATGATTTGACTTGTGCTTTCAGCATAGTCTTCATACACTTTTAGTGTTTTTATTTGATTTTTGCACGCTAATGCAAATGGTTGTGAGATTATGTACCGCGGTATACCTGATTAGGATTGAGATGTGCTGTATACCGTCGATTTCGACTGTGATACTCGATATTTGTTTCCGTGCACCTTGTGCACTGGAATTGGATTCTTGCGCATGTTTGGGCGCTTGATGCGATTTTGGTGCACACCAGATGCACTAAATCGGGATTCTTTGTGCATATCAGATGCACCAGATATTGCTGTCAGGCACACCCGTTGCCTTTGACAGGTGTTTCGTGCACACCCGTTGCACTTAGGTTTTGTTTCTATGCACATGTATGGCACATTCATGGATTTAAATTTCCGTGCGCACATGACGCATGTGGCATTCTTATATAGAGTTTGGGATTGATTTTGAGCAGTATATTATTATGATATTTACTATTTGGTATAGTAGCTGAGCAGGACTAGTCCGAGGACAGTACCTGAACATATTTTGCATGCATTGATAGTTATTGAAGGGATTTCCGAAGAGGAGCTATAATCTCAGTATTTACCTACGTGTCCGAGATGACACAAAACATTTTATAAAGGGAACCCTTCTAAATGAATTTCAAAATGTCGGGACGTGTATGTTAAACAAAGGATATATATATATTTATTTTCTCACAATAAACGTCTGCTGCTGTGCTGTGTTACGCGCATCGCGCTGTAATTTGAAAAAGAGTTTGGCATGCATTTCTTTCTGATGTTTTGACGAGTTTACACCGACGCGTACTATGTACGTGTTATAATTTTGATGTATATCATATTGGTTTTCATTTTGGGCTTTGACATTGGTGTCTTCGCCATAACTTTGATGATTGCGAGATGCTTGACGAAGTTTGATTTGGTTTATATATTCGTTTTCATGCGCATGTATTGCGCTATGCTGTGAATTATGTGTTTTTTATTTCGGAGCCCCGACGACTTGATCTTTTTACTGGAATATTTTAGTATTTGGGGGAGTTTTAATTTAAATTCGGGGACTGAATTTCTTTAAAGGGGGATGATTGTAACGTTTTGAAAATCGTTTAGGTGAAATTTCGGAGAATCGGTAAAATAACGGGTGTTTTCCGTAAAAACCAAGACATAAATATCTTTTAATATAAAATTAAATATACCTATTCTAGCTATATAATTGCTAGTATTTGGTGTTTATTGAGTCACTTGTAAAATTTCTAGTTGACTGATAAAATTTCCGAAAATAATTATTTTAATATTATTTTAAGCCGTCACTAATACATTTAATTAGGGATAATTACAAATTGGAATGGGTAGGTACAAGTTTTTTTCATCATGACACATTAAACTAACATGTAAAATATTGTTTTTGAAATGAAAAGAAATCGTCATAACGGTTTTAGAAAATATCAAGGAAAAGGCTTAAATAGTGAAATTAATGTAAAAGGAAATTGGGGTATAATATTTATCTTTCTTTTTTCCTCACCCAAACTCACCTA
The DNA here is from genome assembly GCA_030015575.1 of Agapanthus africanus. NCBI lineage: Eukaryota > Viridiplantae > Streptophyta > Magnoliopsida > Asparagales > Amaryllidaceae > Agapanthus > Agapanthus africanus. Next base: position 263,902,630 of record JASDDO010000016.1, on the reverse strand, counting down.
CACCCTCTCTCCTCACCCTCTACTGCTGGCCCAGCCCCTTGGCAGCCCCAAAATAACTTGGTCCCCTCATTTCACAATGAAATAAAAACAAATGAGAGCAAAATTAAATAATGAGGTATGGGGGGTTCCATGCTTTGACTTCTTGCACCCATACAAATACCCCCACATTCTCTCTCTCCCTCCCATTTTACATTGGCTGAGCCCCCCATCATTCTTACTGCTGTAAGCCCACGTTGCCCACCCCGGTGCTTGCGGTGAGGCAGAAACGTTATGAAAAATCCGATTTTTACAACACTAGGCAACATGGACTATGAAAAGGAGGGATCTTTGCTAAACAAAATGAACTACCAAAGCTAAAAGAGTTTAGCTACTCGGAAAGGGGGTTATACCTAGGTCTTCAAGTCCTTCTCTTCTTGCTCCTTGGAGTGAAAGAATGGGTTCTCCTTGTCGCCTTCTTTTGCCGAAGAAAGATCCACTCGAGGGCTTCAACCTTTGGCTCCAACCGCAAACTAGAAGTAACTAAGGTGCATGGTGTGCTAGACCTAGGACCTTAGAAAGAGTACATAGTGTTTTTGAAGGGATTATCCCAAGCTCAAATGGTTCTCAACTCATGAGAGGGAAGAGCTAGAGAGAGAGGAAGAGGAGGAGAGAGAATGGAAATGAACAAGTGAGAAGAATAATACAACCCTTCTCACATATATATGATTTATGAAAAATAGATAATTAGCTAAGATAATTGTCATGGTTAATCAAGAAATGACCATTATCATTTCATATTAAATGCTTTTGCAAGGATCAAAGAGCATCTTTCATATGGAATGATAATGGTCAACTTGTCAACCTAGGTCAACAAGTCAAGTATAGTCAAATGGTCAACAACTCTAACCATGCACAATTATAATTAACTAATATTAATAAATCATAATTCACACATAAATATTAGGGTTAAGAAAATGACAATGGTCATCAACCCTAATGAAAGTCCTCTGCCTCTGTCTCAGTCAACTGTGCATACACACCCATATCCTTGTTCCGAGGAACACGAATACAATGAGATAAAACCAATCCCAAATCATATACTTGGATCCGGCTTAAACCAAAGCCCGCTAGTATAAGCTGTCCGGAAACCAAACGTGCACAAGTGCACGGATGTGAACGAACCCTGTCGCAAAACCATGCGACCTCTACTCATTTTGCCTAAAGGAGAATAACCCTCTGTGTGGGACTCTAAAGACTCGACACTATGCCGGCAGTGGGTTTAACCACAGACCGCAAGCGGCACTAGCTGTACGTAACGGTCCCCAGGTAGATGCCGATAAGAAGACTGACGAGGTAAACCCATCTGAACTCCTACTGAGCCTGTATGTGACAGTCTCCGTATAGTCCGGTATGTTCGTCTAAAAACATCGCATGGCGGGCCTAGGGGGCGGTAAACGTCAGTCCCCTACTAGCGGTACATGTCGTGCCGGAGTGTAGCCCAGAACACCTGAGATAACACTGGAAACCTACCAGTCTATCCGCTTGCCCTGGCCAGGGAATTTGTTGTTGGAGATAGTGCCCTCATAGTCAATTATTGGATCGCAGGTACGTGATTGCAATGATTGCGGAGGACCTATACCGGTATGACAGTCTTACTCGAGAAGATAGTATGCTATCTGGTTTGCCTTTATCAGTCGTGTACATGTTCAGGTGACAGATTACATGTTACACTTTGATAGAGCCCTTAGGATCTTGCTTTACCACCAACAGTATGATGGCGATCATATACGTGAGAGTTAGGTGGTTTATACGCATATCCTTAATTGTGGTCCCTAGTCGTGGGAGTTTCGAGATAGGGCATCGATACTCCGGAGTAGACTAGTGTGTACAGTCGAGACCCCGACGAGGGGCGGTGGCCGGTCTCACAAGCCACTGGTGTCAGTTGGATCACCTAAGATGTATACAGGTGCTCATTGGGTTATGAGTACACAGGACAGGACTCGCCGGGAATCTGCTAGTTAGTACTATATCTATCGTCAGATAGCAGTTCCCTGGTGACATGTGTACAGGTTAGTTCATCGACCTGAGGTCGTCATTTGTCTCGTGTGAGTTCCCACTGTGCTTTGATTTCTACCCTACCACGGCTCAAAGGAGTCGTGCAAACAGGTAGTTTTTGGGTACAGTCCCGAGCCATATGGAGGCACGTGAGCGGATCGGCAGGGGATTCGTCTCTCCCGGTATTGGGGGCGAGATCGTGCTGTGTCTAGGGGAGCCATTACACAAAGCCCACGGCCGTGGCAGGAGAGTTACTGGTAGGTACTCCAGTAGTATCTCAGGGTGTTATTGGGCTTCACTCCGACACGACTTGTACTGCTATTGGGGGTCTGACGTTACTAGCCCCCTAGGCAAATATGCGATACTCATAGACGAACGGACCGGACTGTATATACATTGTCACTGTTAGGCTCAGTAGGGTTTCTGGATGAGTTCGCTCATCAGCCTCCCTTGAGGTCAGTCCATGGGCAGCCGTTACGCATTGCTAGTGCCGCTGACGGTTTGTGGTTAAACCCACTGCCAGGGTACTGACGAGTCATTAGAGTCCACCACAGACAGTTTCCCAAGTTCGGGCGAAACGTTGTAGAGGCCGTATGGTTTTATGGCAGGGTTCGGAAAATGCACGTGCGTTTACGCACATGTTATTTTTCGGGCAGATAATACTGGCCGGCTTTAGTTTAAGCCGGATCCGAGTATTATATTGAGTAGGTAAAATATCTTTGTCTCAGTTGCATTTGTATTCGGTCGTAATACAAATGCGGGTATATTTATACAGTTTCGGGGTTATCCTGAAAGTCGTTTCAAGATCACTTTTGGAAGTTGCCAGTTTCCAGTTTCCAGTTTTCTATCAGCCGTCTTTTAACATTCGGTTAAAGACGGATTTATCTTTTCTTGGATTTGGGTGAGTCGTGCTTCTAGAAGCTTCTAGAATGGTGACTAGGTTCATGTATCTTTGGTTGCATTTATTGTAATGGTGACTAGGTTTAATAGTCATCATTTATGCATTAATTGTTCTTTGTGACTCATGCTTTTCTTTTGATGAGTTATGATAAGTATCATACCCTTGTAGTCACCTTCCCCTCTCCTACACTCACCTCCTTCCTCCATATATGTGGCCGGCCTTCCCCTCCCCTCATATGGTTCTTACTTGATGGTTTTCATTTGTCAAAAGATTATGATAGATTTTGGGGTGTATGGAATTCACAGCTCATTTCATTCCATCACCCGATTCCCTCGGCAACTTCATTTACCGATCGTCCACGGACTTGGACGAAGTGAGACAAAGTCATCTACTCATTCTCTACATCATTCTTGGTCGTCTCTTTTAGCAAACTTGACGACCGAGTTGCCTCAAGTCAGAGGCGGGAGCCCGTTTAAAGAATCGTCGACGTGGTGCCACCTCGACGAAGAGATCGGAGATCTGTTGGAGATAGTGCCCTCAGAGTCAATTATTGGATCACAGGCACGTGATTGCAATGATTGAGGGAGGACCTATCCCGGTAGGACAGTCTTACTCGAGATGATAGTATGCTATCTGGTTTACCTTTATCATCGTGTACTGCTTTAGGTGACCTGAGAGGTCGCTATTGCACGTTGATAGAGCCCCTAGGATTCTTGCTTGACCACCAGCAGTATGAGGGCGATCATATAAGTGGGAGCTGGGGGTCTATAAGCTTTTCCTTAAAAGGTCCCTAGTCGTGGGAGTTTCGAGACTGGGCATCGATTCTCCAGAGTAGACTAGTGTATACAGTCGAGACCCCGACGAGGGGCGGTGGCCGGTCTCACAAGCCACTGGTGTCAGTAGGTTCGCCTAAGATGTATACAGGTGCTCATTGGGTTATGAGTACACCGGACAGGACTCGCCGGGAACATGCTAGTTGGTCATATACCAGACGTCAGATGGCAGTTCCCTGGTGACATGTGTGCAGGTTAGTTCATCGACCTGGGGATCGTCATTTGTCTCGTGTGAGTTCCCACTGTACTTTGATTACTACCCTACCACGGCTCAAAGGAGTCGTGCAAACAGGTTTTAGTTGGGTACAGTCCCGAGCCACATGGAGGCAGTGAGCGGATCTTCGGGGGTTTCGTCTCTCCCGGTATTGGGGGTGAGGTCGCGCTGTGTCTAGGAGAGCCATTACACAAAGACCTTGGCCAAGGCAGGAGATTTACTGGTAGGTATTCCAGTAGTATCTCAGGGTGTTCTGGGCTACACTCCGACACGACTTGTACCGCTTTTGGGGGTCTGACTTTTACCAACCCCCTAGGCCCGCCATGCGATGCTCATAGACGAACGGACCGAACTGTACGGATATTGTCACTGACAGGCTCAGTTGGGTGTCGGGGTGAGCTTCCTCATCGACGTCCCTTTTAGTCAATAGCTGGTGGCCCGTCACGTATTGGCTTATACCTCTGACGTGCTAGTGGTTAAATCCACAGCCATAGTATTGACGAGTCTTTAGAGTCCACCACACTTTCAGTTACTCAGCTTTCGGGCGAAACGCTGTAGAGGCCGTATGGAGATATGGCAGGGTCCGATCAGATACGTGCGGTATTGCACGGATCAGGATCGGACGGTTTGTACTAGTGGCCGTATAGATATATGGCAGGGTTCGATCAGATACGTGCGGTATTGCACGGATCAGGATCGAACGGATATTACTAGCCGGCTTTGGTTTAAGCCGGTCCTAGTTTAGTACGGTGTAGATTCTGTCTCTTTGCATTTGTATCCGGACGGAATACAGATGCGGGTGTGTATGCACAGTACTGGGGTTTTCCTGTAATTTATTACGGGACCAGTTTTCTGGAGTTGCCAGTTTGCATTCCGTTCCGGCCGGTTTTCCTTTCTTCTTTCCCGGCCGGACTTTTCCGATGGAGGGGGTTATTTGCAATTGTGCAAATAACATTTGTGGAGGGGGTTTCTTGTAAAAGATTGATTATGATAGCTTTCATTTCTTTTCAACTATGCTTTTGCTTTATGAGATTTGAAAGGGTATGGTTTGAAAAAGGTTAAGCATGGTGTATGTTTATTTGTCCCTTGATGTGGTCACCCTCTTCATTGCTCCTACCATCACCTCCCTTCATGCTATATATCCTTTCCTCCACCCTTCTTCTCTCTTGATGAAAATAGTTGGAAAAGGAATGAGAGAAAAGAAAGAACACTTGAGAGAAAGAAAAGAATGAGAGAGAGTTCATCTTGTTTGTGAGGAATTCTTCATCTCCTTCTTCTTCTTGTTTTGGAAAAATGAAAGCACCATTTTTCCTAACCCCATTCCTCCATCAAGGCAACTCCAAACCCTAAATGAGAGTAGCATCATCTACACAACTTCCTACCGCAAACCTTGGGCATGTCGAGTTGCCGGCTTCATGCCCGAGTTGCCTCGGTATAGAGGCGGGAGCCCGTAAAAGATGCAGGCGACGTGGTGCCCTTCCGGCGAGGAGGCGACGACCGGAGATCCCGCGAGGAGATCGGAGTGGAGATGAAGACCGGAGGACTCGGATCAGTCGGTATATCTCTAACTCATCTTCTAGTTAGCCTAGACTTGTTAATGGTTACGATCCGGAGTTTAGTGCGCGGTGGTACCGGTTTGCTAAGTCCGCAAAAAATTTAAGTTTATCACCGTTTCCGCGTTTGGCCGTCGGATTGACGGCCGGGGCGCCGCCGTGCACTTACAGTGGTATCAGAGCCTCGCCATTAACATAGTCTAGCTTTGTGTAATGTGTTTTACGTTTCCGATCGAACAAAATCCCGAAAACACGTATTTCATGCACATCAGTTTCTGTCGAATTTTTTTTGAGTCCAAAAATTTTTCTGGTTGTCTCAGTGTGATGTGCAGGGAATTCTAAGGTTGCTGAAAAAATTTGGTACCATGATCTCACTATTCCGCCGCGCAAGCGCCGCGAAACCCCACCTCGTGCGGCGCTTCCGCCGCGGATTTTACTGTTCACCCCCCCAAATTTTTCCAGTATTTTCCTGAGTTGAAAATGTGGGTTTTGGGATATTAAAGTTGGGCCAATTATTTCTGTGTGTGCTACAGTTTTCTTTGGGGCCCAGTTGTTAATTGTTTGATCAATCGGAAAATTTTAAACACATTTTTCACAGTATTTACATTATATCTGCGACCGTGAATGTCACTCGATCGGTAAATCCGGTCTAACTGCTATAGCCCGGTTAGACGGATTTGCGAACGTGATTTTCACGTTGATGTTCTATGTTTATGCTGTGATGTTGCGGATCGGTCGTGGGGGATAGCCTGGATGCAATGCTAGTACTGTATTGTGGTATTATGTACTTTTGATATTGCGGGGCGAGCGTCCGACATGTGGACTGCCGTCACTGCCTGATTGTATTATTCTTTTGGGGCACGACCTGGTTGCGGTCGATGTACCCGGTGTATGTATATTTTACATTCTGTACTAGGATTACCCCGCGGTGGGGTGCACGGATAGCCGGGTTCTGGAGGGCAACAAGCCCGCATCTCATGGCATTGGGACGGAGGGGCTTCACTCTAGGATTGGCGGGCTATTCGCTGCACTCGTAGGGGGTACAGGTTGACCCAGGAGGGGTGCCCAAGTCGCCGGATTCCGTGGAGTGCTGGGTGGTCCATTCACGGAGCTGAAGGGGGCTGCCTCGCTTCAGGTTTTGGCGGGTGACTTGCCGCGCCCGTAGGGGTCTAGGATTTCATTGCACAGGCTATCCACACGACCAAGGGAACGTCGGGTTTCAGTAGTGGCTCTGTGAAACCCGGGGATCCCAGATATCTGTATTGTTCTGTGATGCTGTACATTTCTGTGATGTTGCATTTCTTTCACGCCTTGAGCGAAATATAATATATTGGTATATATATTAGTAGATGTTGTATATGTTTTGCATCCGCGCTAGTCCAGTCCCCGCTCTGTCGTTAGTAAGCTAACCTAACGGGTAATGACGGGACCCAATGGCGAATGCGGATGGCATATACGTACGTCAGTATATTTTCGTTCTTTGTGGTGTGATCAATTGATGGGACTGCATTGATTCGGATCAATGCAAGTTAAAAACAAACCTATTCTGATGTTGTTGGAACACTTTTCAAAAAGCTGTTATTGCAAGGACTTTCACTTTTGTTTTGCATCGTGGTATTCATTTGGAATATCCTGCTCCTCAGTCGACGAGGCAAGGGCCGAGATCCCTTCACCGGGAGTGACCCCTTGGACAGAAGTTTGCGTCAGGGCATTAACTTCACTATAGCCGATTACTTTTGCTTTGCACTGTGGTATTCAGTTGGAATATCCTGCACCCCATTCTACGGGGAAAGAGCCGAGATCCCTTCACCGGGAGTGACCTCTTTAGTAAATGTTTTCGTCACTATATTTTCTAAAAAGCTATCCGTTCCTTCGACGAGATCAAGTTCATTACGTTAAAGGTTTTCGCCAGAAACCATTCGTAGCCCTCCGTCGTTTCATATGGGTAGTCAATAGTATTCAAGCTGTGTTTGTTGGCCTTAGTCAAGGCACAGTGTTTGGTAGCTATTGGGTATTCATATGCTGCATAGATAGATGCGTTGGTTTGGGACAGTCGTATAGCCTTGTTGGCCTTAGTCAAGGGCTTGTACGGGTGGATTCAAATCAACCTGGATAATGACGGGTAGAACTTGACATGTGACTTATAATTTGTTGGCCTTAGTCAAGGTCATAAGAGCATGGGGCAGAAATCACATCGGGAGTTTCAAAAGAACTGAAACTTGCCAGATATGCGCATACCTTCTGGAGTATGATACCGTGAGCGGATTCCGTCACGTTATCATGCGATGAGAGTTGGATCCCGATTCCCACTGATGAGTTAGTATACTCCTCGGGTGACCCCGACTAATTCTTCTTTCAGGTTTGGAGGAGAATTTGAGGTACAGTGGGAGGTTTCCAGATTGGATAAATTGGTAACCATTCTGATCTAGGTTAGAGTGCACGCTGAGTGTTTCTTTTCTCTCTCTTTGGCAGCGACCATTGACCCGACCCTAAGACTATGACTCAGTGACCAAGTTGACCGAACCCTCTTAACACTGGCTTTTGGATTGTCAAAGTTGCAGACCTCTTTGCCACTCCTACTTTTACCCTTTTCTCCAGGACACCCCGTATTACTACGAACGTCCACTTCCATTGGACAAAACCATCGTATGGTTAGATACGAACTCGAAGGAATTCGAGGATGGTTTCCGGTTCTGGAGAAAACGGATAGGATTATTCAGTTGTCTTTTCTTTTCACCCTCTCTCATGTTGCGAGTACTCCTTGGTTTAGGAGTAGTACACCTATTATGCAAATTGGATAGTCTTCTTCCAAACCATAGGCTGGTGCCGACCGGTAGGGAAGGAAGAAAGCCAATTAGCCTAAACGGTGTACAGAAGGTATTAAGTTAAGACAAAGTAAGGGATTAGTAAGAGGGCAAAGTAAATTGCGACTGCCATTCACGACCAAACCAAGTATTTCTTAGCCAATCCTAAATCACCTTTGTATTTCTCCAGGACACTCCGTATCACTACGAAGATCCCATTTTATTGGATTATCCATCGTATGGTTATATACGAACTCGAAAGGAACTTGTTCCAGTTCGGGGATGGATCCTGGTTCAGGAGAAATAGGAATAAAGTACATTCAGGTGTCTTTTATCTTCACCTTCTCTCGCGTTGCGAGTGTTCCTAGGATTAGGACAGTACACCCTTTATGCTTTTTGGATAGTCTTCTTCCAAACCATAGGCTGGTGCCGAACGGTAGGGAAGGAAGAAAACCATTTGGCCTAAAGGGGTGTACAGAAGGTAATGACTAAAGACATATGAAGGGATTTGGAGAGGTGGCAAAGAATTATACGGTTATAGTTGTGAATCTGGATAATGGTAGAGGCATTACTAGGAATACCAGGATACCCCATCGAAACATTTCAATGTTTCAGTTTCACTGTGTACTGTTAAAGAGAACTGATTTCCCGATTATATACTTACTCCAGGGTATGTATTTACCAGGTATGATTCTCACATCTGTATGGTTTTACAGATGATGAGTGGGAGTACGTTATTGGGAATTGGGTGATCATCCTCATTATATCGGGATTCGTTGCAATCGGTGATATTTGAGGAAGTCACCTGGGTTGTTTGCAAGTTAGCAATTATTTGGTTTTGAATATCCGCGGTTATGCACCAATTTCAAATTGATATATCTGTACGTCTATTTTCATAGAGTGAGATATACCTTTTGATATTATGTCGATGACATTTACCTATATCAGTGGATGGTTAGGTAAGGAGCATTAAACAGCGGTGTAATTCTTCTTAACCATAAGTACAGTTTTCAACCTACGACACACAGTAAATGAGTTATCAGACTCAAGGGACTTATACAGAGTATTGTATATTGTCCAGGGTCCATTAGGACAGAGGGGTTGGTCCTCGTACTATATTCTGTTTACTTTTAACTTCTCTGGTTCTTAGACGTGTGTTTCGTAGAAACACAGGGTCTAAGTTTTGAGGAGTTATAGGTATTTGAATAAAGTAGAGAACCAGGTATTGCAAGTATCGGGATTCTTCAAAGTGATCGAAGATGTAGATACTTGTGTATGGTATTCAGTTGATAGTAATGATAAAGAGAAATTGCTTCTCTTTCAGGTTACTCATAATTGGAAGCATTCCTAAGTTGAGTAACGCTGATCGGCCTCTCTCCATTTAGTTGACATGCACTGGAGACAGCTGCATGATTTGAATCTGGTTCAATTAAATCAGTGCCTCTGGTTCTATATTGGATATAGAACAGTTCATATCTTAACGATGTTAAGGTACGGGGAGTTGTCCGGCTTATGCTTAAAACCAGACTCTGGATAACTCATAGGCACGTTTCTGTAATGACTGTTTGTGGGTTGACCCAGGCTATGACGAGGGTTGATTTTCTACCATCTGGGAGATCAATAGAAATATTGTTCAAGACTCGCCACAGTTTTATTAAAAATGGATTTTTTCAAAAACAGCAGTGGGAGTATGGTAGAACTGGAAGTGATTCCAGAACCGCAAACGATTACTGAAGATTTGATAAGGAACCTGAAGATTCAATTTGATTTGACATTCCATTGGCCACTCCGCAGATAAGGTGGGTAGCTTCAGGCACCCGAGAGGTACTCCGGTAGCCTCAAGGACGGTGACAGGGAAGTTCTTGTTTACCCACACTTGCCATTGTTGTTGTTCCAGGCTGCGAGACCCGGCAGGAGGATGAGTATAGCGTCGTTCTAAACTTGCTTTAGAAGTGCACGTCTATATGACTCTGGCAGAGGGTTGTCGTAGTCAGTGGGAGCAGCGGAAGCATTGGTGGACATCAGGCTTATGTCTATTTATAGACTAAAGCAGATATAGCGGAGATAGATCATCTATTTCTGATGTGACAGTCATGGGTTTGACGTCATCAGAATAGGGGATGGATCTGTTGAGAAGGTAGTAGGAAGTGATATTCCTATACTTCGATCGGTTATGCTTCGGTCGTCACACAGTGGTTTCTCCACATAGGACTTGGACATTATATCAGACATATTGGTTACTAGATCTATGGTTTTAGATCTAGATTTGGGTGGTTTCCCAATCTGGGTACTTAGACAGCATTCTAAGAGTATTTAGAATGGACGACTCCTGGCACGGTAGTGTACCTGCAGGTGATGGAGTCACCCTCTCTGAAGGTGTCTTACAGACTAAAGGGGAGAGGGATGTGCATGATTGGCAGATCACTTGCTCAGGCAATTGAGTCAATCATGAGATGTCAAGTACCACTCCAGATGTTGTTCTTGCAGTAGGTGCAATAAGTTGACATTGATCCAATCCTGGAGAAACAGTCGGAAGCAGTTTTAGAACATAAGTGGCTGTTCTAGGGATATGATAACGACAGCCTCATTCGGGAGACAGTTATCATTCCAGGCTTCCAAGGTGACATGGACGACAAGGAGGTTGTCAGAGTTATAGTTTTCCTTCTGACGAGGGGCAGTTTTTGGACAGGTGATCCAAGGCAATACTGAGGGTGGCATGGCGCAGGATACTGATTAAGTTCAGTTGAAGATACAGTCTAAGAAGTTTGGATTTGGAGTTCATTTATGAGCTACGTCCCATCAGACATCCAGACATTCTAAGGCAGGTATTGCTCATTTCGGGAGATGGCTTTCTCCGCGAACTTGAGATATAGAGAGACATAGAAAGAAACTTCTAGGCGGATCCACTCACTGAGGCTATTCCTCGAACGCAATAGTTTCACAAACGGTTTTTGTGAGACTGACTAGTAGAGGAGTTGGGTGTTCGGTATCACACGGGCTGTGAGTATGCGACATCGCAATAATTAGCCTTGAGTGCAAGTGGGAGATTGTTGGAGATAGTGCCCTCAGAGTCAATTATTGGATCACAGGCACGTGATTGCAATGATTGAGGGAGGACCTATCCCGGTAGGACAGTCTTACTCGAGATGATAGTATGCTATCTGGTTTACCTTTATCATCGTGTACTGCTTTAGGTGACCTGAGAGGTCGCTATTGCACGTTGATAGAGCCCCTAGGATTCTTGCTTGACCACCAGCAGTATGAGGGCGATCATATAAGTGGGAGCTGGGGGTCTATAAGCTTTTCCTTAAAAGGTCCCTAGTCGTGGGAGTTTCGAGACTGGGCATCGATTCTCCAGAGTAGACTAGTGTATACAGTCGAGACCCCGACGAGGGGCGGTGGCCGGTCTCACAAGCCACTGGTGTCAGTAGGTTCGCCTAAGATGTATACAGGTGCTCATTGGGTTATGAGTACACCGGACAGGACTCGCCGGGAACATGCTAGTTGGTCATATACCAGACGTCAGATGGCAGTTCCCTGGTGACATGTGTGCAGGTTAGTTCATCGACCTGGGGATCGTCATTTGTCTCGTGTGAGTTCCCACTGTACTTTGATTACTACCCTACCACGGCTCAAAGGAGTCGTGCAAACAGGTTTTAGTTGGGTACAGTCCCGAGCCACATGGAGGCAGTGAGCGGATCTTCGGGGGTTTCGTCTCTCCCGGTATTGGGGGTGAGGTCGCGCTGTGTCTAGGAGAGCCATTACACAAAGACCTTGACCAAGGCAGGAGATTTACTGGTAGGTATTCCAGTAGTATCTCAGGGTGTTCTGGGCTACACTCCGACACGACTTGTACCGCTTTTGGGGGTCTGACTTTTACCAACCCCCTAGGCCCGCCATGCGATGCTCATAGACGAACGGACCGAACTGTACGGATATTGTCACTGACAGGCTCAGTTGGGTGTCGGGGTGAGCTTCCTCATCGACGTCCCTTTTAGTCAATAGCTGGTGGCCCGTCACGTATTGGCTTATACCTCTGACGTGCTAGTGGTTAAATCCACAGCCATAGTATTGACGAGTCTTTAGAGTCCACCACACTTTCAGTTACTCAGCTTTCGGGCGAAACGCTGTAGAGGCCGTATGGAGATATGGCAGGGTCCGATCAGATACGTGCGGTATTGCACGGATCAGGATCGGACGGTTTGTACTAGTGGCCGTATAGATATATGGCAGGGTTCGATCAGATACGTGCGGTATTGCACGGATCAGGATCGAACGGATATTACTAGCCGGCTTTGGTTTAAGCCGGTCCTAGTTTAGTACGGTGTAGATTCTGTCTCTTTGCATTTGTATCCGGACGGAATACAGATGCGGGTGTGTATGCACAGTACTGGGGTTTTCCTGTAATTTATTACGGGACCAGTTTTCTGGAGTTGCCAGTTTGCATTCCGTTCCGGCCGGTTTTCCTTTGTTCTTTCCCGGCCGGACTTTTCCGATGGAGGGGGTTATTTGCAATTGTGCAAATAACATTTGTGGAGGGGGTTTCTTGTAAAAGATTGATTATGATAGCTTTCATTTCTTTTCAACTATGCTTTTGCTTTATGAGATTTGAAAGGGTATGGTTTGAAAAAGGTTAAGCATGGTGTATGTTTATTTGTCCCTTGATGTGGTCACCCTCTTCATTGCTCCTACCATCACCTCCCTTCATGCTATATATCCTTTCCTCCACCCTTCTTCTCTCTTGATGAAAATAGTTGGAAAAAGAATGAGAGAAAAGAAAGAACACTTGAGAGAAAGAAAAGAATGAGAGAGAGTTCATCTTGTTTGTGAGGAATTCTTCATCTCCTTCTTCTTCTTGTTTTGGAAAAATGAAAGCACCATTTTTCCTAACCCCATTCCTCCATCAAGGCAACTCCAAACCCTAAATGAGAGTAGCATCATCTACACAACTTCCTACCGCAAACCTTGGGCATGTCGAGTTGCCGGCTTCATGCCCGAGTTGCCTCGGTATAGAGGCGGGAGCCCGTAAAAGATGCAGGCGACGTGGTGCCCTTCCGGCGAGGAGGCGACGACCGGAGATCCCGCGAGGAGATCGGAGTGGAGATGAAGACCGGAGGACTCGGATCAGTCGGTATATCTCTAACTCATCTTCTAGTTAGCCTAGACTTGTTAATGGTTACGATCCGGAGTTTAGTGCGCGGTGGTACCGGTTTGCTAAGTCCGCAAAAAATTTAAGTTTATCACCGTTTCCGCGTTTGGCCGTCGGATTGACGGCCGGGGCGCCGCCGTGCACTTACAAGATCGACGAGATCGGAGCAGCCGCAACGGAGCGTGGGATGATGGTTAAAGAACGAAGGAATCGGATCATTCGGTATAACCTTTCTACACTCTTTACAGTTTGTTAGTTTAGCAATAATGGCAGATCCGGGTTAAAGTATACGATAGCGCCAGTTAAAAAGTTTTTGTTCCGCATTTGGCGTCTGTAGACTGCCGGGGCGCTACCGTAGACTTACAGTGGTATCAGAGCCTAACCATTTTGCTATTCTAACTTGTGCTAACGCGTTTAAAACATCGACCGAACCGGAAATCGAAAATTGCAAAATTCCAAGCTCACAGTTTCTGTCGATTTTAAATGGTCTCCTAAAATTTTTCTACATGTCTTAAAAATCTGTGCAGGCTTTTCTAAGAACCACGACCAAATTTGGGCACGTGACTCCACCAAACCGCCGCGGAAACGCGGCCAAACCCATGGTTTGACTGCGCATCCGCGGCCACTTGGTGAGCTCATGCTCCCAAATTTGTACAGTGGGTTCTCTGTTGGATTTTGGGGTTTTTGGTATATATCTTTTGGGCCTAGGTTTTGTTACTGTTCACCAGTAAGTCGTGGGGCCCACTTCTTGATATTTGGTCGATCGAAATTTAAACATGTTAGTTTACAGTGCTTACATTATATCTCCGATCGGGAATGTCATTAGATCGGTAAACCGCGTCTGATTGCTATAATTCTTTTAGACGGGTTTGCGAACGTGACATTCGCGTTGATGTTCTGTGTTGTGCTGTGATGTTGCGGATTTGTCGTGGTGGATAGCAGTGTGCAATGGTAGTACAGTTTGTGTTTATTTATATATTTGATATTGCGGGGTGAGCGTCCAACTTGTGGACTGCCGTCACTGCCTGTTGTATAATATTCTTTTGGGGCACGACCAGGTTGCGGTCGATGTACCTGTTGTACTATTTTTCATTACTGTACTAGGTTTTGCCCCGCGACGGAGTGCACGGATAGCCGGGTTCTGGAGGGGCAACGGGTCCGCATCCTATGGCTTTGAGAGGCAGAGGGGCCCCACTCTAGAATTGGCAGACTATTCGCCGCACTCGTAGGGGGTACAGGTTGACCCAAGGAGGGGTGCCCAAGATTACCGGATTCCGTGGAGTGCTGGGTGGTCCATTCACTATGCTGTAGGGGGCTGCCTCGCTTCAGGTTTTGGCGGGTAACTTGTTGCACCCGTAGGGGTCTAGGTTTCATTGCACAGGCTATCCACACGACAGGGGAACGTCGAGTTTCAGCAGCGGCTCTGTGAAACTCGGGGATCCCAGATTATCTGTATTGTTCTGTGATGCTTATTACTTTTCTGAAATGTTGCATATTATCACGCCTGGAGCGATTATTGTATATTGGTTTATATACTATTAGATGTTGTATATGTTTTACACCTGCGCTAGTCCAGTCCCCGCTCTGTCGTTAGTTAAGTAACCTAACGAGTGATGACGGGACCAAGTGACGAATGTGGATGGCATATACGTACATTTTATTTTCGTTCTTTTCTGGTGTGATTAAATGATGGGACTGTGTTGATTCTGATCAATGCAAAGTATTACAAACCTGTTTACAGTTGTTGGAACAAATTTAAAAAGTGTTATTGCAAAGACGTTTTCTTTTGTTATGCATAGCGGTATTCAGTGGAATATCCTGCACCTCATTCGACGGGGCAAGGGCCGATATCCCTTCACCGGGACTGACCCCTTGGGCAGAAGTTTGCATCAGCGTAATAACTTCACTATAGTCGATTACAAGTTGCTTTGCATAGCGGTATTCAGTGGAATATCCTGCACCTCATTCCACGAGGAAAGAGCCGAGATCCCTTCATCGGGAGTGACCTCTTTAGCAAAAGGTTTTTGCCACTATATTTTAAAAAGCTATCAGGTTCCTTCAGCGATATCAAGTTCACTACGTTAAAGGTTTTTCGCCAAAAACCAGCCGTAGCCCTCCGTCACTTCTTTTGGGTATTTAGTAGTATTCAAGCTATGCATTTTAGCCAAAGTTAAGGCATAGTGTTTGGTAGCTGCTGGGTATTCAATTGTTGCATAGATAGATGAGTTAGTTTGGGACAGTCGTTCTGCCGATTGGCCAAAGTCTGGGGCATGTGCGGGTGGGTTCAAATTGACAAGATAGTGACGGGTAGAACTTGGCATGTGACTTATGAAACTTTGACCAAAGCCAAGGTTATAAGAGCATGAGGCAAAAATCATATCGGGAGTTTCTAAAGAAACTGAAACTTGCCAGGCATGCGCATACCTTCTGGAGTGTGATAACGCGAGTGGATTCCGTCACGTTATCATGCGATGAGAGTTGGATCCCGATTCCCACTGATGAGTTGGTTTACTCTTCGGGTGATCCCGATTGATTCTTCTTTAGGTTTGGAGGAGAATTTGACAGGACAGTGGGAGGTTTCCGGATTAGATAAAGTGATAACCATTCTGATCTAGGTTAGAGTGCACGCAGAGTGTTTCTTTTCTCTCTCTCTTTGGCAGCGACCTTTGACCGACCCTAGACTATGACTCAGTGACCAGGTTGACCGAACCTTCTTAAAATACTGGCTTTTGGATTGTCTGAGTTGCATAAGTCATTGCCACTCCTTCTTTTACCCTTTGAATTTCTCAGAACACCCGTATTACTACGGATATCCACTTCCATTGGATAGATCCATCGTATGATTATATACGAACTCGAAGGGACTTCTTCGAGGATGGATCCAGGTTCAGGAGAAATAGAATTGGTTTATTCAGTTGTCTTTTATTATCACCTTCTCTCAGGTTGCGAGAGCTCCTTGGTTTAGGAGAGTACACCTATTACGCTTATTGGATAGTCTTATTCCAAACCATAGGCAGGTGCCAAAAGGTAGGGAATGAAGAAAACCAA
This sequence comes from Agapanthus africanus, assembly GCA_030015575.1. NCBI lineage: Eukaryota > Viridiplantae > Streptophyta > Magnoliopsida > Asparagales > Amaryllidaceae > Agapanthus > Agapanthus africanus. The sequence continues at coordinate 263,886,094 of JASDDO010000016.1, read as the reverse complement.
TTAGCCTAAGTAGGGTGTGCAGAAGGTAATATGTAAAGACAAAATAAAGGGATTAGAAAGAGGGCAAAGTAAATTGCGACTGATATCATTCACGACCAAAACCGCGTACTTCATCGCCACTCCTATTTCACCTTTAATGGAATAAGGTATTATTCAGTTGTCTTTTATCATCACATTCTCTCAAGATACGAGTACTCCTTAGTTTAGGAGGGTACACCTATTATGCTTACTGGATAGTCTTCTTCCAAACCATAGGCTGGTGCCGAACGGTAGGGAAGGAAGAAAACCATTTAGCATAACGATGGTGTACAGAAGGTAACGACTAAAGACAAATAAAGGGATTTGGAGAGATGGCAATAAAATATACGGTTGAAGTCATGAATTGGATTATGGAAGAGGCATTGCTATGAATACCAGGATACCCCTACGAAACATTTTCATGTTTCAGTGCATTGATAAAAGAAAAACTGTTTTCCCGATTAGACACTTACTCCAAGGGTATGTATTTACCAGGTTTCATTCTCATATCTGTATGGTTTTACAGATGATGAATGGGAGTAAGTTATTGGGAATTAGGTGATTATCCTCATTATATCGGAATTCGTTGTAATTGGTGATATTTGAGTAAATCGCCAGGGTACAGTTTTCAACCTACGACGCACAGGTTTTGAGTTGTTTAACTCAGCGGACTTATACAGAGTATTGTATGTTGTCCAAGTGTCCATCAGGACAAAGGGGTTGGTCCTCGTACTATGTTTTGTTTACTTATAACTTCTCTAGTATTTAGACGAGTGTTTCATAGAAATACAAAGTCTAAGTTTTGAGAAGTTGTGGGTATAAGAATAAAGTAGAGAACCAGGTGTCACAAGTATCGGGATTCTTCAAAGAGATCGAAGATGTAGATTCTCGTGATTGGTATTCAGATGATAGTGATGGTTTTAAGAAACGAGTTTTCTCTTTCAGGTTACTCATAATTGGATGGATTCCTAAGTTGAGTAATGCTGATTAGCCTCTTTCCATTAAGTTGATATGCACTGGAGACAGCTGCATGATTTGAATCTGGTTCCAATTAAATAAGTGCCAAAGTTTCTGTATTGGATATAGAATGGATCGTACCTTAAAAGATATTAAGGTACGGGGAGTTGTCCAGCTTATGCTTAAAACCAGACTCTAGATAACTCAGGGCACGGTTCTGTAATGGCTGTTTGTGGGTTGACCCTGGCTATGACGAGGGTTGATATTCTACCATTTGGAAGATCAATAGTGATATTGTTCTTGACTCGCCACAGTTTTAGTAAAATGGATCTTTTTCAGAAAACAGTAGTGGGGATATGGTAGAACTGGAAGTGATTCCAGAACCGCGAACGATTACGGAAAATTTAATAGGACCTATACATTCAATCAGGTATGACATTCCAATAGCCACTCCGCAGATTTGGTGGGTAACCTCAGACACCCGAGAGGTACTCCGGTAGCCTCAAGGACGGTGACAGGGAGGTTCTTATCTACCCAGACTTGACACTACTGTTGTTCCAGGCTATAAGACCCGGTAAGAGGGTTGTCGTAGTCAGTGGGAGCAACGGAAGCATAGTGGGCAAGATGCTTATATCTATTTATAGACTTGAGCAGTTATAGCGGAGATAGATCATCTAATTTTGATGTGATAGTCATGGGCTTGACTTCAATCAGGATAGGGGATGGATCTGTTAAGAAGGTAGTAGGGTGTGATGTCATGGTATCTGGATGACATACTCAGAGTAGGAAGTAAAATTCCTATACTACGATCAGTTGTACTGTGGTCGTCACACAGTTGTTTCTCCAGACAGGATATGGATATAATATTTGACATTCTGGTTTCTAGATCTATGGTTTTAGATCTGGATTTGGGTAGTTTCCCAATGTAGGTACTTTGACAGTATTCTGATGGTTTTTAGAATAGATGACTCCTAGCATGGTGGTGTACCTGCAGGTGATGGAGTCACCCTCTCTAAAGGTGTCTTACAGACTAAAGGGGAGAGGGATGTGCATGATTGGCAGATCACTTGCTTAGGCAATTGAGTCAATCATGAGATGTCAAGTACCACACCAAATGTTGGTTTTGCACTAGATGCAATAAATTTGTATTGATCCAATCCTGGAGAAACATAAGGAAGCAGTTTTAGAACATAAGTACATGTTCTACAGATTTGATGACGGCAGCCTCCTTCGGGAGACGGTTATCATTCCAAGCTTCAAAGGTGACATGGTTGACAGAGTGATTGTCAGAGTTATAGTTTTCCCTCTGACGAGGGACAGTATTATGGACAGGTGGTCCAAGAGGATACTGTGGGTGGCATGGTGCCGGATACTGATTAGGTTCAGTGATCGATACAGTCTAAGAAGTTTGGATTTGGAGTTCATTTATGAACTAGGTCCCATCAGATATCCAGACATATTCTAAGACAGGTATTACTCAATTCGGGAGATGGCTTTCTCCGCGAATTTGAGATTAAGAGAGATATAGAAAGAAACTTCTAGGCGGATCCACTCACTAAGGCTATTTCTCGAACACAATAGTTTTACAAACGGGCTTTGTGATACTGATTAGTATAGGAGTTGGATGTTCGGTTTCACACGGGCTGTGAGTAGTCGACATCGCAATAATTAGCCTTGAGTGCAAGTGGGAGATTGTTGGAGATAGTGCCCTTATAGTCAATTAGTGGATCGCAGGTACGTGATTGCAATGATTGCGGAGGACCTATACCGGTATGACAGTCTTACTCGAGATGATAGTATGCAATCTGGTTTGCCTTTATCAGTCATGTACATGTTCAGGTGACTGATTACATGTTACACTTTGATAGAGCCCTTAGGATCTTGCTTTACCACCAACAGTATGATGGCGATCATATACGTGAGAGTTGGGTGGTTTATACGCATATCCTTAATTGTGGTCCTTAGTCGTGGGAGTTTCGAGACAGGGCATCGATACTCCGGAGTAGACTAGTGTGTACAGTCGAGACCCCGACGAGGGGCGGTGGCCGGTCTCACAAGCCACTGGTGTCAGTTGGATCACCTAAGATGTATACAGGTGCTCATTGGGTTATGAGTACACCGGACAGGACTCGCAGGGAATCTGCTAGTTAGTACTATATCTATCGTCAGATAGCAGTTCCCTGGTGACATGTGTACAGGTTAGTTCATCGACCTGAGGTCGTCATTTGTCTCGTGTGAGTTCCCACTGTGCTTTGATTTCTACCCTACCACGGCTCAAAGGAGTCGTGCAAACAGGTAGTTTTTGGGTACAGTCCCGAGCCATATGGAGGCACGTGAGCGGATCGGCAGGGGATTCGTCTCTCCCGGTATTGGGGGCGAGATCGTGCTGTGTCTAGGAGAGCCATTACACAAAGCCCACGGCCGTGGCAGGAGATTTACTGGTAGGTACTCCAGTAGTATCTCAGGGTGTTATTGGGTTTCACTCCGACACGACTTATACTGCTATTGGGGGTCTGACGTTACTAGCCCCCTAGGCAGATATGCGATACTCATAGACGAACGGACCGGACTGTATATACATTGTCACTGTTAGGCTCAGTAGGGTTTCTGGATGAGTTCGCTCATCAGCCTCCCTTGAGGTCAGTCCATGGGCAGCCGTTACGCATTGCTAGTGCCGCTGACGGTTTGTGGTTAAACCCACAGCCAGGGTACTGACGAGTCATTAGAGTCCCCCACAGACAGTTTCCCAAGTTCGGGCAAAACGTTGTAGAGGCCGTATGGTTTTATGGCAGGGTTCGGAAAATGCACGTGCGTTTACGCACGTGTTATTTTTCGGGCAGATGATACTGGTCGGCTTTGGTTTAAGCCAGATCCGAGTATTATATTGAGTAGGTATAATATCTTTGTCTTAGTTGCATTTGTATTCGGTCGTAATACAAATGCGGGTATATTTATACAGTTTCGGGGTTATCCTGAAAGTCGTTTCAGGATCACTTTTGGAAGTTTCCAGTTTCCAGTTTTCTATCAGCCGTCTTTTAACATTCGGTTAAAGACGGATTTATCTTTTCTTGGATTTGGGTGAGTCGTGCTTCTAGAAGCTTCTAGAATGGTGACTAGGTTCATGTATCTTTGGTTGCATTTATTGTAATGGTGACTAGGTTTAATACTCATCATTTATGCATTAATTGTTCTTTGTGACTCATGCTTTTCTTTTGATGAGTTATGATAAGTATCATACCCTTGTAGTCACCTTCCCCTCTCCTACACTTACCTCCCTCTTCCATTTATGTGGCCGGCCTTCCCCTCCCTTCATATGGTTCTTACTTGATGGTTTTCATTTGTCAAAAGATTATGATAGATTTTGGGGTGTATGGAATTCACAGCTCATTTCATTCCATCACCCGATTCCCTCGGCAACTTCATTTACCGATCGTCCACGGACTTGGACGAAGTGAGACAAAGTCATCTACTCATTCTCTACATCATTCTTGGTCGTCTCTTTTAGCAAACTTGACGACCGAGTTGCCTCAAGTCAGAGGCGGGGGCCCGTTTAAAGAATCGTCGACGTGGTGCCACCTCGACGAAGAGATCGGAGATCGACGAGATCGGAGCAGCCGCAACGGAGCGTGGGATGATGGTTAAAGAACGAAGGACTCAGATCGTTCGGTATAACCTTTCTACGCTCTTTACAGTTTGTTAGTTTAGCAATAATGGCAGATCCGGGTTAAAGTATACGATAGCGCCAGTTAAAAAGTTTTTGTTCCGCATTTGGCGTCTGTAGACTGCCGGGGAGCTACCGTAGACTTACATTTGTGTAATGGCTCTCCTAGACACAGCGCGATATCAACCCCCAATACCGGCAGAGACGAATCCTGTCTAACCGTCACTGCCTCCAAGTGCTTCGGGATTGCACCCAAAAACTACCTGTTTGCACGACTCCTTTGAGCCGTGGTAGGGTAGTAATCAAGGTACAGTGGGAACACACTCGAGGCGAAGTGACAGTGTCGAGTCAACGGACTAAGCTGTACTCATGTCACCTGGGAACTGATAACTGACGATAGGTATAATACCAACCAACAGTTCCCGACGAGTCATGTCCAGTGTACTCGTAACCTAACGAGCACCCGCATACTATCTCAAGTATGACGTACTGACGGCTGTGGGACAGACCGTCTCCCAAGCTGGGATAAGAAGCGAATACGCTAGTCTACTCCGGAGTATCAATGCCCTGTCTCGATAGTCCTGCGACTAGGGACCTGCATAAGGATGTGCTTATAGATTACCCAGCCCCCACGAGTGTGACTGCCATCACAACGCTGGTAATCAAGCAAAGATCCTAAGGGCTCCACTAATGTATAAAGGCGATATGCTAAAAGAAACACATGCACACATTAAAGCAGAAACAAACCAAGTAGCATACTATCATTTTGAGCAAGAATATCAATACATGGTGAATATCCCAAGCTTCCATCAAGTAATATACAATCTAGTATGATACAGTAATGGCCTCTAGGGCATATACACTAACAATCTCCCACTTTCTCTAAGGCCATGTACTGGCGTATCGAAGACCTATCATCTCGATCAGCCGCTCGAACTGAGTCTGGGGTAAGGCCTTCGTGAATGGATCAGCAGTGTTAACATCCGTAGCAACTCTCCGAACCTCGATCTCCTGACGACCCACGATCTCCCTGATCAGGTGATACCGCCTTAAGATGTGCCTGAACTTCTGATGGGACCTAGGTTCCTTCGCTAAAGCTATAGCCCCGTTGTTGTCGCAATACAGAAGTACTGGATCAACAATGGATGGAACCACCTAAAGTTCTATTAGGAACTTCCTTATCCAGACGGCTTCTTTTGAGGCATCTGCAGCAGCGATATATTCCGCTTCCATCGTCGAGTCAGCAACGGTTTCCTGTTTGGAACTCTTCCAACACACCGCCCCTCCATAGAAGGTAAAGACATAACCCGACATGGACTTGGAATCATCCTTGTCACTCTGGAAGCTGGAGCCAGCAAAGGCCTCGATCTGGAGGTCTTTTCCGCCATACACTAAGAACATTTCCTTAGTCCTTCTCAGGAACTTGAGAATGTTCTTTACCGCTATCCAGTGTTTCTCCCCAGGGTTTGACTGATACCGGCTTACCACACTCAGTGCATAAGCTACATCTGGTCTGGTACTCAACATCGCATACATTATAGAGCCTACCGCAGAAGCGTAGGGTATAATAGACATGCGATCCCTTTCCAAATCAGTCTTGGGAGACATCTATTTGGAGAGGGTGATCCCGTGACAAGCCGGTAGATTACCGCGCTTGGAATCTTCCATACTGAATCTTTTCAGTATGGTGTCAATGTACCTGGACTGTGAGAGTCCTAATATCCTCTTGGATCTGTCACGGAAGATCCGGATCCCCAGAATGTATGAGGCATCACCTAGGTCTTTCATGGAGAACCTGTGTGATAAGAAACCTTTGACAGATTGTAGCATAGGAATGTCATTTCCTATCAAGAGAATGTCATCCACGTATAAAACGAGGAATACTACAGTTCTCGCTACAAATCTACTATAGATTCATGGTTCATCTGGATTTTTGATAAAGCCAAATTCTTTGACCGTCTCATCAAAACAGATGTTCCAACTCCGCGATGCCTGCTTTAGTCCATAGATGGACTTAAGCAACTTGCACACCTTTCCGCTGCTCCCACTCTGAATGAAACCCTCTGGCTGGTCCATATAGACACACTCCTCTAAATTTCCATTTAGAAAAGCGGTCTTTACGTCCATCTGCCAGATCTCATAATCGTGGAAGGCAGCAATGGCAAAAAGGATCCGAATGGATTTCAGCATAGCCACTGGAGAAAAGGTTTCGTCATAGTCCAAGCCAGGTCTTTGACGGAAACCCTTTGCAACAAGGCTAGCCTTATAGGTCTCAACCTGTCCATCTACACCAATCTTTGTTTTGAAGATCCACTTGCATCCTATGGGTTTTACCCCATCTGGAACAATCTCCAACGTCCATACTTTGTTGGTGTACATGGACTCCATTTTGGTCCGCATTGCATCCAGCCATTTTACCGAGTCAACGCTCTGAATGGCCTGCAGGAAGCTAGTCGGCTCATCACTATCAATGATGCAATCCTCCCTATCCCCGTCTATGAGAAAACCGTAGTATCTCTCGGGCGGATGAGACCGCCTACTACTTCTGCGGAGCGGCGTAGGAATGTCCTGATCTTTCGAGCCCTCTGGTTCTACTAAGCTTTCAGTAATAGCTCGTGGTTCTGGAATTTCTTCCAGTTCTATTGCGCTCCCACTTATCTGTTTTTCCAAAAACTGAGTTTCCAAGAAGTGGGCATGATGAGAAACAAAAACATTTTGTTCCTCTTCGCAATAGAAGAAATATCCCTTGGAGTTCTTTGGATATCCCACAAACTTGCACTGTACTGAGCGTGCCTCGAGCTTGTCCGCTTGCTGCTTTTTGACAAAAGCTGGACATCCCCATGAGATAGGGTCTCTTCCCATACTACATCTGATATGGTGTAGTAGGCACAATCTTAGTTGGAACTCGGTTCAAAAGGTATGCAGCTGATTCTAGTGCATATCCCCAGAATGATCGCGGTAACTCAGCGTTACTTATCATGGACCGTACCATATCCAATAGGGTTCGGTTCCGTCTCTCCGATACACCGTTATGTTGCGGAGTGTATGGAGGAGAAAGCTGAAAGAGAATTCCATTCTCTTTAAGTAATCCAGGAATTCGGCACTTAAGTATTCACCACCTCGATCAGATCTCAGTGTCTTGATACTTTTGCCTGTTTGTTTTTCTACTTCATTCTTATATTCCTGGAATTTTCCAAAGGCTTCGGATTTATGTTTCATTAAGAAGTCATAACCGTACCTTGAAAAGTCATCCGTAAAAGTCATGAAGTAAGAATAACCGCTTCGTGCTTGCGTAGACATTGGACCGCACACATCGCTGTGTATGAGTCCTAAGAGCTCGCTCGCTCTTACTCCGTGTCCAGTGAACGGAGTCTTTGTCATCTTTCCTTTGAGACAGGATTGACAAGATGCATATGATTGATATTCGAACGGATCCAAATATCCTTCTGTATGTAACTTCGTCAATCTTCTCTCATTGATGTGACCCAGTCTACAATGCCATAAGAAAGTCTGATTTGTTTCCGGAGACTTTCTTTTGTGTGTATTCTGGACATTGAAAATCTGTGGTTGGTTTAATACGTATATACCATTGCTAAATGTACCTGACCCAATCAGAACTTGATTAAGGTGAATGTTTACAACATTACTTACAAACGCAAATTCATAACCTTCTTTTGAAATCAAAGATACAGAAATGATATTATAAGTTGCATTGGGTACAAAAAAGCAATTACGTAAAACCAAAACATGTCCATCTGACATTCCCAGGTGATAGTCCCCCACGGCCTCAGCATCCATGCTAGCTCCGTTTGCAACTTTGAGGGTCATGTCACCTGCCTTCAAAAACCTACGTTTTCTCAACGCCTGCAAAGAATTACAGATATGAGATCCTGATCCGGTATCCAATACCCAGGACGTTGAGTTTATTGATAGACAGTTTTCAATAACATACACACCTGAAGCTGAAGCCGCAACCTGCTTCAGATCCTGTATTCTAGCCTTCCAATCCCTGCAATCTTTCTTCCAGTGTCCACTCTTGTGACAGTAAAAGCATTCTTCCTTATCCACAAGCTTCCCCGCTACCTTTGTTGCTTTTGCCTTTCCCTTTGTATCCACCTTACTAACACCGCCCCTTGGTTTGGCAGGGGTTTTCTTCTTCTTTCCCTTGGCTTTCGCCCTGGACCTAGAAGAGGAAGATCCTCCTACAAACAAAGTGGATGTTTCTCTACCTTTCTGTAGGGTGCCCTCTGCACTCCTCAGCATGTTGAGGAGTTCTGAAAGTTCAACTTCCTTTTCCTGTAAGTTGAGGTTCAGGATGAACTGGGCGTAAGTGGAAGGAAGGGACTGAAGAATCAAGTCCGTACAGAGCTCATTCTCCAATGTGGTCCCAAGGTCCGCGAGCTCCTCTATGTAGCCAATCATCTTAAGCACGTGTTCCGCTACCGATGATCTGACGGCCAATCTCGCCGAAAACAACTTCTTCGACACTTCGTATCTGGCGATACGGGATTGCTCTCCATACAGTTCTTTTATATGGAGAAATATGGATTCGAGGTCCATATTCTCGTGCCTCCTATGATGTTCATTGTCCATAGAGGCAAGCACGAGGCACTTGGCCTTCGCGCAATCGATCTCCCAAGTCTTACGGATTTCCTTATCCGCGACGGTGGAGGTGGGACCTGGGACAGGGGAGCCTTGGTGGTAAGAAGATACCCCAACTTGTTATAAGTGATTGCCATTTTGACATTCCTGAGCCAATCTTTGTAGTTTGGCCATGTCAGTATGTTTTTATCTAGAAGTAACTTAAGTCCAGTCATAATAAATGGTCGCTGCAATTAGGAGAGAGAGAAGAAACACTTTAGCATAATGCTCTTGCAAGTTTAGAGTGGTTTTTAATTTGTCTAAACAGGAAGGCTCCCACTGTCTCTCGAATCCCTCCTCAAACCATGAAGGATGAACTAGTTGGGATCAATCTCACCATACAATACTTGCTTAACCGTTCAGCCAGGCCAGTGTCGGTACTTCGAGGGAGGTTTTCCAACGCTTTCGCGAAGTTCCTTAATTAAGTAACCTCTTTTCCCTGTGGGCGTAGCCCCGCTAACACCTTTCTAGACACCTACTTGGTTTATAGCATTGATCGTTAAGTGAGAAAGTTCCGTAGGAGTAGCATAAACTCACAGTAGGATCGGGATCCAAATATCATCGCGTGACAAAACTAAAGGAATCCTACCAGAATCATCACACACCAAATGGTATGCAACGCTAGCAAGTTTCAGTTCTGTTGAAACTCCCGATGTGGATTTTTGCTCTATGCTCTTATGACCTTGACTTTGGCCAAAATATCATAAGTCACATGTCAAGTTCTACCCGTCATTCTCCAGGTTAATTTGAGTCCACCTGCACATACCCTTGACTTTGGCCAAAATGGTAGAACGACTGCCCCAAACCAACACATCTATCTATGCTGCACATGAATACCCAATAGCTACCAATCACTATGCCTTGACTTTGGCCAACATACATAGCTTGAATACTTATTGACCATTCATGTAAAACGACAGAGGGCTACGAATGGTTTTGGCGAAACCGTGAACGTAGTGAACTTGATATAATCGAAGGAACGAGATAGCTTTCAAAAGGAGTGGTTCAAGCTCAGCATTTAAAAGTTTGGTTCTGAAAAGAACCGAGTGGTTTTCAAAGTGTTCCAACGACTTTTACTTGGTTTATTTTATGTCTTGCATTAATTCAAATGCGTCCCATCATTTAATCCTACCATTGCAGAAAACAACGAAAATATGACGTACGCTTATGCCATTCGCATTCGCCACGGGGTCCCGTCATCACTCGTTAGGTTACTTAACTAACGACAGAGCGGGGGCTGGACTAGCGCGGATGCAAAACATAAGCAACGCCTAAATAGATATCATATAGATATATATAAACATTCGTCACATGCAATGATAGCCATTCCAGATCACAGTTGAATACATTAGATACTAGGAATCGGCAATTCGTACGAGCCTGTAACGAAGAACGGATTACACGGTCGCGATGAATAGCCAAACCCCACCCTAGACTCCTACGGGTGCGGCAAACTACCCGCCAAGTACCCGAAGTGAAGCAACCTCCCTCAACACCGTGAGTAGGCAACTCGGCACTTCGAGATACCCGGTAGTTTGTGCACCCCTCCTTGGGTCTATCCTAGGAGCAAAAACAGTAAAAAGAAATTATACAATGACGGCTACAACCCCGACCCGGTTGCGTGGCCATACAAATAATATTACATCAATTTACATATTACAAGAATTGAAAGAATAAGAAAACTCTCATCTCACCACCCCCCGGCAATTCATCCGCGACAATCCAACGAATTCATATACAAAAACCATCAACATTACAGATCACAGATATGTATAACCCCCACTAATCGACGTATAGCGATTAGCGGACGTTCAATACATATATCACATCACAGATATAACCCATTAGCCAAAGTGTAAGAAGTTCTATCAAAAATACGGATTTGTGACCACCCAAAAAACCAACTTGTTCTCTGGAAAATCTGGGTGGAAACAAACTATATCAAAAATCACAAAACAGCAATAGAAGAACATTGCAGGAAAAAAAACCAACGGCCGAGTCAACTCGGCCGCGGATCCGCGGCAAGAGCATGCTCTTGCCGCGGTTCCACGGTGAGTTGGTCGCCTCGCTGGCTCGTTTTTCTTCTATGTTCTGTAAAAACCCTGAGCCAATTTTTAAAGTATGATTTATTATTTTAAGAGCAGGTTTAAAAATCGGCAGAAACTTAGGGTTTTGAAAAAATGTTTTGCGATTTTTTCCGATCGAAGATCTAAATACCTTGCTAACTAGTTAGTTTGTGTTTAGCTAGGCTCCGATACTACTGTAAGTCCACGTTTCCCACCCCGGTGCTTGCGGGGAGGCGGAAACGTTATGAAAAATCCGATTTTTACAACACTAGGCAACATGGACTATGAAAAGGAGGGATCTTTGCTAAACAAAACTAACTACCAAAGCTAAAAGAGTATAGCTACTCGGAAAGGGGGTTATACCTAGGTCTTCAAGTCCTTCTCTTCTTGTTCCTTAGAGTGAAAGAATGGGTTCTCCTTGTCGCCTTCTTTTGCCGAAAAAAGATCCACCCGAGGGTCAACCGTCGGCTCCAACCTCAAACTAGAAGTAACTAAGGTGCTTGGTGTGCTAGACCTAGGACCTTAGAAAGAGTAGAGAGTGTTTTTGAAGGGATTATCTCAAGCTTAAATGGTTCTCAACTCATGAGAGGGGAGAGCTAGAGAGAGAGGAAGAGGAGGAGAGAGAATGGAAATGAACAAGTGAGAAGAATAATACAACCCTTCTCACATATATGTGATTTATGAAAAATAGATAATTAGCTAAGATAATTGTCATGGTTAATCAAGAAATGACCATTATCATTTCACATTAAATGCTTTTGCAAGGATCAAAGAGCATCTTTCATATGGAATGATGATGGTCAACTTGTCAACCTAGGTCAACAAGTCAAGTATTGTCAAATGGTCAACAACTCTAACCATGCACAATTATAATTTACTAATATTAATAAATCATAATTCACACATAAACATTAGGGTTAAGAAAATGACAATGGTCATCAACCCTAATGAAAGTCCTCTGCCTCTATCCCAGTCAATTGTGCATACACACCCGTATCCGTGTTCCGAGGAATACGAATACAATGAGATAAAACTAATCCCAAATCATATACTAGGATCCAGCTTAAACCAAAGCCCGCTAGTATAAGCTGTCCGGACACCAAACGTGCACAAGTGCGCGGATGTGAACGAACCCTGTCGCAAATCCATGCGACCTCTACTCATTTTGCCTAAAGGCGAATAACCCTCTGTGTGAGACTCTAAAGACTCGACACTACACTGGCAGTGGGTTTAACCACAGACCGCAAGCGGCACTAGCTGTACGTAACGGTCCCCAGGTCGATGCCGATAAGAAGACTGACGAGGTAAACCCATCTGAACTCCTACTGAGCCTGTATGTGACAGTCTCCGTACAGTCCGGTCTGTTCGTCTAAGAACATCGCATGGCGGGCCTCGGGGGGCGGTAAACGTCAGTCCCCTACTAGCGGTACAAGTCGTGCCGGAGTGTAGCCCAGAACACCTGAGATAACACTGGAAACCTACCAGTCTATCTCGCTTGCCCTGGCCAGGGACTGTGTAATGGCTCTCCTAGACACTGCGCGATATCAACCCCGAATACCGGGAGAGACGAATCCTGTCTAACCGTCACTGCCTCCAAGTGCTTCAGGACTACACCCAAAAACTACCTGTTTGCACGACTCCTTTGAGCCGTGGTAGGGTAGTTATCAAAGTACAGTGGGAACACACTCGAGGCGAAGTGACAGTGTCAAGTCAACGGACTAAGCTGTACTCATGTGACCTGCGAACTTATAACTGACGATAGGTATAATACCAACCAACAGTTCCCGACGAGTCCTGTCCAGTGTACTCGTAACCTAACGAGCACCCGCATACTATCTCAAGTACGACGTACTGACGGCTGTGGGACAGACCGTCTCCTAAGCTGGGATAAGAAGCGCATACGCTCGTCTACTCCGGAGTATCGATGCCCTGTCTCGATAGTCCTGCGACTAGGGACCTGCATAAGGATGTGCTTGTAGATTACCCAGCCCCCACGAGTGTGACTGCCATCACAACGCTGGTAATCAAGCAAAGATCCTGAGGGCTCCACTAATGTGTAAAGGCGATATGCTAAAAGAAACACATGCACACATTAAAGCAGAAACAAACCAAGTAGTATACTACCATTTTATTCAAGAATGTCAATAGAAGGTGAATATCCCAAGCTTCCATAAAGTAATATACAATCTAGTATGATATAGTAATGGCCTCTAGGGCATATACACTAACAACTGCAGCTGCCCCCCTCTTCTCCTTCTCATTTCACCTCAAAATTTCATCACAAAATGCTCAAATATCAACACAAAAATCCCACAAAATCCAAATCTAAGCCCTACCCATTTTTCCTAAGCCTATCTAGTATGGATCTTGGTAAAAAGAGGCTAATTTGGAGGGCTAACTTTTCTTGTGGGATCTTCAAATTGTTGGATATAAATTCTAACCCTTTGGTTAATTTTTGGTAAATTACTTTAAATCAATTTAGTTAGGTAGTTAAATGTCTTCAATTTCAAGAATTTAGTTTTCAAGAGAAGAGTTGAATTGGGAGTTAGGGTTTGGATTATTTGGTTATGGTTGTGTTGTGTAATTTAGAATCTTGAGAATTTCAAAACCCAACCTAGTTGTTAGTTTGCAAATTCACTTTAAAAATTATCCAAATTGTATTGTGTTGCATACTAGATTTTATGATTAATGTAATTAAGGGAGATTAAAATCTAGTTAGGGTTTTTAGCACATCATTAAGGTTTCCATGAGTGGTTTAACATTTTAAAATATGCAAATTGTATTCTAGTTGTTAAATTGTAAATTGTTACAATTAAATTGTCCAAATTGTATTAAGTTGCAAACTAGGTTTTTAGAATTAATGAAAATTGATGAAATTAAATTATGGAAATGGTTTGTATGACTTAATTAAGATATTTAGTGAGTATTGTAGCCACTAGAATTGTTAAAATAACTAGATTTGAACTAAATTGGCAATTGTTTCTTACTAGAGTTTCGGAAAAATAGCTTTTAAAGCGAATTTGAAGTTTTGATGATTTAAACCCTATTTCATATATATATTTAGTGTGTTGTGAAACCACGAATGGTACGTTTGGGTTTTCTCGATCAATCGGCGTTTGTATGCCGATGTCGAGGGTTACTTGGTACTTTTGGATGAGCGGACCATAGGTTTTGACCTATGTGAGGAACGTGTGCCGTTTTGGTTTTCCGACTTGATTTTAATACGCATCTGCGATTGTGTATATGTGTAGGTACCCCCATGTGGATTTGAGACGATGAAGAAGATGATGGCAACATCGACATCGGCAAGCAAGAGCAGGTGAGTAGATTTATATCTACGGGGAAGTCGGGTGGATGGCGTATAACACCCCCGCAAAGTTGTAAGAAATGATGTGATGTGATATAGATGTACATTTATGTGTTATTGAGAGATATGAACACTTAGCAAGAAAGGCATTAGGAGATCATAAGTTAATATTAGCGAGATTTGAGGAAAGTGGTTTAGTTGGTTTCTTAGTCGCAAACCCTAGAGTGAGGTTGTTACACATACACATACACGCACGAGATATGGTTTTGGGTATATACATCATATATATATATGTATGTATGTATTTATGTATAGGTGGATGTGTTGGTGCTTATACATATATACATACACGTATACATGGAGGTTGAGGATAGTATATGGTACTTGGAGATGAGTCGATGTGATTGGGAATGATGCCGCAAGATCAGTGATGTTATTTGGTTCGTACTATGAGATACGACAGGAGATTATAGCGGATATTTAGGCGATGTGTTTCAGACACATGCACATATATTTGTTGGTGGTATCAGTTTGTACTAGACTCAGACCTGTACCCCAGTTCATGACATATGATGATAAGGATACCAGATGAGTAATGAGATAAATATGATATTGGACCTGTACCCATATTTGGGATGCCGTATGATAGATTTACCGTACGAGATATAGTTATAATGTTAGATCCGTACTCTTAACTCGAGGATCTCATATATAAATATTGTATCGTACATGATACTATTGAGGTGAGATCACCGACTACTAGGTATATATATAGATGGACTCAGACCTAGGTGGAATTCCTTACCCTTTAGACTGGGCTCGAGTCATACCTGTTTTCAAATGCAGTGAATCATGAGTACTTTAAAATACCAAACTGTATGACTCGTATATCGGGTAGGTTTATTCTTCTGTGTTGCTGTTGCTATGTCGCTTTCGGTATATTCAAGATGTTTAGACATATGTTATCTGTAATTATTATGAAACTCTGCTGTCGGGGCACCAACACCATTACCGATGATCCGTATGTTCCACGTACACCTGCTTGCCGGCTCACCCACATCATCATCGGTAATTGCCATGTCACGTACACTTTAAAGAATACTATTTCATTGACATAGCTTGCTAGCTCATAGTTGCAATATGTTATAGCTTTCATATGCTAGTTTAACTATTGCATTCGTTGCATGATATTAGATGCATTCATATATTCATTGGTTATGCAGTATTATGGAGATTTATGCCAGTTTTTACTGTTTATTGACATGGTGATTTGATGATTTCGGATCCTTCTTGAGATTTTTTGGATTTGGAAAACCACATGTGAATGTTTTATAAACTGATGATTTATTTTAAAGAGAAAAATGCGGTTTTCCTTGATATGACGAGTCTTGTCCACCATGATGTTTTCTCGATTCTAAGATGGTTTTCGAGACCCGATTCGAGGAGTTGGATGAACCATCTGCGGGTACATGGTGGGCCCGGTAAGGTACCCCGAGGCAATAAGCTTGAGTTGTAGACGATGAGCCTGGCAGGGGAGCAGTACCTACCGGTGATTTTACCTGGCGCGGAGGATATCCGGAGGATACCGTTCGTCGTCGTGTGATTGATGATATGGGCCGATCCGGACCAACGGAGCCTAAGATATTGAGATTTGAGACACTGAGATATTGAGATTTGATGATACAAGCGAGTCCGGATAGCCGGAGCCTGAGATATTGAGATTTGTGTTTTGTGTCGATACTTGAAACTGATTTCTCTGTTGATTTCATTGATTATATTCGATTTATATGCATACAGAAATCTTTTTAAATAAGGAAAACAGTTGTCTCATTCATGAGGTATTATGTTTCCACTAGTAATGCATTCATACACTATATATCTGGTATGTTGCTATCCGTGGCACTGACACGAGCACACGGTATCGCACTTATATGTAGATGGATCAGGACATTTTATTTGAGGATATTACTTGATATGACGAAGGATAGCGTCATACAGGCAATTTCTTCTCTGTGATATTTTCTACTCACGAGTTGGCAACTCACCCCCGTTGTGCCACAGTTCCTTGCAGGTTATGCCGTACATGTTTTCATTGTGGATTTGCCGGCACACTGTTCCTTCCGGGTGATTGCTTTGGTAGGTGGGTTCTTTTCCATCAGGACCACCATTGTATATTTTTTATTTCAGTTGTATCTAGAAACTCCATCAACCAGATTCATTAGACTTAGTAGACCAGTGTATATTCTTTCGACCTTAGAGTCGCGCGTTGTATTATTATGGCTTTCATGTTGATTTGGAGTTTCTTTTTAAGTTCTGATCCTCGCCTTTCGGCGTTGTATATTATATTGCTTGTGTGGTTGTGACCGTCGATTGACGAAGAGCTAGCTCCCGCTTGGAGATGCCTTTTATCATTTCGTATACTATTCATGTTGTACTCGTTTGGGGCCTGTATTTACGAAGGAAACTCTGCCAAAATTTTCAGAAAAGACTTGAGATTTTAAAAATGCATACTTCGGCTTATGTTGTTAAACTTCTTGCTTTAAACATTGGTTTTTCCCTCACTCTACTGCTTTAATTGGTTTTAATTTCTGGGTTCTGCCTTAGATTACGTACGCCTCGAGACGTTTCG
This sequence comes from Agapanthus africanus, assembly GCA_030015575.1. Lineage (NCBI taxonomy): Eukaryota > Viridiplantae > Streptophyta > Magnoliopsida > Asparagales > Amaryllidaceae > Agapanthus > Agapanthus africanus. Next base: position 263,868,815 of record JASDDO010000016.1, on the reverse strand, counting down.
TAATTTATGTGCCAGTCATGTTCCGTACTTTTCGGGTCGTGACAATACACCTGCGGGATCCTCTCGACCCTTAGGGAGAAAAGACTTTATGAGACCCTCACGGCTCATAAAGTTGGAAACCCATAGGTGGCAGATCCTAACCCTATCTCCTAAGCCATCACTGCCCTGCAAAGAGGTCAAGATGGACTATCTATGGGCCACACTCTCCGAAGTCGAACATCGACAAGGAGGGAAACAATCACTTATGAGTCCTCTCGACTTGTAAGGGAGAAAATTCTTTTGTGAGATCCTTACGACTCTCAAAAGAAAACGCACTTAGGGGTCCTCACGACCCCTAAAGAGAAAATACACCTTTGAGATTCTCTCGACTTGTAAGGAGAAAAAACCTTCTTAAGACCCTTACGGCTCATAAAGATGGAAAAAGTCTTAGGATACAAGGACCCTAAACTTGTCTCCCAAGCCCTCAATTCTACGGTCACACAATACTTTGCACTACTTCACCCACGTACATACATAAGTGGGCAAAGTAGTGGGGGGCATTTGTTCCCGCAAAAATTTTCGGCCAAGAGCTACTTGTTCCCTTACAAAAAAGGGGAATCCTAAAAAAAACAGGCCTCACGTGTAAAACACGTGAGCGCTCATATGCAAAGTGTATGAGCGCTGAATAAAATAAACTTAAAGGGCCAAACATGCCTCACATGTAAAACACGTGAGCGCTCATATGAAAAGCATATAAGCGCTGAACATAAATCACCAAGGGCCAAACATGCCTTACGTGTTAAGTACGTGAGCGCTCTGAACATAAACAGGCTAAAACCCATAATAGGGGTCACATGTTAAACACGTGAGTGCTTTTGTCAATCACGTGCAAAGAATGTGAGCACCCTGATTTAAAATGTTCCTATCAAATTCTAGAATTAAATTCTATTTGGGAAATATTTTCTTGATCTTCTTTAAACTAGAAAGATCTTCTTTGTTAAACAGAGGACCCTTGGATCAAAGATTCAGCGGTGATCATTTGATAGAATAAAAATCTATCATAGGAAAATATTTTCCTAATCTTATAACAAGAATAAAATTCTATGTTAACAAGATATCCATATTAAGAAAATATATTTTTAAATCTTGTTAAACTAAAAAGATTTAATAGAATAAAATTCTAATCTTGTTAAAACTAACAAGATATTCATAATCTTGCTAAACAAACAAGAAATCTTCTCTGTTAAACAGAGAGCCTTTGGATTAAAAATCCAACGGTGAATAAAATTCACCGATTGATCTAAAAGATCATTTTGGTTGATTTTAAAATTAATCAACGTCTCTCAATGAGATATTTTCTGAACAAATTGATTCTTTTCTTTCTCCTATAAATAAGAGCAAAGGGACAGGACACGGAGGCAGAGGGGAAGAAAAATAGAGAGAGAATTTAATTCTCTAAAGAAGGGGAACCCCTCCCAAAAGCTCCCACAAAAATAGAATTTAATTCTCAAACCAAGAGTTTAACTCTTATAAAAGAACTTAGTTCTTCCTCTGGTTAAGATCTGCAGAAGAGGATCTCCCCACAAGTTTAGAATTTAATTCTCATCGGGGAGATTCTGTCATGCAGATTCAAAACCTAGGGGAATGAACTGAATCCAAAAGAGTTTAACTCTTACAAAACATATAGGAATTTAATTCCCCTGAAACTAGGGTTTAACCCTTTAAAAAAGAATTTAATCCCTACAAAGAACAAAAGGAGAACTTGATCCCTCGGAATCATAGAAGAACAACCTGATGATTTATTAGCATTCAAACGCTACATAAAAGCTCACGTGATCCGACGTGAGCACCTTTGAGGAACAAAAAAGGAAAGACTGAAATCTAGCCACGTGACCCTGAGAAGTGCTCAGCACTTATAAAAGAGAAAAGGGAATAAACCCTATTTTTGGATCGCCTCACGTGACCCCACGTGACCTCCTGAGAAGTGCTCAGCACTTATAAAAGAGAAAAGGGAATAAACCCTATTTTTGGAGCACCTCACGTGATCCAATGTGAGCGCCTCAGATTCTTAGTGTTTAACACTATTTCAAGCGCCTCACGTGGGAGCACGTGAGCGCTGATCATACACTTGTGTTTAACAACACTTTAAGGCCTCACGTGGGAACACGTGAGCGCCAATCATATATTAGTGTTTAACACCATGAGAGGCCAATAATAGCCAAACTTATATCAAATCTCCCGAGGCCAATCAATCAAGCCCCCATGCTCAGGGTCCCCCAAACCGATCTTAGTCCCAGATATAGCTAATGAGCTTCTAACAAATGACATCTAAAATAATGTTCATCCCACCATGATTTCCCCCCTCGATCTGGAATTTGGTTCAAAGGTACATTTTTCCACACCTCCGATACATGTCGTTGTAATTCTTCAACGTCTTCAGAGAGGTGGAGGGTCCCAATAAGCAATAACTCTTGGCGCACCACCGAACAAGCTTTTAAAAAAGGGGAGTAAATCTAAAATACATCTCAATTTGGGGGCGTCTCACGTGACCATACATGATCCCTTGATAGTGCTTAGCACTCAGAAAAAGAAAAGGAGAATAAAAAAAAGGCAATTTTCATTCTTCAGAGTGCCTCATGTGATCTCACGTGGCCCAATAGTGCTTAGCACTCAGAAAAGGAAAAAGGGAATAAACCAAAGGTAGCTCCCATTTTGGGGGCACCTTACGTGTTCCCACGTGACCCCCAAACAGTTGTGTATAACAGAGGGAGAAAATTCCAAAGACAGCGCTCGCATTTTGAAGGCACCTCACGTGTCTGCACGTGACTGTTTGATGAACCAAGTACTTAGCACTTACAAATGAAACACGAATTAAATCCAAAGAGCAGTTCTCACCTCGGGCGCCTCACGTGCTCACATGTGAGCCAAGTGCTCAGTACTTATATATATATATATATATATATATATATATATATATATATATATATATATATATATGCGGGAATAAACTCAAGGAACAATGCCCACATCGGGGCCCCACATGTGTTCACATGTGAGCTCCTCCAAAGTCCAGTGTTTAATACTGATTCAGTGCTTAGCACTATGGGGTGACTAAGGGAAATCAACCTTAGCTCAAATTAGCCAAGTCTTCCGAAGCCAAGACCCTTTTTGTCACCAATCAACCGAGCCCCCATGTTCAGGTCACCCCAAACTAATCCTAGTCCCAAAGATGACTAGTGTTCTCCTAACAGATGACATCTAAACTGATGTTCATCCCATTCCCCAAATCGGGATATTGGTTCAAGGGTACATCTCTTCATACCTCTGATACATGTCGTTTTAATCCTTCAATGTCTTCAGAGAGATGGAGGGTACCAGTAACCAATAACTTTTGGTGCATCCCCAAATGGTTGAACCAAAACTAGACAGACTATGACGTCTTTAAACTGGACTATGATGTCCTTAAACTTTACGGACTGTGGGGTCCTCAAACTCATGGACTATGATCTCCATAAACTTTATGGACTGTGAGGTCCTTAAACTCATAGACTATAATGTCTTTAAACTTTACAGAATATGATGTCTCTAAACTCCATGGACTATGATGTCCTTAAACTACCATGGACTGTGGGGTCCTTAAACTCATGGACTATGATGTCCTTAAACATTACAAACTATGATGTCTCTAAACTACCATGGACAGTGAGGTCTTTAAACTCATAGACTATGATGTCTTTAAACTTTATAGACTATGATGTCTTTAAACTGCACGAACTATGACGTCCTTAAACTTATGAACCGCAACGTCCCTAAACTAACATAAATAGAGTCCAAATGCTCTTTTATTGGATCTAAATGATCAAGTTAAGTAGATCTTAGTCTAAAATTAGACTAACGTATTCTTAACAAAATTTTAAGTTGATCTTAGTCTCAAATGAGATTAACGATCCTTAAACCAAACCCAAATCCAAATCTAAGAAAATACGGATTTGGACTAATCCACGCCCTACGGACGACAAAAAAAATTAGTCTCCGTATACAATCCATAAGAAACAAAAAATATAAAAAAAAACACACAACACGAAGTGACCATCTGGAATAGGAGAAAGTGGTTACCGCGATGCGGTAGCGTAATTAACTGCAGGGGCTTGCGCCTACAGGGAAGAGCATCCCCATAATTAAAAACCCCTCAACGAAGGGGAATCTGACGAAGTCTGCTACATCGGCCGCATCCGTTTAAACCTTCGATATATGGTGTCATAAATCAACTTGGCATCTTCGGAGAGGTGGACGGATAGCACCAAATAGCATCTGCCCTCGAAATTCAAGCCTGACGTCCCAACGTCCCGGTCGCGTCTTTCGGCGGAGAACATATACATGTTAAGATAAAGAGCAACTAGATAGTATACTATCATGGAAAGTCCTCTCTACATATGTCCAAGCATCCACTATAATATACATCATATGTACAATAATGGCCTCTAGGGCATACATACAACTAACAATCTCCCACTTGCACTAGGGACAGTTGCCGGAGTATCGCTTACCCAACATCCCAAAGAGGCTGTCGAACTGTATCTGGGGAATGGACTTCGTGAGTGGATCCGCTGTGTTGTTCTTCATGTCAACTCTCCTGACCTCGATCTCCCGGCGATCAACTATCTCCCGGATCAGGTGATACCGCCTCAGAATATGCCAGGATCGCTGATGGGACCTGGGTTCCTTGGCCAAAGCCAACGCTCCATTGTTATCAAAATACAAAGGTATTGGATACTCAATGGATGGAACCACTCCAAGTTCAGTGATGAACTTCTTCATCTAGACAGCCTCTTTGGCAGCATCGTTGGCAGCGATGTATTCAACCTCCATCGTTGAGTCTGCCATGGTTTCCTGCTTGGAACTCTTCCAGCATACCGCCCCTCCATTGTGGGTAAAGACAAATCCCGAGTGCGACTTAGAGTCGTCCTTATCACTCTGGAAGCTCGAATCGGTAAAGGACTCCACTTGGAGTTCTCCGTTACCATACACCAAGAGCATATCTTTAGTCCTTCTCAAGTACTTGAGAATGCTCTTCACAGCTGTCCAGTGACTCTCTCCAGGATCTTCTTGATACCTACTCACTACACTTAGTGAGTGTGCTACATCAGGTCTGGTACATAGCATCGCGTACATGATATAGCCTACTGCCGAAGCATAGGGTATCCCTTACATGCGAGCTCTTTCCAAATCAGTCTTGGGAGACATCTCTTTGGAGAGAGTGAGTCCTGAGATCGTGGGTAAAACCCACGCTTGGATTCCTCCATACTAAACCTCTTTAGTATGGTGTCAATGTACCTGGATTAGGACAATCCCAGTATCCGTTTAGATCTATCTCTATAGATCTTAATCCCTTAGATGTAGGAGGCATCCCCTAGATCTTTAATTGAGAATCTTTGTGATAAGAAGTTCTTGTCCGATTGCAGCATAGGAATATCATTTCCTATCAAGAGTATGTCATCCACGTAAAATACGAGGAAGACAACCTTACTCTCTGCCACCTTCTTGTATATACAAGGTTCATCTACGTTTTTGACGAAATCAAACTCTTTGATAGCGACATCAAAACAGATGTTCGAACTCCGCGATGCTTGCTTTAACCCGTAGATGGATTTAAGCAGCTTGCACACTTTTCCGCTGCTCCCACTGTCTACAAAGCCCTCTGGCTGAGTCATGTACACGCACTCTTCCAAATCACCATTTAGAAAGTCGGTCTTAACATCCATTTGCCAGATTTCGTAGTCATGGTATGCAGCAATGGAAAGTAGGATCCGGATAGACTTAAGCATAGCCACTGGAGAAAAAGTTTCGTCATAATCCACACATGGTCTTTGACGAAAACCCTTTGCAACAAGTCAAGCTTTGAAAGTCTCAACTTTTCCATCTACACCAAGTTTCTTCTTAAAGATCCATTTGCTCCCAATGGGTTTTACCCCTTCAAGAGCAACTTCCAAAGTCCATACTTTGTTGGTATACATGGATTCCATCTCAGATCGCATTGCATCCAGCCACTTCACAGTGTCCCCACTCGTGATGGCCTGCTCGAAGCTAGTTGGGTCATCATCCTCCATGATGCAATCTTCGCTTCCACGATCAATGAGAAAACGGTAGTATCTCTAAGGTGGATGAGGAACCCTACTAGATCGGTGGAGAGGCTGAAGTTCGTTGGGAACTACCGAATCATCTGGTTCCACCAAATCATCTGTCGTAGTATGTATAGCTGGAACTTCTTCCAGTTCTACCTCCTTGCCATTAATTTCTTTCATAAGAAAACCCTTTTCTAAAATTGTGGCATGTCGAGAAACAAACACCTTTTGTTCCTCGGAATGGTAGAAGATATACCCTCGCGAATATTTGGGATATCCTATGAACTTACACATAACTGATCTTACCTCGAGCTTGTCCGGATTTTTTGTTTTCACATTGGCCAGACAACCCCATATCTGAATAAAATTAAGATATGGCCTCTTCCCATTCCATATCTCATATGGAGTGGTAGGCACTGATTTGGTAGGAACTCGATTCAATAGGTATGCGGTCGTTTCTAGCGCATAACCCCAAAAGGAAATAGGTAACTCAGCGGTGCTCATCATAGAGCGCACCATATCTAATAGGGTGCGATTCCTCCACTCCGATACACCGTTGTGCTGTGGTGTATACGGAGGAGTAAGCTGAGAGAGAATCCCATTCTCTTTTAGATAGTCCAGGAACTCCGTGCTCAAGTATTCACCTCCTCGATCAGATCGTAAGATTTTAATACTTTTACCTGTTTGGTTCTCGACTTCGTGCTTATATTCTTTGAATTTCTCAAAAGCATCAGACTTGTGTTTCATCAGGAACACATGTCCGAATCTTGAGAGATCTTCAGTGAATATAATGAAGTACGAGGAACCATTCCTGGCAAGTATAGGCATAGGACCACATACATCACTATGTATCAGTCCCAAGAGCTCACTAGCTCTTTCTCCGTGTCCTGTAAACGGATTTTTGGTCACCTTGCCCTTGAGACATGACTGGCAAGTGTCATAAGATGAAAATTCGAACGAATTCAAATATCCATCCTTAAACAACTTAGCTAGTCGTGTCGCATTGATATGGCCTAGTCTACAATGCCACAAGAAGGATTCGTTCATTTCTGAACTCTTCTTCTTGTGTGTGTTTTGTACATTAAGAACTGTAGTTTGGTCTAGAACGTTTATGCCATTATTTAACGAGCCTGATCCAATCAATATTTGATTCAGGAAGATGTTCATAACATTATCTTGTACTACAAAATTTTATCCTTCTTTACTTAGTAAAGAAACCGATATAAGATTGCATATTAGGGTCGGAATGTAATAGCATTCGTTCAGAATCAATGTATTACCATTTGGTAATACAAGGTGATATTCGCCAACTGCTTTGGCTGCAACATTTTCCCCATTCCTGACTCTCACGGAATGATCACCCATTCCCAGTTCTCTACCATTCCTAAGCCCATGTAACATATTACTTATGTGGGATCCTGATCCGGTATCTAATACCCAAGACATAGAGTGAACTGAGAAATAGTTCTCGATAACTAACACACCCGAAGAAGATGCATAAACATGCTTATTCTTCATTTGGGCGACGTGGGAATCCGGATATTTCCCTATTTCCTGTTCAGTCTTATAACAATTATAAAAAAGAACAGAACCAACAATCCCCTGCTCAGTATAACAAGCTGGTTCGGTCAATAAATCAATATTATTATCTTGATTAAGACGTGACATGTTCGCTACCTGGAGAGAGAGAAGAAAACACTCTAGCGTATGCTCTTGCAAGATCATATTGGTTATTATTTTATCTAATCAGGATGGCTCCTACTGTTTTTATCAAATCTTCCTTCAAATCCTAAAAGGAAAGACTAGCCTGGATTAATTACACCCTACAAGTTCGCCAATCTTTCAGCCAGGCCAGTGCCGGTACTTTGAGGGAGATTTCCCGTGCTTTCGCACGGACTTAATTAAAGTAAACCTCATTTTCCCAGAGGCATAGCCCCGTTGACACCTTTCTAGACACCTACTTGATCGGCTAATTGTAAAGTGCAAGATTCTCACAGGAGTAACTCTCACTCGCAGTGGGTATCGGGATCCAACTATCTTATAGAAGGTATGCAATCTCATTGCAAATTTCAACACTTGAAATTCCCGATAAAATTTTAACCCTAGCGTCCTATGACCTTGACGGAGGCTAAACTACTCATAGTCCGCTAGTCAAGTTCAACCAGTCATTTCCTGATTGAATTAGACCCACACGCATGACCCTTGACGGAGGCCAAACAATACCGTACGAATACCCTAATCTAATCGCATCATATGCTACAAATAAGTACTAATCAGCTACCGTACACTACGCCTTGACGGAGGCCAAACTACCGTAGCAAGAATACTAAATAATACTTATCTGAAATGACGGAGGGCTACGCAGGTTTTTAAGAAAACCATGAGCATAATGAACTTGATATCGTTTTAGAATCGAGTGAATTTTGAAAATGAGTGTTTTTAAGGCCTTTTATTAGTTTTTCTAAAGAGGTCGCTGCCGTTGAAGGGATCTCGGCTCTTTCCTCATCGAATAAGGTGCAGGATATTTCACAAATACCGTTATGCAAAGCAAGAACTAAAAGAAGCAATCAAAAACAAAACCGAGTGTTGTAGCATGTGCTAGATTTTGCTAAAGTGGTCACCCCCGGTGAAGGGATCTCGGCTCTTTCCTTATCGAATAAGGTGCTAGATATTCATCAAGGAATACCGCTATGCAAAACTAAAACTAAAGATACCCTTTTTTTAGAAAATATGATTCTACAACATCTTTTAGGTTTCTTTTCTTTCATTAATCACATTAATGAAGTCCCGTCATTTATGCTTCCTAAGCATCACGGAAGAAACAAAAATACAACGTACGCTTATGCCATCTGCATTCGCCGCAGTGTCCCGCTATGCACCGTTAGGTTACTTAACTAACGGCATACCGGGACGGGACTAGCGCGGGTGCAAAACATAAACAACATCTACTATATATCTCATATATAATATGTATCCATTCGTCTCAGAATCCACAGCGATCACATCACAGAGCAGCAGAAGAAACATATGAAATATTGGATATACTAGGAGGTCCGTGTTTTATTTTGAGCCTGTATGAAACACAGATTCCACGGTCGTGATGAATAGCCAAACCCATATCCCTAGACCCCTATGAGAGCGGCAAGCAACCCTACCAATTCTAGAGTTAGGATACCCGGACTCGACTCCTCGAGATGGTCTCCCACTGGACTCTAGAACCCGGTTACTTGTGCTCCCCACTTTGGGTCTATCCTAATGCGGAAAAGTAAATAATATACAACAATGATGACATCATCCTCAACCCAGAAGTACCCCAATAATAGAATATTACATACAATTAATTTTACATGAATGAAAATAAAACTCTCATCTCACATAAAAAAAACCAGGCTATTCAAAACGTGACGATCCAATATAACATATCACAGCAACACATAACATCACATGTCATCAACGTAAGTAAATATGCGTATCCCAATTATCGTTGACGTATAGCAACGAAACCGGTGATACACCACATATTACACTTACGGTCACAAAAAAGAAAATGTCAAACTACAACATTTGGAATCCATAATAACCTTAGACATCATAAACCTAAAATATCACATACTTTGGATTTCATGCCTAACTATACGAATTCCACATATTGTATCACATTCAACAAATAGCTTGACGATGTAAAACCTTTCAATCGAATCAACGAATTCCCAAAATTTCCAGAAAGCTCAACACTTGAGCAATATCAAAAATACCCATAAGCATGCCCCAGTAGCTACGGACCAACCGTAGAATTATCGGCCGAAGCCTCACACATTGTGCCGCGGAACCGCCGCCAAACGTATGGTTTGGCCGCGAGTCCGCGGTCATGTTGTCGAGTTAGGGTGTCGTTCTTCTAGAGGGTCCATAGTTTTACCTTCATGATTTTCTGAGGATTTTTAATGTGAAAAATTCCAACATTTTGAAAAATTTCCAGAAAGTAGGCAATATCGGGTTTTCGGAGTTCGTTCGAACTTTTAACTTCGCCTAGACGACTCCTAATGCTCTAGTAAGGCTCTGATACCACTGTAGGCTTCTTTGGCACAACCACATGGTTTCATAAGGCATCAAACATGCTATATTTAAAAATTTAGTGTGCCGAACAACCCTAACCTAGGATCTAACTAGAGTTTTAGGAGCTAAACTAGAAAGAAAACAACTTTAGATCTAAGTGATAACGGAATACTGTAAGTTCACGTTGCCCACCCCGGTGCTTGCGGGGAGGCAGAAACGTTATGAAAAATCTGATTTTTACAACACTAGGCAACATGGACTAACCAAAGGAGGGATCTTTGCTAAACAAAACTAACTACAAAGCAAAAGAGAGTTAGCTACTCGGAAAGTGGGTTATACCTAGGTCTTCAAGTCCTTCTCTTCTTGCTCCTTGGAGTGAAAGAACGAGTTCTCATTGTCGCCTTCTCTTGCCGAAGAAAGTTCCACCCGAGGGCCCCAACCTTTGGCTCCAACCACAAACAAGAAGTAACTAAGGTGCTTGGTGTGCTAAACCTAGGAACATAGAAAGAGTAGAGAGTGTTTTTGAAAGGATTATCTCAAGCTCAAATGGTTCTCAACTCATGAAAGGGGAGAGCTAGAGAGAGAGGAAGAGGAGGAGAGAGAATGAAAATGAACAAGTGAGAAGAATAATACAACCCTTCTCACATATATATGAATTATGAAAAATTGATAATTAGCTAAGATAATTGTCATGGTTAATCAAGAAATGACCATTATCATTTCACATTAAATGCCTTTGCAAGGATCAAAGAGCATCTTTCATATGGAATGATGATGGTCAACTTGTCAACCTAGATCAACAAGTCAAGTATAGTCAAATGGTCAACAACCCTAACCATGCACAATTATAATTAACTAATATTAATAAATCATAATTCACACATAAACATTAGGGTTAAGAAAATGACAATGGTCATCAACCCTAATGAAAGTCCTATGCCTCTGTCTCAGTCAACTGTGCGTACACACCCGTATCCGTATAATGAGGAACACAAATACAATAAGATAAAACCAGTCCCAAATCATATACTAGGATCCGTCTTAAACGAAAGCCCGCTAGTATAAGCTGTCCGGACACCAAACGTGCACAAGTGCATGGATGTGAACGAACCCTGTCGCAAAACCATGCGACCTCTACTCATTTTGCCTAAAGGCGAATAACCCTCTGTGTGGGACTCTAAAGACTCGACACTACATTGGCAGTGGGTTTAACCACAGACCGCAAGCGGCACTAGCTGTACGTAACGGTCCCCAGGTAGATGCCGATAAGAAGACTGACGAGGTAAACCCCATCTGAACTCCTACTGAGCCTGAATGTGACAGTCTCCGTACAGTCCGGTCTTTTCGTCTAAGAACATCGCATGGCGGGCCTAGGGGGCGGTAAACGTCAGTCCCCTCCTAGCGGTACAAGTCGTGCCGGAGTGTTTCCCAGAACACCTGAGATAACACTGGAAACCTACCAGTCTATCTCGCTTGCCCTGGCCAGGGACTTTGTGTAATGGCTCTCCTAGACACAGCGCGATATCAACCCCCAATACCGGGAGAGACGAATCCTGTCTAACCGTCACTGCCTCCAAGTGCTTCGGGATTGCACCCAAAAACTACCTGTTTGCACGACTCCTTTGAGCCGTGGTAGGGTAGTAATCAAAGTACAGTGGGAACACACTCGAGGCGAAGTGACAGTGTCAAGTCAACGGACTAAGCTGTACTCATGTCACCTGGGAACTGATAACTGACGATAGGTATAATACCAACCAACAGTTCCCGACGAGTCCTGTCCAGTGTACTCGTAACCTAACGAGCACCCTCATACTATCTCAAGTACGAAGTACTGACGGCTGTGGGTCAGACCGTCTCCCAAGCTGGGATAAGAAGCGCATAAGCTAGTCTACTCCGGAGTATCGATGCCCTGTCTCGATAGTCCTGCGACTAGGGACCTACATAAGGATGTGCTTATGGATTACCCAGCCCCCACAAGTGTGACTGCCATCACAACGCTGAATCAAGCAAAGATCATAAGGGCTCCACTAATGTGTAAAGGCGATATGCTAAAAGAAACACATGAACACATTAAAGCAGAAACAAACCAAGTAGCATACTACCATTTTGAGCAAGAATGTCAATACAAGGTGAATATCCCAAGCTTCCATCAAGTAATATACAATCCAATATGATACATTATTGGCCTTTAGGGCATATACACTAACAATCTCCCACTTGCACTAAGGCCATGTACTGGCGTATCGAAGACCTATCATCTCGATCAGCCGCTCGAACTGAGTCTGGGGTAAGGCCTTGGTGAATAGATCAGCAGTGTTATCTTCCATAGCAACTCTCCGAACCTCGATCTCTTGGCGACCCACGATCTCCCTGATCAGGTGATACCGCCTCAAGATGTGCCTGGACTTCTGATGGGACCTGGGTTCCTTCGCTAAAGCTATAGCTCCGTTGTTGTCACAATACAGCGGTATTGGATCAACAATGGTAGGAACCACCAGAAGCTCCGTGAGGAACTTCTTCATCCAGACAGCTTCCTTTGAGGCATCTGCAGCAACGATATATTCCGCTTCCATCGTCGAGTCAGCAACGGTTTCCTGTTTGGAACTCTTCCAACACACCGCCACTCCATAGAGGGTAAAGACATAACCCGACATGGACTTGGAATTATCCTTGTCACTCTGGAAGCTGGAGTCAGCAAAGGCCTCGATCTGGAGGTCTTTTTGGCCATACACCAAGAACATCTCCTCAGTCCTTCTCAGGTACTTGAGAATGTTCTTTACCACTATCCAGTGTTTCTCCCCAGGGTTTGACTGATACCGGCTTACCACACTCAGTGCATAAGCTACATCTGGTCTGGTACACAACATCGCATACATTATAGAGCCTACCGCAGAAGCGTAGGGTATAATAGACATGCGATCCCTTTCCAAATCAGTCTCGGGAGACATCTCTTTGGAGAGGGTGAACCCGTGACAAGCCGGTAGATTACCGCGCTTGGAATCTTCCATAATGAATCTTTTCAGTATGGTGTCGATGTACCTGGACTGTGAAAGTCCTAATATCCTCTTGGATCTGTCATGATAGATCCGGATCCCCAGAATGTATGAGGCATCACCCAGGTCATTCATGGAGAACCTGTGTGACAAGAACCCTTTGACAGATTGTAGCATAGGAATGTCATTTCCTATTAAGAGAATGTCATCCACGTATATAACGAGGAATACTACAATTCTCGCCACAAATCTACTATAGATGCATGGTTCATCTGGATTTTCGATAAAGCCAAATTCTTTGGCCGTCTCATCAAAACAGATGTTCGAACTCCGTGATGCCTGCTTTAGTCCATAGATGGACTTAAGCAACTTGCACACCTTTCCGCTGCTCCCACTCTGAATGAAACCTTCTGGCTGGTCCATATAGACACATTCCTCTAAATTTCCATTTAGAAAAGCGGTCTTAACGTCCATTTTCCAAATCTTATAATAGTGGAAGGCAGCAATGGCAAGAAGGATCCGAATGGATTTCAGCATAGCCACTGGAGAAAAGGTTTCGTCATAGTCCAAACCAGGTCTTTGACGGAAACCCTTTGCAACAAGTCTAGCTTTATAGGTCTCAACCTGTCCATCTACACCAATCTTCCTTTTGAAGATCCACTTGCATCCTATGGGTTTTACCCTATCCGGAGCAATGTCCAACGTCCATACTTTGTTGGTGTACATGGACTCCATTTCGGTCTGCATTGCATCCAGCCATTTTACCGAGTCAAGGCTCTGAATGGCCTGCTGGAAGCTGGTCGGCTCATCACTATCAATGATGCAATCCTCTCTATCCCCGTCTATGAGAAAACCGTAGTATCTCTCGGGCGGATGAGACTGCCTACTACTTCTGCGGAGCGGCGTAGGAATGTCCTGATCTTTCGAACCCTCTGGTTCTACTAAGCTTTCAGTAATAGCTCGTGGTTCTGGAATTTCTTCCAGTTCTACTGCGCTCCCACTTATCTGATTTTCCAAAAACTAGGTTTCCAAGAAGTGGGCATGACGAGAAACAAAAACCTTTTGTTCCTCTTCGCAATAGAAGAAATATCCCTTGGAGTTCTTTGGATATCCCACAAACTTGCACTGTACTGAGCGTGCCTCGAGCTTGTCCGCATGCTGCTTTTTGACAAAAGCTGGACATCCCCATGTCTTAATGTGATTAAGATAGGGTCTCTTCCCACACCACATCTGATATGGTGTAGTAGGCACAGTCTTAGTTGGAACTCGGTTCAAAAGGTATGCAGCTGATTCTCGTGCATATCCCCAGAATGACCGCGGTAACTCAGCGTTACTCATCATGGACCGTACCATATCCAATAGGGTTCGGTTCTGTCTCTCCGATACACCGTTATGTTGCGGAGTGTATGGAGGAGTAAGCTGAGAAAGAATTCCATTCTCTTTTAAGTAGTGCAGGAACTCGGCACTCAAGTATTCACCACCTCGATCAGATCTCAGTGTCTTGATACTTTTGCCTGTTTATTTTTCTACTTCATTCTTATATTCCTGGAATTTTCCAAAGGCTTCGGATTTATGTTTCAATAAGAAGACATAACTGTACCTTGAAAAGTCATCCGTAAAAGTAATAAAGTAAGAATAACCACTTCGAGCATGCGTAGACATTGGACCGCACAGGTCGCTGTGTACGAGTCCCAAGAGCTTGCTCGCTCTTACTCCGTGTCCAGTGAACGGAGTCTTTGTCATCTTTCCTTTGAGACAGGATTGACAAGTTGCATATGATTGATATTCGAACGTATCCTAATATCCTTCTGTATGTAACTTCGTCAATCTTCTCTCATTGATGTGACCTAGTCTACAATGCCATAAGAAAGTCTGATTTGTTTCCGGAGACTTTCTTTTGTGTGTATTCTGGACATTGAAAATCTGTGGTTGGTCTAATACGTATATACCATTGCTCAATGTACCTGACCCAATCAGAACTTAATTAAGGTGAATGCTTACAACATTACTTACAAACGCAAATTCAGAACCTTCTTTAGAAATCAAAGATACAGAAATGATATTACAAGTTGCATTGGGTACAAAAAAGCAATTACGTAAAACCAAAACATGTCCATCTGACATTCCCAGGTGATAGTCCGCCACGGCCTCAACATCCATGCTAGCTCCGTTTGCAACTTTGAGGGTTATGTCACATGCTTTCAAAAACTTACTCTTTCTCAACGCCTGCAAAGAATTACAGATATGAGATCCTGATCCGGTATCCAATACCCAGGACGTAGAGTTTATTGATAGACAGTTTTCAATAACATACACACCTGAAGCTGAAGCCGCAACCTGCTTCAGATCCTGTGTTCTGGCTTTCCAAGCCCTGCAATCTTTCTTCCAGTGTCCACTCTTGTGACAATAAAAGCATTAGTCCTTATCCACAAGCTTTCCCGCTACCTTTGTTGCTTTTGCCTTTCCCTTCGTATCCACTTTACTAACACCGCCCCTTGGTTTGGCGGGGATTTTCTTCTTCTTTCCCTTGTCTTTCGCCCTGGACCTAGAAGAGGAAGATCCTCCTACAAACAAAGTGGATGTTTCCCTACCTTTCTGTAGGGTGCCCTCTGCACTCCTCAGCATGTTGAGGAGCTCTGAAAGTTCAACTTCCTTTTCTTGCAAGTTGAAATTCAGGATGAACTGGGCGTAAGTGGAAGGAAGGGACTGAAGAATCAAGTCCGTATAGAGCTCATTCTCCAACGTGGTCCCAAGTTCCGCGAGCTCCTCTATGTAGCCAATCATCTTAAGCACGTGTTCCGCTACCGATGATCCGACGACCAATCTTGACGAAAACAACTTCTTCGACACTTCGTATCTGGCGATACGAGATTGCTCTCCATACAGTTCTTTTGTATGGAGAAATATGGATTCGAGGTCCATATTCTCGTGCCTCCTCTGATGTTCATTGTCCATAGAGGCAAGCACGAGGCACTTGGCCTTCGCGCAGTCGATTTCCCAGGTCTTACGGATTTCCCTATCCGCGACACTGGTTTTGGGACCTGGGATAGGGGGAGCTTTGGTGGTAAGAAGATACCCCAACTTGTCATAAGTGATTGCCATTTTGACATTCCTGAGCCAATCTTTGTAGTTTGGCCCTGTCAGTATGTTTTTATCTATAAGTAACTTAAGTTCAGTCATGATAAATGGTCGCTGCAATTAGGAGAGAGAGAAGAAACACTTTAGCATGATGCTCTTGCAAGTTTAGACTGGTTTTTAATTTGTCTAAACAGGATGGCTCCCACTGTCTCTCGAATCCCTCCTCAAACCATAAAGGAAGAACTAGTCGGGATCAATCTCACTGTACAATACTTGCTTAACCGTTCAGCCAGGCCAGTGTCGGTACTTCGAAGGAGGTTTTCCAACGCTTTCACGAAGTTCCATAATTAAGTAACCTCTTTTCCCTGTGGGCGTAGCCCCGCTAACACCTTTCTAGACACCTACTTGGTTTATAGCATTGATCGTTAAGTGAGAAAGTTCCGGAGGAGTAGCATATACTCACAGTAGGATCGGGATCCAAATATCATCGCGTGACAAAACTGAAGGAATCCTACCAGAATCATCACACTCCAAATGGTATGCAGCGCTAGCAAGTTTCAGTTCTTTTGAAACTCCCGATGTGGATTTTTGCCCCATGCTCTTATGACCTTGACTTTGGCCAAAAAATCCTAAATCGCATGTCAAGTTCTACCCGCTATTCTCCAGGTTAATTTGAGCCCACCCACACATACCCTTGACTTTGGCCAACAAGGTAGAACAATTGCCCCAAACCAACACATCTATCTATGTTGCATATGAATACCCAATAGCTACCAATCACTATGTCTTGACTTTGGCCAACAAACATAGCTTGAATACTTATTGACCATTCATGTGAAACGACGGAAGGCTACGAATGGTTTTGGCGAAACTATGAACGTAGTGAACTTGATATAATCGAAGGAACGAGATAGCTTTCAAAAGGAGTGGTTCAAGCTCCGCATTTAAAATTTGGTTTTGAAAAGAACCGAGTGGTTTTGAAAGTGTTCCAACGACTGTTACTTGGTTTATTTTATCTTGCATTAATTCCAATGCGTCCCATCATTTAATCCTACCATTGCAGAAAAAAACGAAAATATGACGTACGCTTATGCCATCCGCATTCGCCACGGGGTCCCGGTATCACCCGTTAGGTTACTTAACTAACGACAGAGCGGGGGCTGGACTAGCGCGGATGCAAAACATAAGCAACGCCTAAATAGATATCATATAGATATATGTCACGACCCGAAAGTACGGAACATGACCGGCACTTAGACTACGAAACGTCTCGAGGCGTACGTAATCTAAGTAAGCCGAAAACCCAGAAATCCAAACCAAGAACAGTAGTAGAGTGAAGGAAAACCAATTTAAATCAAGTAGTTTTAATAGCATAAGCCGAATTATGCGTTTTTAAAAACATCAAATATTTCCTGAAAATTTCGGCAGAGTCTACTTTGTAAATACTGGCCCCCAAACGGGATACAACATGAATAATATACGAAATCAATAAAAAGGCATCCCCAAGCGGGAGCTAGCTCTTCGTCAATCGACGGTCACAACCACACAAGCAATATAATATACAACGCCAAGGGCGAGGATCAAAACTCAAAAGAAACTCAAAACAACAAGAAATCCATAGAAAAAATAACGCACGACTCTAAGGTCGAAAGAATAACATCACTGTCTCAAGCTCAAAATAAATACATGTTTGGTTGATGGAATTTACTAGATACAACTGAATAATATTATACAAGGTAATATGATGGGTACGATACCAATAAACCCACCTACTAGCAAGTCACCCGAATGAAACTGTGCCCGCAAAGCCGCAATGGAACCTGTACGGCAAAACCTACAAGAACTGTGGCACAACGGGGGTGAGTTGCCAACTCGTGAATAGAATACATCTACGAACAGGAATCACATGTATGACGCAATCCTACGTCATACAATCATAATATATCCTCAAAATATAACCAGCAGTCTATAACAATGGCTAGGGTATACCACTAAACAACAGTAATACCAAATGCTCGTGTCAGTGCCTCAGATAGCAATATATCATATGGATGATGTATGAATGCTTGAAAACAGAGTACATGTACTAAAGAAACTGCTTTCATAACTCAGTGAGATTTCTGTATTTTAAAAAAATGAGGTATCATAAGGAAATTCGGTATAAACCGTGTCTAGCATCGACACAAAAACATAAATCCACATATCACAATATCTCAGGCTCCGGCTACCCGGACTGACCTGGATCATCAAATCTCAGTACCTCAATATCTCGAAATCTCAATGTATCAAATCTCAATATCTAGGGCGCCGTCAGTCCAGACCGGCCCCTACCATCCATCTCAAGACTACGAAGGTATCCTCCGGATATCCGACGCGTCGGGTAAAATCACCGGTCGGTAGTGCTCCCCTGCCAGGCTCAACGTCAACAACACGACCTTCTCGCCCCGGGGTACCGCACCGGGCCCATCATGTACCCGAAACGGTTCATCCAACTCCTCGAATCGGGTCTCGAAATCCATCAGCAAACTCATGGTGGACGACTCATACATCATGGGAAAACCACACTTTTCATTTAAAAGAGAGAGAAAAGAAGTTTATAAATGTTTTTGCGGTTTTTCCCCCCAAATCCAGGAAATCTCATGAAAATCCGAATCCAAATCCTCAATAGCATGTAAACAGTGAATATAGGCATGAGAATCCATGAATGCGGTATAACAGTGAATAATAACATGCATGAAGTGACAAGTAATAACTACAATATCTAAGCTGGCATATAAGGCAAGTACACTAATATCATGTCAAACTACTAGCTAACAAGCTAAATCAAGCAATAATATTCTATAAGTGTACGTGACATGGTAATTACCGATGAAGATGTGTGTGAGCCGGCAAGTAAGTGTACGTGGTACATACGCATCATTGGTAATAGTGCTGGTGTCTTAACAGCATGATATCAACAATAGAATATGAATCATAATATAAGCATGCGATGCGGAGCGAACAACAATAATGAGCGGGAGCTAAATACTAAACAATGGTGCCTTTTGAAATAACACGAATCGTGGGGTTTTGAAAATAAGGGCTACGGTGGTTTTAAGAAAGGATACGTCTTTTGAAATATCCGTAGATCCCTTGACCTGTCTTTTAAAATACCCACGATCCGTTAGTTTTGAAATAGGTAGAAATCTAATCTAGTCGGACAACTACACTAAACTATACGGCTGAACTAAAGGTAAGGAAACCGCCTGGCATCTGAGTCGATACATATATGAATATATATTAGTCGGTGATCCCGCCTCGATACTATCAATCCGATACCATATTTATAATCAGATATTCCCAAGTCAAGAGTGCGGATCAATCATCATTATATAGCTCATACGTAAATCCGTCGTACGGCATCCCAAATCTGGGTACGGGTCAATATCACATTCATCACATTATTCATCTGGTATCCTCTTTATCAGAGATCATAATCCGGGGTACTGATCTACTTCTAGTACAATACTGATACCGCCTAAGTATGCATGCACGTGTGTGAAACACTACGTCAAAGGACCCGCTACAACGTCATGTCGTATCTCAAATACGAACCGTGCCATATCACCGATCTCACGGCCTCAAATCAAATCTCATCGACTCATCTCAAATCCAGTATATGAACAAATAGTCCCATACCCATGTGAACACATAACTATAATCCCATATACACACATGTAAAAGAAAGGATGTGTGCAAGTATGTGCGTGTGTGTGTATACGTGCAACCCCTACTCTAGTGTTTCGCAACTACACTAAACCAATCACAGAACACCAAAAGTCCATCTTTATCATCAATAATATCAATTCAATATATACTAAATATATGTGTGTATACGTATTCGTATACATCACCACGAACTGCGGGGGTGCTATACGCCATCCACCCGACTTCTTCCCGTAGATATAAATCTACTCACCTGGTCCTCGCTCGCCGGTGCCGACGTCGCCACGCGCTTGCTTGTCGTCTCGAAGTCCACATGGGTTTCCTACATATCATAACGTACCGTATCGTATTAAAACCAATTTCGAAATCGAAACGGCAAACGAAAATCAAATCGGCAGGCATATCACGCATAGGTCAAAACCTATCGCCTACACATGCAAGAATAGTCAAACAAACCGTCGATGTCGATGTACAAACGTCAAACCATTGAGAAAAACCCAAACACACTCATTTGCACATTCACGAATACTAATTATAATATAAAATGGGTTAAAATTCACAAAAACCCCAAATTCACTTTAAAAGCCATTTTTCCGAAAATCTAGCAAACAATATTACCCGTTTTAGTACAAAACTCGACGTTTAAAAAAATCTAGTGGCCATAATACTTATTAAATATCTTAAATAAGTCATAAAAACAATTTCCATAATTTAATCCCAATAAATTTCATTAACCCCAAAATTCTAGTTTACAATATACCCAAATTTTAACAATTTATAGCAAAAATGCACAAACAACAATTTAGGTTGGATTTTCATAAACTAAAAGCATTAAACCACTCAATATAATATTTATGATATGATGAAACCCTAACCATATTTTTAATCTCTCATTTTGAATTAAAACTAAAAACCTAGTTTGCAATATTATGCAAATTGGACCATTTTTAAAATAACAATCGTAATATAGCAACTAGATTAGATTTTAGCATGTCACAACATATTAATCTACCCATCACAACCATAATCCTCTGATAGAAACCCTAATTTAATCCAAACCCTTTTCTAGAAATTTCATTAAACAAGCAATAACACCAAATCAACACTTTAAAATTCTAAATTAGCATAGTTAAACTACAATTTAGCTAAAAGTTTAAGATTTTACATCACAAGCTTAGAACCCTAGCTTGCTCTTAACCTCCAAAGATGTCTCCTTTCATCAAGTTGTAAACAAATTTGGGTGTGTGAAGGAGTAGAATAGGGATTTGCTTTGAATTATTGAAGGAATTTGTGGATTTTTAATGGATTTTGTTGGATTTTTTTGATGAAAATGAAGTGAAAAGAGAAGGAAAAATAATGGTGGGGGGGAATAGCTGCTCTCGGCAGTAGGGAGGAGTGGGGAGAGGTGTGGGAGTTGGGGAAAATTCACACAAAGTCAAAGACATCCATTACTCAAGTATACTTAGTCAAATTAATATATTTTATATCATTTCTCAAAGCATTTCTTCACATGAGTTGAAGAAAATTGGAGGGGTAGAAAAGTGGGCTGTTTTTGGGTGTGGGGCCGGCCATGAATAAGTGGGGATGAGTGTGAGAGATTTTACAAAGAATTTCTAGGCAAAAAGACCCCCCACAACCTCAAAATTGCAAGTTTTAGCTTAAAATAATTATATTTTTGTTTTCCATAAATAAAACCAATTAAAACTTGAAATAAAATACTAAAAAAATATATTACAACTAGATTTTAATTAACATGATTTTAAAGATTAAAATTAGCCCATTTAAATTTGTATTTATCGCTAATTTAATGTATTTTCTTACCGGCTTAAAATAATATTAAAATAATTAAATTTGGAAAATTTTTCAGAAAACCAAAAATTTTACTAGTGGCTCAATAAACACTAAAAACTAGCAATTTCATAGCTAGAATATGTATTTTTAATTTTATAATAAAGATACTTATATTTTGACTTTTTACAGAAACCCCCCTTATTTTACCGATTTTTTTGAAATTTCACCGAAACGATTTTCAAAACGTTACAATCTTCCCCCCTTAAAGAAATTCGGTCCCCGAATTTAAATTAGAACTCCCCCCAAATACTAAAACATTTCAGCGAAACCATCAAGTCGTCGGGGCTCCGAAACCATAAGTACATAAAACAAATAGTAGCGCAATGCATGCGCATGAAAAATGAGCCTATAACTCAAAATCAAATTCCATCCAGCATCCCACAAGCATCGGAGTCCTGGGGAAGACATCAATGTCAACATCCAATATGAAAACCAATATGATATACATCATTAAAACATCTGGAAGCAATGCATGCCAACCTTTTTTTTCAAATCGCTGTGCGATATGTGTATCACTGCACAGTGGCGGACGTCCATTGTGAGAAAATAACTATATAGATATATATATATCCTTTCTTTAACTTACACGTTCCGCCATTTTGAAAACAATTTAGAAGGGTTTCCTTCTTTTAAAACGTTTCGTGTCATATCAGACACGTAGGTAAATACTGAGACTATAGCTCGCTTTTTGGAAATCCCTTCGATAACTATCAAAGCGTGCAAAATATATTCAGGTACTGTCCTGTGACTAGTCCTGCTCAGTACTAAACCAAATAGCAAACATCATAAATATACTGCTCCAACATAAATCAGTCCCAAATATATATATGAATTCCATGTGCGTCTGGTGCGCACGGAAATCGAAATCCATGAATGTGTCATACATATGCACAGAAACAACATCTAAGTGCATTGGGTGTGCACGAAACATCTGTCAAGGGCAACAGGTGTGCCTGACAGCAAAACAGGTGCATCTGACATGCACGAAGAATCTCGATTTAGTGCATCTGGTATGCACCAAAATCGTATCTCATAACATGCGCTCAACATGCGCGAAAATCCAAATCAGGAGCACAAGGTGCACAAAACAAATATCGAACATCACAATCGAAATCGAAGTCCAGTGCATTTAAGTGCACAAAATGCGTATCCCTGCACTGCAAGCATATGCGAACTATACCAAGTGTAAAAACCAAATCGTGTGCGTATGTACGCAAAAAAAAAATCAACTCAACCGTATGAAACCCATAAAATCATAAACATAAGAAACTAATGCACGAAAACAATATCAAGTGTAACAACTGTGCAAAAATCGTAAATACTCAGTAGGGGCAACCATGGTGCATGAAAACAATTATCATGAAACTCAATCATCAAAACCAAATCATGCGAATAGATCGCTCAAAATACCAAAAATCAAGTATGGTGGAATAGTCCCGCTCAAGCACATCCTCCAAGAATCTCTGGCCAACTGTCGTGGTCACTCATAGCACGTCTCGTCGACGATCCTGAACTCTGGCCTGCCGGTGTGCATAACATGACCACTCCTGGGTCCAAGTCTTCTCGTAATTTATTCCAGAAAGGTCCTATCGAGATCTCTCCCAAATCTCGTCTCTGCCGAACTGTCCGAGAGTCATCATCCCTTACTAGATCTGTTCTCGTTCCGGAACGGCTGCATACTCATCGCGACTCCTTCTGGAAGGTATATCCAAGTACAATGCCTCGGCATGCGTATCGCATCTCTGATGTCGGCGGAGTGGAACGTCGTCTCATCAAGATCTCGTACGAACCTCTTACTCCACTTTCTCTAATGTCGACTGCTTCGGACTCGTCTCGTCGTGGCTGCATGGACTGAGCTCCAATGGCTATCCTTGTATCTGGAGTCTCCCAAGAATGCATCTCACCACATAGCATCCGAATGAAGTCGAACCATCCGATCTATTCGTCAAAACCGCATAATCCCCCAAGAGCTCAACATCTTGGGTACAGTTTAATAGTATCGAGTACGTACCACAGCATCGATGGTCCAGCCGTAGAAGGGCAAACCCAAGCCACACTAATGGCGCCACGGAATTGCCTCAAACCCCAAGGTTCAAAGGCTTTCACACGGTCATTAATTCGAGTTATGGTTTCATTCTTCTAGAGGGTCCATAGAATTGCCTGCATGCCTTTCCGAATACTTTAAACTTGGAATAATAGGTTGCTGACATTCGATCGTCTTTGTCAACTCTCAACGTCTCCGCGTGAAGTCGTCTCTAGCTGGAATCAATCTATCTGATGACCTCGCATCGGGGTAGGAGAACGAATCACATGTCCTGGTCATTCATCCTCGGTGACTAGCGACCTTTTATCATCTCTTAGAACAACTCGTACCGCAATAGCTCCAACACCTGGGCGATATCTCGTCGTTCGCAGCAAAAACTGGCTCACTCGTCTGCATGCTGAACAGTGCCTCAATCATCATGAATAAGCCATACATCAACGGTCATCAAAATCTGGCTGGCCTCTATCATTGGCTCAATCCTCTGGCGCTGATCTGCACATCCGAGTAATCTCATACAGCGATCCATCCAAACGCTCGTGGCGCGAAAACACACTCAGACAACGCCTCTCAATGTAATCGTATGTCGCCGGAATCACGCCCTGGTCAGTCCTCGTTCGTAACGAGCTCGTGCTGACCGCAACTCTAGCCGTAGCTCTCCCTGCCCGTAATCATGGCAGCAAAACCATAACTGGTACCGATGATGCTAGATCAGGAATGAATATAATACTGAACAAAGAAATGTACATGCTAAGACTACTTAAGTGGAGCAGCGTATCGTGAGTATGCCCTGAAACATACCCACGGTACGTCACTCTACTTTAGTCACCTATTCTATCAACCAAGGGTCATCCTACGCTCTGAAGGTAAAACCTAACGCTCTGATACCAACTTTGTCACGACCCCGAAAGTATGGAACATGACCGGCACTTAGACTACGAAACGTCTCGAGGCGTACGTAATCTAAGTAAGCCGAAAACCCAGAAATCCAAACCAAGAACAGTAGTAGAGTGAAGGAAAACCAATTTAAATCAAGTAGTTTTAATAGTATAAGGCGAATTATACGTTTTTAAAAACATCAAATATTTCCTGAAAATTTCGGCAGAGTCTCCTTTGTAAATACTGGCCCCCATACGGGATACAACATGAATAGTATACGAAATCAATAAAAAGGAATCCCCAAGCGGGAGCTAGCTCTTCGTCAATCGACGGTCACAACCACGCAAGCAATATAATATACAACGCCAAGGATGAGGATCAAAACTCAAAAGGAACTCAAAACAACAAGAAATCCATAGAAAAAATAACGCGCGACTCTAAGGTCGAAAGAATAACATCACTGTCTCTAGCTCAAAATAAATACATGTTTGGTTGATGGAATTTACTAGATACAACTGAATAATATTATAAAAGGTAATATGATGGGTACGATACCAATAAACCTACCTACTAGCTAGTCACCCGAACGAAACTGTGCCCGCAAAGCCGTAATGGAACCTGTACGGCAAAACCTACAAGAACTGTGGCACAACGGGGGTGAGTTGCCAACTCGTGAATAGAATACATCTACGAACAGGAATCGCATGTATGACGCAATCCTAGGTCATACAATCATAATATATCCTCAAAATATAACCAGCAGTCTATAACAATGGCTAGGGTATACCACTAAACAACAGTAATACCAAATGCTCGTGTCAGTGCCTCAGATAGCAATATATCATATGGATGATGTATGAATGCATGAAAACAGAGTACATGTACTAAAGAAACTGCTTTCATAACTCAGTGAGATTTCTGTATTTTAAAAAAATGAGGTATCATAAGGAAATCGGTATAAACCGTGTCTAGCATCGACACAAAAACATAAATCCACATATCACAATATCTC
The DNA here is from genome assembly GCA_030015575.1 of Agapanthus africanus. NCBI lineage: Eukaryota > Viridiplantae > Streptophyta > Magnoliopsida > Asparagales > Amaryllidaceae > Agapanthus > Agapanthus africanus. The sequence goes on along the minus strand of JASDDO010000016.1, from coordinate 263,843,102 downwards.
AGGCACCGGCTCCCCGGACTGACCTGGATCATCAAATCTCAGTACCTCAATATCTCGAAATCTCAATGTATCAAATCTCAATATCTAAGGCGCCGTCAGTCCAGACCGGCCCCTACCATCCATCTCAAGACTACGAAGGTATCCTCCGGATATCCGACGCGTCGGGTAAAATCACCGGTCGGTAGTGCTCCCCTGCCAGGCTCAACGTCAACAACACGACCTTCTCACCCCGGGGTACCGCACCGAGCCCACCATGTACCCGAAATGGTTCATCCAACTCCTCGAATCGGGTCTCGAAATCCATCAGCAAACTCATGGTGGACGACTCATACATCATGGGAAAACCACACTTTTCATTTAAAAGAGAGAGAAAAGAAGTTTATAAATGTTTTTGCGGTTTTCCCCCCCAAATCCAGGAAATCTCATGAAAATCCGAATCCAAATCCTCAATAGCATGTAAACAGTGAATATAGGCATGAGAATCCATGAATGCGGTATAACAGTGAATAATAACATGCATGAAGTGACAAGTAATAACTACAATATCTAAGCTGGCATATAAGGCAAGTACACTAATATCATGTCAAACTACTAGCTAACAAGCTAAATCAAGCAATAATATTCTATAAGTGTACGTGACATGGTAATTACCGATGAAGATGTGTGTGAGCCGGCAAGTAAGTGTACGTGGTACATACGCATCATCGGTAATGGTGCTGGTGTCCTAACAGCATGATATCAACAATAGAATATGAATCATAATATAAGCATGTGATGCGGAGCGAACAACAATAATGAGTGGGAGCTAAATACTAAACAATGGTGCCCTTTGAAATAACACGAATCGTGGGGTTTTGAAAATAAAGGCTACGGTGGTTTTAAGAAAGGATACGTCTTTTGAAATATCCGTAGATCCTTTGACCTGTCTTTTAAAATACCCACGATCCGTTAGGTTTGAAATAGGTAGAAATCTAATCTAGTCTGACAACTACACTAAACTATACGGCTGAACAAAAGGTAAGGAAGCCGCCTGGCATCTGAGTCGATACATATATGAATATATATTAGTCGGTGATCCCGCCTCGATACTATCAATCCGATACCATATCTATAATCAGATATTCCCAAGTCAAGAGTGCGGATCAATCATCAATATATAGCTCATACGTAAATCCATCGTACGGCATCCCAAATCTGGGTACGGGTCAATATCACATTCATCACATTGTTCATCTGGTATCCTCTTTATCAAAGATCATAATCCGGGGTACTGATCTACGTCTAGTACAATACTGATACCACCTAAGTATGCATACACGTGTGTGAAACACTACGTCAAAGGACCCGCTACAACGTCATGTCGTATCTCAAATACGAACCCTGCCATATCACCGATCTCACGGCCTCAAATCAAATCTCATCGACTCATCTCAAATCCAGTATATGAACACATAGTCCCATACCCATGTGAACACATAACTATAATCCCATATACATACATGTAAAAGAAAGGATGTGTGCAAGTATGTGCGTGTCTGTGTATAGGTGCAACCCCTACTCTAGGGTTTCGCAACTACACTAAACCAATCACAGAACACCAAAAGTCCATCTTTATCATCAATAATATCAATTCAACATATACTAAATATATGTGTGTATACGTATTCGTATACATCACCACGAACTGCGGGGGTGCTATACGCCATCCACCCGACTTCTCCCCGTAGATATAAATCTACTCACCTGGTCCTCGCTCGCCGGTGCCGACGTTGCCACGCGCTTGCTTGTCGTCTCGAAGTCCACATGGGTTACCTACATATCATAATGCACCGTATCGCATTAAAACCAATTTCGAAATCGAAACGGCATACGAAAATTAAATCGGCACGCGTATCACGCATAGGTCAAAACCTATCGCCTACGCATGCAAGAATAGTCAAACAAACCCTCGATGTCGATGTACAAACGTCAAACCATTGAGAAAAACCCAAACACACTCATTTGCACATTCTCGAACACTAATTATAATATAAAATGGGTTAAAATACACAAAAACCCCAAACTCACTTTAAAAGCCATTTTTCCGAAAATCTAGCAAGCAATATTACCCGTTTTAGTACAAAACTCGACGTTTAAACAAATCTAGTGGCCATAATACTTATTAAATATCTTAAATAATTCATAAAAACAATTTCCATAATTTAATTCCAATAAATTTCATTAACCCCAAAATTCTAGTTTACAATATACCCAAATTTTAACAATTTATAGCAAAAATGCACAAACAACAATTTAGGTTGGATTTTCATAAACTAAAAGCATTAAACCACTCAATTTAATATTTATGATATGATGAAACCCTAACCATATTTTTAATCTCTCATTTTGAATTAAAACTAAAAACTTAGTTTGCAATATTATGCAAATTGGACCATTTTTAAAATAACAATCGTAATATAGCAACTGGATTAGATTTTAGCATGTCACAACATATTAATCTACCCATCACAACCATAATCCTTTGATAGAAACCCAAATTTAATCCAAACCCTTTTCTAGAAATTTCATTAAACAAGCAATAACACCAAATTAACACTTTAAAATTCTAAATTAGCATAGTTAAACTCCAATTTAGCTAAAAGTTTAAGATTTTACCTCACAATCTTAGAACCCTAGCTTGCTCTTAACCTCCAAAGATATCTCCTTTCATCAAGTTGTAAACAAATTTGGGTGTGTGAAGGAGTAGAATAGGGGTTTGCTTTGAATTATTGAAGGAATTTGTGGATTTTTAATGGATTTTGTTGGATTTTTTTGATGAAAATGAAGTGAAAAGAGAAGGAAAAATAATGGAGGGGGGGAATGGCTGCTCTCGGCAGTAGGGAGGAGTGGGGAGAGGTGTGGGAGTTGGGGAAAATTCACACAAAGTCAAAGCCATCCATTACTCAAGTATACATAGTCAAATTAATATATTTTATATCATTTCTCAAAGCATTTCTTCACATGAGTTGAAAAAAATTGGAGGGAGGAAAAGTGGACTGTTTTTGGGTGTGGGGCCGGCCATGAAGAAGTGGGGATGAGTGTGAGAGATTTTACAAAGAATTTCTATGCAAAAAGACCCCCCACAATCTCAAAATTGCAAGTTTTAGCTTAAAATAATTATATTTTTGTTTTCCATAATAAAAACCATTTAAAACTTGAAATAAAATACTAAAAAAATATATTACAACTAGATTTTAATTAACAAGATTTTAAAGATTAAAATTAGCCCATTTAAATTTGTATTTATCGCTAATTTAATGTATTTTCTTACCGGCTTAAAATAATATTAAAATAATTAAATTCGGAAAATATTTCAGAAATCCAGAAATTTTACTAGTGGCTCAATAAACACTAAACACTAGCAATTTCATAGCTAGAATATGTATTTTTAATTTTATAATAAAGATACTTATATTTTGACTTTTTACAGAAAACCCCCTTATTTTACCGATTTTTTCGAAATTTCACCGAAACGATTTTCAAAACGTTACAATTAACTAACGACAGAGCGGGGACTGTACTAGCGCAGATGCAAAACATAAGCAATGCCTAAATAGATATCATATAGATATATAAACATTCGTCACATGCAATGATAACCATTCCAGATCACAGATGAATACATTGGATATTCTAGGATTCCGCAATTCGTACGAGCCTGTAACGAAGAACGGATTATACGGTCGCGATGAATAGACAAACCCCACCCTAGACCCCTACGGGTGCGGCAAACTACCCGCCAAGTATCCGAAATGAAGCAACCTCCCTCAACAACGTTAGTAGGCCACTCGGCACTTCGAGGTACCCGGTAGTTTGTGCACCCCACCTTGGGTCTATCCTAGGAGCAAAAACAGTAAAAAGAAATTATACAATGACGGCTACAACCCCGACCCGGTTGTGCGGCCATACAAATAATATTACATCAATTTACATATTACAAGAATTGAAAGAATAAGAAAAGTCTCATCTCACAACCCCTAGCTATTCATCCGCGACAATCCAACGAATTCATATACACAAACCATCAACATTACAGATCACAGATTTGTATACCCCCCACTAATCGACGTATAGCGATTAGCGGACGTTCAATACATACATCACATTACAGATATAACCCATTAGCCAAAATATAAAGAAATTCGATCAAAATACGGATTTGTGACCATCCCAAAAACTAACTTGTTCTCTGGAAAATCTGGGTGGAAACAAACTATATTAAAAATCCCAGAACCTCAACAGAAGAACACTGCACCAAACTCGGTCCACGGCCGAGTCAACTCAGCCGCGGATCCGCGACAAGAAGCATTTTCTTGCCGCGGAACCGCGGCGCTTTGACCGGTTCACTGGATCGTTTTTGGTGTGTTTCTTAACAAATCCCTGAGCCGATTTTTGAAGTATGATTTATTATTTTTAAAGCAGAAATAAAAATCGACAGAAACTTAGGGTTTTGAAAAATAGTTTTGCGGTTTTTTCCGATCGAAGTTCTAGATACTTTGCTAACTAGTTAGTTTGTGTTTAGCTAGGCTCTGATACCAATGTAAGTCCACGTTCCCCACCCCGGTGCTTGCGTGGAGGCGGAAACGTTATGAAAAATCTGATTTTTACAACACTAGGCAACATGGACTAACCAAAGGAGGGATCTTTGCTAAACAAAACTAACTACAAAGCTAAAGAGAGTTAGCTACTCGGAAAGGGGGTTATACCTAGGTCTTCAAGTCCTTCTCTTCTTGCTCCTTGGAGTGAAAGAATGGGTTCTCCTTGTCGCCTTCTTTTGCCGAAGAAAGATCCACCCGAGGGCTTCAACCTTTGTCTCCAACCTCAAACTAGAAGTAACTAATGTGCATGGTGTGCTAGACCTAGGACCTTAGAAAGAGTACAGAGTGTTTTTGAAGGGATTATCCCAAGCTCAAATGGTTCTCAACTCATGAGAGGGGAGAGCTAGAGAGAGAGGAAGAGGAGGAGAGAGAATGATAATGAACAAGTGAGAAGAATAATACAACCCTTCTCACATATATATGATTTATGAAAAATAGATAATTAGCTAAGATAATTGTTATGGTTAATCAAGAAATGACCATTATCATTTCACATTAAATGCTTTTGCAAGGATCAAAGAGTATCTTTCATATGGAATGATGATCGTCAACTTGTCCACCTAGGTCAACAAGTCAAGTATAGTCAAATGGTCAACAACCCTAACCATGCACAATTATAATTAACTAATATTAATAAATCATAATTCACACATAAACATTAGGGTTAAGAAAATGACAATGGTCATCAACCCTAATGAAAGTCCTATGCTCTGTCTCAGTCAACTGTGCATACACACCCGTATCCGTGTTCCGAGGAACACGAATACAATGAGATAAAACCAATCCCAAATCATATACTAGGATCCGGCTTAAACCAAAGCCCGCTAGTATAAGCTGTCCGGACACCAAACGTGCACAAGTGCGCGGATGTGAACGAACCCTGTCGCAAAACCATGCGACCTCTACTCATTTTTGCCTAAAGGCGAATAACCCTCTGTGTGGGACCCTAAAGACTCGACACTACGCTGGCAGTGGGTTTAACCACAGACTGCAAGCGGCACTAGCTGTACGTAACGGTCCCCAGGTAGATGCCGAGAAAGAAGACTGACGAGGTAAACCCCATCTGAACTCCTACTGAGCCTGAATGTGACAGTCTCCGTACAGTCCGGTCTGTTCGTCTAAGAACATCGCATGGCGGGCCTAGGGGGGCGGTAAATGTCAGTCCCCTACTAGCGGTACAAGTCGTGCCGGAGTGTAGCCCAGAACACCTGAGATAACACTGGAAACCTACCAGTCTATCTCGCTTGCCCTGGCCAGGGACTTTGTGTAATGGCTCTCCTAGACACAGCGCGATATCAACCCCCAATACCGGGCGAGACGAATCCTGTCTAACCGTCACTGCCTCTAAGTGCTTCGGGACTGCACCCAAAAACTACCTGTTTGCACGACACCTTTGAGCCGTGGTAGGGTAGTAATCAAAGTACAGTGGGAACACACTCGAGGCGAAGTGACAGTGTCAAGTCAACGGACTAAGCTGTACTCATGTCACCTGGGAACTGATAACTGACGATAGGTATAATACCAACCAACAGTTCCCAACGAGTCCTGTCTAGTGTACTCGTAACCTAACGAGCACCCGCATACTATCTCAAGTACGACGTACTGACGGCTGTGGGACAGACCGTCTCCCAAGCTGGGATAAGAAGCGCATACGCTAGTCTACTCCGGAGTATCGATCCCCTGTCTCAATAGTCCTGCGACTAGGGACCTGCATAAGGGTGTTCTTATGGATTACCCAGCCCCCACGAGTGTGACTGCCATCACAACGCTGGTAATCAAGCAAAGATCCTAAGGGCTCCATTAATGTGTAAAGGCGATATGCTAAAAGAAACACATGCACACATTAAAGCAGAAATAAACCAAGTAGCATACTACCCTTTTGAGCAAGAATGTCAATACAAGGTGAATATCCCAAGCTTCCATCAAGTAATATACAATCCAGTATGATACAGTAATGGCCTCTAGGGCATATACACTAACAAATACAACCTTTATAGACCGGTCCTTCTCTTCATTTTCTCCTTGTATTGGTCCCTTCGCCGCGATAATGGAACTCCCGGACTCTTGCATGGCTTCTCAAGGTGAAAGGAACGATCTTGCTTGAAGTCTTCGAGGCCGAAGATGATCTACGTCAAGGACACACTAACTAAAGCTACTACTTCACTAATGAGAGATTAGTGAAGCTAACACCCTACACTAAAGTGCTAATCCAGTAGAGGATGATGAAGTAGGAAGTGGGCTCACTTTAGTTTTATTTTTCTCACAATATTTTCTCACTTTGGAAAAAGCTAGCAAGCTTTTTCTCAAGGATGAAGAAGATGAAGTCAAGAGATGAGAATGTACTAACTAAGTGAGAGAATCAACCATGGGTGGGTTTGTATCATATAGCTAACTCAGGTAGAGACATAACCATGGCTAAATTATAATGGTTAAGTTAATAAATATCTTAAGTAAAACAAAATGAGTAGACTAAGTCAATACATCCATAAGCTTCTACAAGCTTCATGCATGTGAGCTATTATCCACTAATTTGGTTTTATTTTAAATATTTAAACCCTACATTATAATTAGTATGGTGTAAGTCTCATATACCCATGTAGTGTGTATCAACAACCATGACACAAAAGAAAAACACAATTAATATATATTAAGTGTGCACAAGTGAGAGAAATAAATAGTTAAGTGAGCTAATATTAGTTAATGTAAACTAGTATATCAAATATACAATTATACACTAAATTATCAAATCAACACTTGATTTAATAATCCGGCTATATCACATATAACCGACTAATATTATATGTACCAACTTATCAAATCAACACTTGATTCGATAACCCGGCTATATCACATATAACCGACCGACACAAATAATCGTGAGAATAGAATACATTATCACTTACTCGTATTAATCTCGGCCCTACACATATCACATATGTGCTCTAACATCGTTTTTCCTGAGCCAGTAAAACCTTTATGTAGAACTCTAAAGACTTGTCAATACGCCAACAGTAAGTGATGATCACATCAAGCACCCACAAGCCGTCAGCGGTACTAGCCGGACGTAACGGCTACCCGGGTATTGAACGATCAGAAGATCAGCAAGCAAGCCCGCTCTAACTCCTGCAAAAGCCTTTCAGTAACACTACCGTACAGTCCGGTCTCCTCGTCTTATATGTCGCATATCAAGTCTAGGGGTGGTAAATGTCAGACCCTAATAACCGATAATTCATGCCGATAAGAGGCTCATAACGGGTCGAGAAACTACTGATAGCACTTACCAGTAAATCTCTAAATCAGCCCTGGCCAGGGACTTCCCTGTTATGGCTATTCGAGCACAGCGCAACATAAACCGCCAATACCGGGAGAGACGAAACCCCTCCTATCGCTCATTGCCTCCATGTGACTCGGGACTATGCCCAAAAACCACCATTTTGCACGTCCTCTTGAACGTGGTAATGTGGAAATCAAAGCACAGTGGGAATCACACAAGACTCTATGACGATCTCGGGTCCACAGACTAACCTGTACCAGTGTCACCAGAGAACTGCTATCTGACGTCAGGTATAATATCATCTAGGAGTTCTCGGCGAGTCCGTCGAGTGTACCCAGTCTCCACTGAGCACCCATAAACCATCTCTGATGTCAAACACCAATGGATATAGGATCATCCATCGCCCATCTCATGGGTCGAGAAGCGTATACGCTAGTCTACTCTGGTATATCGATGCCCTGTCTCGATACACCCACGACTAGGAACATTAAAGGACGAACTTATGGACTACCACGGCCCCACTAGTATGATCTGCATCATAATCCTGGTAGTCAAGTACACATCATAAGGGTTTTACCAACATGTAACCATAAGACAGTATCAAGAGACAAGTATACATGTTAAGATAAAGAGTAACCAGATAGCATACTATCATGTCGAGCAAGAAATTCCTCTCTATATATGTCCAAGCATCCACTATAATATACATCATATGTATGATAATGGCCTCTAGGGCATACATACAACTAACAGTCGGTCCCTGATCAGTCGAAAATAATGTATTTTTAACACGTCAATTTCTCTATCTTTTGCATTCATCTAGAGGTGTTCGGTTTGCATATTTCACATATTAGCAAAACAATAGTAAAATACCGAATTACCTGTGTTGTACTCTAAAATAGGCATTTTTAGGGAAATTGACTGTTTATCATGGCATTGCATCATTCTTGTAGCGCAACACTTGTTTCGAAGTCTGTGCAGGGAATTCCAGAAACCGAGCCAAATTGTCAAAAGTGCTGATCAAAATTACACCAAGTCTAAGTCTGGTGATCTGGAAGTAAACAATAAGGTGTAAAACTATTCCACAAATTTATTCAAGGCCAATGGGCGCTTCCCGCCGCGGATCCGCGGCATGATGACGTCAGCAGAGAAGCAGATTTTCCCCATGTGCTTATTTCTAACGGCAAAGCTTCCAGAACTCTCCAGAAACTCCACATGGCTTCATCTAGAAGGCTCGGCCTAACAACTTAGTTCTAGAAGCCTCCCTCCAACTAACTTCTTCTAGAAGCCTCCTTATAACAACCTTCTTCTAGAAGCCTCCTTGTAACAACCTCATTCTAGAATATTCCTTCCAACAAACTTCTTGTAGAAGATTCTTTCTAACAACCTCATTTTGGAGGGAAAATTCAATTGAGGTAGTTCATTTTGGAGGGAAAATTCAAATGAGGTAGTTCAGTTTGGAGGGAAAATGCAAATGAGGTGGTTCATTTTGGAGGGAAATTTGAAATTTGAATTCTAGATCTAGGGTTATGAGAGCTTATAAAAGGGAGCCTAGATCTAAGGTTAAGGGTTGTTCATTAGTTCAATCTTCATTCTCTCTCCCCAAATTCAATACAAGTTGAGTGACACAACTTGTAAACCCTAACCTTATATCCAAAATCCAAAGCCAAATTCAAGATCCCGAGTACCATTCAAGCTAGAAGCTTTCAACCTTTTAGGAGCGGAGCCGATCTTCAATCGAGCAAGTGATCCAAGCCGATCCGCGACTCAAGGAGACGAGCGAAGCCAAATCGACGATCGGGTTCTTCCTCTTGTAGTTCTTGAGCGATTTGTAACGGAATTGTTGATAAATAAAAGGTGAAATTCTTTAATCTTGCTTATTTTAAATTCTTGCATCATGATTCGATCTCAATTTGTGATTGTGGTTCTTGTTGTGATGTTTGAGTAAAACTCTGCTCGTAAAGGAGTCGAGACGATCAATAGAATGATGATGTAACAAATCTTAAAACGATTCTTAAGTCCTACGAGTTTGTAAACTCTTGTAAATTGAAGAATCGACAACCTAGTTTCGGTGCGATGCTTTCTTGATTGTGATCGCTCGAAATTAGGGATCCACGATCGATTCTTGAATTTTCTAGAAGCTAGATTGTGAATGATATCGACGAAGGAACAAGGAATAGATGTTGAAACCCTAGTTTCACAAGAAATCCCTAATTCTCGTTGATCATCATCGATCTAGTATCAATTCATCGATGGATAAGAATACGCAATCGCTAAATTTCATCACATCTATAGATCCGATCGATTCCTACGAGCCTCATTTCGATTCTTGATTGTTGGTTTGGAAATCATCACAAATTCTCAATTCTTGATTTTATCGTTTCTTGATTTAGACTAGATTTTTCTAATTCTTGAACTTCAAATCTTTAAATCATGAATTGTTGTTTGTTTTCTTTTCTTTAAAGTTTCAACTCATCTAAATCGAAACACGAACGATTACACTTTCCCTGTGGACGATCCGCACTTACTAACGCGCTACATTCGACACCGTTATTGATTGCAGTCAAATTAATTTTTGGTTGTGATTTCTATACATTTTTCCAACTACACAATCTGAAATCGTTTCAATCAAATGGCGCCGTTGCCGGGGATTGTGCGCTAATTGTTCGTATTTTGAAATTTGAGTTGAAAGGTTTATTCCATCTATATTTTTTGATCTAAATTCGCACAAACCCTAAACGTGTTGTTGTGATTTGTTGCGAGGAAATCTGGAATCATTGGAGCTGTGGAAATTTTTTTTTGATCATTCCAGAGAGCCAAAAAGGTGAACATGAGCTTGTGTACAAATTTCTGTGCAGTGATCTCTTCCTGCGACCGCGTTTCTGTGGCAATTGCAAGCTTCCGCGGCGGATCCGCCGCGGTCTGACGTCATCACTGTACCAAAAATTCTTAGGTGATCTCTCACTTTCTTATCTCCTTCCCTGTCTGCTCCAAATAACAATTTGCTGCAGGTTTATTTGCAAATAAATCGCAGCGCCGCAAAAAAGCAATAAAAATTGTGCGTGTTTTTGATTTTTGGTTGTTTGCATATTAATACGGAAATTAAAAGGCAAAGACCAAATCCAGATTAGGTGAGGAGTTCATTACCCTTCCTAAGCCCCAAAAATCACAAACTTGCATCCGCATTACCCTCATTAACTAAAAAAGTTCTAGAGATGACTCTATGGACCGTCGCGCTCACTTAGGACAAGAGAAGGCCGTGGGTAATTCATTGCATATCCGCGTTTCTTTTGTGGTGTCTAAGGCAAGTGTGTCGAAGGCTAGTGGTTACTTAATTAGGCCCACTACTTACGTAGTGGAGAACCTCCCACTTACCTGGCCACAGGAGAGACAAAGAGGCAGTGGAGGATTTATCCTGCAACTTGTCTTTTGGCAGTTAGGAGCGGTCTAGAGCTTTGACATAGGTGACCAATAGAATTAGGGTTTTGCTTGTTGCATTTGTTGTGATCGCATCATATTTTCAAAAAAAAATCCGTATCATTTTTCAAAACAAACACCACATTCATTCATTTCCCTTAATTATATCTACGCTGCCACTTGTACTAAACCCTTTTAGTGCAAGATAGGCTGGACACGGGATTCTAGTGCCCGACTTGTCCGTGTTTCACCGATCGACCCAAAAGTCGGTATTTCTACATTTACTTCTTCTTTACCCACCACCACACCCATATCGATGGATCCTTCTCCATCAAACTTCTTTACCACTACTCTGCCGCCGTCCGTTGGTGCGCAGAATCCACCCCGCATCTCTCTCCAAGAGAGGTGTTATCCTACACGAGATCCTCTTTCGACCTGTCTCTCCATTCCACCAGCCAACGGGGATAATTTTCAAATTAAACCCCAATACATCAACCTTCTACCCAAATATCACGGTCTCGAGACTGAAGACACATATGTATTTATCACCAAATCTGAAAACGTATGAGCAATGATGGGTACTTCACAGCTTTCTGTGGATGCTATGCGTCTTCGTCTTCTCCCATTTACCTTGTGCGATATAGCCGAGAAGTGGCTGTATAACACTACCGCACATTCCATTTCAAATTGGGAAGAATTCGTCAAAGCATTTCTTAAGAAATTCTACCCGAATCATAAAACAGCTCGAGTCCGTAGCGAAATCAGTCAATTCACCCAGCTTCCAAATGAAACATTTTCACAATGTCTTGAACGCTTTAAGGATCTGTTAGTTCAATGTCCACATCATGGAATCCCCAGATGGGATCTGTGCCGAATCATTTATGAGGGCATTAATCCTAACACAAAACAGACCCTTGAATTAATGTGTCAAGGCAATTTCATGACCAAAGATGATGGGGAAGCCTGGAAATTTTTAGAAGATTTTGCTGAAAAATCGTTACAGTGGGAGGGTGTGAGTCAACCGTCTAGGGATGACAATGATATTTCCATAGGAGTTAGAGCTGAAATTTCAGCTTTACACAAGAAATTCGACAATATGGAAAACAAATTTTTAGCCGCCGCCCTAAATCAAATGTCACTTTCCAAAACTGTATGTGGATGCTGTTCCGATCCTTCTCACTTGACGGAAGAATGTTCGTTTCAAGGTCGCGAGCATACCAATGCCGCATTTCAAAGACCTAGAAACGATCCATATTCTTCCACATATAATCAGGGTTGGAGGAATCACCCTAACTTTGCTTGGAACCAATCACAATCTCAAAACACGGTTCTAACCCAAACAATTTCCAAAGGGTCCCTCCACCACAACAACAACCACTTCAATTGAGTCAGCACCCCTTCCAATCACAAAACTTCCAAAATCCGGCCAACACTTTTGCACCACATGAAAACTCCTTGCAATTGACCGGTACAGATAATACCTATGCACTAGCACAAACCTTGGATACTTTCATGAAACAATCCATCCAAGGGACGGCAAGTTGGCAATCTTCCGTCGAGAATGTGATGAAGATCATTGTCTCTCAAAATGAGAATATTAAATCGATGGAAGCACAAATTGCACAACTAAAAGCCGAAATGAGTGCAAGAGAGAAAGGGAAACTTCCAGCTCAACCTTTGCCCAATCCTGGCTATTCACATCATGTGAATGCAATCACGTTAAGATCTGGAAGAGTGCTTGACAATCACGTTGGGGAAGAGATTGATGACACTGAAAAATATATCGATGATACCCCGGATGAGACCTTTCCTTCCACTTCTACTTCTAATTCCGACCCCAGTTCTTCTACCCCACCATTTTCTTCCGAGCCTATTCTCCGTTTCCCACAAGGCTCGACACCTCAGCCCATCTCTTCTAGTACACAGAAAATGATCCCCACTCCTATTCGTAGATCGTTCCCACCCACACGATCTTCTCCAATATAGGACCCCGACCTTATTGCCCAAGCTCCTTACCCGAATCGGTTAAGGGGAAACAGACCAAGTCCATAAATGGAGAAGATCACTGAAATCTTGAAACAGGTTAACATCAACATCCCTCTTCTAGATGCTATCCAACAAGTCCCCGCTTATGCGAAAACTCTTAAGGACTTGTGCACTAGCAAGAAGAAGACTCAAGTGCCAAAGAAGATATTCATGGCAAAGACAGTAGACACGGCTTTCCCCCAGCAATTACCGAGGAAACATAAGGATCCTGGCTATCCTACTATTTCCATTTCTATCGGGGAGAAACACATCAACCGTGCTCTACTAGACCTTAGCGCAAGTGTTAACCTGCTTCCTTTCTCGGTCTACGAGCAGTTAGGGATCGGAGAGTTGAAACCATCCCATTGCACTCTCCAGATGGCTGACCGATCAAGCACCAAACCTAGGGGTGAACTGGAGGATGTGTTAATAAAAATCGGGGAATTTGTATTCCCTGTGGATTTTATTGTAATTGATACACAGCCTGTAGCGAACCCGCGGAATCAAATTCCGGTGATTTTAGGTCGCCCCTTTTTGTCCACTTCCAATGCTATCATCAACTGTCGTAATGGCTCTATGACCCTATCTTTCGGGAATAGGTCAATTGAGCTGAACATTTACAAGTAGGGAAGTGTACCCTCTGAACCTACTGCTCAGGTCTGTTCTGTCGACTTAATGGATGTCGACAGCAGCGAATTTGATGATCCTCCTGATACCGATCTAGACTCTTTTCATACGTTATTGTTTGACCCAACTATGTATCATACACATACGGACTCTTCCACCGAGTTGTCCGGGTCAACAACTAACACCGATTATGAACTGCTTTTAGAGTCTGAAGATCACCCCGCACTTTGTGATGACATTATTCTTCGGGGTATTGATGGAACTTTTGAGGAGATTTTCGCTGATGAACTCGCATTTTTGAATGACACGGGTGTTGAGATGAATCATGTCCCAATCAATGAAATTGAACCTCCACCCCTTCTTCTGAACTGTAAAAGAATGCGAGTAATCCATCACATTCACTGCACCGTCTCTCCAAAATGAGACGCACACACATTCTATTCCACCACTTACCCTTTCCCCACTTCTTCTTCCACCAACCAGAGCACTGCATTGATAAAAATTTTGAATGGTTGGTGTTAACTTTCGGTCTTTGCTAAGCTTGGCATCGACCACTGATTTTTGACCCCCTCATGTGATTTTCAAAGCTTGACATTGTTTAACTCAAGTTTGGGGGGGTATAATCGGGCTCTTGAAAAGAAAATTTTTACAAAATTTTGAGCCAAAAATAAGTTTGGGGGAGGATGTTCACTTAAATAATTTCCCCCCGTTAATAAATTCCTCCCAAGCTTACAGGTTTTTCGAGATTTAGCAGATGGCAACAGTGAGGACACTGTTGAAAACAAGTTTGGGGGAGGTTAATGCTTATTTTTGCATCATACTTTGCATAAGCACAAAACATTTCAAAACCTATAAAAATTTTAAAATTTTCAAAAAATAAAAATAAAAATTTTTGTACATAAATAAGATAATAAAAGTTTAGATAGTGAAAAATTACATCCAAAAGATTTGAAAAATTTAAGAAAACCAAGAAAATTAGAAGTTTTCTTAAACGAACTAGTAATAAGTAGTTGTGAGCCGTTGTCCCAAGGGTTAGTAAGATGAAGGAAGTCACTAATCTGAGGATAAAAATAAGTCTGAAAAATAGTTTCTATTCTGGAAGCCAAACATTTTGAACGTTGATACCCTACTATTCGCACTTACACACGTCATGAAACTCGGGATAGTAGAGGATACCTTGAAATGCTCTTGTCTAAAAGCCGATGTATGAAGGAAATAAAAAAAATGAATAAAATATAAGATGGTGAGAAAAATGAACACTGGTTTTGTTATCGCCAAGGCAGCAATAAAAAAATATAGCGAGGGTGCCTCTTCACCTAGTGCCCTAAGGCCAACTAGTCTGGGAGTCACTGCTAAGCCTTAGGTGGCGCAAGACGAGGAAAATACACCAAATAAGAAAGCACATGAGTAATCGGTCAGTTAGTACCTCAAGAAGTATTAACGGTCGCATGAAAGTGTGTGAGAAAATTCATCTAAATATTCATTAATTAAAAAAGTACTGAGGTGGATGGACAAGAGTATGATAGCTTGAATTGAATTCTCCGGGTGTAGGGATGTCCTTTACACACACGTAGGGTTATATGATCGATGTTTGGAAGAAGATAGGAATGAAGAATAGGACGATGTTTTATTGAGGGATGATGTGAATTCTGACATCTTTTCATGACTATTAAGATAGGGCTCATAACAACCAAAAAGCTAGCATAGTTGGAAACCCTAATTTTCAAAGTCTTTTCTTTTACGATTCTATTCTTTAAATGTAAATTTCATGATCTTCCTTTTATTATTGGATTTTGTGGGTGCAATCCGCTGAAAACCCTCAGGAGACAACACTCCTCCTACTAGGGACACCTAGAGGTTTAAAGGCTTGTTGCACGTGCTCAGTGCAATCGTGTTGCCTACGAAAGTGTGCTAGTTGGTTTTTCTCTTTCTTTATTTTCTCCTTCTCTTTTTAATAAAACAGTTCACTCGAGACGACCGAAAATAAGTTTGGGGGAATTTGATCAGTAGAAAATAATGTATTTTTAACACGTCAATTTCCCTATCTTTTGCATTCATCTAGAGGTGTTCGGTTTGCAAATTTCACATATTAGCAAAACAATAGTAAAATACCGAATTACCTGTGTTGTACTCTAAAACCGGCCTTTTTAGGGAAATTGACAGTTTATCATGGCATCGCATCATTCTTGTAGCGCAACACTTGTTTCGAAGTCTGTGCAGGAAATTCCAGAAACCGAGCGAAATTGTCAAAAGTGCTGATCAAAATTACACCAAGTCTAAGTCTGGTGATCTGGCAGTAAACAATAAGGTGTAAAACTATTCCAGAAATTTATTCAAGGCCAATGGGCGCTTCTCGCCGCGGATCCGTGGCATGATGACGTCAGCAGAGAAGCAGATTTTCCCCATGTGCTTATTTCTAACGGCAAAGCTTCCAGAACTCTCCAGAAACTCCACGTGGCTTCATCTAGAAGGCTCGGCCTAACAACCTAGTTCTAGAAGCCTCCCTCCAACTAACTTCTTCTAGAAGCCTCCTTATAACAACCTTCTTCTAGAAGCCTCCTTGTAACAACCTCATTCTAGAATATTCCCTCCAACAAACTTCTTCTAGAAGATTCTTTCTAACAACCTCATTTTGGAAGGAAAATTCAAATGAGGTAGTTCATTTTGGAGGGAAAATTCAAATGAGGTGGTACATTTTGGAGGGAAATTTGAAATTTGAATTCAAGATCTAGGGTTATGAGAGCTTATAAAAGGGAGCCTAGATCTAAGGTTAAGGGTTGTTCATTAGTTCAATCTGCATTCTCTCTCCCCAAATTCAGTACAAGTTGAGTGACACAACTTGTAAACCCTAACCCTAAATCCAAAATCCAAAGCCAAATTCAAGATCCCGAGTACCATTCAAGCGAGAAGCCTTCAACCTTTTAGGAGCAGAGCCGATCTTCAATCGAGCAAGTAATCCAAGCCGATCCACGACTCAAGGAGACGAGCGAAGCCAAATCGACGATCGGGTTCTTCCTCTTGTAGTTCTTGAGCGATTTGTAACGGAATTGTTGATAAATAAAAGGTGAAATTCTTTAATCTTGCTTATTTTAAATTATTGCATCATGATTCGATCTCAATTTGTGATTGTGGTTCTTGTTGTGATGTTTGAGTAAAACTTCGCTCGTAAAGGAGTCGAGACGATCAATAGAATGATGATGTAACAAATCATAAAACGATTCTTAAGTCCTACGAGTTTGTAAACTCTTGTAAATTGAAGAATCGACGACCTGGTTTCTGTGCGATGCTTTCTTGATTGTGATCGCTCGAAATTAGGGATCCATGATCGATTCTTGAATTTACTAGAGGCTAGAATGTGAATGATATCGACGAAGGAACAAGGGATATATGTTGAAACCCTAGTTTCACAAGAAATCCCTAATTCTCGTTGATCATCATCGATCTAGTATCAATTCATCGATGGATAAGAATACGTAATCGCTAGATTTCATCACATCTATAGATCCGATCGATTCCTACGAGCCTCATTTCGATTCTTGATTGTTGGTTTGGAAATCATCACAAATTCTCAATTCTTGATTTTATCGTTTCTTGATTTAGACTAGATTTTTCTAATTCTTGAACTTCAAATCTTTAAATCATGAATTGTTGTTTGTTTTCTTTTCTTTAAAGTTTCAACTCATCTAAATCGAAACACGAACGATTACACTTTCCCTGTGGACGATCCGCACTTACTAACGCACTACATTCGACACCGTTATTGATTGCGGTCAAATTAATTTTTGGTTGTGATTTCTATACATTTTTCCAACTACACAATCCAAAATCGTTTCCAACTACATTCGACACCGTTATTGATTGCGGTCAAATTAATTTTTGGTTGTGATTTCTCTACATTAGTTCTTCATCTCCCCCAAATCCATCTACAAGTTGAGTGACACATCTTTTAGCCCTAATCCTAAATCCAAAGCCAAATTCAAGATCCCGAGTACCATTCAAGCGAGAAGCCTTCAACCTTTTAGGAACGGAGCCGATCTTCAATCAAGCAAGTGATCCAAGCCGATCCGCGACTCAAGGAGACGAGCGAAGCGAAATCGACGATCGAGTTCTTCCTCTTGTAGTTCTTGAGCGATTGTAACGGAATTGTTGATATAAATAAAAGGTGAAATTCTTTAATCTTGCTTTCTTTAAATTCTTGCATCATGATTCGATCTCAATTTGTGATTGTGGTTCTTGTTGTGATGTTTGAGTAAAACACCGCTCGTAAAGGAGTCGAGACGATCAATAGAATGATGATGTAACAAATCTTAAAACGATTCTTAAGTCCTACGAGTTTTGTAAACCCTAGCAAATTGAAGAATCAACGACCTAGTTTCGTTGCGATACTTTCTTGATTGTGATCGCTCGAAATTAGGGATCCACGATCGATTCCTGGATTTACTAGAGGCTAAAATGTGAATGATATCAACGAAGGAACAAGGGATAAATGATGAAACCCTAGTTTCACAAGAAATCCCTAATTCTCGTCGATCATCATCGATCTAGTATCAATTCATCGATGGATAAGAATACGTAATCGCTAGATTTCATCACATCTATAGATCCGATTGATTCCTATGAGCCTCACTTCGATTCTAGATATTTGATTTAGAAATCATATCTCAATTCTTGATTTTAATGTGTTATTGTTATTAGATCTAGATTTTTCTAATTCTTGAACTTCAATTTACAAATCATGAATTGTTTCTTTTCTTTCCTTTAAAGTTTCAACTCATCTAAATCGAAACACAAACTATTACACTTTCCCTGTGGATGATCCGCACTTACTAACGCACTACATTCGACACCGTTATTGATTGCGGTCAAAATATTTTTGGTTGTGATTTCTATACATTTTCCAACTACACAACGAGAAATTCATTCAATCAGTCCCACAACCATTAGTACGCCGTACTGGAGATAATATGCAGGTGCTCATTGGGTTATGAGTACACTGGATAGGACTCGTAGGGAGCTGCTAGTGGGTATTATACCTATTGTCGGATAGCATTTCCCACGTGACATGAGTACAGCTTAGTCTGTCGACATGACACCGCTACTCCGCCTCGAGTGTGTTCCCACTGCTCTAAGATTACTACCCTACCACGGCTCAAAGGAGTCATGCAAACAAGTAGTAGTTGGGTGCAGTCCCAAAGCACTTGGAGGAAGTGGCGGTTAGATAGGATTCGTCTCTCCTGGTATTGGGGGTTGATATCGCGCTGTGTTCGGAAAGGCATTACCCAAACTCTCTGGCAAGAGCAAGCGAGATTTACTGGTAGGTACTCCAGTAGTTTCTCGGGGTGTTTTGGGCTACACTCCGAAATGACTTATTGTGCTATTTGGGATCTGACGGCTCCCGCCCCCTAAGCCCGATATGCGATACTCTTAGATGAATAGAACGGACTGTACGTAGATTGTCATAGATAGGCTCAGTAGGAGTTCGGATGAGTTTTCTCATCGGCCTTCTTATCGACGGATACCTTGGTGAAAGTCGACCTTATCACCACCATGAGGTTCTAGAGGCATCAAGCATGCCAAATTTTAAATTTTACTATGTGCTAAATTAGACTAATAAGATCTTTACTAGATTATTAGGGTTTGCCTTTGTGATGAACTAAAGAGAAGAAAAGAACATACAACCTTTGTAGTTTGAGTCCTTCTCTTCTAAAGCTCCGGGATGAAGTCCACGCGACTCTACAAGGCTCCTCTTCGAGTTGAACGAACCTCCTTCATGATCTTCACGCCAAAGACGATCCACCCGAAGTTCCTCTAGCCCAAGCTTACTCTACCCTAAACTCCTTTAGTGTAGTTAACACACCACACCAAATTGCTGGTTTGGTGTAGGATGGTGAAGTAGGGGATGTTAAAGGCTCACAAGTTTATGTTCAAGCTTCATGATTCACATCTCATGTGAGGGTTGAAGCTTGAACTATGGCAATTCAGGAAGAAGAAGATGCTAGAGAGCAACCATGGGAGCAACTCAAGAAAAATGCTAAGTGTTGAGAATCAGCAAAAGAATGAATAACAACTCTTGACCCCCACTCATTCAAGCATGGAATTTTGCAATATAAAATTGCAACCATGCTTGAATAGTGAGTCAAGATGAATAAACAAATATAACTCCCATGCTTCCAACCATGCTCTTAATTTACACCTCATTTCTATTTTTGTCAAAAATAGAAAATCAAAGCCATGCTTCATTATATATATATATATATCATATATATTAATATATATATATATAATGAAGAATAATTAGTGAGCTAATTATATTAGTTAAGATATAATTATATCACATATAATGTATATCACATTATTAAATCAACACTTGATTTAATAATCCGGTTATATCACATATGATCGACTAATATCATTTATCTGTATATCACATTATCAAATCAACACTTGATTCGACAATCTGGTTATATCACATATAACCGAACCAATAACAGATAACTACCAGATTACAATACGGTATCACATACACGTATTTAATCTGGCCTACACACATATCACATATGTGTCCTACTTCGTTTCGCTCGAACCAGGAAACTTCTGTGTGGGACTCTAAAGACTCGTCAATACGCCAGCAGTAGGTAATGATCACATCAGTAAACTACAAGCCGTCAGCGACACTAGCTGGACGTAATGGCGATCCGGGTATTGAGCAATATGAAGATCAACAAGCAAGCTCGTCTATACTCACCATGAAGCATATCAATAACACTACCGTACAGTCCGGTCTCTTTGTCTGATATGTCACATATCATGTATAGGGGTGGTAAATGTCAGACCCCAGTAACGTGATAAGTCATGCCGATGTCTGGACTATAACGGTTTGAGAAACTACTGATAACTCTTATCAGTAAATCTCATAAGCAGCCCTGGCCAGGGACTTCCAGTTATAGACAATCGAGCATAGCGCAACATCAACCCCCAATACTGGGAGAGACGAAACCCCTCCTATCGCTCATTGCCTCCAAATGACTCTGGACTATACCCAAAATCCACCTATTTGCATGACTCCTTTGAGCCGTGGTAGGAAGGAAATCAAAGCACAGTGGGAGCCACACAAGACTCTATGACGATCTCGGGTCTACAGACTAACCTGTACCAGTGTCACCAGAGGACTGCAATATGACGATAGGTATACTACCACATAGGAGTCCTCGGCGAGTCCTGTTCGGTGTACCCATTCTCCAATTAGCACCTGTGTACAATCTTTGATGTCACACATCAATGGTTGTGGGATCAACCATCGCCCTCTAAGGGACAAGAAACGTACACACTAGTCTACTCTATAATATCGATGCCCTAGTCTCGATATTCCCTCAACTAGGAACTGATTAAAGGATGTACTTTTGGACTACCCTGGCCCCACTAGTATGATCTCATCATAGTCCTGGTAGTCATGTACATATCCTAAGGGCTTTATCAACATGTGAAAGCAAGACAGTAAAGAATACTAGTCAACATGTTAAGATAAAGAGTAACCATATAGCATACTATCATGTCGAGCAAGAAAGTCCTCTATATATATGTCCAAGCATCCACTATAATATACATCACATGTACAATAATGGCCTCTAGGGCATACAAAACCCGGGACTGACTTTCAGTCGTCCTTATCACTCTGGAAGCTCGAATCGGTAAATGACTCCATCTGGAGTTCACCGTTACCATACACCAAGAACATCTCTTTAGTCATTCTCAAGCACTTAAGAATGTTCTTCAGCTGTCCAGTAGTTTTCCAAAAGATCTTTTCTATACTTACATACTACATCTAGTGAGTAAGCTACATCTGGTCTGGTACATAACATCGCATACATGATTGACCCGTTTGCCATAGCATAGGGTATTCCTTGCATGCGAGCCCTCTCCAAATCAGTCTCGAGAGACATCTCTTTAGAGAGAGTGATTCCTTAACAAGCGGGTACATTACCACGCTTAGAATCATACATACTAAACGCCTTTAGCATGGTGTCTATGAACCTGGATTGGGACAATCCCAAATCCATTTAGATCTATCTCTATAGATCTATATCCCCAGGATGTAGAAGGCATCAGTTATATCTTTCATGGTGAACCTGTGTGATAAGAGGTGCTTGACCGAGTGTAGCAAAGGAACACTTTCCTATCAAGAGTATGTCATCCGCGTACAATACGAGGAAGAAAACCATACTCCCTACAACCTTCTTTATTTATACATGGTTCATCTATCTTTTTGGTGAAGTCAAACTCTTTGACAGCTTCATTAAAATAGATGTTCCATCTCCGCGATACCTGCTTTAACCCGTAGATGGATTTAAGCAGTTTGCACATGTTTCCGCTCCTCCCACTGTCTGCGAAGCCCTACGACAGTGTCATTTACACGCTCTCTTCTAAATCACTATTTAGAAAAGAGGTTTTGACGTGCAGTCTGCCAGATATCGTAGTCATGGTATGCAGCAATGGTATGTAGGATCCTGATGGACTTAAGCATGGCTTTGAAAGTCTCAACTTTTCCATCTCCACCAAATTATCTTTCTCAAAGATCCTCTTGTTCCCGATGGGTTTTACCCCTTCAGGAGCAACATGCAAAGTCAACACATTGCTGGTGTACATGGATTCCATCTCAGATCGCATAGCATCCAGCCATTTCATATAGTCTCCACTTGTGATGGCCAGCTCAAAATTAGTTGGGTCATCATCTCCATGATGCAATCCTCGCTCCCACTGTTTACGAGAAAACCGTAGTATCTATCATGTGGATGAGGAACCCAAGTAGATCTATGGAGTGGCTTCGGTTCTTCAGGAAATATTGAATCCTCCGGTTCCACCAAATCGTCAGTTATAGTTTGCTTTGCTAGAACTTCTTCCAGTTCTATCTCATCGCCACTAATTTCTTCCACAAGAAATTCCTTTTCTAAAAATGTGGCATGTCGAGAAACGAAACATCTTTTGTTCCTCGGTGTGGTAGAAGATATTCCCTCGTGAATATTTGGGATATCCTACAAACTTGCACAAAACTGACATTGCCTCGAGCTTGTCCGGATTTTGTTTTTCAACATAGGCCTGACAACCCCATATCTTAACTCGTTTAAGAGATGGTCTCTTCCCATTCCATATCTTATATGGAGTGGTAGGCAACGGATTTTATTATAACTCTATTCAATAGGTATGCATCTTCTCAATTGCATGTCCCTGAATGGAAATAGGCAACTCAGCAGTACTCATCATAGAGCGCACCATATCTCATAGGGTGTGATTCCTCCACCCCGATATACCGTTGTGCTGTGGTTTATACGGGGAGTAAACTGAAAGAGAATCTCATTCTCTTTTAAATAGTCTCGGAATTCCGTGCTTCGGTATTCTTCTTCCCAATCATATTGATGGATTTGAATACCTTTATCCATCTAGTTCTCTTCTTCGTAATTATATTCCTTGAAATTCTCAAAAGATTCAGTTTTGTGTTTCAACAATAACACATGTCCCTATCTTGCGAGAACATCAGTGGATGTAATAAAGTACGTGGAACCATCCCTGGCATGTGTAGACATAGGACCGCATATATTGTTGGAGATAGTGCCCTCATAGTCAATTATTGGATCACAGGCACGTGATTGCAATGATTGAGGGGAGGACCTGTCCCAGTAGGACAGTCTTACTCAAGATGATAGTATGCTATCTGGTTTATCTTTATCATTGTGTACTGCTTTAGGTGACCTTATGAGTCACTATTACACGTTGATAGAGCCCCTAGGATCCTTGCTTGACTACCAGCAGTATGAGGGCGATCATTTAAGTAGAGCTGGAGTCTATAAGCACATCCTTAAATGGTCCCTAGTCGTGGGAGTTTCGAGACAGGGCATCGATACTCCAGAGTAGACTAGTGTATACAGTCGAGACCCCGACGAGGGGCGGTGGCCTGTCTCACAAGCCACTGGTGTCAGTTAGTTCACCTAAGATGTATACAGGTGCTCATTGGGTTATGAGTACACCGGACAAGACTCGCCGGGAACCTGCTAGTTGGGTTTTATACCAGACGTCAGATAGCAGTTCCCTGGTGACATGTGTACAAGTTAGCTAATCGACCTGAGATCGTCATTTGTCTCGTGTGAGTTCCCACTGTGCTTTGATTACTACCCTACCACGGCTCAAAGGAGTCGTGCAAACAGGTTTTAGTTGGGTACAGTCCCGAGCCACATGGAGGCAGTGAGCGTATCTGCAGGGGTTCGTCTCTCCCGGTATTGCGGGTGAGGTCGCGCTGTGTCTAGGAGAGCCAGAACATGAAAAGTCCTTGACCAAGGCAGGAGATTTGCTGGTAGGTATTCCAGTAGTATCTCAGGGTGTTCTGGGCTACACTCCGACACGACTTGTACCGCTTTTGGGGGTCTGACTTTTACCAACCCCCTAGGCCCACCATGCGATGCTCATAGACGAACGGACCGGACTGTATGGATATTGTCACTGACAGGCTCAGTAGGGTGTCAGGATGAGTTCGCTCATCGACGTCCCTTTTGGTCAGTATCTGGTAGCCCGTTACGTATTGGCTTATACCTCTGACGTGCTAGTGGTTAAATCCACAGCCATAGTATTGACGAGTCTTTAGAGTCCACCACACTCAGTTACTCAAGTTTCGGGCGAAACGCCGTAGAGGCCGTATGGAGATATGGCAGGGTTCGATCAGATACGTGCGGTATTGCACGGATCATGATCGGACGGTTTTTACTAGCCGGCTTTGGCTTAAGCCGGATTCTAGTATTTGATAGTGTAGTTTTGTCTCTTTGCATTTGTGTTCAGTGGGAATACAAATGCGGGCATGTATTTGCAGTAGTGGGATTTTTCCTGTAATTTATTACGGGATCGGTTTTCTGAAGTTGCCAGTTTGCATTCCGTTCCGGCCGGTTTTCCTTCATTCCTTCTCGGTCGGACTTTCTTGATGGAGGGTGTTAATTGCATGTTTGCAATTAACATTTAGTGGAGGGTTTTCTTGCATTTGTGGCTATTTGATGAGACTTGCTTCATGATGATATTCTATTATGGTCATTTCATTTGCTTATCTTGTGAGTGGACTTTGATGAGAATGAAGAGTGACCCTTTTTCCATGCTTATCTCTCATTTTCCTTTTTGATTATTTTCATTATCTCCACCATTCCATGGAGGGGCCGGCCACTTTTGAGTGAGAGAGAGGATCATTTCATTTTTTAGTGAGGAAAAATGTTTCATATCATTTTTCATGCTACCAAGTTCATAAGCACATTTTTGAGTTGCTTTCTTCACCTCCACCATATCATGGCAACCTCATAACCCCAAGAGACATGGCTACTACACTATTCTATAGCAAGCCTTGGACGCGTCGGCTAGCCAACTTCGCGCCCGAGTTGCCTCGGTCAAGAGGCGGGAGCCCGTAAAAGATTCCGGCTACGTGGTGCCCTTTTCCGACGAGCGAGGAGGTGACGGAGATTCCGCAGGAGATCGGAGTGGAGACGAAGACCGAAGGACACGGATCGCTTGGTATAGCATCTCTACTCTTTTCTATTTTGCTAGTTGCTAGGCTAATGGCCCGATCCGGGTGAAAAGTGCGCGGTGGTGCCGGTTGCAAGTTTTTGCAAAGTTTTTGTTTCCGCGTTTCCGGCGTCGGATCGACGGCCGGGGCGCCCCCGCGGGCTTACATTGGTATCAGAGCCACGCCATTAACCTTCCTAGCTTGCTCTAGTGTGTTTAAAACCCGATCGAACAAAAATCGCAAAAACCGTATTTCTAGTGCATGTGTTCTCTGTTAAAATTTTTCCAGCTCCAAAAATTTTTCAGGTCATTGCAGAAAGACATGCAAGAAATTCTAAGAATTCTGGGAAAATACGATTCACTGATTCCTTACTATGACCGCGGAAACGCGGCCAAACCCCTGGTTTGGCCGCGGTTCCGCGGTGGGTAAATGGAATCGTTGAACCAAATTTTTCCAGTGGGCTATTGATTATGAAATAGGGGTTTTAGGATATTTTCTTTGGGCCCAGATTTTCTGTAAGTGCTACAGTACTGCTTGGGGCCCACTTTGATAATTTTGTTCGATCGGATATTTTAAACATGCCAGTTCACAGTATTTACATTATATCTGCGACCGTGAATGTCACTCGATCGGTAAATCCAGTCTATCTGCTTTAGCCCTTTTAGACGGATTTGGGAACGTGACATTCACGTTGATGTTCTGTGTTATGCTGTGTTGTTGCGGATCGGTCGTGGGGGATAGCCTGGTTGCAATGTTAGTACAGTTCTGTTTTATATGTACATTTGATATTGCGGGGCGAGCGTCCGATATGTGGACTGCCGTCACTGCCTGTTTGTATTATTCTTTTGGGGCACGACCAGGTTGCGGTCGATGTACCCGGTGTATGTATATTTTACTTTCTGTACTAGGATTACCCCGTGGAGGGGTGCACGGACAGCCCGGTTCTAGAGGGCAACAAGCCCGCATCTCATGGCATTGAGACGGAGGGGGCTTCACTCTAGAATTGGCGGGCTATTCGCCGCACTCGTAGGGGGTACAGGTTGACCCAGGAGGGATGCCCAAGTTACCGGATTCCGTGAAGTGCTGGGTGGTCCATTCACGTTGCTGAAGGGGGCTGCCTCGCTTCAGGTTTTGGCGGGTAACTTGCCGCGCCCGTAGGGGTCTAGGATTTCATTGCGCAGGCTATCCACACGACCAGGGGAACGTCGGGTTTCAGCAGTGGCTCTGTGAAACCCGGGGATCCCAGATATCTGTATTGATCTGTGTTGCTATACATTTCTGTGTTGCTGCATTTTTATCACGCCTCGAGCGAAATATAATATATTGGTATATATATTAGTAGATGTTGTATATGTTTTGCATCCGCACTAGTCCATTCCCCGCTCTGTCGTTAGTTAGCTAACCTAACGGGTGATGACGGGACCCAGTGGCGAATGCGGATGGCATATACGTACGTCAGTATATTTTCGTTCTTTGTAGTGTGATCAATTGATGGGACTGCGTTGATTCGAATCAATGCAAGATAAACAAACCTATTCTGATGTTGTTGGAACACTTTTTCTAAAAGCTGTTATTGCAAGGGCGTTCACTTTTGTTTTGCACAGTGGTATTCAGTTGGAATATCCTGCTCCTCAGTCGACGAGGCAAGGGCCGAGATCCCTTCACCGGGAGTGAGCCCTTGGACAAAAGTTTGCCTCAGGGCAATAACTTCACTATAGCCGATTGCTTTTGCTTTGCATCGTGGTATTCATTTGGAATATCCTGCACCTCATTCTACGGGGAAAGAGCCGAGATCCCTTCACCGGGAGTGACCTCTTTAGCAAAGGTTTTCGTCACTATATTTTTAAAAGCTATCAGTTCCTTCAACGATATCAAGTTCATTACGTTAAAGGTTTTCGCTAGAAACCATTCGTAGCCCTCCGTCATTTCAGTTAAATATTCGGTAGTATTCAAGCTATGTATTTTGACCTCACGCCAAGGCATAGTGATTGGTAGCTGCCGGGTATTTATCTGTTGCATAGATAGATGCGTTGGTTTGGGACAGTCGTACTACTATTTTGGCCTACGTCAAGGGTATGTACGGGTGGGTTCAAATTAACCAGGACAATGACGGGCAGAACATGACATGTGACTTATAACATTTTGACCTCACGCCAAGGTCATAAGAGCATGGGGTAGAAATCCACATCGGGAGTTTCAAAAGAACTGAAACTTGCCAGATATGCGCATACCTTCTGGAGTGTGATAGTGTGAGCGGATTCCGTCACGTTATCATGCGATGATAGTTGGCTCCCGATTCCCACCGATGAGTTGGTTTACTCCTCGGGTGATCCTGGCTAATTCTTCTTTCAGGTTTGGGGAAGAATTTGACGTTACAGTGGGAGGTTTCCAGATTAGATAAAGTGATAACCATTCTGATCTAGGTTAGAGTGCACGCTGAGTGTTTCTTTTCTCTCTCTCTTTGGCGGCGACCATTGACCCGACCCTAGACTATGACACAGTGACCAAGTTGACCGAACCTTCTTAACACTGGCTTTTGGATTGTCAGAGTTGCAGACCTCATTGCCACTCCTACTTTTACCCTTTTCTCCAGGACACCCCGTATTGCTACGAACGTCCACTTCCATTGGACAAAACCATCGTATGGTTATATACGAACTCGAAGGACTTCGAGGATGGTTTCTGGTTCTGGAGAAAACGGATAGGACTGTTCAGTTGTCTTTTCTTTTCACCTTCTCTCAGGTTGCGAGTACTCCTTGGTTTAGGAGTAGTATACCTATTACGCAAATTGGATAGTCTTCTTCCAAACCATAGGCTGGTGCCGACCGGTAGGGAATGAAGAGAGCCAATTAGCCTAAACGGTGTACAGAAGGTATTAAGTTAAGACAAAGCAAGGGATTAGTAAGAGGGCAAAGTAAATTGCGACTGCTATTCACGACCAAACCAAGTATTTCTTCGCCAATCCTAAATCACCTTTGTATTTCTCCAGGACACTCCGTATCACTACGAAGATCCCAGTTTATTGGATAATCCATCGTATGGTTATATACGAACTCGAAAGGAACTTGTTCCAGTTCGGGGATTGATCCTGGTTCAGGAGAAATAGGAATAAAGTACATTCAGGTGTCTTTTATCTTCACCTTCTCTCGCATTGCGAGTGCTCCTAGGATTAGGACAGTACACCCTTTATGCTTATTGGATAGTCTTCTTCCAAACCATAGGCTGGTGCCGAACGGTAGGGAATGAAGAAAACCATTTGGCCTAAAGGGGTGTACAGAAGGTAATGACTAAAGACATATAAAGGGATTTGGAGAGATGGCAAAGAATTATACGGTTATAGTTGTGAATTTGGATAATGGAAGAGACATTACTAGGAATACCAGGATACCCCATTGAAACATTTCAATGTTTCAGGTTCACTGTGTACTGTTAAAAGAAAACTGATTTCCCAATTAGACACTTGCTCCAGGGTATGTATTTACCAGGTATGATTCTCACATCTGTATGGTTTTACAGATGATGAGTGGGAGTAAGTTATTGGGAATTAGGTGACCATCCTCATTATATCGGGATTCGTTGGAATTGGTGATATTTGAGGAAACCACCTGGGTTGTTTGCCGGTCGGCAAATATTTGGTTTTGAATATCCGTTGTTGTGCACCAATTTCAAATTGATATATCTGTATGTCTATTTTTATAGAGTGAGACATACCTTTTTGAAATTATGTCTATGACATTTATCTATACCAGTGGATGGTTAGGTAAGGAGCATTGAACAACGGTGCGATTCTTCTTAACCAAAAGTACAGTTTTCAACCTACGACACACAGTGATTGAGTCACTAGACTCAAGGGACTTATACAGAGTATTGTATATTGTCCAGTGTCCACTAGGACAGAGGGGTTGGTCCTCGTACTGTATTCTGTTTACTTATGACTTCTCTAGTTCTTAGACAGGTGTTTCGTAGAAACACAGGGTCCAAGTTTTGAGAAGTTATAGGTATAGGAATAAAGTAGAGAACCAGGTGTTGCAAGTATCGGGATTCTTCAAAGTGATCGAAGATTTAGATACTTGTACATGGTATTCAGTTGATAGTAGTGGTTAAGAGAACTTGCTTCTCTTTCAGGTTACTCATAATTGGAAGCATTCCTAAGTTGAGTAACGCTGATCGGCCTCCTTCCATTCAGTTGACATGCACTGGAGACAGCTGCTTGATTTGAATCTGGTTCAATTAAATCAGTGCCTCTGTTTCTATATTGGATATAGAACAGTTCATATCTTGACATTGTTAAGATACGGGGAGTTGTCCGGCTTATGCTTAAAACCAGACTCCGGATAACTCAAGGCACGTTTCTGTAATGGCTGTTTGTGGGTTGACCCGGGCTATGACGAGGGTTGACTTTCTACCATCTGGAAGATCAATAGTGATATTGTTCTTGACTCGGCACAGTTTTATTAAAAATGGATTTTTTTTTAGAAAAACAATAGTGGGAGTATGGTAGAACTGGAAGTGATTCCAGAACCGCAAACAATTACTGAAGATTTGATAAGAACCTAAAGATTCAATCTGGTTTGACATTCCATTGGCCACTCCGCAGATATGGTGGGTAACCTCAGGCACTCGAGAGGTACTTCGGTATGCTCAAGGACGGTGGCAGGGAGGTTCTTGTTTACCCAGACTTGCCATTGCTGTTGTTCCAGACTATGAGACCCGGCAGGAGGATGAGTATAGCGTCGTTCTAAACTGGTTTTAGAAGCGTACGTGTATATGACTCTGCCAGAGGGTTGTCGTAGTCAGTGGGAGCAGCGGAAGCATTGGTGGACATCAGGCTTATGTCTATTTATAGACTAAAGCAGATATAGCGGAGATAGATCATCTATTTCTGATGTGACAGTCATAGGTTTGACTTCATCAGAATAGGGGATGGATCTGTTAAGAAGGTAGTAGGGTGTGATGTCCTGGTATATGATGACATACACAGAGTAGGAAGTGATATTCCTATACTACGATCGGTTATACTTTGGTCGCCACACTGTAGTTTCTCCTCATAGGACTTGGATATTATATCAGACATTCTGGTAACTAGATCTATGGTTTTAGATCTAGATTTGGGTGGTTTCCTAATCTGGGTACCTTGACAGCATTCTATGAGTATTTAGAATGGATGACTCCTGGCACGGTAGTGTACCTGCAGGTAATGGAGTCACCCTCTCTAAAGGTGCCTTACAGACTAAATGGGAGAGGAATACGCATGATTGGCAGATCACTTGCTTAGGCAATTGAGTCAATCATGAGATGTCAAGTACCACACCAGATGTTGTTCTTGCAGTAGGTGCAATAAGTTGATATTGATCCAATCCTGGAGAAACAATCGGAAGCAGTTTTAGAACATAAGTGGATGTTCTAGGGAAATGATAACAGCATTCTCCTTAAGGAGACGGTTATCATTCCAGGCTTCCAAGGTGACATGGATGACAGAGTGGCTGTCAGAGTTATAGTTTTCCTTCTGACGAGGGGCAGTATTTTGGACAGGTGGTCCAGATGGATACTGAGGGAAGGCATGGCGCAGGATACTGATTAAGTTCAGTTGACGATACAGTCTAAGAAGTTTGGATTTGGAGTTTATTTATGAGCTAGGTCCCATCAGACATCCAGACATTCTAACACAGGTATTGCTCATTTCGGGAGATAGCTTTCTCCGCGAACTTGAGATAGAGAGAGACATAGAAAGAAACACCAGAACGGATCCACTCACTGAGGCTATTCCTCAAACGCAATAGTTTCGCAAACGAGCTTTGTGAGACTGACTAGTAGAGGAGTTGGGTGTTCGGTATCACACGGGCTGTGAGTATGCGACATTGCAATAATTAGCCTTGAGTGCAAGTGGGAGATTGTTGGAGATAGTGCCCTCAGAGTCAATTATTGGATCACAGGTACGTGATTGCAATGATTGAGGGGAGGACCTGTCCCAGTAGGACAGTCTTACTCAAGATGATAGTATGCTATCTGGTTTATCTTTATCATCGTGTACTGCTTTAGGTGACCTTATGAGTCACTATTACACGTTGATAGAGCCCCTAGGATCCTTGCTTGACTACCAGCAGTATGAGGGCGATCATATAAGTGAGAGCTGGAGTCTATAAGCACATCCTTAAATGGTCCCTAGTCGTGGGAGTTTCGAGACAGGGCATCGATACTCCAGAGTAGACTAGTGTATACAGTCGAGACCCCGACGAGGGGCGGTGGCCGGTCTCACAAGCCACTGGTGTCAGTTAGTTCACCTAAAATGTATACAGGTGCTCATTAGGTTATGAGTACACCGGACAGGACTCGCCGGGAACCTGCTAGTTGGGTTTTATACCAGGCGTCAGATAGCAGTTCCCTGGTGACATGTGTACAGGTTAGTTCATCGACCTGAGATCGTCATTTGTCTCGTGTGAGTTCCCACTGTGCTTTGATTACTACCCTACTACGGCTCAAAGGAGTCGTGCAAACAGGTTTTAGTTGGGTACAGTCCCGAGCCACATGGAGGCAGTGAGCGTATCTGCAGGGGTTCGTCTCTCCCGGTATTGCGGGTGAGGTCGCGCTGTGTCTAGGAGAGCCAGAACATGAAAAGTCCTTGGCCAAGGCAGGTGATTTGCTGGTAGGTATTCCAGTAGTATCTCAGGGTGTTCTGGGCTACACTCCGACACGACTTGTACCGCTTTTGGGGGTCTGACTTTTACCAACCTTCTCGGCCCGCCATGCGATGCTCATAGACGAACGGATCGGACTGTACGGATATTGTCACTGACAGGCTCAGTAGGGTGTCAGGATGAGTTCGCTCATCGACGTCCCTTTTGGTCAGTATCTGGTAGCCCGTTACGTATTGGCTTATACCTCTGACGTGCTAGTGGTTAAATCCACAGCCATAGTATTGACGAGTCTTTAGAGTCCACCACACTCAGTTACTCAAGTTTCGGGCGAAACGCCGTAGAGGCCGTATGGAGATATGGCAGGGTTCGATCAGATACGTGCGGTATTGCACGGATCATGATCGGACGGTTTTTACTAGCCGGCTTTGGCTTAAGCCGGATTCTAGTATTTGATAGTGTAGTTTTGTCTCTTTGCATTTGTGTTCAGTGGGAATACAAATGCGGGCATGTATTTGCAGTAGTGGGATTTTTCCTGTAATTTATTACGGGATCGGTTTTCTGAAGTTGCCAGTTTGCATTCCGTTCCGGCCGGTTTTCCTTCATTCCTTCTCGGTCGGACTTTCTTGATGGAGGGTGTTAATTGCAAGTTTGCAATTAACATTTAGTGGAGGGTTTTCTTGCATTTGTGGCTATTTGATGAGACTTGCTTCATGATGATATTCTATTATGGTCATTTCATTTACTTATCTTGTGAGTGGACTTTGATGAGAATGAAGAGTGACCCTTTTTCCTTGCTTATCTCTCATTTTCCTTTTTGATTATTTTCATTATCTCCACCATTCCATGGAGGGGCCGGCCACTTTTGAGTGAGAGAGAGGATCATTTCATTTTTTAGTGAGGAAAAATGTTTCATATCATTTTTCATGCTACCAAGTTCATAAGCACATTTTTGAGTTGTTTTCTTCACTTCCACCATATCATGGCAACCTCATAACCCCAAGAGACATGGCTACTACACTATTCTATAGCAAGCCTTGGACGCGTCGGCTAGCCAACTTCGCGCCCGAGTTGCCTCGGTCAAGAGGCGGGAGCCCGTAAAAGATTCCGGCTACGTGGTGCCCTTTTCCGACGAGCGAGGAGGTGACGGAGATTCCGCAGGAGATCGGAGTGGAGACGAAGACCGAAGGACACGGATCGCTTGGTATAGCATCTCTACTCTTTTCTATTTTGCTAGTTGCTAGGCTAATGGCCCGATCCGGGTGAAAAGTGCGCGGTGGTGCCGGTTGCATGTTTTTGCAAAGTTTTTGTTTCCGCGTTTCCGGCGTCGGATCGACGGCCGGGGCGCCCCCGCGGGCTTACATATATCACCATGTATCTGTCCAAAAGTTCAGTAGCTCTTTCTCCGTTTTCAGTAAACGGAGATTCGGTCACCTAGTCTTTGAGACATGACTGACAAGTTTCATAAGATGTAAATTCGAATGGATTCAAATATGCATCCTTATGGAACTTTAGCTAGTCTTGTTTCATCGATATGACCCAGTCTAAAATGCCACAAGAAGACTTCGTTCATTTCTGAACAGTTTCACTTGTGTGTGTTCTGTACGTTAGAACTGTGATTTGATTCAGAACGTGTATACTGTTATACAACGTACCGTACCCAATCAACACTTGATCTAGGAAAATATTCACAATATTATTGGTACGAAATAACAGTCGCTAAGAATCAGTGTATTACCAATTGGTAACACCAGGTGATATCTGCCAATTGCTTTGGCTGCAACAATTGCACCGCTGGAGACATATCACCCTTTCCCAGTTCTTCACCTATCTATAGCCTATGTAACAAATTACATGTGTGGGATCCTGATCCGGTATCCAATACCCAGGACGTAGAGGTAACTGAGAAATAGTTCTTGGTTACGAACTCACCCGAAGACAATGCATCAACATGCTTATTCTTCGTTTGGGTGGCGTGGGAATCCGTATATTCCCCTATTCCTTGCTCAGACTTATGACAATCATAAGGTAGAGCAGAACCTAGCCCAGTATAATAAGTAGGTTCGGTCAATACATCCATATTATTTTCTTGATTAAGGCATTTCATTGGTCGCTACCAGGAGAGAGAGAAGGGTAATCACTTTGCGTGCGTTCTTTGCAAGATTAGATTGGTTATTATCTTATCTAATCAGGATGGCTCCCACTGTTTTTATCAAATCTTCCTTCAAACCATAAAAGGTAAGATTATCCGGGATTAATTACACCCTACAGGTTCGCCAATCGTTCGGCCAGGCAGGTATCGGTACTCCGAGGGAGGTTCCCCGTGCTTTCGCACGGACCTAATTAAAATATGCAGGGTTACCAACCATGACAGCAAGGTTTCGGGAGGCATCGTCCATGTCGTTTTCAAAATTTTTCCGTACTAAAGAACCCTAACCCTAGAATCTTAACTAGAGATTTAGACGAACTAGCAATGCAAACAACTTTACATCTAAGTGAATGAGGAATACAACCTTTGTAGACCGGTCTTTCACTTCTAAAGCTCCATGTAGTAGTCCCTTCGCTCCAAGTAGTGAACACCCAAACTCTAGTAAGGGTTCACACGAAGAAATGAACAAGCTTGCTCGAAGTCTTCAAGGCCGAAGATGATCTACGTCGAGGAGACTCAAGCTCATGCTACCTCTTCACTAATGGTAGATTAGTGAAGCAAACACCTTAAAATAAATGGCTAATATAGTAGTGAATGATGAAGTAGGAATTTGGCACTCTTTAGATTAAATTTTCGCACAATATTTCATCACATTTTCAAAAGATAGAAAGCTTTTCCATGAGGAAGAAGAAGATGGAGTGGAGATGAGAATGAAACTCATGAGGTGAGAATAACAACCATGGGTGAGTTAGTGTCATACACTAACTCATGTAGAGATTAAACCATGGCTAACAATAATGGTTAGGTTAATAAATATCTACAAGTAAAACAAAATTAGTGGACTTAGTCAATGGTTCCACAAGCTTCTACAAGCTTCAACCATGTGACTAATTACCATCTAATTTTGATTAACTTAGATAAATATAAACCCCTCATTATATCAAGCATGGTGTGAGTCTCATACACCCATGGAGCATGCGGCTTCAAGCATGACACAAATTCATGTACATTAATATATATCACATATATACTATATGCACACTTGTGAGAAAAAGAAATGTTTAAGTGAGCTAATATTAGTTAATGTAAATTTATATATCACATATATAATTATACATTAAATCATTAAATCAACACTTGATTTAATAATCCGGCTATATCACATACAACCGGCTAATATCAATTGTAACAACTTATCGAATCAACACTTGATCCGATAACCCGGCTATATCACATATAACCGACCGATATCATATATCGCGATAATAGAATGCGGTATCACATACGTGCATTAATCTCGGGCCCGCACATGTCACATATGTGCACCTACTTTGTTTCGCATGAACCAGGAAATCTCTGTGTAGGACTCTAAAGACTCGTCAATACGCCGGAAGTAGGTGATGATCATATCAAACACCCACAAGCCGCAAGCGGTCTGCTAAACGTAACGGCCACCCGGGTATTGAGCAATCAGAAGATCAACAAGCAAGCCTGATCATACTCCTGTGAATCCAATCAGTAACACTACCGTACAGTCCGGTCTCTTTGTCTGATATGTCGCATATCACAGCCTGGGGGTGGTATAACGTCAGACCCCAATAGCCTGATAAGTCATGCCGATGCAAGGTCCATAACGGTTCGAGAAACTACTGATAACACTTACCAGTAAATCTCAGCAACCCTGGCCAGGGATTTCCTGTTATGGCCAATCGAGCATAGTGCAACATCAACTCCCAATACCGGGAGAGACGAATCCCCTCCTATCGCTCATTGCCTCTATGTGACTCGGGATTGTACCCAAAAACCACCTTTTTGCATGATCTCTTGAACATGGTATGGTGGAAATCAAAGAACAGTGGGAATCACAAAAGACTCTATGACGATCTCGGGTCGACAGAGTAACCTGTACCAGTGTCACTAGAGAACTGCTATCTAACGATAGGTAAATGTTGGATATATGCATGCCCTAGAGACCATTATATGATAGTGTATGTACCGGGGTGTGTGTGTGTGTGTGTGTGTGTATTCAGGGGACATTCTTGCTCGACATGATAGTATGCTATCTGGTTGTACTTTATCTTGACATGTTCATTTGATCATGCTTTCACTCATTTGGTACATGTTGATATAGAACTTAGGATATTTTCTTGACTACTGAGATTATGATGTGGATCATACTAGTGGGACATATGTAGTTTATAAGAATATCCTTAAAATGTTCCTAGGCGTGGGTGTATCGAGACGGGGCATCGATAATTCCATAGTAGACTAGCGTATACGTTACTTCTCCCATATGATGGACGATGGATGATCCCATATCCATTGGTGTGGTGACACCAAAGACCGTATACGGGTGCTCAGTAAGACTGGGTACACTAAACAGACTCGCCGAGAACTCCTATGTGGTATTATATCTATCGCCGGATAGCAGTTCTCAGGTGACACTGGTATAGGTTAGTCTGTAGACCCGAGATCGTCATAGAGTCTTGTGTGTCCTCCCACTGTACTTTGATCTCCACCCTATCACGTCTCTACTGGGTCGTGCAAACAGGTGGATTTTAGGTACAGTCCCGAGGCACATGGAGGCAATGAG
Organism: Agapanthus africanus; assembly: GCA_030015575.1. Lineage (NCBI taxonomy): Eukaryota > Viridiplantae > Streptophyta > Magnoliopsida > Asparagales > Amaryllidaceae > Agapanthus > Agapanthus africanus. The sequence goes on along the minus strand of JASDDO010000016.1, from coordinate 263,806,221 downwards.
TGATAGGAGGGGTTTTATCTCTCCCGGTATTGGGGGTTGATGTTGCGCTATGTACGATTGGCTATAACAGGAAGTCCCTGTCCAGGGCTGCTGAGATTTACTGATAAGTGTTATCAGTAGTTTCTCGATCTGTTATGAGCCATACACCGACATGACTTATTGAGTTAGTGGGGACGACAATACTATCCCTAGACTTGATATGCAGCATATTTTACGAAGAGACCGGACTGTACAGTAAGTGTTGCCAGTTGGCAAGACGGGAGTTTTAGCAGGTTTGCTTGTGTTTCTTCTGATCGCTCAATACCTGGGAGCCGTTACGTACATCTTGTGCCACTGACGGTTTATGGGCATGTGATGTGATCACTGCCTACTGCTAGCGTATTGACGAGTCTTAGAGTCCCACAAAGGGGTCTCCTAGCTCAGGAGAAACGATGTGGGGTGCATATGAGATATCCGCGGGAGCTCGATTAAATGCATGTATTGGATACCGTATTTTAATCGGGCGTTTACTATTGGATGGGTTGTATGTGATATGACCGGGTTATTAAATCAAGTGTTGATTTAACATTAAGTCCATTAGCTCATTAATTAAAACATATTTCTTTATGATGCATGCATGAGTGTATGTATATGTTGATATTGTAAGTCCACGTTACCCTTCCCGGTTCTTTCGGGCTTGCGGAAATGGTGAAAACGATTTTTTCGGTGATGGTAACATGGACTCTAGAAACGGATCTTTGCTAAACAAACTATCTAACAACCTAACTAAGAATTTAGCTACTTGGTTAAGGGTTATAGCTAAACTTGAACTCCTTCTCTTCAACTCCTTATGGTGGTCGGATCGGCCCCACCACGTCGTCTCCTTGTGCCGAAGATGGATCCACCCGAAAGCATCTATCTTTAGCTTCAACCTTAATCTAGAGGAAACTAGAATATTTGGCTTGCTAGACCTTGTACACTAGGATGAGTAGAGAAGTGTTTTGGGTTTTATCTGTATGGTTCTTGTTTCTCAACACATGAGACAATAGAACCATGAACAAGAGAGAGAGCAAGAGGAAGAGGGAGAGCTTGAGGATGAGATAGAATACAAATGAGAGAATGAGTAAGACTTTTTCCAACCATCCTCTTCATAATCCAAAATAATCATAACAAATAATCATAACTGAGTATTATGTGATGGTTGTTATCATATCAAATGGCAATATCATTTCATGCATTAAATGCAATGTGTGAACAAACAAGCAAGCAAAAGTCTTTGCCATGAAATGATAGCCATTGTAATGATGATGGTCAACAAGTCCAACCTAGTCAACCGGTCAACCAAGTCAACAAAGTCAACCTTTCAACCCAACCATGGCACAATAATACTTAATTAATATTATCATTAATCATATTTCTTTTTCTTATTAGGGTTTAGCAAAAGTCAACAGTCAACAATCCTAATGAGAGTCCTCTGCCTCTGTCTCCGTCAACCGTGCATACAGACCCACATCCGCGTTCCATAGAACACGAATACAAACGAGATAAAACCAATCCCAAAACGTATACTAGGATCTGGCTTAAACCAAAGCCAGCTAGTAATAACTTCCCGGACACTAAACGTGCACAAGTGCACGGATATGACCGAACCCTGTCGCAAAACCATACGACCTCTACTCTTTTGCCTAAAGGCGAATATCTCTCTGTGTGGGACTCTAAAGACTCGACACTATGCTGGCAGTGGGTTTAACCACAGACCACAAGCGGCACTAGCTGTGCGTAATGGCCCCAGGTAGAAGCCGATAAGAATATTGACGAGGTGAAACCCATCTGAACTCCTACTGAGCCTGAATGTGACAGTCTCGGTACAATCCGGTCTGTTCGTCTGAGAATATCGCATGGCGGGCCTAGGGGCGGTAAACGTCAGTCCCCTAATAGCGGTACAAGTCGTGTCGGAGTGTAGCCCAGAACACCCTGAGATAACAATGGAAACCCACCTGTATATCTCGCTTGCCGTGGACAGGGACTTTGTGTAATGGCTCTCCTAGACACAGCGTGATATCAACCCCAAATACCGGGAGAGACGAATCATGTCTAACCGTCACTGCCTCCAAGTGCTTCGGGACTGTAACCAACTACTACCTGTTTGCACGACTCCTTTGAGCCGTGGTAGGGTAGTAATCAAAGTACAGTGGGAACACACTCGAGGCGATGTGACGGTGTCAACTCAGCGAACTAAGCTGTACTCATGTCACCTGGGAACTGATAACTGACGATAGGTATAGTACCAACCAACAGTTCCCGATGAGTCATGTCCAGTGTACTCGTAACCTAACGAGCACCCACATACTATCTCAAGTACGACGTACTGACGGCTGTGGGATAGACCGTCTACCATGCTGGGATGAGAAGTGCATACGCTAGTCTACTCCGGAGTATTGATGCCCTGTCTCGATAGTCTTATGACTAGGGACCTGTATAAGGATGTGCATGTGGATTACCCAGCCCCCACGAGTGTGACTTGTTAGTTATATGTATGCCCTAGAGGCCATTAGTATACATGAGATGTATATTGTAGTTGATGCTTAGACATATATAGGGAGGACTTTCTTACTCGATATGATAGTATGCTATCCCTTAAAGTACCGACACTGGCCTGGCTGAAAGATTGGCGAAATTGTAGGGTGTAATTAATCCCGGCTAGTATTTCTTTTTAGGGTTTGAAGGAAGATTTGATAAAAACATTAGGAGCCATCCTGATTAGATAAAATTATAACCAATCTGATCTTGCAAGAGCGCACGCCGAGTGTTTTCTTCTCTCTCTCTCTCCAGGTAGCGACCATATCATGCCTTAATCAAGATAATAATACGGATGTATTGACCGAACCCGCTTGTTATACTGCGCTGGGAAACGTTGGTCCCACTCCAACTTATAAATGTTATAAGAAAGAGCAGGAAATAGGGGATTACCAGAATTCCCGTGCCGCCCAAACGAAAAAAGTGCATGATGATGCATCTTCTTCGGGTGTGTTCATTACAGAGAACCGTTTCTCAGTATCCTTTACGTCCTGGGTATGAGATACCGGATCAGGATCCCACATATGTAATTTGTTACATGGGTTACCGATAGGTAAAGGACTGAAAACGGGTAATAAGTTTCATGAGATAGAAACGGTGCAAGTGTTGCAGCCAAGTCTGTTGGTAGTTATCATCCTGTATTACCAGAATACATTGATTCTGAATGAATGTCATTAGATACCGAACCTGATATACAACATCATATCAGTCTCTTTATTAATAAAGAAAGGATATAATTTTGTATTGTTGGATAATGTTTTGAACATTTCCTATATCAAGAGTTGATCGTTTTAGGCACGTTATCTAAAAGCATTGACGTTCTAAATCAAACTACAGTTCTTAGAATACAGAACACACACAAGTGGAAGAGTTCAGAAATGAACGAATCCTTCTTGAGGTATTGTAGACTAGGTCATATCAATGCGACCCGATTAGCTGAAGTTACATATAGATGCATATTTAAATTAGTTTGAATTTACATCTTGTGAAACTTGCCGGTCATGTCACAGAGATAAGATGACCATAGCTCTGTTTATTGGAAACAGAGAAAGAGTTAGTGAACTCTTGGGATTGATACATGCTGATGTATGAAGGTCCCCTGTCTACACATGCCAAGACCGGTTCTTTGTACTTCATTACATTCTCTGATGATCTCTTAAGATTCAGACATATGTTCCTATTGAAACACAAGTCCGAAGCTTTTGAGATATTCACAGAATATAAGTTAGAAGTAGAGAACTAAAACGGTCATAATTATTATATCCTTTGATGTGATCAGGAAGGAGAATACTTGAGCACGGAATTCCTGGATTATTCTAAAGGAGAATGTGATTCTCTCTCAGCATTACTCCTCCGTATACACCACAGCGCGTCGGTGTATCGGGGCGGAGCAATCACACCCTATGTGATAAGGTGTGCTCTATGATGAGTACTACTGAGTTACCTATTTCCTTTTAGGGAGTTATGCACTTGTGAAGTTGCATACCTATTGAATAGGGTTCCGATCAAATCAGTTGCCTACCACTTCATATGAGATATAGAAAGGGAAGAGCCCATATCTTAAGTCAGTTATGATTTGGGGTTGTCCAGCCTATGTCTAGAAGCATCATCCGGACAAGCACAAGGCAAAGTCAGTTCTGTAGAAGTTTGTTGGATATCCCAAGCATTTGCAAGGGAATATCTTCTACCAAACCGAGGAACAAAAGATGTTTTGTTTCTCAGCATGCCACCTTTGTGAAAGGGAATTTCTTGTGAAGAAATTAGTGGTCATGAGGTAGAACTGGAAAGAGTTCCAGCTATACAAACTTCAGCCGATGATTTGGTTGAACCCCAGGATTCAATAGTTTCCAACGAACCTCTGCCTCTCCACCAATCTAGTAGGGTTCCTCACCAACCTAAGAGATACTTCAGTTTCTCTTTGACAGTGGGAGCGAGGATTGCATCATGAGATGATGACCCAACTAGTTTCGAGCTGGCTATCAGGAGTGGGACCCTGTAAGAATGGCTGGATGCTTAACGATCTGAGATGGAATCCTTATACACCAACAAAGTATGGACTTTGGTTGCTTTATCTGAAGGGTTGAATCCCCATCAGGAGCAAGTATATCTTGAGAAGATTACTTGGTGTACATAGAAAAGTTAAGACTTTCAAATCTAGACTTGTTAAAGGTTTGCTTCATTTGACCAGGTATGGATTATGATGAAACCTTTTCTAAGTAGCTATGCTTAAGTCCATCCAGATTCTACTTGCCACGGCTACATACCATGACTACGATATCTGGCGGTTGGGTGTCATGACTGCTTTTCTAAATGATGTTTTAGAAGAGAGAGTCTATAAGTACAGAGGACTTCGTAGACAGTGGGAGCAGCGGAAACATGTCCAAGATATTTTATGTGATAAAGCAGGCATCGCGGAGTTGGAACGTCTGTTTTGATGTGTTAGTCAAAGAGTTTGACATCATCAAAATGGTAGACGAACCTTGTATATACAAAAAGGTAGTAGGGAGTATGTGGTGATCCTCGTAGAGTACGTGGATGACATAATCGCAATAGGGAAAGAGTTTCCTATGCTACGCTCGATCAATCTCCGCTTATCACAATGATTCTCCACACAGGATCAAAGTGATACCTACTAAGTCCTGGGTTTTGGATCTATGAGAAGATCTAATTGGATGTTAGGATATTCACTAGCTGTAGTGAGATGGTATCAATCGATCCTGGGGAGAATCACTGGAAAGGTTCCAGCGTGATAAGGATGACTGAAAGTTAGTCACAGGCATTGTCTTTACCCTCAGTAAAGGGACGGTATGTTGGAAGAGTTCCAAGCTAGATACCGTGACTTAGTAGACGATTAAAGGCGAGATACATCGTTACCAAAGATGCTACCAAAGAGGCAGTCTGGGTGTATATTAGTTCATGAGATGAACTTCGTTCCTACTATTGTGTGACAATGGAGTTGTGGCTTATGCCTAGGAACGCCCGTCCCATCAATGATCCAGACATATTCTAAGGCAATATCACCTGATCATGGAGATGGTTGATCTCCAGGGGATCGAGGTTAGGAGAGTAGACTCAGAGGACAACACGGCGGATCCACTCACAAAGGCCTTTTCCCAGAGAGAAACTATTACGGGATGGTTGAGTATGAGATACTACAACCACTGTTATCAGATGGCCCTAGTGCAAGTGGGAGATTGTTAGTTATATGTATTCCCTAGAGGCCATTACTATACATGAGATGTATATTGTAGTGGATGCTTGGACATATATAGGGAGGACTTTCTTGCTCGACATGATAGTATGCTATCCGGTTACTCTTTACCTTAACGTGTATACTGATTGTCTCTCTGTTACATGTTGGTAAAGCCCTTAGGATGTGTACTTAACTACCTGGACTATGATACGGATCATACTAGTGGGGAAATGGTAGTCCATAAGTACATCCTTCAAGGTCCCTAGTCGTGGGTGTATCGAGACGGGGCATCGATATACCAGAATAGACTAGCGTATACCTTCTCGACCCATGTAGATGGGCGATGGATGATCTCATATCCATTGGTGTTTGACATCAGAGATGATATACGGGTGCTCAGTGTAGACTGGGTACATTGGACGGACTCGCCGAGAACTCCCAGATGGTATTATACCTTACGTCAGATGGCAGTTCTCTGGTGACACTGGTACAGGTTAGTCTGTAGACCCGAGATCGTCATAGAGTCTTGTGTGATTCCCACTGTGCTTTGATTTCCACCTTACCACATCCAAGAGGGCGTGCAAAACGGTGGTTTTTGGGTACAGTCCCGAGTCATATGGAGGCAATGAGCGATAGGAGGGGTTTCGTCTCTTCCGGTATTGCGGGTTGATGTTGCGCTATGCTCGATTGGCCATAACAGGGAAGTCCCTGGCCAGGGCTGATTTAGAGATTTACTGGTAAGTGTTACCAGTAGTTTCTCGACCCTTTATGAGCCTCACATCGGCACGACTTATCGGTTATTGGGGTCTGACGATTACCACCCCTAGACTTGATATGCGACATATCAGACAAGGAGACCGGACTGTACGGGAAGTGTTACCGGTAAGCTTTTACAAGAGTTGGAGTGGGCTTGCTTGCTGATCTTCTGATCGCTCAATACCCGGGTGGCCGTTACGTCCGGCTAGTACCGCTAACGGCTTGTGGGTGCTTGATGTGATCATCACCTACTGCCGGCGTATTGACGAGTCTTTAGAGTCCTACACAGAGGTTTTACTGGCTCAGGCAAAACGAAATAGGAGCGCATATGTGATATGTACGGGACCGAGAATGATGCGTGTATGTGATACCGTATTCTATTCTTGCGACTTTTTGTATCGCGAGGTTATATGTGATATAGCCGAGTTATCGAATCAAGTGTTGATTCAATAAGTGGATACATTGGATATTAGTCGGTTATATGCGATATGACCGGATTATTAAGTGAAGTGTTGATTTAATAATTTAGTGTATAATTGTATATTAGATATACTAATTTACATTAACTAACATATGTTCACTTATGGATTTTTCTCACATGTGCACAACTTTAATATATATGTGATATATATTAAAAAGTGTTTTCTTTTTGTATCATGGTTGATGATACATCATTCATGGGTGTGCAAGACATACACCATTCTATTTTAAATGGTGGTTAATATTTATTTAAGGTAATTACAAATTAGTGGTGTTTTTGTCATAAACATGAAGCTTGTAGAAGCTTGTGGATGCTTTGACAAAGTCCACTAACTTTGTTTTACTTTGGATTTTTATTACCCTAACCATTTAGAATTAGCCATGGTTATGTCTCTTCATGAGTTAGTATATGATACTCACTCACCATGGTTAGCTAACTCACTTGATCATTATCCTCATCCTTTTCTTTTGTTCATCTTCTTCTTCTTTGAGCAAAAGAAAAAGCTTGCTAGGGTTTTAGAAAGAGAGTGAAAGATTGTGAGAAATAAAATTCTAAAGAGAACCCACTTCCTATTTCTCCATCCTCTACTAGACTAGCACTTTAGTTTAGGGTTTTTGCTTCACTAATTCTCTAGTTAGTGAAGTAGTAGCTTGAGTTGGTATTCTCTCGACGTAGATCATTTTCGGCCTCGAAAACTTCAAGCAAGGACGCTTCCTTTGCCTCGTGAAGCCATGCAAGAGTCCGGGAGAACCACGATCGCAGCGAAGGGACTTCAACAAGGAGCTAATGAAGTGAAGGACCGATCTACAAAGGTTGTATTTCGTATTCACTTAGTCATAGATGCTATTTACTTGTATGTGAAACCCTAATTTTCTAGCAAAGATCTTGTTTAGGGTTGTTAGGCACGGCTAAAATTTTAATCGGGCATGGTTGATGCTTTCTTAACCCTTTTCAGAGTGCCTAGTAACCCTACATGACTGCCATCACAACGCTGGTAATCAAGCGGAGATCCTAAGGGCTCCACTAATGTGTATAGGTGATATACTAAAAGAAACACATGTACACATTAAAGTAGAAACAAACCAAGTAGCATACTACTATTTTGAGCAAGATTGTCTATACAACTGTGAATATCCCAAGCTTCCATTAAGTAATATACAAACTAGTATGATACAGTAATGGCCTCTAGGGCATATACACTAACAATCTCCCACTTGCACTAAGGCCATGTACTGGCGTATCGAAGACCTATCATCTCGATCAGCCGCTCGAACTGAGTCTGGGGTAAGGCCTTCGTGAGTGGATCAGCAGTGTTATCTTCCGTAGCAACTCTCCGAACCTCGATCTCCTGGCGACCCACGATCTCCCTGATCAGGTGATACCGCCTCAAGATGTGTCTGGACTTCTGATGGGACCTGGGTTCCTTCGCTAAAGCTATAGCCCCGTTGTTGTCGCAATACAGTGGTATTGGATCAACAATGGACGGAACCACCTGAAGTTCCGTTAAGAACTACCTCATCCAGACGGATTCTTTTGCGGCATCAGCAGCAGCGATATATTCCGCTTCAATCGTCGAGTCAGCAACGGTTTCCTATTTGGAACTCTTCCAACACACCGCCCCTCCATTGAGGGTAAAGACATAACCCAACATGGACTTGGAATCATCCTTGTCACTTTGGAAGCTGGAGTCAGCAAAAGCCTCGATCTGGAGGTCTTTTCCGCCATACACCAAGAACATCTCCTTAGTCCTTCTCAGGTACTTGAGAATGTTCTTTACCGCTTTCCAGTGCTTCTCCCCAGGGTTTGACTGATACTGGCTTACCACACTCAGTGCATAAGCTACATCTGGTCTGGTACACAACATCGCATACATTATAGAGCCTACCGCAGAAGCGTAGGGTATAATAGACATGCGATCCCTTTCCAAATCAATCTTGGGAGACATCTTTTTGGAGAGGGTAATCCCGTGGCAAGCCGGTAGATTACCGCGCTTGGAATCTTCCATACTGAATCTTTTCTGTATGGTGTCGATGTACCTGGACTGTGAAAGTCCTAATATCCTCTTGGATCTATCACGATGGATCCGGATCCCCAGAATGTAAGAGGCATCACCCAGGTCTTTCATGGAGAACCTGTGTGACAAGAACCCTTTGACAGATTGTAGCATAGGAATGTCATTTCCTATTAAGAGAATGTCATCCACGTATAAAAAGAGAAATACGACAGTTCTTGCTACAAATCTACTATAGATGCATGGTTCATCTGGATTTTTTATAAAGCTAAATTCTTTGACTGTTTCATCAAAACAGATGTTCCAACTCCGCGATGCCTGCTTTAGTCTATAGATGGACTTAAGCAACTTGCACACCTTTCCGCTGCTCCCACTCTGAATGAAACTCTCTGGCTGGTCCATATAGACACACTCCTCTAAATTTCCATTTTGAAAAGCGGTCTTTACGTCCATCTGCCAAATCTCATAATCGTGGAAGGCAGCAATGGCAAGAAGCATCCGAATGGATTTCAGCATAGCCACTGAAGAAAAGGTTTCGTTATAGTCCAAACCAGGTCTTTGACGAAAACCCTTTGCAACAAGTCTAGCCTTATAGGTCTCAACCTGTCCATCTACACCAATCTTCCTTTTGAAGATCCACTTGCATCCTACGGGTTTTACCCCATCTGGAGCAACGTCCAACGTCCATACTTTGTTAGTGTACATGGACTCCATTCCGGTCCGCATTGCATCCAGCCATTTTACCGAGTCAACGCTCTGAATGTCCTGCTGGAAGCTAGTCGGCTCGTCACTATCAATGATCCAATCCTCTCTATCCCTGTCTATGAGAAAACCGTAGTATCTCTCGGGCGGATGAGACTGCCTACTACTCCTGCGGAGCGGCGTAGGAATGTCCTGATCTTTCGAACCCTCTGGTTCTACTGAGCTTTCAGTAATAGCTCATGGTTCTGGAATTTCTTTCAGTTCTATTGCGCTCCCACTTATCTGATTTTCCAAAAACTCAGTTTCCAAGAAGTGGGCATGACGAGAAACAAAAACCTTTTGTTCCTCTTCGCAATAGAAGAAATATCCCTTGGAGTTCTTTGGATATCCCACAAGCTTGCACTGTACTGAGCGTGACTCGAGTTTGTCCGCATGCTGCTTTTTGACAAAAGCTGGACATCCCCATGTCTTAATGTGCTTAAGATAGGGTTTCTTCCCACACCACATCTGATATGGTGTGATAGGCACAGTCTTAGTTGGAACTCGGTTAAAAAGGTATGCAGCTGATTCTAGTGCATATCCCCAGAATGATCACGGCAACTCAGCATTACTCACCATGGAACGTACCATATCCAATAGGGTTCGGTTCCGTCTCTCCGATACACCGTTATGTTGCGAAGTGTATGGAGGAGTAAGCTGAGAGAGAATTCCATTCTCTTTTAGGTAATCCAAGAATTCGACACTCAAGTATTCACCACCTCGATCAGATCTCAGTGTCTTGATACTTTTGCCAGTTTGTTTTTCTACTTCATTCTTATATTCCTGGAATTTTCCAAAGACTTCGGATTTATGTTTCATTAAGAAGACATGTCCGTACCTTGAAAAGTCATCCGTAAAAGTAATGAAGTAGGAAAAACCGCTTCGCGCATGTGTAGACATTGGACCACACACATCGCTGTGCACGAGTCCCAAGAGCTCGCTCGCTCTTACTCCGTGTCCAATGAACGGAGTCTTTGTCATCTTTCTTTTGAGACAGGATTGACAAGTTGCATACGATTGATACTCAAACGGATCCAAATATCCTTCTATATGTAACTTCGTCAACCTTCTCTCATTGATGTGACCCAGTCTACAATGCCATAAGAAAGCCTGATTTGTTTCCGGAGACTTTCTTTTGTGTTTATTCTGGACATTGAAAATCTGTGGTTGGTTTAATACGTATATACCATTGCTTAATGTACCTGACCCAATCAAAACTTGATTAAGGTGAATGTTTACAACATTGCTTACAAATGCAAATTCATAACCTTCTTTAGATAATAAAGATACAGATATGATATTACAAGTTGCATTGGGTACAAAATAACAATCACGTAAAACCAAAACATGTCCATCTGACATTCCCAAGTGATAGTCCCCCATGGACTCAGCATCCATGCCAGCTCCGTTTGCAACTCTGAGGGTCATATCACCTGCCTTCAAAACCCTGCGCTTTCTCAGTGCCTTCATGGAATTACAGATATGAGATCCTGATCCGGTATCCAATACCCAGGAAGTAGAGTTTATTGATAGACAGTTTTCAATAACATACACACCTGAAGCCGAAGCCGCAACTTGCTTCGAGTCCAGGTTTCTGGCTTTCCAAGCCCTGCAATCCCTTTTCTAGTGTCCACTTTTGTGACAGTAAAAGCACTCTTCCTTCCCCACAAGCTTTCCCGCTACCTTTGTTGCCTTTGCCTTTCCCTTCGTATCCACTTTACTAACACCGCCCCTTGGTTTGGTGGGGGTTTTCTTCTTCTTTCCCTTGGCTTTCGCCTTGGACCTAAGAGAGGAAGATTCTCCTACAAACAAAGTGGATGTTTCCCGACCTTTCTGTAGGGTGCCCTCTTGTGACGCTTTGAAAATCGTTTCGGTGAAATTTCGAAAAATCGGTAAGATAAGTGGGGTTTTCTGTAAAAAAGTCAAAATGCAATTATCTTATTATAAAAATTTAATATACATATTCTAGCTATATAATTGCTATTATTTGGTGTTTATTGAGCCGCGGGTGAAATTTCAAATTTTCTGAAAAAATATTATTTTATTATTATTTTAAGCCGTCACTAATACATTTAATTAGGGAAAATTACAAATTGGAATGAGTTGAAACAAATTTTGTGCAACATAAAACATTAAATAAAATTTTATCATGTGGTTTTTTGAACGAAATCTTATGCCAAAACGGTTTAGAAATTATTGAAGAAAAAGGCTTTTTTCGGTAAAATTAGTGTAAATGGATACTTGGGGTATTGTATTTATCATTTTTCATCACCCCACACTCGTACCCACACCCACACACCCCCACTTACTCCTCCCCATGGCTGAATTCAGTAGCCACCATATTTTTCCCCACTTGATTTTCAAAGGAAAAGATATGAAAGAAAAGAAAAGAAAATGGGTGAATTAGGTGGACTTTTGATCTTACCTTGACTTTGACTTCTTCCCCCACTTTCTCTACCTCCCTCTCTCTCCTCTCCCACTCCCATTCCAGCAGCCCCCCCTCCTACAGTAGCAGCAGCCCCCCCCCAATTCCCTTCTCTTTTCTCATCAAACTTCATCAAAAATTGCCTCAAACCCATCAAAAAAAATCCCAAAACCGAAATCCATCTCCTACCCATTATTTATTTGCCTATCTAGCATGGATTTTTGGAGCAAGAGAGCAATTTGGGAGGCTTAGATCCTTGCTATATCTCTAATTGGGAGGTATAAATCTTAACCCATGTCTTAATTGTTGGTTAATTACTCCAATTTAACTAAATTTGGTGTTTAATTTGTGTGTATATTGCAAACTTGAATTGTGGGGTTAATGGTTATATGTGAGATTAAAATCAAGATAGAGTTTTATCACATCATTAAGGTTGCCATGAGTAGATTGACATGTTAATTCTTGCTAAAACCTAATCTAGTTACTAATTTCAAAATTTGTTAGTTGGAAATTGTGATAAATGTGCTTTTTGCTAACTAGTTTTCTTTGAAATTGTTTTATATTGGGATTAAAATCTAAATTAAGGTTTCATGTCATTATTAATATTATAATGAGTGGTTTAATGATTTTGGATCATGCAATACCAAGCTTAATTGATGAATTGTGGATTTTGCTTTAAAAGGTGTTAAAAATTGATATTTTTGCAAACTAGGATTTTGGAAATTATGCAAATTTATGAGATTAAATTATGGAAATGGTTTTTATGACTTATTTAAGATATTTAATAAGTATTATGGACGCTACATTTGTTTAAACATCTTTTTTTGTACAAAAACGGCGAATTGTGCTTGCTAGATTTTCGGAAAAAATGGCTTTTAAAGTGAATTTGGGGTTCTTGTGAATTTTAAGCTATTTTATATTATAATTAGTGCTTGTGATTGTACAAATGAGTGTGTTTAGGTTTTTCTCGATGGTTTGGCGTTTGTACGCCGACGTCGAGGGTTTTTGGGTTGATTTGTGAAAGCAGCCATAGGTTTTGACCTATGTGGGACGTTTTGGTCATGAGTCGGATTTTAATGCGATATGGTGCGTTATGATGTGTAGGTACCCCATGTGGACTTCGAGACGACAAGCAAGCGCGTGGAGACGTCAGCAACGGCGAGCGAGGACCAGGTGAGTAGATTTATATCTACGGGGAGAAGTCGGGCGGATGGCGTTTAGCACACCCGCGGTCCGTGGTGGTGTATACGGATGCGTATACACACCAACAATTATTATATGTTATTGGGATTAATAACGATACTTAGGATGGATATTGGTGTGTTGGATTATTTTAGTGTCGCGAACCCTAGGGTAGTGTTGCACTACACATACACACATACATACTTGCATACATTCCTATTTATATGTGCTCATGGGATTCTTTATAGTTATGTGTTCATATGGGTATGGGACTATGTGTTCACATACGGATTTGAGGAGGATACTTGGGATTGAGCTGAGTCGATGAGATTTGTTTGTGGTTGTGATCTCGGTGATATGGCAGGATTCGTACTTAAGGTACGTCCTGGTGTTATAGCGGATCTTGCGGCGGCGATACGGGTGAATAGTGTTATAAATAAATGGTCGACATGTGATCGTGATATGAGGCATAATATGCTAGGATATTGATATTAGACCGTATCGGGCGATGTATACCCCTTGATGATGATATGTACTGACGATATCGGTTTGTACGAGATTGTCGATCAGTAGTCAGATCATGAGTATATTGAGGATATTAGTATTGTACTAGACATAGGTCAGTACCCTAGACTATGATCTTGGATAAAGAGGATACCAGAGGAATAGTGTGAGGAATATGATATTGACCCGTACCCAGATTTGGGGATGCCGTACGACGGATTTACGTACGAGCTATACCTTGATGATTGATCCGCACTCTTGACTTGGGATGTCTGATTATAGATATGGTATCGGATATGATATTATTGAGGCGGGATCACCGAATAATATATATACAGGTATGTATATGTATCGACTCAGATGTTAGGCGGTTTCCTTACCTGTAGTCTAGCTTGTAGCGTAGCCCTTTAGTTTAGTTAGTTGTTAGATTAGATTCGGTTCCTACCTATTTCAAAGCTTACGAATCGTGCGTAATTTTAAAGACAGCCTAAGGGATCCTACGGATATTTCAAAAAACGTATCTTTTCTTAAAAACACCGTAGCCCCTATTTTCAAAACCCCACGATTCGTGTTATTTCAAAAGGCACCATTGTAGGACTTATATTAGGTTAAAACAGATTAGTTATCGTTGCGTCTAGTATTCAGCTCCCGCTCATTATTGTTGTTTGCTCTGCAACACATGCTTATATTATGCTTCATATTCTACTGTTGATATCTTGTGGTTAGGACACCAGCACCATTATCGATGATGCGTATGTACCACGTACACTTACTTGCCGGCTCACACACATCTTCATCGGTAATTGCCATGTCACATACACCTTAGAAAATATTATTGTTTGACATAGCCTGTTAGCTAATAGTTTAGACATGATATTAGTGTACATGCCTTATATGTTAGTTTAGACATTGTAGTTATTACCTGCTACCTCATGCATACAGTTATTCATTGTTATGCGGCATTCATGGATTTTCATGCATATATTCACTTTTTACGTGCTATTGAGGTTTTGGATTTGGATTTCCATGAGATTTTCTGGATTTGGGGAAAACCGCAAAACATATACAAACTTCTTCTTTCTCTTTTTAAATAAAAAGCGCGGTTTTTCCCATGATGTATGAGTCGTCCACCATGAGTTTGCTGATGGATTTGGAGACCCGATTCGAGGAGTTAGATGAACCGTTTCGGATACATGGTGGACCCGGTAAGGTACCCCGGGGCAAGAAGCTCATGGTGATGACGATGAGCCTGGCAGGGGGAGACTACCTACCGGTGATTTTACCCGACGCGTCGGATATCCGGAGGATACCGTCGTGGTCTTGAGATGGATGGTAGGGGCCAGTCTGGACTGACGGCGCCCTAGATATTGAGATTGAGACATTGAGATTTCGAGATATTGAGGTACTGAGATTTGATGATACAGGCCAGTCCGGATGGCCGGAGCCTGAGGTTTTGAGACATTGAGATTTATGTTTTGTGTCGATGCTAGACACTGTTGATGCTGATTTCATTTATGATACCTCATTTTAAAAATACAAAGGAAATCTCACTAATTTATGAAAACAGTTTCTTCATTTACATGTATTCTGTTTTCATGCATTCATACCTCATTCACATGATATATTGCTACCTGAGGCACAGACACAGCCACATGAGATTACACTCGGGTTAGATATTTACCCTAGCCTTGTTATAGGCTGCATGTTATTCATATATTTGAGGATATATTATGATCATTGACCTAGGTTGCGTTATTTGTGCGATTTCTGTGCGTAGATCTTTTTCTACTCACGAGTTGGCAACTCACCCCCGTTGTGCCCCAGTTTCTTGCAGGTGTTGCCGTACGGATTTCATTACGGCTTTGCGGCACGGTTTCTTTTCGGGTGACTTGCTAGTAGGTGGGTTTATTGTATCTTACCCATCATTATACCTTGTATATTATATTTCAGTTGTATCTAGAAGTTCCATCAACCAAACTTGTATTTTTTGAGATAGAGACCAGTAATGTTATTCTTTCGACCATAGAGTAGCATGTTATATTTCTTGAGTTTCTTGCTGGTTGAGTTCCATTTCTGTTGTGATCCTCGCCTTTAGGCGTTGTATATTATGTTGCATACAGGTTGATTTGATATGGTTCTTCCTATTCTCTACTACTTCTCTTGGTTTGGATTTCTGGGTTTCGGCTTACTTAGCATACGTACGCCTTGAGACGTTCGTAGTCTAAGTGCCGGTCATGTTCCGTACTTTCGGGTTGTGACAAAGTTGGTATCAGAGCGTTAGGTTTTTACCTTAGGAGTATAGGATGACCCTTGGTTGATGGAATATGTGACTAAAGTAGAGTGACGTACCGTTGATATGTTCCGCGGCATATTTACGACACGCCACTCCACTTATGAAGCCTTAGGATGTACATTTCCTTGTTCAGTATTATATTCCTTCCTGATCTAGCCTCATCGGTACCAGTTTTGTTTTGCTGCTACGGTTACGGGCAGGGAGAACTACGGTTAGAGTTGCATTCAGCATGAGCTCGTTACGAACAAGGACTGACCAGAGCATTATTCCGGAGACACACGTTTGCAGAGATGTGTCTTGATTGTGTTTTGCGCCACGAGCGTTTGATGGATCGCTGTATGAGATTACTTGGACGTGCCGATCAACACTAGAGGATTAAGCCACTGACAGAGGCCAGCCAGATACTGATGATCGTTGATGTATTGCTCATTCATGATGATTGAGGCACTGTTCAGCGTGCAGACGAGTGAGCCAGTTATTGCTGCGAACGACGGGATTTTGCCCAGATGTTGGAGCTATTGCAGTACGAGATTGTACTAAGAGATTATTGGAGATCACTAGTCACCGAGGATGAATGACTAGGATATATGGATTGTTCGCTACCCCGTTGCGAGGTCATCAGATAGATTGATTCCAGCTACAGACGACTTCACGCGGAGACGTTGAGAGTCGACAGAGATGATCGAATGTCAGTAACCTATTATTCCAAGTTTAAAGTATTCGGAAAGACATGCAGGAAATTCTATGGTCCCTCTAGAAGAATAAAACCCTAACTCGACTTAATGACCGTGTGAAAGCCTTTGAACCTTAAGGTTTGCGGCAGTTCTGCGGCGCCATTAGTGAGGCTTGGGTTTGCCCTTCTACAGCTGGACCACCGATGCTGTGGTATGTACTCGATACTATTATACCGTACCCAAGATGTTGAGCTCTTGGGGGATTATGAGGTTTTGACGACTCGATCGGATGGCTCGACTTAATTCGGATGCTAGATGGTGAGATACAATTCTTGGGAGACTCCAGATACGAGGATAGCCGCTGGATGCTCAGTCCATGCAGCCACGACCAGACGAGTCCGAAGCGGTCGACATTAGAGAAAAATGGAGTAAGAGGTTCGTACACGATCTGGATATGATGACGTTCCCCTCCGCTGACATCAGAGATGCGATGCGCATACCGAGGCATTGTTATTGGATATACCTTCCAAAAAGAGTCGCGCTGAGTATGCAGCTGTTACGAAGCAAGAAGCAGACATGGTAAGGACGATGACTCCTGGACATTTGGCAGAGATGAGACTTGGAAGAGACCTTGAGCAGGATTCCTTCCAGGACACTGCTGCAACGATACTTACACCCAGGATCAGATGTGTCACGTACATTCAGAGAGCCAGAGGCCGACGCCAGTAATATGCTGTCTTACGAGTGGTCGCGATGATTGATCAAGAGATGACCAGAGAAGTGCCAGAACGGAATCGTCCCCGTTAGCACACCTGACAGGGCCGATGAGCCGATGGACCGAAAGATTGGTAATTCACATTGAAGACCTTGACCCAGGAGTGGTCATGGTTACGCACGCCAGCAGGACAGAGTTCATGATCATCGACGAGACGTCCTACTAGTGACCGCGACGGTTGGCCGAGATTCTTAGAGGATGCGCTTGAGCAGTACTATTCCGCCATTCTTGATTACGATGTTTTGGGTGATTTATTCGTATGATTTGATTTTGATGATTGAGGATTTACGATCTTTGCACAGTGTTGCACTTGATATCGTTTTCGTGCTTCAGTTTCACATGTTTGTGATTTTACGATTTTAAACAGTTGAGTTGGTTTTGTGCGTATGCATGCACACGATTTGGTTCCTGCACTCTGTATAGTTTATATATGCTTGCAGTGCAGTGATACGCCTTTTGTGCACTTAGATGCACTGGACTTCGATTTCGATAGTGTTACTCGATATTTGTTTTGTGCACCTTGTGCACCTGATTGATTTTGCGCACGTTCGGCGCTTGATATTGGATTTCATGATTTCGTGCACGATGGATGCACCTGATTTGGATTTTTAGCGCCTGTTGGGCGCCTGTTACGAGATGCGATTTGGTGCACACCAGATGCACTAATTCAAGATTTTTCGTGCATGTCAGATGCACTTGATTTTGCTGTCAGGCGCACACGTTGCCTATGACAGATGTTTCGTGCACACCCGATGCACTTAGATGTTGTTTCTGTGCGCATGTATGGCATATTCATGGATTTTGATGTCCGTGCGCACCAGACGCACGTAGCATTCATGTACATATTTTGGGGATTGATTTCGTATAGAGCAGTACATTTTTATGATATTGCTATGTGTTTTCGTACTGAGCAGGACTAGTCAGAGGACAGTACCTGAATATATTTTGCATGCATTGATAGTTATTGAAGGGATTTCCAAAAAGCGAGCTATAGCCTCAGTATTTACCTACGTGTCTGATATGACACGAAATGTTTAAAACAAGGAGACCCTTCTAAATTGTTTCCAAAATGGCGGAACGTACATTTCAAACAAAGGTATATATGTATATAGTTATTTTCTTATGATAGACGTCCGCCACTGTGCAGTGTTATACGCGTTGCACAGCGACTTAAAGAGATTTGGCATGCATTTCCTTCAGATACTTACAGATATAGATTCGATATTTACAGGTATAGTTTCGAGTTATGTCATATTGGTTTTGATTTGGATTTGGCATTGATGTCTTCTCCATGACTCCGATGATTGCGGGATGCTTGACGGAGTTTTGATTTGAGTTATATGCTCATTTTTCAAGCGCATGCGCTGCGCTACGATTTGTTTTATGTATTTACAATTTCGGAGCCCGACGACTTGATGGGTTTTCTTAGATGTTTTAGTATTTGGGGGATTTTGAATTTAAATTCGGGGACCGAATTTCTTTAAGGGGGGAAGATTGTGACGCTTTGAAAATCGTTTCGGTGAAATTTCGAAAAATCGGTAAGATAAGGGGGGTTTTCTGTAAAAAAGTCAAAATGCAATTATCTTATTATAAAAATTAAATATACATATTCTAGCTATGTAATTGCTATTATTTGGTGTTTATTGAGCCGCTGGTGAAATTTTAAATTTTCTGAAAAAATATTATTTTATTATTATTTTAAGCCGTCACTAATACATTTAATTAGGGAAAATTACAAATTGGAATGAGTTGAAACAAATTTTGTGCATCATAAAACATTAAATAAAATTTTATCATGTGGTTTTTGGAACGAAATCATTTGCCAAAACGGTTTAGAAATTATTGAAGAAAAAAGGCTTTTTTCGGTAAAATTATTGTAAATGGATACTTGGGGTATTGTATTTATCATTTTTCATCACCCCACACCCGTACCCACACCCACACACCCCCACTTACTCCTCCCCATGGCTGAATTCAGCAGCCACCATATTTTTCCCCACTTGATTTTCAAAGGAAAAGATATGAAAGGAAAGAAAAGAAAATGGGTGAATTAGGTGGACTTTTGATCTTACCTTGACTTTGACTTCTTCCCCCACTTTCTCTACCTCCCTCTCTCTCCTCTCCCACTCCCATTCCAGCAGCCCCCCCTCCTACAGCAGCAGCCCCCCCCAATTCCCTTCTCTTTTCTTTTCAAACTTCATCAAAAATTGCCTCAAACCCATCAAAAAAAATCCCAAAACCGAAATCCAACTCCTACCCATTATTTATTTGCCTATCTAGCATGGATTTTGGGAGCAAGAGAGCAATTTGGGAGGCTTAGATCCTTGCTATATCTCTAATTGGGAGGTATAAATCTTAACCCATGTCTTAATTGTTGGTTAATTACTCCAATTTAACTAAATTTGGTGTTTAATTTGTGTGTATATTGCAAACTTGAATTGTGGGGTTAATGGTTATATGTGAGATTAAAATCAAGATAGGGTTTTATCACATCATTAAGGTTTCCATGAGTAGATTGACATGTTAATTCTTGCTAAAACCTAATCTAGTTACTAATTTCAAAATTTGTTAGTTGGAAATTGTGATAAATGTGCTTTTTGCTAACTAGTTTTTTTTGAAATTGTTTTATATTGGGATTAAAATCTAAATTAAGGTTTCATGTCATTATTAATATTATAATGAGTGGTTTAATGATTTTGGATCATGCAATACCAAGCTTAATTGATGTATTGTGGATTTTGCTTTAAAAGGTGTTAAAAATTGATATTTTTGCAAACTAGGATTTTGGAAATTATGCAAATTTATGAGATTAAATTATGGAAATGGTTTTTAAGACTTATTTAAGATATTTAATAAGTATTATGGACGCTACATTTGTTTAAACATCTTGTTTTGTACAAAAACGGCGAATTGTGCTTGCTAGATTTTCGGAAAAAATGGCTTTTAAAGTGAATTTGGGGTTCTTGTGAATTTTAAGCTATTTTATATTATAATTAGTGCTTGTGATTGTACAAATGAGTGTGTTTAGGTTTTTCTCGATGGTTTGGCGTTTGTACGCCGACGTCGAGGGTTTTTGGGTTGATTTGTGAAAGCAGCCATAGGTTTTGACCTATGTGGGACGTTTTGGTCATGAGTCGGATTTTAATGCGATATGGTGCGTTATGATGTGTAGGTACCCCATGTGGACTTCGAGACGACAAGCAAGCGCGTGGCGACGTCAGCACCGGCGAGCGAGGACCAGGTGAGTAGATTTATATCTACGGGGAGAAGTCGGGCGGATGGCGTATAGCACCCCCGCGGTCCATGGTGGTGTATACGGATGCGTATACACACCAACAATTATTATATGTTATTGGGATTAATAACGATGTTTAGGATGGATATTGGTGTGTTGGATTATTTTAGTGTCGCGAACCCTAGGGTAGTGTTGCACTACACATACACACATACATACTTGCATACATTCCTATTTATATGTGCTCATGGGATTCTTTATAGTTATGTGTTCACATGGGTATGGGACTATGTGTTCACATACGGATTTGAGGAGGATACATGGGATTGAGCTGAGTTTATGAGATTTGTTTGTGGTTGTGATCTCGGTGATATGACAGGATTCGTACTTAAGGTACGTCTTGGTGTTATAGCGGATCTTGCGGCGGCGATACGGGTGAATAGTGTTATAAATAAATGGTCGATATGTGATCGTGATATGAGGCATAATATGCTAGGATATTGATATTAGACCGTATCGGGCGATGTATACCCCTTGATGATGATATGTGCTAACGATATCGGTTTGTACGAGATTGTCGATCAGTAGTCAGATCATGAGTATATTGAGGATATTAGTATTGTACTAGACATAGGTCAGTACCCTAGACTATGATCTTGGATAAAGAGGATACCAGAGGAATAGTGTGAGGAATATGATATTGACCCGTACACAGATTTGGGGATGCCGTACGACGGATTTACGTACGAGCTATACCTTGATGATTGATCCGCACTCTTGACTTGGGATGTCTGATTATAGATATGGTATCGGATATGATATTATTGAGGCGGGATCACCGAATATATATATACAGGTATGTATATGTATCGACTCAGATGTTAGGCGGTTTCCTTACCTGTAGTCTAGCTTGTAGCGTAGCCCTTTAGTTTAGTTAGTTGTTAGATTAGATTCGGTTCCTACCTATTTCAAAGCTTACGAATCGTGCGTAATTTTAAAGACAGCCTAAGGGATCCTACGGATATTTCAAAAAACGTATCTTTTCTTAAAAACACCGTAGCCCCTATTTTCAAAACCCCATGATTCGTGTTATTTCAAAAGGCACCATTGTAGGACTTATATTAGGTTAAAACAGATTAGTTATCGTTGCGTCTAGTATTCAGCTCCCGCTCATTATTGTTGTTTGCTCCGCATCACATGCTTATATTATGCTTCATATTCTACTGTTGATATCTTGTGGTTAGGACACCAGCACCATTATCGATGATGCGTATGTACCACGTACACTTACTTGCCGGCTCACACACATCTTCATCGGTAATTGCCATGTCACATACATCTTAGAAAATATTATTGCTTGACATAGCCTGTTAGCTAATAGTTTAGACATGATATTAGTGTACTTGCCTTATATGTTAGTTTAGACATTGTAGTTATTATCTGCTACCTCATGCATACTGTTATTCATTGTTATGCCGCATTCATGGATTCTCATGCATATATTCACTTTTTACGTGTTATTGATGTTTTGGATTTGGATTTCCATGAGATTTTCTGGATTTGGGGAAAACCGTAAAACCTATACAAACTTCTTCTTTCTCTTTTTAAATAAAAAGCGCGGTTTTTCCCATGATGTATGAGTCGTCCACCATGAGTTTGCTGATGGATTTGGAGACCCGATTCGAGGAGTTGGATGAACCGTTTCGGGTACATGGTGGACCCGGTAAGGTACCCCGAGGCAAGAAGCTCGTGGTGATGACGATGAGCCTGGCAGGGGGAGACTACCTACCGGTGATTTTACCCGACGCGTCGGATATCCGGAGGATACCGTCGTGGTCTTGAGATGGATGGTAGGGGCCAGTCTGGACTGACGGCGCCCTAGATATTGAGATTGAGACATTGAGATTTCGAGATATTGAGGTACTGAGATTTGATGATACAGGCCAGTCCGGATGGCCGGAGCCTGAGGTTTTGAGACATTGAGATTTATGTTTTGTGTCGATGCTAGACACTGTTGATGCTGATTTCATTTATGATACCTCAATTTAAAAATACAAAGGAAATCTCACTAATTTATGAAAACAGTTTCTTCATTTACATGTATTCTGTTTTCATGCATTCATACCTCATTCACATGATATATTGCTACCTGAGGCACAGACACGGCCATATGAGATTACACTCGGGTTAGATATTTACCCTAGCCTTGTTATAGGCTGCATGTTATTCATATATTTGAGGATATATTATGATCATTGACCTAGGTTGCGTTATTTGTGCGATTTCTGTGCGTAGATCTTTTTTTACTCATGAGTTGGCAACTCACCCCCGTTGTGCCCCAGTTTCTTGCAGGTGTTGCCGTACGGATTTCATTACGGCTTTGCGGCACGGTTTCTTTTCGGGTGACTTGCTAGTAGGTGGGTTTATTGTATCTTACCCATCATTATACCTTGTATATTATATTTCAGTTGTATCTAGAAGTTCCATCAACGAAACTTGTATTTGTTTGAGATAGAGACCAGTAATATTATTCTTTCGACCATAGAGTAGCATGTTATATTTCTTGAGTTTCTTGCTGGTTGAGTTCCATTTCTGTTGTGATCCTCGCCTTTAGGCGTTGTATATTATGTTGCATACAGGTTGATTTGATATGGTTCTTCCTATTCTCTACCACTTCTCTTGGTTTGGATTTCTGGGTTTCGGCTTACTTAGCATACGTACGCCTTGAAACGTTCGTAGTCTAAGTGCCGGTCATGTTCCGTACTTTCGGGTTGTGACACCTCTACACTCCTCAGCATGTTGAGGAGTTCTGAAAGTTCAACTTCTTTTTCTTGCAAGTTGAAGTTCAGGATAAACTGGGTGTAAGTGGAAGGAAGGGACTGGAGAATCAAGTCCGTGTAGAGCTCGTTCTCTAACGTGGTCCCAAGGTCCGCGAGCTCCTCAATGAAGCCAATCATCTTAAGCACGTGTTCCGCTACCGATGATCCGACGGCCAATCTCGCCGAAAACGGCTCTTTCGAGACTTCGTATCTGGAGATACGGGATTGCTCTCCATACAGTTCTTTTGTATGGAGAAATATGGATTCAACATCCATATTCTCGTGCCTCCTCTGATGTTCATTGTCCATAGAGGCAAGCACGAGGCACTTGGCCTTCGCGCAGTCGATTTCCCAGGTCTTACGGATTTCTTTATCCGCGACGCTGGTTTTGGGACCTGGGACAGGAGGACCTTTGGTGGTAAGGAGATACCCGAACTTGTCATAAGTGATTGCCATTTTGACATTCCTGAGCCAATCTTTATAGTTTGGCCCTGTCAGTATGTTTTTATCTAGTAGTAACTTAAGTCCGGTCATGATGTTTGGTCGCTGCAATTAGGAGAGAGAGAAGATGTTGGATATATATGCCCTAGAGGCCTTCATTATATAGGATACTGGGATATGTATGTACATAACAGTCTTGCTTAATATAATAGTACGCTATTTGGTTTGTCTTTATCTTAACATTTGATATATTTTGGGTAGTATTCATATATATATACATGTTGATAAAGCCCTTAGGATTTTTGCCTGACTACCGGCGTTGTGATGGCAGTCATACTAGCGGGAGCTGGATAGTCAATAGGAACATCCTTAGATGTCCCTGGTCGCAGGAATATCAAGACTGGGCATCGATACTCTAGAGTAGACTGGTGTATACATATCTAGACCCTGAGGAAGGGCGATGGATTGGTCCCGCAGCCATTGGTGGAGTGCACCTAAGATTGTATACAGATGCTCACTGGGTGTGAGTACACCGGACAGGACTCGCCGAGAACTGACTGGATGGTATTTATACCTAACGTCAGATAGCAGTTCTCAGGTGACATGTGTGCAGATAGTCCGTTGACTTAAAGACGTCATTTGTCTCGTGTGAGTTCCCACTGTGCTTTGATTACTACCCTACCACGGTTCAAAGGAGTCGTGCAAAGAGGTTTTAGTTGGGCACAGTCCCGAGCCACGTGGAGGCAGTGAGTGACTGTTAGGGATTCGTCTCTCCTGGTATAGGGAGTTGATATCGCACAGTAATCGGTTGGTCATTACCATAAGTTCCTGGCCAGGGCTGATTGAGAATTACTGATAGATTGATCAATAGATTCTCAGATGGTGATAGAGCCATACCGACACGACTTGTACGGTTATTAGGGGTCTGACGTTTACCGCCTCCCTAGACCATACATGCGATACTCTTAGACGAACAGAACGGACTGCACGGATATTGTCACGCACAGGCTAGGTAGGAGTTCGGATGGGTATCCTCACCGGCCTTCTTATCGACATCTACCTGGGGACAGTTACGTACAGCTAGTGCCGCTTGCGGTCTGTGGTTAAAACCACTGCCAGCGTAGTAGTCGAGTCTTTAGAGTCCCACACAGAGTTTTCCCATCTCCACGCAAAATGATATAGAGGTCGTACGGTTTTACGACAAAGGGTTCAGACGAATACGTGTTTAAACGCACGTACGACATTCAGACAGTTTTTACTAGACGGCTTTGGTTTAAGCCAGATTCTAGTATCAGGTTATTGGATTTATACAGTCTACAGTTTTTCCGTGTTTTCACGGATGCGAGGGGCGTTCTCATAATTTTCCTAGAAGTTTCTAGAAGGAGGGTGACTAAGGAAGTTAAGGTGTCATTTTCATTTAATGCAAATTGTGACTCATTAGTGTGATTCACTATGTCATTAATGCATCATTTATTGATTAATGACTCATATGGTGAATCACTCTTGTTGAATAAATGAAGCATGGTGAATAATCATTTAAATTCATTTACTTGATAATTCATGAGGTTTTCATATATTCAAGTGAGAAGCTTTTTTATTCTCATTATTATCTCCACCTTCTCTCTCCTCAAGAGCACTCCTTCTTCAAACCCTAATCCTACCACTCATGAGTTAAGACCATGGATTAGGATAGACTAAACACTCCACAACCTAACTCTACATCATCTTAGTTACTTTGGTTAGCAACTAGAGAAACAATGTTACCTCAAGTCTTGAGGTGTAGCTTGGATTAGGGTACTCGGGTGGATCATCTATCATGGATAGGAGGCCGAGGAGGACTTAGAGAAGATGAAGGACTAGAATCATTTGGTATAATCGCTTTACATAGTAGCTTAGAACTCTATGCTTGTTGTTAATTATCGTTTAGAAAAGATCTTCGGTTAGTCGTTGTACGCTTCTAAACAAGATTGATTTTCATATTTCCGCCTCCTCGCAACTCGTGGGGTGTTGCACATCGACTTGCAGTGGTATCAGAGCCTCACTAAACAATAATTAACTCACTTGCAAAGTCGTATGAATTTCGAATGCAAAACAAATCGGAAAAAACACGGATATCATGAAGTTTCTGTCGATTTTAAAATGAGGTCCTAAAATTTTTCAGGTTCCTCCCGAATGACCAGCAAGAAAATATAAGAACACGGAAGAAAAATGGGTCCCTGAATCGGCCACTGAGCAGCAGAACCGCGGCCGATCCCACCGATCCGCCGCGGATCCGCGGCCGAGTTGGGGCCGATTCAGCCCAGTTTTCTTCTGTGCATCATTTGTGATATTTTGTATTTTCTGGTATTATTTATTTTCTGCTCAGGTTTCAAATTTACAGAGAAGATTTGGAGTAGAATTTAATATGTTTATTCGATCGAAATTATACGATGTTTGCATGTTTGATTATATCTGTGAACTGTATTATGTGTTCGTAAACCTCCCCTAACTGCTAGTATGTCGGTTGGCAGGGGGTTGCACATATCTGTAATGTTTATTAACTGTTTGTGATTATGAACTCTATTGGACTATTGTGATGATTAGCCGGGGTTTTGTGATGGGTTATTGTATTAATTCATTCGATGTAATTGTAATAAGTTGTAATATTATTTTGCGGGGCACATCCAGGTTGCGGTTGTAGCCACTGTTGTATTATTTCTTTTTACTGTTTTTGCTCCTAGGATAGACCCAAGGTGGGGTGCACAGACTACCGGGTATTTCGAAGTGTTTAGTGGCCTACTCACGTCATTGAGGGAGACCGCTTCACTTCGGGTACTTGGTGGGTAGTTTGCCGTACCCGTAGGGGTCTAGGGTGGGATAAAGGCTATTCATCACAACTGTGTAATCCGTCTTTTCTTACAGGCTCAAAAGAAATGCGGATTGCTTGCAAATCCAATAAAGTTTATCTGTGATCTGGAATGCCTATTATTGCGTCTGACGAATGTACAATATCTATATATGATAGCTATTTAGACGTCACTTATGTTTTACACCCGCGCTAGCCCAGCCCCCGCTCTGCCGTTAGTTAAGTAACCTAACGGGTGATGACGAGACCCCGTGGCGAATGCGGATGGCATAAGAGGACGTTGTATTTTCGTTGTTATTTGTAATGATAGGTTAAAGATGGGACGCATTATTTTTTAATGCAAAGAAAAATAAAACCTAAACTGAATCGTTGGAACAATTTCTAAAAACCACTCGGTTTTTCTTGAAAAAGCAAATTTTAAATGCGGAGCATAAACCACTTATTTTAATAAAATCTATCTTGGTTCCTTCGATCAAATCAAGTTCACTATGTTAACGGTTTTTTGCCAAAAACCAGCCGTAACCCTCCGTCGTTTCAAATAGACAGCACATCGTATTCATACTATACTTGTTGGCCTACGTCAAGGCATAGTGGATGGTAGCAGTGTGGCTTGCTTATATGTTGCATAGATAGATGCATTAGTATAGGACAGACGTACAACCTTGTTGGCCTACGTCAAGGGCATGTATGATGTACCTAAATTAATCAGGACAACGACGGGTAGAACTTGACTTGCGTCTTATGACTTGTTGGCCTACGTCAAGGTCTATAAGAGCTTGGGGTGTAAAAATCACATCGGGAGTTTCAAACATAAAGGAAACTTCCATATTTAGCATACCTTCTGGAGTGTGGTGACTAGAGTGGCTTCCATCTAGTACATCATGCAATGATAGTTGGATTCCGATCCCACTGAAGAGTAGGATTACTCTCGGGAAACATTCTCACTTAACAATCAATGCTATAAACCAAGTAAGTGTCCAGAAAGGTGTTAGAGGGGCTGTGCCTCCAGGGAAAAGAGGTTATTTAATTAAGGAACTTCGCGAAAGCGTTGGAAAACCTCCCTCGAAGTACCAACACCAGCCTGGCTGAAAGGTTAAGCAAGTATTGTAACGTGTGATTAAATCCTGACTAGTTCTTCTTTTAGGTTTTGAAGAAGGATTTGAGGGAACAGTGGGAGCCATCCTGTTTAGATAAACTAATAACCAATCTAAACTTGTAAGAAGCATATGCTGAGTGTTTTCTTTTCTCTCTCTCTAGCAGCTACCATGACAGGACTAAAACTATTACTTGAGAAAAATATACTGACCGGACAGAACTATAAAGATTGGCTAAGGAACGTCAACATTGCACTGACTTATGACAAAATAGCATATGTTACCACCGCTGTTCCTCCCCTTATCCCTGGACCAGATTCCTCAGTTATGGACAAGGAAGTTCGCAAAACTTGGGATTTGGATTTTGAGCGAGCTAAGTGTATCGTGCTGGCGTCCATGAACAATGAACTCCAGAAACAGCACGAGAGTATGGATATTGTATCCATCTTCCTCCATGTAAAGGAATTATATGGAGAACACTCCCGTATCGCAAGGTACGAGACCTCAAGGAAACTCTTCCAGATGAGGTTAGCTCAAGGATCGCCTGTAGGAGAGCACGTCCTCAAAATGATCAGCCTTATTGAGGAACTCGCAAACCTGGGATGCGTGCTAGAGAATGATTTGTATATCGACTTGATTTTGCAGTCCCTTCCCCACACCTTCTCTCAGTTCGTGCTTAGCTTCAACATGCACGAAATGGAAGCTGATCTTCCAAAGCTCCTCAACATGTTGAGGGTAGCAGAGACCTCCTTGAAAAAGGAGAAGACCCCCGTTCTGTATGTTGGCCAACCATCCTCTTCTAAATCTAAGGCGAAAGCTAAAGGGAAGAAGAAAATGAAAGCCACCAAACCGAAGGGTGGGTCAAGAAGGTGCAGGGAAAGAACAAGGAAGGAAGGGTGAAAGCGGATATAAACGAATGCCATTATTGTCATAAGCAAGGGCACTGGAAGAAGGACTGTATGGCCTTCAAGGCAAAGGACACGAAGCAAGTGGTTGCTTCTGCTTCAGGTGTGTTCATAATCGAAAATTGTCTTTCAGTAAACTCTACTTCATGGGTACTTGATACCGGTTCTGGTTCTCACATCTGTAATTTATTGCAGGATCTGAGAAATAGTAGAGTACTAGGGGCAGGTGATATGACTCTCCGTATGGGCAATGGAATGCATGTAGATGCTGTTGCAATAGGGGAGTATCACCTAGGGTTGACTAGTGGGCACATTTTGGTGTTGTACAGCTGTTTTTGTATTCCCAGTATGTTATGTAATATTATATCAGTATCTTTGTTGTCTAATGAAGGATATAATTTTGCGCTTCAAAGTAATGTCATGAACATTCTCCTAAATCAAGAACTGATTGGGTATGGCACATTGGAAAACGGCATATACATACTTAATCAACCTCGAATTTTCAATATTCAAAACACACTTAAAAGAAAGGATCCAGATTCAAAGCAAGCCTTCTTATGGCATTGTAGACTTGGTCATATAAACGAAACAAGGTTGACTAAGTTACATAAAGATGGATATCTAGATCCGTTTGAATATTCATCATATGCAACTTGTCAATCATGAATCAAAGGAAAAATGACCAAATCTCCGTTCAACGGACATGGAGCAAGAGCTACTGAACTCTGTGGACTTGTACACAGTGATGTATGTGGTCCAATGTCTACACATGCACGAAGCGGTCACTCCTACTTCATCACTTTTACTGATGACTTCTCTAGGTATGGACATGTGTTCTTAATGAAACATAAATCAGAGACCTTTGAGAAGTTTAAGGAGTATAAAAATGAAGTAGAGAAACAAACTGGTAAAAGCATCAAGACATTTCGATCTGATCGAGGTGGAGAATACTTAAGTACCAGTTTCCTTGAATACTTAAAAGAGAATGGAATTCTCTCTCAGCTTACTCCGCCTTATACACCTCAGCATAATGGTGTATCAGAAAGGAGGAATCACACGTTATTAGATATGGTGCGTTCAATGATGAATAGTGCTGAGTTACCACTTTGCTTCTGGGGATTTGCTCTAGAATCAACGGCATACTTATTGAATAGAGTTCCAACTAAGTCTATGCCTCCCACTCCATATGAAATGTGGAGCGGGAAGAGACTATATCTTAAGTATATCAAGATATGGGGTGTCCGGCATATGTTAAAAAGCATAAACCGGACAAGCTCGAGTCACGATCGGTTTTGTGCAAGTTTGTAGGATACCCCAAACATTCAAGGGGGTACATGGTCTACCACACTGAAGAACAAAAGGTGTTTGTCGCTCGCCACATTATCTTCTTATAGAGCGAATTTCTTGCAAAAGAAATTAGTGGGAGCGCGGTAGAGCTGGAAGAAATTCCAGAACCTCAAACTGCTACCGAGGACTTAGAAGAACCTCAGATTTCAATAGAACATGAAGAACCAATGCCACTCCGCAGATCTAGTAGGCTTTCTCATCCTCCAGAGAGATACTATGGTTTTCTTCTAGATGGGGATCGAGAGGATTGCATCATCGATGATGATGAGCCTACTAGTTTTCAGCAGGCTATCACGAGTATTGACTCGATGAAGTGGCTGGATGCTATGAGATCCGAAATGTAATCCATGTACACCAATAAAGTATGGACTTTAGAAGTTGCTCCTCCTGGGGTAAAACCAGTTGGATGCAAATGGATCTTCAAAAAGAAGATTGGTGCACTTGGACAAGTGGAAACCTACAAAGCTAGACTCGTTGCAAAAGGTTTTCGTAAAAGACCAGGACTGGACTATGATGAAACCTTTTCACCTGTAGCTATGCTTAAATCCATTCGGATCCTTCTTGCCATTGCTGCCTTCCATGACTATGAAATCTGGCAGATGGACGTAAAAACTGCTTTTCTAAATGGACATTTAGAAGAAAGTGTTTACATGGATCAACCAGAAGGTTTCTTAGACAGTGGGAGCAGCGGAAGAGTGTGAAGGTTGCTTAAATCCATTTATGGATTAAAGCAAGCATCGCCAAGCTGGAACATCTGCTTTGATGAGACAGTCAAAGAGTTTGACTTTATCAAAAATGTAGATGAACCATGTATTTATAGGAAGATTGTAGAAGGAGCAGTAGTCTTCCTCGTTTTGTACGTCGATGACATACTACTGATAGGGAATGATGTCCCTATGCTACAATCAGTAAAGCTCTTCTTGTCACAGAAATTTTCCATGAAAGACTTGGGTGATGCAACCTACATTTTGGGCATTAAGATCTATCGTGATAGATCTAATAGAATGTTGGGACTTTCACAGTCCAGGTATATAGACACTATACTAAAGAGGTTTAGTATGGAAGATTCCAAGCGCGTTAATATGCCCGCTTGTCACGAGATCACCCTCTCCAAAGAGATGTCTCCAAAGACTGATGAAGAGAGGGATCGCATGAGCATTTTACCCTACGCTTCGGCGGTAGGATCTATAGTGTATGCGATGTTAAGTACAAGACCGGATGTAGCTTACGCACTTGGTGTGGTAAGCAGGTATCAGTCTGACCCAGGTGAGAAACATTGGATAGCGGTAAAGAACATTCTCAAGTACCTAAGAAAGACTAAGGAGATGTTCTTAATTTACGGTAATGGGGACCTCCAGGTAGAGGCTTTTACCGACTCTGGCATCCAAAGTGACAAAGATGATTCTAAATCCATTTCGGGTTTTGTGTTTACCCTCAATGGAGGGGAGGTATGTTGGAAGAGTTCCAAACAGGATACCGTCGCAGACTCAACTATGGAGGCTGAGTATATAGCTGCTAGTGAAGCCACAAAAGAGGCTGTCTGGATGAGGAAGTTCATTTCTGAACTTCAGGTAGTTCCGTCCATTGCCAATCCAACACCTTTGTATTGTGATAACAATGGGGCCGTAGCATTGGCAAAGGAACCCAGGTCCCATCAGAAATCCAGGCATATCTTAAGGCGTTTTTCACCTGATCAGAGAGATCATTGATCGTCGGGAGATCGAGGTACGGAGAGTGGATACAAAAGAAAACACAGCAGATCTATTCACAAAGGCCATCCCTCAAGTTCAGTTCGAGAGGCTGTTTGAGATGTTGGGCATGCGGTACTCCAGCAACTGGATATAGTGAAGACAGTGGGTACTCATTGCGCCAATAATAGGCCCTAGTGCAAGTGGGAGATTGTTGGATATATATGCCCTAGTGGCCTTCATTGTATAGGATACTGGAATATGTATGTACATAACAGTCTTGCTTATATAATTGTACGATATTTGGTTTATCTTTATCTTAACATTTGATATATTTTAGGTAGTATTTATATATATATACATGTTGATAAAGCCCTTAGGATGTTTGCCTGACTACCGGCGTTGTGATGGCAGTCATACTAGTGCAAGCTGGATAGTCAATAGGTACATCCTTAGATGTACCTGGTCGCAGGAGTATCGAGACTGGGCATCGATACTCCAGAGTAGACTGGTGTATACATATCTAGACCATTAGGAAGGGTAATGGATTGGTCCCGCAGCCATTGGTGGAGTGCACCTAAGATTGTATACAGATGCTCACTGGGTGTGAGTACACCGGACAAGACTCGCCGAGAACTGACTGGATGGTATTTATACCTAACGTCAGATAGCAGTTCTCAGGTGACATGTGTGCAGATAGTCCGTTGACTTAAAGTCGTCATTTGTCTCGTGTGAGTTCCAACTGTGCTTTGATTACTACCCTACCACGGTTCAAAGGAGTCGTGCAAACAGGTTTTAGTTGGGCACAGTCCCGAGCCACGTGGAGGCAGTGAGTGACTGTTAGGGAATTGTCTCTTCCGGTAAAGGGAGTTGATATCGCATAGTGATCGGTTGGTCATTACTATAAGTCCTTGGCCAGGGCTGATTGAGAATTACTGATAGATTGATCAGTAGATTCTCGGATGTTGATAGAGCCATACCGACACGACTTCTACGGTTATTAGGGGTCTGACGTTTACCACCTCCCTAGACCATACATGCGATACTCTTAGACGAACAGACCGGACTGCACGGATATTTTCACGCACAGGCTCAGTAGGAGTTCGGATGGGTATCCTCACCGGCCTTCTTATCGACATCTACCTGGGGACCGTTACGTACAGCTAGTGCCGCTTGCGGTCTGTGGTTGAAACCACTGCCAGCGTAGTAGTCGAGTCTTTAGAGTCCCACACAGAGTTTTCCCAACTCCAGGCAAAATGATATAGAGGTCGTACGGTTTTACGACAAATGGTTCGGACGAATACGTGTTTAAACGCATTTACGACATTCGGACAGTTTTTACTAGACGGCTTTGGTTTAAGCCAGATTCTAGTATCAGGTTATTGGATTTATACAGTCTAAAGTTTTTCCGTGTTTTCATGGATGCGAGGGGCGTTCTCGTAATTTTCCGAGAAGCTTCTAGAAGGAGGGTGACTAAGAAGGTTAAGGTGGCATTATCATTTAATGCAAATTGTGACTCATTAGTGTGATTCACTATGTCATTAATGCATCATTTATTGATTAATGACTCATATGGTGAATCACTCTTGTTGAATAAATGAAGAATGGTGAATAATCATTTAAATTCATTTACTTGATAATTCATTAGGTTTTCATATATTCAAGTGAGAAGCTTTTTTATTCTCATTATTATCTCCACCTTCTCTCTCCTCAAGAGCACTCCTTCTTCAAACCCTAATCCTACCACTCATGAGTTGAGACCATGGATTAGGATAGACTAAACACTCCACAACCTAACTCTACATCATCTTAGTTACTTTGGTTAGCAACTAGAGAAACAAAGTTACCTCAAGTCTTGAGGTGTAGCTTGGATTAGGGTACTCGGGTGGATCATCTATCACGGATAGGAGGCCGAGGAGGACTTAGAGATCATAAAGACGAAGGACTAGAATCATTTGGTATAATCTCTTTACATAATAGCTTAGAACACTATGCTTGTTGTTAATTATCGTTTAGAAAAGATCTTCGGTTAGTCGATGTACGCTTCTAAACAAGATTGTTTTTCATATTTCCGCCTCCCCGCAACTCGTGGGGTGTTGCACATCGACTTACAGAAGAAACACTTTAGCATGATGCTCTTGCAAGTTTAGAATGGTTTTTAGTTTGTCTAAACAGGATGTCTCTCACTGTCTCTCGAATCCCTCCTCAAACCAAAAAGGAAGAATTAGTCGGGATCAATCTCACCGTACAATACTTGCTTAACCGTTCAGCCAGGCCAGTATTGGTACTTCGAGGGAGGTTTTCTAACGCTTTCGCGAAGTTCCTTAATTAAATAACCTCTTTTCTCTATGGGCGTAGCCCCGCTAACACCTTTCTAGACACCTACTTGGTTTATAGCATTGATCGTTAATTGAGAAAGTTCCGGAGGAGTAGCATATACTCACAGTAGGATCGAGATCCAAATATCATCGCGTGACAAAACTGAAGGAATCCTACCAGAATCATCACACTCCAAATGGTATGCTGCGCTAGCAAGTTTCAGTTTCTTTAGAAACTCCCGATGTGGATTTTTGCCCCATGCTCTTATGACCTTGACTTTGGCCAACAAATCATAAGTCACATGTCAAGTTCTACCCGTCATTCTCCAGGTTAATTTGAACCCACCCGTACCTACCCTTGAATTTGGCCAACAAGGCAGTACGACTGTCCCAAACCAACACATCTATCTATGCTGCACATGAATACCCAATAGCTACCAATCACTATGCCTTGACTTTGGCCAACAAACATAGCTTGAATACTATTGACTATCAATGTGAAATGACGGAGGGCTACGAATGGTTTTGGCGAAACCGTGAATGTAGTGAAGTTGATATAATCGATGGAACGAGATAGCCTTTAAAAGGAGTGGCTTAAGCTCCGCGTTTAAAAGTTGTTTTTGAAAAGAAACCGAGTGGTTTTGAAAGTGTTCCAACGACTTTACTTTGGTTTATTTTCTTGTATTAATTTTAATGTGTCCCATCATTTAATCCTACCATTACAGAAAACAACGAAAATATGACGTACGCTTATGCCATCCGCATTCGCCACGGAGCCCCGTCATTACCCGTTAGGTTACTTAACTAACGACAGAGCGGGGGCCGGACTAGCACGGATGCAAAACATAAGCAACGCCTAAATAGATATATAAATTCGTCAGATGCAATGATAGCCATTCCAGATCACAGATGAACACATTGGATATACTAGGAATCCGCATTCTTTACGAGCCTGTAACAAAAAGCAGATTACACGATCGCGATGAATAGCCAATACCCCATCCTAGACCCCTACGGGTGCGGCAGACTACCCGCTAAATACCCGAAGTGAAGCAACCTCCCTCAACAACGTGAGTAGGCCACTCGGCATTTCGAGGTACCCGGTAGTTTGTGCACCCCCTCCTTGGGTCTATCCTAGGAGTAAAAACAGTAAAAAGAAATTATACAATTGCGGCTACAACCTCATCCCTGATGTGCGGCCATACAAATAATATTACATCAATTTACATATTACATGAATTGAAAGATAAAGAAAACTCTCATCTCACAACCCCCGACTATTCATCCGCGACAATCCAATGAATTCATATACATATACCATCAACATTATAGATCACAGATATGTATAACCTCCACTAATCGACGTATAGCGATTAGCAGACGTTCAATACATATATCACATCACAGATATAACCCGTTAGCTAAAGTCTTTAGAAGTTCGATCAAAATACGGATTTTTAACCACCCCAAAAACAAATTTTGCTTTCTTAAAAATATGGGCAGAAAACACATATTGTAAAAATCCCAAAACACCCCACTGAACAAACTTCAGGAAAAATTTCCCACGGTCGAATCAACTCGGCCGCGGATCCGCGGCGGTAGCATGCTCCTACCGCGGTTCCGCGGCGCTTTGACCGAGTCGCTGGACCATTTTTCTTGGGTGTGCTATAAAAACCCTGAGCCAATTTTAGTGTATGATTTATTAATTTTTGAACAGAAAACAAAATCGGCAGAAAGTTGATATTTCGGGCATGTTTTATGATTTTTTTTTCCGATCGAACTTCTAGTTACTTTGCTAACATATTAGATAGTGTTTAGCCAGGCTCTGATACCACTGTAAGTCCACGTTACCCTTCCCGGTTCTTTCGGGCTTGCGGAAATGGTGAAAAATAATTTTTTCGGTGATGGTAACATGGACTCTAGAAACGGATCTTTGCTAAACAAACTATCTAACAACCTAACTAAGAGTTTAGCTACTAGGTTAAGGGTTATACCTAAACTTGAACCTCTTCTCTTCAACTCCTTGTGGTGGTCGGATCAGCTCACCTCGTCGTCTCCTTGTGCCGAAGATGGATCCACCCGAAAGCTTCTACCTTTGGCTCCAACCTCAATCTAGAGGAAACAAGAATACTTGGCTTGCTAGACCTTGTACACTAGGATGAGTAGAGAAGTGTTTTGGGTTTTATCTCTATGGTTCTTGTTTCTCAACACATGAGACAATAGAACCATGAACTAGAGAGAGAACAAGAGGAAGAGGGAGAGCTTGAGGATGAGAGAGAATACAAATGATAGAATGAGTAAGACTTTTTCCAACCATCCTCTTCATAATCCAAAATAATCATAACAAATAATAATAATTGAGTATTATGCGATGGTTGTTATCATATCAAATGGAAATATCATTTCATGCATTAAATGCAATGTGTGAACAAGCAAGCAAGCAAAAGTCTTTGCCATGAAATGATAGCCATTGTAATGATGATGGTCAACAAGTCCAACCCTGTCAACCGGTCAACCAAGTCAACAAGTCAACAAAGTCATCCTTTCAACCATGGCACAATAATACTTAATTAATATTATCATTAATCATATTTCTTATTCTCATTATGGTTTAGCAAAAGTCAACAGTCAACAACCTTAATGAGAATCCTCTGCCTCTGTCTCCGTTAACCGTGCATACACACCCGCATCAGCGTTCCAAGGAACACGAATACAAACGAGAAAAAACCAATCCCAAAACGTATACTAGAATCTGGCTTAAACCAAAGCCCGCTAGTAATAACTGCCCGGACACTAAACGTGCACAAGTGCACGGATGTAACCGAATCCTGTCGCAAAACCATGCGACCTCTACACTTTTGCCTAAAGGCGAATAGCTCTCTGTGTGGGACTCTAAAGACTCGAGTCCTAGGAGGGTGGTAAACGTCAGTCCCCTAATAGCGGTACAAGTCGTGTCGGAGTGTAGCCCAGAACACCCTGAGATAACACTGGAAACCCACCAGTATATCTTGCTTGCCCTGGCCAGGGACTTTGTGTAATGGCTCTCCTA
Organism: Agapanthus africanus; assembly: GCA_030015575.1. NCBI lineage: Eukaryota > Viridiplantae > Streptophyta > Magnoliopsida > Asparagales > Amaryllidaceae > Agapanthus > Agapanthus africanus. The sequence goes on along the minus strand of JASDDO010000016.1, from coordinate 263,768,889 downwards.
GACATAGCGCGATATCAACCCCCAATACCGGGAGAGACGAATCCTGTCTAACCGTCACTGCCTCCAAGTGATTCAGGACTGCACCCAACTACTACCTGTTTGCACGACTCCTTTGAGCCGTGGTAGGGTAGTAATCAAAGTACAGTGGGAACACACTCGAGGCGAAGTGACAGTGTCAAGTCAGCGGACTAAGCTGTACTCATGTCACCTAGGAACTGATAACTGACGATAGGTATAGTACCAACCAACAGTTCCCGACGAGTCCTGTCCAGTGTACTCGTAACCTAACGAGCACCCGCATACTATCTCAAGTACGACGTATTGACGGCTGTGGGACAGACCGTCTCCCATGATGGGATGAGAAGCGCATACGCTAGTCTACTCCGGAGTATCGATGCCCTGTCTCGATAGTCCTACGACTAGGGACCTGTATAAGGATGTGCTTGTGGATTACCTAGCCCCCACGAGTGTGACTGCCATCACAACGCTGGTAATCAAGCAAAGATCCTAAGGGCTCCACTAATGTGTATAGGTGATATACTAAAAGAAACACATGTACACATTAAAGTAGAAACAAACCAAGTAGCATACTACTATTTTGAGCAAGATTGTCTATACAACTGTGAATATCCCAAGCTTCCATTAAGTAATATACAAACTAGTATGATACAGTAATGGACTCTAAGGCATATACACTAACAGATATAGATGCACACATGCAAGCATACATGTGTCATGGTAGATGATACATTGGTGGTGGTAATGCAAGACTCACATGGTAGCAAATATATGTATATTTTGATTATTTGAGAAAAGAAAAATGGCAACAAAATCATGGTTGACTAGTCAACTCTCTTCTTTTGTGTTGACCAAAGTCAATACCATGGTTTTGTTGCCCATCATTTTGTAGCCCATGGTTTTGCTTAACCTCAAGTCATAAAATATCTAGATATTTTGTAACCATAGTTTAGCATGACATAATTCATTCACTCGAGATAATGTTGCATTATTCTAACTTGAGTCAAGTTTTAGCCATCATCTTCTTCTTCTCTCCTTCAAGCTCTCTAAGGTTTCAAAAGTGAGGGAAGAACTTAAAAGGAAAAGGTTTTTGAGTGAGATCGAAAACCACATCACCAATCTATACTAGTCTAGCCCATTAGTGTAGGTTGTTTGCTTCACCTCTTCATAGATCAAGTGAAGCTAGGAGCTTGAGCAAAGGGACTTCGTGGTGGATCATCGTGGACTCGGAAAGATTCAAGTGAACCGGTTCAAACCCTACTCGATCCAAGGAGTCACAAGTGGAGGTCTACAAAGGTTGTATTTCTCCCCACTTAGTGTTAGACACTACTTAGTATGAGATACCATATGTTGTTACTCTATTTCTCTAGTTCGATTCATGGTTGGTATTGTTTAGCACCCCATAAAATTTTAATATAGCATGTGTGATGCAGCCCAAAACTTAGGATGGTGCTAGAGAATCCCTACAGTGGTATCAGAGCCAAGCTAGAAACATAGAGGATGTTAGATTATTTACGAAACTGAAACAACTCCGAATTAACGATTTCTGGAACCATGAAATATTGCTCTCTGTCGATTTTTAAACGGGCTCGGAAAAATTCTTTAGCAACTACAGATGCTTACATGTGATGTACTGAGAACACTGGAGAAAAACGAGACAAATCCACCACTAAAAAACCGGCCACATCCCTCTTTTTTCCGAGATGGCCGTCCTCCCTGCTCCAGAATTGTCTCGTTTTGCTCTGGTGCTCTGGTATGCAGATTTTGGGGTTTCAGGTGTTGTTTGTTTAGACCAAAATTTCATGCGATGCAAATTTTTCTTAGGGGCTAATTCAGAGTATTTCATTGTCGTAATATTAACATTGTTTATGGTAATTGGACGACATTAAACGGTTCGAACGAACATTACACACCACCTCATTACCCTCGCTGGAAATTTTCCAAGTGTTAGAATTTTCCAAGTTAAATATATTTGAATGTTCATGCAAGTAACCCTATGGACCCTCTAGAGGAACATAACCCTAACTCGATTCTATGACCATGGAACCACGGCTAAACTTTAGGGTTTTCCGTATTCCTGTGGCGCCATAGGTGAGGCAAGGGTTGACCTTTCTACGGTTGGTCCATAGACACTGTGGCACGTTTTTGGGTATTTTAGTTTTGCTCAAGTGTTGAGCTCTCGGGGTAATTTGTGGGTGTTTGTTGACTCGATCGAAACGTTTAACATTGTCTAGATATTTGTGAATATGATACAATAATTGGAATCTACACTAATTAGTTTTGTGAAAAGTAATTAGTTGTTATAAATCTAATATTTTGGACTCGGTAGAATCGGGAATCTTGTTGAATTACCCAACTTCTTTTGAAAAGGTGTTTTCATGGTTGAGACCTAAATATAAGATTTGCATTGTTAGGCATGAAATCCTGAATATGTGATATTCTGGGTTTATGATGTCTAAAGGCAGTGTCGATTCTAATTGTTGTAGTTTTTCGCTTTCTTTTCTGCGGTCGTAAGTGTAGTATGTGGTGTATCGCCGGTTTAGTTGCTATACATCAACGAAAATTGGGGTACGCATACTTACTTACGTTGATGATATGTGATATTATGTGTTGCTGAGATATGATGTGTAGGATCGTCGTGAATGAATGGCCGGGGGTTTATGTGAGATGAGAGTTTTTCTTTTCATTCATGTAAAATTAATTTTATGTAATATTCTTTTATTGGGGCACTTCCGGGTTGAGGATGATTTCACCATTGTTGTATATTATTTACTTTTCCGCATTATGATAGACCCAAGGAGGGGAGCACAAGTGACCGGGTTCTAGGGTTCAGTGGGAGGCCATCTCGAGGAGTCGAGACCGGGTTTCCTAAACTCTATAATTGGTAGGGTCACTTGCCGCTCTCGTATGGGTCTAGGGGTGTGGGCTTGGCTATTCATCGCGACCGTGGAATCCTTATTTTCTATTGTTGGCTAAATTCAAAATATGAACCTCCTAGTATATCCTGTATTTTCATATATGTGCTTCTGCTGTTGATATTCTGTGATGAGATCACTTTATAGGTTGAGATGAATGGTGTATTATATATATGATATAAAATAAACGTTGCTTATGTTTTGCATCCGTGCTAGTCCCGCCTGTAAGTCCACGTTACCTCTCCCGGTACTTACGGGCTTGCGGAAATGATGAAAAACGATTTTTCAAGAGGTGGTAATATGGACTCAAAATACAGATCTTTGTTAAACAACTATCTAACAATCCTAACAAGAGTTTTACCTACTCGGTTAGGGGGTTATATCTTTCTTGAACTCCTTCGTCTTCAACTCTTTGCGGTATACGGATCGGCCTCACCTCGTCGTCTCCTTGCGCCGAAGATGGATCCACCTGAAAGCTTCTACCTTTGGCTTCTCTTCAAACTAGAAGAAACTAGAACACTTAGTTTGCTAAACCTTGTGAAATAGGATGAGTAGAGAAGTGATATGGGTTTTCTTTTATCTCTAAGGCAATGTATCTCAACTCATGAGAGGGAGTTGCCTTGAGCTAGAGAGAGAGCAAGAGGAAGAGCAAGAGGGAGAGCTCAAGCAAGAGAGAGAAAGCAAATGAGAGAATGAGTAAGTCTTTTGCCATTCAAGCTCTCATAATCCAAAATCATCATAACAAATAATAGTAATCAAGTATTGTGTGATGGTTCAAGTCAAAATGGCCATATCATTTCATGCACTCATTTTGCAAAAAGAAACAAGCAAGCAAAAGTCTTTGCCATGAAATGATAGCCATTGTAATGATGATGGTCAACTAGTCCAACCTAGTCAACCGGTCAACAAAGTCAACAAGTCAACAAAGTCAACACCTCAACAACCATGTCACTATAATACTTAATTAATATTATTGTTAATTATATTTCTTATTCTCATTAGGGTTTAGCAAACAGTCAATAATCAACAGACAACAGTCAACAACCCCAATGAGAATCCTCTGCCTCTGTCTCTCTGTCAACTGTGCATACACACCCGCATCCGTGTTCCGAGGAACACGAATACAAACGAGATAAAACCAATCCTAAAATGTACACTAGGATCTGGCTTAAACCAAAGCCCGCTAGTGTTAACTGTCCGGACACCAAACGTGCACAAGTGCATGGATGTGACTGAACCCTGTCGCAAAACCATGCGACCTCTACTCTTTTGACTAAAGGCGAATAGCTTTCTATGTGGGGCACTAAAGACTCGACACTACGCAGGCAGTGGGTTTAACCACAGACTGCAAGCGGCACTAGCTGTGCGTAACGGTCCCCAGGTAGATGCCGACAAGAAGACTGACGAGGTGAAACCCATCTGAACTCCTACTGAGCCTGAATGTGACAATCTCCGTACAGTCCGGTCTGTTCTTCTGATAACATCGCATGGCGGGCCTAGGGGGCGGTAAACGTTAGTCCCCTAATAGCGGTACAAGTCGTGTCGGAGTGTAGCCCAGAACACCCTGAGATAACATTGGAAACCTACCAGTATATCTCGCTTGCCCTGGCCAAGGAAGACTTGTGTAATGGCTCTCCTAGACACAGCGCGATGTCAACCCCCAATACCGGGAGAGTCGAATCCTGTCTAACCGTCACTGCCTCCAAGTGCTTCGGGACTGCACCCAACTACTACCTGTTTGCACGACTCCTTTGAGCCGTGGTAGGGTAGTAATCTAAGTACAGTGGGAACACACTCGAGGCGAAGTGACAGTGTCAAGTCAGCGGACTAAGCTGTACTCATGTCACCTGGGAACTGATAACTGACGATAGGTATAGTACCAACCAACAGTTCCCGACGAGTCCTGTCCAGTATACTCGTAACCTAACGAGCACCCGCATACTATCTCAAGTATGACGTACTGATGGCTTTGGGACAGACCGTCTCCCACACTGGGATGAGAAGCGCATACGCTAGTCTACTCCGGAGTATCGATGCCCTGTCTCGATAGTCCTACGACTAAGGACCTGCATAAGGATGTGCTTGTGGATTACCCAGCCCCCACTAGTGTGACTGCCATCACAACGCTGGTAATCAAGCAAAGATCCTAAGGGCTCCACTAATGTGTATAAGTGATATACTAAAATAAACACATGTACACATTAAAGAAGAAACAAACCAAATAGCATACTATTATATTGAGCAAGATTGTCTATACAAGGTGAATATCCCAAGCTTCCATTAAGTAATATACAAATTAGTATGATACAGTAATGGCCTCCTGGGCATATACACTAACAATCTCCCATTTTCACTAAGGCCATGTACTGGCGTATCGAAAACCTATCATCTCGATCAGCCACTCGAACAGAGTCTGGGGTAAGGCCTTCGTGAGTGGATCAGCGGTGTTATCTTCCGTAGAAACTCTCCGAACCTCGATCTCCTGGCAACCCACGATCTCCTTGATCAGGTGATACCGCCTCAAGATGTGTCTGGATCTCTGATGGGACCTGGGTTCCTTCGCTAAAGCTATAGCCCCGTTGTTGTTGCAATACAGAGGTATTGGATCAACAATGGACGGAACCACCTGAAGTTCTGTTAAGAACTTCCTTATCCAGACGGCTTCTTTTGCGGCATCTGCAGCAGCGATATATTCCGCTTCCATCGTCGAGTCAGCAACAGTTTCCTGTTTGGAACTCTTCCAACACACCGCCCCTACATTGAGGGTAAAGACATAACCCGACATGGACTTGGAATCATCCTTGTCACTCTGGAAGCCGGAGTCAGCAAAGGCCTCGATCTGGAGGTCTTTTCCGCCATACACCAAGAACATCTCCTTAGTCCTTCTCAGGTACTTGAGAATGTTCTTCACCGCTATCCAGTGTTTCTCCCCAGGGTTTGACTGATACCGGCTTACAACACTCAGTGCATAAGCTACATCTGGTCTGGTACACAACATCGCATACATTATAGAGCCTACCGCAGAAGCGTAGGGTATAATAGACATGCGATCCCTTTCCAAATCAGTCTTGGAAGACATCTCTTTGGAGAAGGTGATCCCGTGACAAGCCGGTAGATTACCGCGCTTGGAATCTTCCATACTGAATCTTTTCAGTATGGTGTCGATGTACCTGGACTGTGAAAGTCCTAATATCCTCTTAGATCTGTCACAAAAGATCCGGATCCCCAGAATGTAAGAGGCATCACCTAGGTCTTTCATGGAGAACCTGTGTGACAAGAACCCTTTGACAGATTGTAGCATAGGAATATCATTTCCTATCAAGAGAATGTCATCCACATATAATACGAGGAATACGACAGTTCTTGCTACAAATCTACTATAGATGCATGGTTCATCTGAATTTTTGATAAAGCCAAAATCTTTGACCGTCTCATCAAAACAGATGTTCCAACTCCGTGATGCCTGCTTTAGTCCATAGATGGACTTAAGCAACTTGCACACCTTTCCGCTGCTCCCACTCTGAATGAAACCCTCTGGCTGGTCCATATAAACACACTCCTCTAAATTTCCATTTAGAAAAGCGGTCTTTACGTCCATCTGCCAAATCTCATAATCGTGGAAGGCAGCAATGGCAAAAAGGATCCGAATGGATTTCAGCATAGCTCCTAGAGAAAAGGTCTCGTCATAGTCCAAACCAGGTCTTTTACGAAAACCCTTTGCAACCAGTCTAGCTTTATAGGTCTCAACCTGTCCATCTACACCAATCTTCCTATTGAAGATCCACTTGCATCCTACGGGTTTTACCCCATCTGGAGCAATGTCCAACGTCCATACTTTGTTGGTGTACATGGACTCCATTTCGGTCCGCATTGCATCCTGCTATTTTACCGAGTCAACGCTCTAAATGGCCAGCTGGAAGATAGTCGGCTCATCACTATCAATGATGCAATCCTCTCTATCCCCGTCTATGAGAAAACGGTAGTATCTCTCGGGCGGATGAGACTGCCTACTACTCTTGCGGAGCGGCGTAGGAATGTCCTGATCTTTCGAACCCTCTGGTTCTACTAAGCTTTCGGTAATAGCTCATGGTTCTGGAATTTCTTCCAGTTCTATTGCGCTCCTACTTATCTGATTTTCCAAAAACTCAGTTTCCAAGAAGTGGGCATGACGAGAAACAAGAATCTTTTGTTCCTCTTCGGAATAGAAGAAATATCCCTTGGATATCCCACAAACTTGCACTGTACTGAGCGTGTCTCAAGTTTTTCTGCATGCTGCTTTTTGACAAAAGCTGGACATCCCCATGTCTTAATGTGCTTAAGATAGGGTTTCTTCCCACACCACATCTGATATGGTGTGGTAGGCACAGTCTTAGTTGGAACTCGGTTCAAAAGATATGCAGCTGATTCTTGTGCATATCGCCAGAATGATCGTGGTAACTCTGCGTTACTCATCATGGACCTTACCATATCCAATAGGGTTCGGTTCCGTCTCTCCGATACACCGTTATGATGCGGAGTGTATGGAGGAGTAAGCTGAGAGAGAATTACATTCTCTTTTACGAAATCCAGGAACTCGGCACTTATGTATTTACCATCTCGTTAAGATCTCAGTGTCTTGATACTTTTGCATGTTTGTTTTTCTACTTCATTCTTATATTCCTGGAATTTTCCAAAGGCTTCGGATTTATGTTTCATTAAGAAGACATATCCGTACCTCGGAAAGTCATCCGTAAAAGTAATGAAGTAAGAATAACCGCTTCGCGCGTGCGTAGACATTGGACCGCACACGTCGCTGTGTACGAGTCCCAAGGGCTCGCCTGCTCTTACTCCGTGTCCAGTGAACGTAGTCTTTGTCATCTTTCCTTTGAGACAAGATTGACAAGTTGCATATGATTGATATTCGAACGGATCCAAATATCCTTCTGTATGTAACTTCGTCAACCTTCTCTCATTGATGTGACCGAGTCTATAATGCCATAAGAAAGCCTGATTTGTTTCCGGAGACTTTCTTTTGTGTGTATTCTGGACATTGAAAATCTGTGGTTGGTTTAACACGTATATACCATTGCTTAATATACTTGACCCAATCAGAACTTGATTAAGGTGTATGTTTACAACATTACTTACAAACGCAAATTCATAACCTTCTTTAGATATTAAAGATACAGAAATGATATTACAAGTTGCATTGGGTAGAAAAAAGCAATTACGTAAAACCAAAACATGTCCATCTGACATTCCCAGGTGATAGTCCCCCACAGCCTTAGCATCCATGCTAGCTCCGTTTGCAACTTTGAGGGTCATGTCACCAGCCTTCAAAAACCTACGCTTTCTCAACGCTTGCAAAGAATTACAGATATGAGATCCTGATCCGGTATCCAATACCCAGGAATTAGAGTTTATTGATAGACAGTTTTCAATAACATACACACCTGAAGCTGAAGCCGCAACTTGCTTCAGATCCTGTGTTCTGGCCTTCCAAGCCCTGCAATCTTTCTTCCAGTGTCCATTCTTATGACAGTAAAAGCACTCTTCCTTCCCCCACAAGCTTCCCTGCTATCTTTGTTGCTTTTTCCTTTCCCTTCGTATCCACTTTACTAACACCGCCCCCTTGGTTTAGCGGGGGCTTTCTTCTTCTTTGCCTTGGCTTTCGCCTTGGACCTAGAAGAGGAAGATCCTACTACAAACAAAGTGGATGTTTCCCTACCTTTCTGTAAGGTGCCCTCTGCACTCCTCAGCATGTTGAGAAGTTCTGAAAGTTCAACTTCCTTTTCTTGCAAGTTGAAGTTTAGGATAAACTGGGCGTAAGTGGAAGGAAGGGACTGGAGAATCAAGTCCGTGTAGAGCTCATTCTCTAACGTAGTCCCAATATCCGCGAGCTCCTCAATGAAGCCAATCATCTTAAGCACGTGTTCCGCTACCGATGATCCGACGGCCAACCTTGCCGAAAACAGCTTTTTCGACACTTCGTATCTAGCGATACGAGATTGCTCTCCATGCAGTTCTTTTGTATGGAGAAATATGGATTCGAGGTCCATATTCTCGTGCCTCCTCTGATGTTCATTGTCCATAGAGGCAAGCACGAGGCACTTGGCCTTCGCGCAATCGATTTCCCACGTCTTACGGATTTCCCAATCCGCGACGCTGGTTTTGGGACCTGGGACAGGGGGAGCTTTGGTTGTAAGGAGATACCCCAACTTGTCATAAGTGATTGCCATTTTGACATTCCTGAGCCAATATTTGTAGTTTGGCCCTGTCAGTATGTTTTTATCTAGTAGTTACTTAAGTCCGGTCATGATGTTTGGTCGCTGCAATTAGGAGAGAGAGAAGAAACACTTTAGCATGATGCTCTTGCAAGTTTAGAGTGGTTTTTAATTTGTCTAAACAGGATGGCTCCCACTGTCTCTCGAATCCCTCCTCAAACCAAAAAGAAAGAATTAGTTAGGATCAATCTCACCGTACAATACATGCTAAACCGTTCGGCCAGGCTGGTGTCGGTACTTCGAGGGAGGTTTTCCAACGCTTTCGCGAAGTTCCTTAATTAAATAACCTCTTTTTCCTGGGGGCGTAGCCGCGCTAACACCTTTTTAGACACCTACTTGGTTTATAGCATTGATCGTTAAGCGAGAAATTTCCCGAGGAGTAGTATATACTCACAGTAGGATCGGGATCCTAATATCATTGCGTGACAAAACTGAAGGAATCCTTCCAGAATCATCACACTCCAAATGGTATGCAGCGCTAGCAAGTTTCAGTTCTTTTGAAACTCCCGATGTGGATTTTTGCCCCATGCTCTTATGACCTTGACTTTGGCCAACAAATCATAAGTCACATGTCAAGTTTTACCCGTCATTCTCCAGGTTAATTTAAGCCCACCCGCACATACCCTTAACTTTGGCCAACAAGGTAGAACGACTGACCCAAACCAACACATCTATCTATGCTGCACATGAATACCCAATAGCTACCAATCACTATACCTTGACTTTGGCCAACAAACATAGCTTGAATACTTATTGACCATTCATGTGAAACGACGGAGGGCTACGAATGGTTTTGGCGAAACCGTGAACGTAGTGAACTTGATATAATCGAAAGAGCGAGATAGCTTTTAAAAGGAGTGGCTTAAGCTTCGCGTTTAAAAGTTATTTTTGAAAAAAAACCGAGTGGTTTTGAAAGTGTTCAAACGACTTTTACTTGGTTTATTTTTCTTGCATTAATTTTAATGCGTCCTATCAATTAATCCTACCATTGCAGAAAACAACCAAAATATGACGTACGCTTATGCCATCCGCATTCGCCATGGGGCCCCGTCATTACCCGTTAGGTTACTTAACTAACGACAGAGCGGGGGCTGGACTAGCGCGGATGCAAAACATAAGCAACGCCTAAATAATATCATATATAGATATATTGCAATGATAGCCATTCCAGATCACAGATGAACACATTGGATATACTAGGAATCCGCAATTCGTACGAGCCTGTAACGAAAAGCGGATTACACGGTCGCGATGAATAGCCAAGACCCCACCCTAGACCCCTACGGGTGCGGCAAACTACCCGCCAAGTACCCGAAGCGAAGCAACCTCCCTCAACACCGTGAGTAGGCCACTCGGCACTTCGAGATACCCGGTAGTTTGTGCACCCAACCATGGGTCTATCCTAGGAGCAAATACAGTAAACGAAATTATACAATGACGGCTACAACCCCATCCCGGTTGTGCGGCCATATAAATAATATTACATCAATTACAAATTTACTTGAATTGAAACAAAAGAAAACTCTCATCTCACAACCCCCCGGCTATTCATCCTCGACAATCCAATGAATTCATATACACATACCATCAACATTACAGATCATAGATATGTATAACCCCCACTAACCGACGTATAGCGATTAGCGGACGTTCAATACATATAACACATCACAGATATATACCCGTCAGCTTAAATCTTTAGAAGTTCGATCAAAATACGGATTTTTAGGCCCCATAAACAAAATTTGCTTTCTGGAAAATCTGGGCAGAAAAAACATATTGTAAAAATCCCAAAACACCCCACTGAACACACTGCATAAAAAATCGTCCACGGCCGAGTCAACTCGGCCGCGGTTCAGCGGCGGTAGCTTGCTCCTACCGCGGTTCCGCGGCTCTTTGACCGAGTCGCTGGACCATTTTTCTTGGGTGTGCTATAAAAACCCTGAGCCAATTTTTAGTGTATGATTTATTAATTTTTGAACAGAAAACAAAATCGGCAGAAAGTTGATATTTCGGGCATGTTTTATGATTTTTTTTTCCGATCGAACTTCTAGTTACTTTGCTAACATGTTAGATAGTGTTTAGCCAGGCTCTGATACCACTGTAAGTCCACGTTACCCTTCCCGGTTCTTTCGGGCTTGCGGAAATGGTGAAAAATAATTTTTTCGGTGATGGTAACATGGACTCTAGAAACGGATCTTTGCTAAACAAACTATCTAACAACCTAACTAAGAGTTTAGCTACTAGGTTAAGGGTTATACCTAAAATTGAACCTCTTCTCTTCAACTCCTTGTGGTGGTCGGATCGGCTCACCTCGTCGTCTCCTTGTGCCGAAGATGGATCCACCCGAAAGCTTCTACCTTTGTCTCCAACCTCAATCTAGAGGAAACTAGAATACTTGGCTTGCTAGACCTTGTACACTAGGATGAGTAGAGAAGTGTTTTGGGTTTTATCTCTATGGTTCTTGTTTCTCAACACATGAGACAATAGAACCATGAACTAGAGAGAGAACAAGAGGAAGAGGGAGAGCTTGAGGATGAGAGAGAATACAAATGATAGAATGAGTAAGACTTTTTCCAACCATCCTCTTCATAATCCAAAATAATCATAACAAATAATAATAATTGAGTATTATGCGATGGTTGTTATCATATCAAATGGAAATATCATTTCATGCATTAAATGCAATGTGTGAACAAGCAAGCAAGCAAAAGTCTTTGCCATGAAATGATAGCCATTGTAATGATGATGGTCAACAAGTCCAACCCTGTCAACCGGTCAACCAAGTCAACAAGTCAACAAAGTCATCCTTTCAACCATGGCACAATAATACTTAATTAATATTATCATTAATCATATTTCTTATTCTCATTATGGTTTAGCAAAAGTCAACAGTCAACAACCTTAATGAGAATCCTCTGCCTCTGTCTCCGTTAACCGTGCATACACACCCGCATCCGCGTTCCAAGGAACACGAATACAAACGAGAAAAAACCAATCCCAAAACGTATACTAGAATCTGGCTTAAACCAAAGCCCGCTAGTAATAACTGCCCGGACACTAAACGTGCACAAGTGCACGGATGTAACCGAACCCTGTCGCAAAACCATGCGACCTCTACACTTTTTCCTAAAGGCGAATAGCTCTCTGTGTGGGACTCTGAAGACTCGAGTCCTAGGGGGGTGGTAAACGTCAGTCCCCTAATTGCGGTACAAGTCGTGTCGGAGTGTAGCCCAGAACACCCTGAGATAACACTGGAAACCCACCAGTATATCTCGCTTGCCCTGGCCAGGGACTTTGTGTAATGGCTCTCCTAGACATAGCGCGATATCAACCCCCAATACCGGGAGAGACGAATCCTGTCTAACCGTCACTGCCTCCAAGTGATTCAGGACTGCACCCAACTACTACCTGTTTGCACGACTCCTTTGAGCCGTGGTAGGATAGTAATCAAAGTACAGTGGGAACACACTCGAGGCGAAGTGACAGTGTCAAGTCAGCGGACTAAGCTGTACTCATGTCACCTAGGAACTGATAATTGACGATAGGTATAGTACCAACCAACAGTTCCCGACGAGTCCTGTCCAGTGTACTCGTAACCTAACGAGCACCCGCATACTATCTCAAGTACGACGTATTGACGGCTGTGGGACAGACCGTCTCCCATGATGGGATAAGAAGCGCATACGCTAGTCTACTCCGGAGTATCGATGCCCTGTCTCGATAGTCCTACGACTAGGGACCTGTATAAGGATGTACTTGTGGATTACCTAGCCCCCACGAGTGTGACTGCCATCACAACGCTGGTAATCAAGCAAAGATCCTAAGGGCTCCACTAATGTGTATAGGTGATATACTAAAAGAAACACATGTACACATTAAAGTAGAAACAAACCAAGTAGCATACTACTATTTTGAGCAAGATTGTTTATACAACTGTGAATATCCCAAGCTTCCATTAAGTAATATACAAAATAGTATGATACAGTAATGGCCTCTAAGGCATATACACTAACAGATATAGATGCACACATGCAAGCATACATGTGTCATGGTAGATGATACATTGGAGGTGGCAAAGCAAGACTCACATGGTAGCAAATATATGTATATTTTGATTATTTGAGAAAAGAAAAATGGCAACAAAATCATGGTTGACTAGTCAACTCTCTTCTTTTGTGTTGACCAAAGTCAATACCATGGTTTTGTTGCCCATCATTTTGTAGCCCATGGTTTTGCTTAACCTCAAGTCATAAAATATCTAGATATTTTGTAACCATAGTTTAGCATGACATAATTCATTCACTCGAGATAATGTTGCATTATTCTAACTTGAGTCAAGTTTTAGCCATCATCTTCTTCTTCTCTCCTTCAAGCTCTCTAGGGTTTCAAAAGTGAGGGAAGAACTTAAAAGGAAAAGGTTTTTGAGTGAGATCGAAAACCACATCACAAATCTATACTAGTCTATCCCATTAGTGTAGGTTGTTTGCTTCACCTCTTCATAGATCAAGTGAAGCTAGGAGCTTGAGCAAAGGGACTTCGTGGTGGATCATCGTGGACTCGGAAAGATTCAAGTGAACCGGTTCAAACCCTACTCGATCCAAGGAGTCACAAGTGGAGGTCTACAAAGGTTGTATTTCTCCCCACTTAGTGTTAGACATTACTTAGTATGAGATACCATATGTTGTTACTCTATTTCTCTAGTTCGATTCATGGTTGGTATTGTTTAGCACCCCATAAAATTTTAATATAGCATGTGTGATGCAGCCCAAAACTTAGGATGGTGCTAGAGAATCCCTACAGTGGTATCAGAGCCAATCTAGAAACATAGAGGATGTTAGATTATTTACGAAACTGAAACAACTCCGAATTAACGATTTCTGGAACCATGAAATATTGCTCTCTGTCGATTTTTAAACGGGCTCGGAAAAATTCTTTAGCAACTACAGATGCTTACATGTGATGTACTGAGAACACTGGAGAAAAACGAGACAAATCCACCACTAAAAAACCGGCCACATCCCTCTTTTTTCCGAGATGGCCGTCCTCCCTGCTCCAGAATTGTCTCGTTTTGCTCTGGTGCTCTGGTATGCAGATTTTGGGGTTTCAGGTGTTGTTTGTTTAGACCAAAATTTCATGCGATGCTAATTTTGCTTAGGGGCTAATTCAGAGTATTTCATAGTCGTAATATTAACATTGTTTATGGTAATTGGACGACATTAAACGGTTCGAACGAACATTACACACCACTTCATTACCCTCGCTGGAAATTTTCCAAGTGTTAGAATTTTCCAAGTTAAATATATTTGAATGTTCATGCAAGTAACCCTATGGACCCTCTAGAGGAACATAACCCTAACTCGATTCTATGAACATGGAACCACGGCTAAACTTTAGGGTTTTCCGTATTCCTGTGGCGCCATAGGTGAGGCAAGGGTTGACCTTTCTACGGTTGGTCCATAGACACTGTGGCACGTTTTGGGTATTTTAGTTTTGCTCAAGTGTTGAGCTCTCGGGGTAATTTGTGGGTGTTTGTTGACTCGATCGAAACGTTTAACATTGTCTAGATATTTGTGAATATGATACAATAATTGGAATCTACACTAATTAGTTTTGTGAAAAGTAATTAGTTGTTATAAATCTAATATTTTGGACTCGGTAGAATCGGGAATCTTGTTGAATTACCCAACTTCTTTTGAAAAGGTGTTTTCATGGTTGAGACCTAAATATAAGATTTGCATTGTTAGGCATGAAATCCTGAATATGTGATATTCTGGGTTTATGATGTCTAAAGGCAGTGTCGATTCTAATTGTTGTAGTTTTTTGCTTTCTTTTCTGCGGTCGTAAGTGTAGTATGTGGTGTATCGCCGGTTTAGTTGCTATACATCAACGACAATTGGGGTACGCATACTTACTTACGTTGATGATATGTGATATTATGTGTTGCTGAGATATGATGTGTAGGATCGTCGTGAATGAATGGCCGGGGGTTAATGTGAGATGAGAGTTTTTCTTTTCATTCATGTAAAATTAATTTTATGTAATATTCTTTTATTGGGGCACTTCCGGGTTGAGGATGATTTCACCATTGTTGTATATTATTTACTTTTCCGCATTATGATAGACCCAAGGAGGGGAGCACAAGTGACCGGGTTCTAGAGTTCAGTGGGAGGCCATCTCGAGGAGTCGAGACCGGGTTTCCTAAACTCTAGAATTGGTAGGGTCACTTGCCGCTCTCGTATGGGTCTAGGGGTGTGGGCTTGGCTATTCATCGCGACCGTGGAATCCTTATTTTCTATTGTTGGCTAAATTCAAAATATGAACCTCCTAGTATATCCTGTATTTTCATATATGTTCTTCTGCTGTTGATATTCTGTGATGAGATCACTTTATAGGTTGAGATGAATGGTGTATTATATATATGATATATAATAAACGTTGCTTATGTTTTGCATCCATACTAGTCCCGCCTGTAAGTCCACGTTACCTCTCCCGGTACTTACGGGCTTGCGGAAATGATGAAAAACGATTTTTCAGGAGGTGGTAATATGGACTCAAAATACGGATCTTTGTTAAACAACTATCTAACAATCCTAACAAGAGTTTTACCTACTCGGTTAGGGGGTTATATCTTTCTTGAACTCCTTCGTCTTCAACTCTTTGCGGTGTACGGATCGGCCTCACCTCGTCGTCTCCTTGCGCCGAAGATGGATCCACCTGAAAGCTTCTACCTTTGGCTTCTCTTCAAACTAGAAGAAACTAGAACACTTAGTTTGCTAAACCTTGTTAAATAGGATGAGTAGAGAAGTGATATGGGTTTTCTTTTATCTCTAAGGCAATGTATCTCAACTCATGAGAGGGAGTTGCCTTGAGCTAGAGAGAGAGCAAGAGGAAGAGCAAGAGGGAGAGCTCAAGCAAGAGAGAGAAAGCAAATGAGAGAATGAGTAAGTCTTTTGCCATTCAAGCTCTCATAATCCAAAATCATCATAACAAATAATAGTAATCAAGTATTGTGTGATGGTTCAAGTCAAAATGGCCATATCATTTCATGCACTCATTTTGCAAAAAGAAACAAGCAAGCAAAAGTCTTTGCCATGAAATGATAGCCATTGTAATGATGATGGTCAACTAGTCCAACCTAGTCAACCGGTCAACAAAGTCAACAAGTCAACAAAGTCAACACCACAACAACCATGTCACTATAATACTTAATTAATATTATTGTTAATTATATTTCTTATTCTCATTAGGGTTTAGCAAAAAGTCAATAGTCAACAGACAACAGTCAACAACCCCAATGAGAATCCTCTGCCCCTGTCTCTCTGTCAACTGTGCATACACACCCGCATCCGCGTTCCGAGGAACACGAATACAAACGAGATAAAACCAATCCTAAAATGTACACTAGGATCTGGCTTAAACCAAAGCCCGCTAGTGTTAACTGTCCGGACACCAAACGTGCACAAGTGCATGGATGTGACTGAACCCTGTCGCAAAACCATGCGACCTATCGCAAAACCATGCGACCTCTACTCTTTTGCCTAAAGGCGAATAGCTTTCTATGTGGGGCTCTAAAGACTCGACAATACGCAGGCAGTGGGTTTAACCACAGACCGCAAGCGGCACTAGCTGTGCGTAACGGTCCCCAGGTAGATGCCGACAAGAAGACTGACGAGGTGAAACCCATCTGAACTCCTACTGAGCCTGAATGTGACAATCTCCGTACAGTCCAGTCTGTTCTTCTGATAACATCGCATGGCGGGCCTAGGGGGCGGTAAACGTTAGTCCCCTAATAGCGGTACAAGTCGTGTCGGAGTGTAGCCCAGAACACCCTGAGATAACATTGGAAACCTACCACTATATCTCGCTTGCCCTGGCCAGGGACGACTTGTGTAATGGCTCTCCTAGACACAGCGCGATGTCAACCCCCAATACCGGGAGAGACGAATCCTGTCTAACCGTCACTGCCTCCAAGTGCTTCGGGACTGCACCCAACTACTACCTGTTTGCACGACTCCTTTGAGCCGTGGTAGGGTAGTAATCTAAGTACAGTGGGAACACACTCGAGGCGAAGTGACAGTGTCAAGTCAGCGGACTAAGCTGTACTCATGTCACCTGGGAACTGATAACTGACGATAGGTATAGTACCAACCAACAGTTCCCGACGAGTCCTGTCCAGTGTACTCGTAACCTAATGAGCACCCGTATACTATCTCAAGTATGAAGTACTGATGGCTTTAGGACAGACCGTCTCCAACACTGGGATGAGAAGCGCATACGCTAGTCTACTCCGGAGTATCGATGCCCTGTCTCGATAGTCCTACGACTAGGGACCTGCATAAGGATGTGCTTGTGGATTACCCAGCCCCCACTAGTGTGACTGCCATCACAACGCTGGTAATCAAGCAAAGATCCTAAGGGCTCCACTAATGTGTATAAGTGATATACTAAAATAAACACATGTACACATTAAAGCAGAAACAAACCAAATAGCATACTATTATATTGAGCAAGATTGTCTATACAAGGTGAATATCCCAAGCTTCCATTAAGTAATATACAAATTAGTATGATACAGTAATGGCCTCCAGGGCATATACACTAACAATCTCCCATTTTCACTAAGGCCATGTACTGGCGTATCGAAAACCTATCATCTCGATCAGCCGCTCGAACTGAGTCTTGGGTATGGCCTTCGTGAGTGGATCAACGGTGTTATCTTCCGTAGAAACTCTCCGAACCTCGATCTCCTGGCGACCCACGATCTCCTTGATCAGGTGATACCGCCTCAAGATGTGTCTGGATCTCTGATGGGACCTGGGTTCCTTCGCTAAAGCTATAGCCCCGTTGTTGTTGCAATACAGAGGTATTGGATCAACAATGGACGGAACCACCTGAAGTTCTGTTAAGAACTTCCTTATCCAGACGGCTTCTTTTGCGGCATCTGCAGCAGCGATATATTCCGCTTCCATCGTCGAGTCAGCAACAGTTTCCTGTTTGGAACTCTTCCAACACACCGCCCCTCCATTGAGGGTAAAGACATAACCCGACATGGACTTGGAATCATCCTTGTCACTCTGGAAGCCGGAGTCAGCAAAGGCCTCGATCTGGAGGTCTTTTCCGCCATACACCAAGAACATCTCCTTAGTCCTTCTTAGGTACTTGAGAATGTTCTTCACCGCTATCCAGTGTTTCTCCCCAGGGTTTGACTGATACCGGCTTACAACACTCAGTGCATAAGCTACATCTGGTCTGGTACACAACATCGCTTACATTATAGAGCCTACCGCAGAAGCGTAGGGTATAATAGACATGCGATCCCTTTCCAAATCAGTCTTGGGAGACATCTCTTTGGAGAAGGTGATCCCGTGACAAGCCGGTAGATTACCGCGCTTGGAATCTTCCATACTGAATCTTTTCAGTATGGTGTCGATGTACCTGGACTGTGAAAGTCCTAATATCCTCTTAGATCTGTCACAAAAGATCCGGATCCCCAGAATGTAAGAGGCATCACCAAGGTCTTTCATGGAGAACCTGTGTGACAAGAACCCTTTGACAGATTGTAGCATAGGAATATCATTTCCTATCAAGAGAATGTCATCCACATATAATACGAGGAATACGACAGTTCTTTCTACAAATCTACTATAGATGCATGGTTCATCTGAATTTTTGATAAAGCCAAAATCTTTGACCGTCTCATCAAAACAGATGTTCCAACTCCGCGATGCCTGCTTTAGTCCATAGATGGACTTAAGCAACTTGCACACCTTTCCGCTGCTCCCATTCTGAATGAAACCCTCTGGCTGGTCCATATAAACACACTCCTCTAAATTTCCATTTAGAAAAGCGGTCTTTACGTCCATCTGCCAAATCTCATAATCGTAGAAGGCAGCAATGGCAAGAAGGATCCGAATGGATTTCAGCATAGCTACTAGAGAAAAGGTCTCGTCATAGTCCAAACCAGGTCTTTGACGAAAACCCTTTGCAACCAGTCTAGCTTTATAGGTCTCAACCTGTCCATCTACACCAATCTTCCTTTTGAAGATCCACTTGCATCCTACGGGTTTTACCCCATCTGGAGCAATATCCAACGTCCATACTTTGTTGGTGTACATGGACTCCATTTCGGTCCGCATTGCATCCTGCCATTTTACCGAGTCAACGCTCTGAATGGCCAGCTGGAAGATAGTCGGCTCATCACTATCAATGATGCAATCCTCTCTATCCCCGTCTATGAGAAAACGGTAGTATCTCTCGGGCGGATGAGACTGCCTACTACTCTTGCGGAGCGGCGTAGGAATGTCCTGATCTTTCGAACCCTCTGGTTCTACTAAGCTTTCAGTAATAGCTCATGGTTCTGGAATTTCTTCCAGTTCTATTGCGCTCCCACTTATCTGATTTTCCAAAAACTCAGTTTCCAAGAAGTGGGCATGACGAGAAACAAGAATCTTTTGTTCCTCTTCGCAATAGAAGAAATATCCCTTGGATATCCCACAAACTTGCACTGTACTGAGCGTGTCTCAAGTTTTTCTGCATGCTGCTTTTTGACAAAAGCTGGACATCACCATGTCTTAATGTGCTTAAGATAGGGTTTCTTCCCACACCACATCTGATATGGTGTGGTAGGCACAGTCTTAGTTGGAACTCGGTTCAAAAGATATGCAGCTGATTCCAGTGCATATCGCCAGAATGATCGTGGTAACTCAGCGTTACTCATCATGGACCTTACCATATCCAATAGGGTTCGGTTCCGTCTCTCCGATACACCGTTATGATGCGGAGTGTATGGAGGAGTAAGCTGAGAGAGAATTACATTCTCTTTTAAGTAATCCAGGAACTCGGCACTTAAGTATATACCATCTCGATAAGATCTCAGTGTCTTGATACTTTTGCATGTTTGTTTTTCTACTTCATTCTTATATTCCTGGAATTTTCCAAAGGCTTCGGATTTATGTTTCATTAAGAAGACATATCCGTACCTTGAAAAGTCATCCGTAAAAGTAATGAAGTAAGAATAACCGCTTCGCGCATGCGTAGACATTGGACCGCACACGTCGCTGTGTACGAGTCCCAAGGGCTCGCCTGCTCTTACTCCGTGTCCAGTGAACGTAGTCTTTGTCATCTTTCCTTTGAGACAAGATTGACAAGTTGCATATGATTGATATTCGAACGGATCCAAATATCCTTCTGTATGTAACTTCGTCAACCTTCTCTCATTGATGTGACCCAGTCTATAATGCCATAAGAAAGTCTGATTTGTTTCCGGAGACTTTCGTTTGTGTGTATTCTGGACATTGAAAATCTGTGGTTGGTTTAACACGTATATACCATTGCTTAATGTACTTGACCCAATCAGAACTTGATTAAGGTGTATGTTTACAACATTACTTACAAACGCAAATTCATAACCTTCTTTAGATATTAAAGATACAGAAATGATATTACAAGTTGCATTGGGTACAAAAAAGCAATTACGTAAAACCAAAACATGTCCATCTGACATTCCCAGGTGATAGTCCCCCACAGCCTTAGCATCCATGCTAGCTCCGTTTGCAACTTTGAGGGTCATGTCACCTGCCTTCAAAAACCTACGCTTTCTCAACGCCTGCAAAGAATTACAGATATGAGATCCTGATCCGGTATCCAATACCCAGGAATTAGAGTTTATTGATAGACAGTTTTCAATAACATACACACCTGAAGCTGAAGCCGCAACTTGCTTCAGATCCTGTGTTCTGGCCTTCCAAGCCCTGCAATCTTTCTTCCAGTGTCCATTCTTATGACAGTAAAAGCACTCTTCCTTCCCCCACAAGCTTCCCTGCTATCTTTGTTGCTTTTGCCTTTCCCTTCGTATCCACTTTACTAACACCGCCCCCTTGGTTTAGCGGGGGCTTTCTTCTTCTTTGCCTTGGCTTTCGCCTTGGACCTAGAAGAGGAAGATCCTACTACAAACAAAGTGGATGTTTCCCTACCTTTCTGTAGGGTGCCCTCTGCACTCCTCAACATGTTGAGAAGTTCTGAAAGTTCAACTTCCTTTTCTTGCAAGTTGAAGTTTAGGATAAACTGGGCGTAAGTGGAAGGAAGGGACTGGAGAATCAAGTCCGTGTAGAGCTCATTCTCTAACGTAGTCCCAATATCCGCGAGCTCCTCAATGAAGCCAATCATCTTAAGCACGTGTTCCGCTACCGATGATCCGACGGCCAACCTTGCCGAAAACAGCTTTTTCGATACTTCGTATCTGGCGATACGAGATTGCTCTCCATGTAGTTCTTTTGTATGGAGAAATATGGATTCGAGGTCCATATTCTCGTGCCTCCTCTGATGTTCATTGTCCATAGAGGCAAGCACGAGGCACTTGGCCTTCGCGCAATCGATTTCCCACGTCTTACGGATTTCCCAATCCGCGACGCTGGTTTTGGGACCTGGGACAGGGGGAGCTTTGGTTGTAAGGAGATACCCCAACTTGTCATAAGTGATTGCCATTTTGACATTCCTGAGCCAATATTTGTAGTTTGGCCCTGTCAGTATGTTTTTATCTAGTAGTAACTTAAGTCCGGTCATGATGTTTGGTCGCTGCAATTAGGAGAGAGAGAAGAAACACTTTAGCATGATGCTCTTGCAAGTTTAGAGTGGTTTTTAATTTGTCTAAACAGGATGTCTCCCACTGTCTCTCGAATCCCTCCTCAAACCAAAAAGAAAGAATTAGTTAGGATCAATCTCACCGTACAATACATGCTAAACCGTTCGGCCAGGCTGGTGTCGGTACTTCGAGGGAGGTTTTCCAACGCTTTCGCGAAGTTCCTTAATTAAATAACCTCTTTTTCCTGTGGACGTAGCCCCGCTAACACCTTTTTAGACACCTACTTGGTTTATAGCATTGATCGTTAAGCGAGAAATTTCCCGAGGAGTAGTATATACTCACAGTAGGATCGGGATCCAAATATCATTGCGTGACAAAACTGAAGGAATCCTACCAGAATCATCACACTCCAAATGGTATGCAGCGCTAGCAAGTTTCAGTTCTTTTGAAACTCCCGATGTGGATTTTTGCCCCATGCTCTTATGACCTTGACTTTGGCCAACAAATCATAAGTCACATGTCAAGTTTTACCCGTCATTCTCCAGGTTAATTTAAGCCCACCCGCACATACCCTTGACTTTGGCCAACAAGGTAGAACGACTGACCCAAACCAACACATCTATCTATGCTGCACATGAATACCCAATAGCTACCAATCACTATACCTTGACTTTGTCCAACAAACATAGCTTGAATACTTATTGACCATTCATGTGAAACGACGGAGGGCTACGAATGGTTTTGGCGAAACCATGAACGTAGTGAACTTGATATAATCGAAAGAACGAGATAGCTTTTAAAAGGAGTGGCTTAAGCTTCGCGTTTAAAAGTTATTTTTGAAAAGAAACCGAGTGGTTTTGAAAGTGTTCAAACGACTTTTACTTGGTTTATTTTTCTTGCATTAATTTTAATGCGTCCTATCAATTAATCCTACCATTGCAGAAAACAACCAAAATATGACGTACGCTTATGCCATCCGCATTCGCCACGGGGCCCCGTCATTACCCGTTAGGTTACTTAACTAACGACAGAGCGGGGGCTGGACTAGCGCGGATGCAAAACATAAGCAACGCCTAAATAATATCATATATAGATATATTGCAATGATAGCCATTCCAGATCACAGATGAACACATTGGATATACTAGGAATCCGCAATTCGTACGAGCCTGTAACGAAAAGCGGATTACATGGTCGCGATGAATAGCCAAGACCCCACCCTAGACCCCTACGGGTGCGGCAAACTACCCGCCAAGTACCCGAAGCGAAGCAACCTCCCTCAACACCGTAAGTAGGCCACTCGGCACTTCGAGATACCCGGTAGTTTGTGCACCCAACCATGGGTCTATCCTAGGAGCAAAAACAGTAAACGAAATTATACAATGACGGCTACAACCCCATCCCGATTGTGCGGCCATATAAATAATATTACATCAATTACAAATTTACTTGAATTGAAAGAAAAGAAAACTCTCATCTCACAACCCCCCGGCTATTCATCCGCGACAATCCAATGAATTCATATACACATACCATCAACATTACAGATCATAGATATGTATAACCCCCACTAACCGACGTATAGCGATTAGCGGACGTTCAATACATATAACACATCACAGATATATACCCGTCAGCTTAAGTCTTTAGAAGTTCGATCAAAATACGGATTTTTAGGCCCCATAAACAAAATTTGCTTTCTGGAAAATCTGGGCAGAAAAAACATATTCTAAAAATCCCAAAACATCCCACTGAACACACTGCATGAAAAATCGTCCACGGCCGAGTCAACTCGGCCGCGGTTCAGCGGCGGGAGCATGCTCCTGCCGCGGTTCCGCGGCGCTTTAACCGAGTCGTGGGGCCATTTTTCTTCAGTGTGTTCTAAAAAGGTTGAGTCGATTTTTAGTGTAAGATTTATTATTTTTTGTACAGAAAACAGAATCGACAGAAACTTGATTTTTCGGGCATGTTTCGCGACTTTTTCTCCGATCGAACTTCTAGTTTCTTTGCTAACATATTAGATAGTGTTTAACTAGGCTCTGATACCACTGTAAGTCCACGTTACCTCTCCCGGTACATACGGGCTTGCAGAAATGATGAAAAACGATTTTTCAAGAGGTGGTAACATGGACTCAAAATACGGATCTTTGTTAAACAACTATCTAACAGTCCTAACAAGAGTTTTACCTACTCGGTTAGGGGGTTATACCTTTCTTGAACTTCTTCGTCTTCAACTCTTTGCGGTGTACGGATCGGCCTCACCTCGTCGTCCCCTTGCGCCGAAGATGGATTCACCTGAAAGCTTCTACCTTTGGCTTCTCTTCAAACTAGAAGAAACTAGAACACTTGGTTTGCTAAACCTTGTGAACTAGGATGAGTAGAGAAGTGATATGGGTTTTCTTTTATCTCTAAGGCAATGTTTCTCAACTCATGAGAGGGAGTTGCCTTGAGCTAGAGAGAGAGAAAGAGGAAGAGCAAGAGGGAGAGCTCAAGCAAGAGAGAGAAAGAAAATGAGAGAATGAGTAAGACTTTTGCCATCCAAGCTCTCATAATCCAAAATCATCATAACAAATAATAGTAATCAAATATTGTGTGATGGTTCAAGTCAAAATGGCCATATCATTTCATGCACTCATTTTGAAAAAAGAAACAAGCAAGAAAAAGTCTTTGCCATTGTAATGATGATGGTCAACTAGTCCAACCTAGTCAACCGGTCAACAAAGTCAACAAGTCAACAAAGTCAACCCCTCAACAACCATGTCACTATAATACTTAATTAATATTATTGTTAATTATATTTCTTATTCTCATTAGGGTTTAGCAAAAAGTCAACAATCAACAGTCAACAACCCCAATGAGAATCCTCTTCCTCTGTCTCTCTGTCAACTGTGCATACACACCCGCATCCGCGTTCCGAAGAACACGAATACAAACGAGATAAAACCAATCCCAAAATGTACACTAGGATCTGGCTTAAACCAAAGCCCGCTAGTGTTAACTGTCCGGACACCAAACGTGCACAAGTGCACGGATGTGACCGAACCCTGTCGCAAAACCATGCGACCTGTCGCAAAACCATGCGACCTCTACACTTTTGCCTAAAGGAGAATAGCTTTCTGTGTGGGACTCTAAAGACTCGACACTACGCTGGCAGTGAGTTTAACCACAGACCGCAAGCGGCACTAGCTATGCGTAACGGTCCCTAGGTAGATGCCGATAAGAAGACTAACGAGGTGAAACCCATCTGAACTCCTACTAAGCCTGAATGTGACAATCTCCGTACAGTCCGGTCTATTCTTCTGATAACATCGCATGGCGGGCCTAGGGGGCGGAAAACGTCAGTGCCCTAATAGCGGTACAAGTCGTGTCGGAGTGTAGCAAAGAACACCCTGAGATAACACTGGAAACTTACCAATATATCTCGCTTGCCCTGGCTAGGGACGACTTGTGTAATGGCTCTCCTAGACATAGCGCGATGTCAACCCCCAATACCGGGAGAGACGAATCTTGTCTAACCGTCACTGCCTCCAAGTGCTTCGGGACTGCACCCAACTACTTCCTGTTTGCACGACTCCTTTGAGCCGTGGTAGGGTAGTAATCTAAGTACACTGGGAACACACTCGAGGCGAAGTGAAAGTGTCAAGTCAGCGGACTAAGCTGTACTCATGTCACCTGGGAACTGATAAATGACGATAGGTATAGTACCAACCAACAGTTCCCGACGAGTCCTGTCCAGTGTACTCGTAACCTAACGAGCACCCGCATACTATCTCAAGTACGACGTACCGACTGCTGTGGGACAGACCGTCTCCCACACTGGGATGAGAAGCGCATACGCTAGTCTACTCCGGAGTATCGATGCCCTGTCTCGATAGTCCTACGATTAGGGACCTGCATAAGGATGTGCTTGTGGATTATCCAGCCCCCACTAGTGTGACTGCCATCACAACACTGGTAATCAAGCAAAGATCCTAAGGGCTCCACTAATGTGTATAGGTGATATACTAAAATAAACACATATACACATTAAAGCAGAAACAAGCCAAGTAGCATACTACTATATTGAGCAAGATTGTCTATACAAGATGAATATCCCAAGCTTCCATTAAGTAATATACAAACTAGTATGATACAGTAATGGCCTCTAGGGCATATACACTAACACCGCCCCGCTATGCCGTTAGTCAAGTAATCTAACGGTACATAACAGGATAATGTGGCGAATGCGGATGGTATAAGCGTACGTTCTTTTTTCGTTTCTTTTCTGTAATAGCTTAAGGACTTAAATGATGGGACTACATTAATAAGAATAATGTAAACAAAAAGGAACCTAAAAGGATGTTGTAGAATCAGATTTGAAACCTACTCGGTTTTTTATGAAAAAACAAGTTTTCAAATTGCGGAGATTGAGCCACTCCTTTTAAAACTATTGGATTCTACAACGATATCAAGTTCAAAGTGTTAAAGGTTTTCTTAATAACTATTCGCAGCCCTCCGTCATTTTAAGAAGGAGAGTGCGTAGTATTCATGCTACGTATGTTGATTATAGTCAAGGCGTAGTGTACGGTAACTAAGTGATGTCTTCCTACACTGCATATGATGCGATTAATTAGGACATTCATGTGATTATGTTGATTATAGTCAAGGGTCATGTGAGTGGGTCTAATTAATCATGAAATGACAAGTAGAACTTGACTAGTACTTGTGATATGTTGGTTATAGTCAAGGTCATAAGTTACTAGGGGTAAAAACATATCGAGAGTTTCAAGTGTTGAAATTTGCAATGAGATTGCATACCTTCTATGTGATAGTAGGATCCCGATCCCACTGTGAGCAATAGTTGCTCCCGGGAGAGTTTTGCACTTTACAATTAACTAACCCATTAGGGGTCTAGAAAGGTGTGAACGGGGATACGTCTCTGGGAAAATGAGGTTTATTTTAATTAGGTCCGTGCGAAAGCACGGGGAACCTCCCTCAGAAGTACCGGCACTTGCCTGGCTGAACAGTTAGCGAAGTTGTAAAATGTAATTAATCCTGGCTAATTTTTTCCTTTTAAGGTTTGAAGGAAAATTTGATAAAAGCAGTGGGCGACATCGATTAGATAAGATAAATAACCAATCTGATCTTTGCAAGAGCTTTCGCTAAGTGTATTCTTTTCTCTCTCCTAATGGCAGATAACCATGACTGGACTTAAGTTACTGTTAGAGAAAAATAAGCCTACCCGGGACGAACTATAAATACTGGTTGAGGAA
This sequence comes from Agapanthus africanus, assembly GCA_030015575.1. Classification (NCBI taxonomy): domain Eukaryota; kingdom Viridiplantae; phylum Streptophyta; class Magnoliopsida; order Asparagales; family Amaryllidaceae; genus Agapanthus; species Agapanthus africanus. Next base: position 263,741,858 of record JASDDO010000016.1, on the reverse strand, counting down.
CATTAACATTGCTCTCACATATAATAAAGTATCATATGTCCTCACTGCCTCAGCCCCGCCCAAACAAGGCCCCGAATCTTCTGTAGCGGATTAGGAGATCCGCAAAATGTGGGATATTGACTGTGCTACTGCCAAATGCCCCGCGCTTGAATCGATGGACAATACACATCAAAAGCAGCACGAGGAGATGGATGTTCAATCCATCTTTCTCCATAAAAAAGAGTTGTATGGGGAGCAATCTCATATCTTACGATATGAAGCGTCTCGAAAGCTGTTTCAGATACGGATGGCTCCTGGCACACCAGTAGGTGATCACGTTTTGAAGATGATAGCTCTTATTGAAGAACTTGAGGTCCTCGGATGGACAATGGATAATGAGCAATATACTGATATTGTTCTACAGTCTCTTCCCTCTGTCTTTGCTCTATTCATAGTGAACTTCAATATGCACAACATGGAGAAGTCACTACCTGAACTTCTCAATATGTTGAGAAATGCGGAGAGCACGCTTAAGGCGAAGTCTCCCTCCTTTCTTGTTGGACAATCTTCCTCTTCCGTCCCAAAAGCCAAGGCTAAGGGAAAGAACAAGAAGAAATCCACCAAGCCGAAGGGTGGAATCAAGAAGGCGAAGGGGAAAGACAAATCCAAAGCTGCGGAGTCGGGAAAAGGAGAATGTTTCTATTGCAAGAAGACGGGGCACTGGAAACGGAACTGTACTGAGTGCCTTGGTCTCATGAAAAGGAAGCATGGTGATGCTTCAGCTTCAGGTGTGTTCGTAACTAAAAACTGTTTTTCTATAAACTCTGCTTCCTGTGTATTGGATACCGGTTCGGGTTCTCATATCTGCAATTCTGTGCAGGGCTTGAGAAATAGTAGAGTTTTGAAACCCGGTGATCATACTCTCCGAGTTGGAAATGGTTACAATGTACATGCAATTTCAGTGGGAGAGTACCACCTAGGGTTGCCATCGGGTTGTATATTGGTTTTGAACCCATGTTATTTTGTACCAAGCATACTTTGTAATATAATATCCGTTTCTTTGTTAGACAATGAAGGATATCATTTTCTACTGCAGCACAATGTTATGAACATTAAACTGAATCAAGAGTTGATTGGTTATGGTACACATAATAACGGGATATACGTCTTTAATCAACATACAGTTTTCAACATACAACACACAAATAAAAGTAAATTTTCAGATATAAATGATTCTTTTCTTTGGCATTGTAGACTTGGTCATATTAATGAAACAAGACTAAACAAGCTTCATAAAGATGGATATTTAAATCCTTTTGAGTATAAATCATATGCGACTTATCAGTCTTGTATCAAAGGGAAAATGACCAAAACTCCGTTTACTGGACACGGAGAAAGAGCTACAGAGCTCTTGGGCCTCATACATAGTGATGTATGTTGGCCAATGTCTACATATGTGAGAGGCGGTTTTTCTTACTTTATAACATTTACTTATGATTTCTCAAGATTCGGTCATGTGTTTTTACTGAAGCATAAGTCTGATGCTTTCGATAAATTCAAGGAGTACAAACTTGAAGTAGAAAAACAAACAGGAATGAGCATCAAAATGCTTCGATCAGATCGAGGTGATGAGTATTTTAGTACAAGTTTTCGAACTTCCTAAAAGAGAATGGTATTCTCTTTCAGCTCACTCCCCCTTACACACCACAGCACAACGGTGTGTCAGAGCGGCGGAATCGAACCGTATTAGATATGGTACGATCCATGATGAGTGATCCTGAGTTGCCCCACTCCTTTAGGGGGCATGCATTAGAGACTGCAGCTTTTCTGTTGAACAAAGTTCCAACCAAGACCTCGTCTACCACCCCATATGAGATATGGTGTGGGAAGAGACCATCTCTTAAGCGAGTTAAGATTTGGGGTTGTCGGGATTTTATCAAAAAGCAGAATCCGGACAAACTCGAGACACGATCAGTCAAGTGTGTATTTGTGGGATATCCAAAGGATTCATATGGATATCTTTTCTACCACAAGGATGAACAAAGGGTGTTTGTTTCTCGAAATGCCACATTTTTAGAAAATGAGATTTTTCAAAATGATACCGATAGCAATGCGGTTGATCTAGAAGAGGTTCTACAGACACAAGTTACAAATGACGACTTGGTTGAACCTGATGTTGCTACAAAAACTTATGAACCTCAGCCACTCCGTAGATCTGGTAGGACTACTCGCCCACCGGAGAGATACTACGGTTTTCTCGTTGATGGTGATGGAGAAGATTGCATCATGGATGATGATGACACTACCAGTTTTCAGCAAACTATCACGAGTGGTGACTCTGTGAAGTGGATAGATGCCATGAGATCCGAAATGGAGTCTATGTACACCAACAAAATATGGACTTTGGATGTTGTACCCTCTGGGGTAAAACCGGAGGGTGCAAATGGATCTTTAAGAGAAAGATCGGTGTAGATGAGCAGGTGGAGACCTATAAGGCAAGGCTTGTGGAGAAAGGGTTTCGGCAAAGACCAGGACTGGACAATGACGAAACCTTTTCTCCTGTAGCCATGCTTAAATCCATTCGGATCCTACTTGCTATTGCTGCTCACTACGACTACGAAATCTGGCAAATGGACGTTAAAACTGCTTTTCTAAATGGTGATTTAGAAGAATGCGTTTATATGGATCAGCCAGAGGGCTTCATTGATAGTGGGAGCAGCGGGAAAGCTTGTAGGTTGCTAAAATCCATTTATGGATTAAAGCAGGCATCACGGAGTTGGAACATCTGTTTTGATGATGTTATCAAAGAGTTTGATTTCGTCAAAAATCCAGATGAACCTTGTGTTTATAAGACGATTGTAGGAAGTACTGTCACATTCCACGTATTGTACGTGGATGACATTCTTCTGATAGGAAACGGTGTTCCCATGCTACAATCGGTCAAACTGTTCTTATCACAAAGGTTCTCCATGAATGACCTGGGTGTTGCCTCGTATATATTAGGCATGAAGATCTATAGGGATAGATCTAAAAGGTTGTTGGGATTGTCCCAAACCAGGTACATTAACACCATCCTAAAGAGGTTTAGTATGGAAGACTCCAAGCGGGGTGCCTTACCCGCTAGTCATGGAGTCATTCTCTCCAAGAACTTTGGCCTAAAGACTGATGAAGAGAGAGCTCGCATGAACATTATACCCTACGCTTCTGCTGTAGGATCTATAATGTATGCGATGTTATGTACACGCCCTGATGTAGCTGTAACCCTTCGAAAATCGTTTAGGCAGTTTTTCGGTAATCGGCTAATTTTTCGGCTTTTTCCGTAAAAAGTCAAAATAGGTATTTTTCATTGTAGACCTAATTATACAAAATTTAGATAAGATATTACTATAATTTTGTCACTAAAATGTCACTTATAATTATCTAGTTAAATAAAAAAAAATTCGTAATTAATTATTTTTTTTATTATTTTAAGCCTTTTTAAATACATTAAATTAGTGATAAATACAAATTTAATTGGGTAAATTTCATAATTAGGAGTCTTTATAAGCTAAAATATGGTGTTAATAAAATTATATCATGTCTTGCAAACTTTTGGTTTTAGGGTTGGAAATTTAATGGAAAAATGGTTTAAAATGGAGTTTTTTGTGTAAAAGTTGATGTGATAGTCATTAATTGAGCTTGGGAAAGGGTTTTTGTGTAGAATTTTCTACACCATTCACACAAACACACCCTCCTCTAACCTCAGGTCGAGCTGCTGCTGCCCCCTTCCATTTTTTTCCCTCACTTCTCTTGCTTTAATTCTTGCAAAAATCAACAAATTCCATGAAAAATACACACTTTTCCTTCTCAAATTCAAACCAAAACCCAAATCCATCCCTTCCCTAACCCTAATTTGTTTGAAAAGTGAAGAAAAGAGGTGTTTTAGAGGCTAGTGCAAGTTTGGATTCAACTCTTGTAAGGTATAAAATCCTAAACTAGTTGCTAACTTGTAGTTTAAATATGCTAGAATTTAATTTTGAAGTATTAATTTAGTTGTAAATTCTTGTTCATGAAAATCAAGAATGGGTTTTGATGTTAAGTTAGGGTTTGAAACATGGTTGTAAAAATTAAGTTAGGGTTTTGTTTATCTAATTGATTAGAATGGTTAATTGTGTAATGATATGCTTGCTAAATCGACAAATTGCGATGTTTGTATCGAATCGGCTAGAAAATTGCTTGCTAGATTTTTACGAAAATTAGAATGTGATCAAATTGCGTTATGTTAGCGATATAATTAGCTTCGTATAGGACTATTAGAGTGCGCGAACGCGGGGTTTTGTCTAGCCGGATTTTAGTTTTGTCGATTTCCCCGAAATGACGATTCTAGTTAAAGGATTGCGATTTTCGTGCGTTTTCCCGCGCACCGAGTGCATGCTATGATTAATTCGAGAGCGTTGATAATTGTATGTTGTGACTTGAATTGTGTTAGGTTTTGTAATCTTATGCTTGATATTGTGCAAATATAGGATCGGTCGGGGAAACTTCGGACACGGCACATAAAGGCAAAGCAGTGGTCGGATCGGATTAGCGGGGATTTCAGGTGAGTAGATGTATTCATCTATGGGGGAATCGTCTGGATGGCGCGATGCGCCCCCTTAGTTAGGATTACCCTACTTTTTGCAAGATTTATTTTGTTAGCTAGCTTATCCATTCATGTACACTGCATACCCTTATAGCGAACAATATATTAAACTGCATGGACATTCATCTATACTTATGCTATATCATTTCGTAGGACACGAACACCTTACCATTGGCTTCTGTTGAACGCGCACTATTCATGTGACACACACGCTTTTGGTAAATGCCATGCCATATGCACTATAGAATCTGTTTATCATAATATCGCCACTTGCATTCATACTTGATATATGAAATTGCATAGCATACGTATACCTCGCATCATCATCATATTTATATAGATTTCTAGTCAAAATTTACATCGTATGCATTGATATCATAGACGTTTATCATATATAACATGTGGACATTATGATTTTCTTGAGGATTTCAGTATTGCTGCGATTTCTGGATTTTGGGGAAAACCGCAAGAATTTAACAAAACCTTATATTTATCATTTTCAAAACAAGTTGCGGTTTTCTCGTGATGTATGTGTCGTCCACCATGAGTTTTCATGTTTTCTGTTGGATTTCGAGACCCGATTCGAGGAGTGGATGAACCGTCTCGGGTACATGGTGGGCCCGGTATGGTACCCCGGGGCAAGAAGATCGAGTTGTAGACGATGAGCCTGGCAGGGGAAGACTACCTACCGGTGATGTCTGGCGCGGCGGATATCCGGAGGATACCGACCGTTGTCGTGAGATTTATGATATGGGCCGATCCGGACTGACGGAGCCCGATATTGCGACAGATATGATTCCTATTTGGTGTCGATGCTTGACACGGGTTTTCAGATGATTTCTTGATGGTACTTAGCTATTATACATATATTCATTTTCTAAAGTTAAGAATGCAGTACCCTTAGCATTTAAAACACTTTAAGAGTTAGAAATGACATTGCATACCTGTGCATGCATACTAGAGCTATTATATCACATATTGACATGCATGTTGTGGTGCATTGTGTGCATTCTTACGATTGCCTTATTAGATGTTATATTTACTCACGAGCTGGCAACTCACCCCCGTTGTGCCACAGTGTCTTGCAGGTCGGACCCGTCACTCTTGTAGCGGCGGCTATCTTATCATCAGCTCATTTTGCTCAGACTCGCGACATCGCCCGTAGGTGGGTTGCGAGCATACTTTATTTCTTTTTGCTTTATCATTGTATCTAGTATTCTCCATCTACCACTTTATATTGTATATGCGACCTAGTGATAAGACTGAGAGATTTGTATATTTGTGGTTTCTTTTGGGTCGAGCTCACTTGAGCCGACATGTGTTTTCTGGTACTTTGCGTTTCTTTCATGCTCTTTTCTTGATATTGCTATTATATTGCATGTGGTTATGATCCGCCTTGGGCGAAGAGCTAGCTCCCGCTTGGGGATGCCATTTTATGATTACAGGTTTATTATCATGTTGTACCCATTTTGGGGGATAGAAAATACAGGGGAGACAGTGCCGAAATTTTCAGAAAATTTATGATGTTTTTAAAAAAAAGGGATTCTTTGCAACTTACTTGATTTGAAAATCGTTTTCATTAAAGGTTTTCCTTCACTCTCTTTGATTTTGGTTTAGATTTTCTGGGCTTTGGCTGACTTAGGTTACGGTACGCCTTTAGACGTCTCGTAATCTAAGTGCCAGTCGCGTTCCGTACTTTTAGGTCGTGACAAAGTTGGTATCAGAGCGTAGGTTTTACCTTTCTGAGTGTAGGACGACCTTGGTAGATGGAGTAGGTGACTTAAGCAGAGTGGCGTACCGTGGGTATGATCCGCGGCATACTTACGATACGGTACTCCGCCTAAGTAACCTTAGGACATAATTGCTTGTATTTCCTTTCTTGATTCCTTGCATTCCTTGATTCAATTGCAATGTCCTTATCAGTCCTGTTTCTTATTCCAGCTTCGATGCCGCCAAAGACTACGAGAGCTCAGCGGGCTGCCGCTAGGGATGAGATTCGAGCGGGCTCGTCTGAGGCGAGGATCGAGCGGGAGGATACGCCTACCCCTCAGGGTCATACTGATCCGCCTTATCCAGACCGTATTGCCAGATTAGAGGCCGGCATGCAAGAGTTGCGGCAGATGATGGGATCTTTAGTTGAGTCCAGCCGGGCACAGAGATCCGAGGACGTTCCTTCCACCGCACAGACCACGATCGTACCTGCTGCACAGATGGTCACTCCTGCTGCTACTACGGAGACTATCCCTGTTTCACTACAGGAGTTCATGAGATTGAGACCTCCAGCTTTTACCGGTACAGATGCGACAGAGGACCCACAGGCATTTCTTGATAGGATGGCTCTGATTTGCCGTTCGTTGAGGTGTTCTGATGATAGATTGGTGGAGTTTGCGAGTTTTCGTCTGGAGGGTCTTGCCCAGACATGGTACGACTCAGTAGAGAGAGGCCGAGCTGCAGGTCTACCTTCTTTGACCTGGGATGAGTTTACATCTGCATTTCTTGCCCGTTTTCTTCCGGAGAGTGTCCGAGATGCTCGAGCCCGTAGTTTTGAGTCTTTGCGCAAGACTCCTGGGATGACAGTGTCGGAGTATGATATACAGTTTACCCAGTTGTCTCGATATGCTCCGTACCTAGTCGACACAGAAGAGAAGAGAATAAAGAGGTTTGTGCGAGGGCTTGATACACAGCTATTCCTTGCCATCGGCACCCAGCACTTTGATACATACGCAGCCGCGATGGATGCAGCCTTACTTTTGGAGGAGCGTATTTCTGAGACTCCGGTCGTTTCTGGGCCGAAGAGGATCCGTACTGATACGCCAGCTCAGCGGCAGATGGGCAGACATCGTGATAGATTATTTCCGGGAGATGGTGGAGGCAGAGGATTGAGACGAGGTCAGTTATTTGGTTCATATCCACAGACCCAGCAGTCGTCTCCAGGGTGTTTTCGGTGTGGGAGTCAGTATCACCGTGTCAGAGAATGTACCATGGGACGCCAGGGAGCGGCGACAGTCCCGCATGTGACCTTACCACCCTCACCACCTTCTCAGAGAGCTTTACTTCCTACTCCTGATGATGCTTCACGCCAGCCAGATGCTTCTAGAGGCCGTGGGCGTGGCGGTCCGGTTCAGAGAGGACGAGGCGACAGAGGCAGAGGCCGAGGTAGAGGCAGAGGACAGCCAGCTATTAGTGGTGGACATGCCCGAGTGTTCGCGTTGACTCCTCAGGATGCACAAGCATCCAATGTCGTCGTGACAGGTACTCTGCCAGTATGTTCTTTTGATGCACGGGTATTATTTGATCCAGGCTCCACACATTCCTATGTTTCCACATATTTTGCACCAAGGTTGAGCCGAGAGTCTTCTCCGTTAGATCAGCCGCTTGTCATTATTACCCCGGTAGGCAAGTCTTTTGTTGCCCGTTTTGTGTACCGATCGTGTTCCGTTCGTATCGGGGAGAGAGATTCTTCAGTTGATTTGATTCTCCGCGATATGCTCGACTTTGACGTTCTTCTTGGTATGGACTGGCTAGCCACCTGTTATGCATCCGTGGACTGCCGTGAAAAGGCAGTCAGATTCAGTTTTCCTGGTGAGCCGGTTCTTATTATTCAGGGAGATCGTAGCGCTACCCTTCCCAGCTTGATTTCATCTCTTCGCGCTGGTCAGCTCTTAAGGAAAGGGTGTCAGGGATTCTTAGCTTATGTTTGTGATACTAGCTCCACAGAGGTTCCGTTGGACCATGTCCCTGTTGTGAGAGAGTTTCCTGATGTATTCCCTGACGAGCTGCCTGGTCTGCCACCAGAGCGCGAGATTGAGTTCTGTATTGACTTGATCCCCGGCATGGGGCCTATCTCTATACCGCCTTATCGGATGGCCCCGGCGGAGCTGTCAGAGCTAAAGGATCAGTTACAGGACTTGCTGGGCAAAGGGCTTATCCGACCGAGTGTGTCACCTTGGGGCGCTCCCGTCTTGTTTGTTAAGAAGAAGGACGGAAGTATGCGTTTATGCATTGATTATCGTCAGCTGAACCGGGTTACTGTGCGGAACAGGTATCCCCTACCCCTCATTGATGACTTATTTGATCAGCTCCAGGGTGCAGGGTTTTTCTCGAAAGTTGATTTACGGTCAGGTTATCACCAGTTGCGGGTTCGGAAGGAGGATATTCCAAAGACCGCTTTTCGTACTCGATATGGTCATTATGAGTTCTTGGTGATGTCGTTCGGGCTCACTAATGCCCCGGCAGCATTTATGGATTTGATGAACCGTGTATTCAGGCCGTATCTCGATCAGTTCATCATTGTGTTCATTGACGACATCTTGGTTTATTCTCGGAGCCGGGAGGAGCATGAGCAGCACTTACGTATTACCTTGCAGACTTTAAGGGAGCATCAGCTGTTCGCCAAATTCTCCAAGTGCGCATTCTGGCTAGACAGTGTCGATTTCTTGGGTCATGTGGTGACGAGAGACGGTATTTGCGTGGACCCGAAGAAGATCGAGGCAGTTCAGCGTTGGCCTAAACCAGTATCAGTTACAGAGGTTCGCAGCTTTCTAGATTTGGCCGGCTATTATCGACGTTTTGTCCAGGATTTCTCCCGCATTGCTGCACCTTTGACCGGGTTGACCCGGAAGGGGGTTCCTTTTGATTGGACCCAGGCATGTGAGGATAGTTTCCAGCAGTTGAAGACTCGTCTGACTACTGCACCAGTGTTAGCATTGCCTTCAGGATCAGGCGGGTTCGTGGTATATTGTGATGCTTCTCGAGTGGGGCTGGGATGTGTATTGATGCAGCACGACAGAGTTATCGCGTATGCTTCTCGGCAGCTGAGGAAACACGAGCAGAACTACCCCACACATGATTTAGAGATAGCTGCAGTGGTATTTGCACTTAAGATCTGGAGACATTACCTATACGGTGAGTCGTGCCAGATATTCACTGACCACAAGAGTTTGAAGTATATTTTCCAGCATCGAGATCTGAATCTGAGACAGCGCCGTTGGATGGAGTTGGTGAAAGATTATGACTGCGAGATTTTATGCCATCCGGGCAAGGCGAATGTGGTGGCTGATGCTTTGAGTAGGAGGCCCGGAGGTAGCTTATCTTGTTTGAGCGCAGTACAGATGCAGTCGAGGGCGGATTGGCAGGTGTTATGTGATAGCAGAGTGTAATTCGAGTTTACTCCTACAGGGGGACAGCTGGCCCATTTCAAAGCACACCCACAGTTACTTGACCGTATCCACGAGGCACAGTCCGGCGATGCCCGTACATTAGAGATTATTGAGCAGATTCGGCAGGGCAGAGTTTCTGAGTTCGTGATTGATGATCAGGGGATACATTGATTTGGGACTCGACTGTGCATGCCAGATTCAGAGGGACTGAGGCGTGATATTCTTGAGGAGGCACATAGATCAGTATACAGTGTGCATCCAGGTTCCACCAAGATGTACCATGGTTTGAGAGAGGTTTACTGGTGGGACGGGATGAAGAAGGATATTACAGACTTTGTGTCGAGATGCCTGACTTGTCAGCAAGTCAAGGCCGAGCACCAGAGGCCAGCCGGCGAGTTACAGCCTTTGCCCATCCCTGAGTGGAAGTGGGAGCAGGTCTCCATGGACTTCATTATGGGTCTACCCAGGACCAGTCGAGGGTACGACTCTATTTGGGTGATTGTGGATCGACTGACGAAAGCGGCTCACTTTCTGCCAGTGATGACCACTTTTGGATTTTCTCAGTACGCCCAGGTTTATATTGATGAGATAGTGCGACTACATGGCGTCCCGACTTGCATCGTGTCCGACCGTGGCACCCAGTTTACCAGCCGATTGTGGCAGAAACTCCAGGAAGGTTTGGGCACCCGATTGAGTTTTAGCACAGCCTTTCATCCGCAGACTGACGGTCAGTCGGAGCGTACTATTCAGACTCTTGAGGACATGCTCAGAGCTTGCGTCTTAGATTTCGGTGGTAGCTGGGATCGTCATTTGCCTTTGATCGAGTTTTCCTACAATAATAGCTTCCAGGAGACGATTCAGATGGCACCTTTCGAGGCTTTATATGGGAGGAGATGTCGATCGCCTGTATGTTGGACAGAGCTTAGGGAGAGCAGTAATTTGGGGCCGCAGATCGTACAGGAGACGACCGAGAAGATACTGCTGATTCGGGACAGGATGAGAGCGGCACAGAGCAGGCAGAAATCATATGCTGACAGGCGCCGTCGCCGTCTCGAGTTCGCTGTTGGCGATCATGTTTTCCTGAAGGTCTCTCCGATGAAAGGTGTGATGAGATTTGGGCGGAAAGGGAAACTGAGTCCTAGATATGTTGGTCCTTTCGAGATCCTAGAGCGTGTTGGTCCAGTCGCGTATCGGTTCGCTCTTCCGCCTAGCTTCCCCGATGTTCACCCCGTATTCCATGTCTCGATGCTCCGCAAGTACCTTCATGATCCTTCCCAGGCGATTCAGCACCAGACGATCCAGTTAGAGCGTGATCTTTCTTTCACCGAGCAGCCGGTGGTCATTTTGGATCGGCAGGTGAAGAAATTGAGGTCGAAGGTCATACCGTCTGTCAAGGTCCTTTGGCGTGGCCCGAACAGCGAGGAGGTCACCTGGGAGACCGAGGTCGAGATGAGAAAGAGATATCCCCATCTTTTTGAAGGTACGCGTAGTTAAATTCTAAATTCGGGGACCGAATTTCTTTAAGGGGGGAAGATTGTAACCCTTCGAAAATCGTTTAGGCAGTTTTTCGGTAATCGGCTAATTTTTCGGCTTTTTCCGTAAAAAGTCAAAATAGGTATTTTTCATTGTAGACCTAATTATACAAAATTTAGATAAGATATTACTATAATTTTGTCACTAAAATGTCACTTATAATTATCTAGTTAAATAAAAAAAAATCGTAATTAATTATTATTTTTATTATTTTAAGCCTTTTTAAATACATTAAATTAGTGATAAATACAAATTTAATTGGGTAAATTTCATAATTAGGAGTCTTTATAAGCTAAAATATGGTGTTAATAAAATTATATCATGTCTTGCAAACTTTTGGTTTTAGGGTTGGAAATTTAATGGAAAAATGGCTTAAAATGGGGTTTTTTGTGTAAAAGTTGATGTGATAGTCATTAATTGAGCTTGGGAAAGGGTTTTTGTGTAGAATTTTCTACACCATTCACACAAACACACCCTCCTCTAACCTCAGGTCGAGCTGCTATGCCCCCTTCCATTTTTTTCCCTCACTTCTCTTGCTTTAATTCTTGCAAAAATCAACAAATTCCATGAAAAATACACACTTTTCCTTCTCAAATTCAAACCAAAACCCAAATCCATCCCTTCCCTAACCCTAATTTGTTTGAAAAGTGAAGAAAAGAGGTGTTTTAGAGGCTAGTGCAAGTTTGGATTCAACTCTTGTAAGGTATAAAATCCTAAACTAGTTGCTAACTTGTAGTTTAAATATGCTAGAATTTAATTTTGAAGTATTAATTTAGTTGTAAATTCTTGTTCATGAAAATCAAGAATGGGTTTTGATGTTAAGTTAGGGTTTGAAACATGGTTGTAAAAATTAAGTTAGGGTTTTGGTTATCTAATTGATTAGAATGGTTAATTGTGTAATGATATGCTTGCTAAATCGACAAATTGCGATGTTTGTATCGAATCGGCTAGAAAATTGCTTGCTAGATTTTTACGAAAATTAGAATGCGATCAAATTGCGTTATGTTAGCGATATAATTAGCTTCGTATAGGACTATTAGAGTGCGCGAACACGGGGTTTTGTCAAGCCGGATTTTAGTTTTGTCGATTTCCCCGAAATGACGATTCTAGTTAAAGGATTGCGATTTTCGTGCGTTTTCCCGCGCACCGAGTGCATGCTATGATTAATTCGAGAGCGTTGATAATTGTATGTTGTGACTTGCATTGTGTTAGGTTTTGTAATCTTATGCTTGATATTGTGCAAATATAGGATCGGTCGGGGAAACTTCGGACACGGCACATAAAGGCAAGGCAGTGGTCGGATCGGATTAGCGGGGATTTCAGGTGAGTAGATGTATTCATCTATGGGGGAATCGTCTGGATGGCGCGATGCGCCCCCCTAGTTAGGATTACCCTACTTTTTGCAAGATTTGTTTTGTTAGCTAGCTTATCCATTCATGTACACTGCATACCCTTATAGCGAACAGTATATTAAACTGCATGGACATTCATCTATACTTATGCTATATCATTTCGTAGGACACGAACACCTTACCATTGGCTTCTGTTGAACGCGCACTATTCATGTGACACACACGCTTTTGGTAAATGCCATGCCATGTGCACTATAGAATCTGTTTATCATAATATCGCCACTTGCATTCATACTTGATATATGAAATTGCATAGCATACGTATACCTCGCATCATCATCATATTTATATAGATTTCTAGTCAAAATTTACATCGTATGCATTGATATCATAGACGTTTATCATATATAACATGTGGACATTATGATTTTCTTGAGGATTTCAGTATTGCTGCGATTTCTGGATTTTGGGGAAAACCGCAAGAATTTAACAAAACCTTATATTTATCATTTTCAAAACAAGTTGCGGTTTTCTCGTGATGTATGTGTCGTCCACCATGAGTTTTCATGTTTTCTGTTGGATTTCGAGACCCGATTCGAGGAGTGGATGAACCGTCTCGGGTACATGGTGGGCCCGGTATGGTACCCCGGGGCAAGAAGATCGAGTTGTAGACGATGAGCCTGGCAGGGGAAGACTACCTACCGGTGATGTCTGGCGCGGCGGATATCCGGAGGATACCGACCGTTGTCGTGAGATTTATGATATGGGCCGATCCGGACTGACGGAGCCCGATATTGCGACAGATATGATTCCTATTTGGTGTCGATGATTGACACGGGTTTTCAGATGATTTCTTAATGGTACTTAGCTATTATACAGATATTCATTTTCTAAAGTTAAGAATGCAGTACCCTTAGCATTTAAAACACTTTAAGAGTTAGAAATGACATTGCATACCTGTGCATGCATACTAGAGCTATTATATCACATATGGACATGCATGTTGTGGTGCATTGTGTGCATTCTTACGATTGCCTTATTAGATGTTATATTTACTCACGAGCTGGCAACTCACCCCCGTTGTGCCACAGTGTCTTGCAGGTCGGACCCGTCACTTTTGTAGCGGCGGCTATCTTATCATCAGCTCATTTTGCTCAGACACGCGACATCGCCCGTCGGTGGGTTGCGAGCATACTTTATTTCTTTTTGCTTTATCATTGTATCTAGTATTCTCCATCTACCACTTTATATTGTATATGCGACCTAGTGATGAGACTGAGAGATTTGTATATTTGTGGTTTCTTTTGGGTCGAGCTCACTTGAGCCGACGTGTGTTTTCTGGTACTTTGCGTTTGTTTCATGCTCTTTTCTTGATATTGCTATTATATTGCATGTGGTTATGATCCGCCTTGGGCGAAGAGCTAGCTCCCGCTTGGGGATGCCATTTTATGATTACAGGTTTATTATCATGTTGTACCCATTTTGGGGGATAGAAAATACAGGGGAGACTCTGCCGAAATTTTCAGAAAATTTATGATGTTTTTAAAAAAAAGGGATTCTTTGCAACTTACTTGATTTGAAAATCGTTTTCATTAAAGGTTTTCCTTCACTCTCTTTGATTTTGGTTTAGATTTTCTGGGCTTTGGCTGACTTAGGTTACGGTACGCCTTTAGACGTCTCGTAAACTAAGTGCCAGTCGCGTTCCGTACTTTCAGGTCGTAACAGTAGCTTATGCACTGGGTGTAGTAAGCAGGTATCAATCCAACCCAGGGGAGAATCACTGGACAACTGTGAAGAACATTCTTAAGTGCTTGTGAAGGACTACAGAAATGTTCTTGGTGTATGGTAACGGGGATCTCCAAATGGAGGCCTTTACCGATTCGAGCTTCCAGAGTGATAAGGATGACAACAAATCTATTTCAGGGTTTGTCTTTACTCTCAATGGAGGGGCGGTATGTTAGAAGAGTTCCAAAAAGGATAACGTTGCAGACTCCATGATGGAAGCTGAGTATATTGTTGCAAATGATGTTGCCAAGGTGTTAGTTATATATATGCCCTAAAGGCCATTACTATACATGAGACGTATATTGTAGTGGATGCTTAGACATATATAGGGAGGACTTTCTTGCTCGACATGATAGTATGCTATCTGGTTAATCTTTACCTTAATGTGTACACTGATTGTCTCTCTGTTACATGTTGGTAAAGCCCTTAGGATGTGTACTTGACTACCTGGACTATGATGCGGATCATACTAGTGGGGACATGGTAGTCCATAAGTACATCCTTCAAGGTCCCTAGTCGTGGGTGTATCGAGACGGGGCATCGATATACCAGAGTAGACTAGTGTATAGCTTCTCGACCCATATAGATGGGCGATGGATGATCCCATATCCATTGGTGTTTGACATCAGAGATGATATACGGGTGCTCAGTGGAGATTGGATACACTGGACGGACTCGCCGAGAACTCCCAGATGGTATTATACCTTACGTCAGATGGCGGTTCTCTGCTGACACTGGTACAGGTTAGTCTGTAGACCCGAGATCGTCATAGAGTCTTGTGTGATTCCCACTGTGCTTTGATTTCCACCTTACCACGTCCTAGAGGGCGTGCAAAACGGTGGTTTTTGGGTACAGTCCCGAGTCACATGGAGGCAATGAGCGATAGGAGGGGTTTCGTCTCTCCCGGTATTGGGGGTTGATGTTGCGCTATGCTCGATTGGCAATAACAGGGAAGTCCCTGGACAGGGCTGGTTTAGAGATTTACTGGTAAGTGTTACCAGTAGTTTCTCGACCCGTTATGAGCCTCGTATCGGCATGACTTATCGGTTATTGGGGTCTGACGTTTACCACCCCTAGACTTGATATGCGACATATCAGACGAGGAGACCGGACTGTACGGTAGTGTCACTGTCAGGCTTTTTGCAGGAGTTGGAGCGGGCTTGCTTACTGATATTCTGATCGCTCAATACCCGGGTAGCCGTTACGTCCAGCTAGTACCGCTGACGGCTTGTGGGTGCTTGATATGATCATCACCTACTGCTGGCGTATTGACGAGTCTTTAGAGTCCTACATAGAGGTTTTATTGGCTCAAGCAAAACGAAATAGGAGCGCATATGTGATATGTGCAGGACCGAGAATAATGCGAGTATGTGATTCCGTATTCTATTCTCGCGATGTTTGTATCGATCGGTTATATGCGATATAACCAGGTTGTCGAATCAAGGGTTGATTCGATAAGTCGATACATTGGATGTTAGTCGGTTATATGAGATATAACCGGATTATTAAGTCAAGTGTTGATTTAATAATTTAGTGTATAATTGTATATGTGATATACTAATTGACATTAACTAACATTGGTTCACTTAAGCATTTGTTTTTCTCACTTGTGCACAACTTAATATATATGTGATATATATTTATTTCTGTAAATTTTGTATCATGGTTGTTGATACACACTACATGGGTGTATGAGACATACACCATTATAATTATATTGGTGGGGTTTTAATATACAAAGTAAATACAAAATTAGTGGATAATTGTTCGAGTGCATGAAGCTTCATGAAGCTTGTGGGTGCATTGACCAAAGTCCACTAGTTTTGTTTTACTTAGCATATTTATAAACCTAACCACTATAATTAGCCATGGTTATTTCTCTACATGAGTTAGTATATGATACCCACTCACCCATGGTTAGCTCTCTCTCTCTCTTAATTAGTTTTCATTCTCATTTTGAGCTCATCTTCTTCCTCCTTCAAATGCTTGCTAGGGTTTGATAAAGAGAGAGAATCATTGTGAGAAAAGAAATTCTAAAGTGTACCCATTTCCTATTTCATCATCCTCTACTAGACTAGCACTTTAGTTTAGGGCGTTTGCTTCACTAATTCTCTAGTTAGTGAAGTAGAAGCTTGAGTTCGTATTCCCTCGAAGTAGATCATCTTCGGCCTCGAAGACTTCAAGCAAAACCGTTGCCCTCTTCTCATGGAGCCGTCCGAGAGTTCGGGAGTTCGATGATCGCAACGAAGGGACTACAACAAGGAGCTTTAGAAGTGAAGGACCGATCTACAAAGATTGTATTTCGTATTCACTTAGTGATAATTGTTATTTACTTGCATGTGTTACCCTAATTATCTAGCAAAGATCTTGTGAAGGTTATTCGGCACGGCTAAAATTTTAATCGGGCATGGTTGATGCCTTGTAGAACCTTGTTAGAGTGCCTAGTAACCCTACAGTGGTATCAGAGCCTAGCTAGATCATTAGGCGGCGAGTATACGAAGTTAAAACTCCGAACGAACCCCGAAACGCCAAAATGAACCCCTCTCTAGACAAATTTTAAAAACTGTGATTTTTCTGAATTAAAAATGCCTAAAAAAATAGCAGGGAAAAAGAAGAATTGTAGTGAAAAACGAGAGCATAATCCGTACAAACCGCCGCGGAACCGCTGCCGTACCGCGCTTGGGCCGTGGATCCATGGCAGTATAGAGGATTTATGCCCTCATTTTTGCACTGTAATCTCTATTTCTGTGAGTTATATATTCTGGGTATTTTTAAACTGACTCAAGTGTTGAGTGTTCTGTATTCGTTAATTCGATCAGAAAATTTATTTTCGTTCTTTTTCCGGATAATCTAGAAAGTATTAAAAAGTTCGAACGGATATCAAAAACTCACTTTTTCCCCTGCCGGAAAATTTCCAAGTGTTGGATTTTTCCGTAGTTTAAGAACGTCTAAATCGTGCAAGTTACACAATGGACCCTCTAGAAGACAACAAACCTTAACTCGATTATGTGACCGTCTCGATCTGCCTTTTGAACCTTAGGGTTTGGGGCAGTACGGCGTTGCCACATGTGAGGCGTTGGCTTGACCCTTCTACGGCTGGACCATTGGTGCTGTGGCATGTGATGGATGTTTTTAAACTCCCCTCAAGTGTTGAGAACTATTTGGGATAATTTGGGTGTTTGATCATTCGATCGGAAAGTTTAACATTGTCTATTTATCTGGAATATGATACAATATTTGGAATCCACAAGTACTTATGAGATAACTAATTTGAATATTATAAACATAGCAGTTTAGTCTCAGATGATCGGTTGCCACGGAATTTTGATGTGATCAAAAGTCCGTTGCAATCACGTAGCGTACGCGGATACTCGCCGGGTAAACTTAATAGACAGCCATGCCGCAAATCGCCGGGTAAACTTAATAGACAGCCATGCCGCAAAGCCCCGACCAAGTGACTGTAGGAGAACCCCGTCGCCAAAAGCATCCGTTTGGATGCTCGCGGCAGTGGTGTTCCGCCTTAGTGCACTTCGTCGACGGCATCCGGGGGTGCGGCCGTCTACTAATGTTTGCGACGAGAATTCGATCCGTATATCGGGAATCTTGTTGAATTGCCCGACTAGATATTAAAAAGTGTTTTCGATATAGAGACTAAAATGCGGGGTTTATAATTGTTGGGCATGCAATGTCTAAGGAGGTTGCAGATTCCAACTGCTGTAGTTTTATATTTTCTTTCCTGCGACCGTAAGTGTAATATGTGATATCGCCGGTTTCGTTGCTATATGTCAACGACAATTGGGATGCGCATATTTACTTACGTTGATGATATGTGATGTTAAGTGTTGCTGGATATGTTATATTGGATCGTCGTGTTCTTAATAGCAGGGGGTTTTATGTGAGATGAGGGTTTTTATTTTCATTCATGTAAAATTAAATGTATGTAATATTCTTTTATTGGGGCACTTCCGGGATGAGGATGATGTCACCATTGTATATTATTTACTTTTCCGCACTAGGTAGACCCAAGGAGGAGAGCATAAGTAACCGGGTTCTAGAGTCCAGTAGGAGACCAACTCGAGGAGTCGAGTCCGGGTCTTCTAACTCTAGAATTGGTAGGGTTGCTTGCCTCTCTCGTAGGGGTCTAGGGGTATGGGTTTGGCTATTCATCACGACCGTGGAATCCGTGTTTTATAGAGTCTCAAAATAAAACACGGACGTCCTAGTATATCCAATGTTTCATATGTTTCTTCTGCTGCGATATCTGTGATGTGATCATTTGATATGTGTTGATAGATACTGTATATAGTATATATGATATATTATATAGACGTTACTTATGTTTTACACCCGCGCTAGCCCTGCCCCACTCTGCCGTTAGTTACCTAACCTAACGGTGCACGAGGGGACATCGAGGCGAACACGGATGGCATAAGTGTACGTCGTATTTATCTGTGATGTTTAGGTGACTTAAATGATGGGACTTCATTAATGTGATTAATGAAAGTAAAGAAACCTAAAAGATGTTGTGGAATCGAATTTTCAAAAACAGGTAGCTACAGTTATTGCTTTGCATCACGGTGTTCCTTGTAGAACATCCTGCACCTTATTCGATAAGTAAAGGGCCGAAATCCCTTCACCGGGAGTGACCCCTTTAGCAATGACTGGCAGATGCAGCACCCCTCGGTTTTGTCTTTTGATTACTTTTCTAGTTCTTGCTTTGCACAGTGATATATATGATATATCCTGCACCTCATTTGATGAGGAAAGAGCCGAGATCCCTTCACCGGGAGTGACCTCTTTAGCGAAACTAGCAAAAGCCTAAAAAACACTCCATTTTAAAATTATTTGATTCTAAAACGATATCAAGTTCATTACACAATAGGTTTTCAGAAAAACCTGTCGTAGCTCTCCTTCATTTCAGATAAGTCCTACTTAGTATTTGTGCTACGTTTGTTGACCTCCGTCAAGGCGTAGTGTGCGGTAGCTAACTAGTATTTATCTGCTTATGCATATGATGTAGATTGGATTAGGGTAGTCGTACTGTTAGTTATATGTATGCCCTAGAGGCCATTACTGTACATACGATGTATATTGTAATAGATGCTAGGACATATATATGGAGGACTTTCTTGCTCGACATGATAGTATGCTATCTGGTTGTACTTTATCTTAACATGTACTCTGATTGTCTCTATATTACATGTTGATAAAGCCCTTAGGATTTGTACTCGACTGCTGGGACTATGATGAGATCATACTAGTGGGGCCACGGTAGTCGACGAGTACATCCTATAACTGTTCCTAGTCGAGGGTGTATCGAGACAGGGCATCGATACACCAGAGTAGACTAGCGTATACGCATCTTGACCCATATGATGGGCGATGGATGATCCCATATCCATCGGTGTTTGACATCAAGGATGGTGTACGGGTGCTCAGTAGAGACTGGGTACACTGGACGGACTCGCCGAGAACTCCCAGATGGTATTATACCTCACGTCAGATGGCAGTTCTCCGGTGACACTGATACAGAGTAGTCTGTTGACCCGAGATCGTCATAGAGTCTTGTGTGATTCCCACTGTGCTTTGATTTCCATCATACCACGTCCAAGTGGGCGTGCAAAAAGGTGGCTTTTGGGTACAGTCCCGAATCACATGGAGGCAATGAGCGATAGGAGGGGATTCGTCTCTCCCGGTATAGGGAGTTGATGTTGTGCTGTGTTCGATTGGCTATAACCGGAAATCCCTGGCCAGGGTTGCTGAGATTTACTGGTAAGTGTTATCAGTAGTTTCTCGAACTGTTATAGACCTCATATCGACACGACTTATCGAGCTACTGGGGTCTGACGTTTACCACCCCTAGGAGAGATATGCAACATATCAGACGACGAGACCGGACTGTACAGAAGTGTTACTGTTTGGATTCACTGGAGAATGTACAGGCTTGCTTGTTGATATTCTGAGGGCTCAATACCTGGGTAGCTGTTACGTTTAGCTGACCGCTTGCAGCTTGTGGGTGTTTGATATGATCATCACCTACTGCCGGCGTATTGATGATTCTTTAGAGTCCTACACAGAGGTTTCTTGACTCAGGCAAAACGGAGTAGGAGCACATATGTGATATGTGATAGACCGAGGATAATGCGATATGTGATACCGTATTATATTCTCGCGATATTTGATATCAGCCGGGTCATCGGATCAAGTGTTGATTCGATGAATCGGTACGGATAATTATTAGTCGGTTATATGCGATATAGCCGGATTGTCGGATCAAGTGTTGATTCGATAATTTAATGTATAATAATATATATGATATATTAAATTGCATTAACTAATATTTGCTCACTAAAAGATTCTTTTTCTCACTCGGGTAATACATTGATATATATGCGATATATGTTAAATGTATTATTTTGTTACAATAAATATTGTATATGTGATATATAATATTGTAACATATTATAATTATTAATGCAACATGTTTAGAGGAGTTTAAACATGATTAGGGTTTGGATCAGGGTTAAACCTTCTAGTTAATTCTAGAAGCTTTACTTTGTCTTTGTTAAGATATTATGATAGATATTTACAAGTGACTCACCCTTTGACCTAACCCAAACCCTAACCCTAGTAAACTCTCTACAATGGTTACTACAACCATGGTTGCATAAATGATTATGATAACATTCTTTCTATTCATCACAAATGATTATTCATCTTCTTCCTCCTTCATTCTTTCATGAAAAAGCTTGCTTGTTTTTCAAAAGGTGATGAATAAATATTAGAAAAAGATAAATAAAGAGAGCAAAAATCCTACTTCATCATCCTCATCTTCCCTTGCCATTTAGATGAGGGTGTTCACATCATTTCATGAGTGTTAGCTTGTGTTAAAGAAACTTCAAGGTAGATCATCTTAGTATCGAAGATCGGAAGCAAAGGTTGCGTCTTTCTCTTCGTGGAACCTCTCGAGAGTCCGGATCCAGATGATCGCAGCGAAGGGACCACAACACGGAGCATATGAAGTGAAGGACCGGATCTACAAAGGTTGTAATCCCTCTCACTTAGTGTTAAATTGTTTAGCATGCTTGTTTTCGCCTAATCTCTAGTTTAAAGTTCCATATTCGGGTTGTTCGGCACGGCTAAATTTTTAATCGGGCATGGTTGATGCCTCGTAGACCCTTGTACGCATGCCTAGCAACCCTACAGTGGTATCAGAGCCAAGCTAGAGCTTTAGGCGAAGTCTAGACGACGTTTGAAGTCCGATCGAACCCGGAAAACCCGAACAAACCCCTTCTCTGGAAATTTTCTGAAAATTTGGATTTTTGTGAATTAAAAATTGCCAAAAAATTCAGCAGAGAATTTGATGAATTACTGTGAAGCACGTAACATTGATTCGACAGAAGAGTCGCGGAACCGCGGCCCTACCCTTGGTTTCGCGGCGGTTCCGCGGCCAAAGTACTGAATCAATGCACGTGCTTTGCACAGTAATTAGTAACTTTATGTGCTGAGTCTTCCGGAAATTTTTATTTTTACTCAACAGTTGAGTTTTTCTGGGGTTGTTTTGGGGATTCGATGATTCGATCGGATTATCAGATTTTGTCTATGTGTGTTTTCCGGATAAATTTTAGAAACTGTTAAAAAGTTCGAACGGATATCAATAACTCACTTTTTCCCCTGTCGGAAATTTTTTCAAAAGTTGGATTTTTTTCTTCTGTTTAAGAATGTTCTAAGTCATGCAAGTAACTCGGTGGACCCTCTAGAAGACAACAAACCTTAACTCGATTATGTGACCGTCTTGAACTGCCTTTTGAACCATAGGGTTTGGGGCAGTACGGCGTGCCACATGTAAGGCGTTGGCTTGACCCTTCTACGGCTGGACCATTGGTACTGTGGCATGTAATGGATGTTTTTAAACTGATTTCAAGTGTTGAGATATATTGGGGAAATCTTGGGTGCTTGATGATTCGATCGGAAAGTTTAACTTTTTCTATTTATCTGGAATGTGATACAATAATTGGAATCCACAGGTAGTTATGAGATAACTAATTTGAATATTATAAACATAGCAGTTTAGTCTCAAATGATCGGCTGCCACGGAATTTTGATGTGATCAAAAGTCCGTCGCAATCACGTAGCGTACGCGGATACTCGCCGGGTAAACTTAATAGACAGCCTCACTCCATTGCCCCGACCAAGTGACTGTAGGAGAACCCCGTCGCCGAAAGCATCCGTTCAGGTGCTCTCGGTAGCGGTGTTCCACCTTGGTGCACTTCGTCGACGGTATCGTGGGTGCGGCTGTCTACTAAATTTTGCGACGAGCATTCGATCAGGACGTCGGGAATCTTGTTGAATTGCCCGACTTGATATTGAAAAGAGTTTTCGATAATGAGACTAAAATGCGGGGTTTATAATTGTTAGGCATGCGATGTCTAAGGAATTCATTTGGTTAGGCATGCGATGTCTAAGGAGGTTGCGGATTCCAACTGTTGTAGTTTTACACTTTCTTTTCTGTGACCGTAAGCGTAGTATGTGGTGTATCGCCGGCTTCGTCGCTATACATCAACGACAATCGGGATACGCATACTTGCTTACGTTGATGATATGAGATATTATGTGTTGCTGTGATATGTTCTATTGGATCGTCGCGCTTGAATAGCCGGGGGTTTTATGTGAGATGAGAGTTTTTACTTTTTCATTCATGTAAAATTCATTTGTATGTAATATTCTTTTATTGGGGCACTTCCAGGTAGCGGAAGATGTCACCGTTGTATATTATTTACTTTTCCGCATTAGGTAGACCCAAGGCGGGGAGCATAAGTAACCGGGTTCTAGGGTCCAATGGGAGACCATCTCGAGGAGTCGAGACCGGGTCTCCTAACCCTAGAATTAGTAGTGTTACTTGCCGCTCTCGTAGGGGTCTAGGGATGTGGGTTTGGCTATTCATCGCGACCGTGGAATCCGTGTTTTATACAGGCTCGTATTGAAAACACGGACGTCCTAGTATATCCAATATTTCATATATGATCTTCTGCTGCAATGTTCTGTGATGAGATCATATTACTGCCTGTGACGAATGTTTATATTATATATATGAGATATATGTTATATTGCAGATTTCGTTTTCAAATGTGATGCTTGAGAAGCATAATAAAATGGGACTTCATTAATGAGATTAATGAAATAAATGAAACCTAAGATGTTGTAGAAAATTTTTTAAAAACTGGTAGCTCTAGTTCTTGCTTTGCATAGCGGTGTTCCTTGTAGAACATCCAGCACCTTATTCGATAAGGAAAGGACCGAGATCCCTTCACCGGGAGTGACTCCTTTAGCGATAACTGGCGGATGCTACAAACTCGGTCTGTCTTTTGATTGCTTCTATAGTTCTTGCTTTGCACAGTGATATATATGATATATCCCGCACCTTATTCGATGAGGAAAGGGCCGACGATCCCTTCACCGGGAGTGACCCCTTTAGCAAAACTAGAAAAGCCTAAAAAACACTCCATTTAAAATCACTCGATTCTACAACGATATCAAGTTCATTACGCAAAGGGTTTTCTTAAAAACCTGTCGTAGCCCTCCGTCTTTTCAGATAAGGACTGTTTAGTATTCGTGCTGCGTTTGTTGGCCTTTGTCAAGGCGTAGTGTGCGGTAGCTGAATAGTACTTATCTGCTTATGCATATGATGCAGATTGGATTAGGGTAGTCGTGCGACCTTGTTGGCCTTTGTCAAGGGCCGTGCGGGTGGGTTTACTTCAATCAAGAAATGACGGGTTGAACTTGACTAGCAGCCTATGGTTTGTTGGCCTTTGTCAAGGTCATAGGACGCTAGGGGTAAAATATTATTGGGAATTTCAAGTGTTGAAATTTGCAATAAGATTGCATACCTTCTATGAGATAGTTGGATCCCAATACCCGCTGCGAGTAAGAGTTACTCCTGGGAGAGTTTTATACATTACAATTAGCCGATCAAGTAGGTGTCTAGAAAGGTGTTAATAGGGTTACGCCCCTGGGAAAACGAGGTTTACTTTAATTAGGTTCGTGCGAAAGCACTGGGGACCTCCCTCAAAGTACCGACACTGGCCTGGCTGAAAGATTGGCGAACTTGTAGCGTGTAATTAATCCCGGCTAGTCTTTCCTTTTAGGGTTTGAAGGAAGATTTGACTAAAACAGTGGGAGACATCCTGATTAGATATATTATATAACCAATCTAATCTTGCAAGAGCATACGCTGAGTGTTTTCTTCTCTCTCTCTCCAGATAGCGACCATATCACGCCTTAATCAAGATAATAAAACGGATATATTGACCGAACCCGCTTGTTATACTGAGCTGGGGAACGTTGGTCCCCCTCCAACTTATAATTGTTATAAGACAGAGCAGGAAATTGGGGAATACCAGAATTCCCGTGCCGCCCAAACGAAAAAAGTGCATGTTGATGCATCATCTTCGGGTGTGTTCATTACACAGAACTGTTTCTTAGTATCCTTTACGTCCTGGGTATGTGATACCGGATCAGGATCCCGCATATGTAATCTGTTACATGGGCTACAGATAGGTAGAGAACTGAGAATGGGTGATAAGTTTCATGAGACAGAAAACGGTGCAAGTGTTGCTGCCAAGTCTGTTGGTCACTGTCACCCTGTATTACCTGAAAACATTGATTCTGAACGAATGTTATTAGATACCGAACCTGATATACAACATCATATCTTTTTCTTTATTAGTAAAGAAAGGATATAATTTTGTATAGTATGGATAATGTTTTGAACATTTCCTATATCAAGAGTTGATCGGTTCTGGCACGTTATCTAAAAGCATTGATGTTCTAAATCAAACTACAGTTCTTAGTATACGGAACACACACAAGAAGAAGAGTTCAGAAATGAAGGAATGCTTCTTGAGGCATTGTAGACTAGGTCATATCAATGCGACCCGACTAGCCGAAGTTACATTCAGATGCATATTTAAATTAGTTTGAATTTACATCTTGTGAAACTTGCCGGTCATGTCACAAAGATAAGATGACCACAGCTCTGTTTATTGGAAACAGAGAAAGAGTTAATGAACTCTTGGGATTGATACATGATGATGTATGTAAGTACCCCTGTCTACACATGCCATGACTGGTTCTTTGTACTTCATTACATTCTCTGATGATCTCTCAAGATTCAGACATATGTTCCTGCTGAAACACAAGTCCGAACCTTTTAAGATATTCACAGAACGTAAGTTAGAAGTAGAGAACCAAAATACGGGTATAAGTATTATGTCCTTTGATGAGATCTGGGAGGAGAATACTTAAGCACGGAAATCCTGGACTATTCTAAAGGAGAATGAGATTCTCTCTCAGCATTACTCCTCCGTATACACCATAGCACGATGGTATATCGGGGTAGAGCAAAAGCACCCTAAGTGATATGGTGTGCCCTTTGATGAGTATTACTGAGTTTCCTATTTCCTTTTGGGAGATATGCACTTGAGAAGTTGCATACCTATTGAATAGGGTTCAAATCAAATCAGCTAGTTACCACTTCATATGTGATATGGAAAGGGAAGAGCCCATATCTTAAGTTTGTTAAGATTTGGGGTTGTCCGGCCTATGTCTAAAAGCAAAATCCGGACAAGCTCGAGGTAAGGTCTGTCATGTAGAACTGGAAATGTTCCAGCTATACAAACTGCAGCTAATGATTTGGTAGAACCAAAGGATTCAATAGTTTCCAACGAACCTCAGCCTCTCCGCCGATCTAGTAGGGTTCCTCACCCACCTGAGAGATAATTCGGTTTCTCTATGACAGTGGGAGCGAGGATTGCATCATGAGATGATGACCCAACTAGTTTCGAGCTGGCCATCAGGAGTGGGACTCTGTAAGAATGGCTGGATGCTTATCGATCTAAGATGGAATCCTTATACACCAACAAAGTATGGACTTTGGTTGCTTTATATGAAGGGTTAAATCCCCATCAGGAGCAAGTATATCTTGAGAAGATTACTTGGTGTACATGGAAAAGTTGAGACTTTCAAAGCTAGACTTGTTAAAGGTTTGCATCATTGACCAGGTATGGATTATGATGAAACCTTTTCTAAGGAGCTATACTTAAGTCCATCCAGATCCTACTTTTCTACGGCTACATACCATGACTACGATATCTGGTGGTTGGGTGTCATGACTGCTTTTCTAAATGATGTTTTAGAAGAGAGCGTCTGTAAGTACACAGCCAGAGGGCTTCGTAGACAGTGGGAGTAGCGGAAACGTGTGCAAGATGTTTTATATGATAAAACAAGCATCGCGGAGTTGGAACATCTGTTTTGATGTAGTAGTCAAAGAGTTTGACTTCATCAAAATGGTAGATGAACCTTGTATATACAAAAAGGTAGTAGAGAGTATGGTGGTGATCCTCGTAGAGTACGTGGATGACATACTCTTGATAGGGAAGGAGTTTCCTATGCTGCGCTCAGTCAATCTCCGCTTATCATAAGGATTCTCCATAGAGGATCAAAGTGATACCTCCTAAATCCTGGGTTTTGGATCTATGAGATAGATCTAATTGGATGTTAGGATACTCACTAGTTGTAGTGAGATGGTATCAATCGATCCTGGGGAGAATCACTGGAAAGGTTCCAGGGTGATAAGAACGACTGAATGTCAGTCGCAGGCTTGTCTATACCCTAAGTGGAGGGACGGTATGTTGGAAGAGTTCCAAGCTAGATACCGTGACATACTAGACAATTAAAGGCAAGATACATCGTTACCAAGGATGCTACCAAAGAGGCAGTCTGGATATATATAAGTTCATAAGATGAACTTCGTTCCTACCATTGTGTGACAATGGAGTTGTGGCTTTAGCCAAGGAACTACCGTCCCATCAGAAATCCAGATATAATTCTTAGGCAGTATCACCTGATCATGGAGATGGATGATCTCCAGGGAGATCGAGGTTAGGAGAGTAGACACAGAGGACAACAGCGCGGATCCACTCACAAAGGCCTTTTTTCCCAGTAGAGACTTTTACGGGATGGTTGAGTATGAGATACTTCAACCGCAGCTAAGTGTTGGGTATGCGATACCATAACAGATGGCCCTAGTGCAAGTGGGAGATTGTTAGTTATATGTATGCCCTAGAGGCCATTACTGTACATACGATGTATATTGTAGTGGATGCTAGGACATATATAGGGAGGACTTTCTTGCTCGACATGATAGTATGCTATCTGGTTGTACTTTATCTTAACATGTACTCTGATTGTCTCTATATTACATGTTGATAAAGCCCTTAGGATTTGTACTCGACTGCTGGGACTATGATGAGATCATACTAGTGGGGCCACGGTAGTCGACGAGTACATCCTATAACTGTTCCTAGACGAGGGTGTATCGAGACAGGGCATCGATACACCAGAGTAGACTAGCGTATACGCATCTTGACCCATATGATGGGCGATGGATGATCCCATATCCATCGGTGTTTGACATCAAGGATAGTGTACGGGTGCTCAGTAGAGACTGGGTACACTGGACGGACTCGCCGAGTACTCCCAGATGGTATTATACCTCACGTCAGATGGCAGTTCTCCGGTGACACTGGTACAGAGTAGTCTGTTGACCCGAGATCGTCATAGAGTCTTGTGTGATTCCCACTGTGCTTTGATTTCCATCATACCACGTCCAAGAGAGCGTGCAAAAAGGTGGCTTTTGGGTACAGTCCCGAATCACATGGAGGCAATGAGCGATAGGAGGGAATTCGTCTCTCCCGGTATAGGGAGTTGATGTTATGCTGTGTTCGATTGGCTATAACCGGAAATCCCTGGCCAGGGTTGCTGAGATTTACTGGTAAGTGTTATCAGTAGTTTCTCGAACTATTATAGACCTCATATCGACACGACTTATCGAGCTACTGGGGTCTGACGTTTACCACCCCTAGGCGAGATATGCAACATATCAGACGACGAGACCGGACTGTACGGAAGTGTTACTGTTTGGATTCACAGGAGAATGTACAGGCTTGCTTGTTGATCTTCTCAGCGCTCAATACCTGGGTGGCTGTTACGTTTAGCTGACCGCTTGCAGCTTATGGGTGTTTGATATGATCATCACCTACTGCCGGCGTATTGACGATTCTTTAGAGTCCTACACAGAGGTTTCTTGACTCAGGCAAAACGGAGTAGGAGCACATATGTGATATGTGATAGACCGAGGATAATGCGATATGTTATATTCTCGCGATATTTGATATCAGCCGGGTCATCGGATCAAGTGTTGATTCGATGAATCGGTACGGATAATTATTAGTTGGTTATATGCGATATAGCCGGATTGTCGGATCAAGTGTTGATTCGATAATTTAATTTATAATAATATATATGATATATTAAATTGCATTAACTAATATTTACTCACTAAAAGATTCTTTTTCTCACTCGGGTAATACATTGATATATATGCGATATATGTTAAATGTATTATTTTGTTACAATAAATATTGCATATGTGATAAATAATATTGTAACATATTATAATTATTAATGCAACATGTTTAGAGGAGTTTAAACATGATTAGGGTTTGGATTAGGGTTAAACCTTCTAGTTGATTCTAGAAGCTTTACTTTGTCTTTGTTAAGATATTATGATAGATATTTACAAGTGACTCACCCTTTGACCTAACCCAAACCCTAACCCTAGTAAACTCTCTACAATGGTTACTACAACCATGGTTGCATAAATGATTATGATAACATTCTTTCTATTCATCACAAATGATTATTCATCTTCTTCCTCCTTCATTCTTTCATGAAAAAGCTTGCTTGTTTTTCAAAGGGTGATGAATAAATATGAGAAAAAGATAAATAAAGAGAGCAAAAATCCTACTTCATCATCCTCATCTTCCCTTGCCATTTAGATGAGGGTGTTCACATCATTTCATGAGTGTTAGCTTGTGTTAAAGAAACTTCAAGGTAGATCATCTTAGTATCGAAGATCAGAAGCAAAGGTTGCGTCTTTCTCTTCGTGGAACCTCTCGAGAGTCCGGATCCCGATGATCGCAGCGAAGAGACCACAACACGGAGCATATGAAGTGAAGGACCGGATCTACAAAGGTTGTAATCCCTCTCACTTAGTGTTAAATTGTTTAGCATGCTTGTTTTCGCCTAATCTCTAGTTTAAAGTTCCGTATTCGGGTTGTTCGGCACGGCTAAATTTTTAATCGGGCATGGTTGATGCCTCGTAGACCCTTGTGCGTGTGCCTAGCAACCCTACATGTACGACCTTGTTGAGCTCCGTCAAGGGTCGTGCGGGTGGGTTTGATTCAATCAAGAAATGACGGGTCGAACTTGACTTGCACCCTGTGGTTTGTTGACCTCCGTCAAGGTCATAGGATGCTTGGGGAAAAATTATCGGGAATTTCAAGTGTTGAAATCTGCAATGAGATTGCATACCTTCTATGAAATAGCTGGATCCCGATACCCACTGCGAGTAATTGTTACTCCTGGGAGAGTTTTACACATTACAATTAGCCGATCAAGTAGGTGTCTAGAAAGGTGTTAATGGGGTTACGCCCTTGGGAAAACGAGGTTTACTTTAATTAGGTCCGTGCGAAAGCACGGGGAACCTCCCTCAAAGTACCGACACTGGCCTGGCTGAAAGATTGGCGAAATTGTAGGGTGTAATTAATCCCGGCTAGTCTTTCCTTTTAATGTTTGAAGGAAGATTTGATAAAAACAGTGGGAGCCATCCTGATTAGATAAAATAATAACCAATCTGATCTTGCAAGAGCGCACGCAGAGTGTTTTCTTCTCTCTCTCTCTCCAGGTAGCGACCATATCATGCCTTAATCAAGATAATAATATGGATGTATTGACCGAACCCGCTTGTAATACTGAGCTAGGGAATGTTGGTCCTGCACCAACTTATAAATGTTATAAGACAGAGCAGGAAATAGGGAATTACCAGGATTCCCGTGCCTCCCAAACGAAGAAAGTGCATGATGATGCATCTTCTTCGGGTGTGTTCATTACAGAGAACTGTTTCTCAGTATCCTTTACGTCCTGGGTATGTGATACCGGATCAGGATCCCACATATGTAATTTATTACATGGGCTACAGATAGGTAGAGAACTGAGAACGGGTGATAAGTTTCATGAGATAGAAATGGTGCAAGTGTTGCAGCCAAGTGTATTGGTAGTTATCACCCTGTATTACCAGAATACATTGATTCTGAACGAATGTCATTAGATACCGAACCTGATATACAACATCATATCAGTCTCTTTATTAGTAAAGAAGGATATAATTTTGTATTGTTGGATAATGTTTTGAACATTTCTTATATCAAGAGTTGATCGGTTCAGGCACATTATCTAAAAGCATAGACGTTCTAAATCAAACCACAGTTCTTAACGTACAGAATACGCACAAGAGGAAGAGTTCAGAAATGAACGAATCCTTCTTGAGGTATTGTAGACTGGGTCATGTCAATGTGACCTGACTAGCTGAAGTTACATATAGATGCATATTTAAATTAGTTTGAATTTACATCTTGTGAAACTTGCCGGTCATGTTACAGAGATAAGATGACCATAGCTCTGTTTTTAGGAAACAGAGAAAGAGTTAGTGAACTCTTGGGATGATACATGTTAATGTATGAAGGTCCCCTGTCCACACATGCCAAGACCGGTTCTTTGTACTTCATTACATTCTCTTATGATCTCTCAAGATTCAGACATATGTTCCTGTTGAAACACAAGTCCGAAGCTTTTGAGATATTCACAGAATATAAGTTAGAAATAGAGAACCAAAACGGGTATAAGTATTATGTCCTTTGATGTGATCAAGGAGGAGAATACTTGAGCACAGAATTCCTGGATTATTCTAAAGGAGAATGAGATTCTCTCTCAGCATTACTCCTCCGTATACACCACAGGACGTCGGTGTATCGGGGTGGAGCAATCACACCATATGTGATAAGGCGTGCTCTATGATGAGTACTACCGAGTTACCTATTTCCTTTTGGGAGTTATGCACTGGAGGAGTTGCATACCTATTGAATAGGGTTCCGATCAAATCAGTTGCCAACCACTTCATATGATATATGGAAAGGGAAGAGCCCATATCTTAAGTTTGTTAAGATTTGGGGTTGTCCAGCCTATGTCTAAAAGTATAATCCGGACAAGCTTGAGGCAAAGTCAGTTCTGTAGAAGTTTGTTGGATATCCCAAGCATTCGCAAGGGAATATCTTCTACCAAACCGAGGAACAAAAGATGTTTTGTTTCTCAGCATGCCACCTTTGTGGAAGGGAATTTCTTGTGAAGAAATTAGTGGACATGAGGTAGAACTGGAAGGAGTTCCAGCTTTACAAACTGCAGCTGATGATTTGGTAGAACCAAAGAATTCAATAGTTTCCAACGAACCTCAACCTCTCCGCCGATCTAGCAGGGTTCCTCACCCACCTGAGAGATACTTCGGTTTCTCTATAACAGTGGGAGCGAGGATTGCATCATGAGATGATGACCCATCTGGTTTCGAGCAGGCCATCAAGAGTGGGGAATTTATAAGAATGGCTGGATGATTAGCAATCTAAGATGGAATCCTTATACACCAATAAACTATGTACTTTGGTTGCTTTATCTGAAGGGTTAAATCCCCATCAGGAGCAAGTATATCTTGAGAAGATTACTTGGTGTACATGGAAAAGTTGAGACTTTCAATGCTAGACTTGTTAATGTAGGGTTCCTAGGCACGCTAATGAGTCTCACAAGGCATCAACCATTCCAATTTCAAATTTTATGAGTGCCGCGAAACCCTAATACGGATCGTCGACTAGAAATTTAGGCGAAATACGAATCTAGTTAACAACTTAACTAAAGATAAGAAGCTACAACCTTTGTAGATCTGGATATCCACTTCCTTAGCTCCACGTAGACGTCCTCTCGCTGTCCGTCTCGAATCCTGAACTCAGGCACCGGCTTTATCGGAGAAATGGGCGAGCAAGGTCGTCGGCTTCGTGCCGAAGATGATCTACGTCGAGGTTTCACAAGATCTAGCTCCGACTTCACCAAGTTGTGAAACTTGTGAAAAAAACACCCAAAACTACTTGGCAAGAGGTAGAGGGTGAAGAAATAGGAGGTGGGTTCACTTTAGAATTGGATTTCTCACACTTTAGCTCAAGTTGCCATTAATGGACTTAAGCATTTTCTTTTGAAGATGAAGAAGAAGATGAATCTAGAATATGATAAGTCTTAATTAAAAATTGAAAAGTAAATGAATACTTATCATACACTAACTAAGGTAGAGTGTAGAGAATAGACCATGGTTACTTGCAAGGGTTAGGGTTAAGCATGAAGACAAGAATGGTTAACAAAGTCAAAGCTTCATGAAGCTTCAACTAGAAACAAATAAAGCCACCATTCTCATCAAAACCTTTTCCAAATAAATAAATAAATAAATAAATGAATAAGCAAAACCCTAATCATCTACTTAACCATGGTATAATTCTATACACTTAACCAAATGAGCAAGTATCATCAAACATGATACAAACATGTGCACAAAAGTATATCACATATACAACTTGCACATCAAGTGAGAAAATCCATTTAAAGTGAACCAATACTAGCTAATGCAAAGTAATATATCAAATATATAATTACACATTAAATCATTAAATCAACACTTGATTTAACGATCCGGTCATATCGCATATAACCGACTAGTATCCTATGTATCGTCTTATCGAATCAATCCTTGATTCGATATCTAGGTTATATCGTATATAACTAATCGATACATTCATCACGAGAATTGAATTCGGTATCACATACACGCATTATTCTCGGTCCTGCACATATCTCATATGCTCTCCTATTTCGTTTCGCTTGAGCCAGGAAACCGCTGTGTAGGACTCTAAAGACTTGTCAATACGCCGGTAGCAGATGATGATCATATCAAACATCCACAAGCCGCAAGCGGTCTGCTAAACGTAACGGCCATCCGGGTATTGAGCGATCAGAAGATCGACGAGCTAGCCCGCTCACACTCCTGTGAATCCAACCAGTAACACTTACCGTACAGTCCGGTCTGTTCGTCTGATACGTCGCATATCAAGTCTAGGGGTGGTAAACGTCAGACCCCAATAACCGATAAGTCGTGCCGATGTGAGGCTCATAACGGGTCGAGAAACTACTGCTAACACTTACCAGCAAATCTCTGATCAGCCCTGGCCAGGGACTTCCCTGTTACGGCCAATCGAGCACTGCGCAACATCAACCCCCAATACCAGGAGAGACGAAACCCCTCCTATCGCTCATTGCCTTCATGTGACTCGGGACTATGCCCAAAAACCACCGTTTTGCATGCCCTCATGGACGTGGTAAGGTGGAGATCAAAGCACAGTGGGAATCACACAAGACTCTATGACGATCTCGGGTCTACAGACTAATCTGCACAAGTGTCACCTGAGAACTGCCATCTGACGTGAGGTATAATACCATCTTGGAGTTCTCGGCGAGTCCGTCCAGTGTACCCAGTCTCCACTGAGCACCCGTATACCATCTCTGATGTCAAACACCAATGGATATGGGATCATCCATCGCCCATCTCATGGGTCGAGAAGTGTATACGATAGTCTACACTGGTATATCGATGCCCCGTCTCGATACACCCACGACTAGGGACCATGAAGGATGTACTTATGGACTACCATGTCCCCACTAATATGATCTGCATCATAGTCCAGTTAGTCAAGTACACATCCTAAGGGCTTTACCAACGTGTAACTATAAGACAGTTTAAAGAGACTAGTATACATGTTAAGATAAAGAGTAACCAGATAGCATACTATCATATCGAGCAAGAAAGTCATCTCTATATATGTCCAAGCATCCAATATAATAAATATCATCTGTACAATACTGGCCTCTAGGGCATACATACAACTAACAATCCCCCACTTGCACTAAGGCCAGCCGCTGTAGTATCGCATACCGAGCATCCCGAAGAGTCTCTCAAACTGTATCTGGGGAATGGCCTTCGTGAGTGGATCCGCCGTGTTGTTCTTCGTGTCAACCCTCCCGACCTCGATCTCCCGGCGATCAACTATCTCCCGGATCAGGTGATACCGCCTCGGAATATGCCTGGATCGCTGATAGGACCTGGGTTCCTTGGCCAAAGTCACCGCTCCATTGTTATCGCAATACAGAGGTATTGGATGCTCAATGGATGGAACCACTCCAAGTTCAGTAATGAACTTCTTGATCCAGACAGCCTCTTTGGCAGCATCGTTGGCAGCGATGTATTCATCCTCCATCGTCGAGTCTGCCACGGTTTCCTGCTTGGAACTCTTCCAGCTAACCGCCCCTCTGTAAAGGGTAAAGACAAACCCCGACTGCGACTTAGAGTCGTCCTTATCACTCTGGAAGCTCGAATCGGTAAAGGACTCCACTTGGAGTTCTCCGTTACCATACACCAAGAGCATCTCTTTAGTCCTTCATAAGTACTTGAGAATGCCCTTCACAGCTGTCCAGTGACTCTCTCCAGGATCAGCTTGATACCTGCTCACTATACTTAGTGAGTATGCTACATCGGGTCTGGTACATAGCATCGCATACATGATAGAGCCTACAGCCGAAGCATAGGGTATCCCTTGCATGCGAGCACTCTCCAAATTAGTCTTGGGAGACATCTCTTTGGAGAGAGTGACTCCAGAGATCGTGGGCAAGTTCCCACGCTTGGATTCTTCCATACTAAACCTCTTTAGTATGGTGTCAATGTACCTGGATTGGGACAATCCCAATATCCGTTTGGATCTACCTCTATAGATCCTAATCCCCAATATGCTAGAGGCATCACCAAGATCTTTCATTGAGAATCTTTGTGATAAGAAGAGCTTGGCCGATTGCAGCATAGGAATATCATTTCCTATCAAGAGTATGTCATCCACGTACAATACGAGGAAGACAACCTTACTCTCTGCTACCTTCTTGTAAATACAAGGTTCATCTGGGTTTTTGACGAAATCAAACTCTTTGATAACGACGTCAAAGCAGATGTTCCAACTCCGCGATGCTTGCTTTAATCCATAAATGGATTTAAGCAGCTTGCACACCTTCCCGTTGCTCCCACTGTCTACGAAGCCCTCTGGCTGAGTCATGTACACGCACTCTTCTAAATCACCATTTAGAAAAGCGGTCTTAATATCCATTTGCCAGATTTCGTAGTCATGATATGCGGCAATGACAAGCATGATCCGGATGGATTTAAGCATAGCCACTGGAGAAAAGGTTTCGTTATAGTCCACACCTGGTCTTTGACGAAAACCTTTTGCAACAAGTCTAGCTTTGAAAGTCTCTACTTTCCCATCTACACCAAGTTTTTTCTTGAAGATCCACTTGCTCCCAATGGGTTTTACCCCTTCAGGAGCAACTTCCAAAGTCCTTACTTTGTTGGTGTACATGGATTCCATCTCGGACCGCATAGCATCCAGCCATTTCACTGAGTCCCTACTCGTGATGGCCTGCTCGAAGCTAGTTGGGTCATCATCCTCCATGATGCAATCCTCGCTCCCACCATCCATGAGAAAACCATAGTATCTCTCAGGTTGGCGAGGAACCCTACTAGATCGGCGGAGAGGCTGAGGTTCGTTGGGAGCTACTAAATCCTCTGGTTCCACTAAATCTTCAGTTTGAGTTTGTGTAGCCGGAATTTCTTCCAGTTCTACCTTATCGCCACTAATTTCTTTTGCAAGAAATTCCTTTTCCAAAAAGGTGGCATGTCGAGAAACAAACACTTTTTGTTCCTCTGTATGGTAGAAAAGATATCCATGTGAATGTTTGGGATATCCCACAAACTTGCATAGAACTGACCGTGCCTCGAGTTTGTCCGGATTTTGATTTTTGACATAGGCCGGGCAACCCCATATCTTAACTCGTTTAAGACATGGTCTCTTCCCACTCCATATCTCATATGGTGTGGTAGGTACAGATTTAGATGGAACTTGATTCAATAGGTATGCTGCTGTTTCCAGCGCATATCCCCAGAAGGAAATAGGTAACTCAGCTGTGCTCATCATAGAGCGCACCATATCTAATAGGGTGCGGTTCCTCCGTTCTGATACACCGTTGTGCTGTGGTGTATATGGAGGAGTCAGCTCAGAGAGAATCCCATTCTCTTTTAAGAAGTCCAGGAATTCATTGCTCAAGTATTCACCTCCACGATCAGATCGAAGGATTTTAATACTTTTTCCGGTTTGGTTTTCGACTTCTTGTTTATATTCTCTAAATTTCTCAAAAGCTTCTGATTTGTGTTTCATCAGGAACACATATCCGAATCTAGAGAGATCGTCAGTGAATGTAATGAAGTACGAAGAACCATCCCTGGCATGTGTAGACAAGGGACCGCATACATCACTATGTATCAGTCCCAAGAGTTCGGTAACTCTTTCTCCGTGTCCCGTAAACGGAGTTTTAGTCATCTTGCCTTTGAGACATGACTGGCAAGTGTCATAAGATGAAAATTCAAACGGATTTAAATATCCATCCTTATGAAACTTAGCCAGTCGTGTCGCATTGATGTGACCCAGTCTACAATGCCACAAGAAGGATTCGTTCAGTTCTGAACTCTTCCTCTTGTGTGTGTTTGTTATACTCAGAACTGTTGATTGATTTAGAACATAAATGCCATTGCACAACGTGCCTGATCCAACCAACTTTTGGTTACGGAAAATGTTCATAACATTGTCCTGTAATACAAAATTATATCCCTCTTTACTCAATAAAGAAACCGATATAATGTTGCATATCAGGTTCGGCATGTAATAGCATTCGTTCAGAACCAATGTATTACCAGTTGGTAATTCAAGGTGATATTCCCCGTCAGTCTTAGCTGCAACAATTGCACCATTTCCAACTCTAATGTCTTTATCACCTCCTCCAAGTTCTCTACCTTTCCTGAGCCCATGTA
Source organism: Agapanthus africanus (assembly GCA_030015575.1). Classification (NCBI taxonomy): domain Eukaryota; kingdom Viridiplantae; phylum Streptophyta; class Magnoliopsida; order Asparagales; family Amaryllidaceae; genus Agapanthus; species Agapanthus africanus. The sequence continues at coordinate 263,704,481 of JASDDO010000016.1, read as the reverse complement.
ACTGATTACATATATGGGATCCTGACCCGGTATCTAATACCCAGGACTTGGAGCAAATGGAGAAACGGTTCTCTGTAACGAACACACCCGAAGAAAATGCATCAACTTGTACTTTCTTCATTCGGGTGGCATGGGAATCCTGGTATTCCCCTATATCCTGTTCATTCCTATAACTCTTATAAGAAAGAACGAAACCAACGTTCCCCAGCACAGTATAACATGCGGGTTCGGTCAATACATCCATATTATTATCTTTATTAGGGCATGACATGGTCGCTACCTGGAGAGAGAGAGAAGAAAACACTTTAGCGTATGCTCGTGCAAGATCAGATTGGTTATTATCTTATCAAATCAGGATGGCTCCCACTGGTTTTTATCAAATCTTCCTTCAAACCCTAAAAGGAAAGACTAGTCAGGATTAATTACACCCTACAACTTCGTCGATCTTTCAGCCAGGCCAGTGTCGGTACTTTGAGGGAGGTCCCCCGTGCTTTCGCACGAACCTAATTAAAGTAAACCTCATTTTCCCAGAGGCGTAACCTCGTTGACACCTTTCTAGACACCTACTTGATCGGCTAATTGTAATGTGCAAAACTCTCCCAGGAGTAACTCTTACTCACAGTGGGTATCGGGATCCAACTATCTCATAGAAGGTATGCAATCTCATTGCAAATTTCAACACTTGAAATTCCCGATAATATTTTGCCCCTAGTGTCCTATGACCTTGACAAAGGCCTATAAATCACAGGATGCTAGTCAAGTTCAACCCGTCATTTCTTGATTGAATCAAACCCACCCGCACGTCCCTTGACAAAGGCCAACAAGGTCGTACGACTACCCTGAAACAATCTGCATCACATGCATAAGCAGATAAGCACTATTCAGCTACCGTACACTACGCCTTGACAAAGGCCAACAAACGCAGCACGAATACTAAACAGTTTTTATCTGAAATGACGAAGGGCTACGACAGGTTTTTCTGAAAACCTATTGCGTAATGAACTTGATATCGTTATAGAATCAAATGAAGTTTTGAAATGGAGTGATTTTGAGGCTTTTCTAGATTTTGCTAAAGGGGTCACTCCCGGTGAAGGGATCGTCGGCCCTTTCCTCGTCGAATGAGGTGCTGGATATATCATATATATCACTGTGCAAAGCAAAAGTCAAAAGCAATCAAAAGCAAACCGAGTGTGCAGCATCTGCCAGTTATTACTAAAGGAGTCACTCCCGGTGAAGGGATCTCGGTCCTTTCCTCATCGAATAAGGTGCAGGGTATATCATATATACCCCTATGCAAAGCAAGAACTGTAGCTACCTGTTTTGTTTAAAATTTGATTCTACAACATCTTAGGTTTCTTTTCTTTCATTAATCACATTAATGAAGTCCCATCATTTAAGTCACCTAAACATCACAGATAAATACGACGTACACTTATGCCATCCGCATTCGCCTCGATGTCCCCTCGTGCACCGTTAGGTTAGGTAACTAACGACAGAGCAAGGCAGGGCTAGTACGGGTGCAAAACATAAGTCTATATAATATATCATATATACTATATAAAGTATCTATCTCAGAACATCAGAGATATCGCAGCAGAAAATATCATATGAAATATTGGATATACTAGGACGTCCGTGCTTTCAATATGAGCCAGTATAAAACACGGATTCCACGGTTGTGATGAATAGCCAATCCCACACCCCTAGACCCCTACTGTAAGTGCACGGCGGCGCCCCGGCCGTCAATCCGACGCTGGAATGCGGAAGCGGTGATAAACTTTAATTTTGCGAACTTAGCAAACCGGCACCACCGCGCACTAAAACCCGGATCGAACCATTAACTAGTCCTAGATAACTACAAGATGAGGAAAAAAGATATACCGACTGATCCGAGTCCTCCGGTCTTCTCGTCCTCGTCCCGATCTCCCGCGGAATGTCCTGTCTCCACCTCGTCGCCGGAAGTACATTACATCGCCTACATCTTTTACGGGCTCCCACCTCAATGCCGAGGCAACTCGGGCACGAAGCTGGCTAGTCGACGTGCCCAAGGTTTGCTGTAGAATGTGTAGTGAAGAACCATGTCTCATTTGGGGTTATGGAGTTTGCCATTTTGGTGGAGGGATGATACAAGAGCTATGTGGAGGGACTTAGGGATTTTTGGAGCATGAAATGAAGCAAAAACCCACACATACAAAATTGGGCAGCCCTCCCCTTAAGTGGCCGGCCCTTGCAAATGCAAGAGAGTGAGAGAGTGGAGTGTGTAGCCAAGAATGAGAGAGCCATCCAATAATCCAAAGGAGAGAGAGAGAAGGCTATCATGCAAAAAGAAATGATCACTAGCTTAATCTAACACTCCATCATCAAATCAACCATCACCATCACAAAAGTCATGCCATGATGAACCATCATGAAGTCAAGAAGTCAAGTGATCATGACATGGCAATATGCAAAGAATACCCTCCACAAATGCCTATTTGCAACAATGCAAATAAGCCCTCCTCCACCAATCATCGGCCAATGAAAGATACAATGAAAATGGCCTAAACGGAAAGCAAACTGGCAACTCCAGAAAACTGGTCCCGTAATAAATTACAGGAAAACCCCGATACTGTGCATACACACCCGCATTTGTATTCCGACCGAAATACAAATGCAATGAAACATAATCTACACTGTACTATACTAGGATCCGGCTTAAACCAAAGCCGGCTAGTAAAAACCGTTCGATCCTGATCCGTGCAATACCGCACGTATCTGATCGAACCCTGCCATATATCCATACGGCCTCTAGTACAAACTGTCCGATCCTGATCCGTGCAATACCGCACGTATCTGATCGAACCGTGCCATATCTCCATACGGCCACTACAGCTTTTCGCCCGAAAGCTTGAGTAACTGAATGTGTGGTGGACTCTAAAGAATCGTCAATACTATGGCTGTGGATTTAACCACTAGCACGTCAGAGGTATTAGCCATACGTGACGGGACACCAGCTATTGACAAAAAGGGACGTCTGTGAGTGAACTCATCCTGACACCCTACTGAGCCTGTCAGTGACAATATCCGTACAGTCCGGTCCGTTCGTCTATGAGCATCGCATGGCGGGCCTAGGGGGTTGGTAAAAGTCAGACCCCCAAAAGCGGTACAAGTCGTGTCGGAGTGTAGCCCAGAACACCCTGAGATACTACTGGAATACCTACCAGTAAATCTCCTTGCCTCGGCCGAGAGCTTCGTGTAATGGCTCTCCTAGGAACAGCGCGACCTCACCCCCAATACCGGGAGAGACGAACCCCTGAAGATCCGCTCACTGCCTCCATGTGGCTCGGGAATGTACCCAACTAAAACCTGTTTGCACGTCTCCTTTGAGCGTGGTAGGGTAGTAATCAAAGTACAGTGGGAACTCACACGAGACAAATGATGATCCCCAGGTCGATGAACTAACCGTACACATGTCACCAGGGAACTGCTATCTGACGTCAGGTATAAGACCAACTAGCATGTTCCCGGCGAGTCCTGTCCAGTGTACTCATAACCCAATGAGCACCTGTATACATCATAGGTGAACCAACTGACACCAGTGGCTTGTGAGACCGGCCACCGCTCCTCGTCGGGGTCTCAACTGTATACACTAGTCTACTCTGGAGTGTCGATGCCCTGTCTCGAAACTCCTACGACTAGGGACCTTTTAAGGATGTGCTTATAGACTACCAGCTCTCACATATATGATCGCCCTCATACTGCTGGTGGTCAAGCAAGAATCCTAGGGGCTCTATCAACGTGCAATAGTGACCTGTCATGTCACCTAAAGCAGTACACGATGATAAAGATAAACCAGATAGCATACTATCATCTCGAGTAAGACTGTTCTACCGGGATAGGTCCTCCCTCAATCATTGCAATCACGTGCCTGCGATCCAATAATTGACTCTGAGGGCACTATCTCCAACAATCTCCCACTTGCACTCAAGGCTAATTATTGCGATGTCGCATACTCACAGCCCGTGTGATATCGAACACCCAACTCCTCTACTGGTCAGTCTCACAAAGCTCGTTTTCGAAACTCTTGCGTTCGAAGAATAGCCTTAGTGAGTGGATCCGCTTTGATGTCTCTTTCTATGTCTCTCTATATCTCAAGTTCGCGGAGAAACCCATCTTCCGAAATGAGCAATACCTGTCTTAGAATGTGTCTGGATGTCTGATGGGACCTAGCTCATAAATGAACTCCAAATCCAAACTTCTTAGACTGTATCGTCAACTGAACTTAATCAGTATCCTGCGCCATGCCTCCCTCAGTATTGCCTTGGACCACCTGTCCAAAATACTGCCCCTCGTCAGAAGGAAAACTATAACTCTGACAACCTCCTTGTCGTCCAGGTTACCTTGGAAGCCTGGAATGATAACTGTCCCCCGAATGAGGCTGTCGTTATCATATCCTTAGAACATTCACTTATGTTCTAAAACTGCCTCCGACTGTTTCTCCAGGATTGGATCAATGTCAACTTATTGCATCTAGTGCAAGAACAACATCTGGTGTGGTACTTGACATCTCATGATTGACTCAATTGCCTGAGCAAGTGATCTGCCAATCATGTACATCCCTCTCCCCTTTAGTCTGTAAGACACCTTTAGAGAGGGTGACTCCATCACCTGCAGGTACACTACCGTGCCAGGAGTCATCCATTCTAAATACTCTTAGAATGTTGTCTAAGTACCCTGATTGGGAAACCACCCAAATCTAGATCTAAAACCATAGATCTAGTAACCAGTATGTCTGATATAATGTCCAAGTCCCATGTGGAGAAACCACTGTGTGACGACCAAAGTATGACCGATCGTAGTATAGGAGTTTCTTTTCCTATTTTGTGTATGTCATCCAAATACCAGGACATCACACCCTACTACCTTCTCAACAGATCCATCCCCTATTCTGACAAAGTCAAACCTATGACTGTCACATCAGAAATTGATGATCTATCTCCACTACATCTGCTTTAGTCTATAAATAGACATAAGCCACCTGTCCTCCAATGCTTCCGCTGCTCCCACTGACTACGACAACCCTCTGGCAGAGTCATATAAACGTACACTTCTAAAGCAAGTTTAGAACGACGCTATACTCATCCTCCTGCCGGGCCTCACAGTCTGGAACAACAGCAATGGCAAGTGTGGGTAAACAAGAACTTCCCTGTCACCGTCCTTGAGGCTACCGGAGTACCTCTCGGGTGCCTGAAGTTACCCACAGAGTGGCCAATGGAATGTCAAACCAGATTGAATCTTTAGGTTCCTTGAAATCTTCAGTAATCGTTTATGGCTCTGGAATCACTTCCAGTTCTACCATACTCCCACTTCTGTTTTCTGAAAAAATCCATTTTATTTAAAACTGTGGCGAGTCTAGAACAATATCACTTTTGATCTTTCAGATGGTAGAAAGTCAACCCTCGTCATAGCCTGGGTCAACCCACAAACAGCCATTACAGAAACGTGCCTTGAGTTGTCCAGAGTCTGGTTTTAATCATAAGCCGGACAATTCCCCGTACCTTAACATCGTGAAGATATGAACTGTTCTATATCCAATATAGAACCAGAGGCACTGATTTAATTGAACCAGATTCAAATCATGCAGCTGTCTCCAGTGCATGTCAACTAAATGGAAGGAGGTCGATCAGCGTTACTCAACTTAGGAATGCTTCCAATTATGAGTAACCTGAAAGAGAAGCAAGTTCTCTTAACCATTACTATCAACTGAAAACCATACACAAGTATCTACATCTTCGATCACTTTGAAGAATCCCGATACTTGCGATACCTGGTTCTCTACTTTATTCAAATACCTATAACTTCTCAAAATTCGGACCCTGTGTTTCCACGAAACACCTGTCTAAAAACTAGAGAAGTCATAAGTAAACCGAATATAGTATGAGGACCAACCCCTCTGTCCTGATGGACCCTGGACAACATACAATACTCTGTATAAGTCCCTTGAGTATGATAACTCATTCACTGTGTGTCGTAGGTTGAAAACTATACTTATGGTTAAGAAGAATTACACCGCTGTTTAATGCTCCTTACCTAACCATCCACTGATATAGGTAAATGTCGTAGACATAATTTCAAAAAGGTATATCTCACTCTATAAAAATAGACGTACAGATATATCAATTTGAAATTGGTGCATAACAACGGATATTCAAAACCAAATATTTGCCGTCTGGCAAACAACCCAGGTGACTTCCTCAAATATCACCGATTACAACGAATCACGATATAATGAGGATGATCACCCAATTCCCAATAACTTACTCCCACTCATCATCTGTAAAACCATACAGATGTGAGAATCATACCTGGTAATACATACCCTGGAGTAAGTGTCTAATCGGGAAATCAGTTTTCCTTTAACAGCACACAGTGAAACTGAAATATTGAAATGTTTCGATGGGGTATCCTGGTATTCCTAGTAATGCCTCTTCCATTATCCAGATTCACAACTGTAACCGTATGATTCTTTGCCACCTCTCCAAATCCCTTTATATGTCTTTTAGTCATTACCTTCTGTACACCCCTTTAGGCCAAATGGTTTTCTTCCTTCCCTACCGTTCGGCACCAGCCTATGGTTTGGAAAAAGACTATCCAATAAGCATAATGGGTGTACTGTCCTAATCTTAGGAGCACTCGCAATGCGAGAGAAGGTGAAGATAAAAGACAACCGAATAAATCTTATTCCTATTTCTCCTGAACCAGAATCCATCCCCGAACTGGAACAAGTTCCTTTCGAGTTCGTATATAACCATACGATGGAGTATCCAATAAACTGTGGATCTTCGTAGTGATACGGAGTGTTCTGGAGAAATACAAAGGTGATTTTAGGATTGGCGAAGAAATACTTGGTTTGGTCGTGAATAGCAGTCGCAATTTACTTTGCCCTTTTACTAATCCCTTGCTTTATCTTAACCTAATACCTTCTGTACACCATCGTTAGGCTAATTGGTTTTCTTCATTCCCTACCGGTCGGCACCAGCCTAAGGTTTGGAAGAAGACTATCCAATTTGCGTAATAGGTGTACTACTCCTAAACCAAGAGTGCTCGCAACCTGAGAGAAGGTAAAAGGAAAAGACAACTGAATAGTCCTATCCGTTTCCTCCAGAACCTGAAACCATCCTCGAATAAAATCTTTCGAGTTCGTATATAACCATACGATGGTTTTGTCAAATGGAAGTGGACGTTCGTAGTAATACGGGGTGTCCTGGAGAAAAGGGTAAAAGCAGGAGTGGCAATGAGGTTTGCAACTCAGACAATCCAAAAGCCAGTGTTTAAGAAGGTTCGGTTAATTTGGTCACTGAGTCATAGTCTTAGGGTCAGGTCAATGGTCGCTGCCAAAGAGAGAGAGAAAAGAAACACTCAGCGTGCACTCTAACCTAGATCAGAATGGTTACCAATTTATCTAATCTGGAAACCTCCCACTGTACCGTCAAATTCTCTTCCAAACCTGTAAGAAGAATTAGTCGGGATCACCCGAGGAGTATACCAACTCATCAGTGGGAATCGGGATCCAACTATCATCGCATGATAACGTGACGGAATCCGCTCACGTCATCACACTCCAGAAGGTATGCGCATATCTGGCAAGTTTCAGTTCTTTTGAAACTCCCGATGAGATTTCTGCCCCATGCTCTTATGACCTTGGCGTGAGGTCAAAATATCATAAGTCACATGTCAAGTTCTAGCCATCATTGTCCAGGTTAATTTGAATCCACCCGTACATACCCTTGACGTAGGCCAAAATAGTAGTACGACTGTCCCAAACTAACGCATCTATCTATGCAACAGATAAATACCCGGCACCTACCAAACACAATGCCTTGGCGTGAGGTCAAAATACATAGCTTGAATACTACCGAATATTTAACCGAAATGATGGAGGGCTACGAATGGTTTCTGGCGAAAACCTTTAACGTAAAGAACTTGATATCGTTGAAGGAATGGATAGCTTTTTAAAAATATAGTGACGAAAACCGTTGCTAAAGAGGTCACTCCCGGTGAAGGGATCTCGGTTCTTTCCCCGTAGAATGAGGTGCAGGATATTCCAACTGAATACCACGGTGCAAAGCAAAAGTAATCGGCTATAGTGAAGTTAATGCCCCGACACAAACTTCTGTCCAAGGGGTCACTCCCGGAGAAGGGATATCGGCCCTTGCCTCGTCGACTGAGGAGCAGGATATTCTAACTGAATATCACGATGCAAAACAAAAGTGAACGTCCTTGCAATAACAGCTTTTAGAAAAGTGTTCCAACAACATCAGATTAGGTTTGTTTTTAACTTGCATTGATCTGAATCAACGCAGTCCCATCAATTGATCACACCATAAAGAACGAAAATAATATGACGTACGTATATGCCATCCGCATTCGCCACTGGGTCCCGTCATTACCCGTTAGGTTAGCTAACTAACGACAGAGCGGGGACTGGACTAGCGCGGATGTAAAACATATACAACATCAACTAATATATATACCAATATATTATATTTCGCTCAAGGCGTGATAAGAAATGCAACATCACAGAAATGTACAGCATCACAGAACAATACAGATATTTGGGATCCCCGGGTTTCACAGAGCCACTACTGAAACCCGACGTTCCCCTGGTCGTGTGGATAGCCTGTGCAATGAAAACCTAGACCCCTACGGGCGCGGCAAGTTACCCGCCAAAACCTGAAGCGAGGCATCCCCCTTCAGTACCGTGAATGGACCACCCAGCACTTCACGGAATCCGGTAACTTGGGCACCCCTCCTGGGTCAACCTGTACCCCCTACGAGTGCGGCGAATAGCCTGCCAATTCCAAAGTGAAGCCCCCTCCATCTCAATGCCATGAGATGCGGGCTTGTTGCTTTCTAGAATCCGGCTATCCGTGCACCCCGCCGCGGGGTAATCCTAGTAAAGAAAGTAAAATATACATACACTGGGTACATCGACCGCAACCTGGCCGTGCCCCGAAATAATAATACAATCAGGCAGTGACGGCAGTCCACATGTCGGACGCTCGCCCCGCAATATCAAATGTACATAATACAACCACAACTGTACTAGCATTGCATCCAGGCTATCCCCCACGACCGATCCGCAACATCACAGCATAACACAGAACATCAACGTGAAAGTCACGTTCGGAAATCCGTCTAACCGGGCTATAGCAGTTAGACTGGATTTACCGATCAAGTGACATTCACGGTCGCAGATATAATATAAATACTGTGAACTAATGTGTTTAAAATATCCGATCGATCAAATTTTAACAAGTGGGCCCCCAAGTACTACTGTAGCACATCAAGAAATTCTGGGCCCAAAATTAATATTCCAAAAACCGTAAAATCAACCCAGAAAGCAACTGAAGAAAAATGACACAGTGATCTGATCATAGTGCGGCGGAACCGCGGCCCAAAGGGGGGTTTGGCCGCGGTTCCGCGCTCCCACTATGGAATTACTCTGTCGAATTTCTACAGTAGCCTTATATTTTCCAGTACATCACTTTTCTTTAACCTGAAAAAAATTTCGACTCCAAAAAATTTCAACAGAAAACTGATGCAAACAAAATGCGGATTTTGGAATTTTGGTCGATCGGAAATGTAAACACAATAAACAAAGCTAGATTAAGTTAATGGCGAGGCTCTGATGCTACTGTAAGTGCATGGCGGCGCCCCGGCCGTCAATCCGACGCCGGAATGCGGAAGCGGTGATAAACTTTAATTTTGCGAACTTAGCAAACCGGCACCACCGCGCACTAAAACCCGGATCGAACCATTAACTAGTCCTAGATAACTACAAGATGAGGAAAAAAGATATACCGACTGATCCGAGTCCTCCGGTCTTCTCGTCCTCGTCCCGATCTCCCGCGGAATGTCCTGTCTCCACCTCGTCGCCGGAAGTGCATTACATCGCCTACATCTTTTACGGGCTCCCACCTCAATGCCGAGGCAACTCGGGCACGAAGCTGGCTAGTCGACGTGCCCAAGGTTTGCTGTAGAATGTGTAGTGAAGAACCATGTCTCATTTGGGGTTATGGAGTTTGCCATTTTGGTGGAGGGATGATACAAGAGCTATGTGGAGGGACTTAGGGATTTTTGGAGCATGAAATGAAGCAAAAACCCACACATACAAAATTGGGCAGCCCTCCCCTTAAGTGGCCGGCCCTTGCAAATGCAAGAGAGTGAGAGAGTGGTGTGTGTAGCCAAGAATGAGAGAGCCATCCAATAATCCAAAGGAGGGAGAGAGAAGGCTATCATGCAAAAAGAAATGATCACTAGCTTAATCTAACACTCCATCATCAAATCAACCATCACCATCACAAAAGTCATGCCATGATGAACCATCATGAAGTCAAGAAGTCAAGTGATCATGACATGGCAATATGCAAAGAACACCCTCCACAAATGCCTATTTGCAACAATGCAAATAAGCCCTCCTCCACCAATCTTCGGCCAATGAAAGATACAATGGAAATGGCCGAAACGGAAAGCAAACTGGCAACTCCAGAAAAATGGTCCCGTAATAAATTACAGGAAAACCCCGATACTGTGCATACATACCCGCAATTGTATTCCGACCAAAATACAAATGCAATGAGACATAATCTACACTGTACTATACTATGATCCGGCTTAAACCAAAGCTGGCTAGTAAAAACCGTTCGATCCTGATCCGTGCAATACCGCACGTATCTGATCGAACCCTGCCATATATCCATACGGCCTCTAGTACAAACTGTCCGATCCTGATCCGTGCAATACCGCACGTATCTGATCGAACCGTGCCCTATCTCCATACGGCCACTACAGCTTTTCGACCGAAAGCTTGAGTAACTGAATGTGTGGTGGACTCTAAAGACTCGTTAATACTATGGCTATGGATTTAACCACTAGCACGTCAGAGGTATTAGCCATACGTGACGAGCCACCGGGTATTGACAAAAAGGGACGTCTGTGAGTGAACTCATCCTGACACCCTACTGATCCTGTCAGTGACAATATCCGTACAGTCCGGTCCATTCGTCAATGAGCATCGCATGGCGGGCCTAAGGGGTTGGTAAAAGTCAGACCCCCAAAAGCGGTACAAGTCGTGTCGGAGTGTATCCCAGAACACCCTGAGATACTACTGGAATACCTACCAGTAAATCTCCTTGCCTCGGCCGAGGGCTTCGTGTAATGGCTCTCCTAGGCACAGCGCGACCTCACCCCCAATACCGGGAGAGACGAACCCCTGAAGATCCGCTCACTGCCTCCATGTGGCTCGGGACTGTACCCAACTAAAACCAGTTTTCACGTCTCCTTTGAGCGTGGTAGGGTAGTAATCAAAGTACAGTGGGAAATCACACGAGACAAATGACGATCCCCAGGTCGATGAACTAACCTGTACACATGTCACCAGGGAACTGCTATCTGAAGTCAGGTATAAGACCAACTAGCATGTTCCCGGCGAGTCCTGTCCAGTGTACTCATAACCCAATGAGCACCTGTATACATCTTAGGTGAACCAACTGACACCAGTGGCTTGTGAGACCGGCCACCGCCCCTCGTCGGGGTCTCGACTGTATACACTAGTCTACTCTGGAGTGTCGATGCCCTGTCTCGAAACTCCTACGACTAGGGACCTTTTAAGGATGTGCTTATAGACTACCAGCTCCCACGTATATGATCGCCCTCATACTGCTGGTGGTCAAGCAAGAATCCTAGGGGCTCTATCAGCGTGCAATAGTGACCTGTCATGTCACCTAAAGCAGTACACGATGATAAAGATAAACCAGATAGCATACTATCATCTCGAGTAAGACTGTCCTACCGGGATAGGTCCTCCCTCAATCATTGCAATCACGTGCCTGTGATCCAATAATTGACTCTGAGGGCACTATCTCCAACACCTACGAGAGTGGCAAGCAACCCTACCAATTCTAGGGTTAGGAGACCCGGACTCGACTCCTCGACATGGTCTCCCACTGGACCCTAGAACCCGGTTACTTATGCTCCCCTCCTTGGGTCTATCCTAATGCGGAAAAGTAAATAATATACAAAAGGTGACAACTTCCGCTACCTGGAAGTGCCCTAAAAAAAGAATATTACATACAAGTTTTTACATGAACGAAAATGAAAAACACTCATCTCACATAAAACCCCCCGGCTATTCAATCACGACAATCCAATATAACATATCGAGCAACACATAACATCACATGTCATCAACATAAGTAAATATGCGCATCCCAATTGTCGTTGACATATAGCAACGAAACCGGCGATATCACATATTACACTTACGGTCACAGAAAAGAAAGTGTAAAACTACAACAGTTGGAATCCGCAACTTCTTTAGACGTCGCATGCCTAATCAAATGAAATACTTAGACATCACATGCCTAACAATTATAAACCCCGCATTTTAGTCTCATTATCGAAAACTCTTTTCAATATCAAGTGAGACTAAACCGCTGGATTTATAACATTCATTCAGCTATCTCATAACTGTTTGTGAATTCCAATTATTGTATCCCATTCCGGATAAATAGAAAATATTAAACTTTCCGACCGAACATTCGAACACCCAAGTTTTCTCGAAACCGATCAACACATGAAATTAGTTCAAAGACATTCACTTCATGCCTCAGTACCAACGGTCCAGCCGTAGAAGGGTCAAGCCAACGCCTCACATGTGGCACGCCGTACTGCCCCAAACCCGAAGGTTCAAAGGGCAGTTCAAGACGGTCACATAATCGAGTTAAGGTTTGTTGTCTTCTAGAGGGACCATCGCGTTACTTGCACTACTCAGAACGTTCTTAAACCACAGAAAAATCCAACACTTGGAAATTTTCCGGCATGGTAAAAGTTGGGTATTTGTATCCGGTCGAACTTTTTAACATATTATAAAGTTATCCGGAAAATCACTTAGACAAGGTTTGATAATCCGATCGAATCGTCGATTCCCAATACAACCCCAGAACACTCAACTCTTGAGTAAAATTAAAAATTCCCAGAAAATTCAGAATAATAAAATAAGAATTACTGTGCAAAGGAGGAGGGCTGACGTCATCATCACGCCGCGGAACCGTCGCGGAAGCCATCCTTCTGCCGCGGTTCCGCCGCACACTATACTGTTCATTTGAAAAATTTTGCACCATAATTCTTAGAATTCCCTGCTGAATTTTGTTAGCATTTTTAATCTAGAAAAATCCCAGTTTTTAGAAAAAGTCCAGAGAGAAAGTTTGGGATTAGGGTTTCGATTCGTTCGGATTTCAAACGTCGTCTACACTTCGCCTAAGGCTCTAGCTAGGCTCTGATACCACTGTAGGGTTCCTAGGCACGCTAATGAGGTCTCACAAGGCATCAACCATGCCAATTTCAAATTTTATGAGTGCCGCGAAACCCTAATACGGATCGTCGACTAGAAATTTAGGCGAAATACGAATCTAGTTAACAACTTAACTAAAGATAAGAAGCTACAACCTTTGTAGATCCGGATATCCACTTCCTTAGATCCACGTAGATGTCCTCTCGCTGTCCGTCTCGAATCCCGAACTCAGGCATCGGCTTCATCGGAGAAATGGACGGGCAAGGTCGTCGGCTTCATGCCGAAGATGATCTACGTCGAGGTTTCACAAGATCTAGCTCCGACTTCACCAAGTTGTGAAACTTGTGAAGAAAACACCCAAAACGACTTGGCAAGAGGTAGAGGGTGAAGAAATAGGAGATGGGTTCACTTTAGAATTGGATTTCTCACACTTTAGCTCAAGTTGCCATTAATGGACTTAAGCTTTTTCTTTTGAAGATGAAGCTAGAATATGATGACTCTTAATTAAAAATTGAAAAGTAAATGAATACTTATCATACACTAACTAAGGTAGAGTGTAGAGAATAGACCATAGTTACTTGCAAGGGTTAGGGTTAAGCATGAAGACAAGAATGGTTAACAAAGTCAAAGCTTCACGAAGCTTCAACTAGAAACAAATAAAGCCACCATTCTCATCAAAACCTTTTCCAAATAAATAAATAAATAAATAAATGAATAAGCAAAACCCTAATCATCTACTTAACCATGGTATAATTCTATACACTTAACCAAATGAGCAAGTATCATCAAACATGATACAAACATATGCACAAAAGTATATCACATATACAACTTGCACATCAAGTGAGAAAATCCATTTAAAGTGAACCAATACTAGCTAATGCAAAGTAATATATCAAATATATAATTATACATTAAATCATTAAATCAACACTTGATTTAACGATCCGGTCATATCGCATATAACCGACTAGTATCCTGTGTATCGTCTTATCGAATCAATCCTTGATTCGATATCTAGGTTATATCGTATATAACCAATCGATACATTCATCGCGAGAATTGAATACGGTATCACATACACGCATTATTCTCGGTCCTGCACATATCTCATATGCGCTCCTATTTCGTTTCGCTTGAGCCAGGAAACCTCTGTGTAGGACTCTAAAGACTCGTCAATACGCCGGTAGCAGATGATGATCATATCAAACATCCACAAGCCGCAAGCGGTCTGCTAAACGTAACGGCCATCCAGGTATTGAGCGTTCAGAAGATTGACGAGCTAGCCCGCTCACACTCCTGTGAATCCAACCAGTAACACTTACCGTACAGTCCGGTCTGTTCGTCTGATACGTCGCATATCAAGTCTAGGGGTGGTAAACGTCAGACCCCAATAACCGATAAGTCATGCCGATGTGAGGCTCATAACGGGTCGAGAAACTACTGGTAACACTTACCAGCAAATCTCTGATCAGCCCTGGCCAGGGACTTCCCTGTTACGGCCAATCGAGCACTGCGCAACATCAACCCCCAATACCGGGAAAGACGAAACCCCTCCTATCGCTCATTGCCTCCATGTGACTCGGGACTGTGCCCAAAAACCACCGTTTTGCATGCCCTCATGGACGTGGTAAGGTGGAGATCAAAGCACAGTGGGAATCACACAAGACTCTATGACGATCTCGGGTCTACAGACTAACCTGCACAAGTGTCACCTGAGAACTGCCATCTGACGTGAGGTATAATACCATCTGGGAGTTCTCGGCGAGTCCGTCCAGTGTACCCAGTCTCCACTGAGCACCCGTATACCATCTCTGATGTCAAACACCAATGGATATGGGATCATCCATCGCCCATCTCATGGGTCGAGAAGCGTATACGCTAGTCTACACTGGTATATCGATGCCCCGTCTCGATACACCAACGACAAGGGACCATGAAGGATGTACTTATGGACTACCATGTCCCCACTAATATGATCTGCATCATAGTCCAGGTAGTCAAGTACAAATCCTAAGGGCTTTACCAACATGTAACTATGAGACAGTTTAAAGAGACTAGTATACATGTTAAGATAAAGAGTAACCAGATAGCATACTATCATATCGAGAAAGAAAGTCATCTCTATATATGTCCAAGCATCCAATATAATATACATCATCTGTACAATACTGGCCTCTAGGGCATACATACAACTAACAGTTAAAGGTTTGCATCATTGACCAGGTATGGATTATGATGAAACCTTTTCTAAGTAGCTATGCTTAAGTCCATCCAGATCCTACTTGCCACGGCTACATTCCATGACTACAATATCTGGCGGTTGGGTGTCATGACTGCTTTTCTAAATGATGATTTGGAAGAGAGCGTCTATAAGTACACAGCCAGAGGGCTTCGTAGACAGTGGAAACAGCGGAAATGTGTGCAAGATGTTTTATGTGATAAAGCAGGCATCACGGAGTTGGAACGTCTTTTTTAATGTGTTAGTCAAAGAGTTTAACTTCATCAAAATGGTAGATGAATCTTGTATATATAAAAAGGTAGTAGGGAGTATGGTGGTGATCCTTGTAGAGTACGTGGATGACATACTCTTGATAGGGAAGTAGTTTCCTATGCTACGCTTGGTCAATCTCCGCTTATCACAATGATTCTCCATATAGGATCAAAGTGATACCTCCTAAATCCTGAGTTTTGATCTATGAGATAGATGTAATTGGATGTTAGGATTCTCACTAGTTGTAGTGAGATGGTATCAATCGATCCTGGGGAGAATCACTGGAAAGGTTCCAGGGTGATAAGGACAATTGAATGTCAGTCACAGGCATTGTCTATACCCTCAGTAAAGGGACGGTATGTTGGAAGAGTTCCAAGACAGATATCGTGGCATACTAGACGATTAAAGGCAAGATACATCGTTACCGAAGATACTACCAAAGAGGCAGTCTGGGTGTATATTAGTTCATGAGATGAACTTCGTTCCTACCATTGTGTGACAATGGAGTTGTGGCGTATGCCTAGGAACGCCGTCCCATCAGTGATCCAGACATATTCTAAGGCAGTGTCACCTGATCATGGAGATGGTTGATCTCCAGGGGATCGAGGTTTGGAGAGTAGACTCAGAGGGCAACACAGCGGATCCACTCACAAAGGCCTTTTCCCAGAGAGAGACTTTTATGGGATGGTTGAGTATGAGATACAACAACCACTGTTATCAGATGGCCCTAGTGCAAGTGGGAGATTGTTAGTTATATGTATGCCCTAGAGCCCATTACTATACATGAGATGTATATTGTAGTGGATGCTTGACATATATAGGGAGGACTTTCTTGCTCGACATGATAGTATGCTATCTGGTTACTCTTTAGCTTAACGTGTACACTGATTGTCTCTGTGTTACATGTTGGTAAAGCCCTTAGGGTGTGTACTTGACTACCTGGACTATGATGTGGATCATACTAGTGGGGACATGGTAGTCCATAAGTACATCCTTCAAGGTCCCTAGTCGTGGGTGTATCGAGACGGGGCATCGATATACCAGAGTAGACTAGCGTATAGCTTCTCGACCCATATAGATGGGCGATGGATGATCCCATATCCATTGGTGTTTGACATCAGAGATGATATACGGGTGCTCAGTGGAGACTGGGTACACTGGACGGACTCGCCGAGAACTCCCAGATGGTATTATACCATACGTCAGATGGCGGTTCTCTGCTGACACTGGTACAGGTTAGTCTGTAGACCCGAGATCGTCATAGAGACTTGTGTGATTCCAACTGTGCTTTGATTTCCACCTTACTACGTCCAAGAGGGCGTGCAAAACGTGGTTTTTGGGTACAGTCCCGAGTCACATAGAGGCAATGAGCGATAGGAGGGGTTTCGTCTCTCCCGGTATTGGGGGTTGATGTTGCGCTATGCTTGATTGGCCATAACAGGGAAGTCCCTGGCCAGGGCTGGTTTAGAGATTTACTGGTAAGTGTTACCGGTAGTTTCTCGACCCGTTATGAGCCTCGTATCGGCATGACTTATCGGTTATTGGGGTCTTACGTTTACCACCCCTAGACTTGATATGCGACATATCAGACGAAGAGACCGGACTATACGGTAGTGTCACTGTCAGGCTTTTTGCAGGAGTTAGAGCGGGCATGCTTGCTGATCTTCTGATCGCTCAATACCCGGGTAGCCGTTACGTCCAGCTAGTACCGCTGACGGCTTGTGGGTTATTGATATGATCATCACTTAATACCGGCGTATTGACGAGTCTTCAGAGACCTACATAAAGGTTTTACTGGCTCAGGCAAAACGAAATAGGAGCGCATATATGATATGTGCGGGACCAAGAATAATGCTAGTATGTGATACCGTATTCTATTCTCGCGATGTTTGTATCGATCGGTTATATGCGATATAACCAGGTTATCGAATCAAGGGTTGATTCGATAAGTCGATACATTGGATGTTAGTCGGTTATATGAGATATAACCGGATTATTAAGTCAAGTGTTGATTTAATAATTTAGTGTATAATTGTATACGTGATATACTAATTTACATTAACTAACATTGGTTCACTTAAGCATTTATTTTTCTCACTTGTGCACAACTAAATATATATGTGATATATATTTATTTCTGTACATTTTGTATCATGGTTGTTGATACACACTACATGGGTGTATGAGACATACACCATTATAATTATATTGGTGGGGTTTTAATATACAAAGTAAATACAAAATTAGTGGATAATTGTTCAAGTGCATGAAGCTTCATGAAGCTTGTGAGTGCATTGACCAAAGTCCACTAGTTTTGTTTTACTTAGCATATTTATAAACCTAACCACTATAATTAGCAATGGTTATGTCTCTACCTGAGTTAGTATATGATACCCACTCACCCATGGTTAGCTCTTTCTCTCTCTCTTAATTAGTTTTCATTCTCATTTTGAGCTCATCTTCTTCTTCCTTCAAATGCTTGCTAGGGTTTGATAAAGAGAGAGAATCATTGTTAGAAAAGAAATTATAAAGTGTACCCATTTCCTATTTCATCATCCTCTACTAGACTAGCACTTTAGTTTATGGTGTTTGCTTCACTAATTCTCTAGTTAGTGAAGTAAAAGCTTGAGTTCTTATTCCCTCGACGTAGATCATTTTCGGCCTCGAAGACTTCAAGCAAAACCGTTGCCCTCTTCTCATGGAGCCGACCGAGAGTCCGGGAGTTCGATGATCGCAGCGAAGGGACTACAACAAGGAGCTTTAGATGTGAAGGAACGATCTAAAAAGGTTGTATTTCATATTCACTTAGTGATAATTGTTATTTACTTGCATGTGTTACCATAATTATCTAGCAAAGATCTTGTTAAGGGTTATTCGGCACGGCTAAAATTTTAATCGGGGCATGGTTGATGCCTTGTAGAACCTTGTTAGAGTTCCTAGTAACCCTACACAAGGATGCCGTCTGGATAAGGAAGTTCATCTCGGAGCTAGGAGTAGTTTTGACCATTATTGATCCAATATCATTGTATTGTGATAATAATGGGGCTATGGTGTTGGCCAAAGAGCCCAGGTCCCATCAGCGATCAAGACACATCCTCAGGCGATATTATCTGATCCGGAGATAGTTGATTGCCGCGAGATCGAGATTCAAAGAGTAGATACAAAAGATAACACCGCGGATCCACTCACCAAGGCCCTACCTCTTCCACAGCATGAGCGACTTTTTGAGATGTTGGGTATGAGATACGCAAATAATTGGCCTTGGTGCAAGGGGGAGATTTTTGGATATATGTATGCCCTAGAGGCCATTATATGATAGTGTATGTACCAGTATGTGTGTTGTAAGTCGACATTGTACACCCCACGAGTTGCGGGGAGGCGGAAATATGAAAAACAATCTTTTATTTAAACCAACATCGACTAACCGAAAGGATCTTTGCTAAACTATAACTAACACTATCATAGGAGTAGTTAGCTACTATGAAAGAAGATTATACCTAATGAACCAAATCCTTCTTCTTCTCGTTAACCACCTCCTCGTCGGCCTCCTCTTTGTAATAGACAGTCCACCCCGAAAGCTACTACTCCAAGCTTTGCCTCTAACTTGAGGAAACTAGGTTACTCAAATTGATAATCAAAGTCACCTAGGTAATATAGAGTGTGATTAGGGATTAACAGTCTTACTAATCCTTGATCTCAACACATGAGAGGTTAGGATTAGGGTTTGAAGAGAGAGAGAGCTTGAGGAGAGAGAAGGTGAGAGTGAGAATGAAATGAAATAATGATTCATTTTGAATATATGAAGCATGATGATTTATTAAATGAATAAATCAAATGATTTATCAACCATTCTTCATTAATTCACCTTGTGTGATTCATCTCATCAGTCATTAGCCATTAAATGCATCATTAACTCCATGGATGAATCACACAAATGAGTCACTAAATCAATAAATGCAAATGCCACCTTAACCCCCAAGTCATCATCCTTCTAGAAGCTTCTCGCCAAATTACGAGAACGCCACTCCTATCCGTGAAAACACGGAAAAACTTTAGACTGTATAAATCCAATAATCCGATACTAGAATCTGGCTTAAACCAAGGTCGGCTAGTAAAAACTGTCCGAACATCGCACGTGCGAAAAAACACATATGCGTCCGAACCCTTGTCGTAAAACCATACGACCTCTATATCGTTTCACCCGGAGCAGGGAAACTCTCTGTGTGGGACTCTAAAGACTCGACTACTATGCTGGAAGTGGGTTTAACCACAGACCGCAGGCAGTACTAGCTGTACGTAACGGTCCCCAGGGAGATGTCGATAAGAAGGCCGATGAGGAAACCCATCCGAACTCCTACTGAGCCTGATGTGACAATCTCCGTACAGTCCGGTCTGTTCGTCTAGGACTATCACATATCGGGCCTAGGGGGCGGCAAGCGTCAGTCCCCTAAAAGCGGTATAAGTCATGTCGGAGCGAAGCCCATTTTACCTTGAGAAACTACTGGAAAACCTACCTGTAAATCTCGCTTGCCCTGGCCAGGGACTTTGCGTAATGGCTCTCCAGACACAGCGCGATATCAACTCCCAATACCGGAAGAGACGAATCCTGTCTAACCGCCACTGCCTCCAAGTGCTCTGGACTGCACCCAACTGCTACTTGTTTGCACGACTCCTTTGAGCCGTGGTAGGGTAGCAATCTAAGAACAGTGGGACACACTCGAGGCGAAGCAGCAGTGTTAAGTCTGCGAACTATGTTGTTCTCATGTCACCTGGGAACTGTTAACTGACGACGGGTATAATACCAACCAACAGTTCCCCGCGAGTCCTGTCCGGTGTACCCGTAACCCAACGAGCACTTGTTTACTATCTCCAGTACGACGTACTAATGGCTGTGGGACAGACCATCTCCCCAACTGGGATGAGAAGCGTACACACTAGTCTACTCCGTAGTATCGATGCCCTGTCTCGATAATCCTACGACTAGGGACCTGAAAAAGGATGTGTTTGTAGACTACCCAGCCCCCACTAGTGTGATTGCCATCACAACGCTGGTAGTCAAGCAAGATCCTAAGGGCTCTATCAATACGTACACACATATTAAGATAGATATAACCCAGTAGCATACTACCATGTTTAGCAAGACTGTTAATATAACTATGAATATCCCAAGCTTCCATTAAGTAATATACAAGCTAGTATGATACAATAATGGCCCCTAAGGCATATACACTAACAATCTCCCACTTGCACTAGGGCCATATACTGGCGTATCGAAGACCGATCATCTCGAGTAGCCTCTCGAACTGAATCTGAGGTAAGGCCTTTGTGAATGGATCAGCAATGTTATCCTCTGTAGCAACTCTCCGGACCTCGATCTCCGGCGATCTATGATCTCCCTGATCAGGTGATACCGCCTTAAGATGTGTCTGGACTTCTGATGGAACTGGGTTCTTTCGCTAAAGCTATAGCTTCGTTGTTGTCGCAATACAGCAGTATTAGATCAACAATGGTAGGAACCACCTGAAGTTCTGTTAAGAACTTCTTCATCCAGACCGCTTCTTTTGCGGCATCGCAAGCAGCAATATACTCCGCTTCCATCGTCGAGTCAACAACGGTGTCCTGCTTGGAACTCTTCCAGCAAACCGCCCCTCCATTGAGGGTAAAGACATAACCTGACATGGACTTGGAGTCATCCTTATCACTCTGGAAGCCGGAATCAGCAAAGGCCTCGATCTTGAGGTCTTTTCCGCCGTAAACCAAGAACATCTCCTTAGTCCTTCTCAGGTACTTGAGAATGTTCTTCACTGCTATCCAGTGCTTCTCCCCTGGGTCTGACTGATACCTGCTTACCACGCTCAGTGCGTAAGCTACATCTGGTCTGGTGCACAACATCGCATACATTATAGAGCCTACCGCAGAAGCGTAGGGTATAATAGACATGCGATCCCTTTCCATATCAGTCTTGGAAGACATCTCTTTGGATAGGGTGATTCCGTGACAAGCCGGTAGATTACCGCGCTTAGAATCTTCCATACTGAATCTTTTCAGTATAGTGTTGATATACCTGGACTGCGAAAGTCCCAACATCCTCTTCGATCTATCACGATAGATCCGGATCCCTAGAATGTAAGAGGCATCACCCAGGTCTTTCATGGAGAACCTGTGTGACAAGAATCCTTTGACAGATTGTAGCATAGGAATGTCATTTCCTATTAATAGAATGTTATCCACGTACGAGACGAGGAATACGATAGTTCGTGCTACAATTTTACTATATATACATGGTTCATCTGTATTTTTGATAAAGTCATATTCTTTAACCATTTCATCAAAACAGATTTTCCAACTCCGCGATGCCTGCTTTAGTCCATAAATGGACTTAAGCAACTTGCACACTTTCCCGCTGCTCCCACTCTGATTGAAACCTTCTAACTGATCCATATAGACGCACTCTTCTAAATTACCATTTAGAAAAGCCGTCTTTACGTCCATCTGCCAGATCTCATAATCATGGAAGACGGCAATAGAAAGAAGGACTCGAATGGATTTGAGCATAGCCACTGGAGAAAAAGTTTCGTCATAGTCCAAACCAGGACTTTGACGAAAACCCTTTGCAACAAGTCTAGCCTTATAGGTTTCCACATGTCCATCTACACCAATCTTTTTCATGAAGATCCATTTGCATCCTATGGGTTTTACCCCATCTAGAGCAAAGTCCAAAGTCCATACTTTATTGGTGTACATGGACTCCATCTCGGTCTGCATTGCATCTAGCCATCGTAACCGAGTCACCGCTCTGGATGGCCAGCTGGAAGCTAGTAGGTTCATCATCATCAATGACGCAATCCTCTCTATCCCCATCTATGAGAAAACCGTAGTACCTCTCAGGCGGATGAGATGGTCTACTACTCCTGCGGAGGGGTGCGGGAATATCCTGTTCTTCTTGAACTACTGGTTCTACCAAACTTTCAGTAGTAGTTTGTGGTTCTTGAATTTCTTCCAGTTCTATTTCTCTCCCACTTGTTTCCTTTTCTAACAAACTGTTGTTCTATAAAATGGGCATTACGAGAAACCAAAACCTTTTGTTCCTCTGCGTAATAGAAATAATATCCCTTGGAGTTCTTTGGATATCCCACAAACTTACACTGTACTGATCGTGCCTCGAGTTTGTCCGCATGCTGCTTTTAACAAAAGCTGGACATCCCCATATCTTCAGATACTGAATATAGGGTTTCTTCCCACTCCACATCTGATAGGCGTAGTAGGCACAGTCTTGGTAGGAGCCCTGTTCAAAAGATATGCCGTTGATTCTAGCGCATAACCCCAGAAAGATCGCGGTAACTCAGCATTACTCATCATGGAACGTACCATATCCAATAGGGTTCGATTCCGTCTCTCCGATACACCGTTATGCTGTGGAGTGTATAGAGGAGTAAGCTGAGAGAGAATTCCTTTCTCTTTTAGGTAACCTAGGAACTCGGCACTTAAGTATTCACCACCTCGATCAGATCTTAGTGTCTTGATACTTTTGCCGGTTTGGTTTTCTACTTCATTCTTATACTCTTGGAATTTCTCAAAAGCTCGGATTTATGTTTCATCAAGAAAATGAATCTGTACCTAGAGTAATCAATCCGTAAAAGTAATGAAATAGGAAAAACCACCTCTTGCATGTGTAGACATTGGACCACATACATCGCTGTGTATGAGTCCTAAGAGCGAGCTCGCTCTTACTCCATGTCCAGTGAATGGAGTCCTTGTCATCTTTCCTTTGAGACATGATTGACAAGTTGCATAAGTTTGATATTCGAACGAATCCAAATATCCTTCTCTATATAACTTAGTTAACTTATCTCATTGATGTGACCCAGTCTACAATGCCATAAGAAAGCTTTATTTAAATTTGGAGACTTTCTTTTTAGTGTGTTCTGGACATTGAAAATCTGTAATTGGTTTAAGACATATATACCGTTATCTAGTGTACCGGACCCAATCAAACCATGATTAAGGTGGATGTTAACAACATCGCTTACAAACGTGAAATCATAACCTTCTTTTGATAACAACGAAACCGATATAATATTACACGTTAAACTGGGTACACAAAAACAGTTATGCAAAACCAAAATATGTCCACTCGTCAATCCCAGGTGATAATCCCCTACAGACACAGCTCCCACACTAGCTCCGTTAGCAACCTTCAGGGTCATATCACCAACCTTCAGCACTCTACGGTTTCTTAGTGCCTGCAATGAATTGCATATATGAGATCCTGATCCGGTATCCAATACCCAGGAAGTAGAGTTGATTGACAGACAATTCTCAATTACAAACACACCTGAAGTCGAAGCCACAGCTTGCTTCGGTTCCTGGTTCTTGGCGTTCCAAGCCTTGCAATCTTTCTTCCAGTACCCTTTCCTATGATAGTGGAAGCACTCATTCTTTGCCACTACTGGCACCGCAATCTTTTTCTTTCTCTTCACTCCCACCTTACTAACACCTCCTCTAGGTTTGGTGGCGGCCTTATTCTTCCTTCCTTTGGCCCTAGCCTTGGACCTGGAAGAAGAAGCACCGCGAACAAACATAGCGGGTGTATCCCTTGCCTTCTGCAAGGTGCCCTCTGCACTCCTCAACATGTTAAGGAGTTCAGGAAGTTCAACTTCTTTTCTTTGAATGTTGAAATTCAGAATAAAATGGGCGTAGGTGGATGGAAGGGACTGGAGAATCAAGTCTGTATAGAGCTCTGTTAGTTGTATGTATGCCCTAGAGGCCAGTATTGTACAAATGATGTATATTATATTGGATGCTTGGACATATATAGAGAGGACTTTCTTGCTCGATATGATAATATGCTATCTGGTTGCTCTTTATCTTAACATGTATACTTGTCTCTTTATACTGTCTGATGGCTACATGTTGATAAAACCCTTAGGATGTGTACTTGACTACCTGGACTATGATGCGGATCATACTAGTGGGGACATGGTAGTCTATAAGTACATCCTTCAAGGTCCCTAGTCGAGGGTGGATCGAGACATGGCATCGATATACCAGAGTAGACTAGCATATACGCTTCTCGACCCATGAGATGGGCGATGGATGATCCCATATCCAT